>CM075494.1:37487500-42287500 GCA_037950675.1 Hypophthalmichthys molitrix
GTTTAAGTAATCTAGCAAAGTTATGCAGTACCTGGGATGCTTTGCTCTCGCTTATAAATGTGTTACACTTGAGCTCTGAAAAGAAATTTATATAACTGTTAAGCAGTATCACAGAAAAAAAAGTGCGGCTGTGATCACAGCTGATATTCAGATCAACAGATTTAGTGTATTTGCACAACAAAAAAGCTTTATTGAAGTCAAAAATATTATTTAATATCACTGAATCAACCTAAACACACCAATGTATACAAACAAAACTAGTTTTATGGGTTAAATCAGGTAGACATAGATATTTAAGGTAACAATTGCAGGTTACCACTTTTTACAGTGCAAATTTTACAGTGTAACTTACATGTTAGACACAGTATTGCCAGTTAGTTTGTTTTGCTCAGACTGGAGAGAGAGGGATTTCTCACATTATAGGCCAAAAGCAAAGTTGCACAATGGATTGCCACAAAATGTCTATAGCTCTGATAGCTTCTTACAAATACATTGAATTCCCTGTTCTGCAGTAAATGTCTTGTTCCCATTTCTTAAAAAGTAGCCAGGTTCACATGTGCAGAAATAACTTCAGACAGAATTGTTACAGTTTGCATTAGGACAACAATCAATGCTTTGATCCACACATTCATTGATGTCTGGAATGGGATAAACAGAGATTCAGATGTTCTTGTTTAAAACTGCCATTTAAGTTCATATTGAGTAACTTACATTTTACACACAGTATTGTCAGTTACTTTCTTCTATTTTTGCTCCACAGATATAGCCTATAATATTCTCAAACAAAGCCACGGCAGACTTAATCATTAGCTGTCTCCTAGCAAATTATAGTCGTGGCAATCATGATTTAAAACAAATCTGTTGAATGAATTATTCAGTGACTCACTCATAACAGTTACTTGTCACTATACTAACCTATCAATGTAACTAGCAGAATGAGTTACTGAAAAAACTACACCACTAATGCACAGACTGTTCAAACGCAGGCATCCATTATGTGCCATGAATTTATTAGAAAGCATGAAATTAAATAGATATTTAGGAACCAAAATGATCAGATCTTCACAGAAAACACTAACCTGTGCAGTTCATCTGTTTGTGACCATAGTTGGTGAATCCTGACCTGCACACACATTCATGGCCGTCTTTGCTGTTATGGCAGTCTGCTCCTTCTCCACAGATGGATTTATCAATGTCACAAACACCTTCAACAACATGAAAACAACATGTTGGAGAAGGATCTTATATTTCTAAAATATAAACTGATATTTCAATGTGTAAAACTTTACAGTTTTAAAGGACCTACTCATGCAGGATTCATGTAGATCAGTGAAGTTAGTTTCTCCTGACTTCAGTCTGAAGCCCGCAGCACAGATGCAGTAGAAACTGCCGGGGGTGTTATGACATGTTGCATTTATTCCACAAGTACTGGGATCGGCGCATTCATCTCTGTCTGTAATTTATAGACAGACAAAAACAAAAACATGTCAAGTGAAAACTCTCACATTAGACCAAAAGCAATGTTACACAATAGACTGCCACAAAATGTCTAATAGCTCTAATAGTTTCTTACCAATACATTGAATTCCTTGTCCTGCAGAAAACACCTCTTTCCCATTGCTGGAAATGTAGCCAGATTCACATGTGCAGAAATAACCTCCTTCAGTATTTTTGCATTCTGTATTAGGACCACAAACACTTTGATCCCTACATTCATTGATGTCTGTAATGAAATGAACAGAGATTCAGATGTTGTTTCTGCTGCTCAGAGGTCATTGAGATGTATCATATCAAGCTCTCTTTACCTTGGCATTGAGCTGCATCCTTTAGTGTGAAATTATGAGTTTTTGTGGAAAACCCTTCTTGACACTGACAGTAGTAACTGCCAATTGTGTTGAAGCATGTTGCATTTTCTCCACAAATGAATGATTCACACTCATCTTCATCTATAGCAATGACAAAAAAGTATGAATAACCACAGCACTATTTTTATTTACAATTCATTAATGACTGCTGATTCAGTACATAAATGTGTCCTATCTGCTATATAATTCCCAGCAATTTTTAATTTCCAGCTATTCAATAATATTCAACTATATCAACAAAAGTATCATATGTTTGTCTTTTTATTCATACCTACACAGTTTCCCCTCCATATTTCATATCCTCCGGGGCAGTCAATCGCAACGCTCTCTGCAAGTGTCAATAAAATACCTATAAGCAAAAATAAAGAGTCTGTTACTTCATGTTTAGTGTCTTTGGTGTATAGCTTGATGTACATATAGTGAGTCCAAAGGTCTGAGACCATGTTGAAAATATAGGAATTTTTGATAACACTTTATTTTAGGGTCTAGTTGCTTATTAGCATGCATATTACTAGAATATTGGCTATTTATTAATAATTATTAAGCACATATTAATCTGCATGACCTTATTCTACATTCTTAATCTCAATACCTAAACTTAACAACTACCTTACTAACTATTAATAAGCAGTAAATTAGGAGTTTATTGAGGGAAAAGTCATAGTTAATAGTTTATATGTGTTCCCTATACTAAAGTACCGAATTTTTTACAACAACTTGCAAATAAACAGAACCAAATGCTAAGAAATTCTCAAATTTATGTTCATTTTCAATTCAATTACTTTTTTAAGAAGTTATGCAATTCAAATGTTTGTGTTTAATAGAAAGTATAAGCATTTTCACTAGTGGCCTCAGAATATTGGACATCACTGTATGTAAACTGTGAAAACCGTTAAGTGTCATCCATGACGTAGACATTTAAGTGCCATGCATGTCAAACTGAGCCCATCCTATTTTCTGAGATAAGACATGCTTCCAAAATCAGCTTGAGTTATTGCCCATAATGGCTAAATTGACACTTATTTACTAGGAATAACAGTCTGAGTAGACAAGGTTGGAAAAAGCATCAAAGAAAAGAATAATTCTATTAATCTAATGTTATATCCACTCATTGTTCATGATGGCCATTCAGGAAGTATGAGTGCTCTGAGTGAGGCTCTGTGCAGTACTGTAACTAACTTACAGAACCAGCGCTCAGACCGACACACTGTCACATGACCACAGGCAGGGTCACCCAAGACTCTTAAAAAGAGTGAACACTTTTCACAACCCACAGTGGTGACTCCATCACAACCTAAGGTGTGGTCTTACTCATTATTGTGTAGGCACCAGACAAACAATTACTGTATTTTATGATTTTGATCTTATTCTTTAGTATGGTTTATGTAACATTTTTCCCCCTCTTCATAGCTTGCCCTTGGTTTGATGTCACCATCCCATCTTCCTGGGCCTCTCAGCTGTGTGGACACATGAAAACACCTTGGATTTCCTGTCCTAATTCGGTTTCCGCCAACATTTTTCCATTGTCAAAATCAAAGCCACGCAACTTCAAGCTTTAAAGGGATAGTTCACCTAAAAATTACTACTTTGTGGAAGATAGTTTGAGAAACGTCTCCGTGTTTTTTGTCATTGGTCATCAAAATGGTTTGGTAATATCTTTATTTGTGCTCCACAGAAGTCATACAGGTTAAAACATTCCTAGAAGAAAAGGTTCTATATACAGTAGAATCTTAAAGGGTTCTATCCGGTGCTTCATATATAGAACCTTTTAGGGGTTCCAATCATGGGATAATTTTATGGATTTAATTTTAATTGATTAATTTTATTTTCATTTATTTTTCATTTTAATTAAATTTTATGAATTAATATGAGTATGAATATGAATTTTATGAGTCAAGAACTCTTTGGTTCTTCAACCCCATTTAACTTTTTTTTCTAAGAGTGAAGGTGAGTAAATAATGACAGAATTGTCATATTTGGCTTAACTAACCCTTTAACTTTGAGCTAAACAACGCCCAGTTTCACTTATCATTGTCCCACAACATCCCAGACTAAACTCACAAAGTATATTATTGATTTTACTATTTCAGTGTCTTTGAAGGTTCATGAGGACAGTGTTTGCATACATAGCAGTCCTTTTTTCACAACAATCTTTTGCCCAAAATCATGTACTAATAACCAGATCTACAGCTGATACTTTCACTTTACTTCACGGTTATTTTCCAAACACTTGAATGTCTTAAGACTATAAGAACAGAAGCAGAACCTTCTGTTTCTTCTCCGTTCATCACTCACATTTCGCTGGTGCTTTCCAGATAACTAGAGCTTATGGGCCCTGATTCTCACATAAACTACCCCATTGTGACATCAGATTTTCCTATCTGTGGCAGTTTCCTCTCATTGGCCATTTGCTGTTTCTCTATTTTTAAAACAGCAACAATTACGCAGTGGTTGGCAGGACAACATTTGAGTTAGCAAAACCACACAGTGGCTCCATACAAGCAATGTCTCTACATTCATCAGTGGAAACTTCAATCCTAAAAAGATCTAAAGTGTGACTCACCCAGACTCAGCAGATACATGTGCCTCATGGTCAAAGAGTGAAAGAGACTTGCAAAATAAATAAAGAAAACAGCTTATGTTTTAATCCTGAGCAATTCCATACAAGAGATTTCTCTTCAAAAGTTGTCTCTCTTCAGGCGCCTCTCCAACTACCTTCTGTTTCCAAGCAAGGCTAGACTCCTGACTTTTCTATCACCGTCTAGAAAAAAAACATTTGAATGCCTCCTTTTCTCAATCTTGCTTTCTCAAGTCTTGTGTCTTTCTCGCTGACTCTAAATGCTGTAAAAGCCTGCAGTGTCTGTAAGAGTTTTGTCAGTGCAGTCCAGCCCCTGCTCTTGCTGACTGGGAGGGAGGGAGGCGGGGAAAAGTTGGCAGCTAATGTACAACAAAATGAAAACAGGCTATATGGTGTCAGTGTAGTGCTGAGTAAAGTTTCTTGGATGTTAATCTGTTCTCAGAATCTTTTCTATTTCATTTAAAGGGTTTGTTCTCCCAGAAATGAAAATTGTCATCTATTACTCCTCATGTCATTCCAAACCCATAAAACTTTTGTTCATCTTTGGAACACAAATGAAGATTTTTTTTTGATGAAATCTGAGAGATTTCTGTCCCTCCACTGACAGCTACACAACTACCATTTTAAGGCCCAGAAAGGTAGTAAAGACATCATTAAAGTACTCCATGTGACTCCAGTGGTTTAACCTCAGTTTTATGAAGCAATGCAAGTGCTTTGAAAAAACAAAACAAAAACAAACACATAATTTACCACTTTATTTGCAAAATGTTAATCTCCGACACGTTCACACAACGTCTGCTCTCACATCAAAACATGCATGCGTCATGGTGCTCTTGTGAATGCCCACTGGAGATTAATATCTTGTAAATAAAGTTGTAAATTTTTTTTTTCATGTGTAGATAAAGCACTTGCATCACTTCATAAAATTGAGGTTAACACTGATTACTTTAATGATGTCTTTAGTACCTTTCTGGGGCTTGAAAGTGGTAGTTGCGTAGGTTGTCAATGGACAGAAAGCTCTCAGATTTCAGTAAAAAGATGTTCATTTGTGTTCCGAAGATGAATAGAAGTCTTATGAGTTTGGAATGACATGAGGGTAATTAATTAATGAGAGTAATTAATGAGAGTAATTAATGACAGACTTTACTTTTTTGGGTCAACTAACCCTTTAAGAAGCATAAAATTGCAACTGTCTTTCTTTCTCTTTTTTCAGTGTGTTTCCCTGGACCCCGATTCAATTAATAATATTGTTAATATGACACATACAGCATTCAGGTGAAGTTGCAAATCAGCACCGTGGGATTCTATATATAGGGTTCTTGACTGAATATTAAAGAACAATCTATGCCAAAAAAGGTTCTATATTAGGATGTCTTAAATGTTAACATAATACTTACATGTTTAATTTTTTTCTACTGATAATATGTTTGCAAACTGTTTATTTCATAAAATGTAATCAAAATTTAAACATTAATTAAAACAAAATAAATTCATCAAAACTAAATACATAATATGATCTCATGATGGGAGCACCTGATAGAACCCTTTAAAGTTCTAATAGAACCTTTTCTTTAGAGGGTGAAACACAGGTTCATTAATGCTTATGGATGTTAAACAGTATCTAAAAAAATAATGGGCACAACAATGTTGTTTTAAAATGTTGTTTTGTTACTGTGTAATACATTTAAGTACTGAGTAATATTAATTAACATGTACTTACAATATAGGCTTAGGACAGTTGCAACAAAGACACAAAAATAAAGTGTTACATTTTTTTATTTATAAATGAACAACCCTGAAACCATATGCTGGTTTACAGTGATGATGCATGTGTGCATTTGTACGTGTTACTTCCTGTTTTCGGTTTGCCGTGAAGGTGTCAGAGAGTTGTTCTTCAAGAGCGTTCTGCTTTCAGAGTTGACGTTTCATCACCCATCCAGTTTCTAACGCATGTGTTTTTGGTATTGTTTTGGGTTAACAATACTCTTATGTTCCTCCCTAAAAATGCTTTGGCTGAAAAATAACCTTTAGCCTGTATTCATAGCACAGGTTCCTATGGGAATGTGGAATGACAGATTTAAAGTCACATTGCGCTGACATTGTCTAAAGTTATTTGCTCGAACAATGTCTTCTAGCTGTGTTCCTTTGGGCTAGAGTAATGAATTGGACAAGTCAACAAGTACTGTCCCAGACCCCTCAACAACGAGACTCATTTGTGTAGTGTTGGTGTTGCTGTGATCTGGTGATTGATTCTTTGATATCGCAGCTTTACAGACATTGTGGAACAGAAATGGCTTTCTTTTTACATCATACTGTTGATGTTGGAGAGATTGTATTTCTACCTGAAAATAAATTGTGACTGTTTTAAAACCAACACAACATCATCTGTTTCAAAAGGAAAAAGATAATGGTATGACACCTCATTATTATGATACTTCAATTCTAAGGCAGCATTGCATATATTCCTTATGAAGACAATCCCATATAACACACTGTGATGAGCTATGTATTATGGGATTGATAAACAAACACCCTGGTGGTCTTTTCTTTCACTGGTCTAGACTCTCTGTTCATATAAACTCTCACCCTCCTTCATACTATGGACCTGTTATGGTGCCAGGGGTCACCTAATAATGTCACGATCTGTTGTGTTCGGAAAGTCCCTGGTCACGAGGTAGTACTTTTTCAAAGTTCATGAACTTTCGGGGGTGGGACTTGGGCGCTGAACATGCTGACTGGTTGAGTTCACGCAGCATTTTGATTGGCTGACTCCACACAGCATTTTATTTCAACCACCATTTTTAAAAGTCTGTTGCGGTGCAGAGTGCAGCAAGAGTTGTTTGCTATTCGAATCAACAATGGAGTTTAAAAATACGATGGACCAACGACGAGGTTCAGGCTTTATTAAGCTTGTACGCGGAGGACGAAATCCAGCGGGAACTGGAAAGTTGCACGCAGTCCTACGTTGATTCATGGTACTTTAGGCCGCGAAGGGAAACGCAGACAGCAACAGGTCTGGGGGAAAAAAGTTCCTGGGACAAATTGTTCTGGGTAATTTCAGTGAAAACGAGGCTTATGTAGAACATTCCAAATCAGTCACCAATGTGATTCTATTTTATTAGGATGATGAACAGATAACAAGACATGTTGTTTTATTTTTGATAAATAAACATTCTCATTCGGCCCACAGAACGGTAACCCAACACATGTAGAGTAATTAGCCACTTTTTCACTGCTGATCATGTGTTCTTAGCTTGAGGTTACCCTGTTTACGCACTTTTTCCGCCCATTCAACAAGTTGTCAACTCGTAATTCTGATTATTCTGACTTAGAAATACACTTTACACTTTAGAAGTACACCTTGAACCCTACGATGATATAGTTATGCACTGTGGGGCTCGAAACACGAGATGAATACGGCTTTCTCAGAGAAAGAACGGCAAGCCTCGACGTTGGAGATCTCATCAAGCTTACTCTTTTCTGTGCTTCCCACTTCTTGGCGGGCCAATCAATGTTTAATTTCACCATGGTACGAGTAATAACCTCCACAAGCTCCTCATACTGAGGTGAGTGGGCTGACGAGTCATACAAATCACTTGCTTTGATGCTGAAAATATCCAACTCTTCAGAGCTAGACAAACCCAACATCAAGCACTCACTCGGGGAGGAAGAAGCCGCAGAGCAGGCTTCCGTATCCCGAGTCTGAGCGCTGGAGCTAGCGGTTGAGAGTTGAAAAAGGGCCGAAGCCGTCTCTAACTCCCCCGCTAGCTTCATCGGCGATCCCCACAAGTGAAGCCGTCAGACACATAGAGTGATACAGAGAGAGCGCTTGCTGAAGAGCAGAAAGCTGATGCTGTTCTGTTGCCGGCTCCCTTTGTAGCTTCCGCGTTACGCCGCCACACATCACGTCACAACACAATCAGAATTGGACTAGTTGCACACATGCTTCAGGAGCTGTCATGCCGAAGCCGTTCCCCATGTCTTCATATAACGCAGCGTGAGTTCCCTAGAAAGGGAACTCCTGTCTTTCGTAGATGGGTTTGACATAATAATGCAGGCAAACACAGAGAAATTAAGCTTACTGAGTTGTGTCATAGCTCATGCTGTTAGAAGCACCATGAGTTACAGCTTGCTTCATCTTCTCCCATACATACCACCACTACACATTCGTCAGCGCGCCAATTTCCCACCCATATCAAGAATGTCACATACAAATGTCACAGTACCCCATGAACAGTAACCAAATTACTCAATTTACATAAACACAAAATAATCCTACAAAAACAAACCTCACACTAGCATCGTGACACATTGTTCTCATGTTCTACAAATCTAAAATGTTATTTTATTTGAACATTGTGCTGCTTTGTTGATGTATTTGTTGATGATTTATTTCATGATTGATAGAAAATATAAGGTTCAGTTCTTCTCTGTTCTACTTTCTCTGTGTTGCCTTATCTTATATTAGACGGTACATGGGTAAAACAGGATATGAACAGGAAATTATAACAGATGGAGCCCTACATCTCACATTGCTTTACATGATGGAGACTCTGCAGAGGTGTTGCAGTTTTCATCACTGTTAGACTGTGAAATAATATAAAACAGGGTTCTCACCTACTGTTAAAGGCTTGAAACCCCACAATGTGTCAAGACAAATTGTTGTGGGGAATTTCTTAATATTATCAATGTTGAAAACAGCTCTGCTGCTTTATAGTTTTATTTTCAAGATTTATTAATCAATAAAAAATCCAAAAGAACAGCATTTATTTGAAATAATGTTTTTAAAACAACGTTAAAGTCGTTGTGTTCTTGCTGAATAAAAGCATTATTTTGATTTAAAATAAATATATAAATAAATAACAAAAACAATTCCTGAGCCCAAACTGTATTGCTGCCCGTTCCAAGTCTCCTAGATCAATCCAGTTGTGGTCAGCGTTCTCTGCCAATTTTTATCTTGTAATTCTGAAACCCACAGCTGTTCCTCATATTCTGCTCTTGTCCTACAAACTGCTGACAGCAAGATAATGAGTGCTGAGAAATTGCTTATTCCCGTGGTAAGATGTTTGGTGGTACCAGACAGAAAAGGGATTTGAGTGTTTATAAAACAACCCCACACTTGTGGGAAATACTCCAGCATAAGAGAACATGAATATCTAATAGAGGATGTGATTGCAGATGTGGAGGAAGCACACAGGATGTATCGTCGGAAACAAATATTGACTGTAAAATATAGTGTCACAGTTTTTCTATATTGTTTCTTACATATAGTCTTTAAAGAGGTCATAAACTGCATTTTTGCATTATTATTTTATAATGTTTCCTGCAGGTGCACTTATAATGTTGAGATGATTTTTAGATGGCCATTTTCTATTCTGATTTTAGCCCTCTGGTTTGAACGCTCTGTTTTAAGCCTTTAAGTCTGCTGCGAGACTTCGCTGCTTTATGACATGAAAGATTCATAAGGATTTTTACGTTTTAGTACTATAAATACGTCTCACCACCTTTAGAAGCCAATCTGTTTTGGCAGATTGGCTTCAATATAAGCTGTTAACGAGAACGTTTTGAGTTCCTCTTACTGTATATGTCAGAAGAATTTTGATTTCTCAGTTCATGACCCCTTTAATTTGGGTATGTTTTTTAATTTAAAGGAACACTCCACTTTTTTTTTTAAAAAAAAGCTCATTTTCCAACTCCCCTAGACTCTCATTCCGGCGTAATAATCAAGGAACTTTGCTGCCGTACCATGGGTGCAGCAGGAGCAATGATATTACGCAGCGCCTCTCACAAATGTCTCCATGGTTGCAAGGCACGCTCCCTGTGCAAGCAGGGGGTCACAGGCGCTGCGTAATATCATTGCTCCTGCTGCACCCATGGTACGGCAGCAAAGTTCCTTGATTATTACGCCGGAATGAGAGTATAGTTCCTAGCCATATCGGCCTAGAAAATCGCAACTTTTCATTTTCCATCGGTCTTAGTACACGATGTAACTACAGAAGAGTTTTAAATAGGAAAAATATCAAAACTCTTTGGTCATTTTTGAGCGAGATGCTAACGGTCTCATCAGATTCAATGAACTATGCTAAGCTATGCTAAAAGTGGTACCGCCAGACCCGGAGATCGGCTGAATGGATTCGAAAACGGTAAAACTCAACTGTTTAACTCTAGGAGAGTTGGAAAATGAGCCTATTTTCAAAAAAAGTGGAGTGTTCCTTTAATATTCTATAATGTGTTGATTTTAAAATTCTTATTTTAACTTACTAAGCAGTACATGAATTTTCCACACCTTACATTAAAGCAATAAGCCCCAAGAAGCCGTGGTTTACAGTGAATTTATAACAGCTAAGGGGCATTGTTAGGCACGACTTGGAGCTGTCATAAATTCACTGTAAAGCAGAGCTTCACGGTGCTTATTGCTTTTATAAAACAGTTACCACACAATACAAATATTAAAGCCAAAAAATATGTATCAATGCAACTTTCATGAAGTAAAATCATTGAAAGCCTTCCTTCCGCCGGAAAAAATAGTCCCTGACAATGAACAGCAACAGAAGTTACATTATTACGCCATTAGATGGTGGCAAAGACTGTCTTTATGAACAAATCACTCAGTCGCAAAGACTTTTATATTGAAACTTGTTGTGAACACGGAACAAGACGCAAATGCTTTGACTAGTGCTGTCAGTGTCAGCAGGGCACGGGAATAACCCATTAAATGTTAAAAGGACAAGATCGCAGCGGACATTCAAATGTATTTTTCATTATGAACATAGGACTGACCTGAAGGAAAAAGCTAAATCTGAATGCAGGTAATACACTCGGTCACTAGCTGCGTCTCATTTCAGAGGCTGCGTCCCCCGGAGGTTGCATTTGTCATCAAGGATGTCTTATTTAAGAAAAGTAACCGTAATAAAATTGACTGTTATTCGAGGTGTAAAATATTGTAATTTATTTCTTACTTTGCAATCTAACGGTTACTTTTCTTAAATGAGACCGCCTCGATGACGTATGCAGCCTTCAAATTCGACCTCCGGAGGACGCAGCCTTCGAAATGAGATGCAGCTGATCTCTCTCTCACAACACTCTTCTACATAATGCAGTAAGCTTCAATGAACAAAATCAATAGAGAACAAACATATGTTTACGTTGCTAAGAGTGGTTGCTAAGACAGACGTAGCAGTGTTTCTTGTTCTCTTGCTGGTTCTCTTTTTCTGTATCAGCCTCTTATAAAATCAAAACTCTGGGAGGAAGGGATTTTTTCTTGCATTGCTCTGAAGTTACAGAATTCATTACCTGCTTCCACTAAGAATCTGCTCAAAATAGTTTCTTAAAGTAAAGTTTTTAATATTTAATTATCATTGTTAATATTATAGTGTATAATATATCATATATTATTTGTTTTTGTAATGTGTTTACAGCTCTTTAAGTAGTGATTTGAATATTATTTATTATTATTATAAAATTATAAAAAAAGATATGCACATAATTTTCCATTTTAAAGGTCAGATTCGATAAAACCTGTAATGGTGAAATACTGAAAAGTTATGTAAGAGGAGGCGGTGCCTATCACATCGCTGTGATTGGCTGATTTTATTCTGAATTCCATGACACCTACTTTATTTACAGCAGATTGAGTATGGTAAGAGAAGTTGTGTATTAATATTAATAGCCGAACAGTATTAGTAGTAACAAATAAAATGTATTATTGTATTTATTATTTCTGTATCAACAAAAAAATGTTTAAAAACTTGGTAAGACCTTTATAAACTTGGTAAGACTTTGGTGTGAATTGGTTTTAATAAATATAGGCCCCTTTCAACAAAATATTATGCAACAGTAATGTTGATGGTTTGTTGATGGTGATAAAGTAAAATAAGTGATTATTTTATAAAATAAGACACAAAAAGTGATTAACAATCAGCACACAGTGTTCTGTCAGTGAGCTCTCCTTCCTCTTTGTTCCTCGTGAACTTTCATCTCTACTTTCATCTTGAGTGCTTATATAGCGTTTAATTTTAACCAGGAACTACCCAAGAGCCACCTCTTCCTCCAAGAAAACCACAAGACCAAAATGGCATGTCACTGCTTTACACTGTGTGCGTAGGTGTGATGTCTGAAAGCAGATGAGTGCATGACGAACACACTAAACATGATGGCGCTCTCTGTAGTGAGCCCAGATTATGATGTTTTGATGCATCTTCCACATTTTACTAAATATTGTGACAGTTGCTGGTGTAAACAAGCACAGTAACTACATGTTCTTATGAAGCTTGTTCTTGTCATGCTGGATCTATGGTAGGATGCAATTTGTGGTGTTTGTGTGGTTTTCAGTGGTTCCTATGGTGTTCTTGGTTATTTCTAGGGTGTTCTGTGTGGTTGCTTGTCTCTATGATGTTTTGGTCTGTAAATATGACTTGTCGCTTGTAATCTGTGAGATACTTTGTGCCTGTTTTAACATCCGCCAGGTGCAGTTTGTGAGTCTATTTGATCAGAACACTATTAGCACATCTTTCCTTATCATGCTGAATTATTTGAGATATCATTCATATCAATAACACAAATGACAGAGGCCAACGTTTAATACTAATATTTTGTTGAAATCCCTAAGTATAAGCAATAGTTTAGTGATTCTTGCCTTATTTATAAGCACTAAATGTATCCATTTGACAAGCAGCAAAGTTAATATTTATACTGTATATGGTTGTGAATTTGCTGTTTACTCAAGAACAAATCTCCTTCCTGTTTTCTTTCAGGTTATTGACCTTGTGCACATCCTCTGAGGAGGCCTAGAAAAGGAAAACCTCAGTTAACTCATTTCGTTTCACTTCAAATTTAATTCACAACCCACACAAAAATCCTCTTTTTCATTTCTTTCTCCAAGTATTTGTGTTTGTGTGAGTGTATACAGTATATATTTAACATTAACAACATTAACATTTTGAAAACAATGCATACACATCTAATCAACAGTTTCAGACATACATACATGGCAACAGTGTCTCTTACAGACACTCACCTGCCAGTAAAAGCTGATACTTGTTACAGCAGCTGCTCTGCTTTTCTTAAAGGGGACCTATAATGCCCCTTGTACAAGATGTAATATAATTCTCTGTTGTCCCCAGAATGTGTCTGTGAAGTTTCAGCTCAAAATACCCCACAGATCATTTATTAAAGCTTGTCAAATCTGCCACTATTTTGGTGTGAGCAAAAACATACTGTTTTTTTTTTAAATGTAAATGAGCTGCTGCTCCCGGCCCACTTTCCAGAAGAGGGCGGAGCTTTAACAGCTCATGCTTCGGTTGCTCAACAACAACAAAGCTGGAGAATCTCACGCAGCCAAAATGAGGATTGTCAGTAACGGTGTTCAGCTTTACATTGTTCAAACTGAAGTCGGACACTGATGGAGAGACTCAGGAAGAAGTTATAACTTTTAGAATGGATCTGGACGTTTCTGAACGGTTAGTGGATAAATTTATGGAGTTGCTGTGGAGTTGATTCAACTCATCGACTAGCATGTGCCATCATGCTCATTTGTGAAGCATGCAGTCCGGTGTAAAACGACGGCATGTTAACAACACTACAACAACTCTTCCTCTTCTCTAAAGCAGCCCAACATGGCCTCTCACCCTTTTGTAAAGAACCCCCCATCGGCCCAAAAACGGAATCCGACGGCCTGGGCGAAGGTTAACGCGTGTATGTCTTTTCAGCGCCTCTGTGAAGTTCACTTAATTTCACTCGTTTAATCTGACTCCAATTTCAAATGATTATTACTCTTAAGTTGTGTTTCCAATTTGAAATTAATCATTGATTATGCATTAATTTAGATTTTGATTATTCTGATTACCTTATATCTTCAATTATTCGTTCACTGCGGTCCCGGTATTGCTTTAGAAAAGTCACTTCGGCCGATTGAGTGCTTTCTCGGTCACAAATTCGCCAGTTCTGATTCTTAGTCAGAGGGTGCAGAGTTTACTAATGCATTTGAGTCGAACCGCCACATGCTTGTTCATACAAAAACACAGTTTTCTTAGTCACGATACTGCAACTTGCTAAGTCAGTTGATAGACAAAAATCAAAAGGTCCCATGATGTGCTCCTATGCTCCTTTCATGGGCCTTTTAGTTTTAATCTACCCTGACGCAGATTTGCGGTAATACCTTCGCTTTAATCTACTAGAAATAATGAATTAAGAATAATGCAGAATAAATCAAATATAACATTTTATTTGTCAAGTAAAATGTATCATGTCAATTACATAGTTGGACAATTAGAAGCCAATTCAGAAATAATAATTGCATAACCTCAATTACTCAAAGAAATGCATATACACACAGTGATGTGTGAATGTCTTCAGACATTCAACCATCTCTGCATGGGGGCTTCTGGCTGCAGAAGATCCCACATGACTGCTTTGCACTTTACCTTATATACCCAGACCAGAACAAAAGGATCCTGTAGATGTGTGAGGGCAAGGTGTTGTCCTATGCTATTTCTTTGAGATCTTCTCTCCAGATGAGTTTTATTGCTTTATTGCAGGGCACTTGATCTCAGTTTTGTCTTAGCAGGAAAATCAAGTCTTACACTTTGTTGCGTGTTCTCGGGGGCAGGGTTTATGTTTTTTAGGGTAAAATTTTAGGGTTAGTGATGTCACTAACCCGGGAACAGTGGAATCGCAGCACAGAAAACAGTGTCTTCTCGACATGTTGACAACACCAACTAAACTCTTCCAGGCCACAGCTACAACTGCAGAGTCTGAGGGTCAAAGTACACGTTGTTCACACGCAGCCAATGAAGACCACTGGCGTTATGCAAATTTGTTACATTGTTACATAGGTTTGTAACAGGAAGTGAGACTTGAATTACTGACGACTCGATTCAGCAGCTCAGAACCTATTCTTTCTTTTAGGAGACAATAACTTTATTTGTTGTGCACTTTGATCTTTAAAACTTTGCTGACCTTTTACATTCACAAACAGCTACATATATAACACTGCATGAAAGGTAATATTCAAAAAAGCCGAATAGAGTAGACAGTCTAATGATACTAGTGCTAATATCGAATGATTGGTAGTTGACATGTAGTTACGTTTAGTCAGCAGAATGTCTAAAGTGGACAATCAAAATAAGTCAAGAAAACCAGAAGAACTGACTACATAAGTTTATCAGGCACATTAATTTTCATAATCAAATCCAAGGCTCTTTTACACAATTGAAACATAGTCTTTGACATTAGAATGTATGTACATCACACTAAACGTAGAGGAAAGTGCAAAATTTAAAATAAATACATATGTACAGGTGCTGGTCATATAATTAGAATATCATCAAAAAGTTGATTTATTTCACTAATTCCATTCAAAAAGTGAAACTTGTATATTATATTCATTCATTACACACAGACTGATATATTTCAAATGTTTATTTCTTTTAATTTTGATGATTATAACTGACAACTAAGGAAAATCCCAAATTCAGTATCTCAGAAAATTAGAATATTGTGAAAAGTTTCAATATTGAAGACACCCGGTGCCACACTCTAATCAGCTAATTAACTCAAAACACCTGCAAAGGCCTTTAAATGGTCTCTCAGTCTAGTTCTGTAGGCTACACAATCATGGGGAAGACTGCTGACTTGACAGTTGTCCAAAAGACGACCATTGACACCTTGCACAAGGAGGACAAGACACAAAAGGTCATTGCAAAAGAGGCTGGCTGTTCACAGAGATCTGTATCCAAGCACATTAATAGAAAGGCGAAGGGAAGGAAAAGATGTGGCAGAAAAAAGTGTACAAGCAGTACGGATAACCGCACCCTGGAGAGGATTGTGAAACAAAACCCATTCAAAAATGTGGGGGAGATTCACAAAGAGTGGACTGCAGCTGGAGTCAGTGCTTCAAGAACCACTACGCACAGATGTATGCAAGACAGGGGTTTCAGCTGTCGCATTCCTTGTGTCAAGCCACTCTTGAACAACAGACAGCGTCAGAAGCGTCTAAAAAGGATAAGGACTGGACTGCTGCTGAGTGGTCCAAAGTTATGTTCTCTGATGAAAGTAAATTTTGCATTTCCTTTGGAAATCAGGGTCCCAGAGTCTGGAGGAAGAGAGGAGAGGCACACAATCCACGTTGCTTGAGGTCCAGTGTAAAATTTCCACAGTCAGTGATGGTTTGGGGTGCCATGTGATCTGCTGGTGTTGGTCCACTGTGTTTTCTGAGGTCCAAGGTCAACACAGCCGTATACCAGGAAGTTTTAGAGCACTTCATGCTTCCTGCTGCTGACCAACTTTATGGAGATGCAGATTTCATTTTCCAACAGGACTTGGCACCTGCACACAGTGCCAAAGCTACCAGTACCTGGTTTAAGGACCATGGTATCCCTGTTCTTAATTGGCCAGCAAACTCGCCTGACCTTAACCCCATAGAAAATCTATGGGGTATTGTGAAGAGGAAGATGCGATATGCCAGACCCAACAATGCAGAAGAGCTGAAGGCCACTATCAGAGCAACCTGGGCTCTTATAACACCTGAGCAGTGCCACAGACTGATTGTCTCCATGCCATGCCGCATTGCTGCAGTAATTCAGGCAAAAGGAGCCCCAACTAAGTACTGAGTGCTGTACATGCTCATACTTTTCATGTTCATACTTTTCAGTTGGCCAAGATTTCTAAAAATCCTTTCTTTGTATTGGTCTTAAGTAATATTCTAATTTTCTGAGATACTGAATTTGGGATTTTCCTTAGTTGTCAGTTATAATCATCAAAATTTAAAGAAATAAACATTTGAAATATATCAGTCTGTGTGTAATGAATGAATATAATATACAAGTTTCACTTTTTGAATGGAATTAGTGAAATAAATCAACTTTTTGATGATATTCTAATTATATGACCAGCACCTGTATATCAGACACACATGCATGTGCACACAGGTATATGCAGGTAGGCTATAACAAAATAAATTATAAAAAGTTATTAAATAATGCATCTTTTCTACATCAATTTGCAATTTTTGCAACCCAGTTCGGGTTTCTTTTGTGTTTTTTCAGTCTGAGAACAAATGTTGGTTTGTAGTTATTGATGAACATTTACATTAAAGAAAAAAAAAAAAAAGTTTCTGAGTTGAATAGTTGAGGGTTTTTTTACCTTTGACTTTTTGGATGTCATAATTTCCAAGAAGTTCACGCTGTAACAGGTGATGTAACAGATTCAAATATGATTCAGTGATGATAAAAGATAGAAGTGTAAAAATAGTTATGCAACAACCATTCATATTAAGCAATCAGGTTAAGGTATAGAATATATAATATATATATATATATATATATATATATATATATATATATATATATATATATATATATATATATATATATGTATGTATAAACTACAAAGCTAGACCCCCAGACATATCATTCCCATTTTGGGGGGCTCTGGAAAAGCAACAAATGATTAAAAAAAATGAAAGAAATCAATGAACAGTGAATATACAGAGAACTTCAGAGGCGACTGCAAAACACTTAATCACAAGCAAGCCAGAATGACATGTATATGTGCTCAGTACAGTTCTATTGAAACCTGAGAAAAAGTGAGTATGCTCATGTCATTTTTTGAGATTTTTTTAATGTAGCTATAATCCACCACTACCAATAAGACATTCACTTTAGTGTTTTATCCTCTGCACACTGGGAGCATCTACAACAGACCTTGGATGAAGTACACTGGGACTACCTGTTTGTCAAAACAATGGAAGATGTGGAAAGGGCAGGAGGGATAGTAGGAGTGTTCAGGAAATGCATGACATTTATGACATTTTTCATAATTCTCAAGGTGCTGGAACCACAAGTCTTTATTAATCAGTAATCTGACCAAGTAATCTACTTGCACTGATCTTCGTGACGCACTTTGGTTTTGAAATGGTAGGTACAACTCATTTATTTCCTGTCATGTGTATTTTTATTGTGCTGTAGTCGTTGAGTTGACTAAACACCACTTAAAATGAGTGTCTGCAAGAAGATTTAAAAATTTGGACATTTTCAGAGATTATTATCGTGTAAAGAATTTTCCAAACTCAACAGAACATGAAGTTGTAATCCAACCCAAGCTGATCTGAGAAAGCAGCGGCTGGTAAACACAAGTGATTATTTCACCACAGGGCATCAGTGCTCATTTAAACTAGTGGCCTCAATGCTGAAGTGTATGAGACCTGATGAATACGAACCTTTATTTATTTGTATTGCATATTTTAATCACTTCTGTGTCAATTTACATACTCAGTCATTTCACTGTATGTACTAGGGTGAAGTCAGCAAAAGTGGGACATCATCTAAAATATTTTTGGTTTAGTGCTCTTCAAAAACAATTAGAGATAATGGTGGGTGGTATTGAAATGTTGTAAGAACAGTACTTAATTTGAATATCAACATTTGATTGGTCAAATATAAACCATGTGGGCGTGGTTATACTACTCAAGTGCTGGAATGTCTGAGAAAGCACATGTTGAAGGGGACATCACGTAACACAGTTTCTGCCAATCTCATGTTAATCCTGAGTACCTATAAAGTAGTATTGCGTCCTTCATATCTGAGTCTTGAGTTTTGTCAGATTTATAAAAGACAGTCACAATACATCATCATATTATCCCTGGATAACTTTTGATTCACTATACATTCGTGTTGTTTACATTATGCACTTGCGCGCCAGTTGCCAACAAAACAGACATTTGATGCAGTTTTACTTATCACCTGTAGTTCCATCTCATGACCGGGATCTTTTATCAATGGGACCGCTCCATATTTCAGTTTCAAATGATTTGCAAACCAACGTCGAACTGGACCTTGTTTACAAAACATTCCTCACCGAACAAACAAACACACTTGCACAACTCTGTTGCTGCCCTGGAAAAACAAACTTGATCCACTGATCCCTTACGACTTCCGTAACCCGAACGTAGCATGTTGATCGGTGTAGCACGTTGAATCTATACGAACCCTGAAGGAGTGAATTTGGCACAGAAATATTCCATCATACGTCCAACTTGTTTTTTTTTTTTTTTTTTTTAACTTTGGCTATGTTTAACATGAGAATCCAACTCTTTAACAGTGTAAATAAGTCGGAATGCATGAAACAGCAGTAGACCCCCCCTTTAAGTGCCTGTACATAGTTTAAGTCTAATAAAATTGTTAAAGCTTTAATTCTAATACAGTATTTCAATCTACAATATACATTTTAATTACATCTGTTTATGTGATAATTACATTTTATGCAATGATGTGCAAGTTTCTTCGTTCTATCACATATATCAAGTTGTGTTACTGTCCCAATTTACCTTAAAATGGG
This sequence comes from Hypophthalmichthys molitrix, assembly GCA_037950675.1. Classification (NCBI taxonomy): domain Eukaryota; kingdom Metazoa; phylum Chordata; class Actinopteri; order Cypriniformes; family Xenocyprididae; genus Hypophthalmichthys; species Hypophthalmichthys molitrix. The sequence goes on from CM075494.1 coordinate 37,507,277, forward strand.
ATTTTAGTGGGACTTTGTTAGACTTATTAATCAGAAAATAATACAGGATCTGGCAAACATGTTAAAGCTTCTTTCACAGAGATGTGCATATATCCTGTTGTAAGCAATTGTATTATCCAAGAACAAACTACATGAAAATGTGTGTCCCACTTAACCAATTTACCTGAAAACAGCTATAGAATAAAAATGGTTCTTATCATTTTTTAATCTCTGTATGTTTTTAAAAACCTCCCATATTCCTTCAAAAACCATAGTTGGAGATACAAGAGACCTTGAGCATTTGTTTAAAACATTTTTAGTGTAGGTAGAATAGATTTATTTGTATTTAATACACTGTTTACCAAAAAGTGTCTCAATTTTGACTTCACCCTAATTTACATGTTTATACAAAATTCCTAATTTATATTTAAAGTAGTAGGGCTGTTAAAGCATTACTGTTTAAGATTAATTAAATATTTAACATTGTTAAATTTACCGCTCATTCATTCATTCATTCATAAATGAAAGGCTGGAATAAGAGCACCAACGCACACAAGCCATCTCCTGTGATTAGGGTGACCACCATCAAACAAACCAAATGTGGGACGATTACTAAGTTTGTGTGGGACAATGTGGGACATGTTACCAATACTAAAACACAACATGAAGCTGTTATACAATGTCTAACTTGATAAAAACATTTGTATTCTGCCTTTCAGCTGATAAAAATACTTTGTTCTTTAGTCCCTTCCAGTAAACACCATTACATCACAATGTAACATAACATGTCTTTATTTTACATGTCATTTAAATTCAACATCACTGACCCCAAAGGCAGCAGGCATCATGCAGATAACTATTTTTGAATAAGGTGACCAGATTTCTGAAATGGAAACTGGGGACATTTCCTATTTGAATGGTCAAAATATCACCAAAATCTCATTTGTTATTATCTATTTATTAAAAAACAGGGACTATACATTTTTGAATGTTTTTGTTTTTAATTGTTGTGAGTTCCTCATAGGCTATTATTACATTAATAATTATGATTTAGTTTTATTATTAGGATTTGGTTTTAATACAATTCACCCCAAAAAAAAAAACGTTTACACGATTAATCGTAACCACTGTAAAAGCAGTTCAAAACAATATGCCTGTTATAACAGAAGTGACTTTACAAAAGCACATTACATTACAAAAATAAAACAACATAAATATAATAAGATAAATATTTTTTAACATTATTGAATTTAATATTTTTTATTTTCACAAGCTGTTTTTAGCTACTGTATACAGAAATTACAACTGTTTTAACTTTTAACTATTTTTAACTATTATTTTGCATTTTAGACTCATTTTAAGCACAAAGTGCGTGTTTTACTTTATTTTATTTTTTATTTATTCATATCTGAGTGTACCTTCACCACGTAGTTAAGACGTTTGTGTGGAAATTGCTGCGTTGTGACTGTTGCGGAACTTTTGTGGAAGTTTGAAATTGTGCAAAACAATCTCGCACCCTGTTGAGGCCCTGTTATAAAACATACAAACAGTATTACTTTAATTTAACATGAATAGTTAGTATGTTGCTACGTTGAAACCGATAACGACGTTTATTTTGATATTTGATAATGGCGCTTTGCTCTGGTCCAGATCCAGATTACGTTCCTCATGAAGTTCCTCATGCGCGACCAAGTGTAGCTGCACAGCCCCCTCTGTTGGTGAACATGATCACTACACGATTTCTTCAGAAGGCTGCTGTATGCTCGTCGGGCTTTTTGCCATGTATATGCGGGTTGTTTTGAACGAGCTATAAAACGGGGACATTTCCGGGGACAGCTCCAGTCGGGGACAGAACACCAAAAACAGGGACTGTCCCCGGAAAACGGGGACGTCTGGTCATCCTGTTCTGACAACAGTTCTGACAAAATCCAACTCCGCTCCACATTTTGATTGACAGCCGCAAAAGTAGTTGTGCAAGTAGTCCATTTTGCATTTACACTGTTTTGACCAGCAGGTGTCACCTCCACTTAAAAAGATGAAATCTAATTCTGTTTACATGCAATAACCCAGATAGCATGGTGACATTGATACAATGATGAGTTTTGATCAAACCATCATTTTTTTTAAGATTGAAATTTTAAATGTTTAAAGTGTTTTTGATCAGCATTGAAATTGATGAAAGTCGACAGCACACACGGGTGCAGACGGTGACATTGAACTAACAGTGATTTGTAGTTGATGAGCACAAGATCATGCAGGTATGTATCTTTGCAGAACACTAGAGAGTGTTTCCCATTCAGTGGGGCGTTTTCAAACCATGATGGGCTTTTCAACCGCTTTACCTGATTTGCTCTAATCCACTGGGAGCTTGGTTTAGGGGTGGACCTTCATGATTTTAGCAAGTCTGAAAAACATCTATTGTAGTTTGAAATTGGAACATTTTGAACATTTTATTGGTGCAAAGATGAGTATGGAAATCAATGACTACCGTCAACTGTTGTTACCAACATTCTTTAAAATATCTTGTGTTTAACAGAAACTCATACAGGTTTGAAACAACTTGAGGGTGAGGAAATGATGACAGAACTTTCATTTTGGGTGAACTATCCCTTTAAAGCTGCAGATTCACCTTATGTAGACCTTGATCTTTTTAAATATCACAAAACAGCCATGCCAGTCACTTTCTCAATAAACACAAGATGTTGTTTTGTGATTGTGTTTCAGTGGAAACAGGCTAAATTGTATGCAAATCAGTTACATTTCTCAAATTTAATAGTGATTTAATTGAGAAATTTTCATTGAAACAACCTAAACTCTCTTATTCCTCAAGATAAACTTGTTACTTGAATGCTATGTAGTTTCATGGAAAATGAACTGAGATTTAGTTTATAGGGTAACACTTTACAGTAAGGTTAACATGAACTAATAATGAACTGCACTTCTACAGCATTTATTAATCTTTGTTAATGTTAATTTCAACATTTACTAGTGTAACGCTGATTCAACAATATTATCATTGATTATTTTGTTAATTTCAATATTGATTCAGCATCAGTGATGTAGAATCAATCATAGTGTAATGTTGATTCAATAGCATTACCATTGAAGTTTTGTTCACCATTGTTTCAACATTAAATGCGGTGCAAACATGATAATGAACTAACATCACTTCATAATGTTGATTTTTTTTTTTTTTGAAATCTCCACATTGTTTCAACAGTAACTGAGGGTGAAAAAGTGATGTTGAAAAAATATCACTTTGTAATGTTGAATCAATATAATATTACCATTGATTTGAGGTTGAAATCTCAACATTGTTTCAACATTAACTGAGGGTGCAAGAGTGATGCTGAAGCAACATCACTTTGTAACGTTAATTCAATGCAATTAGCGTTGACGCATCAACACTGACTCAACATTGTCTCGATGTTTACACCTGGGATCCGTCAGATCAATGAAAACTTCCAGGCAGGTGTGTAGGAGCTAAACATGTAGAGGAATAAACACCTATAAATGACCATTACTATAAATATATCTCAGTTCATTTTCAGTGAAACTACGTAGCATTCAAGTAACAATTTTATCTTGAAGAATAAAAGAGCTTAGTTTTTTTTTAAATGAAAATTTCTTTAGGGATAGTTCAAATGAAAATTCTGTCATTATTTACTTCTCAATTTTTTCCAAACCTGTATGAGTTTCTTTCTTCTGAACACAAAAGATATTTTGAAGAATGCTGGTAACCAGACAGTTGATGGGCCCTATTGACTTCCATAGGAGGAAAAAAGTATTCTTATTATAAATATTACTAAAGCAATATACATTTTTTTTTAAGGATGGAGAAAAATGGATGCTTTATTCAAGCACTTTAATAACTTTTTAATGTGTCTAATTACAGTCAGTAACAATATAAATCAAATGCAAATAACAAGCATTCAAAACAAAGGAACAGAGAAATAATAAGGTAGATCCACCATTGTTTGAAACTGCGCTAGAGAAGTCATGGAAGTATGTCAGGTGGTTCAACAAGACATCTGTATAGGATGCACCTGTGTTTTCTCTCTAATGAGGAAGCATCAATTAGACTACTAATAGACTACTGAGACGTACACACGCAAAACCAAAATGTGTGCTTATCAATCAGTGGTCATTTTCAAACTACAATAGATGTTTTTCAGACTTGCTAAAATCATGAAGGCCCACCCCTAAACCAAGCGGTTGAAAAGCCCATCATGGTTTGAAAACGCCCCACTGAATGGGAAACACTCTCTAGTGTTCTGCAAAGATACATACCTGCATGATCTTGTGCTCATCAACTACAAATCACTGTTAGTTCAATCTCACCGTCTCCACCCGTGTGTGCTGTTGACTTTGAAAACGTTGAAATTTCAATCTTCAATCTTCAATCAAAATGATGGTTTGATCAAAACTCATCATTGTATCAATGTCACCATGAGTAACTAATGAATACAGACAAAGGAAACTTATCTAGAAACAGTCAAAACCAACTCAAAGTCAAACTCAAGACATAAACAAACACATAAAAACGAGACATAACCCCGACAGCTTACAGTATTATTGGCTTATTGAAAAGAATCTTAACTTTGACATAAGTAACAATAAACATACACACTCATTTTCACAAATACACACGATAAAAACAATATAAAATACTATAAAAAATAATGTCTATAATAATATGAAATTAATGTTCTAATATGTTGTGACATTTGTTTGTTATGTTGTATTTATTGTGCATTGGTTGCTACTTATAATATGCTGGGACGTCAGTTGAGCAACAAGTTCGCAGCACATCTCAATTCTCACAAAGATGTGTTCTGCATCCTCGCGTCCTTCTGAGTTTGTTCTTTCAAGGTCGCCTGGCAAGACTGGACTCCACGAGAACACAAGTCTGTCTTGGAATTGAGAAACAGTCATGGTTTCTCATTGTCTTATTATTTGTGATGCATAGTTTACACTTTAGATTAGGGGATGCAGAAAGCTTTGTAAATTATTTATTCACTCGTTGACACGTCGTCTATAACAGGTGTTTACCCTTTGTAGTTTGTAATGCAATGTAAGTGTTGACTGGAGAGGGTAGACAGATGTCTACTCTGAAACACATGGAGTCCTTAAACGCTGTGCACCTGCATGTGAGCTTCAGTGGAAGGTAAAACCAGTTCTTAGGCTCACATTATCACTAGATCCCACAGTAACACTTTATTTTAGGGTCTTTTAACTATAGTTATGCTTATTAGCATGCATATTACTAGAATATTGTCTGTTTATTAGTACTTATTAAGCACATATTAATGCTTTATTCTGCATGACCTTATTCTACATTCTTAATCCCAATACCTAAACTTAACAACTACCTTACTAACTATTAATAAGCAGTAAATTAGGAGTTTATTGAGGGAAAAGTTGTAGTTAATAGTTTATATGTGTTCCCTATACTAAAGTGTTACCGATCCCACACACTCCACACAGAACCCAAGTCTGTGCTTATGAGTGAAAGGATTTAACATAACCCACTGTAAGTCATGTTTCTGAACACAGACCAGCTTACAACTTCATGATACACCAATAAATTATATACTGATGATTTACTAATGGTAACCATTGTTTACTAAAACAATTTTGACATAAATATTTCAGTGATATATAAGTGATTAATAATATATTAACTATTAACCATCTACTAATGATCTCTTTGAATATTTCATGATTTACTAATTTTTTAAGTCAAGTCACCTTTATTTATATAGCACTTTATTCAATAGAGATTGTTTCAAAGCAGCTTTACAGTGATAAAAGGACAATTATGCATTTCGGCATTTTGTTATGCATTTTGTTGTTCTGTTGTAAAGATCATCAATTATTTAACTAAATAAAAAAGTGTGTCAAGACAAAGTTGGCATGAGAAAGCTGGACCAGAAAGTTTAAATAAGTTGAAATTTGAAGGTTTTCAGGTTGAAGTAGTTAAAAGTTTGAATGTTTTTAAGTCAATGCAGTCTATCAAAAAAAAAACAAAAAAAAAAAAACAAAACAAAACAAAAAAACAGAGAGATAGATAGAGAGATAGATAGAGAGAGATAGATTCATATGGTGTTGTATTTTGCTGGCATGTTTCTAACATGAATTTGCACATTGTTAACATGTTTTGGTATATTGCTAGCATGTTTTAATATGTTGTTGGCATGATTTAGCACATTGCTAGCATGTTGCTAACATGCTTTAACATGATGCTAACAGGATTAACATGTTAGCATGTTTTTAACAAGATGCTAACATAATTAGCATGCTGTTAAAATGATGCTAAGATAATTAGCATGTTGTTAGTTTAATGCTAGCATGTTTTAATGCTTCACTGGGTGTTGCTAGTATGCGATAACATGTTTTTAACATGTCTGTATGTTTTATCAAATAGCTAGGTGATGCTAACATGATTTAACATGTTAGCATGATGCTAGCACATTTGACTTGTCCTTATCAAATTTTAATAATCAGATGGTATTTCTAACATGTTTTAGCACTTAGCTAATCATTATTAGCATGTAGCTATTCACTGCTAGCATATCTAGCATGTTGGAAATCCTGTTTGCTAGCATGAGTCAAAAGAGCCAACTGCCATGTCTATATGATGTTCAGATGCAGAGATATAGGTCTTGCTTAACGGTTGCTAGGGTACTCTGTTTGGTTGCTTGAATGGCTTGGCAGCTGTCAATAATGACACTCCAAAGGCTGCTTGCTGGTACGAATGATATAAACCAACCCCAATACTTCTATGACATTCGGATTTGAAGATATCCCTCTCTGTGTTTGGGTTGCCAGGGCACTCTAAATGGTTGCTAGGGCGTGGCTTGATAGCTTCATGATGATTCTGAGAGACTGATTGGTTGCCTGAGTAAAATGAGCAAATTAAATGTTCAATACAAAATCCTCATGCAATTTACCATAGTAGGATAAACATGTATGGACAATCCCTGTTACATGGGCCGTCCCTTCACCATAGTATGTCTATGGGGCAATTTTGGGCACTCCAGGGGTACATCTTACACCCCATTGTGAGGTATGGTCCTACAAAGCCTGCCAGCCTCTTCAAATGTGGTAACCCACATGTTTCTATGAAATCCTCACTCTGAGCTATGACCCGTAAAAGTTTGTTGCAATGTCGATGGGATTTTTCTGAGTTTTAATCATCATTTTTAGGGAAATCGTAAGTCGGATCAGTTAGAAACTGCCAACTTTTATATAGCACACTAAGTCAGAACAGTCTGAAGGTCTGAGCCGAGTTTGGAGGTTGTAGAGTTAAGAAGGAGGGAGTTGCAAATTTTAGTCTCAGAAGACTAATAATAAGTTTAAATAGCATTTCAGTAATTCAGTAATTAGTTAATTTAATCTATAAGCAGTTCTGCAGAAAACAGTGATGCCATCAACATAATATTGTTGAAAATTAAGTGTCCCCCAATAAGCAAGCCAGAGGCGACAGTGGCAAGAATCCCAAACTCCATCAGGTGACAGAATTGCCACAGCCAATTTTTCAGGGCAGATTACGTGTTTCCAGCTTGAGGTTACCCTGAAGACACACTTTTTCCGTCCATAGAAGTGTAATTAATCTTGTTGTATGCAGAAGTTTGAATAACTTACATCTCTGCCTGTAATTTAGAGACAGACAATAAACAAAACATGTCAAGTGAAAACTCTCACATTAGACCAAAAGCAAAGTTACACAATAGATGGCCACAAAATGTCTATAGCTCTGATAGTTTCTTACCAATACATTGAATTCCTTGTCCTGCAGAAAACATCTCTTTCCCATTGCTGGAAATGTAGCCAGATTCACATGTGCAGAAATAACCTCCTTCAGTATTTTTGCATTCTGCATTAGGACCACAATCAATGCTTTGATCCACACATTCACTGATGTCTGGAATGGGATAAACAGAGATTCAGATGTTCTTGTTTAAAACTGCCATTTAAGATCATATTGAGTAACTTACATTTCACACAGTATTGTCAGTTACTTTTTTCTATTTTTGCTCTGCAGATATATATAATATTTTCAAACAAAGCCACAGCAGAATTAATCATTAGCTGTCTCCTAGCAAATTATAGTTGTGGCAAGTCGTTCCTGTCCTGAATGAATCATGTTTTTAAACAAATCTGTTGAATGAATTATTCAGTGACTCACTCATAACAGTTTCTTGTCGCCACCTACTGACCTATCAATGTAACTAGCAGAATGAGTTACTGAAAAAACTACACCACTAATGCACAGACTGACAGTCTGTTCAGAACAGGCAAACGCAAGCAACCATTGCTATGATTTTTTTGAAAGCATGAAATTAAATAGATATTTAGGAACCAAAATGATCAGATCTTCACAGAAAACACTAACCTGTGCAGTTCATCTGTTTGTGACCATAGTTGGTGAATCCTGACCTGCACACACATTCATGGCCGTCTTTGCTGTTATGGCAGTCTGCTCCTTCTCCACAGATGGATTTATCAATGTCACAAACACCTTCAACAACATGAAAACAACATGTTGGAGAAGGATCTTATATTTCTAAAATATAAACTGATATTTCAATGTGTAAAACTTTACAGTTTTAAAGGACCTACTCATGCAGGATTCATGTAGATCAGTGAAGTTAGTTTCTCCTGACTTCAGTCTGAAGCCCGCAGCACAGATGCAGTAGAAACTGCCGGGGGTGTTATGACATGTTGCATTTATTCCACAAGTACTGGGATCGGCGCATTCATCTCTGTCTGTAATTTATAGACAGACAAAAACAAAAACATGTCAAGTGAAAACTCTCACATTAGACCAAAAGCAATGTTACACAATAGACTGCCACAAAATGTCTAATAGCTCTAATAGTTTCTTACCAATACATTGAATTCCTTGTCCTGCAGAAAACACCTCTTTCCCATTGCTGGAAATGTAGCCAGATTCACATGTGCAGAAATAACCTCCTTCAGTATTTTTGCATTCTGTATTAGGACCACAAACACTTTGATCCCTACATTCATTGATGTCTGTAATGAAATGAACAGAGATTCAGATGTTGTTTCTGCTGCTCAGAGGTCATTGAGATGTATCATATCAAGCTCTCTTTACCTTGGCATTGATGTGCATCCTTTATTGTGAAATTATGAGTTTGTGTGGAAAACCCTTCTTGACACTGACAGTAGTAACTGCCAATTGTGTTGAAGCATGTTGCATTTTCTCCACAAATTAATGATTCAGACTCACACTCATCTTCATCTATAGCAATGACAAAAAAGCATGAATAACCACAGCACTATTTTTATTTACAATTCATTAATGACTGCTGATTCAGTACATAAATGTGTCCTATCTGCTATATAATTCCCAGCAATTTTTAATTTCCAGCTATTCAATAATATTCAACTATATCAACAAAAGTATCATATGTTTGTCTTTTTTTTCATACCTACACATTTTCCCCTCCATATTCCATGTCCCCCGGGGCAGTCAATCGCAACGCTCTCTGCAAGTGTCAATAAAATACCTATAAGCAAAAATAAAGAGTCTGTTACTTCATGTTCAGTGTCTTTGGTGTATAGCTTGATGTACATATAGTGAGTCCAAAGGTCTGAGACCATGTTGAAAATATGGGAATTTTTGATAACACTTTATTTTAGGGTCTAGTTGCTTATTAGCATGCATATTACTAGAATATTGGCTATTTATTAATTATTAAGCACATATTAATGCCTTATTCTCAAATTTATGTTCATCAAGCATTTTCACTAGTGGCCTCAGAATATTGGACATCACTGTATGTAAACTGTGAAAACCGTTAAGTGTCATCCATGACGTAGATATTTAAGTGCCATGCATGTCAAACTGAGCCCATCCTATTTTCTGAGATAAGACATGCTTCCAAAATCAGCTTGAGTTATTGCCCATAATGGCTAAATTGACACTTATTTACTAGGAATAACAGTCTGAGTAGACAAGGTTGGAAGAAGCATCAAAGAAAAGAATAATTCTATTAATCTAATGTTATATCCACTCATTGTTCATGATGGCCATTCAGGAAGTATGAGTGCTCTGGGTGAGGCTCTGTGCAGTACTGTAACTAACTTACAGAACCAGCGCTCAGACCGACACACTGTCACATGACCACAGGCAGGGTCACCCAAGACTCTTAAAAAGTGGTGTAACACTTTTCACAACCCACAGTGGTGACTCCATCACAACCTAAGGTGTGGTCTCACTCATTATTGTGTAGGCACCAGACAAACAATTACTGTATTTTATGATTTTGATCTTATTCTTTAGTATGGTTTATGTAACATTTTTCCCCCTCTTCATAGCTTGCCCTTGGTTTGATGTCACCATCCCATCTTCCTGGGCCTCTCAGCTGTGTGGACACATGAAAACACCTTGGATTTCCTGTCCTAATTCGGTTTCCGCCAACATTTTTCCATTGTCAAAATCAAAGCCACGCAACTTCAGGCTTTAAAGATAGTTCACCCAAAAACTAGTACTTTGTGGAACACAAAGAAGATATTTTGAGAGACGTCTCAGTGTTTTTGTCATTGGCCATCAAAATGGTTTGGTAATATCTTGTGCTCCACAGAAGTCATACAGGTTAAAACATTCTTATATACAGTAGAAGCTTAAAGGGTTCTATCTGGTGTTTCATATTTACAGTAGAACCTTTCAGGGGTTTCCATCATGGGATGATTTTATGGATTTATTTTTAATTGATTAATTTTGTTTTAATTTAATTTGAATTAAATTTTATGGAATTAATTAGCCTGTAAACAAACTTTATCAATAGAAAAAAAATTAAATAACATTTTAAACATGAAAGTATTATGCAAACATTTCAGACATTTAAATTTAATTCCAAGTAAACTTTTATCTGACTCCATTTTATAATGACCTCGAATTTAAGATGGAATGCCAATTGATTATTGGTCATTTGAATAATAGTTTAGCTACACATTTGATTATTCTATTTAACTCTTTACTCTTATTGTACTCATTCATTAGGTATCTATGTCACATAGAGAGCCTCGTGATGGCCATTTAACGCGGGTCTCAAAGTCACAAATTCACCGGTCCGATCATTAGTCAGAGGTTATGGCTAAAGCAATTTAACAATGCTGCCCATGCTTGCTATTGTTAAAAGGTACTCATGTAGCCCTTGTAAGCGACTGCATAACAACTTAACTAAAGTTGAGCAGTTAGTCAGAAATCTAGAATCTCACCTGATGTGCTCTATGCTCCATCTAATGTGAGATCTAGTATGTATTTAACCCTTGACGCAGATTTGCGGAAACATAAGTCTTCACTTAATCTACTTGAGAAAATAATTTCAGAGTAAGTCAGAATAAAATCAAATCTAACAATTTATTAATCAGGTAAATGTGTCATGCCAATTACCTAATCAATTCAAAGATGATCAATACAAAACATCAAATGTTTATATGATGTAATGTAAATGTAAATAAAGAGTAAAAGATGAATACCTGACATCAGAAAGATACATAACGCTGAGTATCCGATCAGTCATGACTGAGTGTGATCAGTCTTGGCTGGTCCCTGGAGCGTACGATCACACCAGCAGTGTTGCCAACTATTTTCTGTTTTTTTTTTTCTCTCCTAATCCGTGCTCACATACTGTATTTTGATATAATAGCTATAATATAGCCGAATGTCCAATAAAGCTGTTCTCATTTCCTATGTATTTGTTGTCAGACAACAGAAGGAGTATACAAACATCTGTCTCTACATTCATCAGTGGAAACTTCAATCCTAAAAAAGATCTGAAGTGTGACTCACCCAGACTCAGCAGATACATGTGCCTCATGGTCAAAGAGTGAAAGAGACTTGCAAAATAAATAATAAAACAGCTTATGCTTTAATCCTGAGCAATTCCATACAAGAGAATTAAATTCTTGAGACTCTTCAATAGTCTTCTTTCTTCAGGCGCCTCTCCAACTACCTTCTGTTTCCATGCAAGGCTAGACTCCAGACTTTTCTTTAAGTTGTGAGGCTTTTTTATTTGAATGGCTCCTTTTCTCAATCTTGCTTCTCAGACTAAGTCTTGTGTCTTTCTCGCTGACTCTAAATGCTGAAAAAGCCTGCAGTGTCTGTAAGAGTTTTGTCAGTGTGGTCCAGCCCCTGCTCTTGCTGACTGAGAGGGAGGGAGGCGGGGAAAACTTGGCAGTTAATGTAACAACAAAATTAAAATAGGCTATATGGTGTCAGTGTGTTACATGTGCACTCTGTCTTGGACTTGTTTTGGACTTGTGTTGTGCCATTTCCCGCCACTAGTTTGTTTCTATAGTTACTGATCACCTCATTATCACCACCAGCTGTATTCCATCATCCACCTTGTTATCCTTTGTATATTAACCCTGTGTTTCCTGTCCAGTGTGGTCCGGTATCGTTTGTGTCTAGTGTGGTTGTCTCTCCTGTTAATCTGCCTGTGGAACTATTAAAAGACTGTTTACCTTGATCTCCTTCGTCGTGCGCTTTCCTACAACCAGCTAATGTAACACAGTGTAGTAAAGTTTCTTGGATGTTAATCTGTGTTAGTTCACCCAAAAATGAAAATTGTCATTAATTACTCCCCCTCATGTCGTTCCAAACCCATAGAAATTTTGTTTAACTTTGGAACACAAATGAAGATCTTTTTGATGAAATCTGAGAGATTTCTGTCCCTCCACTGACAACTACACAACTACCATTTTAAGGCCCAAAATGGTAGTAAAGACACCATTAAAGTATTCCATGTGATTTCAGCGATTCGAGTGCTTTGCTAAAAAAGATAAAGAAAACAATTTACCACTTTATTTACAAAACAGCGTTCACACAACAGCGTCTGCTCTCATGTCAACACAACATGTATGCATCATGGTGCTCTTCATTAAATGTAAACAACATTATCCAGTAATCATCAATAGAAACAACATCACCAACATCAAAAAAATAAATAAAAAATAATCCCATTCATAGAAAACAACTTGGATCAAAGTCAACATTCAGACCGTATGGAGCAAGAGTTCTTAATTTATATATCCAGTAAGTTTCACGTTTGAGTAAAATACGATCAAGATCCCCACCTCTCCTCGGTAAAGGAACTCTCTCAATACCTACATAACGTAGAGAGGTAATGGGATGATTAGACTCAACAAAATGTGCAGCCAATGGATAGTTCATGACACTTTCTGCAAGTGAGTGTGCAGTCAAATCTCATATATATTTAGATTTGTCTCTCTTGACCTGCACATCGGACGGAGTGCGTTTGTTTCTTTTTTGGGGACATCCTGTTCTGACACATGGTCACAGGAGCACATGGTGTGAGAAGAAGGCAAGATTATTTGCTTTAGTAATCTTATTTAAAATGACATTAACTGTACATAAAACGTGTGTGTGTGTATGAAGGTGTAGAGAAGCCTTTTGTCAGGTTTTTTATTTTTTTTATTTTGCATGTTCAGAAATTCAGTTTTACTTTTCGTTGCCTCAGGGCAACGTTGTGCGATAAGGGGTACTTTTTGAGGATGTTTTGGACAATACCTCACATTGGCCATAATGTGTTATAAGAAGGGAGATGCAGGGTTCCTGGGTATGCAGGAACACCCAAAGTGATGTGCAAATATTGTAACATACACCTCTGTTTCACAGCAGAGAAGAACTGCTTTTTGAAATTTCGTACAGAGTGAAATCTTATTACATGAATGACATTATATGGCATGACACACTACATGATACAGACCTATGCATGTATCAAATTTAATATATCAATGTCTTTCAAGTGTTTTTCCTTGCTTACTTAATGATTTCTTGACATTTTTTTTTTTTTTTAAATGTGATTTTCATGATAATTTTCTCTATGATTCTATACCATTGTTGCACAACTGAGGCAACAAAAAAATATGTTGGGGTGGAATTTTTTTTTCAATAAAATGTTCCCAAATGAACCAAAAAATGATGTGGAAATTTTTTTTTTCATGTGCTATCAACATGTGTGCAGTAGACGGTTAATTTGTTACAGTGTAATTGTACATTTAAGTACAAAGAGTAATATTAATTAACATGTACTTACATTAGGGTTAGGACAGTAAGTTGCAACAAAGACACTAAATAAAGTGTTAGAATTATTTGTGACCCTGTACCACAAAACCGTTCAGTTGTCAGTTCTCTGCATGTACCTGGTTGTTCTGTTTGTTTTATAGTCAAGAGTGTTTTTGTTTCTAGTTCTGTTGAATAAACCTTTTCTGCTGCATTTAGATCCTGCAATTCTCCTTCATTTTCAACCAGCTGTGGCAATATCCACTCACATAAATACATTTTTGATATATTTATGATAGGAAATTTACAAAATATCTTCATGGAACATGATCTTTAATATCCTAATGATTTTTGGCATAAATGAAAAATCGATAATTGTGACCCATACAATGTATTGTTGGCTATTGCTACAAATATACCCGTGCGACTTATGACTGGTTTTGTGGTCCAGGGTCACATTTATTTATAAATAAATAACCCTGAAACCATATGCTGGTTAATACTGATGATGCATGTGTGCATTTGTACCTACTACTTCCTGTTTTCGGGTTGCCATGAAGGTGTCAGAGAGTTGTTCTTCAAGAGCGTTCTGCTTTCAGAGTTGACGTTTCATCACCCATCCAGTTTCAAACGCATTTTGGTATTGTTTTGGGTTAACAATACTCTTATGTTCCTCCCTAAAAATGCTTTGGCCAAAAAATAACCTTTAGCCTGTTTTCTTAGCAGAGGTTCCTATGGGAATGTTGAGTGACAGATTTAAAGTGACATTGTGCTGACATTGTCCAAAGTTATTTGCTCGAACATTGTCTTCTATAGCTGTGTTCCTTTGGGCTAGAGTAATGAATTGGTCAACAACGAGGTCATGCTTACTCTTTTTTTTTTTCTTTTTTTTGCACTTCCCACTCCTCGGTGGACCAATCAATGTTTAATTTCACCATGGTACGAGTAATAACCTCCACAAGCTCCTCATACTGAGGTGAGTAATGTCACAGAAGTACCCCATGAGCAGTAACCAAATTACTCAATTTACATAAACACAAAATAATCCTACAAAAATAAACCTCACACTAGCATCTTGACAGCACACATTGTTCTCATGTTCTTCACATCTACAAATCTAAAATGTTTCTCTGTATTGCCTTATCTTATGTTAGACATACAGCATACAGTACACGATCAGAACAGGATATGAACAGGAAATTACAACAGATGGAGCAGGTCTGAAACATTTCAAAATAAATGCCTACATCTCACTTTGTATTACATCATGGAGACTCTGCAGAGGTGTTGCATTTTTCATTACTAGATTAGACTGTAAAATAATATAAAATTTGGTTCTCACCTCCTGTTAAAGTAAATATTTGGATCAGTTAATAAAATTAACTTAATGTAGTAAAATTAATATTACAATCAATTAACCTGTTTGGCCAATGAACACAATGACTACTCAGAGCATGTAGTCAGGATCTGCATGAATAGGGACTCCAGTATGAGCATGAAACACGGACAACTTTACGTGTGACATGAACAAGACTTTATTAACTAGACTAAACACTTAACTACTCTAACATTCACACACATACATGCATAGTTTACCAAGAGAAAGAGAGAGCTGAAGCAGAGTACAGGAAAGCAAAAAGTTACAGCATTGTTTGAAATTCAACAGATCAACAGCCTTGAGCAAACCATCAGTTTAGTTCTAACGGGCCCTTCTTTAAAAAGGGGTAAGGATCAGTGGTGTAGTCCTAAAGAAATAAGTGGTGTACCAAGCTAATTTAAATCCACTCTCTATCAGAAGGTGACGCTTATGGAACAGCAGAAATAGAGCCGTTTCCCTGGTAACCTCAGTAAACAAAGCTGCTTATAAACACTATGCATTAAATGGAGGGAAGATGAAAAGAAAATGCCATCAAAAGTTTTCTCAAGTCAGTCAATTCCCTTCAGAGGTACATTCATAGAATTCATTTATACTTTAATTCATATAATTTCCCTCAGCACTTGCTTGTAAAACCTCTCTTTCTTTCCGTCATTTTTTAAACGAAACGAAACCTGCGCTACATGCCTTTGTCTGCGTGAGACTGTTGCTTACTTTCATCATTTTAATGAAGATAAAATTATTAAACTGTGATATACTAACCGTCAGAAAATGCATCATGGTTTATATGATGTTTTATATTATTTCAGCACCCGTAAGCTTAACAGTTTGACAGCATTTTCTACTTGAATGTGCCAAGAAGTCAAACTATAACATTTTCCTTTTTTATAGCATTTGTTATGAAAAATAGCAACCTACACATATAGAAACAATAGCTACAACATGTCACAGTTGTAATGTAATGAAAATATATTCCCTTAATAGATTATAAATTCTACAAGTTAGCGTTTTAAAGTGTTCAACTCTCAATAGAATTCAAATGGATCGCACATTTTATCATCAAGTGTCACGATAGGAATGGCTCGTGGAAATCCTATCACTTTTGGAGCGTGAAAAGATTCAGAGTGTGCTTATGATTCTCGCGCCACCGATGCATTAAATAATCCGGGCTTCAGTTGCGCTGATGGTCTTTAAGTTCGTACGGGAACTTAGCGCTTATAAAAGCTCTGAACGTATGATGTATATAAGTAATTAATAGTCTTAATCGCTCACCACCATATTTCTCACGCCGTGTCCGCTGCAGTGAGAGAACTGCGCTCAATGCACCGCTCAAAACCGAACGGCTTTGAGCAGAGTTTTCTCAAGCCTGATTTTTTAGTCAATGATGAGCGGGACAAGGTAAAATGGTGGAAGTGCTAATGCACCAATTACAACAAAGAATCGCGGGTTTACACAACAGCATTGGGCACACAGTTAAAGGGGAAGCTAACATGACAATAGATTATGGACTTTAGAAGAAAAAAAACAAAAAAACAAGTGGGTATACATAAATACTGATCCTTAGAAGTCGTAATACGCAAACAGCCCTGGGCAAAAAGTAAGTATGCGGCGAATACGTGCGTATGGCCCCGATTACACCACTGGTAAGGATACTTAATGTATCAAATAATGAGACTAAGTTTGATACTTCCATGTCTCGCCAATTTGAATTAAACTTGTCCTGATGCAATTTGTTGAGGCTCCAGTTGGTCCTTGCTGATGTTGTCTTGATGAGAGAGAACCAGTTGGATTCAGAGGATCTTTGGTGAATGGAAGGTCTAGGCCGAAGCCTGGCACAAACTTGGGGTTCCTTAGAAGCTTCTAGCTTCTTAGCATCATCTTCACATCAGCATTTCTCAGTAAAAGAGAAGAGAGGGGGTGATCTTGTGATCAGTGATTTTAAAGGGTGAAGATGTCACACCCTCTTGAGGTGTCTGAGCCAATAAGGAGTTGTTCCCTCGGAGGGAACTTTTTTACGAGTCTTTGTTCTCTAGCAAGATATTAGCATAAGACATTGGATCGGATGTTTGAGAGAAGAACCTTCTAGATTCTTATAATACTAATGTGTCACTGAGTGAGAAACATGTAACATTAATTAACAAATAGGAAACAGAAGTTGGAGTCCGTATATACCAAACATGCTACCCATGTGATTTTAGTTAACCATACATTTTAAACTCTGAAACAATAATACCAAAATAGTTCAAAAGAGAGAATTAATACATAGAATAAACCCTATTAAAGGAAAGTCATGAGATGGGAAAATTGGATACATGTTTATACATTTCTCAAGTGGTTATATATAGAATATATAGGATTAAGAGGGTTTATTTGTCCTTTTCAGAAAGAATGAAGTCAGAGTCACTAGTCTCTGCAAAATTCTTTCTGATCGTAAAAGTTCTTATCAGTTTTCCTGTGTCCTGTAACAGGACACCTAGTTTTGCCTGTGTGTTAGCTATGTTTGGGATGCTAGTTGCAGTTTTAGGGGGATGGGTTCACAGAACTTTGAGGGAGTGAGTTTCTGGATAATTCATTAAATATAATGAATAATTGTGTGTCTGATTGGTCCAGACGTTACATCAGCTAAACAAATGTATTTAAACATACACAATACACCATCGCATTATCCCTGGATAACTTCTGAATCTCTGTAATGAATATAGCGTATAGTGAATGAATTCCCTACGTTTGTGTTGTTTACATTATATGCACTTAGGCGCCTATTGCCAACAAAACAGACATTTGAAGCAGTTTTACTCACCACCTGCTGTTCCGACTCATGACCGGGATCATTATCGCTGTGACTGCTCCATCTTTCAGTTTCAAACGATCTGTAAATCCAGCGTAGAACTGGACCTTGTTTATAAAAACCATAAGCACCGATCCTGAGGGCTCGAGCATATACAAGATATTCTCCATTCATTTTAACCAATGAAAAAGTGATTGCAACTTGCGACTTTATGGTTATTTTAATGACAAATGTCAAGAGTGCATCAATGTAAGGCATGAGCACAAATCTCTCAGCTCCACTTAACGCTGGGTTCTTTGGGAAGCAAGGTTATCTTTCCCTCACAACCAAAAACACACTTCTTTGATGACATTGTTGATTTCAAGGTCTAAAAGCAAAGTGACAAATCTTTCTCTGTGTAGTGCTGCCGACAACTTCTGTAAACCGAACGAAGCGCGTTGATGGGTGTGCTCTTGCTCTCGTTCTGGTTTTCTTCTCTTCCAGGAGAAGTGGGATACAAGGAATTCCAGACTTTATTACTCAATACAGGGCCATACCTGACAGTATATTTGGCACAGAAATACTCCATCAAATAGAAATACTCCGTCCAACTCGTTTTTTTTAAACTTTGGCCATGTTTAGCAAGAGAATCCAACAGTGTAAATAAGTCAGAATATATGCAATAGCATTAGCACAGTTGCACTTATATGTTCTTATGATTATCTTAAGAAGTACTAAAGAAGAATTTTTTGTATATTATGTACAAAATTACTGTGCGAAAACAAAACACTAAGTACATTATGGAAGTGCACTTTTTTTCACCTGGGGTATGTAGTTATTTCTGAATCAACACAAAAAATGTTTATAACTTATAAACTTGCTAAGACTTTGATGTGAATTGGTTTTAATAAATATAGGCCCCTTTCAACAAAATATTATGCAACAGTAATGGATGCTTGTTGATGGTGATAAAGTAAATGCGACACGATCAGTGATTAATCATCAGCACACAGTGTTCTGTCAGTGAGCTCTCCTTCCTCTTTCTTAGCAGCTCCTCATGCACTTTCATCTTCATCTTGAGTGCTTATATAGCATTTAATTTTAACCAGTAACTACCCATCAGCCACCTCTTCCTCCAAGAAAACCACAAGACCATGTGATATCCCAGGTGAAAAAGACGTAGTAAATGTATTACATTTGTATTCCCAACATGCTTAATTGAAGTGCATTAAAAATATATTAAAATGCATTTTAATATATTTCTAAAAAAAATATACTAGAAGTACTTTGGTAATAAATACATGCTTAGATACACTTTTAAAAATACTTTTAGTAAAGTTACACTGTAAAAAAAAAGTCCGTAAAAATAAGGCACAATACGCATAAATGAAGAAATTTTCCGTATTTGTATTTTACAGGTGATTTACCTGTATTTTGAATTAAGGTTTGCATTAGGTTGTGTTTTAATGATTAACGGAAAATTCCGTAAAATTACGGATAAAGTCCTGGCAGAAAATTACCAGTACATTTTCCGTTTTAATTTTTTACAGTGTATACAGTGTATTTTTATAGTGTATTTACAGAAAACATACTTAATGTTACTCTTACTTAAAATATATTTCATGTGAACTTTAAGAACATAGCAAACTTATTTAAGCTTTTAGTGGGTTTAAATGTACTTTATAACCATTTTAACATTTACAATGTACCAACTTATAATGTATTATAATCATTTGCCAACTATAACTAAGCATTGCCATAAGCATACTTAAATTTAATATGTTAATTAATATGAACTTTTTGAAACATGAACAGTTTTGGTGAATCGTCTTTCATCGGAGGGATATAGTCTCTGAGATTTCATTAAAATGTCTGTTTTTCTTTCGTGTGGCTTTTGGAACCCCGTTATTTTGTGACTCCAGGTAAGATTTGTATTTAATTAACTTTACTTGTCTGTGCCAGTCGTATTTTTGATACAAAGTGTAACAGCATGTCTTTTTCAGTGCAGCTAAATTCAATTTGACCAATCAGACACGAACAGATGCAGATGCTGCCTGCAGAAGTAACTGGTAAGTTTTTAGTTGCTGTTTGCATAAATAAAAAGCTCACTATTTAGCTTTTTTCGAGGTGGATAGGGCTGCTATGCATTTGCTAATAGATAACACGTGGAATACGGACGTTAACCGCTGTAACATGATACTGACACTAGATATCTAGTAAATTAAACACTGGTATAAAGTCAAAATCACTTTCTAAAGTCTTTGATAAATCTGTTTAAAATATATGTGGTGATGACATTTGTCTGTCTTATAACAACTATAAAACATTGTCCAATGCATTGGCAGGAAAAAAAAATTAGTCGTTATAACATGTAGCCTACAACATTACATTTAACATTCTTTTTATTTGCAAATTTAAGTTGTGTATTTATTTCTGATTTCCTTAACAACTTGACTTCATTCATCAATGAGGTAAATGATCTTTGAAAAACCATGTTATGAACATACAATTACTATGTTTGAGCTGACCAGCCAACTATGGTAGTGTTCATTGATTTTTTATATATATTTGTTCAAGCTTGACAATTTTGCCTTTCTGTTTATTTTCTATCATACATTTCTAATTACAGATAAGTACAAAGATTAAATTGTAAAAAGGAATGCTTATAAGAGAGCCATGCAGAGAGCCATGATCTGAAACTGCTAAGGCTGTGAAGGGTTTTGATGATATTACCCACCAGGTACATTGTACTCAACGTACTGTCATTCTTTAAAAGGAAAACAAATTATTGATCATCATTTGCCTGCCTTTTTTGTTGTTGTTTTTCAGATCAGCTGCTATAAAAGACAAACTGAAATCCGAGTGCAGAGACAAGCGAAGAAGAGTGTGCTTTAATGTCGTATCACCTCTGTTATAGAGATTTTTGAATCAGGCCTATAATAGAGGGTGATTCGGTCAATATTGGAAGGAAAATGTTATCAACATGTCCATTCACAAGTCTAATTTGTGCTTCTTTTGAGTCATTCATGTAAAAATCTTTTTTTTTTTTTCTTAATTGTTTCTGTTTTTTGTTAAAGCTGCAGGGTACTTGTCCTAGTTGTCCTGGCATACAATATTTTACAACTTCTAATTTCTTTAAACCTTTGGGTAACGCTTTAGATTACAGCCTGGAAAGTACATGTAAGTATAGGGGAACAATGTGTAAAGTTTTGGGAATAAAGGGCTAACAACCAGAAAAATAACAAATTATTTATACTGTAAGTATTTTAGAAATAAGGGGTACTTGTACTGTTATGATAGACAACAATCTTACATTTGGGAGCAATTTAGCGAGAACATACACTGCACACCTTTTTGTAATAATAGTGTACAAATACATAAATACATTTAATAGCTTGATAGCAGTTTAATTTGTTTTAATAGCAAAAGTGCAGCTGTTTTAGTTTGGGCTTACATGTATCAAGGCAAGTAAAACTATTGCAATTTTGTTTTTAAATACTGGGGAAATATACTCTTTTTTCCATGTAGTTACAGTGTAAGTGTGACATTGCGGGCTGTAAATTACAGTGGTGTTTGTTACCTCTTCTTCATTTTCAATCTTTCCACTAATGAACCTTAAGAAGGAATCCCATGTCTTTCGCTATTCAGTATTCTAGTTTACTCATCTTTTCGCTTCCGACCAACAGTCACCAGAGCGTGTATGAGAGTCGACATTCGCATTTGATGAAGCACATTGTAATGAGCAGCGTGAAGTAAGCTTCAAACTTTCATGACATTCTCGTGGGAGTTTCATAGGAAACTCGAGCGAAAACTGCCTTCTCTGTTCTTCTGTCTTGTTTGTTACTCATTATCTGTTATTTTGTGTATTTTGTTTAGAACAGTCATTAATAAAAAAAAAACAAAAAACTTACATCTGCGTTTTTCGTGTGAGATTCTCGGCGCGCTTACGTCACACTTCAAGTTACGTCTAGCGTCAACTCTCAACCCTCTCATGTACGCGCAGGTGACAGTTGTTCGGAAGTGTTAGTCTACAGTTTAAAAACGTAAAATATTTGTTTTTTCTTACAAACACATAATTTCACTTCAGAAGACATTGATTCATCTATTGGGGTCGTATGGATTACTGTAGTTATTGCTGTATGTGCTGTTTGATGCTTCGACTTTTAGGAACACATGAGCTTGCATTATAAAACATTCCCAGAGATTATTTATTTTTTCTAAAAAAAAACTTTGTTTGTGTTCATCTTAAGAAGGAAAGTTGTATACATCTTGGATGGCATGAGGGTAAAAGATGAGTAAATGGTAAGGACATTTCCGTGTGTACTGTATTTTCTTTTAATACATACAGAATAGCAAGATCCATGGGATTCCCTCTTAAGATTCATAAGTGGAAAGAAAGAAAAAGAAGAGTAACAGGAGGTGGAGGAAGCCAAGCAAGAGAAACGAATAAGAAGTGTTGTAAATCTGTTTTGAAATAAGTTGTTTTTCAAATAAAGGTTTTCAAGTGATATCAGACTGTGTATGCGTGTTTTTATTCTACTTACACTGTAACTACATGAAACAAGAGGGTAACAAGCACCACTTTAATTTACAGCGCACAATGTCATACTTACCCATGTAACTACATGTACTCTTTTATTACAAAAAGGTGTGCAGTGTATGTTCTCGCTAAATTGCTCCCAAACGTAAGATTGTTGTCTATCATAATAGTATAAGTACCCCTTAGTTCTAAAATGCTTACAGTATAAATAATTTGTTATTTTCCTGGTTGTTACTCCTTTATTCCCAAAACTTTACATATTGTCCCCCTATACCAGGGTTTGTCAACTGGCGGCCTGCGGGCCAAATCTGGCTCGCCAAATCACCTTCATCCGGCCCGCGGCACCCCAATCTCCCTCCTTCTCTTTTCCTGGCGGTGCTGCTAAATTTGTTTAGATATGTGGACGCAGTGGCGCCTGCAGCTGTATGGCTATATACGCACTGTTCGTACCACTGTTCGCAGTTTATTTTGAACTACGCAACACGGCCCAGTGGATAACGGAACGAAAGCTTAAAGGAGCTGCGTTTATTCTCGGTCACCATTATTAAACAGCGTTGCGACATCTAGTGAGAAGCGTTTCAATTCGACACACACCTCTCGTTTACAAACTACAAATCACTCGATGATTAAACTAGTTTTAAAATGGATGAAACAACCTCAACATTTCCAACAAGACTGATGAGGAAAACAGGAGAAACGTGCCATGAATGAAGATAGAAGACTTTTAAATCCCAAAATCACCACCCTTACAAACATTTACCATGAATGAACTGTAGTAAATTACTATGGTTTGTGGAAATATTTATATTGAAAACTATGTTATAGCCATTTATATTGCAATATATTTATTAGGTGGGTAGGGGAATATATAATTCATGTCTTTGTTAAGGTGTAGTTTGTAGGCTACCTGTGTTTAGGCATTTTTATAGGCCTATACAACACATCATAATATAATATAATTTGACAGTGGTAGTGGGTAGCCATGTGTGGTTTTACCTGTGGTTACCAAGTCTCACTGTGAGAATATTTTCATTTAAGCCTAATAATTCATAAAATAATTTAATAAGACCCCAGAATGTTATATATGTATATGTTATATTATATGTTTAATTTTGGACACAGAAGTCAATGAGAAAAATGTATATAATTTCGCGATGCGGACGGTGCGCGGATGCCCGAAGTATACTTTGGGGTTAAGCCCGTAATAGTCACCCGGGCCCATATGCACGTGCATACCTTGCATGCCCAGATGCTACGCCACTGCTCACAGGTTGCTTTATTGCTTCAAATATCAATATCGGTGACTTTATGATTGAGCTGTGCTCACTGTAAGTGTTGTTGGGCTTCTTCTAAAATTATGTTCATTGTAACTCATAGAGTGCTGTATAGTGACGACAGACAAGAGGATAAAAATGGACACTCATGTCAAGCTTGATGAGGATATAGTCAAAAGGTAAATTAAGTCAATGAAATTCTAATGAATATCAATGCAAATTATAATACTATATATTCAATCATGGATGCAAAACTGTTATTCATTGGTTAATTTTATATAAATTATTTTTTCCCTTTCACGGATCCTGTGATAAAGCAGCCTTCAAATATTACAGTGTCTGAATTGCAAGCCCTCTGTTGCAGAAATTGCAAATCGTGCTCAAAGAAGTGACCCTCTACTTGAAGATGAAGTTGTGACATTTAAACTCTTCCGTTTCTTTGTTTGGTTCAGGCATTTGCATGCTTACATTTGTAAAAAAAATAAAATAAAAAACAACAACAACAAAAAAAAAAACAATGCACTGTTCACTGTTTTTCAGTTACTTTTTTTTTTTCAGAAAATTGCATTGTAATGCTTATTCATTGATGTAAAATTTTTTACTTTTCAGTAATACAGGTATAACTGAATTTTTTTTTTTTTTTTCATTTAATTAGAATGTATTTTGGTCAAAAGATTAAATGCTGCTGTACTTTATGTACTGTAAGAATATTTGTAATATATTGCACATTAAAGTTTTCTAGATTTCTAGAAGTGTATGTGCACATACTGAAAAAAATCAGCTTTATAATAAACTAGTAGTGTAATACTAATGTATTTGTAATGATCTGAAATTGTATTGGAAATGTACATGAAGCACAATAAAATGTTGCTTCAAATATACTCTAACTCTTGTGACAGTTGCTGGTGTAAACAAGCACAGAAGAAAGTGAGTGGTACTTGTTATCTTGCTGGATCTATGGTAGGATGTTAGGCAATTTGTGGTGTTTGTGTGGTTTTCAGAGGTTTTCAGTGGTTTCTATGGTGTTCTTGGTTATTTCTAGGGTGTTCTCTGTGGTTGCTTGTCTCTATGATGTTCTGGTCTGTAAATATGACTTGTTGCTTGTAATCTGTGAGATACTTTGTGCCTTTTTTATTGTCTGCCAGGTGCAGTTTATGAGTCTAATTGATCAGAATATTAGCACATTGTTCCTTAACAAGCTGCATTACTTGAGATATCATTCATATCAATAACACAAATGACAGAGGCCAAAGTTTAATACTAATATTTTGTTGAAATCCCTAAGTATGAGCAATAGTTTAGTGATTCTTGCCTTATTTATAAGCACTAAATGTATCCATTTGACAAGCAGCACAGTTAATATTTATACTATATATGGTTGTGTATTTGCGGTTTACTCAAGAACAAATCTCCTTCCTGTTTTCTTTCAGGTTATCGACCTCTGTGGAGGATGTGCAAAAGGCTCCGCGATGATTTAGATAAGGTGGAGAAAACAAGTCTGACCACCAGATGTCGCTAATGTGCACTGTGTTAAAAGCTTCGAGTAATGAACAGTTTCTCAAATGCTTCAGAAAGCCTCAGTTTCCCACTAATAAAAACAATATAAGAAAAATACAATACCTTTTAATTACCAAAACAATGTTAGAAAGAAAAGAAAAATCACTACCTGATAACAATAGGCCTGCAACACTTTTATCACCAGAGAACACACAAACCACAAGTTGTGCAAAGTTACTTCAATTCAAAAGTCAGCACTGGTTTTACACTCAATTGCACAGAAAAAAACACAAATCTGGTGCAGGGGAGAAGTGAACCTCTACAAGCAGTGTTCACTCTGCTCTCATAGTGGTAGCTCTGCAGCACACTCCTAACGAGCAACAGGTGTGGCTAATTAACTGCAAGGCAAACAGAGTCAGGGAGAGAGACAGAGGCACAAGGCAAATAATACTCAACACAGAGTATTTTGCAACTCAGAATACTGCAACGCGAGCAGTAAGGCCAAAGCTTATTTCCCAGTTGTGCTAATTCAGCTGAGGTTTAAAAAAAACTTTCTCAAAAAACAGCATTCAGGATGATTGACACATACATCCTCCTGCAAAATGACGGCACGCTAGCATCCACATCCAGCTTGAATGGCAGTGAGAAGAACTTAGGGAGAGACAATACAGGCGTGCTGCACTATAGTGTCTTTAAGGAGTAGTTCACTCAAACATGAAAATTAGCCCATAATTTACTCACTCTCAAGCTATCCGAGGTGTATATGACTTTATTCTTTCAGCTGAACATAATCAGTTATATTAAATAATATCCTGGCTCTTCCCAGAGTTTGAAGGCATTGAATAGTGCCCGAGTTTTTGAAGCTCCAAAAAGCGCATCCATCATAAAAATAATCCATATGACTGGGTTCCTTCTGAAGTGAAGAAATGGGTTTTTGTAAGAGAACTATCCATATTTAAAACTGAAGGAATTTGACTGATTACCATTTTCAGCATCGGAAGTTTCAAAACAAAAAGTGGGGATGTTGAAAATTATTTTAATATACAAAACTGTTATCCAACCAATGTAGTGGGCATTTACTTCCAAATCTTGACAAGCCTATTAAAATGGAGTGTTTGAAAGAGAGGGTCAAAACAGGATAGAAAATAGCCTATTACTTCTTATGGCCACGTTCACAATACGGTTGTCAGTCCTGTATTTGAGTCCTTGATACGGTTATGTTCACACACAGTACGGTTATTTACGGGTGTGACAACTGCATTCTATAACTAAACTCACACCCCTACATTTTCAGGACTCACAACTGCATTCTCGGAATATTCACGCTGTGTGAACGGAACCGCACTGGACAACTAGTTGTCTGTCAAGTCATACAGTGAGAGAGCCGCTCTTCTAAGGTGTTTTGTGTGTGGTTTCGCAGTGGGTTAGCTGTGCGTCATCTTACGGTGTTAGATCCAGTCACTAGTGATGGGTAAATGAAGCCTCATGAAACACTGTTTCAGGAAAAGATTCAAAGCTTCGAGAGTGTCGAAAACAGCGCCATCTGGTGTTTAGTAAAAAATAAAGCAGCCAAAGCCCTGTGAAAGAAGCTTTGTCGGACGAAGCAGCCACCACACACTTTCATGTTACGTCCTCAAATAAAAGCCTAATAATGCGCGCATGTGTGTTGAATTTATCTCCTTGATAAATTTTACCCATTAAACTGTGGCATTTAATGCCAGTATGAATATCAATATGATGTAACAGAAGAATAAACCTACATGAATTGCATATGGCAAATATTTTATTTTCCTGAAATAATTTGTATTCTTCATATTACTTGTATGACTGGGCAGTGCCGTTTCTGGGCATAGGCAAACTAGGCGGTCGCCTAAGGCGCAAACAGCTGGAGGGCGCCAGTGAGAGCCCACGCCCCACCAAAAGATTTTTTTATTATTATTTTTATTACTATTATTATTATTATCACAGTACTGCAAAGTTTCATGAGTGAACTACACTGCAGAGAACTGTGTAAAGTGTAATGCAAGAAATGTAAATGTAGACAGCAAAGAACAAGAAGATAATTTTTAATAGAATTTACTTATAGTATGTGTACGGATCCCGCAAATGAAATGCGTGATTCACTAATTCGATCCCTCGATTTGCTCAATCATGCGCACAATTTATAAATCGCAGAGGTGTAAATTATTTGAGTCAATGTAATTAGTTACTGTACTTAAGTATCTTTTAAGCTACTTTGTAGTTGTACTGAGTATCAAAGATATTGGCAACTTTTACTCACTACTTGACTACATTTTTGAGCAAGTAAATGTACTTTTTACTCCAATACATTTGTGATGAGTAATGCAATTACACATTACATTTTGCATGGCACCTAACTTTTTCTGCAGCAGTTTATTTCTGCTATAAAGAAGCGATATCGGCATCTAAGGTAATTGAAGGTACTATATCTTGTGCGTTTTGCCTTTTGTGAGATATTCTGTGTGCAGTTAAATGGTTGGGACACCACTGGCCTAATTCTTCGGTCAGAAAGAACTGCAGCTATTCCAGAGTGAACGTGGTTGATCTTAATATTTATTGTGTGGATATGCACATCAATGTGGTTTCTTTGAGAAAACAAAATGAGGATAATAAATATACAGGATATGACATGACCGAAAATACAGAGATTAGAACTGTATAACTATACACTGATAAATTAAAATAATATAATGTAACAGTAAACCAGAGCTTATTTTACTATATGAGCGCAATATGCAGCTATATTAAACAGACCGAGCTGCCGCTACTAACAAGCGGTGTCAGATTACAAAGTGTGCGCTGCTCTAGCATTTCCATGCGCTCTTTATAATATTACTAAAATGCCGATCAAACATTGGACAGTCTCATCATCAACATACATAACAAGCAACTCCCTTTCACAAACGAATAAACATCTTAAATAACAAACCAGCACATCCAGTGCAAGTAGACTTTGACTTTTTAATTTTACTTAACATTATTTTATTTATCCGCTATATTGACAAGATCTTTTGGTTTATTGGATGGATATTGGATTATTTATGGCCTTTTTTGGGGCACTTGAGCTTAACTAAGACTGTCGACCTTGATTTATTGCAATATTGAGGTGTTCAGTTTTATTTTGATTTTAGAAAATAAACATGATTTCTCATCCTACAAATCAACTGTTTCTTATTTTCACCAGCATGTCTCTCAGGTGACGAGGACTAGTGCATATTTGAGCCTATATTCAGCACGAGTAAAATACTTAATTACTGTTAAAATCAGATGCTCTTAAGACTTTTACTCAAGTCGTATTGGAATTGGTGACTTGTAATTTGTAATGGAGTAATTTTCGCTGTAAGGTATCTGTACTTTTACACAAGTATGGTTTTCAGGTACTCTTTACACCTCTGGTAAATCGAGGGAACGCATTAGTAAATCGTGCGCACAATTTACTTTTTATTCCCCCTGCATGTCATGTGCGGGGCTCCGTAAATGTGCCTTTGATTATAGTTGTTGTAAAAGTTATGTGCTTGCCGAAGTGACGTCTTCCACTAATTCGTTAAGGTTGTATAAGCTAATGTTTTAAATCTCTTAATCCCAATGATTATCTGGAATAAACAAAAGAGTTATATATATATATATATATATATATATATATATATATATATATATATATATATAAAATATACATTGGGCTACTTTTGGGTTATTTTGATTCACCATTGGGCTAGTTTTGTTACGTAGACCTAAACCCTGTTATGCAATAGCCTACTTGTGGTGTGGTTTCTGATAACCAAGCAGTTTTCACTACTTTCCGTTTTTTTTTTTTTTTTTTTTTTTAACTTCCATAAATTTATGAATAAAGCCAGTAACATTATTACATGAAAGAGCCAGATGAACGTTCAACTCTTTTGGCGTTACACACCCATATTGTAGATTAAGTCTTGAGGTTTTAACACAGTCTATTATTATTCAGTCAGTATGGAGCTCAGTCAACTTCTCGTGTGCTCTGTGAGTATTATTTTCTCTGTATTTATTCTTTCTCTATATGTCAGTGGATGTTACATTACATTATATTTATGCATATGAGAGACACCTTTATCCAGTACATGAAACTTCAAGGTGCTGGATTCCAAAATCCAGTCCCAGAGTGTTTCCAGAATAAATGGATTGATGTCATATAGACACAATGCAACAAAAATGTTTTCTTTTTCTCATGTTTAATTTTATAGCATATTTTTCAATGCTCTATTTAATTTATATACTTTCAGTATGGTTCTGTAGTTGACAGCAATTGTAAATTTATTTATTTTGGCAGTGATGTCAACATTTAGTTGCTTATACATTGGTTAAAACAGTGTATTTTTTGCACTATTTTTGCATATATATATATATATATATATGGGTCAAAGACGAGATGTCACCATTTTGGTGTCCGCATCAAATAAAATTGACAAAAGTCTTTTTATATACATAAAAAAAATCTTGTTAAATGCAAGTATTGTGTCTACTTTGATATTTCAAATAACTTTTGTGAAAATAAAATGTCAACATATGGGGGAAATAATGTTCCAAAGTGTAAAATTGTCATTCAGCGTAATGGTCCAGACTTTGATTTTGTCTATCATAATAGTATAAGTACCCCTTAGTTCTAAAATACTTACAGTATAAATAATTTGTTATTTTCCTGGTTGTTACCCCTTTATTCCCAAGACTTTACATATTGTTGCCCTATTCTTACATGTACTTACTTTATACACTATAATTATCGAAAGGTAAATTCGTTAATTGTTACGCAGTACTTTCCGGGCTGTAATCTTTGATTTTAAAACTCTAATATCATGATTTTATGTGTATAAATTATGAGTGAATATTCCCAAACTCTCTGACAGTGCAATCTCTCTCTGAGTTATGTGATTGTTGTCATATTTATAAAAATATATAAAAGCATGTATGTAATTAAAATAAAAATGATTGATACACACGCCTTTCGAATGGAAATAGATAACAAGTACTTGGATGTATTGTTCATTTTCATATAAAAGAAACAGAACTTACATTACATCCAGTTTATCAGCAACACAGCGCATGAGTGTGAATCCCGCGATATCCGCCCTTAATCTCGTAGGTGTCTGATCCACTTCGAGAACAGAGAACTATGGCTGTGTCCGAAATCGCCCCCTATACCCTTAAATAGGGCACTATTTGAGGGGACAGCCATTTGTAGTGGTGTGCGAAACCATAGTGGACAATGTTGAGTGCACTTATTCAATCCCACAATGCACTGCAATAACGAGTGTACAACCGATGCACGCTCAACGGCTAGAGAATACCCATTATGCACTGTTAGAGTCGCGCGCTGAATGAATTCCCGCGTCTCGCCAGGAGATGCAGCTGAATCAAATCATCCATTCATTTTCCAAACCGCACTGGTCCAGTATAATATCATACAGGTATAATTTCCTTTTTAATTGATCATTAAATCGTTTAATTGAGGTTTGTACATGCTAGTTTTCATGGCAGAGTTTACCATAAATATTCATTACTACTGCTGCCAGTTTGCTACATTTCAAATGATTAAACAGCAAGCACAAACTATGCGAAATCGGCAGCGGCGGCGACGTAGTTGAGAAAGTATATTTTTTTTTACTTTGCGTCTGAATAACGTACGTGTGGATAAACGCCTGGATAACGTACGTGTGGACTAACGTCTGGATAATGTATGTGAATAACATTGATGATAATATTTTAGCTTTATTCCTATTTTGCCCAAAGGAAGCTTTAAGGTGTAAGTGTTGGAGAAAGCATTACAAATCCGTCTTCATGATTGAAGCTTGGCCATTCCTCCGGCCACCTCTGTTGCGCAAGCACTGCATTAACAGCTGACTTTTCTTAGTGTAAAGGACACACCGGCACAAGGGCCATTCCAGCTGAAGTAAGGCCCTCACCTCTTAATATGGAAAATAATAATAATAATAAAAAAAAGGATTAACAAGCCCAAAGATGCATATAAGTGGCCATGGTAACACTGCAAGTGCGCGCTTGGCTTGAAGCAGCTAAACAAATAAAACACAACAGAGACGTGCTCGACGGTCAAACATGTTTTTTTTTTAAATAGTTTTAGTTTTTGTTATTTAACTATAATAACCCGGCCTAGGAAAAAACATCCACAGAACTGCAGTATGTCAGTTTTCCAGCTGTTTAAGCCATGAATATTTACAAATATTCACAAATTATTTAATGCCGTCTGGGACACAATCTCAGGCCGGGAGTCTCAGGCTCATCAAAGCCAATACAGTTATTGATGCTCGGGAAGCTAACAGCAATTTCTTAACGATCAGCATTTTATCTGAAAGAGGTTTACCTGAAAATGTTGTCCACTAGAGGGAGCCACAGGATAAGGAATATTTTAAGCTTATTTTCCTTGTTTTTAAGCTTATCTGTTTCCATACTTTTGAATGTATAACCATTAAATTTCTTTAACCATGTTCTGACAATATAGTTTTACTTGACATCTGTGAAATGCTTATCCTAGGAATAATTATTTTTATTCATTCTAATATGCTGTCTTAAATAATATGACAGTTTGTTCTGTGTATTTCTTTTTCCCAGTATTATAGGCTATAGCTTACTATATTATAATTTCTACTAAAATATTACATGATTAAAGTGTTTACTTGATAATGGGCCATTGCTTACACTCTGAATTAATCTTTTGATTTCGAATTTGGTCTTTTAATTTAACTGTCTTTAATGCATCATGCACTTTTCTTATAAAGGGTTTCTATGGGGGACAAAACTCTGAAACAACATGTTTTACTTGGATAATGCTGTCATTATCTTAGCAGTAGTGTTTATGACAAGAGAAATGTGTTGATTAGTTGTCTCTGGTTGTCATTTTAGGACATTAAGCCCAGGCATTTTCAAGTTAAGCAATAGCACATCTTTTAATGTCAGTTCATTGATTGGCTAATAGTGTAGGTCATGTTTTCATCAACATATTTAAACAAAATTAGGAAATGGAGAAATATTCAGCGATTTTGATGATTCCAGTCCCTTACCACAGTCCCAGTACCCGAGTCCAGAGGCGGCTCTCTCGTTCGTCCCGAGTCCAGAGGCGGCTTCAGCTCCTAGCCCAGAGGACCTTTTAGTACCTATCATGGTGTTAGCATTTATGTGTGTCTGGACAACACACACATCGGCACCAGTCCCCGAGTCAGCTCCAGACTCCGCTCCAGTCCCCGAGCCTGCTCCAGCCCACGAGCCCGCTCAAGAGTCTTCTCTAGCCCAAAAACCCAAAGTCTCACCTAAGTATTTTTTTTAGGGGGGGCTATCCGTCCCCGACCTTGGTGGCCGCGCCATGGCTTCCCAAACTGCCTGATCCTCCATGGCGCCCCGATCAGCCAGTACCGTCCTGGAGACAACCTACCCTGTATCACCCGGATCACCCGTCACGACTCCAGGACGCCCTCCCTCCCCGGCTATCTATCCATGGCGCGAGGACGCGCCTACGGGGAGGGGGGAGTACTGTTATACTGTTAGTACAGTTCAGTCACCTTTCCTGCACTCCATTTCCCAGCATCCCTTCTGTTCCTCATCGGTACACCATCATCAATCACCTGCATCTGAAAGCTATCACCATTGTTAGTACTCATCAGCACACCACTACTTAAGCCCCATGTTCACTCCACCACTTTGTCTGGTCTCGTCAATGGAAAGCACAACGTTACACGTTCCTGGACTACTTACTGGCTACTTACCCAAGCCATCTGGATCTTCTTCATCCCATCTGCCCTCGTCAGTCCTTCATCTATCGCTGATACCATTCCTACAAAGAGACATTTCTTTATTACTCTTCAGCTAAGCGACTGTTCATAAGTGACTGTTCATTACTCACCTGCATTCTCCGTCTGTCAGTTTCCGTGCCTCTGATCTTAATAATCTATGTGTTATACACTTACCTGTCTGCCTCTGTGTATGTCCTGACAAGCACATTGTTATCATTGTGAATTGCTGTCATTATACAGAAAGACCAAAAGCCAAAGTGTCCATTAAACCTGATCAACATGTATTTAGAGGAGAGACAGTCACTCTCAGATGTGACATTGATGATGAAGGAGTCACTAGCTGGAGGTACTACTGGTACAAAGAAGGTTCAACCAGAGTTTCCAGTGAACTACAGGAACACACATTCAGTTCTGTTTCTGAGTCTGACGCTGGTAAATACTCCTGTTATGGATCAAAGACTGAAGGATCACGCTGGTCACACCGCAGTGATGAAGTTACACTGACAGTATCAGGTGAGTTTGATCATCTCTTCATAAACACACACAAGTTTAACATGTTATTAATGAGTGATTTCTCAATTTCAGATCCCAGAGCAGATTTAAGTGTTTCTCCTCAGAAGTGGTTGACTGAAGGAGATCCAGTGACTCTGATCTGTGAGGTTAACAGCTCCTCTACAGGCTGGACATTCAGCTGGTTCACTCAAACTGTCTCATCAGGTCTGTTATAATGTGCTTCATCTGATAACATCTAAATTAACTGGTTTTATTCAAGTCTAATATTATTTTTAATATGACCGAATCAACCTGACTACATGGGTTCCATCAATAACATTGCAATTCTTGTTGCAACATTGCAACTCTTACAATTGGTTGATAGTGCCAGTATTTACCTTGGAAATCAACCTACAAATGACAACAAATATTTATCTCTGTATATGAGGCTGGGCTAGGAGACAGAATTTTAACATTTTAAAAAAGGTTATATTAGCTTGTAAAGGTCAGGTTTGGTAGAAATACAGGGTTAGTTCACCCAAAAATGAAAATTACCCCATGATTTACTCGCCCTCAAGCCATCCTAGGTGTATATGACATTCTTCTTTCAGACGAATATAATCAGAGTTATATTAAATAATGTCCAGGGTAATCCATGCTTCATACTGGGAGTGGATGGTGCCCCAAATTCTAAAGACAGAAAAAATGCACTCATCCATTATAAAAGAAGTCCACACGGCTCGGGGGGGTTAATAAAGGCCTTCTGAAGCGAAGCAATGCGTTTGTGTAAGAAAAATATCCATATTTAAAACTTTATAAACTGTAATCTCTAACTTCCGCTAGCTGTTGTACGCGCGTTAACGAGAGAGTGACGTCCCACCTTATGACGTGACGCATGCGCAGTGTGAACTCTGGTGAGAATATGCTAGTCTCGCAAGAACCAAGTTGTGTACAGCAAAGGAAATCCACGTGAAGAAGCGAATTATTTGAGCTATACTCTACATTTTTATGTTAAAATGCTGATTTCTTGTGAATATCCGGGTTGCTTCAACAAAGCTAAAGTTTTGACTTGAGATTACGTGCACCGACATCAAAGGGAGATGCAGAGTGCTGTGCGTGACAAACCTGGATTGTTTGTTTGTATGTTTTGCTGCACTGATCGGATTAATGCTTTATTTGTATTTCTACATCAGCATCGGATTACTGTGCTTTTTGGATTACTCCAATTCTAACTGTTGGTGCTTTGGACTTGATTGTTGACTGCAATTTTTACTGCCTGCAAGTTTTGCCATCGGGCTGCTGCGAGCTCTCTACCCTGTTGCGTCTTCCACTACTTTTGGCTCATCAGATGGGTGAGTTACCGCTCTCTCTATCAGTTGCGCAATTTGTTTACTGCTTGCTATCTGGGTGTGTTGTCTCCCTCTTAGCCTGCCTGTTTTTGGCAATGTGACTTACGGGGTTTGGCTAATGTGATTTTCGCTAGTGATTGGCATTTACTCCGACAATATAAACATGCCTCGGCCAACAGTTTTTCAGTTTGTTTTGCTGCTGCAGCCTCCTCCATCTCCCGGAGTTCCTGGTTGGTATACTCCGGCTCAAACAAATATGGCTGGGCAAAAAACAAAGCCTTCTCTTGGATTATATCGAAATCCTCTGACATTTTTCTTAACAAAGAAAAATGTTTTTTGCTCTCTTCTCTGCACTTCCGTGTTCATCACCGGAGCTCACGCTGCGCATGCGTCACTTCATAAGGTGGGACGTCACTCTCTCATGAACGTGCGTATGACAGTTAGCAGAAGTTAGAGATTACAGTTTATAAAGTTTTAAATATGGATATTTTTCTTACACAAACACATTGCTTCGCTTCAGAAGGCCTTTATTAACCCCCCGGAGCCGTGTGGACTTCTTTTATAATGGATGAGTGCATTTTTTTCTGTCTTTAGAATTTGGGGCACCATCCACTCCCAGTATGAAGCATGGATTACCCTGGACATTATTTAATATAACTCCGATTATATTTGTCTGAAAGTAGAATGTCATATACACCTAGGATGGCTTGAGGGTGAGTAAATCATGGGGTAATTTTCATTTTTGGGTGAACTAACCCTTTAAGGTGACAATCTCACATTCTCACTTCATACAGGGAGTAGCAATCATTATGAGCTGCTCTCAGACAGCAGCAGAGGAGCTGGAGGAAAATACACTGTCAGTTCTGCTGCTCTAAACCACACAGGAGTTTGTGTGCAGAGCAGAGAGAGGAAAACCAGCATATTACACAAAATACAGCAACACACAACTACTTTGGGTCACTGGTGAGTATGTTTCATTTTTGAGTTTTCATGCTCAAATTTAAAACATTTGCAAATTATAGCTGTAATTGTGTTGTCAGGTGTTTCTCCTCCAGTCTCTCTGATCATCAGTCCCAGCAGAACTCAACACTTCACATCTGTCTCTCTCTCTCTGAGCTGTGAGAACAAGAGTAACTCTGATGGATGGACAGTCAGAAGATACACTGACAGTGGGTGGCTGGAAGATTGTTCATCATCAGTGTTTGGATCACAAACAGGATCTACATGTAAAATCAGCCCCACTTCCCCATCGGACACTGGAGTGTACTGGTGTCAGTCTGAACCTGGAGAGAGCTATCATCATGTTAATATCACTGTACATTGTGAGTCTTTATTTCTGTATCAATTCATTTCTCTGGTAGGTTACAAACAATTCATAAGCAGATTGGTGCAAGAAGCATTAGATCAGGGGTTTTCAACCTTTTTGAAGTCTAGTCTAAAATAACTATATGTACAAATAACTGTGTGTGTGTACTGACATAATTTATTATGCTTACATTACAAATCAATTATAATAACTGTTGTAGAGAGTCAATATATCTATGGACCACCCCAAAACGCCTCAGCATGGTGTTAGAAAATTTTACTTGTGCAATTTCTACTAGAATATAGTTTTGTAAAAAAGAAAGAAAAAAAAAAAGGAAAAAAAGAGAAGTCGTTTTCCTTTTATTATTATTTTCACCATGTTGTTGATATCAAGTAAATTAAGTTTTATTTGACTGCTGCAAATAGATCCTGCTTCTACTCTCTCTTCTTGCAACTGTGACAGAAGAACAAACATTAAATAATGGATCTAGCAGCAGTTTCTCTCAGGCCAGAGGATTTGTTGTGCTTCATTTTCCAGGATAGCCAAGATATAAAGGAATATGTGGAGGAGTTCCTGGACTGTTGCCACCTTTTATCGTGGGACGATCGCACCATGATTGATTGTTTGGAGTGAACTGGACGAGAACATCAGCTTACTGATGCCAGATGGAGATTTCACCTGGACCCTGGAGAAGTACTTGGACATTATGCTGCTGCTGTGTGGCTCACCATTTACCTTCGGTGAGGTCAAGGACAACATCGGCACTCAACTACAGTCCTCCCAGTCCACTCCCACCCTCTTGATGTCATTGATCTTCTACCCAGAGCCAATACTCACCATGGACCCAGAACCAGAGCCCACCGCAGACACCGGTCCCCATGCCCATCCCAGTAGGAGTTTTGGTGGAGTTGGACAGCCTGGAGTGGCTGATTGATTTGAAGGACACCAAGCCAGTTCTCATCCTTATCTCTGCACTTGAGCCGCCTCCTCCTCTGCCGGTCCCTTCCAGCTGTCTGGATGTACCAGTCCCGTCTAAAGTTCTCTCTCCTTCACTGGTCCCATTCAACCTTCAGTGTGTTTCATAGCCCAGCACCAAGCCTATGTCACTGATGCTCCTATTCAGCCTCCCACTCCCACCTCCTCTACCCATGCCATCTAATAATTCGGTCCTGTCTCCACTGGCTCCCTTTAGCCCTCTTTTGTTGGCCACAATTTGCAGCTCGGATCTGCCTAGGTCTTCCAGTTTGCCAGCTCTGCCTAGGTGTGTCAATCCCCTGGCTTCACCTCAAGCCTCTGAGCCCCAGACTTCACCTCGCCCTGTTGACCCATTGGCTCCACCTTGGCTCCATGCTCCCTTGTCTCCACTGTGGTCCATCATTGGCTCTGCCGGGCTCCCTTGTCCCTCTGGCTTCGCCTTGGTCAGCCATCAGCACGGTTGCGCCACTGACTTCTGGTCCTCCAGCTACACCTTGTCCCTCCACCCCTTTGGCTCCACCAGGCTCTTCCTTCCCCCCAGCTCCACCATTGTCCTCACTCTCTTTGGCTCCACCTCAGTCTGCCGAGTCCCCGTCTCCACCTCCAATGGCTCTACCTCAGTCGGTCATCCCCATGGTTCCACCTGGCCCTCTCCACCAAGGCTCCACCATGGCTCCTCCCTCCATCAGCTCCACTGTAGATCTTCATAATGGCTCTGCTCTGCGTCATTCCCTGACTCCTTCCTCCATCATCTCCTTCCGTCATTTCCTTCCTGGCTACTTCCTCAATTATCTCCTCCCTGGCACCTGATTCCATCGACTCCTCCATGGCTTCTTCCTCCATTGTCTCCTCTCTGGCTGCTCCCTTCCTCCACTGCCCTATGGACTATTATGTTTTTGGGAGGGGGGAATAATGTAAAGTGCAGTCTTGTTTCAGTTTAGTGTTTCATGGACTTTTAGTTTGGTTCTCATTGGTTCCTTTTTGGCGATGGCGATCAGAAACAGTCACATTGGAGCAGTATTACGGTTGCATGGGTTTCATTCAAAAAAAAAAAAAAATTCATTCTTCATGTTTAATGTCTATTTTCAATAAATATGCAATAAATATGCAAAATCACTTTTAGTTTGAGCCTGATTTGTGAAAAAATTCACAATCGTATATTGTTGTCACATTGTTGTGTTTCTCAATGTTGTGTTTCTTCTTTTTCTTGTGTAATAATGACACAAGCCACTGAATAACAGTCCAAGCCATTAGATAAATCAGCTTGTAAATTAAAAAATTTAGTCTTTCACAGTACAGTTTTGGTATGTTAATGCCTCCTCATATCTTCAAATTCATTATTCTGATTTGTGAAATCTTTCACAGTACAGTTGTGGTCTGTTAATCCTTCCTTAAATCTTCAATTTCAGTATTCTGATGTGTGACAGTACAGTTTTGCTTAAGTGAAGAATAGTGAAACCAGAATAGTGATGTTAAGGACTTGTACTGGACCATGTGAGGAAGTGTCAATAGACCAAAACTTTACTGTGAAAGATTTCACAAATCAAAATCGTGAAGTTAAGGATTCAAGGAAAAACCAAAACTGTACTGTCATATTTCACAGATCAGAATAGGATGTTAAGGACTCAGGAAAAGGTTAACTGGACAAAACAGTAGCTACTGTGAAAGATTTCACAAATCAAAATCTCGAAGTTAAGAATTCAAAGAAAAGTTAAAAGCCCAAAACTGTATACTGTGAAAGATTTCACAAATCACATTAGTCTATTTTGTGCCTACCATGACCTGACTAGATGACCATATATTTTTTTTAAACCTATAAGTTGATTTATCTAATGGTTTGGACCATTATTTATGTAAAGAGCCTGTGTGTCTTTATTACACAGGAAAAAGAGCAGTCAGAAACACTGAAATACGCCCTACATTTTTTTTGTTTGAGAAGCTGTTTACTTGGTAAGTCACAATAGGGAAGAAAAGAGTATTGCAACTTCCATTTTACGCCATACTTTGGGTGGGGGTTACTAAACAGCACCCTTGCAGGACTCTGTTGCAGACAATTAATCATTGTCACAACAGTCGCTTGGCACAGGTTGCTCAAATCACATACTGTGAAAATAGATCTTGCAAGTAGGCAGAATTTTACATTCAGACAGGAAGCAAATTTAGAGGTGACAAAATCGGGCTGTTGTGATCATATTTCTGGGATCTAGTAAGGAAGCTTGTAGAGCCTGTGCGACATCTATCCAACAAAGTGTAAGACTTGATTTTCCTGCTAAGACAAAAGCTGAGATCAAGCACCTTGCAATAAAGCAATAAAACTCATCTGGAGAGAAGATCTCAAAGAAATCAGACACCACCTTGCCCAAACTCTCCTCACTCATCCCCCCCCCCCCCCCACACACCCTCCTTCCTTTCCCCCTGATTGAAGTCACTGAAAGTTCTCCAAGAATGCATATTCTATGAATGATGTATCTTTTGTATCTATTGTTTTTTCCCTTTCATGTTTGGTATCATTTTAAATGTCTCAGTGTGATTGGTAAAATGGTCTCAATTTCAAAGCAGTCATTTGTATTATGAGAAAGATTGAAAACTCAGGAGAATTTCTCCTTTTGGGTGGTGTCTCTTCAAGATATCTGATAACCTTCTTCTCTCCCCCGAAACCAGGTGTCGGTGTAGTAAATATTTATAATCCTTTTTGTCCTGGTCTGTTTGTTTAGGGGAAAGAGCAAAGCAGTAATGTGGGATCTTCTGTAGACAGAAACCCCCATGCCGTGATGGGTGAGTGTCTGAAGACACTCGCACATCGCTGTGTGTATATGCATTTCTTACTCTTACACTGTAAAACATTTTCAGCTGGTTAAACTTAGAAATGTAAGTTCACCTGCTGCCTTAAAAATGTGAGTTAACTCAACGTGAAGATAAGCTTTGTTTCAACTCAAAAATTGTCAAGACAACGCATTACTTTAAGTTAAAGTTTAAACTTGAAGTAATGCAATGTCTTGACTATTTGTGAGTTGAA
The DNA here is from genome assembly GCA_037950675.1 of Hypophthalmichthys molitrix. Taxonomy (NCBI): domain Eukaryota; kingdom Metazoa; phylum Chordata; class Actinopteri; order Cypriniformes; family Xenocyprididae; genus Hypophthalmichthys; species Hypophthalmichthys molitrix. The sequence goes on from CM075494.1 coordinate 37,547,702, forward strand.
ACAAAGCTTATCTTCAAGTTGAGTTAACTTATGTTTAGTTGATTATATTTGATTTACTCTGGTTTCTTCTGAAATCATTATGACTAGTAGATAATTGGAGTCTATATTTCCACAAATCTGCGTCAGGGTAGGTTAAACTAAAGGCTCAATGAAAGGAGCATGTTGAACATCATGTGAGACCTTCAGATTTCTGTCTATCACTGACTTAGCAAGTTGCAGTATTGTGACTAAGAAACCTGTGTTTTTGTATGAACAAGCATGTGGCGGTTCAACTCAAATGCATTAGTAAACTCTGCACCCTCTGACTAAGAATCAGGAAGTACATAAGGCCGATGTAACTTCCTGTGCGATAACTTATCTGTAATGAACGAATAATTGAAAGTACGGGATACTTGTTACATTCACCGTCTCGTCCTGTTTGTTTTGACTGTCACGTGCGCCTTTGTTTTCCGTTCCCGCCACTCATCATTCACCATGGACACTGATTACACTCACGGCTGTTTGTCATTAGTATTGTGTATTTAAGTTCCTCTCTGTCTTCAGTCTAGCGTCCGGTATTGTTGTATGTTACTTGTGATCTGCCTTCTCTTCGTGATTAAACTACGTTAACTTCCTTGAACCTGCCTTCCTCGTCTTCCCTGGAGCTATACTGTAACAGAATACCGGACTGAAACGAATATGGATTACGCAAACATGTTCATGCTCGTGGCTCAGGAGAGCCATGATTTTTGTGTTTTCACTAAAAAATTCATCTGTGTTGCACTCGCCTGCCCCTACGACGACGAAACCCTGAAGTCGTTGTTCTGGATCGGGGCCAACTACCATCGTCCCGTGGACCTCCCAGACACCTCCGGACTCAGCTGGATGGAAGCCATCGTCAGGTGTCTGGAGAGTGTTCGTCCCCGATCCAGAGCACAGCCAGACCCAGAGCCCGTATCTTCTCCACGGACCGCGGAGTACTCGTGCGAGCCCCCCGCAGACGGAGAGTTACCACCGGCAGCTACTGGTCAGCCAGATCCCGAGACCCCAAGGACAGAGGCGACCCACGCTCCGGAAATGGAACTCCACCTGACGTCTGACCAGGGGTGTGAGCCCACGACATCTGCTGACGAGGGAGAAACTACTACGGAGAGGGAGGACTGGCTGATTGACTTCGGCGATGAGTCGATTCCCACCCAAACCCACCCATCATTTTCATCATCGTCACTTGACAAGGACATTTCCATGGACTGTTTTTCCATTACTGATCCTCTACCCACACTGTCTACACCACGCTCAGCCAGTCCTCCTGTACCATCGCTGCTGGATGTCATCTGCCCTGCGCCGTCTCCGGGGAACCCCTGTGACGTCGAGCCGCAGGTCACACTCCCACCAGCAGCACTAAGGCCAGAGGTTCCGGTGGCTTCGCCTCCAGCTGCCGACCTCGTCGCTCCATCTCGGCCCGTCGACCTGCCGGCTCCGTCCAGGCTCCGCCCATCTACGGTTCCGCCGGAGACCCTCCGACTGACGGCTCCTCCGGTCTCCCTCGTCTGGCCGGCTCCCCCTTGGTCAGTCGTCCCTCCTCTTCCGCAGCGGACTTACGGGACGTCCGTTACACTCTGTCCCTCCACCCCTTCAGCTACAGAGAGCTCCTCCTTCCCCTCGGAGTCGCCTCTGTCCTCGGTCGAGCCGACGTCACCGCAGCCCTCGGGATCTCCAGCTCCACCTCTGCCGGTCGTCGCCAGTACGTCGCCGCAGTCTCCCAGGCCAGCGACGTTGCGGGAGGTCGCCAGCTCTCCGTCTGTGCCCCGGAATACACCTGCCGAGTCTCCGTCGGTCGTCCCCCAGATGCCGTCAGTCCACTCTCCATCATCTGGACTCCACCCTTCGCCAACTCGGCCGTGGACTGTCGGATCTGGGGAGCTCTGGGTCTGTGCCAGTGGTCTACCACCATCAACGCCGCCAGGGGATCGTCGTCCTCCCTTCTTCACTCCGTCATCATCACTCCGTCCACCTCCAGAGCCCCCTCCGGCCACCCCTATGATGTTACTCCACGGCGCGAGGACGCGCCTTGCCGGAGGGGGGAGCTAATGTTACATTCACCGTCTCGTCCTGTTTGTTTTGACTGTCACGTGCGCCTTTGTTTTCCGTTCCCGCCACTCATCATTCACCATGGACACTGATTACACTCACAGCTGTTTGTCATTAGTATTGTGTATTTAAGTTCCTCTCTGTCTTCAGTCTAGCGTCCGGTATTGTTGTATGTTACTTGTGATCTGCCTTCTCTTCGTGATTAAACTACGTTAACTTCCTTGAACCTGCCTTCCTCGTCTTCCCTGAAGCTATACTGTAACAATACTCAGAATAATCAATTATCTAAATGAATACATGACCAATGATTAATTCCTTAATTAGAAACACAATCTAAGAGTAATAATCATTTGAAACTGGAGTCAGATTAAACGAGAAGTTAAAGTAAAATTGAAACTAAATTCTAATTTACTTTAACTTCTCCAATTTCAAATGATTATTACTCTTAGATTGTGTTCACAGGGGCACTGAAAAGACATACACGCATTAAACCTTCCCCCAGGCCGTCGAATTCCGTTCATTGGGCTGATGGGGGGTTCCTTACAAAAGCATTACGATAATCTAATATTAAGGTTATGAACGTATGAATTAAATTTTTCACCAGTAGACAGCATATGTCATAGTTTGGCAACATAGGTGAAAAAAGGCTGTTAACACTAACAATTTGATGTGATTTATTACAAGTCATTGTGATTAAAGTAAGAAATTAAAACAACTTGGTCATTACTATCGTTAATACTATGTGGCTGAATTACATATTTGTATGTATGCTTTGTATACACTTTCCCAGTCCCTTTCTAATGTCACCATTGGCATGCTCACCGGGGGCTTATAAGGTACTTAGAAACTGTATAGCTGCTTTGAAGAGATATGAATTGTGAAAATTGCAATACAAATCAATTGAATTAAATTTGTCTCACTCCTCCTGTGTATCTTTTTCTATATAAGTTCACATATTCCTTTACATTCCTTCAAACTGTCATTATGTTCCTAAAGATCTGACTGTAGGTATCAGGAAGTCTTGAGGCTTTAACTCAGTCTGTGTCTTTAACCGTCTGTCATTATTCAGTCAGTATGGAGCTCAGTCAACTTCCTCTTGTGCTCTGTGAGTATTATTTCCTCCGCATGTGTTTCAGTGGATGTTCATTGCTCTTATTTTATGTAAAGGATCCTGGATTTTTTCCCTTTAATGCTGTGCTCAGAGTTTTAAATCCAGCTCTAGTCCATGATATATGAGTGAGAGACGTGATTGAGAGAGGAAGTTTGCAGTTAGTGCTGTTTGTGAAAGAGAAATGCACTGTTTTGTGTTTTTGTCAGTCTGTTTGTTTGCTCAGACACTCAGTTTTGTGATTTGTAATAGTGTTTGTTGAATCAGTTAAAATTGTTTTTAGTTATTATCTTTTTCTCCTTAAAGGATTAGTTCACCCAAAAATGAAATTTCTATCATTAATTACTCACCCTCATGTCATTCCACACCTGTAAGACCTTTGTTCATCTTCAGAAATCTTAACACAAATTAAGATATTTTTGATGAAATCCGAGAGGTATATGACTCGTCCATAGACAGCAGTTTCACCAGAAAGGTACTAAAGACATTGTTAACAAAGTCGACATGACTGCAGTGGTTCAACCTTAATGTTATGAAGCAGTGAGAATACGTTTTGTGCGCAAAAACAAAACAAAAATAACTTTTTTCAACAATATCTTCTCTTCTGTGTCATTCCTACATGCTGTTTTTCGTTCAGCGCTTCCAGGTTCTACGTCAGAACACTGGCTCAGTATTGGCCGGCTCCTGCGTCAGCATCACATGCATACGTCGTGCTGCTCACGTGAACAGCGTCAGCCAATACTGAGCCTGCCGTTGAACCACTTCAGTCACATCGACTTTTTTAACAATGTCTTTTTCTAGACCTTGAAAGTGGTGGTTAAATTGCTGTAAGATGAATGAAGATGAACTATGGTCTTACGGGTGTGGAGCAACATTGTAATAAATGACAGAATTTTAATTTTTGGGTGAACTAACACTTTAAGTAGATATTTACTAGTATGCAGTTAGTAAGAAGGTGTCTTTAGTCCTCTGCTTTCAGAGCAATAACTTTAAGTTCCTTTTCGATATGGTTCACTTGCAATTTGTCAGTTTTGCTGACGGTTATGGGGAAAACTCCTGTGTTCTCCAAATCCTGAAGCCTGATTGGTTCTCGTCTGTGTAACCGTACAGACAAATAGCGTTTCACCCTGCCAGAAAGGGTGGAATTGACTGCCAATATCAGTAACACAGAAACGGCGCCAGTCAGAATCTTTCTCCTTCTGCGTGAAGATCATCCCGCTTCTCGAAAGAAGACTGAAGCTGCTCTACTCACCTCTTCTCGCCATCATAACGAGCCTTGCAGAGGGCCAACGACACTTCAGCAAGCAAGCAGAGTCAGCGATCTCCCCTGACACCATCCAGTGTCATCTAAAAGAGCAAATTTCTAAGCATATTTCTGAGCATATGTTGCATATGTCTCCTTCCCCACGCCTGACAAGCACACTGAGTGCATCTCCTGCCTGGGACTTGCCCATACTTCTAGACTCCAGCTGTGGGTGGCATACCAATATACAGTCCTTCCATTCGGACTCTATCTAGCTTTGCATGCTTTTACGAAGTGCGTAGACTCGGCTCTCTCCCCTCTGAGGCAGATAGGAATCCCCAGTCGAGACAGGAGCTATACTTACAAATCCCTGCTCCTCAGTCATCTGGAGAACTTGGGATTCAGAGTTAACTTTGGCAAGAGCTCGCTGCTCCCCAGCCAACAGATTTCTTTCCTGGGGCAGACTTTGATTCAACTCAAATGCAGGGTTGGCTCTATTAAGAGTGCATGCTGAAAATCAGGAACATGGCAGTCTCGTTCAAGGTGGGGTCTCTTCTTCCCCTCAAGAGGTTTCAAAAACTGCTGGGCCTGATGGCAGCAGCTTCATCAGTAGTTCCGCTGGGCCTGCTCCATATGCGACCACTTCAGCTTTGGTTAAAAGGCTGTGTTCCTCCTCAGGCTTGGTGCACAGGCTGACACCCTCTCAGAGTGACCCACGGCTGTGTCAAGGCCTTAGTTCCATGGAAATCTTCCCACTTTTATCAGAACAGGATAATGCTGCGCCCTGCTTCCAGAAGTAAAGTGGTCATGACGGACACCTCTAAGACGGGTCGGGGCGCCCTATACGATGGCAGAATAATCTTGGCCTTTAAGGAGTTCTGGACAGAGTTCTGGTTGCCTACATAAACCACCAAGGAGGTGTCAGGTCCCAAAGATCGTGTCATGGCCACAACAAAACTATCAGCAAACTGAACATGTCCCCTCCCGGTCACCGTAGAAATGAAACAATTCTGTGCTGTGATGCTAAAAAACATGAGAGTGAAATTATGGTGTTTCACAAGCAAAGAAAGAATATGCATTTACAAAATGCCTAAAGTATAATACAACATTAGCTCCATGTTCACACAGTAATATTGTTAGATTTTCCTGGCTGAGCTGTCAATTTGGTGGTTTGCCAATGTACTCAGTTTCTCTAATACATAAAATAAGTAAGCCTGACTAAAGTTCATGTGGGGAGAAGAATTTACTGAAGGTAGCAGTTTATCACAGATCTTCAGATTGATGTTAGTCTGTCGATCTTCAGAGAATCTGAACCCACATTTCTGTCTGTGGGACAGACCTTTATACCTGAAGCTAATTTACAAACAGAAGACATCACAGGGACCCCTAAGAGAAACACAGACGGTTTGCAAATAAGAACTTTGCAAATAAGATCCCACAGAAATAAAAAAACAAAAACAAACAAACAAACAAAACAAAACAAAACAAAACAAAACAAAAAAAAAAAAACAGGATAACAAACATATGGGTTTGATGATCTTTAATAGGAACATTTAAAAATACACATAATCTTTCATGAGTTTTTTACTTTGTATTTTCAGTGCTGATTTCAAACATCCACTCTGGACACACTGAAGGTGAGTGAATTTGATTCATAAATTTCATCACAAATGGGTGATTCTGTTACAAACCAGGAGCCGGATTCATGAGACATTCTTAAGAATAAAATTCTTCTTCACTGCTATTTTTTTCTTATTTTCTCACTTAAGAAAAAAAAGAATATTTTGAATTCCCAAAAACTTTTCTTAAGAATGTTTTTCCTTCTTCTTCTTCATTTTCCTTCTTCTTCTTCTTCTTATTAAGTATATTCCTGAAAAGAATGTTCATAAAAATAATCATAAATATCTTCTTAAAATTAGGATAACCTCCAACCTGTCTTAAATTTCTTGTAATTTATCTTATGAACTTTCTTAACTTATTTTTTAAGAAGATTTTCATGAATCCGACCCCAGCAGTGAAAAGGAGTGTCATGATTATAAATACATCTTTTTTAACAAGTTATATAAATGATTCATGTGTTGTGACTAGCAAAACCACACAGACAGTTCAGAGGTGTGACAAAAAACACCAAAAACATTCACTCACAAAAATTTCTTCAGAAGTATTGCACGGCTAAAATTTGTTAAGAACACTGAAACAAAAAGTATCTTTTGACATTGACTTTGTCTTGAAAATTAGTAACTCTACAGACAAACTTGAAAAGATTTAATAAAAATAATCAGAGTTACTCGACCTGCAGTAACAAAGTCCTTTAAACAACATTTTGTAACAGTTTGGTATCTGATAGTGTGTCTCTTTGACTGCTGGTGTAGATGTAGGTGGTGTGAAACCCTGCTTTGAGCTCAGGGCCTATAACCTGATGTGTGTGGGTTTGAACCTCACCTGGTCTTTGTTGTCCTTTAACTCTTTGCATTGTGCTGAGTGAATGTTCACCTTGTTTGTTCCTGTAATTGTTGTCAGCAACTGTGAAATACATTGTCTGTGAAATAAAAATGCACTAAGAATTTACCAGAGAGAGAGTGAAATCTGCTGAAAAACATGCTCCCACTGACTTTATATTGACAGATTTTCCCAAACCAACTCTGACTGTTGAGCCACAGAGTTCAGTGTTCACTGGAGACTCAGTTACTCTGAAATTACTGTTCATACATCAAAAACAACATATTTTATTGATTTTTATTTTTATTATTATTTATTATATTATTTATCATATAATTTTCATTGTTTATTGTTGTCATCATACAGAAAGACCAAAACCCAAAGTGTCCATTAAACCTGATCATCATGTATTCAGAGGAGAGACAGTCACTCTCAGATGTGACATTGATGCTGAAGGAGTCACTAGCTGGAGGTACTACTGGTATAAAGGAGGTTCATTCAGAGTTTCCAGTGAACTACAGGAACACACATTCAGTTCTGTTTCTGAGTCTGACGCTGGTAAATACTTCTGTTATGGATCAGAGACTGAAGGATCACGCTGGTCACACCGCAGTGATGAAGTTACACTGACAGTATCAGGTGAGTTTGATCATCTCTTCATAAACACACACAAGTTTATCATGTTATTAATGAGTGATTTCTTTTCAGAGCAGTTTTCAGTGTTTCTCCTCAGAAGTGGTTGATTTTGACACAGAAGTGTTCAGATTTTTAGAGGTCAAGCGCTAAAAGTGTTGCCCCAGTTTTCTTTTGCTTATAACTTTGAACCCTTTAAACTAAAAAGAAAAACAAGATCCTTATCTCAAATTGAAGATTATTAACATTTCTGAAGTCTCAGTTGTCAAATATTGTAAAATATATTGTTAACTGTTTTCTTTTTCTTCTTCTTTTTTTTTTTTTTTTTTTTTTTTTAAACAAAATTGGTTTATATGATTGTTATTGCTATGCCTCTCAAAAGTAACTGGCTGGATTTTTAATTTTCACCATTATTATTTTACAATTTTCAATTTAACCATTATCAGATTACAGCCTAACAAAGTATTCATAATGTAATTTATCTCTGCAACTTTTTTTTCCATGTAAACTGCTGCACCTCCCTGACACTTTGTTGATTGTTCTGTCTCTTTGACTGCTGGTGTAGATGAAGGTTTGTGAGACAGAGGGTTGAACTATAAGAGGAGTAGATCTGCTAAAAAAAAAAAAACCTTTCACAAAACAGCTTTTTGCCAATTTTATATCGACTTAAATTTCGAGACCAACTCTGACTGTGTGGCTGTAATACACTGAATAAGTGACTATACCAGCTACAAGCCACGTTTCCACTGCAGGAACTTTACCTAGGAACTAGGAGCTTTGGGGTGATACTTGGTGTGTTTTAACTGCAGGAACCAGGGTCTAAATAAAGTTATGGGTAAAAAAAGCCACTGGAAGGCTGGCGGTACACAGGGAAGGAGACCAGAGGCCGTTTTTTGAATGGATGTCAATGGATGAGAGGCTTCACTATGCTGATTAAACAGCTTTTGTGGGGAAATAGCTAATCATTTAATTAATCGACAGCCTGTTTGCCAATCTTCAGCATGTTTTACACTAAACGGTACTTTCGTTGGGAACTGTATGTAGATTTTAGCTTGATAAAAATGTATTTTTTTAAGAGAAGGCAGACTAGGGAATGTTGCGACTGACGTCACTGCCATTACACGATAGGCTGAGAGGTGCCGCACGTGGTTAAGTTAGCCATTACGCTTTCTCCAATGGTAAGAGATACAGACCCTCTTATCCCCCTATTATATACAATCTCTGGTACCTGCTCACTAGGTTGTACTTTTTCAAAGTTCCAGAACTTTCGGGGGTGGGACTTGCACGCTGAACATGCTGATTGGTTAAGTTCACGCTGCATTTTATTTCAACCGTTGTTTTTTTAAAGGCTATTGTGGTGTGTGCAGTAAGAGCTGTTTGCTATTCAAATCAACAATGAAGTTTAAAAAATACGACCGATGGACTGACGATGAGGTTCAGGCTTTATTAAGCTTATATGCGGAGGACGAAATCTAGTGGGAACTAGAAAGTTGCGCACAGTCCTACGTCACTGGACTATCTTCATGGTACTTTAGACCGCTATGGAAACGCATCTAGCAATAGGTCTAGGGGGGAAAAAGTTCTTGGGACAGATTGTTCCAGGTAATTTCGGCGGAAACGCGGCTATAGAGAACAACACTTCAGTCTAACCTGATTTATGTGTTTTACAGTCAAGTAACTGTTCACACACTACATTTTATTATTTTTATTTATTATATTATTTATCACATTATTTTCATTGTGATTTGCTGTTCTACAGAAAGACCAAAAGCCAAAGTGACCATTAAATCTAAAAAGTAGTCATGATGTATCTTTTTTTTTTTTGCATTGCACAGAACATTACAGGCTAACATAAGTGAAACTATAATCCTTACAGACTGAGATCTAAATATTAGTTACACATTATTTTGATGGTCCCTTTTAGACATTCTGTTGACTATAAGTAACACTGCACCTACATGACAGCGAACTCTCATTAGAGTATTAGTTTAGTATTACCAGACTCCCAGATAGCAGCTTTGTGTCTGCCCAGATCCGACCCACATCTGGTAGCCTGCATGTGGAATGATGATCTGGGTCACAAGCGCCGTGGAATGATGGCACTTGGGCAGGCCACAAGCAGGCCATAGCAATGCCACATGTCAGCCAAGAGCAAAGAAATAAAACAACTGGACCTTATCTGAGCCACAAAATCTTTCTATATTATTTATAGAGTCATCTCAGCATTAACAAGCCTGTTAACAAGCAGCATCACTGAAAGAAAAAAGAGAACAGAAAAAAAAGACAAACAGAAACACAGCTTTAGTCTGAAACAAATTATCTGTGAAATCAGTTGCAAGTAACAGTGCTGCGGATATTCCATATCATAGCAACAAAGCGTCTCAACTGAAAAGCGCTCTCAAGCGCTCACAGATAAGCGTTTTCAGTAGAGTGCCTAGCGTTTTCAGGTGGCTAAAAACGTTTTGGTGGACACACTGCCTTAACTCTTATCATATGTTTGTCTTCTCTGGCTGCTGTGACTGTGTTTGTCATACACATTTGCAATAGCAAAGAAAACTGAAATGAGATCACATGATGATAGTTAGCTATTGATGGTTCCCTTTCGAAAGGGAACTCAACTCTGCATTTACCGCATTTGAGGAACGTCACACGTGAACCGATGTCTGAAAGCCAAAGAATCAAACCACTCCAATCCTATTGGCCGGCGACAGCCTATGACGCAACATAACGCGAACCCGGAAGTATAAAAGGGGCGCCTAGAGAATCAGTCGGAATCTTTTCGTCTTTCGGAACTGTTCTGTCTTTGCCATTGGTTTCAAATCCAAATAAGGTTACATCCTTATTATGTCTGAGAAATGCTTTAGGAAGTGTGCCGATCCATGTCCGAGGTCCCTGACACCGGACGATACTCATACCTTGTGCGTTTTCTGTTTGGGCGTGGAGCATGCGCGGACAGTGCTTGAGGGCGCTGTCTGCGTTAACTGTGAGCGTCTTCCTATGAAGACGCTCCGTTCTCGTCTGGCCCTCTTCTCGAGGGGAGAGGCGTCGGCATCTGTGCCCGGCGGTTCTGGCCCTGCTCGTGCTGAGGCAGAGCGGCGGCTGAAATCGTGGGGTTCGCAGGTGGAGCTCGCTGAGGAATTTGAGAGAGGTGTAAACCTTTCTCAGGCCGAGGTGGCTGATGAGGACGAACTCCTGGGATCCAGGAGCAAGTGCTCTTTTGGCTGTGAGCCCCAGAGAGCAGGAGATGGCTGTGGAGGAAGAGGCAGGTGAGCCTACTGCTCCCTCCAAGCCTCCCTGCGCTGCGTATGCAGAGTTGTTAGAGGTTATGGAACGCGCTTCTGGCAGGCTGCAGCTGCCTTGGGAGCTCGTCAGGACCGCGCGTGGCAGACTTGACGAACTGTTTCTTTCCGACCATAACCCAATAACTCCGGTGAGCCTTCCAATCCTCCCCGATCTACATGTTGAGATCGAGAGGGCATGGAAGAACCCATACTCGGCTCGTATCCATCGGTATCAGCGAGCGAATTTCACTGATGTTGAGGGGTTGAGCCAGCATGGGTATGTGTCGATGCCTCCTATTGACGAGACCTTCGCGAACTATCTCGACACTAAAAGCTCCGGTCCTGCCATCTAAACCATTGAAAGTGACTTCACGTTTAAATGGCAGGGCATACGCGGCGGCAGGTCAGGCTGGTGCAGCTTTGCACACAATGGCGGTGTTGCAAGCGTACCAAGCTGACTTGCTTAAGGATCTGGATCAGGGGCAGGGTTTGTCCCCTGAAGCAGTAGAAGAGCTGCGCCGCACCACAGATCTCACTCTCCGGGCCACCAAACAGATTGCCGCCTCGATCGGTCGATCTATGGCGGCTATGGTGGCCACGGAGAGGCATCTGTGGCTGAACTGTGCGGACATCGGGGAGAAAGAGAAAAACTTTCTCCCCGATGCCCCGGTTTCACCCTCTGAACTTTTTGGCACCTCCGTGGAGGCGGTGGTTGAAAAGTTCAGGGAGGCGAAGGCACGCTCAGCAGCATTTAGATCCTGCATCCCGCTCCGATCCAAATCTGGGCCCAAACAGCCGGGAGGTCCAGGCCCGTCTTGAGCTGAGGCTCAGAGACGGGCTCAGAAGTCCAGTGTCGCCGCTCGTGCGCCGCCTCCTCCGCGGAGCAAGTCGCAGAGACGGCGGGACGCAAGGAGGAAGAAGCAGGATTTGAGGGACGTGATCGAGCATAGGCGCCAGCAGCGCCGGTGATCGATCTCCTCTCTTGTGAGGGTGATTCATTTTGCCCTCACTTCTTCTTCTTCTTCCTCCTCCTCTCGGGAATATGCTTCGTCCGGGCCCATGATGAATTTTTTTTTCTGAAGGCCCGCCTTCTGGCTTGATAGTGAAGAAGCACTTTTAGACCTAAAAGAACTCTAGATTTTCCTTCTATATGGAGATATTTGAAGGAAGAGTCTTCGTTCTGTTTTAAAATATGCAGACCATGTTTTTCCTGTATAGTTTTCCTGAGCATATAGTCAGTAAAGTGTAAGGGGTTTTTTAGGCTTAACTGAAGTATTTATAGGTTGGCTAAAATGATACTTATTGTGCAGGCCACAAAATGGCCGCCTCTGGGCCACCTATTGTTTTGAGTAGCTTCTCATTTACTGTTTGCTAAGAGTAGTTTTGAGTTAGCACTCCTTACTTCAGTAAGCATCTCTGTTTAGGTCGGCCTACCTCGGCCGCCTGACTTTGGTTGCTTCTCTGCTGTGTTTTTGGCCCACAGCTAGCGGCTTAGGCTAGGACTAGTTTAGGTGTGTTTTATCACTCCCTTTGTATTACTATCCCTTTTCAGGTTGTATAGTTACTAGTTCTGGCCTCCTCCTGAGGGTGTTGCAGGCCGTATGCCCATTCCCCCTTTCTATGTGTAGGTGCAATGGCTGAGTTTAACAGCTAAGGTTGTTGGCTGTTATTTCAGCCTCCCTGGTGCTGTTTCTCAGGTGGTAGGCCCTTATCTTCTTAGATAAGTTTAGGCAGTGTATGCTAGGCCCCACTATTCAGAACTTCTTCATGCTTTGAATTTGTTCTCCCTGAGCCCCTTGAATCTCATTCAAGTTTGAGCTGCAGTGCTAGCTTTTTAGCTCCCGTCCTCTAGGGCCCAGTTCAGACCTATGGTTCTGTTTAGTGATGAACATTTATCCTTTTTGGATGGCATGTAAATACAAAGCTTGTTGCTTTGGGTTCTGAGCTATTGCCCTACATGTATGTGAGCTTTACTCTAGTGCAGCCACAGGTTGGCACCTATTCTCATAATAGTAGGCTGTTGTTGGCCTCTATTTAAGGATGTGGTGTTTTTTGTACTCCCCTGTTAGGATTTAAGTGTTTCACTGAGTGCATCACCTGTTGGATTGCACACTCAGGTTGAGTGTAGAGAGTCATGCTTTTGCTACCTCTGTTAGCTCCCTTTTTATCATTGCCACAGTAGCTATATTTCATATATCTGTTGAAGTTGTTGGCTCTTTATTGTTTAGCCTCCTTCTATTTTGCAGCTTGTGTTTATGGCGCTGTTGGTTTATGGTCATGAGTTTTGCTCACGTATGTTAAGCACTGCCACAGGTTTTTGCTCGTGTCTGTTTTAGGTTTTAGGCTTTGTGGGCCTTCCTTAAGACCATGGTAGCATCTTACGGTACCCTGTTATTATTTGAGTTTCTGGTACATTGCCTGTTAGAATGTGTTGACTTAGCTCAGGTTGTGTATAGCTAGTTCCCCACAACTGTTTTTGGGTCTAGTGCTGGTCCCCTGTAGCTTGGTCCCCCTTATGACCATTAGATTGCGCTACATGTTGCTGAAAGTAGTAGGCTGCTCCAGGCCTCCTTTTTAGTTTACATGTTGGCACAGTTGTTTTGGTCTTCCTTTTAGAGCTATCACTGGCTGACACCATGTGCTCTTGAGTTGTAGGCCTCCTTTCGGGTTGCATGTTGGCACAGCTTTGTGTGGTGGTTCTTTATATGACTCATCTCCATTGGTGAGTCATTATTTATTCTATGACCCCTTCTGCCATCGGCCACGCCCACCTCTGCTCAGAGTAGGCATTAGATGAGGCCTCTCATAGAGTTCTGTGGCGGAGCTGTACTCCTCTTTTAGAGTTAATCCTCTGTTGGTTTTACTGAGTACCTGGCCTGCTGGCTGATCTGGTCATTATACTTTCACTGGCTGGTGCCATGTGCTTTTTGGAGTCCTTTTCAAATGGCATGTTGGCGCAGTTTTGTGTTGGTTTTTTATATGACTCATCACCATGGATGGGTCTTGATTGCCACTAGCTGACGCCTCGTGTTCGCAAGTCGTAGGCCTTTTTTAGGCCTCCTATGTGTCATGTTGGAGTTCGGCTTTGTACTCCTCTCACTCTGAGAGTAAAAGGTGCTTTTACTGAGTACGCTTTTGAGTGGCTTGCCTCTCAAGGTTAACTTCTGTGTTAAACCGCACCGTTCTTCGGTTTTTCTGCATTTGCTGCCTTGAGTTTGGTTTTTCCTTTAGCTCTAGTTGAGCTAAGTAGTTTCCTCATAAGTAACTTGGTTTTATTTGCTCCTAGAACTTTAGTGGTCGCTAGTCTCGTGCCGCGTGTTGATAGGTAGGCCCTCGGGCCTCCTTGCTTAATATGCTGGTGTTTGTTCTTGTATACTCCTCTCGCTGAGAGAGTTGAAGGTACTTTACTGAGTATACTACTGGTTGGCCAGGGCCCCAGGTGACTTATTAACCTCCTTTGTAGTTTAGTTATTTGTTCTCCTCGGAGCTTGAAACACTGCCATGGGCTGATGCCACATGTTTTACTGAGGTTATAGGCCCTGTTCGGGGCCTTCTTTAGTGCATGTTGGCGTATGTTGTACTCCTCTTGCTTAAAGAGGAAAAGGTTCTTTTACCGAGTACACTGCTCATTGGATTGTGTTGGATGAACTGCTACGTGGGCACTCACATCGGCTTTATTTTTGCTACTAGGTCAAGTGGCTTTTTGCTTTCAGCAAGGTTTTTAAGGCCAAGATGTACGGCCTTGTCAGGCCGCTCTTGGACTCCACTATTGACTAGTATTCTGGTGTGTTATGTAGTTCTTTCAGAACTTTTGTCATGTTTCAGGCCTCCTTTCGGCCTCCGTAATTTGTGCCTACAGTTTGGTCTATCTGTTAGGTTGAGCTTCGTACTTCCCTTTGGGTTGTTTGTGTAATTGTGCTTAGCTCCCTAAGCTGATCATTGGTTGAAGACTTCCATGAAGCCTCCCGTTGAGATCAGCCCCCAGGCTGGTTTGTGCTCCCCTGTATCAGGGCTTCTCAGCACACAGCCTCCTCAGTGTGTGTCAGGCACTGAGTAGATCCTAGGATTGAGCAGAGTATACTCCCCTCAATACGAGGGTTCATAGCACTCAGCTTAGTTCTGCTCTCCAGGATGCCCGTCTCTATGCGTGGGTTTGAGTTGCTTACTGCCCCTTCTGCAGTCGCTTTTACCTGCTCTCTTCTCTGAAGTATGTGTTTTTGAGATTCTGTATTCAGACAGGGTTGGCCAAGACTAGGTTTGTCCTCTGTCAGACCAGGTCGGCCTCCCTGGTGACATTGGGGGTGACTTCGTTCCCCTCTAGTGACTGGCTGGGGCTCCTTTCGGTTCCCTGGCCACATTCCCTTTAAGGGACCACTTTTCCTCGAAAAAGTTGGTCCCAGAAGCCTTAGCGGCCTTGGTAGGCTTTCTACGGAAGGCCTCTTTGAGGCTCAGCTCAGGCTGTTGGCCATAGGGAATGCTGTCACTGACAGCCTTGCATGACCCGAGGGTGAGTTGAAGCGTTTCTCTTGAAGCTGCTTTCTCTAGCCGTCTTTGGCATGCACTCTCCTCAGCATGGCGACGTGGGTATTTCGTTCCCCAAATGCGGTAAACGCAGAGTTGAGTTCCCTTTCGAAAGGGAACGTCTCAGGTTACGTATGTAACCATGGTTCCCTGAGAACAGGGAACGAGACTCTGCGTTGCCATGCCATGCCATGCCTCGGGCTGCCTGCTGAACAGTCCCTCAAGACGATAAGATTCCGACTGATTCTCTAGGCGCCCCTTTTATACTTCCGGGTTCGCGCTATGTTGCGTCATAGGCTGTTGCCTGCCAATAGGATTGGAGTGGTTTGATGTTTTGGCTTTCAGACATCGGTTCACGTGTGACGTTCCCCAAATGCGGTAAACGCAGAGTCTCATTCCCTGTTCTCAGGGAACCATGGTTACATATGTAACCTGAGACGTTTTACAATCATCATGAGATAGCCTGATTCACTGATGTCATTTGAATATAATAATTGTGTTGTGCCATTAATACAATTGTCTTACTGCAACATGAGATCATGCTATATTGCAGAAATCAGTTAGAAGATTGAAAATTAAAAAAAAAAAAAAAAAAACTTGAGCACAAAACGGTAAACAGCAGTGACAAACACAGATATCAGCAATCAAATAAAAAAAAAAATAGTTAGAATGAAAGAAAATAATAGGACAATTCAGCTGAATAATTTATTCATTCTGTGATGCATGCTGGGAGTTTTGTACTATGGTACCCAGCATGCATTGCGGCATGACACTTGATTGTTGAGATTCATATGCTGATTCTTGATGTCTTTGTGTGTCATCTTAGAATAACTTTTTGTGTCTGTTTTTATAGATCTAGATATTCTAACTGCTACAGTACTACTGGATCTCATGTTGCAGTAAGACAGAGTTTGCAACATAACTGTATTAATGGCACAGCACAATTATTACATTCAAATGACATCAGGCTATTTCATGATGATTGTAAAACCATCAATAGCAAACTATTATCATCCGGTCTCATTTCAGCTTTCTTTGCTTTCTTTGCTTTACATTGTCACAGCAGCCAGAAAAGACAAACATATGATAAGAGTTAAAAGCCTAACTAATGGAAACACTAATGACCATTATGACTTCAAATGAAAAAAACAAACAAAAAAACATTAGATTTAAACCCCATTTAAACCCCTGTTAATTCTCAATAAAAACTTCTGTAAATGTAAATGAAACATTCTTAAGAATAAAATTCTTCTTCACTGCTATTTTCTTCTTATTTTCTCACTTAAGAAAAAAATAATATTTTGAATTCCCAAAAACTTTTCTTAAGAATGTTCTTATCATTTTTCTTCTTATTATTATTATTAAGTATATTCCTGAAAAGAATGTTCATAAAAATAATCATAAATAGCTTCTTAAAATTAGGATAACCTCCAACCTGTCTTAAATTTCTTGTAATTTATCTTATGAACTTTCTTAACTTCTTTTTTAAGAATATTTTTGTGAATCTGACCCCAGCAGTGAAAAGGAGTGTATTATAAATACAGCTTTTTAAACAAGTTATATAAATGATTCATGTGTTGTAACTAGTAAAACCACACAGACAGTTCAGAGGTGTGACAAAAACACCACTTGAAAAAACATTCACTTGAATGAAAAAAATTTCTTCAGAAGTATTGCACGGCTAAAATTTGTTAAGAACATTGAAACAAAAAGTATCTTTTGACATTGACTTTGTCTTGAAAATTAGTAACTCTACAGACAAACTTGAAAAGATTTAATAAAAAAGTTACTTGACCTGGCTAAAACCAGATGATTACATTACTTTAAATGAGTCTAGCCCGCAAGGTTATGATTATCGACACAATTCTCGTCAGAAAGGCAAAGGGGGAGGTGTTGCTGTAATTTATAGTAATATTTACAGTATTAGTCAAAAGTCTTCCAAATATAATTCCTTTGAAGTGATGGTGCTTTACGTAACATTATGTAAGTTGACATTTGTGCTGGCTACTGTATACAGGCCACCAGGGCACCATACTGATTTTATCAAAGAATTTGCTGCTTTTCTTTCAGAGTTAGTACTAACTGCAGATAAAGTCCTTGTTGTTGGTGATTTTAATATCCATGTAGATAATAAAAAAGACTCATTGGGATTGGCATTTACAGACATTCTAAACTCTATTGGTGTTAGACAACACGTGTCAGGACCCACTCATTGTCGTAATCATACTTTAGATCTAATATTGTCACATGGAATCGATATTGATGCCGTTGAAATTCTGCAGCAGAGTGACGACATCTCAGATCATTATTTAGTCTCGTGTATACTACATTTAGTCAAGGCAGCTAAACTGCCTCCCTGCCATAAATATGGTAGAACCATCACTTCTACCACTAAAGATCGCTTTCTAAATAATCTTCCTGATCAGTTTCATCGCCTTAGCATACCAGATAGCTTAGAAGACCTCGATGTTGAAACAGAAACTATTGCCTCTGTCTTTTCCAGCACATTAGACTCGGTTGCTCCTTTGCGTTTAAAAAAGATTAAGGAAATTAATCCAACGCCGTGGTACGATGAGCACACCCGGGCCCTAAAGGTAGCAGCCAGAAAAATGGAGCGCAGCTGGAAGAAAACAAAACTAGAAGTTTTTCGCATCTCGTGGAGAGAGAGAATGATTGAGTACAGAAAGGCCTTAAAAACTGCTAGATCTGCCTATTTTTCAAAACTTTTAGAAGAAAATAAGCACAACCCTAGGTATTTATTTGATACAGTGGCTAAATTAACAAGAAATAAAGCTTCAACTTCTGATGTTTCCAAAGAGCACAGCAGTAATGACTTTATGAACTTCTTTACTTGTAAAATTGATAATATTAGAGAAAAAATTATAACCATGCAACCGTCTACTACAGTATTGCGTCAGACAGTGCATTGTAGTGTCCCTGAGGAAAAATTAAATTCATTTACTGCTTTAGGAAAGGAAGAATTGTCTAAACTTATTAAATCATCAAAATCAACAACATGTATGTTAGACCCTATACCGACTAAACTATTGAAAGAGATGCTTCCAGAGATCATAGATCCTCTTCTTAATATCATCAATTCATCTTTATCACTAGGATACGTACCAAAAAGTTTTAAGCTGGCTATTATTAAACCTCTTATTAAAAAACCACAACTTGATCCTAGAGAATTAGTCAATTACAGGCCGATCTCAAATCTCACTTTTCTGTCAAAAATACTAGAAAAGGCAGTATCATCACAACTATGTTCCTTTTTAGACAGAAATAGTATCTGTGAGGATTTCCAGTCAGGATTTAGACCGTACCATAGTACTGAGACTGCTCTCATTAGAGTTACTAATGATTTGCTCTTATCATCAGATCGTGGTTGTATCTCTCTATTAGTGTTACTGGATCTTAGTGCTGCATTTGACACTATCGATCACAACATTCTTTTAAATAGACTCGAAAATTATGTTGGCATTAGTGGAACTGCATTGTCATGGTTCAAATCATACTTATCTGACCGTCATCAGTTTGTAGTAGTAAACGAAGAGAGGTCATATCGATCACAGGTTCAATATGGAGTACCGCAAGGCTCAGTACTAGGACCGTTGCTTTTCACTCTGTACATGCTACCCTTGGGAGATATCATTAGGAAGCATGGCGTTAGTTTTCACTGTTACGCTGATGATACTCAGCTCTATATTTCTTCGCGCCCTGACGAAACTTACCAACTCACAAAATTAACAGAATGCATAGCTGATATAAAAAATTGGATGACCAGTAATTTCCTACTTCTAAATTCAGAAAAAACAGAGATTCTAATTTTTGGACCAAAAACCTCTTCACGTAATAACCTAGAATACTGTCTAACACTTGATGGCTGCTCTGTTAAGTCTTCGTCGTCCGTTAGGAACCTGGGTGTGCTCTTTGATACCAATCTTTCATTTGAAGCCCATGTTACTAGCATCTGTAAAACCGCATTCTTCCATCTTAAAAATATATCTAAACTACGACATATGCTCTCAATGAAAAATGCAGAACAGTTAGTTCATGCGTTCATGACCTCAAGGCTAGATTACTGTAACGCTCTACTGGGTGGTTGTTCCGCTCACCTGATAAATAAACTACAGCTCGTACAAAATGCAGCAGCTAGAGTTCTTACTAGAACTAGGAAGTATGACCATATTAGCCCAGTTCTGTCAACACTGCATTGGCTTCCTGTTAAACATCGTATAGATTTTAAAATCTTGCTAATTACTTACAAAGCACTAAATGGTTTAGCTCCCCAGTACCTGAGCGAGCTCTTAAAGCATTATAGTCCTTCACGTCTATTGCGATCTCAGGATTCAGGCCAGCTGATAATACCTAGAATATCAAAATCAACCGCAGGTGGTAGATCCTTCTCCTATCTGGCACCTAAACTCTGGAACAATCTTCCAAGCATTGTTCGGGAGGCAGACACACTCTGTCAGTTTAAATCTAGACTAAAAACGCATCTCTTTAACCTGGCATACACATAACACATTATCAATTTATATTTTCAAATCCGTTAAAGGATTATTAGGCTGCATAAATTAGGTCAGCCGGAACCGGGAACACTTCCTATAACACCAGATGTACTCGTTACATCAGAAGAAGAATGGCATCTACGCTAATATTAGTCTTTCTGTTTATCCCGAGGTTTACCGTAGTCAACCATATCCGGGCCGTATCCAGGTGAGACCGAGGACCGGCGCCTTGACACGACCACAATGCAGCCCTGAAGTATCAGCAGAGATTGAGTCAACTAGATCATCCATTGTGAAGGCCTCATCGACACAACAGCCAGTGGCACAGCTCCTCAACAAACCGTCCATACCGGTGTGATGAATACGATCCTCAACTGGACTGAACTGGAATAAATACTTTGAATGTTGCGATCCTATCAGACATAAGATAGCAACCTGAATCGTAACAAAGCACTGTTCGCCAGAGGAGAACTGGCCCCCCGACTAAGCCTGGTTTCTCCCAAGGTTTTTTTCTCCATTTTAACACAGAAGTCTATTTGCCACCTGTTTGCCATCTGATGTCACCTGTTGGAGTTTGGGTTCCTTGCCGCTGTCGCCTTTGGCTTGCTTAGTTGGGGACACTTGACATTTGATATTCAACAGTGCTTTGATCTGCCGACACTGACACTATTCTTTAAGAGCTGCTGTGCAGCTAAAATTATATACCAGTTATCAATGTAAAGCTGCTTTGACACAATCTGCATTGTAAAAAGCGCTATATAAATAAAGGTGACTTGACCTGCAGTAACAAAGTCCTTTGAACAACACTGTAACAGTTTGGTATCTGATAGTGTGTCTCTTTGACTGCTGGTGTAGATGTAGGTGGTGTAAAACCCTGCTTTGAGCTCAGGGCTTATAACCTGATGTGTGTGGGTTTGAACCTCACCTGGTCTTTGTTGTCCTTTAACTCTTTGCATTGTGCTGAGTGAATGTTCACCTTGTTTGTTCCTGTAATTGTTGTCAGCAACTGTGAAATACATTGTCTGTGAAATAAAAATGCACTAAGAATTTACCAGAGAGAGAATGAAATCTGCTGAAAAACATGCTCCCACTGACTTTATATTGACAGATTTTCCCAAACCAACTCTGACTGTTGAGCCACAGAGTTCAGTGTTCACTGGAGACTCAGTTACTCTGAAATTACTGTTCATACATCAAAAACAACATATTTTATTGATTTTTATTTTTATTATTATTTATTATATTATTTATCATATAATTTTCATTGTTTATTGTTGTCATCATACAGAAAGACCAAAACCCAAAGTGTCCATTAAACCTGATCAACATGTATTCAGAGGAGAGACAGTCACTCTCAGATGTGACATTGATGATGAAGGAGTCACTAGCTGGAGGTACTACTGGTATAAAGGAGGTTCAGTCAATGTTTTCAGTGAAGGACAGGAACACATATTCAGGTCCTTTTCTAAATCTGATGCTGGTAAATACTTCTGTTATGGAGCAGAGAAAGGAGGATCACGCACATCACACAGCAGTGATGAAGTTACACTGACAGTATCAGGTGAGTTTGATCATCTCTTCATAAACACACACAATTTATCATGTTATTGATGAGTGATTTCTTTTCAGAGCAGTTTTAAGTGTTTCTCCATAGAAGTGGTTGATTTTGACACAGAAGTGTTCAGATTTTTAGAGGTCAAGCGCTAAAAGTGTTGCCCCAGTTTTCTTTTGCTTATAACTTTGAACCCTTTAAACTAAAATGAAAAACAAGATCCTTATCTCAAATTGAAGATTATTAACATTTGTGAAGTCTCAGTCGTCAAATATTGTAAAATATATTAACTGTTTTTTTTTTCTTCTTCTTCTTTTTTTTTTTAAACAAGATTGGTTTATATGATTGTTATTGCTATGCCTCTCAAAAGTTATTGGCTGGATTTTTAATTTTCACCATTATTATTTTACAATTTTCAATTTAACCATTATCAGATTACAGCCTAACAAAGTATTCATAATGTAATTTATCTCTGCAACTTTTTTTTCCATGTAAACTGCTGCACCTCCCTGACACTTTGTTGATTGTTCTGTCTCTTTGACTGCTGGTGTAGATGAAGGTTTGTGAGACAGAGGGTTGAACTATAAGAGGAGTAGATAAAAAAACAACCTTTCACAACACAGCTTTTTGCCAATCGACTTAAATTTCGAGACCAGCTACAAGCCACGTTTCCACTGCAGGAACTTTACCTAGGAACTAGGAGCTTTGGGGTGGTACTTGGTGTGTTTTAACTGCAGGAACCAGGGTCTAAATGAAGTTCCGGGTAAAAAAAGCCACTGGAAGGCTGGCGGTACACAGGGAAGGAGACCAGAGGCTGTTTTTTGAATGGATGTCAATGGATGAGAGGCTTCGCTATGCTGATTAAACAGCTTTTGTGGGGAAAATAGCTAATCATTTAATTAATCGACAGCCTGTTTGCCAATCTTCAGTACTTGCACGCTGAACATGCTGATTGGTTAAGTTCACGCTGCATTTTATTTCAACCGTTGTTTTTTTAAAGGCTATTGTGGTGTGTGCAGTAAGAGCTGTTTGCTATTCAAATCAACAATGAAGTATAAAAAATACGACCGATGGACTGACGATGAGGTTCAGGCTTTATTAAGCTTATATACGGAGGACGAAATCTAGTGGGAACAAGAAAGTCGCGCACAGTCCTACGTCACCGGACTATCTTCATGGTACTTTAGACCGCTATGGAAACGCATCTAGCAATAGGTCTAGGGGGGAAAAAGTTCTTGGGACAGATTGTTCCAGGTAATTTCGGTGGAAACACGGCTATAGAGAACAACACTTCAGTCTAACCTGATTTATGTGTTTTACAGTCAAGTAACTGTTCACACACTACATTTTATTATTTTTATTTATTATATTATTTATCACATTATTTTCATTGTGATTTGTTGTTCTACAGAAAGACCAAAAGCCAAAGTGACCATTAAATCTAAAAAGTACTCATGATGTATCTTTTTTTTTTTTTGCATTGCACAGAACATTACAGGCTAACATAAGTGAAACTATAATCCTTACAGACTGAGATCTAAATATTAGTTACACATTATTTTGATGGTCCCTTTTAGACATTCTGTTGACTATAAGTAACACTGCACCTACATGACAGCGAACTCTCATTAGAGTATTAGTTTAGTATTACCAGACTCCCAGATAGCAGCTTTGTGTCTGCCCAGATCCGACCCACATCTGGTAGCCTGCATGTGGAATGATGATCTGGGTCACATGCGCCGTGGAATGATGGCACTTGGGCGGACCACTCCTGTTTGCCAGATCTGGGCCACAAGCAGGCTATAGCAATGCCACATGTCAGCCAAGAGCAAAGAAATAAAACAACTGGACCTTATCTGAGCCACAAAATCTTTCTATATTATTTATAGAGTCATCTCAGCATTAACAAGCCTGTTAACAAGCAGCATCACTGAAGGAAAGAAGAGAACAGAAAAAAAAGACAAACAGAAACACAAGAGCTACAACTGACTTTAGCCACAGCCTTAGATGAAATCAACTGAAGATAAAAGACATTAAATCTCTCAAGATATCAGCAGAGAAGGATAGCTGCATGGTTTTAAATTAATATACCAAAAATTAATATTGCTAGTCTCTGAACATACATAGCAAGTACTCTACATTGTGTTGACATTTTTAGTCTGAAACAAATTATCTGCGCAATCAGTTACAAGTAACAGTGCTGCGGATATTCCATATCATAGCAACAAAGTCTCTCAACTGAAAAGCGCTCTCAAGTGCTCACAGATAAGCGTTTTCAGTAGAGCGCCTAGCGTTTTCAGGTGGCTAAAAACGTTTTGGTGGACACAATGCCTTAACTCTTATCATATGTTTGTCTTCTCTGGCTGCTGTGACTGTGTTTGTCAAACACATTTGCAATAGCAAAGAAAACTGAAATGAGATCAGATGATGATAGTTAGCTATTGATGGTTCCCTTTCAAAAGGGAACTCAACTCTGCGTTTACCGCATTTGGGGAACGTCACACGTGAACCAATGTCTGAAAGCCAAAGAATCAAACCACTCCAATCCTACTGGCCGGCGAAAGC
Organism: Hypophthalmichthys molitrix; assembly: GCA_037950675.1. NCBI lineage: Eukaryota > Metazoa > Chordata > Actinopteri > Cypriniformes > Xenocyprididae > Hypophthalmichthys > Hypophthalmichthys molitrix. The sequence continues at coordinate 37,571,625 of CM075494.1, forward strand.
CTATGACGCAACATAGCGCGAACCCGGAAGTATAAAAGGGGCACCTAGAGAATCAGTCGGAATCTTTTCGTCTTTCGGAACTGTTCTGTCTTTGCCATTGGTTTCAAATCCGGTAAGGTTACATCCTTATTATGTCTGAGAAATGCTTTAGGACGTGTGCCGATCCGTGTCCGAGGTCTCTGACACCGGACGATACTCATACCTTTTGCGTTTTCTGTTTGGGCCGGGAGCACGGAGTGCCCTCAAGCACTGTCCGCGTTAACTCCGTTCTCATCTGACCCTCTTCTCGAGGGGAGAGGCGTCGGCATCTGTGCCCGGTGGTTCTGGCCCTGCTCGTGCTGAGGCAGAGCGGCGGCTGAAATCGTGGGGTTCGCAGGTGGAGCTCGCCGAGGAATTTGAGAGAGGTGTAAACCTTTTTCAGGCCGAGGCGGCTGACGAGGACGAACTCCTGGGTGACGATGACGTCTTGTCTTTAACGTCATCGGATCCAGGAGCAAGTGCTCTTATGGCTGTGAGCCCCAGAGAGCAGGAGATAGCTGTGGAGGAAGAGGCAAGTGAGCCTGCTGCTCCCTCCAAGCCTCCCTGCGCTGCGTATGCAGAGTTGTTAGAGGTTATGGAACGCGCTTCTGGCAGGCTGCAGCTGCCTTGGGAGCGCGTCAGGAAAGAAACCGCGCGTGGCAGACTTGACGAACGGTTTCTTTCCGACCATAACCCAATAACTCCGGTGAGCCTTCCATTCCTCCCCGATCTACATGTTGAGATCGAGAGGGCATGGAAGAACCCATACTCGGCTCGTATCCATCAGTATCAGCGAGCGAATTTGATGTTGATGTTGAGGGGTTGAGCCAGCATGGGTATGTGTCGATGCCTCCTATTGATCTCGCCACAGGCAGTGCGCCGACACTAAAAGCTCCGGTTCTGCCATCTAATCCGTTGAAAGTGACTTCACGTTTAAATGGCAGAGCATACGTGGCGGCAGGTCAGGCTGGTGCGGCTTTGCACAATATGGCGGTGCTGCAAGCGTACCAAGCTGACTTGCTTAAGGATTTGGATCAGGGGCAGGGTTTGTCCCCTGAAGCGGTAGAAGAGCTGCGCCGCACCACAGATCTCGCTCTCCAGGCCACCAAACAGACTGCCGCCTCAATCGGTCGATCTATGGCAGCTATGGTGGCCATGGAGAGGCATCTGTGGCTGAACTGTGTGGACATTGGGGAGAAAGAGAAAAAGTTTCTCCTTGATGCCCTGGTTTCGCCCTCTGAACTTTTTGGCACCTCCGTCGAGGCGGTGGTTGAAAAGTTCAGGGAGGCGAAGGCGCGCTCAGCAGAGTTTAGATCCTGCATCCCGCCCAGATCCGAGTCTGGGCCCAAACAGCCGGGAGGTCCGGGCCCGTCTCAAGCTGAGGCTCAGAGACGGGCTCAGAAGTCCAGTGTCGCCGCTTGTGCGCCTCCTCCTCCGCGGAGCAAGTCGCAGAGACGGCGGAGGAAGAAGCAGGATTTGAGGGAGGTGATCGAGCATAGGCGTCAGCAGCGCCGGTGATCGATCTACTCTCTTGTGAGGGCGATTAATTTTGCCCTCACTTCTTCTTCTTCCTCCTCCTCCCGGGAATATGCTTCGGATGGACTGTGTGCTTAGGCGATTCTTACGGTCAGACTGACGCCCGGGCCCATGATGAATTTTTTTTCTGAAGGCCCGCCTTCTGGCTTGATAGTGAAGAAGCTCTTTTAGGCCTAAAAGAACTCTAGATTTTCCTTCTATGTGGAGATATTTGAAGGAAGAGTCTTCGTTCTGCAGGCCGCAGGAAGGTAAGCTTGGTCTATATTTATGTTTTAAAATATGCAGACCATGTTTTTCCTGTAAACTTTTCCTGAGCATATAGTCAGTAAAGTGTAAGGGTTTTTTTGGGCTTAAATGAAGTATTTATAGGTTGGCTAGAACAATACTTATTGTGCAGGCCACAAAATGGCCGCCTCTGGGCCACCTATTGTTTTTAATAAGTTTCTCATTTACTGTTTGCTAAGAGTAGTTTTGAGTTGGCACTCCTTACACTCCGCCTACTTCGGCCGCCTGACTTTGGTTGCTCCTCTGCTGTGTTTTTGGCCTTTGGCCCACAGCTAGCGGCTTAGGCTAGGACTAGTTTAGGTGTGTTTTATCACTCCCTTTGTATTACTATCCCTTTTCAGGTTGTATAGTTACTAGTTCTGGCCTCCTCCTGAGGGTGTTGCAGGCCGTATGCCCATTCCCCCTTTCTATGTGTAGGTGCAATGGCTGAGTTTAACAGCTAAGGTTGTTGGCTGTTATTTCAGCCTCCCTGGTGCTATTTCTCAGGTGGTAGGCCCTTATCTTCTTAGATAAGTTTAGGCAGTGTATGCTAGGCCCCACTATTCAGAACTTCTTCATGCTTTGAATTTGTTCTCCCTGAGCCCCTTGAATCTCATTCAAGTTTGAGCTACGGTGCTAGGTTTAGCTCCCGTCCTCTAGGGCCCAGTTCAGACCTATGGTTCTGTTTAGTGATGAACATTTATCCTTTTTGGATGGCATGTAAATACAAAGCTTGTTGCTTTGGGTTCTGAGCTATTGCCCTACATGTATGTGAGCTTTACTCTAGTGCAGCCACAGGTTGGCACCTGTTCTCATAATAGTAGGCTGTTGTTGGCCTCTATTTAAGAACATGGTGTTTTTTGTACTCCCCTGTTAGGGTTTAGGTGTTTCACTGAGTGCATCACCTGTTGGATTGCACACTCAGGTTGAGTGTAGAGAGTCATGCTTTTGCTACCTCTGTTAGCTCCCTTTTTATCATTGCCACAGTAGCTATATTTCATATATCTGTTGAAGCTCTTTATTGTTTAGCTTCCTTCTATTTTGCAGCTTGTGTTTATGGCGCTGTTGGTTTATGGTCATGAGTTTTGCTCACGTATGTTAAGCACTGCCACAGGTTTTTGCTCGTGTCTGTTTTAGGTTTTAGGCTTTGTGGGCCTTCCTTAAGACCATGGTAGCATCTTACGGTACCCTGTTATTATTTGAGTTTCTGGTACATTGCCTGTTGGAATGTGTTGACTTAGCTCAGGTTGTGTATAGCTAGTTCCCCACAACTGTTTTTGGGTCTAGTGCTGGTCCCCTGTAGCTTGGTCCCCCTTATGACCATTAGCTTGCGCTACATGTAGCTGAAAGTAGTAAGCCGCTCCAGGCCTCCTTTTTAGTTTACATGTTGACACAGTTGTTTTGGTCTTCCTTTTAGAGCTATCACTGGCTGACACCATGTGCTCTTGAGTTGTAGGCCTCCTTTCCGGTTGCATGTTGGCACAGCTTTGTGTGGTGGTTCTTTATATGACTCATCTCCATGGGTGAGTCGTTATTTATTCTATGACCCCTTCTGCCATCGGCCACACCCACCTCTGCTCAGAGTAGACCACAGACTGATCGACTCCATGCCACGCCGCATTGCTGCAGTAATTCAGCCAAAAGGAGCCCCAACTAAGTATTGAGTGCTGTACATGCTCATACTTTTCATGTTCATACTTTTCAGTTGGCCAAGATTTCTAAAAATCCTTTCTTTGTATTGGTCTTAAGTAATATTCTAATTTTCTGAGATACTGAATTTGGGATTTTCCTTAGTTGTCAGTTATAATCATCAAAATTAAAAGAAATAAACATTTGAAATATATCAGTCTGTGTGTAATGAATGAATATAATATACAAGTTTCACTTTTTGAATGGAATTAATGAAATAAATCAACTTTTTGATGATATTCTAATTATATGACCAGCACCTGTAGATCTTCTAACTGCTACAATACTACTGGATCTCATGTTGCAGTAAGACAGAGTTTGTAACATAACTGTATTAATGGCACAGCACAATTATTACATTCAAATGACATCAGGCTATTTCATGATGATTGTAAAACCATCAATAGCAAACTATTATCATCCGGTCTCATTTCAGCTTTCTTTGCTTTACATTGTCACAGCAGCCAGAAAAGACAAACATATGACAAGAGTTAAAAGCCTAACTAATGGAAACACTAATGACCATTATGACTTCAAATGAAAAAAAAACAAAAAACAAAAAAACATTAGATTTAAACCCCATTTAAACCCCTGTTAATTCTCAATAAGAACTTCTGTAAATGTAAATGAAACATTCTTAAGAATAAAATTCTTCTTCACTGCTATTTTCTTCTTATTTTCTCACTTAAGAAAAAAAGAATATTTTGAATTCCCAAAAACTTTTCTTAAGAATGTTGATCACTTATCATTTTTCTTCTTCTTCTTCTTATTAAGTATATTCCTGAAAAGAATGTTCATAAAAATAAACATAAATAGCTTCTTAAAATTAGGATAACCTCCAACCTGTCTTAAATTTCTTGTAATTTATCTTATGAACTTTCTTAACTTCTTTTTTAAGAATATTTTTGTGAATCCGACCCCAGCAGTGAAAAGGAGTGTATTATAAATACAGCTTTTTAAACAAGTTATATACATGATTCATGTGTTGTAACTAGTAAAACCACACAGACAGTTCAGAAGTGTGACAAAAAACACCAAAAAAATTTCTTCAGAAGTATTGCACGGCTAAAATTTATTAAGAACATTGAAACAAAAAGTATCTTTTGACATTGACTTTGTCTTGAAAATTAGTAACTCTACAGACAAACTTGAAAAGATTTAATAAAAAAGTTACTCGACCTGCAGTAACAAAGTCCTTTGAACAACACTTTGTAACAGTTTGGTATCTGATAGTGTGTCTCTTTGACTGCTGGTGTAGATGTAGGTGGAGTGAAACCCTGCTTTGAGCTCAGGGCTTATAACCTGATGTGTGTGGGTTTGAACCTGGTCTTTGTTGTCCTTTAACTCTTTGCATTGTGCTGAGTGAATGTTCACCTTGTTTGTTCCTGTAATTGTCGTCAGCATCTCTATTACATTTTCTGTGAAATAAAAGTGCAGTAAGAATTTACCAGAGAGAGAATGAAATCTGCTGAAAAACATGCTCCCACTGACTTTATATTGACAGATTTTCCCAAACCAACTCTGACTGTTGAGCCACAGAGTTCAGTGTTCACTGGAGACTCAGTTACTCTGAAATTACTGTTCATACATTAAAAACAGCATATTTTATTGATTTTTTTATCATTATTTATTATATTATTTATCACATAATTTTCATTGTTTATGTTGTCATCATACAGAAAGACCAAAACCCAAAGTGTCCATTAAACCTGATCATCATGTATTCAGAGGAGAGACAGTCACTCTCAGATGTGACATTGATGATGAAGGAGTCACTAGCTGGAGGTACTACTGGTATAAAGGAGGTTCATTCAGAGTTTCCAGTGAACTACAGGAACACACATTCAGTTCTGTTTCTGAGTCTGACGCTGGTAAATACTCCTGTTATGGATCAGAGACTGAAGGATCACGCTGGTCACACAGCAGTGATGAAGTTACACTGACAGTATCAGGTGAGTTTGATCATCTCTTCATAAACACACACAATTTATCATGTTATTAATGAGTGATTTCTTTTCAGAGCAGTTTTAAGTGTTTCTCCACAGAAGTGGTTGATTTTGACACAGAAGTGTTCAGATTTTTAGAGGTCAAGCGCTAAAAGTGTTGCCCCAGTTTTCTTTTGCTTATAACTTTGAACCCTTTAAACTAAAAAAAAACAAGATCCTTATCTCAAATTGAAGATTATTAACATTTCTGAAGTCTCAGTTGTCAAATATTGTAAAATATATTGTTAACTGTTTTCTTTTTCTTTTTCTTCTTCTTTTTTTTTTTTTTTTTAAACAAAATTGGTTTATATGATTGTTATTGCTATGCCTCTCAAAAGTTATTGGCTGAATTTTCACCATTATTATTTTACAATTTTCAATTTAACCATTATCAGATTACAGCCTAACAAAGTATTCATAATGCAACTTTTTTTTCCATGTAAACTGCTGCACCTCCCTGACACTTTGTTGATTGTTCTGTCTCTTTGTGAGACAGAGGGTTGAACTATAAGAGGAGTAGATCTGCTAAAAAAAACAACCTTTCACAACACTGTTACAATACAGACTGGGCAGAGGCAGAGGTAACGGTTAACAAGACTTTATTATCACACACAGCAGAGATAACGGAGGTGCAGGTGAGTGAGGATGAATTAAGTAAGTTGTAGAGGTGATGATGAATAGTGATACTGTCCTTTTGTTGGGTTGCAGGAGTGATGATCGATGATGAGGTGAAGAGATGGCTGACGAGGAGGACTGGAGACACTCACACACAAACTGGAACAACACGAGGAGACTTGGAGACGAAGTAGACAGGTAGGTAGCTTCAATGGAGTCCAAGAGGTAAGCATATAGCGATCTATGTGCGTACAAGACCGGACAGTGACTGAATGTGTGTGAGTGAGTTATATGCTGGTGGTGATGAGTGAGTAGATGAGGTGCAGGTGCAGATGATTAGTACTCCGGGGATTGAGTGCGCTGTGATTGGGTGATGTTGGAACCTGGCGTGTCTGTGACAGTACCCCCCCCTCCACGGCCCGCTCCTGAGGGCCGAGGACCCCGACGTCGTGGTGGTCGGCCTCTTCCACGGGGGACTGGTCTGTCAGGGTGGTTAGTATGGAAGGTTTGAAGGAGGTTGGGATCCAAGATGTCGTCCCTGGGGACCCATGAGCGTTCTTCGGGGCCGTAGCCTTCCCAGTCAACTAGATATTCTAGAAGACCACCACGGCGTCGGGAGTCCAGGATTTCATGAACCTCATACGCGGTGCCGTCGTCCAGGATAAGTGGAAGGGGGGGTTCGGAGGCTGCCACGCCAGGTCCTGTGGAGAGAGGAACAGAAGGGTGGTGAGGCTTGAGTAGTGAAACATGGAATGTGGGGTGAATTCTATAATGTGGAGGAAGTTGGAGTTGATACGTGACAGGGTTGATCTGCTTGCTGATAGTGAATGGACCAATGAACCTGGGACTCAGCTTCCGGCAGGGCAGACGCAGGCGAATGTCCCTGGTTGACAGCCAGACCTTCTGACCGGGCTGGTAGGAGGGAGCTTCGGACCGGCGAAGGTCTGCTGTCATCCTGCGTCTGCGCAGGGCTCGCTGCAGTTGGTGATGCGCTGAGTCCCAGACCCTCTCGCTCTCTCGGAACCAGTAATCCACAGATGGTACGTCAGAGGGTTCCCCAGACCAGGGGAACAGTGGGGGTTGGTAGCCGAGTACGCATTGAAATGGTGTGAGGCCGGTGGAAGGCTGACGGAGAGAGTTCTGGGCGTACTCGGCCCAACCCAGGTACTGGTTCCAAGAGTCCTGGTGGTCATGACAGAAGGTACGGAGGAAGCGACCGATCTTCCGTTCCGTCTGCCCGTTCGACTGTGGATGGTAACCAGATGTTAGGCTGACGGTCACACCTAGGAGCGAGAAGAAGGCCCTCCATACCTTGGAGATGAATTGCGGACCCCTGTCAGAGACGATATCTTCTGGGATACCAAAGTATCGGAAAACATGGTTGAATAATACCTCCGCCGTCTCCATAGCAGTGGGCAGGCCTCTCAGGGGTATTAGGCGGCAGGACTTCGAGAACCGGTCCACTACCACAAGGACACAGGTGTTGTTGTTGGAGGCTGGGAGGTCGGTGATAAAGTCGACCCCTAGGTGTGACCAGGGTCGGTTGGGAACGGGCAGAGGTAAGAGCTTGCCGGATGGTAAATGGCGTGGGCTCTTCGAGATGGCGCATTCCTTACAGCCCTGCACGTACCTTCTGACATCAGCTGCCATGTTGGGCCACCAGAAGCGTTCCCTCAGCAGCGAGAGGGTTTCATTGGCCCCCGGGTGACCAGTGCCAAGTGACGTGTGGGCTGAGTGGATGAGAGGAGTGCGTCGTGATCTCGTGGTGTAGCACAAGCCTGGTGGGCAACCCGGCGGAGCGTTGGTGGAGGCATTGGAGGAGGGTACGGACTCCTCGGACCAGGAGATGGGGCTGACTATGAGTTCGTCAGGAATGATGGGTTCTGGATCTTCTTGGGTTTCTTCTGGAGCATGGAGACGAGAGAGAGCATCTGCTTTCACATTTTTTGAGCCTGGACGGTAGGAGATGGAGAAGTTAAATCTGGTAAAGAATAAAGCCCAGCGGGCTTGTCTGGGATTGAGTCTCTTAGCGGATCGTAAGTATTCTAGGTTCTTGTGGTCTGTGAGGACTTGAAAGGGGTGTTTGGCTCCCTCCAGCCAATGCCTCCACTCCTCCAGGGCGAGCTTCACAGCTAGGAGTTCTCGGTTGCCGATGTCGTAGTATCTCTCCGCCGGGTTGAGCTTGCGGGAGAAGAAGGCGCATGGATGGAGTCGGCTGGGATTCCCCTGCTGCTGGGACAACACCGCTCCTACTCCAGTGGTGGAAGCATCCACCTCGACAACGAAGGGCAGCTCTGGGTTGGGGTGGATGAGGAGAGGAGTGGTGGTGAAGGCTTCCTTGAGGTGGTCGAATGCCTTCGTGGCCTCAGGGGTCCAGGACAGAGACTTGGGCTTGTGTCTGAGCAGGTTGGTGAGTGGACTGGCAAGGGAGCTGTAATTGTGGATGAAACGGCGGTAGAAGTTTGAGAATCCGAGAAATCTTTGCAGTTCTTTGATGGATGAGGGAGTTGGCCAGTTTTTAATGGCTTCCACCTTCCCCTCGTCCATCCGGATGCCACTGCTGTCAATGATGTATCCGAGGAAATGTACTGAAGACTGATGGAACGAACATTTTTCTGCCTTGAGGAATAGATGGAACTTGCGGAGTTGTTGGAGGACCTCCGCAACGTGGTGGCGATGTTCGGCCAGGCTCTGGGAGTAGATTAAGATGTCATCTATATAAACCAGGACGAACCGATGGAGATACTCCCGGAGCACCTCATGAATGAAATCCTGGAATACGGAGGGGGCGTTGACCAGGCCATACGGCATAACGAGGTACTCATAATGGCCGGTAGGTGTCACAAAGGCGGTCTTCCACTCGTCCCCCTCGCGTATCCGGATGAGGTTGTACGCGCTGCGGAGGTCCAGTTTAGTGAAGACAGTGGCACCACGGAGATGTTCTAGGGCTGAAGGGACGAGAGGAAGGGGATAACGGAACTTGACTGTGATATTATTCAAGGCGTGGTAGTCTATGCAGGGCCTCAAGCCTCCGTCCTTCTTGGCCACGAAGAAGAAGCTTGAAGCAGCAGGGGAAGTGGATGGTCGGATATATCCTTGTGCGAGAGCTTCCTTTATATACTCCTCCATGGCCTTCTCCTCCGGGATGGATAGAGGGTATATCCTTCCCCTAGGCACTGGTTCACCCGGAAGCAGATCGATGGCACAGTCCCATGGCCGGTGTGGAGGCAGCTTGGAAGCTCGTTGAGGGCAGAATACATCGCTGAAGGGGGCGTAACAGTCAGGGATGTCGACAGAGCGTTGGTCCACTGGGCTCTCGATGGTCGTGGCACAGACAGGAAGAGCTTCGGAGCGTGGAGAACGAGGAATAGGAAGCCCAGGGAAACAGTCATGGAAACAGTCATGGAAACAGGTTTCGCCCCACTTCAGGACCTCGCCAGTTTTCCAGGAGAGTGTAGGGTTGTGCTGCTCCAACCAGGGGCGCCCTAGGATCACGTCAGCGGTGGATCCCTCCAGAACCAGCAGATGGAGGTGTTCAACGTGAAGAAGGCCGACTTGTATCTGGATGGCTTCGGTGCAATGACAGATGTGTTTACGGCTTAAGGCTTCTCCTGTTACTGATCGTATCTAGTAGGTGGTCGGCGTGGCCGTGGTTTTGATGTGGAGCTGGCGACAGAGGGTGCCAGAGATGAAGTTGCCGGCTGTACCAGAATCGAGGAGGGCGACCACTGGAAGGGAAATGTCAGAAGCAGTAAGTGTTACAGTAGTGGTGAGGGGCTTCATCTTTCTAATTGATGGAATGATGGCACTCACCATGGGTTGTGGAGGACGAATTGGGCATGTGGAGAGAATATGCCCAGGAGAACCGCAGTATAAACAGAGATTCTGGGTGAGCCGTCTCTGTCGCTCAGCAGGGGAGAGCCGTGTGCCTTCCAGAGACATGAGATGGAAAACAGCGGCTGGCCCTGGTGTTCTTCAAGACACGACTGCATACGAGTGGCGAAACGAATGGAGAGTTGAATGAATCGTTCCAGGCCGATGGAATCCTCGTATGCAGCGAGATGCAACCGCACGCGAGGATCCAGTCCTTGACGATATGTTGTTATCAAAGCTTGCTCATTCCAGCCGCTGGATGCTGCGAGAGTCCGAAACTGCAAGGCATATTCATTAACAGAGAGCGATCCTTGTTTCAAATGATAAAGTTTCTCACCAACAGAAGAATCAGAGATGGGCTTCCCGAACACTTCGCGGAAGTGAGCCTCAAAACCGGAATATGATTGAGTGATAGGATGATTTTGGGACCAGATAGAGTCAGCCCATTGGAGCGCCTTGCCTTGCAGTTGGGAGATGATGAACGCCACTTTTGAAGTTTCGGTGGGGAAGTTGTGCGGTTGCATCTCCAGGACCAGCGAGCACTGCAGAAGGAATCCGCTGCAGTCCTCCGCCGAACCAGAGTAGGGCGCCAGTTTCGCCATGGGACTGGCGTGCACAGGTGGTGAAGGAGAGGTAGCGGAAGTGATCGCTGGAATGGGTGATGCTGGAGTGGTGGAAAGAGCTCGCTGAAGAACATTGACGAGCTCTTGAATGGGATCCGGCTGGCTCATGCTGTGTGTGACGACGAAGTTTTCTGGTCCGGTCTTCTGTTACAATACAGACTGGGCAGAGGCAGAGGTAACGGTTAACAAGACTTTATTATCACACACAGCAGAGATAACGGATGTGCAGGTGAGTGAGGATGAATTAAGTAAGTTGTAGAGGTGATGTTGAATAGTGATACTGTCCTTTTGTTGGGTTGCAGGAGTGATGATCGATGATTAGGTGAAGAGATGGCTGACGAGGAGGACTGGAGACACTCACACACAAACTGGAACAACACGAGGAGACTTGGAGACGAAGGAGACAGGTAGGTAGCTTCAATGGAGTCCAAGAGGTAAGCATATAGCATTCTATGTGCGTACGAGACCGGACAGTGACTGAATGTGTGTGAGTGAGTTATATGCTGGTGGTGATGAGTGAGTAGATGAGGTGCAGGTGCAGATGATTAGTACTCCGGGGATTGAGTGCGCTGTGATTGGGTGATGTTGGAACCTGGCGTGTCTGTGACAAACACAGCTTTTTGCCAATTTTATATCGACTTAAATTTCGAGACCAACTCTGACTGTGTGGCTGTAATACACTGAATAAGTGACTATACCAGCTACAAGCCACGTTTCCACTGCAGGAACTTTACCTAGGAACTAGGAGCTTTGGGTGGTACTTGGTGTGTTTTAACTGCAGGAACCAGGGTCTAAATGAAGTTCCGGGTAAAAAAAGCCACTGGAAGGCTGGCGGTACACAGGGAAGGAGACCAGAGGCTGTTTTTTGAATGGATGTCAATGGATGAGAGGCTTCGCTATGCTGATTAAACAGCTTTTGTGGGGAAAATAGCTAATCATTTAATTAATCGACAGCCTGTTTGCCAATCTTCAGCATGTTTTACACTAAACGGTACTTTCGTTGGGAACTGTATGTAGATTTTAGCTTGATAAAAATGTATTTTTTTAAGAGAAGGCAGATTAGGGAATGTTGCGACTGACGTCACTGCCATTACACGATAGGCTGAGAGGTGCCGCACGTGGTTAAGTTAGCCATTACGCTTTCTCCAATGGTAAGAGATACAGACCCTCTTAATCCCCCTATTATATACAATCTCTGGTACCTGCTCACTAGGTTGTACTTTTTCAAAGTTCCAGAACTTTCGGGGGTGGGACTTGCACGCTGAACATGCTGATTGGTTAAGTTCACGCTGCATTTTATTTCAACCATTGTTTTTTTAAAGGCTGTTGTGGTGCGTGCAGTAAGAGCTGTTTGCTATTCAAATCAACAATGAAGTATAAAAAATACGACCGATTGACTGACGATGAGGTTCAGGCTTTATTAAGCTTATATGTGGAGGACGAAATCTAGTGGGAACTAGAAAGTCGCGCACAGTCCTACGTCACCGGACTATCTTCATGGTACTTTAGACCGCTATGGAAACGCATCTAGCAATAGGTCTAGGGGGGAAAAAGTTCTTGGGACAGATTGTTCCAGGTAATTTCGGCGGAAACACGGCTATAGAGAACAACACTTCAGTCTAACCTGATTTATGTGTTTTACAGTCAAGTAACTGTTCACACACTACATTTTATTATTTTTATTTATTATATTATTTATCACATTATTTTCATTGTGATTTGTTGTTCTACAGAAAGACCAAAAGCCAAAGTGACCATTAAATCTAAAAAGTAGTCATGATGTATCTTTTTTTTTTTTTGCATTGCACAGAACATTACAGGCTAACATAAGTGAAACTATAATCCTTACAGACTGAGATCTAAATATTAGTTACACATTATTTTGATGGTCCCTTTTAGACATTCTGTTGACTATAAGTAACACTGCACCTACATGACAGCGAACTCTCATTAGAGTATTAGTTTAGTATTACCAGACTCCCAGATAGCAGCTTTGTGTCTGCCCAGATCCGGCCAACATCTGGTAGCCTGCATGTGGAATGATGATCTGGGTCACATGCGCCGTGGAATGATGGCACTTGGGCGGACCACTCCTGTTTGCCAGATCTGGGCCACAAGCAGGCCATAGCAATGCCACATGTCAGCCAAGAGCAAAGAAATAAAACAACTGGACCTTATCTGAGCCACAAAATCTTTCTATATTATTTATAGAGTCATCTCAGCATTAACAAGCCTGTTAACAAGCAGCATCACTGAAGGAAAGAAGAGAACAGAAAAAAAAGACAAACAGAAACACAAGAGCTACAACTGACTTTAGCCACAGCCTTAGATGAAATCAACTTAAGATAAAAGACATTAAATCTCTCAAAATATCAGCAGAGAAGGATAGCTGCATGGTTTTAAATTAATATACCAGAAATTAATATTGCTAGTCTCTGAACATACATAGCAAGTACTCTACATTGTGTTGACATTTTTAGTCTGAAACAAATTATCTGCGAAATCAGTTACAAGTAACAGTGCTGCGGATATTCCATATCATAGCAACAAAGCGTCTCAACTGAAAAGCGCTCTCAAGTGCTCACAGATAAGTGTTTTCAGGTGGCTAAAAACGCTTTGGTGGACACACTGCCTTAACTCTTATCATATGTTTGTCTTCTCTGGCTGCTGTGACTTTGTTTGTCAAGCACATTTGCAGTAGCAAAGAAAACTGAAATGAGATCAGATGATGATAGTAAGCTATTGATGGTTTTACAATCATCATGAGATAGCCTGATTCACTGATGTCATTTGAATATAATAATTGTGTTGTGCCATTAATACATTTGTCTTACTGCAACATGAGATCATGCTATATTGCAGAAATCAGTTAGAAGATTGAAAATTAAAAAAAAAAAAAAAAACTTGAGTACAAAACGGTAAACTGCAGTGACAAACACAGATATCAGCAATGAAATGAAAAAAAAAAATAGTTAGAATGAAAGAAAATAATAGGACAATTCAGCTGCATAATTTATTCATTCTGTGATGCATGGTGGGAGTTTTGTACTATGGTACCCAGTATGCATTGCGGCATGACACTTGATTGTTGAGATTCATGTGCTGATTCTTGATGTCTTTGTGTGTCATCTTAGAATAACTTTTTGTGTCTGTTTTTATAGATCTAGATATTCTAACTGCTACAATACTACTGGATCTCATGTTGCAGTAAGACAGAGTTTGTAACATAACTGTATTAATGGCACAGCACAATTATTACATTCAAATGACATCAGGCTATTTCATGATGATTGTAAAACCATCAATAGCAAACTATTATCATCCGGTCTCATTTCAGCTTTCTTTGCTTTACATTGTCACAGCAGCCAGAAAAGACAAACATATGATAAGAGTTAAAAGCCTAACTAATGGAAACACTAATGACCATTATGACTTCAAATGAAAAAAAAACAAACAAAAAAACATTAGATTTAAACCCCATTTAAACCCCTGTTAATTCTCAATAAGAACTTCTGTAAATGTCTGACAGAAGTAAAGTCAATCTTGTTTGTAATAAGTGAAACTGGTAATGCTGTTTGTGGTGGTGTTTAATCCTCCTCTGCTGAGGTCTTCAGAGATTTAATGTCTTATTTTTACTTCAGTTGATTTGTCCTCTTTTTGGACTTTAAACTGGTGCTAAATATCACTAAGAAAAATGGAAGTTGCTGCAGTAGAAGCCACTATAAATAAAAATGTTTGTATATAATAAATTACTTGCACCTCAGAGTGCGCAGGTGAAACACAATAAACGCTGTTATGTTATCTTGCATTCAGATGCCTTGTGGTTGTGAACGCAATCGTGTGAGGCTCTTCTGGGAGGGAATTAAACCAAACCTCTTATAATAACAACAAACCACCTCAGTAATGGCTGCATGGTTATGAATGCATTTCAAGTCAAGTATATTTAGGCACCCCAACATTCACCAGTCCATTCTTATCCATCATGTACAGCACTGACCAAATACCTTTTTGCCACCAATCCTCCAAAAGCAAAGATTTTCTTTGAATTCTTATTGAATATAGCTTTGTCTGTCCATTTATCTGAGCATAGATGCCAGGTTTGGTGACAGCACCACCTACTGGTCAGAAATGATACCCATTTATCTAGTCCGAGCCTCAGACGTCACACCCACAGACCTTTGGCCGAATGTCTGATGCATATGGCACTCTTTACTGGAAACACTTCAGGATTTTTCGAAGTCATCATCTGGTTGGTTGAATTCTACAGGATGTCCAGGAGACGTGTGTGTGTCGCGTTTTATAACGATCCGCCTGGAAATGAAATGCTGTGACGCCAAACCCCCTAATGGAAGAAGAACGTCGTCGTGTTTACAACTGTGAGAATGAGCGCTTACCAAGATCAAGTAAATGCTGGATTTTCAAAAGAATGTGAAGTTCATGGCTCTATTGTTGCAGTAAACTTGCACAAAGTTCTTGAATAATAATTTATTAGATGCACGGTCTGTTATTGTATGGACATCGACTTTACATTTTCACTCCCCTAATTATGATGCGGAACAAAACGAACTGTGATTGGTTGCGTTACATGTCAGTCAAACGTCCTCTTGGGCGGTTCTTGGCCAATGAAAGCTGTGATAGAGTCCAGACTTTCTGCCGTCAGCCTGAAGCTCTATGGCTATGCGAGACTACCATTTATCCAACACTATCATCTACTGTAGATCATTTTAAATGTTCATGTAAACTGCTGCAGCTGCACAACACTTTGTTGAATGGTGTGTCTCTGTGACTGCTGCTGTAGATGTTGGTGGTGTGACACTGTGGGTCGAGCTCTAGATTATTAACACAAAGATTGTGGGTTTGAACCTTTATTGTCTTTTATGTTTTTGCATTGTCCATTATATTGGTCTTTTTTGACCCTGTAATGTTTCTTACATTGTCTATGAAATCAAAACACATTAATAATTTACCAGAGAGAGAATGAGATCATCTGTTAAAAACATTTCAGAACTCATGCTCCCAAATTCCCAATAATTTTATATTGACAGATTTTCCCAAACCAACTCTGACTGTTGAGCCACAGAGTTCAGTGTTCACTGGAGACTCAGTTACTCTGAGATGTGAGGTGGATCTGTCACGGGATGGATGGGAGTTTCTCTGGAGTAAAAACTCAAACTCTGAATCTACTGAAGCTGCAACTAAAACAATCAATCCTGTGAAAGTCTCTGATGGAAGAGAGTACAGGTGCAGAGCAGGAAGACGAGGATATTACACAGATTACAGTGAACCAGTAACAGTGACAATACATGGCAAGTGTTTTCTCTCATTTAATGATCAGCTCTAAGAACTTAGTGAAAATGATTCATTAGACACTGAATAAACAGCTATAGAGAACAACACTTCAGTTTAACTTGATTGTATAAATAACTGTTCATTCAATAAAAACAGCACATTTTATTATTTGTATTTATTATATTATCACATTATTTTCATTGTTTATTGTTGTCATCATACAGAAAGACCAAAACCCAAAGTGTCCATTAAACCTGATCATCATGTATTCAGAGGAGAGACAGTCACTCTCAGATGTGACATTGATGATGAAGGAGTCACTAGCTGGAGGTACAACTGGTATAAAGGAGGTTCATTCATGGTTTCCAGTGAACTACAGGAACACACATTCAGTTCTGTTTCTGAGTCTGACGCTGGTAAATACTCCTGTAATGGATCAGAGACTGAAGGATCACACTGGTCACACTGCAGTGATGAAGTTACACTGACAGTATCAGGTGAGTTTGATCATCTCTTCATAAACACACACAAGTTTAACATGTTATTAATGAGTGATTTGCTTCTTCACATTGAGATACTTTTTGATTTTCAATGCGAGTCTCAAAGTTGGCTGGATTTTTGGATTTTTCACATCCATTACCAAATAATGCCCTAAAAAGTAGTTATTATGTATCTTGATGATGATTTTTCGTATTGAATATTTTTAATTTTTTATTTTTTATTTCAACAGTAACAGAACATTACAGGCAAACATAAGTGCCTGTATAAACCTAAAAGTCCTTACAGACTGAGATATAATTATTAATAATACATGATACAACAGATAAGCAAAAAGCAATAGCAAAATAAATACATAGATACACTGTAGGGGGTTGAACAAAATAATGAAGTGAAAAAGTGAAAGTGACGTGAGGCCAAGTATGGTGTCCCATACTCTGAACTCGTGCTCACACACACACACCGTGAACACACACCAAGAGCAGCCATTTTTGCTGCAGCGCCCGGGAAGTGATTGGGCGTTTGGTGTTTTGCTCAAGGGAGTAATGAGAGTGGAAGAGAGCGCTGTTCATCCTCCCACCTACATTTCCTGCCGGTACTGAGATTCGAACCCACAAACTTCAGGTTACAAGTCAGACTCTCTAACCATCAGGCCACAACTGCCCCCCATGGTTAAACAAATCAAATGATTTCTGGCTTTATAACTTCTCATGATTTTTAAGGCCTCAGTATATTTAGGGTTCACTCTTTTTAAAGACATTCAGGGTGCTGTTTTCAAAACTTTGCATTTGTGAATGAAATATTTTAACAAAAAGTAAACAATTTATAACAAAGTCTGCATTTTTGTTACATATCCAAAGTAATAGATGGAAAAGAAATATTGTTTTGTTTTATATTTTCCAATTAAATACCTCAGTCCAAAAAATGTAAAAAAAAATTTTTTAGCTTAACATAATAACCATTGGTAAAGGCACACTTCTAATAACTTTCATATAATCTTTTTTCTCAAAGTTATTGAATTTGTGAAGAAATCACTATAAATCCAAAAACATCTATTCTTATCCATCATGTGCAACAAATACCTCTTTGCCACCAATCCTCAAGCAAAGATTTTCTTTGAATTCTTATTGAATATATAATATTTGTCGGTCCATTTATCTGAGCAGATGTCAGGTTTGGTGACAGCACCACCTACTGGTCAGAAACAATACCAGTTTATCCAACACCATCATCTACTGTAGATCATTTTAAATGTTCATGTAAACTGCTGCAGCTGCACAACACTTTGTTGAATGGTGTGTCTCTGTGACTGCTGCTGTAGATGTTGGTGGAGTGACACTGTGGGTCGAGCTCTAGATTATTAACACAAAGATTGTGGGTTTGAACCTTTATTGTCTTTTATGTTTTTGCATTGTAATGTTTCTTACATTGTCGATGAAATCAAAATACATTAATAATTTACCAGAGAGAGAATGAGATCATCTGTTGAAAACGTTTCAGAACTCATGCTCCCAAATTCCCAATAATTTTATATTGACAGATTTTCCCAAACCAACTCTGACTGTTGAGCCTCAGAGTTCAGTGTTCACTGATGTGATATTACACAGATTACAGATATTTAAGATATTACACAGATTACAGTGAACCAGTAACAGTGACAATACATGGCAAGTGTTTTCTCTCATTTAATGATCAGCTCTAAGAACTTAGTGAAAATGATTCATTAGACACTGAATAAACAGCTATAGAGAACAACACTTCAGTTTAACTTGATTGTATAAATAACTGTTCATTCAATAAAAACAGCACATTTTATTATTTGTATTTATTATATTATCACATTATTTTCATTGTTTATTGTTGTCATCATACAGAAAGACCAAAAGCCAAAGTGTCCATTAAACCTGATCATCATGTATTCAGAGGAGAGACAGTCACTCTCAGATGTGACATTGATGATGAAGGAGTCACTAGCTGGAGGTACAACTGGTACAAAGGAGGTTTATTCAGAGTTTTCAGTGAACTACAGGAACACACATTCAGGTCTGTTTCTGAGTCTGACGCTGGTAAATACTTCTGTGATGGAACAGAAACTGAAGGATCACGCTGGTCACAACTCAGTGATGAAGTTACACTGACAGTATCAGGTGAGTTTGATCATCTCTTCATAAACACACACAAGTTTAACATGTTATTAATGAGTGATTTCTCAATTTCAGATCCCAGAGCAGATTTAAGTGTTTCTCCTCAGAAGTGGTTGACTGAAGGAGATCCAGTGACTCTGATCTGTGAGGTTAACAGCTCCTCTACAGGCTGGACATTCAGCTGGTTCACTGAAACTCAAACTGTCTCATCAGGTCTGTTATAATGTGCTACATGTTGTAACATCTGAATTAAATGATTTTATTCAAGTCTGAAATATTAATATTTCTGAATCCAAACAATGGAGACATGGTATATGTAGACTTATATTGTTCCAGGGTGCAAGAATTTAAAGAGTAAATGTTTAGCGGGAGTGAGTTACAATTTTCAGTGATAACCCTCTGTCGACTCGACTGTCCATGCAAGGATACAAAAATGCAGAAGTACACTCTGTAGTTTTCACAAAAGCCCTGGAGATGTTAAAACTCTCACATAAACTACCGGTCAAAAGTTTTTCAATGGTACATTTTTTTTTATGTTTTTAAAAGAAGTCTCTTCTGCTCACCAAGGCTTCATTTATTTGATCCAAAATACAGCAAGAATGGTCATATTGTGAAATATTTTTAGAATTAAAATAATTGATTTCTATTTGAATATATTTTGCAATTTATTCCTGTGATCAAAGCTGAATTTTCAGCATCATTACTCCAGTCTTCAGTGTCACATGATCCTTCAGAAATCATTCTAATATGATTTTCTGCTCAAGAAACATTTATTATTATTATTATAAATGTATTACAAAACAGGTGTGTACATTTCTTTTTTCAGGATTATTTGATTAATAGAAAGTTCAAAAGAACAGTATTTATCTGAAATAGAAAGCTTTTGTAATATTATACACTAACGTTCAAAAGTTTGGGGTCAGTAAGTTTATTTATTTATTTATTTAAAAGTAATTAAAGAAATTAATACTTTTACTCAGCAAGAATGCATAAAATTGATCAAAAGTGACAGTATAGACATTTATAATGTTACAAAAAACTTTGTATTTTAGATAAATGCTGTTCTTTTGAACTTTATATTCATCAAATAATCATGAAAAAAAAAGTACACAACTGTTTCAAAATGGATAATGATAATAAATGTTTCTTGAGCAGCAAATCAGCATGTTAGAATAATTTCTAAAGGATAAAATAAAATTCAAAAACTTTTGACCGGAAGTGTACATACAATGTGTTATCTGGCAGACTTTTGCTGACAAATAAATATGAATAACTCGTAATGAGTAAACACTGTTCATTTACTACCAACACTATAACAACACAAAGTGGGTTGAAATCGACAAAGTTCCACTTTAAGGTGTTAACTTCACATTCTCTTATTTTACAGACCTCAGTGATCGCTATAAGCTGCTCTCAGACAGCAGCAGAGGAGCTGGAGGAAAATACACTGTCAGTTCTGCTGCTCTAAACCACACAGGAGTTTATGTGTGCAGAGCAGAGAGAGGAAAATATAAAACACCATACAGCAACACACAACCACTGTGGGTCACTGGTGAGTTCATGCAGAACTTAAACGATTGGTTTGTCTTTAATAAAGGAAATTAAATATGTTCTCAAACATTTCTAAATTATAGCTGTAATTGTGTTGTCAGGTGTTTCTCCTCCAGTCTCTCTGATCATCAGTCCCAGCAGAACTCAACACTTCACATCTGTCTCTCTCTCTCTGAGCTGTGAGAACAAGAGTAACTCTGATGGATGGACAGTCAGAAGATACACTGACAGTCGGGGGCTGGAAGATTGTTCATCATCAGTGTTTGGATCACAAACAGGATCTACATGTACAATCAGCTTCACCATCCCATCACACACTGGAGTGTACTGGTGTCAGTCTGAATCTGGAGAGAAATCTCATCCTGTTAATATCACTGTACACTGTGAGTCTGTGTTTCTGTATTTGTTCATTTCACTGACAGTTTACAATCAGTGCATGAACAGACTGATATAACAAGAGCATGAAGCATCAATGCGCAAAAAGCATGCAAGCAAACAAACAAACCAACAAAAAACTTAATGTGCAAGTTGTAATAGTTTTGTCAGGAAATATAGAAATCTATTTGTTATGTTACCATATTGATCATATAATCTTACTCTTTATGCAATCAGCACGTTTCCTGTGTTTCTGTAGTTGGTGTGATTCTGGAGAGTCCTGTTCATCCTGTGACTGAAGGAGATACTCTGACTCTACACTGTTTAGATCAACATTCAAACCCATCAAACCTCAGAGCTGATTTCTATAAAGATGGATCACTCATCCAGAGTCAAACTACAGAGATGATCATCTCTACTGTCTCAAAGTCACATGAGGGTTTCTACTTCTGCAAACACACAGAGAGAGGAGAGTCGCCCAAGAGCTGGATCTCAGTCAGAGGTGAGAGTCAATGAAACTGTGAGTGATTTATGTCTTCATATGCCCTCGTTCAGATATAGTTCATGATAAAGTGCTTGTGTGTCTCTTTTTCAGGCTCTCATTCAGACTCTCAGATCTCTGTCCTCAACATACTCAGTTCTGTACTGGCAGCTTGTCCATATCTGCTAGTGACAGTCGTGCTGATTTACAAATGCTGCAGAATGAGAGGTAAAACACCCCAGTGATTTATTACAAGTCATTATTATCATTATTATTTAATTGACCAACAAATCAGTCAAATAATCATTAATATTATGTGACGTCACATTCAGGATTGTTCTTTGTAAAGCTGCTTCAAAAACAGTTTTGTGAAATTGATTTACAAATTCTGAATTGAATCTGTCACTTGTGTGAATTATCCCCTGCAAATACACATATTCCCTCACTGACACACACATGCTTTTTTGTCAGTTTCTCTAGTCAGATTTGGTTAAGTTCATATAGTTAAAAGATGATTGTAGTTCATAAAAGCAATAAATGCAGAAAAAAAACAAATATACCCATGAGTAAATGATTGTTATTGTGTGTGTTTAACAGTTACATCTGTTGAAGAGGAAGAAACTTCAGTCTGATTCATTTGTTGTGACGGTCAGAAAACTTCAGCATCTTTCTAGAATCTCTCAATATCTCAGTCACAAGCTCAGGCAGATCATTATTACTGGAGAGACAACTTCATTTAAATGCAGGAATGAATCCTCTTTATTATTGTTCTTCTCTGTGTGTATGACATACAGGAGTCACTCCTGATTCACCACGACTAACCTTTTGTCAAGTTATGGTTGCTAAAGTCAACATGAACCAACTTTCCCAACCCACTAAACTTCCATTGATTTCATTCCCAATTGATTTTATCCACCAGGAATTGATTTCATTGTAAAAAGTAAAGGTACATTTTGATTGACATGTTGACTTTAACAAGAAACATGGACGTTAACCTTTTTAATCCATTTAGTTTTTGCTGTTTTTGATCAAATAAAATATTATTGGTAATATGGATCAGACCTTCATTGAGCTTTAGCATCACAAGTACATCCCTTCCACTTCAGTTTAGTTTCCATAATCCCCTCCCATAATAAGGAAACTTAAAATGTTTGCTTTATTTAAAATAAAATGCCTTTCTTAATCCTGAAAACACAGACTGTCTGTTTGTAGTTACTGCTATTTATCAGCATATTTAAGTAGCTTTTCAAGTGAAAGTTTAATATTTTATTTTGTTCTGCTTTATGTAAAACAGTGCAATTCTTTTCAGTGTAAGGCTTTTTCTCTTTTGGATGTTTGCATGATTCACATTATAACCACATGAACACACTGTCATTTGGAAGTATGTGCATTACTATGGAAGTAAACTAATGCCATACATGTTTTTGAAATAAAAAGCTTGTTGAATTGCACTACTTGAAAAAATTATGCATTGCATTAACCGTGCTTGTATTTTAATGCATTGTATTTTTAGGCCTTGCATGGGCTGAAATTCAGCATGGTTGTATATTTAAGCTGTTAATCTTTCAATTCAAAACAGTTCACACACATTTTCATTTTTAAAAATTCAATAATCCATATTCACCTTTCAGATTTCACTTCCAAAATATTCATTCTGTTTAAAAATAAACCTATAATATTCAGCGGGCACTTTTCGGTCCATTTTATTTCTCATCCACAAATTCAGTGGTTCAAATTTCAACATTTCACATCCGGGAACTGCAGGAAAAGCAGTAGAGTACCGAGCATAATCTCCATCTGCTGTTATTTTATGAGGCGCCAGACTGGACAAAAGCGAGGCGAACGCCGTGAGCGAGCGACACTGCGCGAGAGAGACCGAGTGTGTCCGAGAGCGAGCGAACCTGCGCGAGAGAGACCGAATGTGCCCGCGAGAGAAACCGAGTGTGTCCGAGAGCGAGCGAACCTGCGCGAGAGACCGAATGAGCGTGCGAAAGAGATTGAGTTGTCCGAGACTGAGCGACACTGCGCGAGAGAGACAAAGGCCCAATCCCAATTCTACCCCTTACCCCTTCCCCTTTCCCCTACCCCTTCGTTTTGCGCGTTCACATGAAGGGGTAGGGTGTCTCATTCTCTGATTCGAAACAAAAGATTTGTAACACTTCTAAGCAGTGTTTTGAAACCGGCCATTACTTTACAAGTAGGCTTTCATTGAGACTTATTCAATTACATTTTTTAAATACGCAGCCATACAAGTAATATGAAGAATACAAATTATTTCAGAAAAAAATAAAATTTTTGCCCTATGCATTTCATATAGGATATGTACATTATTCTTTTATTACATCACATTGATATTGATACTGGCATTAAATGCCACAGTTTAATGGGTAAATGAATTTATCACAGAGAGAAATTCAACACACACACTTTTATTTGAGCACATAACATGGAATGTGTGGTGGCCGCTTCATCCAACAAAGCTTCTTTCACAGGGTTTTGGCTGCTTTATTTTTTACTAAATACCAGATGGTGCTGTTTTCGATACTCTCGAAGCTTTAAATCTTTTCCTGGAACAATGAGAGGAAAGCCTCAGTGCTTCATGAGGCTTCATTTGCCCATCACTATCCATGGTAGTGATAATCCAAAAGTTTGCAATAGATTCTAGAAAGGTAATTCCACAGGTAGGAAACTCCACAATTCAGGTAAGTTGTGACTGTTAATGAGTGACCATTTGCCATGCTGCTCTCTTTATACACATGTGCTTCCTGTCATGTGACTGGCCAACCATTCATTTTTTAAAGACATACACACTTAAGAGGAATAAAATGGACTAAAAACATGTAAACCAATTAAAACTCTATTATACATATAATCATTGTAATAAATAGAGCGGTAAAACATGTCTTTTATGTGACAGCGTCACAGGTTTTTAATAAAACCAATGAATTCACACAATTATATTTACCAATATTGTGGTTTTGACTGTTGTGTATTACATACTAGTGTTCAGACAGATGTTTTGTGCATCATGTTTCATTTTGCTTGAAATTGCCTTGATGTCTCTTTAGTTTTTGCAGTGTCAGTTTTTGAAGTGAGTGGATAAAATCATTTTATTCCAGTCAACATTATTTATATTAAATTTATTTCTAAAAGAGTTTGAAAACAATAAATTGCAAGGACAATATATACAGATTAAGAGACAACCATTAAAGGGTTAGTTCACCCAAAAATGAAATTTATTATTCATTAATTACTCACCCTCACCTTCGTTCATCTTCAGAACACAAATTAAGATATTTTTGCAGCAACGACATTGTCGTCAGCATCACAGGCATCCATCATGCTGCTCACGTGGCCAATACTGAGCCCACATTCTTTGTATTAAAGACAACGATAAAACAGTCGAAGTGACTACAGTGTAATGTTATGAAGTGACGAGAATACTTTTTGTGCACAAAATCAAAACAAAAATAATGACTTTATTCAACAAATTCATCTGTCTCCTGTCACACTGCGCTATTTTCGTTGCAGAGCTTCAGTGTTTACATCCGAACGTGGGCTCAGTGTTGGCCGGCTCTGGTCATGTGAGCAGCACAAAAATACCTTAATTTGTGTTCTGAGGACAAACGAAGGTCTTACAGGTTTGGGACGACATGAGGGTGAGAAATTAATGACAGAGATTTCATTTTTGGGTGAACTAACCCTTTACAAGAACAATAAACAATACAGTAAGACAATCATACAACAGAGTCAATATGATTAAAAAGAATAAACAAGCAATAAGAACAGTAAAAAAAAAAGTAGATATTTTCTCACAGTATAAAAATAAGGATGTAGTGCAAGTAATGTAAAACAAATAGTGTAAAGTGTCAAGAAGTAATAGAGTGTTGGTGTATGGTGTAGTTTTAAAGGTGTCAAATGCATATCAGTTTTGTACAGTATGTGTGTGTATGATAGTCCAGTAATCAAGTGCAGAATGCAACTGAGCAGGGCTAATCTAATCTCCAAAGGAAGTTCATTCTCTGGTTGGCCTTTTTTTTACCAGCTGCACTGATGTTCTCTGTCCAGGTCCTCACAGATGTGGACACCAAGGAACTTAAGACAGTAAGGTATCCGGTAAGGCGTCTCATCGTTACACTTGACGAGACCAGTGACTGTGGTCATCTGCAAATTTTATGTTGTTTGGCTGGGCAGTGACACAGTCATGTGTGAAGAGGGTGTAAAGCATAGGGCTGAGTACACAGCCTTGAGGAGGGCCTGTGTTCATTATGAGGGTGCTGGAGGAGTGTTTTCCGAGGTGAACATGGTGGGATCTGCCAGTGAGGAAACTCAGTATCCAGTTACACAGTGCAGGAAGCAGCCACAGGTTATGCAGCTTGGTTATGAGTTTTAAGGAAATTATAGTGTTAAATGCCGAACTGTAGTTAATAAAAAGTAACCAGGCATAACTGTCCTTATTTTCCAAGTGGGTTAGAATTTTGTGAATGGTAAAATGAAACAGATCTGTCTGTGGATCTGTTTGTCCTGTACACAAACTGTAGTGGGTCAGAGGATTCTGGTATGGTGCTCAGGATAACAAGACTCTCAAAACACTTCATGAGAACCGGTGTGAGACCCACTGGTCTGTAGTTATTAAGACAAGTGACTGTAGCTTTCTTTAGAACAGGGAACAGTGATGGACTTAAAGCTGAAAGGAACTGTAGCCAGGGTAAGGGAAAGATTGAAATTTCTGTATACGCTTGTCAGATCTGAAGTACATAGCCTGAGGCATATGCATCAGTATCTTTTCATGTGCACTACAAAAATGATGTCACTGAACGTGCAGTAAAAACAAATATAAACCAAAGAAATTAATTGTCAACACTCTAACCACTGAAAGTGAAATACTCAAAGGTGATTGGCTTTTTTTTTTTTTTACCAAATTAGGCACAAGTCTCCCAATATGGATTTACCTCCTCCTCTCATTCTCTATCCCTTCAGACTCGCCTTAGCACAGTTTTACGAATGGCAGATTCGGCACATTCGGGAAAGAGCAGTGGTGGTTCCGACTTCAGTCATTTTTATGGTATTACAGTGGTGAAATTACAATCAAGAAATACACATCCTGAGACATGAAATTAGATGAATAACTGGAAATTTTATTAACATTAAATCGTCTTTCTCCCATTTTCCACCGCAGAATATTGGGTAGGCTTTGCCTCTCTTGCCTCCCTAGCACAGCACAGGTCTCAAGATTTTTCTGACAGACATTATCTGTCTTTCCCACACTCCACCGAAACAAGATCCAAAAGGTGGGTTGAATATACACTGTATTCGTTTCTGCATGAGATTGCTTTCAGTTTTTGATCTGCTGATGAAGGCTGTGAGCAGTTCAATCTCAGCACCTGTGAAATTAGTACTGTTGTCACTTCTTATGACTGACACCTGACTTCTCCTGCACACAAACTGTTGGACGGTATTTTAAACATGAGTCTGTGTTCAGTGTATGTGCAACTTCAATATGCACAGCTCTTGTTGTCAGGCAGGTAAACAATACACCATATCTTTTAACATTACTTCTACCTTGTTTGACGTCAGTCTAAAATAGTAAAGGGTTGATCTGGTATTATTCTGTCATGTGGCAGTTCTGACATCTTCTGCTCTTCAGCCTTTGCTCTGCTTTTTCTACATGTCACATCTGGAGAGAAACTTCATGCAGTTTGCAGAAGGAAGCCAGAATTTTTGTCGCAACTTTGAAAGCATATTTCCTTCCGCATTGTAAAATTTTCTCATGAATGTTTTTTAAAATTAAAGTTGTGACATGTTGGTATAATGACTGGATGCTTTACATGTTCAGGCACTGCAAATTTACGAAGATGACCTCCATTTCTGAGCTTTCTCTCCTGAAGCACTGGATCCAGTTTAGCAATGCAACTGTTCTTTTTAACAGACGTTTTTTTCACAACATAGAAATTTATTCTGTTAATCTTTGACTTTGAATGAACTTCATGATCTCATTTTCAGCCCTTGATAAGTCCTGCATTGTTAGAGCTTTGCAGTTTTCTGCTGTGGGTTTTGTTTGTTTCACAAATCTGAACTTCTTTTTTTTTATTGCAGTGCCATCATGTCCTTGAAACGAAGGACTGATACCACGGCTCTCTTTAATTTGTACCAATCAGAATAATAATTGATCAATTTGTTCACAGCATCTTCGCCATCCACTGCACACGCAAGATTCACTTATCTGAGTGTTTAACCTCACCGTCATCTGCTTTTGTTGATCGGTCATGTTTTGTCTCAGGCCACTTGCTCTCTGGTTCTTTTAGAAAAGAAGGATCATGGATCCAGCTCACGTTTTTCACAAGTAAGTCCCCTGGATACACAATCAGCCAGGTTCACTGAAGCATTGACTCTTATAGACAACCAAAGAAGACCTTCATTGTCAATATATCTCAAAACAGTGGTACTGTCAGTCCAAAATACAGATTCAAGCAATTCTACTTCCAGTCCATCTTTCATCATTTAACAGCAACAACTGCAGCAGTCAACTAAATGCATAGATTGATGGTCAGCCTTAATGGCGCTACACAAGACTTCCTTATCATGAAAGGACAATATGTGAGTCAAAATCAGTCAAAATAATCATTAATATTGTGATAACACATTTGGCTTTGCTCATTAGGGTTTGTTCTTTGTAAAGTGTTCACCCGCAGGTGAATCACTGCACTTCACTGTGTTCACACTCACACGAACAAATAATAAGACGAGTCACAGCACACCGTGAGGAAGATACCACCACCTTAAATAAAGCCAGTCCTCGGCCCGGGTGCTCGGGCCCTGCCAAGACAAAGAAGATGCGCATCAAATAAATAGTCACTTTGGGAGCTGGGTTGGTTAAGCTCAATCAGCCAGTCAAAATAAATAAATAAAATCAAATTTTGCTACCACTGAATCAACAAATAGTTGCTTGTAACAAAACCACAATTCCAACAAAATACAAATATATAAGTATATAAAAGAAAACCAATGAAGGGAAACAATACAAACTTTATAAACATAAAAAAAAAAAAAAAAATACAAAACAAATCTAATGCAACTGGAGAGAGCAAGTAGAAACAAACTAAGAAATAACAAAAATATAATTAGAATTGAAAACAAAACAACAATTCAAACTTCAGAAACAAAACAAAAATATCATACTTTTATTATTAACGTTACTGTAGTATGAAGCAGAGCAGGACCGAGTGTTGAGGGATCTGAACGAGGCCGCTGGAGCGATTGCGCAACACACGCCGCGAGCAGCAGAACTTTTATTATGACACAGTCACCGGCGCCGCTTCCGCTTTTCCGGTCATGAGTATGAGGTAATGCAGCTCTGTTTATCATATTAGACACATTTGAGTGTGTTGAAAATGTAATAACATTACACTGCTGTGAGACACTGCTGTAAGCTAGATCAATTTTAGAATATCATTAAATGCTGGATGGCTTGTAATTAATTTTAAAACGTATTGTATGATGGAGAAAATGCTGTATTTGTTACATTAGCTGGTTGTAGGAATGCGCACGACGAAGGAGATCAAGGAAAACATCTTTTAATAAATCCACAGGTAGGTTCACAGGATAGACAACCACACTAGATACAAACGATACCGGACAGGAAACACAGGGCTTAAATACACAGGATAACAAGGTGGGTGATGGAACACAGCTGGTGGTGATTATGAGGTGATCAGTAACTATAGGAACGAACTAGTGGTGGGAAATGGCACAAGTCCAAAACAAGTTCAAGACAGAGTGCACATGTAACAGTATTACTGTTACTAAAAATAAAGCTGCATCTGATTATGCTATGTTAGCTACTTGACAAAATAGTGTTTTTCTCTGAGGCATGGTAAAGCGTGGTACTCGCAAAAAAAATCAAGAAAATTAGATTTAAACAATAAGACTAAACGTGTTGAGCTATATAACAATAATTAGTTTTCTGTCTATAAATGTAACCAAACAGTTGTTCCCTTGCCTATTAAAACATGTAAATATTAAAGTGTCTTTGGTGTTTCCATGGTTTCTACAAAATTAAACCGGAAACCGAGGGTAACGCGGGTATGACGCAATTGACAGGCGACTCCTCACACGTCCCGGAGCCTTGGTTAAAATTGCAATTTTCTCACGATTTACAAATAGTTGGAAACATTTGGAATATTATAAGTACTCAACTGAACAAAATATATAACACTGGCCTAGTGGTTTTTGGATATTTTACTGCAAAATTCTTACAAGTCAGTATCAAACTAAAACAGTATCAAAAACAGCTACAAACTAGCTTAGGATTTTTTTTTTCCCCAAATGAGACCATTTTCACATTTCTGTGAGCTTTCGTTCGTAAATAATCAACTGTTTTGTCGCGGATGTGCAGAACAGGAAATGCGCTGTCGAACGGTGAAACACGCAATCTCCAAACCATCGATCAAAGCGTGCTAATGTTTTCTGAGGACATGTCGATGGTATGTAAATCATGCCCGAAAGTTAGCGTTCGTGGGGACATGTCAATCAAGCCGACGGTCCATTCAGAAACCGAAAAATTTGACACAGGCTGATCTCTCACATTCAGTTCTGGTTGACGCGCGTGCTGGCTTGACTGAAGTATTTGTGAGTTTTCGTGAGGATTTATAGTTTATGGACTGTTCTGATTTGGATAATCACATCTAGCAATGAAAAAGCATCAATGGCATCAATAAAAGAGATCTTTGAAAGCGAAACTAAAGTGATTATTGCCTCGGCCAGCGACACAATGGGGAGTGACGCACGAGAGGAGAGGACTCTGCGTTTGGTATGTATAAACTGTATTACTGCATTTACAATGCTTATACTCATTTTTGATAGAATTATTATTATTTTAAAATGTGAAAGCACAGCAACCAATATGATAAACTATTATTTGACCAAAGTCAAAACTATACTTTTTGGATATGGCAAGCTGTCTGCAAGTATGCAAACTTGAATAGAATTGCCATTTCAGTAAATCTACATTTTGCTATTGAGAAATGGGTATTGTTACAGTGCAAAAACTGTGTATAAACAGTAATTTCTTTGTTTCAGTTTCTGTTGAAGATTAGTGAGCAGCAGCTGGCACAGCTGGCATCATCTCCAGGAGGCAGACAGATGATGCTGAGGTGATGCTCAACACAGGTGACAAAAAATGATACACATATAAGGAATTATACAAATCTGAGGATGTTCTAGATTGTAATAGAGTCTTGTGTCTCCTGAAAGAATAAAACTGATCAAAATCATAAAACGCCTCTTTGTCTGTTTGTTTGTTTGCTTATTATAGCACAAAATATACTATATCACTTTCAGCAGTGTTTTATGTATTTTCAAAGGATTTTCTGTAAAATAACACTGCGATATTGGATTTATGCCACTGTAAATGGGCATGGGAGACTTTTTATTTAAGTATACTATAAACAATATAAACTATAGTTGTTTTCAGGGTTTCTACAGGTTTCATCAAATCTAATTTAATGCTTTTTAATGCCTTTTTAATGCCAATTTTAAAAATTTTCAATGCCATATATATATATATATATATATATATATACGTCACTAAATGTCAATAGATGACATCATACGGCAATTAGAATATTCATTATGTCATTAAGTTGCATTTGCATTCTGCCAAGTGTCAGCCCTTTACATTTGCTTCTCTGCTGCTACCTCTTTGTGCTCACATAATGTATTTTAATACAGCCAAATTTCCAATAAAATTGTTTCATCTATATATTTTTCTGTTTTGTTGTCAGACAATATGAAATGGTGAATGAAATGCAGCCCATTAAGGCTACATACACATTGTCATGTGCTTGTCCTTTGGACAACTAAATCGGTCATTCACTTGTCTGAGTAAAACAGTTGCTTGTCTGGAAAGAATCGGATTTTTTTTTTAGGTGTAAATATACATTTATTCTGAAGCAATATCCTTTCAGAATATTCCAGCTTTGACATATATAAATCTGCATATTTGTGATATTTACACTGAGGGCATTTTTTTTTTTTTTTAACCTTTACAAGGTACCTTTTACAGTCTATGGCTTTTATAGCCCAGGGGCTCTGCCAATAGAGCTCCGGACATCACGTGACCCGTTCTGTTCTGGCGCCAGCATGAGTTTCAAGGCGAATACGAGTTCATTGCGCACTTTAATTAAAAAACATACAGACCTGTACAAAAAATAATAGATTAAACATAACAGATCCCTATAATGCCCCGGGGTGCTTTTAACGTTTATCGATAAAGGAACGGATACCTTTTCTGACCTGCAGTATCCTGATATCTTCAACTACCTCATCAACTTTCCCTCGTCCTACTCCGGAGACTATTTAAAAGCCTACAAAAGCCTGGAGGGGTACAAATCGACAGAATCTAATTTTGTGATTAATATTCAGCTTTGGAGTCTGTCGGCTAAAACCTGCTTCGTTGTCATTGGAAAGGTAACGTTAAAGGTGACCTTTTGACAAGACGTTATATAATTCTCTGGTGTCCCCAGAATGTGTCTGTGAAGTTTCAGCTCAAAATACCCCACAGATCATTTATTATAGCTTGTCAAATTTGCCCGATTTGGGTGTGAGCAAAATCAAGCCGTTTTTGTGGATGGGTTGCTTTAAATGCAAATGAGCTGCTTCTCCCCGCCCCCAAGCTCGTTCGTCATTCCAATACACTGAGGCATACATAATACAAAATCTAACAGCAAATATAACTCGCAAATGGATCATTACAAACTATTCTTGATGCAGCGTATAACATAGGGATGGCATGTATTTTGTGAATGTTTTGCTATGTTTGCTTGTTCTGAATGATTTTGATAGTGTGCTGCACGGCTAACGTGGCTAAAGCTACACAGTGTTGGAGAGACTCGATAAGAATGAAGATGTGTTTATGAATTATACAGACTACATGTGTTTTTGGGTTAAAAATGAAAATAACGAAATGGCTCTGGTCTCCGTGAATACAGTATAAGAAACAATGTTAACTTTAGCCACATTTAATAGTACATTAGCAACGTGCTAACTAAACACATTCAGGAGGACAATTTGCAAACATCACAAAATAAATATATATGAAATTGGATCAGTTGGTATTAGACATGTGCCGATATTCGGTAATGCGATATATCATGATAATGACTATGCACGATATTGTTATCATGGGCCGTAAATAATAATTTATTACCAATTATTAAAATTTTCATAATGCATTTAAGAATACTTTCCCCATCAACCTTATAAAATGCACAACATGCTGCGTCAAAGGGACACGCGCTCAGATGTAAACAAGCCCAACTTGCATGAGAAGCACATGGCGGAACGTGTGAAGGAGACGCGCTGAATGAAAGTGCACGTTCACTCTCTGACAGCAGAGGGCGCTGATAGAACAGCAGAATGCAGCGGTTACCCCGGAAACACGTAAACATAGCAACTGCGCTAGTGAACAGTTTTTAAAATGCTTTAAACAGCCATTCATTTTTTTGTAATCTCAGTGTTGTTCATCACAGCACCAAATACTTAATACTGAAAGACTTAATTTTATTTTCAAACTTAAACATTTTTATATTTTAATCTGGACTTCAGCATGCCATAATGATTAGAAATGTTCTGATTATTTGTTATTGTTTAGTAAAACTTTGAGACATACGGCTTCATTAGTTAACATGTTAATTCATTATTACCAAACTGACAATGAAAAATACTTATAAAGCATTATATTCTTAGTTAATATTAATTTCTTAGTTACTGTTTAATAACATTACTAAAATCAAAGAACTTATTTAATGGACCTGAGATAAATCTAACAATGATCAGTTGTATTTCTTAACTAAAATTAACAAAAAATAATACTTTCTGTAACAAATGTAGCTATTGCTCAATCTTAGTTAATGCATTAAATAATGAGACTTTATTATAAAGTGTTACCTGTTGTTCTTTATAGCCTAATTCTTTTGCACTTCAATCTGTATGAAAATTTTACTTTATATATTTTTTTGTGTATTGTATTATTGTATTTAAAGATTCAGAGTTCTTTTTGTTATTACAAAAAGAGTTCTTAAACCTGTTATACTATGACAACACTTTTTTTTGCAACTTATTTCAATATTGGATAATACCGTATACCGTGATAAAAGCTTCAGCAACATGAAAATTTGATATCGTCACATGCCTAGTTGGTATCGATCCATCTTTGAGAATCAGTTTCTGTGCAAATCCTGTTTTACTGACGATCGTGTGAATCATTCTAGTGTTAATGACTTAAACATATTGCTATATGAATTTATCTGGACACATTCCCTTCATAAATAAAATTACACCACTGTCCTCAGTGGCTCACATGACAGGGAGTTTATGTAGACTCATGTTTACTATTATAGCCGTTAACAGATCAGTGATAATGTTTACATAGCGGAGACATATCAGGAGCTCAGGGACGGTCGTTCTTCAGTGCTGCTGTCCTGAGTTTTGCTCTGACACAACTCACCTTCCCTCACGTATCTTTAGTAATCCTGAAGACATTCAAGTGTGTTTGATCAGGGTTGTAGCTAAACTGCGGGACAGCTGCTGCTGCTGCACTCCAGGACCAGTGTTACTCATCGCTTGCGAAAACAATCGCAGCTCCGTGGGTGAAAACATACAGATTCAGGGGGTGGTAATATTATAATAAGATGCCCTTCCTACGTCACAAGGGGAGAGAAATCAGAATGGCTAAATTTTTTCACATGCTTGTAGAGAAAGGCTTACCAAAACAAAGTTACGAGGTTGTCTTTTTTCACATTTTCTGTGCTGGTAGATGCACCAGAGACCCGATTATAGCACTTAAACACGGGAAAAATCAGATTTTCATGATATGACCTTTAAGTCAACTGTGTTGTTAGGTAACGTAAGCGGCCCTAGTTGTCCTTGTTTGTAGGTAGCCAGCATAGCTATATCACCTTGAGTACAGAAGACATCATAAATGTCATGAAATCTTAACCCGTTTAATCCCAAATGTTTTTTCCAGACATGAAAATATCCAAATGAGGTGTCATTAGTTGCCCCTTGAAATAATCAATAATTATTTTTTGAAATTCTTATGGAAATGTGTGTGAAAAATTGTGTTTTATGTTCGGCCACAATTGTGACCGGTGGAATAATGTGTAACGTTATACTGAAAATATCCTATCGGCCCAGTTATTTAACACATTTTAAACTCTTTCATATCATTTTAGGGTTACTATTAAACACAAAACCCTTATACAACACTTATAGGAATACTGAGATAAAAGACAAAAAATAAAAAATACAAATACAACCATCTGTTGTTTTGTTATGTTGGTTAGCACGTTTTATTGCAGTAAACCATTTCAGTCGTCAATCGGGATCTTTAGGAATACAATAAAATGATTTCCCCTTTGCTTTCCCCGCCTGTTCTGGCATCCTGGCCCACAGCAGCTTTCCACCATGTTGAAATAGTAAAGTTATACCAAAGCTACAGCTGCTCTAGCGCTCTCCTGATGGCCTGCCAAAATGGCAGGGTTTAGATTGTGTGACGTCAACCTCCAGAGCTCTATAGGTTAAACCTGCACATAACAATGACGTATGACATATTTTAACTGTTTATGTTTACTTGTTTAATAAAGAAACAGCCTTTTTTAAATATCCTGCAGTTGATGATTTGTCTTGCAGTGTCACATAAAAGCAGAAGAATCGTGACCTCTGACTGTAATGAATCAAGATTTAATCTCTCAATAGTTTGGACTTTCCAGCATAAAACTACTGTAATCTACAGTAATTATTACATTTAAATGGAGATAAAAAAGAATATAACTGTATCAAAAAGAATATAACTATACAATTTGAAATAATTCTTGTACATGCATTTTTTTTTTTTTTTTTGTACAGCCAATGATTTCACATATGATTATTTTTACATATCCTGCACATTCATTCACCACCATCTATACTGTTGTGTTCCTCTAGACCAATCAGGAAATCATAACAGTATGAATATTAAACTGTTCACAGGTACAAATATATCAGTGCCAAACTCGACACTCTTATTGTCAGAGGCCTGATAATAGAAATAGAGATGAGCTCATAGTTGAGGTTTGGTTTGTTGTCTTTCACCTCAGTGGCTTTAACCAGTGTGGAGGAACAGCAGATGTTCACCAGCTTCTGCTTCTTAACTTAAGAATACAGAAAAGGTCTGCATTCTGAAGCACTTTAATTAAGATACACAGGAGATAAGATGACAAACGTTTCGGCTCTTCACCTCCATCAGTGTAACAATTTCATTCACTCTCAATAATAATATAGAAAATGCACTACAAATCCTCAGGTGATCATGATCATAATTAAAGCAATCAGATAATCAGTCCACAGACTCCAGTTTATGTCCATCTGAAATCACACGTCACAATTAAAGACAATACTAGGAATAATCACACATCTGGCAAAAAAACAAAAACGCAACAACAACGACCATATGAAAGATATAACTCAGGAAAGAAGGAAAAATGATTTCCAGGACTCCAGAATAGCTCCATCAAAAAAAAAAAAAGAAGAAGATATAATTAATTGATAATTGGGAACAATAACACATCAGGCAACATTGGCAACCGTTCATAAACATTGTACCCAAAAAAAAACAAAACAAAAAAACAATATAAAAAACAAGAAAGATCATAATCTTTCAGGAGACATGGTTTTTAAATTAAACATCCAAAAAGCTTCTCTTCTCAAGAGTTTATTATCAATGTCACCACCACAGCAGGAATTCATTACTTTCTCAATACCTATACAAGTGAGTTGTTCAACACGGTGATTAAATTCAATGAAATGTCTAGCAATCGGAGAGATTACATCATGTCTGCGAATGGCTGATTTATGTTCACTTACTTGAATCCTCAAAGATCTTGATGTTTTTCCAACATATCCCACTGGACATGGGCACTGGAGGAGGTAAATCACATTCTTACTTGAACATGTTATACATGATTTAATATAAAATACTCTTTGTGTGGAAGAGCATGTAAAACTTTTAAAATTGAAGAACATGATGTACCATTTTTCCATTTTTTTTTTTTTTTTTTTTTTTTTTTTGATGAAGCTATTCTGGAGTCCTGGGAATCATTTGTCCTTCTTTCCTGAGTTATATCTTTCATATGGTCATTGTTCTTGCATGTTTTTTTTTTTTTTTTTTTTTTTTGCCAGATGTGTGATTATTCCTAGTATTGTCTTTAATTGTGACGTGTGGTTTCAGATGGACTTAAACTGGAGTCTGTGGACTGATTATCTGATTGCTTTAATTATGATCATGATCACCTGAGGATTTGTAGTGCATTTTCTATATTATTATTGAGAGTGAATGAAATTGTTACACTGATGAAGGCGAAGAGCCGAAACGTTTGTCATCTTATCTCCTGTGTATCTTAATTAAAGTGCTTCAGAGTGCAGACCTTTTCTGTATTCTTAATTTGATGTATAGGTCTCAGCACCTAATTAGCTGGGAGAGCGCGGTGAATGCTTTAATTGCTTCATAACTTATAAAAACAGCTAATACCATCATTACAATAAAGATCCATCAAAGTATTGTTTCCTTTTCCTTGTTTATTTAAACACAAAATTATTTCTTCTCATAATGGCAAACTGATGCTGTTCAGTTTGATACTGAATGAGTCCT
The DNA here is from genome assembly GCA_037950675.1 of Hypophthalmichthys molitrix. NCBI lineage: Eukaryota > Metazoa > Chordata > Actinopteri > Cypriniformes > Xenocyprididae > Hypophthalmichthys > Hypophthalmichthys molitrix. The sequence continues at coordinate 37,608,251 of CM075494.1, forward strand.
GACAACATTTCAGCATAAACTTGTGTGACATTTTCTGAAAACATGTTACAAGATTATCAACATTATCAGAAGGTTTTCTGTAACACATGAGGTACATTTGTATGTGTTTAATCTGTCATTATGTTCCTAAAGATCTGACTGTAGGTATCAGGAAGTCTTGAGGCTTTAACTCAGTCTGTGTCTTTAACCGTCTGTCATTATTCAGTCAGTATGGAGCTCAGTCAACTTCCTCTTGTGCTCCGTGAGTATTATTTCCTCCGTATGTGTTTCAGTGGATGTTCATTGCTCTTATTTTATGTAAAGGATCTAAAGTTATTTAATGTTCTTAGATTTTTTTTTTTTTCTTTTTCATGTTGCTCTCAGAGTTTCAGATCCAGCTCTAGTTGATGATATATGAGTGAAAGACGAGCTTGAGAGATTAAGTGTGCAGTTAGTGCTGTTTGTGAAAGAGAAATGAACTCAGTTGTGTTTGGGTCAGTCTGTTTGTTCAGTCACTCAGTTTTGTGCTTTTTAATAGTGTTTGTTGAATCAGTTCTGTTGGTTTGTTTTGTACAGTTTGCTGTCCATGATGCCTTAAATAGATATTCACTAGTTAGTCTTCAGTAGATGTTCACTAGTTAGTCTTCAGTAGATGTTCACTAGTTAGTAAGAGTTTATCTTTAATCAGACTTTAGATCAGACTGTTGGCTTCAAGTTTCCTGATCAAGTTTCTCTCTGCTGTAATGATGAAATCTATGAAATATCAGACAGATGTTTGTGTTTATCTGGACATATATGCAGTCTTCCACACAAAATATCTTAATATGAGTTAATCGTTATTACTGTCACTGTTTTCAGACTCTAGAAGTGTTTTACAGAAACATTCATCCAGACAAATCAGTGAAAAATTTAAAGAGAAATTTACGGTGATCGGAAGGGGACGTCAGATTCGTGTAGTTTTGTCGTGGCCACTACATATTATCATACATATTATCATATTCCCACGAGTTAATATCATGTCATGGCTACGACAAAAGTAAACCGAACATGTCCCCTCCCAGTCACCGTAGAAATGAAATATTTCTGTGCTGTGATGCTAAAAAAACGTGAGAGTGAAATTATGGTGTTTCACAAGCAAAGAAAGAATATGCATTTATAAAATGGCTGAAGTATAACAGAGTTGATCAGCTCCATGTTCACACTGTAATAATATAATGTTAGATTTTCCTGTATTTGACTGAGCTGTTGTTTGGGTGGCTCACCAATGTACTCAATTTCTCTAATACATAAAATAAGTAAGCTTGAGCAGAGATCTTGTGAGGAGAAGAATTTACTGAAGGTAGCAGTTTATCACAGATCTTCAGATTGATGTTAGTCTGTCGATCTTCAGAGAATCTGAACCCACATTTCTGTCTGTGGGACAGACCTTTATACCTGAAGCTAATTTACAAACAGAAGACGTCACAGGGTTGCCGGTTCCCTCACGGGAAGAGCTTAATAAATAAAAAAAATCAGGATAACCAACGGATGAGTTTGATGATCTTTACTTGAGACATTTAATCTTTCATGAGTTTTTTACTTTGTATTTTCAGTGCTGATTTCAAACATCCACTCTGGACACACTGAAGGTGAGTGAATTTGATTCATAAATTTCATCACAAATGGGTGATTCTGTTACAAACCAGGAGCCGGATTCATGAGACATTATTAAGAATAAAATTCATCTTCACTGCTATTTTCTTCTTATTTTCTCACTGAAGAAAAACAGATATAAATATTTTGTATTCCGAAAAACTTTGTTTGATTGTTCTTAAGACAAAATTTAAGTTTAAGTATTTAAGAAATTTTAAGAAGTATTCATATTCCTGAAAAGAATGTTCTTAAAAATCAGCGTAAATAACTTCTTAAATTTCTAGTAATTTATCCTAAGAACTTTCTTATCTTCTTTAAGAAGATTTTCATGAATCCGACCCCAGCAGTGAAAAGTGTCTTGATTATAAATACATCTTTTTAAACAAGTTATATAAATGATTCATGTGTTGTAACTAGTAAAACCACACAGACAGTTCTGAGGTGTGAAAAAAAACACCAAAAACATTCACTCATAAAAATGCTGATTTCTTCAGAAATATTGCATGGCCAAATTTTGTTATGAAAAATATAGAAAAACAAAATATCTTTTGACATTTACTTTGTCTTGAAAATTAGTGACTCTACAGACACCACAAAAACTTTGAACAGATTTCATAAAAATGAGTTTCTGGACCTGCAGTAACAAAGTCCTTTAAACTACAACAACAGTTTGAAACACTTTGTTATCTTATATTGTGTGTCTCTTTGACTGCTGGTGTAGATGTAGGTGGAGTGAAACCCTGCTTTGAGCTCAGGGCTTCTAACCTAAAGGATGTGGGTTTGAACCGGTCATGTACTGCTCTGAGACACAAAGGTTGAGGATCCAAACACAGTATTTATTAGAAGGGTAATCCACAAACGTAATTCACAAAACAGGCAAAAGTTCATAAACAGTCCAAACAGATATCAGGACAGGAACTCAGGCAGACCAAGAGACAGAGAAACAGGGCAAATCCAGAGAACAGCAGAGGGTCAAAACCAGGAAAACAGATAAACAATGTTGCGCTCAGAAATGCAGTGATGACACATACAAGACTTCACAGAGAATGACAGAGAGAACCAGGCTTATATACACAGAGTTAACAAGATTAATGAGACACAGCTGAATGTAACGCTGTTATGGGAAATGTAGTCCATGATAGAGTGGCAATGGTCTGGGGTGGAGTGCCCTCTGGTGGCTATCAAGGGCACTCCAGCTGGTGATCATGACAGAACCTCACATAGGGTGATCTTTGAACCTTTGTTGTCCTTTAACTCTTTGCATTGCACTGACTGAATCTTCACCTTGTTTGTTTCTTGTTTCCAGCAGCTCTATTACATTGTCTGTGAAATAAAAATGCACTAATGATTTACCAGTGAGAGAATGAGATCTGCTGAAAAACTTTCACATCTCATGCTTCACTGACTTTATATTGACAGATTTTCCCAAACCAACTCTGACTGTTGAGCCACAGAGTTCAGTGTTCACTGGAGACTCAGTCACTCTCAGATGTGACATATATGATGAAGGAGTCACTAGCTGGAGGTACAACTGGTATAAAGAAGGTTCATTCATGAATACCAGTGAACTACAGGAACACACATTCAGTTCTGTTTCTAAATCTGACGCTGGTAAATACTCCTGTTATATATCAGAGACTGAAGGATCAAACAGATCACAACTCAGTAATGAAGTTACACTGACAGTATCAGGTGAGTTTGATCATCTCTTCATAAACACACACAAGTTTAACATGTTATTAATGAGTGATTTCTTTTCAGAGCACTTTTAAGTATTTCTCCACAGAAGTGGTTGATTTTGACAGAAGATTTTTAGGGGTCAAGCACTAAACATGCTCCAGTTTTCTTTTGCTTATAACTTTGAACCCTTTTAAAGGCACAATATGTAAGATTTTTAGATTAAAATATCCTAAAACAATGTTATATATTTTGTTGACTTGTGTACTTTATCCCAAACGTTTCCAACAATGTTTGAATCCAGTTTTAAGCAGGACACGGACCGTGTCATTGTGTCGCCTGTCAATGACATCATATCCGCGTTCCCCTCGATTTCCAGTTTTACTTTTGTAGAAACCATGGAAACACCAGATGCTTTAATATATTATGTTTTATTAGACAGGTGAACAACTGTTTGGATACATTTATCTAAAAAACTAACCATTGTTATATTGCTCAACACGGCTAGTCTTATTGTTTGAATCGCTTGTTTTCTTGATTTACCTCGAGTACCATGTTTTTACCATGCCTTAGAGACAACACTACTTTGTCAAGTGGCTAACATGACATAATCAGAGATCGTTCTCCATCATACAATATATTTTTAAATTAATAGCATGTCATTTAGTAACACAAGTCATCCAGTTTTGAGATTGTAATATTGATCTAGATTACTGCAGTGTGCAACAAGTCTCTTACAGCAGCCACCGAGTGAACACACAGAGTAACATTATAACAACTTTCAACACACTCAAATGTATTTAGTATGATTGTTTTAACAATGTAAAACAGCGCTGAGTTTCCCCACATACAACGAACAGAGCAGAAGCGACTGCAGCATATAAAAGCTCCACTGAACTGAGTCAGTGTTTTATAATCAAGTTACTGTTCATATAATAAAAACAGCACATTTTATTATTTTTATTTATTTTTTATATTATTTTCATTATAATAAAGTGAAAAAGTGAAAGTGAGTCCAGGGTTAGGTATCTTACTCAAGAGCTCCTCAGTTGTGGGTAATGAGAGTGGAAGAGAGCGCTGTTCATCCTCCCACCTTCATCTCCTGCCGGTTTGAGACTCGAACCCACAAACTTCAGGTTACAAGTCAGACTCTCTAACCATCAGGCCACAACTGCCCCCCATGGTTAAACAAATCAAATGATTTCCTGGCTTTATAACTTTTTTTAAGGCCTCAGTATATTTAGGGTTCACTCTTTTTAAAGACATTCATATTCATTGTGAATAAAAAAATAAAACAATTTATAACAAAGTCCACATTTTTGTTACATATCCAAAGTAATAGATGGAAAATAAATATTTTTTGTTTTATATTATCCAATTAAATACCTCAGTCCAAAATGTATAAAACAAATGACATTTTAAAAATTAATGATTAACAGTTTCAAGGTCGTTATTACAAATGTGGCAAGTGTTTGAGAAATCCCTTTGCTGGATAAATATCATACAGAATTTTAAAATGCACTTCTTTAGTTTAGGTAGGAGGGGAAATAAAAAATATTTGCTTCTGAATTCCTTTACTGATTTCCTACTGAGATGTTGAAAAATATAATCTCTTCTTATACGACCAGGATAGCTTTCCTGCACAAGAACATTCCTTATAATCTCATCTGTGTTCATTCCTTACCAGTATCACTTATTTTGCCTAAATTAAGATCAAATATCTTGGGAATGACCATAAAAATATGTTGTTGGGTTTTTTTTACATTTTAACATACTAATCATTGATAAAGGCACACTTCTAATAACTTTCATATAATCTTTTTTCTCAAAGTTATAATTGAATTTGGTGAAGAAATCACTATAAATCCAAAAACATCCATCATCTACAACAAATACCTCTTTGCCACCAATCCTCAAGCAAAGATTTTCTTTGAATTCTTATTGAATATATAATATTTGTCGGTCCATTATCTGAGCAGATGTTAGGTTTGGTGACAGCACCACCTACTGGTCAGAAACAATACCAGTTTATCCAACACTATCATCTACTGTAGATCATTTTAAATGTTCATGTAAACTGCTGCAGCTGCACAACACTTTGTTGAATGGTGTGTCTCTGTGACTGCTGCTGTAGATGTTGGTGGTGTGACACTGTGGGTCGAGCTCTAGATTATTAACACAAAGATTGTGGGTTTGAACCTTTATTGTCTTTTATGTTTTTGCATTGTAATGTTTCTTACATTGTCTATGAAATCAAAATACATTAATAATTTACCAGAGAGAGAATGAGATCATCTGTTGAAAACATTTCAGAACTCATGCTCCCAAATTCCCAATAATTTTATATTGACAGATTTTCCCAAACCAACTCTGACTGTTGAGCCACAGAGTTCAGTGTTCACTGGAGACTCAGTTACTCTGAGATGTGAGGTGGATCTGTCACGGGATGGATGGGAGTTTCTCTGGAGTAAAAACTCAAACTCTGAATCTACTGAAGCTGCAACTAAAACAATCAATCCTGTGAAAGTCTCTGATGGAGGAGAGTACAAGTGCAGAGCAAGAAGAGGAGGATATTACACAGATTACAGTGAACCAGTAACAGTGACAATACATGGCAAGTGTTTTCTCTCATTTAATGATCAGCTCTAAGAACTTAGTGAAACTGATTCATTAGACACTGAATAAACAGCTATAGAGAACAACACTTCAGTTTAATTTGATTATGTTTAATAAGTAACTGTTCATTCAATAAAAACAGCACATTTTATTTTTTTTTATGAACTATTGTTTTTTATTGAATAATCATTTAAATAAAAAAGATACAACATATCAGAATGCAGACCCCCACTCACAGCACATTTTATTATTTTTATTTATTATATTATTTATCACATAATTTTCATTGTTTATTGTTGTCATCATACAGAAAGACCAAAACCCAAAGTGTCCATTAAACCTGATCATCATGTATTCAGAGGAGAGACAGTCACTCTCAGATGTGATATTGATGATGAAGGAGTCACTAGCTGGAGGTACAACTGGTATAAAGGTTCATTTAGAGTTTCCAGTGAACTACAGGAACACACATTCAGGTCTGTTTCTGAGTCTGACGCTGGTAAATACTTCTGTGATGGAACAGAGACTGAAGGATCACGCTGGTCACACCGCAGTGATGAAGTTACACTGACAGTATCAGGTGAGTTTGATCATCTCTTCATAAACACACACAAGTTTAACATGTTATTAATGAGTGATTTCTTTTCAGAGCAGTTTTCAGTGTTTTGAACCCTTTTAAAGGCACAATATGTAAGATTTTTAGATTAAAATATCCTAAAACAATGTTATATATTTTGTTGACTTGTGTACTTGCATTATCCCAAATGTTTCCAACAATGTTTGAATCCAGTTTTAAGCAGGACACGGACCGTGTCATTGTGTCGCCTGTCAATGACATCATATCCGCATTCCCCTCGATTTCCAGTTTTACTTTTGTAGAAACCATGGAAACACCAGATGCTTTAATATATTATGTTTTTTTAGACAGGTGAACAACTGTTTGGATACATTTATCTAAAAAACTAACCATTGTTATTGCTCAACACGGCTAGTCTTATTGTTTGAATCGCTTGTTTTCTTGAATTACCTCGAGTACCATGTTTTTACCATGCCTTAGTGACAACACTACTTTGTGAAGTGGCTAACATGACATAATCAGAGATCTTTCTCCATCATACAATATATTTTTAAATTAATAGCATGTCATTTAGTAACACAAGTCATCCAGTTTTGAGATTGTAATATTGATCTAGATTACTGCAGTGTGCAACAAGTCTCTTACAGCAGCCACCGAGTGAACACACAGAGTAACATTATAACAACTTTCAACAGACTCAGATGTATTTAGTATGATTGTTTTAACAATGTAAAACAGCGCTGAGTTTCCCCACATACAACGAACAGAGCAGAAGCGACTGCAGCATATAAAAGCTCCACTGAACTGAGTCAGTGTTTTATAATCAAGTTACTGTTCATATAATAAAAAAAAAGAACATTTTATTATTTTTATTATAATAAAGTGAAAAAGTGAAAGTGAGCCCAGGGTTAGGTATCTTACTCAAGAGCTCCTATTAACACAAATATTGTGGGTTTGAACCTTTATTGTCTTTTATGTTTTTGCATTGTCCATTATGTTGGTCTTTTTGACCCTGTAATGTTTCTTACATTGTCTATGAAATCAAAATACATTAATAATTTACCAGAGAGAGAATGAGATCATCTGTTGAAAACGTTTCAGAACTCATGCTCCCAAATTCCCAATAATTTTATATTGACAGATTTTCCCAAACCAACTCTGACTGTTGAGCCACAGAGTTCAGTGTTCACTGGAGACTCAGTTACTCTGAGATGTGAGGTGGATCTGTCACGGGATGGATGGGAGTTTCTCTGGAGTAAAAACCCAAACTCTGAATCTACTGAAGCTGCAACTAAAACAACCAATCCTGTGAAAGTCTCTGATGGAGGAGAGTACAGGTGCAGAGCAGGAAGACGAGGATATTACACAGATTACAGTGAACCAGTAACAGTGACAATACATGGCAAGTGTTTTCTCTCATTTAATGATCAGCTCTAAGAACTTAGTGAAAATGATTCATTAGACACTGAATAAACAGCTATAGAGAACAACACTTCAGTTTAACTTGATTATGTTTAATAAGTAACTGTTCATTCAATAAAAACAGCACATTTTAATTATTTATTATGTTATCACAAAATTTTCATTTTTTATTGTTGTCCTTATACAGAAAGACCAAAAGCCAAAGTGTCCATTAAACCTGATCAACATGTATTCAGAGGAGAGACAGTCACTCTCAGATGTAACATTGATGCTGAAGGAGTCACTAGCTGGAGGTACAACTGGTATAAAGGAGGTTCATTCAGAGTTTCCAGTGAACTACAGGAACACACATTCAGGTCTGTTTCTGAGTCTGACGCTGGTAAATACTCCTGTGATGGATCAGAGACTGAAGGATCACGCTGGTCACACCGCAGTGATGAAGTTACACTGACAGTATCAGGTGAGTTTGATCATCTCTTCATAAACACACACAAGTTTAACATGTTAATAATGAGTGATTTCTCAATTTCAGATCCCAGAGCAGTTTTAAGTGTTTCTCCTCAGAAGTGGTTGACTGAAGGAGATCCAGTGACTCTGATCTGTGAGGTTAACAGCTCCTCTACAGGCTGGACATTCAGCTGGTTCACTCAAACTGTCTCATCAGGTCAGTTATATAATTTAATTCATCTGAATTAAATGGTTTTATTGAAGTGAAATATATCATTTAATATGTCTGAATCCAGACACAGACTATGTAGGACACACGCTTCGCTGCCTAAAACTTTCATGGGCACCAGACATTGAAACCTACTTTGAGAACCCAATCCTCCATTACAGTCACTCCTCTGTAACAACATAAGAGCCATTGATCAAACCCTGATTAAAACAACCTGAACATATTGAGTTACACCAATGTAGCAGAGTTTATTCAGGTTCAAGTTTTGTTACAAATGTAATTTATAAGGGCCAGATCCAATAGAAGTCGTTCTTTAAGGTGTTAACTTCATATTCTCGTATTTTTCAGACCTCAGTGATCGCTATAAGCTGCTCTCAGACAGCAGCAGAGGAGCTGGAGGAAAATATACTGTCAGTTCTGCTGCTCTAAACCACACAGGAGTTTATGTGTGCAGAGCAGAGAGAGGAAAATATAAAACACCATACAGCAACACACAACCACTGTGGGTCACTGGTGAGTTCATGCAGAACTTAAACGATTGGTTTGTCTTTAATAAAGGAAATTAAATATGTTCTCAAACATTTCTAAATTATAGCTGTAATTGTGTTGTCAGGTGTTTCTCCTCCAGTCTCTCTGATCATCAGTCCCAGCAGAACTCAACACTTCACATCTGTCTCTCTCTCTCTGAGCTGTGAGAACAAGAGTAACTCTGATGGATGGACAGTCAGAAGATACACTGACAGTCGGGGGCTGAAAGATTGTTCATCATCAGTGTTTGGATCACAAACAGGATCTACATGTACAATCAGATCCACCATCCTAGAGGACACTGGAGTGTACTGGTGTCAGTCTGAATCTGGAGAGAAATATCATCCTGTTAATATCACTGTACACTGTGAGTCTGTGTTTCTGTATTTGTTCATTTCACTGACAGTTTACAATCAATGCATGAAGAAAGTTAACAAGGAAGCAGGAAGCATTAGATACAGTCGTGACTTTGGCCAGTAAGAAACCAGCCAGACCATCATAGCAATACACCAAAACACTCAGAAACCAGTGGGCAGTGGAAAATATAAACATCTATTTTTATTTTGTCTTGTTTTTATTATGTTACCGTTTTGTTCATGTTTCATGTTTCCTGTGTTTCTGTAGCTGATGTGATTCTGGAGAGTCCTGTTCATCCTGTGACTGAAGGAGATAATCTGACTCTACACTGTTTATATCAACATTCAAACCCATCAAACCTCAGAGCTGATTTCTATAAAGATGGATCACTCATCCAGAATCAAACTACAGAGATGATCATCTCTACTGTCTCAAAGTCACATGAGGGTTTCTACTTCTGCAAACACACAGAGAGAGGAGAGTCGCCCAAGAGCTGGATCTCAGTCAGAGGTGAGAGTAAGAACTAAACACAGTTGAAATGTTCCTGTACAATTTACAGCACTAATCTAAATGTAATATATGTATATGTTTCTCCAGCCTCAGGATCTGATGTTCTCAAACAACCTGTGATAATTGGAGTGACTGCAGGACTGACTGTTGTAGTTTTGATCATTGTCTTCTTGGTCCTGCTGTGGCGCTACAGAAACAACAAAGGTTCATCATCTGACATATTAAAATTCAGTGACACATTTTCAGACACTAGATCTGTTTCTAAACCTTTTGAGCTTCAATCCTACATCAGTCTAAGATGGTTTTCTGGTCTTATCTGCTCTCCCAACCTGGTAAAGCTGGTGTGTTTGCTGGTTGTAAAGGGTTTTTGGACAGTTTTCAGCTGGTCAGGCTGGGAGATCATCTTAAATTAGGTTTCTTATTTCAATACTGAAAAGTATTGATGAAAATATTTGTCATCTATATTGAAATCATTGAAACTCATCGAAGTGAGTCCTCCATCTTGTCCAGTAGTTGTTTGATATACAAAGTTACTGCATATGTAAAGCGCTCCAAATTATTCATTTATCAGTTTCTTTTTCTGCCTATGAAGACAGCAAACAGTGAGGCAGATTAATGTTTTGAAACAGAACAATAATGAATAAATAAATAAAAATCATGTCACTAAACACTTTGTCATTCTCAAACATGTATACATGACAGAGATTTTCCTCAAAACATTTATACAAACATTTTGTGTTTGACTAGGTGGAAGATCTGAGTCTCCCTCTGCTGTCAGTCAACAGCAGAACATCAGTCAGACATCAGAGCAGAACCAGAGTGAAGACAACACACTGCTGTCGGGTCAGTCTTTATTCATTACCATTAATAAAGACCCATAAATCTTTACAAGATGAGATAAAAGACACTTAGGAATAACTCTTAACTAACAGGACAGATCTCACAACTAAATGATATTTCACTCTTCTAAATTTTAACATAATTAGTGTCTTACATATACATATATTTATTTCAGCTTGATGTCATTTGGTTTTATCAAAAACTGCATAGCAAAATATATTTTATTTACTTTAGAATATTAATAGCACATTAAATATTATGTCTAGTACTTTATTTTTAAAAGTTTGTCAACATGACATCAATATTTATATGTGGAATTGAATTAATAAGATGCATGACAAAAATCTTTGAAAAATGTATATATTATTGGAAATTAATTAATGTATTAATTTATTACAGGAACTGCACATGTTTATGACTCAGTTGACACAACTATTAATAGAGACAGAAGCACAGGTGACTAATGATGTCATTTAAAGTAATTTATGTCATTATATTGAGTTCAGTAGTTCTTCTCTAAAGAAACTGGAAATCAAATACATCTTTTTTGTATCACTGTGATTTTTGCAAAGGAAATCAAGTTCAACCAACTGTCTTATTTCTTTCTGTTGTTCATTGTAGACGGTGTAAGTGGACCGACTGAGATCACATATGCTGAGATTGAACTCAAATCTACAAACAAACCGAAGAAAGAGAAAGAAAACAAAGGTAAACCGACACAAAAGTCTCTGCTCTCTTTTAGCATGTTATAATGTAATATTTCATATCACTGTTGGACGTACAGTAAGCACTAGTGATATGAACTGTTTTCATCTTCCAGTCAAAAACACTGAGAGTTGTGACGGCCTGTACTCTGAACTGAAGCTGGAAACAGATCAAGGTGAGCGTCAAACTAAAAACATTAATCACAATTCACAAGAAACCACTGAAAACTTCATCTACATGCATTATTGAGAACCTAACAATGAAATGAAATGCTGCATATAAGAATGAGAAATGTGCATTTTGAATTAATTCATATATTTTCAGGTGCTGGATCTAGTGATGTGACGTATGCTCAGGTTAAAAAAAGATGCCTGGAGTAGAAACTTCAATCCCAGGATACTGAGGAGTTTACTGCAGGTTGAGAAGTGAATGACCAGGATCATCAAGGCAATAGATCTACCAGAACTTAATGTAATATTAGCAATCCTAAATGTGCTTCAGAGACAGTGCTTGTTAATGTTTGAAAAGCAATAAGCTTTTATTAGAAATTATCAGCTTTTATTATTCATTAGAAAAAAGCCATTATTGTTTAGTACTGCACAGTGTGTATTTATGTTGGTTAATATCAGCAGCAGAAGCTGATCATTTGATAACTGAGCGAAACAGAATATTCAGTGAAAGGATATTTCTTTTCTGACTGTTCAGTAAGTGACCAAGTTTCCTTTTTTTATTCTTTCTTCTGTCTTCTTGATTTTAAATGTATTTGTATAGTTTCCCATGGACATGGAAATATCACAGAAATTCTGGAAAAGTTGTCTTTAAATGTAAATGTGTATAGTGAAACTATGTTTTTATTCTAGCTATGCTCAAAATATTTCAGCCTGCTTGTTTATTTGCTTTTTTGTTTGTTTGTTTATAAAGTTTTGAGTGTATTATAAATTTGCTCTCAGTTTTATATACACTGCTGTTCAATAGTTTTGGGTCAGTAATTTTTTTTTAATTTTTTTGAAAGAAACTAATACTTTTTACTCATATTTCTTATTTCAAAAACGTAAAAAATAAAAAAAAAATAAAAAAAATTCCTACCGACCCCATTGGGTCACCCCAATTTTACTTAAATATCTTATATAGCCTATTCATTAATAAATTACTAGGTTGCAACTTACACTTGCAAGGATGCAGCAGGAGCTTCATGGAAACTGTTTGTGAACAAACAACATCTCTGAACAGATCCAACGAACAAATTTAAACAAACTTATTTACTTACATGTTGTTTATTACCTCCGAGTATGAACGTAACAAAGTACATTATTTTGTCCTGAAAACTTCACAATAAATACTTAAATCGTATAATTGATTTAAACCTGATTACTGTGTATGACATCATGTTATCATGAAGGTGTAGCGTTTCTAGACCGGTCACTCTCACACACACACGACCACTTGATGAGATTCAGCACTGTAACTGTAATTAAGGGAAATAATCAGTGGAGCAACGGGCGACAGCTTCTCCCACTCTGGTACACACAGAATATTTTTTGGGGAGAAGCGAAAATCATATGCGTCATCGGCCTCATACACAAGTAGACTGAGGCAATCGCATATCGTGCAAGAGGAAACCCCGCAGGTGTTTTCCACTGATAACGTTCCCTCCCCCAACAAATTCCCAAAGAAAAGTTCCGCTACTTTAGCGTTATTTTCACATAACTTGTGAACGATAATATAGGAACAAAATTTCGTGAAGTTCACTAAACCAATCTTTTTTTTTTTTTTTCTTTTTTTTTTACAAATGTAGACAAATATAAAGCATTAATAAAACAATTTAAGAGAAGAAGAAAAAGATAAAAATAATACAAATACAGAAGGAAATAAACAAAATCAGATTAAATCAAAAAATGTTTCACACCAGTTAGAAAGGCAGGCTGTGATAACGGTGAGAGATGCTGTAATCATCACAGCTGCATGTCCTGACAGCCTGGGCGGAGATTAACAGGCTTTTTAAAACTATTCTTCGATTGGCTTGAGCTTTGGCCAACACTGAGTGAGATGATCGAAACCACCATCAAGTCCCATGGTGTTTGACTGATCTGTCCCACCGGATAACAACAACTGCAATCTGCGGAAATGTGCTGATCTAAACTTGTGTTGTTCTTGAACTCTGGAAGGTAAGCTTCGTTTTAGTTTTGTGGAGATATCTTTGTTTACTAGTAGCTAAAACTGCCATTGAACTCATTAGAGATTAGCAGTTGGTGTTACACCGGTCATAATTTCTCAAGGGCAGTTTTAGGTCATTTTTATTGAGACGCAATTTTAACTTGTTAGACAATTGTCAATTAGTGTTAATAAGTGTTATTTAGGTGCATTATGCTAGCACAAATTGATCTAGTTTGCCTGCCCTATAGAAGTATCTTTGTTTATTTTATTGCTTATATATTCACTATCTTTGCAACACTTTTCAATAGTATATTTATGTTGTTACCATTTTCTAGATTCATAATTATTTATATGTGTCTTATATATTAATGTATTTACATGTTATTGATATTATGATACATATAATATGCATTCAAGTGTAAAGGACAAAACAAATAAGCACAAGCTTATCTTAACAAGTTACTAAAGAAATACGGTTAGTTGACATGACATGCTTTTTACTTTCCTTCATGAAAAATATTAAACTATTTTAAGATAAAACTACTGGATGTAGGATGAAGCCACTTGATGAAGTATAATGTGTTTTTATTATCAGTTAGCAGCTTTTTCAATTCGTCTCATCATGTCATTTAGAGAGTATTGAATAGCACATGACAATATCATTATTTTATAGAAACTAAAGTAAGCATGTATTATTATATAATAGATGTCTAATGTCTATTACAATTCATATATAAAAATACTAATTCATTTAAAATTTACCCCAGTGTTTCCTAATATTTGTACTTATAAAAATTTATTTGTTCATATCCATGTCCATTTGTCAACTACCCATATGTTTATAAAGAAATATTCATCTTATTGTCATAATATATTATATATTTGGTATTATGTGGTGTATCATTTGCTGACTGGATATGCAGCTCTAATCTTTACATCTGTGTTTCTGGATCGTTCTGTCAGGCCATGCCAAGTGTTACATCACTCTTGATATTAATGTTGGCCAAAGGAGAAATGGATGCATGGAAACATATTTGTGTTTTGATCTTGACAGTTAATCTTTAAAACAATTTCATGTCATAGTTCATAAACAAGCACAATCTTTGTGCAAACTGAACTGCTTGCTTTGTGCTCTCATTCCTCAGACTCGTTTCTTCAAACTCTTACTTTGTGTTATTTTCTCAGCCCAGTTTAGCCGAAGATGTCCAGTCATTTCACGGAAGAGGAGCAATCCTCGTAGCCCCAGCGAAAAAATTGTTTCTTTGGAACATTAATCTCATTGCTTGCTTGATTTCAAGGAAATCCTGATTGTTGTTTGTGTGTTGGTCCATGTGAGAGGTCGAAAGTGTTTCTCCAACACGTCCTCCAAAAACTCAGACTGTTGTCCAAAGCAGACGAGGCTCAGCCCCCTCATTCGGAAGTGATGGGAAGTGTGAGAGTCCACCGATACAGCATAGTTTCCTCTGAGGAAGGCGGGATGAAGCTGTCCCCCATCGCTGTGCAGAACGGCTACGGCAATAGAAACGTTGGCAGCAAAGTGCACACGCAACACCAAGAACGAAGCCGCTTCGTCAACAAGGACGGACACTGTAATGTGCAGTTCATCAACATGAGTGAAAAAGGTCAGCGCTACCTGGCGGACATCTTCACGACATGTGTTGACATCCGCTGGCGTTGGATGATGGTCCTCTTCTGCCTCTCCTTCCTGCTGTCTCAGAAATGCTCTTAAGAATAGTCTTAAGTTTTGACTTCAGTGTCAAAAAATTCTTAGTAAAAAGTAAGACTTTTCTAAGAGTAGAAGACTTTTATAAAGAAGCTAAAAGCAACTTTTAGTAAAGTCTAAGACTGATTCTTAAGTGCTGACAGTGTTGTGAACTAAGGACTACAATGATGTCAACTCAAAATGGCCGCCCTCAACCTCTGAATCAGCCAATAGCGAGTCTGCAAGGGTGAAAGTCACAGCACCAATAATTTAATGTTATTACAAAAAAAAAAAAAAAAAACCCACTGAAACATTTTAATGTTTAAATTTATTTTTAAAAATAACTTTGCATTGTGCAAAATTATCACAAATTAGTACTGATGGTGTGGAATCTTTTTCTATTGATATATGTCTTCTCATTTACAGTTGGAGCAATGATGTGTCATGAGTTCATCAACGGCTCCAACAACTCCAGGGAAGCCCACAGTCAACATAAAAGTTGCTTGCTTTTGCTGCATGGTTTGATGGTCAGTTGGAAAGTCAAAGAACTGCCATAGAGAAGTGGCCAAATGTGATGTCCAGCCATATGAAAATTGACATCTTCAACCTTAATTCAAATATTTTTAAAAACGTGTTAAAAGATGTAAGCATATCGTGTAGCTGTGCTTGGAGTCAACTGTTCCATGTGTGATAATGAAATGAAATTTCAAATTATTTCAAATTATTTTTGGCCAGGCTGTCATGCAAAGAAATTATGAACACATGCAAAAACAAGAGTGAACCAATAAAATATTAAAAACTGATTATGTTGTAGTAAATATCATATTTTAAAACATTTAAATAATATAAACATAAAAATAAAATTATTTTCCTCATATTTTGATGGTTTAAGAAAAATTGTAGGGTCATTAAAAAAAACAAAAAAAAAAAACTTTGCACATCAATTTTGGCCACTATGTTTGGTGTGGTAAGTTTACACAATACAAAAGAGCTCAAAAGAATATCACTGCAGTGAAGGTTTATGACTGGGCAAGCGCTTTAGGACCTGCGTTAATATTAGAAAAGCTTTCCAGCGCTGGAGAGAGCTGAGCAGGAAGGCCTGAAAACAGACGCGGACGCTGCTTTGATTCCTTATCATGACAGTAACACTGGGTTTTGATTGTCTGGAGCTGCTGTTCTGTTGGCGATTAACAACAAACTCTTGTTTGTATTTACTCTTACGTTAATTTTTTGTGCTTCCTTGTTGTTCGTTCATCAACTGTGCTTTATTTTTCGTGAAGCATTTTGTTGCGCGTCAGCTGTGATAAACAGACATCCACTTTCATTGCATGTGTAACAGTGGCCAGATAGTGAGAGTTTTGCAGGTAAACTACTGCACACTGATGACCACTAGAAAATGAGGTGTTTAGTGTCATTGATAGTGCATTCGCCTCGCGTGCCAGCAGCGTTCGGGCTGGGATTTGAGGCCGACTCGGATCAGGGTGGTCAGTATTGGAGTGTGAGTTTTGGAGGCGGCGCAATGAAAAGAGGGGTGTGTTTGTTTGGGTAGATTTCAAATATCAACAGTGTTCAACAATGAATTTGAGAAATCGCATACAGCACCTTTAAATGTATTAAAATGCATTAAACATATTGTTTAAGTATTAAATTTATTACATTTATTTAAAGTTATTACATTTCTTATTAGGTCAGTTACAAAAAGAATTGACAATCAAGTTTATATCATTTTATCAACTCCATGTCATCATATAACTCCAATACATCATATCGTCATTAGAAAGTGTGTCTCCTCTTCTCTGCTGCCATCTTGTTATTCTTAACTAGGTTAAGAGACCTCTCCAGCTCTCTTAAATAATTTAGGAGCTGAGACCTAGTCTTGACATTTAGGAACCTTTTATGAATCATACTTATTCTTAAGTCTAGGAATAAGAGTAAAATTACATCATTCTTAGAATTTTGACACACTTAAGACTAAAATTTTACTCTGAGCGGCTTTATACATACGGGCCCAGGTTTCTGTTTGGATTAATATTCTGGCTTGTTACGCTTTCGTCAGGGGACTTGGAGAATCAAGAGCAGATTTACATTTCGAACGTCGACAGCATCACGGCAGCCTTCCTGTTTTCTGTGGAGATACAAACAACAATCGGATATGGCTACCGATATGTATATATTCAACACTGGTATTGACCGTATATTTTTAGTGTCCCCCATCACCATCATCCATGAGACTGATAAGGACAGTCCATTCTATGACATGAACAAACAGGAACTGGAAAGTTCAGAGCTGGAGATAGTCGTGATTTTGGAAGGCATGGTGGAAGCTACGGCCATGACCACTCAGTGTCGCAGCTCTTACGTGACGAGCAAAATCCTGTGGGGTCATCGTTTTGAGCCAGTCCTCTTTGAGGAGAAAAATCATTATAGAGTGGGCTATTTGCACTTTGAGAACACATACGAGGTTCCCAGCACGCATCAATGCGGTGCTCGAGATTTGAAGTACATCACATCTAGCTCGAACTCTTTTTGTTATGAGAACGAAGTAGCCTTCATGGATAAAGAGGAACCTGAGGATGACGATGATGGTGATAAAGAGGACCAGAATAACAGAAGAGACAGTGCGGCCTTGGAAGGATCCATTATTGATGATGTCAAAAGCACGGCTTCCAGTCAGGATACTTTATCACTTCAGCTCAAACCTTTAAGACAGCAGCCAGAGATATGACTATTTAAGAAAGATGCTTTGTATGTAGTGACGTTGGTGTACAGCATAAAAATGAAAAAAGCCTGACTGAGGAAAAGCTGTTTTGATGCTGTTTTGAGAGGAACCCAGAAGGTTGGGTTGCAGATGTCTTGAAACTTTCACTTTGGCTTGTTATCTAAGAAGACCGATCAACAAACATGAACTTTCAAATCTACTCTGATGCTTTATATGCAATCAATTTGTAATATAGACAAGAGCAGCACACATTATAGATATTAAGCTCTGTTCCAAACCAAGTAGGCCAATCAATGCAACTTAAAATCACTTCCAAATCAATCAAAACAACTCAATATGGCTCATATACATGGCACTTTTTTTTTCTTCAATAAATCTACTTCTAGAAAAAATGGATCAGTGGTGTTCTATATAGAACCCCAGGGTTCTTGACTCAAAAAAAAAAAACATATGAAAATGTGGCAAAAAGGTTCTAAATAAGGAGAAATGTCTTAAATGATTGCATAATATTTTCATTTTTAATTGGTTATTTCATTTTTTTTCTAGTGATAAAGAATGTTTACAAAATTTGTAATTCATAAAATTGAATTAAAATAAAATTAATTAAAACTGAATCCATAAAATTATCCCATGATAGGAACCCTTAAAAGCAGTCCATTCAAATTGAATAGAGCTAGTTTCCTCTCCGCCATCTTGGATGCACTTTTTATTTCTTTGAGCTTGTCACAAAGCATTCTGGGCATTCTTCATTAAGGATACATTTGGCCAAAACAAGGTGGGCTGCCTTAGGAAGTAACGTAATGTTGTCTGGGAGCAGCTTTTACACATGAAGCCAGTCTATGATGCTGTAACATGCACGGTATGAAAAGTCCAATTTCTGGGTTAAATCGGACATTGGAAATTTTAGTGAAACTTGAGGTGTATGACTGTGTGCGAAAATTTCCCAGTCAGGCGTGGGGAATCCCGTACACGTCCACACACTTGAGATGCACGGAGATTTTCGGATACAGGATTTTTCTGATTACATACAGTACTGGATCTGTTCAGAGATATCCAGTAGCCTATACCAGCAATCGCTTTTATGTCTTTTCTGTTTTTATAGTGTTTATCAGTTAAAAATAAGTTATCTTTTAAATATGCAGGTTATTTTAAATAATTTTGAATGATTCCAACTCACTTAAAATACTAAAAAAGCCACTCAATGGTAGCCACCAACTGGTGTAAAGATGTAACCAACAGAAGTGTCACCGAATGAATTATTAGTGAATTAATCTAAACGAGTCTTTTGATGCACAGAATCGCAAGATTTGAGAGACTGGTAATCTGGGATTAATCAAAATCCACACTACTTGCTGTTATGGCTATCTCAGGGTTTGTAATCGAGGAAATGAACACCGTAATTTATCACGCACAGACATTTCAGGCCTCGGATTTGGAGCTGAATCACGAGACTCAATTCCTGACGCCACGGAGTCGAATCTTTTTGGAATCGTTTTCTGTCTTCACTCTGGAGTCTGTTCTTTCCCCTCCCCCACGGCCTCACTGCAGCTCTGCTCTCAGAGAGCGTCCGTTATTTTCTGAGGCTGAGAAAACATAAATGGTTCATAATACTATTTACTCACCCTCAAGCCATCCTAGCTGTATATGACTTTCTTTTTTCTGATAAACATATTTTAATAAATATCTTGACGCATCCAAGCTTTATAATGCCAGTGAACGGGACCCACGAGTATGAGCTGAAGAAGAGCTGAATAAAGTGCCTCCATCCATCATAAACGGACTCAACACGGCTCCGGTGGGGTTAATAAAGGCCTTCTGAAGCGAAGCAATGTGTTTGTGTTAAAAAACAACAACTTTTTTTTTACATATTTTACAAGTTATAAAGTAAAATATCTAGCTTCTTTGAAGTGAAGAGGAGAACCAAATGTTTCATTTTGATCTCGTCTATGCCATTAGTCCTACAATAGAGGCGCTTTTGAGCATTTAAAACTCACCGCAGTGATAACACAATTCAAGATAAATGAGCAGATGCATAAAGGTTGAACACTAGCATCCATATTTCATGTTTCTAATGTCATTGACAGTAGGCATTTTTATGTGAAGAGCAGATAATTTGAAAACTTTGGCTGAAAATAATGTGACCTGGAGTATATGGCTGTTAGGAATGTCGACCAGATTGACTACGCCACCCCCACTTTTCTGGTGTAGGGGACCCTAACAATAGTATTTTTAACACAGGTAGTTCAAACAAATGAACTAGAAGCAAGAGTACAAAAAGGGTTACACTTTATTAAATAGGCAGATACAATCCTTCTCCACATATAGTATTAGTACAATAATCTGGTAAGCAACAATATGGATATTAAAATGTAAATAGAGAAGAAAATAAACAAATCAAAATAAAAAAAACAACAATATTCAAAACAAATCAGTTTTGATTTAATCAAATAAACAAAATCACAAAAACAAACCAATATTGAATTTAGCGTCCAAATCCATAAACCAAAATTGGGTTCTCAAATTATATTATATAAAAGGGAAAACAATGAAACTATTATAATGAAAATAAATAAAATAAAATAAACCAAAATGTAAGTTATCAATCAAATAACAAAAACAAATATGATACCCAAATTGAAGCAAATCAACTCGAATCATAAACTGGATAACACACTACACGGGAGGAAACACAAAACCCAAAATAAATCAAAAACACTGAAACACGCAAACCAAATCATAAACCAAAATAAGACCTCCCATACAGTGGTACACCAATAAATAAAACAAAGATTATACAACAAAATGAATACCGTAAAAATCACCAGAAATTATAACATAAAACCCAATACAATAAATATAAACTAACAACACACTAAATAAACCTCCATTTTTAGTGGGAAGGAAACGGTGGCGCTAAACCCGAAGGAAGATTTGAAACCTGTAATTCAAACCATTTCACATTTTTATTACACATAAAATCATCATATACCACCTTAAAACATAAAATACTCACGTACCTTCTAACAATACGCTATGGCTCACTTTGTTGACTATGTGACGTAACAGTCTCATTAAAGGCAGAAGTGGATTTCAACGCAGTCTATTCTGTATGATTGTCCATGGATGCTGGCACTCGTAACTCAGAGTATAAACACAAGGTGACCCTAAAATAACATCCTAAATTTATAGCACCACATTTCATATCATTTACGACTCGTCAATAAACTTGACCATACACTCACATTGGGTAGCTGAACCCCAAAGCAGAATTGCACGCTCACAGCGTTTTCAGATCAACAGGTCGTCAACCAGAAATAATCCTAAAACACATTAACAGGCATATTAGACTAACGTTTCTCATTAAAATCTACTCCTATGAATAAAAAAATCATGTTTACTCACAGTAAATTATCGAGAGCAGCAATCACACACAAGCAGTTCTTCCAATGCGCCAGGGAGAACCCCACACACACTCGTTCATCAAGCGGAGAACGAGAACAAACGCGAGCAAACGCAGTTTCATTAAAGCCTGCGAGACTTTAAAATCACCTGCCCTATCACGTCACCTGCCCCTTAAAGGCATAGCATACTCATTCTGGTTACAATAATGAAAGGAACCTGTTAATGAGCTGGGCCTATATGTATAAAACTTCTCAGAAATGCTCGTAAGAATTGTCTTAAGCATTGACTTAAGTGTCAAAAAACATTTCTAAAAGTAGAAGACTAAAGAAGAAAAAGCAACTTTCAGCAAAGTCTAAGACTGATTCTTAAGTGCTGACTGAAGTGGCACTTAAGTGTTGTGAACTAAGGACTACAATGATGTCAACCCAAAATGGCCGCCCTCAACCTCTGAATCATCCAATAGTGAGCCTGCAAGGGAGAAGACACAGCAGCATGACACCAATCATGTAATGTAATTATAATAAAATCATTTAATTACAGTTTTTCTCTATTGCTAAAACACTATAACCAGGCTTTTGAACTAAAATTTCAAAACCATAATGCCATTTATCAAAAAGCACACCCAATTCCCTAAACTCCAAACACTACTCCCATGTTTTGACACAGATTTGTTGAACTGTCACTGCAAAACTCTACACACAATTCCCTTAATTTCTTATTGTGTACACCATGAGGTCATTTTGAAAGCACTACCATTAAATACTGTTCACTTAAGTCGGCACAGCTTGAGCTCAATTGATTCTCCAGGTAAAAACACTAAGAGTCAAAATTGAACACACATCAATCAGATCTTTCTATAGATAGATAAAAGGGCCCGAATCAGTTCATTGAGTTTTGGAACAATGGATCCACAGAGAAATGAAGGGATAGGTTGAGGAGGGAGAGGAGGAGGAGGAACAGGAGGAGGAAGAGGAGGAAAAGGGGGAGGAGGAGGAGGAGGAGGAAGAGGAGGTGGAGAAGGAGGACGAGAACAAGGAAGGGGACGAGCAAGGAGAAAATCAATCTCGGATGAAATTCAAGCCACTTTAGTTGACCTTGTCCTTGTCCATGGTATGACTATGAGGGAGGCTGGGCAACGAGTACAGCCAAATTTGAGTGGCTTCACCATCGCCTCCATCATCAGAACCTTCAGGGAGGAAAACAGGTAGGTGTACTTACAGTAAGACTGCTCTGTACAGTAACTTTTGAGTGCTGTACTCTGTGCTGTGACAACACATACACTGTTGCACTATGCTACTGTAATAAAGAAATGCATCAAATTGCCTCGCATACAGATAGAGTTTTAGTTCTAAACCCGATAGAGGAGTTTTTTCCGATAGAGGAGGACCGAGAACCTTATATCCGTGTTCACCTCCTCCAGGCCATGGAAGAAGCCTGCCTAGACATATGCGTGCCAGGGGTGGATCAGGCAGTCATGAAGATGATTCTCTGGCCTGACCCAGACCAAAGAGCTGCTTTTTTTTTTTTTTTTTTTACTGTTATGAATGAATAAAATTTCATAACACAGTGAAAAAAAAAAATTGTTGTGCAATTGGTTGTGTCTTTTGTGTTCATCATGTGAAAAGGTTCTTGAGGGGGGAACGACAAGCAACATAACTTACCAGTTTTGGAAATGTTGTTTTGAATTTATTGCAATTTATCAGCCTAGAAAAAAATGACGACATCTCCCTTTATACAAATATTAATAAAAATGTGTTAAAGATTTTGTAAGAACATTGCGTAGTTGGGCTTAGATTCAGTTGTTTTATTTGTGATAACGCAATGAAACACACCAAATCATGCAAAGAAATCATAACCACATGTGAAAACAAAAGAGATCCGGTGAACTATTAATATGTTGTTGTCAATGTATTCTTTTTTCTGTGAGCTTTTTTGTTTTTCTAAAACCTGTAGCTGTAGATTGCCTTTTTTTGCCAAATAATTTTGATGATGATTGGTTGATAGACCAAGGTAGGCTAGCCTCCCCTGCGATGTGTCTTTTCTTAACTCTCCTAAGCACTGAATGTAAAACACTCGATGGTGATTGGCTAATTTTTTACCAGCTGAGGCACAAGACCAAGCCCAGCTCTATCCCCTTAAGCCGGGGACACACTTAACGATTGTAAGGCCATTTATGAATGTAATTTGATACTTACGACTGATCATGCCCAATCATCAGAGCCAGTTGTGTTCAGTCGGTGTTTATTTAAATCTGCTTCAGTCGAAGGAAACAGTCTTTGTGTGTTGAGCTCAGTCTTAGAATGTTTTAGCTAGTCGTCATGTGTGTCTCTGGCTTTAGCGGTTCACATCGGCAGATTTGGCACGTTCGTGAAAAAACAGCGGTGCTTTTGATTTCAGTAACATGTATATGCAGTGAAATTACAAACAAAAAATACACATTTTGAGACATGAAATAAAATGAACAACTGGGAATTTTATTAACATTAAATCATCCTTCCATTTTCACCTCAAAATTTTGGGTAGGCTGTGCCTCCCTTGCCTCCCCTGATGAGCTGCCACTGGTCGTGATCATATTGTATTCGAGATGAATCATGATGGCGAAATCTGTAAGCCAGCTTTTGCGGGAAGCTGCCACAGCCTTGGAACAACAAGTGCAGAACACCACAAGCCGGGCCGTCAAAGCGTCAAACCCTCGTCCCACTGCAGTCCCTCTGCCTGAGTCGTGGACATCTTCAGTTGTCAGAGAAACTGTTCAGCATTCAGGCAGCCTTTCCCCCACCCAACAATTCAACTTAAATAACATATATATATATATATATATATATATTTATGCTTCAAATATTTTAGTACAGTACATGCAAGGGGTTGACATCACAAAATAGGCTAATACATGAATAAACCTATCGATTATGGTCTTAGTCTAACAGTGACATGGCCTACTTACACTGAACAGTTTCTCTGGTAACTGAAGATGCCCGTGACTCAGGGACTGCAGTGGGACGAGAGATTGATGCTTGGACAGTCCGGCTTGTGGTGTTGACAGTATACTGTAATCTACAGAAGTTATAACAGTTATTATGGAGAGAGAGAAAAAAAAATATATATATATATATATATAACTACAATTTCAAACAATTCTTGAACATGCATTTCTTTTGTACAGAATTCACACATGATTATTTTTACACATCCTGTGGTTCTGACTGGCGTGTGAAACTATACTAGTGTTCATACGAGAACTGCTTGTGTGACGCTGTGATGGTTTTTAACTCTACTGAACATGAACTCATGGTGTCAAGTCCTGATTATGTGTTTAGAGTTGTGAAACACAAGAACAGTGTTAGAGGAATCTTTTAGAAAATGGTGTTGTGTTGATGAAATTTGACCAAAATAATTGATTTTAGTGTCTAAGTAATTGAGAAAATCTGTAATAAGATAAAAAATTTATGAAAAACCTTTGACCCCAAGTATGAGCAATGATACAGACGCTTAGTAAGCACCACTAATTCAGATTATGTGTATTCTTGAGTGTCATTCTGTATGAAGCATGAATAAAACATGATCTGAAAATGTCTGATGTGAGCCATTCAATTGCCAATTTAGGGTACATATCGTGTCCATTGATGATATTTAAGTCTTTTCTAATTTTCTTCACAAAAATGATATTTTATCCATTAAGGGAAAGCAGATTATAATCAGGCCCATCACCATGCCATGATCCAGGTCCAGTTCACCTTTCCAGGCCTGGTCCTCCATCCTTCCTCCTGGACTTTTTGTGTTCTGGTTTATGTTCAGTTGTTATTTTCGGTTAGGGCGTCTGGAGCTGCCCTTAGAGCGGGGATGTGTCACATCTGTTTTGGGTTTTGGTCCACATTCATGGTTCATATCCTTTTTTATGGTGGTCATGGTTCCTTTGTTTCCTGGTTTTGTCATGTGATTCCCTTATCCCGTCACGTGATTCCCTTGTCTCATGTGTCATGTTCTGATTGGTTCCCTTGTTTTATGTGTCATGTTCTCTAGTTCATTGTGTTCAGGTGTTTCATGTTAGTCATTAGTCCATGTGTATATAGCCCACGTTTCCATTGTTTCTTTTGTCTAGCTTTGTTCATGTATCCTGGTATTTGTGAGTTCATGTAGGTATCAGGAATTCTTGAGGCTTTAACTCAGTCTGTGTCTTTAACTGTCTGTCATTATTCAGTCAGTATGGAGCTCAGTCAACTTCCTCTTGTGCTCCGTAAGTATTATTTCCTCCGTATGTGTTTCAGTGGATGTTCATTGCTCTTATTTTATGTAAAGGATCTAAAGTTATTTAATGTTCTTAGATTTTTTCTTTTTCATGCTGCTCTCAGAGTTTCAGATCCAGCTCTAGTTGATGATATATGAGTGAAAGACAAGAGATTAAGTGTGCAGTTAGTGCTGTTTGTGAAAGAGAAATGAACTCAGTTGTGTTTGGGTCAGTCTGTTTGTTCAGTCACTCAGTTTTGTGCTTTTTAATAGTGTTTGTTGAATCAGTTCTGTTGGTTTGTTTTGTACAGTTTGCTGTCCATGATGCCTTAAATAGATATTCACTAGTTAGTCTTCACTAGTTAGTCTTCAGTAGGTGTTCACTAGTTAGTGTTCACTAGTTAGTGTTCACTAGTTAGTGTTCACTAGTTAGTGTTCACTAGTTAGTCTTCAGTAGGTGTTCACCAGTTAGTCTTCACCAGTTAGTCTTCACTAGTTAGTCTTCACCAGTTAGTCTTCAGTAGATGTTCACTAGTCTTCAGTAGATATTGACTAGTTAGTCTTCAGTAGTGTTCACTAGTTAGTGTTCACTAGTTAGTGTTCACTAGTTAGTGTTCACTAGTTAGTGTTCACTAGTTAGTGTTCACTAGTTAGTGTTCACTAGTTAGTCTTCAGTAGATGTTCACCAGTTAGTGTTCACTAGTTAGTGTTCACTAGTTAGTGTTCACTAGTTAGTGTTCAGTAGATGTTCAGTAGTTAGTGTTCAGTAGTTAGTCTTCACTAGTTAGTCTTCAGTAGGTGTTCACCAGTTAGTCTTCAGTAGATGTTCACTAGTCTTCAGTAGATATTGACTAGTTAGTGTTCAGTAGTTAGTGTTCAGTAGTTGGTCTTCACTAGTTGGTCTTCACTAGTTGGTCTTCACTAGTTGGTCTTCACTAGTTGGTCTTCACTAGTTGGTCTTCACTAGTTAGTCTTCACTAGTTAGTCTTCAGTAGATGTTCACTAGTTGGTCTTCACTAGTTAGTTAGTCTTCACTAGTTAGTGTTCAGTAGATGTTCACTTCTCAGTAGTCTTCACTAGTTAGTTAGTGTTCACTAGTTAGTTAGTGTTCACTAGTTAGTTAGTGTTCACTAGTTAGTTAGTGTTCACTAGTTAGTCTTCACTAGTTAGTCTTCACTAGTTAGTCTTTACTAGTTAGTCTTCAGTAGATGTTCACTAGTTAGTGTTCACCAGTTAGTGTTCACTAGTTAGTCTTCACTAACTTTTTTAAAGATTGTTCTTATCTTTTTTTCTTAAGATTGATCTTAAGATTGATCTTAGTTAGTGTTCACTAGTTAGTGTTCACTAGATGTTCAGTAGTTAGTCTTCACCAGTTAGTCTTCACCAGTTAGTCTTCAGTAGATGTTCACCAGTTAGTGTTCACTAGTTAGTTAGTGTTCACTAGTTAGTTAGTGTTCACTAGTTAGTTAGTGTTCACTAGTTAGTCTTCACTAGTTAGTCTTCACTAGTTAGTCTTTACTAGTTAGTCTTCAGTAGATGTTCACTAGTTAGTGTTCACCAGTTAGTGTTCACTAGTTAGTCTTCACTAACTTTTTTAAAGATTGTTCTTATCTTTTTTTCTTAAGATTGATCTTAAGATTGATCTTAGTTAGTGTTCACTAGTTAGTGTTCACTAGATGTTCAGTAGTTAGTCTTCACCAGTTAGTCTTCACCAGTTAGTCTTCAGTAGATGTTCACCAGTTAGTGTTCACTAGTTAGTGTTCACTAGTTAGTGTTCACTAGTTAGTGTTCACTAGTTAGTCTTCAGTAGTTAGTCTTCAGTAGTTAGTCTTCACCAGTTAGTCTTCACCAGTTAGTCTTCACCAGTTAGTCTTCACCAGTTAGTCTTCAGTAGATGTTCACCAGTTAGTGTTCACCAGTTAGTGTTCACTAGTTAGTGTTCACTAGTTAGTGTTCACTAGTTAGTGTTCAGTAGATGTTCAGTAGTTAGTGTTCATTAGTTAGTGTTCAGTAGTTAGTCTTCACCAGTTAGTCTTCAGTAGATGTTCACCAGTTAGTGTTCACTAGTTAGTGATCACTAGTTAGTGTTCACTAGTTAGTGTTCAGTAGATGTTCAGTAGTTAGTGTTCAGTAGTTAGTCTTCACCAGTTAGTCTTCAGTAGATGTTCACCAGTTAGTCTTCAGTAGATGTTCACCAATTAGTCTTCACCAGTTAGTCTTCACCAGTTAGTCTTCAGTAGATGTTCACTAGTCTTCAGTAGATATTGACTAGTTAGTCTTCAGTAGTTAGTGTTCAGTAGTTAGTGTTCAGTAGTTGGTCTTCACTAGTTGGTCTTCACTAGTTGGTCTTCACTAGTTAGTCTTCAGTAGATGTTCACTAGTTGGTCTTCACTAGTTGGTCTTCACTAGTTAGTTAGTCTTCACTAGTTAGTGTTCAGTAGATGTTCACTTCTCAGTAGTCTTCACTAGTTAGTTAGTGTTCACTAGTTAGTTAGTGTTCACTAGTTAGTTAGTCTTCACTAGTTAGTCTTCACTAGTTAGTCTTCACTAGTTAGTCTTCAGTAGATGTTCACTAGTTAGTCTTCAGTAGTTAGTGTTCAGTAGGTGTTCACTAGTTAGTGTTCACCAGTTAGTGTTCACTAGTTAGTCTTCACTAACTTTTTTAAAGATTGTTCTTATCTTTTTTCTTAAGATTGATCTTAAGATTGATCTTAGTTAGTGTTCACTAGTTAGTGTTCACTAGTTAGTGTTCAGTAGATGTTCAGTAGTTAGTCTTCACCAGTTAGTCTTCACCAGTTAGTCTTCAGTAGATGTTCACTAGTTAGTGTTCACTAGTTAGTGTTCACTAGTTAGTGTTCACTAGTTAGTGTTCACTAGTTAGTGTTCAGTAGTTAGTGTTCACTAGTTAGTCTTCACTAGTTAGTCTTCACTAGTTAGTCTTCACCAGTTAGTCTTCAGTAGATGTTCACCAGTTAGTGTTCACCAGTTAGTGTTCACTAGTTAGTGTTCAGTAGATGTTCAGTAGTTAGTGTTTATTAGTTAGTGTTCAGTAGTTAGTCTTCACCAGTTAGTCTTCAGTAGATGTTCACCAGTTAGTCTTCAGTAGATGTTCACCAGTTAGTCTTCACCAGTTAGTCTTCACCAGTTAGTCTTCACCAGTT
Organism: Hypophthalmichthys molitrix; assembly: GCA_037950675.1. NCBI lineage: Eukaryota > Metazoa > Chordata > Actinopteri > Cypriniformes > Xenocyprididae > Hypophthalmichthys > Hypophthalmichthys molitrix. The sequence continues at coordinate 37,637,132 of CM075494.1, forward strand.
AGTCTTCAGTAGATGTTCACTAGTCTTCAGTAGATATTGACTAGTTAGTGTTCAGTAGTTAGTGTTCAGTAGTTAGTGTTCAGTAGTTGGTCTTCACTAGTTGGTCTTCACTAGTTAGTCTTCACTAGTTAGTCTTCAGTAGATGTTCACTAGTTGGTCTTCACTAGTTGGTCTTCACTAGTTAGTCTTCACTAGTTAGTCTTCAGTAGATGTTCACTAGTTAGTGTTCACTAGTTAGTGATCACTAGTTAGTGTTCACTAGTTAGTGTTCAGTAGATGTTCAGTAGTTAGTGTTCAGTAGTTAGTGTTCAGTAGTTAGTGTTCAGTAGTTAGTGTTCAGTAGTTAGTGTTCAGTAGTTAGTGTTCAGTAGTTAGTGTTCACTAGTTAGTCTTCACTAGTTATTCTTCACTAGTTAGTCTTCACCAGTTAGTCTTCAGTAGATGTTCACCAGTTAGTGTTCACCAGTTAGTGTTCACTAGTTAGTGTTCAGTAGATGTTCAGTAGTTAGTGTTTATTAGTTAGTGTTCAGTAGTTAGTCTTCACCAGTTAGTCTTCAGTAGATGTTCACCAGTTAGTCTTCAGTAGATGTTCACCAGTTAGTCTTCACCAGTTAGTCTTCACCAGTTAGTCTTCACCAGTTAGTCTTCACCAGTTAGTCTTCAGTAGATGTTCACTAGTCTTCAGTAGATATTGACTAGTTAGTGTTCAGTAGTTAGTGTTCAGTAGTTAGTGTTCAGTAGTTAGTGTTCAGTAGTTAGTGTTCAGTAGTTGGTCTTCACTAGTTGGTCTTCACTAGTTAGTCTTCACTAGTTAGTCTTCAGTAGATGTTCACTAGTTGGTCTTCACTAGTTGGTCTTCACTAGTTAGTCTTCACTAGTTAGTCTTCAGTAGATGTTCACTAGTTAGTGTTCACTAGTTAGTGATCACTAGTTAGTGTTCACTAGTTAGTGTTCAGTAGATGTTCAGTAGTTAGTGTTCAGTAGTTAGTGTTCAGTAGTTAGTGTTCAGTAGTTAGTGTTCAGTAGTTAGTGTTCAGTAGTTAGTGTTCAGTAGTTAGTCTTCACCAGTTAGTCTTCAGTAGATGTTCACCAGTTAGTCTTCAGTAGATGTTCACCAGTTAGTCTTCACCAGTTAGTCTTCACCAGTTAGTCTTCAGTAGATGTTCACTAGTCTTCAGTAGATATTGACTAGTTAGTGTTCAGTAGTTAGTGTTCAGTAGTTAGTGTTCAGTAGTTAGTGTTCAGTAGTTAGTGTTCAGTAGTTAGTGTTCAGTAGTTAGTGTTCAGTAGTTAGTGTTCAGTAGTTAGTGTTCAGTAGTTGGTCTTCACTAGTTGGTCTTCACTAGTTGGTCTTCACTAGTTGGTCTTCACTAGTTGGTCTTCACTAGTTGGTCTTCACTAGTTGGTCTTCACTAGTTAGTCTTCACTAGTTAGTCTTCAGTAGATGTTCACTAGTTGGTCTTCACTAGTTGGTCTTCACTAGTTAGTCTTCAGTAGATGTTCACTAGTTGGTCTTCACTAGTTGGTCTTCACTAGTTAGTTAGTCTTCACTAGTTAGTGTTCAGTAGATGTTCACTTCTCAGTAGTCTTCACTAGTTAGTTAGTGTTCACTAGTTAGTTAGTGTTCACTAGTTAGTTAGTGTTCACTAGTTAGTTAGTGTTCACTAGTTAGTTAGTCTTCACTAGTTAGTCTTCACTAGTTAGTCTTCACTAGTTAGTCTTTACTAGTTAGTCTTCACTAGTTAGTCTTCAGTAGATGTTCACTAGTTAGTCTTCAGTAGTTAGTGTTCAGTAGATGTTCACTAGTTAGTGTTCACCAGTTAGTGTTCACTAGTTAGTCTTCACTAACTTTTTTAAAGATTGTTCTTATCTTTTTTCTTAAGATTGATCTTAAGATTGATCTTAGTTAGTGTTCACTAGTTAGTGTTCAGTAGATGTTCAGTAGTTAGTCTTCAGTAGATGCTCACCAGTTAGTCTTCACCAGTTAGTCTTCAGTAGATGTTCACCAGTTAGTCTTCAGTAGATGTTCACCAGTTAGTCTTCACCAGTTAGTCTTCAGTAGATGTTCACTAGTCTTCAGTAGATATTGACTAGTTAGTGTTCAGTAGTTAGTGTTCAGTAGTTAGTGTTCAGTAGTTAGTGTTCAGTAGTTAGTGTTCACTAGTTAGTGTTCAGTAGTTAGTGTTCACTAGTTAGTGTTCAGTAGATGTTCAGTAGTTAGTCTTCAGTAGATGTTCACCAGTTAGTCTTCACCAGTTAGTCTTCAGTAGATGTTCACTAGTCTTCAGTAGATATTGACTAGTTAGTGTTCAGTAGTTAGTGTTCAGTAGTTAGTGTTCAGTAGTTAGTGTTCACTAGTTAGTGTTCACTAGTTAGTGTTCACTAGTTAGTGTTCAGTAGATGTTCAGTAGTTAGTCTTCAGTAGATGTTCACCAGTTTGTCTTCACCAGTTAGTCTTCAGTAGATGTTCACCAGTTAGTCTTCAGTAGATGTTCACCAGTTAGTCTTCACCAGTTAGTCTTCAGTAGATGTTCACTAGTCTTCAGTAGATATTGACTAGTTAGTGTTCAGTAGTTAGTGTTCAGTAGTTAGTGTTCAGTAGTTAGTGTTCAGTAGTTGGTCTTCACTAGTTGGTCTTCACTAGTTGGTCTTCACTAGTTGGTCTTCACTAGTTAGTCTTCACTAGTTAGTCTTCACTAGTTAGTCTTCAGTAGATGTTCACTAGTTGGTCTTCACTAGTTGGTCTTCACTAGTTAGTTAGTCTTCACTAGTTAGTGTTCAGTAGATGTTCACTTCTCAGTAGTCTTCACTAGTTAGTTAGTGTTCACTAGTTAGTTAGTGTTCACTAGTTAGTTGGTCTTCACTAGTTGGTCTTCACTAGTTGGTCTTCACTAGTTGGTCTTCACTAGTTGGTCTTCACTAGTTAGTTAGTCTTCACTAGTTAGTGTTCAGTAGATGTTCACTTCTCAGTAGTCTTCACTAGTTAGTTAGTGTTCACTAGTTAGTTAGTCTTCACTAGTTAGTCTTCACCAGTTAGTCTTCAGTAGATGTTCACCAGTTAGTCTTCACCAGTTAGTCTTCACCAGTTAGTCTTCAGTAGATGTTCACTAGTCTTCAGTAGATATTGACTAGTTAGTCTTCAGTAGTCTTCAGTAGTCAGTGTTCACTAGTCAGTGTTCACTAGTCAGTGTTCACTAGTCAGTGTTCACTAGTCAGTGTTCACTAGTTAGTCTTCACTAGTTAGTCTTCACTAGTTAGTCTTCACTAGTTAGTGTTCAGTAGATGTTCACTTCTCAGTAGTCTTCACTAGTTAGTGTTCACTAGTTAGTGTTCACTAGTTAGTGTTCACTAGTTAGTGTTCACTAGTTAGTGTTCACTAGTTAGTGTTCAGTAGGTGTTCACCAGTTAGTCTTCAGTAGATGTTCACTAGTCTTCAGTAGATATTGACTAGTTAGTCTTCAGTTAGTCTTCACCAGTTAGTCTTCAGTAGATGTTCACTAGTCTTTAGTAGATATTGACTAGTTAGTCTTCAGTTAGTTTTCACCAGTTAGTCTTCAGTAGATGTTCACTAGTCTTCAGTAGATATTGACTAGTTAGTCTTCAGTAGTGTTCACTAGTTTGTGTTCACTAGTTTGTGTTCACTAGTTAGTGTTCACCAGTTAGTCTTCACCAGTTAGTCTTCACCAGTTAGTCTTCACCAGTTAGTCTTCACCAGTTAGTCTTCACCAGTTAGTCTTCAGTAGATGTTCACTAGTCTTCAGTAGATATTGACTAGTTAGTCTTCAGTAGTGTTCACTAGTTAGTGTTCACTAGTTAGTGTTCACTAGTTAGTGTTCACCAGTTAGTCTTCACCAGTTAGTCTTCACCAGTTAGTCTTCAGTAGATGTTCACTAGTTGGTCTTCACTAGTTGGTCTTCACTAGTTGGTCTTCACTAGTTAGTTAGTCTTCACTAGTTAGTCTTCAGTAGATGTTCACTAGTTGGTCTTCACTAGTTGGTCTTCACTAGTTGGTCTTCACTAGTTAGTTAGTCTTCACTAGTTAGTCTTCACTAGTTAGTCTTCAGTAGATGTTCACTAGTTGGTCTTCACTAGTTGGTCTTCACTAGTTAGTTAGTCTTCACTAGTTAGTCTTCACTAGTTAGTCTTCAGTAGATGTTCACTAGTTGGTCTTCACTAGTTGGTCTTCACTAGTTGGTCTTCACTAGTTGGTCTTCACTAGTTAGTTAGTCTTCACTAGTTAGTGTTCAGTAGATGTTCACTTCTCAGTAGTCTTCACTAGTTAGTTAGTGTTCACTAGTTAGTCAGTGTTCACTAGTTAGTTAGTCTTCACTAGTTAGTCTTCACCAGTTAGTCTTCACCAGTTAGTCTTCAGTAGATGTTCACTAGTCTTCAGTAGATATTGACTAGTTAGTCTTCAGTAGTGTTCACTAGTTTGTGTTCACTAGTTTGTGTTCACCAGTTAGTCTTCACCAGTTAGTCTTCACCAGTTAGTCTTCACCAGTTAGTCTTCACCAGTTAGTCTTCACCAGTTAGTCTTCACCAGTTAGTCTTCAGTAGATGTTCACTAGTCTTCAGTAGATATTGACTAGTTAGTGTTCAGTAGTTAGTGTTCAGTAGTTGGTCTTCACTAGTTGGTCTTCACTAGTTGGTCTTCACTAGTTAGTTAGTCTTCACTAGTTGGTCTTCACTAGTTGGTCTTCACTAGTTGGTCTTCACTAGTTAGTTAGTCTTCACTAGTTAGTCTTCACTAGTTAGTCTTCAGTAGATGTTCACTAGTTGGTCTTCACTAGTTGGTCTTCACTAGTTGGTCTTCACTAGTTAGTTAGTCTTCACTAGTTAGTCTTCACTAGTTAGTCTTCAGTAGATGTTCACTAGTTGGTCTTCACTAGTTGGTCTTCACTAGTTGGTCTTCACTAGTTGGTCTTCACTAGTTGGTCTTCACTAGTTAGTTAGTCTTCACTAGTTAGTGTTCAGTAGATGTTCACTTCTCAGTAGTCTTCACTAGTTAGTTAGTGTTCACTAGTTAGTTAGTGTTCACTAGTTAGTTGGTCTTCACTAGTTGGTCTTCACTAGTTAAAGTCAACATGTCAATCAAAATGTACCTTTACTTTTTACAATGAAATCAATTCCTGGTGGATAAAATCAATTGGGAATGAAATCAATGGAAGTTTAGTGGGTTGGGAAAGTTGGTTCATGTTGACTTTAGCAACCATAACTTGACAAAAGGTTAGTCGTGGTGAATCAGGAGTGACTCCTGTATGTCATACACACAGAGAAGAACAATAATAAAGAGGATTCATTCCTGCATTTAAATGAAGTTGTCTCTCCAGTAATAATGATCTGCCTGAGCTTGTGACTGAGATATTGAGAGATTCTAGGAAGATGCTGAAGTTTTCTGACCGTCACAACAAATGAATCAGACTGAAGTTTCTTCCTCTTCAACAGATGTAACTGTTAAACACACACAATAACAATCATTTACTCATGGGTATATTTGTTTTTCTCTGCATGTATTGCTTTTATGAACTACAATCATCTTTTAACTATATGAACTTAACCAAATCTGACTAGAGAAACTGACAAAAAAGCATGTGTGTGTCAGTGAGGGAATATGTGTATTTGCAGGGGATAATTCACACAAGTGACAGATTCAATTCAGAATTTGTAAATCAATTTCACAAAACTGTTTTTGAAGCAGCTTTACAAAGAACAATCCTGAATGTGACGTCACATAATATTAATGATTATTTGACTGATTTGTTGGTCAATTAAATAATAATGATAATAATGACTTGTAATAAATCACTGGGGTGTTTTACCTCTCATTCTGCAGCATTTGTAAATCAGCACGACTGTCACTAGCAGATATGGACAAGCTGCCAGTACAGAACTGAGTATGTTGAGGACAGAGATCTGAGAGTCTGAATGAGAGCCTGAAAAAGAGACACACAAGCACTTTATCATGAACTATATCTGAACGAGGGCATATGAAGACATAAATCACTCACAGTTTCATTGACTCTCACCTCTGACTGAGATCCAGCTCTTGGGCGACTCTCCTCTCTCTGTGTGTTTGCAGAAGTAGAAACCCTCATGTGACTTTGAGACAGTAGAGATGATCATCTCTGTAGTTTGACTCTGGATGAGTGATCCATCTTTATAGAAATCAGCTCTGAGGTTTGATGGGTTTGAATGTTGATATAAACAGTGTAGAGTCAGAGTATCTCCTTCAGTCACAGGATGAACAGGACTCTCCAGAATCACACCAGCTACAGAAACACAGGAAACGTGCTGATTGCATAAAGAGTAAGATTATATGATCAATATGGTAACATAACAAATAGATTTCTATATTTCCTGACAAAACTAGATTTTTATTACAACTTGCACATTAAGTTTTTTGTTGGTTTGTTTGTTTGCTTGCATGCTTTTTGCGCATTGATGCTTCATGCTCTTGTTATATCAGTCAGATGTGAAGTGTTGAGTTCTGCTGGGACTGATGATCAGAGAGACTGGAGGAGAAACACCTGACAACACAATTACAGCTATAATTTAGAAATGTTTGAGAACATATTTAATTTCCTTTATTAAAGACAAACCAATCATTTAAGTTCTGCATGAACTCACCAGTGACCCACAGTGGTTGTGTGTTGCTGTATGGTGTTTTATATTTTCCTCTCTCTGCTCTGCACACATAAACTCCTGTGTGGTTTAGAGCAGCAGAACTGACAGTGTATTTTCCTCCAGCTCCTCTGCTGCTGTCTGAGAGCAGCTTATAGCGATCACTGAGGTCTGAAAAATAAGAGAATGTGTAGATTTCACCTTAAAGTGGAACTTTGTCGATTTCAACCCACTTTGTGTTGTTATAGTGTTGGTAGTAAATGAACAGTGTTTACTCATTACGAGTTATTCATATTTATTTGTCAGCAAAAGTCTGCCAGATAACACATTGTATGTACACTTCCGGTCAAAAGTTTTTGAATTTTATTTTATCCTTTAGAAATTATTCTAACATGCTGATTTGCTGCTCAAGAAACATTTATTATCATTATCCATTTTGAAACAGTTGTGTACTTTTTTTTTTCATGATTATTTGATGAATATAAAGTTCAAAAGAACAGCATTTATCTAAAATACAAAGTTTTTTGTAACATTATAAATGTCTATACTGTCACTTTTGATCAATTTTATGCATTCTTGCTGAGTAAAAGTATTAATTTCTTTAATTACTTTTAAATAAATAAATAAATAAACTTACTGACTCCAAACTTTTGAACGTTAGTGTATAATATTACAAAAGCTTTCTATTTCAGATAAATGCTGTTCTTTTGAACTTTCTATTAATCAAATAATCCTGAAAAAAGAAATGTACACACCTGTTTTGTAATACATTTATAATAATAATAAATGTTTCTTGAGCAGAAAATCATATTAGAATGATTTCTGAAGGATCATGTGACACTGAAGACTGGAGTAATGATGCTGAAAATTCAGCTTTGATCACAGGAATAAATTGCAAAATATATTCAAATAGAAATCAATTATTTTAATTATAAAAATATTTCACAATATGACCATTCTTGCTGTATTTTGGATCAAATAAATGAAGCCTTGGTGAGCAGAAGAGACTTCTTTTAAAAACATAAAAAAAAAATTACCATTGAAAAACTTTTGACCGGTAGTTTATGTGAGAGTTTTAACATCTCCAGGGCTTTTGTGAAAACTACAGAGTGTACTTCTGCATTTTTGTATCCTTGCATGGACAGTCGAGTCGACAGAGGGTTATCACTGAAAATTGTAACTCACTCCCGCTAAACATTTACTCTTTAAATTCTTAATATAATAAGTCTACACCATGTCTCTATTGTTTGGATTCAGAAATATTAATATTTCAGACTTGAATAAAATCAGTTAATTCAGATGTTACAACATGAAGCACATTATAACAGACCTGATGAGACAGTTTCAGTTTCAGTGAACCAGCTGAATGTCCAGCCTGTAGAGGAGCTGTTAACCTCACAGATCAGAGTCACTGGATCTCCTTCAGTCAACCACTTCTGAGGAGAAACACTTAAATCTGCTCTGGGATCTGAAATTGAGAAATCACTCATTAATAACATGTTAAACTTGTGTGTGTTTATGAAGAGATGATCAAACTCACCTGATACTGTCAGTGTAACTTCATCACTGAGTTGTGAGCTGCGTCGTGATCCTTCAGTCTCTGTTCCGTCACAGAAGTATTTACCAGCGTCAGACTCAGAAACAGAACTGAATGTGTGTTCCTGTAGTTCACTGAAAACTCTGGTTGAACCTTCTTTGTACCAGTTGTACCTCCAGCTAGTGACTCCTTCATCATCAATGTCACATCTGAGAGTGACTGTCTCTCCTCTGAATACATGTTGATCAGGTTTAATGGACACTTTGGCTTTTGGTCTTTCTGTATGATGACAACAATAAACAATGAAAATAATGTGATAATATAATAAATACAAATAATAAAATGTGCTGTTTTTATTGAATGAACAGTTATTTATACAATCAAGTTAAACTGAAGTGTTGTTCTCTATAGCTGTTTATTCAGTGTCTAATGAATCATTTTCACTAAGTTCTTAGAGCTGATCAATAAATGAGAGAAAACACTTGCCATGTATTGTCACTGTTACTGGTTCACTGTAATCTGTGTAATATCTTAAATATCTGTAATCTGTGTAATATCACATCTCAGAGTAACTGAGTCTCCAGTGAACACTGAACTCTGTGGCTCAACAGTCAGAGTTGGTTTGGGAAAATCTGTCACTATAAAATTATTGGGAATTTGGGAGCATGAGTTCTGAAATGTTTTCAACAGATGATCTCATTCTCTCACTGGTAAATTATTAATGTGTTTTGATTTCATAGACAATGTAAGAAACATTACAGGGTCAAAAAAGACCAATATAATGGACAATGCAAAAACATAAAAGACAATAAAGGTTCAAACCCACAGTCTTTGTGTTAATAATCTAGAGCTCGACCCACAGTGTCACTCCACCAACATCTACAGCAGCAGTCACAGAGACACACCATTCAACAAAGTGTTGTGCAGCTGCAGCAGTTTACATGAACATTTAAAATGATCTACAGTAGATGATAGTGTTGGATAAATGGTAGTCTCGCATAGCCATAGAGCTTCAGGCTGACGGCAGAAAGTCTGGACTCTATCACAGCTTTCATTGGCCAAGAACCGCCCAAGAGGACGTTTGACTGACATGTAACGCAACCAATCACAGTTCGTTTTGTTCCGCATCATAATTAGGGGAGTGAAAATGTAAAGTCGATGTCCATACAATAACAGACCGTGCATCTAATAAATTATTATTCAAGAACTTTGTGCAAGTTTACTGCAACAATAGAGCCATGAACTTCACATTCTTTTGAAAATCCAGCATTTACTTGATCTTGGTAAGCGCTCATTCTCACAGTTGTAAACACGACGATGTTCTTCTTCCATTAGGGGGTTTGGCGTCACAGCATTTCATTTCCAGGCGGATCGTTATAAAACGCGACACACACACGTCTCCTGGACATCCTGTAGAATTCAACCAACCAGATGATGACTTCGAAAAATCCTGAAGTGTTTCCAGTAAAGAGTGCCATATGCATCAGACATTCGGCCAAAGGTCTGTGGGTGTGACGTCTGAGGCTCGGACTAGATAAATGGGTATCATTTCTGACCAGTAGGTGGTGCTGTCACCAAACCTGGCATCTATGCTCAGATAAATGGACAGACAAAGCTATATTCAATAAGAATTCAAAGAAAATCTTTGCTTTTGGAGGATTGGTGGCAAAAAGGTATTTGGTCAGTGCTGTACATGATGGATAAGAATGGACTGGTGAATGTTGGGGTGCCTAAATATACTTGACTTGAAATGCATTCGTAACCATGCAGCCATTACTGAGGTGGTTTGTTGTTATTATAAGAGGTTTGGTTTAATTCCCTCCCAGAAGAGCCTCACACGATTGCGTTCACAACCACAAGGCATCTGAATGCAAGATAACATGACAGCGTTTATTGTGTTTCATCTGCGCACTCTGAGGCGCAAGTAATTTATTATATACAAACCTTTTTATTTATAGTGGCTTCTACTGCAGCAACTTCCATTTTTCTTAGTGATATTTAGCACCAGTTTAAAGTCCAAAAAGAGGACAAATCAACTGAAGTAAAAATAAGACATTAAATCTCTGAAGACCTCAGCAGAGGAGGATTAAACACCACCACAAACAGCATTACCAGTTTCACTTATTACAAACAAGATTGACTTTACTTCTGTCAGACATTTACAGAAGTTCTTATTGAGAATTAACAGGGGTTTAAATGGGGTTTAAATCGAATGTTTTTTTGTTTTTGTTTTTTTTTTCATTTGAAGTCATAATGGTCATTAGTGTTTCCATTAGTTAGGCTTTTAGCTCTTATCATATGTTTGTCTTTTCTGGCTGCTGTGACAATGTAAAGCAAAGAAAGCTGAAATGAGACCGGATGATAATAGTTTGCTATTGATGGTTTTACAATCATCATGAAATAGCCTGATGTCATTTGAATGTAATAATTGTGCTGTGCCATTAATACAGTTATGTTACAAACTCTGTCTTACTGCAACATGAGATCCAGTAGTATTGTAGCAGTTAGAATATCTAGATCTATAAAAACAGACACAAAGAGTTATTCTAAGATGACACACAAAGACATCAAGAATCAGCACATGAATCTCAACAATCAAGTGTCATGCCGCAATGCATGCTGGGTACCATAGTACAAAACTACCAGCATGCATCACAGAATTAATAAATTATTCAGCTGAATTGTCCTATTATTTTCTTTCATTCTGACTTTTTTTTTTTTATTATTTGATTGCTGATATCTGTGTTTGTCACTGCAGTTTACCGTTTTGTGCTCAAGTTTTTTTTTTTATTTATTTATTTTTTTTTTTCAATCTTCTAACTGATTTCTGCAATATTGCATGATCTCATGTTGCAGTAAGACAAATGTATTAATGGCACAACACAATTATTATATTCAAATGACATCAGTGAATCAGGCTATCTCATGATGATTGTAAAACCATCAATAGCTAACTATCATCATCTGATCTCATTTCAGTTTTCTTTGCTACTGCAAATGTGCTTGACAAACACAGTCACCGCAGCCACAGAAGACAAACATATGATAAGAGTTAAGGCAGTGTGTCCACCAAAGCGTTTTTAGCCACCTGAAAACACTTATCTGTGAGCGCTTGAGAGCGCTTTTCAGTTGAGAGACTTTGTTGCTATGATATGGAATATCCGCAGCACTGTTACTTGTAACTGATTTCGCAGATAATTTTTTTCAGACTAAAAATGTCAACACAATGTAGAGTACTTGCTATGTATGTTCAGAGACTAGCAATATTAATTTCTGGTATATTAATTTAAAACCATGCAGCTATCCTTCTCTGCTGATATCTTGAGAGATTTAATGTCTTTTATCTTAAGTAGATTTCATCTAAGGCTGTGGCTAAAGTCAGTTGTAGCTCTTGTGTTTCTGTTTGTCTTTTTTTTCTGTTCTCTTCTTTCCTTCAGTGATGCTGCTTGTTAACAGGCTTGTTAATGCTGAGATGACTCTATAAATAATATAGAAAGATTTTGTGGCTCAGATAAGGTCCAGTTGTTTTATTTCTTTGCTCTTGGCTGACATGTGGCATTGCTATGGCCTGCTTGTGGCCCAGATCTGGCAAACAGGAGTGGTCCGCCCAAGTGCCATCATTCCACGGCGCATGTGACCCAGATCATCATTCCACATGCAGGCTACCAGATGTGGGTCGGATCTGGGCAGACACAAAGCTGCTATCTGGGAGTCTGGTAATTTTAAACTAATACTCTAATGAGAGTTCGCTGTCATGTAGGTGCAGTGTTACTTATAGTCAACAGAATGTCTAAAAGGGACCATCAAAATAATGTGTAACTAATATTTAGATCTTAGTCTGTAAGGACTTATAGTTTCACTTATGTTAGCCTGTAATGTTCTGTGCAATGCAAAAAAAAAAAAAAAAAAAAAAAAAAAAAGATACATCATGACTACTTTTTAGATTTAATGGTCACTTTGGCTTTTGGTCTTTCTGTAGAACAACAAATCACAATGAAAATAATGTGATAAATAATATACAGTGGGTATGGAAAGTATTCAGACCCCCTTAAATTTTTCACTCTTTGTTATATTGCAGCCATTTGCTAAAATCATTTAAGTTCATTTTTTTTCCTCATTAATGTACACACAGCACCCCATATTGACAGAAAAACACAGAATTGTTGACATTTTTGCAGATTTATTAAAAAAGAAAAACTGAAATATCACATGGTCCTAATTATTCAGACCCTTTGCTGTGACACTCATATATTTAACTCAGGTGCTGTCCATTTCTTCTGATCATCCTTGAGATGGTTCTACACCTTCATTTGAGTCCAGCTGTGTTTGATTATACTGATTGGACTTGATTAGGAAAGCCACACACCTGTCTATATAAGACCTTACAGCTCACAGTGCATGTCAGAGCAAATGAGAATCATGAGGTCAAAGGAACTGCCTGAAGAGCTCAGAGACAGAATTGTGGCAAGGCACAGATCTGGCCAAGGTTACAAAAAATTTCTGCTGCACTTAAAGTTCCTAAGAGCACAGTGGCCTCCATAATCCTTAAATGGAAGACGTTTGGGACGACCAGAACCTTTCCTAGAGCTGGCCGTCCGGCCAAACTGAGTTATCGGCTGAGAAGAGCCTTGGTGAGAGAGGTAAAGAAGAACCCAAAGATCACTGTGGCTGAGCTCCAGAGATGCAGTCGGGAGATGGGAGAAAGTTGTAGAAAGTCAACCATCACTGCAACCCTCCACCAGTCGGGGCTTTATGGCAGAGTGGCCCGACAGAAGCCTCTCCTCAGTGCAAGACACATGAAAGCCCGCATGGAGTTTGCTAAGATGGTGAGAAATAAGATTCTCTGGTCTGATGAGACCAAGATAGAACTTTTTGGCCTTAATTCTAAGCGGTATATGTGGAGAAAACCAGGCACTGCTCATCACCTGTCCAATACAGTCCCAACAGTGAAGCATGGTGGTGGCAGCATCATGCTGTGGGGGTGTTTTTCAGCTGCAGGGACAGGACGACTGGTTGCAATCGAGGGAAAGATGAATGCGGCCAAGTACAGGGATATCCTGGACGAAAACCTTCTCCAGAGTGCTCAGGACCTCAGACTGGGCCGAAGGTTTACCTTCCAACAAGACAATGACCCTAAGCACACAGCTAAAATAACGAAGGAGTGGCTTCACAACAACTCCGTGACTGTTCTTGAATGGCCCAGCCAGAGCCCTGACTTAAACCCAATTGAGCATCTCTGGAGAGACCTAAAAATGGCTGTCCACCAACGTTTACCATCCAACCTGACAGAACTGGAGAGGATCTGCAAGGAGGAATGGCAGAGGATCCCCAAATCCAGGTGTGAAAAACTTGTTGCATCTTTCCCAAAAAGACTCATGGCTGTATTAGATCAAAAGGGTGCTTCTACTAAATACTGAGCAAAGGGTCTGAATACTTAGGACCATGTGATATTTCAGTTTTTCTTTTTTAATAAATCTGCAAAAATGTCAACAATTCTGTGTTTTTCTGTCAATATGGGGTGCTGTGTGTACATTAATGAGGAAAAAAAAAATGAACTTAAATGATTTTAGCAAATGGCTGCAATATAACAAAGAGTGAAAAATTTAAGGGGGTCTGAATACTTTCCGTACCCACTGTAATAAATAAAAATAATAAAATGTAGTGTGTGAACAGTTACTTGACTGTAAAACACATAAATCAGGTTAGACTGAAGTGTTGTTCTCTATAGCCACGTTTCCGCCGAAATTACCTGGAACAATCTGTCCCAAGAACTTTTTCCCCCCTAGACCTATTGCTAGATGCGTTTCCATAGCGGTCTAAAGTACCATGAAGATAGTCCAGTGACGTAGGACTGTGCGCGACTTTCTAGTTCCCACTAGATTTCGTCCTCTGCACATAAGCTTAATAAAGCCTGAACCTCATCGTCAGTCAATCGGTCGTATTTTTTAAACTTCATTGTTGATTTGAATAGCAAACAGCTCTTACTGCACGCACCACAACAGCCTTTAAAAAAACAATGGTTGAAATAAAATGCAGCGTGAACCAATCCGCATGTTCAGCGTGCAAGTCCCACCCCCGAAAGTTCTGGAACTTTGAAAAAGTACAACCTAGTGAGCAGGTACCAGAGATTGTATATAATAGGGGGATAAGAGGGTCTGTATCTCTTACCATTGGAGAAAGCGTAATGGCTAACTTAACCACGTGCGGCACCTCTCAGCCTATCGTGTAATGGCAGTGACGTCAGTCGCAACATTCCCTAGTCTGCCTTCTCTTAAAAAAATACATTTTTATCAAACTAAAATCTACATACAGTTCCCAACGAAAGTATTGTTTAGTGAAAAACATGCTGAAGATTGGCAAACAGGCTGTCGATTAATTAAATGATTAGCTATTTTCCCAAAAAAGCTGTTTAATCAGCATAGCGAAGCCTCTCATCCATTGATATCCATTCAATCTTCATTTAGACCCTGGTTCCTGCAGTTAAAACACACCGAGTACCACCCCAAAGCTCCTAGTTCCTAGGTAAAGTTCCTGCAGTGGAAACGTGGCTTGTAGCTGGTATAGTCACTTATTCAGTGTATTACAGCCACACAGTCAGAGTTGGTCTCGAAATTTAAGTCGATATAAAATTGGCAAAAAGCTGTGTTGTGAAAGGTTTTTTTTTTTAGCAGATCTACTCCTCTTATAGTTCAACCCTCTGTCTCACAAACCTTCATCTACACCAGCAGTCAAAGAGACAGAACAATCAACAAAGTGTCAGGGAGGTGCAGCAGTTTACATGGAAAAAAAAGTTGCAGAGATAAATTACATTATGAATACTTTGTTAGGCTGTAATCTGATAATGGTTAAATTGAAAACTGTAAAATAATAATGGTGAAAATTAAAAATCCAGCCAATAACTTTTGAGAGGCATAGCAATAACAATCATATAAACCAATTTTGTTTCAAAAAAAAAAGAAGAAGAAGAACAAGAAAAAAAAGAAAACAGTTAACAATATATTTTACAATATTTGACAACTGAGACTTCAGAAATGTTAATAATCTTCAATTTGAAATAAGGATCTTGGTTTTTTTTAGTTTAAAGGGTTCAAAGTTATAAGCAAAAGAAAACTGGGGCAACACTTTTAGCGCTTGACCCCTAAAAATCTGAACACTTCTGTGTCAAAATCAACCACTTCTGTGGAGAAACACTTAAAACTGCTCTGAAAAGAAATCACTCATTAATAACATGTTAAACTTGTGTGTGTTTATGAAGAGATGATCAAACTCACCTGATACTGTCAGTGTAACTTCATCACTGCGGTGTGACCAGCGTGATCCTTCAGTCTCTGATCCATAACAGAAGTATTTACCAGCATCAGATTTAGAAAAGGACCTGAATATGTGTTCCTGTCCTTCACTGAAAACATTGACTGAACCTCCTTTATACCAGTTGTACCTCCAGCTAGTGACTCCTTCATCATCAATGTCACATCTGAGAGTGACTGTCTCTCCTCTGAATACATGATGATCAGGTTTAATGGACACTTTGGCTTTTGGTCTTTCTGTATTATGACAACAATAAACAATGAAAATTATATGATAAATAATATAATAAATAATGATAAAAATAAAAATAAAAATCAATAAAATATGCTGTTTTTAATGTATGAACAGTAATTTCAGAGTAACTGAGTCTCCAGTGAACACTGAACTCTGTGGCTCAACAGTCAGAGTTGGTTTGGGAAAATCTGTCAATATAAAGTCAGTGGGAGCATGTTTTTCAGCAGATTTCATTCTCTCTCTGGTAAATTCTTAGTGCATTTTTATTTCACAGAAAATGTAATAGAGTTGCTGACAACAATTACAGGAACAAACAAGGTGAACATTCACTCAGCACAATGCAAAGAGTTAAAGGACAACAAAGACCAGGTGAGGTTCAAACCCACACACATCAGGTTAGAAGTCCTGAGCTCAAAGCAGGGTTTCACTCCACCTACATCTACACCAGCAGTCAAAGAGACACACTATCAGATACCAAACTGTTACAAAGTGTTGTTCAAAGGACTTTGTTACTGCAGGTCGAGTAACTTTTTTATTAAATCTTTTCAAGTTTGTCTGTAGAGTTACTAATTTTCAAGACAAAGTCAATGTCAAAAGATACTTTTTGTTTCAATGTTCTTAACAAATTTTAGCCGTGCAATACTTCTGAAGAAATTTTTATGAGTGAATGTTTTTGGTGTTTTTGTCACACCTCAGAACTGTCTGTGTGGTTTTACTAGTTACAACACATGAATCATTTATATAACTTGTTTAAAAAGATGTATTTATAATCATGACACTCCTTTTCACTGCTGGGGTCGGATTCATGAAAATCAAAGTTAAGAAAGTTCATAAGATGAATTTTATTCTGAAGAATGTTTCGTGAATCCAGCTCCTGGTTTGTAACAGAATCACCCATTTGTGATGAAATTTATGAATCAAATTCACTCACCTTCAGTGTGTCCAGAGTGGATGTTTGAAATCAGCACTGAAATACAAAGCAAAAAACTCATGAAAGATTATGTGTATTTTTAAATGTTCCTATTAAAGATCATCAAACCCATATGTTAGTTATCCTGTTTTTTTGTTTGTTTGTTTGTTTATTTTTGTTTTTTTATTTCTGTGGGATCTTAATTTTAAAAGTTCTTCCCGTGAGGGAACCGGCTATGTTTCTCTTAGGGGTCCCTGTGACGTCTTCTGTTTGTAAATTAGCTTCAGGTATAAAGGTCTGTCCCACAGACAGAAATGTGGGTTCAGATTCTCTGAAGATCGACAGACTAACATCAATCTGAAGATCTGTGATAAACTGCTACCTTCAGTAAATTCTTCTCCCGACATGAACTTTAGTCAGGCTTACTTATTTTATGTATTAGAGAAATTGAATAAATTGGCAAGCCACCAAATTGACAGCTCAGCCAGATACAGGAAAATCTAACAATATTACAGTGTGAACATGGAGCTAATGTTGTATTATACTTTAGGCATTTTGTAAATGCAAATTCTTTCTTTGCTTGTGAAACACCATAATTTCAGTCTCACGTTTTTTAGCATCACAGCACAGAAATATTTCATTTCTACGGTGACCGGGAGGGGACATGTTCAGTTTGCTGATAGTTTTGTCGTGGCCATGACACGATCTTTGGGACCTGACACCTCCTTGGTGGTTTATGTAGGCAACCAGAACTCTGTCCAGAACTCCTTAAAGGCCAAGATTATTCTGCCATCGTATAGGGCGCCCCGACCCGTCTTAGAGGTGTCCGTCATGACCACTTTACTTCTGGAAGCAGGGCGCAGCATTATCCTGTTCTGATAAAAGTGGGAAGATTTCCATGGAACTAAGGCCTTGACACAGCCGTGGGTCACTCTGAGAGGGTGTCAGCCTGTGCACCAAGCCTGAGGAGGAACACAGCCTTTTAACCAAAGCTGAAGTGGTCGCATATGGAGCAGGCCCAGCGGAACTACTGATGAAGCTGCTGCCATCAGGCCCAGCAGTTTTTGAAACCTCTTGAGGGAAAGAAGAGACCCCACCTTGAACGAGACTGCCATGTTCCTGATTTTCAGCATGCACTCTTAATAGAGCCAACCCTGCATTTGAGTTGAATCAAAGTCTGCCCCAGGAAAGAAATCTGTTGGCTGGGGAGCAGCGAGCTCTTGCCAAAGTTAACTCTGAATCCCAAGTTCTCCAGATGACTGAGGAGCAGGGATTTGTAAGTATAGCTCCTGTCTCGACTGGGGATTCCTATCTGCCTCAGAGGGGAGAGAGCCGAGTCTACGCACTTCGTAAAAGTATGCAAAGCTAGATAGAGTCCGAATGGAAGGACTGTATATTGGTATGCCGCCCACAGCTGGAGTCTAGAAGTGTGGGCAAGTCCCAGGCAGGAGATGCACTCAGTGTGCTTGTCAGGCGTGGGGAAGGAGACATATGCAACATATGCTCAGAAATATGCTCTTTTAGATGACACTGGATGGTGTCAGGGGAGATCGCTGACTCTGCTTGCTTGCTGAAGTGTCGTTGGCCCTCTGCAAGGCTCGTTATGATGGCGAGAAGAGGCGAGTAGAGCAGCTTCAGTCTTCTTCCGAGAAGCGGGATGATCTTCACACAGAAGGAGAAAGATTCTGACTGGCGCCGTTTCTGTGTGACTGATATTGCCAGTCAATTCCACCCTTTCTGGCAGGGTGAAACGCTATTTGTCTGTACGGTTACACAGACGAGAACCAATCAGACTTCAGGATTTGGAGAAAACAGGAGTTTGCCCCATAACCGTCAGCAAAACTGACAAATTGCGAGTGAACCGTATCGAAAAGGAACTTAAAGTTATTGCTCTGAAAGCAGAGGACTAAAGACACCTTCTTACTAACTGCATACTAGTAAATATCTACTTAAAGTGTTAGTTCACCTAAAAATTAAAATTCTGTCATTTATTACAATGTTGCTCCACACCCGTAAGACCATAGTTCATCTTCATTCATCTTACAGCAATTTAACCACCACTTTCAAGGTCTAGAAAAAGACATTGTTAAAAAAGTCGATGTGACTGAAGTGGTTCAACGGCAGGCTCAGTATTGGCTGACGCTGTTCACGTGAGCAGCACGACGTATGCATGTGATGCTGACGCAGGAGCCGGCCAATACTGAGCCAGTGTTCTGACGTAGAACCTGGAAGCGCTGAACGAAAAACAGCATGTAGGAATGACACAGAAGAGAAGATATTGTTGAATAAAGTTATTTTTGTTTTGTTTTTGCGCACAAAACGCATTCTCACTGCTTCATAACATTAAGGTTGAACCACTGCAGTCACGTCGACTTTGTTAACAATGTCTTTAGTACCTTTCTGGACCTTGAAAGTGGTGGTGAAACTGCTGTCTATGGACGAGTCATATACCTCTCGGATTTCATCAAAAATATCTTAACTTGTGTTCTGAAGATGAACAAAGGTCTTACAGGTGTGGAATGACATGAGGGTGAGTAATTAATGATAGAAATTTCATTTTGGGGTGAACTAACCCTTTAAGGAAAAAAAGATAATAACTAAAAACAATTTTAACTGATTCAACAAACACTATTACAAATCACAAAACTGACTGACAAAAACACAAAACAGTGCATTTCTCTTTCACAAACAGCACTAACTGCAAACTTCCTCTCTCAATCACGTCTCTCACTCATATATCATGGACGAGAGCTGGATTTAAAACTCTGAGCACAGCATTAAAGGGAAAAAATCCAGGATCCTTTACATAAAATAAGAGCAATGAACATCCACTGAAACACATGCGGAGGAAATAATACTCACAGAGCACAAGAGGAAGTTGACTGAGCTCCATACTGACTGAATAATGACAGACGGTTAAAGACACAGACTGAGTTAAAGCCTCAAGACTTCCTGATACCTACAGTCAGATCTTTAGGAACATAATGACAGATTAAACACATACAAATGTACCTCATGTGTTACAGAAAACCTTCTGATTTTTTGACTGAAATTTTGTCAGGAATCCTATTGTATCAAATCGAAACTCTCTGATTTGGGATTATGAGACTAAATAATATTCTGATTAATTTAATGAATAGAAAAAAGTCCCCCCCATTTACTACCATAGTACTTATTCAATTCCAACATTCTTCCAAATATCTTCCTTTGTGTATAGCAGAACAAAGACATTTATACAGGTTTGGAATGACTTGTGGGTGAGTAATCATGACAGAATTTTCATTTTTGGGTGAACTATCCCTTTAACTTGATGGAAGAAGTGGAAGTGAACAACTGCTCCTCATCCCACAATGGTTAAAGTCATGGAACTGAAATAGAACAATCCAAACCACAACTACCCACACAGTAGATGATCTATCGAATGTGACCTAAAGCTGGAACTGCTGGCCTCCTGTCGGCAGCGACAATGCATCCTGTTAGCCAAAGCTGGGCCATGTGTGGCAATGATGGCACAGTATGCATGACAGAAGACAGAGGGACGATTATTGGTGAAGGGTTTGTGGCCCATACTAGTCCTGTGATCGTCTGGCCCAGATCAGGCTTGTGACCATGGTCACATTTGAAATTGATATATGCATTTTTTAAAAAAGAGTTCCTAATTTTTAGTTGTTAGAAAGAGATGTTTTTGGCAAATGTACTGAAAATATTTCATAATTAAGAGCAAGACATTTCTAAATTGCTGTAATGAGGTTTTACCTGAAGACCTATTGAGAGTGCAGATAACAAAGCTCACACCAGTGGTCTTCAGATCTTATTATTTTAATAAAAAATATTTTTATTGTTTTTCATAAACCTTATTAAAGTTTGCTCAATTTCTTACACATTAAAGTCCATTATGTTATCCAAATATCGTCCATAAAACAACAATGAATTTCTTAAAACTATAAACACTGTTCTTGTATTTCACAACTCTAAACATAAATATGAAAAAACCTACTGAGCATTGCAGCAATACAAGACAGGAAATTTAAAAACTCTCATTGTGTTTATTGCCTCTATGAACAATAATGTTTTAACTATATAGTTTGAAGGAATGTGAAGGAATATGTGAACTTATATAGAAAAAGATACACAGGAGGAGTGAGACAAATTTAATTCAATTGATTTGTATTGCAATTTTCACAATTCATATTTCTTCAAAGCAGCTATACAGTTTGTAAGTACCTTATAAGCCCCCGGTGAGCATGCCAATGGTGACATTAGAAAGGGACAGGGAAAGTGTATACAAAGCATACATACAAATATGTAATTCAGCCACATAGTATTAACGATAGTAATGACCAAGTTGAGTGAGATGAGTAAGGAGAGTTTGGGCAAGGTGGTGTCTGATTTCTTTGAGATCTTCTCTCCAGATGAGTTTTATTGCTTTATTGCGAGGTGCTTGATCTCAGCTTTTGTCTTAGCAGGAAAATCAAGTCTTACACTTTGTTGGATAGATGTCACACAGGCTCTACAAGCTTCCTTACTAGATCCCAGAAATATGATCACATCAGCCCGATTTTGTCACCTCTAAATTTGCTTCCTGTCTGAATGTAAAATTCTGCTCACTTGCAAGATCTATTTTCACAGTACTTATGTGATTTGAGCAACCTGTGCCAAGCGACTGTTGTGACAATGATTAATTGTCTGCAACAGAGTCCTGCATGGGTGCTGTTTAGTAACCCCCACCCAAAGTATGGCGTAAAACGGAAGTTGCAATACTCTTTTCTTCCCTATTGCGACTTACCAAGTAAACAGCTTCTCAAACAAGAAAAATGTAGGGTGGGAATTTCACAATTGTATGTTTTCGTATTTCAGTGATTCTGACTGCTCTTTTCCCTTTTTCCTGTGTAATAAAGACACACAGGCTCTTTACATAAATAATGGTCCAAACCATTAGATAAATCAACTTATAGGTTTAAAAAAATATGGTCATCTAGTCAGGTCATGGTAGGCACAAAATAGACTAATGTGATTTGTGAAATCTTTCACAGTATACAGTTTTGGGCTTTTAACTTTTCTTTGAATTCTTAACTTCGAGATTTTGATTTGTGAAATCTTTCACAGTAGCTACAGTTTTGTCCAGTTAACCTTTTCCTGAGTCCGTAACATCCTATTCTGATCTGTGAAATATGACACAGTACAGTTTTGGTTTTTCCTTGAATCCTTAACTTCACGATTTTGATTTGTGAAGTCTTTCACAGTAGAGTTTTGGTCTATTGACACTTCCTCACATGGTCCAGTACAAGTCCTTAACGTCACTATTCTGGTTTCACTATTCTTCACTTAAGCAAAACTGTACTGTCACACATCAGAATACTGAAATTGAAGATTTAAGGAAGGATTAACAGACCACAACTGTACTGTGAAAGATTTCACTAATCAGAATAATGAATTTGAAGATATGAGGAGGCGTTAACATACCAAAACTGTACTGTGAAAGACTAGATTTTTTTAATTTATAAGCTGATTTATCTAATGGCTTGGACTGTTATTCAGTGGCTTGTGTCATTATTACACAAGAAAAAGAAGAAACACAACATTGAGAAACACAACAATTTGACAACAATATGCGATTGTGAATTTTTCACAAATCAGGCTCAAACTAAAAGTGATTTTGCATATTTATTGAAAATAGACATTAAACATGAAGAATGAATATTTTTCACATTCCTGACTAGTGGACTTACCAAAGGTTTGATGGACAAAAGCTTTGCTTGACACTAGTTTCAGTCTACTAAGTGACCAACTTTTGGAGCTATACACATTATAAAATTAAGAGTTACTATAAAATAAAATAATAAATAAAAAATCAGACTGAGGCACAGCGTCACCTGTATACAACATGCACACTGCAGATTTATTGCAAAAGAAAGAGTAGAGCCTACCCAAAGTTATGAATATTCTGAATTTTAAATAGAAAAAAAAAAAAAAAATGAAATGAAACCCATGCATCCGTAATACTGCTCCAATGTGACTGTTTCTGATCGCCATCGCCAAAAAGGAACCAATGAGAACCAAACTAAAAGTCCATGAAACACTAAACTGAAACAAGACTGCACTTTACATTATTCCCCCCTCCCAAAAACATAATAGCCCATAGGGCAGTGGAGGAAGGGAGCAGCCAGAGAGGAGACAATAGAGGAAGAAGCCATGGAGGAGTCGATGGAATCAGGTGCCAGGGAGGAGATAATGGAGGAAGTAGCCAGGAAGGAAATGATGGAGGAAGGAGCCAGGGAATGACGCAGAGCAGAGCCATTATGAAGATCTACAGTGGAGCCGATGGAGGGAGGAGCCATGGTGGAGAGGGCCAGGTGGAACCATGGGGATGACCGACTGAGGTAGAGCCATTGGAGGTGGGGACCCAGGTAGAGCTGAAGAGACGAAGACCCAGTGCGACACCGCTGTACTGGAGGGCCGAGGTGGATCCACAGACTCGTGGGACCAAGGTGGAGACGGGGACTCGGCAGACTGAGGTGGAGCCAAAGGGGTGGAGGGACAAGGTGTAGCTGGAGGACCGGAAGTCAGTGGCGCAACCATGCTGATGGCTGACCAAGGCGAAGCCAGAGGGACAAGGGAGCCCGGCAGAGACAATGATGAACCACAGTGGAGACAAGGGAGCGTGGAGCCAAGGTGGAGCCAATGGGTCGACAGGGCGAGGTGAAGTCTGGGGCTCAGAGGCTTGAGGTGAAGCCAGGGGATTGACACACCTAGGCAGAGCTGGCAAACTGGAAGACCTAGGCAGATCCGAGCTGCAAGGTGTGGCCAACAAAAGAGGGCTAAAGGGAGCCAGTGGAGACAGGACCGAATTACTAGATGGAATGGGTAGAGGAGGTGGGAGTGGGAGGCTTGATAGGAGCATCAGTGACATAGGTTTGGTGCTGGGCAATGAAACACACTGAAGGTTGAATGGGACCAGTGGAGGAAAGAGAACTTTAGATGGGACTGGTACATCCAGACAGCTGGAAGGGACCGGCAGAGGAGGAGGCGGCTCAAGTGCAGAGATAAGGATGAGAACTGGCTCGGTGTCATTCAAATCAATCAGCCACTCCAGGCTGTCCAACTCCACCAAAACTCCTACTGGGATGGGCATGGGGACCGGTGTCTGCGGTGGGCTCTGGTTCTGGGTCCATGGTGAGTATTGGCTCTGGGTAGTAGATCAATGACATCAAGAGGGTGGGAGTGGACTGGGAGGACTGTAGTTGAGTGCCGATGTTGTCCTTGACCTCACCGAAGGTAAATGGTGAGCCACACAGCAGCAGCATAATGTCCAAGTACTTTTCCAGGGTCCAGGTGAAATCTCCATCTGGCATCAGTAAGCTGATGTTCTCGTCCAGTTCACTCCAAACAATCCATCATGGTGCGATCGTCCCACGATAAAAGGTGCCAATAGTCCAGGAACTCCTCCCCATATTACTTTATATCTTGGCTATCCTGGAAAATGAAGCACAACAAATCCTCTGGCCTGAGAGAAACTGCTGCTAGATCCATTATTTAAGGTTTGTTCTTCTGTCACAGTTGCAAGAAGAGAGAGTAGAAGCAGGATCTATTTGCAGCAGTCAACTTTAACAACTGATCAAAAATAACAAACACTCCGTAACACTGGGCAGGAACAGGAGACAATGAGAACCAAACGAAATTCTAAACTGAAACAAGACTGCAAGTTACTGTGTTAATGGGGGCATTGATCCCTTCCAGCTGGTGGTGCCCTAATTTGCCTTTGCCAAGAAACGTCCCTGGCAATATAGTAATACAATCTGTAAAGCTACTATGAAATTATATATATATATTTTAAAAAGCGCTATACAAATAAAACTTAATGCACTTGATATCAACAACATGGTGAAAATAATAATAAAAGGAAAACAACTTCTCTTTTTTTTTTTTTTCTTTTTTTTACAAAACTATATTCTAGTAGAAATTGCACAAGTAAAATTTTCTAACACCATGCTGAGGCATTTCGGGGTGGTCCATACATATATTTACTCTCTACAACAGTTATTATAATTGATTTGTAATGTAAGCATAATAAATTATGTCAGTACACACACACAGTTATTTGTACATATAGTTATTTTAGACTAGACTTCAAAAAGGTTGAACAGCCCTGATCTAATGCTTCTTGCACCAATCTGCTTATGAATTGTTTGTAACCTACCAGAGAAATGAATTGATACAGAAATAAAGACTCACTGTGTACAGTGATTTTAACATGATGATAGCTCTCTCCAGGTTCAGACTGACACCAGTACACTCCAGTGTCTGATGGGGCAGTGGGGCTGATTTTACATGTAGATCCTGTTTGTGATCCAAACACTGATGATGAACAATCTTCCAGCCCCCGACTGTCAGTGTATCTTCTGACTGTCCATCCATCAGAGATACTCTTGTTCTCACAGCTCAGAGAGAGAGAGAGACAGATGTGAAGTGTTGAGTTCTGCTGGGACTGATGATCAGAGAGACTGGAGAAGAAACACCTGACAACACAATTACAGCTATAATTTGCAAATGTTTTAAATTTGAGAATGAAAACTCAAAAATGAAACATACTCACCAGTGACCCACAGTAGTTGTGTGTTGCTGTATTTTGTGTAATATGCTGGTTTTCCTCTCTCTGCTCTGCACACATAAACTCCTGTGTGGTTTAGAGCAGCAGAACTGACAGTGTATTTTCCTCCAGCTCCTCTGCTGCTGTCTGAGAGCAGCTCATAATGATTGCTACTCCATGTATGAAGTGAGAATGTGAGATTGTCACCTTAAAGGGATAGTTCACCCAAAAATGAAAATTACCCCATGATTTACTCACCCTCAAGCCATCCTAGGTGTATGACATTCTACTTTCAGACAAATATAATCGGAGTTATATTAAATAATGTCCAGGGTAATCCATGCTTTATACTGGGAGTGGATGGTGCCCCAAATTCTAAAGACAGAATATTTCCACTCATCCATTATAAAAGAAGTCCACACGGCTCGGGGGGGTTAATAAAGGCCTTCTGAAGCGAAGCAATGCATTTGTGTAAGAAAAAATATCCATATTTAAAACTTTATAAACTGTAATCTCTAACTTCCGCTAACTGTCATACGCACGTTCATGAGAGAGTGACGTCCCACCTTATGACGTGACGCATGCGCAGTGTGAGCTCCGGTGATGAACACGGAAGTGCAGAGAAGAGAGCAAAACAAAACACCTGTCATGAATTAAAAGTACAAAACTAGGATTTGTTAAGAAAAATGTCAGAGGATTTTGATATAATCCAAGAGAATACTTTGTTTTTTGCCCAGCCATATTTGTTTGAGCCGGAGTATACCAACCAGGAACTCCGGGAGATGGAGGAGGCTGCAGCAGCAAAAACTGAAAAACTGTTGGCCGAGGCATGTTTATATTGTCGGAGTAAATGCCAATCACTAGCGAAAATCACGTTAGCCAAACCCCGTAAGTCACATCACCAAAAACAGGCAGGCTAAGAGGGAGACAACACACCCAGATAGCAAGCAGTAAACAAATTGTGCAACTGATAGAGAGAGCGGTAACTCACCCATCTGATGAGCCAAAAATAATTCACCATCCACTCCCAGTATAAAGCATGGATTACCCTGGACATTATTTAATATAACTCGGATTATATTCGTCTGAAAGAAGAATGTCATATACACCTAGGATGGCTTGAGGGCGAGTAAATCATGGGGTAATTTTCATTTTTGGGTGAACCAACCCTGTATTTCTACCAAACCTGACCTTTACAAGCTAATATAACCTTTTTTAAAATGTTAAAATTCTGTCTCCTAGCCCAGCCTCATATACAGAGATAAATATTTGTTGTCATTTGTAGGTTGATTTCCAAGGTAAATACTGGCACTATCAACCAATTGTAAGAGTTGCAATGTTGCAACAAGAATTTCAATGTTATTGATGGAACCCATGTAGTCAGGTTGATTCGGTCATATTAAAAATAATATTAGACTTGAATAAAACCAGTTAATTTAGATGTTATCAGATGAAGCACATTATAACAGACCTGATGAGACAGTTTGAGTGAACCAGCTGAATGTCCAGCCTGTAGAGGAGCTGTTAACCTCACAGATCAGAGTCACTGGATCTCCTTGAGTCAACCACTTCTGAGGAGAAACACTTAAATCTGCTCTGGGATCTGAAATTGAGAAATCACTCATTAATAACATGTTAAACGTGTGTGTTCATGAAGAGATGATCAAACTCACCTGATACTGTCAGTGTAACTTCATCACTGCGGTGTGACCAGCGTGATCCTTCAGTCTTTGATCCATCACAGGAGTATTTACCAGCGTCAGACTCAGAAACAGAACTGATCAGGTTTAATGGACACTTTGGCTTTTGGTCTTTCTGTATAATGACAGCAATTCACAATGATAACAATGTGCTTGTCAGGACATACACAGAGGCAGACAGGTAAGTGTATAACACGTAGTTTATGAAGATCAGAGGCACGGAAACGGACAGACGGAGAATGCAGGTGAGTAATGTCACAAGCACTTATGAACAGTCGCTTAGCTGAAGAGTAATAAAGGAATGTCTCTTTGTAGGAATGGTATCAGCGATAGATGAAGGACTGACAAGGGCAGACGGGATGAAGAAGATCCAGATGGCTTGGGTAAGAAGCCGGTAAGTAGTCCAGGAACGTGTAACGTTGTGCTTTCCATTGACGAGACCAGACAAAGTGGTGGAGTGAACATGGGGCTTAAGTAGTGGTGTGCTGATGAGTGCTAACAATGGTGATAGCTTTCAGATGCAGGTGATTGATGATGGTGTACCGATGAGGAACAGAAGGGATGCTGGGAAATGGAGTGCAGGAAAGGTGACTGAACTGGTGACTGTGACAGTACTCCCCCCTCCCCGTAGGCGCGTCCTCGCGCCGTGGATAGATAGCCGGGGAGGGAGGGCGTCCTGAAGTCGTGACGGGTGATCCGGGTGATACAGGGTAGGTTGTCTCCAGGACGGTACTGGCTGATCAGGGCGCCATGGAGGATCAGACAGCTTGGGAAGCCATGGCGGTGCTGGCCATCCGGGAGGCCATGGCGGTGCTGGCCATGGCGGGTCAGGCCGTTTGGGACGCCATGGCCTTGGCCCAGACCCCAGGCTCGGCCACCAAGGTCGGGGACGGATAGCCCCCCCTAAAAAAAATACTTAGGTGAGACTTTGGGTTTTTGGCCTAGAGAAGACTCTTGAGCGGGCTCGTGGGCTGGAGCAGGCTCGGGGACTGGAGCGGAGTCTGGAGCTGACTCGGGGACTGGTGCCGATGTGTGTGTTGTCCAGACACACATAAATGCTAACACCATGATAGGTACTAAAAGGTCCTCTGGGATAGGAGCTGAAGCCGCCTCTGGACTCGGGACGAACGAGAGAGCCGCCTCTGGACTCGGGACGAACGAGAGAGCCGCCTCTGGACTCGGGTACTGGGACTGTGGTAAGGGACTGGAATCATCACTGGATTGAGGTCAGGGACAGGATCCTGGATGAGGAAGAGATTTATAGCTGTGGAGGCAGCCATCTTGAAATATATAAACGATATGAGGTGTCGTTTATATATTTACATTGCTAACTAAGCAATCGGCGCATACCTTGCCGTGAGCAGAAGCCGTGACCAATGACGTGTGATAAGAAGCGTGACACTTTCGTCGCCCCCCTTCTCACCTGAGAAGCCGTGTGAGAAGCTACGTGACGTCTGCGCCGTGACGTCTGAAGTAACTTTTGCCAGTTGTTATTTTGTAAATTGTCTGAAGTTCTGTAAATTAGTGTTTTTGCTTTGTTTTGAGCACAACATTTTAGCACCTCAAAATCACTGAATATTTCTCCATTTCCTAATTTTGTTTAAATATGTTGAGGAAAACATGACCTACACTATTAGCCAATCAATGAACTGACATTAAAAGATGTGCTATTGTTTAACTTGAAAATGCCTGGGCTTAATGTCCTAAAATGACAACCAGAGACAACTAATCAACACATTTCTCTTGTCATAAACACTACTGCTAAGATAATGACAGCATTATCCAAGTAAAACACGAGTTTTGTCCCCTATAGAAACCCTTTATAAGAAAAGTGCATGATGCATTAAAGACAGTTAAATTAAAAGACCAAATTCGAAATTAAAAGATTAATTCAGAGTGCAAGCAATGGCCCATTATCAAGTAAACACTTTAATCATGTAATATTTTAGTAGAAATTATAATATAGTAAGCTATAGCCTATAATACTGGGAAAAAGAAATACACAGAACAAACTGTCATATTAGTTGAGACAGCATATTAGAATGAATAAAAATAATTATTCCTAGGATAAGCATTTCACAGATGTCAAGTAAAACTATATTGTCAGAACATGGTTAAAGAAATTTAATGGTTATACATTCAAAAGTATGGAAACAGATAAGCTTAAAAACAAGGAAAATAAGCTTAAAATATTCCTTATCCTGTGGCTCCCTCTAGTGGACAACATTTTCAGGTAAACCTCTTTCAGATGAAATGCTGATCGTTAAGAAATTGCTGTTAGCTTCCCGAGCATCAATAACTGTATTGGCTTTGATGAGTCTGAGACTCCCGGCCTGAGATTGTGTCCCAGATGGCATTAAATAATTTGTGAATATTTGTAAATATTCATGGCTTAAACAGCTGGAAAATTGACATACTGCAGTTCTGTGGATGTTTTTTCCTAGGCCGGGTTATTATAGTTAAATAACAAAAACTAAAACTATTAAAAACATTTATGCTAATCGAAATAATCCTGTAATATAAGAAAATATAAATATTAGTTTAAAAAAAACGAAAACTAGAAATGTTGCCTTGTCAATGTCATCATTATCTTTTCATTAACCGACAAGGTCAAATAAAATTAGAATTAAATGAAATTACAATGGATACGTGTCTGTGACCCATTAACAAAATCACAGGGGTTTAGTTTTAGCCTTCGTGAACAAATAGCAGAATAAACAACAGAACATGAGGATTCGTCATCATCATCAGGCACCTGCAGCGCTTCTGAATGGAGAAAAACAGGATTAAATCCTATAAAAGGAATAAATAGCATATGCGCAAAATTTATTTCACCTAAATAATAAACATATTAACAAAATGAAAGGAACAAAATGCGACAAGTAATGGACTAAGCTATATCTATATGCTGAGTTTCGGTTCATTTTTGAGAAGTTCACAGAAAGAAAACCAAGACGGCAGAAAATTCTTTTTGTTTTCTTTATTTTACAAATAATTTTTTGCTTTTATTGTGAATGAACAAAAAATAGGCCTATTTAACCCTTCACAGATTCGAAATGTGTTACATAAATGTGACCATAAATGTCTGAGTATTTACATTTTTTTCCGCTTTTATAAGAAAATGTAAGTGATCGCGCCGGCGTCTCACGCGCACACACAACATAATTATTATTATTTTTTTTTTTTTTTATGACTGAGCACTGTTCTTAACTCACTTACCCAGCAACATCACCTAAAAAAACTATAATAAATACCTTAATGTATTCAGTGACATGTTTGACCAAATATAACTAAAGCTTAAATATAATAATTCAATTTATTGCATTAGACAAATCGAATGCAAGCACATAAGAACAAATAAATAAGTCTACTAATAATAATTAATGCAACACATGTCAAACGAGCGTGTATAACCATGCAATATATTTGTTAATTTCGTTGTGCTAACCTTAAGGTTTTTTATGCCATTGAAGCACTTTTACATTATTTTTCTAAGTAAACATGCGCTTGTATAAAAAAAAAAAAAAAAAAAAAAAAAAACATGTTTGACCGTCGAGCACGTCTCTGTTGTGTTTTATTTGTTTAGCTGCTTCACGCCAAGCGCGCACTTGCAGTGTTACCATGGCCACTTATATGCATCTTTGGGCTTGTTAATCCTTTTTTTTATTATTATTATTTTCCATATAAAGAGGTGAGGGCCTTAGTTCAGCTGGAATGGCCCTTGTGCCGGTGTGTCCTTTACACTAAGAAAAGTCAGCTGTTAATGCAGTGCTTGCGCAACAGAGGTGGCCGGAGGAATGGCCCAGCTTCAATCATTAAGACGGATTTGTAATGCTTCCTCCAACACTTACACCTTAAAGCTTCCTTTGGGCAAAATAGGAATAAAGCTAAAATATTATCATCAATGTTATCCACATACATTATCCAGACGTTAGTCCACACGTACGTTATCCAGGCGTTTATCCACACGTACGTTATTCAGACGCAAAGTAAAAAAATATACTTTCTCAACTACGTCGCTGCCGCGCACTTTGAGCGCAGCTCCAACACGTGACCGTGACGTCTGAATACTGTGGGATTTTGGCCAGACGGCTGGCGAGCGTATACACGTTAGTTCTCCTCTTGCTAAGCAATCATTAAATTTTGTAGAAATCACCCCTCATAAAACGACACCTCATACATAGGTCCCAGAGTGGATAAATCTGAAAACGCCTTCTTTGCGTTTTCGTGTGGACAGCCTATCCGTGTATTTTGTGAATAGAGATCGGATAGGGTAAGCTCCGGCTTCCAGTGGACGTAGCCTAATATAGTCCACTTGAAGGAGTGAATGAAACGAGTGAGTGAATTCGGACACTGAGTGCGCCGGAAGGGCTGCCGATTTCGCATAGTTTGTGCTTGCTGTTTAATCATTTGAAATGTAGCAAACTGGTAGCAGTAGTAATGAATATTTATGGTAAACTCTGCCATGAAAACTAGCATGTACAAACCTCAATTAAACGATTTAATGATCAATTAAAAAGGAAATTATACCTGTATGATATTATACTGGACCAGCGAGGTTTGGAAAATGAATTGATTCAGCTGCATCTCCTGGCGAGACGCGGGAATTCATTCAGCGCGCGACTCTCACAGTGCATAATGGGTATTCTCTAGCCGTTGAGCTTGCATCGGTTGTACACTCGTTATTGCAGTGCATTGAGGGATTGAATAAGTGCGCTCAACATTGTCCACTATGGTTTCGGACACCACTACAAATGGCTGTCCCCTCAAATAGTGCCCTATTTAAGGGTATAGGGGGCGATTTCGGACACAGCCATAGTTCTCTGTTCTCGAAGTGGATCAGACACCTACGAGATTAAGGGCGGATATCGCGGGATTCACACTCATGCGCTGTGTTGCTGATAAACTGGATGTAATGTAAGTTCTGTTGCTTTTATATGAAAATAAACATAATGAACAATACACCCAAGTACTTGTTATCTATTTCCATTCGAAAGGCGTGTGTATCAATCATTTTTATTTTAATTACATACATGCTTTTATATATTTTTATAAATATGACAACAATCACATAACTCATAGAGAGATTGCACTGTCAGAGAGTTTGGGAATATTCACTCATAATTTATACACATAAAATCATGATATTAGAGTTTTAAAATCAAAGATTACAGCCCGGAAAGTACTGCGTAACAATTAACGAATTTACCTTTCGATAATTATAGTGTATAAAGTAAGTACATGTAAGAATAGGGGAACAATATGTAAAGTCTTGGGAATAAAGGGGTAACAACCAGGAAAATAACAAATTATTTATACTGTAAGTATTTTAGAACTAAGGGGTACTTATACTATTATGATAGACAAAATCAAAGTCTGGACCATTACGCTGAATGACAATTTTACACTTTGGAACATTATTTCCCCCATATGTTGAAATATCAAAGTAGACACAATACTTGCATTTAACAAGATTTTTTTTATGTATATAAAAAGACTTTTGTCAATTTTATTTGATGCGGACACCAAAATGGTGACATCTCGTCTTTGACCTATATATATATATATATATATATATATATATATATATATATATATATATATATATATATATATATATACATATATATATATATATACATATATAACAATATATATATAAGGAACTATGCAAAAATAGTGCAAAAAATACACTGTTTTAACCAATGTATAAGCAACTGAATGTTGACATCACTGCCAAAATAAATAAATTTACAATTGCTGTCAACCACACAACCATATTGAAAGTAAATAAATTAAATAGAGCATTGAAAAATATGCTATAAAATTAAACATGAGAAAAAGAAAACATTTTTGTTGCATTGTGTCTATATGACATCAATCTGGAAACACTCTGGGACTGGATTTTGGAATCCAGCGCCTTGAAGTTTCATGTACTGGATAAAGGTGTCTCTCATATGCATAAATATAATGTAATGTAACATCCCCTGACATATAGAGAAAGAATAAATACAGAGAAAATAATACTCACAGAGCACAAGAGGAAGTTGACTGAGCTCCATACTGACCCAATAATAATAGACTGTGTTAAAACCTCAAGACTTAATCTACAATATGGGTGTGTAACGCCAAAAGAGTTGAACGTTCATCTGGCTCTTTCATGTAATAATGTTACTGGCTTTATTAATAAATTTATGGAAGTTAAAAAAAAAAAAAAAAAAAAAAAAAAAAAAAACGGAAAGTAGGGAAAACTGCTTGGTTATCAGAAACCACACCACAAGTAGGCTATTGCATAACAGGGTTTAGGTCTACGTAACAAAACTAGCCCAATGGTGAATCAAAATAACCCAAAAGTAGCCCAATGTATATTTTTTATATATAGGCTATATATATATATATATATATATATATATATATATATATATATATATATATATATATATATATATATATATATTAAAACTCCTTTGTTTATTCCAGATAATCATTGGGATTAAGAGATTTAAAACATTAGCTTATACAACCTTAACGAATTAGTGGAAGACGTCACTTCGGTAAGCACATAACTTTTACAACAACTATAATCAAAGGCACATTTACGGAGCCCCGCACATGACATGCAAAAAGTAAATTGTGCGCACGATTTACTAATGCGTTCCCTCGATTTACCAGAGGTGTAAAGAGTACCTGAAAACCATACTTGTGTAAAAGTACAGATACCTTACAGCGAAAATTACTCCATTACAAGTCACCAATTCCAATACGACTTGAGTAAAAGTCTTAAGAGCATCTGATTTTAACAGTAATTGAGTATTTTACTCGTGCTGAATATAGGCTCAAATATGCACTAGTCCTCGTCACCTGAGAGACATGCTGGTGAAAATAAGAAACAGTTGATTTGTAGGATGAGAAATCATGTTTATTTTCTAAAATCAAAATAAAACTGAACACCTCAATATTGCAATAAATCAAGGTCGACAGTCTTAGTTAAGCTCAAGTGCCCCAAAAAGGCCATAAATAATCCAATATCCATCCAATAAACCAAAAGATCTTGTCAATATAGCGGATAAATAAAATTATATTAAGTAAAATTAAAAAGTCAAAGTCTACTTGCACTGGATGTGCTGGTTTGTTATTTAAGATGTTTATTCGTTTGTGAAAGGGAGTTGCTTGTTATGTATGTTGATGATGAGACTGTCCAATGTTTGATCGGCATTTTAGTAATATTATAAAGAGCGCATGGAAATGCTAGAGCAGCGCACACTTTGTAATCTGACACCGCTTGTTAGTAGCGGCAGCTCGGTCTGTTTAATATAGCTGCATATTGCGCTCATATAGTAAAATAAGCTCTGGTTTACTGTTACATTATATTATTTTAATTTATCAGTGTATAGTTATACAGTTCTAATCTCTGTATTTTCGGTCATGTCATATCCTGTATATTTATTATCCTCATTTTGTTTTCTCAGAGAAACCACATTGATGTGCATATCCACACAATAAATATTAAGATCAACCACGTTCACTCTGGAATAGCTGCAGTTCTTTCTGACCGAAGAATTAGGCCAGTGGTGTCCCAACCATTTAACTGCACACAGAATATCTCACAAAAGGCAAAACGCACAAGATATAGTACCTTCAATGACCTTAGATGCCGATATCGCTTCTTTATAGCAGAAATAAACTGCTGCAGAAAAAGTTAGGTGCCATGCAAAATGTAATGTGTAATTGCATTACTCATCACAAATGTATTGGAGTAAAAAGTACATTTACTTGCTCAAAAATGTAGTCAAGTAGTGAGTAAAAGTTGCCAATATCTTTGATACTCAGTACAACTACAAAGTAGCCTAAAAGATACTTAAGTACAGTAACTAATTACATTGACTCAAATACTTTACACCTCTGCGATTTATAAATTGTGCGCATGATTGAGCAAATCGAGGGATCGAATTAGTGAATCACGCATTTCATTTGCGGGATCCGTACACATACTATAAGTAAATTCTATTAAAAATTATCTTCTTGTTCTTTGTTGTCTACATTTACATTTCTTGCATTACACTTTACACAGTTCTCTGCAGTGTAGTTCACTCATGAAACTTTGCAGTACTGTGATAATAATAATAATAGTAATAAAAATAATAATAAAAAAAATCTTTTGGTGGGGCGTGGGCTCTCACTGGCGCCCTCCAGCTGTTTGCGCCCTAGGCGACCGCCTAGTTTGCCTATGCCTAGAAACGGCACTGCCCAGTCATACAAGTAATGAAGAATACAAATTATTTCAGGAAAATAAAATATTTGCCATATGCAATTCATGTAGGTTTATTCTTCTGTTACATCATATTGATATTCATACTGGCATTAAATGCCACAGTTTAATGGGTAAAATTTATCAAGGAGATAAATTCAACACACATGCGCGCATTATTAGGCTTTTATTTGAGGACGTAACATGAAAGTGTGTGGTGGCTGCTTCGTCCGACAAAGCTTCTTTCACAGGGCTTTGGCTGCTTTATTTTTTACTAAACACCAGATGGCGCTGTTTTCGACACTCTCAAAGCTTTGAATCTTTTCCTGAAACAGTGTTCATCCATGTGTTCATTTACCCATCACTAGTGACTGGATCTAACACCGTAAGATGACGCACAGCTAACCCACAGCGAAACCACACACAAAACACCTTAGAAGAGCGGCTCTCTCACTGTATGACTTGACAGACAACTAGTTGTCCAGTGCGGTTCCGTTCACACAGCGTGAATATTCCGAGAATGCAGTTGTGAGTCCTGAAAATGTAGGGGTGTGAGTTTAGTTATAGAATGCAGTTGTCACACCCGTAAATAACCGTACTGTGTGTGAACATAACCGTATTAAGGACTCAAATACAGGACTGACAACCGTATTGTGAACGTGGCCATAATTTAGAAGTAATAGGCTATTTTCTATCCTGTTTTGACCCTCTCTTTCAAACACTCCATTTTAATAGGCTTGTCAAGATTTGGAAGTAAATGCCCACTACATTGGTTGGATAACAGTTTTGTATATTAAAATAATTTTCAACATCCCCACTTTTTGTTTTGAAACTTCCGATGCTGAAAATGGTAATCAGTCAAATTCC
The DNA here is from genome assembly GCA_037950675.1 of Hypophthalmichthys molitrix. Taxonomy (NCBI): domain Eukaryota; kingdom Metazoa; phylum Chordata; class Actinopteri; order Cypriniformes; family Xenocyprididae; genus Hypophthalmichthys; species Hypophthalmichthys molitrix. The sequence continues at coordinate 37,673,144 of CM075494.1, forward strand.
TTCAGTTTTAAATATGGATAGTTCTCTTACAAAAACCCATTTCTTCACTTCAGAAGGAACCCAGTCATATGGATTATTTTTATGATGGATGCGCTTTTTGGAGCTTCAAAAACTCGGGCACTATTCAATGCCTTCAAACTCTGGGAAGAGCCAGGATATTATTTAATATAACTGATTATGTTCAGCTGAAAGAATAAAGTCATATACACCTCGGATAGCTTGAGAGTGAGTAAATTATGGGCTAATTTTCATGTTTGAGTGAACTACTCCTTAAAGACACTATAGTGCAGCACGCCTGTATTGTCTGTCCCTAACTTCTTCTCACTGCCATTCAAGCTGGATGTGGATGCTAGCGTGCCGTCATTTTGCAGGAGGATGTATGTGTCAATCATCCTGAATGCTGTTTTTTGAGAAAGTTTTTTTTAAACCTCAGCTGAATTAGCATAACTGGGAAATAAGCTTTGGCCTTACCGCTCGCGTTGCAGTATTTTGAGTTGTATGTGGGGTCAAGTTCATTGCCTGTTGTGGTCTTTCAGATCATAACCCATTGGTTTTCGTGTCCCATATGCATAATTCTAACCAACAAATAATGTGCTGGGCATTAAAAAAACAATTTTTAGTTCTATTTAGAAAAGATAGTGTTTTGGTGGTTTAAAATGGTTAAACAACAGTGTGTTGATTTTTAGTTTTTGTTTTTTTTTGTTTTTCCAATATGTATTGATAACTTTTGTGTGTTCTTTCATTGATGTTCTTTGAGTTTCAGATCTCCACTGATTTGCCAATTTACCCTTCACCGGAAGTTTGATTGACAGGCGATCTGACCAATCGTGGCGCTGAATCCGCCATTTTGTCCGACAAACAAACCAGAGACAGGAGAGTTAATAAATTAACGTTGGTTGACTTGAACTTAAAAAATTGTCTTTCTGCGGTTGAAACAACATACCTTCTAATGTTAATTAATGTTTATTACTAGTAGGAAGAGATGATCGGTTCATGTACTGTACATGTGGTGCCGCTGTGCTGAGAAATCGAGTTCCCCCAGGAACGGGGTCTCCTTTAGGACTCCAAGTGATCCCACTGGTTCAACAGACTTTTAATGGGTAGTACTGTTAGCGCCTGATTACAATTCCTGCTAAATCACTTTATCATTTATATTGTTTAAAATCCATTATAATGACCATTAATGTCTTATAAATTACATGATACATATACTGTATCAGTATATATATGTATATAACTGAAGCTATAGGTTGTGAAATCAAGCATTTGTCGTTCTTACTGTTTTTTAGTTAGCTTATGTACTAGCATAGCATACATCTAAGCCTAGCCTATTAGCCTGATAGCTATAGCTTATGTTATATTAGATATGTTTTTTGCTTTCAGTATAGTTCCCAATTACGTTTCAAATTAATGTTTGTGTGTACTTAGCACGATAATTAATTTATTACAAATTTATTATAGTTGTTACGTCCTGAGGACGTATTATTGTGTATGTGTTTGAATGTGTATTTTACTCTGTGTTGAGTATTATTTGCCTTGTGCCTCTGTCTCTCTCCCTGACTCTGTTTGCCTTGCAGTTAATTAGCCACACCTGTTGCTCGTTAGGAGTGTGCTGCAGAGCTACCACTATGAGAGCAGAGTGAACACTGCTTGTAGAGGTTCACTTCTCCCCTGCACCAGATTTGTGTGTTTTTCTGTGCAATTGAGTGTAAAACCAGTGTGTTGACTTTTGAATTGAAGTAACTTTGCACACCTTGTGGTTTATGTGTTCTCTGGTGATAAAAGTGTTGCAGGCCTATTGTTATCAGGTAGTGATTTTTCTTTTCTTTCTAACATTGTTTCGGTAATTAAAAGGTATTGTATTTTTCTTATATTAATTGTTTTTATTAGTGATGGGAAACTGAGGCTTTCTGAAGCATTTGAGAAACGGTTCATTACTCGAAGCTTTTAACACAGTGCACATTAGCGACATCTGGTGGTCAGACTTGTTTTCTCCACCTTATCTAAATCATCGCGGAGCCTTTTGCACATCCTCCACAGAGGTCGATAACCTGAAAGAAAACAGGAAGGAGATTTGTTCTTGATTAAACCGCAAATACACAACCATATATAGTATAAATATTAACTGTGCTGCTTGTCAAATGGATACATTTAGTGCTTATAAATAAGGCAAGAATCACTAAACTATTGCTCATACTTAGGGATTTCAACAAAATATTAGTATTAAACTTTGGCCTCTGTCATTTGTGTTATTGATATGAATGATATCTCAAATAATGCAGCTTGTTAAGGAACAATGTGCTAATATTCTGATCAATTAGACTCATAAACTGCACCTGGCAGACAAAGAAAAAGGCACAAAGTATCTCACAGATTACAAGCGACAAGTCATTTTACAGACCAGAACATCATAGAGACAAGCAACCACAGAGAACACCCTAGAAATAACCAAGAACACCATAGAAACCACTGAAAACCTCTGAAAACCACACAAACACCACAAATTGCCTAACATCCTACCATAGATCCAGCAAGATAACAAGTACCACTCTCTTTCTTCTGTGCTTGTTTACACCAGCAACTGTCACAACAGTTAGAGTATACTTGAAGCAACATTTTATTGTGCTTCATGTACATTTCCAATACAATTTCAGATCATTACAAATACATTAGCATTACACTACTAGTTTATTATAAAGCTGATTTTTTTCAGTATATGCACATATACACTTTGAAATCTAGAAAACTTTAATGTGCGATGTATTACAAATATTCTTACAGTACATAAAGTACAGCAGCATTTAATTAAATGAAAAAAAATAAAATTCAGTTATACCTGTATTACTGAAAAGTTCAAAATTTTACATCAATGAATAAGCATTACAATGCAATTTTCTGAAAAAAAGTAACTGAAAAACAGTGAATAGTGCATTGTTTTTTTTTTTTTTTTTTTTTACAAATGTAAGCATGCAAATGCCTGAACCAAACAAAGAAACAGAAGAGTTTAAATGTCACAACTTCATCTTCAAGTAGAGAGTCACTTCTTTGAGCACGATTTGCAATTTCTGCAACAGAGGGCTTGCAATACAGACACTGTAATATTTGAAGGCTGCTTTATCACAGGATCCGTGAAAGGGAAAAAATAATTTATATAAAATTAACCAATGAATAACAGTTTTGCATCCATGATTGAATATATAGTATTATAATTTGCATTGATATTCATTAGAATTTCATTGACTTAATTTACCTTTTGACTATATCCTCATCAAGCTTGTGTCACAGACACGCCAGGTTCCAACATCACCCAATCACAGCGCACTCAATCCCCAGAGTACTGGTCACATGCACCTGCACCTCATCAGCACGCCAATCTGCACCAGCATAAAAGACACTCACACTCACTCAGTCATTGTCCGGTCTCGTACGCATCTAGTACCCTAAATGCTTACCTCTTGGACTCCATTGAATCTACTTTACCTGTCTCCAAGTCTCCTCGTGTTGTTCCAGTTTGTGTGTGAGTGTCTCCAGTTCTCCTCGTCAGCCATCTCAGCACTTCTCCACGGATCTTCACTCCTGCAAATCACCCAAAGGACAGTATTACCATTTATCATCACCTACATCATACTTCATTCATCTTCACTCACCTGCACCACCGTATACTCTGCTGTGTGTAAATAAAGTCTTGTTACCTGTTACCTCTGCCTCTGCCCCGTCTGTATTGTAACAGCTTGACATGAGTGTCCATTTTTATCCTCTTGTCTGTCGTCACTATACAGCACTCTGAGTTACAATGAACATAATTTTAGAAGAAGCCCAACAACACTTACAGTGAGCACAGTTCAATCCTAAAGTCACCGATATTGATATTTGAAGCAATAAAGCAACCTGTGAGCAGTGGCGTAGCGTCTGGGCATGCAAGGTATGCACGTGCATATGGGCCCGGGCGGATTGGGGGCCCGCTACTATTACGGGCTTAACCCCAAAGTATACTTTCCGTCCACGTGCAGCCCAATTTTTGTATAACAGCCCATGCGAGAGTGAACTGAGTGCTTGAAAACAAAAGTCCACTAGATAGTCCGCTGTGCACACGCCGAACGCGTCTTTCGGCAGCCAAATACTTTCAAAGGTTCGCACTCGCGTCTGTGCGCGAGACAGAACCCGTGTACATGTTCAGAAAAATGAAGTATAATAGAAATAATGTTGTCAATAACTTGCTATAGCCTATCTATGGGAAATGTACTGAAAATCATTAAGAATCTTAATAAATGGACCATAAAATGTTCAATGCCATGTCTATGATTGTATTTGACCGGTATTCGCTTTTCTGTCATTTTTAAAGTGGGTTTCTGAAACTTATGCATGCAGTAATGTAAGTAGTACGGAATTTTAAATTAGTCATATTGGTTTTCTGGGAAAAAAAAAAAAACTCGTACTGGGGTGGATACTCTTTATTCAACGAAATAAAATGCACATAAAACGTGATGGAAAAAAAATATTTAGAGAAGAAACTTATAGTAAATGTATTAGGAATAAAACGTGCATTAAAAAAGTCTGTGACAGAATAATTAATACATAACTGGATTAATTTTCGGACTCATCGCATCTGAAACGATGCTATGATCATTCTGAAATTCCAGAGCCAGAGTCAAATCGGTCGAATTCAAACGTAGACTGCGTTGAAAAGCCGTTTTTTGACATTTTTGAAATAGATCCGCAATGCAAAGTCAAAATGATGGAGGAGCGCATATAGTGTTGTAGTGCTGGTTTTGTCATTCCTAGAATTGTTTTTACCATTTTTGTCTGTGTAGTACCCTCACCGCCTGATGAGGGAAGATGTAAATGTTAATAAAACACAGGACACGGAGCTGCTGCTGCTTCACCATCAGAGTCTGTGTATTGTTTTTTTTTTTATAACCATTTAAAACAGTTCAAATATTTTCTTTATATTCCAATGAGAGACAGCATCACTTATAAAAAAAAAAAGTTAATTATGTAAATTTCTCATTGACTTCTGTGTCCACAATTAAACATATAATCTATAATATAATATAACACATACATATATAACATTCTGCATGACAGCATAAACATTATGCTGTATTAAACATCTGAAACAACCCTGAAAATGTTTGTCAGCAGAAATTATCCCTTTTTTTATATACATTTTCAGTACAAACAACTTATTTTGTGAAAAATACATCTTTTAAAGCACAGCCAACTACACCTCATAACTGTTGCATTATTTATCAAAAAAACACATTATATTCATGGATTAACTATCCATTATCACACTATTTGTCAGACCGCATGGTCTCCATCGTTAGCATGTGTTACAGTACAGAAGGGTCGGAGACAGGAGATAGCAATAAGGATGTTTATTTGAGAGACACAGCAGAGTAAACAGAAGTGCAGGTGAGTAGTGAAGGTTTGTAAGGTGAAATGGATCGATGAGATGAGAAGATACTGTCATTGTATGCTTGCAGGTGAGAAGATCCTGGGAGACGCTGGAGACTGGAGACACTCTCACACAGACTGGGAACACACAAGGAGACTTGGAGACGTTGGAGACAGGTAAGTATGTCGAGATGAGTCCTTGAGGTAAGCATGTAGGTTAGTCTAGATGCGAACGAGATCGGACAGTGAGTGAGAGTGTGTGAGTGTCTTTTATGGTGGTGGTGATGATTGGTGAGCTGATGAGGTGCAGGTGCGTGTGATCAGTACTCTGGAGAAGGAGTGCGCTGTGATAGGGCAGTGTTGGAACCTGGCGTGTCTGTGACAGCACGGGTACGGTCTCCTCAGACCAGGAGATGGTACTGACAATAACATCTTCCGGTAGGATGGGTTCTGGGTCTTCGGATTTCTCTTCAGGGGCATGTAGACGGGAGAGTGCATCAGCTTTAACGTTCTTAGGTCCAGGACGGTAGGAGATTGAGAAATTAAAGCGTGTGAAGAATAGGGCCCAGCGTGCTTGTCTAGGGTTGAGTCTTTTGGCGGATCGTAGGTACTCAAGGTTTTTATGGTCAGTTAGGACGAGGAAGGGATGTTTAGCTCCCCCCAACCAATGCCTTCACTCTTCCAGAGCAAGCTTGACAGCGAGGAGTTCTCTGTTACCAATGTCATAATTCATCTCCTCCAGGTTGAGCTTGCGGGAGAAGAAGGCACATGGATGGAGTCTACTTGGGGTCCCCTGCTGGTGGGACAACACCGCTCCTACTCCAGTGGTGGAGGCGTCCACTTCCACCACGAAGGGCAGCTCAGGATCGGGATGAACGAGGAGAGGAGCGGTGGTGAAGGCTTCCTTGAGGGCGTTGAAGGCGTTGGTGGCTTCAGGGGTCCAGGACAGAGACTTGGGCTTATTGCGTAGAAGGTTGGTGAGTGGGCTGGATAGGGAACTGTAACTCTGGATGAATCGACGGTAGAAATTGGAGAAGCCGAGAAAGCGTTGAAGCTCCTTGATGGTTGTGGGAGTGGGCCAGTTCTTGATGGCTTCCACCTTCCTCGCGTCAATCCGGATGCCACTGCTGTCGATGTTGTAGCCTAGGAATTGTACGGAGGGCTGATGGAAGGAACATTTCTCGGCTTTTAGGAAGAGGTGGAATTTCCGTAGGTGTCCCAGGACCTCCGCAACGTGATGGCGATGTTCGGCCAGGCTCCGGGAGTAGATGAGGATATCATCGATGTAAACCAAGACGAACTTGTGGAGGAACTCCCGGAGCACCGCATGAATGAAGTCCTGGAATACGGAGAGGGCGTTGACCAGGCCATACGGCATAACGAGATAATCATAGTGGCCGGTGGGTGTCACGAAGGCGGTCTTCCACTTGTCCCCCTCGCGTATCCGGATGAGGTTATACGCGCTGCGGAGGTCCAGTTTTGTGAAGACAGTGGCACCACGGAGATGTTCCAGGGCTGATGGGACGAGAGGAAGGGGGTAACGGAACTTTACTGTGATGTTGTTTAGTGCTCGGTAGTCAATACATGGCCGCAAGCCTCTGTCCTTCTTTGCCACAAAGAAAAAGCTGGAAGCAGCAGGGGAAGTAGACGGCCGGATGTATCCTTGAGCTAGGGCCTCCTTGATGTATTCCTCCATGGCCTTCTCCTCCGGGATAGACGGGGTAGATTCTTCCCCTGGGCACTGGCTCACCTGGAAGCAGATCAATGGCACAGTCCCATGGCCGGTGTGGAGGCAGCTTGGAAGCTCGTTGAGGGCAGAAGACATCACTGAAGGGTGCGTAACACTCTGGGATCTCCACCGAGCGTTGTTCAACAGGGCTCTCGATGGTGGTGGCGCAGACAGAGAGATGTTCGGGGAGTGGTGATGATGGAACTGGGAGCTCAGGGAAACAGGTTTCGCCCCACTTCAGGACTTCGCCGGTCTTCCAGGAGATAACTGGGTTGTGCTGCTCCAACCAGGGACGCCCTAGTATCACGTCAGCGGTGGATTCCTCCAGAACCAGCAGATGGAGATGTTCGACGTGTAGCAGGCCAACTTGCACTTGGATAGGACCGGTACAAAGGCGTACATGTCTTCAACTCAGGGGTTTGCCAGTTACTGATCGGATCTGGTAGGTGGTCGGTGTGGCCGTGGTCTTGATGTTAAGCTGACGGCAGAGGGCGCCGGAGATGAAATTGCCTGCTGACCCAGAATCGAGGAGTGCAACAACTGGAAGAGAGACATCAGCAGCAGCAAGGTTTACAACAGTGGTGAGGGGTTTCATCTTCTTAATAGAGGGAATGACAGCACTCACCATGGGTCGTGGAGGACGGATGGGGCATGTGGAGATTACATGCCCAGGAGAACCACAATAGAGGCACAGATTCTGGGTCAGCCACCTCTGCCGTTCAGTAGGAGAGAGTCTGGAGCCTTCCAGAGACATGGGCTCATTGGCTGGTTCTGGAGGACTGACTGATTCTGGTCGGTGGGGAGCGATGTTAAATAGCGGCTGGCCCTGGTGCTCTTCGAGACATGACTGCATACGAGTGGCGAAGTGGATGGAGAGTTGGATGAAGCGCTCTAGGCCGATGGAGTCCTCGTATGCAGCGAGATGCAACCGCACTCGAGGGTTCAATCCTTGACGGTATGTGGTAATTAAAGCCTGTTCATGTTGTGATGTGCTCATCATCTGCAATACTTATTTAGTAGGGATGCACCGATACCATTTTTTAAGGACAGAGTACGAGTACCGCTTCTTTTTCTCTGATACTCGCCGATACCAATACTGATGCCTATACAGTTATTAATTTCTCTTTTTTTTTTTTTTTTTTTTTTGGTGATGTTGCAGTTTTCCAAGCTCAACACAGTTAGACTAATGAATGTAGGACAGCTTCTTTATTATTACTCTAATGAAAAAAAGTAATAATTTTTATGTGGTTGTCACAAACTTAAAGAACAAAAATTTCAGTGTCCAATAATTATTTACGGTTTGGCATTGCATAATAGAGAAGTGTCATAGTAACTCATATCCTCATTCAAGTAGAAAACTGGACAATGTAATACATTTTTCTTGTCTTTTCTACCTGTAAAAACACCAAGGCAGCAGCTTCAGGAGGTGATGAGAAGACGCCGGATAGCAAATCTAGTAATAATGTCACTGATTAAACACACTGCCCATCATTCTATAAAATAATCACATTGCTGAGTGTTTTTGAAAGTTTTGTATTTTGTTTGGTTTAATAATTAACCTTATCTTTGTGAGTTTGACTCTCACTCGGCTTGTGAATTAGCAGAACTTGTATGCAGCCATTGCAAAACTGTTCACAGTTATGGATTTGATTTTGGTTGTCATTTGAAATACAGTGTGTTTGTCCATTGAACGTGACCCTCTCTGATTCTCCTCTGTGGCCATATAGGAAAATTAATATTTACAATGACAACAATAAAACTTCAGTTACATTTACACGTTTCCAACAAAGAAATGGATGGACGTCTGTCAGCTTGTTGAACACATTTTTAGTTGGACATTTCTATGGCTGAAGCTGCAGCAAGCGCCCAGCGTGTGACACTGTTTTCACGGCAGATCAACAACAGAATACTACAAAACTTCAGAGAAACATCAAATGATCATGCAATGTGATTAAATAGCTCCTCTTCCCTGCAAACAATACCATGACAACTGTGGATATATAATTTCAAGTCAAAAACAAAACAAAAGGTAAGCAGGTAACATTATTCATATTAGCCTACAGTTTTTCAACACACAATTCATGAAACAATTCAACATTTTCAAACCTGCAAATACACAGACTACTTTCCTGCCCAGTGAACACTAGTGAGATCAATTCATAACACTGTAACAAAAACCTCTTATTGGGATTTGGCAGCTTAGTGTCTGTTTCAGTACACAACATAAATGAAAGAGTGCAGATAGAGTAAAATGCAACAATGAGCTTTAGGAAAAATTATTTTCATTTCACTACTGTAAAGTAATCTTATAGATGAAGTAGTTGATCTTACAAGAGAAGAAAAGTTCAAGAAGCAAAGAACTAAATATGAACTGTGTATGTAACACAGTACAGTATACTGTCAATTACAGTCATACATGAATAAAGAAATAAATTCACCATCCTCTACACCTTCATTACAGTACACACTATAGCAGTTTCTTGGTCTTCTGACAAAAGACTCTCAAAAATGCAGCACATGTATAAGCTACAAATAAATTTGAGGGTGTAACAGTTTACTGGACACAGAATAGTGAATTTTTTCTCATAAAGTACTGTTACTGTGTACTGTAATTGTACAGTTTTTATTTTCAACAGCTTACACACAAAATCCTCACTTATCACACAATTTCTGATAAATAATAATAACTTTCCAAACTTTATAAACGACAGTCACTGTGTTTTCAGGCTGAAGAGAGGCATTTTATTTTAAATGAAGCAAAACATACATTTCAAGATGTACTTGTGATGCTAAAGCTCACTGAAGGTCTGGTCCATATTACCAATAACTAGTGAAGACTAACTAGTGAAGACTAACTAGTGAAGACTAACTAGTGAAGACTAACTAGTGAAGACTAACTAGTGAAGACTAACTAGTGAAGACTAACTAGTAACTAGTGAACATCTACTGAAGACTAACTAGTGAAGACTAACTAGTGAAGACTAACTAGTGAAGACTAACTAGTGAAGACTAACTAGTGAAGACTAACTAGTAACTAGTGAAGACTAACTAGTAACTAGTGAAGATCTACTGAAGACTAACTAGTGAAGACTAACTAGTGAAGACTAACTAGTGAAGACTAACTAGTAACTAGTGAAGACTAACTAGTAACTAGTGAACATCTACTGAAGACTAACTAGTGAAGACTAACTAGTGAAGACTAACTAGTGAAGACTAACTAGTGAAGACTAACTAGTAACTAGTGAACATCTACTGAAGACTAACTAGTGAAGACTAACTAGTGAAGACTAACTAGTAACTAGTGAACATCTACTGAAGACTAACTAGTGAAGACTAACTAGTGAAGACTAACTAGTGAAGACTAACTAGTGAAGACTAACTAGTGAAGACTAACTAGTGAAGACTAACTAGTGAAGACTAACTAGTAACTAGTGAAGACTAACTAGTAACTAGTGAACATCTACTGAAGACTAACTAGTGAAGACTAACTAGTGAAGACTAACTAGTGAAGACTAACTAGTGAAGACTAACTAGTGAAGACTAACTAGTGAAGACTAACTAGTAACTAGTGAACATCTACTGAAGACTAACTAGTGAAGACTAACTAGTGAAGACTAACTAGTAACTAGTGAACATCTACTGAAGACTAACTAGTGAAGACTAACTAGTGAAGACTAACTAGTGAAGACTAACTAGTGAAGACTAACTAGTGAAGACTAACTAGTGAAGACTAACTAGTGAAGACTAACTAGTGAAGACTAACTAGTGAAGACTAACTAGTAACTAGTGAACATCTACTGAAGACTAACTAGTGAAGACTAACTAGTGAAGACTAACTAGTGAAGACTAACTAGTGAAGACTAACTAGTGAAGACTAACTAGTAACTAGTGAACATCTACTGAAGACTAACTAGTGAAGACTAACTAGTGAAGACTAACTAGTGAAGACTAACTAGTGAAGACTAACTAGTGAAGACTAACTAGACTAACTAGTAACTAGTGAACATCTACTGAAGACTAACTAGTGAAGACTAACTAGTGAAGACTAACTAGTGAAGACTAACTAGTAACTAGTGAACATCTACTGAAGACTAACTAGTGAAGACTAACTAGTGAAGACTAACTAGTGAAGACTAACTAGTGAAGACTAACTAGTGAAGACTAACTAGTGAAGACTAACTAGACTAACTAGTAACTAGTGAACATCTACTGAAGACTAACTAGTGAAGACTAACTAGTGAAGACTAACTAGTGAAGACTAACTAGTGAAGACTAACTAGTGAAGACTAACTAGTAACTAGTGAACATCTACTGAAGACTAACTAGTGAAGACTAACTAGTGAAGACTAACTAGTGAAGACTAACTAGTAACTAGTGAAGACTAACTAGTAACTAGTGAACATCTACTGAAGACTAACTAGTGAAGACTAACTAGTGAAGACTAACTAGTGAAGACTAACTAGTGAAGACTAACTAGTAACTAGTGAACATCTACTGAAGACTAACTAGTGAAGACTAACTAGTGAAGACTAACTAGTGAAGACTAACTAGTAACTAGTGAAGACTAACTAGTAACTAGTGAACATCTACTGAAGACTAACTAGTGAAGACTAACTAGTGAAGACTAACTAGTGAAGACTAACTAGTGAAGACTAACTAGTGAAGACTAACTAGTAACTAGTGAACATCTACTGAAGACTAACTAGTGAAGACTAACTAGTGAAGACTAACTAGTAACTAGTGAACATCTACTGAAGACTAACTAGTGAAGACTAACTAGTGAAGACTAACTAGTGAAGACTAACTAGTGAAGACTAACTAGTGAAGACTAACTAGTGAAGACTAACTAGTGAAGACTAACTAGTGAAGACTAACTAGTGAAGACTAACTAGTGAAGACTAACTAGTAACTAGTGAACATCTACTGAAGACTAACTAGTGAAGACTAACTAGTGAAGACTAACTAGTGAAGACTAACTAGTGAAGACTAACTAGTGAAGACTAACTAGTGAAGACTAACTAGTAACTAGTGAACATCTACTGAAGACTAACTAGTGAAGACTAACTAGTGAAGACTAACTAGTGAAGACTAACTAGTGAAGACTAACTAGTGAAGACTAACTAGTGAAGACTAACTAGACTAACTAGTAACTAGTGAACATCTACTGAAGACTAACTAGTGAAGACTAACTAGTGAAGACTAACTAGTGAAGACTAACTAGTAACTAGTGAACATCTACTGAAGACTAACTAGTGAAGACTAACTAGTGAAGACTAACTAGTGAAGACTAACTAGTGAAGACTAACTAGTGAAGACTAACTAGTGAAGACTAACTAGACTAACTAGTAACTAGTGAACATCTACTGAAGACTAACTAGTGAAGACTAACTAGTGAAGACTAACTAGTGAAGACTAACTAGTGAAGACTAACTAGTGAAGACTAACTAGTGAAGACTAACTAGTAACTAGTGAACATCTACTGAAGACTAACTAGTGAAGACTAACTAGTGAAGACTAACTAGTGAAGACTAACTAGTGAAGACTAACTAGTGAAGACTAACTAGTGAAGACTAACTAGTAACTAGTGAACATCTACTGAAGACTAACTAGTGAAGACTAACTAGTGAAGACTAACTAGTAACTAGTGAACATCTACTGAAGACTAACTAGTGAAGACTAACTAGTGAAGACTAACTAGTGAAGACTAACTAGTGAAGACTAACTAGTGAAGACTAACTAGTGAAGACTAACTAGACTAACTAGTAACTAGTGAACATCTACTGAAGACTAACTAGTGAAGACTAACTAGTGAAGACTAACTAGTGAAGACTAACTAGTAACTAGTGAACATCTACTGAAGACTAACTAGTGAAGACTAACTAGTGAAGACTAACTAGTGAAGACTAACTAGTGAAGACTAACTAGTGAAGACTAACTAGTGAAGACTAACTAGACTAACTAGTAACTAGTGAACATCTACTGAAGACTAACTAGTGAAGACTAACTAGTGAAGACTAACTAGTGAAGACTAACTAGTGAAGACTAACTAGTGAAGACTAACTAGTGAAGACTAACTAGTAACTAGTGAACATCTACTGAAGACTAACTAGTGAAGACTAACTAGTGAAGACTAACTAGTGAAGACTAACTAGTGAAGACTAACTAGTAACTAGTGAACATCTACTGAAGACTAACTAGTGAAGACTAACTAGTGAACATCTTCTGAAGACTAACTAGTGAACTTCTACTGAAGACTAACTAGTGAATGTCTATTTAAGGCATCATGGACAGCAAACTGTACAAAACAAACCAACAGAACTGATTCAACAAACACTATTAAAAAGCACAAAACTGAGTGACTGAACAAACAGACTGACCCAAACACAACTGAGTTCATTTCTCTTTCACAAACAGCACTAACTGCACACTTAATCTCTCAAGCTCGTCTTTCACTCATATATCATCAACTAGAGCTGCATCTGAAACTCTGAGAGCAGCATGAAAAAGAAAAAAAAAAAAAATCTAAGAACATTAAATAAATTTAGATCCTTTACACAAAATAAGAGCAATGAACATCCACTGAAATACATACGGAGGAAATAATAGTGAAGACTAACTAGTGAAGACTAACTAGTGAAGACTAACTAGTGAAGACTAACTAGTGACTAGTGAACATCTACTGAAGACTAACTAGTGAACTTCTACTGAAGACTAACTAGTGAATGTCTATTTAAGGCATCATGGACAGCAAACTGTACAAAACAAACCAACAGAACTGATTCAACAAATACTATTAAAAAGCACAAAACTGAGTGACTGAACAAACAGACCGACCCAAACACAACTGAGTTCATTTCTCTTTCACAAACAGCACTAACTGCACACTTAATCTCTCAAGCTCGTCTTTCACTCATATATCATCAACTAGAGCTGCATCTGAAACTCTGAGAGCAGCATGAAAAAAAAAAAAAAAAAAATCTAAGAACATTAAATAACTTTAGATCCTTTACACAAAATAAGAGCAATGAACATCCACTGAAATACATACGGAGGAAATAATAGTGAACACTAACTAGTGAACACTAACTAGTGAACACTAACTAGTGAACACTAACTAGTGAACACTAACTAGTGAACACTAACTAGTGAACACTAACTAGTGAACACTAACTAGTGAACACTAACTAGTGAACACTAACTAGTGAACACTAACTAGTGAACACTAACTAGTGAACACTAACTAGTGAACACCTACTGAAGACTAACTAGTGAAGACTAACTAGTGAACACTAACTAGTGAACATCTACTGAAGACTAACTAGTGAACACTAACTAGTGAACATCTACTGAACACTAACTAGTGAACACTAACTAGTGAACATCTACTGAAGACTAACTAGTGAATGTCTATTTAAGGCATCATGGACAGCAAACTGTACAAAACAAACCAACAGAACTGATTCAACAAACACTATTAAAAAGCACAAAACTGAGTGACTGAACAAACAGACTGACCCAAACACAACTGAGTTCATTTCTCTTTCACAAACAGCACTAACTGCACACTTAATCTCTCAAGCTCGTCTTTCACTCATATATCATCAACTAGAGCTGCATCTGAAACTCTGAGAGCAGCATGAAAAAGAAAAAAAAAAAAATCTAAGAACATTAAATAACTTTAGATCCTTTACACAAAATAAGAGCAATGAACATCCACTGAAATACATACGGAGGAAATAATAGTGAAGACTAACTAGTGAAGACTAACTAGTGAAGACTAACTAGTGAAGACTAACTAGTGAAGACTAACTAGTGAAGACTAACTAGTGAACACTAACTAGTGAAGACTAACTAGTGAACACTAACTAGTGAACACTAACTAGTGAACACTAACTAGTGAACACTAACTAGTGAACACTAACTAGTGAACACTAACTAGTGAACACTAACTAGTAACTAGTGAACATCTACTGAAGACTAACTAGTGAAGACTAACTAGTGAAGACTAACTAGTGAAGACTAACTAGTGAAGACTAACTAGTGAAGACTAACTAGTAACTAGTGAACATCTAGTTAAGACTAACTAGTGAACACTAACTAGTGAACATCTACTGAAGACTAACTAGTGAACTTCTACTGAAGACTAACTAGTGAATGTCTATTTAAGGCATCATGGACAGCAAACTGTACAAAACAAACCAACAGAACTGATTCAACAAATACTATTAAAAAGCACAAAACTGAGTGACTGAACAAACACACTGACCCAAACACAACTGAGTTCATTTCTCTTTCACAAACAGCACTAACTGCACACTTAATCTCTCAAGCTCGTCTTTCACTCATATATCATCAACTAGAGCTGCATCTGAAACTCTGAGAGCAGCATGAAAAAGAAAAAAAAAAAAAATCTAAGAACATTAAATAACTTTAGATCCTTTACACAAAATAAGAGCAATGAACATCCACTGAAATACATACGGAGGAAATAATACTCACGGTTGACTGAGCTCCATACTGACTGAATAATGACAGACAGTTAAAGACACAGACTGAGTTAAAGCCTCAAGACTTCCTGATACCTACATGAACTCACAAATACCAGGATACATGAACAAAGCTAGACAAAAGAAACAATGGAAACATGTGGGCTATATACACATGGACTAATGACTAACATGAAACACCTGAACACAATGAACTAGAGAACATGACACATAAAACAAGGGAACCAATCAGAACATGACACATGAGACAAGGGAATCACGTGACGGGATAAGGGAATCACATGACAAAACCAGGAAACAAAGGAACCATGACCACCATAAAAAAGGATATGAACCATGAATGTGGAACCAAAACCCAAAACAGATGTGACACATCCCCGCTCTAAGGGCAGCTCCAGACGCCCTAACCGAAAATAACAACTGAACATAAACCAGAACACAAAAAGTCCAGGAGGAAGGATGGAGGACCAGGCCTGGAAAGGTGAACTGGACCTGGATCATGGCATGGTGATGGGCCTGATTAGAATCTGCTTTCCCTTAATGGATAAAATATAATTTTTGTGAAGAAAATTAGAAAAGACTTAAATATCATCAATGGACACGATATGTACCCTAAATTGGCAATTGAATGTTTCATGTTTTATTCATGCTTCATACAGAATGACACTCAAGAATACACATAATTTGAATTAGTGGTGCTTACTAAGCGTCTGTATCATTGCTTATACTTGGGGTCAAAGGTTTTTCATAAATTTTTTATCTTATTACAGATTTTCTCAATTACTTAGACACTAAAATCAATTATTTTGGTCAAATTTCATCAACACAACACCATTTTCTAAAAGATTCCTCTAACACTGTTCTTGTGTTTCACAACTCTAAACACATAATCAGGACTTGACACCATGAGTTCATGTTCAGTAGAGTTAAAAACCATCACAGCGTCACACAAGCAGTTCTCGTATGAACACTAGTATAGTTTCACACGCCAGTCAGAACCACAGGATGTGTAAAAATAATCATGTGTGAATTCTGTACAAAAGAAATGCATGTTCAAGAATTGTTTGAAATTGTAGTTATATTTTTTTCTCTCCATAATAACTGTTATAACTTCTGTAGATTACAACATCACAAGCCGGACTGTCCAAGCATCAATCTCTCATCCCACTGCAGTCCCTGAGTCACGGGCATCTTCAGTTACCAGAGAAACTGTTCAGTGTAAGTAGGCCATGTCACTGTTAGACTAAGACCATAATCGATAGGTTTATTCATGTATTAGCCTATTTTGTCATGTCAACTCCTTGCATGTACTGTACTAAAATATTGGAAGCATATATATATATATATGTTATTTAAGTTGAATTGTTGGGTGGGGGAGGGGCTGCCTGAATGCTGAACAGTTTCTCTGACAACTGAAGATGTCCACGACTCAGGCAGAGGGACTGCAGTGGGACGAGGGTTTGACGCTTTGACGGCCCGGCTTGTGGTGTTCTGCACTTGTTGTTCCAAGGCTGTGGCAGCTTCCCGCAAAAGCTGGCTTACAGATTTCGCCATCATGATTCATCTCGAATACAATATGATCACGACCAGTGGCAGCTCATCAGGGGAGGCAAGGGAGGCACAGCCTACCCAAAATTTTGAGGTGAAAATGGAAGGACGATTTAATGTTAATAAAATTCCCAGTTGTTCGTTTTATTTCATGTCTCAGGATGTGTATTTTTTGTTTGTAATTTCACTGCATATACATGTTACTGAAATCAAAAGCACCGCTGTTTTTTCACGAACGTGCCAAATCTGCCGATGTGAACCGCTAAAGCCAGAGACACACATGACGACTAGCTAAAACATTCTAAGACTGAGCTCAACACACAAAGACTGTTTCCTTCGACTGAAGCAGATTTAAATAAACACCGACTGAACACAACTGGCTCTGATGATTGGGCATGATCAGTCGTAAGTATCAAATTACATTCATAAACGGCCTTACAATCATTAAGTGTGTCCCCGGCTTAAGGGGATAGAGCTGGGCTTGGTCTTGTGCCTCAGCTGGTAAAAAATTAGCCAATCACCATCGAGTGTTTTACATTCAGCGCTTAGGAGAGTTAAAAAAAGACACATCGCAGGGGAGGCTAGCCTACCTTGGTGTATCAACCAATCATCATCAAAATTATTTGGCAAAAAAAGGCAATCTACAGCTACAGGTTTTAGAAAAACAAAAAAGCTCACAGGAAAAAGAATACATTGACAACAACATATTAATAGTTCACTGAATCTCTTTTGTTTTCACATTTGGTTATAATTTCTTTGCATGATTTGGTGTTTCATTGCGTTATCACAAATAAAACAACTGAATCTAAGCCCAACTACGCAATGTTCTTACAAAATCTTTAACACATTTTTATTAATATTTGTATAAAGGGAGATGTCGTCATTTTTTCCTAGGCTGATCAACACTTCTGGCCACTACTGTATGGAAGTTCATTGACTTTCCAAGCAATACGTTTGATTTTCAAACAATACGGCAAAAGCAAGCAGTGTTTATGAGGATTGCAAGCTTCTCTGTAGTTGTTGATGAAACTAAATGTTCGCCTCAATGCTATTGACTATAAATGACGGGACATATATCAATAGAAAAGGATTCCGCAGCATCAACACTAGTTTGTGATTATTTTGCACAATGCAAAAACTTTTTTTTTGTTTCAGTGTCTTAATTAAATGATTTTATTATAATTACATTACATGATTGGTGTCATGCTGCTGTGTCTTCTCCCTTGCAGGCTCACTATTGGATGATTCAGAGGTTGAGGGCAGCTATTTTGGGTTGACATCATTGTAGTCCTTAGTTCACAACACTTCAGTCTTAGACTTTGCTGAAAGTTGCTTTTTCTTCTTTATAAAAGTCTTCTACTTTTAGAAATGTTTTTTGACACTTAAGTCAATGCTTAAGACAATTCTTACGAGCATTTCTGAGAAGTTTTATACATATGGGCCCAGCTCATTAACAGGTTCCTTTCATTATTTTAGCCAAAGTTTTCAAATGATCTGCTCTTCACATAAAAATGACAATTAGAAACATAAAATATGGATGCTAGTGTTCAACCTTTATGCATCTGCTCATTTATCTTGAATTGTGTTATCACTGCGGTGAGTTTTAAATGCTCAAAAGCGCCTCTATTGTAGGTTTAATGGCATAGATGAGATCAAAATGAAACATTTGGTTCTCCTCTTCACTTCAAAGAAGCTAGATATTTTACTTTATAACTTGTTAAATATGTAAAAAAAAGTTTTTTTTTTCACACAAACACATTCGCTTCAGAAGGCCTTTATTAACCCTACTGGAGCCGTGTGGAGTCCGTATATGATGGATGGATGTGGATGGAGGCACTTTATTCAGCTCTTCTTCAGCTCATACTCGTGGGTCCCATTCACTGGCATTATAAAGCTTGGATGCGTCAAGATATTTATTAAAATATCTCCGAGAGTGTTTATCAGAAAGACGAAAGTCATATACAGCTAGGATGGCTTGAGGGTGAGTAAATAATAGTAAATAGTATTATGAATTCAGGCTTACCATTTATGTTTTCTTTGAAATGTCTGAAATTACGTTGTTCATTTCCTCAAATAACAAACCCCGAGATAGCCATAACAGCGAGTAGTGTGGATTTTGATTAATCTCAGATTACCAGTCTCTCAAATCTTGTGATTCTGTTCATCAAAAGACTCATTTAGATTAATTTACTAATAATTAATTCGGTGACACTTCTGTTGGTTACATCTTTACACCAGTTGGTGGCTACCATTGAGTGGCTTTTTGAGTATTTTAAGTGAGTTGGAATCATTCAAAATTATTTAAAATAACCTGCATATTTAAAAGATAATTTATTTTTAACTGATAAACACTATAAAAACAGAAAAGACATCAGCGATTGCTGGTATAGGCTACTGGATATCTCTGAACAGATCCAGTACTGTATGTAATCAGAAAAATCCTGTATCCAAAAATCTCAGTGCATCTCAAGTGTGTGGACGTGTACGGGATTCCCCACGCTTGACTGGGAAATTTTCGCACACAGTCATACACCTCAAGTTTCACTGAAATTTCACGAAATGTCCGATTTAACCCAGAAATTAGACTTTTCATACAGTGCATGTTACAGCATCATAGACTGGCTTCATGTGTAAAAGCTGCTCCCGGACAACATTACTTCATACACAAATCTGCTTTTGATTCTCCAAGTCCCCAGACGAAAGCGTAACAAGCCAGAATATTAATCCAAACAGAAACCTGGGCCCGTATGTATAAAGCCACTGTATAAAGTAAAATTTTAGTCTTAAGTGTGTCATGATGTAATTTTACTCTTATTCCTAGATTTAAGAATAAGTATGATTCATAAAAGGTTCCTAAGTGTCAAGACTAGGTCTCAGCTCCTAAATTATTTAAGAGAGCTGGAGAGGTCTCTTAACCTAGTTAAGAATAACAAGATGGCAGCAGAGAAGAGGAGACACACACTTTCTAATGACGATATGATGTATTGGAGTTATATGATGACATGGAGTTGATAAAATGATACAAACTTGACTGTCAATTCTTTTTGTAACTGACCTAATAAGAAATGTAATTATTATTATTAAATTTAATAAATATTACTTAAACAATAATTAATATGTTTAATGCATTTTAATACATTTAAAGGTGCTGTATGCGATTTCTCAAATTCGTTGTTGAACACTGTTGATATTTGAAATCAACCCAAACAAACACACCCCTCTTTTCATTGCGCCGCCTCCAAAACTCACACTCCAATACTGACCACCCTGATTCAAGTCGGCCTCGAATCCCAGCCCAATCGCTGCTGGCATGCGAGGCGAATGCACGATCAATGACGCTAAACGCCTCATTCTCTAGTGGTCATCAGTGTGCAGTAGTTTACCTGCAAAACTCTCACTGGCCGCTGTTACGCATGCAATACGAGTGGATGTCTGTTTATCACAGCTGACGCGCAACAAAATGCTTCACAAAAAATAAAGCGCAGTTGATGAACGAACGACAAGGAAGCACAAAAAATTAACATACAGTACACAAGAGTAAATACAAACAAGAGTTTGTTGTTAATCGCCAACAGAACAGCAGCTCCAGACAATCAAAACCCAGTGTTACTGACATGATAAGGAATCAAAGCAGCGTCCGCGTCTGTTTTCAGGCCTTCCTGCTCAGCTCTCTCCAGCGCTGGAAAGCTTTTCTAATATTAACGCAGGTCCTAAAGCGCTTGCCCAGTCATAAACCTTCACTGCAGTGATATTCTTTTGAGCTCTTTTGTATTGTGTAAACTTACCACACCAAACATAGTGGCTAAAATTGATGTGTGCAGTTTATTTATTTTTTTTTTTAAATGACCCTACAATTTTTCTTAAACCATCAAAATATGAGGAAAATAATTTTATTATTTAAATGTTTTATAAAATATGATATTGACTACAACATAATCAGCTTTTAATATTTTATTGGTTCTATCTTGTTTTTGCATGTGTTCATAATTTCTTTGCATGACAGCCTGGCCAAAAATAATTTGAAATAATTTGAAATTTCATTTCATTATCACACATGGAACAGTTGACTCCAAGCACAGCTACACGATATGCTTACATCTTTTAACACGTTTTTAAAAATATTTGAATTAAGGTTCAAGATGTCAATTTTCATATGGCTGGACATCACATTTGGCCACTTCTCTATGGCAGTTCTTTGACTTTCCAACTGACCATCAAACCATGCAGCAAAAGCAAGCAACTTTTATGTTGACTGTGGGCTTCCTGGAGTTGTTGGAGCTGTTGATGAACTCATGACACATCATTGCTCCAACTGTAAATGAGGAGACATATATCAATAGAAAAAGATTCCACACCATCAGTACTAATTTGTGATAATTTTGCACAATGCAAAGCTATTTTTAAAAATAAATTTAAACATTGAAACGTTTCAGTGTTTTTTTTTTTATAATAACATTAAATTATTGGTGTTGTGCTGCTGTGACTTCACCCTTGCAGACTCGCTATTGGCTGATTCAGAGGTTGAGGGCGGCCATTTTGAGTTGGCATCATTGTAGTCAGCACTTAAAGGGGTGGTTCATTGCGATTTCACTTTTTTAACTTTAGTTAGTTTGTAATGTTGCTGCTTGAGCATAAACAGTATCTGCAAAGTTACAGCGCTGAAAGTTCAATGCAAACAGAGATATTGTCTTTTAAAGTTATGGCAGTTTAATGCCTACAAAAACGACCGGTTTGGACTACAACGAGCTTCTTCCCGGGTTGGTGACATCATAAACCCTGCAAAACACACCCCCAGGAACACGCAACAAAGTGGGTGAGGCCATGTCGCGCGGTATAATGGAAACGGAAGAGTTGTGTACACCGGACGCGAGCGGTGCGATACGATGCGTCAAAAGATTATATAACCCATTATAATCTGTGATATATTCTACACTGGATGCGCCGCTGAAGACAGCTTCCAGAATCTACATGACTTCAATGCTGGATTTGCACAAAGGCTTTTACTGAAAGAAGCAGTTCCCACTTTAAAAGCAGAAGCTGCTGTTTATTGGCTTAAAACTGTAAGTATGTTTTATTGTTTGTACATGTCTTTTAAACATATAGTTCTGTTGCTATTTTTGGTTGCATCAAGGACATATACAAAGAGCAACTCGTTTTTGCTTCGCTAGCCAGTTAGCTAAATTCTAGTGCATTCTTCTCCAACAAACACCAACAAACTTCTATGTTCATAGACAAACAGTTGTTCCTGCTATAAATTAAACGCTACCTTTACAAAAATGCGACTACTCAGTCATGTATTCTGCTACAGTAAAGCTTTAATCAGGATAAAACTGTATATTGAAAGCTAACAAACAGCAGTGACAGCATATCTAAACACTTTGACACAAATAAAAAAAAAAAAAAATGAAATACCATTCAGAAACGTCCTTTAAAAGCAGCGATTGCAGCTTGACCCTCTTCATCTGGGTCTAATTCGGGCTCAATTTGATACAGCAATATAGATGCCATTATTTACATTTTCACTGAAGCAACGGATGGTAAGGGGCGTGGCGTTTCCGGACGCTTCAGCGAATCACAATACACTGGGCCAGCTACCAACCTGCTAACCAATCTGAGCACATTGCGTATTTCGGAGGGAGTGGTATCATAGAACCAGGAAGTCAAACGAGCCGTTCATATGACAGTGGAAACAGAGGTGTAGAATAAAGGTAAAATATATGAAAAATACAAAAAAACGTTTGAAAAAAAACAAAGCATTAAAACATGTCCTGGGACGCTTGAGAGAATTCCACCTCTTCTTGAAAGCAGAAAAGTGCTCTTTCCATCAGCCCTCTGTACAATTCCTCAGGTACAACATCGACAGCAGTGGCATCCGGATGGACGAGAGGAAGGTGGACGCCATCAAAAACTGGCCAACTCCCACTACTATAAAAGAACTCCAACGTTTCCTCGGCTTCTCCAATTTCTATCGACGTTTCATCCAAAACTACAGCTCCATGGCCAACCCACTCACCAGCCTACTCCGCAATAAGCCCAAGTCTCTGTCCTGGACCCCTGAGGCCACCAACGCCTTCAACGCCCTCAAAGAAGCCTTCACCACCGCTCCTCTCCTCGTCCATCCTGACCCTGACCTGACCTTCGTGGTGGCAAAGAATATCAAAGCTGATGCACTCTCCCGTCTACACGCCCCAGAGGAAAGATCCGAAAATCCTAATCCCATTCTCCCTGAGAACCTTATAGTCAGCCTCTGTACTCTCCTCCAATGCCTCCGTGCAGGGCTGTAAGGAATGCGCCATCTCTAAGAGCCCTCGCCATCTTCCATCCGGCAAGCTCTTTCCTCTGCCCGTTCCAAATCGACCCTGGTCACACCTAGGAGTAGACTTCATCACAGACCTTCCAGCCTCCAACAACTGCACCTGCATCCTGGTTGTAGTAGACAGATTCTCTAAATCCTGCCATCTGATTCCCCTGAGAGGTCTACCTACTGCCATGGAAACCGCTGAATTGCTATTCAAACATGTGTTCAGGTATTTCGGCATTCTAGAAGACATTATCTCAGACAGAGGACCCCAGTTCATTTCACGGGTTTGGAAGGCCTTCTTCACGCTCCTAGGTGTGACCGTCAGCCTCATGTCGGGATACCATCCACAGTCGAACGGGCAGACGGAGAGGAAGATCCAAGAGATCGGCCGCTTCCTCCGTACCTTCTGTCACAGCCACCAGGACTCTTGGAACCAGTACCTGGGTTGGGCCGAGTACGCACAGAACTCCCTACGCCAGCCTACCACCGGACTCACTCCAATCCAGTGCGTGCTCGGCTACCAACCCCCACTGTTCCCCTGGTCTGGGGAACCCTCCGACGTTCCAGCAGTCGACTACTGGTTCCGAGAGAGCGAGAGGGTCTGGGACTCAGCACATCACCAACTGCAGCGAGCCCTGCGCAGATGCAGGATGACAGCAGACCTTCGTCGCTCCGAAGCTCCCTCCTACCAACCTGGACAGAAGGTCTGGCTGTCCACCCGTGACATCCGCCTGCGTCTGCTCTGCCGTAAGCTGAGCCCCAGGTTCATTGGCCCGTTCACCATCACCAAGCAGATCAACCCGGTCACCTACCAGCTCCAACTGCCACCACAGTATCGTATTCACCCCACATTCCATGTGTCACTCCTCAAACCTCACCACCCTTCTGTTCCTCTTCCCACAGGACCTGGCGTGGCAGCAGCCGAACACCCCCTTCCTCTCATTGTCGACGACGGAGCAGCCTACGAGGTGCGTGACATCTTGGAGTCCCGGCGCCATGGTGGTCATCTCATGGACTGGGAGGGCTACGGCCCCGAGGAGCGCTCATGGGTCCCCAGAGATGACATCCTTGACCCCAACCTTCTTCTAACCTTCCACGCCAATCATCCCGACAGACCTGCCCCTCGTGGAAGAGGACGACCACCACGACATCGGGGTCCTCGGCCCTCAGGAGCGGGCCGTGGAGGGGGGGGTGCTGTCACAGACACGCCAGGTTCCAGCACTATCCAGTCACAACGCACTCCATCTCCAGAGTACTAATCACATGCACCTGCACCACATCAGCTCACCAATCAACAGCCAATCAAAAGACACTCACACACTCTCACTCATTGTCTGGTCTCGTTCACATCTAGACGTACCTATATGCTTACCTCAAGGACTCCTAACGATATACTTACCTGTCTCCAACGTCTCAAAGTCTCCTCGTGTGCTCCCAGTCTGTGTGTGAGTGTCTCCAGTCTCCAGCGTCTCCATTCTCCAGCATCTGCCACTAACTTCTCATCTGAAACTACACAAGGACAGTATCACCTCTTCTCACCAAACCATTCATCCACAGACCATCTCATACTTACCTGCACTACCGTTATCTCTGCTGTGTGTCTCAATAAACATCCATTCTTGTACTTCCTGTCTCCGTCCCTTCTGTAACGCAACAATGGGGTCGGTAGGATTTTTTTTTTTTTACGTTTTTGAAATAAGAAATATGAGTAAAAAGTATTAATTTCTTTAAAAAAAATGAAAAAAATCAGTGTATATAAAACTGAGAGCAAATTTATAATACACTCAAAACTTTATAAAAAAAACAAACACACAAAAAAGCAAATAAACAAGCAGGCTGAAATATTTTGAGCATAGCTAGAAGACAAAAAATAGTTTCACTATACACATTTACATTTAAAGACAACTTTTCCAGAATTTATGTGATATTTCCATGTCCATGGGAAACTATACAAATACATTTAAAATCAAGAATACAGAAGAAAAAGAAAAAAAAAAAACTTGGTCACTTACTGAACAGTCAGAAAAGAAATATCCTTTCACTGAATATTCTGTTTCGCTCAGTTATCAAATGATCAGCTTCTGCTGCTGATATTAACCAACATAAATACACACTGTGCAGTACTAAACAATAATGGCTTTTTTCTAATGAATAATAAAAGCTGATAATTTCTAATAAAAGCTTATTGCTTTTCAAACATTAACAAGCACTGTCTCTGAAGCACATTTAGGATTGCTAATATTACATTAAGTTCTGGTAGATCTATTGCCTTGATGATCCTGGTCATTCACTTCTCAACCTGCAGTAAACTCCTCAGTATCCTGGGATTGAAGTTTCTACTCTAGGCATCTTTATTTAACCTGAGCATACGTCACATCACTAGATCCAGCACCTGAAAATATATGAATGAATTCAAAATGCACATTTCTAATTCTTATATGCAGCATTTCATTTCATTGTTAGGTTCTCAGTAATGCATGTAGATGAAGTTTTCAGTGGTTTCTTGTGAATTGTGATTAATGTTTTTAGTTTGACGCTCACCTTGATCTGTTTCCAGCTTCAGTTTAGAGTACAGGCCGTCACAACTCTCAGTGTTTTTGACTAGAAGATGAAAACAGTTCATATCACTAGTGCTTACTGTACGTCCAACAGTGATATGAAATATTACATTATAACATGCTAAAAGAGAGCAGAGACTTTTGTGTCGGTTTACCTTTGTTTTCTTTCTTTTTCTTCTGTTTGTTTGTAGATTTGAGCTCAATCTCAGCATATGTGATCTCAGTCGGTCCACTTACACCGTCTACAATGAACAACAGAAAGAAATAAGACACTTGGTTTAATTTGATTTCCTTTGCAAAAATCACAGTGATACAAAAAAGATGGATTTGATTTCCAGTTTCTTTAGAGAAGAACTACTGAACTCAATATAATGACATAAATTACTTTAAATGACATCATTAGTCACCTGTGCTTCTGTCTCTATTAATAGTTGTGTCAACTGAGTCATAAACATGTGCAGTTCCTGTAATAAATTAATACATTAATTAATTTCCAATAATATATACATTTTTCAATGATTTTTGTCATGCATCTTATTAATTCAATTCCACATAAAAAAATTGATGTCATGTTGACAAACTTATAAAAATAAAGCACCAGACATAATATTTAATGTACTATTAATATCTAGCTGAAATAAATATATGTATATGTAAGACACTAATTATGTTAAAATTTAGAAGAGTGAAATATCATTTAGTTGTGAGATCTGTCCTGTTAGTTAAGAGTTATTCCTAAGTGTCTTTTATCTCATCTTGTAAAGATTTATGGGTCTTTATTAATGGTAATGAATAAAGACTGACCCGACAGCAGTGTGTTGTATCCGTCTTCACTCTGGTTCTGCTCTGATGTCTGACTGATGTTCTGCTGTTGACTGACAGCAGAGGGAGACTCAGATCTTCCACCTAGTCAAACACAAAATGTTTGTATAAATGTTTTGAGGAAAATCTCTGTCATGTATACATGTTTGAGAATGACAAAGTGTTTAGTGACATGATTTTTATTTATTTATTCATTATTGTTCTGTTTCAAAACATTAATCTGCCTCACTGTTTGCTGTCTTCATAGGCAGAAAAAGAAACTGATAAATGAATAATTTGGAGCGCTTTACATATGCAGTAACTTTGTATATCAAACAACTACTGGACAAGATGGAGGACTCACTTCGATGAGTTTCAATGATTTCAATATAGATTACATTAATATTTTCATCAATGTTTTTCAGTATTGAAATAAGAAACCTAATTTAAGATGGTCTCCCAGCCTGAAAAGCAGAAAACTGCCCAAAAACCCTTTACAACCAGCAAACACACCAGCTTTACCAGGTTGGGAGAGCAGATAAGACCAGAAAACCATCTTAGACTGATGTAAGATTGAAGCTCACAAGGTTTAGAAACAGATCTAGTGTCTGAAAATGTGTCACTGAATTTTAATATGTCAGATGATGAACCTTTGTTGTTTCTGTAGCGCCACAGCAGGACCAAGAAGACAATGATCAAAACTACAACAGTCAGTCCTGCAGTCACTCCAATTATCACAGGTTGTTTGAGAACATCAGATCCTGAGGCTGGAGAAACTGAGATACATATATTACATTTAGATTAGTGCTGTAAATTGTACAGGAACATTTCAACTGTGTTTAGTTCTTACTCTCACCTCTGACTGAGATCCAGCTCTTGGGCGACTCTTTCTTCTTCTCTGGGTGTTTGCAGAAGTAGAAACCCTCATGTGACTTTGAGACAGTAGAGATGATCATCTCTGTAGTTTGATTCTGGATGAGTGATCCATCTTTATAGAAATCAGCTCTGAGGTTTGATGGGTTTGAATGTTGATATAAACAGTGTAGAGTCAGAGTAT
Organism: Hypophthalmichthys molitrix; assembly: GCA_037950675.1. Taxonomy (NCBI): domain Eukaryota; kingdom Metazoa; phylum Chordata; class Actinopteri; order Cypriniformes; family Xenocyprididae; genus Hypophthalmichthys; species Hypophthalmichthys molitrix. Next base: position 37,701,042 of record CM075494.1, read on the forward strand.
CTCCTTCAGTCACAGGATGAACAGGACTCTCCAGAATCACATCAGCTACAGAAACACAGGAAACATGAAACATGAACAAAACGGTAACATAATAAAAACAAGACAAAATAAAAATAGATGTTTATATTTTCCACTGCCCACTGGTTTCTGAGTGTTTTGGTGTATTGCTATGATGGTCTGGCTGGTTTTTTACTGGCCAAAGTCACGACTGTATCTAATGCTTCCTGCTCTTGTTAACTTTCTTCATGCATTGATTGTAAACTGTCAGTGAAATGAACAAATACAGAAACACAGACTCACAGTGTACAGTGATATTAACAGGATGAGATTTCTCTCCAGATTCAGACTGACACCAGTACACTCCAGTGTGTGATGGGATGGTGGATCTGATTGTACATGTAGATCCTGTTTGTGATCCAAACACTGATGATGAACAATCTTCCAGCCCCCGACTGTCAGTGTATCTTCTGACTGTCCATCCATCAGAGTTACTCTTGTTCTCACAGCTCAGAGAGAGAGAGACAGATGTGAAGTGTTGAGTTCTGCTGGGACTGATGATCAGAGAGACTGGAGGAGAAACACCTGACAACACAATTACAGCTATAATTTAGAAATGTTTGAGAACATATTTAATTTCCTTTATTAAAGACAAACCAATCGTTTAAGTTCTGCATGAACTCACCAGTGACCCACAGTGGTTGTGTGTTGCTGTATGGTGTTTTATATTTTCCTCTCTCTGCTCTGCACACATAAACTCCTGTGTGGTTTAGAGCAGCAGAACTGACAGTGTATTTTCCTCCAGCTCCTCTGCTGCTGTCTGAGAGCAGCTTATAGCGATCACTGAGGTCTGTGAAATAAGAGAATGTGAAGTTAACACCTTAAAGAACGACTTCTATTGGATCTGGCCCTTATAAATTACATTTGTAACAAAACTTGAACCTGAATAAACTCTGTTACATTGGTGTAACTCAATATGTTCAGGTTGTTTTAATCAGGGTTTGATCAATGGCTCTTATGTTGTTACAGAGGAGTGACTGTAATGGAGGATTGGGTTCTCAAAGTAGGTTTCAATGTCTGGTGCCCATGAAAGTTTTAGGCACCGAAGCATGTGTCCTACATAGTCTGTGTCTGGATTCAGACATATTAAATGATATATTTCAATAAAACCAGTTAATTCAGATGAATCAAATATAACTGACCTGATGAGACAGTTTCAGTGAACCAGCTGAATGTCCAGCCTGTAGAGGAGCTGTTAACCTCACAGATCAGAGTCACTGGATCTCCTTCAGTCAACCACTTCTGAGGAGAAACACTTAAATCTGCTCTGGGATCTGAAATTGAGAAATCACTCATTAATAACATGTTAAACTTGTGTGTGTTTATGAAGAGATGATCAAACTCATCTGATACTGTCAGTGTAACTTCATCACTGTGTTGTGACCAGCGTGATCCTTCAGTCTCTGTTCCATCACAGAAGTATTTACCAGTGTCAGACTCAGAAACAGAACTGAATGTGTGTTCCTGTAGTTCACTGGAAACTCTGAATGAACCTCCTTTATACCAGTTGTACCTCCAGCTAGTGACTCCTTCATCATCAATGTCACATCTGGGAGTGACTGTGTCTCCTCTGAATACATGATGATCAGGTTTAATGGACACTTTGGGTTTTGGTCTTTCTGTATGATGACAACAATAAACAATGAAAATTATGTGATAAATAATATAATAAATAAAAATAATAAAATGTGCTGTGAGTGGGGGTCTGCATTCTGATATGTTGTATCTTTTTTATTTAAATGATTATTCAATAAAAAACAATAGTTCATAAAAAAAATAAAATGTGCTGTTTTTATTGTATGAACAGTTACTTATAAAACATAATCAAGTTAAACTGAAGTGTTGTTCTCTATAGCTGTTTATTCAGTGTCTAATGAATCATTTTCACTAAGTTCTTAGAGCTGATCATTAAATGAGAGAAAACACTTGCCATGTATTGTCACTGTTACTGGTTCACTGTAATCTGTGTAATATCCTCGTCTTCCTGCTCTGCACCTGTACTCTCCTCCATCAGAGACTTCCACAGGATTGATTGTTTTAGTTGCAGCTTCAGTAGATTCAGAGTTTGAGTTTTTACTCCAGAGAAACTCCCATCCATCCCGTGACAGATCCACCTCATATTTCAGAGTAACTGAGTCTCCAGTGAACACTGAACTCTGTGGCTCAACAGTCAGAGTTGGTTTGGGAAAATCTGTCAATATAAAATTATTGGGAATTTGGGAGCATGAGTTCTGAAACATTTTCAACAGATGATCTCATTCTCTCTCTGGTAAATTATTAATGTATTTTGATTTGATAGACAATGTAAGAATCATTACAATGCAAAAACATAAAAGACAATAAAGATTCAAACCCACAATCTTTGTGTTAATAATCTAGAGCTCGACCCACAGTGTCACTCCACCAACATCTATAGCAGCAGTCACAGAGACACACCATTCAACAAAGTGTTGTGCAGCTGCAGCAGTTTACATGAACATTTAAAATGATCTACAGTAGATGATAGTGTTGGATAAACTGGTATTGTTTCTGACCAGTAGGTGGTGCTGTCACCAAACCTGACATCTGCTCAGATAAATGGACCGACAAATATTATATATTCAATAAGAATTCAAAGAAAATCTTTGCTTGAGGATTGGTGGCAAAGAGGTATTTGTTGCACATGATGGATAAGAATGGATGTTTTTGGATTTATAGTGATTTCTTCACCAAATTCAATTATAACTTTGAGAAAAAAGATGATATGAAAGTTATTAGAAGTGTGCCTTTATCAATGATTAGTATGTTAAAATGTTAAAAAAAAAAAACAACAACATATTTTTATGGTCATTCCCAAGATATTTGATCTTAATTTAGGCAAAATAAGTGATATTGGTAAGGAATAAACACAGATGAGATTATAAGGAATGTTCTTGTGCAGGAAAGCTATCCTGGTCGTATAAGAAGAGATTATATTTTTCAACATCTCAGTAGGAAATCAGTAAAGGAATTCAGAAGCAAATATCTTTTATTTCCTTTCCTACCTAAACTAAAGAAGTGCATTTTAAAATTCTGTATGATATTTATCCAGCTAAGGGATTTCTCAAACACTTGCCACATTTGTAATAACGACTTTGAAACTGTTAATCATTAATTTTTAAAATGTCATTTGATTTATACATTTTGGACTGAGGTATTTAATTGGATAATATAAAACAAAAAATATTTATTTTCTATCTATTACTTTGGATATGTAACAAAAATTTGGACTTTGTTATAAATTGTTTACTTTTTTTTTTATTATTGACAATGAATATGAATGTCTTTAAAAAGAGTGAACCTTAAATATACTGAGGCCTTAAAAATTATGAGAAGTTATAAAGCCAGAAATCATTTGATTTGTTTACCTTGTGGCCTGATGGTTAGAGAGTCTGACTTGTAACCTGAAGTTTGTGGGTTTGAGTCTCAAACCGTCAGGAGATGAAGGTGGGAGGATGAACAGCGCTCTCTTCCTCTCTCATTACCCACAACTGAGGAGCTCTTGAGTAAGATACCTAACCCTGGACTCACTTTCACTTTATTATAATGAAAATAATATAAAAAATAAATAAAAATAATAAAATGTGCTGTTTTTATTATATGAACAGTTACTTGATTATAAAACACTGACTCAGTTCAGCAGAGCTTTTATATGCTGCAGTTGCTTCTGCTCTGTTCGTTGTATGTGGGGAAACTCAGCGCTGTTTTACATTGTTAAAACAATCATACTAAATACATTTGAGTGTGTTGAAAGTTGTTATAATGTTACTCTGTGTGTTCACTCGGTGGCTGCTGTAAGAGACTTGTTGCACACTGCAGTAATCTAGATCAATATTACAATCTCAAAACTGGATGACTTTTGTTACTAAATGACATGCTGTTAATTTAAAAATATATTGTATGATGGAGAAAGATCTCTGATTATGTCATGTTATCCACTTGACAAAGTAGTGTTGTCTCTAAGGCATGGTAAAAACATGGTACTCGAGGTAAATCAAGAAAACAAGCGATTCAAACAATAAGACTAGCCGTTTTGAGCAATATAACAATGGTTAGTTTTTTAGATAAATGTATCCAAACAGTTGTTCACCAGCGTGATCCTTCAGTCTCTGATATATAACAGGAGTATTTACCAGCATCAGATTTAGAAACAGAACTGAATGTGTGTTCCTGTAGTTCACTGGTATTCATGAATGAACCTTCTTTATACCAGTTGTACCTCCAGCTAGTGACTCCTTCATCATATATGTCACATCTGAGAGTGACTGAGTCTCCAGTGAACACTGAACTCTGTGGCTCAACAGTCAGAGTTGGTTTGGGAAAATCTGTCAATATAAAGTCAGTGAAGCATGAGATGTGAAAGTTTTTCAGCAGATCTCATTCTCTCACTGGTAAATCATTAGTGCATTTTTATTTCACAGACAATGTAATAGAGCTGCTGGAAACAAGAAACAAACAAGGTGAAGATTCAGTCAGAGCAATGCAAAGAGTTAAAGGACAACAAAGGTTCAAAGATCACCCTATGTGAGGTTCTGTCATGATCACCAGCTGGAGTGCCCTTGATAGCCACCAGAGGGCACTCCACCCCAGACCATTGCCACTCTATCATAGACTCCATTTCCCATAACAGCGTTACATTCAGCTGTGTCTCATGAATCTTGTTAACTCTGTGTATATAAGCCTGGTTCTCTCAGTCATTCTCTGTGAAGTCTTGTATGTGTCATCACTGCATTTCTGAGCGCAACATTGTTTATCTGTTTTCCTGGTTTTGACCCTCTGCTGTTCTCTGGATTTGCCCTGTTTCTCTGTCTCTTGGTCTGCCTGAGTTCCTGTCCTGATATCTGTTTGGACTGTTTATGAACTTTTGCCTGTTTTGTGAATTACGTTTGTGGATTACCCTTCTAATAAATACTGTGTTTGGATCCTCAACCTTTGTGTCTCAGAGCAGTACATGACCGGTTCAAACCCACATCCTTTAGGTTAGAAGTCCTGAGCTCAAAGCAGGGTTTCACTCCACCTACATCTACACCAGCAGTCAAAGAGACACACAATATAAGATAACAAAGTGTTTCAAACTGTTGTTGTAGTTTAAAGGACTTTGTTACTGCAGGTCCAGAAACTCATTTTCATTAAATCTGTTCAAAGTTTTTGTGTTGTCTGTAGAGTCACTAATTTTCAAAACAAATTAAATGTCAAAAGATATTTTGTTTTTCTATATTTTTCATAACAAAATTTGGCCATGCAATATTTCTGAAGAAATCAGCATTTTTGTGAGTGAATGTTTTTGGTGTTTTTTTCACACCTCAGAACTGTCTGTGTGGTTTTACTAGTTACAACACATGAATCATTTATATAACTTGTTTAAAAAGATGTATTTATAATCATGACACTCCTTTTCTTTGCTGGGGTCGGATTCACGAAAATATTCTTAAAGAAGTTAAGAAAGTTCTTAAGATAAATTACTAGAAATTCAAGAAGTTATTTACGCTGATTTTTAAGAACATTCTTTAAGGAATATGAATACTTAAATTCTTAAATTTCTTAATTTCTTAAATACTTAAACTTAAATTTTGTCTGAAGATCAATCTTAAGAAAAAAGATAAGAACAATCTTAAAAGTTTTTGAGAATAGTAAAATATTTATATCTGTTTTTCTTCAGTGAGAAAATAAGAAGAAAATAGCAGTGAAGATGAATTTTATTCTTAATAATGTCTCATGAATCCGGCTCCTGGTTTGTAACAGAATCACCCATTTGTGATGAAATTTATGAATCAAATTCACTCACCTTCAGTGTGTCCAGAGTGGATGTTTGAAATCAGCACTGAAAATACAAAGTAAAAAACTCATGAAAGATTAAATGTCTCAAGTAAAGATCATCAAACTCATCCGTTGGTTATCCTGATTTTATTTATTTCTGTGGGATCTTATAGGCAAAGCTCTTCCCATGAGGGAACCGGCAACCCTGTGACGTCTTCTGTTTGTAAATTAGCTTCAGGTATAAAGGTCTGTCCCACAGACAGAAATGTGGGTTCAGATTCTCTGAAGATCGACAGACTAACATCAATCTGAAGATCTGTGATAAACTGCTACCTTCAGTAAATTCTTCTCCTCACAAGATCTTTGCTCAAGCTTACTTATTTTATGTATTAGAGAAATTGAGTACATTGGTGAGCCACCCAAACAACAGCTCAGTCAAATACAGCCTTATTTGATCACATCAAATACAACATTATATTATTACAGTGTGAACATGGAGCTGATCAACAACTGTTATACTTTAGCCATTTTGTAAATGCATATTCTTTCTTTGCTTGTGAAACACCATAATTTCACTCTCACACTTTTTTTAGCATCACAGCAGAGAAATATTTCATTTCTACAGTGACTGGGAGGGGACGTGTTCAGTTTACTTTTGTCGTAGCCATGACATGATATTAACTCGTGTAAACATGATAATACGTATGATAATATGTAGTGGCCACGACAAAACTACATGAATCTGACGTCCCCTTCCGGTCACCATAAATTTCTCTTTAAATTTTTCACTGATTTGTCTGGATGAATGTTTCTGTAAAACACTTCTAGAGTCTGAAAACAGTGACAGTAATAACGATTAACTCATATTAAGATATTTTGTGTGGAAGACTGCATATATGTCCAGATAAACACTGAAACATCTGTCTGACATTTCATAAATTTCATCATTACAGCAGAGAGAAACTTGATCAGGAAACTTGAAGCCAACAGTCTGATCTAAAGTCTGATTAAAGATAAACTCTTACTAACTAGTGAACATCTACTACTGAAGACTAACTAATGAACATCTACTGAAGACTAACTAGTGAACATCTACTATTGAAGACTAACTAGTGAACATCTACTGAAGACTAACTAATGAACATCTACTGAAGACTAACTAGTGAATATCTATTTAAGGCATCATGGACCGCAAACTGTACAAAACAAACCAACAGAACTAATTCAACAAACACTATTAAAAAGCACAAAACTGAGTGACTGAACAAACAGATTGACCCAAACACAACTGAGTTCATTTCTCTTTCACAAACAGCACTAACTGCACACTTAATCTCTCAAGCTCGTCTTTCACTCATATATCATCAACTAGAGCTGGATCTGAAACTCTGAGAGCAGCATGAAAAGAAAAAAAATCCAAAAACACTAAATCACTCGATCCTATTCATAATATAACAGCAATGAGCATGAAACACATGCGGAGGAAATAATACTCACAGAGCACAAGAGGAAGTTGACTGAGCTCCATACTGACTGAATAATGACAGACGGTTAAAGACACAGACTGAGTTAAAGCCTCAAGACTTCCTGATACCTACAGTCAGATCTTTAGGAACATAATGACAGATTAAACACATACAAATGTACCTCATGTGTTACAGAAAACCTTCTGATAATGTTGATAATCTTGAAACATGTTTTCAGAAAATGTCACACAAGTTTATGCTGAAATGTTGTCAGGACTCATTCAGTATCAAGAAGTAATACACTTGTGTGTTTAATGGACAAGGAAAAGGAAACAATACTTTAATGGATATTTATTGTAATGATATTATTAGCTGTATTGATAAGTTAAGAAGCAGAAGCTGGTGAACATCTGCTGTTCCTCCACACTGGTTAAAGCCACTAAGGTGAAAGACAACAACCAAACCTCAACTATGAGCTCAACTCTATTTCTATTATCAGGCCTCTGACAATAAGAGTGTCGAGTTTGGCACTGATATATTTGTACCTGTGAACACAGTTTAATATTCATGTTATGATTTCCTGATTGGTCTAGAGGACCACAACAGTATAGATGGTGGTGAAGGAGTGTGCAGGATATGTAAAAATAATCATATGTGAAATCATTGGCTGTACAAAAAAAATGCATGTACAAGAATTATTTCCAATTGTATAGTTATATTATTTTATATATAGTTATATTATTTTATATTCTCTTCATATAAATGTAATAATTACTGTAGATTACAGTAGTTTTATGCTGCAAAGTCCAAACTATTGAGAGATTAAATCTTGATTCATTACAGTCAGAGGTCACGATTCTTCTGCTTTTATGTGACACTGCAAGACAAATCATCAACTGCAGGATATTTAAAAAAGGCTGTTTCTTTATTAAACAAGTAAACATAAACAGTTAAAATATGAAATACCGCAGCAATACAAGTCAGGAGACTTTTACTCTAAAATAAGGAATATGCATGTGTGGCAGGAGGGGCGATTTTCTTACGTCATAGTTATGTGCAGGTTTAACCTATAGAGCTCCGGAGGTTGACGTCACTCAATCTAAACTCCTCCATTTTGGCAGGCCATCAGGAGAGCGCTAGAGCGGCTGTAGCTTTACAAACTTTATTATTTTAACATGGTGGACAGCTGATGTGGGCCAGGATGGCGCATATTATCATATTCCTAAGGATCCCGATAGAGGACTGAAATGGTTCGCTGCAATAAAAAGTGCCAACCAACACAGCAAAACAACCGATGGGTTGTATTTGTATTTTTTATTTTTTAGTCTTTTATCTCAGTATTGCTATAAGTGTTGTATAAAGGTTTTATGTTTAATAGTAACCCTAAAATGATATGAAAGAGTTTAAAATGTGTTAAATAACTGGGCCGATATAGGCTATATAAGAATTTTCAGTATAACGTAACGCAGAGATGGGCACTCAAGTTAGTGACTCGGACTCGAGTCGCACTCGAATCGCATTTTACACTTAGTTAGAATAATATTACAATAATCAGAGGTTGAGGCTCAGCCTATTCAGATTGGTCTGAAACACTATGTTGTTCTGAACAGAATGGTTCTGATCCATTATTAGCCTACACAGTCTAAGTATACAGAACTAAAGCCAATGTGTTAGTCGGAGCTCTAAAATATCAGCCGGTGTGTCCCACTGCTCCACCTAAGCTGTACTTTAGTCCGTTACTAACCTGAGCGTAGATTTGTGGGATTATGGATTTATAATCTGCTAGAATCAATCATTTCAGAGTAAGTCATATATTTCCCAACGAAAGTATTGTTTTGTGTAAAACATGCTGAAGATTAGCGAACAGGCTGTCGATTAATTAAACGATTAGCTATTTCTCCACAAAAGCTGTTTAATCAGCATAGTGAAGCCTCTCATCCATTGACATCCATTCAAAAAATGGCCGCTGGTCTCCTTCCCTGCGTACCGCCAGAGCCGGAGCGTTAGCATTAGCTGTTACGCTTTTTTGGCTAAAGGTTGCAGGCTTGCCTTCCAGTGGCTTTGCCTGGGCTATAAAAACGGGAACTATGCGCTACCTGCCTGGGATGCGTCACTTGGTGAACTGCTGCGTTGTTAATGTGCTTCCGTCATTTCCCGGAACTGGATGCAAGTACGCCAGAGAGACGGTAAGAACACGCTACTAGTTGTTGTCGGAAAAGCTACGGTTTTGTTGGCTCTTGATAAAACAATCCCCTTGACGATCAGTAGGTATTTGTTTATGCATGTATACATTAGGATGGGAGAGAACAGATCTAACAGAGTAACAGTCTCGCTTTGTTTATAGGTTTGTTGATGGCCTGTAACTGCGTTCCAGTCGTGGTGCTCCACATTCGTTTATGGCTGCAGTGCTGTCCTGTTTCCAAATTTCATTTTTTTAATTATTTATTTTTTGTTCATTTTCCTCTTTTGGCTGTTTTATATCATTTCTGCTTGTTCTTTTCAGTTGTATGATATTTTTGTTTTAAGTTTGAATTGTTGTTTTGTTTTCAATTCTAATTAAATGTTTGTGATTTCTTTAGTTTGCTCCTGCTTTCTTCAGTTGCATTAGATTTCTGTATTGTTTCTGGAGTTTGAACTGTTTGTTGTTTTGTCTTTTGTTTCAATTCTGATTATCTTTGATTTTTCTTAGTTTGTTTCTATTTGCTCTCTCCAGTTGCATTAGATTTGTTTTGTGATTTATATAATTTGTTTATAAAGTTTGTATTTTGTTTCCCTTCGGAAGGTAATCAAATCACAAGTTTCTGAATCAAAATCGAATCCAATTGTGAAATTTGTGTCAATGAATGTGTTGTTTTTTTGTTTGTTTTTTTTAACTTGAAGCAAGTTTAGTTTTTTTTTTTTTTTTTTTTTTTCATTTATTTTCTTGTCAGAGTGCAACAGAATGCTTCGTTTACATGTTAAAATCACATTTTTCTCATTGGGGGAGGATGCCCCCAGACCACCCTACAACAATTTAGTTAGTACACGTCACCTTTTTCACCTATGTTAGGTTTGCAGGTATGGTGTTTGTGACTTGAAAATATTCATTGCAGAACGCGATTTTTCATTCACAATCTCTCATCTGCTTGTAAATTTGTGTAAAATTAGCTAGTTGTCACAGACACGCCAGGCTCCACCATCACCCAATCACAGCGCACTCCCTCACCAGAGTACTGAGCACACGCACCTGTCTTCAATCAGCATCACAATCAGTCACGACATAAAGGACTCACACACACTCCAGTCAGCGTCTGGTCTTGTTTGCACATAGAGCGTCTTCTATGCTTACCTCAAGGACTCCAGTATACTTACTGTCTCATCTCCAGCGTGCTCCTCGTTTCCTTCCATGTTCCAGTCTTCGTGTGAGTTCCCAAGTGTCTTCTCATCTCTGCTACGATCTCCACTCCTCTGCCATCTACGATCTCCACTCCTACAACACAAAGGACAGTATTACCATTCAGTTATCTTCCATTCAACGTGCCACATTGCCATTTACTCACCTGCATCACTGCCTGTTCATCTGGTTGTTCAATAAACATCACTTACCTGTTTCCCGTTGTCTCCGTCCCTTCTGTATTGTAACACTAGTATTTAAAATGCGCTAGTATGTAACATACATTGACAACAACATATTAATAGTTCACCGGATCTCTTTTGTTTTCACATGTGGTTATGATTTCTTTGCATGATTTGGTGTGTTTCATTGCGTTATCACAAATAAAACAACTGAATCTAAGCCCAACTACGCAATGTTCTTACAAAATCTTTAACACATTTTTATTAATATTTGTATAAAGGGAGATGTCGTCATTTTTTCCTAGGCTGACAAATTGCAATAAATTCAAAACAACATTTCCAAAACTGGTAAGTTATGTTGCTTGTCGTTCCCCCCTCAAAAACCTTTTCACATGATGAACACAAAAGACACAATTTTTTTTTTACTGTGTTATGAAATTTTATTCATTCATAACAGTAAAAAAAAAAAAAAAAAAAAGCAGCTCTTTGGTCTGGGTCAGGCCAGAGAATCATCTTCATGACTGCCTGATCCACCCCTGGCACGCATATGTCTAGGCAGGCTTCTTCCATGGCCTGGAGGAGGTGAACACGGATATAAGGTTCTCGGTCCTCCTCTATCAGAAAAAACTCCTCTATCGGGTTTAGAACTAAAACTCTATCTGTATGCGAGGCAATTTGATGCATTTCTTTATTACAGTAGCATAGTGCAACAGTGTATGTGTTGTCACAGCACAGAGTACAGCACTCAAAAGTTACTGTACAGAGCAGTCTTACTGTAAGTACACCTACCTGTTTTCCTCCCTGAAGGTTCTGATGATGGAGGCGATGGTGAAGCCACTCAAATTTGGCTGTACTCGTTGCCCAGCCTCCCTCATAGTCATACCATGGACAAGGACAAGGTCAACTAAAGTGGCTTGAATTTCATCCGAGATTGATTTTCTCCTTGCCCGTCCCCTTCCTTGTTCTCGTCCTCCTTCTCCACCTCCTCTTCCTCCTCCTCCTCCTTTTCCTCCTCTTCCTCCTTTTCCTCCTCTTCCTCCTCCTCTCCCTCCTCGACCTATCCCTTCATTTCTCTGTGGATCCATTGTTCCAAAACTCAATGAACTGATTCAGGCCCTTTTATCTATCTATAGAAAGATCTGATTGATGTGTGTTCAATTTTGACTCTTAGTGTTTTTACCTGGAGAATTGTGTGCTAACTGAGCTCAAGCTGTGCTGACTTAAGTGAACAGTATTGAATGGTAGTGCTTTCAAAATGACCTCATGGTGTACACAATAAGAAATTAAGGGAATTGTGTGTAGAGTTTTGCAGTGACAGTTCAACAAATCTGTGTCAAAACATGGGAGTAGTGTTTGGAGTTTAGGGAATTGGGTGTGCTTTTTGATAAATGGCATTATGGTTGAAATTTTAGTTCAAAAGCCTGGTTATAGTGTTTTAGCAATAGAGAAAAACTGTAATTAAATGATTTTATTATAATTACATTACATGATTGGTGTCATGCTGCTGTGTCTTCTCCCTTGCAGGCTCACTATTGGATGATTCAGAGGTTGAGGGCGGCCATTTTGGGTTGACATCATTGTAGTCCTTAGTTCACAACACTTAAGTGCCACTTCAGTCAGCACTTAAGAAACAGTCTTAGACTTTGCTGAAAGTTGCTTTTTCTTCTTTATAAAAGTCTTCTACTTTTAGAAATGTTTTTTGACACTTAAGTCAATGCTTAAGACAATTCTTATGAGCATTTCTGAGAAGTTTTATACATATGGGCCCAGCTCATTAACAGGTTCCTTTCATTATTTTCAGCCAATGTTTTCAAATCATCTGCTCTTCGCATAAAAATGCCTACTGTCAATGACATTAGAAACATGAAATATGGATGCTAGTGTTCAACCTTTATGCATCTGCTCATTTATCTTGAATTGTGTTATCACTGCGGTGAGTTTTAAATGCTCAAAAACGCCTCTATTGTAGGTTTAATGGCATAGACGAGATCAAAATGAAACATTTGGTTCTCCTCTTCAATTCAAAGAAGCTAGATATTTTATTTTATAACTTGTTAAATATGGAAAAAAAGTTTTTTTTTTACACAAACACATTGCTTCGCTTCAGAAGGCCTTTATTAACCCTACCGGAGCCGTGTGGAGTCCGTTTATGATGGATGGAGGCACTTTATTCAGCTCTTCTTCAGCTCATACTCGTGGGTCCCGTTCACTGGCATTATAAAGCTTGGATGTGTCAAGATATTTATTAAAATATCTCCGAGAGTGTTTATCAGAAAGACAAAAGTCATATACAGCTAGGATGGCTTGAGGGTGAGTAAATAGTAGTAAATAGTATTATGAATTCACACTTACCATTTATGTTTTCTCAGCCTCAGAAAATAACGGACGCTCTCTGAGAGCAGAGCTGCAGTGAGGCCGTGGGGGAGGGGAAAGAACAGACTCCAGAGTGAAGACAGAAAACGATTCCAAAAAGATTCGACTCCGTGGCGTCAGGGATTGAGAGTCTCGTGATTCAGCTCCAAATCCGAGGCCTGAAATGTCTGTGCCAGTTCCTGTTTGTTCATGTCATAGAATGGACTGTCCTCATCAGTCTCATGGATGATGGTGATGGGGGACACTAAAAATATACCATCAATACCAGTGTTGAATTTATACATATCGGTAGCCATATCCGATTGTTGTTTGTATCTCCACAGAAAACAGGAAGGCTGCCGTGATGCTGTCGACGTTCGAAATGTAAATCTGCTCTTGATTCGAATTTTTTCTTCCTGGAAGGATCTGACTTTATCAAAAAAAAAAAAAAAGAAGACTCTGAACAGTGTTTGGGGAAACCTTTCTTTTATTGGTCATTCCAAACAGGCCTGATTGTATTTCCTTTTAGTTTTGTTGACTGTTTGCAAACTTTGAACTATTTTCAATTGATGGTACCAATACAGACAATTTTTCTTCTTTAACAAGTTGTAGTGAAATTGCTGTCTCAAATCCTCCTTACGAACTTAGACGTTAACTATACTGTCATGCTACTGTGCCCATTCATCCTGATTAGTTCATTTAGAATACTAGAGTGATACAACGGGTTACAACTGGAAAGCTTTTCTAATATTAACGCAGGTCCTAAAGCGCTTGCCCAGTCATAAACCTTCACTGCAGTGATATTCTTTTGAGCTCTTTTGTATTGTGTAAACTTACCACACCAAACATAGTGGCCAAAATTGATGTGCAAAGTTTTTTTTTTGTTTTTTGTTTTTTTTAAATGACCCTACAATTTTTCTTAAACCATCAAAATATGAGGAAAATAATTTTATTTTTATGTTTATATTATTTAAATGTTTTAAAATATGATATTTACTACAACATAATCAGTTTTTAATATTTTATTGGTTCTCTCTTGTTTTTGCATGTGTTCATAATTTCTTTGCATGACAGCCTGGCCAAAAATAATTTGAAATAATTTGAAATTTCATTTCATTATCACACATGGAACAGTTGACTTCAAGCACAGCTACACAATATGCTTACATCTTTTAACACGTTTTTAAAAATATTTGAATTAAGGTTGAAGATGTCAATTTTCATATGGCTGGACATCACATTTGGCCACTTCTCTATGGCAGTTCTTTGACTTTCCAACTGACCATCAAACCATGCAGCAAAAGCAAGCAACTTTTATGTTGACTGTGGGCTTCCTGGAGTTGTTGGAGCTGTTGATGAACTCATGACACATCATTGCTCCAACTGTAAATGAGGAGACATATATCAATAGAAAAAGACTCCACACCATCAGTACTAATTTGTGATAATTTTGCACAATGCAAAGTTATTTTTAAAAATAAATTTAAACATTAAAACGTTTCAGTGGGTTTTTGTTTTTTGTAATAACATTAAATTATTGGTGCTGTGACTTTCACCCTTGCAGACTCGCTATTGGCTGATTCAGAGGTTGAGGGCGGCCATTTTGAGTTGACATCATTGTAGTCAGCACTTAAGAATCAGTCTTAGACTTTACTAAAAGTTGCTTTTAGCTTCTTTATAAAAGTCTTCTACTCTTAGAAAAGTCTTACTTTTTACTAAGAATTTTTTGACACTGAAGTCAAAACTTAAGACTATTCTTAAGAGCATTTCTGAGACAGCAGGAAGGAGAGGCCGAAGAGGACCATCATCCAACGCCAGCGGATGTCAACACATGTCGTGAAGATGTCCGCCAGGTAGCGCTGACCTTTTTCACTCATGTTGATGAACTGCACATTACAGTGTCCGTCCTTGTTGACGAAGCGGCTTCGTTCTTGGTGTTGCGTGTGCACTTTGCTGCCAACGTTTCTATTGCCGTAGCCGTTCTGCACAGCGATGGGGGACAGCTTCATCCCGCCTTCCTCCGAGGAAACTATGCTGTATCGGTGGGCTCTCACACTTCCCATCACTTCCGAATGAGGGGGCTGAGCCTCGTCTGCTTTGGACAACAGTCTGAGTTTTTGGAGGACGCGTTGGAGAAACACTTTCGACCTCTCACATGGACCAACACACAAACAACAATCAGGATTTCCTTGAAATCAAGCAAGCAATGAGACGGATGTTCCAAAGAAACAATATTTTCGCTGGGGCTACGAGGATTGCTCCTCTTCCGTGAAATGACTGGACATCTTCGGCTAAACTGGGCTGAGAAAATAACACAAAGTAAGAGTTTGAAGAAACGAGTCTGAGGAATGAGAGCACAAAGCAAGCAGTTCAATTTGCACAAAGATTGTGCTTGTTTATGAACTATGACATGAAACTGTTTTAAAGATTAACTGTCAAGATCAAAACACAAATATGTTTCCATGCATCCATTTCTCCTTTGGCCAACATTAATATCAAGAGTGATGTAACACTTGGCATGGCCTGACAGAACGATCCAGAAACACAGATGTAAAGATTAGAGCTGCAAATCCAGTCAGCAAATGATACACCACATAATACCAAATATATAATATATTATGACAGTAAGATTAATATTTCTTTATAAATATATGGGTAGTTGACAAATGGACATGGATATGAACAAATACATTTTTATAAGTACAAATATTAGGAAACACGGGGGTAAATTTTAAATGAATTAGTATTTTTATATATGAATTGTAATAGACATTAGACATCTATTATATAATAATACATGCTTACTTTGGTTTCTATAAAATAATGATATTGTCATGTGCTATTCAATACTCTCTAAATGACATGATGAGACCAATTAAAAAAGTTGCTAATTGATAATAAAAACACATTATACTTCATCAAGTGGCTTCATCCTACATCTAGTAGTTTTATCTTAAAATAGTTTAATCTTTTTCATGAAGGAAAGTAAAAAGCATGTCATGTCAACTAACCGTATTTCTTTAGTAACTTAAGATAAGCTTGTGCTTATTTGTTTTGACCTTTACACTTGAATGCATATTATATGTATCATAATATCAATAACATGTAAATACATTAATATATAAGACACATATAAATAATTATGAATCTAGAAAATGGTAACAACATAAATATACAATTGAAAAGTGTTGCAAAGATAGTGAATATATAAGCAATAAAATAAACAAAGATACTTCTATAGGGCAGGCAAACTAGATGATTCGTGCTAGCATTATGCACCTAAATAACACTTTACACAGGTTTAGATCTCCAACACAAACTGATGGCATACAATTTAATTTGACAATTGTCTAACATGTTAAAATTGCGTCTCAATAAAACTGATCTAAAACTGCCCTTGAGAAATTATGACCGGTGTAACACCAACTGTTAATCTCTAATGAATTCAATGGCAGTTTTAGCTACTAGTAAACAAAGATATCTCCACAAAACTAAAACGAAGCTTACCTTCCAGAGTTCAAGAACAACACAAGTTTAGATCAGCACATTTCCGCAGATTGCAGTTGTTGTTATCCGGTGGGACAGATCAGTCAAACACCATGGGACTTGATGGTGGTTTCGATCATCTCACTCGGTGTTGGCCAAAGCTCAAGCCGATCGAAGAATAGTTTTAAAAAGCCTGTTAATCTCCGCCCAGGCTGTCAGGACATGCAGCTGTGATGATTACAGCATCTCTCACCGTAATCACAGCCTGCCTTCATGATAACATCATGTCATACACAATAATCAGGTTTAAATAAATGATACGATTTATTTCAGTATTTATTGTGAAGTTTTCAAGACAAAATAATGTACTTTGTTACGTTAATACTTTTGGAGGTAATAAACAACATGTAAGTAAATAAGTTTGTTTAAATTTGTTCGTTGGATCTGTTCAGAGATGTTGTTTGTTCACAAACAGTTTCTATGAAGCTCCTGCTGCATCCTTGCAAGTGTAAGTTGCAACCTAGTAATTTATTAATGAATAGGCTATATAAGATATTTAAGTAAAATTGGGGTGACCCAATGGGGTGGGTAGGAATTTTTTTTTTTTTTTTTTACGTTTTTGAAATAAGAAATATGAGTAAAAAGTATTAGTTTCTTTCAAAAAAAATTAAAAAAAATTACTGACCCAAAACTATTGAACGGCAGTGTATATAAAACTGAGAGCAAATTTATAATACACTCAAAACTTTATAAAAAAAACAAACAAAAAAGCAAATAAACAAGCAGGCTGAAATATTTTTCACTATACACATTTACATTTAAAGACAACTTTTCCAGAATTTCTGTGATATTTCCATGTCCATGGGAAACTATACAAATACATTTAAAATCAAGAAGACAGAAGAAAGAATAAAAAAAGGAAACTTGGTCACTTACTGAACAGTCAGAAAAGAAATATCCTTTCACTGAATATTCTGTTTCGCTCAGTTATCAAATGATCAGCTTCTGCTGCTGATATTAACCAACATAAATACACACTGTGCAGTACTAAACAATAATGGCTTTTTTCTAATGAATAATAAAAGCTGATAATTTCTAATAAAAGCTTATTGCTTTTCAAACATTAACAAGCACTGTCTCTGAAGCACATTTAGGATTGCTAATATTACATTAAGTTCTGGTAGATCTATTGCCTTGATGATCCTGGTCATTCACTTCTCAACCTGCAGTAAACTCCTCAGTATCCTGGGATTGAAGTTTCTACTCCAGGCATCTTTATTTAACCTGAGCATACGTCACATCACTAGATCCAGCACCTGAAAATATATGAATGAATTCAAAATGCACATTTCTCATTCTTATATGCAGCATTTCATTTCATTGTTAGGTTCTCAGTAATGCATGTAGATGAAGTTTTCAGTGGTTTCTTGTGAATTGTGATTAATGTTTTTAGTTTTAGTTTTTTAGTAGATTAATGCTTCAGTTCAGAGTACAGTATAAAACTTCTCAGAAATGCTCGTAAGAATTGTCTTAAGCATTGACTTAAGTGTCAAAAAACATTTCTAAAAGTAGAAGACTAAAGAAGAAAAAGCAACTTTCAGCAAAGTCTAAGACTGATTCTTAAGTGCTGACTGAAGTGGCACTTAAGTGTTGTGAACTAAGGACTACAATGATGTCAACCCAAAATGGCCGCCCTCAACCTCTGAATCATCCAATAGTGAGCCTGCAAGGGAGAAGACACAGCAGCATGACACCAATCATGTAATGTAATTATAATAAAATCATTTAATTACAGTTTTTCTCTATTGCTAAAACACTATAACCAGGCTTTTGAACTAAAATTTCAAAACCATAATGCCATTTATCAAAAAGCACACCCAATTCCCTAAACTCCAAACACTACTCCCATGTTTTGACACAGATTTGTTGAACTGTCACTGCAAAAGTCTACACACAATTCCCTTAATTTCTTATTGTGTACACCATGAGGTCATTTTGAAAGCACTACCATTCAATACTGTTCACTTAAGTCGGCACAGCTTGAGCTCAGTTAGCACACAATTCTCCAGGTAAAAACACTAAGAGTCAAAATTGAACACACATCAATCAGATCTTTCTATAGATAGATAAAAGGGCCTGAATCAGTACATTGAGTTTTGGAACAATGGATCCACAGAGAAATGAAGGGATAGGTTGAGGAGGGAGAGGAGGAGGAAGAGGAGGAAAAGGAGGAGGAGGAGGAAGAGGAGGTGGAGAAGGAGGACGAGAACAAGGAAGGGGACGGGCAAGGAGAAAATCAATCTCGGATGAAATTCAAGCCACTTTAGTTGACCTTGTCCTTGTCCATGGTATGACTATGAGGGAGGCTGGGCAACGAGTACAGCCAAATTTGAGTGGCTTCACCATCGCCTCCATCATCAGAACCTTCAGGGAGGAAAACAGGTAGGTGTACTTACAGTAAGACTGCTCTGTACAGTAACTTTTGAGTGCTGTACTCTGTGCTGTGACAACACATACACTGTTGCACTATGCTACTGTAATAAAGCGTAACAGCGTAACAGTTTTCACTGTTACGCTGATGATACTCAGCTCTATATTTCTTCGCGCCCTGACGAAACTTACCAACTCACAAAATTAACAGAATGCATAGCTGATATAAAAAATTGGATGACCAGTAATTTCCTACTTCTAAATTCAGAAAAAACAGAGATTCTAATTTTTGGACCAAAAACCTCTTCACGTAATAACCTAGAATACTGTCTAACACTTGATGGCTGCTCTGTTAAGTCTTCGTCGTCCGTTAGGAACCTGGGTGTGCTCTTTGATACCAATCTTTCATTTGAAGGCCATGTTACTAGCATCTGTAAAACCGCATTCTTCCATCTTAAAAATATATCTAAACTACGACATATGCTCTCAATGAAAAATGCAGAACAGTTAGTTCATGCGTTCATGACCTCAAGGCTAGATTACTGTAACGCTCTACTGGGTGGTTGTTCCGCTCGCTTGATTAATAAACTACAGCTCGTACAAAATGCAGCAGCTAGAGTTCTTACTAGAACTAGGAAGTATGACCATATTAGCCCAGTTCTGTCAACACTGCATTGGCTTCCTGTTAAACATCGTATAGATTTTAAAATCTTGCTAATAACTTACAAAGCACTAAATGGTTTAGCTCCCCAGTACCTGAGCGAGCTCTTATAGCATTATAGTCCTTCACGTCTATTGCGATCTCAGAATTCAGGCCAGCTGATAATACCTAGAATATCAAAATCAACCGCAGGTGGTAGATCCTTCTCCTATCTGGCACCTAAACTCTGGAACAATCTTCCAAGCATTGTTCGGGAGGCAGACACACTCTGTCAGTTTAAATCTAGACTAAAAACGCATCTCTTTAACCTGGCATACACATAACACATTATCAATTTATATTTTCAAATCCGTTAAAGGATTATTAGGCTGCATAAATTAGGTCAGCCGGAACCGGGAACACTTCCTAT
Source organism: Hypophthalmichthys molitrix (assembly GCA_037950675.1). NCBI lineage: Eukaryota > Metazoa > Chordata > Actinopteri > Cypriniformes > Xenocyprididae > Hypophthalmichthys > Hypophthalmichthys molitrix. The sequence continues at coordinate 37,721,233 of CM075494.1, forward strand.
AACACCAGATGTACTTGTTACATCAGAAGAAGAATAGCATCTACGCTAATATTAGTCTTTCTGTTTATCCCGAGGTCTACCGTAGTCAACCAGATCCGGGCCGTATCCAGGTGAGACCGAGGACCGGCGCCTTGACGCGACCACAAGTATCAGCCCTGAAGTATCAGCAGAGATTGAGTCAACTAGATCATCCATTGTGAAGGCCTCATCGACACAACAGCCAGTGGCACAGCTCCTCAACAAACCGTCCATACCGGTGTGATGAATACGATCCTCAACTGGACTGAACTGGAAAAAATACTTTGAATGTTGCGATCCTATCAGACATAAGATAGCAACCTGAATCGTAACAAAGCACTGTTCGCCAGAGGAGAACTGGCCCCCCGACTAAGCCTGGTTTCTCCCAAGGTTTTTTTCTCCATTTTAACACAGAAGTCTATTTGCCACCTGTTTGCCATCTGATGTCACCTGTTGGAGTTTGGGTTCCTTGCCGCTGTCGCCTTTGGCTTGCTTAGTTGGGGACACTTGACATTTGATATTCAACAGTGCTTTGATCTGCCGACATTGACACTATTCTTTAAGAGCTGCTGTGCAGCCTGAATTATATACCAGTTATCAATGTTAAGCTGCTTTGACACAATCTGCATTGTAAAAAGCGCTATATAAATAAAGGTGACTTGACTTGACTTAAAGAAATGCATCAAATTACCTCGCATACAGATAGAGTTTTAGTTCTAAACCCGATAGAGGAGTTTTTTCTGATAGAGGAGGACCGAGAACCTTATATCCGTGTTCACCTCCTCCAGGCCATGGAAGAAGCCTGCCTAGACATATGCGTGCCAGGGGTGGATCAGGCAGTCATGAAGATGATTCTCTGGCCTGACCCAGACCAAAGAGCTGCTTTTTTTTTTTTTTTTTACTGTTATGAATGAATACAATTTCATAACACAGTAAAAAAAAAAATGTTGTGCAATTGGTTGTGTCTTTTGTGTTCATCATGTGAAAAGGTTTTTGAGGGGGGAACGACAAGCAACATAACTTACCAGTTTTGGAAATGTTGTTTTGAATTTATTGCAATTTATCAGCCTAGGAAAAAATGACGACATCTCCCTTTATACAAATATTAATAAAAATGTGTTAAAGATTTTGTAAGAACATTGCGTAGTTGGGCTTAGATTCAGTTGTTTTATTTGTGATAACGCAATGAAACACACCAAATCATGCAAAGAAATCATAACCACATGTGAAAACAAAAGAGATCCGGTGAACTATTAATATGTTGTTGTCAATGTATTCTTTTTTCTGTGAGCTTTTTTGTTTTTCTAAAACCTGTAGCTGTAGATTGCCTTTTTTTGCCAAATAATTTTGATGATGATTGGTTGATAGACCAAGGGAGGCTAGCCTCCCCTGCGATGTGTCTTTTCTTAACTCTCCTAAGCACTGAATGTAAAACACTCGATGGTGATTGGCTAATTTTTTACCAGCTGAGGCACAAGACCAAGCCCAGCTCTATCCCCTTAAGCCGGGGACACACTTAACGATTGTAAGGCCATTTATGAATGTAATTTGATACTTACGACTGATCATGCCCAATCATCAGAGCCAGTTGTGTTCAGTCGGTGTTTATTTAAATCTGCTTCAGTCGAAGGAAACAGTCTTTGTGTGTTGAGCTCAGTCTTAGAATGTTTTAGCTAGTCGTCATGTGTGTCTCTGGCTTTAGCGGTTCACATCGGCAGATTTGGCACGTTCGTGAAAAAACAGCGGTGCTTTTGATTTCAGTAACATGTATATGCAGTGAAATTACAAACAAAAAAAATACACATTTTGAGACATGAAATAAAATGAACAACTGGGAATTTTATTAACATTAAATCATCCTTCCATTTTCACCTCAAAATTTTGGGTAGGCTGTGCCTCCCTTGCCTCCCCTGATGAGCTGCCACTGGTCGTGATCATATTGTATTCGAGATGAATCATGATGGCGAAATCTGTAAGCCAGCTTTTGCGGGAAGCTGCCACAGCCTTGGAACAACAAGTGCAGAACACCACAAGCCGGGCCGTCAAAGCGTCAAACCCTCGTCCCACTGCAGTCCCTCTGCCTGAGTCGTGGACATCTTCAGTTGTCAGAGAAACTGTTCAGCATTCAGGCAGCCTTTCCCCCACCCAACAATTCAACTTAAATAACATATATATATATATATATATATATATGCTTGTAATATTTTAGTACAGTACATGCAAGGGGTTGACATCACAAAATAGGCTAATACATGAATAAACCTATCGATTATGGTCTTAGTCTAACAGTGACATGGCCTACTTACACTGAACAGTTTCTCTGGTAACTGAAGATGCCCGTGACTCAGGGACTGCAGTGGGACGAGAGATTGATGCTTGGACAGTCCGGCTTGTGGTGTTGACAGTATACTGTAATCTACAGAAGTTATAACAGTTATTATGGAGAGAAAAAAAAAAAAAAATATATATATATATATATATATATATATATAACTACAATTTCAAACAATTCTTGAACATGCATTTCTTTTGTACAGAATTCACACATGATTATTTTTACACATCCTGTGGTTCTGACTGGCTTGTGAAACTATACTAGTGTTCATACGAGAACTGCTTGTGTGACGCTGTGATGGTTTTTAACTCTACTGAACATGAACTCATGGTGTCAAGTCCTGATTATGTGTTTAGAGTTGTGAAACACAAGAACAGTGTTAGAGGAATCTTTTAGAAAATGGTGTTGTGTTGATGAAATTTGACCAAAATAATTGATTTTAGTGTCTAAGTAACTGAGAAAATCTGTAATAAGATAAAAAATTTATGAAAAACCTTTGACCCCAAGTATGAGCAATGATACAGACGCTTAGTAAGCACCACTAATTCAGATTATGTGTATTCTTGAGTGTCATTCTGTATGAAGCATGAATAAAACATGATCTGAAAATGTCTGATGTGAGCCATTCAATTGCCAATTTAGGGTACATATCGTGTCCATTGATGATATTTAAGTCTTTTCTAATTTTCTTCACAAAAATGATATTTTATCCATTAAGGGAAAGCAGATTATAATCAGGCCCATCACCATGCCATGATCCAGGTCCAGTTCACCTTTCCAGGCCTGGTCCTCCATCCTTCCTCCTGGACTTTTTGTGTTCTGGTTTATGTTCAGTTGTTATTTTCGGTTAGGGCGTCTGGAGCTGCCCTTAGAGCGGGGATGTGTCACATCTGTTTTGGGTTTTGGTTCCACATTCATGGTTCATATCCTTTTTTATGGTGGTCATGGTTCCTTTGTTTCCTGGTTTTGTCATGTGATTCCCTTATCCCGTCACGTGATTCCCTTGTCTCATGTGTCATGTTCTGATTGGTTCCCTTGTTTTATGTGTCATGTTCTCTAGTTCATTGTGTTCAGGTGTTTCATGTTAGTCATTAGTCCATGTGTATATAGCCCACGTTTCCATTGTTTCTTTTGTCTAGCTTTGTTCATGTATCCTGGTATTTGTGAGTTCATGTGAGTTCATCAGGAAGTCTTGAGGCTTTAACTCAGTCTGTGTCTTTAACTGTCTGTCATTATTCAGTCAGTATGGAGCTCAGTCAACTTCCTCTTGTGCTCCGTGAGTATTATTTCCTCCGTATGTGTTTCAGTGGATGTTCATTGCTCTTATTTTATGTAAAGGATCTAAAGTTATTTAATGTTCTTAGATTTTTTTTTTATTTTTCATGCTGCTCTCAGAGTTTCAGATGCAGCTCTAGTTGATGATATATGAGTGAAAGACGAGAGATTAAGTGTGCAGTTAGTGCTGTTTGTGAAAGAGAAATGAACTCAGTTGTGTTTGGGTCAGTCTGTTTGTTCAGTCACTCAGTTTTGTGCTTTTTAATAGTGTTTGTTGAATCAGTTCTGTTGGTTTGTTTTGTACAGTTTGCTGTCCATGATGCCTTAAATAGATATTCACTAGTTAGTCTTCACTAGTTAGTCTTCAGTAGGTGTTCACTAGTTAGTGTTCACTAGTTAGTCTTCACCAGTTAGTCTTCACCAGTTAGTCTTCACCAGTTAGTCTTCAGTAGATGTTCACTAGTCTTCAGTAGATATTGACTAGTTAGTCTTCAGTAGTGTTCACTAGTTAGTCTTCACTAGTTAGTCTTCACCAGTTAGTCTTCACCAGTTAGTCTTCACCAGTTAGTCTTCAGTAGATGTTCACTAGTCTTCAGTAGATATTGACTAGTTAGTCTTCAGTAGTGTTCACTAGTTAGTGTTCACTAGTTAGTGTTCACTAGTTAGTGTTCACTAGTTAGTGTTCACTAGTTAGTGTTCACTAGTTAGTGTTCACTAGTTAGTGTTCACTAGATGTTCACCAGTTAGTCTTCAGTAGATGTTCACCAGTTAGTCTTCGGTAGATGTTCACTAGTTAGTCTTCACTAGTTAGTCTTCAGTAGATGTTCACTAGTTAGTCTTCAGTAGATGTTCACTAGTTAGTGTTCACTAGTTAGTCTTCAGTAGTGTTCACTAGTTAGTGTTCACTAGTTAGTCTTCACCAGTTAGTCTTCACCAGTTAGTCTTCACCAGTTAGTCTTCAGTAGATGTTCACTAGTCTTCAGTAGATATTGACTAGTTAGTCTTCAGTAGTGTTCACTAGTTAGTGTTCACTAGTTAGTGTTCACTAGTTAGTGTTCACTAGTTAGTGTTCACTAGGTGTTCACTAGTTAGTGTTCACTAGATGTTCACCAGTTAGTCTTCAGTAGATGTTCACCAGTTAGTCTTCGGTAGATGTTCACTAGTTAGTCTTCACTAGTTAGTCTTCAGTAGATGTTCACTAGTTAGTCTTCAGTAGATGTTCACTAGTTAGTGTTCACTAGTTAGTCTTCAGTAGTGTTCACTAGTTAGTGTTCACTAGTTAGTCTTCACCAGTTAGTCTTCACCAGTTAGTCTTCACCAGTTAGTCTTCACCAGTTAGTCTTCAGTAGATGTTCACTAGTCTTCAGTAGATATTGACTAGTTAGTCTTCAGTAGTGTTCACTAGTTAGTGTTCACTAGTTAGTGTTCACTAGTTAGTGTTCACTAGTTAGTGTTCACTAGGTGTTCACTAGTTAGTGTTCACTAGATGTTCACCAGTTAGTCTTCAGTAGATGTTCACCAGTTAGTCTTCGGTAGATGTTCACTAGTTAGTCTTCACTAGTTAGTCTTCAGTAGATGTTCACTAGTTAGTCTTCAGTAGATGTTCACTAGTTAGTGTTCACTAGTTAGTGTTCACTAGTTAGTCTTCAGTAGTTAGTCTTCACTAGTTAGTCTTCAGTAGATGTTCACTAGTTAGTCTTCAGTAGATGTTCACTAGTTATTTTTCAGTAGATGTTCACTAGTTAGTGTTCACTAGTTAGTCTTCAGTAGATGTTCACTAGTTAGTGTTCACTAGTTAGTGTTCACTAGTTAGTGTTCAGTAGATGTTCACTAGTTAGTCTTCAGTAGATGTTCACTAGTTAGTGTTCACTAGTTAGTCTTCAGTAGATGTTCACTAGTTAGTGTTCACTAGTTAGTGTTCACTAGTTAGTGTTCAGTAGATGTTCACTAGTTAGTCTTCAGTAGATGTTCACTAGTTAGTGTTCACTAGTTAGTGTTCACTAGTTAGTGTTCAGTAGATGTTCACTAGTTAGTGTTCACTAGTTAGTGTTCACTAGTTAGTGTTCAGTAGATGTTCACTAGTTAGTCTTCAGTAGATGTTCACCAGTTAGTCTTCACTAGTTAGTCTTCACTAGTTAGTTAGTCTTCACTAGTTAGTGTTCAGTAGATGTTCACTTCTCAGTAGTCTTCACTAGTTAGTCTTCACTAGTTAGTCTTCACTAGTTAGTCTTCACTAGTTAGTTAGTCTTCACTAGTTAGTGTTTAGTAGATGTTCACTTCTCAGTAGTCTTCACTAGTTAGTCTTCACTAGTTAGTCTTCACTAGTTAGTCTTCACTAGTCAGTCTTCACTAGTTAGTCTTCACTAGTTAGTCTTCACTAGTCAGTCTTCACTAGTCAGTCTTCACTAGTTAGTCTTCACTAGTTAGTCTTCACTAGTTAGTTAGTCTTCACTAGTTAGTGTTCAGTAGATGTTCACTTCTCAGTAGTCTTCACTAGTTAGTCTTCACTAGTTAGTCTTCACTAGTTAGTCTTCACTAGTTAGTCTTCACTAGTTAGTTAGTCTTCACTAGTTAGTGTTTAGTAGATGTTCACTTCTCAGTAGTCTTCACTAGTTAGTCTTCACTAGTTAGTCTTCACTAGTCAGTCTTCACTAGTCAGTCTTCACTAGTTAGTCTTCACTAGTTAGTCTTCACTAGTTAGTCTTCACTAGTTAGTCTTCACTAGTTAGTGTTCAGTAGATGTTCACTTCTCAGTAGTGTTCACTAGTTAGTGTTCACTAGTTAGTGTTCACTAGTTAGTGTTCACTAGTTAGTGTTCACTAGTTAGTGTTCACTAGTTAGTCTTCAGTAGTTAGTCTTCACTAGTTAGTCTTCAGTAGTTAGTCTTCACTAGTTAGTCTTCAGTAGTTAGTGTTCACTAGTTAGTCTTCAGTAGTTAGTCTTCACTAGTTAGTCTTCAGTAGATGTTTAGATAGATTTTGACAGATTTTGACAGAAGTAAATACGTTTTTGACTGAAATATTTGATTTTGACATGGAAGTTTGAGGTTTGTACAAGTTGGTGTGTAGTTACGAGATTGTGTTTATGGTTGTGAGAAAATGTTGAATTGTTTCATGAATTGTGTGTTGAAAAACTGTAGGCTAATATGAATAATGTTACCTGCTTACCTTTTGTTTTGTTTTTGACTTGAAATTATATATCCACAGTTGTCATGGTATTGTTTGCAGGGAAGAGGAGCTATTTAATCACATTGCATGATCATTTGATGTTTCTCTGAAGTTTTGTAGTATTCTGTTGTTGATCTGCCGTGAAAACAGTGTCACACGCTGGGCGCTTGCTGCAGCTTCAGCCATAGAAATGTCCAACTAAAAATGTGTTCAACAAGCTGACAGACGTCCATCCATTTCTTTGTTGGAAACGTGTAAATGTAACTGAAGTTTTATTGTTGTCATTGTAAATATTAATTTTCCTATATGGCCACAGAGGAGAATCAGAGAGGGTCACGTTCAATGGACAAACACACTGTATTTCAAATGACAACCAAAATCAAATCCATAACTGTGAACAGTTTTGCAATGGCTGCATACAAGTTCTGCTAATTCACAAGCCGAGTGAGAGTCAAACTCACAAAGATAAGGTTAATTATTAAACCAAACAAAATACAAAACTTTCAAAAACACTCAGCAATGTGATTATTTTATAGAATGATAGGCAGTGTGTTTAATCAGTGACATTATTACTAGATTTGCTATCCGGCGTCTTCTCATCACCTCCTGAAGCTGCTGCCTTGGTGTTTTTACAGGTAGAAAAGACGAGAAAAATGTATTACATTGTCCAGTTTTCTACTTGAATGAGGATATGAGTTACTATGACACTTCTCTATTATGCAATGCCAAACCGTAAATAATTATTGGACACTGAAATTTTTGTTCTTTAAGTTTGTGACAACCACATAAAAATTATTACTTTTTTTCATTAGAGTAATAATAAAGAAGCTGTCCTACATTCATTAGTCTAACTGTGTTGAGCTTGGAAAACTGCAACATCACCAAAAAAAAAAAGAGAAATTAATAACTGTATAGGCATCAGTATTGGTATCGGCGAGTATCAGAGAAAAAGTAGCGGTACTCGTACTCTGTCCTTAAAAAATGGTATCGGTGCATCCCTACTAAATAAGTATTGCAGATGATGAGCACATCACAACATGAACAGGCTTTAATTACCACATACCGTCAAGGATTGAACCCTCGAGTGCGGTTGCATCTCGCTGCATACGAGGACTCCATCGGCCTAGAGCGCTTCATCCAACTCTCCATCCACTTCGCCACTCGTATGCAGTCGTGTCTCGAAGAGCACCAGGGCCAGCCGCTATTTAACATCGCTCCCCACCGACCAGAATCAGTCAGTCCTCCAGAACCAGCCAATGAGCCCATGTCTCTGGAAGGCTCCAGACTCTCTCCTACTGAACGGCAGAGGTGGCTGACCCAGAATCTGTGCCTCTATTGTGGTTCTCCTGGGCATGTAATCTCCACATGCCCCATCCGTCCTCCACGACCCATGGTGAGTGCTGTCATTCCCTCTATTAAGAAGATGAAACCCCTCACCACTGTTGTAAACCTTGCTGCTGCTGATGTCTCTCTTCCAGTTGTCGCACTCCTCGATTCTGGGTCAGCAGGCAATTTCATCTCCGGCGCCCTCTGCCGTCAGCTTAACATCAAGACCACGGCCACACCGACCACCTACCAGATCCGATCAGTAACTGGCAAACCCCTGAGTTGAAGACATGTACGCCTTTGTACCGGTCCTATCCAAGTGCAAGTTGGCCTGCTACACGTCGAACATCTCCATCTGCTGGTTCTGGAGGAATCCACCGCTGACGTGATACTAGGGCGTCCCTGGTTGGAGCAGCACAACCCAGTTATCTCCTGGAAGACCGGCGAAGTCCTGAAGTGGGGCGAAACCTGTTTCCCTGAGCTCCCAGTTCCATCATCACCACTCCCCGAACATCTCTCTGTCTGCGCCACCACCATCGAGAGCCCTGTTGAACAACGCTCGGTGGAGATCCCAGAGTGTTACGCACCCTTCAGTGATGTCTTCTGCCCTCAACGAGCTTCCAAGCTGCCTCCACACCGGCCATGGGACTGTGCCATTGATCTGCTTCCAGGTGAGCCAGTGCCCAGGGGAAGAATCTACCCCCTGTCTATCCCGGAGGAGAAGGCCATGGAGGAATACATCAAGGAGGCCCTAGCTCAAGGATACATCCGGCCGTCTACTTCCCCTGCTGCTTCCAGCTTTTTCTTTGTGGCAAAGAAGGACAGAGGCTTGCGGCCATGTATTGACTACCGAGCACTAAACAACATCACAGTAAAGTTCCGTTACCCCCTTCCTCTCGTCCCATCAGCCCTGGAACATCTCCGTGGTGCCACTGTCTTCACAAAACTGGACCTCCGCAGCGCGTATAACCTCATCCGGATACGCGAGGGGGACAAGTGGAAGACCGCCTTCGTGACACCCACCGGCCACTATGATTATCTCGTTATGCCGTATGGCCTGGTCAACGCCCTCTCCGTATTCCAGGACTTCATTCATGCGGTGCTCCGGGAGTTCCTCCACAAGTTCGTCTTGGTTTACATCGATGATATCCTCATCTACTCCCGGAGCCTGGCCGAACATCGCCATCACGTTGCGGAGGTCCTGGGACACCTACGGAAATTCCACCTCTTCCTAAAAGCCGAGAAATGTTCCTTCCATCAGCCCTCCGTACAATTCCTAGGCTACAACATCGACAGCAGTGGCATCCGGATTGACGCGAGGAAGGTGGAAGCCATCAAGAACTGGCCCACTCCCACAACCATCAAGGAGCTTCAACGCTTTCTCGGCTTCTCCAATTTCTACCGTCGATTCATCCAGAGTTACAGTTCCCTATCCAGCCCACTCACCAACCTTCTACGCAATAAGCCCAAGTCTCTGTCCTGGACCCCTGAAGCCACCAACGCCTTCAACGCCCTCAAGGAAGCCTTCACCACCGCTCCTCTCCTCGTTCATCCCGATCCTGAGCTGCCCTTCGTGGTGGAAGTGGACGCCTCCACCACTGGAGTAGGAGCGGTGTTGTCCCACCAGCAGGGGACCCCAAGTAGACTCCATCCATGTGCCTTCTTCTCCCGCAAGCTCAACCTGGAGGAGATGAATTATGACATTGGTAACAGAGAACTCCTCGCTGTCAAGCTTGCTCTGGAAGAGTGAAGGCATTGGTTGGGGGGAGCTAAACATCCCTTCCTCGTCCTAACTGACCATAAAAACCTTGAGTACCTACGATCCGCCAAAAGACTCAACCCTAGACAAGCACGCTGGGCCCTATTCTTCACACGCTTTAATTTCTCAATCTCCTACCGTCCTGGACCTAAGAACGTTAAAGCTGATGCACTCTCCCGTCTACATGCCCCTGAAGAGAAATCCGAAGACCCAGAACCCATCCTACCGGAAGATGTTATTGTCAGTACCATCTCCTGGTCTGAGGAGACCGTACCCGTGCTGTCACAGACACGCCAGGTTCCAACACTGCCCTATCACAGCGCACTCCTTCTCCAGAGTACTGATCACACGCACCTGCACCTCATCAGCTCACCAATCATCACCACCACCATAAAAGACACTCACACACTCTCACTCACTGTCCGATCTCGTTCGCATCTAGACTAACCTACATGCTTACCTCAAGGACTCATCTCGACATACTTACCTGTCTCCAACGTCTCCAAGTCTCCTTGTGTGTTCCCAGTCTGTGTGAGAGTGTCTCCAGTCTCCAGCGTCTCCCAGGATCTTCTCACCTGCAAGCATACAATGACAGTATCTTCTCATCTCATCGATCCATTTCACCTTACAAACCTTCACTACTCACCTGCACTTCTGTTTACTCTGCTGTGTCTCTCAAATAAACATCCTTATTGCTATCTCCTGTCTCCGACCCTTCTGTACTGTAACACATGCTAACGATGGAGACCATGCGGTCTGACAAATAGTGTGATAATGGATAGTTAATCCATGAATATAATGTGTTTTTTTGATAAATAATGCAACAGTTATGAGGTGTAGTTGGCTGTGCTTTAAAAGATGTATTTTTCACAAAATAAGTTGTTTGTACTGAAAATGTATATAAAAAAAGGGATAATTTCTGCTGACAAACATTTTCAGGGTTGTTTCAGATGTTTAATACAGCATAATGTTTATGCTGTCATGCAGAATGTTATATATGTATGTGTTATATTATATTATAGATTATATGTTTAATTGTGGACACAGAAGTCAATGAGAAATTTACATAATTAACTTTTTTTTTTTATAAGTGATGCTGTCTCTCATTGGAATATAAAGAAAATATTTGAACTGTTTTAAATGGTTATAAAAAAAAAACAATACACAGACTCTGATGGTGAAGCAGCAGCAGCTCCGTGTCCTGTGTTTTATTAACATTTACATCTTCCCTCATCAGGCGGTGAGGGTACTACACAGACAAAAATGGTAAAAACAATTCTAGGAATGACAAAACCAGCACTACAACACTATATGCGCTCCTCCATCATTTTGACTTTGCATTGCGGATCTATTTCAAAAATGTCAAAAAACGGCTTTTCAACGCAGTCTACGTTTGAATTCGACCGATTTGACCGAAAAATGAGTCCGAAAATTAATCCAGTTATGTATTAATTATTCTGTCACAGACTTTTTTAATGCACGTTTTATTCCTAATACATTTACTATAAGTTTCTTCTCTAAATATTTTTTTTCCATCACGTTTTATGTGCATTTTATTTCGTTGAATAAAGAGTATCCACCCCAGTACGAGTTTTTTTTTTTTTTTTTTTTTTTTTCCAGAAAACCAATATGACTAATTTAAAATTCTGTACTACTTACATTACTGCATGCATAAGTTTCAGAAACCCACTTTAAAAATGACAGAAAAGCGAATACCGGTCAAATACAATCATAGACATGGCATTGAACATTTTATGGTCCATTTATTAAGATTCTTAATGATTTTCAGTACATTTCCCATAGATAGGCTATAGCAAGTTATTGACAACATTATTTCTATTATACTTCATTTTTCTGAACATGTACACGGGTTCTGTCTCGCGCACAGACGCGAGTGCGAACCTTTGAAAGTATTTGGCTGCCGAAAGACGCGTTCGGCGTGTGCACAGCGGACTATCTAGTGGACTTTTGTTTTCAAGCACTCAGTTCACTCTCGCATGGGCTGTTATACAAAAATTGGGCTGCACGTGGACGGAAAGTGCGGACGTCCGCGAACCCTCCTAATGACGAAAATTTCGCGGCGCGGACGCCCGAAGTATACTTTGGGGTTAAGCCCGTAATAGTAGCGGGCCCCCAATCCGCCCGGGCCCATATGCACGTGCATACCTTGCATGCCCAGACGCTACGCCACTGCTCACAGGTTGCTTTATTGCTTCAAATATCAATATCGGTGACTTTAGGATTGAACTGTGCTCACTGTAAGTGTTGTTGGGCTTCTTCTAAAATTATGTTCATTGTAACTCAGAGTGCTGTATAGTGACGACAGACAAGAGGATAAAAATGGACACTCATGTCAAGCTGTTACAATACAGACGGGGCAGAGGCAGAGGTAACAGGTAACAAGACTTTATTTACACACAGCAGAGTATACGGTGGTGCAGGTGAGTGAAGATGAATGAAGTATGATGTAGGTGATGATAAATGGTAATACTGTCCTTTGGGTGATTTGCAGGAGTGAAGATCCGTGGAGAAGTGCTGAGATGGCTGACGAGGAGAACTGGAGACACTCACACACAAACTGGAACAACACGAGGAGACTTGGAGACAGGTAAGTAAATTCAATGGAGTCCAAGAGGTAAGCATTTAGGGTACTAGATGCGTACGAGACCGGACAATGACTGAGTGAGTGTGAGTGTCTTTTATGCTGGTGCAGATTGGCGTGCTGATGAGGTGCAGGTGCATGTGATCAGTACTCTGGGGATTGAGTGCGCTGTGATTGGGTGATGTTGGAACCTGGCGTGTCTGTGACACAAGCTTGATGAGGATATAGTCAAAAGGTAAATTAAGTCAATGAAATTCTAATGAATATCAATGCAAATTATAATACTATATATTCAATCATGGATGCAAAACTGTTATTCATTGGTTAATTTTATATAAATTATTTTTTCCCTTTCACGGATCCTGTGATAAAGCAGCCTTCAAATATTACAGTGTCTGTATTGCAAGCCCTCTGTTGCAGAAATTGCAAATCGTGCTCAAAGAAGTGACTCTCTACTTGAAGATGAAGTTGTGACATTTAAACTCTTTTGTTTCTTTGTTTGGTTCAGGCATTTGCATGCTTACATTTGTAAAAAAAAAAAACAAACAAAACAAAACAAAAAACAATGCACTATTCACTGTTTTTCAGTTACTTTTTTTCAGAAAATTGCATTGTAATGCTTATTCATTGATGTAAAATTTTGAACTTTTCAGTAATACAGGTATAACTGAATTTTATTTTTTTTCATTTAATTAGAATGTATTTTGGTCAAAAGATTAAATGCTGCTGTACTTTATGTACTGTAAGAATATTTGTAATACATCGCACATTAAAGTTTTCTAGATTTCAAAGTGTGTATGTGCATATACTGAAAAAAATCAGCTTTATAATAAACTAGTAGTGTATTGCTAATGTATTTGTAATGATCTGAAATTGTATTGGAAATGTACATGAAGCACAATAAAATGTTGCTTCAAATATACTCTAACTGTTGTGACAGTTGCTGGTGTAAACAAGCACAGAAGAAAGAGAGTGGTACTTGTTATCTTGCTGGATCTATGGTAGGATGTTAGGCAATTTGTGGTGTTTGTGTGGTTTTCAGAGGTTTTCAGTGGTTTCTATGGTGTTCTTGGTTATTTCTAGGGTATTCTCTGTGGTTGCTTGTCTCTATGATGTTCTGGTCTGTAAAATGACTTGTCGCTTGTAATCTGTGAGATACTTTGTGCCTTTTTCTTTGTCTGCCAGGTGCAGTTTATGAGTCTAATTGATCAGAATATTAGCACATTGTTCCTTAACAAGCTGCATTATTTGAGATATCATTCATATCAATAACACAAATGACAGAGGCCAAAGTTTAATACTAATATTTTGTTGAAATCCCTAAGTATGAGCAATAGTTTAGTGATTCTTGCCTTATTTATAAGCACTAAATGTATCCATTTGACAAGCAGCACAGTTAATATTTATACTATATATGGTTGTGTATTTGTGGTTTAATCAAGAACAAATCTCCTTCCTGTTTTCTTTCAGGTTATCGACCTCTGTGGAGGATGTGCAAAAGGCTCCGCGATGATTTAGATAAGGTGGAGAAAACAAGTCTGACCACCAGATGTCGCTAATGTGCACTGTGTTAAAAGCTTCGAGTAATGAACCGTTTCTCAAATGCTTCAGAAAGCCTCAGTTTCCCATCACTAATAAAAACAATTAATATAAGAAAAATACAATACCTTTTAATTACCGAAACAATGTTAGAAAGAAAAGAAAAATCACTACCTGATAACAATAGGCCTGCAACACTTTTATCACCAGAGAACACACAAACCACAAGGTGTGCAAAGTTACTTCAATTCAAAAGTCAACACACTGGTTTTACACTCAATTGCACAGAAAAACACACAAATCTGGTGCAGGGGAGAAGTGAACCTCTACAAGCAGTGTTCACTCTGCTCTCATAGTGGTAGCTCTGCAGCACACTCCTAACGAGCAACAGGTGTGGCTAATTAACTGCAAGGCAAACAGAGTCAGGGAGAGAGACAGAGGCACAAGGCAAATAATACTCAACACAGAGTAAAATACACATTCAAACACATACACAATAATACGTCCTCAGGATGTAACAACTATAATAAATTTGTAATAAATTAATTATCGTGCTAAGTACACACAAACATTAATTTGAAACGTAATTGGGAACTATACTGAAAGCAAAAAACATATCTAATATAACATAAGCTATAGCTATCAGGCTAATAGGCTAGGCTTAGATGTATGCTATGCTAGTACATAAGCTAACTAAAAAACAGTAAGAACGACAAATGCTTGATTTCACAACCTATAGCTTCAGTTATATACATATATATACTGATACAGTATATGTATCATGTAATTTATAAGACATTAATGGTCATTATAATGGATTTTAAACAATATAAATGATAAAGTGATTTAGCAGGAATTGTAATCAGGCGCTAACAGTACTACCCATTAAAAGTCTGTTGAACCAGTGGGATCACTTGGAGTCTTAAAGGAGACCCCGTTCCTGGGGGAACTCGATTTCTCAGCACAGCGGCACCACATGTACAGTACATGAACCGATCATCTCTTCCTACTAGTAATAAACATTAATTAACATTAGAAGGTATGTTGTTTCAACCGCAGAAAGACAATTTTTTAAGTTCAAGTCAACCAACGTTAATTTATTAACTCTCCTGTCTCTGGTTTGTTTGTCGGACAAAATGGCGGATTCAGCGCCACGATTGGTCAGATCGCCTGTCAATCAAACTTCCGGTGAAGGGTAAATTGGCAAATCAGTGGAGATCTGAAACTCAAAGAACATCAATGAAAGAACACACAAAAGTTATCAATACATATTGGAAAAACAAAAAAAACAAAAACTAAAAATCAACACACTGTTGTTTAACCATTTTAAACCACCAAAACACTATCTTTTCTAAATAGAACTAAAAATTGTTTTTTTAATGCCCAGCACATTATTTGTTGGTTAGAATTATGCATATGGGACACGAAAACCAATGGGTTATGATCTGAAAGACCACAACAGGCAATGAACTTGACCCCACATACAACTCAAAATACTGCAACGCGAGCGGTAAGGCCAAAGCTTATTTCCCAGTTATGCTAATTCAGCTGAGGTTTAAAAAAAACTTTCTCAAAAAACAGCATTCAGGATGATTGACACATACTGTCAGGGAATAAACACCGGATCCAATAGCGAGAGTTAACAGTTTATTAAATCCACCAAAACAGGGCAAGAAGGTCAGACACATGCAAAGGCTTAGAGTGGCAACAAGACTGCAGCAGACAGGAATCCACACAAGCAGAAAGCAGTCCAGAGAAACACGGCTGGATGAGAATCCACACTTGCAGAAGGCAGTCCAGAGAAACACGGCTGGATGAGAATCCACACTTGCAGAAGGCAGTCCAGAGAAACACGGCTGGACGAGAATCCTACTCGAACAAACAAACCCTCAGGACACAGGAAACAAAGGAGGAACTGCTGGGAACACGAGACCACAAAGTGAACACAAGAACGATCTGACAAAGAACACAGCAAACAGACGACTACATATAGGACAGATAACGAGACGCACCTGTGAATGATCAGCGCAGTTAGTCACCATAGCAACGCTAATGACTAACTGACACTGACAGCACCAAAACACAACACACATTCACACGCAGACAGAGCGAGAATGAGTCAGTGAACCCATGAACCGTGACAGTACCCCTCCTCCTACGAGCGCCTCCTGGCGCAACCAGGAGCACTTACCTGTCGATTGTAATCATCGATAAGGGAGTGATCCAGAATGTCCCTAGCCGGAACCCAACTTCTCTCCTCTGGACCGTAACCTTCCCAGTCCACCAAGTACTGAAATCCGCGTCCCCTCCGTCTCGAGTCCAGAATACGTTTAACCGAATAGACTGGTTCCCCATCTACGAGGCGCGGCGGGGGGGGGAACCGGAGAAGGCGGATTAATGGTGGAATGAAAAACAGGCTTTATTTTAGAGACATGAAAAGCGGGGTGAATTCTCCTGTACGCCGGAGGAAGTTTGAGGCGGACTGCCACTGGACTAAGAATCTCAGTGACAGTAAATGGGCCGATAAATTTGGGAGCTAATTTATTACAAACGGAGCGGAGTGGAATATTCTTAGAAGAAAGCCACACTTTTTGACCCACGACGTAGACGGGAGGCTTCGACCGGTGGCGATCGGCCTGAGCCTTAGTGCGCTCTCTCACTCGGAGGAGAGTCTCGCGGGCTCTTCTCCAAGTGAGACGGCACCTCTGGACGAAGGCGTGAGCAGAGGGGACCGCAACTTCGGACTCCAGACTAGGAAACACAGGTGGCTGGTAACCTAAGCTAGACTCAAACGGAGAAAGGCCTGTGGATGACACTGGTAACGAGTTATGTGCGTACTCAACCCATGAAAGTTGCTGGCTCCAGGAGGAAGGATTCTGTGACACCAAACATCGCAACACTCGCTCAAGGTCCTGGTTGGCCCGCTCAGTTTGGCCGTTGCTCTGAGGATGAAAACCAGAAGACAGACTGACACTCGCACCCAACAAACGACAAAACTCTCTCCAAAATTTGGATACGAATTGGGGCCCCCTGTCAGAAACCACGTCCATCGGGAGGCCATGAATGCGAAAGACGTGATCAACGACAGTAACCGCTGTCTCCTTGGCAGATGGTAATTTGGGCAAGGGAATAAAATGGGCCGCCTTCGAAAACCGGTCCACTACAGTCAAAACGACTGTATTGCCCTGGGATGGCGGGAGGGCAGTGACGAAATCGAGCGCAACGTGGGACCAGGGTCTCGAAGGGACAGACAGCGGTTGAAGCAACCCCTCCGGGTTACGATTGGAAGTCTTAAACCGAGCACAAACTGAGCAGGCCAAAACAAAATCTCGGATGTCACGAGCCATGGAGCGCCACCAAAATCGCTGTTTAACTAGAAAACTGGTACGATTCACTCTTGGATGACACGCCACGTTGGAACAATGACCCCACCGAATGACGTCAGACCGTAACCCCTCCGGCACAAATAAACGACTCGGTGGACAACCGGATGGAGGCGTTACCCCTTCTAAGGCTGTGCGGACCTTCGACTCGATCTCTCATACAAGCGAGGAGACAACCAGTCTCTCAGGTATAATGCACTCGGGAGTAGACGGTTGTTCGGAATAGTCAAAAATGCGAGACAAGGCATCGGGTTTGATGTTCTTGGACCCCGGACGGTAGGAAAGGGAAAAATCAAAACGACCGAAAAAAAGTGCCCACCGAGCCTGCCTGGAGTTGAGTCGTTTGGCAGATCTGATGTACTCGAGATTCTTATGGTCGGTCCAGACGACAAAGGGTACCCCCGAACCCTCTAACCAATGACGCCACTCTTCCAATGCTAACTTGACTGCCAGCAACTCTCTGTTACCAATGTCATAGTTACGTTCAGCGGACGACAGTCTATGAGAAAAAAAACGCGCAAGGATGCATCTTGTCTTCCGAGGAAGAGCGCTGGGAGAGAACCGCGCCTACCCCCACCTCTGAAGCATCGACCTCCACCACAAACTGACGTGTAGGATCAGGGGCAATGAGAATGGGAGCTGAAACAAAGCGGCTCTTGAGGTTGGTAAATGCAGCTTCAGCTGCACTAGACCACCTGAACGTCACCTTGGTGGAGGTCAAGGCGGTCAGAGGAGCGGCTAGTTGGCTGTAGTTGCGAATAAAACGCCGGTAGAAATTGGCAAACCCCAGAAACCTCAGCAGGGCCTTGCGGGAATCTGGGGTTGGCCAATCCACCACAGCTCTAACCTTATCGGGATCCATGCGTGTTCCCTCGGACGAAATGATGTACCCCAAAAACGGAACCGGCTGTGCATGGAATGTGCACTTCTCCGCCTTGACAAAAAGCCCATTCTCGAGCAGCCTTTGGAGCACCCGCCTGACGTGCTGAACGTGTTCCTGGAGAGAAGAGGAAAATATCAATATGTCGTCCAGGTAGACATATATGAATAGATCGACCATGTCTCTCAGCACGTCATTAACGAGCGCTTGGAAAACCGCGGGGGAGTTGGATAGCCCAAAGGGCATAACAAGGTATTCAAAGTGCCCCCTGGGGGTATTAAACGCAGTCTTCCACTCATCCCCCTCTCTTATGCGGACCAAATGATAGGCATTGCGCAAATCCAATTTAGTGAAGATGGACGCTCCCTGCAACCGCTCGAAGGCTGAAGACATCAACGGCAAGGGATAGGTGTTCTTTACCGTGATGTTGTTCAGCCCTCGGTAATCAATACACGGTCGCAGGGAACCATCCTTCTTCCCCACAAAAAAAAAACCTGCCCCAGCGGAAGAGGAAGGACGGATGAGCCCGGCTGCCAGAGAATCAGAAATATATTTCTCCATGGCCTCCCTTTCTGGAGCAGAAAGCGAGTATAACCTGCCCTTAGGCGGAGACGTACCTGGTAATAAGTCTATAGCACAGTCATAGGGACGATGCGGAGGAAGAGAAGCAGCCCGGGACTTACTGAACACTCCCTTCAGGTCTAGATACTCCTCGGGCACGTTAGACAGGTTCACCAACTCATCCTGCAACAAAGAACAAGAAACAGGGGAACAAGCAGACACCAAACACGATGCATGACATTTCTCATCCCACGCCAAGACCGTTCTCTGACTCCAATTAATGTGAGGGTTATGGAGTGTTAGCCAAGGATGCCCCAGCACCACTGGAACCAAGGCTGTGTCAGTGAGATAGAATGTAATTCTCTCCGTGTGGTTGCCTGATGTAGTGAGACTCACCAGCCCCGTGGAATGAGTGATAGACGACAGCAGCTGTCCACCTAGTGCATTGACAGATATAGGATGAGCCAGTGACTTCACAGGAATGTTGAGCTTGTGAGCAAAGCTAATGTCCATGAAATTTCCCTCGGCACCAGAGTCCACGAGGGCTTCACAGCGATAGCTACCACCAGTCCACTGCAGTCTAACTGGGAGGAGAGTCGCAGCGAGAGAGGATTTCTTGAAGGCAATGCCACCCGCCAGTAACCTCGCATCTACTGACGGGCCTTTTCTTTTACTGGACACTTAACAGCAAAATGTCCTGCTGCACCACAATAGAGACAAAGTCCCTGAACTCGTCGTCGCTCCCTCTCCTCCCGAGATAACCGAGCTCTGCCCACCTGCATGGGCTCAGGATCGAACGAGGGACCGACCGTATCCACAGCCGCGCTGGAATAATCTCTCTCCACAACAGCCATCCGACTGTAATTAGCACGTTGATCTCGACGCTGCAGCCGCGTATCCACCCGGATCGCCAAATCAATCAATCCGTCTAATGTAGTCGGCAAATCCAGCGCGTAGATCTCATTCTGGATACGGTCGGCCAGCCCATGCAGAAAAATATCCCACTGTGCCTCCGCGTTCCAGCTGCATTCTGCCGCCAAAGTTCGGAATTCGATGGAATAGTCCGTAACAGTTCTTTCTCCTTGACGGAGATTCACCAAAACTCGCGCCGCCTCTCTCCCAGAGACCGAGCGGTCAAACACCTTCTTGAGCTCCGTACTGAACGACTGAAATGATACACAACACGGATGATCTTGCTCCCAAACTGCCGTTCCCCACAGCGCTGCTCGTCCCGATAGCAATGTTACCACAAATGCCACTTTAGACTTCTCTGTGGGAAATGATGACGGCTGGAGAGCGAAAAACAAGGAACACTTAGTCAGAAAGGAACGACATAATTGTGGCTCACCAGAACAGATTGTCGGGGCTGGCAATCGGGGCTCCGTGGGTCGAGCAGAGTGGTCACCAGGCGGAACCGCGGGTGGTGGGCTGGGCACAGTGGGAGTGCGGGCAGAGTCGGTTCGTAGTTGTTGCAATTGTGTGGTCAATTCAGAGACCTGCGCCACCAAAGCCTGCACAGCGCGTCCCGTTGCCATGATCTGTTCCTCCTGGCGATCAAAACGAACGTTGCTCTTAGAAAGAATCTCTCGTAGTTCGGCAGCACTCGCTGGATCCATGTTGGGTCAGATCGTTATGTCAGGGAATAAACACCGGATCCAATAGCGAGAGTTAACAGTTTATTAAATCCACCAAAACAGGGCAAGAAGGTCAGACACATGCAAAGGCTTAGAGTGGCAACAAGACTGCAGCAGACAGGAATCCACACAAGCAGAAAGCAGTCCAGAGAAACACGGCTGGATGAGAATCCACACTTGCAGAAGGCAGTCCAGAGAAACACGGCTGGATGAGAATCCACACTTGCAGAAGGCAGTCCAGAGAAACACGGGTGGACGAGAATCCTACTCGAACAAACAAACCCTCAGGACACAGGAAACAAAGGAGGAACTGCTGGGAACACGAGACCACAAAGTGAACACAAGAACGATCTGACAAAGAACACAGCAAACAGACGACTACATATAGGACAGATAACGAGACGCACCTGTGAATGATCAGCGCAGTTAGTCACCATAGCAACGCTAATGACTAACTGACACTGACAGCACCAAAACACAACACACATTCACACGCAGACAGAGCGAGAATGAGTCAGTGAACCCATGAACCGTGACACATACATCCTCCTGCAAAATGACGGCACGCTAGCATCCACATCCAGCTTGAATAGCAGTGAGAAGAAGTTAGGGACAGACAATACAGGCGTGCTGCACTATAGTGTCTTTAAGGAGTAGTTCACTCAAACATGAAAATTAGCCCATAATTTACTCACTCTCAAGCTATCCGAGGTGTATATGACTTTATTCTTTCAGCTGAACATAATCAGTTATATTAAATAATATCCTGGCTCTTCCCAGAGTTTGAAGGCATTGAATAGTGCCCGAGTTTTTGAAGCTCCAAAAAGCGCATCCATCATAAAAAATAATCCATATGACTGGGTTCCTTCTGAAGTGAAGAAATGGGTTTTTGTAAGAGAACTATCCATATTTAAAACTGAAGGAATTTGACTGATTACCATTTTCAGCATCGGAAGTTTCAAAACAAAAAGTGGGGATGTTGAAAATTATTTTAATATACAAAACTGTTATCCAACCAATGTAGTGGGCATTTACTTCCAAATCTTGACAAGCCTATTAAAATGGAGTGTTTGAAAGAGAGGGTCAAAACAGGATAGAAAATAGCCTATTACTTCTAAATTATGGCCACGTTCACAATACGGTTGTCAGTCCTGTATTTGAGTCCTTAATACGGTTATGTTCACACACAGTACGGTTATTTACGGGTGTGACAACTGCATTCTATAACTAAACTCACACCCCTACATTTTCAGGACTCACAACTGCATTCTCGGAATATTCACGCTGTGTGAACGGAACCGCACTGGACAACTAGTTGTCTGTCAAGTCATACAGTGAGAGAGCCGCTTTTCTAAGGTGTTTTGTGTGTGGTTTCGCTGTGGGTTAGCTGTGCGTCATCTTACGGTGTTAGATCCAGTCACTAGTGATGGGTAAATGAAGCCTCATGAAACACTGTTTCAGGAAAAGATTCAAAGCTTTGAGAGTGTCGAAAACAGCGCCATCTGGTGTTTAGTAAAAAATAAAGCAGCCAAAGCCCTGTGAAAGAAGCTTTGTCGGACGAAGCAGCCACCACACACTTTCATGTTACGTCCTCAAATAAAAGCCTAATAATGCGCGCATGTGTGTTGAATTTATCTCCTTGATAAATTTTACCCATTAAACTGTGGCATTTAATGCCAGTATGAATATCAATATGATGTAACAGAAGAATAAACCTACATGAATTGCATATGGCAAATATTTTATTTTCCTGAAATAATTTGTATTCTTCATTACTTGTATGACTGGGCAGTGCCGTTTCTAGGCATAGGCAAACTAGGCGGTCGCCTAGGGCGCAAACAGCTGGAGGGCGCCAGTGAGAGCCCACGCCCCACCAAAAGATTTTTTTTATTATTATTTTTATTACTATTATTATTATTATTATCACAGTACTGCAAAGTTTCATGAGTGAACTACACTGCAGAGAACTGTGTAAAGTGTAATGCAAGAAATGTAAATGTAGACAACAAAGAACAAGAAGATAATTTTTAATAGAATTTACTTATAGTATGTGTACGGATCCCGCAAATGAAATGCGTGATTCACTAATTCGATCCCTCGATTTGCTCAATCATGCGCACAATTTATAAATCGCAGAGGTGTAAAGTATTTGAGTCAATGTAATTAGTTACTGTACTTAAGTATCTTTTAGGCTACTTTGTAGTTGTACTGAGTATCAAAGATATTGGCAACTTTTACTCACTACTTGACTACATTTTTGAGCAAGTAAATGTACTTTTTACTCCAATACATTTGTGATGAGTAATGCAATTACACATTACATTTTGCATGGCACCTAACTTTTTCTGCAGCAGTTTATTTCTGCTATAAAGAAGCGATATCGGCATCTAAGGTCATTGAAGGTACTATATCTTGTGCGTTTTGCCTTTTGTGAGATATTCTGTGTGCAGTTAAATGGTTGGGACACCACTGGCCTAATTCTTCGGTCAGAAAGAACTGCAGCTATTCCAGAGTGAACGTGGTTGATCTTAATATTTATTGTGTGGATATGCACATCAATGTGGTTTCTCTGAGAAAACAAAATGAGGATAATAAATATACAGGATATGACATGACCGAAAATACAGAGATTAGAACTGTATAACTATACACTGATAAATTAAAATAATATAATGTAACAGTAAACCAGAGCTTATTTTACTATATGAGCGCAATATGCAGCTATATTAAACAGACCGAGCTGCCGCTTCTAACAAGCGGTGTCAGATTACAAAGTGTGCGCTGCTCTAGCATTTCCATGCGCTCTTTATAATATTACTAAAATGCCGATCAAACATTGGACAGTCTCATCATCAACATACATAACAAGCAACTCCCTTTCACAAACGAATAAACATCTTAAATAACAAACCAGCACATCCAGTGCAAGTAGACTTTGACTTTTTAATTTTACTTAATATAATTTTATTTATCCGCTATATTGACAAGATCTTTTGGTTTATTGGATGGATATTGGATTATTTATGGCCTTTTTGGGGCACTTGAGCTTAACTAAGACTGTCGACCTTGATTTATTGCAATATTGAGGTGTTCAGTTTTATTTTGATTTTAGAAAATAAACATGATTTCTCATCCTACAAATCAACTGTTTCTTATTTTCACCAGCATGTCTCTCAGGTGACGAGGACTAGTGCATATTTGAGCCTATATTCAGCACGAGTAAAATACTCAATTACTGTTAAAATCAGATGCTCTTAAGACTTTTACTCAAGTCGTATTGGAATTGGTGACTTGTAATGGAGTAATTTTCGCTGTAAGGTATCTGTACTTTTACACAAGTATGGTTTTCAGGTACTCTTTACACCTCTGGTAAATCGAGGGAACGCATTAGTAAATCGTGCGCACAATTTACTTTTTGCATGTCATGTGCGGGGCTCCGTAAATGTGCCTTTGATTATAGTTGTTGTAAAAGTTATGTGCTTACCGAAGTGACGTCTTCCACTAATTCGTTAAGGTTGTATAAGCTAATGTTTTAAATCTCTTAATCCCAATGATTATCTGGAATAAACAAAGGAGTTTTAATATATATGTATATATATATATATATATATATATATATATATATATATATATATATATAGCCTATATATAAAAAATATACATTGGGCTACTTTTGGGTTATTTTGATTCACCATTGGGCTAGTTTTGTTACGTAGACCTAAACCCTGTTATGCAATAGCCTACTTGTGGTGTGGTTTCTGATAACCAAGCAGTTTTCCCTACTTTCCGTTTTTTTTTTTTTTTTTTTTTTTTTTTTTTAACTTCCATAAATTTATTAATAAAGCCAGTAACATTATTACATGAAAGAGCCAGATGAACGTTCAACTCTTTTGGCGTTACACACCCATATTGTAGATTAAGTCTTGAGGTTTTAACACAGTCTATTATTATTGGGTCAGTATGGAGCTCAGTCAACTTCCTCTTGTGCTCTGTGAGTATTATTTTCTCTGTATTTATTCTTTCTCTATATGTCAGGGGATGTTACATTACATTATATTTATGCATATGAGAGACACCTTTATCCAGTACATGAAACTTCAAGGCGCTGGATTCCAAAATCCAGTCCCAGAGTGTTTCCAGATTGATGTCATATAGACACAATGCAACAAAAATGTTTTCTTTTTCTCATGTTTAATTTTATAGCATATTTTTCAATGCTCTATTTAATTTATTTACTTTCAATATGGTTGTGTGGTTGACAGCAATTGTAAATTTATTTATTTTGGCAGTGATGTCAACATTCAGTTGCTTATACATTGGTTAAAACAGTGTATTTTTTGCACTATTTTTGCATAGTTCCTTATATATATATTGTTATATATGTATATATATATATATATGTATATATATATATATATATATATATATATATATATATATATATATATATATATATATATATAGGTCAAAGACGAGATGTCACCATTTTGGTGTCCGCATCAAATAAAATTGACAAAAGTCTTTTTATATACATAAAAAAAATCTTGTTAAATGCAAGTATTGTGTCTACTTTGATATTTCAACATATGGGGGAAATAATGTTCCAAAGTGTAAAATTGTCATTCAGCGTAATGGTCCAGACTTTGATTTTGTCTATCATAATAGTATAAGTACCCCTTAGTTCTAAAATACTTACAGTATAAATAATTTGTTATTTTCCTGGTTGTTACCCCTTTATTCCCAAGACTTTACATATTGTTCCCCTATTCTTACATGTACTTACTTTATACACTATAATTATCGAAAGGTAAATTCGTTAATTGTTACGCAGTACTTTCCGGGCTGTAATCTTTGATTTTAAAACTCTAATATCATGATTTTATGTGTATAAATTATGAGTGAATATTCCCAAACTCTCTGACAGTGCAATCTCTCTATGAGTTATGTGATTGTTGTCATATTTATAAAAATATATAAAAGCATGTATGTAATTAAAATAAAAATGATTGATACACACGCCTTTCGAATGGAAATAGATAACAAGTACTTGGGTGTATTGTTCATTATGTTTATTTTCATATAAAAGCAACAGAACTTACATTACATCCAGTTTATCAGCAACACAGCGCACGAGTGTGAATCCCGCGATATCCGCCTTTGATCTCATAGGTGTCTGATCCACTTCGAGAACAGAGAACTATGGCTGTGTCCGAAATCGCCCCCTATACCCTTAAATAGGGCACTATTTGAGGGGACAGCCATTTGTAGTGGTGTCCGAAACCATAGTGGACAATGTTGAGCGCACTTATTCAATCCCTCAATGCACTGCAATAACGAGTGTACAACCGATGCAAGCTCAACGGCTAGAGAATACCCATTATGCACTGTGAGAGTCGCGCGCTGAATGAATTCCCGCGTCTCGCCAGGAGATGCAGCTGAATCAATTCATTTTCCAAACCTCGCTGGTCCAGTATAATATCATACAGGTATAATTTCCTTTTTAATTGATCATTAAATCGTTTAATTGAGGTTTGTACATGCTAGTTTTCATGGCAGAGTTTACCATAAATATTCATTACTACTGCTACCAGTTTGCTACATTTCAAATGATTAAACAGCAAGCACAAACTATGCGAAATCGGCAGCCCTTCCGGCGCACTCAGTGTCCGAATTCACTCACTCGTTTCATTCACTCCTTCAAGTGGACTATATTAGGCTACGTCCACTGGAAGCCGGAGCTTACCCTATCCGATCTCTATTCACAAAATACACGGATAGGCTGTCCACACGAAAACGCAAAGAAGGCGTTTTCAGATTTATCCACTCTGGGACCTATGTATGAGGTGTCGTTTTATGAGGGGTGATTTCTACAAAATTTAATGATTGCTTAGCAAGAGGAGAACTAACGTGTATACGCTCGCCAGCCGTCTGGCCAAAATCCCACAGTATTCAGACGTCACGGTCACGTGTTGGAGCTGCGCTCAAAGTGCGCGGCAGCGACGTAGTTGAGAAAGTATATTTTTTTACTTTGCGTCTGAATAACGTACGTGTGGATAAACGCCTGGATAACGTACGTGTGGACTAACGTCTGGATAATGTATGTGGATAACATTGATGATAATATTTTAGCTTTATTCCTATTTTGCCCAAAGGAAGCTTTAAGGTGTAAGTGTTGGAGGAAGCATTACAAATCCGTCTTAATGATTGAAGCTGGGCCATTCCTCCGGCCACCTCTGTTGCGCAAGCACTGCATTAACAGCTGACTTTTCTTAGTGTAAAGGACACACCGGCACAAGGGCCATTCCAGCTGAACTAAGGCCCTCACCTCTTTATATGGAAAATAATAATAATAAAAAAAAGGATTAACAAGCCCAAAGATGCATATAAGTGGCCATGGTAACACTGCAAGTGCGCGCTTGGCGTGAAGCAGCTAAACAAATAAAACACAACAGAGACGTGCTCGACGGTCAAACATGTTTTTTTTTTTTTTTTTTTTTTTTTTTTTTATACAAGCGCATGTTTACTTAGAAAAATAATGTAAAAGTGCTTCAATGGCATAAAAAACCTTAAGGTTAGCACAACGAAATTAACAAATATATTGCATGGTTATACACGCTCGTTTGACATGTGTTGCATTAATTATTATTAGTAGACTTATTTATTTGTTCTTATGTGCTTGCATTCGATTTGTCTAATGCAATAAATTGAATTATTATATTTAAGCTTTAGTTATATTTGGTCAAACATGTCACTGAATACATTAAGGTATTTATTATAGTTTTTTTAGGTGATGTTGCTGGGTAAGTGAGTTAAGAACAGTGCTCAGTCATAAAAAAAAAAAAAAATAATAATAATTATGTTGTGTGTGCGCGTGAGACGCCGGCGCGATCACTTACATTTTCTTATAAAAGCGGAAAAAAATGTAAATACTCAGACATTTATGGTCACATTTATGTAACACATTTCGAATCTGTGAAGGGTTAAATAGGCCTATTTTTTGTTCATTCACAATAAAAACAAAAAATTATTTGTAAAATAAAGAAAACAAAAAGAATTTTCTGCCGTCTTGGTTTTCTTTCTGTGAACTTCTCAAAAATGAACCGAAACTCAGCATATAGATATAGCTTAGTCCATTACTTGTCGCATTTTGTTCCTTTCATTTTGTTAATATGTTTATTATTTAGGTGAAATAAATTTTGCGCATATGCTATTTATTCCTTTTATAGGATTTAATCCTGTTTTTCTCCATTCAGAAGCGCTGCAGGTGCCTGATGATGATGACGAATCCTCATGTTCTGTTGTTTATTCTGCTATTTGTTCACGAAGGCTAAAACTAAACCCCTGTGATTTTGTTAATGGGTCACAGACACGTATCCATTGTAATTTCATTTAATTCTAATTTTATTTGACCTTGTCGGTTAATGAAAAGATAATGATGACATTGACAAGGCAACATTTCTAGTTTTCGTTTTTTTTAAACTAATATTTATATTTTCTTATATTACAGGATTATTTCGATTAGCATAAATGTTTTTAATAGTTTTAGTTTTTGTTATTTAACTATAATAACCCGGCCTAGGAAAAAACATCCACAGAACTGCAGTATGTCAATTTTCCAGCTGTTTAAGCCATGAATATTTACAAATATTCACAAATTATTTAATGCCATCTGGGACACAATCTCAGGCCGGGAGTCTCAGACTCATCAAAGCCAATACAGTTATTGATGCTCGGGAAGCTAACAGCAATTTCTTAACGATCAGCATTTCATCTGAAAGAGGTTTACCTGAAAATGTTGTCCACTAGAGGGAGCCACAGGATAAGGAATATTTTAAGCTTATTTTCCTTGTTTTTAAGCTTATCTGTTTCCATACTTTTGAATGTATAACCATTAAATTTCTTTAACCATGTTCTGACAATATAGTTTTACTTGACATCTGTGAAATGCTTATCCTAGGAATAATTATTTTTATTCATTCTAATATGCTGTCTCAACTAATATGACAGTTTGTTCTGTGTATTTCTTTTTCCCAGTATTATAGGCTATAGCTTACTATATTATAATTTCTACTAAAATATTACATGATTAAAGTGTTTACTTGATAATGGGCCATTGCTTGCACTCTGAATTAATCTTTTAATTTCGAATTTGGTCTTTTAATTTAACTGTCTTTAATGCATCATGCACTTTTCTTATAAAGGGTTTCTATAGGGGACAAAACTCGTGTTTTACTTGGATAATGCTGTCATTATCTTAGCAGTAGTGTTTATGACAAGAGAAATGTGTTGATTAGTTGTCTCTGGTTGTCATTTTAGGACATTAAGCCCAGGCATTTTCAAGTTAAACAATAGCACATCTTTTAATGTCAGTTCATTGATTGGCTAATAGTGTAGGTCATGTTTTCCTCAACATATTTAAACAAAATTAGGAAATGGAGAAATATTCAGTGATTTTGAGGTGCTAAAATGTTGTGCTCAAAACAAAGCAAAAACACTAATTTACAGAACTTCAGACAATTTACAAAATAACAACTGGCAAAAGTTACTTCAGACGTCACGGCGCAGACGTCACGTAGCTTCTCACACGGCTTCTCAGGTGAGAAGGGGGGCGACGAAAGTGTCACGCTTCTTATCACACGTCATTGGTCACGGCTTCTGCTCACGGCAAGGTATGCGCCGATTGCTTAGTTAGCAATGTAAATATATAAACGACACCTCATATCGTTTATATATTTCAAGATGGCTGCCTCCACAGCTATAAATCTCTTCCTCATCCAGGATCCTGTCCCTGACCTCAATCCAGTGATGATTCCAGTCCCTTACCACAGTCCCAGTACCCGAGTCCAGAGGCGGCTCTCTCGTTCGTCCCGAGTCCAGAGGCGGCTCTCTCGTTCGTCCCGAGTCCAGAGGCGGCTTCAGCTCCTATCCCAGAGGACCTTTTAGTACCTATCATGGTGTTAGCATTTATGTGTGTCTGGACAACACACACATCGGCACCAGTCCCCGAGTCAGCTCCAGACTCCGCTCCAGTCCCCGAGCCTGCTCCAGCCCACGAGCCCGCTCAAGAGTCTTCTCTAGGCCAAAAACCCAAAGTCTCACCTAAGTATTTTTTTTAGGGGGGGCTATCCGTCCCCGACCTTGGTGGCCGAGCCTGGGGTCTGGGCCAAGGCCATGGCGTCCCAAACGGCCTGACCCGCCATGGCCAGCACCGCCATGGCCTCCCGGATGGCCAGCACCGCCATGGCTTCCCAAGCTGTCTGATCCTCCATGGCGCCCTGATCAGCCAGTACCGTCCTGGAGACAACCTACCCTGTATCACCCGGATCACCCGTCACGACTTCAGGACGCCCTCCCTCCCCGGCTATCTATCCACGGCGCGAGGACGCGCCTACGGGGAGGGGGGAGTACTGTCACAGTCACCAGTTCAGTCACCTTTCCTGCACTCCATTTCCCAGCATCCCTTCTGTTCCTCATCGGTACACCATCATCAATCACCTGCATCTGAAAGCTATCACCATTGTTAGCACTCATCAGCACACCACTACTTAAGCCCCATGTTCACTCCACCACTTTGTCTGGTCTCGTCAATGGAAAGCACAACGTTACACGTTCCTGGACTACTTACCGGCTTCTTACCCAAGCCATCTGGATCTTCTTCATCCCGTCTGCCCTTGTCAGTCCTTCATCTATCGCTGATACCATTCCTACAAAGAGACATTCCTTTATTACTCTTCAGCTAAGCGACTGTTCATAAGTGCTTGTGACATTACTCACCTGCATTCTCCGTCTGTCCGTTTCCGTGCCTCTGATCTTCATAAACTACGTGTTATACACTTACCTGTCTGCCTCTGTGTATGTCCTGACAAGCACATTGTTATCATTGTGAATTGCTGTCATTATACAGAAAGACCAAAAGCCAAAGTGTCCATTAAACCTGATCAGTTCTGTTTCTGAGTCTGACGCTGGTAAATACTCCTGTGATGGATCAAAGACTGAAGGATCACGCTGGTCACACCGCAGTGATGAAGTTACACTGACAGTATCAGGTGAGTTTGATCATCTCTTCATGAACACACACGTTTAACATGTTATTAATGAGTGATTTCTCAATTTCAGATCCCAGAGCAGATTTAAGTGTTTCTCCTCAGAAGTGGTTGACTCAAGGAGATCCAGTGACTCTGATCTGTGAGGTTAACAGCTCCTCTACAGGCTGGACATTCAGCTGGTTCACTCAAACTGTCTCATCAGGTCTGTTATAATGTGCTTCATCTGATAACATCTAAATTAACTGGTTTTATTCAAGTCTAATATTATTTTTAATATGACCGAATCAACCTGACTACATGGGTTCCATCAATAACATTGAAATTCTTGTTGCAACATTGCAACTCTTACAATTGGTTGATAGTGCCAGTATTTACCTTGGAAATCAACCTACAAATGACAACAAATATTTATCTCTGTATATGAGGCTGGGCTAGGAGACAGAATTTTAACATTTTAAAAAAGGTTATATTAGCTTGTAAAGGTCAGGTTTGGTAGAAATACAGGGTTGGTTCACCCAAAAATGAAAATTACCCCATGATTTACTCGCCCTCAAGCCATCCTAGGTGTATATGACATTCTTCTTTCAGACGAATATAATCCGAGTTATATTAAATAATGTCCAGGGTAATCCATGCTTTATACTGGGAGTGGATGGTGAATTATTTTTGGCTCATCAGATGGGTGAGTTACCGCTCTCTCTATCAGTTGCACAATTTGTTTACTGCTTGCTATCTGGGTGTGTTGTCTCCCTCTTAGCCTGCCTGTTTTTGGTGATGTGACTTACGGGGTTTGGCTAACGTGATTTTCGCTAGTGATTGGCATTTACTCCGACAATATAAACATGCCTCGGCCAACAGTTTTTCAGTTTTTGCTGCTGCAGCCTCCTCCATCTCCCGGAGTTCCTGGTTGGTATACTCCGGCTCAAACAAATATGGCTGGGCAAAAAACAAAGTATTCTCTTGGATTATATCAAAATCCTCTGACATTTTTCTTAACAAATCCTAGTTTTGTACTTTTAATTCATGACAGGTGTTTTGTTTTGCTCTCTTCTCTGCACTTCCGTGTTCATCACCGGAGCTCACACTGCGCATGCGTCACGTCATAAGGTGGGACGTCACTCTCTCATGAACGTGCGTATGACAGTTAGCGGAAGTTAGAGATTACAGTTTATAAAGTTTTAAATATGGATATTTTTTCTTACACAAATGCATTGCTTCGC
This sequence comes from Hypophthalmichthys molitrix, assembly GCA_037950675.1. Taxonomy (NCBI): domain Eukaryota; kingdom Metazoa; phylum Chordata; class Actinopteri; order Cypriniformes; family Xenocyprididae; genus Hypophthalmichthys; species Hypophthalmichthys molitrix. The sequence goes on from CM075494.1 coordinate 37,752,978, forward strand.
TTCAGAAGGCCTTTATTAACCCCCCCGAGCCGTGTGGACTTCTTTTATAATGGATGAGTGGAAATATTCTGTCTTTAGAATTTGGGGGCACCATCCACTCCCAGTATAAAGCATGGATTACCCTGGACATTATTTAATATAACTCCGATTATATTTGTCTGAAAGTAGAATGTCATACACCTAGGATGGCTTGAGGGTGAGTAAATCATGGGGTAATTTTCATTTTTGGGTGAACTATCCCTTTAAGGTGACAATCTCACATTCTCACTTCATACATGGAGTAGCAATCATTATGAGCTGCTCTCAGACAGCAGCAGAGGAGCTGGAGGAAAATACACTGTCAGTTCTGCTGCTCTAAACCACACAGGAGTTTATGTGTGCAGAGCAGAGAGAGGAAAACCAGCATATTACACAAAATACAGCAACACACAACTACTGTGGGTCACTGGTGAGTATGTTTCATTTTTGAGTTTTCATTCTCAAATTTAAAACATTTGCAAATTATAGCTGTAATTGTGTTGTCAGGTGTTTCTTCTCCAGTCTCTCTGATCATCAGTCCCAGCAGAACTCAACACTTCACATCTGTCTCTCTCTCTCTCTGAGCTGTGAGAACAAGAGTATCTCTGATGGATGGACAGTCAGAAGATACACTGACAGTCGGGGGCTGGAAGATTGTTCATCATCAGTGTTTGGATCACAAACAGGATCTACATGTAAAATCAGCCCCACTGCCCCATCAGACACTGGAGTGTACTGGTGTCAGTCTGAACCTGGAGAGAGCTATCATCATGTTAAAATCACTGTACACAGTGAGTCTTTATTTCTGTATCAATTCATTTCTCTGGTAGGTTACAAACAATTCATAAGCAGATTGGTGCAAGAAGCATTAGATCAGGGCTGTTCAACCTTTTTGAAGTCTAGTCTAAAATAACTATATGTACAAATAACTGTGTGTGTGTACTGACATAATTTATTATGCTTACATTACAAATCAATTATAATAACTGTTGTAGAGAGTAAATATATGTATGGACCACCCCGAAATGCCTCAGCATGGTGTTAGAAAATTTTACTTGTGCAATTTCTACTAGAATATAGTTTTGTAAAAAAAAGAAAAAAAAAAAAAAGAGAAGTTGTTTTCCTTTTATTATTATTTTCACCATGTTGTTGATATCAAGTGCATTAAGTTTTATTTGTATAGCGCTTTTTAAAATATATATATATAATTTCATAGTAGCTTTACAGATTGTATTACTATATTGCCAGGGACGTTTCTTGGCAAAGGCAAATTAGGGCACCACCAGCTGGAAGGGATCAATGCCCCCATTAACACAGTAACTTGCAGTCTTGTTTCAGTTTAGAATTTCGTTTGGTTCTCATTGTCTCCTGTTCCTGCCCAGTGTTACGGAGTGTTTGTTATTTTTGATCAGTTGTTAAAGTTGACTGCTGCAAATAGATCCTGCTTCTACTCTCTCTTCTTGCAACTGTGACAGAAGAACAAACCTTAAATAATGGATCTAGCAGCAGTTTCTCTCAGGCCAGAGGATTTGTTGTGCTTCATTTTCCAGGATAGCCAAGATATAAAGTAATATGGGGAGGAGTTCCTGGACTATTGGCACCTTTTATCGTGGGACGATCGCACCATGATGGATTGTTTGGAGTGAACTGGACGAGAACATCAGCTTACTGATGCCAGATGGAGATTTCACCTGGACCCTGGAAAAGTACTTGGACATTATGCTGCTGCTGTGTGGCTCACCATTTACCTTCGGTGAGGTCAAGGACAACATCGGCACTCAACTACAGTCCTCCCAGTCCACTCCCACCCTCTTGATGTCATTGATCTTCTACCCAGAGCCAATACTCACCATGGACCCAGAACCAGAGCCCACCGCAGACACCGGTCCCCATGCCCATCCCAGTAGGAGTTTTGGTGGAGTTAGACAGCCTGGAGTGGCTGATTGATTTGAATGACACCGAGCCAGTTCTCATCCTTATCTCTGAACTTGAGCCGCCTCCTCCTCTGCCGGTCCCTTCCAGCTGTCTGGATGTACCAGTCCCGTCTAAAGTTCTCTTTCCTCCACTGGTCCCATTCAACCTTCAGTGTGTTTCATTGCCCAGCACCAAACCTATGTCACTGATGCTCCTATCAAGCCTCCCACTCCCACCTCCTCTACCCATTCCATCTAGTAATTCGGTCCTGTCTCCACTGGCTCCCTTTAGCCCTCTTTTGTTGGCCACACCTTGCAGCTCGGATCTGCCTAGGTCTTCCAGTTTGCCAGCTCTGCCTAGGTGTGTCAATCCCCTGGCTTCACCTCAAGCCTCTGAGCCCCAGACTCGCCCTGTTGACCCATTGGCTCCACCTTGGCTCCACGCTCCCTTGTCTCCACTGTGGTTCATCATTGTCTCTGCCGGGCTCCCTTGGCTCCCTTGGCCCTCTGGCTTCGCCTTGGTCAGCCATCAGCATGGTTGCGCCACTGACTTCCGGTCCTCCAGCTACACCTTGTCCCTCCACCCCTTTGGCTCCACCTCAGTCTGCTGAGTCCCCGTCTCCACCTTGGTCCCACGAGTCTGTGGATCCACCTCGGCCCTCCAGTACAGCGGTGTCGCACTGGGTCTTCGTCTCTTCAGCTCTACCTGGGTCCCCACCTCCAATGGCTCTACCTCAGTCGGTCATCCCCATGGTTCCACCTGGCCCTCTCCACCAAGGCTCCACCATGGCTCCTCCCTCCATCGGCTCCACTGTAGATCTTCATAATGGCTCTGCTCTGCGTCATTCCCTGGCTCCTTCCTCCATCATTTCCTTCCTGGCTACTTCCTCCATTATCTCCTCCCTGGCACCTGATTCCATCGACTCCTCCATGGCTTCTTCCTCTATTGTCTCCTCTCTGGCTGCTCCCTTCCTCCACTGCCCTATGGGCTATTATGTTTTTGGGAGGGGGGAATAATGTAAAGTGCAGTCTTGTTTCAGTTTAGTGTTTCATGGACTTTTAGTTTGGTTCTCATTGGTTCCTTTTTGGCGATGGCGATCAGAAACAGTCACATTGGAGCAGTATTACGGATGCATGGGTTTCATTTCATTTTTTTTTTTTTTTTCTATTTAAAATTCAGAATATTCATAACTTTGGGTAGGCTCTACTCTTTCTTTTGCAATAAATCTGCAGTGTGCATGTTGTATACAGGTGACGCTGTGCCTCAGTCTGATTTTTTATTTATTATTTTATTTTATAGTAACTCTTAATTTTATAATGTGTATAGCTCCAAAAGTTGGTCACTTAGTAGACTGAAACTAGTGTCAAGCAAAGCTTTTGTCCATCAAACCTTTGGTAAGTCCACTAGTCAGGAATGTGAAAAATATTCATTCTTCATGTTTAATGTCTATTTTCAATAAATATGCAAAATCACTTTTAGTTTGAGCCTGATTTGTGAAAAATTCACAATCGCATATTGTTGTCAAATTGTTGTGTTTCTCAATGTTGTGTTTCTTCTTTTTCTTGTGTAATAATGACACAAGCCACTGAATAACAGTCCAAGCCATTAGATAAATCAGCTTATAAATTAAAAAAATCTAGTCTTTCACAGTACAGTTTTGGTATGTTAATGCCTCCTCATATCTTCAAATTCATTATTCTGATTAGTGAAATCTTTCACAGTACAGTTGTGGTCTGTTAATCCTTCCTTAAATCTTCAATTTCAGTATTCTGATGTGTGACAGTACAGTTTTGCTTAAGTGAAGAATAGTGAAACCAGAATAGTGACGTTAAGGACTTGTACTGGACCATGTGAGGAAGTGTCAATAGACCAAAACTCTACTGTGAAAGACTTCACAAATCAAAATCGTGAAGTTAAGGATTCAAGGAAAAACCAAAACTGTACTGTGTCATATTTCACAGATCAGAATAGGATGTTACGGACTCAGGAAAAGGTTAACTGGACAAAACAGTAGCTACTGTGAAAGATTTCACAAATCAAAATCTCGAAGTTAAGAATTCAAAGAAAAGTTAAAAGCCCAAAACTGTATACTGTGAAAGATTTCACAAATCACATTAGTCTATTTTGTGCCTACCATGACCTGACTAGATGACCATATTTTTTTAAACCTATAAGTTGATTTATCTAATGGTTTGGACCATTATTTATGTAAAGAGCCTGTGTGTCTTTATTACACAGGAAAAAGGGAAAAGAGCAGTCAGAATCACTGAAATACGAAAACATACAATTGTGAAATTCCCACCCTACATTTTTCTTGTTTGAGAAGCTGTTTACTTGGTAAGTCGCAATAGGGAAGAAAAGAGTATTGCAACTTCCGTTTTACGCCATACTTTGGGTGGGGGTTACTAAACAGCACCCATGCAGGACTCTGTTGCAGACAATTAATCATTGTCACAACAGTCGCTTGGCACAGGTTGCTCAAATCACATAAGTACTGTGAAAATAGATCTTGCAAGTGAGCAGAATTTTACATTCAGACAGGAAGCAAATTTAGAGGTGACAAAATCGGGCTGATGTGATCATATTTCTGGGATCTAGTAAGGAAGCTTGTAGAGCCTGTGTGACATCTATCCAACAAAGTGTAAGACTTGATTTTCCTGCTAAGACAAAAGCTGAGATCAAGCACCTTGCAATAAAGCAATAAAACTCATCTGGAGAGAAGATCTCAAAGAAATCAGACACCACCTTGCCCAAACTCTCCTTACTCATCTCACTCAACTTGGTCATTACTATCGTTAATACTATGTGGCTGAATTACATATTTGTATGTATGCTTTGTATACACTTTCCCTGTCCCTTTCTAATGTCACCATTGGCATGCTCACCGGGGGTTTATAAGGTACTTACAAACTGTATAGCTGCTTTGAAGAGATATGAATTGTGAAAATTGCAATACAAATCAATTGAATTAAATTTGTCTCACTCCTCCTGTGTATCTTTTTCTATATAAGTTCACATATTCCTTCACATTCCTTCAAACTATATAGTTAAAACATTATTGTTCATAGAGGCAATAAACACAATGAGAGTTTTTAAATTTCCTGTCTTGTATTGCTGCAATGCTCAGTAGGTTTTTTCATATTTATGTTTAGAGTTGTGAAATACAAGAACAGTGTTTATAGTTTTAAGAAATGCATTGTTGTTTTATGGACGATATTTGGATAACATAATGGACTTTAATGTGTAAGAAATTGAGCAAACTTTAATAAGGTTTATGAAAAACAATAAAAATATTTTTTATTAAAATAATAAGATCTGAAGACCACTGGTGTGAGCTTTGTTATCTGCACTCTCAATAGGTCTTCAGGTAAAACCTCATTACAGCAATTTAGAAATGTCTTGCTCTTAATTATGAAATATTTTCAGTACATTTGCCAAAAACATCTCTTTCTAACAACTAAAAATTAGGAACTCTTTTTTAAAAAATGCATATATCAATTTCAAATGTGACCATGGTCACAAGCCTGATCTGGGCCAGACGATCACAGGACTAGTATGGGCCACAAACCCTTCACCAATAATCGTCCCTCTGTCTTCTGTCATGCATACTGTGCCATCATTGCCACACATGGCCCAGCTTTGGCTAACAGGATGCATTGTCGCTGCCGACAGGAGGCCAGCAGTTCCAGCTTTAGGTCACATTCGATAGATCATCTACTGTGTGGGTAGTTGTGGTTTGGATTGTTCTATTTCAGTTCCATGACTTTAACCATTGTGGGATGAGGAGCAGTTGTTCACTTCCACTTCTTCCATCAAGTTAAAGGGATAGTTCACCCAAAAATGAAAATTCTGTCATGATTACTCACCCACAAGTCATTCCAAACCTGTATAAATGTCTTTGTTCTGCTATACACAAAGGAAGATATTTGGAAGAATGTTGGAATTGAATAAGTACTATGGTAGTAAATGGGGGGGACTTTTTTCTATTCATTAAATTAATCAGAATATTATTTAGTCTCATAATCCCAAATCAGAGAGTTTCGATTTGATACAATAGGATTCCTGACAAAATTTCAGTCAAAAAATCAGAAGGTTTTCTGTAACACATGAGGTACATTTGTATGTGTTTAATCTGTCATTATGTTCCTAAAGATCTGACTGTAGGTATCAGGAAGTCTTGAGGCTTTAACTCAGTCTGTGTCTTTAACCGTCTGTCATTATTCAGTCAGTATGGAGCTCAGTCAACTTCCTCTTGTGCTCTGTGAGTATTATTTCCTCCGCATGTGTTTCAGTGGATGTTCATTGCTCTTATTTTATGTAAAGGATCCTGGATTTTTTCCCTTTAATGCTGTGCTCAGAGTTTTAAATCCAGCTCTAGTCCATGATATATGAGTGAGAGACGTGATTGAGAGAGGAAGTTTGCAGTTAGTGCTGTTTGTGAAAGAGAAATGCACTGTTTTGTGTTTTTGTCAGTCAGTTTTGTGATTTGTAATAGTGTTTGTTGAATCAGTTAAAATTGTTTTTAGTTATTATCTTTTTTTCCTTAAAGGGTTAGTTCACCCCAAAATGAAATTTCTATCATTAATTACTCACCCTCATGTCATTCCACACCTGTAAGACCTTTGTTCATCTTCAGAACACAAGTTAAGATATTTTTGATGAAATCCGAGAGGTATATGACTCGTCCATAGACAGCAGTTTCACCACCACTTTCAAGGTCCAGAAAGGTACTAAAGACATTGTTAACAAAGTCGACGTGACTGCAGTGGTTCAACCTTAATGTTATGAAGCAGTGAGAATGCGTTTTGTGCGCAAAAACAAAACAAAAATAACTTTATTCAACAATATCTTCTCTTCTGTGTCATTCCTACATGCTGTTTTTCGTTCAGCGCTTCCAGGTTCTACGTCAGAACACTGGCTCAGTATTGGCCGGCTCCTGCGTCAGCATCACATGCATACGTCGTGCTGCTCACGTGAACAGCGTCAGCCAATACTGAGCCTGGCGTTGAACCACTTCAGTCACATCGACTTTTTTAACAATGTCTTTTTCTAGACCTTGAAAGTGGTGGTTAAATTGCTGTAAGATGAATGAAGATGAACTATGGTCTTACGGGTGTGGAGCAACATTGTAATAAATGACAGAATTTTAATTTTTAGGTGAACTAACACTTTAAGTAGATATTTACTAGTATGCAGTTAGTAAGAAGGTGTCTTTAGTCCTCTGCTTTCAGAGCAATAACTTTAAGTTCCTTTTCGATACGGTTCACTCGCAATTTGTCAGTTTTGCTGACGGTTATGGGGCAAACTCCTGTTTTCTCCAAATCCTGAAGTCTGATTGGTTCTCGTCTGTGTAACCGTACAGACAAATAGCGTTTCACCCTGCCAGAAAGGGTGGAATTGACTGGCAATATCAGTCACACAGAAACGGCGCCAGTCAGAATCTTTCTCCTTCTGTGTGAAGATCATCCCGCTTCTCGGAAGAAGACTGAAGCTGCTCTACTCGCCTCTTCTCGCCATCATAACGAGCCTTGCAGAGGGCCAACGACACTTCAGCAAGCAAGCAGAGTCAGCGATCTCCCCTGACACCATCCAGTGTCATCTAAAAGAGCAAATTTCTGAGCATATGTTGCATATGTCTCCTTCCCCACGCCTGACAAGCACACTGAGTGCATCTCCTGCCTGGGACTTGCCCACACTTCTAGACTCCAGCTGTGGGCGGCATACCAATATACAGTCCTTCCATTCGGACTCTATCTAGCTTTGCATACTTTTACGAAGTGCGTAGACTCGGCTCTCTCCCCTCTGAGGCAGATAGGAATCCCCAGTCGAGACAGGAGCTATACTTACAAATCCCTGCTCCTCAGTCATCTGGAGAACTTGGGATTCAGAGTTAACTTTGGCAAGAGCTTGCTGCTCCCCAGCCAACAGATTTCTTTCCTGGGGCAGACTTTGATTCAACTCAAATGCAGGGTTGGCTCTATTAAGAGTGCATGCTGAAAATCAGGAACATGGCAGTCTCGTTCAAGGTGGGGTCTCTTCTTTCCCTCAAGAGGTTTCAAAAACTGCTGGGCCTGATGGCAGCAGCTTCATCAGTAGTTCCGCTGGGCCTGCTCCATATGCGACCACTTCAGCTTTGGTTAAAAGGCTGTGTTCCTCCTCAGGCTTGGTGCACAGGCTGACACCCTCTCAGAGTGACCCACGGCTGTGTCAAGGCCTTAGTTCCATGGAAATCTTCCCACTTTTATCAGAACAGGATAATGCTGCGCCCTGCTTCCAGAAGTAAAGTGGTCATGACGGACACCTCTAAGACGGGTCGGGGCGCCCTATACGATGGCAGAATAATCTTGGCCTTTAAGGAGTTCTGGACAGAGTTCTGGTTGCCTACATAAACCACCAAGGAGGTGTCAGGTCCCAAAGATCGTGTCATGGCCACGACAAAACTATCAGCAAACTGAACATGTCCCCTCCCGGTCACCGTAGAAATGAAATATTTCTGTGCTGTGATGCTAAAAAACGTGAGACTGAAATTATGGTGTTTCACAAGCAAAGAAAGAATATGCATTTACAAAATGCCTAAAGTATAATACAACATTAGCTCCATGTTCACACTGTAATATTGTTAGATTTTCCTGTATCTGGCTGAGCTGTCAATTTGGTGGCTTGCCAATTTATTCAATTTCTCTAATACATAAAATAAGTAAGCCTGACTAAAGTTCATGTGGGGAGAAGAATTTACTGAAGGTAGCAGTTTATCACAGATCTTCAGATTGATGTTAGTCTGTCGATCTTCAGAGAATCTGAACCCACATTTCTGTCTGTGGGACAGACCTTTATACCTGAAGCTAATTTACAAACAGAAGACGTCACAGGGACCCCTAAGAGAAACATAGCCGGTTCCCTCACGGGAAGAACTTTTAAAAATAAGATCCCACAGAAATAAAAAAACAAAAACAAACAAACAAACAAACAAAAAAACAGGATAACTAACATATGGGTTTGATGATCTTTAATAGGAACATTTAAAAATACACATAATCTTTCATGAGTTTTTTGCTTTGTATTTCAGTGCTGATTTCAAACATCCACTCTGGACACACTGAAGGTGAGTGAATTTGATTCATAAATTTCATCACAAATGGGTGATTCTGTTACAAACCAGGAGCTGGATTCACGAAACATTCTTCAGAATAAAATTCATCTTATGAACTTTCTTAACTTTGATTTTCATGAATCCGACCCCAGCAGTGAAAAGGAGTGTCATGATTATAAATACATCTTTTTAAACAAGTTATATAAATGATTCATGTGTTGTAACTAGTAAAACCACACAGACAGTTCTGAGGTGTGACAAAAACACCAAAAACATTCACTCATAAAAATTTCTTCAGAAGTATTGCACGGCTAAAATTTGTTAAGAACATTGAAACAAAAAGTATCTTTTGACATTGACTTTGTCTTGAAAATTAGTAACTCTACAGACAAACTTGAAAAGATTTAATAAAAAAGTTACTCGACCTGCAGTAACAAAGTCCTTTGAACAACACTTTGTAACAGTTTGGTATCTGATAGTGTGTCTCTTTGACTGCTGGTGTAGATGTAGGTGGAGTGAAACCCTGCTTTGAGCTCAGGACTTCTAACCTGATGTGTGTGGGTTTGAACCTCACCTGGTCTTTGTTGTCCTTTAACTCTTTGCATTGTGCTGAGTGAATGTTCACCTTGTTTGTTCCTGTAATTGTTGTCAGCAACTCTATTACATTTTCTGTGAAATAAAAATGCACTAAGAATTTACCAGAGAGAGAATGAAATCTGCTGAAAAACATGCTCCCACTGACTTTATATTGACAGATTTTCCCAAACCAACTCTGACTGTTGAGCCACAGAGTTCAGTGTTCACTGGAGACTCAGTTACTCTGAAATTACTGTTCATACATTAAAAACAGCATATTTTATTGATTTTTATTTTTATTTTTATCATTATTTATTATATTATTTATCATATAATTTTCATTGTTTATTGTTGTCATAATACAGAAAGACCAAAAGCCAAAGTGTCCATTAAACCTGATCATCATGTATTCAGAGGAGAGACAGTCACTCTCAGATGTGACATTGATGATGAAGGAGTCACTAGCTGGAGGTACAACTGGTATAAAGGAGGTTCAGTCAATGTTTTCAGTGAAGGACAGGAACACATATTCAGGTCCTTTTCTAAATCTGATGCTGGTAAATACTTCTGTTATGGATCAGAGACTGAAGGATCACGCTGGTCACACCGCAGTGATGAAGTTACACTGACAGTATCAGGTGAGTTTGATCATCTCTTCATAAACACACACAAGTTTAACATGTTATTAATGAGTGATTTCTTTTCAGAGCAGTTTTAAGTGTTTCTCCACAGAAGTGGTTGATTTTGACACAGAAGTGTTCAGATTTTTAGGGGTCAAGCGCTAAAAGTGTTGCCCCAGTTTTCTTTTGCTTATAACTTTGAACCCTTTAAACTAAAAAAAACCAAGATCCTTATTTCAAATTGAAGATTATTAACATTTCTGAAGTCTCAGTTGTCAAATATTGTAAAATATATTGTTAACTGTTTTCTTTTTTTTCTTGTTCTTCTTCTTCTTTTTTTTTTGAAACAAAATTGGTTTATATGATTGTTATTGCTATGCCTCTCAAAAGTTATTGGCTGGATTTTTAATTTTCACCATTATTATTTTACAATTTTCAATTTAACCATTATCAGATTACAGCCTAACAAAGTATTCATAATGTAATTTATCTCTGCAACTTTTTTTTCCATGTAAACTGCTGCACCTCCCTGACACTTTGTTGATTGTTCTGTCTCTTTGACTGCTGGTGTAGATGAAGGTTTGTGAGACAGAGGGTTGAACTATAAGAGGAGTAGATCTGCTAAAAAAAAAAAACCTTTCACAACACAGCTTTTTGCCAATTTTATATCGACTTAAATTTCGAGACCAACTCTGACTGTGTGGCTGTAATACACTGAATAAGTGACTATACCAGCTACAAGCCACGTTTCCACTGCAGGAATTTTACCTAGGAACTAGGAGCTTTGGGTGGTACTCGGTGTGTTTTAACTGCAGGAACCAGGGTCTAAATGAAGATCCGGGTAAAAAAAAAGCCACTGGAAGGCTGGCGGTACACAGGGAAGGAGACCAGAGGCTGTTTTTTGAATGGATGTCAATGGATGAGAGGCTTCGCTATGCTGATTAAACAGCTTTTTTGGGAAAATAGCTAATCATTTAATTAATCGACAGCCTGTTTGCCAATCTTCAGCATGTTTTTCACTAAACAATACTTTCGTTGGGAACTGTATGTAGATTTTAGCTTGATAAAAATTTATTTTTTTAAGAGAAGGCAGACTAGGGAATGTTGCGACTGACGTCACTGCCATTACACGATAGGCTGAGAGGTGCCGCACGTGGTTAAGTTAGCCATTACGCTTTCTCCAATGGTAAGAGATACAGACCCTCTTATCCCCCTATTATATACAATCTCTGGTACCTGCTCACTAGGTTGTACTTTTTCAAAGTTCCAGAACTTTCGGGGGTGGGACTTGCACGCTGAACATGCGGATTGGTTCACGCTGCATTTTATTTCAACCATTGTTTTTTTAAAGGCTGTTGTGGTGTGTGCAGTAAGAGCTGTTTGCTATTCAAATCAACAATGAAGTTTAAAAAATACGACCGATTGACTGACGATGAGGTTCAGGCTTTATTAAGCTTATGTGCAGAGGACGAAATCTAGTGGGAAGTAGAAAGTCGCGCACAGTCCTACGTCACCGGACTATCTTCATGGTACTTTAGACCGCTATGGAAACGCATCTAGCAATAGGTCTAGGGGGGAAAAAGTTCTTGGGACAGATTGTTCCAGGTAATTTCGGCGGAAACGTGGCTATAGAGAACAACACTTCAGTCTAACCTGATTTATGTGTTTTACAGTCAAGTAACTGTTCACACACTACATTTTATTATTTTTATTTATTACAGTGGGTACGGAAAGTATTCAGACCCCCTTAAATTTTTCACTCTTTGTTATATTGCAGCCATTTGCTAAAATCATTTAAGTTCTTTTTTTTTTTCCTCATTAATGTACACACAGCACCCCATATTGACAGAAAAACACAGAATTGTTGACATTTTTGCAGATTTATTAAAAAAGAAAAACTGAAATATCACATGGTCCTAAGTATTCAGACCCTTTGCTCAGTATTTAGTAGAAGCACCCTTTTGATCTAATACAGCCATGAGTCTTTTTGGGAAAGATGCAACAAGTTTTTCACACCTGGATTTGGGGATCCTCTGCCATTCCTCCTTGCAGATCCTCTCCAGTTCTGTCAGGTTGGATGGTAAACGTTGGTGGACAGCCATTTTTAGGTCTCTCCAGAGATGCTCAATTGGGTTTAAGTCAGGGCTCTGGCTGGGCCATTCAAGAACAGTCACGGAGTTGTTGTGAAGCCACTCCTTCGTTATTTTAGCTGTGTGCTTAGGGTCATTGTCTTGTTGGAAGGTAAACCTTCAGCCCAGTCTGAGGTCCTGAGCACTCTGGAGAAGGTTTTCGTCCAGGATATCCCTGTACTTGGCCGCATTCATCTTTCCCTCGATTGCAACCAGTCGTCCTGTCCCTGCAGCTGAAAAACACCCCCACAGCATGATGCTGCCACCACCATGCTTCACTGTTGGGACTGTATTGGACAGGTGATGAGCAGTGCCTGGTTTTCTCCACATATACCGCTTAGAATTAAGGCCAAAAAGTTCTATCTTGGTCTCATCAGACCAGAGAATCTTATTTCTCACCATCTTAGCAAACTCCATGCGGGCTTTCATGTGTCTTGCACTGAGGAGAGGCTTCCGTCGGGCCACTCTGCCATAAAGCCCCGACTGGTGGAGGGCTGCAGTGATGGTTGACTTTCTACAACTTTCTCCCATCTCCCGACTGCATCTCTGGAGCTCAGCCACAGTGATCTTTGGGTTCTTCTTTACCTCTCTCACCAAGGCTCTTCTCAGCCGATAACTCAGTTTGGCCGGACGGCCAGCTCTAGGAAAGGTTCTGGTCGTCCCAAACGTCTTCCATTTAAGGATTGTGGAGGCCACTGTGCTCTTAGGAACTTTAAGTGCAGCAGAAATTTTTTGTAACCTTGGCCAGATCTGTGCCTTGCCACAATTCTGTCTCTGAGCTCTTCAGGCAGTTCCTTTGACCTCATGATTCTCATTTGCTCTGACATGCACTGTGAGCTGTAAGGTCTTATATAGACAGGTGTGTGGCTTTCCTAATCAAGTCCAGTCAGTATAATCAAACACAGCTGGACTCAAATGAAGGTGTAGAACCATCTCAAGGATGATCAGAAGAAATGGACAGCACCTGAGTCAAATATATGAGTGTCACAGCAAAGGGTCTGAATAATTAGGACCATGTGATATTTCAGTTTTTCTTTTTTAATAAATCTGCAAAAATGTCAACAATTCTGTGTTTTTCTGTCAATATGGGGTGCTGTGTGTACATTAATGAGGAAAAAAAATGAACTTAAATGATTTTAGCAAATGGCTGCAATATAACAAAGAGTGAAAAATTTAAGGGGGTCTGAATACTTTCCATACCCACTGTATATTATTTATCACATTATTTTCATTGTGATTTGTTGTTCTACAGAAAGACCAAAAGCCAAAGTGACCATTAAATCTAAAAAGTAGTCATGATGTATCTTTTTTTTTTTTTTTTTGCATTGCATTGCACAGAACATTACAGGCTAACATAAGTGAAACTATAAGTCCTTACAGACTGAGATCTAAATATTAGTTACACATTATTTTGATGGTCCCTTTTAGACATTCTGTTGACTATAAGTAACACTGCACCTACATGACAGCGAACTCTCATTAGAGTATTAGTTTAAAATTACCAGACTCCCAGATAGCAGCTTTGTGTCTGCCCAGATCCGACCCACATCTGGTAGCCTGCATGTGGAATGATGATCTGGGTCACATGCGCCGTGGAATGATGGCACTTGGGCGGACCACTCCTGTTTGCCAGATCTGGGCCACAAGCAGGCCATAGCAATGCCACATGTCAGCCAAGAGCAAAGAAATAAAACAACTGGACCTTATCTGAGCCACAAAATCTTTCTATATTATTTATAGAGTCATCTCAGCATTAACAAGCCTGTTAACAAGCAGCATCACTGAAGGAAAGAAGAGAACAGAAAAAAAAGACAAACAGAAACACAAGAGCTACAACTGACTTTAGCCACAGCCTTAGATGAAATCTACTTAAGATAAAAGACATTAAATCTCTCAAGATATCAGCAGAGAAGGATAGCTGCATGGTTTTAAATTAATATACCAGAAATTAATATTGCTAGTCTCTGAACATACATAGCAAGTACTCTACATTGTGTTGACATTTTTAGTCTGAAAAAAATTATCTGCGAAATCAGTTACAAGTAACAGTGCTGCGGATATTCCATATCATAGCAACAAAGCGTCTCAACTGAAAAGCGCTCTCAAGCGCTCACAGATAAGTGTTTTCAGGTGGCTAAAAACGCTTTGGTGGACACACTGCCTTAACTCTTATCATATGTTTGTCTTCTGTGGCTGCGGTGACTGTGTTTGTCAAGCACATTTGCAGTAGCAAAGAAAACTGAAATGAGATCAGATGATGATAGTTAGCTATTGATGGTTTTACAATCATCATGAGATAGCCTGATTCACTGATGTCATTTGAATATAATAATTGTGTTGTGCCATTAATACATTTGTCTTACTGCAACATGAGATCATGCAATATTGCAGAAATCAGTTAGAAGATTGAAAATTAAAAAAAAACAAAAAAAAAACAAACTTGAGCACAAAACGGTAAACTGCAGTGACAAACACAGATATCAGCAATCAAATAATAAAAAAAAAAAAAGTCAGAATGAAAGAAAATAATAGGACAATTCAGCTGAATAATTTATTAATTCTGTAATGCATGCTGGTAGTTTTGTACTATGGTACCCAGCATGCATTGCGGCATGACACTTGATTGTTGAGATTCATGTGCTGATTCTTGATGTCTTTGTGTGTCATCTTAGAATAACTCTTTGTGTCTGTTTTTATAGATCTAGATCTTCTAACTGCTACAATACTACTGGATCTCATGTTGCAGTAAGACAGAGTTTGTAACATAACTGTATTAATGGCACAGCACAATTATTACATTCAAATGACATCAGGCTATTTCATGATGATTGTAAAACCATCAATAGCAAACTATTATCATCCGGTCTCATTTCAGCTTTCTTTGCTTTACATTGTCACAGCAGCCAGAAAAGACAAACATATGATAAGAGCTAAAAGCCTAACTAATGGAAACACTAATGACCATTATGACTTCAAATGAAAAAAAAAACAAAAACAAAAAAACATTCGATTTAAACCCCATTTAAACCCCTGTTAATTCTCAATAAGAACTTCTGTAAATGTCTGACAGAAGTAAAGTCAATCTTGTTTGTAATAAGTGAAACTGGTAATGCTGTTTGTGGTGGTGTTTAATCCTCCTCTGCTGAGGTCTTCAGAGATTTAATGTCTTATTTTTACTTCAGTTGATTTGTCCTCTTTTTGGACTTTAAACTGGTGCTAAATATCACTAAGAAAAATGGAAGTTGCTGCAGTAGAAGCCACTATAAATAAAAAGGTTTGTATATAATAAATTACTTGCGCCTCAGAGTGCGCAGATGAAACACAATAAACGCTGTCATGTTATCTTGCATTCAGATGCCTTGTGGTTGTGAACGCAATCGTGTGAGGCTCTTCTGGGAGGGAATTAAACCAAACCTCTTATAATAACAACAAACCACCTCAGTAATGGCTGCATGGTTACGAATGCATTTCAAGTCAAGTATATTTAGGCACCCCAACATTCACCAGTCCATTCTTATCCATCATGTACAGCACTGACCAAATACCTTTTTGCCACCAATCCTCCAAAAGCAAAGATTTTCTTTGAATTCTTATTGAATATAGCTTTGTCTGTCCATTTATCTGAGCATAGATGCCAGGTTTGGTGACAGCACCACCTACTGGTCAGAAATGATACCCATTTATCTAGTCCGAGCCTCAGACGTCACACCCACAGACCTTTGGCCGAATGTCTGATGCATATGGCACTCTTTACTGGAAACACTTCAGGATTTTTCGAAGTCATCATCTGGTTGGTTGAATTCTACAGGATGTCCAGGAGACGTGTGTGTGTCGCGTTTTATAACGATCCGCCTGGAAATGAAATGCTGTGACGCCAAACCCCCTAATGGAAGAAGAACATCGTCGTGTTTACAACTGTGAGAATGAGCGCTTACCAAGATCAAGTAAATGCTGGATTTTTAAAAGAATGTGAAGTTCATGGCTCTATTGTTGCAGTAAACTTGCACAAAGTTCTTGAATAATAATTTATTAGATGCACGGTCTGTTATTGTATGGACATCGACTTTACATTTTCACTCCCCTAATTATGATGCGGAACAAAACGAACTGTGATTGGTTGCGTTACATGTCAGTCAAACGTCCTCTTGGGCGGTTCTTGGCCAATGAAAGCTGTGATAGAGTCCAGACTTTCTGCCGTCAGCCTGAAGCTCTATGGCTATGCGAGACTACCATTTATCCAACACTATCATCTACTGTAGATCATTTTAAATGTTCATGTAAACTGCTGCAGCTGCACAACACTTTGTTGAATGGTGTGTCTCTGTGACTGCTGCTGTAGATGTTGGTGGAGTGACACTGTGGGTCGAGCTCTAGATTATTAACACAAAGATTGTGGGTTTGAACCTTTATTGTCTTTTATGTTTTTGCATTGTCCATTATATTGGTCTTTTTTGACCCTGTAATGTTTCTTACATTGTCTATGAAATCAAAACACATTAATAATTTACCAGTGAGAGAATGAGATCATCTGTTGAAAACATTTCAGAACTCATGCTCCCAAATTCCCAATAATTTTATATTGACAGATTTTCCCAAACCAACTCTGACTGTTGAGCCACAGAGTTCAGTGTTCACTGGAGACTCAGTTACTCTGAGATGTGAGGTGGATCTGTCACGGGATGGATGGGAGTTTCTCTGGAGTAAAAACTCAAACTCTGAATCTACTGAAGCTGCAACTAAAACAATCAATCCTGTGAAAGTCTCTGATGGAGGAGAGTACAGGTGCAGAGCAGGAAGACGAGGATATTACACAAATTACAGTGAACCAGTAACAGTGACAATACATGGCAAGTGTTTTCTCTCATTTAATGATCAGCTCTAAGAACTTAGTGAAAATGATTCATTAGACACTGAATAAACAGCTATAGAGAACAACACTTTATCTTGATTTAGTGTTTTATAATCAAGTAACTGTTCATACAATAAAAAACAACACATTTTACTATTTTCATTTATTATATTATTTATCACATAATTTTCATTGTTTATTGTTGTCATCATACAGAAAGACCAAAACCCAAAGTGTCCATTAAACCTGATCATCATGTATTCAGAGGAGAGACAGTCACTCTCAGATGTGACATTGATGCTGAAGGAGTCACTAGCTGGAGGTACAACTGGTATAAAGGAGGTTCAGTCAATGTTTTCAGTGAACTACAGGAACACACATTCAGGTCTGTTTCTGAGTCTGACGCTGGTAAATACTTCTGTTATGGATCAGAGACTGAAGGATCACGCTGGTCACACCGCAGTGATGAAGTTACACTGACAGTATCAGGTGAGTTTGATCATCTCTTCATAAACACACACAAGTTTAACATGTTATTAATGAGTGATTTGCTTCTTCACATTGAGATACTTTTTGATTTTCAATGCGAGTCTCAAAGTTGGCTGGATTTTTGGATTTTTCACATCCATTACCAAATAATGCCCTAAAAAGTAGTTATTATGTATCTTGATGATGACTTTTCGTATTGAATATTTTTAATTTTTTTATTTTGCATTTCAACAGTAACAGAACATTACAGGCAAACATAAGTGCCTGTATAAACCTAAAAGTCCTTACAGACTGAGATATAATTATTAATAATACATGATACAACAGATAAGCAAAAAGCAATAGCAAAATAAATACATAGATACACTGTAGGGTGTTGAACAAAATAATGAAGTGAAAAAGTGAAAGTGACATGAGGCCAAGTATGGTGTCCCATACTCTGAACTTGTGCTCTGCTTTTCACCCATCCAAGTGAACACACACACACACACACCGTGAACACACACCAAGAGCAGCCATTTTTGCTGCAGCGCCCGGGGAGTGATTGGGCGTTTGGTGTTTTGCTCAAGGGAGTAATGAGAGTGGAAGAGAGCGCTGTTCATCCTCCCACCTACATTTCCTGCCGGTACTGAGATTCGAACCCACAAACTTCAGGTTACAAGTCAGACTCTCTAACCATCAGGCCACAACTGCCCTATGGTTAAACAAATCAAATGATTTCTGGCTTTATAACTTCTCATAATTTTTAAGGCCTCAGTATATTTAGGGTTCACTCTTTTTAAAGACATTCAGGGTGCTGTTTTCAAAACTTTGCATTTGTGAATGAAATATTTTAACAAAAAGTAAACAATTTATAACAAAGTCTGCATTTTTGTTACATATCCAAAGTAATAGATGGAAAATAAATATTGTTTTGTTTTATATTTTCCAATTAAATATCTCAGTCCAAAAAATGTAAAACAATTTTTTAGCTTAACATACTAACCATTGGTAAAGGAACACTTCTAATAACTTTCATATCATCTTTTTTCTCAAAGTTATTGAATTTGTGAAGAAATCACTATAAATCCAAAAACATCCATTCTTATCCATCATGTGCAACAAATACCTCTTTGCCACCAATCCTCAAGCAAAGATTTTCTTTGAATTCTTATTGAATATATAATATTTGTCGGTCCATTTATCTGAGCAGATGTTAGGTTTGGTGACAGCACCACCTACTGGTCAGAAACAATACCAGTTTATCCAACACCATCATCTACTGTAGATCATTTTAAATGTTCATGTAAACTGCTGCAGCTGCACAACACTTTGTTGAATGGTGTGTCTCTGTGACTGCTGCTGTAGATGTTGGTGGTGTGACACTGTGGGTCGAGCTCTAGATTATTAACACAAAGATTGTGGGTTTGAACCTTTATTGTCTTTTATGTTTTTGCATTGTCCATAATGTTGGTCTTTTTTGACCCTGTAATGTTTTTTACGTTGTCTATGAAATCAAAACACATTAATAATTTACCAGAGAGAGAATGAGATCATCTGTTGAAAACATTTCAGAACTCATGCTCCCAAATTCCCAATAATTTTATAGTGACAGATTTTCCCAAACCAACTCTGACTGTTGAGCCACAGAGTTCAGTGTTCACTGGAGACTCAGTTACTCTGAGATGTGATATTACACAGATTACAGATATTTAAGATATTACACAGATTACAGTGAACCAGTAACAGTGACAATACATGGCAAGTGTTTTCTCTCATTTATTGATCAGCTCTAAGAACTTAGTGAAAATGATTCATTAGACACTGAATAAACAGCTATAGAGAACAACACTTCAGTTTAACTTGATTGTATAAATAACTGTTCATTCAATAAAAACAGCACATTTTATTATTTGTATTTATTATATTATCACATTATTTTCATTGTTTATTGTTGTCATCATACAGAAAGACCAAAAGCCAAAGTGTCCATTAAACCTGATCAACATGTATTCAGAGGAGAGACAGTCACTCTCAGATGTGACATTGATGATGAAGGAGTCACTTGCTGGAGGTACAACTGGTACAAAGAAGGTTCAACCAGAGTTTTCAGTGAACTACAGGAACACACATTCAGTTCTGTTTCTGAGTCTGGCGCTGGTAAATACTTCTGTGACGGAACAGAGACTGAAGGATCACGACGCAGCTCACAACTCAGTGATGAAGTTACAATGACAGTATCAGGTGAGTTTGATCATCTCTTCATAAACACACACAAGTTTAACATGTTATTAATGAGTGATTTCTCAATTTCAGATCCCAGAGCAGATTTAAGTGTTTCTCCTCAGAAGTGGTTGACTGAAGGAGATCCAGTGACTCTGATCTGTGAGGTTAACAGCTCCTCTACAGGCTGGACATTCAGCTGGTTCACTGAAACTGAAACTGTCTCATCAGGTCTGTTATAATGTGCTTCATGTTGTAACATCTGAATTAACTGATTTTATTCAAGTCTGAAATATTAATATTTCTGAATCCAAACAATAGAGACATGGTGTAGACTTATTATATTAAGAATTTAAAGAGTAAATGTTTAGCGGGAGTGAGTTACAATTTTCAGTGATAACCCTCTGTCGACTCGACTGTCCATGCAAGGATACAAAAATGCAGAAGTACACTCTGTAGTTTTCACAAAAGCCCTGGAGATGTTAAAACTCTCACATAAACTACCGGTCAAAAGTTTTTCAATGGTAATTTTTTTTTTATGTTTTTAAAAGAAGTCTCTTCTGCTCACCAAGGCTTCATTTATTTGATCCAAAATACAGCAAGAATGGTCATATTGTGAAATATTTTTATAATTAAAATAATTGATTTCTATTTGAATATATTTTGCAATTTATTCCTGTGATCAAAGCTGAATTTTCAGCATCATTACTCCAGTCTTCAGTGTCACATGATCCTTCAGAAATCATTCTAATATGATTTTCTGCTCAAGAAACATTTATTATTATTATAAATGTATTACAAAACAGGTGTGTACATTTCTTTTTTCAGGATTATTTGATTAATAGAAAGTTCAAAAGAACAGCATTTATCTGAAATAGAAAGCTTTTGTAATATTATACACTAACGTTCAAAAGTTTGGAGTCAGTAAGTTTATTTATTTATTTATTTAAAAGTAATTAAAGAAATTAATACTTTTACTCAGCAAGAATGCATAAAATTGATCAAAAGTGACAGTATAGACATTTATAATGTTACAAAAAACTTTGTATTTTAGATAAATGCTGTTCTTTTGAACTTTATATTCATCAAATAATCATGAAAAAAAAAAGTACACAACTGTTTCAAAATGGATAATGATAATAAATGTTTCTTGAGCAGCAAATCAGCATGTTAGAATAATTTCTAAAGGATAAAATAAAATTCAAAAACTTTTGACCGGAAGTGTACATACAATGTGTTATCTGGCAGACTTTTGCTGACAAATAAATATGAATAACTCGTAATGAGTAAACACTGTTCATTTACTACCAACACTATAACAACACAAAGTGGGTTGAAATCGACAAAGTTCCACTTTAAGGTGAAATCTACACATTCTCTTATTTTTCAGACCTCAGTGATCGCTATAAGCTGCTCTCAGACAGCAGCAGAGGAGCTGGAGGAAAATACACTGTCAGTTCTGCTGCTCTAAACCACACAGGAGTTTATGTGTGCAGAGCAGAGAGAGGAAAATATAAAACACCATACAGCAACACACAACCACTGTGGGTCACTGGTGAGTTCATGCAGAACTTAAATGATTGGTTTGTCTTTAATAAAGGAAATTAAATATGTTCTCAAACATTTCTAAATTATAGCTGTAATTGTGTTGTCAGGTGTTTCTCCTCCAGTCTCTCTGATCATCAGTCCCAGCAGAACTCAACACTTCACATCTGACTGATATAACAAGAGCATGAAGCATCAATGCGCAAAAAGCATGCAAGCAAACAAACAAACCAACAAAAAACTTAATGTGCAAGTTGTAATAAAAATCTAGTTTTGTCAGGAAATATAGAAATCTATTTGTTATGTTACCATATTGATCATATAATCTTACTCTTTATGCAATCAGCACGTTTCCTGTGTTTCTGTAGCTGGTGTGATTCTGGAGAGTCCTGTTCATCCTGTGACTGAAGGAGATACTCTGACTCTACACTGTTTATATCAACATTCAAACCCATCAAACCTCAGAGCTGATTTCTATAAAGATGGATCACTCATCCAGAGTCAAACTACAGAGATGATCATCTCTACTGTCTCAAAGTCACATGAGGGTTTCTACTTCTGCAAACACACAGAGAGAGGAGAGTCGCCCAAGAGCTGGATCTCAGTCAGAGGTGAGAGTCAATGAAACTGTGAGTGATTTATGTCTTCATATGCCCTCGTTCAGATATAGTTCATGATAAAGTGCTTGTGTGTCTCTTTTTCAGGCTCTCATTCAGACTCTCAGATCTCTGTCCTCAACATACTCAGTTCTGTACTGGCAGCTTGTCCATATCTGCTAGTGACAGTCGTGCTGATTTACAAATGCTGCAGAATGAGAGGTAAAACACCCCAGTGATTTATTACAAGTCATTATTATCATTATTATTTAATTGACCAACAAATCAGTCAAATAATCATTAATATTATGTGACGTCACATTCAGGATTGTTCTTTGTAAAGCTGCTTCAAAAACAGTTTTGTGAAATTGATTTACAAATTCTGAATTGAATCTGTCACTTGTGTGAATTATCCCCTGCAAATACACATATTCCCTCACTGACACACACATGCTTTTTTGTCAGTTTCTCTAGTCAGATTTGGTTAAGTTCATATAGTTAAAAGATGATTGTAGTTCATAAAAGCAATACATGCAGAGAAAAACAAATATACCCATGAGTAAATGATTGTTATTGTGTGTGTTTAACAGTTACATCTGTTGAAGAGGAAGAAACTTCAGTCTGATTCATTTGTTGTGACGGTCAGAAAACTTCAGCATCTTCCTAGAATCTCTCAATATCTCAGTCACAAGCTCAGGCAGATCATTATTACTGGAGAGACAACTTCATTTAAATGCAGGAATGAATCCTCTTTATTATTGTTCTTCTCTGTGTGTATGACATACAGGAGTCACTCCTGATTCACCACGACTAACCTTTTGTCAAGTTATGGTTGCTAAAGTCAACATGAACCAACTTTCCCAACCCACTAAACTTCCATTGATTTCATTCCCAATTGATTTTATCCACCAGGAATTGATTTCATTGTAAAAAGTAAAGGTACATTTTGATTGACATGTTGACTTTAACTAGTGAAGACCAACTAGTGAAGACCAACTAGTGAAGACCAACTAACTAGTGAACACTAACTAACTAGTGAACACTAACTAACTAGTGAAGACTACTGAGAAGTGAACATCTACTGAACACTAACTAGTGAAGACCAACTAGTGAAGACCAACTAGTGAAGACCAACTAGTGAACATCTACTGAAGACTAACTAGTGAAGACTAACTAGTGAAGACTAACTAACTAGTGAAGACCAACTAGTGAAGACCAACTAGTGAAGACCAACTAGTGAACATCTACTGAAGACTAACTAGTGAAGACTAACTAGTGAAGACTAACTAACTAGTGAAGACCAACTAGTGAAGACCAACTAGTGAACATCTACTGAAGACTAACTAGTGAAGACTAACTAACTAGTGAAGACCAACTAGTGAAGACCAACTAGTGAAGACCAACTAGTGAAGACCAACTACTGAACACTAACTACTGAACACTAACTACTGAACACTAACTACTGAACACTAACTACTGAACACTAACTAGTCAATATCTACTGAAGACTAGTGAACATCTACTGAAGACTAACTGGTGAAGACTAACTGGTGAAGACTAACTGGTGAAGACTAACTGGTGAACACTACTGAAGACTAACTAGTCAATATCTACTGAAGACTAGTGAACATCTACTGAAGACTAGTGAACATCTACTGAAGACTAACTGGTGAAGACTAACTGAAGACTAACTAGTCAATATCTACTGAAGACTAGTGAACATCTACTGAAGACTAACTGGTGAAGACTAACTGGTGAACACTAACTAGTGAACACTAACTAGTGAACACTAACTAGTGAACACTAACTAGTGAACACTAACTAGTGAACACTACTGAAGACTAACTAGTCAATATCTACTGAAGACTAGTGAACATCTACTGAAGACTAACTGGTGAAGACTAACTGGTGAAGTCTAACTGCTGAACACCTACTGAAGACTAACTAGTGAACACTAACTAGTGAACACTAACTAGTGAAACACTAACTAGTGAAACACTAACTAGTGAAACACTAACTACTGAACACTACTGAAGACTAACTAGTCAATATCTACTGAAGACTAGTGAACATCTACTGAAGACTAACTGGTGAAGACTAACTGAAGACTAACTAGTCAATATCTACTAAAGACTAGTGAACATCTACTGAAGACTAACTGGTGAAGACTAACTGAAGACTAACTAGTCAATATCTACTGAAGACTAGTGAACATCTACTGAAGACTAACTGGTGAAGACTAACTGGTGAACACCTACTGAACACTAACTAGTGAACACTAACTAGTGAACACTAACTAGTGAACACTAACTAGTGAAGACTACTGAGAAGTGAACATCTACTGAACACTAACTAGTGAAGACTAACTAGTGAAGACTAACTAGTGAACACTAACTAGTGAACACTAACTAGTGAATACTAACTAGTGAACACTGACTAGTGAACACTGACTACTGAAGACTACTGAAGACTAACTAGTCAATATCTACTGAAGACTAGTGAACATCTACTGAAGACTAACTGGTGAAGACTAACTGGTGAAGACTAACTGGTGAAGACTAACTGGTGAACATCTACTGAAGACTAACTGGTGAAGACTAACTAGTGAAGACTAACTAACTAGTGAACACTAACTAACTAGTGAAGACTACTGAGAAGTGAACATCTACTGAACACTAACTAGTGAAGACTAACTAACTAGTGAAGACCAACTAGTGAAGACCAACTAGTGAAGACTAACTAACTAGTGAACACTAACTAACTAGTGAACACTAACTAACTAGTGAACACTAACTAACTAGTGAAGACTACTGAGAAGTGAACATCTACTGAACACTAACTAGTGAAGACTAACTAACTAGTGAAGACCAACTAGTGAAGACCAACTAGTGAACATCTACTGAAGACTAACTAGTGAAGACTAACTAGTGAAGACCAACTAGTGAAGACCAACTAGTGAACACTAACTACTGAACACTAACTACTGAACACTAACTACTGAACACTAACTACTGAACACTAACTAGTCAATATCTACTGAAGACTAGTGAACATCTACTGAAGACTAACTGGTGAAGACTAACTGGTGAACATCTACTGAAGACTAACTGGTGAAGACTAACTGGTGAACATCTACTGAAGACTAACTACTGAACATCTACTGAACACTAACTAGTGAACACTAACTAAGATCAATCTTAAGATCAATCTTAAGAAAAAAGATAAGAACAATCTCTAAAAAAGTTAGTGAAGACTAACTAGTGAACACTAACTGGTGAACACTAACTAGTGAACATCTACTGAACACTAACTACTGAAGACTAACTAGTGAACATCTGAAGACTAACTAGTGAAGACTAACTAGTGAAGACTAACTAGTGAAGACTAACTAGTGAAGACTAACTAACTAGTGAACACTAACTAACTAGTGAAGACTACTGAGAAGTGAACATCTACTGAACACTAACTAGTGAAGACTAACTAACTAGTGAAGACCAACTAGTGAAGACCAACTAGTGAACATCTACTGAAGACTAACTAGTGAAGACCAACTAGTGAAGACCAACTACTGAACACTAACTACTGAAGACTAACTAGTCAATATCTACTGAAGACTAGTGAACATCTACTGAAGACTAACTGGTGAAGACTAACTGGTGAAGACTAACTGGTGAAGACTAACTGGTGAACATCTACTGAAGACTAACTGGTGAACATCTACTGAAGACTAACTGGTGAACATCTACTGAAGACTAACTGGTGAAGACTAACTGGTGAAGACTAACTACTGAACACTAACTACTGAACACTAACTACTGAACATCTACTGAACACTAACTAGTGAACACTAACTGCTGAACATCTACTGAAGACTAACTGGTGAAGACTAACTAGTGAAGACTAACTAGTGAACACTAACTAGTGAACACTAACTAGTGAACACTAACTAGTGAACATCTACTGAAGACTAACTGGTGAAGACTAACTGGTGAAGACTAACTACTGAACATCTACTGAACACTAACTAGTGAACACTAACTAAGATCAATCTTAAGATCAATCTTAAGAAAAAAGATAAGAACAATCTTTAAAAAAGTTAGTGAAGACTAACTAGTGAACACTAACTGGTGAACACTAACTAGTGAACATCTACTGAAGACTAACTAGTGAAGACTAACTAGTAAAGACTAACTAGTGAAGACTAACTAGTAAAGACTAACTAGTGAAGACTAACTAACTAGTGAACACTAACTAACTAGTGAACACTAACTAACTAGTGAACACTAACTAACTAGTGAAGACTACTGAGAAGTGAACATCTACTGAACACTAACTAGTGAAGACTAACTAACTAGTGAAGACCAACTAGTGAAGACCAACTAGTGAACATCTACTGAAGACCAACTAGTGAAGACCAACTAGTGAAGACCAACTAGTGAAGACCAACTACTGAACACTAACTATTGAACACTAACTACTGAACACTAACTAATCAATATCTACTGAAGACTAGTGAACATCTACTGAAGACTAACTGGTGAACATCTACTGAAGACTAACTGGTGAACATCTACTGAAGACTAACTGGTGAAGACTAACTACTGAACACTAACTACTGAACATCTACTGAACATCTACTGAACACTAACTAGTGAAGACTAACTAGTGAACACTAACTAGTGAACACTAACTAGTGAACACTAACTGGTGAACATCTACTGAAGACTAACTAGTGAAGACTAACTAGTGAAGACTAACTAGTGAAGACTAACTAGTGAACACTAACCAGTGAACACTAACTAGTGAACACTAACTAGTGAACACTAACTACTGAACACTAACTACTGAACACTAACTAGTCAATATCTACTGAAGACTAGTGAACATCTACTGAAGACTAACTGGTGAAGACTAACTGAAGACTAACTAGTCAATATCTACTGAAGACTAGTGAACATCTACTGAAGACTAACTGGTGAAGACTAACTGGTGAAGACTAACTGGTGAACACCTACTGAAGACTAACTAGTGAATACTAACTAGTGAACATCTAGTGAACACTAACTAGTGAACACTAACTAGTGAACACTAACTACTGAACACTACTGAAGACTAACTAGTCAATATCTACTGAAGACTAGTGAACATCTACTGAAGACTAACTGGTGAAGACTAACTGGTGAAGACTAACTGGTGAAGACTAACTGGTGAACACTAACTGGTGAACACTAACTGGTGAACACTAACTGGTGAAGACTAACTGGTGAAGACTACTGAAGACTAACTAGTCAATATCTACTGAAGACTAACTGGTGAAGACTAACTGGTGAAGACTAACTGGTGAAGACTAACTGGTGAACACTACTGAAGACTAACTAGTCAATATCTACTGAAGACTAACTGGTGAAGACTAACTGGTGAACACCTACTGAAGACTAACTAGTGAACACTAACTAGTGAACACTAACTAGTGAACACTAACTAGTGAACACTAACTAGTGAACACTAACTAGTGAACACTACTGAAGACTAACTACTGAACACTAACTACTGAACACTAACTACTGAACACTAACTACTGAACACTAACTACTGAACACTACTGAAGACTAACTAGTCAATATCTACTGAAGACTAGTGAACATCTACTGAAGACTAACTGGTGAAGACTAACTGGTGAAGACTAACTGGTGAAGACTAACTGGTGAACACCTACTGAAGACTAACTAGTGAACACTAACTACTGAACACTACTGAAGACTAACTAGTCAATATCTACTGAAGACTAGTGAACATCTACTGAAGACTAACTGGTGAAGACTAACTGAAGACTAACTAGTCAATATCTACTGAAGACTAGTGAACATCTACTGAAGACTAACTGGTGAAGACTAACTGGTGAAGACTAACTGGTGAAGACTAACTGGTGAACACCTACTGAACACTAACTACTGAACACTAACTACTGAACACTACTGAAGACTAACTAGTCAATATCTACTGAAGACTAGTGAACATCTACTGAAGATTAACTGGTGAAAACTAACTGAAGACTAACTAGTCAATATCTACTGAAGACTAGTGAACATCTACTGAAGACTAACTGGTGAAGACTAACTGGTGAAGACTAACTGGTGAAGACTAACTAGTGAACACTACTGAAGACTAACTAGTCAATATCTACTGAAGACTAACTGGTGAAGACTAACTGGTGAACATCTAGTGAACACTAACTAGTGAACACTAACTAGTGAACACTAACTAGTGAACACTACTGAAGACTAACTAGTGAACACTAACTACTGAAGACTAACTACTGAACACTACTGAAGACTAACTAGTCAATATCTACTGAAGACTAGTGAACATCTACTGAAGACTAACTGGTGAAGACTAACTGAAGACTAATTAGTCAATATCTACTGAAGACTAGTGAACATCTACTGAAGACTAACTGGTGAAGACTAACTGGTGAAGACTAACTGGTGAAGACTAACTAGTGAAGACTAACTAGTGAAGACTAACTAGTCAATATCTACTGAAGACTAACTGGTGAAGACTAACTGGTGAACATCTAGTGAACACTAACTAGTGAACACTAACTAGTGAACACTAACTACTGAAGACTAACTACTGAACACTACTGAAGACTAACTAGTCAATATCTACTGAAGACTAGTGAACATCTACTGAAGACTAACTGGTGAAGACTAACTGAAGACTAATTAGTCAATATCTACTGAAGACTAGTGAACATCTACTGAAGACTAACTGGTGAAGACTAACTGGTGAAGACTAACTGGTGAAGACTAACTAGTGAACACTAACTAGTGAACACTAACTAGTGAACACTAACTAGTGAACACTAACTAGTGAACACTACTGAAGACTAACTAGTCAATATCTACTGAAGACTAGTGAACACTAACTAGTGAACACTAACTACTGAACACTAACTACTGAACACTAACTACTGAACACTAACTGCTGAACATCTACTGAAGACTAACTGGTGAAGACTAACTAGTGAAGACTAACTACTGAACACTAACTAGTGAACACTAACTAGTGAACACTAACTAGTGAACACTAACTGGTGAACATCTACTGAACACTAACTAGTGAACACTAACTAAGATCAATCTTAAGATCAATCTTAAGAAAAAAGATAAGAACAATCTTTAAAAAAGTTAGTGAAGACTAACTAGTGAACACTAACTGGTGAACACTAACTAGTGAACATCTACTGAAGACTAACTAGTGAAGACTAACTAGTAAAGACTAACTAGTGAAGACTAACTAGTGAAGACTAACTAGTGAAGACTAACTAGTGAAGACTAACTAACTAGTGAAGACTACTGAGAAGTGAACATCTACTGAACACTAACTAGTGAAGACTAACTAACTAGTGAAGACCAACTAGTGAAGACCAACTAGTGAACATCTACTGAAGACTAACTAGTGAAGACTAACTAGTGAAGACCAACTAGTGAAGACCAACTAGTGAAGACCAACTAGTGAAGACCAACTAGTGAAGACCAACTAGTGAACACTAACTACTGAACACTAACTACTGAACACTAACTACTGAACACTAACTAGTCAATATCTACTGAAGACTAGTGAACATCTACTGAAGACTAACTGGTGAAGACTAACTGGTGAACATCTACTGAAGACTAACTGGTGAACATCTACTGAAGACTAACTGGTGAACATCTACTGAAGACTAACTGGTGAACATCTACTGAAGACTAACTGGTGAAGACTAACTGGTGAAGACTAACTACTGAACACTAACTACTGAACACTAACTACTGAACATCTACTGAACACTAACTAGTGAACACTAACTAGTGAACACTAACTAGTGAACACTAACTAGTGAACACTAACTAGTGAAGACTAACTAGTGAAGACTAACTAGTGAACACTAACTAGTGAACACTAACTACTGAACACTAACTAGTCAATATCTACTGAAGACTAGTGAACATCTACTGAAGACTAACTGGTGAAGACTAACTGAAGACTAACTAGTCAATATCTACTGAAGACTAGTGAACATCTACTGAAGACTAACTGGTGAAGACTAACTGGTGAAGACTAACTGGTGAACACCTACTGAAGACTAACTAGTGAATACTAACTAGTGAACATCTAGTGAACACTAACTAGTGAACACTAACTAGTGAACACTAACTAGTGAACACTAACTAGTGAACACTACTGAAGACTAACTAGTCAATATCTACTGAAGACTAGTGAACATCTACTGAAGACTAACTGGTGAAGACCAACTAGTGAAGACCAACTAGTGAAGACCAACTACTGAACACTAACTACTGAACACTAACTACTGAACACTAACTACTGAACACTAACTACTGAACACTAACTAGTCAATATCTACTGAAGACTAGTGAACATCTACTGAAGACTAACTGGTGAAGACTAACTGGTGAACATCTACTGAAGACTAACTGGTGAACATCTACTGAAGACTAACTGGTGAAGACTAACTGGTGAAGACTAACTACTGAACACTAACTACTGAACACTAACTACTGAACATCTACTGAACACTAACTAGTGAACACTAACTAGTGAACACTAACTAGTGAACACTAACTAGTGAACACTAACTAGTGAACATCTACTGAAGACTAACTGGTGAACACTAACTAGTGAACACTAACTAGTGAAGACTAACTAGTGAAGACTAACTAGTGAACACTAACTAGTGAACACTAACTAGTGAACACTAACTACTGAACACTAACTACTGAACACTAACTAGTCAATATCTACTGAAGACTAGTGAACATCTACTGAAGACTAACTGGTGAAGACTAACTGAAGACTAACTAGTCAATATCTACTGAAGACTAGTGAACATCTACTGAAGACTAACTGGTGAAGACTAACTGGTGAAGACTAACTGGTGAAGACTAACTGGTGAACACCTACTGAAGACTAACTAGTGAATACTAACTAGTGAACATCTAGTGAACACTAACTAGTGAACACTAACTAGTGAACACTAACTAGTGAACACTACTGAAGACTAACTAGTCAATATCTACTGAAGACTAGTGAACATCTACTGAAGACTAACTGGTGAAGACTAACTGAAGACTAACTAGTCAATATCTACTGAAGACTAGTGAACATCTACTGAAGACTAACTGGTGAAGACTAACTGGTGAAGACTAACTGGTGAACACTAACTGGTGAAGACTAACTGGTGAAGACTAACTAGTGAACACTACTGAAGACTAACTAGTCAATATCTACTGAAGACTAACTGGTGAAGACTAACTGCTGAAGACTAACTGGTGAAGACTAACTAGTGAACACTACTGAAGACTAACTAGTCAATATCTACTGAAGACTAACTGGTGAACACCTACTGAAGACTAACTAGTGAACACTAACTAGTGAACACTAACTAGTGAACACTAACTAGTGAACACTAACTAGTGAACACTAACTAGTGAACACTACTGAAGACTAACTAGTCAATATCTACTGAAGACTAGTGAACATCTACTGAAGACTAACTGGTGAAGACTAACTAGTGAAGACTAACTGGTGAAGACTAACTGGTGAACACCTACTGAAGACTAACTAGTGAACACTAACTAGTGAACACTAACTAGTGAACACTAACTAGTGAACACTAACTAGTGAACACCTACTGAAGACTAACTAGTGAAGACTAACTAGTGAATATCTATTTAAGGCATCATGGACAGCAAACTGTACAAAACAAACCAACAGACCTGATTCAACAAACACTATTAAAAAGCACAAAACTGAGTGACTGAACAAACAGACTGACCCAAACACAACTGAGTTCATTTCTCTTTCACAAACAGCACTAACTGCACACTTAATCTCTTGTCTTTCACTCATATATCATCAACTAGAGCTGGATCTGAAACTCTGAGAGCAGCATGAAAAAGAAAAAATCTAAGAACATTAAATAAGTTTAGATCCTTTACATAAAATAAGAGCAATGAACATCCACTGAAACACATACGGAGGAAATAATACTTACGGAGCACAAGAGGAAGTTGACTGAGCTCCATACTGACTGAATAATGACAGACAGTTAAAGACACAGACTGAGTTAAAGCCTCAAGAATTCCTGATACCTACATGAACTCACAAATACCAGGATACATGAACAAAGCTAGACAAAAGAAACAATGGAAACGTGGGCTATATACACATGGACTAATGACTAACATGAAACACCTGAACACAATGAACTAGAGAACATGACACATAAAACAAGGGAACCAATCAGAACATGACACATGAGACAAGGGAATCACGTGACGGGATAAGGGAATCACATGACAAAACCAGGAAACAAAGGAACCATGACCACCATAAAAAAGGATATGAACCATGAATGTGGACCAAAACCCAAAACAGATGTGACACATCCCCGCTCTAAGGGCAGCTCCAGACGCCCTAACCGAAAATAACAACTGAACATAAACCAGAACACAAAAAGTCCAGGAGGAAGGATGGAGGACCAGGCCTGGAAAGGTGAACTGGACCTGGATCATGGCATGGTGATGGGCCTGATTATAATCTGCTTTCCCTTAATGGATAAAATATCATTTTTGTGAAGAAAATTAGAAAAGACTTAAATATCATCAATGGACACGATATGTACCCTAAATTGGCAATTGAATGGCTCACATCAGACATTTTCAGATCATGTTTTATTCATGCTTCATACAGAATGACACTCAAGAATACACATAATCTGAATTAGTGGTGCTTACTAAGCGTCTGTATCATTGCTCATACTTGGGGTCAAAGGTTTTTCATAAATTTTTTATCTTATTACAGATTTTCTCAATTACTTAGACACTAAAATCAATTATTTTGGTCAAATTTCATCAACACAACACCATTTTCTAAAAGATTCCTCTAACACTGTTCTTGTGTTTCACAACTCTAAACACATAATCAGGACTTGACACCATGAGTTCATGTTCAGTAGAGTTAAAAACCATCACAGCATCACACAAGCAGTTCTCGTATGAACACTAGTATAGTTTCACACGCCAGTCAGAACCACAGGATGTGTAAAAATAATCATGTGTGAATTCTGTACAAAAGAAATGCATGTTCAAGAATTGTTTGAAATTGTAGTTATATATATATATATATTTTTTTTTTTTTTTTCTCTCCATAATAACTGTTATAACTTCTGTAGATTACAGTATACTGTCAACACCACAAGCCGGACTGTCCAAGCATCAATCTCTCGTCCCACTGCAGTCCCTGAGTCACGGGCATCTTCAGTTACCAGAGAAACTGTTCAGTGTAAGTAGGCCATGTCACTGTTAGACTAAGACCATAATCGATAGGTTTATTCATGTATTAGCCTATTTTGTGATGTCAACCCCTTGCATGTACTGTACTAAAATATTTGAAGCATAAATATATATATATATATATATATATATATATATATATATATATATATATATATATATATATATATATATATGTTATTTAAGTTGAATTGTTGGGTGGGGGAAAGGCTGCCTGAATGCTGAACAGTTTCTCTGACAACTGAAGATGTCCACGACTCAGGCAGAGGGACTGCAGTGGGACGAGGGTTTGACGCTTTGACGGCCCGGCTTGTGGTGTTCTGCACTTGTTGTTCCAAGGCTGTGGCAGCTTCCCGCAAAAGCTGGCTTACAGATTTCGCCATCATGATTCATCTCGAATACAATATGATCACGACCAGTGGCAGCTCATCAGGGGAGGCAAGGGAGGCACAGCCTACCCAAAATTTTGAGGTGAAAATGGAAGGATGATTTAATGTTAATAAAATTCCCAGTTGTTCATTTTATTTCATGTCTCAAAATGTGTATTTTTTGTTTGTAATTTCACTGCATATACATGTTACTGAAATCAAAAGCACCGCTGTTTTTTCACGAACGTGCCAAATCTGCCGATGTGAACCGCTAAAGCCAGAGACACACATGACGACTAGCTAAAACATTCTAAGACTGAGCTCAACACACAAAGACTGTTTCCTTCGACTGAAGCAGATTTAAATAAACACCGACTGAACACAACTGGCTCTGATGATTGGGCATGATCAGTCGTAAGTATCAAATTACATTCATAAATGGCCTTACAATCGTTAAGTGTGTCCCCGGCTTAAGGGGATAGAGCTGGGCTTGGTCTTGTGCCTCAGCTGGTAAAAAATTAGCCAATCACCATCGAGTGTTTTACATTCAGTGCTTAGGAGAGTTAAGAAAAGACACATCGCAGGGGAGGCTAGCCTACCTTGGTCTATCAACCAATCATCATCAAAATTATTTGGCAAAAAAAGGCAATCTACAGCTACAGGTTTTAGAAAAACAAAAAAGCTCACAGAAAAAAGAATACATTGACAACAACATATTAATAGTTCACCGGATCTCTTTTGTTTTCACATGTGGTTATGATTTCTTTGCATGATTTGGTGTGTTTCATTGCGTTATCACAAATAAAACAACTGAATCTAAGCCCAACTACGCAATGTTCTTACAAAATCTTTAACACATTTTTATTAATATTTGTATAAAGGGAGATGTCGTCATTTTTTCCTAGGCTGATAAATTGCAATAAATTCAAAACAACATTTCCAAAACTGGTAAGTTATGTTGCTTGTCGTTCCCCCCTCAAAAACCTTTTCACATGATGAACACAAAAGACACAACCAATTGCACAATTTTTTTTTTTCACTGTGTTATGAAATTTTATTCATTCATAACAGTAAAAAAAAAAAAAAAAAAGCAGCTCTTTGGTCTGGGTCAGGCCAGAGAATCATCTTCATGACTGCCTGATCCACCCCTGGCACGCATATGTCTAGGCAGGCTTCTTCCATGGCCTGGAGGAGGTGAACACGGATATAAGGTTCTCGGTCCTCCTCTATCGGAAAAAACTCCTCTATCGGGTTTAGAACTAAAACTCTATCTGTATGCGAGGCAATTTGATGCATTTCTTTATTACAGTAGCATAGTGCAACAGTGTATGTGTTGTCACAGCACAGAGTACAGCACTCAAAAGTTACTGTACAGAGCAGTCTTACTGTAAGTACACCTACCTGTTTTCCTCCCTGAAGGTTCTGATGATGGAGGCGATGGTGAAGCCACTCAAATTTGGCTGTACTCGTTGCCCAGCCTCCCTCATAGTCATACCATGGACAAGGACAAGGTCAACTAAAGTGGCTTGAATTTCATCCGAGATTGATTTTCTCCTTGCCCGTCCCCTTCCTTGTTCTCGTCCTCCTTCTCCACCTCCTCTTCCTCCTCCTCCTCCTCCTCCCCCTTTTCCTCCTCTTCCTCCTCCTGTTCCTCCTCCTCCTCTCCCTCCTCAACCTATCCCTTCATTTCTCTGTGGATCCATTGTTCCAAAACTCAATGAACTGATTCGGGCCCTTTTATCTATCTATAGAAAGATCTGATTGATGTGTGTTCAATTTTGACTCTTAGTGTTTTTACCTGGAGAATCAATTGAGCTCAAGCTGTGCCGACTTAAGTGAACAGTATTTAATGGTAGTGCTTTCAAAATGACCTCATGGTGTACACAATAAGAAATTAAGGGAATTGTGTGTAGAGTTTTGCAGTGACAGTTCAACAAATCTGTGTCAAAACATGGGAGTAGTGTTTGGAGTTTAGGGAATTGGGTGTGCTTTTTGATAAATGGCATTATGGTTTTGAAATTTTAGTTCAAAAGCCTGGTTATAGTGTTTTAGCAATAGAGAAAAACTGTAATTAAATGATTTTATTATAATTACATTACATGATTGGTGTCATGCTGCTGTGTCTTCTCCCTTGCAGGCTCACTATTGGATGATTCAGAGGTTGAGGGCGGCCATTTTGGGTTGACATCATTGTAGTCCTTAGTTCACAACACTTAAGTGCCACTTCAGTCAGCACTTAAGAATCAGTCTTAGACTTTGCTGAAAGTTGCTTTTTCTTCTTTAGTCTTCTACTTTTAGAAATGTTTTTTGACACTTAAGTCAATGCTTAAGACAATTCTTACGAGCATTTCTGAGAAGTTTTATACATATAGGCCCAGCTCATTAACAGGTTCCTTTCATTATTGTAACCAGAATGAGTATGCTATGCCTTTAAGGGGCAGGTGACGTGATAGGGCAGGTGATTTTAAAGTCTCGCAGGCTTTAATGAAACTGCGTTTGCTCGCGTTTGTTCTCGTTCTCCGCTTGATGAACGAGTGTGTGTGGGGTTCTCCCTGGCGCATTGGAAGAACTGCTTGTGTGTGATTGCTGCTCTCGATAATTTACTGTGAGTAAACATGATTTTTTTATTCATAGGAGTAGATTTTAATGAGAAACGTTAGTCTAATATGCCTGTTAATGTGTTTTAGGATTATTTCTGGTTGACGACCTGTTGATCTGAAAACGCTGTGAGCGTGCAATTCTGCTTTGGGGTTCAGCTACCCAATGTGAGTGTATGGTCAAGTTTATTGACGAGTCGTAAATGATATGAAATGTGGTGCTATAAATTTAGGATGTTATTTTAGGGTCACCTTGTGTTTATACTCTGAGTTACGAGTGCCAGCATCCATGGACAATCATACAGAATAGACTGCGTTGAAATCCACTTCTGCCTTTAATGAGACTGTTACGTCACATAGTCAACAAAGTGAGCCATAGCGTATTGTTAGAAGGTACGTGAGTATTTTATGTTTTAAGGTGGTATATGGTGATTTTATGTGTAATAAAAATGTGAAATGGTTTGAATTACAGGTTTCAAATCTTCCTTCGGGTTTAGCGCCACCGTTTCCTTCCCACTAAAAATGGAGGTTTATTTAGTGTGTTGTTAGTTTATATTTATTGTATTGGGTTTTATGTTATAATTTCTGGTGATTTTTACGGTATTCATTTTGTTGTATAATCTTTGTTTTATTTATTGGTGTACCACTGTATGGGAGGTCTTATTTTGGTTTATGATTTGGTTTGCGTGTTTCAGTGTTTTTGATTTATTTTGGGTTTTGTGTTTCCTCCCGTGTAGTGTGTTATCCAGTTTATGATTTGAGTTGATTTGCTTCAATTTGGGTATCATATTTGTTTTTGTTATTTGATTGATAACTTACATTTTGGTTTATTTTATTTTATTTATTTTCATTATAATAGTTTCATTGTTTTCCCTTTTATATAATATAATTTGAGAACCCAATTTTGGTTTATGGATTTGGACGCTAAATTCAATATTGGTTTGTTTTTGTGATTTTGTTTATTTGATTAAATCAAAACTGATTTGTTTTGAATATTGTTGTTTTTTTTATTTTGATTTGTTTATTTTCTTCTCTATTTACATTTTAATATCCATATTGTTGCTTACCAGATTATTGTACTAATACTATATGTGGAGAAGGATTGTATCTGCCTATTTAATAAAGTGTAAC
This sequence comes from Hypophthalmichthys molitrix, assembly GCA_037950675.1. Taxonomy (NCBI): domain Eukaryota; kingdom Metazoa; phylum Chordata; class Actinopteri; order Cypriniformes; family Xenocyprididae; genus Hypophthalmichthys; species Hypophthalmichthys molitrix. The sequence continues at coordinate 37,790,465 of CM075494.1, forward strand.
CCTTTTTGTACTCTTGCTTCTAGTTCATTTGTTTGAACTACCTGTGTTAAAAATACTATTGTTAGGGTCCCCTACACCAGAAAAGTGGGGGTGGCGTAGTCAATCTGGTCGACATTCCTAACAGCCATATACTCCAGGTCACATTATTTTCAGCCAAAGTTTTCAAATTATCTGCTCTTCACATAAAAATGCCTACTGTCAATGACATTAGAAACATGAAATATGGATGCTAGTGTTCAACCTTTATGCATCTGCTCATTTATCTTGAATTGTGTTATCACTGCGGTGAGTTTTAAATGCTCAAAAGCGCCTCTATTGTAGGACTAATGGCATAGACGAGATCAAAATGAAACATTTGGTTCTCCTCTTCACTTCAAAGAAGCTAGATATTTTACTTTATAACTTGTAAAATATGTAAAAAAAAAGTTGTTGTTTTTTAACACAAACACATTGCTTCGCTTCAGAAGGCCTTTATTAACCCCACCGGAGCCGTGTTGAGTCCGTTTATGATGGATGGAGGCACTTTATTCAGCTCTTCTTCAGCTCATACTCGTGGGTCCCGTTCACTGGCATTATAAAGCTTGGATGCGTCAAGATATTTATTAAAATATGTTTATCAGAAAAAAGAAAGTCATATACAGCTAGGATGGCTTGAGGGTGAGTAAATAGTATTATGAACCATTTATGTTTTCTCAGCCTCAGAAAATAACGGACGCTCTCTGAGAGCAGAGCTGCAGTGAGGCCGTGGGGGAGGGGAAAGAACAGACTCCAGAGTGAAGACAGAAAACGATTCCAAAAAGATTCGACTCCGTGGCGTCAGGAATTGAGTCTCGTGATTCAGCTCCAAATCCGAGGCCTGAAATGTCTGTGCGTGATAAATTACGGTGTTCATTTCCTCGATTACAAACCCTGAGATAGCCATAACAGCAAGTAGTGTGGATTTTGATTAATCCCAGATTACCAGTCTCTCAAATCTTGCGATTCTGTGCATCAAAAGACTCGTTTAGATTAATTCACTAATAATTCATTCGGTGACACTTCTGTTGGTTACATCTTTACACCAGTTGGTGGCTACCATTGAGTGGCTTTTTTAGTATTTTAAGTGAGTTGGAATCATTCAAAATTATTTAAAATAACCTGCATATTTAAAAGATAACTTATTTTTAACTGATAAACACTATAAAAACAGAAAAGACATAAAAGCGATTGCTGGTATAGGCTACTGGATATCTCTGAACAGATCCAGTACTGTATGTAATCAGAAAAATCCTGTATCCGAAAATCTCCGTGCATCTCAAGTGTGTGGACGTGTACGGGATTCCCCACGCCTGACTGGGAAATTTTCGCACACAGTCATACACCTCAAGTTTCACTAAAATTTCCAATGTCCGATTTAACCCAGAAATTGGACTTTTCATACCGTGCATGTTACAGCATCATAGACTGGCTTCATGTGTAAAAGCTGCTCCCAGACAACATTACGTTACTTCCTAAGGCAGCCCACCTTGTTTTGGCCAAATGTATCCTTAATGAAGAATGCCCAGAATGCTTTGTGACAAGCTCAAAGAAATAAAAAGTGCATCCAAGATGGCGGAGAGGAAACTAGCTCTATTCAATTTGAATGGACTGCTTTTAAGGGTTCCTATCATGGGATAATTTTATGGATTCAGTTTTAATTAATTTTATTTTAATTCAATTTTATGAATTACAAATTTTGTAAACATTCTTTATCACTAGAAAAAAAATGAAATAACCAATTAAAAATGAAAATATTATGCAATCATTTAAGACATTTCTCCTTATTTAGAACCTTTTTGCCACATTTTCATATGTTTTTTTTTTTTGAGTCAAGAACCCTGGGGTTCTATATAGAACACCACTGATCCATTTTTTCTAGAAGTAGATTTATTGAAGAAAAAAAAAGTGCCATGTATATGAGCCATATTGAGTTGTTTTGATTGATTTGGAAGTGATTTTAAGTTGCATTGATTGGCCTACTTGGTTTGGAACAGAGCTTAATATCTATAATGTGTGCTGCTCTTGTCTATATTACAAATTGATTGCATATAAAGCATCAGAGTAGATTTGAAAGTTCATGTTTGTTGATCGGTCTTCTTAGATAACAAGCCAAAGTGAAAGCTTCAAGACATCTGCAACCCAACCTTCTGGGTTCCTCTCAAATCAATGGCAACATGCTCTCAAAACAGCATCAAAACAGCTTTTCCTCAGTCAGGCTTTTTTCATTTTTATGCTGTACACCAACGTCACTACATACAAAGCATCTTTCTTAAATAGTCATATCTCTGGCTGCTGTCTTAAAGGTTTGAGCTGAAGTGATAAAGTATCCTGACTGGAAGCCGTGCTTTTGACATCATCAATAATGGATCCTTCCAAGGCCGCACTGTCTCTTCTGTTATTCTGGTCCTCTTTATCACCATCATCGTCATCCTCAGGTTCCTCTTTATCCATGAAGGCTACTTCGTTCTCATAACAAAAAGAGTTCGAGCTAGATGTGATGTACTTCAAATCTCGAGCACCGCATTGATGCGTGCTGGGAACCTCGTATGTGTTCTCAAAGTGCAAATAGCCCACTCTATAATGATTTTTCTCCTCAAAGAGGACTGGCTCAAAACGATGACCCCACAGGATTTTGCTCGTCACGTAAGAGCTGCGACACTGAGTGGTCATGGCCGTAGCTTCCACCATGCCTTCCAAAATCACGACTATCTCCAGCTCTGAACTTTCCAGTTCCTGTTTGTTCATGTCATAGAATGGACTGTCCTTATCAGTCTCATGGATGATGGTGATGGGGGACACTAAAAATATACGGTCAATACCAGTGTTGAATATATACATATCGGTAGCCATATCCGATTGTTGTTTGTATCTCCACAGAAAACAGGAAGGCTGCCGTGATGCTGTCGACGTTCGAAATGTAAATCTGCTCTTGATTCTCCAAGTCCCCTGACGAAAGCGTAACAAGCCAGAATATTAATCCAAACAGAAACCTGGGCCCGTATGTATAAAGCCGCTCAGAGTAAAATTTTAGTCTTAAGTGTGTCAAAATTCTAAGAATGATGTAATTTTACTCTTATTCCTAGACTTAAGAATAAGTATGATTCATAAAAGGTTCCTAAATGTCAAGACTAGGTCTCAGCTCCTAAATTATTTAAGAGAGCTGGAGAGGTCTCTTAACCTAGCTAAGAATAACAAGATGGCAGCAGAGAAGAGGAGACACACACTTTCTAATGACGATATGATGTACTGGAGTTATATGATGACATGGAGTTGATAAAATGATATAAACTTGATTGTCAATTCTTTTTGTAACTGACCTAATAAGAAATGTAATAACTTTAAATAAATGTAATAAATTTAATACTTAAACAATATGTTTAATGCATTTTAATACATTTAAAGGTGCTGTATGCGATTTCTCAAATTCGTTGTTGAACACTGTTGATATTTGAAATCAACCCAAACAAACACACCCCTCTTTTCATTGCGCCGCCTCCAAAACTCACACTCCAATACTGACCACCCTGATCCGAGTCGGCCTCAAATCCCAGCCCGAACGCTGCTGGCACGCGAGGCGAATGCACTATCTATGACGCTAAACACCTCATTCTCTAGTGGTCATCAGTGTGCAGTAGTTTACCTGCAAAACTCTCACTATCTGGCCGCTGTTACACATGCAATGAAAGTGGATGTCTGTTTATCACAGCTGACGCGCAACAAAATGCTTCACGAAAAATAAAGCACAGTTGATGAACGAACAACAAGGAAGCACAAAAAATTAACGTAAGAGTAAATACAAACAAGAGTTTGTTGTTAATCGCCAACAGAACAGCAGCTCCAGACAATCAAAACCCAGTGTTACTGTCATGATAAGGAATCAAAGCAGCGTCCGCGTCTGTTTTCAGGCCTTCCTGCTCAGCTCTCTCCAGCACTGGAAAGCTTTTCTAATATTAACGCAGGTCCTAAAGCGCTTGCCCAGTCATAAACCTTCACTGCAGTGATATTCTTTTGAGCTCTTTTGTATTGTGTAAACTTACCACACCAAACATAGTGGCCAAAATTGATGTGCAAAGTTTTTTTTTTTTTTTTTTTTAATGACCCTACAATTTTTCTTAAACCATCAAAATATGAGGAAAATAATTTTATTTTTATGTTTATATTATTTAAATGTTTTAAAATATGATATTTACTACAACATAATCAGTTTTTAATATTTTATTGGTTCACTCTTGTTTTTGCATGTGTTCATAATTTCTTTGCATGACAGCCTGGCCAAAAATAATTTGAAATAATTTGAAATTTCATTTCATTATCACACATGGAACAGTTGACTCCAAGCACAGCTACACGATATGCTTACATCTTTTAACACGTTTTTAAAAATATTTGAATTAAGGTTGAAGATGTCAATTTTCATATGGCTGGACATCACATTTGGCCACTTCTCTATGGCAGTTCTTTGACTTTCCAACTGACCATCAAACCATGCAGCAAAAGCAAGCAACTTTTATGTTGACTGTGGGCTTCCTGGAGTTGTTGGAGCTGTTGATGAACTCATGACACATCATTGCTCCAACTGTAAATGAGGAGACATATATCAATAGAAAAAGATTCCACACCATCAGTACTAATTTGTGATAATTTTGCACAATGCAAAGTTATTTTTAAAAATAAATTTAAACATTAAAATGTTTCAGTGGGTTTTTTTTTTTTTTTTTTGTAATAACATTAAATTATTGGTGCTGTGACTTTCACCCTTGCAGACTCGCTATTGGCTGATTCAGAGGTTGAGGGCGGCCATTTTGAGTTGACATCATTGTAGTCCTTAGTTCACAACACTGTCAGCACTTAAGAATCAGTCTTAGACTTTACTAAAAGTTGCTTTTAGCTTCTTTATAAAAGTCTTCTACTCTTAGAAAAGTCTTACTTTTTACTAAGAATTTTTTGACACTGAAGTCAAAACTTAAGACTATTCTTAAGAGCATTTCTGAGACAGCAGAAAGGAGAGGCAGAAGAGGACCATCATCCAACGCCAGCGGATGTCAACACATGTCGTGAAGATGTCCGCCAGGTAGCGCTGACCTTTTTCACTCATGTTGATGAACTGCACATTACAGTGTCCGTCCTTGTTGACGAAGCGGCTTCGTTCTTGGTGTTGCGTGTGCACTTTGCTGCCAACGTTTCTATTGCCGTAGCCGTTCTGCACAGCGATGGGGGACAGCTTCATCCCGCCTTCCTCAGAGGAAACTATGCTGTATCGGTGGACTCTCACACTTCCCATCACTTCCGAATGAGGGGGCTGAGCCTCGTCTGCTTTGGACAACAGTCTGAGTTTTTGGAGGACGTGTTGGAGAAACACTTTCGACCTCTCACATGGACCAACACACAAACAACAATCAGGATTTCCTTGAAATCAAGCAAGCAATGAGATTAATGTTCCAAAGAAACAATTTTTTCGCTGGGGCTACGAGGATTGCTCCTCTTCCGTGAAATGACTGGACATCTTCGGCTAAACTGGGCTGAGAAAATAACACAAAGTAAGAGTTTGAAGAAACGAGTCTGAGGAATGAGAGCACAAAGCAAGCAGTTCAGTTTGCACAAAGATTGTGCTTGTTTATGAACTATGACATGAAACTGTTTTAAAGATTAACTGTCAAGATCAAAACACAAATATGTTTCCATGCATCCATTTCTCCTTTGGCCAACATTAATATCAAGAGTGATGTAACACTTGGCATGGCCTGACAGAACGATCCAGAAACACAGATGTAAAGATTAGAGCTGCATATCCAGTCAGCAAATGATACACCACATAATACCAAATATATAATATATTATGACAATAAGATGAATATTTCTTTATAAACATATGGGTAGTTGACAAATGGACATGGATATGAACAAATAAATTTTTATAAGTACAAATATTAGGAAACACTGGGGTAAATTTTAAATGAATTAGTATTTTTATATATGAATTGTAATAGACATTAGACATCTATTATATAATAATACATGCTTACTTTAGTTTCTATAAAATAATGATATTGTCATGTGCTATTCAATACTCTCTAAATGACATGATGAGACGAATTGAAAAAGCTGCTAACTGATAATAAAAACACATTATACTTCATCAAGTGGCTTCATCCTACATCCAGTAGTTTTATCTTAAAATAGTTTAATATTTTTCATGAAGGAAAGTAAAAAGCATGTCATGTCAACTAACCGTATTTCTTTAGTAACTTGTTAAGATAAGCTTGTGCTTATTTGTTTTGTCCTTTACACTTGAATGCATATTATATGTATCATAATATCAATAACATGTAAATACATTAATATATAAGACACATATAAATAATTATGAATCTAGAAAATGGTAACAACATAAATATACTATTGAAAAGTGTTGCAAAGATAGTGAATATATAAGCAATAAAATAAACAAAGATACTTCTATAGGGCAGGCAAACTAGATCAATTTGTGCTAGCATAATGCACCTAAATAACACTTATTAACACTAATTGACAATTGTCTAACAAGTTAAAATTGCGTCTCAATAAAAATGACCTAAAACTGCCCTTGAGAAATTATGACCGGTGTAACACCAACTGCTAATCTCTAATGAATTCAATGGCAGTTTTAGCTACTAGTAAACAAAGATATCTCCACAAAACTAAAACGAAGCTTACCTTCCAGAGTTCAAGAACAACACAAGTTTAGATCAGCACATTTCCGCAGATTGCAGTTGTTGTTATCCGGTGGGACAGATCAGTCAAACACCATGGGACTTGATGGTGGTTTCGATCATCTCACTCAGTGTTGGCCAAAGCTCAAGCCGATCGAAGAATAGTTTTAAAAAGCCTGTTAATCTCCGCCCACATGCAGCTGTGATGATTACAGCATCTCTCACCGTTATCACAGCCTGCCTTTCTAACTGGTGTGAAACATTTTTTGATTTAATCTGATTTTGTTTATTTCCTTCTGTATTTGTATTATTTTTATCTTTTTCTTCTTCTCTTAAATTGTTTTATTAATGCTTTATATTTGTCTACATTTGTAAAAAAAAAAAAAAAAAAAAAAAAGATTGGTTTAGTGAACTTCACGAAATTTTGTTCCTATATTATCGTTCACAAGTTATGTGAAAATAACGCTAAAGTAGCGGAACTTTTCTTTGGGAATTTGTTGGGGGAGGGAACGTTATCAGTGGAAAACACCTGCGGGGTTTCCTCTTGCACGATATGCGATTGCCTCAGTCTACTTGTGTATGAGGCCGATGACGCATATGATTTTCGCTTCTCCCCAAAAAATATTCTGTGTGTACCAGAGTGGGAGAAGCTGTCGCCCGTTGCTCCACTGATTATTTCCCTTAATTACAGTTACAGTGCTGAATCTCATCAAGTGGTCGTGTGTGTGTGAGAGTGACCGGTCTAGAAACGCTACACCTTCATGATAACATGATGTCATACACAGTAATCAGGTTTAAATCAATTATACGATTTAAGTATTTATTGTGAAGTTTTCAGGACAAAATAATGTACTTTGTTACGTTCATACTCGGAGGTAATAAACAACATGTAAGTAAATAAGTTTGTTTAAATTTGTTCGTTGGATCTGTTCAGAGATGTTGTTTGTTCACAAACAGTTTCCATGAAGCTCCTGCTGCATCCTTGCAAGTGTAAGTTGCAACCTAGTAATTTATTAATGAATAGGCTATATAAGATATTTAAGTAAAATTGGGGTGACCCAATGGGGTCGGTAGGAATTTTTTTTATTTTTTTTTTATTTTTTACGTTTTTGAAATAAGAAATATGAGTAAAAAGTATTAGTTTCTTTCAAAAAAATTAAAAAAAAATTACTGACCCAAAACTATTGAACGGCAGTGTATATAAAACTGAGAGCAAATTTATAATACACTCAAAACTTTATTTGCTTTTTTTTATAAACAAGCAGGCTGAAATATTTTGAGCATAGCTAGAATAAAAACATAGTTTCACTATACACATTTACATTTAAAGACAACTTTTCCAGAATTTCTGTGATATTTCCATGTCCATGGGAAACTATACAAATACATTTAAAATCAAGAAGACAGAAGAAAGAATAAAAAAAGGAAACTTGGTCACTTACTGAACAGTCAGAAAAGAAATATCCTTTCACTGAATATTCTGTTTCGCTCAGTTATCAAATGATCAGCTTCTGCTGCTGATATTAACCAACATAAATACACACTGTGCAGTACTAAACAATAATGGCTTTTTTCTAATGAATAATAAAAGCTGATAATTTCTAATAAAAGCTTATTGCTTTTCAAACATTAACAAGCACTGTCTCTGAAGCACATTTAGGATTGCTAATATTACATTAAGTTCTGGTAGATCTATTGCCTTGATGATCCTGGTCATTCACTTCTCAACCTGCAGTAAACTCCTCAGTATCCTGGGATTGAAGTTTCTACTCCAGGCATCTTTATTTAACCTGAGCATACGTCACATCACTAGATCCAGCACCTGAAAATATATGAATTAATTCAAAATGCACATTTCTCATTCTTATATGCAGCATTTCATTTCATTGTTAGGTTCTCAATAATGCATGTAGATGAAGTTTTCAGTGGTTTCTTGTGAATTGTGATTAATGTTTTTAGTTTGACGCTCACCTTGATCTGTTTCCAGCTTCAGTTCAGAGTACAGACCGTCACAACTCTCAGTGTTTTTGACTGGAAGATGAAAACAGTTCATATCACTAGTGCTTACTGTACGTCCAACAGTGATATGAAATATTACATTATAACATGCTAAAAGAGAGCAGAGACTTTTGTGTCGGTTTACCTTTGTTTTCTTTCTTTTTCTTCTGTTTGTTTGTAGATTTGAGCTCAATCTCAGCATATGTGATCTCAGTCGGTCCACTTACACCGTCTACAATGAACAACAGAAAGAAATAAGACACTTGGTTTAATTTGATTTCCTTTGCAAAAATCACAGTGATACAAAAAAGATGGATTTGATTTCCAGTTTCTTTAGAGAAGAACTACTGAACTCATTATAATAACATAAATTACTTTAAATGACATCATTAGTTACCTGTGCTTCTGTCTCTATTAATAGTTGTGTCAACTGAGTCATAAACATGTGCAGTTCCTGTAATAAATTAATACATTAATTAATTTCCAATAATGTATACATTTTTCAAAGATTTTTGTCATGCATCTTATTAATTCAATTTCACATAAAAAAAAATGTCTTGTTGACGAAATAATAAAAATAAAGCACCAGACATAATGTTTAATGTGCTATTAATATCTAGCTGAAATAAATATATGTATATATAAGACACTAATTATGTTAAAATTTAGAAGAGTGAAATATCATTTATTTGTGAGATCTGTCCTGTTAGTTCAGAGTTATTCCTAAGTGTCTTTTATCTCATCTTGTAAAGATTTATGGGTCTTTATTAATGGTAATGAATAAAGACTGACCCGACAGCAGTGTGTTGTATCCGTCTTCACTCTGGTTCTGCTCTGATGTCTGACTGATGTTCTGCTGTTGACTGACAGCAGAAGGAGACTCAGATCTTCCACCTAGTCAAACACAAAATGTTTGTATAAATGTTTTGAGGAAAATCTCTGTCATGTATACATGTTTGAGTGTTTAAACAAAGTGTTTAGTGACATGATTTTTATTTATTCATTATTGTTCTGTTTCAAAACATTAATCTGCCTCACTGTTTGCTGTCTTCATAGGCAGAAAAAGAAACTGATAAATGAATAATTTGGAGCGCTTTACATATGCAGTAACTTTGTATATCAAACAACTACTGGACAAGATGGAGGACTCACTTCGATGAGTTTCAATGATTTCAATATAGATGACAAATATTTTCATCAATACTTTTCAGTATTGAAATAAGAAGCCTAATTTAAGATGGTCTCCCAGCCTGACCAGCTGAAAACTGCCCAAAAACCCTTTACAACCAGCAATCACACCAGCTTTACCAGGTTGGGAGAGCAGATAAGACCAGAAAACCATCTTAGACTGATGTAAGATTGAAGCTCAAAAGGTTTAGAAACAGATCTAGTGTCTGAAAATGTGTCACTAAATTTTAATATGTCAGATGATGAACCTTTGTTGTTTCTGTAGCGCCACAGCAGGACCAAGAAGACAATGATCAAAACTACAACAGTCAGTCCTGCAGTCACTCCAATTATCACAGGTTGTTTGAGACAATCAGATCCTGAGGCTGGAGAAACTGAGATACATATATTACATTTAGATTAGTACTGTAAATTGTACAGGAACATTTCAACTGTGTTTAGTTCTTACTCTCACCTCTGACTGAGATCCAGCTCTTGGGCGACTCTTTCTTCTTCTCTGGGTGTTTGCAGAAGTAGAAACCCTCATGTGACTTTGAGACAGTAGAGATGATCATCTCTGTAGTTTGATTCTGGATGAGTGATCCATCTTTATAGAAATCAGCTCTGAGGTTTGATGGGTTTGAATGTTGATATAAACAGTGTAGAGTCAGAGTATCTCCTTCAGTCACAGGATGAACAGGACTCTCCAGAATCACATCAGCTACAGAAACACAGGAAACATGCAACATGAACAAAACAGTAACATAATAAAAACAAGACAAAATAAAAATAGATGTTTATATTTTCCACTGCCCACTGGTTTCTGAGTGTTTTGGTGTATTGCTATGATGGTCTGGCTGGTTTTTTACTGGCCAAAGTCACGACTGTATCTAATGCTTCCTGCTCTTGTTAACTTTCTTCATGCATTGATTGTAAACTGTCAGTGAAATGAACAAATACAGAAACACAGACTCACAGTGTACAGTGATATTAACAGGATGAGATTTCTCTCCAGATTTAGACTGACACCAGTACACTCCAGTGTGTGATGTGAAGGTGAAGCTGATTGTACATGTAGATCCTGTTTGTGATCCAAACACTGATGATGAACAATCTTCCAGCCCCAAACTGTCAGTGTATCTTCTGACTGTCCATCCATCAGAGATACTCTTGTTCTCACAGCTCAGAGAGAGAGAGACAGATGTGAAGTGTTGAGTTCTGCTGGGACTGATGATCAGAGAGACTGGAGGAGAAACACCTGACAACACAATTACAGCTATAATTTAGAAATGTTTGAGAACATATTTAATTTCCTTTATTAAAGACAAACCAATCGTTTAAGTTCTGCATGAACTCACCAGTGACCCACAGTGGTTGTGTGTTGCTGTATGGTGTTTTATATTTTCCTCTCTCTGCTCTGCACACATAAACTCCTGTGTGGTTTAGAGCAGCAGAACTGACAGTGTATTTTCCTCCAGCTCCTCTGCTGCTGTCTGAGAGCAGCTTATAGCGATCACTGAGGTCTGTAAAATAAGAGAATGTGAAGTTAACACCTTAAAGAACGACTTCTATTGGATCTGACCCTTATAAATGACATTTGTAACAAAACTTGAACCTGAATAAACTAAAAAATAAAAAAACTAAACTAAAAAATAAAATTACATTGGTGTAACTCAATATGTTCAGGTTGTTTTAATCAGGGTTTGATCAATGGCTCTTATGTTGTTACAGAGGAGTGACTGTAATGAAGGATTGGGTTCTCAAAGTAGGTTTCACTGTCTGGTGCTCATGAAAGTTTTAGGCAGCGAAGCATGTGTCCTACATAGTCTGTGTCTGGATTCAGTCATATTAAATGATATATTTCACTTCAATAAAACCATTTAATTCAGATGAATCAAATTATATAACTGACCTGATGAGACAGTTTGAGTTTCAGTGAACTAGCTGAATGTCCAGCCTGTAGAGGAGCTGTTAACCTCACAGATCAGAGTCACTGGATCTCCTTCAGTCAACCACTTCTGAGGAGAAACACTTAAAACTGCTCTAGGATCTGAAATTGAGAAATCACTCATTATTAACATGTTAAACTTGTGTGTGTTTATGAAGAGATGATCAAACTCACCTGATACTGTCAGTGTAACTTCATCACTGCGGTGTGACCAGCGTGATCCTTCAGTCTCTGTTCCATCACAGGAGTATTTACCAGCGTCAGACTCAGAAACAGAACTGAATGTGTGTTCCTGTAGTTCACTGGAAACTCTGAATGAACCTCCTTTATACCAGTTGTACCTCCAGCTAGTGACTCCTTCATCATCAATGTCACATCTGAGAGTGACTGTCTCTCCTCTGAATACATGTTGATCAGGTTTAATGGACACTTTGGCTTTTGGTCTTTCTGTATAATGACAACAATAAAAAATGAAAATTTTGTGATAACATAAATAATTAAAATGTGCTGTTTTTATTGAATGAACAGTTACTTATTAAACAATCAAATTAAACTGAAGTGTTGTTCTCTATAGCTGTTTATTCAGTGTCTAATGAATCATTTTCACTAAGTTCTTAGAGCTGATCATTAAATGAGAGAAAACACTTGCCATGTATTGTCACTGTTACTGGTTCACTGTAATCTGTGTAATATCCTCGTCTTCTTGCTCTGCACCTGTACTCTCCTCCATCAGAGACTTTCACAGGATTGATTGTTTTAGTTGCAGCTTCAGTAGATTCAGAGTTTGAGTTTTTACTCCAGAGAAACTCCCATCCATCCCGTGACAGATCCACCTCACATCTCAGAGTAACTGAGTCTCCAGTGAACACTGAACTCTGTGGCTCAACAGTCAGAGTTGGTTTGGGAAAATCTGTCAATATAAAATTATTGGGAATTTGGGAGCATGAGTTCTGAAATGTTTTCAACAGATGATCTCATTCTCTCTCTGGTAAATTATTAATGTATTTTGATTTCATAGACGATGTAAGAAACATTACAATGCAAAAACATAAAAGACAATAAAGGTTCAAACCCACAATCTTTGTGTTAATAATCTAGAGCTCGACCCACAGTGTCACTCCACCAACATCTACAGCAGCAGTCACAGAGACACACCATTCAACAAAGTGTTGTGCAGCTGCAGCAGTTTACATGAACATTTAAAATGATCTACAGTAGATGATAGTGTTGGATAAACTGGTATTGTTTCTGACCAGTAGGTGGTGCTGTCACCAAACCTGACATCTGCTCAGATAAATGGACCGACAAATATTATATATTCAATAAGAATTCAAAGAAAATCTTTGCTTGAGGATTGGTGGCAAAGAGGTATTTGTTGTAGATGATGAATAAGAATGGATGTTTTTGGATTTATAGTGATTTCTTCACCAAATTCAATTATAACTTTGAGAAAAAAGATGATATGAAAGTTATTAGAAGTGTGCCTTTACCAATGATTAGTATGTTAAAATGTAAAAAAAACCCAACAACATATTATGGTCATTCCCAAGATATTTGATCTTAATTTAGGCAAAATAAGTGATATTGGTAAGGAATGAACACAGATGAGATTATAAGGAATGTTCTTGTGCAGGAAAGCTATCCTGGTCGTATAAGAAGAGATAATATTTTTCAACATCTCAGTAGGAAATCAGTAAAGGAATTCAGAAGCAAATATTTTTTATTTCCCCTCCTACCTAAACTAAAGAAGTGCATTTTAAAATTCTGTATGATATTTATCCAGCTAAGGGATTTCTCAAACACTTGCCACATTTGTAATAACAACCTTGAAACTGTTAATCATTAATTTTTAAAATGTCATTTGTTTTATACATTTTGGACTGAGGTATTTAATTGGATAATATAAAACAAAAAATATTTATTTTCCATCTATTACTTTGGATATGTAACAAAAATGTGGACTTTGTTATAAATTGTTTTATTTTTTTTATTCACAATGAATATGAATGTCTTTAAAAAGAGTGAACCCTAAATATACTGAGGCCTTAAAAAAAAGTTATAAAGCCAGAAATCATTTGATTTGTTTAACCATGGGGGGCAGTTGTGGCCTGATGGTTAGAGAGTCTGACTTGTAACCTGAAGTTTGTGGGTTTGAGTCTCAAACCGGCAGGAGATGAAGGTGGGAGGATGAACAGCGCTCTCTTCCTCTCTCATTACCCACAACTGAAGAGCTCTTGAGTAAGATACCTAACCCTGGGCTCACTTTCACTTTTTCACTTTATTATAATGAAAATAATATAAAAAATAAATAAAAATAATAAAATGTGCTGTTTTTATTATATGAACAGTAACTTGATTATAAAACACTGACTCAGTTCAGTGGAGCTTTTATATGCTGCAGTCGCTTCTGCTCTGTTCGTTGTATGTGGGGAAACTCAGCGCTGTTTTACATTGTTAAAACAATCATACTAAATACATTTGAGTGTGTTGAAAGTTGTTATAATGTTACTCTGTGTGTTCACTCGGTGGCTGCTGTAAGAGACTTGTTGCACACTGCAGTAATCTAGATCAATATTACAATCTCAAAACTGGATGACTTGTGTTACTAAATGACATGCTATTAATTTAAAAATATATTGTATGATGGAGAAAGATCTCTGATTATGTCATGTTATCCACTTGACAAAGTAGTGTTGTCACTAAGGCATGGTAAAAACATGGTACTCGAGGTAATTCAAGAAAACAAGCGATTCAAACAATAAGACTAGCCGTGTTGAGCAATATAACAATGGTTAGTTTTTTAGATAAATGTATCCAAACAGTTGTTCACCTGTCTAATAAAACATAATATATTAAAGCATCTGGTGTTTCCATGGTTTCTACAAAAGTAAAACTGAAAATCGAGGGGAACGCGGATATGATGTCATTGACAGGCGACACAATGACACAGTCCGTGTCCTGCTTAAAACTGGATTCAAACATTGTTGGAAACGTTTGGGATAATGTAAGTACACAAGTCAAGAAAATATATAACATTGTTTTAGTGGTTTTAGGATATTTTAATCTAAAAATCTTACATATTGTGCCTTTAAAAGGGTTCAAAGTTATAAGCAAAAGAAAACTGGAGCATGTTTACTGCTTGACCCCTAAAAATCTTCTGTCAAAGTCAACCACTTCTGTGGAGAAACACTTAAAACTGCTCTGAAAAGAAATCACTCATTAATAACATGTTAAACTTGTGTGTGTTTATGAAGAGATGATCAAACTCACCTGATACTGTCAGTGTAACTTCGTCACTGAGTTGTGAGGTGCGTTGTGATCCTTCGGTCTCTGATATATAACAGGAGTATTTACCAGCATCAGATTTAGAAACAGAACTGAATGTGTGTTCCTGTAGTTCACTGGTATTCATAAATGAACCTCTTTTATACCAGTTGTACCTCCAGCTAGTGACTCCTTCAGCATCAATGTCACATCTGAGAGTGACTCTGTCTCCAGTGAACACTGAACTCTGTGGCTGAACAGTCAGAGTTGGTTTGGGAGGATCTGTCAATATAAAGTCAGTGAAGCATGAGATGTGAAAGTTTTTCAGCAGATCTCTGTTACAATACAGATGGGTCAGAGGCAGAGATAACAGAAAGATGACTTTATTGTTCACACACAGCAGGGTAATAGGTGAAACAGGTAAGTGCAGATGGGTGAAGTTGAATGTGGACGTGAAGATGAGAATGAATACTGTCCTTATGGGTGAATTGCAGAGGTGACGATCCGTGGAGGAATGCAGGGATGGCTGACGAGGATGAACGCTGACACTCACACACACACTGGAACAACACTGGGAGACGATGGAGACGATGGAGACGATGGAGACGATGGAGACGATGGAGACGATGGAGACGATGGAGACGATGGAGACGATGGAGACGATGGAGACGATGGAGACGATGGAGACGATGGAGACGATGGAGACGATGGAGACGATGGAGACGATGGAGACGATGGAGACGATGGAGACGATGGAGACGATGGAGACAGGTTTGTAGCTTCAATAGGAGTCCAAGAGGTAAGCATATAGAGATCCTAATGCAAACGAGACCGGACAGTGACTGAGAGTGTGTGTGAGTGTTTTGTAGTGGCAGTGATGAGTGGCATGATGAGGTGCAGGTGCGGGTGATCAGTACTCCGGTGATTGAGTGCGCTGTGATTGGGTGATGTTGGAACCTGACGTGTCTGTGACAATCTCATTCTCTCACTGGTAAATCATTAGTGCATTTTTATTTCACAGACAATGTAATAGAGCTGCTGGAAACAAGAACCAAACAAGGTGAAGATTCAGTCAGAGCAATGCAAAGAGTTAAAGGACAACAAAGTTCAAAGATCACCCTATGTGAGGTTCTGTCATGATCACCAGCACATTTACTTTGTCTTGAAAATTAGTGACTCTACAGACACCACAAAAACTTTGAACAGATTTAATAAAAATGAGTTTCTGGACCTGCAGTAACAAAGTCCTTTAAACTACAACAACAGTTTGAAACACTTTGTTATCTTATATTGTGTCTCTTTGACTGCTGGTGTAGATGTAGGTGGACCCTCTGGTGGCTATCAAGGGCACTCCACCCCAGACCACTGCCACTCTATCATGGACTACATTTCCCATAACAGCGTTACATTCAGCTGTGTCTCATTAATCTTGTTAACTCTGTGTATATAAGCCTGGTTCTCTCAGTCATTCTCTGTGAAGTCTTGTATGTGTCATCACTGCATTTCTGAGCGCAACATTGTTTATCTGTTTTCCTGGTTTTGACCCTCTGCTGTTCTCTGGATTTGCCCTGTTTCTCTGTCTCTTGGTCTGCCTGAGTTCCTGTCCTGATATCTGTTTGGACTGTTTATGAACTTTTGCCTGTTTTGTGAATTACGTTTGTGGATTACCCTTCTAATAAATACTGTGTTTGGATCCTCAACCTTTGTGTCTCAGAGCAGTACATGACCGGTTCAAACCCACATCCTTTAGGTTAGAAGCCCTGAGCTCAAAGCAGGGTTTCACTCCACCTACATCTACACCAGCAGTCAAAGAGACACAATATAAGATAACAAAGTGTTTCAAACTGTTGTTGTAGTTTAAAGGACTTTGTTACTGCAGGTCCAGAAACTCATTTTTATTAAATCTGTTCAAAGTTTTTGTGGTGTCTGTAGAGTCACTAATTTTCAAGACAAAGTAAATGTCAAAAGATATTTTGTTTTTCTATATTTTTCATAACAAAATTTAGCTGTGCAATATTTCTGAAGAAATCAGCATTTTTGTGAGTGAATGTTTTTGGTGTTTTTTTTTCACACCTCTGAACTGTCTGTGTGGTTTTACTAGTTACAACACATGAATCATTTATATAACTTGTTTAAAAAGATGTATTTATAATCATGACACTCCTTTTCACTGCTGGGGTCGGATTCACGAAAATATTCTTAAAGAAGTTAAGAAAGTTCTTAAGATAAATTACTAGAAATTTAAGAAGTCATTTACGCTGATTTTTAAGAACATTCTTTTCAGGAATATGAATACTTCTTAAAATTTCTTAAATACTTAAACTTAAATTTTGTCTTAAGAACAATCAAACAAAGTTTTTGAGAATACAACATATTTATATCTGTTTTTCTTCAGTGAGAAAATAAGAAGAAAATAGCAGTGAAGATAAATTTTATTCTTAATAATGTCTCATGAATCCGGCTCCTGGTTTGTAACAGAATCACCCATTTGTGATGAAATTTATGAATCAAATTCACTCACCTTCAGTGTGTCCAGAGTGGATGTTTGAAATCAGCACTGAAAATACAAAGTAAAAAACATGAAAGATTAAATGTCTCAAGTAAAGATCATCAAACTCATCCGTTGGTTATCCTGATTTTATTTATTTCTGTGGGATCTTATAGGCAAAGATCTTCCCGTGAGGGAACCGGCAACCCTGTGACGTCTTCTGTTTGTAAATTAGCTTCAGGTATAAAGGTCTGTCCCACAGACAGAAATGTGGGTTCAGATTCTCTGGAGATCGACAGACTAACATCAATCTGAAGATCTGTGATAAACTGCTACCTTCAGTAAATTCTTCTCCTCACAAGATCTCTGCTCAAGCTTACTTATTTTATGTATTAGAGAAATTGAGTATATTGGTGAGCCACCCAAACAACAGCTCAGTCAAATACAGGAAAATCTAACATTATATTATTACAGTGTGAACATGGAGCTGATCAACTCTGTTATACTTTTTAGCCATTTTATAAATGCATATTCTTTCTTTGCTTGTGAAACACCATAATTTCACTCTCACATTTTTTTAGCATCACAGCAGAGAAATGTTTCATTTCTACAGTGACTGGGAGGGGACGTGTTCAGTTTACTTTTGTCGTAGCTACGACATTATATTAACTCGTGGGAATATGATAATATGTATGATAATATGTAGTGGCCACGACAAAACTACACGAATCTGACGTCCCCTTCCGATCACCGTAAATTTCTCTTTAAATTTTTCACTGATTTGTCTGGATGAATGTTTCTGTAAAACACTTCTAGAGTCTGAAAACAGTGACAGTAATAACGATTAACTCATATTAAGATATTTTGTGTGGAAGACTGCATATATGTCCAGATAAACACAAACATCTGTCTGATATTTCATAGATTTCATCATTACAGCAGAGAGAAACTTGATCAGGAAACTTGAAGCCAACAGTCTGATCTAAAGTCTGATTAAAGATAAACTCTTACTAACTAGTGAACATCTACTACTGAAGACTAACTAGTCAACATCTACTGAAGACTAACTAGTGAATATCTATTTAAGGCATCATGGACCGCAAACTGTACAAAACAAACCAACAGAACTGATTCAACAAACACTGTTAAAAAGCACAAAACTGAGTGACTGAACAAACAGACTGACCCAAACACAACTGAGTTCATTTCTCTTTCACAAACAGCACTAACTGCACACTTAATCTCTCAAGCTCGTCTTTCACTCATATATCATCAACTAGAGCTGGATCTGAAACTCTGAGAGCAGCATGAAAAAGAAAAAAAAAATCTAAGAACATTAAATAACTTAGTAACATCAAAAAAAAAAAAAAAAAAAATGGAAAAATGGTACATCATGTTCTTCAATTTTAAAATACAAAAGTTTTACGTGCTCTTCCACACAAAGAGTATTTTATATTAAATCATGTATAACATGTTCAAGTAAGAATGTGATTTACCTCCTCCAGTGCCCATGTCCAGTGGGATATGTTGGAAAAACATCAAGATCTTTGAGGATTCAAGTAAGTGAACATAAATCAGCCATTCGCAGACATGATGTAATCTCTCCGATTGCTAGACATTTCATTGAATTTAATCACCGTGTTGAACAACTCACTTGTATAGGTATTGAGAAAGTAATGAATTCCTGCTGTGGTGGTGACATTGATAATAAACTCTTGAGAAGAGAAGCTTTTTGGATGTTTAATTTAAAAACCATGTCTCCTGAAAGATTATGATCTTTCTTGTTTTTTATATTGTTTTTTTTTTTTTTTTTTTTTTTGGGTACAATGTTTATGAACGGTTGCCAATGTTGCCTGATGTGTTATTGTTCCCAATTATCAATTAATTATATCTTCTTCTTTTTTTTTTTTTGATGGAGCTATTCTGGAGTCCTGGAAATCATTTTTCCTTCTTTCCTGAGTTATATCTTTCATATGGTCGTTGTTGTTGCGTTTTTGTTTTTTTGCCAGATGTGTGATTATTCCTAGTATTGTCTTTAATTGTGACGTGTGATTTCAGATGGACATAAACTGGAGTCTGTGGACTGATTATCTGATTGCTTTAATTATGATCATGATCACCTGAGGATTTGTAGTGCATTTTCTATATTATTATTGAGAGTGAATGAAATTGTTACACTGATGGAGGTGAAGAGCCGAAACGTTTGTCATCTTATCTCCTGTGTATCTTAATTAAAGTGCTTCAGAATGCAGACCTTTTTTGTATTCTTAAGTTAAGAAGCAGAAGCTGGTGAACATCTGCTGTTCCTCCACACTGGTTAAAGCCACTGAGGTGAAAGAGAACAAACCAAACCTCAACTATGAGCTCATCTCTATTTCTATTATCAGGCCTCTGACAATAAGAGTGTTGAGTTTGGCACTGATATATTTGTACCTGTGAACAGTTTAATATTCATACTGTTATGATTTCCTGATTGGTCTAGAGGAACACAACAGTATAGATGGTGGTGAATGAATGTGCAGGATATGTAAAAATAATCATATGTGAAATCATTGGCTGTACAAAAAAAAAATGCATGTACAAGAATTATTTCAAATTGTATAGTTATATTCTTTTTGATACAGTTATATTCTTTTTTATCTCCATTTAAATGTAATAATTACTGTAGATTACAGTAGTTTTATGCTGGAAAGTCCAAACTATTGAGAGATTAAATCTTGATTCATTACAGTCAGAGGTCACGATTCTTCTGCTTTTATGTGACACTGCAAGACAAATCATCAACTGCAGAATATTTAAAAAAGGCTGTTTCTTTATTAAACAAGTAAACATAAACAGTTAAAATATGTCATACGTCATTGTTATGTGCAGGTTTAACCTATAGAGCTCTGGAGGTTGACGTCACACAATCTAAACCCTGCCATTTTGGCAGGCCATCAGGAGAGCGCTAGAGCAGCTGTAGCTTTGGTATAACTTTACTATTTCAACATGGTGGACAGCTGCTGTGGGCCAGGATGCCAGAACAGGCGGGGAAAGCAAAGGGGAAATCATCTTATTGTATTCCTAAAGATCCCGATTGACGACTGAAATGGTTCACTGCAATAAAACGTGCTAACCAACATAACAAAACAACAGATGGTTGTATTTGTATTTTTTATTTTTAGTCTTTTATCTCAGTATTCCTATAAGTGTTGTATAAGGGTTTTGTGTTTAATAGTAACCCTAAAATGATATGAAAGAGTTTAAAATGTGTTAAATAACTGGGCCGATAGGATATTTTCAGTATAACGTTACACATTATTCCACCGGTCACAATTGTGGCCGAACATAAAACACAATTTTTCACACACATTTCCATAAGAATTTCAAAAAATAATTATTGATTATTTCAAGGGGCAACTAATGACACCTCATTTGGATATTTTCATGTCTGGGAAAAACATTTGGGATTAAACGGGTTAAGATTTCATGACATTTATGATGTCTTCTGTACTCAAGGTGATATAGCTATGCTGGCTACCTACAAACAAGGACAACTAGGGCCGCTTACGTTACCTAACAACACAGTTGACTTAAAGGTCATATCATGAAAATCTGATTTTTCCCGTGTTTAAGTGCTATAATCGGGTCTCTGGTGCATCTACCAGCACAGAAAATGTGAAAAAAGACAACCTCGTAACTTTGTTTTGGTAAGCCTTTCTCTACAAGCATGTGAAAAAATTTAGCCATTCTGATTTCTCTCCCCTTGTGACGTAGGAAGGGCATCTTATTATAATATTACCACCCCCTGAATCTGTATGTTTTCACCCACGGAGCTGCGATTGTTTTCGCAAGCGATGAGTAACACTGGTCCTGGAGTGCAGCAGCAGCAGCTGTCCCGCAGTTTAGCTACAACCCTGATCAAACACACTTGAATGTCTTCAGGATTACTAAAGATACGTGAGGGAAGGTGAGTTGTGTCAGAGCAAAACTCAGGACAGCAGCACTGAAGAACGACCGTCCCTGAGCTCCTGATATGTCTCCGCTATGTAAACATTATCACTGATCTGTTAACGGCTATAATAGTAAACATGAGTCTACATAAACTCCCTGTCATGTGAGCCACTGAGGACAGTGGTGTAATTTTATTTATGAAGGGAATGTGTCCAGATAAATTCATATAGCAATATGTTTAAGTCATTAACACTAGAATGATTCACACGATCGTCAGTAAAACAGGATTTGCACAGAAACTGATTCTCAAAGATGGATTGATACCAACTAGGCATGTGACGATATCAAATTTTCATGTTGCTGAAGCTTTTATCACGGTATACGGTATTATCCAATATTGAAATAAGTTGCAAAAAAAGTGTTGTCATAGCATAACAGGTTTAAGAACTCTTTTTGTAATAACAAAAAGAACTCTGAATCTTTAAATACAATAATACAATACACAAAAAAATATATAAAGTAAAATTTTCATACAGATTGAAGTGCAAAAGAATTAGGCTATAAAGAACAACAGGTAACACTTTATAATAAAGTCTCATTATTTAATGCATTAACTAAGATTGAGCAATAGCTACATTTGTTACAGAAAGTATTATTTTTTGTTAATTTTAGTTAAGAAATACAACTGATCATTGTTAGATTTATCTCAGGTCCATTAAATAAGTTCTTTGATTTTAGTAATGTTATTAAACAGTAACTAAGAAATTAATATTAACTAAGAATATAATGCTTTATAAGTATTTTTCATTGTCAGTTTGGTAATAATGAATTAACATGTTAACTAATGAAGCCAAATGTCTCAAAGTTTTACTAAACAATAACAAATAATCAGAACATTTCTAATCATTATGGCATGCTGAAGTCCAGATTAAAATATAAAAATGTTTAAGTTTGAAAATAAAATTAAGTCTTTCAGTATTAAGTATTTGGTGCTGTGATGAACAACACTGAGATTACAAAAAAATGAATGGCTGTTTAAAGCATTTTAAAAACTGTTCACTAGCGCAGTTGCTTTGTTTACGTGTTTCCGGGGTAACCGCTGCATTCTGCTGTTCTATCAGCGCCCTCTGCTGTCAGAGAGTGAACGTGCACTTTCATTCAGCGCGTCTCCTTCACACGTTCCGCCATGTGCTTCTCATGCAAGTTGGGCTTGTTTACATCTGAGCGCGTGTCCCTTTGACGCAGCATGTTGTGCATTTTATAAGGTTGATGGGGAAAGTATTCTTAAATGCATTATGAAAATTTTAATAATTGGTAATAAATTATTATTTACGGCCCATGATAACAATATCGTGCATAGTCATTATCATGATATATCGCATTACCGAATATCGGCACATGTCTAATACCAACTGATCCAATTTCATATATATTTATTTTGTGATGTTTGCTAATTGTCCTCCTGAATGTGTTTAGTTAGCACGTTGCTAATGTACTATTAAATGTGGCTAAAGTTAACATTGTTTCTTATACTGTATTCACGGAGACCAGAGCCATTTCGTTATTTTCATTTTTAACCCAAAAACACATGTAGTCTGTATAATTCATAAACACATCTTCATTCTTATCGAGTCTCTCCAACACTGTGTAGCTTTAGCCACGTTAGCCGTGCAGCACACTATCAAAATCATTCAGAACAAGCAAACATAGCAAAACATTCACAAAATACATGCCATCCCTATGTTATACACTGCATCAAGAATAGTTTGTAATGATCCATTTGCGAGTTATATTTGCTGTTAGATTTTGTATTATGTATGCCTCAGTGTATTGGAATGACGAACGAGCTTGGGGGCGGGGAGAAGCAGCTCATTTGCATTTAAAGCAACCCATCCACAAAAACGGCTTGATTTTGCTCACACCCAAATCGGGCAAATTTGACAAGCTATAATAAATGATCTGTGGGGTATTTTGAGCTGAAACTTCACAGACACATTCTGGGGACACCAGAGAATTATATAACGTCTTGTCAAAAGGTCACCTTTAACGTTACCTTTCCAATGACAACGAAGCAGGTTTTAGCCGACAGACTCCAAAGCTGAATATTAATCACAAAATTAGATTCTGTCGATTTGTACCCCTCCAGGCTTTTGTAGGCTTTTAAATAGTCTCCGGAGTAGGACGAGGGAAAGTTGATAAGGGAAGTTGAAGATATCAGGATACTGCAGGTCAGAAAAGGTATCCGTTCCTTTATCGATAAACGTTAAAAGCACCCCGGGGCATTATAGGGATCTGTTATGTTTAATCTATTATTTTTTGTACAGGTCTGTATGTTTTTTAATTAAAGTGCGCAATGAACTCGTATTCGCCTTGAAACTCATGCTGGCGCCAGAACAGAACGGGTCACGTGATGTCCGGAGCTCTATTGGCAGAGCCCCTGGGCTATAAAAGCCATAGACTGTAAAAGGTACCTTGTAAAGGTTAAAAAAAAAAAAAAAATGCCCTCAGTGTAAATATCACAAATATGCAGATTTATATATGTCAAAGCTGGAATATTCTGAAAGGATATTGCTTCAGAATAAATGTATATTTACACCTAAAAAAAAATCCTATTTTTTTCAGACAAGCAACTGTTTTACTCAGACAAGTGAATGACCGATTTAGTTGTCCAAAGGACAAGCACATGACAATGTGTATGTAGCCTTAATGGGCTGCATTTCATTCGCCATTTCATATTGTCTGACAACAAAACAGAAAAATATATAGATGAAACAATTTTATTGGAAATTTGGCTGTATTAAAATACATTATGTGAGCACAAAGAGGTAGCAGCAGAGAAGCAAATGTAAAGGGCTGACACTTGGCAGAATGCGAATGCAACTTAATGACATAATGAATATTCTAATTGCCTTATGACGTCATCTATTGACATTTAGTGACGTGTGTATATATATATATATATATATATATATATATATATATATGGCATTGAAAAATTTTAAAATTGGCATTAAAAAGCATTAAATTAGATTTGATGAAACCTGTAGAAACCCTGAAAACACTCCTAAAAGTGATTTAAAAAAAAAACTATAGTTTATATTGTATATAGTATACTTAAATAAAAAGTCTTCCGTGCCCATTTACAGTGGCATAAATCCAATATCGCAGAGTTATTTTACAGAAAACCCTTTGAAAATACATAAAACACTGCTGAAAGTGATATATATTATAGTATATTTTGTCTGCGCTATAATAAGCAAACAAACAAACAGACAAAGAGGCATTTTATGATTTTGATCAGTTTTATTCTTTCAGGAGACACAAGACTCTATTACAATCTAGAACATCCTCAGATTTGTATAATTCCTTATATGTGTATCATTTTTTGTCATCTGTGTTGAGCATCACCTCAGCATCATCTGTCTGCCTCCTGGAGATGATGCCAGCTGTGCCAGCTGCTGCTCACTAATCTTCAACAGAAACTGAAACAAAGAAATTACTGTTTATACACACAGTTTTTGCACTGTAATAATACCCATTTCTCAAAAGCAAAATTCTATTCTATTCAAGTTTGCATACTTGCAGACAGCTGTGCAGTGTGCAAGTAGCCTTGCCATATCCCAAAAGTATAGTTTTGACTTTCTTTTTTTTTTTTTTTGGTCAAATAATAGTTTATCATATTGGTTGCTGTGCTTTCACATTTTAAAATAATAATAATTCTATCAAAAATGAGTATAAGCATTGTAAATGCAGTAATACAGTTTATACATACCAAACGCAGAGTCCTCTCCTCTCGTGCGTCACTCCCCATTGTGTCGCTGGCCGAGGCAATAATCACTTTAGTTTCGCTTTCAAAGATCTCTTTTATCGATGCCATTGATGCTTTTTCATTGCTAGATGTGATTATCCAAATCAGAACAGTCCATAAACTATAAATCCTCACGAAAACTCACAAATACTTCAGTCAAGCCAGCATGCGCGTCAACCAGAACTGAATGTGAGAGATCAGCCTGTGTCAAATTTTTTGGTTTCTGAATGGACGGTTGGCTTGATTGACATGTCTTCACGAACGCTAACTTTCGGGCATGATTTACATACCATCGACATGTCCTCAGAAAACATTAGCATGCTTTGATTGATGGTTTGGAGATTGCGTGTTTCACTGTTCGACAGCGCATTTCCTGTTCTGCACATCAGCGACAAAACAGTTGATTATTTACGAACGAAAGCTCACAGAAATGTGAAAATGGTCTCATTTGGGGGAAAAAAAAATCCTAAGCTAGTTTGTAGCTGTTTTTGATACTGTTTTAGTTTGATACTGACTTGTAAGAATTTTGCAGTAAAATATCCAAAAACTACTAGGCCAGTGTTATATATTTTGTTCACTTGAGTACTTATAATATTCCAAATGTTTCCAACTATTTGTAAATCGTGAGAAAATTGCAATTTTAACCAAGGCTCCGGGACGTGTGAGGAGTCGCCTGTCAATTGCGTCATGCCCACGTTACCCTCAGTTTCCGGTTTTATTTTGTAGAAACCATGGAAACACCAAAGACACTTTAATATTTTTTCATGTTTTAATAGGCAAGGGAACAACTGTTTGGTTACATTTATAGACAGAAAACTAATTATTGTTATATAGCTCAACACGTTTAGTCTTATTGTTTAAATCTAATTTTCTTGATTTTTTTTTGCGAGTACCACGCTTTACCATGCCTCAGAGAAAAACACTATTTTGTCAAGTAGCTAACATAGCATAATCAGATGCAGCTTTATTTTTAGTAACAGTAATCCAGCATTTTCTCCATCATACAATACGTTTTAAAATTGCAAGCCATCCAGCATTTAATATGATATTCTAAAATTGATCTAGCTTACAGCAGTGTCTCACAGCAGCCGCCGAGCGAACGCACAGAGTAATGTTATTACATTTTCAACACACTCAAATGTGTCTAATATGATAAACAGAGCTGCATTACCTCATACTCATGACCGGAAAAGCGGAAGCGGCGCCGGTGACTGTGTCATAATAAAAGTTCTGCTGCTCGCGGCGTGTGTTGCGCAATCGCTCCAGTGGCCTCGTTCAGCTCCCACAACACTCGGTCCTGCTCTGCTTCATACTACAGTAACGTTAATAATAAAAGTATGATATTTTTGTTTTGTTTCTGAAGTTTGAATTGTTGTTTTGTTTTCAATTCTAATTATATTTTTGTTATTTCTTAGTTTGTTTCTACTTGCTCTCTCCAGTTGCATTAGATTTGTTTTGTAATTTTTTTTTTTTTTTTATGTTTATAAAGTTTGTATTGTTTCCCTTCATTGGTTTTCTTTTATATACTTATATATTTGTATTTTGTTGGAATTGTGGTTTTGTTACAAGCAACTATTTGTTGATTCAGTGGTAGCAAAATTTGATTTTATTTATTTATTTTGACTGGCTGATTGAGCTTAACCAACCCAGCTCCCAAAGTGACTATTTATTTGATGCGCATCTTCTTTGTCTTGGCAGGGCCCGAGCACCCGGGCCGAGGACTGGCTTTATTTAAGGTGGTGGTATCTTCCTCACGGTGTGCTGTGACTCGTCTTATTATTTGTTCGTGTGAGTGTGAACACAGTGAAGTGCAGTGATTCACCTGCGGGTGAACACTTTACAAAGAACAAACCCTAATGAGCAAAGCCAAATGTGTTATCACAATATTAATGATTATTTTGACTGATTTTGACTCACATATTGTCCTTTCATGATAAGGAAGTCTTGTGTAGCGCCATTAAGGCTGACCATCAATCTATGCATTTAGTTGACTGCTGCAGTTGTTGCTGTTAAATGATGAAAGATGGACTGGAAGTAGAATTGCTTGAATCTGTATTTTGGACTGACAGTACCACTGTTTTGAGATATATTGACAATGAAGGTCTTCTTTGGTTGTCTATAAGAGTCAATGCTTCAGTGAACCTGGCTGATTGTGTATCCAGGGGACTTACTTGTGAAAAACATGAGCTGGATCCATGATCCTTCTTTTCTAAAAGAACCAGAGAGCAAGTGGCCTGAGACAAAACATGACCGATCAACAAAAGCAGATGACGGTGAGGTTAAACACTCAGATAAGTGAATCTTGCGTGTGCAGTGGATGGCGAAGATGCTGTGAACAAATTGATCAATTATTATTCTGATTGGTACAAATTAAAGAGAGCCGTGGTATCAGTCCTTCGTTTCAAGGACATGATGGCACTGCAATAAAAAAAAAGAAGTTCAGATTTGTGAAACAAACAAAACCCACAGCAGAAAACTGCAAAGCTCTAACAATGCAGGACTTATCAAGGGCTGAAAATGAGATCATGAAGTTCATTCAAAGTCAAAGATTAACAGAATAAATTTCTATGTTGTGAAAAAAACGTCTGTTAAAAAGAACAGTTGCATTGCTAAACTGGATCCAGTGCTTCAGGATAGAAAGCTCAGAGATGGAGGTCATCTTGGTAAATTTGCAGTGCCTGAACATGTAAAGCATCCAGTCATTATACCAACATGTCACAACTTTAATTTTAAGAGACATTCATGAGAAAATTTTACAATGCGGAAGGAAATATGCTTTCAAAGTTGCGACAAAAATTCTGGCTTCCTTCTGCAAACTGCATGAAGTTTCTCTCCAGATGTGACATGTAGAAAAAGCAGAGCAAAGGCTGAAGAGCAGAAGATGTCAGAACTGCCACATGACAGAATAATAAAAGATCAACTTTACTATTTTAGACTGACGTCAAACAAGGTAGAAGTAATGTTAAAAGATATGGTGTATTGTTTACCTGCCTGACAACAAGAGCTGTGCATATTGAAGTTGCACATACACTGGACACAGACTCATGTTTAAAATACCGTCCAACAGTTTGTGTGCAGGAGAAGTCAGGTGTCAGTCATAAGAAGGGACAACAGTACTAATTTCACAGGTGCTGAGATTGAACTGCTCACAGCCTTCATCAGCAGATCAAAAACTGAAAGCAATCTCATGCAGAAACGAATACAGTGTATATTCAACCCACCTTTTGGATCTTGTTTCAGTGGAGTGTGGGAAAGACAGATAATGTCTGTCAGAAAAATCTTGAGACCTGTGCTGTGCTAGGGAGGCAAGAGAGGCAAAGCCTACCCAATATTCTGCGGTGGAAAATGGGAGAAAGACGATTTAATGTTAATAAAATTTCCAGTTATTCATCTAATTTCATGTCTCAGGATGTGTATTTCTTGATTGTAATTTCACCACTGTAATACCATAAAAATGACTGAAGTCGGAACCACCACTGCTCTTTCCCGAATGTGCCGAATCTGCCATTCGGAAAACTGTGCTAAGGCGAGTCTGAAGGGATAGAGAATGAAAGGAGGAGGTAAATCCATATTGGGAGACTTGTGCCTAATTTGGTAAAAAAAAAAAAAAGCCAATCACCTTTGAGTATTTCACTTTCAGTGGTTAGAGTGTTGACAATTAATTTCTTTGGTTTATATTTGTTTTTACTGCACGTTCAGTGACATCATTTTTGTAGTGCACATGAAAAGATACTGATGCATATGCCTCAGGCTATGTACTTCAGATCTGACAAGCGTATACAGAAATTTCAACCTTTCCCTTACCCTGGCTACAGTTCCTTTCAGCTTTAAGTCCATCACTGTTCCCTGTTCTAAAGAAAGCTACAGTCACTTGTCCTAATAACTACAGACCAGTGGGTCTCACACCGGTTCTCATGAAGTGTTTTGAGAGTCTTGTTATCCTGAGCACCATACCAGAATCCTCTGACCCACTACAAGTTTGTGTACAGGACAAACAGATCCACAGAGGATGCTATTTCATTTATCATTCACAAAATTCACAAAAAAGGACAGTTATGCCTGGTTACTTTTTAACTACAGTTCGGCATTTAACACTATAATTTCCTTAAAACTCATAACCAAGCTGTATAACCTGTGGCTGCTTCCTGCACTGTGTAACTGGATACTGAGTTTCCTCACTGGCAGATCCCAACATGTTCACCTCGGAAAACACTCCTCCAGCACCCTCATAATGAACACAGGCCCTCCTCAAGGCTGTGTACTCAGCCCTATGCTTTACACCCTCTTCACACATGACTGTGTCACTGCCCAGCCAAACAACATAAAATTAGCAGAT
Source organism: Hypophthalmichthys molitrix (assembly GCA_037950675.1). Classification (NCBI taxonomy): domain Eukaryota; kingdom Metazoa; phylum Chordata; class Actinopteri; order Cypriniformes; family Xenocyprididae; genus Hypophthalmichthys; species Hypophthalmichthys molitrix. The sequence goes on from CM075494.1 coordinate 37,820,114, forward strand.
GACCACAGTCACTGGTCTCGTCAAGTGTAACAATGAGACGCCTTACCGGATACCTTACTGTCTTAAGTTCCTTGGTGTCCACATCTGTGAGGACCTGGACAGAGAACATCAGTGCAGCTGGTAAAAAAGGCCAACCAGAGAATGAACTTCCTTTGGAGATTAGATTAGCCCTGCTCAGTTGCATTCTGCACTTGATTACTGGACTATCATACACACACATACTGTACAAAACTGATATGCATTTGACACTTTTAAAACTACACCGTACACCAACACTCTATTACTTCTTGACACTTTACACTATTTGTTGTACATTACTTGCTCTACATCCTTATTTTTATACTGTGAGAAAATATCTACTTTTTTTTACTGTTCTTATTGCTTGTTTATTCTTTTTAATCATATTGACTCTGTTGTATGATTGTCTTACTGTATTGTTTATTGTTCTTGTAAAGGGTTAGTTCACCCAAAAATGAAATCTCTGTCATTAATTTCTCACCCTCATGTCGTCCCAAACCTGTAAGACCTTCGTTTGTCCTCAGAACACAAATTAAGGTATTTTTGTGCTGCTCACATGACCAGAGCCGGCCAACACTGAGCCCGCGTTCGGACGTAAACACTGAAGCTCTGCAACGAAAATAGCGCAGTGTGACAGGAGACAGATGAATTTGTTGAATAAAGTCATTATTTTTGTTTTGATTTTGCGCACAAAAAGTATTCTCGTCACTTCATAACATTACACTGTAGTCACTTCGACTGTTTTATCGTTGTCTTTAATACAAAGAATGTGGGCTCAGTATTGGCCACGTGAGCAGCATGATGGATGCCTGTGATGCTGACGACAATGTCGTTGCTGCAAAAATATCTTAATTTGTGTTCTGAAGATGAACGAAGGTGAGGGTGAGTAATTAATGAATAATAAATTTCATTTTTGGGTGAACTAACCCTTTAATGGTTGTCTCTTAATCTGTATATATTGTCCTTGCAATTTATTGTTTTCAAACTCTTTTAGAAATAAATTTAATATAAATAATGTTGACTGGAATAAAATGATTTTATTCATTATTTTGAACTCAAGATCCACTCACTTCAAAAACTGACACTGCAAAAACTAAAGAGACATCAAGGCAATTTCAAGCAAAATGAAACATGATGCACAAAACATCTGTCTGAACACTAGTATGTAATACACAACAGTCAAAACCACAGTACGTGTAAATATAATTGTGTGAATTCATTGGTTTTATTAAAAACCTGTGACGCTGTCACATAAAAGACATGTTTTACCGCTCTATTTATTACAATGATTATATGTATAATAGAGTTTTAATTGGTTTACATGTTTTTTAGTCCATTTTATTCCTCTTAAGTGTGTATGTCTTTAAAAAATGAATGGTTGGCCAGTCATATGACAGGAAGCAGGAACTACATATGTATAAAGAGAGCAGCATGGCAAATGGTCACTCATTAACATTCACAACTTACCTGAATTGTGGAGTTTCCTACCTGTGGACTTACCTTTCTAGAATCTATTGCAAACTTTTGGATTATCACTACCATGGATAGTGATGGGCAAATGAAGTCTCATGAAGCACTGAGGCTTTCCTCTCATTGTTCCAGGAAAAGATTTAAAGCTTCGAGAGTATCGAAAACAGCACCATCTGGTATTTAGTAAAAAATAAAGCAGCCAAAACCCTGTGAAAGAAGCTTTGTTGGATGAAGCGGCCACCACACATTCCATGTTATGTGCTCAAATAAAAATGTGTGTGTTGAATTTCTCTCTGTGAAAAATTCATTTACCCATTAAACTGTGGCATTTAATGCCAGTATCAATATCAATGTGATGTAATAAAAGAATAATGTACATATCCTATATGAAATGCATAGGGCAAATATTTTATTTTTTTCTGAAATTTGTATTCTTCATATTACTTGTATGACTGCGTATTTAAAAAATGTAATTGAATAAGTCTCAATGAAAGCCTACTTGTAAAGTAATGGCCGGTTTCAAAACACTGCTTAGAAGTGTTACAAATCTTTTGTTTCGAATCAGTGGTTCGGAGCACCAAAGTCACGTGATTTTAGCAGTTTGGCAGTTTAATATGCGATCCGAACCACTGATTCAAAACGAGATTTGTAAAGCTTTGACGCTTCATGAAGCAGTGTTTTGAAATCGCCCGTCACTAGATATTGTCATTAAGTCGTTATTTATTTATTTTTTTTGGTGCGCAAAAGTATTCTCGTCGCTTTATAATATTAAGGTTGAACCACTGTAGTCACATGAACTGTTTTAAATATGTTTATAGTACCTTTATGGTATTGCTGGCAATAGAGGCCTCACTGAGCCATCGGATTTCATCAAAAATATCTTGATTTGTGTTCAGAAGATGAACGAAGATCTTACGGGTGTGGAACGACATGAGGGTGAGTAATAAATGACAGAATTTTCAATTTTGGGTGAACCCTTTAAATATGGATTTTTTTAATTTTTTTTTTTACACAAACGAATTGCTTTGCTTCAGAAGTCCTTTATTAACCCCTGTTCACTGCCATTATAAAGCTCAGATGCATCAGGATATTTATTAATATTTCTCCAATTGTGTTCATCAGAAAGAAGAAAGTCATACACCTAGGATGGCTTGAGGGTGAGAAAAGCTTGGGCTAATTTTCATTTGAAAGTGAACTAATCCTTTAAACAACGTGGCACTGGACGTGAAAATGATAACTGCGTCAGGCTCAAACTAGCAAAAAACACTTGTGTTGTGCCTGACACCACATTGCGCCGCGTGTATGATAGGGCCCTTAATCTCAATATTTCAGATGACCCGAAACTTGTGAAGAGATGACGCCAACTCCTGCAAGGACTTCAGATGACGCCAGCTCTGAATCAACATGAACAGTGTTTCATCTCAACTAGGAACCACATTTTCAAATAGTCATTAAGGAATATATGGAAGTAAACTAATGCCATACATGTTTTTGAAATAAAAAGCTTGTTGAATTGCACTACTTGAAAAAAATATGCATTGCATTTACCGTGCTTGTATTTTAATGCATTGTATTTTTAGGCCTTACATTTTTATGGGCTGAAATTCAATATGGTTGTTTATTTAAGCTGTGAATATTTCAATTCAAAACAGTTCACACACATTTTCATTGTTAAAAATTCAATAATCCATATTCACCTTTCAGATTTCACTTCCAAAATATTAATTCTGTTTAAAAAATACAACCTATAATATTCAGCAGGCAATTTTCGGTCCATTTTATTTCTCGTCCACAAATTCAGTGGTTCAAATTTCAACATTTTACATCCGGGAACTGCAGGAAAAGCAGTAGAGTACCGAGCATAATTTCCATCTGCTGTTATTTTATGAGGCGCCAGACTGGACAAAAGCGAGGCGAACGCCGCGAGCGAGCGACATTGCGCGAGAGAAACCGAGTGTGTCCGAGAGCGAGCGAACCTGCGCGAGAGAGACAAAGGCCCAATCCCAATTCTACCCCTTACCCCTTCCCCTTTCCCCTACCCCTTCGTTTTGCGCGTTCACGTGAAGGGGTAGGGGTGTCTCGATTCTCTTTTGGCTGGAGTGGTAGGGGTAAGGGGAAGGGCCAGATAGCCCTTCAAACGAAGATTTTTCAGGACCACACTTCGAACGAAGGGGTATGAGAAATTTCCCTGCATACACCGACGACCGTGCTGCTAGAATGCGTGTAGTGATATTTCCACTCAGGATCGATCATTTATGTGTTACCTGGCTGCCAGTTTCTCCGTAGCTTGCTAAACGCGCTATTTGAATGATGTGAACACAAATGAGTAATACAGTTAAAAGAAATATCTGGTCATCCTTCATAGCTATTTACATCTCGTATCGTCTGTAAACTCTTGCGTTACCAGGGCAACAACTGACTCGTTCCCTTTCGAAAGGGAACTTCAACTCTGCGTTCGAGACGCATATGGGGAACGTCACTCGTGACCCGGTGTTCGAAACCACTATCAAAAAACTCCAATCCTATTGGCCGGCGACAGCCTATGACGTCATATGGCGCGACCCGGAAGTATAAAGGAGCGCCTAGGGAAGCAGTCAGTATCTTTCGTCTTTTCGGGACTGTTTGTGTTTCTGCCACTATCGTGCCACCTCGTCTTCTTACAAGGTATTTATCATGTCTGAGGACAAGACTAAACGTTTTAGGAAGTGTGCTGATCCGTGTCCGAGATTCTTGACACCGGAAGATACACACAACCTTTGCGTTCACTGTTTGGGAGAAGAACACGCACGGACAGTGCTTGAGGGCGCTGCCTGTGTGAATTGTGAGCGTTTTCCTATGAAAACGCTCCGTTCCCCGCCTGGCCCTCTTCTCGAGGGAAGGGGTGTCGGCATCTGTGCCCGGTGGATCTGGCCCTGCTCGTGCTGAGGCAGAGCGGCGGCTGCATTCATGGGGCTCGCAGATGGAGCTCGCCGTGGAGTTTGAGAGGGGTGTTACTGTCTCTCAGCCTCCTGCGGCGGCTGGCGGGGATGAGCTCCTGGATGATGATGATGTCTTATCTTTGACATCATCGGATCCAGGAGCGAGTGTTCTTCTGGCAGCTAGCCCCCGAGAGCAGGAGATGGCAGTGGAGGAAGAGGCGAGTGAGACGGCCTCTTTCTCCAAGCCTCCTTGCCCAGCGTATGCTGAGTTATTGGAGGTTATGGAGCGCGCTGCGGGCAGACTGCTGCTGCCGTGGGTGCGCGAGAGGAAAGAGGTCGTTCGCGGTAGGTTGGACGAACGATTTCTTTCTGACCATAACCCCGTAACTCCAGTGAGCCTTCCTTTCCTTCCTGATCTACATGTTGAGATCGAGAGGGCATGGAAGAACCCGTACTCGGCGAGAATACATTCACATCAGCGGGGAAATTTCGCTGATGTGGAGGGATTGCGCCAGCACGGGTATGCGTCGATGCCGCCTATTGACGAGACGTTTGCGAACTATCTCGTCACTGGCAGTGCACCGACACTTAAAGCTCCGGTCCTGCCATCCAAACCCCTTAAGATGACATCTCGTTTGAACGGCAGGGCATACGCTGCTGCAGGTCAGGCTGGTGCGGCTTTGCACTCCATGGCGGTGTTGCAAGCCTACCAGGCTGATCTGCTGAAGGATCTGGATCAGGGGCAGGGTTTGTCCCCTGATGCGGTAGCTGAGCTGCGCCGCACTACGGATCTCGCTCTCCGGGCCACCAAGCAGACGGCTGCCTCGATCGGTCGATCGATGGCGGCCATGGTGGCTACGGAGAGACATCTGTGGTTGAACATGGCGGACATCGGGGAGAAAGAGAAGGGCTTTCTCCTCGATGCCCCACTCTCGCCTTCTGAGCTTTTCGGCGGCTCCGTTGAGACGGTCGTCGGAAGGTTCAGAGAGGCGAGGGCGCGCTCAGCAGCTTATAAAAATTGCATACCGCTCAGATCCGGTTCTGGGCCCAGACAGCCGGGAGGCCCTGGCCCGTCTCGAGCCGAGGCTTAGAGACAGGGCCAGCGATCCAGTGTCGCCGCTCGAGCGCCTCCTCCACCTCGGAGTAAGTCGCAAAAGCGGCGGGACACGAGGAAGAGGAAGCAAGACTTGAGGGAGGTGATTGACTACAGGCGCCAGCAGCGCCGGTAATCGGTCTCCTCTCTGGCGGGGGTAGATTAATTTCTACCCCCGCCCCTCTTCCCCGGCCTCCCGGGAATGTTTTTAATGTTTATGCATGTTCAGGAAACAACCTTTGAACAGTCAGGCTGACGGCTGGGCCCATGATGAGTTTTTCTCTGACGGCCCGCCTTCTGGCTTGATAGTAAAAGGGTTCTTGGCCTAAGAACCAGGTTGATATCCTTCCGTCTATGTCTGAAGGGAGAGTCCTTGGTCTTTGAGCCGCAGAAAGGTAAGACAAGGTCCGATTTATTTCTTAAATTTTGACCTTGTTTTTATGTATATTATATTTTCCTGAACATGTAGCAGTAAAATATGTTTAGGGGTTTTGGGCAGAAAACTGAAGTGGTTTTTAAGTTGACTGAGCAGGCCACAAAATGGCTGCTGTTTAGTCTTCTTTAGCCTCTCAGCTATCTTCAGTATAGTTTGGGTTGGCACTTACTACTTCAGTTTACATGTATCGGTGGCTTCTTTTGGCCACCTGACATGTCTGCTTGTGAGCTTCGCTTCCTTTCTCCTTCTATGAGATTTGGAAGCGAATAACAGGTTTTATTAGGCTGTTTGGTGCCTGTGTTGGTTTAGGCCCATAGCTTAGCGGCCAGGCTAGAGCTAGGTTTACTGTGTTATTTTATAACCCCTTATATATATATATATATATATATATATATATTATCCTCTGGATATATATATTTCCTACTTCTGGCCTCCTCCTGAGGGAGTTGTTAGGCCGTATGCCCATTACCCCCTTGCTATGTAGGTGCAATTGTTGAGTTTAACAGCTAAGTGTAGACTGTTTTTAGACTCCCTGCTGCTGTTATCTCAGGTGGACTAGGCCCTTATCTTTGTTTAGATAAGTCATGCAGTTGTGCTAGGCCCCACTTCTAGAACATTTATGTAGTTTAGTACAGATTTGAGAATCTGTATGGAGAAAATTATTTCCTCTTTAGAAATAGCATATTCATCAAAGCATTGAATGACTTTGAGTGTTCTGGACTTTTGCCCTACATTTTATGTGAGCTTATGCTGCCTCAGGTTAGCACCTGCTCTCTAGTAAGCGGGCTTTCTTTAGCCGCTTTAGAGATTTGATGACTTTATTCCCCTTTAGCTGGTTTATTGTTATTTAGTGCTTTACCTGTTGGCTTGCATATTTAGGGTGGTAGTACCACTTTCTGAGGAAAGATGGTTGCTATTTAACCCCCTTTTCTGTGGTCTCTTAACGGTTATATGCATATAACTTAGATTGTAGGCCTGTTTGTCTAGCCTCCTTCTAGTTAGCATTTGTTTCCATGCATGCTGTTACTTGATCAGTGCTTGCTCACGTATTTATACTACCACAGGCCTTGCCATGTGTTTGTTTGAGGTGTAGGCCTTATGGGCCTTCCTTAGACCATCTGGCTTGTTTGGTCCCCTTTAGCCTTCTATGTTAGGGTACATTGCCTGTTGGAATGTGTAGCTTAGCTCAGGTTGCAGTTAGTTAAACTGGTTCCCTGTAGCTTGGCTCCTTTATTCAAAACGTGCTGAAGCCTCGTGTTGTTTAAATGGTAGGCCCCTTTAGGCCTCCTTTTTAGAACATGTTGGCACAGTTGTATTTATTTTGCTTTAGGGCTGATCGCCACTTGTCACTGAGATTGTAGGCCCCTTAAGGCCTCTTTTTAGTTTGACTTGCTGGCAGGATGCTCAGGAAACCATACCACCATCGGCCACGCCCCATCGCTGAAGGATAGGCCCTAAACGGGCCTGTTCAAGTTGTATGGCAGCGTTTTATGTATTCCCTTTTTAAGTGAAAAGATTTGAATACATGGCCCATTGGTCGGTATGGTTATGATAGCCACTTGCTGATGCCACGTGTTTACTAAGGTAGGCCTACTTCGGCCTCCGGTGTAGAGCATGTGGAGTTCAGCTATGTACTCCTCTCGCTGTGAGAGTATTAGGGTGTTTTTTCCGAGTACTTTTTAGTGGCTGGCCCCTCAGGGTGAATGCTGAAACCTTACTGAGGTTTGGTTTAATCTACATCTGCCTCCCTGAGTCTGATTTTACTCTAGTTGAGCTGAATAGCCACCTAGCGCCTAGGGTGGATCTATCGTGCTCCTAGGAATGGCCACTAGACTTACGCCGTGTGTCTTAAAGGTTGCTAGGCCCTATGGGCCGCCTTTTTTGTACATACTGGTGTATGTTTGTGTATATTTCTCTTGAGAATTATCTATATACACTTCTGGTTGGCCAGAGGCCCGGGTGATAAATCTAACCTCCTATAGTTCGGTTATTTATCGGTCCTGGTGTCTAAAACACTGCCACGAGCTGATGCCACGTGTCTGTTGAGGTTATAGGCCCCTCCAGGCCTTCCTTAATACGTGTTGGCGTACGCTGTACTCCTCTTGCTTTAAAGAGTAATAAGGTGCTTCTACTGAGTACACTGCTCGTTGGATTGTGTTAGGTGGATTGTGTTAGGTGGATGGTCATGCGGGCACATTAGCAGCCCCTTCTGCTGCCACTGAAGTTTTCCTGCCTGTCCCAGAAAGGCAGGTGTTCAGAGTGGCCCCTCCAGGCCACTTTCTGAATTTACTTCTGTTTCACAGTTAGCTGCTATCATGCTGTAGGCCCCTCTTCGGCCTCCATGATTATGTGCCCATTGCATGGTCTACCTGTTAGGTGAGCTTTGTACTTCCCTTTCGGGGTTGTGTTTGTAATAGTGCTTAGCTCCCTAAGCTGATCATGGTGGTAGGCCTTAATCAGGCCTCCTCCTAAGATTCAGCCCTAGGCTGGTTTGTGCTCCCCTGTATGACAGGCGTTAGCGCACAGCCTCCTCAGTGCGTTAATTAAGCGCTGAGTAGATCCTAGGATGAGCGGATTATACTCCCCTCAATACGAGGGTTCATAGCACTCAGCTGAGTTCTGCTCTCCAGGATGCCCGTCTCTTCGCGTGGGTTTGAGTTGCTCCTGCCTTTTGCAGTCGCTCTTTCCTGCTTTCTTCTATGAAGAATGCGTTATGGAGATTCTGTACTCAGACAGGGTTGGCCAAGACCAAGTTTGTCCTATAACAGACCAGGTCGGCCTCCCTGGTGGCATTGAGGGTGTCTTTGTTCCCCTCTGGTGACTGGTCGGGGTTCCTTTCGGTTCCTTGACCACATTCCCTTAAAGAGACCACTTTATCTGCGGAAAAGTTGGTCTCACATGCCTTTAGCGGTCCTGCTATGCCCTTTTTTAAAAAAAAAAAGTTGGAGGGCCTTCCTTAGGCTCAGCTTGGGCTGTTGGCCGTAGGGAATGCTGTCACTGACAGCCTGGTGTGACCCGAGGGGGAGTTGCTACAGTTTCTACGGAAACTGTTCTCTTGTCCTAGCCATTCTTTGGCATGCACTCTCCTCAAGCATGGCGGCGTGGGTATATCGTTCCCCATATGCGTCTCGAACGCAGAGTTGAAGTTCCCTTTCGAAAGGGAACGTCTCAGGTTACGTATGTAACCATGGTTCCCTGAGAACAGGGAACGAGACTCTGCGTTTCCCTGCCATGCTTCGGGCTGCCTGCGGAACAGTCCCTCAAAGACGACTGATACTGACTGCTTCCCTAGGCGCTCCTTTATACTTCCGGGTCGCGCCATATGACGTCATAGGCTGTCGCCGGCCAATAGGATTGGAGTTTTTTGATAGTGGTTTCGAACACCGGGTCACGAGTGACGTTCCCCATATGCGTCTCGAACGCAGAGTCTCGTTCCCTGTTCTCAGGGAACCATGGTTACATACGTAACCTGAGACGTTTGTATTGCTTTGCAAAGAGGTCCGTTATCGCAGCACCACAGTAGAAAACGAAACCATATCCGTACCGTCCGGCTCAGCACGGAATGGAACGGTTAAACAAACTCGGGAAACTCGAAGGCTCATACGTTTTCGAACTGAAACCGAGCGCCGTCCAAAATACAGCGCAAAACAACGTTGGGAGTGAGTAATCTGTTAAACGTGCTCGTGCCCGATTTCTGTTGATATGCGCACTTCATTGCTGTTCATACTGGTTAAATGTTACAGGACACTAATAAAAGAAACTAGGTATGATGACGTTTGTAATGGAGTAGTAGTGGTGTCCCATTTCTTAGGGGAATATTTTCACCCCTACACCTTGCCACTCTGTTTCAAGGGGCAAGGGGAAGGGCGAAGGGGTATAAAAGAGAATTGGGATTGGGCCAGAGTGTGTCCGAGCATTAGTACATTAGTAAACACTGATCAGATTATATGCAGTCATTTAAACAATTCTAATGTAGGAGTGGAATTTGGGGACCAATATTACAGTTTCAAAACTGGGATAAAAGTTTAATAGAAAGAACACAACAGCCATGTGCAGTGTTAATGATAACTCTTTTGTCATGTGCTATATTTACTAACATAACGAGAAAACTTTTTTTTTTTTTCTTTTTTTCTTCTCTTCTCAGACCTGGGCGTGACCAGTTTCATCAGAGACCTCTTGCCAGATCTATTCAAAATTGGTTTAATGTTGGCTTTTTTTTCGTGGTCTCTTCTTAAGGTTTATTGACAAACTAGTTCTTTTCATTGGACAGTGCAATTTACACTTTTCTCTTTTTAACATTGTTTTTTCCTCTTAAAAGTTATCATAATGATTAAAATATAAAGCAGTATAGTTTTAAAATGAAGATTCTCATTATTTACTTACCCTGATGCCATTCAGGTGTACATGACTTTCTTTATCAGAACACAAATGCATTTTTTTCTTTTATTTTGTATGCATCTACAGATTTCAAATTTCTTTCTAAAAAATGTCTCTGTTCTGCTGAAGTTGTGCATCAGGGTAAATGAATAATGAGAATTTAATTGAACAAATGAACATATTTTTTTAAAGGATTCATGTTAAAGCAAGTGCTATTTTCTTTTTTCTTAACTTCCTGTTTATAGGCTATATATGTTGGGATTCAGTTTGGGTCAGTTTCAGCCAATTTGACAATGCCTTTAATAAATAGCAAATTATGTACCATAATCTATGAAGATGTTTTCTTTATTTGCTGGTGTTTTTTCTATTTGCATTTTTTCTTATTTTTTTTCTTATTTGCATGTTTTCTTCAGTTGCAGCGCGTTGAGCTCTCTCGGCCACCGTACATTATCTTCAAATGACATTGAAGTTAGAAATGTGTACACCAATGTTGTATGTAACTTTAGAGATGGTCCCTAAATTTGCGAATATTTACCATCCAATGTCAAGCCAACTTTATGCCAGTATTTCACTAGGAAACGCTTAGCGTCAAACTTTGCGCGTTACGTACATATTCTGAGTCAACCTGCTTGCCTGTAGCATATATAATATAAAACACCACCAAACTCGCACCTATACTATATCACTGTATTTAGTCTATAAAGATAAGTTAAGCATATGTCTCGAAGGCAGGGGAATCCTGGAGTATGACGTATTGAAGGAAACCCCAGTACTGCAGCAGAGCGCCGCGATATAATGAAAGTTATATGTCTACCTCAGATTTAACGTTTGAACTGTACATCAGCATCGGGGAATAACATTATAATCTCGTTCACTGTAGAGAAAGCTGCTTACATGTAGGCTACACAGGGAAAGTAACAGTGAAGACATTGAATTAAATGTAAACAACTTTTGTGTCTTTATCAGCTTTTCTGCATATATACTGTCCCTTATAATAATCACACATACACTTACCGCTTACTCCGTTAATGTAAATCCATTTTAATGAATGAATAACTGTTGCTCTGTTCTTCATCAACACGCGCTTGCACCACCTGCTGGTGAGGTCAGCTAACAGCAGATGGAGATTATGCTCGGTACTCTACTGCTTTTCCTGCAGTTCCCGGATGTGAAATGTTGAAATTTGAACCACTGAATTTGTGGACGAGAAATAAAATGGACCGAAAAGTGCCTGCTGAATATAATAGGTTTATTTTTAAACAGAATGAATATTTTGGAAGTGAAATCTGAAAGGTGAATATGGATTATTGAATTTTTAAAAATGAAAATGTGTGTGAACTGTTTTGAATTGAAAGATTAACAGCTTAAATATACAACCATGCTGAATTTCAGCCCATGCAAGGCCTAAAAATACAATGCATTAAAATACAAGCACGGTTAATGCAATGCATAATTTTTTCAAGTAGTGCAATTCAACAAGCTTTTTATTTCAAAAACATGTATGGCATTAGTTTACTTCCATAGTAATGCACATGCTTCCAAATGACAGTGTGTTCATGTGGTTATAATGTGAATCATGCAAACATCCAAAAGAGAAAAAGCCTTACACTGAAAAGAATTGCACTGTTTTACATAAAGCAGAACAAAATAAAATATTAAACTTGCACTTGTAAAGCTACTTAAATATGCTGATAAATAGCAGTAACTACAAACAGACAGTCTGTGTTTTCAGGATTAAGAAAGGCATTTTATTTTAAATAAAGCAAACATTTTAAGTTTCCTTATTATAAGAGGGGATTATGGAAACTAAACTGAAGTGGAAGGGATGTACTTGTGATGCTAAAGCTCAATGAAGGTCTGATCCATATTACCAATAATATTTTATTTGATCAAAAACAGCAAAAACTAAATGGATTAAAAAGGTTAACGTCCATGTTTCTTGTTAAAGTCAACATGTCAATCAAAATGTACCTTTACTTTTTACAATGAAATCAATTCCTGGTGGATAAAATCAATTGGGAATGAAATCAATGGAAGTTTAGTGGGTTGGGAAAGTTGGTTCATGTTGACTTTAGCAACCATAACTTGACAAAAGGTTAGTCGTGGTGAATCAGGAGTGACTCCTGTATGTCATACACACAGAGAAGAACAATAATAAAGAGGATTCATTCCTGCATTTAAATGAAGTTGTCTCTCCAGTAATAATGATCTGCCTGAGCTTGTGACTGAGATATTGAGAGATTCTAGGAAGATGCTGAAGTTTTCTGACCGTCACAACAAATTAATCAGACTGAAGTTTCTTCCTCTTCAACAGATGTAACTGTTAAACACACACAATAACAATCATTTACTCATGGGTATATTTGTTTTTCTCTGCATGTATTGCTTTTATGAACTACAATCATCTTTTAACTATATGAACTTAACCAAATCTGACTAGAGAAACTGACAAAAAAGCATGTGTGTGTCAGTGAGGGAATATGTGTATTTGCAGGGGATAATTCACACAAGTGACAGATTCAATTCAGAATTTGTAAATCAATTTCACAAAACTGTTTTTGAAGCAGCTTTACAAAGAACAATCCTGAATGTGACGTCACATAATATTAATGATTATTTGACTGATTTGTTGGTCAATTAAATAATAATGATAATAATGACTTGTAATAAATCACTGGGGTGTTTTACCTCTCATTCTGCAGCATTTGTAAATCAGCACGACTGTCACTAGCAGATATGGACAAGCTGCCAGTACAGAACTGAGTATGTTGAGGACAGAGATCTGAGAGTCTGAATGAGAGCCTGAAAAAGAGACACACAAGCACTTTATCATGAACTATATCTGAACGAGGGCATATGAAGACATAAATCACTCACAGTTTCATTGACTCTCACCTCTGACTGAGATCCAGCTCTTGGGCGACTCTCCTCTCTCTGTGTGTTTGCAGAAGTAGAAACCCTCATGTGACTTTGAGACAGTAGAGATGATCATCTCTGTAGTTTGACTCTGGATGAGTGATCCATCTTTATAGAAATCAGCTCTGAGGTTTGATGGGGTTAAACGTTCATATAAACAGTGTAGAGTCAGAGTATCTCCTTCAGTCACAGGATGAACAGGACTCTCCAGAATCACACCAACTACAGAAACACAGGAAACATGCTGATTGCATAAAGAGTAAGATTATATGATCAATATGGTAACATAACAAATAGATTTCTATATTTCCTGACAAAACTATTACAACTTGCACATTAAGTTTTTTGTTGGTTTGTTTGTTTGCTTGCATGCTTTTTGCGCATTGATGCTTCATGCTCTTGTTATATCAGTCTGTTCATGCACTGATTGTAAACTGTCAGTGAAATGAACAAATACAGAAACACAGACTCACAGTGTACAGTGATATTAACAGGATGAGATTTCTCTCCAGATTCAGACTGACACCAGTACACTCCAGTGTGTGATGGGATGGTGAAGCTGATTGTACATGTAGATCCTGTTTGTGATCCAAACACTGATGATGAACAATCTTCCAGCCCCCGACTGTCAGTGTATCTTCTGACTGTCCATCCATCAGAGTTACTCTTGTTCTCACAGCTCAGAGAGAGAGAGATAGATGTGAAGTGTTGAGTTCTGCTGGGACTGATGATCAGAGAGACTGGAGGAGAAACACCTGACAACACAATTACAGCTATAATTTAGAAATGTTTGAGAACATATTTAATTTCCTTTATTAAAGACAAACCAATCGTTTAAGTTCTGCATGAACTCACCAGTGACCCACAGTGGTTGTGTGTTGCTGTATGGTGTTTTATATTTTCCTCTCTCTGCTCTGCACACATAAACTCCTGTGTGGTTTAGAGCAGCAGAACTGACAGTGTATTTTCCTCCAGCTCCTCTGCTGCTGTCTGAGAGCAGCTTATAGCGATCACTGAGGTCTGAAAAATAAGAGAATGTGTAGATTTCACCTTAAAGTGGAACTTTGTCGATTTCAACCCACTTTGTGTTGTTATAGTGTTGGTAGTAAATGAACAGTGTTTACTCATTACGAGTTATTCATATTTATTTGTCAGCAAAGGTCTGCCAGATAACACATTGTATGTACACTTCCGGTCAAAAGTTTTTGAATTTTATTTTATCCTTTAGAAATTATTCTAACATGCTGATTTGCTGCTCAAGAAACATTTATTATCGTTATCCATTTTGAAACAGTTGTGTACTTTTTTTTTTCATGATTATTTGATGAATATAAAGTTCAAAAGAACAGCATTTATCTAAAATACAAAGTTTTTGTAACATTATAAATGTCTATACTGTCACTTTTGATCAATTTTATGCATTCTTGCTGAGTAAAAGTATTAATTTCTTTAATTACTTTTAAATAAATAAATAAATAAACTTACTGACTCCAAACTTTTGAACGTTAATGTATAATATTACAAAAGCTTTCTATTTCAGATAAATGCTGTTCTTTTGAACTTTCTATTAATCAAATAATCCTGAAAAAAGAAATGTACACACCTGTTTTGTAATACATTTATAATAATAATAAATGTTTCTTGAGCAGAAAATCATATTAGAATGATTTCTGAAGGATCATGTGACACTGAAGACTGGAGTAATGATGCTGAAAATTCAGCTTTGATCACAGGAATAAATTGCAAAATATATTCAAATAGAAATCAATTATTTTAATTCTAAAAATATTTCACAATATGACCATTCTTGCTGTATTTTGGATCAAATAAATGAAGCCTTGGTGAGCAGAAGAGACTTCTTTTAAAAACATAAAAAAAAATTTACCATTGAAAAACTTTTGACCGGTAGTTTATGTGAGAGTTTTAACATCTCCAGGGCTTTTGTGAAAACTACAGAGTGTACTTCTGCATTTTTGTATCCTTGCATGGACAGTCGAGTCGACAGAGGGTTATCACTGAAAATTGTAACTCACTCCCGCTAAACATTTACTCTTTAAATTCTTGCACCCTGGAACAATATAAGTCTACACCATGTCTCTATTGTTTGGATTCAGAAATATTAATATTTCAGACTTGAATAAAATCAGTTAATTCAGATGTTACAACATGAAGCACATTATAACAGACCTGATGAGACAGTTTCAGTTTCAGTGAACCAGCTGAATGTCCAGCCTGTAGAGGAGCTGTTAACCTCACAGATCAGAGTCACTGGATCTCCTTCAGTCAACCACTTCTGAGGAGAAACACTTAAATCTGCTCTGGGATCTGAAATTGAGAAATCACTCATTAATAACATGTTAAACTTGTGTGTGTTTATGAAGAGATGATCAAACTCACCTGATACTGTCAGTGTAACTTCATCACTGAGTTGTGAGCTGCGTCGTGATCCTTCAGTCTCTGTTCCATCACAGAAGTATTTACCAGCGTCAGACTCAGAAACAGAACTGAATGTGTGTTCCTGTAGTTCACTGAAAACTCTCGTTGAACCTTCTTTGTACCAGTTGTACCTCCAGCTAGTGACTCCTTCATCATCAATGTCACATCTGAGAGTGACTGTCTCTCCTCTGAATACATGATTATCAGGTTTAATGGACACTTTGGCTTTTGGTCTTTCTGTATGATGACAACAATAAACAATGAAAATAATGTGATAATATAATAAATACAAATAATAAAATGTGCTGTTTTTATTGAATGAACAGTTATTTATACAATTAAGTTAAACTGAAGTGTTGTTCTCTATAGCTGTTTATTCAGTGTCTAATGAATCATTTTCACTAAGTTCTTAGAGCTGATCAATAAATGAGAGAAAACACTTGCCATGTATTGTCACTGTTACTGGTTCAATGTAATCTGTGTAATATCTTAAATATCTGTAATCTGTGTAATATCACATCTCAGAGTAACTGAGTCTCCAGTGAACACTGAACTCTGTGGCTCAACAGTCAGAGTTGGTTTGGGAAAATCTGTCAATATAAAATTATTGGGAATTTGGGAGCATGAGTTCTGAAATGTTTTCAACAGATGATCTCATTCTCTCTCTGGTAAATTATTAATGTATTTTGATTTCATCGACAATGTAAGAAACATTACAATGCAAAAACATAAAAGACAATAAAGGTTCAAACCCACAATCTTTGTGTTAATAATCTAGAGCTCGACCCACAGTGTCACTCCACCAACATCTACAGCAGCAGTCACAGAGACACACCATTCAACAAAGTGTTGTGCAGCTGCAGCAGTTTACATGAACATTTAAAATGATCTACAGTAGATGATAGTGTTGGATAAACTGGTATTGTTTCTGACCAGTAGGTGGTGCTGTCACCAAACCTGACATCTGCTCAGATAAATGGACCGACAAATATTATATATTCAATAAGAATTCAAAGAAAATCTTTGCTTGAGGATTGGTGGCAAAGAGGTATTTGTTGCACATGATGGATAAGAATGGATGTTTTTGGATTTATAGTGATTTCTTCACAAATTCAATAACTTTGAGAAAAAAGATGATATGAAAGTTATTAGAAGTGTTCCTTTACCAATGGTTAGTATGTTAAGCTAAAATTTTTTTTTACATTTTTTGGACTGAGATATTTAATTGGAAAATATAAAACAAAACAATATTTATTTTCCATCTATTACTTTGGATATGTAACAAAAATGCAGACTTTGTTATAAATTGTTTACTTTTTGTTAAAATATTTCATTCACAAATGCAAAGTTTTGAAAACAGCACCCTGAATGTCTTTAAAAAGAGTGAACCCTAAATATACTGAGGCCTTAAAAATTATGAGAAGTTATAAAGCCAGAAATCATTTGATTTGTTTAACCATGGGTGGCAATTGTGGCCTGATGGTTAGAGAGTCTGACTTGTAACCTGAAGTTTGTGGGTTCGAATCTCAGTACCGGCAGGAAATGTAGGTGGGAGGATGAACAGCGCTCTCTTCCTCTCTCATTACTCCCTTGAGCAAAACACCAAATGCCCAATCACTCCCCGGGCGCTGCAGCAAAAATGGCTGCTCTTAGTGTGTGTGTGTTCACTTGGATGGGTGAAAAGCAGAGCACAAGTTCAGAGTATGGGACACCATACTTGGCCTCACGTCACTTTCACTTTTTCACTTCATTATTTTGTTCAACCCCCTACAGTGTATCTATGTATTTATTTTGCTATTGCTTTTTGCTTATCTGTTGTATCATGTATTATTAATAATTATATCTCAGTCTGTAAGGACTTTTAGGTTTATACAGGCACTTATGTTTGCCTGTAATGTTCTGTTACTGTTGAAATGCAAAATAAAAAAATTAAAAATATTCAATACGAAAAATCATCATCAAGATACATAATAACTACTTTTTAGGGCATTATTTGGTAATGGATGTGAAAAATCCAAAAATCCAGCCAACTTTGAGACTCGCATTGAAAATCAAAAAGTATCTCAATGTGAAGAAGCAAATCACTCATTAATAACATGTTAAACTTGTGTGTGTTTATGAAGAGATGATCAAACTCACCTGATACTGTCAGTGTAACTTCATCACTGCGGTGTGACCAGCGTGATCCTCCTTTCTCTGTTCCATAACAGAAGTATTTACCAGCATCAGATTTAGAAAAGGACCTGAATATGTGTTCCTGTCCTTCACTGAAAACATTGACTGAACCTCCTTTATACCAGTTGTACCTCCAGCTAGTGACTCCTTCAGCATCAATGTCACATCTGAGAGTGACTGTCTCTCCTCTGAATACATGATGATCAGGTTTAATGGACACTTTGGGTTTTGGTCTTTCTGTATGATGACAACAATAAACAATGAAAATTATGTGATAAATAATATAATAAATGAAAATAGTAAAATGTGTTGTTTTTTATTGTATGAACAGTTACTTGATTATAAAACACTAAATCAAGATAAAGTGTTGTTCTCTATAGCTGTTTATTCAGTGTCTAATGAATCATTTTCACTAAGTTCTTAGAGCTGATCATTAAATGAGAGAAAACACTTGCCATGTATTGTCACTGTTACTGGTTCACTGTAATTTGTGTAATATCCTCGTCTTCCTGCTCTGCACCTGTACTCTCCTCCATCAGAGACTTTCACAGGATTGATTGTTTTAGTTGCAGCTTCAGTAGATTCAGAGTTTGAGTTTTTACTCCAGAGAAACTCCCATCCATCCCGTGACAGATCCACCTCACATCTCAGAGTAACTGAGTCTCCAGTGAACACTGAACTCTGTGGCTCAACAGTCAGAGTTGGTTTGGGAAAATCTGTCAATATAAAATTATTGGGAATTTGGGAGCATGAGTTCTGAAATGTTTTCAACAGATGATCTCATTCTCTCACTGGTAAATTATTAATGTGTTTTGATTTCATAGACAATGTAAGAAACATTACAGGGTCAAAAAATACCAATATAATGGACAATGCAAAAACATAAAAGACAATAAAGGTTCAAACCCACAATCTTTGTGTTAATAATCTAGAGCTCGACCCACAGTGTCACTCCACCAACATCTACAGCAGCAGTCACAGAGACACACCATTCAACAAAGTGTTGTGCAGCTGCAGCAGTTTACATGAACATTTAAAATGATCTACAGTAGATGATAGTGTTGGATAAATGGTAGTCTCGCATAGCCATAGAGCTTCAGGCTGACGGCAGAAAGTCTGGACTCTATCACAGCTTTCATTGGCCAAGAACCGCCCAAGAGGACGTTTGACTGACATGTAACGCAACCAATCACAGTTCGTTTTGTTCCGCATCATAATTAGGGGAGTGAAAATGTAAAGTCGATGTCCATACAATAACAGACCGTGCATCTAATAAATTATTATTCAAGAACTTTGTGCAAGTTTACTGCAACAATAGAGCCATGAACTTCACATTCTTTTAAAAATCCAGCATTTACTTGATCTTGGTAAGCGCTCATTCTCACAGTTGTAAACACGACGATGTTCTTCTTCCATTAGGGGGTTTGGCGTCACAGCATTTCATTTCCAGGCGGATCGTTATAAAACGCGACACACACACGTCTCCTGGACATCCTGTAGAATTCAACCAACCAGATGATGACTTCGAAAAATCCTGAAGTGTTTCCAGTAAAGAGTGCCATATGCATCAGACATTCGGCCAAAGGTCTGTGGGTGTGACGTCTGAGGCTCGGACTAGATAAATGGGTATCATTTCTGACCAGTAGGTGGTGCTGTCACCAAACCTGGCATCTATGCTCAGATAAATGGACAGACAAAGCTATATTCAATAAGAATTCAAAGAAAATCTTTGCTTTTGGAGGATTGGTGGCAAAAAGGTATTTGGTCAGTGCTGTACATGATGGATAAGAATGGACTGGTGAATGTTGGGGTGCCTAAATATACTTGACTTGAAATGCATTCGTAACCATGCAGCCATTACTGAGGTGGTTTGTTGTTATTATAAGAGGTTTGGTTTAATTCCCTCCCAGAAGAGCCTCACACGATTGCGTTCACAACCACAAGGCATCTGAATGCAAGATAACATGACAGCGTTTATTGTGTTTCATCTGCGCACTCTGAGGCGCAAGTAATTTATTATATACAAACCTTTTTATTTATAGTGGCTTCTACTGCAGCAACTTCCATTTTTCTTAGTGATATTTAGCACCAGTTTAAAGTCCAAAAAGAGGACAAATCAACTGAAGTAAAAATAAGACATTAAATCTCTGAAGACCTCAGCAGAGGAGGATTAAACACCACCACAAACAGCATTACCAGTTTCACTTATTACAAACAAGATTGACTTTACTTCTGTCAGACATTTACAGAAGTTCTTATTGAGAATTAACAGGGGTTTAAATGGGGTTTAAATCGAATGTTTTTTTGTTTTTGTTTTTTTTTTCATTTGAAGTCATAATGGTCATTAGTGTTTCCATTAGTTAGGCTTTTAGCTCTTATCATATGTTTGTCTTTTCTGGCTGCTGTGACAATGTAAAGCAAAGAAAGCTGAAATGAGACCGGATGATAATAGTTTGCTATTGATGGTTTTACAATCATCATGAAATAGCCTGATGTCATTTGAATGTAATAATTGTGCTGTGCCATTAATACAGTTATGTTACAAACTCTGTCTTACTGCAACATGAGATCCAGTAGTATTGTAGCAGTTAGAAGATCTAGATCTATAAAAACAGACACAAAGAGTTATTCTAAGATGACACACAAAGACATCAAGAATCAGCACATGAATCTCAACAATCAAGTGTCATGCCGCAATGCATGCTGGGTACCATAGTACAAAACTACCAGCATGCATCACAGAATTAATAAATTATTCAGCTGAATTGTCCTATTATTTTCTTTCATTCTGACTTTTTTTTTTTTATTATTTGATTGCTGATATCTGTGTTTGTCACTGCAGTTTACCGTTTTGTGCTCAAGTTTGTTTTTTTTTTTGTTTTTTTTTAATTTTCAATCTTCTAACTGATTTCTGCAATATTGCATGATCTCATGTTGCAGTAAGACAAATGTATTAATGGCACAACACAATTATTATATTCAAATGACATCAGTGAATCAGGCTATCTCATGATGATTGTAAAACCATCAATAGCTAACTATCATCATCTGATCTCATTTCAGTTTTCTTTGCTACTGCAAATGTGCTTGACAAACACAGTCACCGCAGCCACAGAAGACAAACATATGATAAGAGTTAAGGCAGTGTGTCCACCAAAGCGTTTTTAGCCACCTGAAAACACTTATCTGTGAGCGCTTGAGAGCGCTTTTCAGTTGAGACGCTTTGTTGCTATGATATGGAATATCCGCAGCACTGTTACTTGTAACTGATTTCGCAGATAATTTTTTTCAGACTAAAAATGTCAACACAATGTAGAGTACTTGCTATGTATGTTCAGAGACTAGCAATATTAATTTCTGGTATATTAATTTAAAACCATGCAGCTATCCTTCTCTGCTGATATCTTGAGAGATTTAATGTCTTTTATCTTAAGTAGATTTCATCTAAGGCTGTGGCTAAAGTCAGTTGTAGCTCTTGTGTTTCTGTTTGTCTTTTTTTTCTGTTCTCTTCTTTCCTTCAGTGATGCTGCTTGTTAACAGGCTTGTTAATGCTGAGATGACTCTATAAATAATATAGAAAGATTTTGTGGCTCAGATAAGGTCCAGTTGTTTTATTTCTTTGCTCTTGGCTGACATGTGGCATTGCTATGGCCTGCTTGTGGCCCAGATCTGGCAAACAGGAGTGGTCCGCCCAAGTGCCATCATTCCACGGCGCATGTGACCCAGATCATCATTCCACATGCAGGCTACCAGATGTGGGTCGGATCTGGGCAGACACAAAGCTGCTATCTGGGAGTCTGGTAATTTTAAACTAATACTCTAATGAGAGTTCGCTGTCATGTAGGTGCAGTGTTACTTATAGTCAACAGAATGTCTAAAAGGGACCATCAAAATAATGTGTAACTAATATTTAGATCTCAGTCTGTAAGGACTTATAGTTTCACTTATGTTAGCCTGTAATGTTCTGTGCAATGCAATGCAAAAAAAAAAAAAAAAGATACATCATGACTACTTTTTAGATTTAATGGTCACTTTGGCTTTTGGTCTTTCTGTAGAACAACAAATCACAATGAAAATAATGTGATAAATAATATACAGTGGGTATGGAAAGTATTCAGACCCCCTTAAATTTTTCACTCTTTGTTATATTGCAGCCATTTGCTAAAATCATTTAAGTTCATTTTTTTTCCTCATTAATGTACACACAGCACCCCATATTGACAGAAAAACACAGAATTGTTGACATTTTTGCAGATTTATTAAAAAAGAAAAACTGAAATATCACATGGTCCTAATTATTCAGACCCTTTGCTGTGACACTCATATATTTGACTCAGGTGCTGTCCATTTCTTCTGATCATCCTTGAGATGGTTCTACACCTTCATTTGAGTCCAGCTGTGTTTGATTATACTGACTGGACTTGATTAGGAAAGCCACACACCTGTCTATATAAGACCTTACAGCTCACAGTGCATGTCAGAGCAAATGAGAATCATGAGGTCAAAGGAACTGCCTGAAGAGCTCAGAGACAGAATTGTGGCAAGGCACAGATCTGGCCAAGGTTACAAAAAATTTCTGCTGCACTTAAAGTTCCTAAGAGCACAGTGGCCTCCACAATCCTTAAATGGAAGACGTTTGGGACGACCAGAACCTTTCCTAGAGCTGGCCGTCCGGCCAAACTGAGTTATCGGCTGAGAAGAGCCTTGGTGAGAGAGGTAAAGAAGAACCCAAAGATCACTGTGGCTGAGCTCCAGAGATGCAGTCGGGAGATGGGAGAAAGTTGTAGAAAGTCAACCATCACTGCAGCCCTCCACCAGTCGGGGCTTTATGGCAGAGTGGCCCGACGGAAGCCTCTCCTCAGTGCAAGACACATGAAAGCCCGCATGGAGTTTGCTAAGATGGTGAGAAATAAGATTCTCTGGTCTGATGAGACCAAGATAGAACTTTTTGGCCTTAATTCTAAGCGGTATATGTGGAGAAAACCAGGCACTGCTCATCACCTGTCCAATACAGTCCCAACAGTGAAGCATGGTGGTGGCAGCATCATGCTGTGGGGGTGTTTTTCAGCTGCAGGGACAGGACGACTGGTTGCAATCGAGGGAAAGATGAATGCGGCCAAGTACAGGGATATCCTGGACGAAAACCTTCTCCAGAGTGCTCAGGACCTCAGACTGGGCCGAAGGTTTACCTTCCAACAAGACAATGACCCTAAGCACACAGCTAAAATAACGAAGGAGTGGCTTCACAACAACTCCGTGACTGTTCTTGAATGGCCCAGCCAGAGCCCTGACTTAAACCCAATTGAGCATCTCTGGAGAGACCTAAAAATGGCCAACGTTTACCATCCAACCTGACAGAACTGGAGAGGATCTGCAAGGAGGAATGGCAGAGGATCCCCAAATCCAGGTGTGAAAAACTTGTTGCATCTTTCCCAAAAAGACTCATGGCTGTATTAGATCAAAAGGGTGCTTCTACTAAATACTGAGCAAAGGGTCTGAATACTTAGGACCATGTGATATTTCAGTTTTTCTTTTTTAATAAATCTGCAAAAATGTCAACAATTCTGTATTTTTCTGTCAATATGGGGTGCTGTGTGTACATTAATGAGGAAAAAAAAAATGAACTTAAATGATTTTAGCAAATGGCTGCAATATAACAGAGTGAAAAATTTAAGGGGGTCTGAATACTTTCCGTACCCACTGTAATAAATAAAAATAATAAAATGTAGTGTGTGAACAGTTACTTGACTGTAAAACACATAAATCAGGTTAGACTGAAGTGTTGTTCTCTATAGCCACGTTTCCGACGAAATTACCCGGAACAATCTGTCCCAAGAACTTTTTCCCCCCTAGACCTATTGCTAGATGCGTTTCCATAGCGGTCTAAAGTACCATGAAGATAGTCCGGTGACGTAGGACTGTGCGCGACTTTCTAGTTCCCACTAGATTTCGTCCTCTGCACATAAGCTTAATAAAGCCTGAACCTCATCGTCAGTCAATCGGTCGTATTTTTTAAACTTCATTGTTGATTTGAATAGCAAACAGCTCTTACTGCACGCACCACAACAGCCTTTAAAAAAACAATGGTTGAAATAAAATGCAGCGTGAACTTAACCAATCAGCATGTTCAGCGTGCAAGTCCCACCCCCGAAATTTCTGGAACTTTGAAAAAGTACAACCTAGTGAGCAGGTACCAGAGATTGTATATAATAGGGGGATAAGAGGGTCTGTATCTCTTACCATTGGAGAAAGCGTAATGGCTAACTTAACCACGTGCGGCACCTCTCAGCCTATCGTGTAATGGCAGTGACGTCAGTCGCAACATTCCCTAGTCTGCCTTCTCTTAAAAAAATAAATTTTTATCAAGCTAAAATCTACATACAGTTCCCAACGAAAGTATTGTTTAGTGAAAAACATGCTGAAGATTGGCAAACAGGCTGTCGATTAATTAAATGATTAGCTATTTTCCCAAAAAAGCTGTTTAATCAGCATAGCGAAGCCTCTCATCCATTGATATCCATTCAAAAAACAGCCTCTGGTCTCCTTCCCTGTGTACCGCCAGCCTTCCAGTGGCTTTTTTTTTACCCGGATCTTCATTTAGACCCTGGTTCCTGCAGTTAAAACACACCGAGTACCACCCAAAGCTCCTAGTTCCTAGGTAAAGTTCCTGCAGTGGAAACGTGGCTTGTAGCTGGTATAGTCACTTATTCAGTGTATTACAGCCACACAGTCAGAGTTGGTCTCGAAATTTAAGTCGATATAAAATTGGCAAAAAGCTGTGTTGTGAAAGGTTTTTTTTTTTAGCAGATCTACTCCTCTTATAGTTCAACCCTCTGTCTCACAAACCTTCATCTACACCAGCAGTCAAAGAGACAGAACAATCAACAAAGTGTCAGGGAGGTGCAGCAGTTTACATGGAAAAAAAAGTTGCAGAGATAAATTACATTATGAATACTTTGTTAGGCTGTAATCTGATAATGGTTAAATTGAAAATTGTAAAATAATAATGGTGAAAATCCAGCCAATAACTTTTGAGAGGCATAGCAATAACAATCATATAAACCAATTTTGTTTCAAAAAAAAAAGAAGAAGAAGAACAAGAAAAAAAAGAAAACAGTTAACAATATATTTTACAATATTTGACAACTGAGACTTCAGAAATGTTAATAATCTTCAATTTGAAATAAGGATCTTGGTTTTTTTTAGTTTAAAGGGTTCAAAGTTATAAGCAAAAGAAAACTGGGGCAACACTTTTAGCGCTTGACCCCTAAAAATCTGAACACTTCTGTGTCAAAATCAACCACTTCTGTGGAGAAACACTTAAAACTGCTCTGAAAAGAAATCACTCATTAATAACATGTTAAACTTGTGTGTGTTTATGAAGAGATGATCAAACTCACCTGATACTGTCAGTGTAACTTCATCACTGCGGTGTGACCAGCGTGATCCTTCAGTCTCTGATCCATAACAGAAGTATTTACCAGCATCAGATTTAGAAAAGGACCTGAATATGTGTTCCTGTCCTTCACTGAAAACATTGACTGAACCTCCTTTATACCAGTTGTACCTCCAGCTAGTGACTCCTTCATCATCAATGTCACATCTGAGAGTGACTGTCTCTCCTCTGAATACATGATGATCAGGTTTAATGGACACTTTGGCTTTTGGTCTTTCTGTATTATGACAACAATAAACAATGAAAATTATATGATAAATAATATAATAAATAATGATAAAAATAAAAATAAAAATCAATAAAATATGCTGTTTTTAATATATGAACAGTAATTTCAGAGTAACTGAGTCTCCAGTGAACACTGAACTCTGTGGCTCAACAGTCAGAGTTGGTTTGGGAAAATCTGTCAATATAAAGTCAGTGGGAGCATGTTTTTCAGCAGATTTCATTCTCTCTCTGGTAAATTCTTAGTGCATTTTTATTTCACAGAAAATGTAATAGAGTTGCTGACAACAATTACAGGAACAAACAAGGTGAACATTCACTCAGCACAATGCAAAGAGTTAAAGGACAACAAAGACCAGGTGAGGTTCAAACCCACACACATCAGGTTAGAAGTCCTGAGCTCAAAGCAGGGTTTCACTCCACCTACATCTACACCAGCAGTCAAAGAGACACACTATCAGATACCAAACTGTTACAAAGTGTTGTTCAAAGGACTTTGTTACTGCAGGTCGAGTAACTTTTTTATTAAATCTTTTCAAGTTTGTCTGTAGAGTTACTAATTTTCAAGACAAAGTCAATGTCAAAAGATACTTTTTGTTTCAATGTTCTTAACAAATTTTAGCCGTGCAATACTTCTGAAGAAATTTTTATGAGTGAATGTTTTTGGTGTTTTTGTCACACCTCAGAACTGTCTGTGTGGTTTTACTAGTTACAACACATGAATCATTTATATAACTTGTTTAAAAAGATGTATTTATAATCATGACACTCCTTTTCACTGCTGGGGTCGGATTCATGAAAATCAAAGTTAAGAAAGTTCATAAGATGAATTTTATTCTGAAGAATGTTTCGTGAATCCAGCTCCTGGTTTGTAACAGAATCACCCATTTGTGATGAAATTTATGAATCAAATTCACTCACCTTCAGTGTGTCCAGAGTGGATGTTTGAAATCAGCACTGAAATACAAAGCAAAAAACTCATGAAAGATTATGTGTATTTTTAAATGTTCCTATTAAAGATCATCAAACCCATATGTTAGTTATCCTGTTTTTTTGTTTGTTTGTTTGTTTGTTTTTGTTTTTTTATTTCTGTGGGATCTTATTTTTAAAAGTTCTTCCCGTGAGGGAACCGGCTATGTTTCTCTTAGGGGTCCCTGTGACGTCTTCTGTTTGTAAATTAGCTTCAGGTATAAAGGTCTGTCCCACAGACAGAAATGTGGGTTCAGATTCTCTGAAGATCGACAGACTAACATCAATCTGAAGATCTGTGATAAACTGCTACCTTCAGTAAATTCTTCTCCCCACATGAACTTTAGTCAGGCTTACTTATTTTATGTATTAGAGAAATTAAATAAATTGGCAAGCCACCAAATTGACAGCTCAGCCAGATACAGGAAAATCTAACAATATTACAGTGTGAACATGGAGCTAATGTTGTATTATACTTTAGGCATTTTGTAAATGCATATTCTTTCTTTGCTTGTAAAACACCATAATTTCAGTCTCACGTTTTTTAGCATCACAGCACAGAATTGTTTCATTTCTACGGTGACCGGGAGGGGACATGTTCAGTTTGCTGATAGTTTTGTCGTGGCCATGACACGATCTTTGGGACCTGACACCTCCTTGGTGGTTTATGTAGGTAACCAGAACTCTGTCCAGAACTCCTTAAAGGCCAAGATTATTCTGCCATCGCATAGGGCGCCCCGACCCGTCTTAGAGGTGTCCGTCATGACCACTTTACTTCTGGAAGCAGGGCGCAGCATTATCCTGTTCTGATAAAAGTGGGAAGATTTCCATGGAACTAAGGCCTTGACACAGCCGTGGGTCACTCTGAGAGGGTGTCAGCCTGTGCACCAAGCCTGAGGAGGAACACAGCCTTTTAACCAAAGCTGAAGTGGTCGCATATGGAGCAGGCCCAGCGGAACTACTGATGAAGCTGCTGCCATCAGGCCCAGCAGTTTTTGAAACCTCTTGAGGGAAAGAAGAGACCCCACCTTGAACGAGACTGCCATGTTCCTGATTTTCAGCATGCACTCTTAATAGAGCCAACCCTGTATTTGAGTTGAATCAAAGTCTGCCCCAGGAAAGAAATCTGTTGGCTGGGGAGCAGCGAGCTCTTGCCAAAGTTAACTCTGAATCCCAAGTTCTCCAGATGACTGAGGAGCAGGGATTTGTAAGTATAGCTCCTGTCTCGACTGGGGATTCCTATCTGCCTCAGAGGGGAGAGAGCCGAGTCTACGCACTTCGTAAAAGTATGCAAAGCTAGATAGAGTCCGAATGGAAGGACTGTATATTGGTATGCCGCCCACAGCTGGAGTCTAGAAGTGTGGGCAAGTCCCAGGCAGGAGATGCACTCAGTGTGCTTGTCAGGCGTGGGGAAGGAGACATATGCAACATATGCTCAGAAATTTGCTCTTTTAGATGACACTGGATGGTGTCAGGGGAGATCGCTGACTCTGCTTGCTTGCTGAAGTGTCGTTGGCCCTCTGCAAGGCTCGTTATGATGGCGAGAAGAGGCGAGTAGAGCAGCTTCAGTCTTCTTCCGAGAAGCGGGATGATCTTCACACAGAAGGAGAAAGATTCTGACTGGCGCCTTTTCTGTGTGACTGATATTGCCAGTCAATTCCACCCTTTCTGGCAGGGTGAAACGCTATTTGTCTGTACGGTTACACAGACGAGAACCAATCAGACTTCAGGATTTGGAGAAAACAGGAGTTTGCCCCATAACCGTCAGCAAAACTGACAAATTGCGAGTGAACCGTATCGAAAAGGAACTTAAAGTTATTGCTCTGAAAGCAGAGGACTAAAGACACCTTCTTACTAACTGCATACTAGTAAATATCTACTTAAAGTGTTAGTTCACCCAAAAATTAAAATTCTGTCATTTATTACAATGTTGCTCCACACCCGTAAGACCATAGTTCATCTTCATTCATCTTACAGCAATTTAACCACCACTTTCAAGGTCTAGAAAAAGACATTGTTAAAAAAGTCGATGTGACTGAAGTGGTTCAACGGCAGGCTCAGTATTGGCTGACGCTGTTCACGTGAGCAGCACGACGTATGCATGTGATGCTGACGCAGGAGCCGGCCAATACTGAGCCAGTGTTCTGACGTAGAACCTGGAAGCGCTGAACGAAAAACAGCATGTAGGAATGACACAGAAGAGAAGATATTGTTGAATAAAGTTATTTTTGTTTTGTTTTTGCGCACAAAACGTATTCTCACTGCTTCATAACATTAAGGTTGAACCACTGCAGTCACGTCGACTTTGTTAACAATGTCTTTAGTACCTTTCTGGACCTTGAAAGTGGTGGTGAAACTGCTGTCTATGGACGAGTCATATACCTCTCGGATTTCATCAAAAATATCTTAACTTGTGTTCTGAAGATGAACAAAGGTCTTACAGGTGTGGAATGACATGAGGGTGAGTAATTAATGATAGAAATTTCATTTTGGGGTGAACTAACCCTTTAAGGAAAAAAAGATAATAACTAAAAACAATTTTAACTGATTCAACAAACACTATTACAAATCACAAAACTGACTGACAAAAACACAAAACAGTGCATTTCTCTTTCACAAACAGCACTAACTGCAAACTTCCTCTCTCAATCACGTCTCTCACTCATATATCATGGACTAGAGCTGGATTTAAAACTCTGAGCACAGCATTAAAGGGAAAAAATCCAGGATCCTTTACATAAAATAAGAGCAATGAACATCCACTGAAACACATGCGGAGGAAATAATACTCACAGAGCACAAGAGGAAGTTGACTGAGCTCCATACTGACTGAATAATGACAGACGGTTAAAGACACAGACTGAGTTAAAGCCTCAAGACTTCCTGATACCTACAGTCAGATCTTTAGGAACATAATGACAGATTAAACACATACAAATGTACCTCATGTGTTACAGAAAACCTTCTGATTTTTTGACTGAAATTTTGTCAGGAATCCTATTGTATCAAATCGAAACTCTCTGATTTGGGATTATGAGACTAAATAATATTCTGATTAATTTAATGAATAGAAAAAAGTCCCCCCCATTTACTACCATAGTACTTATTCAATTCCAACATTCTTCCAAATATCTTCCTTTGTGTATAGCAGAACAAAGACATTTATACAGGTTTGGAATGACTTGTGGGTGAGTAATCATGACAGAATTTTCATTTTTGGGTGAACTATCCCTTTAACTTGATGGAAGAAGTGGAAGTGAACAACTGCTCCTCATCCCACAATGGTTAAAGTCATGGAACTGAAATAGAACAATCCAAACCACAACTACCCACACAGTAGATGATCTATTGAATGTGACCTAAAGCTGGAACTGCTGGCCTCCTGTCGGCAGCGACAATGCATCCTGTTAGCCAAAGCTGGGCCATGTGTGGCAATGATGGCACAGTATGCATGACAGAAGACAGAGGGACGATTATTGGTGAAGGGTTTGTGGCCCATACTAGTCCTGTGATCGTCTGGCCCAGATCAGGCTTGTGACCATGGTCACATTTGAAATTGATATATGCATTTTTTAAAAAAGAGTTCCTAATTTTTAGTTGTTAGAAAGAGATGTTTTTGGCAAATGTACTGAAAATATTTCATAATTAAGAGCAAGACATTTCTAAATTGCTGTAATGAGGTTTTACCTGAAGACCTATTGAGAGTGCAGATAACAAAGCTCACACCAGTGGTCTTCAGATCTTATTATTTTAATAAAAAATATTTTTATTGTTTTTCATAAACCTTATTAAAGTTTGCTCAATTTCTTACACATTAAAGTCCATTATGTTATCCAAATATCGTCCATAAAACAACAATGCATTTCTTAAAACTATAAACACTGTTCTTGTATTTCACAACTCTAAACATAAATATGAAAAAACCTACTGAGCATTGCAGCAATACAAGACAGGAAATTTAAAAACTCTCATTGTGTTTATTGCCTCTATGAACAATAATGTTTTAACTATATAGTTTGAAGGAATGTGAAGGAATATGTGAACTTATATAGAAAAAGATACACAGGAGGAGTGAGACAAATTTAATTCAATTGATTTGTATTGCAATTTTCACAATTCATATCTCTTCAAAGCAGCTATACAGTTTGTAAGTACCTTATAAGCCCCCGGTGAGCATGCCAATGGTGACATTAGAAAGGGACAGGGAAAGTGTATACAAAGCATACATACAAATATGTAATTCAGCCACATAGTATTAACGATAGTAATGACCAAGTTGAGTGAGATGAGTAAGGAGAGTTTGGGCAAGGTGGTGTCTGATTTCTTTGAGATCTTCTCTCCAGATGAGTTTTATTGCTTTATTGCAAGGTGCTTGATCTCAGCTTTTGTCTTAGCAGGAAAATCAAGTCTTACACTTTGTTGGATAGATGTCACACAGGCTCTACAAGCTTCCTTACTAGATCCCAGAAATATGATCACATCAGCCCGATTTTGTCACCTCTAAATTTGCTTCCTGTCTGAATGTAAAATTCTGCTCACTTGCAAGATCTATTTTCACAGTACTTATGTGATTTGAGCAACCTGTGCCAAGCGACTGTTGTGACAATGATTAATTGTCTGCAACAGAGTCCTGCATGGGTGCTGTTTAGTAACCCCCACCCAAAGTATGGCGTAAAACGGAAGTTGCAATACTCTTTTCTTCCCTATTGCGACTTACCAAGTAAACAGCTTCTCAAACAAGAAAAATGTAGGGTGGGAATTTCACAATTGTATGTTTTCGTATTTCAGTGATTCTGACTGCTCTTTTCCCTTTTTCCTGTGTAATAAAGACACACAGGCTCTTTACATAAATAATGGTCCAAACCATTAGATAAATCAACTTATAGGTTTAAAAAAATATGGTCATCTAGTCAGGTCATGGTAGGCACAAAATAGACTAATGTGATTTGTGAAATCTTTCACAGTATACAGTTTTGGGCTTTTAACTTTTCTTTGAATTCTTAACTTCGAGATTTTGATTTGTGAAATCTTTCACAGTAGCTACTGTTTTGTCCAGTTAACCTTTTCCTGAGTCCGTAACATCCTATTCTGATCTGTGAAATATGACACAGTACAGTTTTGGTTTTTCCTTGAATCCTTAACTTCACGATTTTGATTTGTGAAGTCTTTCACAGTAGAGTTTTGGTCTATTGACACTTCCTCACATGGTCCAGTACAAGTCCTTAACGTCACTATTCTGGTTTCACTATTCTTCACTTAAGCAAAACTGTACTGTCACACATCAGAATACTGAAATTGAAGATTTAAGGAAGGATTAACAGACCACAACTGTACTGTGAAAGATTTCACTAATCAGAATAATGAATTTGAAGATATGAGGAGGCGTTAACATACCAAAACTGTACTGTGAAAGACTAGATTTTTTTAATTTATCTAATGGCTTGGACTGTTATTCAGTGGCTTGTGTCATTATTACACAAGAAAAAGAAGAAACACAACATTGAGAAACACAACAATTTGACAACAATATGCGATTGTGAATTTTTCACAAATCAGGCTCAAACTAAAAGTGATTTTGCATATTTATTGAAAATAGACATTAAACATGAAGAATGAATATTTTTCACATTCCTGACTAGTGGACTTACCAAAGGTTTGATGGACAAAAGCTTTGCTTGACACTAGTTTCAGTCTACTAAGTGACCAACTTTTGGAGCTATACACATTATAAAATTAAGAGTTACTATAAAATAAAATAATAAATAAAAAATCAGACTGAGGCACAGCGTCACCTGTATACAACATGCACACTGCAGATTTATTGCAAAAGAAAGAGTAGAGCCTACCCAAAGTTATGAATATTCTGAATTTTAAATAGAAAAAAAAAAAAAAAATGAAATGAAACCCATGCATCCGTAATACTGCTCCAATGTGACTGTTTCTGATCGCCATCGCCAAAAAGGAACCAATGAGAACCAAACTAAAAGTCCATGAAACACTAAACTGAAACAAGACTGCACTTTACATTATTCCCCCCTCCCAAAAACATAATAGCCCATAGGGCAGTGGAGGAAGGGAGCAGCCAGAGAGGAGACAATAGAGGAAGAAGCCATGGAGGAGTCGATGGAATCAGGTGCCAGGGAGGAGATAATGGAGGAAGTAGCCAGGAAGGAAATGATGGAGGAAGGAGCCAGGGAATGACGCAGAGCAGAGCCATTATGAAGATCTACAGTGGAGCCGATGGAGGGAGGAGCCATGGTGGAGCCTTGGTGGAGAGGGCCAGGTGGAACCATGGGGATGACCGACTGAGGTAGAGCCATTGGAGGTGGGGACCCAGGTAGAGCTGAAGAGACGAAGACCCAGTGCGACACCGCTGTACTGGAGGGCCGAGGTGGATCCACAGACTCGTGGGACCAAGGTGGAGACGGGGACTCAGCAGACTGAGGTGGAGCCAAAGGGGTGGAGGGACAAGGTGTAGCTGGAGGACCGGAAGTCAGTGGCGCAACCATGCTGATGGCTGACCAAGGCGAAGCCAGAGGGCCAAGGGAGCCCGGCAGAGACAATGATGAACCACAGTGGAGACAAGGGAGCGTGGAGCCAAGGTGGAGCCAATGGGTCAACAGGGCGAGTCTGGGGCTCAGAGGCTTGAGGTGAAGCCAGGGGATTGACACACCTAGGCAGAGCTGGCAAACTGGAAGACCTAGGCAGATCCGAGCTGCAAGGTGTGGCCAACAAAAGAGGGCTAAAGGGAGCCAGTGGAGACAGGACCGAATTACTAGATGGAATGGGTAGAGGAGGTGGGAGTGGGAGGCTTGATAGGAGCATCAGTGACATAGGTTTGGTGCTGGGCAATGAAACACACTGAAGGTTGAATGGGACCAGTGGAGGAAAGAGAACTTTAGACGGGACTGGTACATCCAGACAGCTGGAAGGGACCGGCAGAGGAGGAGGCGGCTCAAGTTCAGAGATAAGGATGAGAACTGGCTCGGTGTCATTCAAATCAATCAGCCACTCCAGGCTGTCTAACTCCACCAAAACTCCTACTGGGATGGGCATGGGGACCGGTGTCTGCGGTGGGCTCTGGTTCTGGGTCCATGGTGAGTATTGGCTCTGGGTAGTAGATCAATGACATCAAGAGGGTGGGAGTGGACTGGGAGGACTGTAGTTGAGTGCCGATGTTGTCCTTGACCTCACCGAAGGTAAATGGTGAGCCACACAGCAGCAGCATAATGTCCAAGTACTTTTCCAGGGTCCAGGTGAAATCTCCATCTGGCATCAGTAAGCTGATGTTCTCGTCCAGTTCACTCCAAACAATCCATCATGGTGCGATCGTCCCACGATAAAAGGTACCAATAGTCCAGGAACTCCTCCCCATATTACTTTATATCTTGGCTATCCTGGAAAATGAAGCACAACAAATCCTCTGGCCTGAGAGAAACTGCTGCTAGATCCATTATTTAAGGTTTGTTCTTCTGTCACAGTTGCAAGAAGAGAGAGTAGAAGCAGGATCTATTTGCAGCAGTCAACTTTAACAACTGATCAAAAATAACAAACACTCCGTAACACTGGGCAGGAACAGGAGACAATGAGAACCAAACGAAATTCTAAACTGAAACAAGACTGCAAGTTACTGTGTTAATGGGGGCATTGATCCCTTCCAGCTGGTGGTGCCCTAATTTGCCTTTGCCAAGAAACGTCCCTGGCAATATAGTAATACAATCTGTAAAGCTACTATGAAATTATATATATATATTTTAAAAAGCGCTATACAAATAAAACTTAATGCACTTGATATCAACAACATTGTGAAAATAATAATAAAAGGAAAACAACTTCTCTCTTTTTTTTTTTTTTTTTCCTCTTTTTTACAAAACTATATTCTAGTAGAAATTGCACAAGTAAAATTTTCTAACACCATGCTGAGGCATTTCGGGGTGGTCCATACATATATTTACTCTCTACAACAGTTATTATAATTGATTTGTAATGTAAGCATAATAAATTATGTCAGTACACACACACAGTTATTTGTACATATAGTTATTTTAGACTAGACTTCAAAAAGGTTGAACAGCCCTGATCTAATGCTTCTTGCACCAATCTGCTTATGAATTGTTTGTAACCTACCAGAGAAATGAATTGATACAGAAATAAAGACTCACTGTGTACAGTGATTTTAACATGATGATAGCTCTCTCCAGGTTCAGACTGACACCAGTACACTCCAGTGTCTGATGGGGCAGTGGGGCTGATTTTACATGTAGATCCTGTTTGTGATCCAAACACTGATGATGAACAATCTTCCAGCCCCCGACTGTCAGTGTATCTTCTGACTGTCCATCCATCAGAGATACTCTTGTTCTCACAGCTCAGAGAGAGAGAGAGACAGATGTGAAGTGTTGAGTTCTGCTGGGACTGATGATCAGAGAGACTGGAGAAGAAACACCTGACAACACAATTACAGCTATAATTTGCAAATGTTTTAAATTTGAGAATGAAAACTCAAAAATGAAACATACTCACCAGTGACCCACAGTAGTTGTGTGTTGCTGTATTTTGTGTAATATGCTGGTTTTCCTCTCTCTGCTCTGCACACATAAACTCCTGTGTGGTTTAGAGCAGCAGAACTGACAGTGTATTTTCCTCCAGCTCCTCTGCTGCTGTCTGAGAGCAGCTCATAATGATTGCTACTCCATGTATGAAGTGAGAATGTGAGATTGTCACCTTAAAGGGATAGTTCACCCAAAAATGAAAATTACCCCATGATTTACTCACCCTCAAGCCATCCTAGGTGTATATGACATTCTACTTTCAGACAAATATAATCGGAGTTATATTAAATAATGTCCAGGGTAATCCATGCTTTATACTGGGAGTGGATGGTGCCCCAAATTCTAAAGACAGAATATTTCCACTCATCCATTATAAAAGAAGTCCACACGGCTCGGGGGGGTTAATAAAGGCCTTCTGAAGCGAAGCAATGCATTTGTGTAAGAAAAAATATCCATATTTAAAACTTTATAAACTGTAATCTCTAACTTCCGCTAACTGTCATACGCACGTTCATGAGAGAGTGACGTCCCACCTTATGACGTGACGCATGCGCAGTGTGAGCTCCGGTGATGAACACGGAAGTGCAGAGAAGAGAGCAAAACAAAACACCTGTCATGAATTAAAAGTACAAAACTAGGATTTGTTAAGAAAAATGTCAGAGGATTTTGATATAATCCAAGAGAATACTTTGTTTTTTGCCCAGCCATATTTGTTTGAGCCGGAGTATACCAACCAGGAACTCCGGAAGATGGAGGAGGCTGCAGCAGCAAAAACTGAAAAACTGTTGGCCGAGGCATTTTTATATTGTCGGAGTAAATACCAATCACTAGCGAAAATCACGTTAGCCAAACCCCGTAAGTCACATCACCAAAAACAGCAGGCTAAGAGGGAGACAACACACCCAGATAGCAAGCAGTAAACAAATTGTGCAACTGATAGAGAGAGCGGTAACTCACCCATCTGATGAGCCAAAAATAATTCACCATCCACTCCCAGTATAAAGCATGGATTACCCTGGACATTATTTAATATAACTCTGATTATATTCGTCTGAAAGAAGAATGTCATATACACCTAGGATGGCTTGAGGGCGAGTAAATCATGGGGTAATTTTCATTTTTGGGTGAACCAACCCTGTATTTCTACCAAACCTGACCTTTACAAGCTAATATAACCTTTTTTAAAATGTTAAAATTCTGTCTCCTAGCCCAGCCTCATATACAGAGATAAATATTTGTTGTCATTTGTAGGTTGATTTCCAAGGTAAATACTGGCACTATCAACCAATTGTAAGAGTTGCAATGTTGCAACAAGAATTGCAATGTTATTGATGGAACCCATGTAGTCAGGTTGATTCGGTCATATTAAAAATAATATTAGACTTGAATAAAACCAGTTAATTTAGATGTTATCAGATGAAGCACATTAAAACAGACCTGATGAGACAGTTTGAGTGAACCAGCTGAATGTCCAGCCTGTAGAGGAGCTGTTAACCTCACAGATCAGAGTCACTGGATCTCCTTCAGTCAACCACTTCTGAGGAGAAACACTTAAATCTGCTCTGGGATCTGAAATTGAGAAATCACTCATTAATAACATGTTAAACGTGTGTGTTCATGAAGAGATGATCAAACTCACCTGATACTGTCAGTGTAACTTCATCACTGCGGTGTGACCAGCGTGATCCTTCAGTCTTTGATCCATCACAGGAGTATTTACCAGCGTCAGACTCAGAAACAGAACTGATCAGGTTTAATGGACACTTTGGCTTTTGGTCTTTCTGTATAATGACAGCAATTCACAATGATAACAATGTGCTTGTCAGGACATACACAGAGGCAGACAGGTAAGTGTATAACACGTAGTTTATGAAGATCAGAGGCACGGAAACCGACAGATGGAGAATGCAGGTGAGTAATGTCACAAGCACTTATGAACAGTCGCTTAGCTGAAGAGTAATAAAGGAATGTCTCTTTGTAGGAATGGTATCAGCGATAGATGAAGGACTGACAAGGGCAGACGGGATGAAGAAGATCCAGATGGCTTGGGTAAGAAGCCGGTAAGTAGTCCAGGAACGTGTAACGTTGTGCTTTCCATTGACGAGACCAGACAAAGTGGTGGAGTGAACATGGGGCTTAAGTAGTGGTGTGCTGATGAGTGCTAACAATGGTGATAGCTTTCAGATGCAGGTGATCGATGATGGTGTACCGATGAGGAACAGAAGGGATGCTGGGAAATGGAGTGCAGGAAAGGTGACTGAACTGGTGACTGTGACAGTACTCCCCCCTCCCCGTAGGCGCGTCCTCGCGCCGTGGATAGATAGCCGGGGAGGGAGGGCGTCCTGGAGTCGTGACGGGTGATCCGGGTGATACAGGGTAGGTTGTCTCCAGGACGGTACTGGCTGATCAGGGCGCCATGGAGGATCAGACAGCTTGGGAAGCCATGGCGGTGCTGGCCATCCGGGAGGCCATGGCGGTGCTGGCCATGGCGGGTCAGGCCGTTTGGGACGCCATGGCCTTGGCCCAGACCCCAGGCTCGGCCACCAAGGTCGGGGACGGATAGCCCCCCCTAAAAAAAATACTTAGGTGAGACTTTGGGTTTTTGGCCTAGAGAAGACTCTTGAGCGGGCTCGTGGGCTGGAGCAGGCTCGGGGACTGGAGCGGAGTCTGGAGCTGACTCGGGGACTGGTGCCGATGTGTGTGTTGTCCAGACACACATAAATGCTAACACCATGATAGGTACTAAAAGGTCCTCTGGGATAGGAGCTGAAGCCGCCTCTGGACTCGGGACGAACGAGAGAGCCGCCTCTGGACTCGGGACGAACGAGAGAGCCGCCTCTGGACTCGGGACGAACGAGAGAGCCGCCTCTGGACTCGGGTACTGGGACTGTGGTAAGGGACTGGAATCATCACTGGATTGAGGTCAGGGACAGGATCCTGGATGAGGAAGAGATTTATAGCTGTGGAGGCAGCCATCTTGAAATATATAAACGATATGAGGTGTCGTTTATATATTTACATTGCTAACTAAGCAATCGGCGCATACCTTGCCGTGAGCAGAAGCCATGACCAATGACGTGTGATAAGAAGCGTGACACTTTCGTCGCCCCCCTTCTCGCCTGAGAAGCCGTGTGAGAAGCTACGTGACGTCTGCGCCGTGACGTCTGAAGTAACTTTTGCCAGTTGTTATTTTGTAAATTGTCTGAAGTTCTGTAAATTAGTGTTTTTGCTTTGTTTTGAGCACAACATTTTAGCACCTCAAAATCACTGAATATTTCTCCATTTCCTAATTTTGTTTAAATATGTTGAGGAAAACATGACCTACACTATTAGCCAATCAATGAACTGACATTAAAAGATGTGCTATTGTTTAACTTGAAAATGCCTGGGCTTAATGTCCTAAAATGACAACCAGAGACAACTAATCAACACATTTCTCTTGTCATAAACACTACTGCTAAGATAATGACAGCATTATCCAAGTAAAACACGAGTTTTGTCCCCTATAGAAACCCTTTATAAGAAAAGTGCATGATGCATTAAAGACAGTTAAATTAAAAGACCAAATTCGAAATCAAAAGATTAATTCAGAGTGTAAGCAATGGCCCATTATCAAGTAAACACTTTAATCATGTAATATTTTAGTAGAAATTATAATATAGTAAGCTATAGCCTATAATACTGGGAAAAAGAAATACACAGAACAAACTGTCATATTAGTTGAGACAGCATATTAGAATGAATAAAAATAATTATTCCTAGGATAAGCATTTCACAGATGTCAAGTAAAACTATATTGTCAGAACATGGTTAAAGAAATTTAATGGTTATACATTCAAAAGTATGGAAACAGATAAGCTTAAAAACAAGGAAAATAAGCTTAAAATATTCCTTATCCTGTGGCTCCCTCTAGTGGACAACATTTTCAGGTAAACCTCTTTCAGATGAAATGCTGATCGTTAAGAAATTGCTGTTAGCTTCCCGAGCATCAATAACTGTATTGGCTTTGATGAGTCTGAGACTCCTGGCCTGAGATTGTGTCCCAGATGGCATTAAATAATTTGTGAATATTTGTAAATATTCATGGCTTAAACAGCTGGAAAATTGACATACTGCAGTTCTGTGGATGTTTTTTCCTAGGCCGGGTTGTTATAGTTAAATAACAAAAACTAAAACTATTAAAAACATTTATGCTAATCGAAATAATCCTGTAATATAAGAAAATATAAATATTAGTTTAAAAAAAACGAAAACTAGAAATGTTGCCTTGTCAATGTCATCATTATCTTTTCATTAACCGACAAGGTCAAATAAAATTAGAATTAAATGAAATTACAATGGATACGTGTCTGTGACCCATTAACAAAATCACAGGGGTTTAGTTTTAGCCTTCGTGAACAAATAGCAGAATAAACAACAGAACATGAAGATTCGTCATCATCATCAGGCACCTGCAGCGCTTCTGAATGGAGAAAAACAGGATTAAATCCTATAAAAGGAATAAATAGCATATGCGCAAAATTTATTTCACCTAAATAATAAACATATTAACAAAATGAAAGGAACAAAATGCGACAAGTAATGGACTAAGCTATATCTATATGCTGAGTTTCGGTTCATTTTTGAGAAGTTCACAGAAAGAAAACCAAGACGGCAGAAAATTCTTTTTGTTTTCTTTATTTTACAAATAATTTTTTGTTTTTATTGTGAATGAACAAAAAATAGGCCTATTTAACCCTTCACAGATTCGAAATGTGTTACATAAATGTGACCATAAATGTCTGAGTATTTAAATTTTTTTCCGCTTTTATAAGAAAATGTAAGTGATCGCGCCGGCGCCTCACGCGCACACACAACATAATTATTATTATTATTTTTTTTATGACTGAGCACTGTTCTTAACTCACTTACCCAGCAACATCACCTAAAAAAACTATAATAAATACCTTAATGTATTCAGTGACATGTTTGACCAAATATAACTAAAGCTTAAATATAATAATTCAATTTATTGCATTAGACAAATCGAATGCAAACACATAAGAACAAATAAATAAGTCTACTAATAGTAATTAATGCAACACATGTCAAACGAGCGTGTATAACCATGCAATATATTTGTTAATTTCGTTGTGCTAACCTTAAGGTTTTTTATGCCATTGAAGCACTTTTACATTATTTTTCTAAGTAAACATGCGCTTGTAAAAAAAAAAAAAAAAAAAAAAAAAAAAAAAAACGTTTGACCGTCGAGCACGTCTCTGTTGTGTTTTATTTGTTTAGCTGCTTCAAGCCAAGCGCGCACTTGCAGTGTTACCATGGCCACTTATATGCATCTTTGGGCTTGTTAATCCTTTTTTTTATTATTATTATTTTCCATATAAAGAGGTGAGGGCCTTAGTTCAGCTGGAATGGCCCTTGTGCCGGTGTGTCCTTTACACTAAGAAAAGTCAGCTGTTAATGCAGTGCTTGCGCAACAGAGGTGGCCGGAGGAATGGCCCAGCTTCAATCATTAAGACGGATTTGTAATGCTTCCTCCAACACTTACACCTTAAAGCTTCCTTTGGGCAAAATAGGAATAAAGCTAAAATATTATCATCAATGTTATCCACATACATTATCCAGACGTTAGTCCACACGTACCTTATCCAGGCGTTTATCCACACGTACGTTATTCAGACGCAAAGTAAAAAAATATACTTTCTCAACTACGTCGCTGCCGCGCACTTTGAGCGCAGCTCCAACACGTGATCGTGACGTCTGAATACTATGGGATTTTGGCCAGAAGGCTGGCGAGCGTATACACGTTAGTTCTCCTCTTGCTAAGCAATCATTAAATTTTGTAGAAATCACCCCTCATAAAACGACACCTCATACATAGGTCCCAGAGTGGATAAATCTGAAAACGCCTTCTTTGCGTTTTCGTGTGGACAGCCTATCCGTGTATTTTGTGAATAGAGATCGGATAGGGTAAGCTCCGGCTTCCAGTGGACGTAGCCTAATATAGTCCACTTGAAGGAGTGAATGAAACGAGTGAGTGAATTCGGACACTGAGTGCGCCGGAAGGGCTGCCGATTTCGCATAGTTTGTGCTTGCTGTTTAATCATTTGAAATGTAGCAAACTGGCAGCAGTAGTAATGAATATTTATGGTAAACTCTGCCATGAAAACTAGCATGTACAAACCTCAATTAAACGATTTAATGATCAATTAAAAAGGAAATTATACCTGTATGATATTATACTGGACCAGCGAGGTTTGGAAAATGAATTGATTCAGCTGCATCTCCTGGCGAGACGCGGGAATTCATTCAGCGCGCGACTCTCACAGTGCATTATGGGTATTCTCTAGCCGTTGAGCGTGCATCGGTTGTACACTCGTTATTGCAGTGCATTGAGGGATTGAATAAGTGCGCTCAACATTGTCCACTATGGTTTCGGACACCACTACAAATGGCTGTCCCCTCAAATAGTGCCCTATTTAAGGGTATAGGGGGCGATTTCGGACACAGCCATAGTTCTCTGTTCTCGAAGTGGATCAGACACCTACGAGATCAAAGGCGGATATCGCGGGATTCACACTCGTGCGCTGTGTTGCTGATAAACTGGATGTAATGTAAGTTCTGTTGCTTTTATATGAAAATAAACATAATGAACAATACACCCAAGTACTTGTTATCTATTTCCATTCGAAAGGCGTGTGTATCAATCATTTTTATTTTAATTACATACATGCTTTTATATATTTTTATAAATATGACAACAATCACATAACTCATAGAGAGATTGCACTGTCAGAGAGTTTGGGAATATTCACTCATAATTTATACACATAAAATCATGATATTAGAGTTTTAAAATCAAAGATTACAGCCCGGAAAGTACTGCGTAACAATTAACGAATTTACCTTTCGATAATTATAGTGTATAAAGTAAGTACATGTAAGAATAGGGGAACAATATGTAAAGTCTTGGGAATAAAGGGGTAACAACCAGGAAAATAACAAATTATTTATACTGTAAGTATTTTAGAACTAAGGGGTACTTATACTATTATGATAGACAAAATCAAAGTCTGGACCATTACGCTGAATGACAATTTTACACTTTGGAACATTATTTCCCCCATATGTTGAAATATCAAAGTAGACACAATACTTGCATTTAACAAGATTTTTTTTTATGTATATAAAAAGACTTTTGTCAATTTTATTTGATGCGGACACCAAAATGGTGACATCTCGTCTTTGACATATATATATATATATATATATATATATATATATATATATATATAACAATATATATATAAGGAACTATGCAAAAATAGTGCAAAAAATACACTGTTTTAACCAATGTATAAGCAACTGAATGTTGACATCACTGCCAAAATAAATACATTTACAATTGCTGTCAACCACACAACCATATTGAAAGTAAATAAATTAAATAGAGCATTGAAAAATATGCTATAAAATTAAACATGAGAAAAAGAAAACATTTTTGTTGCATTGTGTCTATATGACATCAATCTGGAAACACTCTGGGACTGGATTTTGGAATCCAGCGCCTTGAAGTTTCATGTACTGGATAAAGGTGTCTCTCATATGCATAAATATAATGTAATGTAACATCCACTGACATATAGAGAAAGAATAAATACAGAGAAAATAATACTCACAGAGCACAAGAGGAAGTTGACTGAGCTCCATACTGACCCAATAATAATAGACTGTGTTAAAACCTCAAGACTTAATCTACAATATGGGTGTGTAACGCCAAAAGAGTTGAACGTTCATCTGGCTCTTTCATGTAATAATGTTACTGGCTTTATTAATAAATTTATGGAAGTTAAAAAAAAAACAAACAAAAAAAAAAAAAAAACGGAAAGTAGGGAAAACTGCTTGGTTATCAGAAACCACACCACAAGTAGGCTATTGCATAACAGGGTTTAGGTCTACGTAACAAAACTAGCCCAATGGTGAATCAAAATAACCCAAAAGTAGCCCAATGTATATTTTATATATATATAT
Source organism: Hypophthalmichthys molitrix (assembly GCA_037950675.1). NCBI lineage: Eukaryota > Metazoa > Chordata > Actinopteri > Cypriniformes > Xenocyprididae > Hypophthalmichthys > Hypophthalmichthys molitrix. Next base: position 37,863,183 of record CM075494.1, read on the forward strand.
ATATATATATATATATATATATATACATATATATTAAAACTCCTTTGTTTATTCCAGATAATCATTGGGATTAAGAGATTTAAAACATTAGCTTATACAACCTTAACGAATTAGTGGAAGACGTCACTTCGGTAAGCACATAACTTTTACAACAACTATAATCAAAGGCACATTTACGGAGCCCCGCACATGACATGCAAAAAGTAAATTGTGCGCACGATTTACTAATGCGTTCCCTCGATTTACCAGAGGTGTAAAGAGTACCTGAAAACCATACTTGTGTAAAAGTACAGATACCTTACAGCGAAAATTACTCCATTACAAGTCACCAATTCCAATACGACTTGAGTAAAAGTCTTAAGAGCATCTGATTTTAACAGTAATTGAGTATTTTACTCGTGCTGAATATAGGCTCAAATATGCACTAGTCCTCGTCACCTGAGAGACATGCTGGTGAAAATAAGAAACAGTTGATTTGTAGGATGAGAAATCATGTTTATTTTCTAAAATCAAAATAAAACTGAACACCTCAATATTGCAATAAATCAAGGTCGACAGTCTTAGTTAAGCTCAAGTGCCCCAAAAAGGCCATAAATAATCCAATATCCATCCAATAAACCAAAAGATCTTGTCAATATAGCGGATAAATAAAATTATATTAAGTAAAATTAAAAAGTCAAAGTCTACTTGCACTGGATGTGCTGGTTTGTTATTTAAGATGTTTATTCGTTTGTGAAAGGGAGTTGCTTGTTATGTATGTTGATGATGAGACTGTCCAATGTTTGATCGGCATTTTAGTAATATTATAAAGAGCGCATGGAAATGCTAGAGCAGCGCACACTTTGTAATCTGACACCGCTTGTTAGTAGCGGCAGCTCGGTCTGTTTAATATAGCTGCATATTGCGCTCATATAGTAAAATAAGCTCTGGTTTACTGTTACATTATATTATTTTAATTTATCAGTGTATAGTTATACAGTTCTAATCTCTGTATTTTCGGTCATGTCATATCCTGTATATTTATTATCCTCATTTTGTTTTCTCAGAGAAACCACATTGATGTGCATATCCACACAATAAATATTAAGATCAACCACGTTCACTCTGGAATAGCTGCAGTTCTTTCTGACCGAAGAATTAGGCCAGTGGTGTCCCAACCATTTAACTGCACACAGAATATCTCACAAAAGGCAAAACGCACAAGATATAGTACCTTCAATGACCTTAGATGCCGATATCGCTTCTTTATAGCAGAAATAAACTGCTGCAGAAAAAGTTAGGTGCCATGCAAAATGTAATGTGTAATTGCATTACTCATCACAAATGTATTGGAGTAAAAAGTACATTTACTTGCTCAAAAATGTAGTCAAGTAGTGAGTAAAAGTTGCCAATATCTTTGATACTCAGTACAACTACAAAGTAGCCTAAAAGATACTTAAGTACAGTAACTAATTACATTGACTCAAATACTTTACACCTCTGCGATTTATAAATTGTGCGCATGATTGAGCAAATCGAGGGATCGAATTAGTGAATCACGCATTTCATTTGCGGGATCCGTACACATACTATAAGTAAATTCTATTAAAAATTATCTTCTTGTTCTTTGTTGTCTACATTTACATTTCTTGCATTACACTTTACACAGTTCTCTGCAGTGTAGTTCACTCATGAAACTTTGCAGTACTGTGATAATAATAATAATAGTAATAAAAATAATAATAAAAAAAATCTTTTGGTGGGGCGTGGGCTCTCACTGGCGCCCTCCAGCTGTTTGCGCCCTAGGCGACCGCCTAGTTTGCCTATGCCTAGAAACGGCACTGCCCAGTCATACAAGTAATGAAGAATACAAATTATTTCAGGAAAATAAAATATTTGCCATATGCAATTCATGTAGGTTTATTCTTCTGTTACATCATATTGATATTCATACTGGCATTAAATGCCACAGTTTAATGGGTAAAATTTATCAAGGAGATAAATTCAACACACATGCGCGCATTATTAGGCTTTTATTTGAGGACGTAACATGAAAGTGTGTGGTGGCTGCTTCGTCCGACAAAGCTTCTTTCACAGGGCTTTGGCTGCTTTATTTTTTACTAAACACCAGATGGCGCTGTTTTCGACACTCTCAAAGCTTTGAATCTTTTCCTGAAACAGTGTTTCATGAGGCTTCATTTACCCATCACTAGTGACTGGATCTAACACCGTAAGATGACGCACAGCTAACCCACAGCGAAACCACACACAAAACACCTTAGAAGAGCGGCTCTCTCACTGTATGACTTGACAGACAACTAGTTGTCCAGTGCGGTTCCGTTCACACAGCGTGAATATTCCGAGAATGCAGTTGTGAGTCCTGAAAATGTAGGGGTGTGAGTTTAGTTATAGAATGCAGTTGTCACACCCGTAAATAACCGTACTGTGTGTGAACATAACCGTATTAAGGACTCAAATACAGGACTGACAACCGTATTGTGAACGTGGCCATAATTTAGAAGTAATAGGCTATTTTCTATCCTGTTTTGACCCTCTCTTTCAAACACTCCATTTTAATAGGCTTGTCAAGATTTGGAAGTAAATGCCCACTACATTGGTTGGATAACAGTTTTGTATATTAAAATAATTTTCAACATCCCCACTTTTTGTTTTGAAACTTCCGATGCTGAAAATGGTAATCAGTCAAATTCCTTCAGTTTTAAATATGGATAGTTCTCTTACAAAAACCCATTTCTTCACTTCAGAAGGAACCCAGTCATATGGATTATTTTTATGATGGATGCGCTTTTTGGAGCTTCAAAAACTCGGGCACTATTCAATGCCTTCAAACTCTGGGAAGAGCCAGGATATTATTTAATATAACTGATTATGTTCAGCTGAAAGAATAAAGTCATATACACCTCGGATAGCTTGAGAGTGAGTAAATTATGGGCTAATTTTCATGTTTGAGTGAACTACTCCTTAAAGACACTATAGTGCAGCACGCCTGTATTGTCTGTCCCTAACTTCTTCTCACTGCCATTCAAGCTGGATGTGGATGCTAGCGTGCCGTCATTTTGCAGGAGGATGTATGTGTCAATCATCCTGAATGCTGTTTTTTGAGAAAGTTTTTTTTAAACCTCAGCTGAATTAGCATAACTGGGAAATAAGCTTTGGCCTTACCGCTCGCGTTGCAGTATTTTGAGTTGTATGTGGGGTCAAGTTCATTGCCTGTTGTGGTCTTTCAGATCATAACCCATTGGTTTTCGTGTCCCATATGCATAATTCTAACCAACAAATAATGTGCTGGGCATTAAAAAAAATTTTTTAGTTCTATTTAGAAAAGATAGTGTTTTGGTGGTTTAAAATGGTTAAACAACAGTGTGTTGATTTTTAGTTTTAGTTTTTTTTGTTTTTCCAATATGTATTGATAACTTTTGTGTGTTCTTTCATTGATGTTCTTTGAGTTTCAGATCTCCACTGATTTGCCAATTTACCCTTCACCGGAAGTTTGATTGACAGGCGATCTGACCAATCGTGGCGCTGAATCCGCCATTTTGTCCGACAAACAAACCAGAGACAGGAGAGTTAATAAATTAACGTTGGTTGACTTGAACTTAAAAAATTGTCTTTCTGCGGTTGAAACAACATACCTTCTAATGTTAATTAATGTTTATTACTAGTAGGAAGAGATGATCGGTTCATGTACTGTACATGTGGTGCCGCTGTGCTGAGAAATCGAGTTCCCCCAGGAACGGGGTCTCCTTTAGGACTCCAAGTGATCCCACTGGTTCAACAGACTTTTAATGGGTAGTACTGTTAGCGCCTGATTACAATTCCTGCTAAATCACTTTATCATTTATATTGTTTAAAATCCATTATAATGACCATTAATGTCTTATAAATTACATGATACATATACTGTATCAGTATATATATGTATATAACTGAAGCTATAGGTTGTGAAATCAAGCATTTGTCGTTCTTACTGTTTTTTAGTTAGCTTATGTACTAGCATAGCATACATCTAAGCCTAGCCTATTAGCCTGATAGCTATAGCTTATGTTATATTAGATATGTTTTTTGTTTTCAGTATAGTTCCCAATTACGTTTCAAATTAATGTTTGTGTGTACTTAGCACGATAATTAATTTATTACAAATTTATTATAGTTGTTACGTCCTGAGGACGTATTATTGTGTATGTGTTTGAATGTGTATTTTACTCTGTGTTGAGTATTATTTGCCTTGTGCCTCTGTCTCTCTCCCTGACTCTGTTTGCCTTGCAGTTAATTAGCCACACCTGTTGCTCGTTAGGAGTGTGCTGCAGAGCTACCACTACGAGAGCAGAGTGAACACTGCTTGTAGAGGTTCACTTCTCCCCTGCACCAGATTTGTGTGTTTTTCTGTGCAATTGAGTGTAAAACCAGTGTGTTGACTTTTGAATTGAAGTAACTTTGCACAACTTGTGGTTTATGTGTTCTCTGGTGATAAAAGTGTTGCAGGCCTATTGTTATCAGGTAGTGATTTTTCTTTTCTTTCTAACATTGTTTCGGTAATTAAAAGGTATTGTATTTTTCTTATATTAATTGTTTTTATTAGTGATGGGAAACTGAGGCTTTCTGAAGCATTTGAGAAACGGTTCATTACTCGAAGCTTTTAACACAGTGCACATTAGCGACATCTGGTGGTCAGACTTGTTTTCTCCACCTTATCTAAATCATCGCGGAGCCTTTTGCACATCCTCCACAGAGGTCGATAACCTGAAAGAAAACAGGAAGGAGATTTGTTCTTGATTAAACCGCAAATACACAACCATATATAGTATAAATATTAACTGTGCTGCTTGTCAAATGGATACATTTAGTGCTTATAAATAAGGCAAGAATCACTAAACTATTGCTCATACTTAGGGATTTCAACAAAATATTAGTATTAAACTTTGGCCTCTGTCATTTGTGTTATTGATATGAATGATATCTCAAATAATGCAGCTTGTTAAGGAACAATGTGCTAATATTCTGATCAATTAGACTCATAAACTGCACCTGGCAGACAAAGAAAAAGGCACAAAGTATCTCACAGATTACAAGCGACAAGTCATTTTACAGACCAGAACATCATAGAGACAAGCAACCACAGAGAACACCCTAGAAATAACCAAGAACACCATAGAAACCACTGAAAACCTCTGAAAACCACACAAACACCACAAATTGCCTAACATCCTACCATAGATCCAGCAAGATAACAAGTACCACTCTCTTTCTTCTGTGCTTGTTTACACCAGCAACTGTCACAACAGTTAGAGTATATTTGAAGCAACATTTTATTGTGCTTCATGTACATTTCCAATACAATTTCAGATCATTACAAATACATTAGCATTACACTACTAGTTTATTATAAAGCTGATTTTTTTCAGTATATGCACATATACACTTTGAAATCTAGAAAACTTTAATGTGCGATGTATTACAAATATTCTTACAGTACATAAAGTACAGCAGCATTTAATCTTTTGACCAAAATACATTCTAATTAAATGAAAAAAAATAAAATTCAGTTATACCTGTATTACTGAAAAGTTCAAAATTTTACATCAATGAATAAGTATTACAATGCAATTTTCTGAAAAAAAGTAACTGAAAAACAGTGAATAGTGCATTGTTTTTTGTTTTGTTTTGTTTGTTTTTTTTTTTTTACAAATGTAAGCATGCAAATGCCTGAACCAAACAAAGAAACAGAAGAGTTTAAATGTCACAACTTCATCTTCAAGTAGAGAGTCACTTCTTTGAGCACGATTTGCAATTTCTGCAACAGAGGGCTTGCAATACAGACACTGTAATATTTGAAGGCTGCTTTATCACAGGATCCGTGAAAGGGAAAAAATAATTTATATAAAATTAACCAATGAATAACAGTTTTGCATCCATGATTGAATATATAGTATTATAATTTGCATTGATATTCATTAGAATTTCATTGACTTAATTTACCTTTTGACTATATCCTCATCAAGCTTGTGTCACAGACACGCCAGGTTCCAACATCACCCAATCACAGCGCACTCAATCCCCAGAGTACTGATCACATGCACCTGCACCTCATCAGCACGCCAATCTGCACCAGCATAAAAGACACTCACACTCACTCAGTCATTGTCCGGTCTCGTACGCATCTAGTACCCTAAATGCTTACCTCTTGGACTCCATTGAATCTACTTACCTGTCTCCAAGTCTCCTCGTGTTGTTCCAGTTTGTGTGTGAGTGTCTCCAGTTCTCCTCGTCAGCCATCTCAGCACTTCTCCACGGATCTTCACTCCTGCAAATCACCCAAAGGACAGTATTACCATTTATCATCACCTACATCATACTTCATTCATCTTCACTCACCTGCACCACCGTATACTCTGCTGTGTGTAAATAAAGTCTTGTTACCTGTTACCTCTGCCCCGTCTGTATTGTAACAGCTTGACATGAGTGTCCATTTTTATCCTCTTGTCTGTCGTCACTATACAGCACTCTGAGTTACAATGAACATAATTTTAGAAGAAGCCCAACAACACTTACAGTGAGCACAGTTCAATCCTAAAGTCACCGATATTGATATTTGAAGCAATAAAGCAACCTGTGAGCAGTGGCGTAGCGTCTGGGCATGCAAGGTATGCACGTGCATATGGGCCCGGGCGGATTGGGGGCCCGCTACTATTACGGGCTTAACCCCAAAGTATACTTCGGGCGTCCGCGCCGCGAAATTTTCGTCATTAGGAGGGTTCGCGGACGTCCGCACTTTCCGTCCACGTGCAGCCCAATTTTTGTATAACAGCCCATGCGAGAGTGAACTGAGTGCTTGAAAACAAAAGTCCACTAGATAGTCCGCTGTGCACACGCCGAACGCGTCTTTCGGCAGCCAAATACTTTCAAAGGTTCGCACTCGCGTCTGTGCGCGAGACAGAACCCGTGTACATGTTCAGAAAAATTAAGTATAATAGAAATAATGTTGTCAATAACTTGCTATAGCCTATCTATGGGAAATGTACTGAAAATCATTAAGAATCTTAATAAATGGACCATAAAATGTTCAGTGCCATGTCTATGATTGTATTTGACCGGTATTCGCTTTTCTGTCATTTTTAAAGTGGGTTTCTGAAACTTATGCATGCAGTAATGTAAGTAGTACAGAATTTTAAATTAGTCATATTGGTTTTCTGGGAAAAAAAAAAAAAAACTCGTACTGGGGTGGATACTCTTTATTCAACGAAATAAAATGCACATAAAACGTGATGGAAAAAAAATATTTAGAGAAGAAACTTATAGTAAATGTATTAGGAATAAAACGTGCATTAAAAAAGTCTGTGACAGAATAATTAATACATAACTGGATTAATTTTCGGACTCATCGCATCTGAAACGATGCTATGATCATTCTGAAATTCCAGAGCCAGAGTCAAATCGGTCGAATTCAAACGTAGACTGCGTTGAAAAGCCGTTTTTTGACATTTTTGAAATAGATCCGCAATGCAAAGTCAAAATGATGGAGGAGCGCATATAGTGTTGTAGTGCTGGTTTTGTCATTCCTAGAATTGTTTTTACCATTTTTGTCTGTGTAGTACCCTCACCGCCTGATGAGGGAAGATGTAAATGTTAATAAAACACAGGACACGGAGCTGCTGCTGCTTCACCATCAGAGTCTGTGTATTGTTTTTTTTTATAACCATTTAAAACAGTTCAAATATTTTCTTTATATTCCAATGAGAGACAGCATCACTTATAAAAAAAAAAGTTAATTATGTAAATTTCTCATTGACTTCTGTGTCCACAATTAAACATATAATCTATAATATAATATAACACATACATATATAACATTCTGCATGACAGCATAAACATTATGCTGTATTAAACATCTGAAACAACCCTGAAAATGTTTGTCAGCAGAAATTATCCCTTTTTTTATATACATTTTCAGTACAAACAACTTATTTTGTGAAAAATACATCTTTTAAAGCACAGCCAACTACACCTCATAACTGTTGCATTATTTATCAAAAAAACACATTATATTCATGGATTAACTATCCATTATCACACTATTTGTCAGACCGCATGGTCTCCATCGTTAGCATGTGTTACAGTACAGAAGGGTCGGAGACAGGAGATGGCAATAAGGATGTTTATTTGAGAGACACAGCAGAGTAAACAGAAGTGCAGGTGAGTAGTGAAGGTTTGTAAGGTGAAATGGATCGATGAGATGAGAAGATACTGTCATTGTATGCTTGCAGGTGAGAAGATCCTGGGAGACGCTGGAGACTGGAGACACTCTCACACAGACTGGGAACACACAAGGAGACTTGGAGACGTTGGAGACAGGTAAGTATGTCGAGATGAGTCCTTGAGGTAAGCATGTAGGTTAGTCTAGATGCGAACGAGACCGGACAGTGAGTGAGAGTGTGTGAGTGTCTTTTATGGTGGTGGTGATTGGTGAGCTGATGAGGTGCAGGTGCGTGTGATCAGTACTCTGGAGAAGGAGTGCGCTGTGATAGGGCAGTGTTGGAACCTGGCGTGTCTGTGACAGCACGGGTACGGTCTCCTCAGACCAGGAGATGGGACTGACAATTAACATCTTCCGGTAGGATGGGTTCTGGGTCTTCGGATTTCTCTTCAGGGGCATGTAGACGGGAGAGTGCATCAGCTTTAACGTTCTTAGGTCCAGGACGGTAGGAGATTGAGAAATTAAAGCGTGTGAAGAATAGGGCCCAGCGTGCTTGTCTAGGGTTGAGTCTTTTGGCGGATCGTAGGTACTCAAGGTTTTTATGGTCAGTTAGGACGAGGAAGGGATGTTTAGCTCCCCCCAACCAATGCCTTCACTCTTCCAGAGCAAGCTTGACAGCGAGGAGTTCTCTGTTACCAATGTCATAATTCATCTCCTCCGGGTTGAGCTTGCGGGAGAAGAAGGCACATGGATGGAGTCTACTTGGGGTCCCCTGCTGGTGGGACAACACTGCTCCTACTCCAGTGGTGGAGGCGTCCACTTCCACCACGAAGGGCAGCTCAGGATCGGGATGAACGAGGAGAGGAGCGGTGGTGAAGGCTTCCTTGAGGGCGTTGAAGGCGTTGGTGGCTTCAGGGGTCCAGGACAGAGACTTGGGCTTATTGCGTAGAAGGTTGGTGAGTGGGCTGGATAGGGAACTGTAACTCTGGATGAATCGACGGTAGAAATTGGAGAAGCCGAGAAAGCGTTGAAGCTCCTTGATGGTTGTGGGAGTGGGCCAGTTCTTGATGGCTTCCACCTTCCTCGCGTCAATCCGGATGCCACTGCTGTCGATGTTGTAGCCTAGGAATTGTACGGAGGGCTGATGGAAGGAACATTTCTCGGCTTTTAGGAAGAGGTGGAATTTCCGTAGGTGTCCCAGGACCTCCGCAACGTGATGGCGATGTTCGGCCAGGCTCCGGGAGTAGATGAGGATATCATCGATGTAAACCAAGACGAACTTGTGGAGGAACTCCCGGAGCACCGCATGAATGAAGTCCTGGAATACGGAGAGGGCGTTGACCAGGCCATACGGCATAACGAGATAATCATAGTGGCCGGTGGGTGTCACGAAGGCGGTCTTCCACTTGTCCCCCTCGCGTATCCAGATGAGGTTATACGCGCTGCGGAGGTCCAGTTTTGTGAAGACAGTGGCACCACGGAGATGTTCCAGGGCTGATGGGACGAGAGGAAGGGGGTAACGGAACTTTACTGTGATGTTGTTTAGTGCTCGGTAGTCAATACATGGCCGCAAGCCTCTGTCCTTCTTTGCCACAAAGAAAAAGCTGGAAGCAGCAGGGGAAGTAGACGGCCGGATGTATCCTTGAGCTAGGGCCTCCTTGATGTATTCCTCCATGGCCTTCTCCTCCGGGATAGACAGGGGGTAGATTCTTCCCCTGGGCACTGGCTCACCCGGAAGCAGATCAATGGCACAGTCCCATGGCCGGTGTGGAGGCAGCTTGGAAGCTCGTTGAGGGCAGAAGACATCACTGAAGGGTGCGTAACACTCTGGGATCTCCACCGAGCGTTGTTCAACAGGGCTCTCGATGGTGGTGGCGCAGACAGAGAGATGTTCGGGGAGTGGTGATGATGGAACTGGGAGCTCAGGGAAACAGGTTTCGCCCCACTTCAGGACTTCGCCGGTCTTCCAGGAGATAACTGGGTTGTGCTGCTCCAACCAGGGACGCCCTAGTATCACGTCAGTGGTGGATTCCTCCAGAACCAGCAGATGGAGATGTTCGACGTGTAGCAGGCCAACTTGCACTTGGATAGGACCGGTACAAAGGCGTACATGTCTTCAACTCAGGGGTTTGCCAGTTACTGATCGGATCTGGTAGGTGGTCGGTGTGGCCGTGGTCTTGATGTTAAGCTGACGGCAGAGGGCGCCGGAGATGAAATTGCCTGCTGACCCAGAATCGAGGAGTGCGACAACTGGAAGAGAGACATCAGCAGCAGCAAGGTTTACAACAGTGGTGAGGGGTTTCATCTTCTTAATAGAGGGAATGACAGCACTCACCATGGGTCGTGGAGGACGGATGGGGCATGTGGAGATTACATGCCCAGGAGAACCACAATAGAGGCACAGATTCTGGGTCAGCCACCTCTGCCGTTCAGTAGGAGAGAGTCTGGAGCCTTCCAGAGACATGGGCTCATTGGCTGGTTCTGGAGGACTGACTGATTCTGGTCGGTGGGGAGCGATGTTAAATAGCGGCTGGCCCTGGTGCTCTTCGAGACACGACTGCATACGAGTGGCGAAGTGGATGGAGAGTTGGATGAAGCGCTCTAGGCCGATGGAGTCCTCGTATGCAGCGAGATGCAACCGCACTCGAGGGTTCAATCCTTGACGGTATGTGGTAATTAAAGCCTGTTCATGTTGTGATGTGCTCATCATCTGCAATACTTATTTAGTAGGGATGCACCGATACCATTTTTTAAGGACAGAGTACGAGTACCGCTACTTTTTCTCTGATACTCGCCGATACCAATACTGATGCCTATACAGTTATTAATTTCTCTTTTTTTTTTTTGGTGATGTTGCAGTTTTCCAAGCTCAACACAGTTAGACTAATGAATGTAGGACAGCTTCTTTATTATTACTCTAATGAAAAAAAGTAATAATTTTTATGTGGTTGTCACAAACTTAAAGAACAAAAATTTCAGTGTCCAATAATTATTTACGGTTTGGCATTGCATAATAGAGAAGTGTCATAGTAACTCATATCCTCATTCAAGTAGAAAACTGGACAATGTAATACATTTTTCTTGTCTTTTCTACCTGTAAAAACACCAAGGCAGCAGCTTCAGGAGGTGATGAGAAGACGCCGGATAGCAAATCTAGTAATAATGTCACTGATTAAACCCACTGCCTATCATTCTATAAAATAATCACATTGCTGAGTGTTTTTGAAAGTTTTGTATTTTGTTTGGTTTAATAATTAACCTTATCTTTGTGAGTTTGACTCTCACTCGGCTTGTGAATTAGCAGAACTTGTATGCAGCCATTGCAAAACTGTTCACAGTTATGGATTTGATTTTGGTTGTCATTTGAAATACAGTGTGTTTGTCCATTGAACGTGACCCTCTCTGATTCTCCTCTGTGGCCATATAGGAAAATTAATATTTACAATGACAACAATAAAACTTCAGTTACATTTACACGTTTCCAACAAAGAAATGGATGGACGTCTGTCAGCTTGTTGAACACATTTTTAGTTGGACATTTCTATGGCTGAAGCTGCAGCAAGCGCCCAGCGTGTGACACTGTTTTCACGGCAGATCAACAACAGAATACTACAAAACTTCAGAGAAACATCAAATGATCATGCAATGTGATTAAATAGCTCCTCTTCCCTGCAAACAATACCATGACAACTGTGGATATATAATTTCAAGTCAAAAACAAAACAAAAGGTAAGCAGGTAACATTATTCATATTAGCCTACAGTTTTTCAACACACAATTCATGAAACAATTCAACATTTTCTCACAACCATAAACACAATCTCGTAACTACACACCAACTTGTACAAACCTCAAACTTCCATGTCAAAATCAAATATTTCAGTCAAAAACGTATTTACTTCTGTCAAAATCAATCTTTGGCCTCAGATGACACACAAAACCTGCAAATACACAGACTACTTTCCTGCCCAGTGAACACTAGTGAGATCAATTCATAACACTGTAACAAAAACCTCTTATTGGGATTTGGCAGCTTAGTGTCTGTTACAGTACACAACATAAATGAAAGAGTGCAGATAGAGTAAAATGCAACAATGAGCTTTAGGAAAAATTATTTTCATTTCACTACTGTAAAGTAATCTTATAGATGAAGTAGTTGATCTTACAAGAGAAGAAAAGTTCAAGAAGCAAAGAACTAAATATGAACTGTGTATGTAACACAGTACAGTATACTGTCAATTACAGTCATACATGAATAAAGAAATAAATTCACCATCCTCTACACCTTCATTACAGTACACACTATAGCAGTTTCTTGGTCTTCTGACAAAAGACTCTCTCAAAAATACAGCACATGTATAAGCTACAAATAAATTTGAGGGTGTAACAGTTTACTGGACACAGAATAGTAAATTTTTTCTCATATAAAGTACTGTTACTGTGTACTGTAATTATACAGTTTTTTTTTTCAACAGCTTACACACAAAATCCTCACTTATCACACAATTTCTGATAAATAATAATAACTTTCCAAACTTTATAAACGACAGTCACTGTGTTTTCAGGCTGAAGAGAGGCATTTTATTTTAAATGAAGCAAAACATACATTTCAAGATGTACTTGTGATGCTAAAGCTCACTGAAGGTCTGGTCCATATTACCAATAACTAGTGAAGACTAACTAGTGAAGACTAACTAGTGAAGACTAACTAGTAACTAGTGAACATCTACTGAAGACTAACTAGTGAAGACTAACTAGTGAAGACTAACTAGTGAAGACTAACTAGTGAAGACTAACTAGTAACTAGTGAACATCTACTGAACACTAACTAGTGAACACTAACTAGTGAACACTAACTAGTGAACACTAACTAGTGAACACTAACTAGTGAACACTAACTAGTGAACACTAACTAGTGAACACTAACTAGTGAACACTAACTAGTGAACACTAACTAGTGAACACTAACTAGTGAACACTAACTAGTGAACACTAACTAGTGAACACTAACTAGTAACTAGTGAACATCTACTGAAGACTAACTAGTGAAGACTAACTAGTGAAGACTAACTAGTGAAGACTAACTAGTGAACACTAACTAGTGAACACTAACTAGTGAACACTAACTAGTGAACACTAACTAGTGAACACTAACTAGTGAACACTAACTAGTGAACACTAACTAGTGAACACTAACTAGTGAACACTAACTAGTGAACACTAACTAGTAACTAGTGAACATCTACTGAAGACTAACTAGTGAAGACTAACTAGTGAAGACTAACTAGTGAAGACTAACTAGTGAAGACTAACTAGTGAAGACTAACTAGTGAACACTAACTAGTGAACATCTACTGAAGACTAACTAGTGAACACTAACTAGTGAACACTAACTAGTGAACACTAACTAGTGAACACTAACTAGACTAGTAACTAGTGAACATCTACACAAAATAAGAGCAATGAACATCCACTGAAATACATACGGAGGAAATAATAGTGAAGACTAACTAGTGAACACTAACTAGTGAACACTAACTAGTGAACACTAACTAGTGAACACTAACTAGTGAACACTAACTAGTGAACACTAACTAGTGAACACTAACTAGTAACTAGTGAACATCTACTGAAGACTAACTAGTGAAGACTAACTAGTGAACACTAACTAGTGAACACTAACTAGTGAACACTAACTAGACTAACTAGTAACTAGTGAACATCTACTGAAGACTAACTAGTGAAGACTAACTAGTGAACATCTACACAAAATAAGAGCAATGAACATCCACTGAAATACATACGGAGGAAATACTAGTGAACACTAACTAGTGAACACTAACTAGTGAACACTAACTAGTGAACACTAACTAGTGAACACTAACTAGTAACTAGTGAACATCTACTGAAGACTAACTAGTGAAGACTAACTAGTGAAGACTAACTAGTGAACACTAACTAGTGAACACTAACTAGTGAACACTAACTAGTGAACACTAACTAGTGAACACTAACTAGTGAACACTAACTAGTGAACACTAACTAGTGAACACTAACTAGTAACTAGTGAACATCTACTGAAGACTAACTAGTGAACACTAACTAGTGAACACTAACTAGTGAACACTAACTAGTGAACACTAACTAGTGAACACTAACTAGTGAACACTAACTAGACTAACTAGTAACTAGTGAACATCTACTGAAAAATACTCAAAAATACAGCACATGTATAAGCTACAAATAAATTTGAGGGTGTAACAGTTTACTGGACACAGAATAGTAAATTTTTTCTCATATAAAGTACTGTTACTGTGTACTGTAATTATACAGTTTTTTTTTTCAACAGCTTACACACAAAATCCTCACTTATCACACAATTTCTGATAAATAATAATAACTTTCCAAACTTTATAAACGACAGTCACTGTGTTTTCAGGCTGAAGAGAGGCATTTTATTTTAAATGAAGCAAAACATACATTTCAAGATGTACTTGTGATGCTAAAGCTCACTGAAGGTCTGGTCCATATTACCAATAACTAGTGAAGACTAACTAGTGAAGACTAACTAGTGAAGACTAACTAGTAACTAGTGAACATCTACTGAAGACTAACTAGTGAAGACTAACTAGTGAAGACTAACTAGTGAAGACTAACTAGTGAAGACTAACTAGTGAAGACTAACTAGTAACTAGTGAACATCTACTGAACACATCAACTAGAGCTGCATCTGAAACTCTAAGAGCAGCATGAAAAAAAAAAAAAAAAAAATCTAAGAACATTAAATAACTTTAGATCCTTTACACAAAATAAGAGCAATGAACATCCACTGAAATACATACGGAGGAAATAATACTCACGGTTGACTGAGCTCCATACTGACAGACGGTTAAAGACACAGACTGAGTTAAAGCCTCAAGACTTCCTGATACCTACATGAACTCACAAATACCAGGATACATGAACAAAGCTAGACAAAAGAAACAATGGAAACATGTGGGCTATATACACATGGACTAATGACTAACATGAAACACCTGAACACAATGAACTAGAGAACATGACACATAAAACAAGGGAACCAATCAGAACATGACACATGAGACAAGGGAATCACGTGACGGGATAAGGGAATCACATGACAAAACCAGGAAACAAAGGAACCATGACCACCATAAAAAAGAATATGAACCATGAATGTGGAACCAAAACCCAAAACAGATGTGACACATCCCCGCTCTAAGGGCAGCTCCAGACGCCCTAACCGAAAATAACAACTGAACATAAACCAGAACACAAAAAGTCCAGGAGGAAGGATGGAGGACCAGGCCTGGAAAGGTGAACTGGACCTGGATCATGGCATGGTGATGGGCCTGATTATAATCTGCTTTCCCTTAATGGATAAAATATAATTTTTGTGAAGAAAATTAGAAAAGACTTAAATATCATCAATGGACACGATATGTACCCTAAATTGGCAATTGAATGGCTCACATCAGACATTTTCAGATCATGTTTTATTCATGCTTCATACAGAATGACACTCAAGAATACACATAATCTGAATTAGTGGTGCTTACTAAGCGTCTGTATCATTGCTCATACTTGGGGTCAAAGGTTTTTCATAAATTTTTTATCTTATTACAGATTTTCTCAATTACTTAGACACTAAAATCAATTATTTTGGTCAAATTTCATCAACACAACACCATTATCTAAAAGATTCCTCTAACACTGTTCTTGTGTTTCACAACTCTAAACACATAATCAGGACTTGACACCATGAGTTCATGTTCAGTAGAGTTAAAAACCATCACAGCGTCACACAAGCAGTTCTCGTATGAACACTAGTATAGTTTCACACGCCAGTCAGAACCACAGGATGTGTAAAAATAATCATGTGTGAATTCTGTACAAAAGAAATGCATGTTCAAGAATTGTTTGAAATTGTAGTTATATTTTTTTCTCTCCATAATAACTGTTATAACTTCTGTAGATTACAGTATACTGTCAACATCACAAGCCGGACTGTCCAAGCATCAATCTCTCGTCCCACTGCAGTCCCTGAGTCACGGGCATCTTCAGTTACCAGAGAAACTGTTCAGTGTAAGTAGGCCATGTCACTGTTAGACTAAGACCATAATCGATAGGTTTATTCATGTATTAGCCTATTTTGTGATGTCAACCCCTTGCATGTACTGTACTAAAATATTTGAAGCATATATATACATGTTATTTAAGTTGAATTGTTGGGTGGGGGAAAGGCTGCCTGAATGCTGAACAGTTTCTCTGACAACTGAAGATGTCCACGACTCAGGCAGAGGGACTGCAGTGGGACGAGGGTTTGACGCTTTGACGGCCCGGCTTGTGGTGTTCTGCACTTGTTGTTCCAAGGCTGTGGCAGCTTCCCGCAAAAGCTGGCTTACAGATTTCGCCATCATGATTCATCTCGAATACAATATGATCACGACCAGTGGCAGCTCATCAGGGGAGGCAAGGGAGGCACAGCCTACCCAAAATTTTGAGGTGAAAATGGAAGGATGATTTAATGTTAATAAAATTCCCAGTTGTTCATTTTATTTCATGTCTCAAAATGTGTATTTTTTGTTTGTAATTTCACTGCATATACATGTTACTGAAATCAAAAGCACCGCTGTTTTTTCACGAACGTGCCAAATCTGCCGATGTGAACCGCTAAAGCCAGAGACACACATGACGACTAGCTAAAACATTCTAAGACTGAGCTCAACACACAAAGACTGTTTCCTTCGACTGAAGCAGATTTAAATAAACACCGACTGAACACAATTGGCTCTGATGATTGGACATGATCAGTCGTAAGTATCAAATTACATTCATAAACGACCTTACAATCGTTAAGTGTGTCCCCGGCTTAAGGGGATAGAGCTGGGCTTGGTCTTGTGCCTCAGCTGGTAAAAAATTAGCCAATCACCATCGAGTGTTTTACATTCAGCGCTTAGGAGAGTTAAGAAAAGACACATCGCAGGGGAGGCTAGCCTACCTTGGTCTATCAACCAATCATCATCAAAATTATTTGGCAAAAAAAGGCAATCTACAGCTACAGGTTTTAGAAAAACAAAAAAGCTCACAGGAAAAAGAATACATTGACAACAACATATTAATAGTTCACCGGATCTCTTTTGTTTTCACATGTGGTTATGATTTCTTTGCATGATTTGGTGTGTTTCATTGCGTTATCACAAATAAAACAACTGAATCTAAGCCCAACTACGCAATGTTCTTACAAATCTTTAACACATTTTTATTAATATTTGTATAAAGGGAGATGTCGTCATTTTTTCCTAGGCTGATAAATTGCAATAAATTCAAAACAACATTTCCAAAACTGGTAAGTTATGTTGCTTGTCGTTCCCCCCTCAAAAACCTTTTCACATGATGAACACAAAAGACACAATTTTTTTTTTTACTGTGTTATGAAATTTTATTCATTCATAACAGTAAAAAAAAAAAAAAAAAAGCAGCTCTTTGGTCTGGGTCAGGCCAGAGAATCATCTTCATGACTGCCTGATCCACCCCTGGCACGCATATGTCTAGGCAGGCTTCTTCCATGGCCTGGAGGAGGTGAACACGGATATAAGGTTCTCGGTCCTCCTCTATCAGAAAAAACTCCTCTATCGGGTTTAGAACTAAAACTCTATCTGTATGCGAGGCAATTTGATGCATTTCTTTATTACAGTAGCATAGTGCAACAGTGTATGTGTTGTCACAGCACAGAGTACAGCACTCAAAAGTTACTGTACAGAGCAGTCTTACTGTAAGTACACCTACCTGTTTTCCTCCCTGAAGGTTCTGATGATGGAGGCGATGGTGAAGCCACTCAAATTTGGCTGTACTCGTTGCCCAGCCTCCCTCATAGTCATACCATGGACAAGGACAAGGTCAACTAAAGTGGCTTGAATTTCATCCGAGATTGATTTTCTCCTTGCCCGTCCCCTTCCTTGTTCTCGTCCTCCTTCTCCTTCTCCACCTCCTCTTCCTCCTTTTCCTCCTCTTCCTCCTCCTCCTCCTCCTTTTCCTCCTCTTCCTCCTCCTCTCCCTCCTCGACCTATCCCTTCTTTTCTCTGTGGATCCATTGTTCCAAAACTCAATGAACTGATTCAGGCCCTTTTATCTATCTATAGAAAGATCTGATTGATGTGTGTTCAATTTTGACTCTTAGTGTTTTTACCTGGAGAATTGTGTGCTAATTGAGCTCAAGCTGTGCCGACTTAAGTGAACAGTATTGAATGGTAGTGCTTTCAAAATGACCTCATGGTGTACACAATAAGAAATTAAGGGAATTGTGTGTAGAGTTTTGCAGTGACAGTTCAACAAATCTGTGTCAAAACATGGGAGTAGTGTTTGGAGTTTAGGGAATTGGGTGTGCTTTTTGATAAATGGCATTATGGTTTTGAAATTTTAGTTCAAAAGCCTGGTTATAGTGTTTTAGCAATAGAGAAAAACTGTAATTAAATGATTTTATTATAATTACATTACATGATTGGTGTCATGCTGCTGTGTCTTCTCCCTTGCAGGCTCACTATTGGATGATTCAGAGGTTGAGGGCGGCCATTTTGGGTTGACATCATTGTAGTCCTTAGTTCACAACACTTAAGTGCCACTTCAGTCAGCACTTAAGAATCAGTCTTAGACTTTGCTGAAAGTTGCTTTTTCTTCTTTAGTCTTCTACTTTTAGAAATGTTTTTTGACACTTAAGTCAATGCTTAAGACAATTCTTACGAGCATTTCTGAGAAGTTTTATACATATAGGCCCAGCTCATTAACAGGTTCCTTTCATTATTGTAACCAGAATGAGTATGCTATGCCTTTAAGGGGCAGGTGACGTGATAGGGCAGGTGATTTTAAAGTCTCGCAGGCTTTAATGAAACTGCGTTTGCTCGCGTTTGTTCTCGTTCTCCGCTTGATGAACGAGTGTGTGTGGGGTTCTCCCTGGCGCATTGGAAGAACTGCTTGTGTGTGATTGCTGCTCTCGATAATTTACTGTGAGTAAACATGATTTTTTTATTCATAGGAGTAGATTTTAATGAGAAACGTTAGTCTAATATGCCTGTTAATGTGTTTTAGGATTATTTCTGGTTGACGACCTGTTGATCTGAAAACGCTGTGAGCGTGCAATTCTGCTTTGGGGTTCAGCTACCCAATGTGAGTGTATGGTCAAGTTTATTGACGAGTCGTAAATGATATGAAATGTGGTGCTATAAATTTAGGATGTTATTTTAGGGTCACCTTGTGTTTATACTCTGAGTTACGAGTGCCAGCATCCATGGACAATCATACAGAATAGACTGCGTTGAAATCCACTTCTGCCTTTAATGAGACTGTTACGTCACATAGTCAACAAAGTGAGCCATAGCGTATTGTTAGAAGGTACGTGAGTATTTTATGTTTTAAGGTGGTATATGGTGATTTTATGTGTAATAAAAATGTGAAATGGTTTGAATTACAGGTTTCAAATCTTCCTTCGGGTTTAGCGCCACCGTTTCCTTCCCACTAAAAATGGAGGTTTATTTAGTGTGTTGTTAGTTTATATTTATTGTATTGGGTTTTATGTTATAATTTCTGGTGATTTTTACGGTATTCATTTTGTTGTATAATCTTTGTTTTATTTATTGGTGTACCACTGTATGGGAGGTCTTATTTTGGTTTATGATTTGGTTTGCGTGTTTCAGTGTTTTTGATTTATTTTGGGTTTTGTGTTTCCTCCCGTGTAGTGTGTTATCCAGTTTATGATTTGAGTTGATTTGCTTCAATTTGGGTATCATATTTGTTTTTGTTATTTGATTGATAACTTACATTTTGGTTTATTTTATTTTATTTATTTTCATTATAATAGTTTCATTGTTTTCCCTTTTATATAATATAATTTGAGAACCCAATTTTGGTTTATGGATTTGGACGCTAAATTCAATATTGGTTTGTTTTTGTGATTTTGTTTATTTGATTAAATCAAAACTGATTTGTTTTGAATATTGTTGTTTTTTTTATTTTGATTTGTTTATTTTCTTCTCTATTTACATTTTAATATCCATATTGTTGCTTACCAGATTATTGTAATAATACTATATGTGGAGAAGGATTGTATCTGCCTATTTAATAAAGTGTAACCCTTTTTGTACTCTTGCTTCTAGTTCATTTGTTTGAACTACCTGTGTTAAAAATACTATTGTTAGGGTCCCCTACACCAGAAAAGTGGGGGTGGCGTAGTCAATCTGGTCGACATTCCTAACAGCCATATACTCCAGGTCACATTATTTTCAGCCAAAGTTTTCAAATTATCTGCTCTTCACATAAAAATGCCTACTGTCAATGACATTAGAAACATGAAATATGGATGCTAGTGTTCAACCTTTATGCATCTGCTCATTTATCTTGAATTGTGTTATCACTGCGGTGAGTTTTAAATGCTCAAAAGCGCCTCTATTGTAGGACTAATGGCATAGACGAGATCAAAATGAAACATTTGGTTCTCCTCTTCACTTCAAAGAAGCTAGATATTTTACTTTATAACTTGTAAAATATGTAAAAAAAAGTTTTTTTTTTTTTTTTTACACAAACACATTGCTTCGCTTCAGAAGGCCTTTATTAACCCCACCGGAGCCGTGTTGAGTCCGTTTATGATGGATGGAGGCACTTTATTCAGCTCTTCTTCAGCTCATACTCGTGGGTCCCGTTCACTGGCATTATAAAGCTTGGATGCGTCAAGATATTTATTAAAATATGTTTATCAGAAAAAAGAAAGTCATATACAGCTAGGATGGCTTGAGGGTGAGTAAATAGTATTATGAATTCACACTTACCATTTATGTTTTCTCAGCCTCAGAAAATAACGGACGCTCTCTGAGAGCAGAGCTGCAGTGAGGCCGTGGGGGAGGGGAAAGAACAGACTCCAGAGTGAAGACAGAAAACGATTCCAAAAAGATTCGACTCCGTGGCGTCAGGAATTGAGTCTCGTGATTCAGCTCCAAATCCGAGGCCTGAAATGTCTGTGCGTGATAAATTACGGTGTTCATTTCCTCGATTACAAACCCTGAGATAGCCATAACAGCAAGTAGTGTGGATTTTGATTAATCCCAGATTACCAGTCTCTCAAATCTTGCGATTCTGTGCATCAAAAGACTCGTTTAGATTAATTCACTAATAATTCATTCGGTGACACTTCTGTTGGTTACATCTTTACACCAGTTGGTGGCTACCATTGAGTGGCTTTTTGAGTATTTTAAGTGAGTTGGAATCATTCAAAATTATTTAAAATAACCTGCATATTTAAAAGATAACTTATTTTTAACTGATAAACACTATAAAAACAGAAAAGACATAAAAGCGATTGCTGGTATAGGCTACTGGAAATCTCTGAACAGATCCAGTACTGTATGTAATCAGAAAAATCCTGTATCCGAAAATCTCCGTGCATCTCAAGTGTGTGGACGTGTACGGGATTCCCCACACCTGACTGGGAAATTTTCGCACACAGTCATACACCTCAAGTTTCACTAAAATTTCCAATGTCCGATTTAACCCAGAAATTGGACTTTTCATACCGTGCATGTTACAGCATCATAGACTGGCTTCATGTGTAAAAGCTGCTCCCAGACAACATTACGTTACTTCCTAAGGCAGCCCACCTTGTTTTGGCCAAATGTATCCTTAATGAAGAATGCCCAGAATGCTTTGTGACAAGCTCAAAGAAATAAAAAGTGCATCCAAGATGGCGGAGAGGAAACTAGCTCTATTCAATTTGAATGGACTGCTTTTAAGGGTTCCTATCATGGGATAATTTTATGGATTCAGTTTTAATTAATTTTATTTTAATTCAATTTTATGAATTACACATTTTGTAAACATTCTTTATCACTAGAAAAAAAATGAAATAACCAATTAAAAATGAAAATATTATGCAATCATTTAAGACATTTCTCCTTATTTAGAACCTTTTTGCCACATTTTCATATGTTTTTTTTTGAGTCAAGAACCCTGGGGTTCTATATAGAACACCATTGATCCATTTTTTCTAGAAGTGGATTTATTGAAGAAAAAAAAAGTGCCATGTATATGAGCCATATTGAGTTGTTTTGATTGATTTGGAAGTGATTTTAAGTTGCATTGATTGGCCTACTTGTTTTGGAACAGAGCTTAATATCTATAATGTGTGCTGCTCTTGTCTATATTACAAATTGATTGCATATAAAGCATCAGAGTAGATTTGAAAGTTCATGTTTGTTGATCGGTCTTCTTAGATAACAAGCCAAAGTGAAAGTTTCAAGACATCTGCAACCCAACCTTCTGGGTTCCTCTCAAATCAATGGCAACATGCTCTCAAAACAGCATCAAAACAGCCTTTCCTCAGTCAGGCTTTTTTCATTTTTATGCTGTACACCAACGTCACTACATACAAAGCATCTTTCTTAAATAGTCATATCTCTGGCTGCTGTCTTAAAGGTTTGAGCTGAAGTGATAAAGTATCCTGACTGGAAGCCGTGCTTTTGACATCATCAATAATGGATCCTTCCAAGGCCGCACTGTCTCTTCTGTTATTCTGGTCCTCTTTATCACCATCATCGTCATCCTCAGGTTCCTCTTTATCCATGAAGGCTACTTCGTTCTCATAACAAAAAGAGTTCGAGCTAGATGTGATGTACTTCAAATCTCGAGCACCGCATTGATGCGTGCTGGGAACCTCGTATGTGTTCTCAAAGTGCAAATAGCCCACTCTATAATGATTTTTCTCCTCAAAGAGGACTGGCTCAAAACGATGACCCCACAGGATTTTGCTCGTCACGTAAGAGCTGCGACACTGAGTGGTCATGGCCGTAGCTTCCACCATGCCTTCCAAAATCACGACTATCTCCAGCTCTGAACTTTCCAGTTCCTGTTTGTTCATGTCATAGAATGGACTGTCCTTATCAGTCTCATGGATGATGGTGATGGGGGACACTAAAAATATACGGTCAATACCAGTGTTGAATTTATACATATCGGTAGCCATATCCGATTGTTGTTTGTATCTCCACAGAAAACAGGAAGGCTGCCGTGATGCTGTCGACGTTCGAAATGTAAATCTGCTCTTGATTCTCCAAGTCCCCTGACGAAAGCGTAACAAGCCAGAATATTAATCCAAACAGAAACCTGGGCCCGTATGTATAAAGCCGCTCAGAGTAAAATTTTAGTCTTAAGTGTGTCAAAATTCTAAGAATGATGTAATTTTACTCTTATTCCTAGACTTAAGAATAAGTATGATTCATAAAAGGTTCCTAAATGTCAAGACTAGGTCTCAGCTCCTAAATTATTTAAGAGAGCTGGAGAGGTCTCTTAACCTAGCTAAGAATAACAAGATGGCAGCAGAGAAGAGGAGACACACACTTTCTAATGACGATATGATGTACTGGAGTTATATGATGACATGGAGTTGATAAAATGATATAAACTTGATTGTCAATTCTTTTTGTAACTGACCTAATAAGAAATGTAATAACTTTAAATAAATGTAATAAATTTAATACTTAAACAATATGTTTAATGCATTTTAATACATTTAAAGGTGCTGTATGCGATTTCTCAAATTCGTTGTTGAACACTGTTGATATTTGAAATCAACCCAAACAAACACACCCCTCTTTTCATTGCGCCGCCTCCAAAACTCACACTCCAATACTGACCACCCTGATCCGAGTCGGCCTCAAATCCCAGCCCGAACGCTGCTGGCACGCGAGGCGAATGCACTATCTATGACGCTAAACACCTCATTCTCTAGTGGTCATCAGTGTGCAGTAGTTTACCTGCAAAACTCTCACTATCTGGCCGCTGTTACACATGCAATGAAAGTGGATGTCTGTTTATCACAGCTGACGCGCAACAAAATGCTTCACGAAAAATAAAGCACAGTTGATGAACGAACAACAAGGAAGCACAAAAAATTAACATACAGTACACAAGAGTAAATACAAACAAGAGTTTGTTGTTAATCGCCAACAGAACAGCAGCTCCAGACAATCAAAACCCAGTGTTACTGACATGATAAGGAATCAAAGCAGCGTCCGCGTCTGTTTTCAGGCCTTCCTGCTCAGCTCTCTCCAGCGCTGGAAAGCTTTTCTAATATTAACGCAGGTCCTAAAGCGCTTGCCCAGTCATAAACCTTCACTGCAGTGATATTCTTTTGAGCTCTTTTGTATTGTGTAAACTTACCACACCAAACATAGTGGCCAAAATTGATGTGCAAAGTTTTTTTTTTTTTTTTTTTTTTTTAATGACCCTACAATTTTTCTTAAACCATCAAAATATGAGAAAAATAATTTTATTTTTATGTTTATATTATTTAAATGTTTTAAAATATGATATTTACTACAACATAATCAGTTTTTAATATTTTATTGGTTCACTCTTGTTTTTGCATGTGTTCATAATTTCTTTGCATGACAGCCTGGCCAAAAATAATTTGAAATAATTTGAAATTTCATTTCATTATCACACATGGAACAGTTGACTCCAAGCACAGCTACACGATATGCTTACATCTTTTAACACGTTTTTAAAAATATTTGAATTAAGGTTGAAGATGTCAATTTTCATATGGCTGGACATCACATTTGGCCACTTCTCTATGGCAGTTCTTTGACTTTCCAACTGACCATCAAACCATGCAGCAAAAGCAAGCAACTTTTATGTTGACTGTGGGCTTCCTGGAGTTGTTGGAGCCGTTGATGAACTCATGACACATCATTGCTCCAACTGTAAATGAGGAGACATATATCAATAGAAAAAGATTCCACACCATCAGTAATAATTTGTGATAATTTTGCACAATGCAAAGTTATTTTTAAAAATAAATTTAAACATTAAAACGTTTCAGTGGGTTTTTTTTTTTTTTTTTTTGTAATAACATTAAATTATTGGTGTTGTGCTGCTGTGACTTTCACCCTTGCAGACTCGCTATTGGCTGATTCAGAGGTTGAGGGCGGCCATTTTGAGTTGACATCATTGTAGTCAGCACTTAAGAATCAGTCTTAGACTTTACTAAAAGTTGCTTTTAGCTTCTTTATAAAAGTCTTCTACTCTTAGAAAAGTCTTACTTTTTACTAAGAATTTTTTGACACTGAAGTCAAAACTTAAGACTATTCTTAAGAGCATTTCTGAGACAGCAGGAAGGAGAGGCAGAAGAGGACCATCATCCAACGCCAGCGGATGTCAACGCATGTCGTGAAGATGTCCGCCAGGTAGCGCTGACCTTTTTCACTCATGTTGATGAACTGCACATTACAGTGTCCGTCCTTGTTGACGAAGCGGCTTCGTTCTTGGTGTTGCGTGTGCACTTTGCTGCCAACGTTTCTATTGCCGTAGCCGTTCTGCACAGCGATGGGGGACAGCTTCATCCCGCCTTCCTCAGAGGAAACTATGCTGTATCGGTGGGCTCTCACACTTCCCATCACTTCCGAATGAGGGGGCTGAGCCTCGTCTGCTTTGGACAACAGTCTGAGTTTTTGGAGGACGCGTTGGAGAAACACTTTCGACCTCTCACATGGACCAACACACAAACAACAATCAGGATTTCCTTGAAATCAAGCAAGCAATGAGATTAATGTTCCAAAGAAACAATTTTTTCGCTGGGGCTACGAGGATTGCTTCTCTTCCGTGAAATGTCTGGACATCTTCGGCTAAACTGGGCTGAGAAAATAACACAAAGTAAGAGTTTGAAGAAACAAGTCTGAGGAATGAGAGCACAAAGCAAGCAGTTCAGTTTGCACAAAGATTGTGCTTGTTTATGAACTATGACATGAAACTGTTTTAAAGATTAACTGTCAAGATCAAAACACAAATATATTTCCATGCATCCATTTCTCCTTTGGCCAACATTAATATCAAGAGTGATGTAACACTTGGCATGGCCTGACAGAACGATCCAGAAACACAGATGTAAAGATTAGAGCTGCATATCCAGTCAGCAAATGATACACCACATAATACCAAATATATAATATATTATGACAATAAGATGAATATTTCTTTATAAATATATGGGTAGTTGACAAATGGACATGGATATGAACAAATACATTTTTATAAGTACAAATATTAGGAAACACTGGGGTAAATTTTAAATGAATTAGTATTTTTATATATGAATTGTAATAGACATTAGACATCTATTATATAATAATACATGCTTACTTTAGTTTCTATAAAATAATGATATTGTCATGTGCTATTCAATACTCTCTAAATGACATGATGAGACCAATTGAAAAAGCTGCTAACTGATAATAAAAACACATTATACTTCATCAAGTGGCTTCATCCTACATCCAGTAGTTTTATCTTAAAATAGTTTAATATTTTTCATGAAGGAAAGTAAAAAGCA
This sequence comes from Hypophthalmichthys molitrix, assembly GCA_037950675.1. Lineage (NCBI taxonomy): Eukaryota > Metazoa > Chordata > Actinopteri > Cypriniformes > Xenocyprididae > Hypophthalmichthys > Hypophthalmichthys molitrix. Next base: position 37,889,765 of record CM075494.1, read on the forward strand.
TGTCATGTCAACTAACCGTATTTCTTTAGTAACTTGTTAAGATAAGCTTGTGCTTATTTGTTTTGTCCTTTACACTTGAATGCATATTATATGTATCATAATATCAATAACATGTAAATACATTAATATATAAGACACATATAAATAATTATGAATCTAGAAAATGGTAACAACATAAATATACTATTGAAAAGTGTTGCAAAGATAGTGAATATACAGGTGCTGGTCATATAATTAGAATATCATCAAATAGTTGATTTATTTCACTAATTCCATTTAAAAAGTGAAACTTGTATATTATATTCATTCATTACACACAGACTGATATATTTCAAATGTTTATTTCTTTTAATTTTGATGATTATAACTGACAACTAAGGAAAATCCCAAATTCAGTATCTCAGAAAATTAGAATATTGTGAAAAGGTTCAATATTGAAGACACCTGGTGCCACACTCTAATCAGCTAATTAACTCAAAACACCTGCAAAGGCCTTTAAATGGTCTCTCAGTCTAGTTCTGTAGGCTACACAATCATGGGGAAGACTGCTGACTTGACAGTTGTCCAAAAGACGACCACTGACACCTTTCACAAGGAGGGCAAGACACAAAAGGTCTTTGCAAAAGAGGCTGGCTGTTCACAGAGCTCTGTGTCCAAGCACATTAATAGAGAGGTGAAGGGAAGGAAAAGATGTGGTAGAAAAAAGTGTACAAGCAATAGGGATAACCGCACCCTGGAGAGGATTGTGAAACAAAACCCATTCAAAAATGTGGGGGAGATTCACAAAGAGTGAACTGCAGCTGGAGTCAGTGCTTCAAGAACCACTACGCACAGACGTATGCAAGACATGGGTTTCAGCTGTCGCATTCCTTGTGTCAAGCCACTCTTGAACAACAGACAGCTTCAGAAGCGTCTCGCCTGGGCTAAAGACAAAAAGGACTGGACTGCTGCTGAGTGGTACAAAGTTATGTTCTCTGATGAAAGTAAATTTTGCATTTCCTTTGGAAATCAGGGTCCCAGAGTCTGGAGGAAGAGAGGAGAGGCACACAATCCACGTTGCTTGAGGTCCAGTGTAAAGTTTCCACAGTCAGTGATGGTTTGGGGTGCCATGCCATCTGCTGGTGTTGGTCCACTGTGTTTTCTGAGGTCCAAGGTCAACGCAGCCGTATACAAGGAAGTTTTAGAGCACTTCATGCTTCCTGCTGCTGACCAACTTTATGGAGATGCAGATTTCATTTTCCAACAGGACTTGGCACCTGCACACAGTGCCAAAGCTACCAGTACCTGGTTTAAGGACCATGGTATCCCTGTTCTTAATTGGCCAGCAAACTCACCTGACCTTATCCCCATAGAAAATCTATGGGGTATTGTGAAGAGGAAGATGCGAAATGCCAGACCCAACAATGCAGAAGAGCTGAAGGCCACTATCAGAGCAAACTGGGCTCTTATAACACCTGAGCAGTGCCACAGACTGATCGACTCCATGCCACGCCGCATTGCTGCAGTAATTCAGGCAAAAGGAGCCCCAACTAAGTATTGAGTGCTGTACATGCTCATACTTTTCATGTTCATACTTTTCAGTTGGCCAAGATTTCTAAAAATCCTTTCTTTGTATTGGTCTTAAGTAATATTCTAATTTTCTGAGATACTGAATTTGGGATTTTTCTTAGTTGTCAGTTATAATCATCAAAATTAAAAGAAATAAACATTTGAAATATATCAGTCTGTGTGTAATGAATGAATATAATATACAAGTTTCACTTTTTGAATGGAATTAGTGAAATAAATCAACTTTATGATGTTATTCTAATTATATGACCAGCACCTGTATAAGCAATAAAATAAACAAAGATACTTCTATAGGGCAGGCAAACTAGATCAATTTGTGCTAGCACAATGCACCTAAATAACACTTATTGACAATTGTCTAACAAGTTAAAATTGCGTCTCAATAAAAATGACCTAAAACTGCCCTTGAGAAATTTTGACCGGTGTAACACCAACTGCTAATCTCTAATGAGTTCAATGGCAGTTTTAGCTACTAGTAAACAAAGATATCTCCACAAAACTAAAACGAAGCTTACCTTCCAGAGTTCAAGAACAACACAAGTTTAGATCAGCACATTTCCGCAGATTGCAGTTGTTGTTATCCGGTGGGACAGATCAGTCAAACACCATGGGACTTGATGGTGGTTTCGATCATCTCACTCAGTGTTGGCCAAAGCTCAAGCCGATCGAAGAATAGTTTTAAAAAGCCTGTTAATCTCCGCCCAGGCTGTCAGGACATGCAGCTGTGATGATTACAGCATCTCTCACCGTAATCACAGCCTGCCTTTGTAACTGGTGTGAAACATTTATTGATTTAATCTGATTTTGTTTATTTCCTTCTGTATTTGTATTATTTTTTATCTTTTTCTTCTTCTCTTAAATTGTTTTATTAATGCTTTATATTTATCTACATTTGTAAAAAAAAAGAAAAAAAAAAAAAAAAAAAAGATTGGTTTAGTGAACTTCACGAAATTTTGTTCCTATATTATCGTTCACAAGTTATGTGAAAATAACGGTAAAGTAGCGGAACTTTTCTTTGGGAATTTGTTGGGGGAGGGAACGTTATCAGTGGAAAACACCTGCGGGGTTTCCTCTTGCACGATATGCGATTGCCTCAGTCTACTTGTGTATGAGGCCGATGACGCATATGATTTTCGCTTCTCCCCAAAAAATATTCTGTGTGTACCAGAGTGGGAGAAGCTGTCGCCCGTTGCTCCACTGATTATTTCCCTTAATTACAGGTATGTTGATCAATCAGGTCTGTTTAAAAAAGAAAAGAGATTTAGTTGACTGATACTGTTACGTTCATACATATGGTACAGAGAGTGTGTTATGAGAGGAAGAATCGGATTTAATTGTTTATGCTGTCTGTGACGCACTTTGTACGGCCTGCATATGGACGGTGCTGAATATATTCCATGTTTTATTCCATTTTGATACGTAATGTGTGTAATATGGGTTTGTACATACAAATGGTATTATAATTGTTTGTTTTATTGTAGGATATTATATCATATATGTTTGAATTAATGTATATGTTAATAATGTAATATAGATATTGTATTTAATATACTATTGTAATATACTAATTATTTTATATTATACACTACTGTAATATATTTATTGTAATAGAATAAGAATATTGATCTGATGTATAAGAAAAACGAGATATTTATATATTATAAGCAGTATAATTGATTTACATTTATATAATTATTTTCCATTGTTGTATAATATCAGTCTACTTGTGTATGAGGCCGATGACGCAAATGATTTTCGCTTCTCCCCAAAAAATATTCTGTGTACCAGAGTGGGAGAAGCTGTCGCCCGTTGCTCCACTGATTATTTCCCTTAATTACAGTTGCAGTGCTGAATCTCATCAAGTGGTCGTGTGTGTGAGAGAGTGACCGGTCTAGAAACGCTACACCTTCATGATAACATGATGTCATACACAGTAATCAGGTTTAAATAAATTATACGATTTAAGTATTTATTGTGAAGTTTTCAAGACAAAATAATGTACTTTGTTACGTTCATACTCGGAGGTAATAAACAACATGTAAGTAAACAAGTGTTACGGTAGCTGCTGTAGAGACGAGGCAAATACGGAAATCCACATTCATACGGGCTTTATTGACAATCCTTGGGTAGAACGAACAGCAACACACATTTAGTCTAACATAAGAACAGACAAGGAGTGCAGGGAAAGTGTCCATTATATAGGGAGTGATGATGATGAAGTCCAGGTGCAGGTGATAAGTGCTGAGGGGGAGAAGACGAGGGAAGTGAGTGCAGGTGTGGAGACAAGAGGATCCTGGGAAATGGAGTCCGGGGAACATGGGAACTGTGACAATAAGTTTAAATTTGTTCGTTGGATCTGTTCAGAGATGTTGTTTGTTCACAGTTTCTATGAAGCTCCTGCTGCATCCTTGCAAGTGTAAGTTGCAACCTAGCAATTTATTAATGAATAGGCTATATAAGATATTTAAGTAAAATTGGGGTGACCCAATGGGGTCGGTAGGATTTTTTTTTTTTTATTTTTTTTTTTTACGTTTTTGAAATCAGAAATATGAGTAAAAAGTATTCATTTCTTTCAAAAAAATGAAAAATCTTACTGACCCAAAACTATTGAACGGCAGTGTATATAAAACTGAGAGCAAATTTATAATACACTCAAAACTTTACAAAAAACAAAAATAAACAAGCAGGCTGAAATATTTTGAGCATAGCTAGAATAAAAACATAGTTTCACTATACACATTTACATTTAAAGACAACTTTTCCAGAATTTATGTGATTTTTCCATGTCCATGGGAAACTATACAAATACATTTAAAATCAAGAAGACAGAAGAAAGAATAAAAAAAGGAAACTTGGTCACTTACTGAACAGTCAGAAAAGAAATATCCTTTCACTGAATATTCTGTTTCGCTCAGTTATCAAATGATCAGCTTCTGCTGCTGATATTAACCAACATAAATACACACTGTGCAGTACTAAACAATAATTGCTTTTTTCTAATGAGTAATAAAAGCTGATAATTTTTAATAAAAGCTTATTGCTTTTCAAACATTAACAAGCACTGTCTCTGAAGCACATTTAGGATTGCTAATATTACATTAAGTTCTGGTAGATCTATTGCCTTGATGATCCTGGTCATTCACTTCTCAACCTGCAGTAAACTCCTCAGTATCCTGGGATTGAAGTTTCTACTCCAGGCATCTTTATTTAACCTGAGCATACGTCACATCACTAGATCCAGCACCTGAAAATATATGAATTAATTCAAAATGCACATTTCTCATTCTTATATGCAGCATTTCATTTCATTGTTAGGTTCTCAATAATGCATGTAGATGAAGTTTTCAGTGGTTTCTTGTGAATTGTGATTAATGTTTTTAGTTTGACGCTCACCTTGATCTGTTTCCAGCTTCAGTTCAGAGTACAGGCCGTCACAACTCTCAGTGTTTTTGACTAGAAGATGAAAACAGTTCATATCACTAGTGCTTACTGTACGTCCAACAGTGATATGAAATATTACATTATAACATGCTAAAAGAGAGCAGAGACTTTTGTGTCGGTTTACCTTTGTTTTCTTTCTCTTTCTTCGGTTTGTTTGTAGATTTGAGTTCAATCTCAGCATATGTGATCTCAGTCGGTCCACTTACACCGTCTACAATGAACAACAGAAAGAAATAAGACAGTTGGTTGAACTTGATTTCCTTTGCAAAAATCACAGTGATACAAAAAAGATGTATTTGATTTCCAGTTTCTTTAGAGAAGAACTACTGAACTCAATATAATGACATAAATTACTTTAAATGACATCATTAGTCACCTGTGCTTCTGTCTCTATTAATAGTTGTGTCAACTGAGTCATAAACATGTGCAGTTCCTGTAATAAATTAATACATTAATTAATTTCCAATAATATATACATTTTTCAAAGATTTTTGTCATGCATCTTATTAATTCAATTCCACATATAAATATTGATGTCATGTTGACAAACTTATAAAAATAAAGTACTAGACATAATATTTAATGTGCTATTAATATTCTAAAGTAAATAAAATATATTTTGCTATGCAGTTTTTGATAAAACCAAATGACATCAAGCTGAAATAAATATATGTATATGTAAGACACTAATTATGTTAAAATTTAGAAGAGTGAAATATCATTTAGTTGTGAGATCTGTCCTGTTAGTTATGAGTTATTCCTAAGTGTCTTTTATCTCATCTTGTAAAGATTTATGGGTCTTTATTAAAGGGTAATGAATAAAGACTGACCCGACAGCAGTGTGTTGTCTTCACTCTGGTTCTGCTCTGATGTCTGACTGATGTTCTGCTGTTGACTGACAGCAGAGGGAGACTCAGATCTTCCACCTAGTCAAACACAAAATGTTTGTATAAATGTTTTGAGGAAAATCTCTGTCATGTATACATGTTTGAGAATGACAAAGTGTTTAGTGACATGATTTTTATTTATTTATTCATTATTGTTCTGTTTCAAAACATTAATCTGCCTCACTGTTTGCTGTCTTCATAGGCAGAAAAAGAAACTGATAAATGAATAATTTGGAGCGCTTTACATATGCAGTAACTTTGTATATCAAACAACTACTGGACAAGATGGAGGACTCACTTCGATGAGTTTCAATGATTTCAATATAGATTACATAAAAATTTTCATCAATACTTTTCAGTATTGAAATAAGAAACCTAATTTAAGATGATCTCCCAGCCTGACCAGCTGAAAACTGTCCAAAAACCCTTTACAACCAGCAAACACACCAGCTTTACCAGGTTGGGAGAGCAGATAAGACCAGAAAACCATCTTAGACTGATGTAGGATTGAAGCTCAAAAGGTTTAGAAACAGATCTAGTGTCTGAAAATGTGTCACTGAATTTTAATATGTCAGATGATGAACCTTTGTTGTTTCTGTAGCGCCACAGCAGGACCAAGAAGACAATGATCAAAACTACAACAGTCAGTCCTGCAGTCACTCCAATTATCACAGGTTGTTTGAGAACATCAGATCCTGAGGCTGGAGAAACATATACATATATTACATTTAGATTAGTGCTGTAAATTGTACAGGAACATTTCAACTGTGTTTAGTTCTTACTCTCACCTCTGACTGAGATCCAGCTCTTGGGCGACTCTCCTCTCTGTGTGTGTTTGCAGAAGTAGAAACCCTCATGTGACTTTGAGACAGTAGAGATGATCATCTCTGTAGTTTGATTCTGGATGAGTGATCCATCTTTATAGAAATCAGCTCTGAGGTTTGATGGGTTTGAATGTTGATATAAACAGTGTAGAGTCAGATTATCTCCTTCAGTCACAGGATGAACAGGACTCTCCAGAATCACATCAGCTACAGAAACACAGGAAACATGAAACATGAACAAAACGGTAACATAATAAAAACAAGACAAAATAAAAATAGATGTTTATATTTTCCACTGCCCACTGGTTTCTGAGTGTTTTGGTGTATTGCTATGATGGTCTGGCTGGTTTCTTACTGGCCAAAGTCACGACTGTATCTAATGCTTCCTGCTTCCTTGTTAACTTTCTTCATGCATTGATTGTAAACTGTCAGTGAAATGAACAAATACAGAAACACAGACTCACAGTGTACAGTGATATTAACAGGATGATATTTCTCTCCAGATTCAGACTGACACCAGTACACTCCAGTGTCCTCTAGGATGGTGGATCTGATTGTACATGTAGATCCTGTTTGTGATCCAAACACTGATGATGAACAATCTTTCAGCCCCCGACTGTCAGTGTATCTTCTGACTGTCCATCCATCAGAGTTACTCTTGTTCTCACAGCTCAGAGAGAGAGAGACAGATGTGAAGTGTTGAGTTCTGCTGGGACTGATGATCAGAGAGACTGGAGGAGAAACACCTGACAACACAATTACAGCTATAATTTAGAAATGTTTGAGAACATATTTAATTTCCTTTATTAAAGACAAACCAATCGTTTAAGTTCTGCATGAACTCACCAGTGACCCACAGTGGTTGTGTGTTGCTGTATGGTGTTTTATATTTTCCTCTCTCTGCTCTGCACACATAAACTCCTGTGTGGTTTAGAGCAGCAGAACTGACAGTGTATTTTCCTCCAGCTCCTCTGCTGCTGTCTGAGAGCAGCTTATAGCAATCACTGAGGTCTGAAAAATACGAGAATGTGAAGTTAACACCTTAAAGAACGACTTCTATTGGATCTGGCCCTTATAAATTACATTTGTAACAAAACTTGAACCTGAATAAACTCTGCTACATTGGTGTAACTCAATATGTTCAGGTTGTTTTAATCAGGGTTTGATCAATGGCTCTTATGTTGTTACAGAGGAGTGACTGTAATGGAGGATTGGGTTCTCAAAGTAGGTTTCAATGTCTGGTGCCCATGAAAGTTTTAGGCAGCGAAGCATGTGTCCTACATAGTCTGTGTCTGGATTCAGACATATTAAATGATATATTTCACTTCAATAAAACCATTTAATTCAGATGAATTAAATTATATAACTGACCTGATGAGACAGTTTGAGTGAACCAGCTGAATGTCCAGCCTGTAGAGGAGCTGTTAACCTCACAGATCAGAGTCACTGGATCTCCTTCAGTCAACCACTTCTGAGGAGAAACACTTAAAACTGCTCTGGGATCTGAAATTGAGAAATCACTCATTATTAACATGTTAAACTTGTGTGTGTTTATGAAGAGATGATCAAACTCACCTGATACTGTCAGTGTAACTTCATCACTGCGGTGTGACCAGCGTGATCCTTCAGTCTCTGATCCATCACAGGAGTATTTACCAGCGTCAGACTCAGAAACAGACCTGAATGTGTGTTCCTGTAGTTCACTGGAAACTCTGAATGAACCTCCTTTATACCAGTTGTACCTCCAGCTAGTGACTCCTTCAGCATCAATGTTACATCTGAGAGTGACTGTCTCTCCTCTGAATACATGATGATCAGGTTTAATGGACACTTTGGCTTTTGGTCTTTCTGTATAAGGACAACAATAAAAAATGAAAATTTTGTGATAACATAATAAATAATTAAAATGTGCTGTTTTTATTGAATGAACAGTTACTTATTAAACATAATCAAGTTAAACTGAAGTGTTGTTCTCTATAGCTGTTTATTCAGTGTCTAATGAATCATTTTCACTAAGTTCTTAGAGCTGATCATTAAATGAGAGAAAACACTTGCCATGTATTGTCACTGTTACTGGTTCACTGTAATCTGTGTAATATCCTCCTCTTCCTGCTCTGCACCTGTACTCTCCTCCATCAGAGACTTTCACAGGATTGGTTGTTTTAGTTGCAGCTTCAGTAGATTCAGAGTTTGGGTTTTTACTCCAGAGAAACTCCCATCCATCCCGTGACAGATCCACCTCACATCTCAGAGTAACTGAGTCTCCAGTGAACACTGAACTCTGTGGCTCAACAGTCAGAGTTGGTTTGGGAAAATCTGTCAATATAAAATTATTGGGAATTTGGGAGCATGAGTTCTGAAACGTTTTCAACAGATGATCTCATTCTCTCTCTGGTAAATTATTAATGTATTTTGATTTCATAGACAATGTAAGAAACATTACAGGGTCAAAAAGACCAACATAATGGACAATGCAAAAACATAAAAGACAATAAAGGTTCAAACCCACAATATTTGTGTTAATAGGAGCTCTTGAGTAAGATACCTAACCCTGGGCTCACTTTCACTTTTTCACTTTATTATAATAAAAATAATAAAATGTTCTTTTTTTTTATTATATGAACAGTAACTTGATTATAAAACACTGACTCAGTTCAGTGGAGCTTTTATATGCTGCAGTCGCTTCTGCTCTGTTCGTTGTATGTGGGGAAACTCAGCGCTGTTTTACATTGTTAAAACAATCATACTAAATACATTTGAGTGTGTTGAAAGTTGTTATAATGTTACTCTGTGTGTTCACTCGGTGGCTGCTGTAAGAGACTTGTTGCACACTGCAGTAATCTAGATCAATATTACAATCTCAAAACTGGATGACTTGTGTTACTAAATGACATGCTATTAATTTAAAAATATATTGTATGATGGAGAAAGATCTCTGATTATGTCATGTTATCCACTTGACAAAGTAGTGTTGTCACTAAGGCATGGTAAAAACATGGTACTCGAGGTAATTCAAGAAAACAAGCGATTCAAACAATAAGACTAGCCGTGTTGAGCAATAACAATGGTTAGTTTTTTAGATAAATGTATCCAAACAGTTGTTCACCTGTCTAAAAAAACATAATATATTAAAGCATCTGGTGTTTCCATGGTTTCTACAAAAGTAAAACTGGAAATCGAGGGGAATGCGGATATGATGTCATTGACAGGCGACACAATGACACGGTCCGTGTCCTGCTTAAAACTGGATTCAAACATTGTTGGAAACATTTGGGATAATGCAAGTACACAAGTCAACAAAATATATAACATTGTTTTAGGATATTTTAATCTAAAAATCTTACATATTGTGCCTTTAAAAGGGTTCAAAACACTGAAAACTGCTCTGAAAAGAAATCACTCATTAATAACATGTTAAACTTGTGTGTGTTTATGAAGAGATGATCAAACTCACCTGATACTGTCAGTGTAACTTCATCACTGCGGTGTGACCAGCGTGATCCTTCAGTCTCTGTTCCATCACAGAAGTATTTACCAGCGTCAGACTCAGAAACAGACCTGAATGTGTGTTCCTGTAGTTCACTGGAAACTCTAAATGAACCTTTATACCAGTTGTACCTCCAGCTAGTGACTCCTTCATCATCAATATCACATCTGAGAGTGACTGTCTCTCCTCTGAATACATGATGATCAGGTTTAATGGACACTTTGGGTTTTGGTCTTTCTGTATGATGACAACAATAAACAATGAAAATTATGTGATAAATAATATAATAAATAAAAATAATAAAATGTGCTGTGAGTGGGGGTCTGCATTCTGATATGTTGTATCTTTTTTATTTAAATGATTATTCAATAAAAAACAATAGTTCATAAAAAAAAAAAAAAATGTGCTGTTTTTATTGAATGAACAGTTACTTATTAAACATAATCAAATTAAACTGAAGTGTTGTTCTCTATAGCTGTTTATTCAGTGTCTAATGAATCATTTTCACTAAGTTCTTAGAGCTGATCATTAAATGAGAGAAAACACTTGCCATGTATTGTCACTGTTACTGGTTCACTGTAATCTGTGTAATATCCTCCTCTTCTTGCTCTGCACCTGTACTCTCCTCCATCAGAGACTTTCACAGGATTGATTGTTTTAGTTGCAGCTTCAGTAGATTCAGAGTTTGAGTTTTTACTCCAGAGAAACTCCCATCCATCCCGTGACAGATCCACCTCACATCTCAGAGTAACTGAGTCTCCAGTGAACACTGAACTCTGTGGCTCAACAGTCAGAGCTGGTTTGGGAAAATCTGTCAATATAAAATTATTGGGAATTTGGGAGCATGAGTTCTGAAATGTTTTCAACAGATGATCTCATTCTCTCTCTGGTAAATTATTAATGTATTTTGATTTCATAGACAATGTAAGAAACATTACAATGCAAAAACATAAAAGACAATAAAGGTTCAAACCCACAATCTTTGTGTTAATAATCTAGAGCTCGACCCACAGTGTCACACCACCAACATCTACAGCAGCAGTCACAGAGACACACCATTCAACAAAGTGTTGTGCAGCTGCAGCAGTTTACATGAACATTTAAAATGATCTACAGTAGATGATAGTGTTGGATAAACTGGTATTGTTTCTGACCAGTAGGTGGTGCTGTCACCAAACCTGACATCTGCTCAGATAAATGGACCGACAAATATTATATATTCAATAAGAATTCAAAGAAAATCTTTGCTTGAGGATTGGTGGCAAAGAGGTATTTGTTGTAGATGATGGATGTTTTTGGATTTATAGTGATTTCTTCACCAAATTCAATTATAACTTTGAGAAAAAAGATTATATGAAAGTTATTAGAAGTGTGCCTTTATCAATGATTAGTATGTTAAAATGTAAAAAAAACCCAACAACATATTTTTATGGTCATTCCCAAGATATTTGATCTTAATTTAGGCAAAATAAGTGATACTGGTAAGGAATGAACACAGATGAGATTATAAGGAATGTTCTTGTGCAGGAAAGCTATCCTGGTCGTATAAGAAGAGATTATATTTTTCAACATCTCAGTAGGAAATCAGTAAAGGAATTCAGAAGCAAATATTTTTTATTTCCCCTCCTACCTAAACTAAAGAAGTGCATTTTAAAATTCTGTATGATATTTATCCAGCAAAGGGATTTCTCAAACACTTGCCACATTTGTAATAACGACCTTGAAACTGTTAATCATTAATTTTTAAAATGTCATTTGTTTTATACATTTTGGACTGAGGTATTTAATTGGATAATATAAAACAAAAAATATTTATTTTCCATCTATTACTTTGGATATGTAACAAAAATGTGGACTTTGTTATAAATTGTTTTATTTTTTTATTCACAATGAATATGAATGTCTTTAAAAAGAGTGAACCCTAAATATACTGAGGCCTTAAAAAAAGTTATAAAGCCAGGAAATCATTTGATTTGTTTAACCATGGGGGGCAGTTGTGGCCTGATGGTTAGAGAGTCTGACTTGTAACCTGAAGTTTGTGGGTTCGAGTCTCAAACCGGCAGGAGATGAAGGTGGGAGGATGAACAGCGCTCTCTTCCACTCTCATTACCCACAACTGAGGAGCTCTTGAGTAAGATACCTAACCCTGGACTCACTTTCACTTTTTCACTTTATTATAATGAAAATAATATAAAAAATAAATAAAAATAATAAAATGTGCTGTTTTTATTATATGAACAGTAACTTGATTATAAAACACTGACTCAGTTCAGTGGAGCTTTTATATGCTGCAGTCGCTTCTGCTCTGTTCGTTGTATGTGGGGAAACTCAGCGCTGTTTTACATTGTTAAAACAATCATACTAAATACATTTGAGTGTGTTGAAAGTTGTTATAATGTTACTCTGTGTGTTCACTCGGTGGCTGCTGTAAGAGACTTGTTGCACACTGCAGTAATCTAGATCAATATTACAATCTCAAAACTGGATGACTTGTGTTACTAAATGACATGCTATTAATTTAAAAATATATTGTATGATGGAGAAAGATCTCTGATTATGTCATGTTATCCACTTGACAAAGTAGTGTTGTCACTAAGGCATGGTAAAAACATGGTACTCGAGGTAAATCAAGAAAACAAGCGATTCAAACAATAAGACTAGCCGTGTTGAGCAATATAACAATGGTTAGTTTTTTAGATAAATGTATCCAAACAGTTGTTCACCTGTCTAATAAAACATAATATATTAAAGCATCTGGTGTTTCCATGGTTTCTACAAAAGTAAAACTGGAAATCGAGGGGAACGCGGATATGATGTCATTGACAGGCGACACAATGACACGGTCCGTGTCCTGCTTAAAACTGGATTCAAACATTGTTGGAAACGTTTGGGATAAAGTACACAAGTCAACAAAATATATAACATTGTTTTAGGATATTTTAATCTAAAAATCTTACATATTGTGCCTTTAAAAGGGTTCAAAGTTATAAGCAAAAGAAAACTGGAGCATGTTTAGTGCTTGACCCCTAAAAATCTTCTGTCAAAATCAACCACTTCTGTGGAGAAATACTTAAAAGTGCTCTGAAAAGAAATCACTCATTAATAACATGTTAAACTTGTGTGTGTTTATGAAGAGATGATCAAACTCACCTGATACTGTCAGTGTAACTTCATTACTGAGTTGTGATCTGTTTGATCCTTCAGTCTCTGATATATAACAGGAGTATTTACCAGCGTCAGATTTAGAAACAGAACTGAATGTGTGTTCCTGTAGTTCACTGGTATTCATGAATGAACCTTCTTTATACCAGTTGTACCTCCAGCTAGTGACTCCTTCATCATATATGTCACATCTGAGAGTGACTGAGTCTCCAGTGAACACTGAACTCTGTGGCTCAACAGTCAGAGTTGGTTTGGGAAAATCTGTCAATATAAAGTCAGTGAAGCATGAGATGTGAAAGTTTTTCAGCAGATCTCATTCTCTCACTGGTAAATCATTAGTGCATTTTTATTTCACAGACAATGTAATAGAGCTGCTGGAAACAAGAAACAAACAAGGTGAAGATTCAGTCAGTGCAATGCAAAGAGTTAAAGGACAACAAAGGTTCAAAGATCACCCTATGTGAGGTTCTGTCATGATCACCAGCTGGAGTGCCCTTGATAGCCACCAGAGGGCACTCCACCCCAGACCACTGCCACTCTATCATGGACTACATTTCCCATAACAGCGTTACATTCAGCTGTGTCTCATTAATCTTGTTAACTCTGTGTATATAAGCCTGGTTCTCTCTGTCATTCTCTGTGAAGTCTTGTATGTGTCATCACTGCATTTCTGAGCGCAACATTGTTTATCTGTTTTCCTGGTTTTGACCCTCTGCTGTTCTCTGGATTTGCCCTGTTTCTCTGTCTCTTGGTCTGCCTGAGTTCCTGTCCTGATATCTGTTTGGACTGTTTATGAACTTTTGCCTGTTTTGTGAATTACGTTTGTGGATTACCCTTCTAATAAATACTGTGTTTGGATCCTCAACCTTTGTGTCTCAGAGCAGTACATGACCGGTTCAAACCCACATCCTTTAGGTTAGAAGCCCTGAGCTCAAAGCAGGGTTTCACTCCACCTACATCTACACCAGCAGTCAAAGAGACACACAATATAAGATAACAAAGTGTTTCAAACTGTTGTTGTAGTTTAAAGGACTTTGTTACTGCAGGTCCAGAAACTCATTTTTATGAAATCTGTTCAAAGTTTTTGTGGTGTCTGTAGAGTCACTAATTTTCAAGACAAAGTAAATGTCAAAAGATATTTTGTTTTTCTATATTTTTCATAACAAAATTTGGCCATGCAATATTTCTGAAGAAATCAGCATTTTTATGAGTGAATGTTTTTGGTGTTTTTTTTCACACCTCAGAACTGTCTGTGTGGTTTTACTAGTCACAACACATGAATCATTTATATAACTTGTTTAAAAAGATGTATTTATAATCATGACACTCCTTTTCACTGCTGGGGTCGGATTCATGAAAATCTTCTTAAAGAAGATAAGAAAGTTCTTAGGATAAATTACTAGAAATTTAAGAAGTTATTTACGCTGATTTTTAAGAACATTCTTTTCAGGAATATGAATACTTCTTAAAATTTCTTAAATACTTAAACTTAAATTTTGTCTTAAGAACAATCAAACAAAGTTTTTCGGAATACAAAATATTTATATGTGTTTTTCTTCAGTGAGAAAATAAGAAGAAAATAGCAGTGAAGATGAATTTTATTCTTAATAATGTCTCATGAATCCGGCTCCTGGTTTGTAACAGAATCACCCATTTGTGATGAAATTTATGAATCAAATTCACTCACCTTCAGTGTGTCCAGAGTGGATGTTTGAAATCAGCACTGAAAATACAAAGTAAAAAACTCATGAAAGATTAAATGTCTCAAGTAAAGATCATCAAACTCATCCGTTGGTTATCCTGATTTTTTTTATTTATTAAGCTCTTCCCGTGAGGGAACCGGCAACCCTGTGACGTCTTCTGTTTGTAAATTAGCTTCAGGTATAAAGGTCTGTCCCACAGACAGAAATGTGGGTTCAGATTCTCTGAAGATCGACAGACTAACATCAATCTGAAGATCTGTGATAAACTGCTACCTTCAGTAAATTCTTCTCCTCACAAGATTTCTGCTCAAGCTTACTTATTTTATGTATTAGAGAAATTGAGTACATTGGTGAGCCACCCAAACAACAGCTCAGTCAAATACAGGAAAATCTAACATTATATTATTACAGTGTGAACATGGAGCTGATCAACTCTGTTATACTTCAGCCATTTTATAAATGCATATTCTTTCTTTGCTTGTGAAACACCATAATTTCACTCTCACGTTTTTTTAGCATCACAGCACAGAAATATTTCATTTCTACGGTGACTGGGAGGGGACATGTTCGGTTTACTTTTGTCGTAGCCATGACATGATATTAACTCGTGGGAATATGATAATATGTATGATAATATGTAGTGGCCACGACAAAACTACACGAATCTGACGTCCCCTTCCGATCACCGTAAATTTCTCTTTAAATTTTTCACTGATTTGTCTGGATGAATGTTTCTGTAAAACACTTCTAGAGTCTGAAAACAGTGACAGTAATAACGATTAACTCATATTAAGATATTTTGTGTGGAAGACTGCATATATGTCCAGATAAACACAAACATCTGTCTGATATTTCATAGATTTCATCATTACAGCAGAGAGAAACTTGATCAGGAAACTTGAAGCCAACAGTCTGATCTAAAGTCTGATTAAAGATAAACTCTTACTAACTAGTGAACATCTACTGAAGACTAACTAGTGAACATCTACTGAAGACTAACTAGTGAACATCTACTAAAGACTAACTAGTGAATATCTATTTAAGGCATCATGGACCGCAAACTGTACAAAACAAACCAACAGAACTGATTCAACAAACACTATTAAAAAGCACAAAACTGAGTGACTGAACAAACAGACTGACCCAAACACAACTGAGTTCATTTCTCTTTCACAAACAGCACTAACTGCACACTTAATCTCTCAAGCTCGTCTTTCACTCATATATCATCAACTAGAGCTGGATCTGAAACTCTGAGAGCAGCATGAAAAAAAAAGAAAAAAAAACAAAAAAAAAAAAACAAAATAACATTAAATAACTTTAGATCCTTTACATAAAATAAGAGCAATGAACATCCACTGAAACACATACGGAGGAAATAATACTCACAGAGCACAAGAGGAAGTTGACTGAGCTCCATACTGACTGAATAATGACAGACGGTTAAAGACACAGACTGAGTTAAAGCCTCAAGACTTCCTGATACCTACAGTCAGATCTTCAGAAACATAATGACAGATTAAACACATACAAATGTACCTCATGTGTTACAGAAAACCTTCTGATAATGTTGATAATCTTGTAACATGTTTTCAGAAAATGTCACACAAGTTTATGCTGAAATGTTGTCAGGACTCATTCAGTATCAAACTGAACAGCATCAGTTTGCCATTATGAGAAGAAATAATTTTGTGTTTAATAAACATGGAAAAGGAAACAATACTTTGATGGATCTTTATTGTAATGATGGTATTAGCTGTTTTTATAAGTTATGAAGCAATTAAAGCATTCACCGCGCTCTCCCAGCTAATTAGGTGCTGAGACCTATACATCAAATTAAGAATACAAAAAAGGTCTGCACTCTGAAGCACTTTAATTAAGATACACAGGAGATAAGATGACAAACGTTTCGGCTCTTCGCCTTCATCAGTGTAACAATTTCATTCACTCTCAATAATAATATAGAAAATGCACTACAAATCCTCAGGTGATCATGATCATAATTAAAGCAATCAGATAATCAGTCCACAGACTCCAGTTTAAGTCCATCTGAAATCACACGTCACAATTAAAGACAATACTAGGAATAATCACACATCTGGCAAAAAAAAAAAAAAAAAAAAAAACATGCAAGAACAATGACCATATGAAAGATATAACTCAGGAAAGAAGGACAAATGATTCCCAGGACTCCAGAATAGCTTCATCAAAAAAAAAAAAAAATGGAAAAATGGTACATCATGTTCTTCAATTTTAAAAGTTTTACATGCTCTTCCACACAAAGAGTATTTTATATTAAATCATGTATAACATGTTCAAGTAAGAATGTGATTTACCTCCTCCAGTGCCCATGTCCAGTGGGATATGTTGGAAAAACATCAAGATCTTTGAGGATTCAAGTAAGTGAACATAAATCAGCCATTCGCAGACATGATGTAATCTCTCCGATTGCTAGACATTTCATTGAATTTAATCACCGTGTTGAACAACTCACTTGTATAGGTATTGAGAAAGTAATGAATTCCTGCTGTGGTGGTGACATTGATAATAAACTCTTGAGAAGAGAAGCTTTTTGGATGTTTAATTTAAAAACCATGTCTCCTGAAAGATTATGATCTTTCTTGTTTTTTATATTGTTTTTTTTTTTTTTGTTTTTTTTTGGGTACAATGTTTATGAACGGTTGCCAATGTTGCCTGATGTGTTATTGTTCCCAATTATCAATTAATTATATCTTCTTCTTTTTTTTTTTTTGATGGAGCTATTCTGGAGTCCTGGAAATCATTTTTCCTTCTTTCCTGAGTTATATCTTTCATATGGTCGTTGTTGCGTTTTTGTTTTTTTGCCAGATGTGTGATTATTCCTAGTATTGTCTTTAATTGTGACGTGTGATTTCAGATGGACATAAACTGGAGTCTGTGGACTGATTATCTGATTGCTTTAATTATGATCATGATCACCTGAGGATTTGTAGTGCATTTTCTATATTATTATTGAGAGTGAATGAAATTGTTACACTGATGGAGGTGAAGAGCCGAAACGTTTGTCATCTTATCTCCTGTGTATCTTAATTAAAGTGCTTCAGAATGCAGACCTTTTCTGTATTCTTAAGTTAAGAAGCAGAAGCTGGTGAACATCTGCTGTTCCTCCACACTGGTTAAAGCCACTGAGGTGAAAGAGAACAAACCAAACCTCAACTATGAGCTCATCTCTATTTCTATTATCAGGCCTCTGACAATAAGAGTGTCGAGTTTGGCACTGATATATTTGTACCTGTGAACAGTTTAATATTCATACTGTTATGATTTCCTGATTGGTCTAGAGGAACACAACAGTATAGATGGTGGTGAATGAATGTGCAGGATATGTAAAAATAATCATATGTGAAATCATTGGCTGTACAAAAAAAAAAAAAAAATGCATGTACAAGAATTATTTCAAATTGTATAGTTATATTCTTTTTGATACAGTTATATTCTTTTTTATCTCCATTTAAATGTAATAATTACTGTAGATTACAGTAGTTTTATGCTGGAAAGTCCAAACTATTGAGAGATTAAATCTTGATTCATTACAGTCAGAGGTCACGATTCTTCTGCTTTTATGTGACACTGCAAGACAAATCATCAACTGCAGGATATTTAAAAAAGGCTGTTTCTTTATTAAACAAGTAAACATAAACAGTTAAAATATGTCATACGTCATTGTTATGTGCAGGTTTAACCTATAGAGCTCTGGAGGTTGACGTCACACAATCTAAACCCTGCCATTTTGGCAGGCCATCAGGAGAGCGCTAGAGCAGCTGTAGCTTTGGTATAACTTTACTATTTCAACATGGTGGAAAGCTGCTGTGGGCCAGGATGCCAGAACAGGCGGGGAAAGCAAAGGGGAAATCATTTTATTGTATTCCTAAAGATCCCGATTGACGACTGAAATGGTTTACTGCAATAAAACGTGCTAACCAACATAACAAAACAACAGATGGTTGTATTTGTATTTTTTATTTTTTGTCTTTTATCTCAGTATTCCTATAAGTGTTGTATAAGGGTTTTGTGTTTAATAGTAACCCTAAAATGATATGAAAGAGTTTAAAATGTGTTAAATAACTGGGCCGATAGGATATTTTCAGTATAACGTTACACATTATTCCACCGGTCACAATTGTGGCCGAACATAAAACACAATTTTTCACACACATTTCCATAAGAATTTCAAAAAATAATTATTGATTATTTCAAGGGGCAACTAATGACACCTCATTTGGATATTTTCATGTCTGGAAAAAAACATTTGGGATTAAACGGGTTAAGATTTCATGACATTTATGATGTCTTCTGTACTCAAGGTGATATAGCTATGCTGGCTACCTACAAACAAGGACAACTAGGGCCGCTTACGTTACCTAACAACACAGTTGACTTAAAGGTCATATCATGAAAATCTGATTTTTCCCGTGTTTAAGTGCTATAATCGGGTCTCTGGTGCATCTACCAGCACAGAAAATGTGAAAAAAGACAACCTCGTAACTTTGTTTTGGTAAGCCTTTCTCTACAAGCATGTGAAAAAATTTAGCCATTCTGATTTCTCTCCCCTTGTGACGTAGGAAGGGCATCTTATTATAATATTACCACCCCCTGAATCTGTATGTTTTCACCCACGGAGCTGCGATTGTTTTCGCAAGCGATGAGTAACACTGGTCCTGGAGTGCAGCAGCAGCAGCTGTCCCGCAGTTTAGCTACAACCCTGATCAAACACACTTGAATGTCTTCAGGATTACTAAAGATACGTGAGGGAAGGTGAGTTGTGTCAGAGCAAAACTCAGGACAGCAGCACTGAAGAACGACCGTCCCTGAGCTCCTGATATGTCTCCGCTATGTAAACATTATCACTGATCTGTTAACGGCTATAATAGTAAACATGAGTCTACATAAACTCCCTGTCATGTGAGCCACTGAGGACAGTGGTGTAATTTTATTTATGAAGGGAATGTGTCCAGATAAATTCATATAGCAATATGTTTAAGTCATTAACACTAGAATGATTCACACGATCGTCAGTAAAACAGGATTTGCACAGAAACTGATTCTCAAAGATGGATTGATACCAACTAGGCATGTGACGATATCAAATTTTCATGTTGCTGAAGCTTTTATCACGGTATACGGTATTATCCAATATTGAAATAAGTTGCAAAAAAAAGTGTTGTCATAGCATAACAGGTTTAAGAACTCTTTTTGTAATAACAAAAAGAACTCTGAATCTTTAAATACAATAATACAATACACAAAAAAATATATAAAGTAAAATTTTCATACAGATTGAAGTGCAAAAGAATTAGGCTATAAAGAACAACAGGTAACACTTTATAATAAAGTCTCATTATTTAATGCATTAACTAAGATTGAGCAATAGCTACATTTGTTACAGAAAGTATTATTTTTTGTTAATTTTAGTTAAGAAATACAACTGATCATTGTTAGATTTATCTCAGGTCCATTAAATAAGTTCTTTGATTTTAGTAATGTTATTAAACAGTAACTAAGAAATTAATATTAACTAAGAATATAATGCTTTATAAGTATTTTTCATTGTCAGTTTGGTAATAATGAATTAACATGTTAACTAATGAAGCCGTATGTCTCAAAGTTTTACTGAACAATAACAAATAATCAGAACATTTCTAATCATTATGGCATGTTGAAATCCAGATTAAAATATAAAAATGTTTTCTTTCAATGTAAGTCTTTCAGTATTAAGTATTTGGTGCTGTGATGAACAACACTGAGATTGAAGCATTTTAAAAACTGTTCAGTAGCGCAGTTGCTTTGTTTACGTGTTTCCGGGGTAACCGCTGCATTCTGCTGTTCTATCAGCGCCCTCTGCTGTCAGAGAGTGAACGTGCACTTTCATTCAGCGCGTCTCCTTCACACGTTCCGCCATGTGCTTCTCATGCAAGTTGGGCTTGTTTACATCTGAGCGCGTGTCCCTTTGACGCAGCATGTTGTGCATTTATAAGGTTGATGGGGAAAGTATTCTTAAATGCATTATGAACATTTTAATAATTGGTAATAAATTATTATTTATGGTATTTTGAAGTGCATTACCGAATATCGGCACATGTCTAATACCAACTGATCCAATTTCATATATATTTATTTTGTGATGTTTGCAAATTGTCCTCCTGAATGTGTTTAGTTAGCACGTTGCTAATGTACTATTAAATGTGGCTAAAGTTAACATTGTTTCTTATACTGTATTCACGGAGACCAGAACCATTTCGTTATTTTCATTTTTAACCCAAAAACACATGTAGTCTGTATAATTCATAAACACATCTTCAGCTTCAGCCACGTTAGCCGTGCAGCAAGCTATCAAAATCATTCAGAACAAGCAAACATAGCAAAACATTCACAAAATACATGCCATCCCTATGTTATACGCTGCATCAAGAATAGTTTGTAATGATCCATTTGCGAGTTATATTTGCTGTTAGATTTTGTATTATGTATGCCTCAGTGTATTGGAATGACGAACGAGCTTGGGGGCGGGGAGAAGCAGCTCATTTGCATTTAAAGCAACCCATCCACAAAAACGGATTTTGCTCACACCCAAATCGGGCAAATTTGACAAGCTATAATAAATGATCTGTGGGGTATTTTGAGCTGAAACTTCACAGACACATTCTGGGGACACCAGAGAATTATATAACGTCTTGTCAAAAGGTCACCTTTAACGTTACCTTTCCAATAACAACGAAGCAGGTTTTAGCCGACAGACTCCAAAGCTGAATATTAATCACAAAATTAGATTCTGTCGATTTGTACCCCTCCAAGCTTTTGTAGGCTTTTAAATAGTCTCCGGAGTAGGACGAGGGAAAGTTGATGAGGTCAGAAAAGGTATCCGTTCCTTTATTGATAAACATTAAAAGCACCCCGGGGCATTATAGGGATCTGTTATGTTTAATCTATTATTTTTTGTACAGGTCTGTATGTTTTTTAATTAAAGTGTGCAATGAACTCTGTTGCCTTGAAACTCATGCTGGCGCCATTCATCCTGCCAGCATGGTGGTGTAAACAGAACGGGTCACGTGATGTCCGGAGCTCTATTGGCAGAGCCCCTGGGCTATAAAAGCCATAGACTGTAAAAGGTAACTTGTAAAGGTTAAAAAAAAAAAAAATGCCCTCAGTGTAAATATCACAAATATGCAGATTTATATATATCAAAGCTGGAATATTCTGAAAGGATATTGCTTCAGAATAAATTTATATTTACACCTAAAAAAAAAAAAATCCTATTCTTTCCAGACAAGCAACTGTTTTACTCAGACAAGTGAATGACCGATTTAGTTGTCCAAAGGACAAGCACATGACAATGTGTATGTAGCCTTAATGGGCTGCATTTCATTCACCATTTCATATTGTCTGACAACAAAACAGAAAAATATATAGATGAAACAATTTTATTGGAAATTTGGCTGTATTAAAATACATTATGTGAGCACAAAGAGGTAGCAGCAGAGAAGCAAATGTAAAGGGCTGACACTTGGCAGAATGCAAATGCAACTTAATGACATAATGAATATTCTAATTGCCGTATGATGTCATCTATTGACATTTAGTGACGTATATATATATATATATATATATATATATATATGGCATTGAAAATTTTTAAAATTGGCATTAAAAAGGCATTAAAAAGCATTAAATTAGATTTGATGAAACCTGTAGAAACCCTGAAAACAACTATAGTTTATATTGTTTATAGTATACTTAAATAAAAAGTCTCCCATGCCCATTTACAGTGGCATAAATCCAATATCGCAGTGTTATTTTACAGAAAATCCTTTGAAAATACATAAAACACTGCTGAAAGTGATATAGTATATTTTGTGCTATAATAAGCAAACAAACAAACAGACAAAGAGGCGTTTTATGATTTTGATCAGTTTTATTCTTTCAGGAGACACAAGACTCTATTACAATCTAGAACATCCTCAGATTTGTATAATTCCTTATATGTGTATCATTTTTTGTCACCTGTGTTGAGCATCACCTCAGCATCATCTGTCTGCCTCCTGGAGATGATGCCAGCTGTGCCAGCTGCTGCTCACTAATCTTCAACAGAAACTGAAACAAAGAAATTACTGTTTATACACAGTTTTTGCACTGTAACAATACCCATTTCTCAAAAGCAAAATGTAGATTTACTGAAATGGCAATTCTATTCAAGTTTGCATACTTGCAGACAGCTTGCCATATCCAAAAAGTATAGTTTTGACTTTGGTCAAATAATAGTTTATCATATTGGTTGCTGTGCTTTCACATTTTAAAATAATAATAATTCTATCAAAAATGAGTATAAGCATTGTAAATGCAGTAATACAGTTTATACATACCAAACGCAGAGTCCTCTCCTCTCGTGCGTCACTCCCCATTGTGTCGCTGGCCGAGGCAATAATCACTTTAGTTTCGCTTTCAAAGATCTCTTTTATTGATGCCATTGATGCTTTTTCATTGCTAGATGTGATTATCCAAATCAGAACAGTCCATAAACTATAAATCCTCACGAAAACTCACAAATACTTCAGTCAAGCCAGCACGCGCGTCAACCAGAACTGAATGTGAGAGATCAGCCTGTGTCAAATTTTTCGGTTTCTGAATGGACCGTCGGCTTGATTGACATGTCCCCACGAACGCTAACTTTCGGGCATGATTTACATACCATCGACATGTCCTCAGAAAACATTAGCACGCTTTGATCGATGGTTTGGAGATTGCGTGTTTCACCGTTCGACAGCGCATTTCCTGTTCTGCACATCCGCGACAAAACAGTTGATTATTTACGAACGAAAGCTCACAGAAATGTGAAAATGGTCTCATTTGGGGAAAAAAAAAAATCCTAAGCTAGTTTGTAGCTGTTTTTGATACTGTTTTAGTTTGATACTGACTTGTAAGAATTTTGCAGTAAAATATCCAAAAACCACTAGGCCAGTGTTATATATTTTGTTCACTTGAGTACTTATAATATTCCAAATGTTTCCAACTATTTGTAAATCGTGAGAAAATTGCAATTTTAACCAAGGCTCCGGGACGTGTGAGGAGTCGCCTGTCAATTGCGTCATACCCACGTTACCCTCAGTTTCCGGTTTAATTTTGTAGAAACCATGGAAACACCAAAGACACTTTAATATTTACATGTTTTAATAGGCAAGGGAACAACTGTTTGGTTACATTTATAGACAGAAAACTAATTATTGTTATATAGCTCAACACGTTTAGTCTTATTGTTTAAATCTAATTTTCTTGATTTTTTTTGCGAGTACCACGCTTTACCATGCCTCAGAGAAAAACACTATTTTGTCAAGTAGCTAACATAGCATAATCAGATGCAGCTTTATTTTTAGTAACAGTAATACTGTTACATGTGCACTCTGTCTTGAACTTGTTTTGGACTTGTGCCATTTCCCACCACTAGTTCGTTCCTATAGTTACTGATCACCTCATAATCACCACCAGCTGTGTTCCATCACCCACCTTGTTATCCTGTGTATTTAAGCCCTGTGTTTCCTGTCCGGTATCGTTTGTATCTAGTGTGGTTGTCTATCCTGTGAACCTACCTGTGGATTTATTAAAAGATGTTTTCCTTGATCTCCTTCGTCGTGCGCATTCCTACAACCAGCTAATGTAACAAATACAGCATTTTCTCCATCATACAATACGTTTTAAAATTAATTACAAGCCATCCAGCATTTAATGATATTCTAAAATTGATCTAGCTTACAGCAGTGTCTCACAGCAGTGTAATGTTATTACATTTTCAACACACTCAAATGTGTCTAATATGATAAACAGAGCTGCATTACCTCATACTCATGACCGGAAAAGCGGAAGCGGCGCCGGTGACTGTGTCATAATAAAAGTTCTGCTGCTCGCGGCGTGTGTTGCGCAATCGCTCCAGCGGCCTCGTTCAGATCCCTCAACACTCGGTCCTGCTCTGCTTCATACTACAGTAACGTTAATAATAAAAGTATGATATTTTTGTTTTGTTTCTGAAGTTTGAATTGTTGTTTTGTTTTCAATTCTAATTATATTTTTGTTATTTCTTAGTTTGTTTCTACTTGCTCTCTCCAGTTGCATTAGATTTGTTTTGTATTTTTTTTTTTTTTTTTATGTTTATAAAGTTTGTATTGTTTCCCTTCATTGGTTTTCTTTTATATACTTATATATTTGTATTTTGTTGGAATTGTGGTTTTGTTACAAGCAACTATTTGTTGATTCGGTGGTTGCAAAATTTGATTTTATTTATTTATTTTGACTGGCTGATTGAGCTTAACCAACCCAGCTCCCAAAGTGACTATTTATTTAATGCGCATCTTCTTTGTCTTGGCAGGGCCCGAGCACCCGGGCCGAGGACTGGCTTTATTTAAGGTGGTGGTATCTTCCTCACGGTGTGCTGTGACTCGTCTTATTATTTATTCATGCGAGTGTGTGTGTGAACACAGTGAAGTGCAGTGATTCACCTGCGGGTGGTGTGGTCTGATTATCCGCCTCTACTGGTAAGCTCTAGTCCCTGGCCCTCGACTTGTTCTAAAACTCTTAGTGGCCCGTTGGACTGGAACAAATGTTTGACAATTCAGAATTTGTAAAGCAGTTTTCACAACACTGATTTAGAAAGTAGCTTTACAAAGAACAAACCCTAATGAGCAAAGCCAAATGTGACATCACAATATTAATGATTATTTTGACTGATTTTGATTCGCATATTGTGCCTTCATCATAGGGAAGTCTTGTGTAGCGCCATTAAGGCTGACCATCAATCCATGCATTTAGTTGACTGCTGCAGTTGTTGCTGTTAAATGATGAAAGATGGACTGGAAGTAGAATTGCTTGAATCTGTATTTTGGACTGACAGTCCACAGACACCACTGTTTTGAGATATATTGACAATGAAGGTCTTCTTTGGTTGTCTATAAGAGTCAATGCTTCAGTGAACCTGGCTGATTGTGTATCCAGGGGACTTACTTGTGAAAAACGTGAGCTGGATCCATGATCCTTCTTTTCTAAAAGAACCAGAGAGCAAGTGGCCTGAGACAAAACATGACCGATCAACAAAAGCAGATGACGGTGAGGTTAAACACTCAGATAAGTGAATCTTGCGTGTGCAGTGGATGGCGCAGATGCTGTGAACAAATTGATCAATTATTATTCTGATTGGTACAAATTAAAGAGAGCCGTGGTATCAGTCCTTCGTTTCAAGGACATGATGGCACTGCAATAAAAAAAAAGAAGTTCAGATTTGTGAAACAAACAAAACCCACAGCAGAAAACTGCAAAGCTCTAACAATGCAGGACTTATCAAGGGCTGAAAAATGAGATCATGAAGTTCATTCAAAGTCAAAGATTAACAGAATAAATTTCTATGTTGTGAAAAGAACGTCTGTTAAAAAGAACAGTTGCATTGCTAAACTGGATCCAGTGCTTCAGGATAGAAAGCTCAGAGATGGAGGTCATCTTGGTAAATTTGCAGTGCCTGAACATGTAAAGCATCCAGTCATTATACCAACATGTCACAACTTTAATTTTAAGAGACATTCATGAGAAAATTTTACAATGCGGAAGGAAATATGCTTTCAAAGTTGCGACAAAAATTCTGGCTTCCTTCTGCAAACTGCATGAAGTTTCTCTCCAGATGTGACATGTAGAAAAAGCAGAGCAAAGGCTGAAGAGCAGAAGATGTCAGAACTGCCACATGACAGAATAATACCAGATCAACCCTTTACTATTTTAGACTGACGTCAAACAAGGTAAAAGTAATGTTAAAAGATATGGTGTATTGTTTACCTGCCTGACAACAAGAGCTGTGCATATTGAAGTTGCACATACACTGGACACAGACTCATGTTTAAAATACCGTCCAACAGTTTGTGTGCAGGAGAAGTCAGGTGTCAGTCATAAGAAGGGACAACAGTACTAATTTCACAGGTGCTGAGATTGAACTGCTCACAGCCTTCATCAGCAGATCAAAAACTGAAAGCAATCTCATGCAGAAACGAATACAGTGTATATTCAACCCACCTTTTGGATCTTGTTTCAGTGGAGTGTGGGAAAGACAGATAATGTCTGTCAGAAAAATCTTGAGACCTGTGCTGTGCTAGGGAGGCAAGAAGGGCAAAGCCTACCCAATATTCTGCGGTGGAAAATGGGAGAAAGACGATTTAATGTTAATAAAATTTCCAGTTATTCATCTAATTTCATGTCTCAGGATGTGTATTTCTTGACTGTAATTTCACCACTGTAATACCATAAAAATGACTGAAGTCGGAACCACCACTGCTCTTTCCCGAATGTGCCGAATATGCCATTCGGAAAACTGTGCTAAGGCGAGTCTGAAGGGATAGAGAATGAGAGGAGGAGGCAAATCCATATCGGGAGACTTGTGCCTCCTTTGGTAAAAAAAAAAAAAAGCCAATCACCTTTGAGTATTTCACTTTCAGCGGTTAGAGTGATGACAATTAATTTCTTTGGTTTATATTTGTTTTTACTGCACGTTCAGTGACATCATTTTTGTAGTGCACATGAAAAGATATTGATGCATATGCCTCAGGCTATGTACTTCAGATCTGACAAGCGTATACAGAAATTTCAATCTTTCCCTTACCCTGGCTACAGTTCCTTTCAGCTTTAAGTCCATCACTGTTCCCTGTTCTAAAGAAAGCTACAGTCACTTGTCTTAATAACTACAGACCAGTGGGTCTCACACCGGTTCTCATGAAGTGTTTTGAGAAGCTTGTTATCCTGAGCACCATACCAGAATCCTCTGACCCACTACAAGTTTGTGTACAGGACAAACAGATCCACAGACAGATCTGTTTCATTTTACCATTCACAAAATTCTAACCCACTTGGAAAATAAGGACAGTTATGCCTGGTTACTTTTTATTAACTACAGTTCGGCATTTAACACTATAATTTCCTTAAAACTCATAACCAAGCTGCATAACCTGCGGCTGCTTCCTGCACTGTTTAACTGGATACTGAGTTTCCTCACTGGCAGATCCCACCATGTTCACCTCGGAAAACACTCCTCCAGCACCCTCATAATGAACACAGGCCCTCCTCAAGGCTGTGTACTCAGCCCTATGCTTTACACCCTCTTCACACATGACTGTGTCACTGCCCAGCCAAACAACATAAAATTTGCAGATGACCACAGTCATTGGTCTCGTCAAGTGTAACGATGAGACGCCTTACCGGATACCTTACTGTCTTAAGTTCCTTGGTGTCCACATCTGTGAGGACCTGGACAGAGAACATCAGTGCAGCTGGTAAAAAAAAGGCCAACCAGAGAATGAACTTCCTTTGGAGATTAGATTAGCCCTGCTCAGTTGCATTCTGCACTTGATTACTGGACTATCATACACACACATACTGTACAAAACTGATATGCATTTGACACTTTTAAAACTACACCGTACACCAACACTCTATTACTTCTTGACACTTTACACTATTTGTTGTACATTACTTGCACTACATCCTTATTTTTATACTGTGAGAAAATATCTACTTTTTTTTTTACTGTTCTTATTGCTTGTTTATTCTTTTTAATCATATTGACTCTGTTGTATGATTGTCTTACTGTATTGTTTATTGTTCTTGTAAAGGGTTAGTTCACCCAAAAATGAAATCTCTGTCATTAATTTCTCACCCTCATGTCGTCCCAAACCTGTAAGACCTTCGTTTATCCTCAGAACACAAATTAAGGTATTTTTGTGCTGCTCACATGACCAGAGCCGGCCAACACTGAGCCCGCGTTCGGACGTAAACACTGAAGCTCTGCAACGAAAATAGCGCAGTGTGACAGGAGACAGATGAATTTGTTGAATAAAGTCATTATTTTTGTTTTGATTTTGCGCACAAAAAGTATTTTCGTCACTTCATAACATTACACTGTAGTCACTTCGACTGTTTTATCGTTGTCTTTAATACAAAGAATGTGGGCTCAGTATTGGCCACGTGAGCAGCATGATGGATGCCTGTGATGCTGACGACAATGTCGTTGCTGCAAAAATATCTTAATTTGTGTTCTGAAGATGAACGAAGGTGAGGGTGAGTAATTAATGAATAATAAATTTCATTTTTGGGTGAACTAACCCTTTAATGGTTGTCTCTTAATCTGTATATATTGTCCTTGCAATTTATTGTTTTCAAACTCTTTTAGAAATAAATTTAATATAAATAATGTTGACTGGAATAAAATGATTTTATCCACTCACTTCAAAAACTGACACTGCAAAAACTAAAGAGACATCAAGGCAATTTCAAGCAAAATGAAACATGATGCACAAAACATCTGTCTGAACACTAGTATGTAATACACAACAGTCAAAACCACAATATTGGTAAATATAATTGTGTGAATTCATTGGTTTTATTAAAAACCTGTGACGCTGTCACATAAAAGACATGTTTTACCGCTCTATTTATTACAATGATTATATGTATAATAGAGTTTTAATTGGTTTACATGTTTTTTAGTCCATTTTATTCCTCTTAAGTGTGTATGTCTTTAAAAAATGAATGGTTGGCCAGTCACATGACAGGAAGCACATGTGTATAAAGAGAGCAGCATGGCAAATGGTCACTCATTAACAGTCACAACTTACCTGAATTGTGGAGTTTCCTACCTGTGGAATTACCTTTCTAGAATCTATTGCAAACTTTTGGATTATCACTACCATGGATAGTGATGGGCAAATGAAGCCTCATGAAGCACTGAGGCTTTCCTCTCATTGTTCCAGGAAAAGATTTAAAACTTCGAGAGTATCGAAAACAGCACCATCTGGTATTTAGTAAAAATAAAGCAGCCAAAACCCTGTGAAAGAAGCTTTGTTGGATGAAGCGGCCACCACACATTCCATGTTATGTGCTCAAATAAAAGTGTGTGTGTTGAATTTCTCTCTGTGATAAATTCATTTACCCATTAAACTGTGGCATTTAATGCCAGTATCAATATCAATGTGATGTAATAAAAGAATAATGTACATATCCTATATGAAATGCATAGGGCAAATATTTTATTTTTTTCTGAAATTTGTATTCTTCATATTACTTGTATGACTGCGTATTTAAAAAATGTAATTGAATAAGTCTCAATGAAAGCCTACTTGTAAAGTAATGGCCGGTTTCAAAACACTGCTTAGAAGTGTTACAAATCTTTTGTTTCAAATCAGTGGTTCGGAGCACCAAAGTCACGTGATTTTAGCAGTTTGGCAGTTTAATATGCGATCCGAACCACTGATTCAAAACGAGATTTGTAACACTTTGACGCTTCATGAAGCAGTGTTTTGAAATCGCCCGTCACTAGATATTGTCATTAAGTCGTTATTTAGTTTTTTTTTTTGGTGCGCAAAAGTATTCTCGTCGCTTTATAATATTAAGGTTGAACCACTGTAGTCACATGAACTGTTTTAAATATGTTTATAGTACCTTTATGGTATTGCTGGCAATAGAGGCCTCACTGAGCCATCGGATTTCATCAAAAATATCTTGATTTGTGTTCAGAAGATGAACGAAGATCTTACGGGTGTGGAACGACATGAGGGTGAGTAATAAATGACAGAATTTTCAATTTTGGGTGAACCCTTTAAATATGGATTTTTTTTATTTATTTTTTTTACACAAACGAATTGCTTTGCTTCAGAAGTCCTTTATTAACCCCTGTTCACTGCCATTATAAAGCTCAGATGCATCAGGATATTTATTAATATTTCTCCAATTGTGTTCATCAGAAAGAAGAAAGTCATACACCTAGGATGGCTTGAAGGTGAGAAAAGCTTGGGCTAATTTTCATTTGAAAGTGAACTAATCCTTTAAACAACGTGGCACTGGATGTGAAAATGATAACTGCGTCAGGCTCAAACTAGCAAAAAACACTTGTGTTGTGCCTGACACCACATTGCGCCACGTGTATGATAGGGCCCTTAATCTCAATATTTCAGATGACCTGAAACTTGTGAAGAGATGACGCCAACTCCTGCAAGGACTTCAGATGACACCAGCTCTGAATCAACATGAACAGTGGTTCATCTCAACTAGGAACCACATTTTCAAATAGTCATTAAGGAATATATGGAAGTAAACTTCCAAAATATTAATTCTGTTTAAAAAATACAACCTATAATATTCAGCAGGCAATTTTCGGTCCATTTTATTTCTCGTCCACAAATTCAGTGGTTCAAATTTCAACATTTCACATCCGGGAACTGCAGGAAAAGCAGTAGAGTACCGAGCATA
The DNA here is from genome assembly GCA_037950675.1 of Hypophthalmichthys molitrix. Taxonomy (NCBI): domain Eukaryota; kingdom Metazoa; phylum Chordata; class Actinopteri; order Cypriniformes; family Xenocyprididae; genus Hypophthalmichthys; species Hypophthalmichthys molitrix. Next base: position 37,921,134 of record CM075494.1, read on the forward strand.
ATCTCCATCTGCTGTTATTTTATGAGGCGCCAGACTGGACAAAAGCGAGGCGAACGCCGCGAGCGAGCGACACTGCGCGAGAGAGACCGAGTGTGTCCGAGAGCGAGCGAACCTGCGCGAGAGACCGAATGAGCGTGCGAGAGAAACCGAGTGTGTCCGAGAGCGAGCGAACCTGCGCGAGAGACCGAATGAGCGTGCGAGAGAGATTGAGTTGTCCGAGACTGAGCGACACTGCGCGAGAGAGACAAAGGCCCAATCCCAATTCTACCCCTTACCCCTTCCCCTTTCCCCTACCCCTTCGTTTTGCGCGTTCACGTGAAGGGGTAGGGTGTCTCGATTCTCTTTTGGCTGGAGTGGTAGGGGTAAGGGGAAGGGCCAGATAGCCCTTCAAACGAAGATTTTTCAGGACCACACTTCGAACGAAGGGGTATGAGAAATTTCCCTGCATACACCGACGACCGTGCTGCTAGAATGCGTGTAGTGATATTTCCACTCAGGATCGATCATTTATGTGTTACCTGGCTGCCAGTTTCTCCGTAGCTTGCTAAACGCGCTATTTGAATGATGTGAACACAAATGAGTAATACAGTTAAAAGAAATATCTGGTCATCCTTCATAGCTATTTACATCTCGTATCGTCTGTAAACTCTTGCGTTACCAAGGCAACAACTGACTCGTTTGTATTGCTTTGCAAAGAGGTCCGTTTTCGCAGCACCACAGTAGAAAACGAAACCATATCCGTACCGTCCGGCTCAGCACGGAATGGAACGGTTAAACAAACTCGGGAAACTCGAAGGCTCATACGTTTTCGAACTGAAACCGAGCGCCGTCCAAAATACAGCGCAAAACAACGCTGGGAGTGAGTAATCTGTTAAACGTGCTCCTGCTTGATTTCTGTTGATATGCGCACTTCATTGCTGTTCATACTGGTTAAATGTTACAGGACACTAATAAAAGAAACTAGGTATGATGACGTTTGTAATGGTGTAGTAGTGGTGTCTCATTTCTTAGGGGAATATTTTCACCCCTACACCTTGCCACTCTGTTTCAAGGGGCAAGGGGAAGGGCGAAGGGGTATAAAAGAGAATTGAGATTGGGCCAGAGTGTGTCCGAGCATTAGTACATTAGTAAACACTGATCAGATTATATGCAGTCATTTAAACAATTCTAATGTAGGAGTGGAATTTGGGGACCAATATTACAGTTTCAAAACTGGGATAAAAGTTTAATAGAAAGAACACAACAGCCATGTGCAGTGTTAATGATAACTCTTTTGTCATGTGCTATATTTACTAACATAACGAGAAAACGTTTTTTTTTCTTTTTTTCTTCTCTTCTCAGACCTGGGCGTGACCAGTTTCATCAGAGACCTCTTGCCAGATCTATTCAAAATTGGTTTAATGTTGGCTTTTTTTTAGTGGTCTCTTCTTAAGGTTTATTGACAAACTAGTTCTTTTCATTGGACAGTGCAATTTACACTTTTCTCTTTTTAACATTGTTTTTTTCCTCTTAAAAGTTATCATAATGATTAAAATATAAAGCAGTATAGTTTTAAAATGAAGATTCTCATTATTTACTTACCCTGATGCCATTCAGGTGTACATGACTTTCTTTATCAGAACACAAATGCATTTTTTTCTTTTATTTTGTATGCATCTACAGATTTCAAATTTCTTTCTAAAAAATGTCTCTGTTCTGCTGAAGTTGTGCATCAGGGTAAATGAATAATGAGAATTTAATTGAACAAATGAACATATTTTTTTAAAGGATTCATGTTAAAGCAAGTGCTATTTTCCTTTTTCTTAACTTCCTGTTTATAGGCTATATATGTTGGGATTCAGTTTGGGTCAGTTTCAGCCAATTTGACAATGCCTTTAATAAATAGCAAATTATGTACCATAATCTATGAAGATGTTTTCTTTATTTGCTGGTGTTTTTTCTATTTGCATTTTTTCTTATTTTTTTTTCTTATTTGCATGTTTTCTTCAGTTGCAGCGCGTTGAGCTCTCTCGGCCACCGTACATTATCTTCAAATGACATTGAAGTTAGAAATGTGTACACCAATGTTGTATGTAACTTTAGAGCACCTATACTATATCACTGTATTTAGTCTATAAAGATAAGTTAAGCATATGTCTCGAAGGCAGGGGAATCCTGGAGTATGACGTATTGAAGGAAACCCCAGTACTGCAGCAGAGCGCCGCGATATAATGAAAATTATATGTCTACCTCAGATTTAACGTTTGAACTGTACATCAGCATCGGGGAATAACATTATAATCTCGTTCACTGTAGAGAAAGCTGCTTACATGTAGGCTACACAGGGAAAGTAACAGTGAAGACATTGAATTAAATGTAAACAACTTTTGTGTCTTTATCAGCTTTTCTGCATATATACTGTCCCTTATAATAATCACACATACACTTACCGCTTACTCCGTTAATGTAAATCCATTTTAATGAATGAATAACTGTTGCTCTGTTCTTCATCAACACGCGCTTGCACCACCTGCTGGTGAGGTCAGCTAACAGCAGATGGAGATTATGCTCGGTACTCTACTGCTTTTCCTGCAGTTCCCGGATGTGAAATGTTGAAATTTGAACCACTGAATTTGTGGACGAGAAATAAAATGGACCGAAAAGTGCCTGCTGAATATAATAGGTTTATTTTTAAACAGAATGAATATTTTGGAAGTGAAATCTGAAAGGTGAATATGGATTATTGAATTTTTAAAAATGAAAATGTGTGTGAACTGTTTTGAATTGAAAGATTAACAGCTTAAATATACAACCATGCTGAATTTCAGCCCATGCAAGGCCTAAAAATACAATGCATTAAAATACAAGCACGGTTAATGCAATGCATAATTTTTTCAAGTAGTGCAATTCAACAAGCTTTTTATTTCAAAAACATGTATGGCATTAGTTTACTTCCATAGTAATGCACATGCTTCCAAATGACAGTGTGTTCATGTGGTTATAATGTGAATCATGCAAACATCCAAAAGAGAAAAAGCCTTACACTGAAAAGAATTGCACTGTTTTACATAAAGCAGAACAAAATAAAATATTAAACTTTCACTTGAAAAGCTACTTAAATATGCTGATAAATAGCAGTAACTACAAACAGACAGTCTGTGTTTTCAGGATTAAGAAAGGCATTTTATTTTAAATAAAGCAAAACATACATTTTAAGTTTCCTTATTATGGGAGGGGATTATGGAAACTAAACTGAAGTGGAAGGGATGTACTTGTGATGCTAAAGCTCAATGAAGGTCTGATCCATATTACCAATAATATTTTATTTGATCAAAAACAGCAAAAACTAAATGGATTAAAAAGGTTAACGTCCATGTTTCTTGTTAAAGTCAACATGTCAATCAAAATGTACCCTTACTTTTTACAATGAAATCAATTCCTGGTGGATAAAATCAAATGGGAATGAAATCAATAGAAGTTAAGTGGGTTGGGAAAGTTGGTTCATGTTGACTTTAGCAACCATAACTTGACAAAAGGTTAGTCGTGGTGAATCAGGAGTGACTCCTGTATGTCATACACACAGAGAAGAACAATAATAAAGAGGATTCATTCCTGCATTTAAATGAAGTTGTCTCTCCAGTAATAATGATCTGCCTGAGCTTGTGACTGAGATATTGAGAGATTCTAGGAAGATGCTGAAGTTTTCTGACCGTCACAACAAATGAATCAGACTGAAGTTTCTTCCTCTTCAACAGATGTAACTGTTAAACACACACAATAACAATCATTTACTCATGGGTATATTTGTTTTTCTCTGCATGTATTGCTTTTATGAACTACAATCATCTTTTAACTATATGAGCTTAACCAAATCTGACTAGAGAAACTGACAAAAAAGCATGTGTGTGTCAGTGAGGGAATATGTGTATTTGCAGGGGATAATTCACACAAGTGACAGATTCAATTCAGAATTTGTAAATCAATTTCACAAAACTGTTTTTGAAGCAGCTTTACAAAGAACAATCCTGAATGTGACGTCACATAATATTAATGATTATTTTACTGATTTGTTGGTCAATTAAATAATAATGATAATAATGACTTGTAATAAATCACTGGGGTGTTTTACCTCTCATTCTGCAGCATTTGTAAATCAGCACGACTGTCACTAGCAGATATGGACAAGCTGCCAGTACAGAACTGAGTATGTTGAGGACAGAGATCTGAGAGTGAATGAGAGCCTGAAAAAGACACACACAAGCACTTTATCATGAACTATATCTGAACGAGGGCATATGAAGACATAAATCACTCACAGTTTCATTGACTCTCACCTCTGACTGAGATCCAGCTCTTGGGCGACTCTCCTCTCTCTGTGTGTTTGCAGAAGTAGAAACCCTCATGTGACTTTGAGACAGTAGAGATGATCATCTCTGTAGTTTGACTCTGGATGAGTGATCCATCTTTATAGAAATCAGCTCTGAGGCTTGATGGGTTTGAATGTTGATCTAAACAGTGTAGAGTCAGATTATCTCCTTCAGTCACAGGATGAACAGGACTCTCCAGAATCACACCAACTACAGAAACACAGGAAACATGCTGATTGCATAAAGAGTAAGATTATATGATCAATATGGTAACATAACAAATAGATTTCTATATTTCCTGACAAAACTAGATTTTTATTACAACTTGCACATTAAGTTTTTTGTTTGTTTTTTTTGTTTGCTTGCATGCTTTTTGCGCATTGATGCTTCATGCTCTTGTTATATCAGTCTGTTCATGCACTGATTGTAAACTGTCAGTGAAATGAACAAATACAGAAACACAGACTCACAGTGTACAGTGATATTAACAGGATGAGATTTCTCTCCAGATTCAGACTGACACCAGTACACTCCTGTGTCTGATGGGATGGTGGATCTGATTGTACATGTAGATCCTGTTTGTGATCCCCAGAGTAATGATGAACAATCTTCCAGCCCCCGACTGTCAGTGTATCTTCTGACTGTCCATCCATCAGAGTTACTCTTGTTCTCACAGCTCAGAGAGAGAGAGACAGATGTGAAGTGTTGAGTTCTGCTGGGACTGATGATCAGAGAGACTGGAGGAGAAACACCTGACAACACAATTACAGCTATAATTTAGAAATGTTTGAGAACATATTTAATTTCCTTTATTAAAGTTCTGCATGAACTCACCAGTGACCCACAGTGGTTGTGTGTTGCTGTATGGTGTTTTATATTTTCCTCTCTCTGCTCTGCACACATAAACTCCTGTGTGGTTTAGAGCAGCAGAACTGACAGTGTATTTTCCTCCAGCTCCTCTGCTGCTGTCTGAGAGCAGCTTATAGCGATCACTGAGGTCTGAAAAATAAGAGAATGTGTAGATTTCACCTTAAAGTGGAACTTTGTCGATTTCAACCCACTTTGTGTCGTTATAGTGTTGGTAGTAAATGAACAGTGTTTACTCATTACGAGTTATTCATATTTATTTGTCAGCAAAGGTCTGCCAGATAACACTGTAATGATGGGTCAACAGAGTGGGGATCCATTTGCAGCTTTATTGATACAGTCACCAACAATAACAGGGCAAAGGCAGAAACATAAACTGGGACAGGCAAAGGTCGTGGCAGGCGGCAGACAAACAGGGTCGAGTCACAGGCAAGGATCAGGGCAGGCGGCAAACAAACACAGTCCAGTACACAGGCAGAGATCAGGGCAGGCAGCAGAGAATCACAGGGTAATAAACAGTCCAACGGCAACAGGGTAACAGTCCACAAGAAAACGCTCAGAAATGATCACCGGGGCAAATCAAGACTTCGCGATGTGTGTGCGTGTGAGGGTGGCTTAAATAGTGTGAGTGTGATGGGGTGCAGGTGCGTGTGCAATCAGTCCCAGGAATGAGGGCCTATGGGTAATGTAGTCCGAATGGGAAACAGTCAATATTCAGGTGATGGCTCCCTCCGGTGGTGTGGAGGATGAGGCGTGGGAGCCACATTCGTGACAGAGCCCCCCCCCTGCGAGCGGCTCCAGACGCGAGGAGGCGGACGCCGGGGTCTACCACGAGGTCGAGGGGCCGGTCTCTCCGGATGCGTCCGATGAAACTCCTCTAAGAGAGATGGGTCCAGGATATCATCCGCGTTAACCCAGGATCGCTCCTCCGGGCCGTACCCCTCCCAGTCGACCAGATATTGTAGTCTCCTACCCCGGCGCCTGGAATTGAGTAGCTCTCGAACCTGATAGGCCTCCTCGCCTTCGATCATCAAGGGCGGGGGGTTGTGGGCCACGGCTCCCTCCGCGTCTCCTCTCGGACCCCCGGAGGGTTTCAGCAACGACACATGGAAAGTGGGAGAGACACGGTAATTAGCAGGTAGCTTTAAACGAAATGAAACAGGTGTAATTTGTTTGAGAATTTGGAAAGGCCCTACAAACCTGGGACTAAGTTTTCTGCAAGGAAGTCTGAGACGTAGATCCCTTGTGGACAGCCAGACCCATTGACCCACGGCATATTCAGGATTGGGGCGACGATGTCGATTGGCTTGAGTTTCCTGCCTTCTTACAGCCCGCTGTAGATGGTGATGAGCCAAATCCCAAGTCTCCTCACTTCGCTGCATCCACTCGTTTACTGAAGGCAGATTAGATGGTTCCCCGGACCAGGGAAATAGAGGTGGTTGAAACCCCAGGACGCATTGGGAGGGTGTGAGCCCAGTGGCAGGTTTCTGAAGTGAGTTTTGGGCATATTCAGCCCACATCAGGTAGCGACTCCATTCCGGTTGGTTCTGTTGGCAGTATGTGCGTAGGAATCTGGTGAGTTCTTGGTTCATGCGCTTGGTCTGACAATTGGATTCGGGATGGTACCCAGAAGTGAGGCTGACGTTGACATTTAGTTGCTTGAAGAATGCTGACCATACTCGAGACGTGAATTGGGGTCCTCTGTCTGACACAATATCCTCCGGTAGGCCATAGAAACGGAATACGTTGTTGCACAGAACTTCAGCCGTTTCAAATGCTGTAGGTAATTTGGGTAGTGGGATGAGACGACATGTTTTTGAGAACCGGTCAATCACTGTAAGGATGGTGGTTTGACCGCGGGAGTCAGGGAGATCAGTGACGAAATCAATGGCTATATGTGACCAGGGACGTTGAGGAATGGGTAATGGCTGCAACAGCCCCGCTGGAACTTGATGAGTTGACTTGGAAGTTTGACAGAGTGAGCAGTTGTTAATGAATTGAGTGGTGTCAGTGGCCATGGTCTCCCACCAGAACCGATTTTGCAGAAGGTGTTGCGTGGCCGTAATGCCCGGGTGACCTGAACTGGGCGAGTCATGAACCTGATGAAGTAACTGGCTGCGTAGGTGTTCAGGGACGAAAGTGCGATTAGGTGGACAGTCTGAAGGTGGTGTGGTTTGTTCGTTGGCTTGGGTGATTTCAGTCATGACGTCCCACTGAACCGGAGCGAGTAGCAGTTTGGTGGGTAGAATACTTTCTTCCTTAATCGACCGTTCCACATCCTCAGACTGGCGGGAGAGAGCATCCGCTTTGACATTCTTTGAGCCGGGACGGTAGGTTACTGTGAACTGGAATCGTGTGAAGAACATGGCCCATCTTGCTTGCCGGGGGTTTAGACGTTTTGCTGAACGAAGGTATTCCAGATTTTTGTGATCGGTGAGAATCGTGAACGGGTGTTGTGCTCCCTCTAGCCAATGGCGCCACTCCTCCAACGCCGCTTTCATGGCCAGTAGTTCGCGATTGCCAACGTCGTAGTTGCGTTCTGCTGCTGACAATTTCCGTGAGTAGAAAGCACATGGGAACATTTTTGCGGGATTATCTTGGCGCTGAGAGAGAACAATGCCAGTACTGGAAGCGTCGACCTCGACTATAAAGGGGAGTTCCGGATCTGGATGACGGAGAATGGGTGCTGACGTGAATCGTTCCTTTAACTCTTGAAAGGCGTGCACCGCCTCAGGGGACCAGAGAAGGCGTGGTGATTGTCGTTTGGTCATGGATGTTAATGGTGCTGCAACGCCACTGAAGTTTCTTATAAAACGCCTGTAGAAATTAGCGAATCCCAGAAATCACTGTAACTCCTTCAATATGCGAGGCTGGGGCCATTCAAGCACTGCTTTTACCTTACTGTCGTCCATGGCCACTCCCTCTTGACTGATGACATAGCCCAGGAAAGACGTTGAAGTGCGGTGAAATTCACATTTCTCCGCTTTGGCGTACAGCTTATGTTGAATGAGGCGTTGAAGCACGGACCTGACATGTTGGATGTGTTCTTCGAGATTCTTGGAGTATATGAGAATGTCGTCAATGTAGACGATGACCCAGCGATTGAGCATGTCCCGAAAGACGTCATTGATAAACGACTGAAAGACGGAGGGACTATTGGACAGCCCGAACGGCATAACGAGGGTCTCGTAGTGGCCAGTGGCAGTAGAGAAAGCCGTCTTCCACTCGTCGCCCTCTCTGATGCGGATCAGGTTATAGGCACAATGGAGGTCCAGCTTGGTGAAATATTTGGCTTGCCTTAGTTGTTCTAGAGCTGCGGGGACCAATGGTAGTGGGTAGCGGAATTTCACCGTGATGTCATTCAAGCCACGATAGTCGATACAGGGTCGAAGACTGCCGTCCTTCTTTTTGACGAAGAAGAAGCCGGATGCCGCCGGGGATGTAGAAGGTCGAATGAATCCTTTAGCCAGTTCCTCCTCAATGTAGGTCTTCATGGCAGCAGATTCCGGCTGTGACAGGGGAAATATTCTGCCCTTAGGGGGCGTGGTACCTGGCAAAAGGTCGATAGCACAGTCACTGGGTCGATGAGGGGGTAATTCTGTGGATTTCTTTTTGCTGAAAGCGATCGCCAGGTCAGCATAATTAGCGGGTACATCGGGTGCGTCGACGTTGGGCTCGTGAATTGAGATGGTTTGTACTGGTAGTGGGGTGATCTGTTTTAAACATTGTCCATGACAAGCGGCATCCCACTGAACGATTTGACCCTCCTTCCATGAAATGAGCGGGTTATGAATTCTGAGCCACGGGAGACCAAGGATGACTGGGTTATTGGGTGAATGGATCACGTAGAAACGGATGCGTTCGTGATGAAGCACTCCGACTTGCAGTGTGAGCTCGGAGGTGATGTGCGCCACCTTTCCTCCTCCGATGGGTCTCCCATCTAGCGCTTCCACTGTCAATGGAGAGTTGCAGTCCGTTAGTGTAATGTTATGTTCCTTGATAAATGTATCAGACATGAAGTTGCCCGCTACCCCAGAGTCCAGTAAAGCATATGTGGTAATATGTTGTTCATTTACGGTTATTTGTATGGGGATTTTGAGGCAGTTAGTGGAATAATGGGAACTCACCGCCTTCGGGTTGGCTGGGTTAGGTCGAACGGGGCAGTTGAGCTTGATGTGACCGGCTTGACCACAGTACAAACATAGGTGAAGTTGTCGTCTTCTCTCTCTCTCCTCTGGATGAAGTGGGGTGTATCCGAGTTGCATGGGTTCCATTGTGGGATTGGTGAGAGAGGGTAGATGAACGGGTCGCCGTGAACGAAGGAGATTGTCGATGTGGATAGTTAATTCGATGAACTCACTAAGCGATCTTCCCTCGTCACGGCATGCGAGCTCAGCTTGTAGTTCCAGAGATAGTCCTCTACGAAACAGTAGTTTCAGTGTGTCCTCAACCCAGTTCGTTTGAGCGGCGAGGGTTCGGAAATGCAATGCGTACTCAGCCGCTGAGGTTTTACCTTGGCTTAGCGACAGCAGTTGATCCCCAGCGCTCTTGCCACCTTCCGGGTGTTCGAAGACCTCCTTGAAGCTCTGAAGAAAGGCAGAGAAGGTGGGGAACACAGAACTGTCCTCTCTCCACACAGCCGTTGCCCAATCCAGCGCTTTACCAGTCAACAAAGAGCAAACGAAGGAAATCCGACTGGTTTCGGTGGGATAGAGAGATGGTTGCTGGTTGACAAAGAGGGAACATTGGAGTAGGAATCCCTTACATTTCGCGGGGCTACCATCAAACTTCTCCGGGAGAGCGAGACGTGGATTGATTGTGGGAGCAGCATGGAAGGCCTGACTGACGGAAGCCGCGGGTGGAGGTGTGGCGGCCTCGGTGGCGGTGAAGCGAAGACTCTGCAGAGTTTTCACCAGCTCCTCGGTAAGAGAAGTCAAGCGGTTCAGTTGATGCTGGTGAACCGCGAGCTGATTGGCCTGGGCAGACAGCTCGGTGGAGATCTGCATGAACGCTGCTGGATCGTTAGTTGGCGAAGTCTTCTGTAATGATGGGTCAACAGAGTGGGGATCCATTTGCAGCTTTATTGATACAGTCACCAACAATAACAGGGCAAAGGCAGAAGCATAAACTGGGACAGGCAAAGGTCGTGGCAGGCGGCAGACAAACAGGGTCGAGTCACAGGCAAGGATCAGGGCAGGCGGCAAACAAACACAGTCCAGTACACAGGCAGAGATCAGGGCAGGCAGCAGAGAATCACAGGGTAATAAACAGTCCAACGGCAACAGGGTAACAGTCCACAAGAAAACGCTCAGAAATGATCACCGGGGCAAATCAAGACTTCGTGATGTGTGTGCGTGTGAGGGTGGCTTAAATAGTGTGAGTGTGATGGGGTGCAGGTGCGTGTGCAATCAGTCCCAGGAATGAGGGCCTATGGGTAATGTAGTCCGAATGGGAAACAGTCAATATTCAGGTGACGGCTCCCTCCGGTGGTGTGGAGGAGGAGGCGTGGGAGCCACATTCGTGACAAACACATTGTATGTACACTTCCGGTCAAAAGTTTTTGAATTTTATTTTATCCTTTAGAAATTATTCTAACATGCTGATTTGCTGCTCAAGAAACATTTATTATCGTTATCCATTTTGAAACAGTTGTGTACTTTTTTTTTTTCATGATTATTTGATGAATATAAAGTTCAAAAGAACAGCATTTATCTAAAATACAAAGTTTTTTGTAACATTATAAATGTCTATACTGTCACTTTTGATCAATTTTATGCATTCTTGCTGAGTAAAAGTATGAATTTCTTTAATTACTTTTAAATAAATAAATAAATAAACTTACTGACTCCAAACTTTTGAACGTTAGTGTATAATATTACAAAAGCTTTCTATTTCAGATAAATGCTGTTCTTTTGAACTTTCTATTAATCAAATAATCCTGAAAAAAGAAATGTACACACCTGTTTTGTAATACATTTATAATAATAATAAATGTTTCTTGAGCAGAAAATCATATTAGAATGATTTCTGAAGGATCATGTGACACTGAAGACTGGAGTAATGATGCTGAAAATTCAGCTTTGATCACAGGAATAAATTGCAAAATATATTCAAATAGAAATCAATTATTTTAATTCTAAAAATATTTCACAATATGACCATTCTTGCTGTATTTTGGATCAAATAAATGAAGCCTTGGTGAGCAGAAGAGACTTCTTTTAAAAACATTAAAAAAAAATTACCATTGAAAAACTTTTGACCGGTAGTTTATGTGAGAGTTTTAACATCTCCAGGGCTTTTGTGAAAACTACAGAGTGTACTTCTGCATTTTTGTATCCTTGCATGGACAGTCGAGTCGACAGAGGGTTATCACTGAAAATTGTAACTCACTCCCGCTAAACATTTACTCTTTAAATTCTTGCACCCTGGAACAATATAAGTCTACACCATGTCTCTATTGTTTGGATTCAGAAATATTAATATTTCAGACTTGAATAAAATCAGTTAATTCAGATGTTACAACATGAAGCACATTATAACAGACCTGATGAGACAGTTTCAGTTTGAGTGAACCAGCTGAATGTCCAGCCTGTAGAGGAGCTGTTAACCTCACAGATCAGAGTCACTGGATCTCCTTCAGTCAACCACTTCTGAGGAGAAACACTTAAAGCTGCTCTGGGATCTGAAATTGAGAAATCACTCATTAATAACATGATAAACTTGTGTGTGTTTATGAAGAGATGATCAAACTCACCTGATACTGTCAGTGTAACTTCATCACTGAGTTGTGAGCTGCGTCGTGATCCTTCAGTCTCTGTTCCATCACAGAAGTATTTACCAGCGTCAGACTCAGAAACAGAACTGAATGTGTGTTCCTGTAGTTCACTGAAAACTCTGGTTGAACCTTCTTTGTACCAGTTGTACCTCCAGCTAGTGACTCCTTCATCATCAATGTCACATCTGAGAGTGACTGTCTCTCCTCTGAATACATGTTGATCAGGTTTAATGGACACTTTGGGTTTTGGTCTTTCTGTATGATGACAACAATAAACAATGAAAATAATGTGATAATATAATAAATACAAATAATAAAATGTGCTGTTTTTATTGAATGAACAGTTATTTATACAATCAAGTTAAACTGAAGTGTTGTTCTCTATAGCTGTTTATTCAGTGTCTAATGAATCATTTTCACTAAGTTCTTAGAGCTGATCATTAAATGAGAGAAAACACTTGCCATGTATTGTCACTGTTACTGGTTCACTGTAATCTGTGTAATATCTTAAATATCTGTAATCTGTGTAATATCACATCTCAGAGTAACTGAGTCTCCAGTGAACACTGAACTCTGTGGCTCAACAGTCAGAGTTGGTTTGGGAAAATCTGTCACTATAAAATTATTGGGAATTTGGGAGCATGAGTTCTGAAATGTTTTCAACAGATGATCTCATTCTCTCTCTGGTAAATTATTAATGTATTTTGATTTAATCGACAATGTAAGAAACATTACAATGCAAAAACATAAAAGACAATAAAGGTTCAAACCCACAATCTTTGTGTTAATAATCTAGAGCTCGACCCACAGTGTCACTCCACCAACATCTACAGCAGCAGTCACAGAGACACACCATTCAACAAAGTGTTGTGCAGCTGCAGCAGTTTACATGAACATTTAAAATGATCTACAGTAGATGATAGTGTTGGATAAACTGGTATTGTTTCTGACCAGTAGGTGGTGCTGTCACCAAACCTAACATCTGCTCAGATAAATGGACCGACAAATATTATATATTCAACAAGAATTCAAAGAAAATCTTTGCTTGAGGATTGGTGGCAAAGAGGTATTTGTTGCACATGATGGATAAGAATGGATGTTTTTGGATTTATAGTGATTTCTTCACCAAATTCAATAACTTTGAGAAAAAAGATGATATGAAAGTTATTAGAAGTGTTCCTTTACCAATGGTTATTATGTTAAGCTAAAATTTTTTTTTTACATTTTTTGGACTGAGATATTTAATTGGAAAATATAAAACAAAACAATATTTATTTTCCATCTATTACTTTGGATATGTAACAAAAATGCAGACTTTGTTATAAATTGTTTACTTTTTGTTAAAATATTTCATTCACAAATGCAAAGTTTTGAAAACAGCACCCTGAATGTCTTTAAAAAGAGTGAACCCTAAATATACTGAGGCCTTAAAAATTATGAGAAGTTATAAAGCCAGAAATCATTTGATTTGTTTAACCATGGGGCAGTTGTGGCCTGATGGTTAGAGAGTCTGACTTGTAACCTGAAGTTTGTGGGTTCGAATCTCAGTACCGGCAGGAAATGTAGGTGGGAGGATGAACAGCGCTCTCTTCCACTCTCATTACTCCCTTGAGCAAAACACCAAATGCCCAATCACTCCCCGGGTGCTGCAGCAAAAATGGCTGCTCTTGGTGTGTGTGTGTTCACTTGGATGGGTGAAAAGCAGAGCACAAGTTCAGAGTATGGGACACCATACTTGGCCTCACGTCACTGTCACTTTTTCACTTCATTATTTTGTTCAACCCCCTACAGTGTATCTATGTATTTATTTTGCTATTGCTTTTTGCTTATCTGTTGTATCATGTATTATTAATAATTATATCTCAGTCTGTAAGGACTTTTAGGTTTATACAGGCACTTATGTTTGCCTGTAATGTTCTGTTACTGTTGAAATGCAAAATAAAAAAATTAAAAATATTCAATACGAAAAATCATCATCAAGATACATAATAACTACTTTTTAGGGCATTATTTGGTAATGGATGTGAAAAATCCAAAAATCCAGCCAACTTTGAGACTCGCATTGAAAATCAAAAAGTATCTCAATGTGAAGAAGCAAATCACTCATTAATAACATGTTAAACTTGTGTGTGTTTATGAAGAGATGATCAAACTCACCTGATACTGTCAGTGTAACTTCATCACTGCGGTGTGACCAGCGTGATCCTTCAGTCTCTGTTCCATCACAGAAGTATTTACCAGCGTCAGACTCAGAAACAGAACTGAATGTGTGTTCCTGTAGTTTACTGGAAACTCTGAATAAACCTCCTTTATACCAGTTGTACCTCCAGCTAGTGACTCCTTCATCATCAATGTCACATCTGAGAGTGACTGTCTCTCCTCTGAATACATGATGATCAGGTTTAATGGACACTTTGGCTTTTGGTCTTTCTGTATGATGACAACAATAAACAATGAAAATTATGTGATAAATAATATAATAAATGAAAATAGTAAAATGTGTTGTTTTTTATTGTATGAACAGTTACTTGATTATAAAACACTAAATCAAGATAAAGTGTTGTTCTCTATAGCTGTTTATTCAGTTTCTAATGAATCATTTTCACTAAGTTCTTAGAGCTGATCATTAAATGAGAGAAAACACTTGCCATGTATTGTCACTGTTACTGGTTCACTGTAATTTGTGTAATATCCTCGTCTTCCTGCTCTGCACCTGTACTCTCCTCCATCAGAGACTTTCACAGGATTGATTGTTTTAGTTGCAGCTTCAGTAGATTCAGAGTTTGAGTTTTTACTCCAGAGAAACTCCCATCCATCCTGTGACAGATCCACCTCACATCTCAGAGTAACTGAGTCTCCAGTGAACACTGAACTCTGTGGCTCAACAGTCAGAGTTGGTTTGGGAAAATCTGTCAATATAAAATTATTGGGAATTTGGGAGCATGAGTTCTGAAATGTTTTCAACAGATGATCTCATTCTCTCACTGGTAAATTATTAATGTGTTTTGATTTCATAGACAATGTAAGAAACATTACAGGGTCAAAAAAGACCAATATAATGGACAATGCAAAAACATAAAAGACAATAAAGGTTCAAACCCACAATCTTTGTGTTAATAATCTAGAGCTCGACCCACAGTGTCACACCACCAACATCTACAGCAGCAGTCACAGAGACACACCATTCAACAAAGTGTTGTGCAGCTGCAGCAGTTTACATGAACATTTAAAATGATCTACAGTAGATGATAGTGTTGGATAAATGGTAGCCTCGCATAGCCATAGAGCTTCAGGCTGACGGCAGAAAGTCTGGACTCTATCACAGCTTTCATTGGCCAAGAACCGCCCAAGAGGACGTTTGACTGACATGTAACGCAACCAATCACAGTTCGTTTTGTTCCGCATCATAATTAGGGGAGTGAAAATGTAAAGTCGATGTCCATACAATAACAGACCGTGCATCTAATAAATTATTATTCAAGAACTTTGTGCAAGTTTACTGCAACAATAGAGCCATGAACTTCACATTCTTTTAAAAATCCAGCATTTACTTGATCTTGGTAAGCGCTCATTCTCACAGTTGTAAACACGACGACGTTCTTC
Organism: Hypophthalmichthys molitrix; assembly: GCA_037950675.1. Taxonomy (NCBI): domain Eukaryota; kingdom Metazoa; phylum Chordata; class Actinopteri; order Cypriniformes; family Xenocyprididae; genus Hypophthalmichthys; species Hypophthalmichthys molitrix. Next base: position 37,936,725 of record CM075494.1, read on the forward strand.
TTCCATTAGGGGGTTTGGCATCACAGCATTTCATTTCCAGGCAGATCGTTATAAAACGCGACACACACACGTCTCCTGGACATCCTGTAGAATTCAACCAACCAGATGATGACTTCGAAAAATCCTGAAGTGTTTCCAGTAAAGAGTGCCATATGCATCAGACATTCGGCCAAAGGTCTGTGGGTGTGACGTCTGAGGCTCGGACTAGATAAATGGGTATCATTTCTGACCAGTAGGTGGTGCTGTCACCAAACCTGGCATCTATGCTCAGATAAATGGACAGACAAAGCTATATTCAATAAGAATTCAAAGAAAATCTTTGCTTTTGGAGGATTGGTGGCAAAAAGGTATTTGGTCAGTGCTGTACATGATGGATAAGAATGGACTGGTGAATGTTGGGGTGCCTAAATATACTTGACTTGAAATGCATTCATAACCATGCAGCCATTACTGAGGTGGTTTGTTGTTATTATAAGAGGTTTGGTTTAATTCCCTCCCAGAAGAGCCTCACACGATTGCGTTCACAAACACAAGGCATCTGAATGCAAAAAATCGAATGTTTTAAATCGAATGTTTTTTTGTTTTTGTTTTTTTTTTTCATTTGAAGTCATAATGGTCATTAGTGTTTCCATTAGTTAGGCTTTTAACTCTTATCATATGTTTGTCTTTTCTGGCTGCTGTGACAATGTAAAGCAAAGAAAGCTGAAATGAGACCGGATGATAATAGTTTGCTATTGATGGTTTTACAATCATCATGAAATAGCCTGATGTCATTTGAATGTAATAATTGTGCTGTGCCATTAATACAGTTATGTTACAAACTCTGTCTTACTGCAACATGAGATCCAGTAGTATTGTAGCAGTTAGAAGATCTAGATCTATAAAAACACACACAAAAAGTTATTCTAAGATGACACACAAAGACATCAAGAATCAGCACATGAATCTCAACAATCAAGTGTAATGCCGCAATGCATGCTGGGTACCATAGTACAAAACTACCAGCATGCATCACAGAATTAATAAATTATTCAGCTGAATTGTCCTATTATTTTCTTTCATTCTGACTTTTTTTTTTTATTATTTGATTGCTGATATCTGTGTTTGTCACTGCAGTTTACCGTTTTGTGCTCAAGTTTTTTTTTTTTTTTTTTTTTTTTTTAATTTTCAATCTTCTAACTGATTTCTGCAATATTGCATGATCTCATGTTGCAGTAAGACAAATGTATTAATGGCACAACACACTTATTATATTCAAATGACATCAGTGAATCAGGCTATCTCATGATGATTGTAAAACCATCAATAGCTAACTATCATCATCTGATCTCATTTCAGTTTTCTTTGCTACTGCAAATGTGCTTGACAAACACAGTCACCGCAGCCACAGAAGACAAACATATGATAAGAGTTAAGGCAGTGTGTCCACCAAAGCGTTTTTAGCCACCTGAAAACACTTATCTGTGAGCGCTTGAGAGCGCTTTTCAGTTGAGACGCTTTGTTGCTATGATATGGAATATACGCAGCACTGTTATTTGTAACTGATTTCGCAGATAATTTGTTTCAGACTAAAAATGTCAACACAATGTAGAGTACTTGCTATGTATGTTCAGAGACTAGCAATATTAATTTCTGGTATATTAATTTAAAACCATGCAGCTATCCTTCTCTGCTGATATCTTGAGAGATTTAATGTCTTTTATCTTCAGTTGATTTCATCTAAGGCTGTGGCTAAAGTCAGTTGTAGCTCTTGTGTTTCTGTTTGTCTTTTTTTTTCTGTTCTCTTCTTTCCTTCAGTGATGCTGCTTGTTAACAGGCTTGTTAATGCTGAGATGACTCTATAAATAATATAGAAAGATTTTGTGGCTCAGATAAGGTCCAGTTGTTTTATTTCTTTGCTCTTGGCTGACATGTGGCATTGCTATGGCCTGCTTGTGGGCTGCCCAAGTGCCATCATTCCACGGCGCATGTGACCCAGATCATCATTCCACATGCAGGCTACCAGATGTGGGTCGGATCTGGGCAGACACAAAGCTGCTATCTGGGAGTCTGGTAATACTAAACTAATAGTCTAATGAGAGTTCGCTGTCATGTAGGTGCAGTGTTACTTATAGTCAACAGAATGTCTAAAAGGGACCATCAAAATAATGTGTAACTAATATTTAGATCTCAGTCTGTAAAGACTTATAGTTTCACTTATGTTAGCCTGTAATGTTCTGTGCAATGGAAAAAAAAATACATCATGACTACTTTTTAGATTTAATGGTCACTTTGGCTTTTGGTCTTTCTGTAGAACAACAAATCACAATGAAAATAATGTGATAAATAATATACAGTGGGTATGGAAAGTATTCAGACCCCCTTAAATTTTTCACTCTTTGTTATATTGCAGCCATTTGCTAAAATCATTTAAGTTCATTTTTTTTCCTCATTAATGTACACACAGCACCCCATATTGACAGAAAAACACAGAATTGTTGACATTTTTGCAGATTTATTAAAAAAGAAAAACTGAAATATCACATGGTCCTAATTATTCAGACCCTTTGCTGTGACACTCATATATTTGACTCAGGTGCTGTCCATTTCTTCTGATCATCCTTGAGATGGTTCTACACCTTCATTTGAGTCCAGCTGTGTTTGATTATACTGATTGGACTTGATTAGGAAAGCCACACACCTGTCTATATAAGACCTTACAGCTCACAGTGCATGTCAGAGCAAATGAGAATCATGAGGTCAAAGGAACTGCCTGAAGAGCTCAGAGACAGAATTGTGGCAAGGCACAGATCTGGCCAAGGTTACAAAAAATTTCTGCTGCACTTAAAGTTCCTAAGAGCACAATGGCCTCCACAATCCTTAAATGGAAGACGTTTGGGACGACCAGAACCTTTCCTAGAGCTGCCCGTCCGGCCAAACTGAGTTATCGGCTGAGAAGAGCCTTGGTGAGAGAGGTAAAGAAGAACCCAAAGATCACTGTGGCTGAGCTCCAGAGATGCAGTCGGGAGATGGGAGAAAGTTGTAGAAAGTCAACCATCACTGCAGCCCTCCACCAGTCGGGGCTTTATGGCAGAGTGGCCCGACGGAAGCCTCTCCTCAGTGCAAGACACATGAAAGCCCGCATGGAGTTTGCTAAGATGGTGAGAAATAAGATTCTCTGGTCTGATGAGACCAAGATAGAACTTTTTGGCCTTAATTCTAAGCGGTATATGTGGAGAAAACCAGGCACTGCTCATCACCTGTCCAATACAGTCCCAGCAGTGAAGCATGGTGGTGGCAGCATCATGCTGTGGGGGTGTTTTTCAGCTGCAGGGACAGGACGACTGGTTGCAATCGAGGGAAAGATGAATGCGGCCAAGTACAGGGATATCCTGGACGAAAACCTTCTCCAGAGTGCTCAGGACCTCAGACTGGGCCGAAGGTTTACCTTCCAACAAGACAATGACCCTAAGCACACAGCTAAAATAACGTAGGAGTGGCTTCACAACAACTCCGTGACTGTTCTTGAATGGCCCAGCCAGAGCCCTGACTTAAACCCAATTGAGCATCTCTGGAGAGACCTAAAAATGGCTGTCCACCAACGTTTACCATCCAACCTGACAGAACTGGAGAGGATCTGCAAGGAGGAATGGCAGAGGATCCCCAAATCCAGGTGTGAAAAACTTGTTGCATCTTTCCCAAAAAGACTCATGGCTGTATTAGATCAAAAGGGTGCTTCTACTAAATACTGAGCAAAGGGTCTGAATACTTAGGACCATGTGATATTTCAGTTTTTCTTTTTTAATAAATCTGCAAAAATGTCAACAATTCTGTATTTTTCTGTCAATATGGGGTGCTGTGTGTACATTAATGAGGAAAAAAAAAAAATGAACTTAAATGATTTTAGCAAATGGCTGCAATATAACAAAGAGTGAAAAATTTAAGGGGGTCTGAATACTTTCCGTACCCACTGTAATAAATAAAAATAATAAAATGTAGTGTGTGAACAGTTACTTGACTGTAAAACACATAAATCAGGTTAGACTGAAGTGTTGTTCTCTATAGCCACGTTTCCGACGAAATTACCCGGAACAATCTGTCCCAAGAACTTTTTCCCCCCTAGACCTATTGCTAGATGCGTTTCCATAGCGGTCTAAAGTACCATGAAGATAGTCCAGTGACGTAGGACTGTGCGCGACTTTCTAGTTCCCACTAGATTTCGTCCTCTGCACATAAGCTTAATAAAGCCTGAACCTCATCGTCAGTCAATCGGTCGTATTTTTTAAACTTCATTGTTGATTTGAATAGCAAACAGCTCTTACTGCACGCACCACAACAGCCTTTAAAAAAACAATGGTTGAAATAAAATGCAGCGTGAACTTAACCAATCAGCATGTTCAGCGTGCAAGTCCCACCCCCGAAAGTTCTGGAACTTTGAAAAAGTACAACCTAGTGAGCAGGTACCAGAGATTGTATATAATAGGGGGATAAGAGGGTCTGTATCTCTTACCATTGGAGAAAGCGTAATGGCTAACTTAACCACGTGCGGCACCTCTCAGCCTATCGTGTAATGGCAGTGACGTCAGTCGCAACATTCCCTAGTCTGCCTTCTCTTAAAAAAATACATTTTTATCAAGCTAAAATCTACATACAGTTCCCAACGAAAGTATTGTTTAGTGAAAAACATGCTGAAGATTGGCAAACAGGCTGTCGATTAATTAAATGATTAGCTATTTTCCCAAAAAAGCTGTTTAATCAGCATAGCGAAGCCTCTCATCCATTGATATCCATTCAAAAAACCAAAAAAGCCTCTGGTCTCCTTCCCTGTGTACCGCCAGCCTTCCAGTGGCTTTTTTTTTTACCCGGATCTTCATTTAGACCCTGGTTCCTGCAGTTAAAACACACCGAGTACCACCCAAAGCTCCTAGTTCCTAGGTAAAGTTCCTGCAGTGGAAACGTGGCTTGTAGCTGGTATAGTCACTTATTCAGTGTATTACAGCCACACAGTCAGAGTTGGTCTCGAAATTTAAGTCGATATAAAATTGGCAAAAAGCTGTTTTGCGAAAGGTTTTTTTTTTTTTAGCAGATCTACTCCTCTTATAGTTCAACCCTCTGTCTCACAAACCTTCATCTACACCAGCAGTCAAAGAGACAGAACAATCAACAAAGTGTCAGGGAGGTGCAGCAGTTTACATGGAAAAAAAAGTTGCAGAGATAAATTACATTATGAATACTTTGTTAGGCTGTAATCTGATAATGGTTAAATTGAAAATTGTAAAATAATAATGGTGAAAATTAAAAATCCAGCCAATAACTTTTGAGAGGCATAGCAATAACAATCATATAAACCAATTTTGTTTAAAAAAAAAAGAAGAAGAAGAACAAGAAAAAAAAGAAAAAGAAAACAGTTAACAATATATTTTACAATATTTGACAACTGAGACTTCAGAAATGTTAATAATCTTCAATTTGAAATAAGGATCTTGGTTTTTTTTAGTTTAAAGGGTTCAAAGTTATAAGCAAAAGAAAACTGGGGCAACACTTTTAGCGCCTGACCTCTAAAAATCTGAACACTTATGTGTCAAAATCAACCACTTCTGGGGAGAAACACTGAAAACTGCTCTGAAAAGAAATCACTCATTAATAACATGTTAAACTTGTGTGTGTTTATGAAGAGATGATCAAACTCACCTGATACTGTCAGTGTAACTTCATCACTGCGGTGTGACCAGCGTGATCCTCCTTTCTCTGTTCCATAACAGAAGTATTTACCAGCATCAGATTTAGAAAAGGACCTGAATATGTGTTCCTGTCCTTCACTGAAAACATTGACTGAACCTCCTTTATACCAGTTGTACCTCCAGCTAGTGACTCCTTCATCATCAATGTCACATCTGAGAGTGACTGTCTCTCCTCTGAATACATGATGATCAGGTTTAATGGACACTTTGGCTTTTGGTCTTTCTGTATTATGACAACAATAAACAATGAAAATTATATGATAAATAATATAATAAATAATGATAAAAATAAAAATAAAAATCAATAAAATATGCTGTTTTTAATGTATGAACAGTAATTTCAGAGTAACTGAGTCTCCAGTGAACACTGAACTCTGTGGCTCAACAGTCAGAGTTGGTTTGGGAAAATCTGTCAATATAAAGTCAGTGGGAGCATGTTTTTCAGCAGATTTCATTCTCTCTCTGGTAAATTCTTAGTGCATTTTTATTTCACAGAAAATGTAATAGAGTTGCTGACAACAATTACAGGAACAAACAAGGTGAACATTCACTCAGCACAATGCAAAGAGTTAAAGGACAACAAAGACCAGGTGAGGTTCAAACCCACACACATCAGGTTATAAGCCCTGAGCTCAAAGCAGGGTTTCACTCCACCTACATCTACACCAGCAGTCAAAGAGACACACTATCAGATACCAAACTGTTACAAAGTGTTGTTCAAAGGACTTTGTTACTGCAGGTCGAGTAACTTTTTTATTAAATCTTTTCAAGTTTGTCTGTAGAGTTACTAATTTTCAAGACAAAGTCAATGTCAAAAGATACTTTTTGTTTCAATGTTCTTAACAAATTTTAGCCGTGCAATACTTCTGAAGAAATTTTTATGAGTGAATGTTTTTGGTGTTTTTGTCACACCTCAGAACTGTCTGTGTGGTTTTACTAGTTACAACACATGAATCATTTATATAACTTGTTTAAAAAGATGTATTTATAATCATGACACTCCTTTTCACTGCTGGGGTCGGATTCATGAAAATCAAAGTTAAGAAAGTTCATAAGATGAATTTTATTCTGAAGAATGTTTCGTGAATCCAGCTCCTGGTTTGTAACAGAATCACCCATTTGTGATGAAATTTATGAATCAAATTCACTCACCTTCAGTGTGTCCAGAGTGGATGTTTGAAATCAGCACTGAAATACAAAGCAAAAAACTCATGAAAGATTATATGTATTTTTAAATGTTCCTATTAAAGATCATCAAACCCATATGTTAGTTATCCTGTTTTTTTGTTTGTTTGTTTGTTTGTTTTTGTTTTTTTATTTCTGTGGGATCTTATTTTTAAAAGTTCTTCCCGTGAGGGAACCGGCTATGTTTCTCTTAGGGGTCCCTGTGACGTCTTCTGTTTGTAAATTAGCTTCAGGTATAAAGGTCTGTCCCACAGACAGAAATGTGGGTTCAGATTCTCTGAAGATCGACAGACTAACATCAATCTGAAGATCTGTGATAAACTGCTACCTTCAGTAAATTCTTCTCCCCACATGAACTTTAGTCAGGCTTACTTATTTTATGTATTAGAGAAATTAAATAAATTGGCAAGCCACCAAATTGACAGCTCAGCCAGATACAGGAAAATCTAACAATATTACAGTGTGAACATGGAGCTAATGTTGTATTATACTTTAGGCATTTTGTAAATGCATATTCTTTCTTTGCTTGTAAAACACCATAATTTCAGTCTCACGTTTTTTAGCATCACAGCACAGAATTGTTTCATTTCTACGGTGACCGGGAGGGGACATGTTCAGTTTGCTGATAGTTTTGTCGTGGCCATGACACGATCTTTGGGACCTGACACCTCCTTGGTGGTTTATGTAGGTAACCAGAACTCTGTCCAGAACTCCTTAAAGGCCAAGATTATTCTGCCATCGCATAGGGCGCCCCGACCCGTCTTAGAGGTGTCCGTCATGACCACTTTACTTCTGGAAGCAGGGCGCAGCATTATCCTGTTCTGATAAAAGTGGGAAGATTTCCATGGAACTAAGGCCTTGACACAGCCATGGGTCACTCTGAGAGGGTGTCAGCCTGTGCACCAAGCCTGAGGAGGAACACAGCCTTTTAACCAAAGCTGAAGTGGTCGCATATGGAGCAGGCCCAGCGGAACTACTGATGAAGCTGCTGCCATCAGGCCCAGCAGTTTTTGAAACCTCTTGAGGGAAAGAAGAGACCCCACCTTGAACGAGACTGCCATGTTCCTGATTTTCAGCATGCACTCTTAATAGAGCCAACCCTGTATTTGAGTTGAATCAAAGTCTGCCCCAGGAAAGAAATCTGTTGGCTGGGGAGCAGCGAGCTCTTGCCAAAGTTAACTCTGAATCCCAAGTTCTCCAGATGACTGAGGAGCAGGGATTTGTAAGTATAGCTCCTGTTTCGACTGGGGATTCCTATCTGCCTCAGAGGGGAGAGAGCCGAGTCTACGCACTTCGTAAAAGTATGCAAAGCTAGATAGAGTCCGAATGGAAGGACTGTATATTGGTATGCCGCCCACAGCTGGAGTCTAGAAGTGTGGGCAAGTCCCAGGCAGGAGATGCACTCAGTGTGCTTGTCAGGCGTGGGGAAGGAGACATATGCAACATATGCTCAGAAATTTGCTCTTTTAGATGACACTGGATGGTGTCAGGGGAGATCGCTGACTCTGCTTGCTTGCTGAAGTGTCGTTGGCCCTCTGCAAGGCTCGTTATGATGGCGAGAAGAGGCGAGTAGAGCAGCTTCAGTCTTCTTTCGAGAAGCGGGATGATCTTCACACAGAAGGAGAAAGATTCTGACTGGCGCCTTTTCTGTGTGACTGATATTGCCAGTCAATTCCACCCTTTCTGGCAGGGTGAAACGCTATTTGTCTGTACGGTTACACAGACGAGAACCAATCAGACTTCAGGATTTGGAGAAAACAGGAGTTTGCCCCATAACCGTCAGCAAAACTGACAAATTGCGAGTGAACCGTATCGAAAAGGAACTTAAAGTTATTGCTCTGAAAGCAGAGGACTAAAGACACCTTCTTACTAACTGCATACTAGTAAATATCTACTTAAAGTGTTAGTTCACCCAAAAATTAAAATTCTGTCATTTATTACAATGTTGCTCCACACCCGTAAGACCATAGTTCATCTTCATTCATCTTACAGCAATTTAACCACCACTTTCAAGGTCTAGAAAAAGACATTGTTAAAAAAGTCGATGTGACTGAAGTGGTTCAACGGCAGGCTCAGTATTGGCTGACGCTGTTCACGTGAGCAGCACGACGTATGCATGTGATGCTGACGCAGGAGCCGGCCAATACTGAGCCAGTGTTCTGACGTAGAACCTGGAAGCGCTGAACGAAAAACAGCATGTAGGAATGACACAGAAGAGAAGATATTGTTGAATAAAGTTATTTTTGTTTTGTTTTTGCGCACAAAACGTATTCTCACTGCTTCATAACATTAAGGTTGAACCACTGCAGTCACGTCGACTTTGTTAACAATGTCTTTAGTACCTTTCTGGACCTTGAAAGTGGTGGTGAAACTGCTGTCTATGGACGAGTCATATACCTCTCGGATTTCATCAAAAATATCTTAACTTGTGTTCTGAAGATGAACAAAGGTCTTACAGGTGTGGAATGACATGAGGGTGAGTAATTAATGATAGAAATTTCATTTTGGGGTGAACTAACCCTTTAAGGAAAAAAGATAATAACTAAAAACAATTTTAACTGATTCAACAAACACTATTACAAATCACAAAACTGACTGACAAAAACACAAAACAGTGCATTTCTCTTTCACAAACAGCACTAACTGCAAACTTCCTCTCTCAATCACGTCTCTCACTCATATATCATGGACTAGAGCTGGATTTAAAACTCTGAGCACAGCATTAAAGGGAAAAAATCCAGGATCCTTTACATAAAATAAGAGCAATGAACATCCACTGAAACACATGCGGAGGAAATAATACTCACAGAGCACAAGAGGAAGTTGACTGAGCTCCATACTGACTGAATAATGACAGACGGTTAAAGACACAGACTGAGTTAAAGCCTCAAGACTTCCTGATACCTACAGTCAGATCTTTAGGAACATAATGACAGATTAAACACATACAAATGTACCTCATGTGTTACAGAAAACCTTCTGATTTTTTGACTGAAATTTTGTCAGGAATCCTATTGTATCAAATCGAAACTCTCTGATTTGGGATTATGAGACTAAATAATATTCTGATTAATTTAATGAATAGAAAAAAGTCCCCCCCCATTTACTACCATAGTACTTATTCAATTCCAACATTCTTCCAAATATCTTCCTTTGTGTATAGCAGAACAAAGACATTTATACAGGTTTGGAATGACTTGTGGGTGAGTAATCATGACAGAATTTTCATTTTTGGGTGAACTATCCCTTTAACTTGATGGAAGAAGTGGAAGTGAACAACTGCTCCTCATCCCACAATGGTTAAAGTCATGGAACTGAAATAGAACAATCCAAACCACAACTACCCACACAGTAGATGATCTATCGAATGTGACCTAAAGCTGGAACTGCTGGCCTCCTGTCGGCAGCGACAATGCATCCTGTTAGCCAAAGCTGGGCCATGTGTGGCAATGATGGCACAGTATGCATGACAGAAGACAGAGGGACGATTATTGGTGAAGGGTTTGTGGCCCATACTAGTCCTGTGATCGTCTGGCCCAGATCAGGCTTGTGACCATGGTCACATTTGAAATTGATATATGCATTTTTTAAAAAAGAGTTCCTAATTTTTAGTTGTTAGAAAGAGATGTTTTTGGCAAATGTACTGAAAATATTTCATAATTAAGAGCAAGACATTTCTAAATTGCTGTAATGAGGTTTTACCTGAAGACCTATTGAGAGTGCAGATAACAAAGCTCACACCAGTGGTCTTCAGATCTTATTATTTTAATAAAAAATATTTTTATTGTTTTTCATAAACCTTATTAAAGTTTGCTCAATTTCTTACACATTAAAGTCCATTATGTTATCCAAATATCGTCCATAAAACAACAATGAATTTCTTAAAACTATAAACACTGTTCTTGTATTTCACAACTCTAAACATAAATATGAAAAAACCTACTGAGCATTGCAGCAATACAAGACAGGAAATTTAAAAACTCTCATTGTGTTTATTGCCTCTATGAACAATAATGTTTTAACTATATAGTTTGAAGGAATGTGAAGGAATATGTGAACTTATATAGAAAAAGATACACAGGAGGAGTGAGACAAATTTAATTCAATTGATTTGTATTGCAATTTTCACAATTCATATCTCTTCAAAGCAGCTATACAGTTTCTAAGTACCTTATAAGCCCCCGGTGAGCATGCCAATGGTGACATTAGAAAGGGACAGGGAAAGTGTATACAAAGCATACATACAAATATGTAATTCAGCCACATAGTATTAACGATAGTAATGACCAAGTTGAGTGAGATGAGTAAGGAGAGTTTGGGCAAGGTGGTGTCTGATTTCTTTGAGATCTTCTCTCCAGATGAGTTTTATTGCTTTATTGCGAGGTGCTTGATCTCAGCTTTTGTCTTAGCAGGAAAATCAAGTCTTACACTTTGTTGGATAGATGTCACACAGGCTCTACAAGCTCCCTTACTAGATCCCAGAAATATGATCACATCAGCCCGATTTTGTCACCTCTAAATTTGCTTCCTGTCTGAATGTAAAATTCTGCCTACTTGCAAGATCTATTTTCACAGTACTTATGTGATTTGAGCAACCTGTGCCAAGCGACTGTTGTGACAATGATTAATTGTCTGCAACAGAGTCCTGCAAGGGTGCTGTTTAGTAACCCCCACCCAAAGTATGGCGTAAAACGGAAGTTGCAATACTCTTTTCTTCCCTATTGCGACTTACCAAGTAAACAGCTTCTCAAACAAGAAAAATGTAGGGTGGGAATTTCACAATTGTATGTTTTCGTATTTCAGTGATTCTGACTGCTCTTTTCCCTTTTTCCTGTGTAATAAAGACACACAGGCTCTTTACATAAATAATGGTCCAAACCATTAGATAAATCAACTTATAGGTTTAAAAAAATATGGTCATCTAGTCAGGTCATGGTAGGCACAAAATAGACTAATGTGATTTGTGAAATCTTTCACAGTATACAGTTTTGGGCTTTTAACTTTTCTTTGAATTCTTAACTTCGAGATTTTGATTTGTGAAATCTTTCACAGTAGCTACTGTTTTGTCCAGTTAACCTTTTCCTGAGTCCGTAACATCCTATTCTGATCTGTGAAATATGACACAGTACAGTTTTGGTTTTTCCTTGAATCCTTAACTTCACGATTTTGATTTGTGAAGTCTTTCACAGTAGAGTTTTGGTCTATTGACACTTCCTCACATGGTCCAGTACAAGTCCTTAACGTCACTATTCTGGTTTCACTATTCTTCACTTAAGCAAAACTGTACTGTCACACATCAGAATACTGAAATTGAAGATTTAAGGAAGGATTAACAGACCACAACTGTACTGTGAAAAATTTCACTAATCAGAATAATGAATTTGAAGATATGAGGAGGCGTTAACATACCAAAACTGTACTGTGAAAGACTAGATTTTTTTAATTTATAAGCTGATTTATCTAATGGCTTGGACTGTTATTCAGTGGCTTGTGTCATTATTACACAAGAAAAAGAAGAAACACAACATTGAGAAACACAACAATTTGACAACAATATGCGATTGTGAATTTTTCACAAATCAGGCTCAAACTAAAAGTGATTTTGCATATTTATTGAAAATAAACATTAAACATGAAGAATGAATATTTTTCACATTCCTGACTAGTGGACTTACCAAAGGTTTGATGGACAAAAGCTTTGCTTGACACTAGTTTCAGTCTACTAAGTGACCAACTTTTGGAGCTATACACATTATAAAATTAAGAGTTACTATAAAATAAAATAATAAATAAAAAATCAGACTGAGGCACAGCGTCACCTGTATACAACATGCACACTGCAGATTTATTGCAAAAGAAAGAGTAGAGCCTACCCAAAGTTATGAATATTCTGAATTTTAAATAGAAAAAAAAAAAAAATGAAATGAAACCCATGCATCCGTAATACTGCTCCAATGTGACTGTTTCTGATCGCCATCGCCAAAAAGGAACCAATGAGAACCAAACTAAAAGTCCATGAAACACTAAACTGAAACAAGACTGCACTTTACATTATTCCCCCCTCCCAAAAACATAATAGCCCATAGGGCAGTGGAGGAAGGGAGCAGCCAGAGAGGAGACAATAGAGGAAGAAGCCATGGAGGAGTCGATGGAATCAGGTGCCAGGGAGGAGATAATGGAGGAAGTAGCCAGGAAGGAAATGATGGAGGAAGGAGCCAGGGAATGACGCAGAGCAGAGCCATTATGAAGATCTACAGTGGAGCCGATGGAGGGAGGAGCCATGGTGGAGCCTTGGTGGAGAGGGCCAGGTGGAACCATGGGGATGACCGACTGAGGTAGAGCCATTGGAGGTGGGGACCCAGGTAGAGCTGAAGAGACGAAGACCCAGTGCGACACCGCTGTACTGGAGGGCCGAGGTGGATCCACAGACTCGTGGGACCAAGGTGGAGACGGGGACTCGGCAGACTGAGGTGGAGCCAAAGGGGTGGAGGGACAAGGTGTAGCTGGAGGACTGGAAGTCAGTGGCGCAACCATGCTGATGGCTGACCAAGGCGAAGCCAGAGGGACAAGGGAGCCCGGCAGAGACAATGATGAACCACAGTGGAGACAAGGGAGCGTGGAGCCAAGGTGGAGCCAATGGGTCGACAGGGCGAGGTGAAGTCTGGGGCTCAGAGGCTTGAGGTGAAGCCAGGGGATTGACACACCTAGGCAGAGCTGGCAAACTGGAAGACCTAGGCAGATCCGAGCTGCAAGGTGTGGCCAACAAAAGAGGGCTAAAGGGAGCCAGTGGAGACAGGACCGAATTACTAGATGGAATGGGTAGAGGAGGTGGGAGTGGGAGGCTTGATAGGAGCATCAGTGACATAGGTTTGGTGCTGGGCAATGAAACACACTGAAGGTTGAATGGGACCAGTGGAGGAAAGAGAACTTTAGACGGGACTGGTACATCCAGACAGCTGGAAGGGACCGGCAGAGGAGGAGGCGGCTCAAGTTCAGAGATAAGGATGAGAACTGGCTCGGTGTCATTCAAATCAATCAGCCACTCCAGGCTGTCTAACTCCACCAAAACTCCTACTGGGATGGGCATGGGGACCGGTGTCTACGGTGGGCTCTGGTTCTGGGTCCATGGTGAGTATTGGCTCTGGGTAGTAGATCAATGACATCAAGAGGGTGGGAGTGGACTGGGAGGACTGTAGTTGAGTGCCGATGTTGTCCTTGACCTCACCGAAGGTAAATGGTGAGCCACACAGCAGCAGCATAATGTCCAAGTACTTTTCCAGGGTCCAGGTGAAATCTCCATCTGGCATCAGTAAGCTGATGTTCTCGTCCAGTTCACTCCAAACAATCCATCATGGTGCGATCGTCCCACGATAAAAGGTGCCAATAGTCCAGGAACTCCTCCCCATATTACTTTATATCTTGGCTATCCTGGAAAATGAAGCACAACAAATCCTCTGGCCTGAGAGAAACTGCTGCTAGATCCATTATTTAAGGTTTGTTCTTCTGTCACAGTTGCAAGAAGAGAGAGTAGAAGCAGGATCTATTTGCAGCAGTCAACTTTAACAACTGATCAAAAATAACAAACACTCCGTAACACTGGGCAGGAACAGGAGACAATGAGAACCAAACGAAATTCTAAACTGAAACAAGACTGCAAGTTACTGTGTTAATGGGGGCATTGATCCCTTCCAGCTGGTGGTGCCCTAATTTGCCTTTGCCAAGAAACGTCCCTGGCAATATAGTAATACAATCTGTAAAGCTACTATGAAATTATATATATATATTTTAAAAAGCGCTATACAAATAAAACTTAATGCACTTGATATCAACAACATGGTGAAAATAATAATAAAAGGAAAACAACTTCTCTTTTTTTTTCCTTTTTTTTTTTTTTTTTTTTTTCTTTTTTACAAAACTATATTCTAGTAGAAATTGCACAAGTAAAATTTTCTAACACCATGCTGAGGCATTTCGGGGTGGTCCATACATATATTTACTCTCTACAACAGTTATTATAATTGATTTGTAATGTAAGCATAATAAATTATGTCAGTACACACACACAGTTATTTGTACATATAGTTATTTTAGACTAGACTTCAAAAAGGTTGAACAGCCCTGATCTAATGCTTCTTGCACCAATCTGCTTATGAATTGTTTGTAACCTACCAGAGAAATGAATTGATACAGAAATAAAGACTCACTGTGTACAGTGATTTTAACATGATGATAGCTCTCTCCAGGTTCAGACTGACACCAGTACACTCCAGTGTCTGATGGGGCAGTGGGGCTGATTTTACATGTAGATCCTGTTTGTGATCCAAACACTGATGATGAACAATCTTCCAGCCCCCGACTGTCAGTGTATCTTCTGACTGTCCATCCATCAGAGATACTCTTGTTCTCACAGCTCAGAGAGAGAGAGACAGATGTGAAGTGTTGAGTTCTGCTGGGACTGATGATCAGAGAGACTGGAGGAGAAACACCTGACAACACAATTACAGCTATAATTTGCAAATGTTTTAAATTTGAGCATGAAAACTCAAAAATGAAACATACTCACCAGTGACCCAAAGTAGTTGTGTGTTGCTGTATTTTGTGTAATATGCTGGTTTTCCTCTCTCTGCTCTGCACACATAAACTCCTGTGTGGTTTAGAGCAGCAGAACTGACAGTGTATTTTCCTCCAGCTCCTCTGCTGCTGTCTGAGAGCAGCTCATAATGATTGCTACTCCCTGTATGAAGTGAGAATGTGAGATTGTCACCTTAAAGGGTTAGTTCACCCAAAAATGAAAATTACCCCATGATTTACTCACCCTCAAGCCATCCTAGGTGTATATGACATTCTACTTTCAGACAAATATAATCGGAGTTATATTAAATAATGTCCAGGGTAATCCATGCTTCATACTGGGAGTGGATGGTGCCCCAAATTCTAAAGACAGAAAAAAATGCACTCATCCATTATAAAAGAAGTCCACACGGCTCCGGGGGGTTAATAAAGGCCTTCTGAAGCGAAGCAATGTGTTTGTGTAAGAAAAATATCCATATTTAAAACTTTATAAACTGTAATCTCTAACTTCTTCAAAGTCTGGACCATTACGCTGAATGACAATTTTACACTTTGGAACATTATTTCCCCCATATGTTGACATTTTATTTTCACAAAAGTTATTTGAAATATCAAAGTAGACACAATACTTGCATTTAACAAGATTTTTTTTATGTATATAAAAAGACTTTTGTCAATTTTATTTGATGCGGACACCAAAATGGTGACATCTCGTCTTTGACCCATATATATATATATATATATATATATATATATATATATATATATGCAAAAATAGTGCAAAAAATACACTGTTTTAACCAATGTATAAGCAACTAAATGTTGACATCACTGCCAAAATAAATAAATTTACAATTGCTGTCAACCACAGAACCATACTGAAAGTATATAAATTAAATAGAGCATTGAAAAATATGCTATAAAATTAAACATGAGAAAAAGAAAACATTTTTGTTGCATTGTGTCTATATGACATCAATCCATTTATTCTGGAAACACTCTGGGACTGGATTTTGGAATCCAGCACCTTGAAGTTTCATGTACTGGATAAAGGTGTCTCTCATATGCATAAATATAATGTAATGTAACATCCACTGACATATAGAGAAAGAATAAATACAGAGAAAATAATAATCACAGAGCACAAGAGGAAGTTGACTGAGCTCCATACTGACCCAATAATAATAGACTGTGTTAAAACCTCAAGACTTAATCTACAATATGGGTGTGTAACGCCAAAAGAGTTGAACGTTCATCTGGCTCTTTCATGTAATAATGTTACTGGCTTTATTCATAAATTTATGGAAGTTAAAAAAAAAAAAAAAAAAAAAAAAAAAACGGAAAGTAGTGAAAACTGCTTGGTTATCAGAAACCACACCACAAGTAGGCTATTGCATAACAGGGTTTAGGTCTACGTAACAAAACTAGCCCAATGGTGAATCAAAATAACCCAAAAGTAGCCCAATGTGTATATATATATATATATATATATATATATATATATATATATATATATATATATATATATATATATATATATATATAACTCTTTTGTTTATTCCAGATAATCATTGGGATTAAGAGATTTAAAACATTAGCTTATACAACCTTAACGAATTAGTGGAAGACGTCACTTCGGCAAGCACATAACTTTTACAACAACTATAATCAAAGGCACATTTACGGAGCCCCGCACATGACATGCAGGGGGAATAAAAAGTAAATTGTGCGCACGATTTACTAATGCGTTCCCTCGATTTACCAGAGGTGTAAAGAGTACCTGAAAACCATACTTGTGTAAAAGTACAGACACCTTACAGCGAAAATTACTCCATTACAAGTTACAAGTCACCAATTCCAATACGACTTGAGTAAAAGTCTTAAGAGCATCTGATTTTAACAGTAATTAAGTATTTTACTCGTGCTGAATATAGGCTCAAATATGCACTAGTCCTCGTCACCTGAGAGACATGCTGGTGAAAATAAGAAACAGTTGATTTGTAGGATGAGAAATCATGTTTATTTTCTAAAATCAAAATAAAACTGAACACCTCAATATTGCAATAAATCAAGGTCGACAGTCTTAGTTAAGCTCAAGTGCCCCAAAAAAGGCCATAAATAATCCAATATCCATCCAATAAACCAAAAGATCTTGTCAATATAGCGGATAAATAAAATAATGTTAAGTAAAATTAAAAAGTCAAAGTCTACTTGCACTGGATGTGCTGGTTTGTTATTTAAGATGTTTATTCGTTTGTGAAAGGGAGTTGCTTGTTATGTATGTTGATGATGAGACTGTCCAATGTTTGATCGGCATTTTAGTAATATTATAAAGAGCGCATGGAAATGCTAGAGCAGCGCACACTTTGTAATCTGACACCGCTTGTTAGAAGCGGCAGCTCGGTCTGTTTAATATAGCTGCATATTGCGCTCATATAGTAAAATAAGCTCTGGTTTACTGTTACATTATATTATTTTAATTTATCAGTGTATAGTTATACAGTTCTAATCTCTGTATTTTCGGTCATGTCATATCCTGTATATTTATTATCCTCATTTTGTTTTCTCAAAGAAACCACATTGATGTGCATATCCACACAATAAATATTAAGATCAACCACGTTCACTCTGGAATAGCTGCAGTTCTTTCTGACTGAAGAATTAGGCCAGTGGTGTCCCAACCATTTAACTGCACACAGAATATCTCACAAAAGGCAAAACGCACAAGATATAGTACCTTCAATTACCTTAGATGCCGATATCGCTTCTTTATAGCAGAAATAAACTGCTGCAGAAAAAGTTAGGTGCCATGCAAAATGTAATGTGTAATTGCATTACTCATCACAAATATATTGGAGTAAAAAGTACATTTACTTGCTCAAAAATGTAGTCAAGTAGTGAGTAAAAGTTGCCAATATCTTTGATACTCAGTACAACTACAAAGTAGCTTAAAAGATACTTAAGTACAGTAACTAATTACATTGACTCAAATAATTTACACCTCTGCGATTTATAAATTGTGCGCATGATTGAGCAAATCGAGGGATCGAATTAGTGAATCACGCATTTCATTTGCGGGATCCGTACACATACTATAAGTAAATTCTATTAAAAATTATCTTCTTGTTCTTTGCTGTCTACATTTACATTTCTTGCATTACACTTTACACAGTTCTCTGCAGTGTAGTTCACTCATGAAACTTTGCAGTACTGTGATAATAATAATAATAGTAATAAAAATAATAATAAAAAAATCTTTTGGTGGGGCGTGGGCTCTCACTGGCGCCCCCCAGCTGTTTGCGCCTTAGGCGACCGCCTAGTTTGCCTATGCCCAGAAACGGCACTGCCCAGTCATACAAGTAATATGAAGAATACAAATTATTTCAGGAAAATAAAATATTTGCCATATGCAATTCATGTAGGTTTATTCTTCTGTTACATCATATTGATATTCATACTGGCATTAAATGCCACAGTTTAATGGGTAAAATTTATCAAGGAGATAAATTCAACACACATGCGCGCATTATTAGGCTTTTATTTGAGGACATAACATGAAAGTGTGTGGTGGCTGCTTCGTCCGACAAAGCTTCTTTCACAGGGCTTTGGCTGCTTTATTTTTTACTAAACACCAGATGGCGCTGTTTTCGACACTCGCGAAGCTTTGTATCTTTTCCTGAAACAGTGTTTCATGAGGCTTCATTTACCCATCACTAGTGACTGGATCTAACACCGTAAGATGACGCACAGCTAACCCACAGCGAAACCACACACAAAACACCTTAGAAGAGCGGCTCTCTCACTGTATGACTTGACAGACAACTAGTTGTCCAGTGCGGTTCCGTTCACACAGCGTGAATATTCCGAGAATGCAGTTGTGAGTCCTGAAAATGTAGGGGTGTGAGTTTAGTTATAGAATGCAGGTGTAAAGAGTACCTGAAAACCATACTTGTGTAAAAGTACAGACACCTTACAGCGAAAATTACTCCATTACAAGTTACAAGTCACCAATTCCAATACGACTTGAGTAAAAGTCTTAAGAGCATCTGATTTTAACAGTAATTAAGTATTTTACTCGTGCTGAATATAGGCTCAAATATGCACTAGTCCTCGTCACCTGAGAGACATGCTGGTGAAAATAAGAAACAGTTGATTTGTAGGATGAGAAATCATGTTTATTTTCTAAAATCAAAATAAAACTGAACACCTCAATATTGCAATAAATCAAGGTCGACAGTCTTAGTTAAGCTCAAGTGCCCCAAAAAAGGCCATAAATAATCCAATATCCATCCAATAAACCAAAAGATCTTGTCAATATAGCGGATAAATAAAATAATGTTAAGTAAAATTAAAAAGTCAAAGTCTACTTGCACTGGATGTGCTGGTTTGTTATTTAAGATGTTTATTCGTTTGTGAAAGGGAGTTGCTTGTTATGTATGTTGATGATGAGACTGTCCAATGTTTGATCGGCATTTTAGTAATATTATAAAGAGCGCATGGAAATGCTAGAGCAGCGCACACTTTGTAATCTGACACCGCTTGTTAGAAGCGGCAGCTCGGTCTGTTTAATATAGCTGCATATTGCGCTCATATAGTAAAATAAGCTCTGGTTTACTGTTACATTATATTATTTTAATTTATCAGTGTATAGTTATACAGTTCTAATCTCTGTATTTTCGGTCATGTCATATCCTGTATATTTATTATCCTCATTTTGTTTTCTCAAAGAAACCACATTGATGTGCATATCCACACAATAAATATTAAGATCAACCACGTTCACTCTGGAATAGCTGCAGTTCTTTCTGACTGAAGAATTAGGCCAGTGGTGTCCCAACCATTTAACTGCACACAGAATATCTCACAAAAGGCAAAACGCACAAGATATAGTACCTTCAATTACCTTAGATGCCGATATCGCTTCTTTATAGCAGAAATAAACTGCTGCAGAAAAAGTTAGGTGCCATGCAAAATGTAATGTGTAATTGCATTACTCATCACAAATATATTGGAGTAAAAAGTACATTTACTTGCTCAAAAATGTAGTCAAGTAGTGAGTAAAAGTTGCCAATATCTTTGATACTCAGTACAACTACAAAGTAGCTTAAAAGATACTTAAGTACAGTAACTAATTACATTGACTCAAATAATTTACACCTCTGCGATTTATAAATTGTGCGCATGATTGAGCAAATCGAGGGATCGAATTAGTGAATCACGCATTTCATTTGCGGGATCCGTACACATACTATAAGTAAATTCTATTAAAAATTATCTTCTTGTTCTTTGCTGTCTACATTTACATTTCTTGCATTACACTTTACACAGTTCTCTGCAGTGTAGTTCACTCATGAAACTTTGCAGTACTGTGATAATAATAATAATAGTAATAAAAATAATAATAAAAAAATCTTTTGGTGGGGCGTGGGCTCTCACTGGCGCCCCCCAGCTGTTTGCGCCTTAGGCGACCGCCTAGTTTGCCTATGCCCAGAAACGGCACTGCCCAGTCATACAAGTAATATGAAGAATACAAATTATTTCAGGAAAATAAAATATTTGCCATATGCAATTCATGTAGGTTTATTCTTCTGTTACATCATATTGATATTCATACTGGCATTAAATGCCACAGTTTAATGGGTAAAATTTATCAAGGAGATAAATTCAACACACATGCGCGCATTATTAGGCTTTTATTTGAGGACATAACATGAAAGTGTGTGGTGGCTGCTTCGTCCGACAAAGCTTCTTTCACAGGGCTTTGGCTGCTTTATTTTTTACTAAACACCAGATGGCGCTGTTTTCGACACTCGCGAAGCTTTGTATCTTTTCCTGAAACAGTGTTTCATGAGGCTTCATTTACCCATCACTAGTGACTGGATCTAACACCGTAAGATGACGCACAGCTAACCCACAGCGAAACCACACACAAAACACCTTAGAAGAGCGGCTCTCTCACTGTATGACTTGACAGACAACTAGTTGTCCAGTGCGGTTCCGTTCACACAGCGTGAATATTCCGAGAATGCAGTTGTGAGTCCTGAAAATGTAGGGGTGTGAGTTTAGTTATAGAATGCAGTTGTCACACCCGTAAATAACCGTACTGTGTGTGAACATAACCGTATCAAGGACTCAAATACAGGACTGACAACCGTATTGTGAACGTGGCCATAAGAAGTAATAGGCTATTTTCTATCCTGTTTTGACCCTCTCTTTCAAACACTCCATTTTAATAGGCTTGTCAAGATTTGGAAGTAAATGCCCACTACATTGGTTGGATAACAGTTTTGTATATTAAAATAATTTTCAACATCCCCACTTTTTGTTTTGAAACTTCCGATGCTGAAAATGGTAATCGGTGAAATTCCTTCAGTTTTAAATATGGATAGTTCTCTTACAAAAACCCATTTCTTCACTTCAGAAGGAACCCAGTCATATGGATTATTTTTATGATGGATGCGCTTTTTGGAGCTTCAAAAACTCGGGCACTATTCAATGCCTTCAAACTCTGGGAAGAGCCAGGATATTATTTAATATAACTGATTATGTTCAGCTGAAAGAATAAAGTCATATACACCTCGGATAGCTTGAGAGTGAGTAAATTATGGGCTAATTTTCATGTTTGAGTGAACTACTCCTTAAAGACACTATAGTGCAGCACGCCTGTATTGTCTGTCCCTAACTTCTTCTCACTGCCATTCAAGCTGGATGTGGATGCTAGCGTGCCGTCATTTTGCAGGAGGATGTATGTGTCAATCATCCTGAATGCTGTTTTTTGAGAAAGTTTTTTTTAAACCTCAGCTGAATTAGCATAACTGGGAAATAAGCTTTGGCCTTACCGCTCGCGTTGCAGTATTTTGAGTTGTATGTGGGGTCAAGTTCATTGCCTGTTGTGGTCTTTCAGATCATAACCCATTGGTTTTCGTGTCCCATATGCATAATTCTAACCAACAAATAATGTGCTGGGCATTAAAAAAAATTTTTTAGTTCTATTTAGAAAAGATAGTGTTTTGGTGGTTTAAAATGGTTAAACAACAGTGTGTTGATTTTTAGTTTTTGTTTTTTTTGTTTTTCCAATATGTATTGATAACTTTTGTGTGTTCTTTCATTGATGTTCTTTGAGTTTCAGATCTCCACTGATTTGCCAATTTACCCTTCACCGGAAGTTTGATTGACAGGCGATCTGACCAATCGTGGCGCTGAATCCGCCATTTTGTCCGACAAACAAACCAGAGACAGGAGAGTTAATAAATTAACGTTGGTTGACTTGAACTTAAAAAATTGTCTTTCTGCGGTTGAAACAACATACCTTCTAATGTTAATTAATGTTTATTACTAGTAGGAAGAGATGATCGGTTCATGTACTGTACATGTGGTGCCGCTGTGCTGAGAAATCGAGTTCCCCCAGGAACGGGGTCTCCTTTAGGACTCCAAGTGATCCCACTGGTTCAACAGACTTTTAATGGGTAGTACTGTTAGCGCCTGATTACAATTCCTGCTAAATCACTTTATCATTTATATTGTTTAAAATCCATTATAATGACCATTAATGTCTTATAAATTACATGATATATATACTGTATCAGTATATATATGTATATAACTGAAGCTATAGGTTGTGAAATCAAGCATTTGTCGTTCTTACTGTTTTTTAGTTAGCTTATGTACTAGCATAGCATACATCTAAGCCTAGCCTATTAGCCTGATAGCTATAGCTTATGTTATATTAGATATGTTTTTTGTTTTCAGTATAGTTCCCAATTACGTTTCAAATTAATGTTTGTGTGTACTTAGCACGATAATTAATTTATTACAAATTTATTATAGTTGTTACGTCCTGAGGACGTATTATTGTGTATGTGTTTGAATGTGTATTTTACTCTGTGTTGAGTATTATTTGCCTTGTGCCTCTGTCTCTCTCCCTGACTCTGTTTGCCTTGCAGTTAATTAGCCACACCTGTTGCTCGTTAGGAGTGTGCTGCAGAGCTACCACTATGAGAGCAGAGTGAACACTGCTTGTAGAGGTTCACTTCTCCCCTGCACCAGATTTGTGTGTTTTTCTGTGCAATTGAGTGTAAAACCAGTGTGTTGACTTTTGAATTGAAGTAACTTTGCACAACTTGTGGTTTATGTGTTCTCTGGTGATAAAAGTGTTGCAGGCCTATTGTTATCAGGTAGTGATTTTTCTTTTCTTTCTAACATTGTTTCGGTAATTAAAAGGTATTGTATTTTTCTTATATTAATTGTTTTTATTAGTGATGGGAAACTGAGGCTTTCTGAAGCATTTGAGAAACGGTTCATTACTCGAAGCTTTTAACACAGTGCACATTAGCGACATCTGGTGGTCAGACTTGTTTTCTCCACCTTATCTAAATCATCGCGGAGCCTTTTGCACATCCTCCACAGAGGTCGATAACCTGAAAGAAAACAGGAAGGAGATTTGTTCTTGATTAAACCGCAAATACACAACCATATATAGTATAAATATTAACTGTGCTGCTTGTCAAATGGATACATTTAGTGCTTATAAATAAGGCAAGAATCACTAAACTATTGCTCATACTTAGGGATTTCAACAAAATATTAGTATTAAACTTTGGCCTCTGTCATTTGTGTTATTGATATGAATGATATCTCAAATAATGCAGCTTGTTAAGGAACAATGTGCTAATATTCTGATCAATTAGACTCATAAACTGCACCTGGCAGACAAAGAAAAAGGCACAAAGTATCTCACAGATTACAAGCGACAAGTCATTTTACAGACCAGAACATCATAGAGACAAGCAACCACAGAGAACACCCTAGAAATAACCAAGAACACCATAGAAACCACTGAAAACCTCTGAAAACCACACAAACACCACAAATTGCCTAACATCCTACCATAGATCCAGCAAGATAACAAGTACCACTCTCTTTCTTCTGTGCTTGTTTACACCAGCAACTGTCACAACAGTTAGAGTATATTTGAAGCAACATTTTATTGTGCTTCATGTACATTTCCAATACAATTTCAGATCATTACAAATACATTAGCATTACACTACTAGTTTATTATAAAGCTGATTTTTTTCAGTATATGCACATATACACTTTGAAATCTAGAAAACTTTAATGTGCGATGTATTACAAATATTCTTACAGTACATAAAGTACAGCAGCATTTAATCTTTTGACCAAAATACATTCTAATTAAATGAAAAAAAATAAAATTCAGTTATACCTGTATTACTGAAAAGTTCAAAATTTTACATCAATGAATAAGCATTACAATGCAATTTTCTGAAAAAAAGTAACTGAAAAACAGTGAATAGTGCATTGTTTTTTGTTTTGTTTTGTTTGTTTTTTTTTTTTACAAATGTAAGCATGCAAATGCCTGAACCAAACAAAGAAACAGAAGAGTTTAAATGTCACAACTTCATCTTCAAGTAGAGAGTCACTTCTTTGAGCACGATTTGCAATTTCTGCAACAGAGGGCTTGCAATACAGACACTGTAATATTTGAAGGCTGCTTTATCACAGGATCCGTGAAAGGGAAAAAATAATTTATATAAAATTAACCAATGAATAACAGTTTTGCATCCATGATTGAATATATAGTATTATAATTTGCATTGATATTCATTAGAATTTCATTGACTTAATTTACCTTTTGACTATATCCTCATCAAGCTTGTGTCACAGACACGCCAGGTTCCAACATCACCCAATCACAGCGCACTCAATCCCCAGAGTACTGGTCACATGCACCTGCACCTCATCAGCACGCCAATCTGCACCAGCATAAAAGACACTCACACTCACTCAGTCATTGTCCGGTCTCGTACGCATCTAGTACCCTAAATGCTTACCTCTTGGACTCCATTGAATCTACTTACCTGTCTCCAAGTCTCCTCGTGTTGTTCCAGTTTGTGTGTGAGTGTCTCCAGTTCTCCTCGTCAGCCATCTCAGCACTTCTCCACGGATCTTCACTCCTGCAAATCACCCAAAGGACAGTATTACCATTTATCATCACCTACATCATACTTCATTCATCTTCACTCACCTGCACCACCGTATACTCTGCTGTGTGTAAATAAAGTCTTGTTACCTGTTACCTCTGCCTCTGCCCCGTCTGTATTGTAACAGCTTGACATGAGTGTCCATTTTTATCCTCTTGTCTGTCGTCACTATACAGCACTCTGAGTTACAATGAACATAATTTTAGAAGAAGCCCAACAACACTTACAGTGAGCACAGTTCAATCCTAAAGTCACCGATATTGATATTTGAAGCAATAAAGCAACCTGTGAGCAGTGGCGTAGCGTCTGGGCATGCAAGGTATGCACGTGCATATGGGCCCGGGCGGATTGGGGGCCCGCTACTATTACGGGCTTAACCCCAAAGTATACTTCGGGCGTCCGCGCCGCGAAATTTTCGTCATTAGGAGGGTTCGCGGACGTCCGCACTTTCCGTCCACGTGCAGCCCAATTTTTGTATAACAGCCCATGCGAGAGTGAACTGAGTGCTTGAAAACAAAAGTCCACTAGTCCGCTGTGCACACGCCGAACGCGTCTTTCGGCAGCCAAATACTTTCAAAGGTTCGCACTCGCGTCTGTGCGCGAGACAGAACCCGTGTACATGTTCAGAAAAATGAAGTATAATAGAAATAATGTTGTCAATAACTTGCTATAGCCTATCTATGGGAAATGTACTGAAAATCATTAAGAATCTTAATAAATGGACCATAAAATGTTCAGTGCCATGTCTATGATTGTATTTGACCGGTATTCGCTTTTCTGTCATTTTTAAAGTGGGTTTCTGAAACTTATGCATGCAGTAATGTAAGTAGTACAGAATTTTAAATTAGTCATATTGGTTTTCTGGGGGAAAAAAAAAAAAACTCGTACTGGGGTGGATACTCTTTATTCAACGAAATAAAATGCACATAAAACGTGATGGAAAAAAAATATTTAGAGAAGAAACTTATAGTAAACGTATTAGGAATAAAACGTGCATTAAAAAAGTCTGTGACAGAATAATTAATACATAACTGGATTAATTTTCGGACTCATCGCATCTGAAACGATGCTATGATCATTCTGAAATTCCAGAGCCAGAGTCAAATCGGTCGAATTCAAACGTAGACTGCGTTGAAAAGCCGTTTTTTGACATTTTTGAAATAGATCCGCAATGCAAAGTCAAAATGATGGAGGAGCGCATATAGTGTTGTAGTGCTGGTTTTGTCATTCCTAGAATTGTTTTTACCATTTTTGTCTGTGTAGTACCCTCACCGCCTGATGAGGGAAGATGTAAATGTTAATAAAACACAGGACACGGAGCTGCTGCTGCTTCACCATCAGAGTCTGTGTATTGTTTTTTTTTTATAACCATTTAAAACAGTTCAAATATTTTCTTTATATTCCAATGAGAGACAGCATCACTTATAAAAAAAAAAAGTTAATTATGTAAATTTCTCATTGACTTCTGTGTCCACAATTAAACATATAATCTATAATATAATATAACACATACATATATAACATTCTGCATGACAGCATAAACATTATGCTGTATTAAACATCTGAAACAACCCTGAAAATGTTTGTCAGCAGAAATTATCCCTTTTTTTATATACATTTTCAGTACAAACAACTTATTTTGTGAAAAATACATCTTTTAAAGCACAGCCAACTACACCTCATAACTGTTGCATTATTTATCAAAAAAACACATTATATTCATGGATTAACTATCCATTATCACACTATTTGTCAGACCGCATGGTCTCCATCGTTAGCATGTGTTACAGTACAGAAGGGTCGGAGACAGGAGATAGCAATAAGGATGTTTATTTGAGAGACACAGCAGAGTAAACAGAAGTGCAGGTGAGTAGTGAAGGTTTGTAAGGTGAAATGGATCGATGAGATGAGAAGATACTGTCATTGTATGCTTGCAGGTGAGAAGATCCTGGGAGACGCTGGAGACTGGAGACACTCTCACACAGACTGGGAACACACAAGGAGACTTGGAGACGTTGGAGACAGGTAAGTATGTCGAGATGAGTCCTTGAGGTAAGCATGTAGGTTAGTCTAGATGCGAACGAGACCGGACAGTGAGTGAGAGTGTGTGAGTGTCTTTTATGGTGGTGGTGATTGGTGAGCTGATGAGGTGCAGGTGCGTGTGATCAGTACTCTGGAGAAGGAGTGCACTGTGATAGGGCAGTGTTGGAACCTGGCGTGTCTGTGACAGCACGGGTACGGTCTCCTCAGACCAGGAGATGGGACTGACAATAACATCTTCCGGTAGGATGGGTTCTGGGTCTTCGGATTTCTCTTCAGGGGCATGTAGACGGGAGAGTGCATCAGCTTTAACGTTCTTAGGTCCAGGACGGTAGGAGATTGAGAAATTAAAGCGTGTGAAGAATAGGGCCCAGCGTGCTTGTCTAGGGTTGAGTCTTTTGGCGGATCGTAGGTACTCAAGGTTGAGTCTTTTGGCGGATCGTAGGTACTCAAGGTTTTTATGGTCAGTTAGGACGAGGAAGGGATGTTTAGCTCCCCCCAACCAATGCCTTCACTCTTCCAGAGCAAGCTTGACAGCGAGGAGTTCTCTGTTACCAATGTCATAATTCATCTCCTCCGGGTTGAGCTTGCGGGAGAAGAAGGCACATGGATGGAGTCTACTTGGGGTCCCCTGCTGGTGGGACAACACCGCTCCTACTCCAGTGGTGGAGGCGTCCACTTCCACCACGAAGGGCAGCTCAGGATCGGGATGAACGAGGAGAGGAGCGGTGGTGAAGGCTTCCTTGAGGGCGTTGAAGGCGTTGGTGGCTTCAGGGGTCCAGGACAGAGACTTGGGCTTATTGCGTAGAAGGTTGGTGAGTGGGCTGGATAGGGAACTGTAACTCTGGATGAATCGACGGTAGAAATTGGAGAAGCCGAGAAAGCGTTGAAGCTCCTTGATGGTTGTGGGAGTGGGCCAGTTCTTGATGGCTTCCACCTTCCTCGCGTCAATCCGGATGCCACTGCTGTCGATGTTGTAGCCTAGGAATTGTACGGAGGGCTGATGGAAGGAACATTTCTCGGCTTTTAGGAAGAGGTGGAATTTCCGTAGGTGTCCCAGGACCTCCGCAACGTGATGGCGATGTTCGGCCAGGCTCCGGGAGTAGATGAGGATATCATCGATGTAAACCAAGACGAACTTGTGGAGGAACTCCCGGAGCACCGCATGAATGAAGTCCTGGAATACGGAGAGGGCGTTGACCAGGCCATACGGCATAACGAGATAATCATAGTGGCCGGTGGGTGTCACGAAGGCGGTCTTCCACTTGTCCCCCTCGCGTATCCAGATGAGGTTATACGCGCTGCGGAGGTCCAGTTTTGTGAAGACAGTGGCACCACGGAGATGTTCCAGGGCTGATGGGACGAGAGGAAGGGGGTAACGGAACTTTACTGTGATGTTGTTTAGTGCTCGGTAGTCAATACATGGCCGCAAGCCTCTGTCCTTCTTTGCCACAAAGAAAAAGCTGGAAGCAGCAGGGGAAGTAGACGGCCGGATGTATCCTTGAGCTAGGGCCTCCTTGATGTATTCCTCCATGGCCTTCTCCTCCGGGATAGACAGGGGGTAGATTCTTCCCCTGGGCACTGGCTCACCCGGAAGCAGATCAATGGCACAGTCCCATGGCCGGTGTGGAGGCAGCTTGGAAGCTCGTTGAGGGCAGAAGACATCACTGAAGGGTGCGTAACACTCTGGGATCTCCACCGAGCGTTGTTCAACAGGGCTCTCGATGGTGGTGGCGCAGACAGAGAGATGTTCGGGGAGTGGTGATGATGGAACTGGGAGCTCAGGGAAACAGGTTTCGCCCCACTTCAGGACTTCGCCGGTCTTCCAGGAGATAACTGGGTTGTGCTGCTCCAACCAGGGACGCCCTAGTATCACGTCAGCGGTGGATTCCTCCAGAACCAGCAGATGGAGATGTTCGACGTGTAGCAGGCCAACTTGCACTTGGATAGGACCGGTACAAAGGCGTACATGTCTTCAACTCAGGGGTTTGCCAGTTACTGATCGGATCTGGTAGGTGGTCGGTGTGGCCGTGGTCTTGATGTTAAGCTGACGGCAGAGGGCGCCGGAGATGAAATTGCCTGCTGACCCAGAATCGAGGAGTGCGACAACTGGAAGAGAGACATCAGCAGCAGCAAGGTTTACAACAGTGGTGAGGGGTTTCATCTTTTTAATAGAGGGAATGACAGCACTCACCATGGGTCGTGGAGGACGGATGGGGCATGTGGAGATTACATGCCCAGGAGAACCACAATAGAGGCACAGATTCTGGGTCAGCCACCTCTGCCGTTCAGTAGGAGAGAGTCTGGAGCCTTCCAGAGACATGGGCTCATTGGCTGGTTCTGGAGGACTGACTGATTCTGGTCGGTGGGGAGCGATGTTAAATAGCGGCTGGCCCTGGTGCTCTTCGAGACACGACTGCATACGAGTGGCGAAGTGGATGGAGAGTTGGATGAAGCGCTCTAGGCCGATGGAGTCCTCGTATGCAGCGAGATGCAACCGCACTCGAGGGTTCAATCCTTGACGGTATGTGGTAATTAAAGCCTGTTCATGTTGTGATGTGCTCATCATCTGCAATACTTATTTAGTAGGGATGCACCGATACCATTTTTTAAGGACAGAGTACGAGTACCGCTACTTTTTCTCTGATACTCGCCGATACCAATACTGATGCCTATACAGTTATTAATTTCTCTTTTTTTTTTTTGGTGATGTTGCAGTTTTACAAGCTCAACACAGTTAGACTAATGAATGTAGGACAGCTTCTTTATTATTACTCTAATGAAAAAAAGTAATAATTTTTATGTGGTTGTCACAAACTTAAAGAACAAAAATTTCAGTGTCCAATAATTATTTACGGTTTGGCATTGCATAATAGAGAAGTGTCATAGTAACTCATATCCTCATTCAAGTAGAAAACTGGACAATGTAATACATTTTTGTCTTTTCTACCTGTAAAAACACCAAGGCAGCAGCTTCAGGAGGTGATGAGAAGACGCCGGATAGCAAATCTAGTAATAATGTCACTGATTAAACCCACTGCCTATCATTCTATAAAATAATCACATTGCTGAGTGTTTTTGAAAGTTTTGTATTTTGTTTGGTTTAATAATTAACCTTATCTTTGTGAGTTTGACTCTCACTCGGCTTGTGAATTAGCAGAACTTGTATGCAGCCATTGCAAAACTGTTCACAGTTATGGATTTGATTTTGGTTGTCATTTGAAATACAGTGTGTTTGTCCATTGAACGTGACCCTCTCTGATTCTCCTCTGTGGCCATATAGGAAAATTAATATTTACAATGACAACAATAAAACTTCAGTTACATTTACACGTTTCCAACAAAGAAATGGATGGACGTCTGTCAGCTTGTTGAACACATTTTTAGTTGGACATTTCTATGGCTGAAGCTGCAGCAAGCGCCCAGCGTGTGACACTGTTTTCACGGCAGATCAACAACAGAATACTACAAAACTTCAGAGAAACATCAAATGATCATGCAATGTGATTAAATAGCTCCTCTTCCCTGCAAACAATACCATGACAACTGTGGATATATAATTTCAAGTCAAAAACAAAACAAAAGGTAAGCAGGTAACATTATTCATATTAGCCTACAGTTTTTCAACACACAATTCATGAAACAATTCAACATTTTCTCACAACCATAAACACAATCTCGTAACTACACACCAACTTGTACAAACCTCAAACTTCCATGTCAAAATCAAATATTTCAGTCAAAAACGTATTTACTTCTGTCAAAATCAATCTTTGGCCTCAGATGACACACAAAACCTGCAAATACACAGACTACTTTCCTGCCCAGTGAACACTAGTGAGATCAATTCATAACACTGTAACAAAAACCTCTTATTGGGATTTGGCAGCTTAGTGTCTGTTACAGTACACAACATAAATGAAAGAGTGCAGATAGAGTAAAATGCAACAATGAGCTTTAGGAAAAATTATTTTCATTTCACTACTGTAAAGTAATCTTATAGATGAAGTAGTTGATCTTACAAGAGAAGAAAAGTTCAAGAAGCAAAGAACTAAATATGAACTGTGTATGTAACACAGTACAGTATACTGTCAATTACAGTCATACATGAATAAAGAAATAAATTCACCATCCTCTACACCTTCATTACAGTACACACTATAGCAGTTTCTTGGTCTTCTGACAAAAGACTCTCTCAAATACAGCACATGTATAAGCTACAAATAAATTTGAGGGTGTAACAGTTTACTGGACACAGAATAGTGAATTTTTTCTCATATAAAGTACTGTTACTGTGTACTGTAATTATACAGTTTTTTTTTTCAACAGCTTACACACAAAATCCTCACTTATCACACAATTTCTGATAAATAATAATAACTTTCCAAACTTTATAAACGACAGTCACTGTGTTTTCAGGCTGAAGAGAGGCATTTTATTTTAAATGAAGCAAAACATACATTTCAAGATGTACTTGTGATGCTAAAGCTCACTGAAGGTCTGGTCCAGACTAACTAGTGAACACTAACTAGTGAACACTAACTAGTGAACACTAACTAGTGAACACTAACTAGTGAACACTAACTAGTGAACACTAACTAGTGAACACTAACTAGTGAACACTAACTAGTGAACACTAACTAGTGAACACTAACTAGTGAACACTAACTAGTGAACACTAACTAGTGAACACTAACTAGTGAACACTAACTAGTGAACACTAACTAGTGAACACTAACTAGTGAACACTAACTAGTGAACACTAACTAGTGAACACTAACTAGTGAACACTAACTAGTGAACACTAACTAGTGAACACTAACTAGTGAACACTAACTAGTGAACACTAACTAGTGAACACTAACTAGTGAACACTAACTAGTGAACACTAACTAGTGAACTTCTACTGAAGACTAACTAGTGAACGTCTATTTAAGGCATCATGGACAGCAAACTGTACAAAACAAACCAACAGAACTGATTCAACAAACACTATTAAAAAGCACAAAACTGAGTGACTGAACAAACAGACTGACCCAAACACAACTGAGTTCATTTCTCTTTCACAAACAGCACTAACTGCACACTTAATCTCTCAAGCTCGTCTTTCACTCATATATCATCAACTAGAGCTGCATCTGAAACTCTGAGAGCAGCATGAAGAAAAAAAAAAATAATCTAAGAACATTAAATAACTTTAGATCCTTTACACAAAATAAGAGCAATGAACATCCACTGAAATACATACGGAGGAAATAATAGTGAAGACTAACTAGTGAAGACTAACTAGTCAAGACTAACTAGTCAAGACTAACTAGTCAAGACTAACTAGTCAAGACTAACTAGTCAAGACTAACTAGTCAAGACTAACTAGTCAAGACTAACTAGTCAAGACTAACTAGTCAAGACTAACTAGTCAAGACTAACTAGTCAAGACTAACTAGTCAAGACTAACTAGTCAAGACTAACTAGACTAACTAGTAAACATCTACTGAAGACTAACTAGTGAAGACTAACTAGTGAACATCTACTGAAGACTAACTAGTGAACTTCTACTGAAGACTAACTAGTGAAGACTAACTAGTGAACATCTACTGAAGACTAACTAGTGAACTTCTACTGAAGACTAACTAGTGAACTTCTACTGAAGACTAACTAGTGAACTTCTACTGAAGACTAACTAGTGAACTTCTACTGAAGACTAACTAGTGAACTTCTACTGAAGACTAACTAGTGAATGTCTATTTAAGGCATCATGGACAGCAAACTGTACAAAACAAACCAACAGAACTGATTCAACAAATACTATTAAAAAGCACAAAACTGAGTGACTGAACAAACAGACTGACCCAAACACAACTGAGTTCATTTCTCTTTCACAAACAGCACTAACTGCACACTTAATCTCTCAAGCTCGTCTTTCACTCATATATCATCAACTAGAGCTGCATCTGAAACTCTAAGAGCAGCATGAAAAAAAAAAAAAAAAAATCTAAGAACATTAAATAACTTTAGATCCTTTACACAAAATAAGAGCAATGAACATCCACTGAAATACATACGGAGGAAATAATACTCACGGTTGACTGAGCTCCATACTGACTGAATAATGACAGACGGTTAAAGACACAGACTGAGTTAAAGCCTCAAGACTTCCTGATACCTACATGAACTCACAAATACCAGGATACATGAACAAAGCTAGACAAAAGAAACAATGGAAACGTGGGCTATATACACATGGACTAATGACTAACATGAAACACCTGAACACAATGAACTAGAGAACATGACACATAAAACAAGGGAACCAATCAGAACATGACACATGAGACAAGGGAATCACGTGACGGGATAAGGGAATCACATGACAAAACCAGGAAACAAAGGAACCATGACCACCATAAAAAAGAATATGAACCATGAATGTGGAACCAAAACCCAAAACAGATGTGACACATCCCCGCTCTAAGGGCAGCTCCAGACGCCCTAACCGAAAATAACAACTGAACATAAACCAGAACACAAAAAGTCCAGGAGGAAGGATGGAGGACCAGGCCTGGAAAGGTGAACTGGACCTGGATCATGGCATGGTGATGGGCCTGATTATAATCTGCTTTCCCTTAATGGATAAAATATAATTTTTGTGAAGAAAATTAGAAAAGACTTAAATATCATCAATGGACACGATATGTACCCTAAATTGGCAATTGAATGGCTCACATCAGACATTTTCAGATCATGTTTTATTCATGCTTCATACAGAATGACACTCAAGAATACACATAATCTGAATTAGTGGTGCTTACTAAGCGTCTGTATCATTGCTCATACTTGGGGTCAAAGGTTTTTCATAAATTTTTTATCTTATTACAGATTTTCTCAATTACTTAGACACTAAAATCAATTATTTTGGTCAAATTTCATCAACACAACACCATTATCTAAAAGATTCCTCTAACACTGTTCTTGTGTTTCACAACTCTAAACACATAATCAGGACTTGACACCATGAGTTCATGTTCAGTAGAGTTAAAAACCATCACAGCGTCACACAAGCAGTTCTCGTATGAACACTAGTATAGTTTCACACGCCAGTCAGAACCACAGGATGTGTAAAAATAATCATGTGTGAATTCTGTACAAAAGAAATGCATGTTCAAGAATTGTTTGAAATTGTAGTTATATTTTTTTCTCTCCATAATAACTGTTATAACTTCTGTAGATTACAGTATACTGTCAACATCACAAGCCGGACTGTCCAAGCATCAATCTCTCGTCCCACTGCAGTCCCTGAGTCACGGGCATCTTCAGTTACCAGAGAAACTGTTCAGTGTAAGTAGGCCATGTCACTGTTAGACTAAGACCATAATCGATAGGTTTATTCATGTATTAGCCTATTTTGTGATGTCAACCCCTTGCATGTACTGTACTAAAATATTTGAAGCATATATATACATGTTATTTAAGTTGAATTGTTGGGTGGGGGAGGGGCTGCCTGAATGCTGAACAGTTTCTCTGACAACTGAAGATGTCCACGACTCAGGCAGAGGGACTGCAGTGGGACGAGGGTTTGACGCTTTGACGGCCCGGCTTGTGGTGTTCTGCACTTGTTGTTCCAAGGCTGTGGTAGCTTCCCGTAAAAGCTGGCTTACAGATTTCACCATCATGATTCATCTCGAATACAATATGATCACGACCAGTGGCAGCTCATCAGGGGAGGCAAGGGAGGCACAGCCTACCCAAAATTTTGAGGTGAAAATGGAAGGATGATTTAATGTTAATAAAATTCCCAGTTGTTCATTTTATTTCATGTCTCAAAATGTGTATTTTTTGTTTGTAATTTCACTGCATATACATGTTACTGAAATCAAAAGCACCGCTGTTTTTTCACGAACGTGACAAATCTGCCGATGTGAACCGCTAAAGCCAGAGACACACATGACGACTAGCTAAAACATTCTAAGACTGAGCTCAACACACAAAGACTGTTTCCTTCGACTGAAGCAGATTTAAATAAACACCGACTGAACACAATTGGCTCTGATGATTGGACATGATCAGTCGTAAGTATCAAATTACATTCATAAACAACCTTACAATCGTTAAGTGTGTCCCCGGCTTAAGGGGATAGAGCTGGGCTTGGTCTTGTGCCTCAGCTGGTAAAAAATTAGCCAATCACCATCGAGTGTTTTACATTCAGCGCTTAGGAGAGTTAAGAAAAGACACATCGCAGGGGAGGCTAGCCTACCTTGGTCTATCAACCAATCATCATCAAAATTATTTGGCAAAAAAAGGCAATCTACAGCTACAGGTTTTAGAAAAACAAAAAAGCTCACAGGAAAAAGAATACATTGACAACAACATATTAATAGTTCACCGGATCTCTTTTGTTTTCACATGTGGTTATGATTTCTTTGCATGATTTGGTGTGTTTCATTGTGTTATCACAAATAAAACAACTGAATCTAAGCCCAACTACGCAATGTTCTTACAAAATCTTTAACACATTTTTATTAATATTTGTATAAAGGGAGATGTCGTCATTTTTTCCTAGGCTGATAAATTGCAATAAATTCAAAACAACATTTCCAAAACTGGTAAGTTATGTTGCTTGTCGTTCCCCCCTCAAAAACCTTTTCACATGATGAACACAAAAGACACAACCAATTGCACAACAATTTTTTTTTTTTACTGTGTTATGAAATTTTATTCATTCATAACAGTAAAAAAAAAAAAAAAAAAAAGCAGCTCTTTGGTCTGGGTCAGGCCAGAGAATCATCTTCATGACTGCCTGATCCACCCCTGGCACGCATATGTCTAGGCAGGCTTCTTCCATGGCCTGGAGGAGGTGAACACGGATATAAGGTTCTCGGTCCTCCTCTATCGGAAAAAACTCCTCTATCGGGTTTAGAACTAAAACTCTATCTGTATGCGAGGCAATTTGATGCATTTCTTTATTACAGTAGCATAGTGCAACAGTGTATGTGTTGTCACAGCACAGAGTACAGCACTCAAAAGTTACTGTACAGAGCAGTCTTACTGTAAGTACACCTACCTGTTTTCCTCCCTGAAGGTTCTGATGATGGAGGCGATGGTGAAGCCACTCAAATTTGGCTGTACTCGTTGCCCAGCCTCCCTCATAGTCATACCATGGACAAGGACAAGGTCAACTAAAGTGGCTTGAATTTCATCCGAGATTGATTTTCTCCTTGCCCGTCCCCTTCCTTGTTCTCGTCCTCCTTCTCCTTCTCCACCTCCTCTTCCTCCTCCTCCTCCTTTTCCTCCTCTTCCTCCTCCTCTCCCTCCTCGACCTATCCCTTCATTTCTCTGTGGATCCATTGTTCCAAAACTCAATGAACTGATTCGGGCCCTTTTATCTATCTATAGAAAGATCTGATTGATGTGTTCAATTTTGACTCTTAGTGTTTTTACCTGGAGAATCAATTGAGCTCAAGCTGTGCCGACTTAAGTGAACAGTATTGAATGGTAGTGCTTTCAAAATGACCTCATGGTGTACACAATAAGAAATTAAGGGAATTGTGTGTAGAGTTTTGCAGTGACAGTTCAACAAATCTGTGTCAAAACATGGGAGTAGTGTTTGGAGTTTAGGGAATTGGGTGTGCTTTTTGATAAATGGCATTATGGTTTTGAAATTTTAGTTCAAAAGCCTGGTTATAGTGTTTTAGCAATAGAGAAAAACTGTAATTAAATGATTTTATTATAATTACATTACATGATTGGTGTCATGCTGCTGTGTCTTCTCCCTTGCAGGCTCACTATTGGATGATTCAGAGGTTGAGGGCGGCCATTTTGGGTTGACATCATTGTAGTCCTTAGTTCACAACACAGTCTTAGACTTTGCTGAAAGTTGCTTTTTCTTCTTTATAAAAGTCTTCTACTTTTAGAAATGTTTTTTGACACTTAAGTCAATGCTTAAGACAATTCTTAAAAGCATTTCTGAGAAGTTTTATACATATGGGCCCAGCTCATTAACAGGTTCCTTTCATTATTTTCAGCCAATGTTTTCAAATCATCTGCTCTTCACATAAAAATGCCTACTGTCAATGACATTAGAAACATGAAATATGGATGCTAGTGTTCAACCTTTATGCATCTGCTCATTTATCTTGAATTGTGTTATCACTGCGGTGAGTTTTAAATGCTCAAAAGCGCCTCTATTGTAGGACTAATGGCATAGACGAGATCAAAATGAAACATTTGGTTCTCCTCTTCACTTCAAAGAAGCTAGATATTTTACTTTATAACTTGTTAAATATGTAAAAAAAAGGTTTTTTTTTACACAAACACATTGCTTCGCTTCAGAAGGCCTTTATTAACCCTACCGGAGCCGTGTGGAGTCCGTTTATGATGGATGGAGGCACTTTATTCAGCTCTTCTTCAGCTCATACTCGTGGGTCCCGTTCACTGGCATTATAAAGCTTGGATGCGTCAAGATATTTATTAAAATATGTTTATCAGAAAAAAGAAAGTCATATACAGCTAGGATGGCTTGAGGGTGAGTAAATAGTATTATGAATTCACACTTACCATTTATGTTTTCTCAGCCTCAGAAAATAACGGACGCTCTCTGAGAGCAGAGCTGCAGTGAGGCCGTGGGGGAGGGGAAAGAACAGACTCCAGAGTGAAGACAGAAAACGATTCCAAAAAGATTCGACTCCGTGGCGTCAGGGATTGAGAGTCTCGTGATTCAGCTCCAAATCCGAGGCCTGAAATGTCTGTGCCAGTTCCTGTTTGTTCATGTCATAGAATGGACTGTCCTCATCAGTCTCATGGATGATGGTGATGGGGGACACTAAAAATATACCATCAATACCAGTGTTGAATTTATACATATCGGTAGCCATATCCGATTGTTGTTTGTATCTCCACAGAAAACAGGAAGGCTGCCGTGATGCTGTCGACGTTCAAAATGTAAATCTGCTCTTGATTCGAATTTTTTCTTCCTGGAAGGATCTGACTTTATCAAAAAAAAAAAAGAAGACTCTGAACAGTGTTTGGGGAAACCTTTCTTTTATTGGTCATTCCAAACAGGCCTGATTGTATTTCCTTTTAGTTTTGTTGACTGTTTGCAAACTTTGAACTATTTTCAATTGATGGTACCAATACAGACAATTTTTCTTCTTTAACAAGTTGTAGTGAAATTGCTGTCTCAAATCCTCCTTACGAACTTAGACGTTAACTATACTGTCACGCTACTGTGCCCATTCATCCAGATTAGTTCATTTAGAATACTAGAGTGATACAACGGGTTACAACTGGAAAGCTTTTCTAATATTAACGCAGGTCCTAAAGCGCTTGCCCAGTCATAAACCTTCACTGCAGTGATATTCTTTTGAGCTCTTTTGTATTGTGTAAACTTACCACAGCAAACATAGTGGCCAAAATTGATGTGCAAAGTTTTTTTTTTTTTTTTTTTTTTTTAAAATGACCCTACAATTTTTCTTAAACCATCAAAATATGAGGAAAATAATTTTATTTTTATGTTTATATTATTTAAATGTTTTAAAATATGATATTTACTACAACATAATCAGTTTTTAATATTTTATTGGTTCTCTCTTGTTTTTTCATGTGTTCATAATTTCTTTGCATGACAGCCTGGCCAAAAATAATTTGAAATAATTTGAAATTTCATTTCATTATCACACATGGAACAGTTGACTCCAAGCACAGCTACACGATATGCTTACATCTTTTGACACGTTTTTAAAAATATTTGAATTAAGGTTGAAGATGTCAATTTTCACATGGCTGGACATCACATTTGGCCACTTCTCTATGGCAGTTCTTTGACTTTCCAACTGGCCATCAAACCATGCAGCAAAAGCAAGCAACTTTTATGTTGACTGTGGGCTTCCTGGAGTTGTTGGAGCCGTTGATGAACTCATGACACATCATTGCTCCAACTGTAAATGAGGAGACATATATCAATAGAAAAAGATTCCACACCATCAGTACTAATTTGTGATAATTTTGCACAATGCAAAGTTATTTTTAAAAATAAATTTAAACATTAAAACGTTTCAGTGGGTTTTTTTTTTTTTTTTTTGTTATAACATTAAATTATTGGTGCTGTGACTTTCACCCTTGCAGACTCGCTATTGGCTGATTCAGAGGTTGAGGGCGGCCATTTTGAGTTGACATCATTGTAGTCAGCACTTAAGAATCAGTCTTAGACTTTACTAAAAGTTGCTTTTAGCTTCTATATAAAAGTCTTCTACTCTTAGAAAAGTCTTACTTTTTACTAAGAATTTTTTGACACTGAAGTCAAAACTTAAGACTATTCTTAAGAGCATTTCTGAGACAGCAGGAAGGAGAGGCCGAAGAGGACCATCATCCAACGCCAGCGGATGTCAACGCATGTCGTGAAGATGTCCGCCAGGTAGCGCTGACCTTTTTCACTCATGTTGATGAACTGCACATTACAGTGTCCGTCCTTGTTGACGAAGCGGCTTTGTTCTTGGTGTTGCGTGTGCACTTTGCTGCCAACGTTTCTATTGCCGTAGCCGTTCTGCACAGCGATGGGGGACAGCTTCATCCCGCCTTCCTCAGAGGAAACTATGCTGTATCGGTGGACTCTCACACTTCCCATCACTTCCGAATGAGGGGGCTGAGCCTCGTCTGCTTTGGACAACAGTCTGAGTTTTTGGAGGACGCGTTGGAGAAACACTTTCGACCTCTCACATGGACCAACACACAAACAACAATCAGGATTTCCTTGAAATCAAGCAAGCAATGAGACGGATGTTCCAAAGAAACAATATTTTCGCTGGGGCTACGAGGATTGCTCCTCTTCCGTGAAATGACTGGACATCTTCGGCTAAACTGGGCTGAGAAAATAACACAAAGTAAGAGTTTGAAGAAACGAGTCTGAGGAATGAGAGCACAAAGCAAGCAGTTCAGTTTGCACAAAGATTGTGCTTGTTTATGAACTATGACATGAAACTGTTTTAAAGATTAACTGTCAAGATCAAAACACAAATATGTTTCCATGCATCCATTTCTCCTTTGGCCAACATTAATATCAAGAGTGATGTAACACTTGGCATGGCCTGACAGAACGATCCAGAAACACAGATGTAAAGATTAGAGCTGCAAATCCAGTCAGCAAATGATACACCACATAATACCAAATATATAATATATTATGACAATAAGATGAATATTTCTTTATAAATATATGGGTAGTTGACAAATGGACATGGATATGAACAAATACATTTTTATAAGTACAAATATTAGGAAACACTGGGGTAAATTTTAAATGAATTAGTATTTTTATATATGAATTGTAATAGACATTAGACATCTATTATATAATAATACATGCTTACTTTGGTTTCTATAAAATAATGATATTGTCATGTGCTATTCAATACTCTCTAAATGACATGATGAGACGAATTGAAAAAGCTGCTAACTGATAATAAAAACACATTATACTTCATCAAGTGGCTTCATCCTACATCCAGTAGTTTTATCTTAAAATAGTTTAATCTTTTTCATGAAGGAAAGTAAAAAGCATGTCATGTCAACTAACCATATTTCTTTAGTAACTTGTTAAGATAAGCTTGTGCTTATTTGTTTTGACCTTTACACTTGAATGCATATTATATGTATCATAATATCAATAACATGTAAATACATTAATATATAAGACACATATAAATAATTATGAATCTAGAAAATGGTAACAACATAAATATACAATTGAAAAGTGTTGCAAAGATAGTGAATATATAAGCAATAAAATAAACAAAGATACTTCTATAGGGCAGGCAAACTAGATCAATTTGTGCTAGCATAATGGACCTAAATAACACTTATTAACACTAATTGACAATTGTCTAACAAGTTAAAATTGCGTCTCAATAAAAATGACCTAAAACTGCCCTTGAGACATTATGACCGGTGTAACACCAACTGCTAATCTCTAATGAGTTCAATGGCAGTTTTAGCTACTAGTAA
Source organism: Hypophthalmichthys molitrix (assembly GCA_037950675.1). NCBI lineage: Eukaryota > Metazoa > Chordata > Actinopteri > Cypriniformes > Xenocyprididae > Hypophthalmichthys > Hypophthalmichthys molitrix. Next base: position 37,978,237 of record CM075494.1, read on the forward strand.
ACAAAGATATCTCCACAAAACTAAAACGAAGCTTACCTTCCAGAGTTCAAGAACAACACAAGTTTAGATCAGCACATTTCCGCAGATTGCAGTTGTTGTTATCCGGTGGGACAGATCAGTCAAACACCATGGGACTTGATGGTGGTTTCGATCATCTCACTCAGTGTTGGCCAAAGCTCAAGCCGATCGAAGAATAGTTTTAAAAAGCCTGTTAATCTCCGCCCAGGCTGTCAGGACATGCAGCTGTGATGATTACAGCATCTCTCACCGTAATCACAGCCTGCCTTTGTAACTGGTGTGAAACATTTATTGATTTAATCTGATTTTGTTTATTTCCTTCTGTATTTGTATTATTTTTTATCTTTTTCTTCTTCTCTTAAATTGTTTTATTAATGCTTTATATTTATCTACATTTGTAAAAAAAAAAAAAAAAAAAAAAAAAAGATTGGTTTAGTGAACTTCACGAAATTTTGTTCCTATGTTATCGTTCACAAGTTATGTGAAAATAACGGTAAAGTAGCGGAACTTTTCTTTGGGAATTTGTTGGGGGAGGGAACGTTATCAGTGGAAAACACCTGCGGGGTTTCCTCTTGCACGATATGCGATTGCCTCAGTCTACTTGTGTATGAGGCCGATGACGCATATGATTTTCGCTTCTCCCCAAAAAATATTCTGTGTGTACCAGAGTGGGAGAAGCTGTCGCCCGTTGCTCCACTGATTATTTCCCTTAATTACAGTTGCAGTGCTGAATCTCATCAAGTGGTCGTGTGTGTGTGAGAGTGACCGGTCTAGAAACGCTACACCTTCATGATAACATGATGTCATACACAGTAATCAGGTTTAAATAAATTAGACGATTTAAGTATTTATTGTGAAGTTTTCAAGACAAAATAATGTACTTTGTTACGTTCATACTCGGAGGTAATAAACAACATGTAAGTAAACAAGTGTTACGGTAGCTGCTGTAGAGACGAGGCAAATACGGAAATCCACATTCATACGGGCTTTATTGACAATCCTTGGGTAGAACGAACAGCAACACACATTTAGTCTAACATAAGAACAGACAAGGAGTGCAGGGAAAGTGTCCATTATATAGGGAGTGATGATGATGAAGTCCAGGTGCAGGTGATAAGTGCTGAGGGGGAGAAGACGAGGGAAGTGAGTGCAGGTGTGGAGACAAGAGGATCCTGGGAAATGGAGTCCGGGGAACATGGGAACTGTGACAATAAGTTTAAATTTGTTCGTTGGATCTGTTCAGAGATGTTGTTTGTTCACAGTTTCTATGAAGCTCCTGCTGCATCCTTGCAAGTGTAAGTTGCAACCTAGCAATTTATTAATGAATAGGCTATATAAGATATTTAAGTAAAATTGGGGTGACCCAATGGGGTGGGTAGGATTTTTTTTTTTTTTTTTTTTTTACGTTTTTGAAATCAGAAATATGAGTAAAAAGTATTCATTTCTTTCAAAAAAATGAAAAATCTTACTGACCCAAAACTATTGAACGGCAGTGTATATAAAACTGAGAGCAAATTTATAATACACTCAAAACTTTACAAAAAAAAAAAAAAAAAAGCAAATAAACAAGCAGGCTGAAATATTTTGAGCATAGCTAGAATAAAAACATAGTTTCACTATACACATTTACATTTAAAGACAACTTTTCCAGAATTTATGTGATTTTTCCATGTCCATGGGAAACTATACAAATACATTTAAAATCAAGAAGACAGAAGAAAGAATAAAAAAAGGAAACTTGGTCACTTACTGAACAGTCAGAAAAGAAATATCCTTTCACTGAATATTCTGTTTCGCTCAGTTATCAAATGATCAGCTTCTGCTGCTGATATTAACCAACATAAATACACACTGTGCAGTACTAAACAATAATGGCTTTTTTCTAATGAATAATAAAAGCTGATAATTTCTAATAAAAGCTTATTTCTTTTCAAACATTAACAAGCACTGTCTCTGAAGCACATTTAGGATTGCTAATATTACATTAAGTTCTGGTAGATCTATTGCCTTGATGATCCTGGTCATTCACTTCTCAACCTGCAGTAAACTCCTCAGTATCCTGGGATTGAAGTTTCTATTCCAGGCATCTTTTTTTAACCTGAGAATACGTCACATCACTAGATCCAGCACCTGAAAATATATGAATGAATTCAAAATGCACATTTCTCATTCTTATATGCAGCATTTCATTTCATTGTTAGGTTCTCAATAATGCATGTAGATGAAGTTTTCAGTGGTTTCTTGTGAATTGTGATTAATGTTTTTAGTTTGACGCTCACCTTGATCTGTTTCCAGCTTCAGTTCAGAGTACAGGCCGTCACAACTCTCAGTGTTTTTGACTAGAAGATGAAAACAGTTCATATCACTAGTGCTTACTGTACGTCCAACAGTGATATGAAATATTACATTATAACATGCTAAAAGAGAGCAGAGACTTTTGTGTCGGTTTACCTTTGTTTTCTTTCTCTTTCTTCGGTTTGTTTGTAGATTTGAGTTCAATCTCAGCATATGTGATCTCAGTCGGTCCACTTTCACCGTCTACAATGAACAACAGAAAGAAATAAGACACTTGGTTTAATTTGATTTCCTTTGCAAAAATCACAGTGATACAAAAAGATGGATTTGATTTCCAGTTTCTTTAGAGAAGAACTACTGAAGTCATTATAATAACATTAAATACTTTAAATTACATCATTAGTCACCTGTGCTTCTGTCTCTATTAATAGTTGTGTCAACTGAGTCATAAACATGTGCAGTTCCTGTAATAAATTAATACATTAATTTCCAATAATATATACATTTTTTCAATGATTTTTGTCATGCATCTTATTAATTCAATTTCACATAAAAAAAAATTATGTCTTGTTGACGAAATTATAAAAATAAAGCACCAGACATAATATTTAATGTGCTATTAATATCTAGCTGAAATAAATATATGTATATGTAAGACACTAATTATGTTAAAATTTAGAAGAGTGAAATATCATTTAGTTGTGAGATCTGTCCTGTTAGTTAAGAGTTATTCCTAAGTGTCTTTTATCTCATCTTGTAAAGATTTATGGGTCTTTATTAATGGTAATGAATAAAGACTGACCCGACAGCAGTGTGTTGTATCCGTCTTCACTCTGGTTCTGCTCTGATGTCTGACTGATGTTCTGCTGTTGACTGACAGCAGAGGGAGACTCAGATCTTCCACCTAGTCAAACACAAAATGTTTGTATAAATGTTTTGAGGAAAATCTCTGTCATGTATACATGTTTGAGAATGACAAAGTGTTTAGTGACATGATTTTTATTTATTCATTATTGTTCTGTTTCAAAACATTAATCTGCCTCACTGTTTGCTGTCTTCATAGGCAGAAAAAGAAACTGATAAATGAATAATTTGGAGCGCTTTACATATGCAGTAACTTTGTATATCAAACAACTACTGGACAAGATGGAGGACTCACTTCGATGAGTTTCAATGATTTCAATATAGATTACATAAATATTTTCATCAATACTTTTCAGTATTGAAATAAGAAACCTAATTTAAGATGATCTCCCAGCCTGACCAGCTGAAAACTGCCCAAAAACCCTTTACAACCAGCAAACACACCAGCTTTACCAGGTTGGGAGAGCAGATAAGACCAGAAAACCATCTTAGACTGATGTAGGATTGAAGCTCACAAGGTTTAGAAACAGATCTAGTGTCTGAAAATTAATGTCAGATGATGAACCTTTGTTGTTTCTGTAGCGCCACAGCAGGACCAAGAAGACAATGATCAAAACTACAACAGTCAGTCCTGCAGTCACTCCAATTATCACAGGTTGTTTGAGACCATCAGATCCTGAGGCTGGAGAAACTGAGATACATATATTACATTTAGATTAGTGCTGTAAATTGTACAGGAACATTTCAACTGTGTTTAGTTCTTACTCTCACCTCTGACTGAGATCCAGCTCTTGGGCGACTCTCCTCTCTCTGGGTGTTTGCAGAAGTAGAAACCCTCATGTGACTTTGAGACAGTAGAGATGATCATCTCTGTAGTTTGATTCTGAATGAGTGATCCATCTTTATAGAAATCAGCTCTGAGGTTTGATGGGGTTAAACGTTCATATAAACAGTGTAGAGTCAGAGTATCTCCTTCAGTCACAGGATGAACAGGACTCTCCAGAATCACACCAGCTACAGAAACACAGGAAACATGAAACATGAACAAAACGGTAACATAATAAAAACAAGACAAAATAAAAATAGATGTTCATATTTTCCACTGCCCACTGGTTTCTGAGTGTTTTGGTGTATTGCTATGATGGTCTGGCTGGTTTTTTACTGGCCAAAGTCACGACTGTATCTAATGCTTCCTGCTCTTGTTAACTTTCTTCATGCATTGATTGTAAACTGTCAGTGAAATGAACAAATACAGAAACACAGACTCACAGTGTACAGTGATATTAACAGGATGAGATTTCTCTCCAGATTCAGACTGACACCAGTACACTCCAGTGTGTGATGGGATGGTGGATCTGATTGTACATGTAGATCCTGTTTGTGATCCAAACACTGATGATGAACAATCTTCCAGCCCCCGACTGTCAGTGTATCTTCTGACTGTCCATCCATCAGAGTTACTCTTGTTCTCACAGCTCAGAGAGAGAGAGACAGATGTGAAGTGTTGAGTTCTGCTGGGACTGATGATCAGAGAGACTGGAGGAGAAACACCTGACAACACAATTACAGCTATAATTTAGAAATGTTTGCGAACATATTTAATTTCCTTTATTAAAGACAAACCAATCGTTTAAGTTCTGCATGAACTCACCAGTGACCCACAGTGGTTGTGTGTTGCTGTGCCATGTTTTATATTTTCCTCTCTCTGCTCTGCACACATAAACTCCTGTGTGGTTTAGAGCAGCAGAACTGACAGTGTATTTTCCTCCAGCTCCTCTGCTGCTGTCTGAGAGCAGCTTATAGCGATCACTGAGGTCTGAAAAATAAGAGAATGTGAAGTTAACACCTTAAAGAACGACTTCTATTGGATCTGGCCCTTATAAAATTTGTAACAAAACTTGAACCTGAATAAACTCTGTTACATTGGTGTAACTCAATATGTTCAGGTTGTTTTAATCAGGGTTTGATCAATGGCTCTTATGTTGTTACAGAGGAGTGACTGTAATGGAGGATTGAGTTCTCAAAGTAGGTTTCAATGTCTGGTGCCCATGAATGTTTTAGGCACCGAAGCATGTGTCCTACATAGTCTGTGTCTGGATTCAGTCATATTAAATTATATATTTAACTTCAATAAAACCAGTTAATTCAGATGAAGCACATTATATAACTGACCTGATGAGACAGTTTCAGTGAACCAGCTGAATGTCCAGCCTGTAGAGGAGATGTTAACCTCACAGATCAGAGTCACTGGATCTCCTTCAGTCAACCACTTCTGAGGAGAAACACTTAAATCTGCTCTGGGATCTGAAATTGAGAAATCACTCATTAATAACATGTTAAACTTGTGTGTGTTTATGAAGAGATGATCAAACTCACTTGATACTGTCAGTGTAACTTCATCACTGCGGTGTGACCAGCGTGATCCTTCAGTCTCTGATCCATTACAGGAGTATTTACCAGCGTCAGACTCAGAAACAAACCAGAATGTGTGTTCCTGTAGTTCACTGAAAACTCTGAATAAACCTCCTTTATACCAGTTGTACCTCCAGCTAGTGACTCCTTCAGCATCAATGTCACATCTGAGAGTGACTGTCTCTCCTCTGAATACATGATGATCAGGTTTAATGGACACTTTGGGTTTTGGTCTTTCTGTATGACAACAACAATAAACAATGAAAATAATGTGATAAATAATATAATAAATAAAAATAATAAAATGTGCTGTTTTTATTGAATGAACAATTACTTATCAAATCAGATTAAACTGAAGTGTTGTTCTCTATAGCTGTTTATTCAGTGTCTAATGAATCATTTTCACTAAGTTCTTAGAGCTGATCATTAAATGAGAGAAAACACTTGCCATGTATTGTCACTGTTACTGGTTCACTGTAATCTGTGTAATATCCTCGTCAATATAAAATTATTGGGAATTTGAGAGCATGAGTTCTGAAATGTTTTCAACAGATGATCTCATTCTCTCACTGGTAAATTATTAATGTATTTTGATTTCATCGACAATGTAAGAATCATTACAATGCAAAAACATAAAAGACAATAAAGGTTCAAACCCACAATCTTTGTGTTAATAATCTAGAGCTCGACCCACAGTGTCACACCACCAACATCTACAGCAGCAGTCACAGAGACACACCATTCAACAAAGTGTTGTGCAGCTGCAGCAGTTTACATGAACATTTAAAATGATCTACAGTAGATGATAGTGTTGGATAAACTGGCATTGTTTCTGACCAGTAGGTGGTGCTGTCACCAAACCTGACATCTGCTCAGATAAATGGACCGACAAATCTATATTCAATAAGAATTCAAAGAAAATCTTTGTTTTTGAGGATTGGTGGCAAAGAGGTATTTGTTGTAGATGATGGATAATATGGAATCCCAAGTCTGCCAAAATTAAAAATAAATAAATACATAAATAAATATACAAAGAAATGTAAAAAAGCAAAAATAAATAAATAAATAAATAAAAAATATTCATAGAAAAGCAAAAAACCAAAAATAAATAATTATTTATAAATAATTATTTATTTCCTTATTTATGTATATATTTATTTTTTTCCACATTTATTTATTTTTCTTTTATTTATTTCTACATTTATTCATTTCGATTTTTATTTCTTTCTACATTTATTTATTTATGTATGTATTTATTTCCATATTTGTTCATGTCCACATTTATTCATTTCTACATTTCTTTATTTTTACATTTATGTATTTTTACATTTATGTATTTCTACATTTCTTTGTCCGTAGGGTAATGAGGAGGGCGTGGTTTACCCCAGACATACCAATCGAGCTCAGAGTAGGCGAGGGCGAAGCGTTGAGGCCACAGTGACACCTTGTGGTGTGGCCGAAATACAACAAGTGTAGCCTTCTGACGTTGATACTGTCTGTGATGAATGACTTGGATAGAGACAGAGCGACACGCGTCATAATCTGAAAACCACGCCCACCGGGGGGGGGGGAAACAATCCAACCGTCTCCATTGACTTTGTATAGCGTGAGGCTGCCTCCTTGTCATTTCTGACTTATAACAAAAAACAGAACAATGTCTAAAAGCTGCTATGTGACAAGGTGTACAGAAAATAAGCTAAAAAAAACCCAGAACTAAGTTTTTATAAGCTGTCGACCCCAAAAAAAACGAATGTTTAAGGACACAAAAGTGGATACAGGCAGTGAGACAGATCGCAACGGGGTATATTACTATAAGAAATACACTGGAGGGGAACGTATTCGGCGACAGGTGAAATAATTCTTTGACATGAGTAAAGATAATGAATGGTTTGTTTTTGTTTGTTTGTTTAGCATATGTTGTCGCCGATTACGTTCCCCTGCAGTGTTCTTCTTATAGTAATATGACCCGTTGCGATCTGTCTCACTGCCTGTATCCACTTTTGTGTCCTTAAACATTCGTTTTTTGGGGTCGACAATCTGCTTCTACATATTCTAAATTAAAGATATTTATGGATAAATTTGATATTATTGATATTTGGGGGGAGAAATTTCCAAAAATTAAATCCTATACTTGGAGTAACAAAAGTTGTTCTAAACAATCCTGTATTGATTACTGGCTTGTATCACAATCTGTCAGAGATTTTAATGTTGCTGTTAGTATTCTACCTTCCCCCATGACCGATCACAAAGCAGCTCTTTTCCAATTCTCTACTGTTATTTCTGATCCTAAGGAAATTGGCACATTTTGTGCAAACTTCTATTCTAATCTTTACAAGTCCAAATACTGCAAGGACTCAGCTCTGTCCTTTTTCCAGTCTTTGAAGCATGTTAGGACATTATCTAATGAAGATAAGATCGCCTGCGATAAAGATATATCCATTGATGAAATAATGGAGTCTACTGAAGCTCTTAAGAATAATAAGTCCCCGGGCACAGATGGGCTGACAGCCGAACTTTACAAAACTTTTTCCCTAGTTAGACGTGAGATTAATAATACGACCACACCAAGAAAACCCCATATTAATCAGTGATGCTGTGACTGTCCACACGGGAAGTGGCGCGACAAAATGTTCTACTGTAACTGACGCCTCGTTCTATTTTGGATCTTTGAATATATGCGTAGTATTTTAAGCGTTTGTCACGTGGTGTATGTAAAAGCAGGAAATATGAATGTGAAGTGAATTTGTGGTCTCGTTTCAAATGCATTGATCAATATGCTTGCGTCGACTTCACTGTAGCCTATATGTGCGCTGCTTCCTTTCCGTGTTGGAAAGGTGTCCGAATCTCAATCAAACACAAAATGGAAATGGAAAATATCAAGTGCTTCCATTTCAGTCCCTGTTATCAGATCTGTTGATGCTGTTCATGTTTGCCAGCCCAGGACATTTTACAAATCCAGACCAGATGATATTCTACGGCAATGTCCGAAATAAAGAGCAGCCTATCCATGTCACACAGTACAGTTGTATAAGATTTTGGCCATATACCTATCCAAGTCATTCATCACAGACAGTATCAACGTCAGAAGGCTACACTTGTTGTATTTCGGTCACACCACAAGGTGTCACTGTGGCCTCAACGCTTCGCCCTCGCCTACTCTGAGCTCGATTGGTATGTCTGGGGTAAACCACGCCCTCCTCATTACCCTACGGACAAAGAATTGTAGAAATACATGAATGTGAAAATAAAGAAATGTAGAAATAAAGAAATGTAGAAATGAATAAATGTGGAAATGAACAAATATGGAAATGAATAAATGTGGAAATAAATAAAAATCGAAATAAATAAATGTATAAATAAATAAAAGAAAAAATAAATAAATGTGGAAAAAAATAAATATATACATAAATAAGGAAATAAATGTATAAATAATTATTTATTTATTTATTTTTTGCTTTTCTATGTATATTTATTTATTTATTTATTTATTTTTAATTTTGGCAGACTTGGGATTCCATAGGATAAGAATGGATGTTTTTGGAGTTATAGTGATTTCTTCACCAAATTCAATTATAACTTTGAGAAAAAAAGATGATATGAAAGTTATTAGAAGTGTTCCTTTACCAATGATTAGTATGTTAAAAAACAAACAAAAAAAAAACAAAAAAACTGAGGACTGAGGTATTTAATTGGATAATATAAAACAAAAGAATATTTATTTTCCATCTATACTTTGGACTTTGTTATAAATTTATTTTTTGTTAAAACATTTTTTTCACAAATGCAAAGTTTTGAAAACAGCACCCTGAATGTCTTTAAAAAGAGTGAACCCTAAATATACTGAGGCCTTAAAAATTATGAGAAGTTATAAAGCCAGAAATCATTTGATTTGTTTAACCATGGGGGGCAGTTGTGGCCTGATGGTTAGAGAGTCTGACTTGTAACCTGAAGTTTGTGGGTTCGAGTCGGCAGGGAATGAAGGTGGGAGGATGAACAGCGCTCTCTTCCTCTCTCATTAATAAAAGTTCCACTCTCATTACTCCCTTGAGCAAAACACCAAACCCCCAATCACTCCCCGGGCGCCGCAGCAAAAACAGCTGCTCTGGGTGTGTGTTCAATACTCACTGCTGTGTGTGTTTGTGTGTGTGTGTGTTCAATACTCACTGCTGTGTGTGTGTGTATGTGTGTTCAATACTCACTGCTGTGTGTGTGTGTGTGTGTGTGTGTGTTCAATTCTCACTGCTGTGTGTGTGTATGTGTGTTCAATACTCACTGCTGTGTGTGTGTGTGTGTGTTCAATTCTCACTGCTGTGTGTGTGTGTGTGTGTGTTCAATTCTCACTGCTGTGTGTGTGTATGTGTGTTCAATACTCACTGCTGTGTGTGTGTGTGCTGTGTGTGTGTGTATGTGTGTTCAATACTCACTGCTGTGTGTGTGTGTGTGTGTGTGTGTGTGTGTGTATTCAATACTCACTGCTGTGTGTGTGTGTGTGTTCAATTCTCACTGCTGTGTGTGTGTGTGTGTGTGTGTTCAATACTCACTGCTGTGTGTGTGTGTGTGTGTGTGTGTGTGTGTGTTCACTTGGATGGGTGAAATACAGAGCACAGATTCAGAGTATGGGACACCATACTTGGCCTCACGTCACTTTCACTTTTTCACTTTATTATTTTGTTCAACACCCTACAGTGTATGTATGTATTTATTTTTATTTATTTTTATATTTTTAAAATCTATTTCTTGCTTTTGCTTTTTGTTTATCTGTTGTATCATGTATTATTAATAATTATATCTCAGTCTGTAAGGACTTTTAGTTTCACTTATGTTCGCCTGTAATGTCTGTTACTGTTGAAATGCAAAATAAAAAAAATTCAATACAAAAAATCATCAAGATTTGAATGTGTACATCAGGTAATGAATGTGAAAAATCCAAAAATCCAGCCAACTTTGAGACTCGCATTGAAAATCATGTGAGACAATTGTGGTTTAAAAAAGTATCTCAATGTGAAGAAGCAAATCACTCATTAATAACATGTTAAACTTGTGTGTGTTTATGAAGAGATGATCAAACTCACCTGATACTGTCAGTGTAACTTCATCACTGCGGTGTGACCAGCGTGATCCTTCAGTCTCTGATCCATTACAGGAGTATTTACCAGCGTCAGACTCAGAAACAGAACTGAATGTGTGTTCCTGTAGTTCACTGGTATTCATGAATGAACCTCCTTTATACCAGTAGTACCTCCAGCTAGTGACTCCTTCATCATCAATGTCACATCTGAGAGTGACTGTCTCTCCTCTGAATACATGATGATCAGGTTTAATGGACACTTTGGGTTTTGGTCTTTCTGTATAATGACAACAATAAACAATGAAAATTATGTGATAAATAACATAATAAATACAAATAAAATGTGCTGAGATCACATGACGCTTTTATGGGCCTAGACGCACATTAATCAAGCTCTGCACATAGCCATTTGTTTACTGCCTTTTAACTTTCTTTTTTGACATCTGGGGTAGTGTTTTCGTTTTCTGTTTTGTAAACGTCACACAGTCGAAAACTGGCGTATCTTTCACCCTCATCTTCTCCAGTAAAGAAGAAAACTAAACCAGCAGCCGCGGCAGGCCGAGCGGATATGGAAGACAACATGGCAACCACTAGAAAACGTTTTGAGGACATATTGAAAACTGAATTAGCGGCAATGAGGAAGCACGTCAATTCCTAAGCTCAATTCCCCGACCTCATTCTTCAAGGATGGACATAGGAGAAGAAATTGTTGTTAATGAATGACTCCCGGCTTGATAACCTACATGTGATGGTCATCTACTTCCATTTTTTCTTTTTCTTTTTTTTTCATGTGAGCTAGGAGACAAGGTATCACTAACTTACAGTTTTGTTTGTGCTTGCTTCCTCTTTATAGAGATCCATTTTCTTTTTTTCTTTTTTTTTAACCCACTTCATTACTGACGTGAACTCAAAGTTACTTTACTGTCTTATAGTAGGGCTAATGGCTGTGTATTAATGTTGTACAGGCTGTCATGTTGCTGTCACTGACAATGACAGGGGAGGGTGGCAGCCTGGGGTTTGTTTTTACCCCGGTCTGCAGTAGTTCTGTTGGGTGGGTTTGGTTTATGTTACAGGGTTGTTCGGTGGGTGAGGGATTGGTTAAAGGTAGACTTAGGATCATTCATTTGCAGTGGTATTATTTTGACTCATTTGTTCAATTCATCTGTTTGTTTGATACTTATGACTGAACTGAATATACTAAGTTGTAATGTAAATGGTTTAAATGGCCCCCATAAACTTAAAGGTTTTTTAGAATTATTGCGACAAAGAAAGGTTGACATTGCTTTAATCCAGGAATCTCATTTGAGGAAGAATGATGTTCATAGATGCAACAATAAATTTTATGAGGTGGTCTCTTTTGCCGGTACTGACAATAAAACTAAAGGAGTATTAATAATTGTTAAAAGAAAGTTAAATATCTCTATTCTAGATAAAAATGGTGATGATGCTGGCAGAATAACTTGTATAAAATCTTTAGTTGAGAATAGGAAGGTAGCTTTTCTCTCTGTTTACGCACCATGTAGTCCAGACCCAGCATTTTTCTTGAATTTTTCATTTCTTTTCTTGAATCTCACTGATCTAACAGACTTTGAGATAGTAATGGGAACAGATATGAATGCTGTAATGTCCCATGACCTCGATAGATCTGGTGGCAATTTTTCTTATTCCCAGACTGTTTCTACTGAGCAGCTCAAACAATGTATAGTCTCTTTTTTATTAGTGGATACATGGCAGTTATTTAACCCTTCCCAAAAATCCAGACACAAATCATACTCGCGGATCGACTACATTTTTGCCTCCTCTACATTGACCTCATTGATACGTGATGTAGACATTTCTCCCTTATCTCTTTCGGATCACAGTAGTAATTTTTTGAAAATTTCAATTACCCAGCGACCTCCACGAGCCCCTAGGTGGCGTCTTAATACTAATTTATTAAAAGATGAGGTTTTCTGTGATCAATTCAGAGCTAATTTGTGTGAATTTATTGACATCAATAAAGGCTCGGTAGAAGACCCACAAACACTATGGGAGGCGACAAAGGGCTTTATGAGGAATTTTTCGATTTCATATGCTTCTTTCCGCCAGAAAGTTCGTCGTAAGAAAATCTCGGATCTGGAATCCAAACTTTGGTCACTTGAACAGACAAACCAACATTCTTTTTCTGATAGTATTGCAGCTAAAATTGAAACTGTTAGGAAAGAACTTCATTTATTATATAGATACGGAGCTGAATTCCTTATACAAAGATCTAGACAAAACTGCTCTTAATCTTCCACATCTGTCTGAATCAGACACTGAGTTTTTAGATAGACCTTTATCACTTGTTGAATTAGAATCATCAGTCAGAGGTATTTATTGAATGAACAGATACTTATTAAACATTATCAAATTAAACTGGACACTTTGGGTTTTGGTCTTTCTGTATGACAACAACAATAAACAATGAAAATAATGTGATAAATAATATGATAAATGAAAATAATAAAATGTGCTGTTTTTATTGAATGAACAATTACTTATAAAATCAAATTAAACTGAAGTGTTGTTCTCTATAGCTGTTTATTCAGTGTCTAATGAATCATTTTCACTAAGTTCTTAGAGCTGATCATTAAATGAGAGAAAACACTTGCCATGTATTGTCACTGTTACTGGTTCACTGTAATTTGTGTAATATCCTCGTCTTCCTGCTCTGCACCTGTACTCTCCTCCATCAGAGACTTTCACAGGATTGATTGTTTTAGTTGCAGCTTCAGTAGATTCAGAGTTTTTACTCCAGAGAAACTCCCATCCATCCCGTGACAGATCCACCTCACATCTCAGAGTAACTGAGTCTCCAGTGAACACTGAACTCTGTGGCTCAACAGTCAGAGTTGGTTTGGGAAAATCTGTCAATATAAAATTATTGGGAATTTGAGAGCATGAGTTCTGAAATGTTTTCAACAGATGATCTCATTCTCTCACTGGTAAATTATTAATATATTTTGATTTCATCGACAATGTAAGAAACATTACAATGCAAAAACATAAAAGACAATAAAGGTTCAAACCCACAATCTTTGTGTTAATAATCTAGAGCTCGACCCACAGTGTCACACCACCAACATCTACAGCAGCAGTCACAGAGACACACCATTCAACAAAGTGTTGTGCAGCTGCAGCAGTTTACATGAACATTTAAAATGATCTACAGTAGATGATAGTGTTGGATAAACTGGTATTGTTTCTGACCAGTAGGTGGTGCTGTCACCAAACCTGACATCTGCTCAGATAAATGGACCGACAAATATTATATATTCAATAAGAATTCAAATAAAATCTTGGATTGGTGGCAAAGAGGTAGGCTATTTGTTGCACAAGATGGATAAGAATGGTAAGAATTTTTGGAGTTATAGTGATTTCTTCACCAAATTGAATTATAACTTTGAGAAAAAAGATGATATGAAAGTTATTAGAAGTGTTCCTTTACCAATGATTAGTAGCCTACAGGCCCGGCTCCAGAAGCTTGGCCCACCCTGGCCCCACGCCAAATAATCAATCTATATTTCAGCTCCAGATTTTGAGAGAGATCGTGCTTTTTGGCCGCTTGCCATCAAAAATCCGCTTGTTATTTAGAAACTATTTTTTTTTTTTTTTTTTTTTGTCTAGGCATTCAAACGATTTTAAAAGACGCAAAAGAGAACTCGCGCGCTGTTTTCTCTGCGCATAAACCAAAAGCGAAGCCTACAGTTCTCTTTTGCGTCTCATATGTTCACGCAGAATGATTATTTCTGTTATATTTCCACTAACTTGAAGAGTTTGAGCGCTCTCTCCCGTCTCACTGCCATCACTCACATTCATTTACTGAGTTCCTGTTTTTTTATATTTATAACATAAGTCTATGAGTTATCACAAGCAAGAGTGCTTTCCCAACATCTGCACGATCGCAAATGTGACAGATTTTAAACAACAATTCAATAAACAAGTTACAAAAGTAATTAATTACTAGCTGCTAATTAGGCTACATCTTCAACAGTGTAATTAGATTACTGTACTAATTGCTCTCTTTCTAAAAACTATTCCATTACTATAACTTTCTAAATCCCATATCAACCTCGACCAGTTGAACAATACAAAGATAGACATGAAACTGCTCTTTTAATTATTTTAAATAATATAAAATTGAACTGACTAAAGGGAGAAGGTTACATTACATTGTAAAATTTTGATGTTAAATCCACTTTTGTTTTATATAGTATTGTTGTCTATACAGTTTTTAATGGAAGCACATCAGAAGTAACTAATTAAATTACAGATAAATTGAGAGTAATCCCTGACTTTACCTTTTGAAGGAAAAGTAATTAAATTACAGTAAATAATCAATTAGTTAGTAATGCATTACACATCTGAGCTGCATTAAACAGTAAGTGTAAATTCAAAGATGGATTTTGTTGATACTGATTTTATTTGATTGGTAATAGCCATGTGTCTTCTTATTCTGATTGAATTGATTGATTAAATGTAAGAATCTGACATAAGAGGACATGTAAAAATATTGTTCATCCCTGGCTTTATTGCTCAGTGTTATTTCAGGGTTTTGATCTTCTCTCAACTGAGAGAGCACATCCTGTATTTTATTGTATCCCAGCCCCCCCAGTCCTGCCTTGATTGTATTTATTTGTGCTATTGCTTGTAATTAACTGGCTGTTTACTTGTCTTTATATTTATTGAAATTCTGATAATACTTCTTTTTTTTTTTTTTTTTTTGTGATCGGGCCAGTGAAAATTTTTGCAGGGCAAGTAAAAATCTAAACCAGAATGAACATGTAGAAAAGCTTGTTTTGTGTTGAGCCCTGAAAATATAGGGAGTCCCTTTCAAGACCTGCCTCTTTTGTTATAAAATAAAGTTTTGTTAGGGGGAAAAAGTTTTAAAAAAATGTTAAAACTCTGGGCCCACCAGGAATTTCACTTGGCCCACCCTACATCTCAAGGCTGGAGCCGGGCCTTAATTAGTATGTTAAAAGGTTTTTTTAAAACATATTTTTATGGTCATTCCCAAGATATCTTAATTTAAGCAAGATAAGTGATACTGGTAAGAAGTGAACACAAATAAGATCATAAGGAATGTTCTTGTGCAGGAAAGCTATCCTGGTCGTATAAGAAGACATTATATTTTTCAACATCTCAGTAGGAAATCAGTAAAGGAATTCAGAAGCGGAACTTCTTCCTTCCTCCCATCCCCTCCTACCTAAACGTAAAGAAGTAGTACATTTTGAAATGATGTATGATATTTATCCAGCTAAGAAATTTCTAAGATTAAGATTTAATGTGGATTCAACAGTCAAATTTGTAATAATGACCTTGAAACTCAATCATTAATCATTCATTTTTAAGCTGTAATTTGGTTAATACATTTTGGACTGACGTATTTAAATGGATAATATAAAACAAAAAACTTTAGACAAAAATGTGGACTTTGTTATAAATTGTTTACTTTTTGTTAAAATATTTCATTCACAAATGCAAAGTTTTGAAAACAGCACCCTGAATGTCTTTAAAAAGAGTGAACCCTAAATATACTGAAGCCTTAAAAATCATGAGAAGTTATAAAGCCAGAAATCATTTGCTTTGTTTAACCATGGGGGGCAGTTGTGGCCTGATGGTTAGAGAGTCTGACTTGTAACCTGAAGTTTGTGGGTTTGAGTCTCAGTACCGGCAGGAGATGAAGGTGGGAGTGTCTCTAAGGCATGGTAAAACAATTGTTAGTTTTTTAGATAAATGTATCCAAACAGTTGTTCACCTGTCTAATAACACATAATATATTAAAGCATCTGGTGTTTCCATGGTTTCTACAAAAGTAAAACTGGAAATCGAGGGGAACGCGGATATGATGTCATTGACAGGCGACACAATGACACGGTCCGTGTCCTGCTTAAAACTGGATTCAAACATTGTTGGAAACATTTGGGATAATGTAAGTACACAAGTCAACAAAATATATAACATTGTTTTAGTGGTTTTAGGATATTTTAATCTAAAAATCTTACATATTGTGCCTTTAAAAGGGTTCAAAGTTATAAGCAAAAGAAAACTGGAGCATGTTTAGTGCTTGACCCCTAAAAATCTTCTGTCAAAATCAACCACTTCTGTGGAGAAACACTTAAAACTGCTCTGAAAAGAAATCACTCATTAATAACATGTTAAACTTGTGTGTGTTTATGAAGAGATGATCAAACTCACCTGATACTGTCAGTGTAACTTCATCACTGAGTTGTGAGGTGCGTCGTGATCCTTCAGTCTCTGATATATAACAGGAGTATTTACCAGCGTCAGATTTAGAAACAGAACTGAATGTGTGTTCCTGTAGTTCACTGGTATTCATAAATGAACCTCTTTTATACCAGTTGTACCTCCAGCTAGTGACTCCTTCAGCATCAATGTCACATCTCAGAGTAACTGTGTCTCCAGTGAACACTGAACTCTGTGGCTCAACAGTCAGAGTTGGTTTGGGAGGATCTGTCAATATAAAGTAAGTGAAGCATGAGATGTGAAAGTTTTTCAGCAGATCTCATTCTCTCGCTGGTGAATCATTAGTGCATTTTTATTTCACAGACAATGTAATAGAGCTGCTGGAAACAAGAACCAAACAAGGTGAACATTCAGTCAGAGCAATGCAAAGAGTGAAAAGACAACAAAGGTTCAAAGATCACCCTATGTGAGGTTCTGTCATGATCACCAGCTGGAGTGCCCTTGATAGCCACCAGAGGGCACTCCACCCCAGACCATTGCCACTCTATCATGGACTACATTTCCCATAACAGCGTTACATTCAGCTGTGTCTCATGAATCTTGTTAACTCTGTGTATATAAGCCTGGTTCTCTCAGTCATTCTCTGTGAAGTCTTGTATGTGTCATCACTGCATTTCTGAGCGCAACATTGTTTATCTGTTTTCCTGGTTTTGACCCTCTGCTGAACAGCAGAGGGTCAAAACCAGGAAAACAGATAAATTGGATGGATTTGCCCTGTTTCTCTGTCTCTTGGTCTGCCTGAGTTCCTGTCCTGATATCTGTTTGGACTGTTTATGAACTTTTGCCTGTTTTGTGAATTACGTTTGTGGATTACCCTTCTAATAAATACTGTGTTTGGATCCTCAACCTTTGAGTCTCAGAGCAGTACATGACCGGTTCAAACCCACATCCTTTAGGTTAGAAGCCCTGAGCTCAAAGCAGGGTTTCACTCCACCTACATCTACACCAGCAGTCAAAGAGACACAATATAAGATAACAAAGTGTTTCAAACTGTTGTTGTAGTTTAAAGGACTTTGTTACTGCAGGTCCAGAAACTCATTTTTATTAATTCTGTTCAAAGTTTTTGTGTTGTCTGTAGAGTTACTAATTTTCAAGACAAAGTAAATGTCAAAAGATATTTTGTTTTTCTATATTCTTCATAACAAAATTTGGCCATGCAATATTTCTGAAGAAATCAGCATTTTTGTGAGTGAATGTTTTTGGTGTTTTTTGTCACACCTCTGAACTGTCTGTGTGGTTTTACTAGTCACAACACATGAATCATTTATATAACTTGTTTAAAAAGATGTATTTATAATCATGACACTCCTTTTCACTGCTGGGGTCGGATTCATGAAAATCTTCTTAAAGAAGTTAAGAAAGTTCTTAAGATAAATTACTAGAAATTCAAGAAGTCATTTACGCTGATTTTTAAGAACATTCTTTAAGGAATATGAATACTTAAATTCTTAAATTTCTTAATTTCTTAAATACTTAAACTTAAATTTTGTCTGAAGATCAATCTTAAGAAAAAAGATAAGAACAATCTTAAAAGTTTTTGAGAATAGTAAAATATTTATATCTGTTTTTCTTCAGTGAGAAAATAAGAAGAAAATAGCAGTGAAGATGAATTTTATTCTTAATAATGTCTCATGAATCCGGCTCCTGGTTTGTAACAGAATCACCCATTTGTGATGAAATTTATGAATCAAATTCACTCACCTTCAGTGTGTCCAGAGTGGATGTTTGAAATCAGCACTGAAAATACAAAGTAAAAAACTCATGAAAGATTAAATGTCTCAAGTAAAGATCATCAAACTCATCCGTTGGTTATCCTGATTTTATTTATTTCTGTGGGATCTTATAGGCAAAGATCTTCCCGTGAGGGAACCGGCAACCCTGTGACGTCTTCTGTTTGTAAATTAGCTTCAGGTATAAAGGTCTGTCCCAGAGACAGAAATGTGGGTTCAGATTCTCTGAAGATCGACAGACTAACATCAATCTGAAGATCTGTGATAAACTGCTCTTATCCTCACAAGATTTCTGCTCAAGCTTACTTATTTTATGTATTAGAGAAATTGAGTACGTTGGTGAGCCACCCAAACAACAGCTCAGTCAAATACAGGAAAATCTAACATTATATTATTACAGTGTGAACATGGAGCTGATCCACTCTGTTATACTTTTTAGCCATTTTATAAATGCATATTCTTTCTTTGCTTGTAAAACACCATAATTTCACTCTCATATTTTTTTAGCATCACAGCACAGAAATGTTTCATTTCTACGGTGACTGGGAGGGGACATGTTCGGTTTACTTTTGTCGTAGCTACGACATGATATTAACTCGTGGAAACATGATAATATGTATGATAATATGTAGTGGCCACGACAAAACTACATGAATCTGACGTCCCCTTCCGGTCACCGTAAATTTCTCTTTAAATTTTTCACTGATTTGTCTGAATGAATGTTTCTGTAAAACACTTCTAGAGTCTGAAAACAGTGACAGTAATAACGATTAACTCATATTAAGATATTTTGTGTGGAAGACTGCATATATGTCCAGATAAACACAAACATCTGTCTGATATTTCATAGATTTCATCATTACAGCAGAGAGAAACTTGATCAGGAAACTTGAAGCCAACAGTCTGATCTAAAGTCTGATTAAAGATAAACTCTTACTAACTAATGAACATCTACTGAAGACTAACTAGTGAACATCTACTGAAGACTAACTAGTGAACATCTACTGAAGACTAACTAGTGAATATCTATTTAAGGCATCATGGACCGCAAACTGTACAAAACAAACCAACAGAACTGATTCAACAAACACTATTAAAAAGCACAAAACTGAGTGACTGAACAAACAGACTGACCCAAACACAACTGAGTTCATTTCTCTTTCACAAACAGCACTAACTGCACACTTAATCTCTCAAGCTCGTCTTTCACTCATATATCATCAACTAGAGCTGGATCTGAAACTCTGAGAGCAGCATGAAAAGAAAAAAAAATCCAAAAACACTAAATCACTCGATCCTATTCATAATATAACAGCAATGAGCATGAAACACATGCGGAGGAAATAATACTCACGGAGCACAAGAGGAAGTTGACTGAGCTCCATACTGACTGAATAATGACAGACGGTTAAAGACACAGACTGAGTTAAAGCCTCAAGACTTCCTGATACCTACAGTCAGATCTTTAGGAACATAATGACAGATTAAACACATACAAATGTACCTCATGTGTTACAGAAAACCTTCTGATAATGTTGATAATCTTGAAACATATTTTCAGAAAATGTCACACCACAAGTTTATGCTGAAATGTTGTCAGGACTCATTCAGTATCAAGAAGTAATACACTTGTGTGTTTAATGGACAAGGAAAAGGAAACAATACTTTAATGGATATTTATTGTAATGATATTATTAGCTGTATTGATAAGTTAAGAAGCAGAAGCTGGTGAACATCTGCTGTTCCTCCACACTGGTTAAAGCCACTAAGGTGAAAGACAACAAACCAAACCTCAACTATGAGCTCATCTCTATTTCTATTATCAGGCCTCTGACAATAAGAGTGTCGAGTTTGGCACTGATATATTTGTACCTGTGAACACAGTTTAATATTCATGTTATGATTTCCTGATTGGTCTAGAGGACCACAACAGTATAGATGGTGGTGAAGGAGTGTGCAGGATATGTAAAAATAATCATATGTGAAATCATTGGCTGTACAAAAAAAATGCATGTACAAGAATTATTTCAAATTGTATAGTTATATTATTTTATATTCTCTTCATATAAATGTAATAATTACTGTAGATTACAGTAGTTTTATGCTGCAAAGTCCAAACTATTGAGAGATTAAATCTTGATTCATTACAGTCAGAGGTCACGATTCTTCTGCTTTTATGTGACACTGCAAGACAAATCATCAACTGCAGGATATTTAAAAAAGGCTGTTTCTTTATTAAACAAGTAAACATAAACAGTTAAAATATGAAATACCGCAGCAATACAAGTCAGGAGACTTTTACTCTAAAATAAGGAATATGCATGTGTGGCAGGAGGGGCGATTTTCTTACGTCATTGTTATGTGCAGGTTTAACCTATAGAGCTCCAGAGGTTGACGTCACTCAATCTAAACTCCTCCATTTTGGCAGGCCATCAGGAGAGCGCTAGAGCGGCTGTAGCTTTACAAACTTTATTATTTTAACATGGTGGACAGCTGATGTGGGCCAGGATGGCGCATATTATCATATTCCTAAGGATCCCGATAGAGGACTGAAATGGTTCACTGCAATAAAAAGTGCTAACCAACACAGCAAAACAACCGATGGTTGTATTTGTATTTTTTATTTTTTAGTCTTTTATCTCAGTATTGCTATAAGTGTTGTATAAGGGTTTTATGTTTAATAGTAACCCTAAAATGATATGAAAGAGTTTAAAATGTGTTAAATAACTGGGCTGATATAGGCTATATAAGAATTTTCAGTTTAACGTAACGCAGAGATGGGCACTCAAGTTAGTGACTCGGACTCGAGTCGCACTCGAATCACATTTTAATGGACTTCAGATTTGACTCGGACTCGCATATATTTCCCTACGTGTCGTGGTAGATCGGACTCTTGTCATAGAATTTGATTACGTGTGTCCGTGTATTGTGCCTAAACTCCGAAATGTCCTAAGAGTCCCATGAAACATGAAGGGAGCCACTGTGCCAACATCAAATTTTATGAGACATCGCATCTACAAAGGTTAGTCACATTAACTCACACAGACCGCTATTATACTGTGGTGTAGCTCCATGGCTCATGTGGATTGCCAGACTATTAAAATATGAAAAAAATAAAACAAAAAACAACTATAGCCTTTAAACCTGGCACTATATTTTATCAGTCTTTTCGTAGTATATGCAGCTATTTTCTTTCTTAATGTGTGTCCATAAGAGAGAGATAGATGTTAATCCATTTATTACTTAAAACTCATATTTTAACGTATTGTAAGGCCCGCCCAATCGGCCCAATGGCGGTTTCCCACAGGACGGGGAAGGTTTCTTCCGCGTTCGGTCTTTTCGGTGTGGCAAAGTAGTTTAATTCCAAGTAAACTTTTATCTGACTCCATTTTATTATGACCTCGAATTTAGTTTAGAATGCCAACTGATTATTGGTCATTTGAATAATAGTTTAGCTACACATTTGATTATTCTATTTAACTCTTTACTCTTACTGTACTCATTCATTCGGATTCTTATAACGCTTTGAGTCTCGCACCGGCCGGGTATACGATCTCATATACACAAACTCCTCAGTCTTGGTCATTAGACAGAGGTAATGACTAATACTTTTAGACGCCGCACCATGCTTGCTTATTTCTAAAAGTGTGTTATTTAGTCCCCATAGATCTGAACACACTGAATTAAAGCAAGACTATCTAACCAGAGGTCATGACCATTACCATAGAACCAAGCTGACCAATCTAACCTTTCTAATGGTAACTTTATATAATCATGCCGTGGTTTCCCCCGTACACTTAGTTAGAATAATATTACAATAATCAGAGGTTGAGGCTCACCCTATTCAGATTGGTCTGAAACACTATGTTGTTCTGAACAGAATGGTTCTGATCCATTATTAGCCTACACAGTCTAAGTATACAGAACTAAAGCCAATGTGTTAGTCGGAGCTCTAAAATATCAGCCGTTGTGTCCCACTGCTCCACCT
Source organism: Hypophthalmichthys molitrix (assembly GCA_037950675.1). Taxonomy (NCBI): domain Eukaryota; kingdom Metazoa; phylum Chordata; class Actinopteri; order Cypriniformes; family Xenocyprididae; genus Hypophthalmichthys; species Hypophthalmichthys molitrix. Next base: position 38,000,900 of record CM075494.1, read on the forward strand.
AAGCTGTACTTTAGTCCGTTACTAACCTGAGCGTAGATTTGTGGGATTATGGATTTATAATCTACTAGAGTCAATAATTTCAGAGTAAGTCATATATTTCCCAACGAAAGTATTGTTTTGTGTAAAACATGCTGAAGATTAGCGAACAGGCTGTCGATTAATTAAATGATTAGCTATTTCCCCACAAAAGCTGTTTAATCAGCATAGTGAAGCCTCTCATCCATTGACATCCATTCAAAAAATGGCCGCTGGTCTCCTTCCCTGCGTACTGCCAGAGCCGGAGCGTTAGCATTAGCTGTTACGCTTTTTTGGCTAAAGGTTGCAGGCTTGCCTTCCAGTGGCTTTGCCTGGGCCATAAAAAAACGGGAACTATGCGCTACCTGCCTGGGATGCGTCACTTGGTGAACTGCTGCGTTGTTAACGCGCTTCCGTCATTTCCCGGAACTGGATGCAAGTACGCCAGAGGGACGGTAAGAACGCGCTACTAGTTGTTGTCGGAAAAGCTACGGTTTTGTTGGCTCTTGATAAAACAATCCCCTTGACGATCAGTAGGTATTTGTTTATGCATGTATACATTAGGATGGGAGAGAACAGATCTAACAGAGTAACAGTCTCGCTTTGTTTATAGGTTTGTTAACGGCCTGTAACTGCGTTCCAGTCGTGGTGCTCCACATTCGTTTATGGCTGCAGTGCTGTCCTGTTTCCAAATTTCATTTTTTTAATTATTTATTTTTTGTTAATTTTCCTCTTTTGGCTGTTTTATATCATTTCTGCTTGTTCTTTTCAGTTGTATGATATTTTTGTTTTAAGTTTGAATTGTTGTTTTGTTTTCAATTCTAATTAAATGTTTGTGATTTCTTTAGTTTGCTCCTGCTTTCTTCAGTTGCATTAGATTTCTGTATTGTTTCTGGAGATTGAACTGTTTGTTGCTTTGTCTTTTGTTTCAATTCTGATTATCTTTGATTTTTCTTAGTTTGTTTCTATTTGCTCTCTCCAGTTGCATTAGATTTGTTTTGTGATTTATATAATTTGTTTATAAAGTTTGTATTTTGTTTCCCTTCGGAAGGTAATCAAATCACAAGTTTCTGAATCAAAATCGAATCCAATTGTGAAATTTGTGTCAATGAATGTGTTGTTTTTTTGTTTGTTTTTTTTAACTTGAAGCAAGTTTAGTTTTTTTTTTTTTTTTTTTTTTTCATTTATTTTCTTGTCAGAGTGCAACAGAATGCTTCGTTTACATGTTAAAATCACAATTTTCTCATTGGGGGAGGATGCCCCCAGACCACCCTACAACAATTTAGTTAGTACACGTCACCTTTTTCACCTATGTTAGGTTTGCAGGTATGGTGTTTGTGACTCGAAAATATTCATTGCAGAACGCGATTTTTCATTCACAATCTCTCATCTGCTTGTAAATTTGTGTAAAATTAGCTAGTTGTCACAGACACACCAGGCTCCACCATCACCCAATCACAGCGCACTCCCTCACCAGAGTACTGAGCACACGCACCTGTCTTCAATCAGCATCACAATCAGTCACGACATAAAGGACTCACACACGCTCCAGTCAGCGTCCGGTCTCGTTTGCACATAGAGCGTCTTCTATGCTTACCTCAAGGACTCCAGTATACTTACTGTCTCATCTCCAGCGTGCTCCTCGTTTCCTTCCATGTTCCAGTCTTCGTGTGAGTTCCCAAGTGTCTTCTCATCTCTGCTACGATCTCCACTCCTCTGCCATCCACGATCTCCACTCCTACAACACAAAGGACAGTATTACCATTCAGTTATCTTCCATTCAACGTGCCACATTGCCATTTACTCACCTGCATCACTGCCTGTTCATCTGGTTGTTCAATAAACATCACTTACCTGTTTATACCATAATCTGTAGTCTGACTCTGTCAAGGGAAGTTGCGTTACTAGTTAGTTTCAAGGAAAATCATTTTTTTTTTATTTTTTTTTTTTTATATATATAATAATAAATCCCCCAAAAACCCACAGCAGAAAACTGCAAAGCTCTTACAATGCAGGACTTATCAAGTGCTGAAAATGAGATCATGAAGTTCATTCAAAGTCAAAGATTAACAGAATAAATTTCTATGTTGTGAAAAGAACGTCTGTTAAAAAGAACAGTTGCATTGCTAAACTGGATCCAGTGCTTCAGGAGAGAAAGCTCAGAGCTGAAGGTCATCTTGGTAAATTTGCAGTGCCTGAACATGTAAAGCATCCAGTCATTATACCAACATGTCACAACTTTAATTTTAAGAGACATTCATTAGAAAATTTTACAATGTGGAAGGAAATATGCTTTCAAAGTTGCGACAAAAATTCTGGCTTCCTTCTGCAAACTGCATGGTGAGGAAGTTTCTCTCCAGATGTGTGACATGTAGAAAAAGTAGAGCAAAATATTTTTATTGTTTACCTGCCCGACAACAAGAGCTGTGCATGTTGAAGTTGCACATACACTGAACACAGACTCATGTTTAAATACCATCCGACAGTTTGTGTGCAGGAGAAGTCAGGTGTCAGTGTGGGAAAGACAGATAATGTCTGTCAGAAAAATCCTGAGACCTGTGCTGTGCTTGCGTACATTGTGAAGCAGTGGCGGCTCATCAGGGGAGGCAAAGCCTACCCAATATTCTGTGGTGGAAAATCTTGATTGTAATTGTACCACTGTAATACCATAAAAATGACTGAAGTTGGAACCACCACTGCTCTTCCCTGAACGTGCCGATTTTGCCATTCGGAAAACTGTGCTAAGGCGAGTCTGAAGGGATAGAGAATGAGAGGAGGAGGCAAATCCATATCGGGAGACACGCCAGTGGGAGAAAACAAAGCTTTTGACCGTGTGTGGTTTTGTAAGATACAAGTGGTTATTAAATATAGTATCTCAACAAACAAGTTGTTGAGAAAAGACATTGTTGCACACGTTAAACAGAATAATTTGGGTTTTATCATCATTTAGGTAGGGAGGGAGCAGGTATGGTTGTAACACTTTTTGCTTCAGCATCTGTAACTCACTGAAGATTTGAGCTACAGTGCTCAAACTTTTATACAAAGTATAAAAACATTTGTTTACTACAAAAGGCACCCATTTAAAACTCTGCAAGAATATGACAGTTGAGTACAATTTAACCTACTACCAGGGTAGGTTGTAACACATACTGGGGTCAATTTATAACAATTAAACAAAAGAAGCAAAAACACCATACAATATAATTCAAAAACAGGTTTAATTAAACAATCCCAAACAATCTCTCTCTCTGTGACTGACCATAACACAAATCCACTTTCTGTTTGATCAGGATGTGCATGTGTGTAAATTATTTTACTAGAAAAAACTTCCTTAACAGTATTTATGCTTAATAGACTCTCAATTCCAGTGTAAGTGTGTAAAGAACATATAGCTCTAACAAAAAACAGTCATTGTGTGTGTGAGTTTGTGTCTCTATGTATGAATATTTTCAATCAGATGAATGTTTTTAACCCTGGAGTTCAGGCTTGGTGGCCCAGAAACTGGATTACACATTTTAACACATTTTAAGAAACTTCACCACTGGCTTTCAACATTTTCTTCACAACTCATCTGACTGACCTCTGAAATCTCATAAGTTCCTTTTTAAAAACACTTTCAGGCACAGCTCTGTCTGTCTGTCCTTTTCACTGGAAAATCTTTACAATTATTAAAAAGAAACTGTTCTTAGTTGTATGTTAGGGGATTGTTGTAACACTTTTTAAAGATGTGTTATAACCTACCCCACCACTTTCAGCCATTGTTTAGCTAGCTGTATTAACATAATGGTTTGAAATTAGCAGGTTAAAATGTTTTACCTGAGAAACTACAATTTATTCTAATAAAAGTTAAATGATTTTACATGCAAAAGTTTAAGTACTAATCAAAATTTAATTCTGGTAAAAAAAATCATTCTTAGCTTTCTTTTCTTTTTTTTTATTTTTATGTATAAAATTTGCATGTGCCTGTTTCCAGCCTTGATGACCATTCATACGGGATCTGGGAGGAAGTGGGTAAACACTGAAATGATCATAGGACTCTTAGCTTATCCCTGATTGGTGGAATTGGTGGTGGTACAAACTCTCGCCATGTTACAACCATACACGGGGTATGGTTGTAACATGGCGAGAGTTTGTACCTCCCCTTAAACGCGACACTTCAAGTAACACATGCACTTAAGTGTCTTTTATCTGTTCTGCCATATTTACAGTGATTTATTAAGTGTCTTTTTATCTGTTCTGCCATATTTACAGTGATTTAAGAAACCTTTTTTTTAAATCCATGAATTGGCTCTACAGGGTAACTTAGTTTACAGGTCACCAGTCGACAATTTCACCATTTTGACTTACAGAGCTTACAAAGCTAAATCCTGACCTCACTTTTTTGGTTGTTTAGATCACACCAGAAGAGCATTTGCACATATCCCAATCAGAAACCATGGATTAATCACTGAGAGGAGTGAACACATACAAGCGGCAGATCCAGAGAACATCCTAATACGTGTCCTCAGGCTATGTACTTCAGATCTGACAAGCGTAGAAACAGAAATTTCAATCTTTCCCTTACCCTGGCTACAGTTCCTTTCTGCTTCAAGTCCATCACTATCATCCCTGTTCTAAAGAAAGCTACAGTCACTTGTCTTAATAACTACAGACCAGTGGGTCTCACACCGGTTCTCATGAAGTGTTTTGAGAGTCTTGTTATCCTGAGCACCATACCAGAATCCTCTGACCCACTACAAGTTTGTGTACAGGACAAACAGATCCACAGAGGATGCTATTTCATTTATCATTCACAAAATTCACAAAAAAGGACAGTTATGCCTGGTTACTTTTTAACTACAGTTCAGCATTTAACACTATAATTTCCTTAAAACTCATAACCAAGCTGCATAACCTGTGGCTGCTTCCTGCACTGTGTAACTGCATACTGAGTTTCCTCACTGGCAGATCCCAACATGTTCACCTCAGAAAACACTCCTCCAGCACCCTCATAATGAACACAGGCCCTCCTCAAGGCTGTGTACTCAGCCCTATGCTTTACACCCTCTTCACACATGACTGTGTCACTGCCCAGCCAAACAACATAAAATTAGCAGATGACCACAGTCATTGGTCTCGTCAAGTGTAACAATGAGACGCCTTACCGGATACCTTACTGTCTTAAGTTCCTTGGTGTCCACATCTGTGAGGACCTGGACAGAGAACATCAGTGCAGCTGGTAAAAAAAGGCCAACCAGAGAATGAACTTACTTTGGAGATTAGATTAGCCCTGCTCAGTTGTATTCTGCACTTGATTACTGGACTACAATACACACACATACTGTACAAAACTGATATGCATTTGACACTTTTAAAACTACACCGTACACCAACACTCTATTACTTCTTGACACTTTACACTATTTGTTTTACATTACTTGCTCTGTATCCTTATTTTTATACTGTGAGAAAATATCTACTTTTTTTTACTGTTCTTATTGCTTGTTTATTCTTTTTTAATCATATTGACTCTGTTGTATGATTGTCTTACTGTATTGTTTATTGTTCTTGTAAAGGGTTAGTTCACCCAAAAATGAAATCTCTGTCATTAATTTCTCACCCTCATGTCGTCCCAAACCCGTAAGACCTTCGTTTATCCTCAGAACACAAATTAAGGTATTTTTGGTGAAATCTGAGGGTATCTGATCCACACATAATTATTTGGATCAGTATTCTAAAGTGAAAAACATGATAACTCTCTAGTAACTACTGAAGTCATTGTAAACTTTTGATGTTTTTGTAAAGTATTGGATAGTAATAACTCAAGAATTACTATATAACTCTAAAGTAACTACTACTTATTTGGATCAGTATTCTAAAGTGAAGATCATGGTAACCCACTAGTAATTACTTAAGTGTTACCAAATTCATCATAAGGAATTACTGTACAAAACTGTACAAAAACATACAAAAACATTAAAAGTTTACACTTTTTTTTGTTACACTTTTATTTCATGTAGTTACAGGGTAAGTAATAATAATAATAATAATAATAATAATAAAAACGCAAACAATCCGATATCACTTGGAAACCTTTATTTGAAAAACAACTTATTTCAAAACAGATTTAAAATTACAACACTTCTTATTCGTTTCTCTTGCTTGGCTTCCTCCTCCTCTTGTTCCTCTTCTTCTTTTTCTTTCTTTCCACTGATGAATCTTAAGAGGGAATCCCATGTCATTTGTTATTCTGTATTAAAAGAAAATACAGTACACCCAGAAATGTGCTCACCATTTACTCATCTTTTACCCTCATGCCATCTGAGATGTATACGACTTTCCTTCTTAAGATGAACACAAACAAAGGTTTTTAGAAAAATAAATAATCTCTGGGAATGCTTTATGCAAGCTCATGTGTTCCTAAAAGTCGAAGCATCAAACAGCACATACAGCAATAACTACAGTAATCCATACGACCCCAATGGATGAATCAATGTCTTCTGAAGTGAAACGATACGTATTTGTACGAAAAAAAAACAAATATTTTACAGTTTTAAACTTTAGACCAACTGTCATCTGCGCATACATGAGAGGGTTGAGAGTTCATGATTGACGTAACTTGAAGCATCACGTAAGCATGCCAAGAAACTTGAGCGAAAAGTCACGCAGATGTCGGATGCCGTCAGTTTTTTTTTAATTAATGCTCACAACAAAATACAAAGAATAACAGATAATGATAATGAGAAACAAACAAGACAGAATAACAGAGACGGGAGTTCTCGCGCAAGTTTCACATAAATCTCCCGTGAGAACGGCATGAAAGCTTAATGTTGCTCATTACAATATGTTTCGTCGAACACAAAGTCGACTCTCATCAAAGTCCCTTTAAGACAAGTCATTTCACTCGTGGCCATCTTTGAAACACCTCTCGGCATCCAAGTGCAGCTCCTATCTCTTTGAATGGGGAAACATCAAATTCTCTAAAGCTGTTTGCCAAGCTTTCGATTAAATTTCATATTTGAAATCACCAATGAAATCTCATAAATTTTGTTTCTAAACGCTCGAATCATGACAAAAAAACCCATATTTTTCAGGCTGGATCAAGCTAATGCGCATGCGCAGTCCTAAATGCGCGTCTCTTCTGCCTTATTTCGGAGGCGCGTATCTGACTGTTTCTATAGAAACCGGAGCTTCTAACGGCCGCTGCAGTGACGCGATGACTTTACCAATCGGCGATTGGCTCTTATTTAGAAGGCGGGACTTATTCCGCCATATTGCGCGTTGCACTTTCTCACATTCATAATAATACGAGTGACGCGTCTTGTGTTATTCTATAGTCTTTGCTCTCATACAGGCGCTGGTGACAGTTGGTCAGAGGCGAAAATATGAATAGCCAAAACCATGAGAAAATTTCTGGGTGTAGCCTACTGTATTTTCTTTTAATGGGATTCCTTCTTAAGATTCATCAGTTGAGAAACAAGAGAAGGAGGAAGTCAAGCAAGAGAAACAACAACAACAAAAAGGGACAAAACGTGTTACTTTCTGTCAGGACTTTAGAATTTGAAATGAAAAGTTGATTTAAAAAAAAAATGAATAAATGAATAATAAGTGTTGTAGACCTGTTTTTAATTAAGTTGTTTTTCAAATAAAGGTCGGAGTCAGTGATATCAGATTGTTTGCGGGTTTTTTTTATTACTTACCCTGTAACTACATGAAATAAGAATGTAACAAGCACCACTTTAATTTACAGCCCACAATGTCATACTTGCCCTGTAGCTACATGAAACAAAAGTATTTTTCCCCATGTATTAAAAAAGATTGCAATAGTTCTTTCTACTTGCCTTGAAACAACTTAATCAGTGCACTTTCTCGCTAAATTGCTCCCAAACGTAAGATTGTTGTTATCATAATAGTATAAGTACCCCTTAGTTCTAAAATACTTACAGTATAAATAACTTGTTATTTTCCTGTTTGATACCCCTTTATTCCCAATACTTAGGGATTCACTAATACCATTTTTTAAGGACAGAGTACGAGTACCGCTACTTTTTTTCTGATACTCGCAGATACCGATGCCTATACATTTATTAATTTCTCTCTTTTTTTTATTTTTTGGTGATGTTGCAGTTTTCCAAGCACAACACAGTGAGACTAATGAATGTAGGACAGCTTCTTTATTATTACTCTAATGAAAAAAAGTAATAATTTTTATGTGCTTGTCACAAACTTAAAGAACAAAAATTTCACAGTGTCCAATAACCTTCAAAGGGCATAATTACCAATATATATAATTGTTGTTATCGATAGCGCCACCTACAAAATTTCAATTAAGCGTCCTTTAAGCTACGCTTCACGTAACCCAACAGGAAGTCAGATATTTTGAATTTTGTCTGCAAAATTTGTGCAATTTTTGCCATTTCCATATGTTGTACTTTAACAAACTCCTCCTAGAGCTTTAATCAGATCAACGTCTTATTTGGTCAGTCTAATCTAAAGGCCTTTGTGACGTTAAATTGTAAAGATCTAGAGTTTTCGTTGAAGGTCGTGTCCGTGGCGGCCTGGCAAACTTCGATGTTTCGTCATGAAACAGGAAGCTGTTGTAACTCAGGCATACAATGTCAGATCTGCTCCAAACTTCACATATTTGATAATAGTCCTGGCCTGAAGACATCTATATGGCAATATTCAGTTAGTCAAAGCACCACCTGTTGGCAGCAGGAAGTGTGGCACTTTGAAATGACTTGGCCATAATTCTCCTGTATTTACTCGCTTACATGCATGTCACACACTGTTCACTGTTTTCCTAAGGCCAACAGGTGGCGGTGAGCCCGGGTGCGAGAGCCCTTTCATCGCTGCTTGCAGCTTTAATTTATTTTTGCTTTTTTACATTTCTTTGTATATTTATTTATTTACGGTTTGGCATTCCATAATAGAGAAGTGTCATAGTAACTCACATCCTCGTTCAAGTAGAAAACTGGACAATGTAATACATTTTTCTCGTCTTTTCTACCTGTAAAAACACCAAGGCAGCAGCTTGAAGAGGGGATGAGAAGACGCCGGATAGCAAATCTAGTAATAATGTCACTGATTAAACCCACTGCCTATCATTCAATAAAATAATCACATTGCTGAGTGTTTTTGAAAGTTTTGTATTTTGTTTGGTTTAATAATTAACCTTATCTTTGTGAGTTTGACTCTCACTCGGCTTGTGAATTAGCAGAACTTGTATGCAGCCATTGCAAATCTGTTCACAGTTATGGATTTGATTTTGGTTGTCATTTGAAATACTGTTACAACACGGACTACACAGAGACAGGAAGTACTGCAAAGATGGATTTATTTAAGCACACAACAGAGGTTACGGTGAAGCAGGTGAGTAATTGATGATATGAGGTTGGTTTGGGAATGCAGATAGATAATACAGTCTTTGATACAGTTACAGGTAGGAGATCGCTGGAGAAGTATGGAGACGCTGGAGAATGGAGTCGCTGGAGAATGGAGACGCTGGAGAACGGAGACACACACTAACAGTACACACACAAGGAGGTTCGTTGACGCAGGAGACAGGTAAGTAGTTTGGTAAGGAGTCCTTGAGGTAAGCATAAGAGACGTCTTGATGCAAACGAGACCGGACAAAGAGTGAGGGTGTGTGAGCTATGTCAGTTTGAGGTCATACTTTTGTCATAGTTCTGTAAACATACAGGGATCCAAACTTCAAGTACTGGTGTTTATTTACACACATCAAAACAAACACAAGTGTTTTTTTCCAAGTCAAAACACAAAATAATAATTTCACTGAGAAAAGAAAAATTCAGTCTACATCGTGTCGTCTCTCTGGGTCCGGCCACAAAATTTCATCTACATCACATGCAATGTCCTCTAGTCCAAGGCAAGGGAAAATATCCTCTGGAATGCCGTATCCAGGCCTGAAATGATGCCTGGTCAATATCCCCACATGCCTCCTCCATTGCCTCTAAAAGGGCTATGCGTTGATGGGGATGACGGTCATAGACCTTCCAGCGCCAGGCGGAGAAGAACTCTTCAATTGGATTCAAGAATGGAGAGTATGGGGGGAGGTTGAGTACAGTGAAGAGTGGGTGATCTGTAAACCAGTTGTGGACCAAAGCAGCCCTATGGAAACTAACATTGTCCCATATGATGACGTATCTGGTCTGCTCTGGTCTCTGAACATTAGTGAGCATGTCATGTAAGGTGTCCAGGAATGTAATAATGTGTGCAGTGTTATATGGGCCTAGGGTTGCATGATGGTGATCAACACCATTTTGACTTATAGCTGCACACATAGTTATGTTACCACCACGTTGTCCTGGGACATTGATTATGGAACGGAGTCCAATAATGTTCCTGCCACGTCTCCTTGTTTTAGTGAGGTTAAAACCTGCCTCATCCACAAAAAGCTGCTCATGACCCATGGCATCTGCCTCTAGCTCCATCACTCTCTGGACAAGACAAAACAAATGCAGCACAGCAGGCCCATGCACAGTACTACAGTATGCACTTCCAGATTCAGTACCAATGATACTATAGCTTACCTGCACATAGTCATATCGCAGTTGTTTTTCACGTTCACCGTTTCTTTCAAAAGGGACACTATCTAGTGAACACTAACTAGTGACCATACTAACTAGTGAACACTAACTAGTGACCATACTAACTAGTGAACACTAACTAGTGACCATACTAACTAGTGAACACTAACTAGTGAACATCTACTGAAGACTAACTAGTGAACATCTACTGAAGACTAACTAGTGAACACTAACTAGTGAACATCTACTGAAGACTAACTAGTGAACACTAACTAGTGACCATACTAACTAGTGACCATACTAACTAGTGAACACTAACTAGTGACCATACTAACTAGTGAACACTAACTAGTGACCATACTAACTAGTGACCATACTAACTAGACTAACTAGTAACTAGTGACCATACTAACTAGACTAACTAGTAACTAGTGAACATCTACTGAAGACTAACTAGTGAACACTAACTAGTGAACACTAACTAGTGAACACTAACTAGTGACCATACTAACTAGTGACCATACTAACTAGTGACCATACTAACTAGTGAACACTAACTAGTGAACATCTACTGAAGACTAACTAGTGAACACTAACTAGTGACCACTAACTAGTGAACACTAACTAGTGACCACTAGTGACCACTAGTTAGTGGTTACTAGACTAACTAGTAAACATCTACTGAAGACTAACTAGTGAACACTAACTAGTGAACACTAACTAGTGACCATACTAACTAGTGAACACTAACTAGTGACCACTAGTTAGTAGTTACTAGACTAACTAGTAACTAGTGAACATCTACTGAAGACTAACTAGTGAACATCTACTGAAGACTAACTAGTGAACACTAACTAGTGAACACTAACTAGTGAACACTAACTAGTGAACACTAACTAGTGACCATACTAACTAGTGAACACTAACTAGTGACCACTAGTTAGTAGTTACTAGACTAACTAGTAACTAGTGAACATCTACTGAAGACTAACTAGTGAACATCTACTGAAGACTAACTAGTGAACACTAACTAGTGAACACTAACTAGTGAACACTAACTAGTGAACACTAACTAGTGACCATACTAACTAGTGAACACTAACTAGTGACCACTAGTTAGTAGTTACTAGACTAACTAGTAACTAGTGAACATCTACTGAAGACTAACTAGTGAACATCTACTGAAGACTAACTAGTGAACACTAACTAGTGAACACTAACTAGTGAACATCTACTGAAGACTAACTAGTGACCATACTAACTAGTGAACACTAACTAGTGACCACTAGTTAGTAGTTACTAGACTAACTAGTAAACATCTACTGAAGACTAACTAGTGAACATCTACTGAACACTAACTAGTGAACACTAACTAGTGAACACTAACTAGTGACCATACTAACTAGTGAACACTAACTAGTGACCACTAGTTAGTAGTTACTAGACTAACTAGTAACTAGTGAACATCTACTGAAGACTAACTAGTGAAGACTAACTAGTGAACATCTACTGAACACTAACTAGTGAACACTAACTAGTGAAGACTAACTAGTCAACATCTACTGAAGACTAACTGGTGAACACTAACTAGTGAACACTAACTAGTGAACATCTACTGAAGACTAACTAGTGACCATACTAACTAGTGAACACTAACTAGTGACCACTAGTTAGTAGTTACTAGACTAACTAGTAAACATCTACTGAAGACTAACTAGTGAACATCTACTGAAGACTAACTAGTGAACACTAACTAGTGAACACTAACTAGTGACCATACTAACTAGTGAACACTAACTAGTGACCACTAGTTAGTAGTTACTAGACTAACTAGTAACTAGTGAACATCTACTGAAGACTAACTAGTGAAGACTAACTAGTGAACATCTACTGAACACTAACTAGTGAACACTAACTAGTGAAGACTAACTAGTCAACATCTACTGAAGACTAACTGGTGAACATCTACTGAAGACTAACTAGTGAAGACTAACTAGTGAAGACTAACTAGTGAAGACTAACTAGTGAAGACTAACTACTGAACACTAACTAGTGAAGACTAACTAACTACTGAAGACTAACTAACTAGTGAAGACTAACTAACTAGTGAACACTAACTAGTGAACACTAACTAGTGAACACTAACTAGTCAATATCTACTGAAGACTAGTGAACATCTACTGAACACTAACTAGTGAACACTAACTAGTGAACACTAGTTGCTCATACTTGGGGTCAAAGGTTTTTCATAAATTTTTTATCTTATTACAGATTTTCTCAATTACTTAGACACTAAAATCAATTATTTTGGTCAAATTTCATCAACACAACACCATTATCTAAAAGATTCCTCTAACACTGTTCTTGTGTTTCACAACTCTAAACACATAATCAGGACTTGACACCATGAGTTCATGTTCAGTAGAGTTAAAAACCATCACAGCGTCACACAAGCAGTTCTCGTATGAACACTAGTATAGTTTCACATGCCAGTCAGAACCACAGGATGTGTAAAAATAATCATGTGTGAATTCTGTACAAAAGAAATGCATGTTCAAGAATTGTTTGAAATTGTAGTTATATTTTTTTCTCTCCATAATAACTGTTATAACTTCTGTAGATTACAGTATACTGTCAACACCACAAGCCGGACTGTCCAAGCATCAATCTCTCGTCCCACTGCAGTCCCTGAGTCACGGGCATCTTCAGTTACCAGAGAAACTGTTCAGTGTAAGTAGGCCATGTCACTGTTAGACTAAGACCATAATCGATAGGTTTATTCATGTATTAGCCTATTTTGTGATGTCAACCCCTTGCATGTACTGTACTAAAATATTTGAAGCATATATATATATATATATATATATATATATATATGTTATTTAAGTTGAATTGTTGGGTGGGGGAAAGGCTGCCTGAATGCTGAACAGTTTCTCTGACAACTGAAGATGTCCACGACTCAGGCAGAGGGACTGCAGTGGGACGAGGGTTTGACGCTTTGACGGCCCGGCTTGTGGTGTTCTGCACTTGTTGTTCCAAGGCTGTGGCAGCTTCCCGCAAAAGCTGGCTTACAGATTTCGCCATCATGATTCATCTCGAATACAATATGATCACGACCAGTGGCAGCTCATCAGGGGAGGCAAGGGAGGCACAGCCTGCCCAAAATTTTGAGGTGAAAATGGAAGGATGATTTAATGTTAATAAAATTCCCAGTTGTTCATTTTATTTCATGTCTCAAAATGTGTATTTTTTGTTTGTAATTTCACTGCATATACATGTTACTGAAATCAAAAGCACCGCTGTTTTTTCACGAACGTGCCAAATCTGCCGATGTGAACCGCTAAAGCCAGAGACACACATGACGACTAGCTAAAACATTCTAAGACTGAGCTCAACACACAAAGACTGTTTCCTTCGACTGAAGCAGATTTAAATAAACACCGACTGAACACAACTGGCTCTGATGATTGGGCATGATCAGTCGTAAGTATCAAATTACATTCATAAATGGCCTTACAATCGTTAAGTGTGTCCCCGGCTTAAGGGGATAGAGCTGGGCTTGGTCTTGTGCCTCAGCTGGTAAAAAATTAGCCAATCACCATCGAGTGTTTTACATTCAGCGCTTAGGAGAGTTAAGAAAAGACACATCGCAGGGGAGGCTAGCCTACCTTGGTCTATCAACCAATCATCATCAAAATTATTTGGCAAAAAAAGGCAATCTACAGCTACAGGTTTTAGAAAAACAAAAAAGCTCACAGGAAAAAGAATACATTGACAACAACATATTAATAGTTCACCGGATCTCTTTTGTTTTCACATGTGGTTATGATTTCTTTGCATGATTTGGTGTGTTTCATTGCGTTATCACAAATAAAACAACTGAATCTAAGCCCAACTACGCAATGTTCTTACAAAATCTTTAACACATTTTTATTAATATTTGTATAAAGGGAGATGTCGTCATTTTTTCCTAGGCTGATAAATTGCAACAAATTCAAAACAACATTTCCAAAACTGGTCAGTTATGTTGCTTGTCGTTCCCCCCTCAAAAACCTTTTCACATGATGAACACAAAAGACACAACCAATTGCACAACAATTTTTTTTTTTTACTGTGTTATGAAATTTTATTCATTCATAACAGTAAAAAAAAAAAAAAAAAAAAGCAGCTCTTTGGTCTGGGTCAGGCCAGAGAATCATCTTCATGACTGCCTGATCCACCCCTGGCACGCATATGTCTAGGCAGGCTTCTTCCATGGCCTGGAGGAGGTGAACACGGATATAAGGTTCTCGGTCCTCCTCTATCGGAAAAAACTCCTCTATCGGGTTTAGAACTAAAACTCTATCTGTATGTGAGGCAATTTGATGCATTTCTTTATTACAGTAGCATAGTGCAACAGTGTATGTGTTGTCACAGCACAGAGTACAGCACTCAAAAGTTACTGTACAGAGCAGTCTTACTGTAAGTACACCTACCTGTTTTCCTCCCTGAAGGTTCTGATGATGGAGGCGATGGTGAAGCCACTCAAATTTGGCTGTACTCGTTGCCCAGCCTCCCTCATAGTCATACCATGGACAAGGACAAGGTCAACTAAAGTGGCTTGAATTTCATCCGAGATTGATTTTCTCCTTGCCCGTCCCCTTCCTTGTTCTCGTCCTCCTTCTCCACCTCCTCTTCCTCCTCCTCCTCCTTTTCCTCCTCTTCCTCCTCCTCCTTTTCCTCCTCTTCCTCCTCCTGTTCCTCCTCCTCCTCTCCCTCCTCGACCTATCCCTTCATTTCTCTGTGGATCCATTGTTCCAAAACTCAATGAACTGATTCGGGCCCTTTTATCTATCTATAGAAAGATCTGATTGATGTGTGTTCAATTTTGACTCTTAGTGTTTTTACCTGGAGAATTGTGTGCTAATTGAGCTCAAGCTGTGCCGACTTAAGTGAACAGTATTGAATGGTAGTGCTTTCAAAATGACCTCATGGTGTACACAATAAGAAATTAAGGGAATTGTGTGTAGAGTTTTGCAGTGACAGTTCAACAAATCTGTGTCAAAACATGGGAGTAGTGTTTGGAGTTTAGGGAATTGGGTGTGCTTTTTGATAAATGGCATTATGGTTTTGAAATTTTAGTTCAAAAGCCTGGTTATAGTGTTTTAGCAATAGAGAAAAACTGTAATTAAATGATTTTATTATAATTACATTACATGATTGGTGTCATGCTGCTGTGTCTTCTTCCTTGCAGGCTCACTATTGGATGATTCAGAGGTTGAGGGCGGCCATTTTGGGTTGACATCATTGTAGTCCTTAGTTCACAACACTTAAGTGCCACTTCAGTCAGCACTTAAGAAACAGTCTTAGACTTTGCTGAAAGTTGCTTTTTCTTCTTTATAAAAGTCTTCTACTTTTAGAAATGTTTTTGACACTTAAGTCAATGCTTAAGACAATTCTTAAAAGCATTTCTGAGAAGTTTTATCCATATGGGCCCAGCTCATTAACAGGTTCCTTTCATTATTTTCAGCCAATGTTTTCAAATCATCTGCTCTTCGCATAAAAATGCCTACTGTCAATGACATTAGAAACATGAAATATGGATGCTAGTGTTCAACCTTTATGCATCTGCTCATTTATCTTGAATTGTGTTATCACTGCGGTGAGTTTTAAATGCTCAAAAACGCCTCTATTGTAGGTTTAATGGCATAGACGAGATCAAAATGAAACATTTGGTTCTCCTCTTCAATTCAAAGAAGCTAGATATTTTATTTTATAACTTGTTAAATATGGAAAAAAAGTTTTTTTTTTACACAAACACATTGCTTCGCTTCAGAAGGCCTTTATTAACCCTACCGGAGCCGTGTGGAGTCCGTTTATGATGGATGGAGGCACTTTATTCAGCTCTTCTTCAGCTCATACTCGTGGGTCCCGTTCACTGGCATTATAAAGCTTGGATGTGTCAAGATATTTATTAAAATATCTCCGAGAGTGTTTATCAGAAAGACAAAAGTCATATACAGCTAGGATGGCTTGAGGGTGAGTAAATAGTAGTAAATAGTATTATGAATTCACACTTACCATTTATGTTTTCTCAGCCTCAGAAAATAACGGACGCTCTCTGAGAGCAGAGCTGCAGTGAGGCCGTGGGGGAGGGGAAAGAACAGACTCCAGAGTGAAGACAGAAAACGATTCCAAAAAGATTCGACTCCGTGGCGTCAGGGATTGAGAGTCTCGTGATTCAGCTCCAAATCCGAGGCCTGAAATGTCTGTGCCAGTTCCTGTTTGTTCATGTCATAGAATGGACTGTCCTCATCAGTCTCATGGATGATGGTGATGGGGGACACTAAAAATATACCATCAATACCAGTGTTGAATTTATACATATCGGTAGCCATATCCGATTGTTGTTTGTATCTCCACAGAAAACAGGAAGGCTGCCGTGATGCTGTCGACGTTCGAAATGTAAATCTGCTCTTGATTCGAATTTTTTCTTCCTGGAAGGATCTGACTTTATCAAAAAAAAAAAAAAGAAGACTCTGAACAGTGTTTGGGGAAACCTTTCTTTTATTGGTCATTCCAAACAGGCCTGATTGTATTTCCTTTTAGTTTTGTTGACTGTTTGCAAACTTTGAACTATTTTCAATTGATGGTACCAATACAGACAATTTTTCTTCTTTAACAAGTTGTAGTGAAATTGCTGTCTCAAATCCTCCTTACGAACTTAGACGTTAACTATACTGTCACGCTACTGTGCCCATTCATCCTGATTAGTTCATTTAGAATACTAGAGCGATACAACGGGTTACAACTGGAAAGCTTTTCTAATATTAACGCAGGTCCTAAAGCGCTTGCCCAGTCATAAACCTTCACTGCAGTGATATTCTTTTGAGCTCTTTTGTATTGTGTAAACTTACCACACCAAACATAGTGGCCAAAATTGATGTGCAAAGTTTTTTTTTTTTTTTTTAAATGACCCTACAATTTTTCTTAAACCATCAAAATATGAGGAAAATAATTTTATTTTTATGTTTATATTATTTAAATGTTTTAAAATATGATATTTACTACAACATAATCAGTTTTTAATATTTTATTGGTTCTCTCTTGTTTTTGCATGTGTTCATAATTTCTTTGCATGACAGCCTGGCCAAAAATAATTTGAAATAATTTGAAATTTAATTTCATTATCACACATGGAACAGTTGACTCCAAGCACAGCTACACAATATGCTTACATCTTTTAACACGTTTTTAAAAATATTTGAATTAAGGTTGAAGATGTCAATTTTCATATGGCTGGACATCACATTTGGCCACTTCTCTATGGCAGTTCTTTGACTTTCCAACTGACCATCAAACCATGCAGCAAAAGCAAGCAACTTTTATGTTGACTGTGGGCTTCCTGGAGTTGTTGGAGCCGTTGATGAACTCATGACACATCATTGCTCCAACTGTAAATGAGGAGACATATATCAACAGAAAAAGACTCCACACCATCAGTACTAATTTGTGATAATTTTGCACAATGCAAAGTTATTTTTAAAAATAAATTTAAACATTAAAACGTTTCAGTGGGTTTTTTTTTTTTTGTAATAACATTAAATTATTGGTGCTGTGACTTTCACCCTTGCAGACTCGCTATTGGCTGATTCAGAGGTTGAGGGCGGCCATTTTGAGTTGACATCATTGTAGTCAGCACTTAAGAATCAGTCTTAGACTTTACTAAAAGTTGCTTTTAGCTTCTTTATAAAAGTCTTCTACTCTTAGAAAAGTCTTACTTTTTACTAAGAATTTTTTGACACTGAAGTCAAAACTTAAGACTATTCTTAAGAGCATTTCTGAGACAGCAGGAAGGAGAGGCCGAAGAGGACCATCATCCAACGCCAGCGGATGTCAACACATGTCGTGAAGATGTCCGCCAGGTAGCGCTGACCTTTTTCACTCATGTTGATGAACTGCACATTACAGTGTCCGTCCTTGTTGACGAAGCGGCTTCGTTCTTGGTGTTGCGTGTGCACTTTGCTGCCAACGTTTCTATTGCCGTAGCCGTTCTGCACAGCGATGGGGGACAGCTTCATCCCGCCTTCCTCAGAGGAAACTATGCTGTATCGGTGGGCTCTCACACTTCCCATCACTTCCGAATGAGGGGGCTGAGCCTCGTCTGCTTTGGACAACAGTCTGAGTTTTTGGAGGACGCGTTGGAGAAACACTTTCGACCTCTCACATGGACCAACACACAAACAACAATCAGGATTTCCTTGAAATCAAGCAAGCAATGAGACGGATGTTCCAAAGAAACAATATTTTCGCTGGGGCTACGAGGATTGCTCCTCTTCCGTGAAATGACTGGACATCTTCGGCTAAACTGGGCTGAGAAAATAACACAAAGTAAGAGTTTGAAGAAACGAGTCTGAGGAATGAGAGCACAAAGCAAGCAGTTCAATTTGCACAAAGATTGTGCTTGTTTATGAACTATGACATGAAACTGTTTTAAAGATTAACTGTCAAGATCAAAACACAAATATGTTTCCATGCATCCATTTCTCCTTTGGCCAACATTAATATCAAGAGTGATGTAACACTTGGCATGGCCTGACAGAACGATCCAGAAACACAGATGTAAAGATTAGAGCTGCATATCCAGTCAGCAAATGATACACTACATAATACCAAATATATAATATATTATGACAATAAGATGAATATTTCTTTATAAATATATGGGTAGTTGACAAATGGACATGGATATGAACAAATACATTTTTATAAGTACAAATATTAGGAAACACTGGGGTAAATTTTAAATGAATTAGTATTTTTATATATGAATTGTAATAGATATTAGACATCCATTATATAATAATACATGCTTACTTTGGTTTCTATAAAATAATGATATTGTCATGTGCTATTCAATACTCTCTAAATGACATGATGAGACCAATTAAAAAAGTTGCTAATTGATAATAAAATCACATTATACTTCATCAAGTGGCTTCATCCTACATCTAGTAGTTTTATCTTAAAATAGTTTAATCTTTTTCATGAAGGAAAGTAAAAAGCATGTCATGTCAACTAACCATATTTCTTTAGTAACTTGTTAAGATAAGCTTGTGCTTATTTGTTTTGACCTTTACACTTGAATGCATATTATATGTATCATAATATCAATAACATGTAAATACATTAATATATAAGACACATATAAATAATTATGAATCTAGAAAATGGTAACAACATAAATATACAATTGAAAAGTGTTGCAAAGATAGTGAATATATAAGCAATAAAATAAACAAAGATACTTCTATAGGGCAGGCAAACTAGATGATTCGTGCTAGCATTATGCACCTAAATAACACTTTACACAGGTTTAGACCTCCAACACAAACTGATGGCATACAATTTAATTTGACAATTGTCTAACAAGTTAAAATTGCGTCTCAATAAAAATGACCTAAAACTGCCCTTGAGAAATTATGACCGGTGTAACACCAACTGCTAATCTCTAATGAGTTCAATGGCAGTTTTAGCTACTAGTAAACAAAGATATCTCCACAAAACTAAAACGAAGCTTACCTTCCAGAGTTCAAGAACAACACAAGTTTAGATCAGCACATTTCCGCAGATTGCAGTTGTTGTTATCCGGTGGGACAGATCAGTCAAACACCATGGGACTTGATGGTGGTTTCGATCATCTCACTCAGTGTTGGCCAAAGCTCAAGCCGATCGAAGAATAGTTTTAAAAAGCCTGTTAATCTCCGCCCAGGCTGTCAGGACATGCAGCTGTGATGATTACAGCATCTCTCACCGTAATCACAGCCTGCCTTCATGATAACATCATGTCATACACAATAATCAGGTTTAAATAAATGATACGATTTATTTCAGTATTTATTGTGAAGTTTTCAAGACAAAATAATGTACTTTGTTACGTTAATACTTTTGGAGGTAATAAACAACATGTAAGTAAATAAGTTTGTTTAAATTTGTTCGTTGGATCTGTTCAGAGATGTTGTTTGTTCACAAACAGTTTCTATGAAGCTCCTGCTGCATCCTTGCAAGTGTAAGTTGCAACCTAGCAATTTATTAATGAATAGGCTATATAAGATATTTAAGTAAAATTGGGGTGACCCAATGGGGTCGGTAGGAATTTTTTTTTTTTTTTTTTTACGTTTTTGAAATAAGAAATATGAGTAAAAAGTATTAGTTTCTTTCAAAAAAAATTAAAAAAAATTACTGACCCAAAACTATTGAACGGCAGTGTATATAAAACTGAGAGCAAATTTATAATACACTCAAAACTTTATAAAAAAAAACAAACAAAAAAGCAAATAAACAAGCAGGCTGAAATATTTTTCACTATACACATTTACATTTAAAGACAACTTTTCCAGAATTTCTGTGATATTTCCATGTCCATGGGAAACTATACAAATACATTTAAAATCAAGAAGACAGAAGAAAGAATAAAAAAAGGAAACTTGGTCACTTACTGAACAGTCAGAAAAGAAATATCCTTTCACTGAATATTCTGTTTCGCTCAGTTATCAAATGATCAGCTTCTGCTGCTGATATTAACCAACATAAATACACACTGCAGTACTAAACAATAATGGCTTTTTTCTAATGAATAATAAAAGCTGATAATTTCTAATAAAAGCTTATTTCTTTTCAAACATTAACAAGCACTGTCTCTGAAGCACATTTAGGATTGCTAATATTACATTAAGTTCTGGTAGATCTATTGCCTTGATGATCCTGGTCATTCACTTCTCAACCTGCAGTAAACTCCTCAGTATCCTGGGATTGAAGTTTCTACTCCAGGCATCTTTTTTTAACCTGAGCATACGTCACATCACTAGATCCAGCACCTGAAAATATATGAATGAATTCAAAATGCACATTTCTCATTCTTATATGCAGCATTTCATTTCATTGTTAGGTTCTCAGTAATGCATGTAGATGAAGTTTTCAGTGGTTTCTTGTGAATTGTGATTAATGTTTTTAGTTTTAGTTTTTTAGTAGATTAATGCTTCAGTTCAGAGTACAGGCCGTCACAACTCTCAGTGTTTTTGACTAGAAGATGAAAACAGTTCATATCACTAGTGCTTACTGTACGTCCAACAGTGATATGAAATATTACATTATAACATGCTAAAAGAGAGCAGAGACTTTTGTGTCGGTTTACCTTTGTTTTCTTTCTTTTTCTTCTGTTTGTTTGTAGATTTGAGTTCAATCTCAGCATATGTGATCTCAGTCGGTCCACTTACACCGTCTACAATGAACAACAGAAAGAAATAAGACACTTGGTTTAACTTGATTTCCTTTGCAAAAATCACAGTGATACAAAAAGATGGATTTGATTTCCAGTTTCTTTAGAGAAGAACTACTGAAGTCATTATAATGACATAAAATACTTTAAATGACATCATTAGTCACCTGTGCTTCTGTCTCTATTAATAGTTGTGTCAACTGAGTCATAAACATGTGCAGTTCCTGTAATAAATTAATACATTAATTAATTTCCAATAATATATACATTTTTCAAAGATTTTTGTCATGCATCTTAATAATTCAATTTCACATAAAAAAATTGATGTCTTGTTGACGAACTTATAAAAATAAAGCACCAGACATAATATTTAATGTGCTATTAATATCTAGCTGAAATAAATATATGTATATGTAAGACAGTAATTATGTTAAAATTTAGAAGAGTGAAATATCATTTAGTTGTGAGATCTGTCCTGTTAGTTAAGAGTTATTCCATAAGTGTCTTTTATCTCAGCTTGTAAAGATGTATGGGTCTTTATTAATGGTAATGAATAAAGACTGACCCGACAGCAGTGTGTTGTATCCGTCTTCACTCTGGTTCTGCTCTGATGTCTGACTGATGTTCTGCTGTTGACTGACAGCAGAGGGAGACTCAGATCTTCCACCTAGTCAAACACAAAATGTTTATGCACAACGTAAATGTTTTGAGGAAAATCATGTATAATCATGATGAAAGTCATGTATACATGTTTAAGAATGACAAAGTGTTTAGTGACATGATTTTTATTTATTTATTCATTATTGTTCTGTTTCAAAACATTAATCTGCCTCACTGTTTGCTGTCTTCATAGGCAGAAAAAGAAACTGATAAATGAATAATTTGGAGCGCTTTACATGCAGTAACTTTGTATATCAAACAACTACTGGACAAGATGGAGGACTCACTTCGATGAGTTTCAACGATTTTAATATAGATGACAAATATTTTCATCAATACTTTTCAGTATTGAAATAAGAAGCCTAATTTAAGATGGTCTCCCAGCCTGACCAGCTGAAAACTGCCCAAAAACCCTTTACAACCAGCAAACACACCAGCTTTACCAGGTTGGGAGAGCAGATAAGACCAGAAAACCATCTTAGACTGATGTAGGATTGAAGCTCAAAAGGTTTAGAAACAGATCTAGTGTCTGAAAATGTGTCACTGAATTTTAATATGTCAGATGATGAACCTTTGTTGTTTCTGTAGCGCCACAGCAGGACCAAGAAGACAATGATCAAAACTACAACAGTCAGTCCTGCAGTCACTCCAATTATCACAGGTTGTTTGAGACCATCAGATCTTGAGGCTGGAGAAACTGAGATACATATATTACATTTAGATTAGTGCTGTAAATTGTACAGGAACATTTCAACTGTGTTTAGTTCTTACTCTCACCTCTGACTGAGATCCAGCTCTTGGGCGACTCTCCTCTCTGTGTGTGTTTGCAGAAGTAGAAACCCTCATGTGACTTTGAGACAGTAGAGATGATCATCTCTGTAGTTTGATTCTGGATGAGTGATCCATCTTTATAGAAATCAGCTCTGAGGTTTGATGGGGTTAAACGTTCATATAAACAGTGTAGAGTCAGATTATCTCCTTCAGTCACAGGATGAACAGGACTCTCCAGAATCACATCAGCTACAGAAACACAGGAAACATGAAACATGAACAAAACAGTAACATAATAAAAACAAGACAAAATAAAAATAGATGTTTATATTTTCCACTGCCCACTGGTTTCTGAGTGTTTTGGTGTATTGCTATGATGGTCTGGCTGGTTTCTTACTGGCCAAAGTCACGACTGTATCTAATGCTTCCTGCTCTTGTTAACTTTCTTCATGCATTGATTGTAAACTGTCAGTAAAATGAACAAATACAGAAACACAGACTCACAGTGTACAGTGATATTAACAGGATGATATTTCTCTTCAGATTCAGACTGACACCAGTACACTCCAGTGTCTGATGTGAAGGTGAAGCTGATTGTACATGTAGATCCTGTTTGTGATCCAAACACTGATGATGAACAATCTTCCAGCCCCCGACTGTCAGTGTATCTTCTGACTGTCCATCCATCAGAGTTACTCTTGTTCTCACAGCTCAGAGAGAGAGAGACAGATGTGAAGTGTTGAGTTCTGCTGGGACTGATGATCAGAGAGACTGGAGGAGAAACACCTGACAACACAATTACAGCTATAATTTAGAAATGTTTGCGAACATATTTAATTTCCTTTATTAAAGACAAACCAATCGTTTAAGTTCTGCATGAACTCACCAGTGACCCACAGCAGTTGTGTGTTGCTGTATGGTGTTTTATAAGCTGTTTTTTCTCTCTCTGCTCTGCACACATAAACTCCTGTGTGGTTTAGAGCAGCAGAACTGACAGTGTATTTTCCTCCAGCTCCTCTGCTGCTGTCTGAGAGCAGCTTATAGCGATCACTGAGGTCTGTAAAATAAGAGAATGTGAAGTTAACACCTTAAAGAACGACTTCTATTAGATCTGGCCCTTATAAAATACATTTGTAACAAAACTTGAACCTGAATAAACTCTGCTACATTGGTGTAACTCAATATGTTCAGGTAATGGGCGTCGGAACCATTGTATGTGGGTGGGACGAGACCCACCAACTTTTTAAGACCAATGATATTGGACCCACTCACTTTTACCGTCTCTAATTCAGCATTTGTCTGTTCACTTTTCAGAGCGCGTCAGTCACTTACTTAGACATAACCGACTGTGTTTTGTAAACCTTTTGTTTATTTGACAGTATTGGCACATGTATATCGCGTTGTACAGTATATAACAGACTGTGTTAATGGGTCACAGTCACACTTAGCCCTATTCATTATTTCGTGAGGTATTCCTCTGGATATGCAATCTCTTGATTCTTTTTCCCAAATCATTACCATCTCGCCCTATATTTTCGCAGAGTAAGATATGGCCACTAATTAATAATTTGTTCCCAACTAATAAATTCCCTTATTTTACTGAAATTACAGACACGTAAGCAGATTACTGTTTTAAATTAAGGAGGGACGAGGAAATTAATTAGTCGTAAAAACGAAATTATTAATTATTTATTATTATTAGTATTAATATTTGTTATAGCTTGGCTATAAAAAGTTAGGCTATTGTGGTTTTTCCTCTTCTTCAGCATGTCAGTTCGTAGTAGGCCTATTTCCCACGCGCCAGTATTCAGTTTCGCTTCTCTTGGCAGCGCAACATCTTGTGCGGAAGATAGCCTACAGTTTGCTTTTCTGACAATTTTCAAATGGTGACAATAGATTTGGAATATTGGGGAAAATCATGATATAAAACAAGATGGGCTCTGTACTGCTCATATGTCAATGCCCTCTCAAAGCACAGAGCGCGATAGGCTATGATGAAATAGTTTTATTAAACTGACTTGTTTACAAAATTTCTAGTGCTTTCCTTGTTCAATGACTTTGTATCGTTTCTATTTTAATACACTTTTAAAGACTGGATCACCATAATTTGTACAAAACGGGCTTGCTTGTGTCTGCCGATCGATAAGACACTACTCCACACACCACCAACAGAGCATAAGAAATACCACAAATACAAATATTTTTTAAAACATCGCCAAGTAAAGCGCTGCGTTTATAAAGAAATGTCTCTTTACGACCATAACAAACGGGACACTTTTCAGACGCGCATCCCAACTTCGCCTCAGCCACAGGCGCAAGTCAAACGAGCGCGGTGAGGACGGGGTGAAGGTCTTCAGTTGAACAACAGTGTACTGCGGTCAGATGAGATGTTGTCAGGCTATGTCAGTAAAGCTCCAATCAGCCGTTAGACTACAGCCTACTGTGCTCGAAGCGCGAACTCAATTGCTCGCGCAAATGCGGCGGCGCGCGCTGCATATTAGGCTATTTTATAGCTTAACTAAAGCGCAAAAGAAACTACGGGCATGCACCGTCGTTATTCTGTTGTAAATGAAGTCACGAAATTACCAAACATGCGATTAAAGCAGCCTCAAAATTCTGCATTCATGTAGTATGTATTTGTTGGCCTTAAAACGTCTTAAAATGCACATATGTACACCAAAGAAAACTAAATTTTCTCGGGGGAGCATATGCCCCCGAACCCCCCTAACGAACTACATTTTGTGAACTCTGTAATTTAAGGTAATTAAAGGTTTGTGTCCCTTTATTCTATTCAAAAAATCAATAACTACCGATTGATTTTGCATTCTATCTATATAATTGCATCTATCCAAATTTGGGGAGAGGACCCACCCACATTTTTTTTTGCTTCCGACGCCCATGGTTCAGGTTGTTTTAATCAGGGTTTGATCAATGGCTCTTATGTTGTTACAGAGGAGTGACTGTAATGGAGGATTGGGTTCTCAAAGTAGGTTTCAATGTCTGGTGCCCATGAAAGTTTTAGGCACCGAAGCATGTGTTCTACATAGTCTGTGTCTGGATTCAGACATATTAAATTATATATTTAACTTCAATAAAACCAGTTAATTCAGATGAATCAAATTATATAACTGACCTGATGAGACAGTTTGAGTTTCAGTGAACCAGCTGAATGTCCAGCCTGTAGAGGAGCTGTTAACCTCACAGATCAGAGTCACTGGATCTCCTTCAGTCAACCACTTCTGAGGAGAAACACTTAAAACTGCTCTGGGATCTGAAATTGAGAAATCACTCATTAATAACATGTTAAACTTGTGTGTGTTTATGAAGAGATGATCAAACTCACCTGATACTGTCAGTGTAACTTCATCACTGCGGTGTGACCAGCGTGATCCTTCAGTCTCTGTTCCATCACAGGAGTATTTACCAGCGTCAGACTCAGAAACAGACCTGAATGTGTGTTCCTGTAGTTCACTGAAAACTCTGAATAAACCTCTTTTATACCAGTAGTACCTCCAGCTAGTGACTCCTTCAGCATCAATGTCACATCTGAGAGTGACTGTCTCTCCTCTGAATACATGATGATCAGGTTTAATGGACACTTTGGGTTTTGGTCTTTCTGTATGACAACAATAAACAATGAAAATTATGTGATAATATAATACATAATTAAAATGTGCTTTTTTATTGAATGAACAGTTACTTATTAAACATAATCAAGTTAAACTGAAGTGTTGTTCTCTATAGCTGTTTATTCAGTGTCTAATGAATCATTTTCACTAAGTTCTTAGAGCTGATCATTAAATGAGAGAAAACACTTGCCATGTATTGTCACTGTTACTGGTTCACTGTAATCTGTGTAATATCCTCCTCTTCCTGCTCTGCACCTGTACTCTCCTCCATCAGAGACTTTCACAGGATTGATTGTTTTAGTTGCAGCTTCAATAGATTCAGAGTTTGAGTTTTTACTCCAGAGAAACTCCCATCCATCCCGTGACAGATCCACCTCACATCTCAGAGTAACTGAGTCTCCAGTGAACACTGAACTCTGTGGCTCAACAGTCAGAGTTGGTTTGGGAAAATCTGTCAATATAAAATTATTGGGAATTTGGGAGCATGAGTTCTGAAATGTTTTCAACAGATGATCTCATTCTCTCTCTGGTAAATTATTAATGTATTTTGATTTCATAGACAATGTAAGAAAATTACAGGGTCAAAAAGACCAACATAATGGACAATGCAAAAACATAAAAGACAATAAAGGTTCAAACCCACAATCTTTGTGTTAATAATCTAGAGCTCGACCCACAGTGTCACTCCACCAACATCTACAGCAGCAGTCACAGAGACACACCATTCAACAAAGTGTTGTGCAGCTGCAGCAGTTTACATGAACATTTAAAATGATCTACAGTAGATGATAGTGTTGGATAAACTGGTATTGTTTCTGACCAGTAGGTAGTGCTGTCACCAAATAATTTGTATGTTAAAATGTAAAAAATCAACAACAAACAACCAAACAAACAAACATATTTTCATGGTCGTTCCCAAGATATTTGATCTTAATTTAGGCAAAATAAGTGATACTGGTAAGGAATGAACTCAGATGAGATTATAAGGAATGTTCTTGTGCAGGAAAGCTATCCTGGTCGTATAAGAAGAGATTATATTTTTCAACAACTCAGTAGGAAATCAGTAAAGGAATTCAGAAGCAAATATCTTTTATTTTTTTTACTTTTTATTTTATTTTTTACTTTTTATTTTATTACTTTGGATATGTAACAAAAATGTGGACTTTGTTATAAATTGTTTACTTTTTTTTATTCTTTTATTGACAATGATTATGAATGTCTTTAAAAAGAGTGAATCCTAAATATACTGAGGCCTTAAAAATTATGAGAATTTATAAAGCCAGAAATCAGTTGATTTGTTTAACCATGGGGGGCAGTTGTGGCCTGATGGTTAGAGAGTCTGACTTGTAACCTGAAGTTTGTGGGTTCGAGTCTCAAACCGGCAGGAGATGAAGGTGGGAGGATGAACAGCGCTCTCTTCCTCTCTCATTACCCACAACTGAAGAGCTCTTGAGTAAGATACCTAACCCTGGGCTCACTTTCACTTTTTCACTTTATTATAATGAAAATAATATAAAAAATAAATAAAAATAATAAAATGTGCTGTTTTTATTATATGAACAGTAACTTGATTATAAAACAGACTCAGTTCAGTGGAGCTTTTATATGCTGCAGTCGCTTCTGCTCTGTTCGCTGTATGTGGGGAAACTCAGCGCTGTTTTACATTGTTAAAACAATCATACTAAATACATCTGAGTCTGTTGAAAGTTGTTATAATGTTACTCTGTGTGTTCACTCGGTGGCTGCTGTAAGAGACTTGTTGCACACTGCAGTAATCTAGATCAATATTACAATCTCAAAACTGGATGACTTGTGTTACTAAATGACATGCTATTAATTTAAAAATATATTGTATGATGGAGAAAGAT
This sequence comes from Hypophthalmichthys molitrix, assembly GCA_037950675.1. NCBI lineage: Eukaryota > Metazoa > Chordata > Actinopteri > Cypriniformes > Xenocyprididae > Hypophthalmichthys > Hypophthalmichthys molitrix. Next base: position 38,029,629 of record CM075494.1, read on the forward strand.
CTCTGATTATGTCATGTTAGCCACTTGACAAAGTAGTGTTGTCTCTAAGACATGGTAAAAACATGGTACTCGAGTTAAATCAAGAAAACAAGCGATTCAAACAATAAGACTAGCCGTGTTGAGCAATATAACAATGGTTAGTTTTTTAGATAAATGTATCCAAACAGTTGTTCACCTGTCTAATAAAACATAATATATTAAAGCATCTGGTGTTTCCATGGTTTCTACAAAAGTAAAACTGAAAATCGAGGGGAATGCGGATATGATGTCATTGACAGGCGACACAATGACACGGTCCGTGTCCTGCTTAAAACTGGATTTAAACATTGTTGGAAACGTTTGGGATAATGTAAGTACACAAGTCAACAAAATATATAACATTGTTTTAGTGGTTTTAGGATATTTAAATCTAAAAATCTTACTTATTGTGCCTTTAAAAGGGTTCAAAACACTTAAAACTGCTCAGAAAAGAAATCACTCATTAATAACATGTTAAACTTTTGTGTGTTTATGAAGAGATGATCAAACTCACCTGATACTGTCAGTGTAACTTCATCACTGCGGTGTGATCTGCGTGATCCTTCAGTCTCTGATCCATTACAGGAGTATGTACCAGCGTCAGATTTAGAAACAGAACTGAATGTGTGTTTCCGTAGTTCACTGGTATTCATGAATGAACCTTCTTTATACCAGTTGTACCTCCAGCTAGTGACTCCTTCATCATATATGTCACATCTCAGAGTGACTCTGTCTCCAGTGAACACTGAACTCTGTGGCTCAACAGTCAGAGTTGGTTTGGGAGGATCTGTCAATATAAAGTCAGTGAAGCATGAGTTGTGAAAGTTTTTCAGCAGATCTCATTCTCTCACTGGTAAATCATTAGTGCATTTTTATTTCACAGACAATGTAATAGAGCTGCTGGAAACAAGAAACAAACAAGGTGAAGAATCAGTCAGCGCAATGCAAAGAGTTAAAGGACAACAAAGGTTCAAAGATCACCCTATGTGAGGTTCTGTCATGATCACCAGCTGGAATGCCCTTGATAGCCACCAGAGGGCACTCCACCCCAGACCATTGCCACTCTATCATGGACTACATTTCCCATAACAGCGTTACATTCAGCTGTGTCTCATGAATCTTGTTAACTCTGTGTATATAAGCCTGGTTCTCTCTGTCATTCTCTGTGAAGTCTTGTATGTGTCATCACTGCATTTCTGAGCGCAACATTGTTTATCTGTTTTCCTGGTTTTGACCCTCTGCTGTTCTCTGGATTTGCCCTGTTTCTCTGGCTCTTGGTCTGCCTGAGTTCCTGTCCTGATATCTGTTTGGACTGTTTATGACCTTTTGCCTGTTTTGTGAATAACGTTTGTGTCGTGTTGAAGGTATTAATATGAAGCAGGCCACGGCAGGTGAACGGGATACATCTTTTTCTTTATTAACTCTTAACACACATGCAACTCGTGCTCCTCATTATTCTTTTTTTCCTAATAAGATCTGTTTCCCCCTAGTGGTCTCAGTAAGTATTGCACTGAATAACAGGACACCACATCTCCCCCATTACATAAAGCTATTTCACTTAGTATCAATTAACTCAAAACAGTTATTAATTTCAATATGAACCAACAAGCATAAGCTTTCACCTTATTACTACTACGTTCCTTTACAGTAGTTAAGCAACTGCAGTTACATCCATTAAATTCTAACTCTCAGGAACATTTCACTTCTCCATAAATTCAACAGAATAACAGCATCTTAACATGACTATATTCAGTCTCCATCTGTGCTATACATACATACAGTCAGTAATTCAAACCACTGTGTACCCTTATTTACTCTCATAATCTTTCATCCAAAAAGGTGGTGGTTTACGCTGTCGAACAGAACGTCTTTCTGTACTCTGTTCAGTGTTCGGAACATTTGTAACTGACACATCAGCAGCAGACAGATCTGAGGTCGGCTTTAGGACCTCTGGAACCAAGGACAAGTGAGAAGAATGCCACAGTCGTCCATCTGCCAATCTGTACGTGCTTGGGCCCACTTGTTTCTCTATTTCCACAGGCTGTGTGAACTTTGAATGTCCTTTGGGAACATGCATTGGTTTGCGTACACGCACTCTATTCCCCACCTGAAATATAGGCACTCGAGCCCCTCGTTTCGCATCAGAGTATTGCTTCATTTTATTTTGACGAATTGACACTCGTTGTCTGACTTCCTGGTCCTGTGTGTTACTGGAGTGGGGTGTAAACACAGTAAGTTTGGTTCTCATTTTCCTTCCATACAACAGTTCAAATGGTGAAACACCAGTCATCGCATGTGGGGTAGAACGGTAGGTTTGCAAAAAGTCCAAGACTGCTTGTTTCCATGGCCGCTTCTGTAGAAGGGCCATTTGCACACAGTCCTTAAGAACCTTATTGAATCTTTCCACAGCCCCATTGGCCGCAGGATGGTATACGGATGTTTTGGTGTGCACGGCTGGCTGATAGCTCAGAACAGGCCATAAAAGCAGACTCAAACTCCTTTGGAGTAACTGACGTAAGACACATGGACAGCAACGCAACTAGCTCAGGTTCTGTATCCGAGTCCATGTCTCTGGTAGACGGCAAGGGCAACCTTGAAAGACAATCAGCTGTACAGTTCAACGAACCTGCACGATAGACCACGTCATAATTAAAGCATAGCAGGCGCACAGCCCATCTAGCTATGCGCATTCCAGCCCTGTCTGCTCCTTTTGTACAGAGTAGTGTCGTGAGAGCCTGATGATCCGTTCGCAGTGTAAACTTGCGCCCCCACATATAAGTCCTCCACTTTTCCACCGCCCACACGCATGCTAAAGCCTCTTTCTCCACTGTTGCATACTTCCTCTCAGTTGGAGTTAAGGATCTGGAGGCAAAAGCGACTGTAAGCTCTGTGTTGTCTGGGTGGATTTGGGTGAACACTGCACCAAGACCATAATCTGACGCATCTGTAGAGATTATGGATGGTAGATCAGGGTCGTACAAAGCTAATGCTGGGCTTGAAACCAGCAATTGCTTCACAGTGACAAAGCAGCTCTCCACTTCCTCATTCCACTGCAATGGTCCCTCTTGGCGGAGGCATGCACGTAATGGTTCAACTATGGTAGCATAATTGGGTATAAATTTATTATACCATGACAGCATACCTAGGAACGAGTGTAGGGTTGGTGCATCTTTAGGAGCTGGCGCTTGTACAATTGCCTGTAAATGCTCAGTATCTGGCTGAACGCCCTGTGCTGTAACCAAGTGTCCCAAAAAGCACAGGCTCTTCTGCCTAAATTGACACTTTTGTTCGTTCAACCGTAAACCAGCCTCCTTTAGTCGGTTCAGTACTGTGTTCAGCGCAACGTCATGTTCCGCTTCTGTGTGGCCAAAGCAAATGACGTCATCGAGGTAGTTCTGCACGTTTGGTACACCTTTGAGTATGCACTCCATCATCTTTTGGAATACCGACGGTGCTGAAGCCAAACCGTACGGTACCCTGCAAAACCGAAACAGTAATAAACGCTGTTAAATCACGGCTCTCAGGATGTAAAGGCACTTGATGATATGCACTCTCAAGATCAATTGTGGAGAAGATCGTAGATCCAGCTAAAGCAGTCAATAATTCCTCCATGTGAGGCAGGGGGTAACTGTCAATTATTACAGCCTTATTCGGTTCCCTGAGGTCTACGCACATTCTTATGCCACCTGTCTTTTTCATTGTAACCACAGTTGGTGACACCCACGGGAATGCATCAATTCGCTCTATAACTCCAGCAGAAAGTAGTCTGTCCAACTCAGCAGACACTGCTTTTCTCACAGAAAAGGGAAGGCGCCTTAGTTTCCGTTGTACTGGCACAACTGAGTCTGACACTTTGACTTTATGCATAAACCCTGCAACACAGCCTACTGAGGATGAGTCCACTTGAGTAGAAAGCTGTAACACTGGTGCTGAAGAGAAAGATGCAGAGGTTGTAGCAGGCTCTGGCAGGATTGTACCTCCTTTAATGCATAGTTTAAGGGCTGTTATGAGATCCATGCCCATTAATGCAGTCCCTTTATCCACCACATAGAAGTTCACAGAGCACTGGCGGCAGTCTTTTACAACTCTTGCGTGCAAGTAGCCAATCACATTAATTGGAGTACGCGAGTAAGTGACTAAGCACGCTGCAGGTGGCTGTAGAGGTACTTTCCCAAAGTAATCATCATATATGCTCTTAGGCAGTACTGAGACAGAAGCGCCAGTATCAACAGTCAGTGTAACAGGCCTCTGAATTGCACCAGCTTCGACCTGAACAGTACAGAGGAGTTTAGCGCTTACATCCTTATCTTGTAATAACAGTAACGTGTACTCAGACATTACTACTTCACGCACTGTGCGAGTTTGCGCCGTTCTACAGACACATGCAAAATGTCCCTTTTTCTTGCAATTTTTACAGGCTACCTTGGCTGCTGGACATTCTACTGCATTTGCAAGGTGTTTATCTGATCCGCAGCGAAAGCAGGTACGTGTAGCAGAAGTAACCGTCCGATGCGATGTGAATGGAGCAGTCGAGCGCGCGCCGGCTGTTCTATTTTTAGATCCCCCAGCGCCGCGTCCTGTACTTTTGCGTGTCTTTGCACACTCACAGTCTGTACGGAAAAGTTCTATGTACTCGTTATTGCTTTAGCATGCTCTCCAGCAGATTCAACTTGTTGTGCAATTGTAACCGCATCCGTCAATGTTAACTTGTCATGCAGCAAAAGTCTCTCTCGGATACGCGGATTAGTGACATTTTCCACGAGCTGGTCACGAATCATATCATCTGCGTTTGTAAACTCACAAGTAGACGAAAGTTCTCTCTGTGCAGCAACATACTGAATTACAGACTCACCAGCTTGTTGAGTTCTTTTCCGAAATGTGTGTCTCTCCATAACCACGTTCTACTTGGGTGTAAAATGAGCATGTAAAGCCGTAATGGCAGAGGCCATTGTATCGCCCGTTTCTGGTAACGTGTAAAATATTCTCTGCCCCTCCGTGCCCAGGCAATGTAACAGAAGTATGGAAGCCCGTTTCCGCCACTAAATAAAAAAAAAAGAGTAATTGCGACTTTTTATCTCAGAATTCTGACTTTTTATCTCGCAATTGCGAGTTTATATCTCACAATTGCGAGTTATAAAGTCAGAATTCTGAGATATGAAGTCGCAATTGCGTGATATAAAGTCAGAATTCTGAGATATAAAGTCGCAATTGCGTGATAAAAAGTCAGAATTGCGACTTTTTATCTCAGAATTCTGACTTTTTTTCTCGCAATTGCGAGTTATAAAGTCAGAATTCTGAGATATAAAGTCGCAATTGCGTGATATAAAGTCAGAATTCTGAGATATAAAGTCGCAATTGCGTGATATAAAGTCAGAATTCTGAGATATAAAGTCGCAATTGCGTGATAAAAAGTCAGAATTGCGAGTTTTTATCTCAGAATTCTGACTTTTTTTCTCGCAATTGCGAGTTATAAAGTCAGAATTCTGAGATATAAAGTCGCAATTGCGTGATATAAAGTCAGAATTCTGAGATATAAAGTCGCAATTGCGTGATAAAAAGTCAGAATTGCGAGTTTTTATCTCAAAATTCTGACTTTTTTTCTTGTAATTAACTGACGGACAGTTTCTCTGTCTAACAAATACGTGTAACCCAGGTTACCAAGAGCCCTGTTAGTGTAAAATAGAAAAAAGGAATAAAAAACCATAACACTCGTGAATATGTAAATCAGTACTTTATTTTAATAACATTTGTGAAATAGAAAATAGGTAAATGCATAAATTCAAAAAAGAGAAATAAAACTAATTTGAAAAATTATTCAAATAAAACAAATTGAAGATTGGTCCAATGAGGAAAGCGAAAAGTTAGCCCCGCCCTATGATCGGAGCTGTGCGGGAGAGAGGACGAAGCGAGAACGCGCGATGCGAGAGAGAGAAACAGCCGTTCCGACGTGGTCCTGAAAAAGAAGAAGAAACAGAATTAGAACCCATAAATTAACAGTTGTGTCAAGAGAAATAACAGATTTTGAGAGAAAAAAAAAAGTGAATTGAACATTGTCAGTCGATTATCACGGTTGATGCTAGCGCAAACTGTTACGGAGGAGAGAGAAACTTCCAGAGGTTGGAGTTTTGCCTGTCTGGAAACTTCATAACTAGAAAATTCGAATTCTCTTGGTAAGTGAAGTGATTAAATCCTCAATTACAGAGGTTGTTTTGTATAAATGTTCTGTAAATGGTGTTTAACCATCAAATGCGGTTGTATTATGAGCAGTATTATATAAAAGACGTATAAAAGCTAATCCTCTGTTTAAAACGGGAGGAGTATCGGGTGGATGTGTTAAATAACTAATGTTCAGATTTAAAAGTTACTTTAAGCAGTTCATAAGTGTTATTTTAATGAGTTTTTGTCGTGTATTCGAGCTATGAGAAATGGCTGATCGTGACGCACGTGTGATACGGGCAGATGAGGCCTAAGCGCGTCATTTGAAAAATGCTCTTAGCATGTCTATGCAAATTTCAACGTGTTAATGTTAAATGAACATGGAGTTAAATATGTTAAAATGTTGTTATTCGCAGATTAACTGCTGTAATGATGTATAGCTTGAACGGAATGTCTAATTGTATTTTTGGCCTTGTCTTTTGCAAGGTTGGGTTTTTTTTTTTCTGTCCTTCCTTTCCCTGTCTTCTGTTTTCCATCATCCTTTGAGTCGGGTGCAGCATATTTTCTGGAACCGGACGATCGTTGAAGAAGACTTTGAACTTGAACTGTCCCTGCATTGCACTAGAAAGAGACTGCGAGCAGGAACTGGCGAGCCATGCCCATATAAGGATCGAGCTACGAGAATCAAGAAAGTGGTAGGATCGTGCATACGCTTTTCCTTCGTTTTTTTTTCTGACTGAACTGTGTTGCTCAGAACTCAATTGCGGAAGAAGGATCTCGTGTAAGCAGCACTGAACTGGAGCTAAAGTTTGGTGAAACCCTAATCCACATTGGGACTGTTATTGTGAGCAGTAAGGTTGATCTATTGTAAATTTCTTTTATTTTCTACTGATTTTTTACTCTCAAATTCCACTGTTCTTTTGTTTCACTTAATTATTTGGTTTTATTTTTTTACTTTTTGTTGTTGTTTTACCGAGGAACACAAGTGAAAAGAGTATTTCGAAGTGTCATTTGGAAGAATTGTATTCATAGTCAAACTCAAAGTTATTCTCTATATTAAATAAGCCAATTAAAACAAATTGATTAAATATGTGAAAAGAAATCCTATGCCCATATTAGCAGAGTAAGAGTTAGTTAACTTTATTAGGTTGAATCTAAATAGGTCAAAAGGAGATAAACAAACAAATAATAAAAGGTACTAAAACTAGATAGAAAATTTAAAAAAGGGTTATAAGAAGAATACATTTATTTATTTATTTATTTATATTTCCATTACCCCCTTTTTTTGGTCACTATTTCCCTTTTCTTTTTCCGGTTGTTTTGATGATGTATTGAAACTTTGACTTATTGTTGTTATTATTATTATTATTATTTTTTTATTTTTTATTTTTTTTTCTCTTCCATTATTGCATTATTAGCATTCGCTTTAATACATCTTACCTGTTTCTAATGCAGCCAGTGTTGTCGTCATTTCCTTCTACCCTTGTTGCTGACACAGTCTCTTGAGCGAGTCTGATCTTCTGGTCGCTGGTCCAAATTTAGAAACGGTGCATTCCTTTCCTGCTGATTTCCATTATTTACTGTTTGAGAGGGAGGATTGCACTTGCGCCGCGACGCGCGTTACAGAAAGTTGGCGAGCCAGCCAGGAGACTGTTGCTTAGCAACAAGGACAGCAGTAGGAAAGGCAGAAAACGAGAACATTTGTTAAGAGAAAAAAAACCCCCGGAGTGCTGACCTTACTTTGCGATAATGGACATCATAGAGAGAGAAAACGTGAACGTGGAGAGTGCGCTCATAGTCAAAGGCCTCACGTTAACCGAGACAGATAGCGAGCTAGAGACATTCTTGCAAAAGTATGGATCAATTAGACGTAATTTGATAATTGATGACCAAACCTCTGAGTTCCATCACCATGGTATTGTGGAATATGCTCACAGCACTTCCATGCTGAACTTAACACCCTTGTTACCCTTAACCCTGGGAAGTCTCTCAAACCCAACTGTTACATTCCAAGTACGAGCTCTGGCTAGTGTCTATAAGCAGACAGCTAGTGGTACGGTCACTGAAGAGTATCTTGAAACGTTGAAGGCCCTTGCTAGGGGAAGTGGGAAGCCTTTCTTAGATGTGCTTCAGGGGGAGTTGGAAAAGCTTCAGGAAGCCCACTCCGCTAACCGTACTCCAGTAAGAGCACAAAATGCAAGCTTTGATGATTCTCAGAGTGTGGAAGCAATCGTTCCAGAACCTGTGTGTTGTTCCCCGATGCCCTTGTCTACCTCTGCTGAAACAGTAGAAATGCGAACCCCAGAATCAAAAGACCCAACCAAGAGACGGGAGGCCTCTATGGCCTTCCCAAATTCAGAAACTGTTGTTGATGGTGTTACCGTGACTACTAACCCTACTTTTCCTGCGAGCATTGCTGACCCACCGGGTATTCAAAGAATGGTAGTAGAGCACATAGTGAAGACTGCTGATGCCACAATGGCACGGCAGGCCTCAGTTCGACTTAGGGTTTTCTCAGGGAGGAGCCCGCGTCCTCCAAATGAACCCGATTTTGATACTTGGCGAGCAAGTGTAGATCTCCTGTTAAGTGACCCGTCGGTTTCAGACTTGCATAGAGCTCGGAGGATCTTAGATAGCTTGTTGCCTCCAGCCGCAGACGTAGTGAAGCATGTGCGACCTCCAGCTTTGCCGGCGGTATATCTTGAGTTGCTGGAGTCAGTCTATGGTTCTGTAGAGGACGGTGATGAACTGTTGTCCAAGTTCATGGGCACCCTACAGAATCAGGGAGAAAAGTCATCAGATTTTTTGCATCGGTTGCAAGTTATTTTGAGTACAACGATTAGGAGGGGAGGCATTGCGGAGAGAGATCACGATCGTTGCCTCTTGAAACAGTTCATGAGGGGGTGTTGGGACGATGGTCTCATAGCCAGTCTTCAGTTAGGAAGGAGGGAGGCTCAGCCACCCACCTTTGCTGAGTTGGTTGTATTAATCCGAACAGAGGAAGGTAAGCATGCCTCCAAGGAAGAGCGGATGAAAAAGTACCTTGGGTTGTCAAAAGCTCCTAATACTTACCCGAGACCACGAGCTACCACTCAGCAAGTATCAGCTTATTCTCATGAGACACCAAATGCTGACACTTCTGAAACAGACCTCATAAAGAAACAACTTGCAGAGGTCCAGGCCCAAGTTGCTAATTTAGGTCAAACCACAGGCCATAAGCGGCCGAGTGGGTCCTCTGAGAAGGTGGAGCTGAGCACTTTGAGGAAAGTAGTGGAAGATTTGCATACTCAGGTAACCACTCTGAAAGCATCCATGGCTCAGGAAGTAAAGCGCGAAAATTCAGATGACTCAGAAATCGTTAAACTGCGACAACAAGTTGCTGAACTGCAGGCTCAGAGTGTTGCTCAAAAGAGTTATAGAGACTACTCCTGTGAGACTGCTAGTCCCCGAGTTTTCCCGCCTCAGAATTTGTTCGAGACAGACATTGGTAGAAGTGCTAGAAGGGCCCAACCAATGACCAATCGGCCTCGCCCTGGATATTGTTTCAGATGCGGAGAAGACGGGCATTTGGCCATTGCTTGTGATAATGCTGCGAACCCCGCAAAAGTTGAGGAAAAGAGGCGTAAGTTGAGGGAGCAACAGGCTCAGTGGGACTCGCTGCGTGGTCATTCCTCTTTGTCTTTAAACTAGGGAAAGTCTCTGTAGCGGGGCATACAGAGACGAGGTGTAAAAGTATCCGCCCTAAATGTTACAGGCAAGAGCCTGTTACGAATAGTCATCATAAGGCACCGCTAAAAAGCCTGCCGAAGGGGTTAGTAGGGGTTAAGTGCACTGCGCAGATCATTATTGATGGAAAGGAAATAGATTGTCTCCTAGACACAGGGTCTCAGGTTACTACAGTTCCCCAGTCATTCTACGAGGCACATTTGTCTGATTACCCGCTGAAGTCGTTAGAAAATTTGTTGGAAGTGGAGGGAGCCAACGGGCAAGCCGTGCCATACTTGGGGTACACTGAACTGACTTTAAAGTTTCCTAGGGAGTTCGTAGGCGTTGAAGTCGAGGTCCCCACATTAGCTTTAATAGTCCCAGATCTAAAGAGTCTGTCGCAAGTTCTTGTCGGAACCAACTCCCTGGATGTGCTTTACAGCCATTGCATTAAGGAAAATGAGAGTAGCCCTTGTTCGAGTCTCCACGGATATCAGGCAGTGCTTAAAGTCCTTGAGGCAAGGTGGAGGCAAACTAGCAGTGAAGCAATAGGACAAGTGAAGCTGGTAGGGAATCTTCATGAAGTTGTGCCTGCCGGGAGCACGGTGGTTCTGAATGGATACGTTCAGCTTCGGGAACCCTGTATGGAGAAGTGGGTAATTCTTGAACCACCATCAGCTCCATTTCCAAGCGGCCTCATGGTTGCGAGCTGTGTGCACACATTGCCTTCTAAACGCTCCTCTCAGCTGTCAGTTTTGCTTAAGAATAGTACTCAGACAGACTTAACTATCCCCCCTAAAGCCGTATTGGCTGAGATTCATGCTATACAGAGAGTCGTAGAGAAAACAGCCCAGAATTCAAGCAAGGTTGAGTCACCAGCACCTACCCACGCCAATCTTACCTTTGATTTCGGAGACTCTCCCTTGTCTTCAGATTGGAGGGTGCGGATAACAAACCTGTTAAATTCCATGCCTGAGGTCTTTTCTTTACATGATCTTGATTATGGCTGTACAGGTCAAGTAAAACATCAAATCAGACTAACTGATGAGACACCCTTCAAGCATAGGGCGCGTCCGATTCACCCACAGGACATTGATGCTGTTCGAAAGCATCTTCAGGAACTAATGACTGCTGGAGTTATTCGTGAGTCTGAGTCCCCTTTTTCTTCGCCCATAGTGGTAGTCCGAAAGAAAGATGGCTCGGTACGGCTCTGTATCGACTTTCGGAAGTTGAATTCCCAGACGATCAAAGACGCATACGCTCTGCCCAATCTGGAAGAAGTCTTTTCTGTACTTACAGGCTCAAAGTGGTTCTCTGTGCTTGATTTAAAGTCTGGGTTTTACCAGATTGAGATGGATGAGGCTGATAAGTGCAAGACTGCTTTCGTATGCCCTCTTGGATTCTGGGAATTCAATAGAATGCCCCAAGGAATCACGAATGCGCCAAGTACGTTCCAAAGATTAATGGAGCGGTGCATGGGTGATCTTCACAGGAAACAGGTACTAGTCTTTATTGATGACCTGATAGTCTTTTCAGAGACCTTGGAAGAGCACGAGTCGCGGTTAGTACAGGTCCTCAATCGGCTTAAAGAGTACGGGTTGAAGTTGTCGCCTGAAAAATGTCGTTTTTTCCAGACATCAGTCAAGTATTTGGGGCATGTTGTCTCGAGGGATGGGGTAAAGACTGACCCGGCTAAGATTGAAGCTCTTAAGACTTGGCCAAGGCCTACAAATTTGAAAGAACTGAGAGCGTTCTTAGGATTTGCAGGGTACTACAGAAGGTTCGTGTGTGACTACTCGAAGATAGTCAAACCTCTCACGGGACTCACTGAAGGGTACCCTCCACTTCGTAGGGGCCGCAGTGGGAAACGAGAGGGGGGTGAGTACTTCAATACCAAAGAGCAGTTCGGTGATCGGTGGACCATTGCATGTCAGAATGCCTTTGATGCCATTATTTCTAAGCTGACCTCCGCTCCTGTCCTGGGTTTTGCTGACCCCAAGCTCCCGTATACGCTTCACACCGATGCCAGTACTACGGGGCTTGGTGCAGCATTGTACCAGGAGCAGGATGGGCAGATGCGGGTAATAGCATTCGCCAGTAGGGGACTGACAAAGAGTGAAGCGAAATACCCTGCACATAAGCTTGAATTTTTGGCCTTAAAGTGGGCTGTCACAGCCAAGTTCAGCGACTATTTGTACGGTGCAGATTTCACTGTTGTAACCGACAGTAATCCCCTGACGTATGTTTTGACTTCTGCAAAGCTTGACGCTACCAGTTACCGCTGGTTGTCTAGTTTGTCGACATATACTTTTAAGCTCCAATATAGGGCTGGGAGTCAAAACCAGGACGCAGACGGGCTTTCCCGGCGTCCACATGGTGAGCCTTTGGATGATCTCATTTCTCAGAAAGAAAGAGAAAGGATCAAGCAGTTTACACTTCACCACCTGGCGGAGCCTGAAACCGGGTCTGAGGTTCTCATGGCGGATGTGGTGAATGCCATTTGTGAGAGGCATCAGGTGATTGGTTTGCTCGAAAGCCCTGACTTGGCACACTCTCCAGTTACGTTGGTCGAGTCCCTCACTCATAGCGTTGATGCTTTGCCGAATGAGTTTCAACACGAGGTTGAGCATGGTCTTTCTGATCTCTCTAACATCTCAGAGGCCACATTAGCAGAATGGCAAGGGAAAGATCCAGAGCTTGAGGTAGTAATTGAATGGCTGAAGAATGGGACTAGGCCAGGTACTCTGAGGGGTCAGCCACCTGATATGGTATTATGGTTGAGGGAGTGGAGTCGACTTGAACTGAGGAATGGGGTGCTGTATAGGAGGAAGCAAGAACAAGGGGCTCTTCATTATCAGTTAGTGCTACCAGCTGGGCTAAGGGAGATAGTGTTGCGCAGCCTCCACGATGACATGGGGCATTTGGGTATTGAGAGGACCCTGGACTTAGTGAGGTCCAGGTTCTTCTGGCCTAAAATGTCCCAAGCGGTTGAAAAAAAGATCAAAACCTGTGAACGCTGCGTGCGCAGAAAAACGCCTCCAGACAGAGCCGCTCCTCTGGTCAATATTCAAACCAGTAGGCCTTTGGAGTTGGTCTGTATGGACTTTTTGTCGTTAGAGCCAGACCACAGCAATACCAAGAACATATTGGTTATCACCGACCATTTCACGAAGTACGCCGTGGCGATACCGACCCAGAACCAAACAGCTCGTACGGTCGCAAAATGTCTGTGGGAAAATTTCTTGGTACACTATGGGTTTCCTGAGAAGCTACATAGTGACCAAGGGCCCGATTTCGAATCCCACACAATCAAGGAATTGTGTCATGTTGCGGGTATTCATAAGATTCGTACCACGCCTTACCACCCCAGAGGTAACCCAGTAGAACGTTTCAACCGGACGCTTCTCCAAATGCTGGGAACTCTGGAGAATGAGAAAAAGTCTAAGTGGAAGGAGTTTGTGAAGCCCCTAGTGCACGCATACAATTGTACGCGCAATGATACAACTGGGTATGCTCCTTATGAGCTCATGTTTGGGCGGCTGCCTCGCTTGCCAGTAGATTTGGCTTTCGGCTTGCCAATAGAATCTCCTGCAAAATCCCACTCTCAGTACGTGAAAGATCTGAAAGACCGGTTGCGAGAGAGCTACGAGGTAGCTAAGAAGAGTGCTGCTAAATTAGCAGAGCGTAACAAAAGAAGGTTCGATGAACGCGTAGTTGCTTCTACTCTGGAGGAGGGTGACAGAGTTCTTGTGCGCAATGTTAGGTTGCGAGGGAAGCATAAGCTCGCTGACAAGTGGGAGCAAGGTGTCCAAGTAGTAGTCAAGAGAGCAGGAGACTTACCGGTGTACACTGTCCGGCCAGTTGGGCAGAGTGGTCCTCTCAGGACGTTACATCGTGATTTGTTGTTGCCCTGTGGATTTTTGCAGCCAGATCAATATGAGCGGCAGCCTAAGCAAAGAGTTTGCAGGCCTAGGACTAGAGCTTGTGCAAATAATGAGTTACAAGAGCTAGAGTCTGTGTGTGAGGACTCTGGGTCTGAGGATGATCAGTTTCTTAGTCCTCTGTTTAGGGATAAGCTGAACTTTGAAACTCGAGTTTTAGTGAATCCTGAGCCATTACCCTGCTCAAGACCCCAGAACGTCAAAATTGACCTACCTGTTGGTGAACCTGTTGGAGAGAGTATACCTACCTGTAGGTTATCAGGGGAGAGCTTAGAGGAACCTGTAGAGGAAAGCTTACCTGAATCAGGAGAAGTAGGAACGTCTTCTGACGAGCTAGAGTTAGGTCCCATCGATGCAGGATTGGATCTCTGTTCCAAGTCAGTAGATGAGTTGCCTGCCCAGGAGACTGAAATGGAAGCAGATTGTGAGGGTGAGAACAGGAGTAGAGAGAGTCCAATTCCGAGTGAAACTATGGATGCTGTAGGTGACCAGAGTGAACAAGTGAATGACACTGAGTTTGAGCACGGAGTGATCCCCAGGCGTTCACAAAGAGAGAGACGGCCTGCAAAAAGACTTGAGTATCCCCAATTGGGAAACCCGCTTACCGTGGTGATTCAATCTTTATTGCAAGGTCTAAGTGCGGCATTCAGCACTTCTTTAGAGGCGAATGTTGCTTCTGCTGATACTGTGCCTGTGGTGGTATCTCAACCCCAAAAATATGCAGATGCAGCGGGACGTGCATGTATTCAGGAGGGGAGGGTGTAACCCAGGTTACCAAGAGCCCTGTTAGTGTAAAATAGAAAAAAGGAATAAAAAACCATAACACTCGTGAATATGTAAATCAGTACTTTATTTTAATAACATTTGTGAAATAGAAAATAGGTAAATGCATAAATTCAAAAAAGAGAAATAAAACTAATTTGAAAAATTATTCAAATAAAACAAATTGAAGATTGGTCCAATGAGGAAAGCGAAAAGTTAGCCCCGCCCTATGATCGGAGCTGTGCGGGAGAGAGGACGAAGCGAGAACGCGCGATGCGAGAGAGAGAAACAGCCGTTCCGACGTGGTCCTGAAAAAGAAGAAGAAACAGAATTAGAACCCATAAATTAACAGTTGTGTCAAGAGAAATAACAGATTTTGAGAGAAAAAAAAAGTGAATTGAACATTGTCAGTCGATTATCACGGTTGATGCTAGCGCAAACTGTTACGGAGGAGAGAGAAACTTCCAGAGGTTGGAGTTTTGCCTGTCTGGAAACTTCATAACTAGAAAATTCGAATTCTCTTGGTAAGTGAAGTGATTAAATCCTCAATTACAGAGGTTGTTTTGTATAAATGTTCTGTAAATGGTGTTTAACCATCAAATGCGGTTGTATTATGAGCAGTATTATATAAAAGACGTATAAAAGCTAATCCTCTGTTTAAAACGGGAGGAGTATCGGGTGGATGTGTTAAATAACTAATGTTCAGATTTAAAAGTTACTTTAAGCAGTTCATAAGTGTTATTTTAATGAGTTTTTGTCGTGTATTCGAGCTATGAGAAATGGCTGATCGTGACGCACGTGTGATACGGGCAGATGAGGCCTAAGCGCGTCATTTGAAAAATGCTCTTAGCATGTCTATGCAAATTTCAACGTGTTAATGTTAAATGAACATGGAGTTAAATATGTTAAAATGTTGTTATTCGCAGATTAACTGCTGTAATGATGTATAGCTTGAACGGAATGTCTAATTGTATTTTTGGCCTTGTCTTTTGCAAGGTTGGGTTTTTTTTTTTCTGTCCTTCCTTTCCCTGTCTTCTGTTTTCCATCATCCTTTGAGTCGGGTGCAGCATATTTTCTGGAACCGGACGATTGTTGAAGAAGACTTTGAACTTGAACTGTCCCTGCATTGCACTAGAAAGAGACTGCGAGCAGTTTTTTTACTTTTTTTTACTCTCAAATTCCACTGTTCTTTTGTTTCACTTAATTATTTGGTTTTATTTTTTTACTTTTTGTTGTTGTTTTACCGAGGAACACAAGTGAAAAGAGTATTTCGAAGTGTCATTTGGAAGAATTGTATTCATAGTCAAACTCAAAGTTATTCTCTATATTAAATAAGCCAATTAAAACAAATTGATTAAATATGTGAAAAGAAATCCTATGCCCATATTAGCAGAGTAAGAGTTAGTTAACTTTATTAGGTTGAATCTAAATAGGTCAAAAGGAGATAAACAAACAAATAATAAAAGGTACTAAAACTAGATAGAAAATTTAAAAAAGGGTTATAAGAAGAATACATTTATTTATTTATTTATATTTCCATTACCCCCTTTTTTTGGTCACTATTTCCCTTTTCTTTTTCCGGTTGTTTTGATGATGTATTGAAACTTTGACTTATTGTTGTTATTATTATTATTATTATTATTTTTTTTATTTTTTTTTTTTCTCTTCCATTATTGCATTATTAGCATTCGCTTTAATACATCTTACCTGTTTCTAATGCAGCCAGTGTTGTCGTCATTTCCTTCTACCCTTGTTGCTGACACAGTCTCTTGAGCGAGTCTGATCTTCTGGTCGCTGGTCCAAATTTAGAAACGGTGCATTCCTTTCCTGCTGATTTCCATTATTTACTGTTTGAGAGGGAGGATTGCACTTGCGCCGCGACGCGCGTTACATACGGACATCCAACATCTGGTGCATCCAACGATAGCCGTGCTGCCGTCCTGATGTCTGAAGCTGTTGGTGTATAAAATGTGCCACTTCAGCTTCGTCTGTTTTATTGCGCCTCCGCCACAGTTGATTCTTATTATTATTACTATTACTATTATATTGGTATTATTGTGTAATCACAACACATTTGCTCAAAACTTGTCAAATTCATCAGTGTATCTAATTCTGTTAAAAACAACTTTTATTCACCAAATACTTCCACTGTAATTTTGTAATTGTAATTCTACCCTTGAATGCCCCCTTTTATGGAGCCACCAGACTTGAGTTGCAGTTACAAAAGTTGATGAAATATGATTTGAAATTATATGAAATATGATGCGTTTTAGTATTAAGCCCACTAGATGGCAGTAAAAGCTGTTTTTTTTCTCCTGGAAACGCTGTACTCGTGTACAAGGTTACCGTGGAAACATGCTATACTATGCATATTCCTGCATAATGTTCTCTCTAATGTCCGGAGACTAATCTTCATGTTATGTGCCTCCTCCAATAAAATCAAAATTTCTTTATTGGTAAATCCGTGCTAAAAATAATCCTTTATGATGTCTTCCATTTTATGTATAATAATAACGAAGCAACAATCCTGATGGTCACCCGCAATGAAAGGAAACGCAAGCAAAGTAAGAACTATGAGAAATAAAGTTGCACACAATTGTGAGAAAAAAAGTCAGAATTCTGACTTTATATCACGGAATTGCGACTTTATATCTCAGAATTCTGACTTTATATCTCGCAATTCTGACTTTATATCACGCAATTGCGACTTTATATCTCAGAATTCTGACTTTATAACTCGCAATTGCGACTTTATATCTCAAAATTCTGACTTTATAACTCGCAATTGCGAGAAAAAAGTCAGAATTGCGAGAAAAAAAGTCAGAATTCTGACTTTATATCACGCAATTGCGAGTTTATATCTCAGAATTCTGACTTTATATCACGCAATTGCGAGTTTATAGCTCAGAATTCTGACTTTATATCACGCAATTGCGAGTTTATATCTCAGAATTCTGACTTTATATCACGCAATTGCGAGTTTATAGCTCAGAATTCTGACTTTATAACTCGCAATTGTGAGATATAAACTCGCAATTGCGAGATAAAAAGTCAGAATTCTGAGATAAAAAGTCGCAATTACTCTTTTTTTTTTTTTTTTTGTTTAGTGGCGGAAACGGGCTTCCATACAGAAGGGCTCTTTTCCTGGCTTCCGACCATTCCTGTCCTTCAACGTCGATCACTAGCAGATAATTCTGGAACATTTGCTCCCATGTCTTAAGGGAATCGCGGGGTCTCCCGGAGCAGGTAAAAATAAGTTAGGAAATGGTGCAGACAATGCCATCTTTGCAGCAATTGTGGGTCGCCTCGTCGCCAATTTGTCGTGTTGAAGGTATTGATATGAAGCAGGCCAGGGCAGGTGAACGGGATACATCTTTTTCTTTATTAACTCTTAACACACATGCAACTCGTGCTCCTCATTATTCTTTTTTTCCTAATAAGATCTGTTTCCCCCTAGTGGTCTCAGTAAGTATTGCACTGAATAACAGGACACCACAGTTTGTGGATTACCCTTCTAATAAATACTGTGTTTGGATCCTCAACCTTTGTGTCTCAGAGCAGTACATGACCGGTTCAAACCCACATCCTTTAGGTTAGAAGCCCTGAGCTCAAAGCAGGGTTTCACTCCACCTACATCTACACCAGCAGTCAAAGAGACACACAATATAAGATAACAAAGTGTTTCAAACTGTTGTTGTAATTTAAAGGACTTTGTTACTGCGGGTCCAGCAACTCATTTTTATTAAATCTGTTCAAAGTTTTTGTGGTGTCTGTAGAGTCACTAATTTTCAAGACAAAGTAAATGTCAAAAGATATTTTGTAATAATAACAAAAGTTGGCCATGCAATATTTCTGAAGAAATCAGCATTTTTGAGAGTGAATGTTTTTGGTGTTTTTTTGTCACACCTCAGAACTGTCTGTGTGGTTTTACTAGTCACAACACATGAATCATTTATATAACTTGTTTAAAAAGATGTATTTATAATCATGACACTCCTTTTCACTGCTGGGGTCGGATTCACGAAAATATTCTTAAAGAAGTTAATTTATCTTAAGAACTTTCTTACTAGATAATTAAGTCAGGTTGGAGGTTATCCTGACTTTAAGAAGTTATTTACGATATTTAAGAACATTCCTTTCAGGAATATGAATACTTAAATTCTTAAATACTTATATTTTGTCTTAAGATCAATCTTAAGAAAAAAGATAAGAACAATCTTTAAAAAAGTTTTTGGGAATACAAAAATATTTATATCTGTTTGTCTTTAGTGAGAAAATAAGAAGAAAATAGCAGTGAAGATGAATTTTATTCTTAATAATGTCTCATGAATCCGGCTCCTGGTTTGTAACAGAATCACCCATTTGTGATGAAATTTATGAATCAAATTCACTCACCTTCAATGTGTTCAGAGTGGATGTTTGAAATCAGCACTGAAAAAAACAAAGTAAAAAACTCATGAAAGATTAAATGTCTCAAGTAAAGATCATCAAACTCATCCGTTGGTTATCCTGATTTTTTTTATTTATTAAATAACACACAACCCTGTGACTTCTTCTGTTTGTAAATTAGCTTCAGGTATAAAGGTCTGTCCCACAGACAGAAATGTGGGTTCTGGGCCTGTATTCATCAAGCCTCTGAGAATTACTCAGAACAATGCTAATAATTGACTTAAGAGTAAAAAAATTCTTGGCTCAAAGCTGCACTTAAAAGTTGGTTATCAAGCATCTCAGTCGTAATTTAAGTGAAGTGTAGGACTAAATCTTAATTGTCAGTCTTAGAGATGATTCACGACACTTTGCTGTGCCACAAATGGGAATATGGATGACGACATATAGACCAATCACTGAACAGATTTCCTTATTTAAGAATATTCTCAGATAAATTCACATTGAATGATGAAATTCCTAAGAGGAGTTTACATTCAACACACATTTGACAATAAAGAATTTTCAAGAGAATGCATTATGATATTCACATTGGAAATGAAAGATAAACACGTTTTCCACCATGTTTTAATTGCAAATTTTAAATCGGTGTGCTGTTAACTAACATGCCTATATGTGGCCTAGATTTTATGATAAAATCAGTCACCATGGATTCCAAAAGAAAACTGAACTGGCACGAGGAAGAAGCGCTGCTGCTTGCTGAATTAGTCGAACAAGTTCAGCCCAACATTAATCAGTTCTGACAAAGATGATGTCTGCTCTGCCAAACGATACCGTTTGATCAACTGCTCGTCGTCAAACATTTCAAAAACATTCTTGCTCCCCTGAAAGATTCGTGCACGTCTCTGTCTCCTCAGTGCCATCACAAGCCCCTACTGGCAACTCCTACTTGAGAGACCTCTCGAGCTGTCTTAAATAACTGGGAGAGTAAGAGTGATTCTTAGTTTTAAGAAATTTGATAACTTGCTTTTATACTTAAGTTTGAAATTAGGAGTAAATTTCATGAATTCTCAGCACTTAAGACTAAAATGGCACTTTGAGAAACTTGATAAATACGGGCCCAGATTCTCTGAAGACCGACAGACTAACATCATTGATGAAGATCTGTGATAATACCTTTAGTAAATTCTTCTCCCCACAAGATCTCTGGTCAAGCTTAGTTATTTTATGTATTAGAGAATTGATGAGCCACCAAATTGACAGCTCAGTCAAATACAGGAAAATCTAAATCTAAAATCTATTACAGTGTGAACATGGAGCTGATCAACTTAGTATTATACTTTAGGCATTTTATAAATGCATGTTCTTCCTTTGCTTGTGAAACATCATAATTTCACTCTCACATGTTTTTTAGCATCACAGCAGAGAAATATTTCATTTCTACGGTGACTGGGAGGGGACAAGTTCGGTTTACTTAGTTTTGTCGTAGCTACGACATGATATCAACTCGTGATAATATGTGTGATAATATGTATGATAATATGTCGTGGCCATGACAAAACTATGCGTGAATCAGACATGTCCCCTGCTGGTCAACGTAATTGAAGACTAACTAGTGAACATCTACTGAAGACTAACTAGTGAATATCTATTTAAGGCATCATGGACCGCGAACTGTACAAAACAAACCAACAGAACTGATTCAACAAACACTATTAAAAAGCACAAAACTGAGTGACTGAACAAACAGACTGACCCAAACACAACTGAGTTCATTTCTCTTTCACAAACAGCACTAACTGCACACTTAATCTCTCAAGCTCGTCTTTCACTCATATATCATCAACTAGAGCTGGATCTGAAACTCTGAGAGCAGCATGAAAAAGAAAAAAAAAAATCTAAGAACATTAAATAACTTTAGATCCTTTACATAAAATAAGAGCAATGAACATCCACTGAAACACATACGGAGGAAATAATACTCACAGAGCACAAGAGGAAGTTGACTGAGCTCCATACTGACTGAATAATGACAGACGGTTAAAGACACAGACTGAGTTAAAGCCTCAAGACTTCCTGATACCTACAGTCAGATCTTTAGGAACATAATGACAGATTAAACACATACAAATGTACCTCATGTGTTACAGAAAACCTTCTGATAATGTTGATAATCTTGTAACATGTTTTCAGAAAATGTCACACAAGTTTATGCTGAAATGTTGTCAGAACTCATTCAGTATCAAACTGAACAGCATCAGTTTGCCATTATGAGAAGAAATAATTTTGTGTTTAATAAACATGGAAAAGGAAACAATGCTTTGATGGATATTTATTTTAATAATGGTATTAGCAGTATTTATATCTAAATTAAAGCCACTGAGGTGAAAGAGAACAAACCAAACCTCAACTATGAGCTCAACTCTATTTCTATTATCAGGCTATAATATCTCTGACAATAAGAGTGTCGAGTTTGGCACTGATATATTTGTACCTGTGAACAGTTTAATATTCATATAGGGCAAGACATAATTTTTATGCCTGTCCCTCTTAATATAATGTAACGTATAATGTAATATAAATTCAGTCACTGAATGATTCAAATAAGTTTTGTCATTCATTTGGAAATCAATCTGTATTTGTTGCACTATATGATTTTGATTCACCAAAAAGAACTGACTTGAGACATTCTTTGAGGAATCAGACTACAGATCCGACAGTCCACGGCCGAGTTGACGAAGGGTGGAGTCCAGATGATGGAGAGTGGACTGACGGCATCTGGGGGACGACCGACGGAGACTCGGCAGGTGTATTCCGGGGCGCAGACGGAGAGCTGGCGACCTCCCGCGACGTCGCTGGCCTGGGAGACCGCGGCGATGTACTGGCGACGACCGGCGGAGGTGGAGCTGGAGATCCCGAGGGCTGCGGTGACGTTGGCTCGACCGAGGACAGAGGCGACTCCGAGGGGAAGGAGGAGCCCTCTGTAGCTGAAGGGGTGGAGGGACAGAGTGTAACGGACGTCCCGTAAGTCCGCTGCGGAAGAGGAGGGACGACTGACCAAGGGGGAACCGGCCGGACGAGGGAGACCGGAGGAGCCGTCAGTCGGAGGGTCTCCGGCGGAACTGTAGATGGGCGGAGCCTGGACGGAGCCGGCATGTCAATGGGGCGAGATGGAGCGACGAGGTCGGCAGCTGGAGGCGAAGCCACCGGAACCTCTGGCCTTAGTGCTGCTGGTGGGAGTGTGACCTGCGGCTCGACGTCACAGGGGTTCCCCGGAGACGGCGCAGGGCAGATGACATCCAGCAGCGATGGTACAGGAGGACTGGCTGAGCGTGGTGTAGACAGCGTGGGTAGAGGATCTGTAAAGGAAAAACAGTCCATGGAAATGTCCTTGTCAAGTAACGATGATGAAAATGATGGGTGGGTTTGGGTGGGAATCGACTTATCGCCGAAGTCAATCAGCCAGTCCTCCCTCTCCGTAGTAGTTTCTCCCTCGTCAGCAGATGTCGTGGGCTCACACCCCTGATCAGACGTCAGGTGGAGTTCCCTTTCCGGAGCGTGGGTCACCTCTGTCCTCGGGGTCTCGGGATCTGGCTGACCAGTAGCTGCCGGTGGTAACTCTCCGTCTGCGGGGGGCTTGCACGAGTACTCCGCGATCCGTGGAGAAGATACGGGCTCTGGGTCTGGCTGTGCTCTGGATCGGGGACGAACACTCTCCAGACACCTGACGATGGCTTCCATCCAGCTGAGTCCGGAGGTGTCTGGGAGGTCCACGGGACGATGGTAGTTGGCCCCGATCCAGAACAACGACTTCAGGGTTTTGTCGTCGTAGGGGCAGGCGAGTGCAACACAGATGAATTTTTTAGTGAAAACACAAAAATCGTGGCTCTCCTGAGCCACGAGCGTGAACGTCCTCAAAATCCATTTTCGCTTTTGGTCCGGTATTCTGTTACAGTATGTAGCTCCAAGGAAGACGAGGAAGGCAGGTTCAAGGAAGTTAACGTAGTTTAATCTCAAAGAGTAGGCAGGTCACAACTAACACAAGTAACATTCAACAATACTGATGTGAAGAGAAGCTCAGTTTTCAGATCATGTTTTATTCACGCTTCATACAGAATGACACTCAAGAATACACATAATCTGAATTAGTGGTGCTTACTAAGCGTCTGTATCATTGCTCATACTTGGGGTCAAAGGTTTTCCATAAATTTTTAATCTTATTACAGATTTTCTCAATTACTTAGACACTAAAATCAATTATATTAGCCAAATTTCATCAACACAACACCATTTTCTAAAAGATTCCTCTAACACTGTTCTTGTGTTTCACAACTCTAAACACATAATCAGGACTTGACACCATGTGTTCATGTTCAGTAGAGTTAAAAACCATCACAGCGTCACACAAGCAGTTCTCGTGTGAACACTAGTATAGTTTCAGGATGTGTAAAAATAATCATGTGTGAATTCTGTACAAAAGAAATGCATGTTCAAAAATTGTTTGAAATTGTAGTTATATTTTTTCTCTCCATAATAACTGTAATAACTTCTGTAGTGTAAGGAACCCCCCATCGGCCCAAAAACGGAATCCGACGGCCTGGGCGAAGGTTAACGCGTGTATGCCTTTACAGCGCCTCTGTGAAGTTTCACTCGTTTAATCTGACTCGAATTTCAAATGATTTTTACTCTTAAGTTGTGTTCCCAATTAGAAATTAATCATTGGTTATGCATTCATTTAGATTATTCTGGGTATCCCATACTTTCATTTATTCGTTCATCAGGGACCCGATGCCGCACAGAGATACTCGCCCCGGATTTGCGGTAAACTCACGGACATAAACTCGCCAGTCTGATCTTCGTCAGAGGGTGTAATGAGTTAGCTAATACCTTTAGTCGGTTGCCTACTGCTCACTCGAACAAAAGTGTATTTTAATTTAGCCACTTCCATACAACTTGCTAAATCAGTGGTAAACAGAAATCAAAAGGTCTTCAGATAAAGTGCCTACTGCTCCTTCATTCATGCGCCTTCAGTTTGTTCTACCCTGGACACAGATTTACGGTAGCATTAGCCTCCCATAATTTACTGGTAATAATGATTTCAGGAGAATCCAGAGTAAATCAAATATAACATTTTATTTGTCAAGTAAAAATGTATCATGCCAATTACATAGTTAGAAAATTAGAAGCCAATTCAGAAATAATAAATGCATAACATCAATTGCTCAAAGAGTAAGAAATGCACATACACACAGTGGTGGATCAGTGTTTTTAAGACACTTCCCCATCACTGTATGGGGGTTTCTGGCTACAGAAGATCCCACATGACTGCTTTGCACTTTACCTTATATACCCAGACCAGAACAAAGGATTTGTAGATATTTACTACACCAACACCTGTTTTGGGGGGAGAGGGGTGGGTTATCAGATCTCTTGAAGAGACAAAAGGAGGACAGAATTCTCCTTAGTTTTCAATCTTCCTCATAACATAAGTGACTGCTGTGAAACTGAGACCATTTTACCAATCTGAGACGTTTGAATTGATACCAAACATGAAAGGGGAAAAAAACAATAGATACACAAGTTACATTATACATCTTGGAGAACTTTCAGTGACTTGAGTTAGGGGGGAGTGCATCTCTGTGACACACAGTCCCTTTAGTGTGGATGTACTGTGCTGACTGGATGCTGTAGTAGCTGGACATGATGTCTGTGATCCTCTTGGTCAGGTTTGCATCCACCTGCACTTGGCTGTGGTGGTATTCTGCCTGTAGAATGACTGGTTGTACCAAGTCTGTTGTGTTGGTCAGCATGAGCAGAATGTGTCAGGAAAGTCTTATTACACTTTATGGAAACATTTGTGTCCGCCCCAGGTTTATATATACTTTATATAAACTTTATATATATTTATATTTATATATATATAAATATATATACTGATCCTGTGAGAAGTCCTCGGTTACCTTCAAGTAGAAGGTTTGGTTTGCCGGGCAGGTCAAATCTCCATGGGTAAAGGATTCATTTCACTGATGATGCTCCATTGCGTGCAGGACACCTGAACAACTTCTGAATGATCATGCAATGCTTGAACACTAATGAATTTGGTGTTATTGTAAGATGGGAAAATGGTTGTTGGATAAACACAAGAACACAAAATAACACATGATGAACATGTCAAAAGTGCGATGGTAAACTAGGTCTCCTTTTCAGAGTCCTATCTTTAGTGAGCAGGTCTTATTCTAATCACCCAATTCATGGTAGTGGAATTTAGACTTGGTCTGGATGAATTAAAGGAAAGGTAGCAAAGAGTCAAAATAACTATATTTACCAGTGGTATACATAATTAAATATATCACATACTTAAACATAGAAATACACAATTTCATAATTACAATTATAAAACTGTCTATAAAATAGTTGTCTTAACTGCAAATCCTTAATGCAAAACTAAGGTTTTAATCAAATCAATTAGAGAATGGAATTTACAGAAACAGAGATTTAAAGTCTCTTGTTTAGCTTTTACAACCATCATCTGTGCATTTGATGTACAGGCTAAGTCACACTCAAAAATAAAGGTCTGACTGGGAATTGAGTAACTGATTTACAGAAATGTCTGCATTTCAGTTCTAACTGTTTAGATAAATTTGCCATTAGTCATATGTTGGAAACTAGGGGGCCCTCCTAGTTTGCAACAATGCCAAGGACTGGACATAATAAACATTTTGCCCAAAGAGACCAGTTGTATTACTGAATAGGTCTCATTTAGATTTGGAATTTGGAATTTGAATGATCAGAACTTTAATTGACGTGTGACTAAAGCCATACACATGTCCTGCATATTACAGTGTTTCCATAACACCTCAGAATTGTTTGTCACAATTAAAATAAGAAGAGAAATTATGGCAATAATTCCCTTGTCCTATATGTATGAAGGTGGATGATGTATGATGCAGATTTGCATGATGTGAATAATTTTAGCCTAGATAGCCTTATGATCTATGCCAGGTAGAGATGTTGTGAGTTTGTAGTAGGGTGTGTGTTTTCTGTATGTTTGTGTAGTAGATGGGTGGTGTCTCTCCTACCATAATTTGTGTTGCATAATTTAGATCCAGCTTTACACTGGGAGGCCATGTATCTATGAGTATTATAAGGTGTGGATGGCCTCTTGAAGTTTCCATACACCCATGGGTGTGTTTCTACACACCCATCTTCTGCATATAAAGCTGTGTGTCCTGGCTCAATGCAGGTGGGACCAGACATTGTGGAATCTGGCCCTAAAAATGGCAGCTGTCAGTCCTGAAAGGGAAACAGACACACAGAGAAAAACAGTTGATCCTGAACCTTTAAACAAATTGTATTAAGATAGATGGTGCCATCTTAATTTTCTTGAATGGTCTTATCCAGACAGTTGTTGCAGATGGCATTAATCTGTTAAGATTTTATGCCATTAGAAGAAAATTTGTTTTAGTTTACAAAGACATAGATCATTATTATGATTATGTTTCTGCAAAGAAAAAGGCCAGATAAAACTGAATGTTAGTGGTCAGTTTAAGCATTATCAGAGGATCTTGCACCTTGAGTTGCTATTGCAGCTGTGTTTACACAGTCTGTTGTGTTGTGAGGATTATGACACCCAGGTCTCCTGGGGGAATCTCACACTAGCCAGATCTGTGATTAGGGCACCAGATCACCATTTGTGGTGCTGTGCTGTTTATTTAGCAATTGGTATTTATGGTGTCATTCAAATACTTGACCATTTGGACCTCTGTGGTCTGTAAAAACAGAAGAGTTTCTGCCTGATATTAACATTTCACACAACTTTAATTACATGTCCAGTAAAATAACTTTCCTGATCAGATCCTATGTGATCTAGTGCTCTCAGGTAGGAGTTTGCTAACACTTGTCCACTATGTTTGTGGTTTTGTTGCGAAGGAAAATCAAAACTTGTACCTCCCCTTGTCACTGGGTTACAGATCAATAGAACCAAATTTGAATTCTAGTTTTGATCTTGAATGGATTTAGCCTATTCAAGATATGACAATCAGGTTAATAATTTTGGTTGGTAAAAATACTGGGCGTTGTAATTTTTCTCATTAAAGATTCTTGCACAGATAGAAGATAAAGAAGTTATTTCCCAATAATTTGATTTCTTCCTTCCATTTTTTTCTAACAATTTAATTAAAGCAATTGTAAAGCACATTGTAGCCTTATGGCAATTCTATGCTCCTGTACATGGTTTTCTCCAGCTATATGGAAAATAGCTGAGTATTCCATTTAGGAGACAAACGAATTCAACATAGACACACATACAACTTGAAATTGTTGTACAATTTCAGTATTACAGTTATTCCAGCTTACACAAGACACATGGTCTAGAATGCATAGCATCGACAACTTTAAACCTGTGTGTCACGCATCACTTACAGTAAAGCAGTCATGTGGTTTTAAGAATAAACTTAACTAGTCTAGGTGCACATGTAGTAGCACAAACAACTAGAATGTACAAGAATTATTTCAAATTGTATAGTTATATTCTTTTTGATATAGTTATATTCTTTTTATCTCCATTTAAATGTAATAATTACTGTAGATTACAGTAGTTTTATGCTGGAAAGTCCAAACTATTGAGAGATTAAAACTTGATTCATTACAGTCAGAGGTCACGATTCTTCTGCTTTTATGTGACACTGCAAGACAAATCATCAACTGCAGGATATTTAAAAAAGGCTGTTTCTTTATTAAACAAGTAAACATAAACAGTTAAAATATAAAATACTGCAGCAATACAAGTCAGGAGACTTTTACTCTAAAATAAGGAATATGCATGTGTGGCAGGAGGGGCGATTTTCTTACGTCATTGTATATGTGCAGGTTTAACCAATAGAGCTCCGGAGGTTGACGTCACACAATCTAAACCCTGCCATTTTGGCAGGCCATCAGGAGAGCGCTAGAGCGGCTGTAGCTTTGGTATCAATAGTGGTCGAACAATAATTTAAAACCAGACTGTTTAGACCTTACAAATTTTACTATTTCAACATGGTGGACAGCTGATGTGTGTCACAGTTCCCGTGTTCCCCGGACTCCATTTCCCAGGATCCTCTTGTCTCCTCACCTGCACTCACTTCCCTCGTCTTCTCCCCATCAGCACTCATCACCTGCACCTGGACTTCATCATCAGCACTCCCTATATTATGGACACTTTCCCTGCACTCCTTGTCTGTTCTCTGTTATGTTTATCTATATGTGTGTTGCTGTTCGTTCTTCCCATTATTGTCAATAAAGCCCGTACTATTGTGGATTTCCGTATTCGCCTCGTCTCTACAGCTACACCTGTAACAATGTGCGCCAGGATGGCGCATATTATCATATTCCTAAGGATCCCGATAGAGCACTGAAATGCAATAAAAAGTGCTAACCAACACAACAAAACAACCGATGGTTGTATTTGTATTTTTTATTTTTTAGTCTTTTATCTCAGTATTGCTATAAGTGTTGTATAAAGGTTTTATGTTTAATAGTAACCCTAAAATGATATGAAAGAGTTTAAAATGTGTTAAATAACTGGGCTGATATAGGCGATATAAGAATTTTCAGTATAACGTAACGCAGAGATGGGCACTCAAGTTAGTGACTCGGACTCGAGTCGCACTCGAATCGCATTTTAATGGCCTTCAGACTTGACTCGGACTCGCATATATTTCCCTACGTGTCGTGGTAGATCGGACTCTTGTCATAGAATTTGATTACGTGTGTCCGTGTATTGTGCCTAAACTCCGAAATGTCCTAAGAGTCCCATGAAACATGAAGGGAGCCACTGTGCCATATGTTCTTTCGTTTGGGTTTATTAACATGTCAGATCGGCTAGATGCACAGAATGCGGGAAAACAATTAAAAACACCGGAACGACAACATCAAATTTTATGAGACATCGCATCCACAAAGGTTAGTCACATTAACTCACACAGACAGCTATTATACTGTGGTGTAGCTCCATGGCTCATGTGGATTGCCAGACTGTTAAAATATGAAAAAAAAACAACTATAGCCTTTAAACCTGGCACTATGTTTTATCAATCTTTTCGTAGTATATGCAGCTTTTTTCTTTCGTAATGTGTGTCCATAAGAGAGAGATAGATGTTAATCCATTTATTACTTAAAGCTCATATTTTAACGTATTGTAAGGCCCGCCCAATCGGCCCAATGGCGGTTTCCCACAGGACAGGGAAGGTTTCTTCTGCGTTCGATCTTTTCAGTGTGGCAAAGTAGTTCATTCGGATTCTTATAACGCTTTGAGTCTCGCACCGGCCGGGTATACGATCTCATATTGTAAGACTCTAGCCAGCAATACTTCCTCCAACCACTAGGGGTCATACTCCTGCCAGGACCAGCAGTACTGCTCCCAGCCACAAAGGGGCGCAGGATGCCTGTTGCCTGCAATCTTCCTCCCAGTTGCTAGGGGGCAACCATTGGCAAGAACTCTCAGTTGTGCTAAGCAATCATTGTTGATGATACTCACCTGTGTAGGGCCCTATTTAAGTTTGCCTTTAGCCATTGTTTTTTGTTCAGTCTTGAGCCTACCTACCTGTGTATCCTGTTGCAAACCATGAGTCTTTTGTAAGCCATTGTGCTTGTTTTGTTTTCCCTTTTTGTGACTATTGGAAGCTCTGCTTCTGCTTTTGTTTGTACTTTGTTCCTTATTTTTTTGATCTTCTTCAAGTAAAGCTACTTGGAGCTCATACCTCTCGTCTCCTTGAGATTATTACTCTGCACTTGGGTCTAAAATTCCTCAGCCTTGAGTTAGCTCACTCAGGAAGAACACCAGCTCTCTGTCCAGGAGATCAGGGTTCTATCCCTGCTAAAGACAACTTTCCAGATTTTAATTTATATTCTGGCAGTTCCTGCTTCCGTATCATTACAGCAAGACTGAACCAAAAGATATGGACCCAGCAGAGAGTCAAGGCCCTTCATCAAATGTGGAGAGAATTTTATCCGAGCTCACCAATCAAGCTACCGCTATTCAACATCATGAACGGATACTCACAGAAATACTTCAGCGTTTGAACTCTCTAGCTTTGCCCCAAAATCCTCCGTCTCAGGAGGTTCTTGAGTTACCCATGCCACCTCCTATCTTTCCTCAACCTCAGCCACTTCCAGCGGCTCCTCTTCTTGAGCCCAGGCTACCACCTCCTGAGAGATATGATGGAAATACCAGGGGCTGTCGAGGCTTTATCACCCAATGTTCTCTAGCCTTCCAACTACAACCCAGTAGTTTTCCTACAGAGAGCAGTCGGGTGGCTTATATCATCACCTTATTAACCGGAAGAGCTTTGGAATGGGCTACAGCTCTCTTGGAACGTTGTTCACCATTCACTGCTGATTCTGAGCAATTCCTTGCAGAGATGAGGAGGGTCTTCCATCATCCAGGAGGAGGCGTAGGAAATGACCAACGATTACTTCAACTCACTCAAGGAGCACGCAGTGTAGCAGAAATGGCTATTGAGTTCCGTACTCTGGCAGCGGAGAGTGGCTGGAATGAACAGGCTCTTCAAGCAGCATTTCAGCAGGCTCTTTCACCTGAGCTAAAAGATGAATTGGCTTTCCGAGATCCTTCGCCTAACTTAGATTCTCTCATTGATGTCGCCATCCGAGTGGATAACCGTATTAGGGATAGGAGGTCCGAGAAACAACAAGACAGAGTCACAGCCCAAAATTACGCCAGTCCAGTCCAACCTGCTTTCCAGCCTCTTTCCACAGAGGAACCCATGCAGCTTGGGAAAAATCGCTTATCACAATCTGAACGGGACAAACGTATGCGGGAGCGGCGATGTCTGTACTGTGGTGAACTAGGGCATTTTCGAACTCATTGCCCTGAACTTTTGGGAAAAGAGATTTCTTGTCCAGAGAGAGGGGGGCTGAGACGAGAGAAATAACTGACCCCCGATCTTCGGCTGGATTTTCGACAGTGATGCATTTCTCCTGGGGCAATTGTTGGCACAAGAGTTCTGCATTTATTGACTCGGGCGCTGCTGGCAATTTCATGGACAACACTCTGTACCATTCCTATTTCAGTTGAAATAGACTCTCATCAAGAATCACTGTCTTTTCTCATTATAGACACACCCGAGTTCCCAGTCATTCTTGGCTACCCTTGGCTTGTTTCTCACAATCCTCAGATTGACTGGCCAACTGGCCGTTTTACCAGATGGAGATGTGCATGTCCAATGGCCGGAATTCTTTCATCTCCTGAGTCTTCTTGGGGGCCTAAACAACTACTCTGGAGCCAGCATGAGTCAAATATGCCAAAAACTAAGGTACTAGCCATTCCTCAAGTCAAACTAACACCTCCTGCTCTGATTGTTTCTTCTCCTGACCTATCTCGAGTTCCCCAGGAATATGTTGATCTCCAGGATGTGTTCAGTAAATCCCGGGCCGATAGTCTTCCTCCTCACCGACCCTATGATTGCGCCATTGAATTGCTGCCAGGTACTTGCCCTCCTAGAGGTAGACTCTTCTCGTTGTCAGCTCCAGAGAGGTCAGCAATGGATGATTACATTTGTAAGGCACTGGAGAATGGATTTATTCGGCCTTCCACCTCACCGGCAGGGGCTGGTTTTTTTTTTTGTGGGTAAGAAGGATGGAGGTCTTCGCCCATGCATTGATTATCGTGGCCTAAATAACATCACGGTGAAAAATCGATATCCACTACCACTTATGGCCACAGCCTTCGAACTTCTCCAGGGTGCTACCATCTTCACTAAGTTAGACCTCCGGAATGCGTACCACCTGGTGAGAATCCGGGAGGGGGACGAATGGAAGATGGCTTTCAACACCCCTACAGGGCATTACGAGTATCAGGTGATGCCCTTCGGGCTAGCTAATGCCCCAGCCGTCTTCCAAGCCCTTATCAATGATGTTTTGAGAGAGTTGCTCAACAAATGTGTGTTTGTATATCTCTATGATATTTTAATATTTTCCCAGAGTTACGAAGACCACGTTCAACATGTCCGGCAGGTTCTCTCTCGTCTGCTCTTGAACAACCTCTTCGTCAAACTGGAGAAAAGTGAGTTCCACAGCACTACAGTCTCTTTCTTGGGTTTCATCCTGTCATGTGGTAGTGTACAGATGGATCCCGGCAAAGTTCGTGCAGTCCTGGAGTGGCCCAAACCTGATTCATTAAAACAAGTTCAACGCTTCCTGGGTTTCGCCAACTTTTATAGGAGATTTATTCGAGGCTTCAGTTCCATTGCAGAACCTCTCACAGCTCTCACCAGGAAGTCTAGCACATCCTTTCAGTGGACAGAGAAGGCTAACCAGGCTTTCGAACGACTCAAACAGCTGTTTACTTCAACTCCCATATTGACCCTACCAGATCCTGAGTTACCGTTTATTATCGAGGTGGACGCATCGGACGTGGGGGTGGGAGCAGTTTTGTCCCAGAGAGCGACTAGGGACCATAAACTCCATCCTTGTGCCTTCTTTTCACGTCGTCTGACAGCAGCAGAGAAGAACTATGATATTGGGAATCGGGAGTTGCTGGCTGTTAAGCTGGCATTAGAGGAATGGAGGCACTGGCTGAAGGGTGCTAAACACCCATTTGTGATATGGACCGACCACAAGAACCTTACTTACATCCAGGGAGCCAAAAGGTTAAATCCTCGACAAGCTCGGTGGGCCCTTTTCTTTAACCGTTTTGACTTTGTCCTCTCTTACAGACCTGGTTCCAAGAATATTAAGCCTGATGCTCTGTCAAGGCAGTTTGAATCCCAGGAAGAGGAGGGCAGGTCAGAGCCCATCATACCAAGGTACAGAGTGCTGGCAGGCATCCAGTGGGACTTGGAGACGGCAGTACGGAAGGCCCAAATTCACCAACCTGACCCAGGTAATGGCCCATCGGGTCGCCTCTTTGTGCCTAACACCATCAGGTCCGAAGTACTGCAGTGGGGTCATGCTGCACCGTCATCTGGACATCCAGGGGTCCTAAGGACCCTGAGGCGGATCCAGTCCAAGTTTTGGTGGCCCAACATGGGAACTGATGTTCGGAGAATGGTTGCTGCATGTTCCACTTGCGCCCAGAATAAGGAACCTAGAGCCCTCCCTCAAGGTAAACTACATCCCCTCCCTATCCCGAGATGACCCTGGTCCCACATATCCATGGATTTTGTTAGTGGCCTACCCAACTCTCAAGGTTACACAGTGATACTTGTTGTTGTGGACAGATTTTCTAAGGCATGTCATCTCATTCCCGCCTCTAAAATTCCTACAGCAGGCCAGACGGCAGAACTTCTCATGCAACATGTCTTTAGGATTCATGGGTTTCCTCAGGATATGGTGTCTGATAGGGGTTCCCAGTTTACCTCAAGATTCTGGAAGGCTTTTGGACGTCTAATCGGTTCCACCATCAGCTTGTCCTCAGGGTTCCATCCCCAATCCAATGGCCAGACAGAGAGAGTGAACCAAGAGATTGAGAAGACCCTGAGGTGTCTGGTCTCGAACAACCCGAGTACGTGGAGTTCCTAGCTGGTCTGGGCAGAATTTGCCCATAACACCCGCCATCACTCATCACTGGGTATGTCTCCATTTGAATGCCAGTTTGGGTTCCCCCCCTCTCTGTTTTCTGAACAGGACCTTCAAGCACAGGTTCCAGCAGCAGCCCAGTTAGTCCGGAGGTGCCGGGGAGTCTGGCGGAGAGCTCGGGCAGCCCTGTTAAAGTCATCCCGGGAACAACAAAAACAGGCCAATCGACATCGGCGGGTTGGTCCGTCACTCCGACCGGGGCAGAGAGTATGGCTTTCAACTAGAAATCTTCCATTGCGCCTAGAGTCACGGAAACTAGGTCCTAGATACATTGGACCTTTCAAGATTCTCAAGAGAATAAACCCAGTCTCTTACCGACTCCTATTGCCCAGGTCTATGCGCATACACCCCACATTCCATGTTTCATGCCTCAAACCTGTCATCTACTCTCCTTTGTCTCCTGCAGTTAGACCACCTCCAGTTCCTCAGATGGTGGAGGGGCAACCAGCTTACTCCGTGCAGAGACTTTTGAACATGCGCAAAGTACAAGGAGGGGTCCAATATTTGGTTGACTGGCAAGGCTATGGTCCAGAAGAGCGCTCGTGGGTGCCAGCCAGAGACACACTGGACCCAGAGCTCATCAAGGACTTCCAACGACAACAGTCGAACTGCACTAAAAGGAACGTCAGGAGCCGTTCATCAAGAGAGGGCTCCTGTAAGACTCTAGCCAGGAATACTTCCTCCAACCACTAGGGGTCATACTCCTGCCAGGACCAGCAGTACTGCTCCCAGCCACAAAGGGGCGCAGGATGCCTGTTGCCTGCAATCTTCCTCCCAGTTGCTAGGGGGCAACCATTGGCAAGAACTCTCAGTTGTGCTAAGCAATCATTGTTGATGATACTCACCTGTGTAGGGCCCTATTTAAGTTTGCCTTTAGCCATTGTTTTTTGTTCAGTCTTGAGCCTACCTACCTGTGTATCCTGTTGCAAACCGTGAGTCTTTTGTAAGCCATTGTGCTTGTTTTGTTTTCCCTTTTTGTGACTATTGGAAGCTCTGCTTCTGCTTTTGTTTGTACTTTGTTCCTTATTTTTTTGATCTTCTTCAAGTAAAGCTACTTGGAGTTCATACCTCTCGTCTCTTTGAGATTATTACTCTGCACTTGGGTCTAAAATTCCTCAGCCTTGAGTTAGCTCACTCAGGAAGAACACCAGCTCTCTGTCCAGGAGATCAGGGTTCTAGCCCTGCTAAAGACAACTTTCCAGATTTTAATTTATATTCTGGCAGTTCCTGCTTCCGTATCATTACACATATACACAAACTCATCAGTCTTGATCATTAGACAGAGGCAATGACTAATATTTTTAGACGCCGCACCATGCTTGCTTATTTCTAAAAGTGTGTTATTTAGTCCCCATAGATCTGAACACACTGAATTAAAGCAAGACTATCTAACCAGAGGTCATGACCATTACCATAGAACCAAGCTGACCAATCTAACCTTTCTAATGGTAACTTTATATAATCATGCCGTGGTTTCCCCCGTACACTTAGTTAGAATAATATTACAATAATCAGAGGTTGAGGCTCACCCTATTCAGATTGGTCTGAAACACTATGTTGTTCTGAACAGAATGGTTCTGATCCATTATTAGCCTACACAGTCTAAGTATACAGAACTAAAGCCAATGTGTTAGTCGGAGCTCTAAAATATCAGCCGGTGTGTCCCACTGCTCCACCTAAGCTGTACTTTAGTCCGTTACTAACCTGAGCGTAGATTTGTGGGATTATGGATTTATAATCTACTAGAGTCAATAATTTCAGAGTAAATCAGAATAAAGTCAAATATAACAATTTATTAGTCAGGTAAATGTATCATGCCAATTACATAATCAATTCAAAGATGATCAATACAAAACATCAGATACTCAGAAACAGAGTAAAAGATGCATACCTGACATTAGAAAAATGCACTGATCTGATTACAGAAACGCGCCCTGAGCCTCCTGCAACATCTCTTTAAATACTCAGACCAAGACAGAAACTTCTTTCAAATGGGAACATGAGTTCACAATGGGAATTTGCATTAATCAGGGTCCTAGACTGAGTAGTTTACACCTTTTGGGGACAGAAGGCCATTTGCCTGAAAGACCCTGTGAAGGTGGACACACCCATTACAGAGAGCAAAATATCTCTAAAATCTTGAAACCTTTATTACTTTCTGGTTTACTTCTGTGGGAATGAGACCTTTGTACCAGTTGCACTGAGACATTTCAAATGATACCAAACATGTATAATGTTGTGTGATAATTGTTCACATTAAACTATATAGATTTTGGGTGAATTTTAGGTCATCTCTGCATGTAGAGAGAAGAGATAGGGGAAGAGGGGGTGAAGGAAAGGAAATTTAGATCAAGGCAATGCTGAGGTGTGATTGACTCTCGGATGGGGATGCTAATTTTGCAAGAGAGAGTTCAAATGTTAATTTCCTTTGTTTTCTCAAAGAGTAGCCCTCTCTTGGTCTAGACAGTCCAGCATCAGTCTTACAGTATCAGCAAGCATACAGTTTTCTATTGACTTAAACATTCCGAGGTTTGATATTTTCTGATAATGTCATCAATAACAACGAAGGTGTATAACAAACCGTGACTCACTGGCGCCATCTTGCATCCACTTAGCGACTGTATTGAAAATGACTACTCGTGTTGCCAGGACGATTGTTTTGTACATTGTAATGGATTATAAAGTAACAGGCTGGATGTACATTATCCCTTACATCATAGGACCTTAATTTCAAACAAAACAGATAATAGAAAGATCATATTATTTTGTCTATATAATACAACTAGGATAAAAAATAGGATTTGAGTATGAGAATACTTTTTTTAATGACTCGACTCGACTCCTGACAAAAGACTCCAGACTTGACTCAGACTCCAGCTTAAAGATTTCAGACTTGACTCGGACTCCAGATAAAAGACTTCAGACTTGACTCAGACTCCAGATGAAAGACTTCAGACTTGACTAGGACTATGATAAATGACAGATAAAATGCTGCCAGCATGGTGGTGTAAACAGAATGGGTCACGTGACTACCAGAGCTCTATTGGCAGCGCCCCTGGGCCAGAGACTGTATATTATAGGGAGATGAGAGGGTCTGTATCTCTTACCATTAGAAAAAACGTAACGGCTAACTTAATCATGTGTGGCTCCTCTCAGCCCATTGTGTAATGGCAGTAATATCAGTGCCCGCCGTTCAAAACTCCTTCCCTGCGTACCGCCAGAGCCGGAGTGTTAGCATTAGCCGTTACGCTTTTTTGGTTAAAGGTTCCAGGCTTGCCTTCCAGTGGCTTTGCCTGGGCTATAAAAACAGGAACTATGCGCTACCTGCCTGGGATGCGTCACTTGGTGAACTGCTGTGTTGTTAACGCGCTTCCGTCATTTCCCGGAACTGGATGCAAGTACGCCAGAGGGACGGTAAGAACGCGCTACTAGTTGTTGTCGGAAAAGCTGCGGTTTTGTTGGCTCTTGATAAAACAATACCCTTGACGATCAGTAGGTATTTGTTTATGCATGTATACGTTAGGATGGGAGAGAACAGATCTAACAGAGTAACAGTCTCGCTTTGTTTATAGGTTTGTTAACGGCCTGTAACTGCGTTCCAGTCGTGGTGCGCCACATTCGTTTAAGGCTGCAGTGCTGTCCTGTTTCTAAATTTCATTTTTTTAATTATTTATTTTTTGTTCATTTTCCTCTTTTGGCTGTTTTATATCATTTCTGCTTGTTCTTTTCAGTTGTATGATATTTTTGTTTTAAGTTTGAATTGTTTTGTTTTCAATTCTAATTAAACTTTTTTGATTTCTTTAGTTTGCTCCTGCTTTCTTCAGTTGCATTAGATTTCCGTATTGTTTCTGGAGTTTGAACTGTTTGTTGTTTTGTCTTTTGTTTCAATTCTGATTATCTTTGATTTTTCTTAGTTTGTTTCTGTAACACAGTTCATATATACGGGAAGAAGGAGGCGGGAACCGGTGAACATTCAACACAAATTTAATATATAAAATAAACAAATACCAAACGAAAGTAATGCCGGCAGACCCTCACGGGTTTTGTTTTGTGACTTATATAATTTGTTTATAAAGTTTGTATTTTGTTTCCCTTCGGAAGGTAATCAAATCAAATCACAAGCTTCTGAATCAAAATCGAATCCAGTTGTGAAATTTGTGTCAATGAATGTGTTGTTTTTTTGTTTTTCGTTTTTTTTTTAACTTGAAGCAAGTTTAGTTTTTTTAGTTTTTCCATTTATTTTCTTGTCAGAGTGCAACAGAATGCTTCGTTTACATGTTAAAATCACAATTTTCTCATTGGGGGAGGATGCCCCCAGACCACCCTACAACAATTTAGTTAGTACACGTCACCTTTTTCACCTATGTTAGGTTTGCAGGTATGGTGTTTGTGACTCGAAAATATTCATTGCAGAACGCAATTTTTCATTCACAATCTCTCATCTGCTTGTAAATCTGTGTAAATTTGTGTAAAATTAGCTAGTTGTCACAGACACGCCAGGCTCCACCATCACCCAATCACAGCGCACTCCCTCACCAGAGTACTGAGCACATTTTCCTTCCGTGTTCCAGTCTTCGTATGAGTTCCCAAGTGTCTTCTCATCTCTGCTACAATCTCCATTCCTCTGCCATCCACGATCTCCACTCCTACAAAACAAAGGACAGTATTACCATTCAGTTATCTTCCATTCAACGTGCCACATTGCCATTTACTCACCTGCATCACTGCCTGTTCATCTGGTTGTTCAATAAACATCACTTACCTGTTTCCCGTTGTCTCCGTCCCTTCTGTATTGTAACACTAGTATTTAAAATGTCCTAGTATGTAATTTACCATTATTTCTTTTGAACAAAACTATTTCAGTAACTTCATGTTTTAGATTGTAGGTCGTCTTGCACACTGTCAAGGACAAAGCTAACAAGCAAAACTTGATATTAAAAAAAAAAAAAAAACCTTTCTTGGTATTGCTGTTTCAAATAGCCCACCATAATCTGTAGTCTGATTCTGTCAAGGGAAGTTGCGTTACTAGTTAGTTTCAAGGAAAATCATTTTCAAATAATGTTTTTTTTTTTTTTTTTTTTTTTTTGCCAAATAACCCCCCCTAAAAACCCACAGCAGAAAACTGCAAAGCTCTTACAATGCAGGACTTATCAAGTGCTGAAAATGAGATCATGAAGTTCATTCAAAGTCAAAGATTAACAGAATAAATTTCCATGTTGTGAAAAGAACGTCTGTTAAAAAGAACAGTTGCATTGCTAAACTGGATCCAGTGCTTCAGGAGAGAAAGCTCAGAGATGGAGGTCATCTTGGTAAATTTGCAGTGCCTGAACATGTAAAGCATCCAGTCATTATACTAACATGTCACAACTTTAATTTTAAGAGACATTCATGAGAAAATTTTACAATGTGGAAGGAAATATGCTTTCAAAGTTGCGACAAAAATTCTGGCTTCCTTCTGCAAACTGCATGAAGTTTCTCTCCAGATGTGTGACATGTAGAAAAAGTAGAGCAAAATATTTTTATTGTTTACCTGCCCGACAACAAGAGCTGTGCATATTGAAGTTGCACATACACTGAACACAGACTCATGTTTAAATACCATCCGACAGTTTGTGTGCAGAAGTCAGGTGTCAGTCATAAGAAGTGACAATAGTACAAATTTCACAGGTGCTGAGATTGAACTGCTCACAGCCTTCAGCAGAATCAACCAAACATTGAAAGCAATCTCATGCAGAAATGAATACAGTGTATATTCAACCCACCTTCTGGATCTTGTTTCGGTGGAGTGTGGGAAACACAGATAATGTCTGTCAGAAAAATCCTGAGACCTGTGCTGTGCTTGCGTACATTGTGAAGCAGTGGCGGCTCATCAGGGGAGGCAAAGCCTACCCAATATTCTGTGGTGGAAAATCTTGATTGTAATTGTACCACTGTAATAGCCTACCATAAAAATGACTGAAGTTGGAACCACCACTCTTTCTTGCTCGCGATCCGAGTTCTCTCAGACAGCGCGCGATCAGTTCTCCTCGCGCCTAAATGGTCAAATGCACTTTGTATCTCTGTAGTATTTGTTGTATGTTTGTAATTTGTTTGTAAATTTCTTTTTATATAACAACAATTATATATATTGGTAATTATGCCCTTTGAAGGTTATTGGACACTGTGAAATTTTTGTTCTTTAAGTTTGTGACAAGCACATAAAAATTATTACTTTTTTCATTAGAGTAATAATAAAGAAGCTGTCCTACATTCATTAGTCTCACTGTGTTGTGCTTGGAGAACTGCAACATCACCAAAAAAAAAAAAAAAAAAAAAAAGAGAGAGAGAGAGAGAAATGAATAAATGTATAGGTATCGGTATTGGTATCAGTGAGTACTAGAAAAAAGTATCGGTACTCGTACTCGGTCCTTAAAAAATGGTATCGGTGCATCCCTAATAAGTGGTTATTAAATATAGTAGGCCTATTTCAACAAACAAGTTGTTGTGAAAAGACATTGTTGCACACGTTAAACAGAATAATTTAGGTAGGGAGGGAGCAGGTATGGTTGTAACACTTTTTGCTTCAGCATCTGTAACTCACTGAAGATTTGAGCTACAGTGCTCAAACTTTTATACAAAGTACCCACATTTGTTTACTACAAAAGGCACCCATTTAAAACTCTGCAAGAATATGACAGTTGAGTACAATTTAACCTACTACCCGGGTAGGTTGTAACACATGCTGGGGTCAATTTGTAACAATTAAACAAAAGAAGCAAAAACACCATGCAATATGATTCAAAAACAGGTTTAATTAAACAATCCCAAACAATCTCTCTCTCTGTGACTGACCATAACACAAATCCACTTTCTGTTTGATCAGGATGTGCATGTGTGTAAATTATTTTACTAGAAAAAACTTCCTTAACAGTATTTATGCTTAATAGACAATCAATTCCAGTGTAAGTGTGTAAAGAACATGTAGCTCTAACAAAAAACAGTCATTGTGTGTGTGAGTTTGTGTCTCTATGTATGAATATTTTCAATCAGATGAAAGTTTTTAACCCTGGAGTTCAGGCTTGGTGGCCCAGAAACTGGATTACACATTTTACCCAAACTTCCTTTGGCTTTGAGTTGCCAAATGGCTTCATACAGACAACACAAAAGTTCTCACAGTCTGAGGTCTCAGAAACTTCACCACTGGCTTTCAACATTTTCTTCACAACTCATCTGACTGACCTCTGAAATCTCATAAGTTCCTTTTTAAAAGAGTGCTCAGGCACAGCTCTGTCTGTCTGTCTTTTTCACTGGAAAATCTGTACAATTATTAAAAAGAAACTGGGTAACACTTTACATTAAGGTTCCCTTTGTAAAGGGTTTATAAAGGTGTTTGTTAATGAGTAATAAGTCATTTACAAATGCATTATAAATCATTAACAATGCAGTTATAACTGCATGAATAAAAAGGGTGACTTTAATGCAATCCCTGCCAAATAGTGAGCCGTTTTTAACTCACATGTTATAAATGCTTATTAAATGTATTTATTAACACTTATTTAACTCAAAACCAGATTCCTGGTTTATTTCAAGATGCAGCAAAAATTGACTATCATAATTAGACTGAAGGGTGTTGTATTTGTGCTTTTTCATATAGACAACACAAAGGTTCTCACAGTCTGAGGTCTCAGAAACTTCACCACTGGCTTTCAACATTTTCTTCAGAACTCATCTGACTGACCTCTGAAATCTCATAAGTTCCTTTTTAAAAACACTTTCATGCACAGCTCTGTCTGTCTGTCCTTTTCACTGGAAAATCTGTACAATTATTAAAAAGAAACTTAGTTGTATGTTAGGGGATTGTTGTAACACTTTTTAAAGATGTGTTATAACCTACCCCACCCATTTCAGCCATTGTTTAGCTAGCTGTATTAACATAATGGTTTGAAATTAGCAGGTTAAAATGTTTTACCTAAGAAACTACAATTTAATCTCATAAAAGTTAAATGATTTTACATGCAAAAGTTTTAGTACTAAACAAAATTTAATTCTGGTAAAAAAAAAAAATCATTTTTGTTTTTTAAAAAATCATTTTTTTTTAATGTATAAAATTTGCATGTGCCTGTTTCCAGCCTTGATGACCATTCATACGGGATCTGGGAGGAAGTGGGTAAACACTGAAATGATCATAGGACTCTTAGCTTATCCCTGATTGGTGGAATTGGTGGTGGTACAAACTCTCGCCATGTTACAACCATACCCCGTCTCCCCTTAAACGCGACACTTCAAGTAACACATGCACTTAAGTGTCTTTTATCTGTTCTCCCATATTTACAGTGATTTATTAAGTGTTTTTTATCTGTTCTGCCATATTTACAGTGATTTATTAAGTGTCTTTTTATCTGTTCTGCCATATTTACAGTGATTTAAGAAACCTTTTTTTTTTTTAAATCCATGAATTGGCTCTACAGAGTAACTTAGTTTACAGGTCACCAGTCGACAATTTCACCATTTTGACTTACAGAGCTTACAAAGCTAAATCCTGACCTCACTTTTTTGGTTGTTTAGATCACACCAGAAGACCATTTGCACATATCCCAATCAGAAACCATGGATTAATCACTGAGAGGAGTGAACACATACAAGCGGCAGATCCAGAGAACATCCTAATACGTGTCCTCAGGCTATGTATTTCAGATCTGACAAGCGTAGAAACAGAAATTTCAATCTTTCCCTTACCCTGGCTACAGTTTCTTTCTGCTTCAAGTCCATCACTATCATCCCTGTTCTAAAGAAAGCTACAGTCACTTGTCTTAATAACTACAGACCAGTGGGTCTCACACCGGATCTCATGAAGTGTTTTGAGAGGCTTGTTATCCTGAGCACCATACCAGAATCCTCTGACCCACTACAAGTTTGTGTACAGGACAAACAGATCCACAGAGGATGCTATTTCATTTATCATTCACAAAATTCACAAAAAAGGACAGTTATGCCTGGTTACTTTTTAACTACAGTTCGGCATTTAACACTATAATTTCCTTAAAACTCATAACCAAGCTGCATAACCTGTGGCTGCTTCCTGCACTGTGTAACTGGATACTGAGTTTCCTCACTGGCAGATCCCACCATGTTCACCTCAGAAAACACTCCTCCAGCACCCTCATAATGAACACAGGCCCTCCTCAAGGCTGTGTACTCAGCCCTATGCTTTACACCCTCTTCACACATGACTGTGTCACTGCCCAGCCAAACAACATAAAATTAGCAGATGACCACAGTCATTGGTCTCCTCAAGTGTAACGATGAGACGCCTTACCGGATACCTTACTGTCTTAAGTTCCTTGGTGTCCACATCTGTGAGGACCTGGACAGAGAACATCACACACATACTGTACAAAACTGATATGCATTTGACACCTTTAAAACTACACCGTACACCAACTCTATATTACTTCTTGACACTTTACACTATTTATTTTACATTACTTGCACTACATCCTTATTTTTATACTGTGAGAAAATGTCTACTTTTTTTTTTACTGTTCTTATTGCTTGTTTATTCTTTTTTAATCATATTGACTCTGTTGTATGATTGTCTTACTGTATTGTTTATTGTTCTTGTAAAGGGTTAGTTCACCCAAAAATGAAATCTCTGTCATTAATTACTCACCCTCATGTCGTCCCAAACCCGTAAGACCTTCGTTTGTCCTCAGAACACAAATTAAGGTATTTTTGGTGAAATCTGAGGGTATCTGATCCACACATAGGCAGGAATGACATTGCATCTTTTGAGGTCCAGAAAGGTATTAAAGACAACGATAAAACAGTCGAAGTGACTACAGTGGTTCAACCTTAATGTTATGAAGCAATAAGAATACTTTTTGTGCACAAAATCAAAACAAAAATAATGACTTTATTCAACAAATTCATCTGTCCCGTCATACTGCGCTATTTTCGTTGCAGAGCTTCAGTGTTTATGTCCGAACGCGGGCTCAGTATTGGTCACGTGAACAGCACGATGTCACATCCACACACTTTATGAACTGTCAGTTTGTTTGTTTTCCTTTGTCACGTGTCCCTTTGTTCCTGGTTTCCGCCACTATCTGTTTCCATGGACATTAATCATCACCTCAGCTGTTCATCATTTTAGTTCATTAGTGTGTGTGTATATCAGTTCAGTTCTGTCAGTGTGTCTTTGTCGGGTCTCATTAGTATCTTCAATGTGTTGGTGTTTGTTCTTCTCTGGACTCTGTGTTTCTCCTTGTGGATTATCAAGTAAAGACTTACTAAACGTACTCTTCCTCGTCGTGTGTTGTTTACACCACCCTCATGTAACAGAAGACCCGACCAAAACAGTTGCGACGTGTTTTGTCTTCAGTGTTTAGTTTGTTCCGTGTTTTTGGTTAGTTTGCTTTTTGTTTTTTTTCCCGCACTATGGACTCTTTTTTTTTCCGTGCAACTGCTTTGCCTTGAGCAGAAGGACCGCTCCCTCGAGGCACATCTAGAGGATTTCATCCGTCTTGTGCCATTCACTACTTTCCCGGACAGCAGCCTCTGCAACTTTCTATATGCCGGCCTGAACACCGCCACCAAAGCGCTGCTGTCCGGAGAACGGCCTCGAGGGAGCTTCCTGGATTACGTCGAGTGGGTGCTGGTGTCCTGTAATTCACAGCTCACCATCATCGACGACACCAGCCCCACTAGCTACCCAGTGCCCAGCCAACAACACCCCAACTGCGAGGATCGACAGCCCGAGCCCACCGCAGGCAATGAGAGCCACTCCGCCGCGACGTACACACCCGCGCACACAAGAGCGACCGAGTCGAGCGTCGCCATGGAGCCTGAGCAAAGCGTGCCTGACCAGGTGTGTGAGCCGGCTGCTACTACCATCACTGAGGGAGTCTTAGTGGAGTTCGACGGGATGGAAGGAAGCCCCGCCCAACCCCCCACCACTGAGTGTGAGTGTTCGGCCACCGCACTGGAGAGAATTTTTTTTTATGTTGGAGAGGTTGTTTTGTCTACCTCTCTGTTTTCTCCTGAGTCTGTCTTTGTTTCCGTCTCCCCGCTGGTTCCGTCCAGCCCTGAACTGTCCGTCTCCCCGCTGGCTCCGTCCAGCCCTGTGTTCCCTCCCAACCACCCTCATCCACTACCTCTCCAGCACACCTTGGACTCTGTTTTTTGTTTTGGACTTTCCTCTGCTCCTCAGTTTTTGTCCCAGTCCCCAGCTAATCCTGTCGTCCCATCTTCTATGCCTCCCATCTGTCCCTCAGCGCCTCCTCTCAGTGGTGAGGCTACACCTCGGGCCCTCTGGGAGTCATCTCGTCACGGCTGTGAGAAGCCCTTGGCTCCTCCCTCTGCCTCTGCACGCTCCAGTCCTCCTCGACCTGACGTCCCAACTCCTGCGCCTACGCTCCTTCCTCCCTCGATGCCGGCAGAGACCATCGGACTTTCAGCCTTGCAGGA
Source organism: Hypophthalmichthys molitrix (assembly GCA_037950675.1). Taxonomy (NCBI): domain Eukaryota; kingdom Metazoa; phylum Chordata; class Actinopteri; order Cypriniformes; family Xenocyprididae; genus Hypophthalmichthys; species Hypophthalmichthys molitrix. The sequence continues at coordinate 38,074,610 of CM075494.1, forward strand.
CTCCCTCAGTACGTCGGCTCCACCTGGGTCGGGCATCGCTACGCCTACACCACGGACTTACGGGCCGGTCGCTACACTCCGGCCCTCCACCCTTTTGTCTTCAGCCAGCTCCTCCCTCCCTCAGGCTCCACTTCCGCCCTCGGTCACTCCTGCTCGCCTTCAGCCCTCCGAGTCTTTACCACCACCTCGGGGTGTCGTCACTACGGCTACGTCACGGCCGCCAAGATCTTCAGAGTCCCTCCACTACATCGGCTCTCTGGCTTCGCGGTGGGCTTCATCATCGGTGTCACCGTCGCCTCCGGTCGTCCCCCATGGCGGCCCCTATGATCTTCGCTCTATGGCTCCTCCCTCCTGTGCCGCCGCCATGGGACACCGTCTCAGCTGTGGCCTGGGTCAGCTCACGATATCTGCCCCTGCTCAAGGCTCCACCCTGGATCACTCCACCATCCTCTCCACCCTGGACTTTTGTTTCCTGCCTCCTCCTGGTAGGCCGTCCTCCTCCTGAACCACCTCCTACATCTTCATCGGCATCTCTCCATCGTCTCCTTCTCTCCACGGCGCGAGGACGCGCCTTTCCGGGAGGGGGTGATATGTCACATCCACACACTTTATGAACTGTCAGTTTGTTTGTTTTCCTTTGTCACGTGTCCCTTTGTTCCTGGTTCCCGCCACTATCTGTTTCCATGGACATTAATCATCACCTCAGCTGTTCATCATTTTAGTTCATTAGTGTGTGTGTATATATCAGTTCAGTTCTGTCAGTGTGTCTTTGTCGGGTCTCGTTAGTATCTTGAATGTGTTGGTGTTTGTTCTTCTCTGGACTCGGAGTTTCTCCTTGTGGATTATCAAGTAAAGACTTACTAAACGTACTCTTCCTCGTCGTGTGTTGTTTACACCACCCTCACGTAACACACGACGCATGCCTGTGATGCTGACAACAATGTCGTTGCTGCCTATGTGTGGATCAGATACCCTCGGATTTCATCAAAAATGTCTTAATTTGTGTTGCGAAGATGAACGAAGGTCTTACGGGAGCGGAATGACATGAGGGTGAGTAATTAAAGACAGAAATTTCATTTTTGGATGAACTAACCCTTTAATGGTTGTCTCTTAAAATGTATATATTGTCCTTGTAATTTATTGTTTTCAAACTCTTTTAGAAATAAATTTAACATAAATAATGTTGACTGGAACATTTTTTCTTTATTCATTGTTTTGAACTCGAGACCCACTTCAAAATCTGACACTGCAAAAACTGAAGAGACATCAAGGCAATTTCAAGCAAACTGAAACATGTTATTATGTCATGTTATTAGATTATAATCTGCTTTCCTTTAATGGATAAAATATAATTTTTGTGAAGGAAGTGATCAGAAAAGATAATTATCATCAATGGACATGACATGTACCCTAAATTGTAGAAAGACACTTTTAACTGAGACACTGAGAGTGAAAGAGGAAGTGCTATAGAAAGATAAACTGATGTGAAGAGAAGGTCACATTAGAAGTTTTCAGATCTTGTTTTATTCATGCTTCATGCAGAATGACACTCAACACATAAGAATCTGAATTAGTGGAGCTTGCTGTCTCTATCTTTGCTCAAAGGTTTTTCATGAATCTCTAACGTTATTACAGATCTTTTCAATTACTTAGACACTAAAATCAATTATATTAGCCAAAATGTATCAATGCAACACCATTTACTAAAAGATTCCTCAGAACTATTAACACTGTTCTTGTGTTTCACAACTCTAAACACATATTCAGCACTCTTGTTCAGCAGCGTTAAAAACCATCACAACGTCACGCAACCAGCAGTTCTCGTGTGAACACTAGAATGTAACAGTTTTACACAACAGTCAGAACCACAGGATGTGTCAAAATAATTATGTGTGAATTGGTTGTATATATATATATATATATATATATATATATATATATATATATAAAAGTAACTTACGCTGCAAAGTGCAAAACATTTCAATTTAAATTCAATTCACATTTACCTGTATATTCACATTTATATGTTTTCACAATACATATCGTTTCAAGGCAGCTTTATGGAGAATGCATGTTTCGGTAACACTTTAGAATACTGATCCTTCATTAATGAATAACTACACAGGAACCAATGAGTAATGCGTTATTAACACTCTAGTAACTACTATTAACTAACAAGAAACTATGATGAATTAGTAAGTAATAGTGCTCAGTTGAAGGTAGTAGTTCAATATTAGCTAATCAGTAACTACTGTTTTTTTCATACCTCCCAGAGAACTACTAAGAACTACTATATACAGGTTCATAATTAATGTGAATAATGCATAATGTATAATTAATTCTAAAGTAAAGGTCATGGTAACCCACTAGTAATGACTGAAGTATTATCAAATCCTTCAGAAGGAATTACTAATTATTTGGATCAGTATTCTAAAGTGAAAAACATGATAACTCTCTAGTATTCCTTCTGAAGGATTTGGTAATAGTAATTCCTTCTGAAGGATTTGGTAATACTTCAGTCATTACTAGTGGGTTACCATGACCTTTACTTTAGAATTAATTATACATTATGCATCATTCATGTTAATTATGAACATGTATATAATAGTTCTTAGTAGTTCTCTGGGAGGTATGAAAAAAAAAAACAGTAGTTACTGATTAGCTAATAGTGAACTACTACCTTCAACTGAGCACTATTACTTACTAATTCATTAATCAGAGTTTCTTGTTAGTTAATAGTAGTTACTAGAGTGTTAATAATGCATTATTCATTTGTTCCTGTGTAGTTATTTATTAATGAAGGATCAGTATTCTAAAGTGTTACCCATGTTTCTACATTACAATTAGTGAAATTTGTTATCAGAGGTGACTGAGTCCAAGTAGCTAATCTCCATATTTCAAAAATGTACAGATAATACAAACCATGTAGTTAGCTAACATCGTATTCATTTATGCAGAAACAATTATCTTATTAAAGCAGTTATTACAAGTTGTTGTTGGCAGTTGTGTATGTCAGTGTTTCTCAACTGGTGGGTCGCATCGTGAAATGAAGGATACAGAAGGATGCCTACCTCAGAATTCATTGTGAGCCAATGACGACAGGAATTTTTTCGAAGGCATGGGAAACAGTTAGTTCCCATTCATTCGGTCACGTTCGATGTACGTCGGACAGACCGACGAATAGGAATCTCGCTAGAGAGGCCAATCTGCTTCGAGTGTAACTAAAACGAGCCAATGCACTTTGGCATGCAATCATATGCAGCAGCTGCTCGCCTCGCAGCGCGGGTATTTAATGAGCAGCAGGTGCGTTGCATCTTCAGCTTTTCGCTTCGGAGCCGAACGTATGTGTTTCTGCAAGCAAGTGTTCTCTAAGACGAGTCTCAGCTCTTCATACTCTCTTCAAGTGCAAGCGGACAGCATAGCAGCGGGGTCGAGTCCTCTCTTTCTTTTGATTATTTTTTCTTTTTTGCTTATTCAAGCAAAGGAACACCATCTCTGGGTGTGTCTGGCCGACATGAGGAATACCGACAAAGTCAGGTTCCTTAATTCCCCCGTATCCTAGACCGGCCTCTTCGATGACGCGGTCAAAAACTTTGCCCAGCAGTTCTTGGCTGTACAGAAGCAGTCTGAGGCCATCAGTCACATTCTGCCGCGGCGGTCAGCTGCTGTGTCCACCCATCCGCAGGCATCCATTTGATCTTGCTTGTATGGTCTCTGCGAGCCTGGTTAGCGATCCCCAGTCCGTCTCGCTGGCTCATTCGGACCATCAGGCTCGGCTATGCGATTCAGTTCGCCCGGCGTCTCCCCAAGTTCAGGGGCGTCTCCCCAAGTTCAGGGGCGTCTACTTCACTGCAGTGAAAGCTGTCGATGCCCATGTCTTGCATGCGGAGATCGTGGTCCTACTGGCGAAGGACGCGATAGAGCCGGTCCCTCCAGCCGATATGAGGTCAGGGTTCTACATTTAAATTTACATTTATTCATTTGGCAGACGCTTTTATCCAAAGCGACTTACAAGTGAGGAATACAATAAGCGAGTCGTCATGACGAGGAAAATAGGGACAAGAAGTGCTCACAATACAAGTTTTACAGGCCTGGCACCAGTCTAGCGCCTACAGTTCCTACATGTTCTACAGTCCCTACTTCATTGTACCCAAGAAAAGCAGTGGGTTACGACCGATCTTGGACCTGCGAGTTTTGAATCGGAGCCTCCACAAGCTACCTGTTCATCGAGTGGTGATCTTCTTGCCCGAAGACCCCCGAAGATGTTCGATCAGAGTCATGCTTTCCTTCTTGCAGCAAGGGTTGGAGCATAGGCTGTCTCCCTCCACCCTCAAATTTAATGCTGCTGCTATATCTGCATACCACGACCACATCGATGGCAAGTCTGTTGGTAAGCACGACCTGGTCGTCAGGTTCCTTGGGGGGCGAGGCGGTTAAATCCTCCTCGACCTCCCTCCATACCCTCTTGGGACCTTGCTCTGGTGCTTCGAGCATTCCAGAATGCTCCCTTTGAGCCCTTACAGTCAGCAGACTTAAAGATTCTGTCTATGAAGACTTTGCTGCTGGTTGCATTGGCCTCCATCAAGAGGGTAGGGGACCTGCAGGCATTTTCGGTCGACGAATCGTGCCTAGAGTTCGGGCCGGGCGACGGCCACATGGTACTGAGACCCCGGCCTGGCTATGTTCCCAAGGTTTCTACCACTCCCTTCAGTGACCAGGTAGTGAGACTGCAAGCGTTGCCCCCGGAGGAGGCAGACCCAGCCCTGGCTTTGCTCTGCCCAGTTCGCGCTTTGTGACTGTACTTAGACAGAACTCAAAGCTTCAGGACCTCAGACCAGCTCTTTGTCTGTTACGGAGGCCAGCAGAAGGGAAAGGCTGTCTCCAAGCAGAGGATGGCCCACTGGATAGTGGAAGCCATCGCCTTGGCTTACCAAGCACAAGGCGTGCCCTGCCTGCTCAGGTTGCATGCTCACTCAACGAGAGGTGTAGCATCCTCCTGGGCGCTGGCTTGTGGCGCCTCACTGACAGACATTTGTAGAGCTGCGGGCTGGGTGACACCTAACATGTTCGCTAGATTCTATGTCCTTCGTGTCGAGCCGGTCTCTTCCTGTGTTCTCACCTCAGGTCAGAGGCACGGAGAGACCCCGGCTTAGTGTCGGCTTGCTGTGCTTACATGCGCTTTTTACTCCAGAGAGTCCCTACAAGGCAGACCCTGTTGAGTCCTCCGATCTCCCTTTGGCAGCCGACATGGCGGAGCATCTGGCACCAGGCCTATACTCCGTTGTATCTTTGAGAACCAGATTTAGGCTGGGTACCATATGTGTGACCCTACAGGGATCCCATATGTGTAGTTCCGCGGTTGCTCCTAAACGAAGCCCGTGTCTTTCCCTCTAGGAGAACCCACCTCTTATCAGGTTGGAGTCACCCCAGTACCTCCATATGTAGTACAGCCCTACGGGGTTAGTCCATATGTACTTCTCCACATAACTCCTTCGGGGAAGGATGTGGCTTCCGCAGCGTTCCTTCCCAGCGAAAGGGTACGCTTTCCCAGTGTTATCCAATAGTCTCACTGAATGGGTTTTTGGGATACAGCAGTGATCAACACTCTCTGTGTTAGCCCTGTCCCACCGTCCTTAGGCAAGGGGGTACAGGAGGCTTGCAACAGAGCGCTGGAAGGGGGCAGCTCCTGTGGCGCTTTGGTAGGGATTCCTATTCGTCAGTCTGTCCGACGTACATCGAACGTGACCGACTGAATGGCAACGTCTCGGTTACAAAGGTAACCCTCGTTCCCTGAAGGAGGGAACGGAGACACACGTCCCGTCGCCACAGTCGCTGTACCCCGCTGATGCTGCCGCCTATCCTGTTCGGCTCCTCAGCAAAAACCTGAAGATGCAACGCACCTGCTGCTCATTAAATACCCGCGCTGCGAGGCGAGCAGCTGCTGCATATGATTGCATGCCAATGTGCATTGGCTCGTTTTAGTTACACTCGAAGCAGATTGGCCTCTCTAGCGAGATTCCTATTCGTCAGTCTGTCCAATGTACGTCTATGTTCCCTCCTTCAGGGAACGAGGGTTACCTTTGTAACCAAGACGTATCTGCAGTCAGTTAAGATGTTGTCAGGCTATATGTCAGTGTTTTAGTGTTTTAGTTTTAGTAACTTGTTATGAAATAAAAAAGTCTCTGGCTGTGTCCGAAACCGCCTACTCGATGAGTAGATACTTAATTTCAATAAGTACTTACTTAACGAGCGCTAAAAGAGTAGGTACTTAATAGGCACATCTCGTTGAGTATGGATGCCATCCAGACATAATCCACCATGTTGACATTCTCATGTGACCTACGACGTTATCACAAGCGCAACAACTTAAAAGATATGAGTGACAGGTTTAATTCATCTATCTGTAAATATCTTGACTTTGATTAAACTTGCTTATTTTGTGATCTTGTTGAAGAAACAGCTGCCCAGTAATTTTGTTGTTGTAGTACAACTAATATATTTTGGGTTAATTTAAAGTTCTTATATTTTTAACTACTAATGTGACCCACAGTTTATTTTTTGTTACGAAAATGATGTATACAAACCCATATTTAATTTTTTTGTCATTATTATTGTTCATTGTTAAAGATACAACCATGGTATTTTCCCTGATCTTGTATGTAATTATAGGTCCTGCAATAAAAATAAAGACCTCACAGCACCAGTAACTCGACAACCCTACCTAGTCTGGTTTTCCTCAGTGTTAGTAATGTCTGCACAAAGGAGACTTCGGACAGCTGCTCGAAGATCTCGTCTTTGGAGAAGGCTGATTTTATATTAAAAAAATTTAAGTATAAACTACTTAAAAATTAAGATTACCCCAGAATTAATTGCATTGCTAGCCCACCCCAACACTTACACACAATAATAATGATAAATGCTGATCAATACTTAATTATATTACTTTTCATTTGACTTCTTTAGTAAAACAAGCAAAATGTAAAGTTTTGTCATATGACATAGCTATGCATGAATACACACTAGACAATTACAGCTGATGTGAATACATCTCAATTTACAGTCAAGCAATGAATTAATGCATGAATTAATACAATTTATAAGTTTACTGATAATAATAGCATAATTAATAAATAAAAGTAAAAGAAGTAAATAACACATGAAACAAAGCTTTATTCAAATGTATTGTTCTAACAATCACGTATTTACAGGCGGTGATCCACACATCCTACTGCCATCTCAACACAGCCGTGCCAATTCTGCAGCTTTATTTTGATGAAGCAGCTGACCACCATAATCACCTTCACCTGTCTTTGCCATCCATCATGTCCCTCGTTGCTGCTCTTCTCAAAGTGGACATTGTTGATCCAGAGGATGAGGAACACCATGATGATGGACTCCTGAACCCCACAACCTTGAAGCAAGAGTGGGAGAAGATGTGCAGGACAGTCTGGCTGCAGCTGTGTCTGCTCCAAACATTCATGTGCCTGCTTTCCATGAGCATGACTACATAAACAGATTAAAACATTTTACAATTCATTCATGTTTCTTGCCATATTTCATTTCATATTTTTACAATTACAATTAGTTTTTGTTGTAGCTTCATTACTTTTGTGATGTAGTGAGCTAAACCATTGAACTGGTAAGCAGAAGGTCGCTGGTTCGATCTCCGCAGCCATCACCACCAGTGTGTCCTTGAGCAAGACACTTTACTCCAGGTTACTCCAGGGGGATCATCGCTGTAATAAGAGCACTGTAAGTCACTTTGAATAACAGCATCTGCCAAATGTACAAATGTAAATGTGATTTTTGTAAATCCTTTTTTGTTAGTGTCTGGGGCACAAACGCTAATTAAAGCTGCATATTTCTTAAAGTTTACTTTTTCAAGGTACTACTATAATATAAATGCATAGATACATTTCACACAATTTCTATTTGGGGGTATAAAGGGTTAGTTCACCCAAACATATAAATTAAGTCATTATTTACTCTGTTCACGCTGTTCAATCCCTGTGTTCATTTTTTTTCTTTTTTTCTGATCACAAAAGGTGATTTTGGTCAAGTTTGTCCTGCTGGTTTCTGTTCATACAGTATCAGTCAATGGAGACTGACTTCCAGAAGCTTCCTGACATTATTTGATGATGCTTTTGAAGCTCCGTTGTATGAACAGAAACCAGCAGAACATGTTTTGTCCCTTTTTGTTGTTGTTGTTTCTCTTGCTTGACTTCCTCCTTCTCTTGTTTCTCAACTGATGAATCTTAAGAAGGAATCCCATTAAAAGAAAATACAGTAGGCTACACCCAGAAATTTTCTCATGGTTTAGGCTATTCATCTTTTCGCTTCTGACCAACTGTCACCAGCGCCTGCATGAGAGCAAAGACTATAGAATAACACAAGACGCGTCACTCGTATTATTATGAATGGGAGAAAGTGCAATGCGCAATATGGCGGAATAAGTCCCGCCTTCTAAATAAGAGCCAATCGCCGATTGGTAAAGTCATCGCGTCACTGCAGCGGCCGTTAGAAGCTCCGGTTTCTATAGAAACAGTCAGACACGCGCCTCCGAAATAAGGCAGAAGAGACGCGCATTTAGGACTGCGCATGCGCATTAGCTTGATCCAGCCTGAAAAATATGTTTTTTTGTCATGATTGGAGCGTTTAGAAACAAAATTTATGAGACAGTTGTTGTCAGATTTCATTGGTGATTTCAAATATGAAATTTAATCGAAAGCTTGGCAAACAGCTTTAGAGAATTTGATGTTTCCCCATTCAAAGAGATAGGAGCTGCACTTGGATGCCGAGAGGTGTTTCAAAGATGGCCACGAGTGAAATGACTTGTCTTAAAGGGACTTTGATGAGAGTCGACTTTGTTTTCGACGAAGCATATTGTAATGAGCAACGTGAAGCTTTCATGCCGTTCTCACAGGAGATTTATGTGAAACTTGCGCGAGAACTCCCGTCTCTGTTATTCTGTCTTGTTTGTTTCTCATTATCATGATCTGTTATTCTTTGTATTTTGTTGTGAGCATTCATTAAAAAAAAAACTGACGGCATCCGACATCCGCGTGACTTTTCGCGCGAGTTTCTCGGCACGCTTACATGACGCTTCAAGTTACGTCAATCATGAACTCTCAACCCTCTCATGCACGCGCAGATGACAGTTGGTCGAAAGTTTAAAATTTTAAAATATTCGTTTTTTTTTTCTTACAAATACGTATCGTTTCACTTCAGAAGACATTGATTCATCCATTGGGGTCGTATGGATTACTGTAGTTATTGCTGTATGTGCTGTTTGATGCTTCGACTTTTAGGAACATATGAGCTTGCATAAAGCATTCCCAGAGATTATTTATTTTTCTAAAAACCTTTGTTTGTGTTCATCTTCAGAAGGAAAGTTGTATACATCTCAGATGGCATGAGGGTAAAAGATGAGTAAATGGTGAGCACATTTCCGGGTGTACTGTATTTTCTTTTAATACAGCAAATGACATGGAATTCCCTCTTAAGATTCATCAGTGGAAAGAAAGAAAAAGAAGAAGAGGAACAAGAGGAGGAGGAAGCCAAGCAAGAGAAACGAATAAGAAGTGTTGTTCACACTTCTGTTCACAATTATGGATTTGATTTTGGTTGTCATTTGTTGAAATAAATACGAAAAAAAAAAAAAAATACAGTGTGTCTGTCCATTGAACGTGACCCTCTCTGATTCTCCTCTGTGGCCATATAGGAAAATTAATATTTACAATGACAACAATAAAACTTCAGTTACATTTACACATTTCCAACAAAGAAATGGATGGACTTCTGTCAGCTTGTTGAACACATTTTTAGTTGGACATTTCTATGGCTGAAGCTGCAGCGAGCGCCCAGCGTGTGACACTGTTTTCACGGCAGATCAACAAAGGAATACTACAAAACTTCAGAGAAACATCAAATGATCATGCAATGTGATTAAATAGCTCCTCTTCCCTGCAAACGATACCATGACAACTGTGAATATATAATTTCAAGTCAAAAACAAAACAAAAGGTAAGCAGGTAACGTTATCCATATTAGCCTACAGTTTTTCAACACAATTCATGAAACAATTCAACATTTTCTCACAAACATAAACACAATCTCATAACTACACACCAACTTGTACAAACCTCAAACTTCCATGTCAAAATCAAATATTTCAGTCAAAAACTTATTTACTTCTGTCAAAATCAATCTTTGGCCACAGATGACACACAAAACCTGCAAATACACAGACTACTTTCCTGCCCAGTGAACACTAGTGAGATCAATTCATAACACTGTAACAAAAACCTCTTATTGGGATTTGGCAGCTTAGTGTCTGTTACAGTACACAACATAAATGAAAGAGTGCAGATAGAGTAAAATGCAACAATGAGCTTTAGGAAAAATTATTTTCATTTCACTACTGTAAAGTGATCTTATAGATGAAGTACTTGATCTTACAAGAGAAGAAAAGTTCAAGAAGCAAAGAACTGTCAATTACAGTCATACATGAATAAAGAAATAAATTCACCATCCTCTGCACCTTCATTACAGTACACACTATAGCAGTTTCTTGGTCTTCTGACAAAAGACTCTCTCAAAAATACAGCACATGTATAAGCTACAAATAAATTTGAGGGTGTAACAGTTTACTGGACACAGAATAGTGAATTTTTACTCATATAAAGTACTGTTACTGTGTACTGTAATTATACAGTTTTTTTTTTTTCAACAGCTTACACACAAAATCCTCACTTGTCACACAATTTCTGAAACCTGACATCAAATCTGCAAAACCATACACTAATTCTTGGCCTTCGACTCAGTTTTCAATTTCATAAAACCATTTTTGCAAAACAACACACAATTCTCTATGTAACACAAAAATCTAACAGGAAGTATCTTGATTTCATTTTTCAAACACAACCATTGTTTCTGTCCAGCTACACATGGTTGATGTATTTCTTTTCTTTCGTACTGTGTAATACTGTATTCACAAATGCTTACAGTAAAAAAAAAAAAAAAATAGTTTGGTTTCAATCTTGCTTTTGTGTTTACCGTGAATTTTTCAACATTTCTCTGCCAATTACTTTCAATCTTGTACAGAAATGTACATAGGAGCTCATGAAAGAAGAGCTTTAGGTTTTGAATAACTGTGTGTCTGATCGATCCAAAAATATAATATTATGGCAAAGGTGTTTGCTTTTGAGATGTGTTCGTGATATTTTGAATGCAGTGCTTCATTTTGCAAGAGATGTGAGGCATTTTGTGTGTATATATCTAACACACACACACACACATTAAATATATATATATCAATCAAACACAACTGGGTCGCGGCTTAATGTGGTTCCTAGTTGAGATGAGCCACTGTTCATGCTGATTCAGAGTTGGCGTCATCTCTTCACAAATTTTCGATCATCTGAAATAAAAAGCATCAACAGCAGAATATTTTTAAAAAATGTCTTCTGTTTCTTCATTTAAAAAATTTCATAGTTAAAATATGAAATATTGCAGCAATACAAGTCTGGAGACTTTTACTCTAAAATAAGGAATATACATGCTTACAAATGTCAGTGTGTTTATGTGGTTATAATGTGAAACATGCAAATATCACACAAGCCTTACATTGAAAAGGATTGCACTGTATTACATAAAGCAGAGCAAAATAAAAATATTAAACTTTCACTTAAATACATACTGAAATGCTACTTAAATATGCTAATAAATAGTAATGACTTTCTAAACTTTATAAACGACAGTCACTGTGTTTTCAGGCTGAAGAGAGGCATTTTATTTTAAATGAAGCAAAACATACATTTCAAGATGTACTTGTGATGCTAAAGCTCAATGAAGGTCTGGTCCATATTAACAATAATATTTCATTGGTCAAAAACAGCAAAAACCAAATAGGTTAAACAGGTTAACATCCATGTTTTTTGTTGAAGTCAATATGAAATCAAAATTTACCCTTCCTTAACTATTCCAAAGTGTAACCTTTTTTTAAATCAATTCCTGGTGGATAAAATCAATTGGGAATGAAATCAATGGAAGTTTAGTGGGTTGGGAAAGTTGGTTCATGTTGACTTTATCAACCATAACTTGACAAAAGGTTAGTCGTGGTGAATCAGGAGTGACTCCTGTATGTCATACACACAGAGAAGAACAATAATAAAGAGGATTCATTCCTGCATTTAAATGAAGTTGTCTCTCCAGTAATAATGATCTGCCTGAGCTTGTGACTGAGATATTGAGAGATTCTAGGAAGATGCTGAAGTTTTCTGACCGTCACAACAAATGAATCAGACTGAAGTTTCTTCCTCTTCAACAGATGTAACTGTTAAACACACACAATAACAATCATTTACTCATGGGTATATTTGTTTTTCTCTGCATTTATTGCTTTTATGAACTACAATCATCTTTTAACTATATGAGCTTAACCAAATCTGACTAGAGAAACAGACAAAAAAGCATGTGTGTGTCAGTGAGGGAATATGTGTATTTGCAGGGGATAATTCACACAAGTGACAGATTCAATTCAGAATTTGTAAATCAATTTCACAAAACTGTTTTTGAAGCAGCTTTACAAAGAACAATCCTGAATGTGACGTCACATAATATTAATGATTATTTTGACTGATTTGTTGGTCAATTAAATATAATGATAATAATGACTTGTAATAAATCACTGGGGTGTTTTACCTCTCATTCTGCAGCATTTGTAAATCAGCACGACTGTCACTAGCAGATATGGACAAGCTGCCAGTACAGAACTGAGTATGTTGAGGACAGAGATCTGAGAGTCTGAATGAGAGCCTGAAAAAGAGACACACAAGCACTTTATCATGAACTATATCTGAACGAGGGCATATGAAGACATAAATCACTCACAGTTTCATTGACTCTCACCTCTGACTGAGATCCAGCTCTTGGGCGACTCTCCTCTCTCTGTGTGTTTGCAGAAGTAGAAACCCTCATGTGACTTTGAGACAGTAGAGATGATCATCTCTGTAGTTTGACTCTGGATGAGTGATCCATCTTTATAGAAATCAGCTCTGAGGTTTGATGGGTTTGAATGTTGATCTAAACAGTGTAGAGTCAGATTATCTCCTTCAGTCACAGGATGAACAGGACTCTCCAGAATCACACCAGCTACAGAAACACAGGAAACATGCAATAAAATGGTAAACATGGTAAACCATAGAGTGTTTTTTTTTACCCACTTACAAAATAAAAATAGATGTTCATATTTTCCACTGCCCACTGGTTTCTGAGTGTTTTGGTGTATTGCCATGATGGTCTGGCTGGTTTTTTACTGGCCAAAGTCACGACTGTATCTAATGCTTCCTGCTCTTGTTAACTTTCTTCATGCATTGATTGTAAACTGTCAGTGAAATGAACAAATACAGAAACACAGACTCACAGTGTACAGTGATATTAACAGGATGATATTTCTCTCCAGATTCAGACTGACACCAGTACACTCCTGTGTCTGATGTGAAGGTGAAGCTGATTGTACATGTAGATCCTGTTTGTGATCTCCAGAGTAATGATGAACAATTTTCCAGCCCCCGACTGTCAGTGTATCTTCTGACTGTCCATCCATCAGAGTTACTCTTGTTCTCACAGCTCAGAGAGAGAGAGACAGATGTGAAGTGTTGAGTTCTGCTGGGACTGATGATCAGAGAGACTGGAGGAGAAACACCTGACAACACAATTACAGCTATAATTTAGAAATGTTTGAGAACATATTTAATTTCCTTTATTAAAGACAAACCAATCGTTTAAGTTCTGCATGAACTCACCAGTGACCCACAGTAGCTGTGTGTTGCTGTATGTTGTGTTATAAGCTGGTTTTCCTCTCTCTGCTCTGCACACATAAACTCCTGTGTGGTTTAGAGCAGCAGAACTGACAGTGTATTTTCCTCCAGCTCCTCTGCTGCTGTCTGAGAGCAGCTTATAGCGATCACTGAGGTCTGAAAAATAAGAGAATGTGAAGTTAACACCTTAAAGAACGACTTCTATTGGATCTGGCCCTTATAAATTACATTTGTAACAAAACTTGAACCTGAATAAACTCTGTTACATTGGTGTAACTCAATATTGTAGGAACCGTGGACGAACCAGACAAATGAATCATTCAGATGATTCTTTCAAAACATAATTCTAATTCAGAATCTAAGTTCCGGCTCCAGTCCGTCTACAGAGAAAACCCATGTTAATTACTTTTATGACTTTTAGTTGCTCGGTCATAAATAAATGACTCTTTATAATTCCCTATAAATTAATTATTTCATTTGAGCTAATTTTACTTCTGTAGTTCCCTACAATATGTTCAGGTTGTTTTAATCAGGGTTTGATCAATGGCTCTTATGTTGTTACAGAGGAGTGACTGTAATGGAGGATTGGGTTCTCAAAGTAGGTTTCAATGTCTGGTGCCCATGAAAGTTTTAGGCAGCAAAGCATGTGTCCTACATAGTCTGTGTCTGGATTCAGACATATTAAATTATATATTTCACTTCAATAAAACCAGTTAATTTCAGATTAATCAAATTATATAACTGACCTGATGAGACAGTTTGAGTTTCAGTGAACCAGCTGAATGTCCAGCCTGTAGAGGAGCTGTTAACCTCACAGATCAGAGTCACTGGATCTCCTTCAGTCAACCACTTCTGAGGAGAAACACTTAAAACTGCTCTGGGATCTGAAATTGAGAAATCACTCATTAATAACATGTTAAACTTGTGTGTGTTTATGAAGAGATGATCAAACTCACCTGATACTGTCAGTGTAACTTCATCACTGAGTTGTGACCAGCGTGATCCTTCAGTCTCTGTTCCATCACAGAAGTATTTACCAGCGTCAGACTCAGAAACAGACCTGAATGTGTGTTCCTGTAGTTCACTGAAAACTCTGAATAAACCTCTTTTATACCAGTTGTACCTCCAGCTAGTGACTCCTTCAGCATCAATGTCACATCTGAGAGTGACTGTCTCTCCTCTGAATACATGATGATCAGGTTTAATGGACACTTTGGGTTTTGGTCTTTCTGTATGATGACAACAATAAACAATGAAAATTATGTGATAATATAATACATAATTAAAATGTGCTTTTTTATTGAATGAACAGTTACTTATTAAACATAATCAAGTTAAACTGAAGTGTTGTTCTCTATAGCTGTTTATTCAGTGTCTAATGAATCATTTTCACATTTTCATTTTCACAGTTCTTAGAGCTGATCATTAAATGAGAGAAAACACTTGCCATGTATTGTCACTGTTACTGGTTCACTGTAATCTGTGTAATATCCTCCTCTTCTTGCTCTGCACCTGTACTCTCCTCCATCAGAGACTTTCACAGGATTGGTTGTTTTAGTTGCAGCTTCAGTAGATTCAGAGTTTGAGTTTTTACTCCAGAGAAACTCCCATCCATCCCGTGACAGATCCACCTCACATCTCAGAGTAACTGAGTCTCCAGTGAACACTGAACTCTGTGGCTCAACAGTCAGAGTTGGTTTGGGAAAATCTGTCAATATAAAATTATTGGGAATTTGGGAGCATGAGTTCTGAAACGTTTTCAACAGATGATCTCATTCTCTCACTGGTAAATTATTAATGTATTTTGATTTCATAGACAATGTAAGAAAATTACAGGGTCAAAAAGACCAACATAATGGACAATGCAAAAACATAAAAGACAATAAAGGTTCAAACCCACAATCTTTGTGTTAATAGGAGCTCTTGAGTAAGAAGTAATGTTACTCTGTGTGTTCACTCGGTGGCTGCTGTAAGAGACTTGTTGCACACTGCAGTAATCTAGATCAATATTACAATCTCAAAACTGGATGACTTGTGTTACTAAATGACATGCTATTAATTTAAAAATATATTGTATGATGGAGAAAGATCTCTGATTATGTCATGTTAGCCAGTCTTGACAAAGTAGTGTTGTCTCTAAGACATGGTAAAAACATGGTACTCGAGGTAAATCAAGAAAACAAGCGATTCAAACAATAAGACTAGCCGTGTTGAGCAATATAACAATGGTTAGTTTTTTAGATAAATGTATCCAAACAGTTGTTCACCTGTCTAATAAAACATAATATATTAAAGCATCTGGTGTTTCCATGGTTTCTACAAAAGTAAAACTGGAAATCGAGGGGAACGCGGATATGATGTCATTGACAGGCGACACAATGACACGGTCCGTGTCCTGCTTAAAACTGGATTCAAACATTGTTGGAAACATTTGGGATAATGTAAGTACACAAGTCAAGAAAATATATAACATTGTTTTAAGATATTTTAATCTAAAAATCTTACATATTGTGCCTTTTAAGGGGTTTAAAACACTTAAAACTGCTCAGAAAAGAAATCACTCATTAATAACATGTTAAACTTGTGTGTGTTTATGAAGAGATGATCAAACTCACCTGATACTGTCAGTGTAACTTCATCACTGCGGTGTGACCAGCGTGATCCTTCAGTCTCTGATCCATCACAGAAGTATTTACCAGCGTCAGACTCAGAAACAGACCTGAATGTGTGTTCCTGTAGTTCACTGGAAACTCTGGTTGAACCTTCTTTATACCAGTTGTACCTCCAGCTAGTGACTCCTTCAGCATCAATGTCACATCTGAGAGTGACTGTCTCTCCTCTGAATACATGATGATCAGGTTTAATGGACACTTTGGCTTTTGGTCTTTCTGTATGATGACAACAATAAACAATGAAAATAATGTGATAAATAATATAATAAATAAAAATAATAAAATGTGCTGTTTTTATTGTATGAACAGTTACTTGATTATAAAACACTAAATCAAGATAAAGTAAAGAATTGATATTTTTGAAGTTATAGTGATTTCTTCACCAAATTTTAACTGTGAGAAAAAGATTATATGAAAGTTATTATAAGTGTTACAATGATTAGTATGCTAAAAGGTTTTTTTTTTTGTTTTTTTTTAAACACATTTTTAATGGTCATTCCCAATATATTTGATCTTAATTTAGGCAAAATAAGTGATATTGGTAAGGAATGAACACAGATGAGATTATAAGGAATTGTCTTGTGCAGGAAAGCTATCCTGGTCGTATAAGAAGAGATTATATTTCTCATCTCAATATTTTTCAACATCTCAACATCGGTAATTCAGAAGCGGTACAACTTCCTTCCTCCCAACCCCTCCTACCTAAATGTAAAGAAGTGCATTTTAAAATGATGTATGATATTTATCCAGCTAAGACATTTCTAAGATTAAGATTTAATGTGGATTCAAACACTTGCCATATTTGTAATAATGACCTTGAAACTCTTAATCATTCATTTTTAAAATGTAATTTGGTTAATACATTTTGGACTAAGGTATTTAAATGGATAATATAAAACAAAAAACAAAAATGTGGACTTTGTTATAAATTGTTTACTTTTTGTTAAAATATTTCTTTCACAAAGGCAAAGTTTTGAAAACAGCAGCCTGATAATAATATAATAAATGAAAATAATAAAATGTGCTGTTTTTTATTGTATGAACAGTTACTTGATTATAAAACATAATCAAGTTAAACTGAAGTGTTGTTCTCTATAGCTGTTTATTCAGTGTCTAATGAATCATTTTCACTAAGTTCTTAGAGCTGATCATTAAATGAGAGAAAACACTTGCCATGTATTGTCACTGTTACTGGTTCACTGTAATCTGTGTAATATCCTCCTCTTCCTGCTCTGCACCTGTACTCTCCTCCATCAGAGACTTTCACAGGATTGATTGTTTTAGTTGCAGCTTCAGTAGATTCAGAGTTTGAGTTTTTACTCCAGAGAAACTCCCATCCATCCCGTGACAGATCCACCTCACATCTCAGAGTAACTGAGTCTCCAGTGAACACTGAACTCTGTGGCTCAACAGTCAGAGTTGGTTTGGGAAAATCTGTCAATATAAAATTATTGGGAATTTGGGAGCATGAGTTCTGAAATGTTTTCAACAGATGATCTCATTCTCTCTCTGGTAAATTATTAATGTATTTTGATTTCATAGACGATGTAAGAAACATTACAGGGTCAAAAAGACCAACATAATGGACAATGCAAAAACATAAAAGACAATAAAGGTTCAAACCCACAATCTTTGTGTTAATAATCTAGAGCTCGACCCACAGTGTCACTCCACCAACATCTACAGCAGCAGTCACAGAGACACACCATTCAACAAAGTGTTGTGCAGCTGCAGCAGTTTACATGAACATTTAAAATGATCTACAGTAGATGATAGTGTTGGATAAACTGGTATTGTTTCTGACCAGTAGGTGGTGCTGTCACCAAATAATTTGTATGTTAAAATGTAAAAAATCAACAACAAACAACCAAACAAACAAACATATTTTCATGGTCGTTCCCAAGATATTTGATCTTAATTTAGGCAAAATAAGTGATACTGGTAAGGAATGAACACAGATGAGATTATAAGGAATGTTCTTGTGCAGGAAAGCTATCCTGGTCGTATAAGAAGAGATTATATTTTTCAACATCTCAGTAGGAAATCAGTAAAGGAATTCAGAAGCAAATATTTTTTATTTCCCCTCCTACCTAAACGTAAAGAAGTGCATTTTAAAATTCTGTATGATATTTATCCAGCTAAGGGATTTCTCAAACACTTGCCACATTTGTAATAACCTTGAAACTGTTAATCATTAATTTTTAAAATGTCATTTGTTTTATACATTTTGGACTGAGGTATTTAATTGGATAATATAAAACAAAAAATATTTATTTTCCATCTATTACTTTGGATATGTAACAAAAATGTGGACTTTGTTATAAATTGTTTTATTTTTTTTATTCACAATGAATATGAATGTCTTTAAAAAGAGTGAACCCTAAATATACTGAGGCCTTAAAAAAAGTTATAAAGCCAGAAATCAGTTGATTTGTTTAACCATGGGGGGCAGTTGTGGCCTGATGGTTAGAGAGTCTGACTTGTAACCTGAAGTTTGTGGGTTTGAGTCTCAAACCGGCAGGAGATGAAGGTGGGAGGATGAACAGTGCTCTCTTCCACTCTCATTACCCACAACTGAGGAGCTCTTGAGTAAGATACCTAACCCTGGGCTCACTTTCACTTTTTCACTTTATTATAATGAAAATAATATAAAAAATAAATAAAAATAATAAAATGTGCTGTTTTTATTATATGAACAGTAACTTGATTATAAAACACTGACTCAGTTCAGTGGAGCTTTTATATGCTGCAGTCGCTTCTGCTCTGTTCGTTGTATGTGGGGAAACTCAGCGCTGTTTTACATTGTTAAAACAATCATACTAAATACATTTGAGTGTGTTGAAAGTTGTTATAATGTTACTCTGTGTGTTCACTCGGTGGCTGCTGTAAGAGACTTGTTGCACACTGCAGTAATCTAGATCAATATTACAATCTCAAAACTGGATGACTTGTGTTACTAAATGACATGCTATTAATTTAAAAATATATTGTATGATGGAGAAAGATCTCTGATTATGTCATGTTATCCACTTCACAAAGTAGTGTTGTCTCTAAGGCATGGTAAAAACATGGTACTCGAGGTAATTCAAGAAAACAAGCGATTCAAACAATAAGACTAGCCGTGTTGAGCAATATAACAATGGTTAGTTTTTTAGATAAATGTATCCAAACAGTTGTTCACCTGTCTAATAACACATAATATATTAAAGCATCTGGTGTTTCCATGGTTTCTACAAAAGTAAAACTGGAAATCGAGGGGAACGCGGATATGATGTCATTGACAGGCGACACAATGACACGGTCCGTGTCCTGCTTAAAACTGGATTCAAACATTGTTGGAAACGTTTGGGATAATGTAAGTACACAAGTCAAGAAAATATATAACATTGTTTTAGTGGTTTTAGGATATTTTAATCTAAAAATCTTACATATTGTGCCTTTAAAAGGGTTCAAAGTTATAAGCAAAAGAAAACTGGAGCATGTTTACTGCTTGACCCCTAAAAATCTTCTGTCAAAGTCAACCACTTCTGTGGAGAAACACTTAAAACTGCTCTGAAAAGAAATCACTCATTAATAACATGTTAAACTTGTGTGTGTTTATGAAGAGATGATCAAACTCACCTGATACTGTCAGTGTAACTTCATCACTGAGTTGTGAGCTGTTTGATCCTTCAGTCTCTGATATATAACAGGAGTATTTACCAGCGTCAGATTTAGAAACAGAACTGAATGTGTGTTCCTGTAGTTTACTGGTATTCATGAATGATCCTCCTTTGTACCAGTTGTACCTCCAGCTAGTGACTCCTTCAGCATCAATGTCACATCTGAGAGTGACTCTGTCTCCAGTGAACACTGAACTCTGTGGCTCAACAGTCAGAGTTGGTTTGGGAGGATCTGTCAATATAAAGTCAGTGAAGCATGAGATGTGAAAGTTTTTCAGCAGATCTCATTCTCTCACTGGTAAATCATTAGTGCATTTTTATTTCACAGACAATGTAATAGAGCTGCTGGAAACAAGAACCAAACAAGGTGAAGATTCAGTCAGAGCAATGCAAAGAGTTAAAGGACAACAAAGTTCAAAGATCACCCTATGTGAGGTTCTGTCATGATCACCAGCTGGAGTGCCCTTGATAGCCACCAGAGGGCACTCCACCCCAGACCATTGCCACTCTATCATAGACTCCATTTCCCATAACAGCGTTACATTCAGCTGTGTCTCATGAATCTTGTTAACTCTGTGTATATAAGCCTGGTTCTCTCAGTCATTCTCTGTGAAGTCTTGTATGTGTCATCACTGCATTTCTGAGCGCAACATTGTTTATCTGTTTTCCTGGTTTTGACCCTCTGCTGTTCTCTGGATTTGCCCTGTTTCTCTGTCTCTTGGTCTGCCTGAGTTCCTGTCCTGATATCTGTTTGGACTGTTTATGAACTTTTGCCTGTTTTGTGAATTACGTTTGTGGATTACCCTTCTAATAAATACTGTGTTTGGATCCTCAACCTTTGTGTCTCAGAGCAGTACATGACCGGTTCAAACCCACATCCTTTAGGTTAGAAGCCCTGAGCTCAAAGCAGGGTTTCACTCCACCTACATCTACACCAGCAGTCAAAGAGACACACAATATAAGATAACAAAGTGTTTCAAACTGTTGTTGTAGTTTAAAGGACTTTGTTACTGCAGGTCCAGAAACTCATTTTTATTAAATCTGTTCAAAGTTTTTGTGGTGTCTGTAGAGTCACTAATTTTCAAGACAAAGTAAATGTCAAAAGATATTTTGTTTTTCTATATTTTTCATAACAAAATTTAGCTGTGCAATATTTCTGAAGAAATCAGCATTTTTGTGAGTGAATGTTTTTGGTGTTTTTTTCACATCTCAGAACTGTCTGTGTGGTTTTACTAGTCACAACACATGAATCATTTATATAACTTGTTTAAAAAGATGTATTTATAATCATGACACTCCTTTTCTTTGCTGGGGTCGGATTCACGAAAATATTCTTAAAGAAGTTAAGAAAGTTCTTAAGATAAATTACTAGAAATTCAAGAAGTTATTTACGCTGATTTTTAAGAACATTCTTTAAGGAATATGAATACTTAAATTCTTAAATTTCTTAATTTCTTAAATACTTAAACTTAAATTTTGTCTGAAGATCAATCTTAAGAAAAAAGATAAGAACAATCTTAAAAGTTTTTGAGAATAGTAAAATATTTATATCTGTTTTTCTTCAGTGAGAAAATAAGAAGAAAATAGCAGTGAAGA
This sequence comes from Hypophthalmichthys molitrix, assembly GCA_037950675.1. Lineage (NCBI taxonomy): Eukaryota > Metazoa > Chordata > Actinopteri > Cypriniformes > Xenocyprididae > Hypophthalmichthys > Hypophthalmichthys molitrix. The sequence continues at coordinate 38,096,360 of CM075494.1, forward strand.
TGATTTTTATTCTTAATAATGTCTCATGAATCCGGCTCCTGGTTTGTAACAGAATCACCCATTTGTGATGAAATTTATGAATCAAATTCACTCCCCTTGAGTGTGTCCAGAGTGGATGTTTGAAATCAGCACTGAAAATACAAAGTAAAAAACTCATGAAAGATTAAATGTCTCAAGTAAAGATCATCAAACTTATCCGTTGGTTATCCTGATTTTATTTATTTCTGTGGGATCTTATAGGCAAAGATCTTCCCGTGAGGGAACCGGCAACCCTGTGACGTCTTCTGTTTGTAAATTAGCTTCAGGTATAAAGGTCTGTCCCAGAGACAGAAATGTGGGTTCAGATTCTCTGAAGATCGACAGACTAACATCAATCTGAAGATCTGTGATAAACTGCTACCTTCAGTAAATTCTTCTCCTCACAAGATCTCTGCTCAAGCTTACTTATTTTATGTATTAGAGAAATTGAGTATATTGGTGAGCCACCCAAACAACAGCTCAGTCAAATACAGGAAAATCTAACATTATATTATTACAGTGTGAACATGGAGCTGATCAACTCTGTTATACTTTTTAGCCATTTTATAAATGCATATTCTTTCTTTGCTTGTGAAACACCATAATTTCACTCTCATATTTGTTTAGCATCACAGCACAGAAATGTTTCATTTCTACAGTGACTGGGAGGGGACATGTTCGGTTTACTTTTGTCGTAGCTACGACATGATATTAACTCGTGGAAACATGATAATATGTATGATAATATGTAGTGGCCACGACAAAACTACATGAATCTGACGTCCCCTTCCGATCACCGTAAATTTCTCTTTAAATTTTTCACTGATTTGTCTGGATGAATGTTTCTGTAAAACACTTCTAGAGTCTGAAAACAGTGACAGTAATAACGATTAACTCATATTAAGATATTTTGTGTGGAAGACTGCATATATGTCCAGATAAACACAAACATCTGTCTGATATTTCATAGATTTCATCATTACAGCAGAGAGAAACTTGATCAGGAAACTTGAAGCCAACAGTCTGATCTAAAGTCTGATTAAAGATAAACTCTTACTAACTAATGAACATCTACTGAAGACTAACTAGTGAATATCTACTTAAGGCATCATGGACCGCAAACTGTACAAAACAAACCAACAGAACTAATTCAACAAACACTATTAAAAAGCACAAAACTGAGTGACTGAACAAACAGACTGACCCAAACACAACTGAGTTCATTTCTCTTTCACAAACAGCACTAACTGCACACTTAATCTCTCAAGCTCGTCTTTCACTCATATATCATCAACTAGAGCTGCATCTGAAACTCTGAGAGCAGCATGAAAAGAAAAAAAATCCAAAAACACTAAATCACTCGATCCTATTCATAATATAACAGCAATGAGCATGAAACACATGCAGAGGAAATAATACTCACGGAGCACAAGAGGAAGTTGACTGAGCTCCATACTGACTGAATAATGACAGACGGTTAAAGACACAGACTGAGTTAAAGCCTCAAGACTTCCTGATACCTACAGTCAGATCTTTAGGAACATAATGACAGATTAAACACATACAAATGTACCTCATGTGTTACAGAAAACCTTCTGATAATGTTGATAATCTTGAAACATATTTTCAGAAAATGTCACACAAGTTTATGCTGAAATGTTGTCAGGACTCATTCAGTATCAAGAAGTAATACACTTGTGTGTTTAATGGACAAGGAAAAGGAAACAATACTTTAAAGGATATTTATTGTAATGATATTATTAGCTGTATTGATAAGTTAAGAAGCAGAAGCTGGTGAACATCTGCTGTTCCTCCACACTGGTTAAAGCCACTGAGGTGAAAGACAACAAACCAAACCTCAACTATGAGCTCATCTCTATTTCTATTATCAGGCCTCTGACAATAAGAGTGTCGAGTTTGGCACTGATATATTTGTACCTGTGAACAGTTTAATATTCATGTTATGATTTCCTGATTGGTCTAGAGGACCACAACAGTATAGATGGTGGTGAATGAATGTGCAGGATATGTAAAAATAATCATATGTGAAATCATTGGCTGTGCAAAAAAAATGCATGTACAAGAATTATTTCAAATTGTATAGTTATATTATTTTATATATAGTTATATTATTTTATATTCTCTTCATATAAATGTAATAATTACTGTAGATTACAGTAGTTTTATGCTGCAAAGTCCAAACTATTGAGAGATTAAATCTTGATTCATTACAGTCAGAGGTCACGATTCTTCTGCTTTTATGTGACACTGCAAGACAAATCATCAACTGCAGGATATTTAAAAAAGGCTGTTTCTTTATTAAACAAGTAAACATAAACAGTTAAAATATGAAATACCGCAGCAATACAAGTCAGGAGACTTTTACTCTAAAATAAGGAATATGCATGTGTGGCAGGAGGGGCGATTTTCTTACGTCATAGTTATGTGCAGGTTTAACCTATAGAGCTCCGGAGGTTGACGTCACTCAATCTAAACTCCTCCATTTTGGCAGGCCATCAGGAGAGCGCTAGAGCGGCTGTAGCTTTGGCATCAATAGTGGTCGAACAATAATTTAAAACCAGACTGTTTAGACCTTACAAGCTTTACTATTTCAACATGGTGGACAGCTGATGTGCGCCAGGATGGCGCATATTATCATATTCCTAAGGATCCCGATAGAGGACTGAAATGGTTCACTGCAATAAAAAGTGCCAACCAACACAGCAAAACAACCGATGGTTGTATTTGTATTTTTTATTTTTTAGTCTTTTATCTCAGTATTGCTATAAGTGTTGTATAAGGGTTTTATGTTTAATAGTAACCCTAAAATGATATGAAAGAGTTTAAAATGTGTTAAATAACTGGGCTGATATAGGCTATATAAGAATTTTCAGTATAACGTAACGCAGAGATGGGCACTCAAGTTAGTGACTCGGACTCGAGTCGCACTCGAATCGCATTTTAATGGCCTTCAGACTTGACTCGGACTCGCATATATTTCCCTACGTGTCGTGGTAGATCGGACTCTTGTCATAGAATTTGATTACGTGTGTCCGTGTATTGTGCCTAAACTCCGAAATGTCCTAAGAGTCCCATGAAACATGAAGGGAGCCACTGTGCCATATGTTCTTTCGTTTGGGTTCATTAACATGTCAGATCGGCTAGATGCACAGAATGCGGGAAAACAATTAACAACACCGGAACGACAACATCAAATTTTATGAGACATCGCATCCACAAAGGTTAGTCACATTAACTCACACAGACCGCTATTATACTGTGGTGTAGCTCCATGGCTCATGTGGATTGCCAGACTGTTAAAATATGAAAAAAAAAAAAAAAAAAAAAAACTATAGCCTTTAAACCTGGCACTATGTTTTATCAATCTTTTCGTAGTATATGCAGCTTTTTTCTTTCTTAATGTGTGTCCATAAGAGAGAGATAGATGTTAATCCATTTATTACTTAAAGCTCATATTTTAACGTATTGTAAGGCCCGCCCAATCGGCCCAATGGCGGTTTCCCACAGGACGGGGAAGGTTTCTTCCGCGTTCGGTCTTTTCAGTGTGGCAAAGTAGTTTAATTCCAAGTAAACTTTTATCTGACTCCATTTTATTATGACCTCGAATTTAGTTTAGAATGCCAACTGATTATTGGTCATTTGAATAATAGTTTAGCTACACATTTGATTATTCTATTTAACTCTTTACTCTTACTGTACTCATTCATTCGGATTCTTATAACGCTTTGAGTCTCGCACCGGCCGGGTATACGATCTCATATACACAAACTCCTCAGTCTTGGTCATTAGACAGAGGCGATGACTAATACTTTTAGACGCCGCACCATGCTTGCTTATTTCTAAAAGTGTGTTATTTAGTCCCCATAGATCTGAACACACTGAATTAAAGCAAGACTATATCTAACCAGAGGTCATGACCATTACCATAGAACCAAGCTGACCAATCTAACCTTTCTAATGGTAACTTTATATAATCATGCCGTGGTTTCCCCCGTACACTTAGTTAGAATAATATTACAATAATCAGAGGTTGAGGCTCAGCCTATTCAGATTGGTCTGAAACACTATGTTGTTCTGAACAGAATGGTTCTGATCCATTATTAGCCTACACAGTCTAAGTATACAGAACTAAAGCCAATGTGTTAGTCGGAGCTCTAAAATATCAGCCGGTGTGTCCCACTGCTCCACCTAAGCTGTACTTTAGTCCGTTACTAACCTGAGCGTAGATTTGTGGGATTATGGATTTATAATCTGCTAGAATCAATAATTTCAGAGTAAGTCATATATTTCCCAACGAAAGTGTTGTTTAGTGTAAAACATGCTGAAGATTAGCGAACAGGCTGTCGATTAATTAAACGATTAGCTATTTCCCCACAAAAGTTGTTTAATCAGCATAGTGAAGCCTCTCATCCATTGACATCCATTCAAAAAATGGCCGCTGGTCTCCTTCCCTGCGTACCGCCAGAGCCTGAGCGTTAGCATTAGCTGTTACGCTTTTTTGGCTAAAGGTTGCAGGCTTGCCTTCCAGTGGCTTTGCCTGGGCTATAAAAACGGGAACTATGCGCTACCTGCCTGGGATGCGTCACTTGGTGAACTGCTGCGTTGTTAACGCGCTTCCGTCATTTCCCGGAACTGGATGCAAGTACGCCAGAGAGACGGTAAGAACGCGCTACTAGTTGTTGTCGGAAAAGCTACGGTTTTGTTGGCTCTTGATAAAACAATCCCCTTGACGATCAGTAGGTATTTGTTTATGCATGTATACATTAGGATGGGAGAGAACAGATCTAACAGAGTAACGGTCTCGCTTTGTTTATAGGTTTGTTGACGGCCTGTAACTGCGTTCCAGTCGGGGTGCTCCGCATTCGTTTATGGCTGCAGTGCTGTCCTGTTTCCAAATTTCATTTTTTTAATTATTTATTTTTTGTTAATTTTCCTCTTTTGGCTGTTTTATATCATTTCTGCTTGTTCTTTTCAGCTGTATGATATTTTTGTTTTAAGTTTGAATTGTTGTTTTGTTTTCAATTCTAATTAAATGTTTGTGATTTCTTTAGTTTGCTCCTGCTTTCTTCAGTTGCATTAGATTTCTGTATTGTTTCTGGAGTTTGAACTGTTTGTTGCTTTGTCTTTTGTTTCAATTCTGATTATCTTTGATTTTTCTTAGTTTGTTTCTATTTGCTCTCTCCAGTTGCATTAGATTTGTTTTGTGATTTATATAATTTGTTTATAAAGTTTGTATTTTGTTTCCCTTCGGAAGGTAATCAAATCACAAGTTTCTGAATCAAAATCGAATCCAATTGTGAAATTTGTGTCAATGAATGTGTTGTTTTTTTGTTTGTTTTTTTTAACTTGAAGCAAGTTTAGTTTTTTTTTTTTTTTTTTTTTTCCATTTATTTTCTTGTCAGAGTGCAACAGAATGCTTCGTTTACATGTTAAAATCACATTTTTTTCATTGGGGGAGGATGCCCCCAGACCACCCTACAACAATTTAGTTAGTACACGTCACCTTTTTCACCTATGTTAGGTTTGCAGGTATGGTGTTTGTGACTTGAAAATATTCATTGCAGAACGCGATTTTTCATTCACAATCTCTCATCTGCTTGTAAATTTGTGTAAAATTAGCTAGTTGTCACAGACACGCCAGGCTCCACCATCACCCAATCACAGCGCACTCCCTCACCAGAGTACTGAGCACACGCACCTGTCTTCAATCAGCATCACAATCAGTCACGACATAAAGGACTCACACACGCTCCAGTCAGCGTCCGGTCTTGTTTGCACATAGAGCGTCTTCTATGCTTACCTCAAGGACTCCAGTATACTTACTGTCTCATCTCCAGCGTGCTCCTCGTTTCCTTCCATGTTCCAGTCTTCGTGTGAGTTCCCAAGTGTCTTCTCATCTCTGCTATGATCTCCACTCCTCTGCCATCCACGATCTCCACTCCTACAACACAAAGGACAGTATTACCATTCAGTTATCTTCCATTCAACTTGCCACATTGCCATTTACTCACCTGCATCACTGCCTGTTCATCTGGTTGTTCAATAAACATCACTTACCTGTTTATACCATAATCTGTAGTCTGATTCTGTCAAGGGAAGTTGCGTTACTAGTTAGTTTCAAGGAAAATCATTTTCAAATAATTTTTTTTTTATTTTTTTTTTTATATATAATAATAAATCCCCCAAAAACCCACAGCAGAAAACTGCAAAGCTCTTACAATGCAGGACTTATCAAGTGCTGAAAATGAGATCATGAAGTTCATTCAAAGTCAAAGATTAACAGAATAAATTTCTATGTTGTGAAAAGAACGTCTGTTAAAAAGAACAGTTGCATTGCTAAACTGGATCCAGTGCTTCAGGAGAGAAAGCTCAGAGATGGAGGTCGTCTTGGTAAATTTGCAGTGTCTCAACATGTAAAGCATCCAGTCATTATACCAACATGTCACAACTTTAATTTTAAGAGACATTCATTAGAAAATTTTACAATGTGGAAGGAAACATGCTTTCAAAATTGCGACAAAAATTCTGGCTTCCTTCTGCAAACTGCATGGTGAGGAAGTTTCTCTCCAGATGTGTGACATGTAGAAAAAGTAGAGCAAAATATTTTTATTGTTTACCTGCCCGACAACAAGAGCTGTGCATGTTGAAGTTGCACATACACTGGACACAGACTCATGTTTAAATACCATCCGACAGTTTGTGTGCAGGAGAAGTCAGGTGTCAGTGTGGGAAAGACAGATAATGTCTGTCAGAAAAATCCTGAGACCTGTGCTGTGCTTGCGTACATTGTGAAGCAGTGGCGGCTCATCAGGGGAGGCAAAGCCTACCCAATATTCTGTGGTGGAAAATCTTGATTGTAATTGTACCACTGTAATACCATAAAAATGACTGAAGTTGGAACCACCACTGCTCTTCCCTGAACGTGCCGATTTTGCCATTCGGAAAACTGTGCTAAGGCGAGTCTGAAGGGATAGAGAATGAGAGGAGGAGGAAAATCCATATCGGGAGACACGCCAGTGGGAGAAAACAAAGCTTTTGACCGTGTGTGGTTTTGTAAGATACAAGTGGTTATTAAATATAGTATCTCAACAAACAAGTTGTTGAGAAAAGACATTGTTGCACACGTTAAACAGAATAATTTGGGTTTTATCATCATTTAGGTAGAGAGGGAGCAGGTATGGTTGTAACACTTTTTGCTTCAGCATCTGTAACTCACTGAAGATTTGAACTACAGTGCTCAAACTTTTATACAAAGTATAAAAACATTTGTTTACTACAAAAGGCACCCATTTAAAACTCTGCAAGAATATGACAGAGTACAATTTAACCTACTACCAGGGTAGGTTGTAACACATGCTGGGGTCAATTTATAACAATTAAACAAAAGAAGCAAAAACACCATACAAATATAATTCAAAAACAGGTTTAATTAAACAATCCCAAACAATCTCTCTCTCTCTGTGACTGACCATAACACAAATCGACTTTCTGTTTGATCAGGATGTGCATGTGTGTAAATTATTTTACTAGAAAAAACTTCCTTAACAGTATTTATGCTTAATAGACTCTCAATTCCAGTGTAAGTGTGTAAAGAACATGTAGCTCTAACAAAAAACAGTCATTGTGTGTGTGAGTTTGTGTCTCTATGTATGAATATTTTCAATCAGATGAATGTTTTTAACCCTGGAGTTCAGGCTTGGTGGCCCAGAAACTGGATTACACATTTTAACACATTTTAAGAAACTTCACCACTGGCTTTCAACATTTTCTTCACAACTCATCTGACTGACCTCTGAAATCTCATAAGTTCCTTTTTAAAAACACGTTCAGGCACAGCTCTGTCTGTCTGTCCTTTTCACTGGAAAATCTTTACAATTATTAAAAAGAAACTGTTCTTAGTTGTATGTTAGGGGATTGTTGTAACACTTTTTAAAGATGTGTTATAACCTACCCCACTCCTTTCAGCCATTGTTTAGCTAGCTGTATTAACATAATGGTTTGAAATTAGCAGGTTAAAATGTTTTACCTGAGAAACTACAATTTATTCTAATAAAAGTTAAATGATTTTACATGCAAAAGTTTAAGTACTAATCAAAATTTAATTCTGGTAAAAAAAAATCATTCTTAGCTCAAAATCTTTTTCTTTTCTTTTCTTTTTTTTTATTTTTATGTATAAAATTTGCATGTGCCTGTTTCCAGCCTTGATGACCATTCATACGGGATCTGGGAGGAAGTGGGTAAACACTGAAATGATCATAGGACTCTTAGCTTATCCCTGATTGGTGGAATTGGTGGTGGTACAAACTCTCGCCATGTTACAACCATACCCCGTCTCCCCTTAAACGCGACACTTCAAGTAACACATGCACTTAAGTGTCTTTTATCTGTTCTGCCATATTTACAGTGATTTAAGAAACCCTTTTTTTTTTTAAATCCATGAATTGGCTCTACAGGGTAACTTAGTTTACAGGTCACCAGTCGACAATTTCACCATTTTGACTTACAGAGCTTACAAAGCTAAATCCTGACCTCACTTTTTTGGTTGTTTAGATCACACCAGAAGAGCATTTGCACATATCCCAATCAGAAACCATGGATTAATCACTGAGAGGAGTGAACACATACAAGCGGCAGATCCAGAGAACATCCTAATACGTGTCCTCAGGCTATGTACTTCAGATCTGACAAGCGTAGAAACAGAAATTTCAATCTTTCCCTTACCCTGGCTACAGTTCCTTTCTGCTTCAAGTCCATCACTATCATCCCTGTTCTAAAGAAAGCTACAGTCACTTGTCTTAATAACTACAGACCAGTGGGTCTCACACCGGATCTCATGAAGTGTTTTGAGAGTCTTGTTATCCTGAGCACCATACCAGAATCCTCTGACCCACTACAAGTTTGTGTACAGGACAAACAGATCCACAGAGGATGCTATTTCATTTATCATTCACAAAATTCACAAAAAAGGACAGTTATGCCTGGTTACTTTTTAACTACAGTTCGGCATTTAACACTATAATTTCCTTAAAACTCATAACCAAGCTGCATAACCTGTGGCTGCTTCCTGCACTGTGTAACTGCATACTGAGTTTCCTCACTGGCAGATCCCAACATGTTCACCTCGGAAAACACTCCTCCAGCACCCTCATAATGAACACAGGCCCTCCTCAAGGCTGTGTACTCAGCCCTATGCTTTACACCCTCTTCACACATGACTGTGTCACTGCCCAGCCAAACAACATAAAATTAGCAGATGACCACAGTCATTGGTCTCGTCAAGTGTAACAATGAGACGCCTTACCGGATACCTTACTGTCTTAAGTTCCTTGGTGTCCACATCTGTGAGGACCTGGACAGAGAACATCAGTGCAGCTGGTAAAAAAAGGCCAACCAGAGAATGAACTTCCTTTGGAGATTAGATTAGCCCTGCTCAGTTGCATTCTGCACTTGATTACTGGACTATCATACACACACATACTGTACAAAACTGATATGCATTTGACACTTTTAAAACTACACCGTACACCAACACTCTATTACTTCTTGACACTTTACACTATTTGTTTTACATTACTTGCTCTGCATCCTTATTTTTATACTGTGAGAAAATATCTACTTTTTTTTACTGTTCTTATTGCTTGTTTATTCTTTTTTAATCATATTGACTCTGTTGTATGATTGTCTTACTGTATTGTTTATTGTTCTTGTAAAGGGTTAGTTCACCCAAAAATGAAATCTCTGTCATTAATTTCTCACCCTCATGTCGTCCCAAACCTGTAAGACCTTCGTTTGAACACAAGCTCAGAACACAAATTAAGGTATTTTTGGTGAAATCTGAGGGTATCTGATCCACACATAATTATTTGGATCAGTATTCTAAAGTGAAAAACATGATAACTCTCTAGTAACTACTGAAGTCATTGTAAACTTTTGATGTTTTTGTAAAGTATTGGATAGTAATAACTCAAGAGTTACTATATAACTCTAAAGTAACTACTACTTATTTGGATCAGTATTCTAAAGTGAAGATCATGGTAACCCACTAGTAATTACTTAAGTGTTACCAAATTCATCATAAGGAATTACTGTACAAAACTGTACAAAAACATACAAAAACATTAAAAGTTTACACTTTTTTTTGTTACACTTTTATTTCATGTAGTTACAGGGTAAGTAATAATAATAATAATAATAATAATAATAAAAACGCAAACAATCCGATATCACTTGGAAACCTTTATTTGAAAAACAACTTATTTCAAAACAGATTTAAAATTACAACACTTCTTATTCGTTTCTCTTGCTTGGCTTCCTCCTCCTCTTGTTCCTCTTCTTCTTTTTCTTTCTTTCCACTGATGAATCTTAAGAGGGAATCCCATGTCATTTGTTATTCTGTATTAAAAGAAAATACAGTACACCCAGAAATGTGCTCACCATTTACTCATCTTTTACCCTCATGCCATCTGAGATGTATACGACTTTCCTTCTTAAGATGAACACAAACAAAGGTTTTTAGAAAAATAAATAATCTCTGGGAATGCTTTATGCAAGCTCATGTGTTCCTAAAAGTCGAAGCATCAAACAGCACATACAGCAATAACTACAGTAATCCATACGACCCCAATGGATGAATCAATGTCTTCTGAAGTGAAACGATACGTATTTGTACGAAAAAAAAACAAATATTTTCAAATTTTAAACTTTAGACCAACTGTCATCTGCACGTACATGAGAGGTTTGAGAGTTCATGATTGACGTAACTTGAAGCGTCACGTAAGCATGCCAAGAAACTTGAGCGAAAAGTCACGCAGATGTCGGATGCCGTCAGTTTTTTTTTTTTATTAATGCTCACAACAAAATACAAAGAATAACAGATAATGATAATGAGAAACAAACAAGACAGAATAACAGAGACGGGAGTTCTCGCGCAAGTTTCACATAAATCTCCCGTGAGAACGGCATGAAAGCTTAATGTTGCTCATTACAATATGTTTCGTCGAACACAAAGTCGACTCTCATCAAAGTCCCTTTAAGACAAGTCATTTCACTCGTGGCCATCTTTGAAACACCTCTCGGCATCCAAGTGCAGCTCCTATCTCTTTGAATGGGGAAACATCAAATTCTCTAAAGCTGTTTGCCAAGCTTTCGATTAAATTTCATATTTGAAATCACCAATGAAATCTCATAAATGTTGTTTCTAAACGCTCGAATCATGACAAAAAAAACCATATTTTTCAGGCTGGGTCAAGCTAATGCGCATGCGCAGTCCTAAATGCGCGTCTCTTCTGCCTTATTTCGGAGGCGCGTGTCTGTAAACATACAGGGATCCAGACTTCAAGTACTGGTGTTTATTTACACACATCAAAACAAACACAAGTGTTTTTTTCCAAGTCAAAACACAAAATAATAATTTCACTGAGAAAAAAAAAAAAAAAATTCAGTCTACATCGTGTCGCCTCTCTGCGTCCGGCTACAAAATTTCATCTACATCACATGCAATGTCCTCTAGTCCAAGGCAAGGGAAAATATCCTCTGGAATGTCGTATCCAGGCCTGACATGATGCCTGGTCAATATCCCCACATGCCTCCTCCATTGCCTCTAAAAGGGCTATGCTTTGTTGGGGGTGACGGTCATAGACCTTCCAGCGCCAGGCGGAGAAGAACTCTTCAATTGGATTCAAGAATGGAGAGTATGGGGGGAGGTTGAGTACAGTGAAGAGTGGGTGATCTGTAAACCAGTTGCGGACCAAAGCAGCCCTATGGAAACTAACATTGTTCCATATGATGACGTATCTGGTCTGCTCTGGTCTCTGAACATTAGTGAGCATGTCATGTAAGGTGTCCAGGAATATAATAATGTGTGCAGTGTTATATGGGCCTAGGGTTGCATGATGGTGATCAACACCATTTTGACTTATAGCTGCACACATAGTTATGTTACCACCAAGTTGTCCTGGGACATTGATTATGGAACGGAGTCCAATAATGTTCCTGCCACGTCTCCTTGTTTTAGTGAGGTTAAAACCTGCCTCATCCACAAAAAGCTGCTCATGATCCATGGCATCTGCCTCTAGCTCCATCACTCTCTGGACAAGACAAAACAAATGCAGCACAGCAGGCCCATGCACAGTACTACAGTATGCACTTCCAGATTCAGTACAGCTTACCTGCACATAGTCATATCGCAGTTGTTTTTCACGTTCACCGTTTCTTTCAAAAGGGACTCTGTAGATTTGTTTAATTCGGATTCTGTTGCGGGCAAGTACACAACATAATACAGAAATGCTCACATTGTGTATGTTTTGGAAGGTGGCGTCATCCTCAATTATGCGCTGCTGAATTTCTCGTAGCCTTATGGTATTATTTGCAATCACCATATTGACTATATGGGTCTCTTGTTCTGCAGTGAACTTTCTTTCTCTGCCCCCAGCATCTGGACGTCTAGCAATTCTGTGAAGTAACAATTTCAGTATTTTTACATGTATGGCATTGTTGTGATTCTCATTAGAGTATGGCAGTGCTACAAAACTTAGAGCAAAGTGACTGTACTAACCGATTCTCATGTTGAAATGTCCTTATGATGCTTGCTACAGTGTAGCGGCTCAAGTTAGGCTGAACCCGTTGGCCAGCTTCCCTCAGGGTCATTCCATGGTTGATTACATGGTCCACTATTGTAGCTCTGATGTCATCAGTAATTCTATTTCTTACTCTTCTTACCCTTCCTCTTCCCCCTCTTCGTCCTCTCCCTCTCGCTTCTTCACCTCCGCGTCCTCTTCCTCCTCCTCTTCCTCCTACTTCTTCACCTCCACGTCCTCTTCCTCGACCTCCTCTAATTCTCACTCTTCACTCTTCCTGCTCCCTCCATTGTACTCCACACGGACAGCTTACCTGTGGCTTATTTATAGTGCTTAGGCTGATTGCAAAGTGAACTAATTATCTAAAACAGTTTTCACATGTGACAGTGTGCCAGACAGTTGGCAAAATAGTGTAAATAATAGCCATACATGTGTATAGTTTTGCTAGGAGTGTGTTGATCATTTGAAAATTGAGTGTAAAGCAGCGAGTTCTGTTTACAGTTCCGCAAAAAGAGTGCTGTGCAGTGGATTGTACCTACAGTTTTGCAAAGTGTGTGTTACAAAATTGCAAACTGAGTGCAAAGCAGTGTTTGTGCTTTTAGTTTTGCAAACTCAGTGAGTGGTTTTGCTATAAGTATTAATAGTTTTAGAAATTGTGCTATAAGAATCACGGTTAGGGTTTAAGCATTCAGAAAAAACTGTAATGTGGTTCCTAGTTGAGATGAGCCACTGTTCATGTTGATTCAGAGTTGGCGTCGTCTCTTCACAAATTTTCGGTCATCTGAAATACAAAGCATCAACAGCAGAATATTTTTAAAAAGTGTCTTCTGTTTCTTTATTTAAAAAATGTTCATAGTTAAAATATGAAATGTTGCAGCAATACAAGTCTGGAGACTTTTACTCTAAAATAAGGAATATACATGCTTACAAATGTCAGTGTGTTTATGTGGTTATAATGTGAAACATGCAAATATCACACAAGCCTTACATTGAAAAGGATTGCACTGCATTACATAAAGCAGAACAAAATAAAAATATTAAACTTTCACTTAAATAAATACTGAAATGCTACTTAAATATGCTAATAAATAATAATGACTTTCCAAATTTTATAAACAGACACTGTGTTTTCAGGCTGAAGAGAGGCATTTTATTTTAAATGAAGCAAAACATACATTTCAAGATGTACTTGTGATGCTAAAGCTCAATGAAGGTCTGGTCCATATTAACAATAATATTTCATTGGTCAAAAACAGCAAAAAACAGGTTAACATCCATGTTTTTGAAGTCAATATGAAATCAAAATTTACCCTTCCTTAACTATTCCAAACTGTAACCTTTTTTGAAATCAATTCCTGGTGGATAAAATCAATTGGGAATGAAATCAATAGAAGTTAAGTGGGTTGGGAAAGTTGGTTCATGTTGACTTTAGCAACCATAACTTGACAAAAGGTTAGTCGTGGTGAATCAGGAGTGACTCCTGTATGTCATACACACAGAGAAGAACAATAATAAAGAGGATTCATTCCTGCATTTAAATGAAGTTGTCTCTCCAGTAATAATGATCTGCCTGAGCTTGTGACTGAGATATTGAGAGATTCTAGGAAGATGCTGAAGTTTTCTGACCGTCACAACAAATGAATCAGACTGAAGTTTCTTCCTCTTCAACAGATGTAACTGTTAAACACACACAATAACAATCATTTACTCATGGGTATATTTGTTTTTTTCTGCATTTATTGCTTTTATGAACTACAATCATCTTTTAACTATATGAACTTAACCAAATCTGACTAGAGAAACAGACAAAAAAGCATGTGTGTGTCAGTGAGGGAATATGTGTATTTGCAGGGGATAATTCACACAAGTGACAGATTCAATTCAGAATTTGTAAATCAATTTCACAAAACTGTTTTTGAAGTAGCTTTACAAAGAACAATCCTGAATGTGACGTCACATAATATTAATGATTATTTTGACTGATTTGTTGGTCAATTAAATAATAATGATAATAATGACTTGTAATAAATCACTGGGGTGTTTTACCTCTCATTCTGCAGCATTTGTAAATCAGCACGACTGTCACTAGCAGATATGGACAAGCTGCCAGTACAGAACTGAGTATGTTGAGGACAGAGATCTGAGAGTCTGAATGAGAGCCTGAAAAAGAGACACACAAGCACTTTATCATGAACTATATCTGAACGAGGGCATATGAAGACATAAATCACTCACAGTTTCATTGACTCTCACCTCTGACTGAGATCCAGCTCTTGGGCGACTCTCCTCTCTGTGTGTGTTTGCAGAAGTAGAAACCCTCATGTGACTTTGAGACAGTAGAGATGATCATCTCTGTAGTTTGACTCTGGATGAGTGATCCATCTTTATAGAAATCAGCTCTGAGGTTTGATGGGTTTGAATGTTGATCTAAACAGTGTAGAGTCAGATTATCTCCTTCAGTCACAGGATGAACAGGACTCTCCAGAATCACATCAGCTACAGAAACACAGGAAACATGCAATAAAATGGTAAACATGGTAAACCATAGAGTGTTTTTTTTTTACCCACTTACAAAATAAAAATAGATGTTCATATTTTCCACTGCCCACTGGTTCTGAGTATTTTGGTGTATTGCTATGATGGTCTGGCTGGTTTTTTACTGGCCAAAGTCACGACTGTATCTAATGCTTCCTGCTCTTGTTAACTTTCTTCATGCATTGATTGTAAACTGTCAGTGAAATGAACAAATACAGAAACACAGACTCACAGTGTACAGTGATATTAACAGGATGATATTTCTCTCCAGATTCAGACTGACACCAGTACACTCCTGTGTCTGATGTGAAGGTGAAGCTGATTGTACATGTAGATCCTGTTTGTGATCCAAACACTGATGATGAACAATCTTCCAGCCCCAAACTGTCAGTGTATCTTCTGACTGTCCATCCATCAGAGTTACTCTTGTTCTCACAGCTCAGAGAGAGAGAGACTTTGTTGAGTTCTGCTGGGACTGATGATCAGAGAGACTGGAGGAGAAACACCTGACAACACAATTACAGCTATAATTTAGAAATGTTTGAGAACATATTTAATTTCCTTTATTAAAGACAAACTAATCGTTTAAGTTCTGCATGAACTCACCAGTGACCCACAGTGGTTGTGTGTTGCTGTATGGTGTTTTATATTTTCCTCTCTCTGCTCTGCACACATAAACTCCTGTGTGGTTTAGAGCAGCAGAACTGACAGTGTATTTTCCTCCAGCTCCTCTGCTGCTGTCTGAGAGCAGCTTATAGCGATCACTGAGGTCTGAAAAATACGAGAATGTGAAGTTAACACCTTAAAGAACGACTTCTATTGGATCTGGCCCTTATAAATGACATTTGTAACAAAACTTGAACCTGAATAAACTCTGTTACATTGGTGTAACTCAATATGTTCAGGTTGTTTTAATCAGGGTTTGATCAATGGCTCTTATGTTGTTACAGAGGAGTGACTGTAATGGAGGATTGGGTTCTCAAAGTAGGTTTCAATGTCTGGTGCCCATGAAAGTTTTAGGCAGCGAAGCATGTGCCCTACATGGTCTGTGTCTGGATTCAGACATATTAAATTATATATTTCACTTCAATAAAACCAGTTAATTCAGATGAATCAAATTATATAACTGACCCGATGAGACAGTTTGAGTGAACCAGCTGAATGTCCAGCCTGTAGAGGAGATGTTAACCTCACAGATCAGAGTCACTGGATCTCCTTCAGTCAACCACTTCTGAGGAGAAACACTTAAAACTGCTCTGGGATCTGAAATTGAGAAATCACTCATTAATAACATGTTAAACTTGTGTGTGTTTATGAAGAGATGATCAAACTCACCTGATACTGTCATTGTAACTTCATCACTGAGTTGTGAGCTGCGTCGTGATCCTTCAGTCTCTGTTCTATCACAGAAGTATTTACCAGCGTCAGACTCAGAAACAGACCTGAATGTGTGTTCCTGTAGTTCACTGGAAACTCTGGTTGAACCTTCTTTGTACCAGTAGTACCTCCAGCTAGTGACTCCTTCAGCATCAATATCACATCTGAGAGTGACTGTCTCTCCTCTGAATACATGATGATCAGGTTTAATGGACACTTTGGGTTTTGGTCTTTCTGTATGATGACAACAATAAACAATGAAAGGTCTGTCCCACAGACAGAAATGTGGGTTCTGGGCCTGTATTTATCAAGCCTCTGAGAATTACTCAGAACAATGCTAAGAATTGACTTAAGAGTAAAAAAATTCTTGGCTCAAAGCTGCACTTAAAAGTTAGTAACTAGTGAACATCTACTGAACACTAACTACTGAAGACTAACTAGTGAACACTAACTAGTGAACACTAACTAGTGAACACTAACTAGTGAACACTAACTAGTGAACACTAACTAGTGAACACTAACTAGTGAACACTAACTAGTGAACACTAACTAGTGAACACTAACTAGTGAACACTAGTGAAGACTAACTAGTGAAGACTAACTAGTGAACGTCTACTGAAGACTAACTAGTGAACACTAACTAGTGAACGTCTACTGAAGACTAACTAGTGAAGACTAACTAGTGAACATCTACTGAACACTAACTAGTGAAGACTAACAAGTGAACATCTACTGAAGACTAACTAGTGAAGACTAACTAGTGAAGACTAACTAGTGAACATCTACTGAAGACTAACTAGTGAACACTAACTAGTGAACACTAACTAGTGAACACTAACTAGTGAACACTAACTAGTGAACACTAACTAGTGAACGTCTACTGAAGACTAACTAGTGAAGACTAACTAGTGAACATCTACTGAACACTAACTAGTGAAGACTAACAAGTGAACATCTACTGAAGACTAACTAGTGAAGACTAACTAGTGAAGACTAACTAGTGAAGACTAACTAGTGAACATCTACTGAAGACTAACTAGTGAACACTAACTAGTGAACATCTACTGAAGACTAACTAGTGAACACTAACTAGTGAAGACTAACTAAGTAGTGAAGACTACTGAGAAGTGAACACTAACTAGTGAACACTAAGATCAATCTTAAGATCAATCTTGAGAAAAAAAGATAAGAACAATCTTTAAAAAAGTTAGTGAAGACTAACTAGTGAACACTAACTGGTGAACACTAACTAGTGAACATCTACTGAAGACTAACTACTGAAGACTAACTACTGAAGACTAACTACTGAAGACTAACTAACTAGTGAACACTAACTACTGAACACTAACTACTGAACACTAACTACTGAACACTAACTAGTCAATATCTACTGAAGACTAGTGAACATATACTGAAGACTAACTAGTGAAGACTAACTAGTGAAGACTAACTAGTGAAGACTAACTAGTGAAGACTAACTAGGCAATATCTACTGAAGACTAGTGAACATCTACTGAAGACTAACTGGTGAAGACTAACTGGTGAAGACTAACTGGTGAAGACTAACTGGTGAAGACTAACTAAGTAGTGAAGACTACTGAGAAGTGAACACTAACTAGTGAACACTAAGATCAATCTTAAGATCAATCTTGAGAAAAAAAGATAAGAACAATCTTTAAAAAAGTTAGTGAAGACTAACTAGTGAACACTAACTGGTGAACACTAACTAGTGAACATCTACTGAAGACTAACTACTGAAGACTAACTACTGAAGACTAACTACTGAAGACTAACTAACTAGTGAACACTAACTACTGAACACTAACTACTGAACACTAACTAGTCAATATCTACTGAAGACTAGTGAACATATACTGAAGACTAACTAGTGAAGACTAACTAGTGAAGACTAACTAGTGAAGACTAACTAGGCAATATCTACTGAAGACTAGTGAACATCTACTGAAGACTAACTGGTGAAGACTAACTGGTGAAGACTAACTGGTGAAGACTAACTGGTGAAGACTAACTGGTGAAGACTAACTGGTGAAGACTAACTGGTGAAGACTAACTGGTGAAGACTAACTGGTGAACATCTACTGAATACTAACTAGTGAACATCTACTGAAGACTAACTAGTGAACATCTACTGAAGACTAACTAGTGAACACTAACTAGTGAAGACTACTGAGAAGTGAACATCTACTGAACACTAACTAGTGAAGACTAACTAGTGAAGACTAACTAGTGAAGACTAACTAGTGAAGACTAACTAGTGAAGACTAACTAGTGAAGACTAACTAGTGAAGACTAACTAGTGAAGACTAACTAGTGAAGACTAACTAGTGAAGACTAACTAGTGAAGACTGACTAGTGAAGACTAACTAGTGAACACTGACTAGTGAAGACTAACTAATGAACACTGACTAGTGAAGACTAACTAGTGAACACTGACTAGTGAACACTGACTAGTGAACATCTACTGAAGACTAACTGGTGAAGACTAACTGGTGAACATCTACTGAGGACTAACTGGTGAACATCTACTGAAGACTAACTACTGAACACTAACTAGTGAACACTAACTAGTGAACACTAACTAGTGAACACTAACTAGTGAACACTAACTAGTCAATATCTACTGAAGACTAGTGAACATCTACTGAAGACTAACTGGTGAACATCTACTGAAGACTAACTGGTGAACATCTACTGAAGACTAACTGGTGAACATCTACTGAAGACTAACTAGTGAACATCTACTGAACACTAACACTATAGTGAACATCTACTTAACACTAACTAGTGAACACTAACTAGTGAACACTAACTAGTGAACACTAACTAGTGAAGACTACTGAGAAGTGAACATCTACTGAACACTAACTAGTGAAGACTAACTAACTAGTGAAGACTAACTAGTGAAGACTAACTAGTGAAGACTAACTAAGTAGTGAAGACTACTGAGAAGTGAACACTAACTAGTGAACACTAAGATCAATCTTAAGATCAATCTTGAGAAAAAAAGATAAGAACAATCTTTAAAAAAAGTTAGTGAAGACTAACTAGTGAACACTAACTGGTGAACACTAACTAGTGAACATCTACTGAAGACTAACTACTGAAGACTAACTACTGAAGACTAACTAACTAGTGAACACTAACTAGTGAACACTAACTACTGAACACTAACTAGTCAATATCTACTGAAGACTAGTGAACATATACTGAAGACTAACTAGTGAAGACTAACTAGTGAAGACTAACTAGTGAAGACTAACTAGGCAATATCTACTGAAGACTAGTGAATATCTACTGAAGACTAGTGAACATCTACTGAAGACTAACTGGTGAAGACTAACTGGTGAAGACTAACTGGTGAAGACTAACTGGTGAAGACTAACTGGTGAAGACTAACTGGTGAAGACTAACTGGTGAAGACTAACTGGTGAACATCTACTGAAGACTAACTGGTGAACACCTACTGAAGACTAACTAGTGAACATCTACTGAAGACTAACTAGTGAACATCTACTGAACACTAACACTATAGTGAACATCTACTGAACACTAACTAGTGAACACTAACTAGTGAAGACTACTGAGAAGTGAACATCTACTGAACACTAACTAGTGAAGACTAATTAACTAGTGAACACTAACTAGTGAACACTAACTAGTGAACACTAACTAGTGAACACTAACTAGTGAACACTAACTAGTGAACACTAACTAGTGAACACTAACTAGTGAACACTACTGAAGACTAACTAGTCAATATCTACTGAAGACTAACTAGTGAAGACTAACTGGTGAAGACTAACTGGTGAAGACTAACTGGTGAAGACCTACTGAAGACTAACTAGTGAACACTAACTAGTGAACACTAACTAGTGAACACTAACTAGTGAACACTACTGAAGACTAACTAGTCAATATCTACTGAAGACTAACTGGTGAAGACTAACTGGTGAAGACCTACTGAAGACTAACTAGTGAACACTAACTAGTGAACACTAACTAGTGAACACTAACTAGTGAACACTAACTAGTGAACACTAACTAGTGAACACTAACTAGTCAATATCTACTGAAGACTAGTGAAGACTAACTAGTGAAGACTAACTAGTGAAGACTAACTAGTGAAGACTAACTAGTGAAGACTAACTAGTGAACACTACTGAAGACTAACTAGTCAATATCTACTGAAGACTAGTGAACATCTACTGAAGACTAACTGGTGAAGACTACTGAAGACTAACTAGTCAATATCTACTGAAGACTAACTGGTGAACACCTACTGAAGACTAACTAGTGAACACTAACTAGTGAACACTAACTAGTGAACACTAACTA
The DNA here is from genome assembly GCA_037950675.1 of Hypophthalmichthys molitrix. NCBI lineage: Eukaryota > Metazoa > Chordata > Actinopteri > Cypriniformes > Xenocyprididae > Hypophthalmichthys > Hypophthalmichthys molitrix. The sequence continues at coordinate 38,117,242 of CM075494.1, forward strand.
GTGAACACTAACTAGTGAACACTAACTAGTGAACACTAACTAGTGAACACTACTGAAGACTAACTAGTGAACACTACTGAAGACTAACTAGTGAACACTAACTAGTGAACACTAACTAGTGAACACTAACTAGTGAACACTAACTAGTGAACACTACTGAAGACTAACTAGTGAACACTAACTAGTGAACACTAACTACTGAACACTACTGAAGACTAACTAGTCAATATCTACTGAAGACTAACTAGTGAAAACTAACTAGTGAAAACTAACTAGTGAAAACTAACTAGTGAACACTAACTAGTGAACACTAACTAGTGAACACTAACTAGTGAACACTAACTAGTGAACACTACTGAAGACTAACTAGTGAACACTACTGAAGACTAACTAGTGAACACTACTGAAGACTAACTAGTGAACACTACTGAAGACTAACTAGTGAACACTAACTAGTGAACACTACTGAAGACTAACTAGTGAACACTAACTAGTGAACACTAACTACTGAACACTACTGAAGACTAACTAGTCAATATCTACTGAAGACTAACTAGTGAAAACTAACTAGTGAACACTAACTAGTGAACACTAACTAGTGAACACTAACTAGTGAACACTACTGAAGACTAACTAGTGAACACTACTGAAGACTAACTAGTGAACACTACTGAAGACTAACTAGTGAACACTAACTAGTGAACACTAACTAGTGAACACTACTGAAGACTAACTAGTGAACACTAACTAGTGAACACTAACTACTGAACACTACTGAAGACTAACTAGTCAATATCTACTGAAGACTAACTAGTGAAAACTAACTAGTGAAAACTAACTAGTGAAAACTAACTAGTGAAAACTAACTAGTGAACACTAACTAGTGAACACTAACTAGTGAACACTAACTACTGAACACTAACTACTGAACACTAACTACTGAACACTACTGAAGACTAGTGAACATCTACTGAAGACTAACTGGTGAAGACTAACTGGTGAAGACTAACTGGTGAAGACTAACTGGTGAAGACTAACTAGTGAACACTAACTAGTGAACACTAACTAGTGAACACCTACTGAAGACTAACTAGTGAAGACTAACTAGTGAATATCTATTTAAGGCATCATGGACAGCAAACTGTACAAAACAAACCAACAGAACTGATTCAACAAACACTATTAAAAAGCACAAAACTGAGTGACTGAACAAACAGACTGACCCAAACACAACTGAGTTCATTTCTCTTTCACAAACAGCACTAACTGCACACTTAATCTCTCGTCTTTCACTCATATATCATCAACTAGAGCTGGATCTGAAACTCTGAGAGCAGCATGAAAAAGAAAAAATCTAAGAACATTAAATAACTTTAGATCCTTTACATAAAATAAGAGCAATGAACATCCACTGAAACACATACGGAGGAAATAATACTTACGGAGCACAAGAGGAAGTTGACTGAGCTCCATACTGACTGAATAATGACAGACAGTTAAAGACACAGACTGAGTTAAAGCCTCAAGAATTCCTGATACCTACATGAACTCACAAATACCAGGATACATGAACAAAGCTAGACAAAAGAAACAATGGAAACGTGGGCTATATACACATGGACTAATGACTAACATGAAACACCTGAACACAATGAACTAGAGAACATGACACATAAAACAAGGGAACCAATCAGAACATGACACATGAGACAAGGGAATCACGTGACGGGATAAGGGAATCACATGACAAAACCAGGAAACAAAGGAACCATGACCACCATAAAAAAGGATATGAACCATGAATGTGGAACCAAAACCCAAAACAGATGTGACACATCCCCGCTCTAAGGGCAGCTCCAGACGCCCTATTCGAAAATAACAACTGAACATAAACCAGAACACAAAAAGTCCAGGAGGAAGGATGGAGGACCAGGCCTGGAAAGGTGAACTGGACCTGGATCATGGCATGGTGATGGGCCTGATTATAATCTGCTTTCCCTTAATGGATAAAATATCATTTTTGTGAAGAAAATTAGAAAAGACTTAAATATCATCAATGGACACGATATGTACCCTAAATTGGCAATTGAATGGCTCACATCAGACATTTTCAGATCATGTTTTATTCATGCTTCATACAGAATGACACTCAAGAATACACATAATCTGAATTAGTGGTGCTCACTAAGCGTCTGTATCATTGCTCATACTTGGGGTCAAAGGTTTTTCATAAATTTTTTATCTTATTACAGATTTTCTCAATTACTTAGACACTAAAATCAATTATTTTGGTCAAATTTCATCAACACAACACCATTTTCTAAAAGATTCCTCTAACACTGTTCTTGTGTTTCACAACTCTAAACACATAATCAGGACTTGACACCATGTGTTCATGTTCAGTAGAGTTAAAAACCATCACAGCGTCACACAAGCAGTTCTCGTATGAACACTAGTATAGTTTCACACGCCAGTCAGAACCACAGGATGTGTAAAAATAATCATGTGTGAATTCTGTACAAAAGAAATGCATGTTCAAGAATTGTTTGAAATTGTAGTTATATATATATATATATATATATATTTTTTTTTTTTTCTCTCCATAATAACTGTTATAACTTCTGTGGATTACAGTATACTGTCAACACCACAAGCCGGACTGTCCAAGCATCAATCTCTCGTCCCACTGCAGTCCCTGAGTCACGGGCATCTTCAGTTACCAGAGAAACTGTTCAGTGTAAGTAGGCCATGTCACTGTTAGACTAAGACCATAATCGATAGGTTTATTCATGTATTAGCCTATTTTGTGATGTCAACCCCTTGCATGTACTGTACTAAAATATTTGAAGCATATATATATATATATATATATATATATATATATATATATATATATATGTTATTTAAGTTGAATTGTTGGGTGGGGGAAAGGCTGCCTGAATGCTGAACAGTTTCTCTGACAACTGAAGATGTCCACGACTCAGGCAGAGGGACTGCAGTGGGACGAGGGTTTGACGCTTTGACGGCCCGGCTTGTGGTGTTCTGCACTTGTTGTTCCAAGGCTGTGGCAGCTTCCCGCAAAAGCTGGCTTACAGATTTCGCCATCATGATTCATCTCGAATACAATATGATCACGACCAGTGGCAGCTCATCAGGGGAGGCAAGGGAGGCACAGCCTACCCAAAATTTTGAGCTGAAAATGGAAGGATGATTTAATGTTAATAAAATTCCCAGTTGTTCATTTTATTTCATGTCTCAAAATGTGTATTTTTTGTTTGTAATTTCACTGCATATACATGTTACTGAAATCAAAAGCACCGCTGTTTTTTCACGAACGTGACAAATCTGCCGATGTGAACCGCTAAAGCCAGAGACACACATGACGACTAGCTAAAACATTCTAAGACTGAGCTCAACACACAAAGACTGTTTCCTTCGACTGAAGCAGATTTAAATAAACACCGACTGAACACAACTGGCTCTGATGATTGGACATGATCAGTCGTAAGTATCAAATTACATTCATAAATGGCCTTACAATCGTTAAGTGTGTCCCCGGCTTAAGGGGATAGAGCTGGGCTTGGTCTTGTGCCTCAGCTGGTAAAAAATTAGCCAATCACCATCGAGTGTTTTACATTCAGTGCTTAGGAGAGTTAAGAAAAGACACATCGCAGGGGAGGCTAGCCTCCCTTGGTCTATCAACCAATCATCATCAAAATTATTTGGCAAAAAAAGGCAATCTACAGCTACAGGTTTTAGAAAAACAAAAAAGCTCACAGAAAAAAGAATACATTGACAACAACATATTAATAGTTCACCGGATCTCTTTTGTTTTCACATGTGGTTATGATTTCTTTGCATGATTTGGTGTGTTTCATTGCGTTATCACAAATAAAACAACTGAATCTAAGCCCAACTACGCAATGTTCTTACAAAATCTTTAACACATTTTTATTAATATTTGTATAAAGGGAGATGTCGTCATTTTTTCCTAGGCTGATAAATTGCAATAAATTCAAAACAACATTTCCAAAACTGGTAAGTTATGTTGCTTGTCGTTCCCCCCTCAAAAACCTTTTCACATGATGAACACAAAAGACACAACCAATTGCACAACATTTTTTTTTTTACTGTGTTATGAAATTGTATTCATTCATAACAGTAAAAAAAAAGAAAAAAAAAGCAGCTCTTTGGTCTGGGTCAGGCCAGAGAATCATCTTCATGACTGCCTGATCCACCCCTGGCACGCATATGTCTAGGCAGGCTTCTTCCATGGCCTGGAGGAGGTGAACACGGATATAAGGTTCTCGGTCCTCCTCTATCAGAAAAAACTCCTCTATCGGGTTTAGAACTAAAACTCTATCTGTATGCGAGGTAATTTGATGCATTTCTTTAAGTCAAGTCAAGTCACCTTTATTTATATAGCGCTTTTTACAATGCAGATTGTGTCAAAGCAGCTTAACATTGATAACTGGTATATAATTCAGGCTGCACAGCAGCTCTTAAAGAATAGTGTCAATGTCGGCAGATCAAAGCACTGTTGAATATCAAATGTCAAGTGTCCCCAACTAAGCAAGCCAAAGGCGACAGCGGCAAGGAACCCAAACTCCAACAGGTGACATCAGATGGCAAACAGGTGGCAAATAGACTTCTGTGTTAAAATGGAGAAAAAAACCTTGGGAGAAACCAGGCTTAGTCGGGGGGCCAGTTCTCCTCTGGCGAACAGTGCTTTGTTACGATTCAGGTTGCTATCTTATGTCTGATAGGATCGCAACATTCAAAGTATTTTTTCCAGTTCAGTCCAGTTGAGGATCGTATTCATCACACCGGTATGGACGGTTTGTTGAGGAGCTGTGCCACTGGCTGTTGTGTCGATGAGGCCTTCACAATGGATGATCTAGTTGACTCAATCTCTGCTGATACTTCAGGGCTGATACTTGTGGTCGCGTCAAGGCGCCGGTCCTCGGTCTCACCTGGATACGGCCCGGATCTGGTTGACTACGGTAGACCTCGGGATAAACAGAAAGACTAATATTAGCGTAGATGCCATTCTTCTTCTGATGTAACGAGTACATCTGGTGTTATAGGAAGTGTTCCCGGTTCCGGCTGACCTAATTTATGCAGCCTAATAATCCTTTAACGGATTTGAAAATATAAATTGATAATGTGTTATGTGTATGCCAGGTTAAAGAGATGCGTTTTTAGTCTAGATTTAAACTGACAGAGTGTGTCTGCCTCCCGAACAATGCTTGGAAGATTGTTCCAGAGTTTAGGTGCCAGATAGGAGAAGGATCTACCACCTGCGGTTGATTTTGATATTCTAGGTATTATCAGCTGGCCTGAATTCTGAGATCGCAATAGACGTGAAGGACTATAATGCTTTAAGAGCTCGCTCAGGTACTGGGGAGCTAAACCATTTAGTGCTTTGTAAGTAATTAGCAAGATTTTAAAATCTATACGATGTTTAACAGGAAGCCAATGCAGTGTTGACAGAACTGGGCTAATATGGTCATACTTCCTAGTTCTAGTAAGAACTCTAGCTGCTGCATTTTGTACGAGCTGTAGTTTATTAATCAAGCGAGCGGAACAACCACCCAGTAGAGCGTTACAGTAATCTAGCCTTGAGGTCATGAACGCATGAACTAACTGTTCTGCATTTTTCATTGAGAGCATATGTCGTAGTTTAGATATATTTTTAAGATGGAAGAATGCGGTTTTACAGATGCTAGTAACATGGCCTTCAAATGAAAGATTGGTATCAAAGAGCACACCCAGGTTCCTAACGGACGACGAAGACTTAACAGAGCAGCCATCAAGTGTTAGACAGTATTCTAGGTTATTACGTGAAGAGGTTTTTGGTCCAAAAATTAGAATCTCTGTTTTTTCTGAATTTAGAAGTAGGAAATTACTGGTCATCCAATTTTTTATATCAGCTATGCATTCTGTTAATTTTGTGAGTTGGTAAGTTTCGTCAGGGCGCGAAGAAATATAGAGCTGAGTATCATCAGCGTAACAGTGAAAACTGTTACGCTGTTACGCTTTATTACAGTAGCATAGTGCAACAGTGTATGTGTTGTCACAGCACAGAGTACAGCACTCAAAAGTTACTGTACAGAGCAGTCTTACTGTAAGTACACCTACCTGTTTTCCTCCCTGAAGGTTCTGATGATGGAGGCGATGGTGAAGCCACTCAAATTTGGCTGTACTCGTTGCCCAGCCTCCCTCATAGTCATACCATGGACAAGGACAAGGTCAACTAAAGTGGCTTGAATTTCATCCGAGATTGATTTTCTCCTTGCCCGTCCCCTTCCTTGTTCTCGTCCTCCTTCTCCACCTCCTCTTCCTCCTCCTCCTCCTTTTCCTCCTCTTCCTCCTTTTCCTCCTCTTCCTCCTCCTCTCCCTCCTCGACCTATCCCTTCATTTCTCTGTGGATCCATTGTTCCAAAACTCAATGTACTGATTCAGGCCCTTTTATCTATCTATAGAAAGATCTGATTGATGTGTGTTCAATTTTGACTCTTAGTGTTTTTACCTGGAGAATTGTGTGCTAACTGAGCTCAAGCTGTGCCGACTTAAGTGAACAGTATTGAATGGTAGTGCTTTCAAAATGACCTCATGGTGTACACAATAAGAAATTAAGGGAATTGTGTGTAGAGTTTTGCAGTGACAGTTCAACAAATCTGTGTCAAAACATGGGAGTAGTGTTTGGAGTTTAGGGAATTGGGTGTGCTTTTTGATAAATGGCATTATGGTTTTGAAATTTTAGTTCAAAAGCCTGGTTATAGTGTTTTAGCAATAGAGAAAAACTGTAATTAAATGATTTTATTATAATTACATTACATGATTGGTGTCATGCTGCTGTGTCTTCTCCCTTGCAGGCTCACTATTGGATGATTCAGAGGTTGAGGGCGGCCATTTTGGGTTGACATCATTGTAGTCCTTAGTTCACAACACTTAAGTGCCACTTCAGTCAGCACTTAAGAATCAGTCTTAGACTTTGCTGAAAGTTGCTTTTTCTTCTTTAGTCTTCTACTTTTAGAAATGTTTTTTGACACTTAAGTCAATGCTTAAGACAATTCTTACAAGCATTTCTGAGAAGTTTTATACATATAGGCCCAGCTCATTAACAGGTTCCTTTCATTATTGTAACCAGAATGAGTATGCTATGCCTTTAAGGGGCAGGTGACGTGATAGGGCAGATGATTTTAAAGTCTCGCAGGCTTTAATGAAACTGCGTTTGCTCGCGTTTGTTCTCGTTCTCCGCTTGATGAACGAGTGTGTGTGGGGTTCTCCCTGGCGCATTGGAAGAACTGCTTGTGTGTGATTGCTGCTCTCGATAATTTACTGTGAGTAAACATGATTTTTTTATTCATAGGAGTAGATTTTAATGAGAAACGTTAGTCTAATATGCCTGTTAATGTGTTTTAGGATTATTTCTGGTTGACGACCTGTTGATCTGAAAACGCTGTGAGCGTGCAATTCTGCTTTGGGGTTCAGCTACCCAATGTGAGTGTATGGTCAAGTTTATTGACGAGTCGTAAATGATATGAAATGTGGTGCTATAAATTTAGGATGTTATTTTAGGGTCACCTTGTGTTTATACTCTGAGTTACGAGTGCCAGCATCCATGGACAATCATACAGAATAGTCTGCGTTGAAATCCACTTCTGCCTTTAATGAGAGCGTATTGTTAGAAGGTACGTGAGTATTTTATGTTTTAAGGTGGTATATGATGATTTTATGTGTAATAAAAATGTGAAATGGTTTGAATTACAGGTTTCAAATCTTCCTTCGGGTTTAGCGCCACCGTTTCCTTCCCACTAAAAATGGAGGTTTATTTAGTGTGTTGTTAGTTTATATTTATTGTATTGGGTTTTATGTTATAATTTCTGGTGATTTTTACGGTATTCATTTTGTTGTATAATCTTTGTTTTATTTATTGGTGTACCACTGTATGGGAGGTCTTATTTTGGTTTATGATTTGGTTTGCGTGTTTCAGTGTTTTTGATTTATTTTGGGTTTTGTGTTTCCTCCCGTGTAGTGTGTGTTCCAGTTTATGATTCGAGTTGATTTGCTTCAATTTGGGTATCATATTTGTTTTTGTTATTTGATTGATAACTTACATTTTGGTTTATTTTATTTTATTTATTTTCATTATAATAGTTTCATTGTTTTCCCTTTTATATAATATAATTTGAGAACCCAATTTTGGTTTATGGATTTGGACGCTAAATTCAATATTGGTTTGTTTTTGTGATTTTGTTTATTTGATTAAATCAAAACTGATTTGTGTTGAATATTGTTTTTTTATTTTGATTTGTTTATTTTCTTCTCTATTTACATTTTAATATCCATATTGTTGCTTACCAGATTATTGTAATAATACTATATGTGGAGAAGGATTGTATCTGCCTATTTAATAAAGTGTAACCCTTTTTGTACTCTTGCTTCTAGTTCATTTGTTTGAACTACCTGTGTTAAAAATACTATTGTTAGGGTCCCCTACACCAGAAAAGTGGGGGTGGCGTAGTCAATCTGGTCGACATTCCTAACAGCCATATACTCCAGGTCACATTATTTTCAGCCAAAGTTTTCAAATTATCTGCTCTTCACATAAAAATGCCTACTGTCAATGACATTAGAAACATGAAATATGGATGCTAGTGTTCAACCTTTATGCATCTGCTCATTTATCTTGAATTGTGTTATCACTGCGGTGAGTTTTAAATGCTCAAAAGCGCCTCTATTGTAGGACTAATGGCATAGACGAGATCAAAATGAAACATTTGGTTCTCCTCTTCACTTCAAAGAAGCTAGATATTTTACTTTATAACTTGTAAAATATGTAAAAAAAAGTTGTTTTTTTTTAACACAAACACATTGCTTCGCTTCAGAAGGCCTTTATTAACCCCACCGGAGCCGTGTTGAGTCCGTTTATGATGGATGGAGGCACTTTATTCAGCTCTTCTTCAGCTCATACTCGTGGGTCCCGTTCACTGGCATTATAAAGCTTGGATGCGTCAAGATATTTATTAAAATATGTTTATCAGAAAAAAGAAAGTCATATACAGCTAGGATGGCTTGAGGGTGAGTAAATAGTATTATGAATTCACGCTGACCATTTATGTTTTCTCAGCCTCAGAAAATAACGGACGCTCTCTGAGAGCAGAGCTGCAGTGAGGCCGTGGGGGAGGGGAAAGAACAGACTCCAGAGTGAAGACAGAAAACGATTCCAAAAAGATTCGACTCCGTGGCGTCAGGAATTGAGTCTCGTGATTCAGCTCCAAATCCGAGGCCTGAAATGTCTGTGCGTGATAAATTACGGTGTTCATTTCCTCGATTACAAACCCTGAGATAGCCATAACAGCAAGTAGTGTGGATTTTGATTAATCCCAGATTACCAGTCTCTCAAATCTTGCGATTCTGTGCATCAAAAGACTCGTTTAGATTAATTCACTAATAATTCATTCGGTGACACTTCTGTTGGTTACATCTTTACACCAGTTGGTGGCTACCATTGAGTGGCTTTTTTAGTATTTTAAGTGAGTTGGAATCATTCAAAATTATTTAAAATAACCTGCATATTTAAAAGATAACTTATTTTTAACTGATAAACACTATAAAAACAGAAAAGACATAAAAGCGATTGCTGGTATAGGCTACTGGAAATCTCTGAACAGATCCAGTACTGTATGTAATCAGAAAAATCCTGTATCCGAAAATCTCCGTGCATCTCAAGTGTGTGGACGTGTACGGGATTCCCCACGCCTGACTGGGAAATTTTCGCACACAGTCATACACCTCAAGTTTCACTAAAATTTCCAATGTCCGATTTAACCCAGAAATTGGACTTTTCATACCGTGCATGTTACAGCATCATAGACTGGCTTCATGTGTAAAAGCTGCTCCCAGACAACATTACGTTACTTCCTAAGGCAGCCCACCTTGTTTTGGCCAAATGTATCCTTAATGAAGAATGCCCAGAATGCTTTGTGACAAGCTCAAAGAAATAAAAAGTGCATCCAAGATGGCGGAGAGGAAACTAGCTCTATTCAATTTGAATGGACTGCTTTTAAGGGTTCCTATCATGGGATAATTTTATGGATTCAGTTTTAATTAATTTTATTTTAATTCAATTTTATGAATTACACATTTTGTAAACATTCTTTATCACTAGGAAAAAAAATGAAATAACCAATTAAAAATGAAAATATTATGCAATCATTTAAGACATTTCTCTTTATTTAGAACCTTTTTGCCACATTTTCATATGTTTTTTTTTTTTGAGTCAAGAACCCTGGGGTTCTATATAGAACACCACTGATCCATTTTTTCTAGAAGTAGATTTATTGAAGAAAAAAAAAGTGCCATGTATATGAGCCATATTGAGTTGTTTTGATTGATTTGGAAGTGATTTTAAGTTGCATTGATTGGCCTACTTGGTTTGGAACAGAGCTTAATATCTACAATGTGTGCTGCTCTTGTCTATATTACAAATTGATTGCATATAAAGCATCAGAGTAGATTTGAAAGTTCATGTTTGTTGATCGGTCTTCTTAGATAACAAGCCAAAGTGAAAGTTTCAAGACATCTGCAACCCAACCTTCTGGGTTCCTCTCAAATCAATGGCAACATGCTCTCAAAACAGCATCAAAACAGCTTTTCCTCAGTCAGGCTTTTTTCATTTTTATGCTGTACACCAACGTCACTACATACAAAGCATCTTTCTTAAATCGTCATATCTCTGGCTGCTGTCTTAAAGGTTTGAGCTGAAGTGATAAAGTATCCTGACTGGAAGCCGTGCTTTTGACATCATCAATAATGGATCCTTCCAAGGCCGCACTGTCTCTTCTGTTATTCTGGTCCTCTTTATCACCATCATCGTCATCCTCAGGTTCCTCTTTATCCATGAAGGCTACTTCGTTCTCATAACAAAAAGAGTTCGAGCTAGATGTGATGTACTTCAAATCTCGAGCACCGCATTGATGCGTGCTGGGAACCTCGTATGTGTTCTCAAAGTGCAAATAGCCCACTCTATAATGATTTTTCTCCTCAAAGAGGACTGGCTCAAAACGATGACCCCACAGGATTTTGCTCGTCACGTAAGAGCTGCGACACTGAGTGGTCATGGCCGTAGCTTCCACCATGCCTTCCAAAATCACGACTATCTCCAGCTCTGAACTTTCCAGTTCCTGTTTGTTCATGTCATAGAATGGACTGTCCTTATCAGTCTCATGGATGATGGTGATGGGGGACACTAAAAATATACGGTCAATACCAGTGTTGAATATATACATATCGGTAGCCATATCTGATTGTTGTTTGTATCTCCACAGAAAACAGGAAGGCTGCCGTGATGCTGTCGACGTTCGAAATGTAAATCTGCTCTTGATTCTCCAAGTCCCCTGACGAAAGCGTAACAAGCCAGAATATTAATCCAAACAGAAACCTGGGCCCGTATGTATAAAGCCGCTCAGAGTAAAATTTTAGTCTTAAGTGTGTCAAAATTCTAAGAATGATGTAATTTTACTCTTATTCCTAGACTTAAGAATAAGTATGATTCATAAAAGGTTCCTAAATGTCAAGACTAGGTCTCAGCTCCTAAATTATTTAAGAGAGCTGGAGAGGTCTCTTAACCTAGTTAAGAATAACAAGATGGCAGCAGAGAAGAGGAGACACACTTTCTAATGACGATATGATGTATTGGAGTTATATGATGACATGGAGTTGATAAAATGATATAAACTTGATTGTCAATTCTTTTTGTAACTGACCTAATAAGAAATGTAATAACTTTAAATAAATGTAATAAATTTAATACTTAAACAATATGTTTAATGCATTTTAATACATTTAAAGGTGCTGTATGCGATTTCTCAAATTCGTTGTTGAACACTGTTGATATTTGAAATCAACCCAAACAAACACACCCCTCTTTTCATTGCGCCGCCTCCAAAACTCACACTCCAATACTGACCACCCTGATCCGAGTCGGCCTCAAATCCCAGCCCGAACGCTGCTGGCACGCGAGGCGAATGCACTATCAATGACACTAAACACCTCATTTTCTAGTGGTCATCAGTGTGCAGTAGTTTACCTGCAAAACTCTCACTATCTGGCCGCTGTTACACATGCAATGAAAGTGGATGTCTGTTTATCACAGCTGACGCGCAACAAAATGCTTCACGAAAAATAAAGCACAGTTGATGAACGAACAACAAGGAAGCACAAAAAATTAACGTAAGAGTAAATACAAACAAGAGTTTGTTGTTAATCGCCAACAGAACAGCAGCTCCAGACAATCAAAACCCAGTGTTACTGTCATGATAAGGAATCAAAGCAGCGTCCGCGTCTGTTTTCAGGCCTTCCTGCTCAGCTCTCTCCAGCACTGGAAAGCTTTTCTAATATTAACGCAGGTCCTAAAGCGCTTGCCCAGTCATAAACCTTCACTGCAGTGATATTCTTTTGAGCTCTTTTGTATTGTGTAAACTTACCACACCAAACATAGTGGCCAAAATTGATGTGCAAAGTTTTTTTTTTTTTTTTTTTTTTTAATGACCCTACAATTTTTCTTAAACCATCAAAATATGAGGAAAATAATTTTATTTTTATGTTTATATTATTTAAATGTTTTAAAATATGATATTTACTACAACATAATCAGTTTTTAATATTTTATTGGTTCACTCTTGTTTTTGCATGTGTTCATAATTTCTTTGCATGACAGCCTGGCCAAAAATAATTTGAAATAATTTGAAATTTCATTTCATTATCACACATGGAACAGTTGACTCCAAGCACAGCTACACGATATGCTTACATCTTTTAACACGTTTTTAAAAATATTTGAATTAAGGTTGAAGATGTCAATTTTCATATGGCTGGACATCACATTTGGCCACTTCTCTATGGCAGTTCTTTGACTTTCCAACTGACCATCAAACCATGCAGCAAAAGCAAGCAACTTTTATGTTGACTGTGGGCTTCCTGGAGTTGTTGGAGCTGTTGATGAACTCATGACACATCATTGCTCCAACTGTAAATGAGGAGACATATATCAATAGAAAAAGATTCCACACCATCAGTACTAATTTGTGATAATTTTGCACAATGCAAAGTTATTTTTAAAAATAAATTTAAACATTAAAATGTTTCAGTGGGTTTTTTTTTTTTTTTTTTGTAATAACATTAAATTATTGGTGCTGTGACTTTCACCCTTGCAGACTCGCTATTGGCTGATTCAGAGGTTGAGGGCGGCCATTTTGAGTTGACATCATTGTAGTCCTTAGTTCACAACACTGTCAGCACTTAAGAATCAGTCTTAGACTTTACTAAAAGTTGCTTTTAGCTTCTTTATAAAAGTCTTCTACTCTTAGAAAAGTCTTACTTTTTACTAAGAATTTTTTGACACTGAAGTCAAAACTTAAGACTATTCTTAAGAGCATTTCTGAGACAGCAGGAAGGAGAGGCCGAAGAGGACCATCATCCAACGCCAGCGGATGTCAACACATGTCGTGAAGATGTCCGCCAGGTAGCGCTGACCTTTTTCACTCATGTTGATGAACTGCACATTACAGTGTCCGTCCTTGTTGACGAAGCGGCTTCGTTCTTGGTGTTGCGTGTGCACTTTGCTGCCAACGTTTCTATTGCCGTAGCCGTTCTGCACAGCGATGGGGGACAGCTTCATCCCGCCTTCCTCCGAGGAAACTATGCTGTATCGGTGGACTCTCACACTTCCCATCACTTCCGAATGAGGGGGCTGAGCCTCGTCTGCTTTGGACAACAGTCTGAGTTTTTGGAGGACGTGTTGGAGAAACACTTTCGACCTCTCACATGGACCAACACACAAACAACAATCAGGATTTCCTTGAAATCAAGCAAGCAATGAGATTAATGTTCCAAAGAAACAATTTTTTCGCTGGGGCTACGAGGATTGCTCCTCTTCCATGAAATGACTGGACATCTTCGGCTAAACTGGGCTGAGAAAATAACACAAAGTAAGAGTTTGAAGAAACGAGTCTGAGGAATGAGAGCACAAAGCAAGCAGTTCAGTTTGCACAAAGATTGTGCTTGTTTATGAACTATGACATGAAACTGTTTTAAAGATTAACTGTCAAGATCAAAACACAAATATGTTTCCATGCATCCATTTCTCCTTTGGCCAACATTAATATCAAGAGTGATGTAACACTTGGCATGGCCTGACAGAACGATCCAGAAACACAGATGTAAAGATTAGAGCTGCATATCCAGTCAGCAAATGATACACCACATAATACCAAATATATAATATATTATGACAATAAGATGAATATTTCTTTATAAATATATGGGTAGTTGACAAATGGACATGGATATGAACAAATACATTTTTATAAATTTTTATAAGTACAAATACCCAGGAAACACTGGGGTAAATTTTAAATGAATTAGTATTTTTATATATGAATTGTAATAGACATTAGACATCTATTATATAATAATACATGCTTACTTTAGTTTCTATAAAATAATGATATTGTCATGTGCTATTCAATACTCTCTAAATGACATGATGAGACGAATTGAAAATGCTGCTAACTGATAATAAAAACACATTATACTTCATCAAGTGGCTTCATCCTACATCCAGTAGTTTTATCTTAAAATAGTTTAATATTTTTCATGAAGGAAAGTAAAAAGCATGTCATGTCAACTAACCGTATTTCTTTAGTAACTTGTTAAGATAAGCTTGTGCTTATTTGTTTTGTCCTTTACACTTGAATGCATATTATATGTATCATAATATCAATAACATGTAAATACATTAATATATAAGACACATATAAATAATTATGAATCTAGAAAATGGTAACAACATAAATATACAATTGAAAAGTGTTGCAAAGATAGTGAATATATAAGCAATAAAATAAACAAAGATACTTCTATAGGGCAGGCAAACTAGATGATTCGTGCTAGCATAATGCACCTAAATAACACTTTACACAGGTTTAGACCTCCAACACAAACTGATGGCATACAATTTAATTTGACAATTGTCTAACATGTTAAAATTGCGTCTCAATAAAACTGATCTAAAACTGCCCTTGAGAAATTTTGACCGGTGTAACACCAACTGCTAATCTCTAATGAGTTCAATGGCAGTTTTAGCTACTAGTAAACAAAGATATCTCCACAAAACTAAAACGAAGCTTACCTTCCAGAGTTCAAGAACAACACAAGTTTAGATCAGCACATTTCCGCAGATTGCAGTTGTTGTTATCCGGTGGGACAGATCAGTCAAACACCATGGGACTTGATGGTGGTTTCGATCATCTCACTCAGTGTTGGCCAAAGCTCAAGCCGATCGAAGAATAGTTTTAAAAAGCCTGTTAATCTCCGCCCAGGCTGTCAGGACATGCAGCTGTGATGATTACAGCATCTCTCACCGTTATCACAGCCTGCCTTTGTAACTGGTGTGAAACATTTATTGATTTAATCTGATTTTGTTTATTTCCTTCTGTATTTGTATTATTTTTTATCTTTTTCTTCTTCTCTTAAATTGTTTTATTAATGCTTTATATTTATCTACATTTGTAAAAAAAAAAAAAAAAAAAAAGATTGGTTTAGTGAACTTCACGAAATTTTGTTCCTATGTTATCGTTCACAAGTTATGTGAAAATAACGGTAAAGTAGCGGAACTTTTCTTTGGGAATTTGTTGGGGGAGGGAACGTTATCAGTGGAAAACACCTGCGGGGTTTCCTCTTGCACGATATGCGATTGCCTCAGTCTACTTGTGTATGAGGCCGATGACGCATATGATTTTCGCTTCTCCCCAAAAAATATTCTGTGTGTACCAGAGTGGGAGAAGCTGTCGCCCGTTGCTCCACTGATTATTTCCCTTAATTACAGTTGCAGTGCTGAATCTCATCAAGTGGTCGTGTGTGTGTGAGAGTGACCGGTCTAGAAACGCTACACCTTCATGATAACATGATGTCATACACAGTAATCAGGTTTAAATAAATTATACGATTTAAGTATTTATTGTGAAGTTTTCAAGACAAAATAATGTACTTTGTTACGTTCATACTCGGAGGTAATAAACAACATGTAAGTAAACAAGTGTTACGGTAGCTGCTGTAGAGACGAGGCAAATACGGAAATCCACATTCATACGGGCTTTATTGACAATCCTTGGGTAGAACGAACAGCAACACACATTTAGTCTAACATAAGAACAGACAAGGAGTGAAGGGAAAGTGTCCATTATATAGGGAGTGATGATGATGAAGTCCAGGTGCAGGTGATAAGTGCTGAGGGGGAGAAGACGAGGGAAGTGAGTGCAGGTGTGGAGACAAGAGGATCCTGGGAAATGGAGTCCGGGGAACATGGGAACTGTGACAATAAGTTTAAATTTGTTCGTTGGATCTGTTCAGAGATGTTGTTTGTTCACAAACAGTTTCTATGAAGCTCCTGCTGCATCCTTGCAAGTGTAAGTTGCAACCTAGCAATTTATTAATGAATAGGCTATATAAGATATTTAAGTAAAATTGGGGTGACCCAATGGGGTCGGTAGGATTTTTTTTTATTTTTTTTTTTACGTTTTTGAAATAAGAAATATGAGTAAAAAGTATTAGTTTCTTTCAAAAAAATTAAAAAAAAAAATTACTGACCCAAAACTATTGAACGGCAGTGTATATATAGAGCAAATTTATAATACACTCAAAACTTAACAAAAAAGCAAATAAACAAGCAGGCTGAAATATTTTGAGCATAGCTAGAATAAAAACATAGTTTCACTATACACATTTACATTTAAAGACAACTTTTCCAGAATTTCTGTGATATTTCCATGTCCATGGGAAACTATACAAATACATTTAAAATCAAGAAGACAGAAGAAAGAATAAAAAAAGGAAACTTGGTCACTTACTGAACAGTCAGAAAAGAAATATCCTTTCACTGAATATTCTGTTTCGCTCAGTTATCAAATGATCAGCTTCTGCTGCTGATATTAACCAACATAAATACACACTGCAGTACTAAACAATAATGGCTTTTTTCTAATGAATAATAAAAGCTGATAATTTCTAATAAAAGCTTATTGCTTTTCAAACATTAACAAGCACTGTCTCTGAAGCACATTTAGGATAGCTAATATTACATTAAGTTCTGGTAGATCTATTGCCTTGATGATCCTGGTCATTCACTTCTCAACCTGCAGTAAACTCCTCAGTATCCTGGGATTGAAGTTTCTACTCCAGGCATCTTTTTTTAACCTGAGCATACATCACATCACTAGATCCAGCACCTGAAAATATATGAATTAATTCAAAATGCACATTTCTCATTCTTATATGCAGCATTTCATTTCATTGTTAGGTTCTCAATAATGCATGTAGATGAAGTTTTCAGTGGTTTCTTGTGAATTGTGATTAATGTTTTTAGTTTGACGCTCACCTTGATCTGTTTCCAGCTTCAGTTCAGAGTACAGGCCGTCACAACTCTCAGTGTTTTTGACTAGAAGATGAAAACAGTTCATATCACTAGTGCTTACTGTACGTCCAACAGTGATATGAAATATTACATTATAACATGCTAAAAGAGAGCAGAGACTTTTGTGTCGGTTTACCTTTGTTTTCTTTCTTTTTCTTCTGTTTGTTTGTAGATTTGAGTTCAATCTCAGCATATGTGATCTCAGTCGGTCCACTTTCACCGTCTACAATGAACAACAGAAAGAAATAAGGCACTTGGTTTAATTTGATTTCCTTTGCAAAAATCACAGTGATACAAAAAGATGGATTTGATTTCCAGTTTCTTTAGAGAAGAACTACTGAACTCATTATAATAACATAAATTACTTTAAATGACATCATTAGTCACCTGTGCTTCTGTCTCTATTAATAGTTGTGTCAACTGAGTCATAAACATGTGCAGTTCCTGTAATAAATTAATACATTAATTAATTTCCAATAATGTATACATTTTTCAAAGATTTTTGTCATGCATCTTATTAATTCAATTTCACATAAAAAAAATGTCTTGTTGACGAAATTATAAAAATAAAGCACCAGACATAATATTTAATGTGCTATTAATATCTAGCTGAAATAAATATATGTATATATAAGACACTAATTATGTTAAAATTTAGAAGAGTGAAATATCATTTAGTTGTGAGATCTGTCCTGTTAGTTAAGAGTTATTCCTAAGTGTCTTTTATCTCATCTTGTAAAGATTTATGGGTCTTTATTAATGGTAATGAATAAAGACTGACCCGACAGCAGTGTGTTGTCTTCACTCTGGTTCTGCTCTGATGTCTGACTGATGTTCTGCTGTTGACTGACAGCAGAGGGAGACTCAGATCTTCCACCTAGTCAAACACAAAATGTTTGTATAAATGTTTTGAGGAAAATCTCTGTCATGTATACATGTTTGAGAATGACAAAGTGTTTAGTGACATGATTTTTATTTATTCATTATTGTTCTGTTTCAAAACATTAATCTGCCTCACTGTTTGCTGTCTTCATAGGCAGAAAAAGAAACTGATAAATTAATAATTTGGAGCGCTTTACATATGCAGTAACTTTGTATATCAAACAACTACTGGACAAGATGGAGGACTCACTTCGATGAGTTTCAATGATTTCAATATAGATTACAAATATTTTCATCAATACTTTTCAGTATTGAAATAAGAAGCCTAATTTAAGATGATCTCCCAGCCTGACCAGCTGAAAACTGCCCAAAAACCCTTTACAACCAGCAATCACACCAGCTTTAACAGGTTGGGAGAGCAGATAAGACCAGAAAACCATCTTAGACTGATGTAAGATTGAAGCTCAAAAGGTTTAGAAACAGATCTAGTGTCTGAAAATGTGTCACTAAATTTTAATATGTCAGATGATGAACCTTTGTTGTTTCTGTAGCGCCACAGCAGGACCAAGAAGACAATGATCAAAACTACAACAGTCAGTCCTGCAGTCACTCCAATTATCACAGGTTGTTTGAGACAATCAGATCCTGAGGCTGGAGAAACTGAGATACATATATTACATTTAGATTAGTGCTGTAAATTGTACAGGAACATTTCAACTGTGTTTAGTTCTTACTCTCACCTCTGACTGAGATCCAGCTCTTGGGCGACTCTTTCTTCTTCTCTGTGTGTTTGCAGAAGTAGAAACCCTCATGTGACTTTGAGACAGTAGAGATGATCATCTCTGTAGTTTGATTCTGGATGAGTGATCCATCTTTATAGAAATCAGCTCTGAGGTTTGATGGGTTTGAATGTTGATATAAACAGTGTAGAGTCAGAGTATCTCCTTCAGTCACAGGATGAACAGGACTCTCCAGAATCACATCAGCTACAGAAACACAGGAAACATGCAACATGAACAAAACAGTAACATAATAAAAACAAGACAAAATAAAAATAGATGTTTATATTTTCCACTGCCCACTGGTTTCTGAGTGTTTTGGTGTATTGCTATGATGGTCTGGCTGGTTTCTTACTGGCCAAAGTCACGACTGTATCTAATGCTTCCTGCTCTTGTTAACTTTCTTCATGCACTGATTGTAAACTGTCAGTGAAATGAACAAATACAGAAACACAGACTCACAGTGTACAGTGATATTAACAGGATGAGATTTCTCTCCAGATTCAGACTGACACCAGTACACTCCTGTGTCTGATGTGAAGGTGAAGCTGATTGTACATGTAGATCCTGTTTGTGATCCAAACACTGATGATGAACAATCTTCCAGCCCCAAACTGTCAGTGTATCTTCTGACTGTCCATCCATCAGAGTTACTCTTGTTCTCACAGCTCAGAGAGAGAGAGACAGATGTGAAGTGTTGAGTTCTGCTGGGACTGATGATCAGAGAGACTGGAGGAGAAACACCTGACAACACAATTACAGCTATAATTTAGAAATGTTTGAGAACATATTTAATTTCCTTTATTAAAGACAAACCAATCGTTTAAGTTCTGCATGAACTCACCAGTGACCCACAGTAGTTGTGTGTTGCTGTATGGTGTTTTATATTTTCCTCTCTCTGCTCTGCACACATAAACTCCTGTGTGGTTTAGAGCAGCAGAACTGACAGTGTATTTTCCTCCAGCTCCTCTGCTGCTGTCTGAGAGCAGCTTATAGCGATCACTGAGGTCTGAAAAATAAGAGAATGTGAAGTTAACACCTTAAAGAACGACTTCTATTGGATCTGGCCCTTATAAATTACATTTGTAACAAAACTTGAACCTGAATAAACTCTGTTACATTGGTGTAACTCAATATGTTCAGGTTGTTTTAATCAGGGTTTGATCAATGGCTCTTATGTTGTTACAGAGGAGTGACTGTAATGGAGGATTGGGTTCTCAAAGTAGGTTTCAATGTCTGGTGCCCATGAAAGTTTTAGGCAGCGAAGCATGTGCCCTACATAGTCTGTGTCTGGATTCAGACATATTAAATGATATATTTCACTTCAATAAAACCATTTAATTCAGATGAATCAAATTATATAACTGACCTGATGAGACAGTTTCAGTTTCAGTGAACCAGCTGAATGTCCAGCCTGTAGAGGAGCTGTTAACCTCACAGATCAGAGTCACTGGATCTCCTTCAGTCAACCACTTCTGAGGAGAAACACTTAAAACTGCTCTGGGATCTGAAATTGAGAAATCACTCATTAATAACATATTAAACTTGTGTGTGTTTATGAAGAGATGATCAAACTCACCTGATACTGTCAGTGTAACTTCATCACTGCGGTGTGACCAGCGTGATCCTTCAGTCTCTGATCCATCACAGGAGTATTTACCAGCGTCAGACTCAGAAACAGAACTGAATGTGTGTTCCTGTAGTTCACTGGAAACTCTGAATGAACCTTCTTTATACCAGTTGTACCTCCAGCTAGTGACTCCTTCAGCATCAATGTCACATCTGAGAGTGACTGTCTCTCCTCTGAATACATGATGATCAGGTTTAATGGACACTTTGGGTTTTGGTCTTTCTGTATGATGACAACAATAAAAAATGAAAATTTTGTGATAACATAATAATTAAAATGTGCTGTTTTTATTGAATGAACAGTTACTTATTAAACATAATCAAGTTAAACTGAAGTGTTGTTCTCTATAGCTGTTTATTCAGTGTCTAATGAATCATTTTCACATTTTCATTTTCACAGTTCTTAGAGCTGATCATTAAATGAGAGAAAACACTTGCCATGTATTGTCACTGTTACTGGTTCACTGTAATCTGTGTAATATCCTCCTCTTCCTGCTCTGCACCTGTACTCTCCTCCATCAGAGACTTTCACAGGATTGATTGTTTTAGTTGCAGCTTCAGTAGATTCAGAGTTTGAGTTTTTACTCCAGAGAAACTCCCATCCATCCCGTGACAGATCCACCTCACATCTCAGAGTAACTGAGTCTCCAGTGAACACTGAACTCTGTGGCTCAACAGTCAGAGTTGGTTTGGGAAAATCTGTCAATATAAAATTATTGGGAATTTGGGAGCATGAGTTCTGAAACGTTTTCAACAGATGATCTCATTCTCTCACTGGTAAATTATTAATGTATTTTGATTTCATAGACAATGTAAGAAACATTACAGGGTCAAAAAGACCAACATAATGGACAATGCAAAAACATAAAAGACAATAAAGGTTCAAACCCACAATATTTGTGTTAATAGGAGCTCTTGAGTAAGATACCTAACCCTGGGCTCACTTTCACTTTTTCACTTTATTATAATGAAAATAATATAATATAATATAATAAAAATAATAAAATGTTCTTTTTTTTTATTATATGAACAGTAACTTGATTATAAAACACTGACTCAGTTCAGTGGAGCTTTTATATGCTGCAGTCGCTTCTGCTCTGTTCATTGTATGTGGGGAAACTCAGCGCTGTTTTACATTGTTAAAACAATCATACTAAATACATTTGAGTGTGTTGAAAGTTGTTATAATGTTACTCTGTGTGTTCACTCGGTGGCTGCTGTAAGAGACTTGTTGCACACTGCAGTAATCTAGATCAATATTACAATCTCAAAACTGGATGACTTGTGTTACTAAATGACATGCTATTAATTTAAAAATATATTGTATGATGGAGAAAGATCTCTGATTATGTCATGTTAGCCACTTGACAAAGTAGTGTTGTCTCTAAGGCATGGTAAAAACATGGTACTCGAGGTAAATCAAGAAAACAAGCGATTCAAACAATAAGACTAGCCGTGTTGAGCAATATAACAATGGTTAGTTTTTTAGATAAATGTATCCAAACAGTTGTTCACCTGTCTAATAACACATAATATATTAAAGCATCTGGTGTTTCCATGGTTTCTACAAAAGTAAAACTGGAAATCGAGGGGAACGCGGATATGATGTCATTGACAGGCGACACAATGACACGGTCCGTGTCCTGCTTAAAACTGGATTCAAACATTGTTGGAAACGTTTGGGATAATGTAAGTACACAAGTCAACAAAATATATAACATTGTTTTAGGATATTTTAATCTAAAAATCTTACATATTGTGCCTTTAAAGGGGTTTAAAACACTGAAAACTGCTCTGAAAAGAAATCACTCATTAATAACATGTTAAACTTGTGTGTGTTTATGAAGAGATGATCAAACTCACCTGATACTGTCAGTGTAACTTCATCACTGCGGTGTGACCAGCGTGATTCTTCAGTCTCTGATCCATCACAGGAGTATTTACCAGCGTCAGACTCAGAAACAGATCTGAATGTGTGTTCCTGTAGTTCACTGGAAACTCTGGTTGAACCTCCTTTATACCAGTAGTACCTCCAGCTAGTGACTCCTTCAGCATCAATGTCACATCTGAGAGTGACTGTGTCTCCTCTGAATACATGATGATCAGGTTTAATGGACACTTTGGGTTTTGGTCTTTCTGTATGATGACAACAATAAACAATGAAAATTATGTGATAAATAATATAATAAATGAAAATAATAAAATGTGCTGTGAGTGGGGGTCTGCATTCTGATATGTTGTATCTTTTTTATTTAAATGATTATTCAATAAAAAACAATAGTTCATAAAAAAATAAAATGTGCTGTTTTTATTGAATGAACAGTTACTTATTAAACATAATCAAATTAAACTGAAGTGTTGTTCTCTATAGCTGTTTATTCAGTGTCTAATGAATCATTTTCACTAAGTTCTTAGAGCTGATCATTAAATGAGAGAAAACACTTGCCATGTATTGTCACTGTTACTGGTTCACTGTAATCTGTGTAATATCCTCGTCTTCCTGCTCTGCACCTGTACTCTCCTCCATCAGAGACTTTCACAGGATTGATTGTTTTAGTTGCAGCTTCAGTAGATTCAGAGTTTGAGTTTTTACTCCAGAGAAACTCCCATCCATCCCGTGACAGATCCACCTCACATCTCAGAGTAACTGAGTCTCCAGTGAACACTGAACTCTGTGGCTCAACAGTCAGAGTTGGTTTGGGAAAATCTGTCAATATAAAATTATTGGGAATTTGGGAGCATGAGTTCTGAAATGTTTTCAACAGATGATCTCATTCTCTCACTGGTAAATTATTAATGTATTTTGATTTCATGGACAATGTAAGAATCATTACAATGCAAAAACATAAAAGACAATAAAGGTTCAAACCCACAATCTTTGTGTTAATAATCTAGAGCTCGACCCACAGTGTCACTCCACCAACATCTACAGCAGCAGTCACAGAGACACACCATTCAACAAAGTGTTGTGCAGCTGCAGCAGTTTACATGAACATTTAAAATGATCTACAGTAGATGATAGTGTTGGATAAACTGGTATTGTTTCTGACCAATAGGTGGTGCTGTCACCAAACCTGACATCTGCTCAGATAAATGGACCGACAAATATTATATATTCAATAAGAATTCAAAGAAAATCTTTGCTTGAGGATTGGTGGCAAAGAGGTATTTGTTGCACATGATGGATAAGAATGGATGTTTTTGGATTTATAGTGATTTCTTCACCAAATTCAATTATAACTTTGAGAAAAAAAGATGATATGAAAGTTATTAGAAGTGTTCTTTTACCAATGATTAGTGTGTTAAAATGTTAAAAAAACAACAACAACAACATATTTTTATGGTCATTCCCAAGATATTTGATCTTAATTTAGGCAAAGTAAGTGATACTGGTAAGGAATGAACACAGATGAGATTATAAGGAATGTTCTTGTGCAGGAAAGCTATCCTGGTCGTATAAGAAGAGATTATATTTTTCAACATCTCAGTAGGAAATCAGTAAAGGAATTCAGAAGCAAATATTTTTTATTTCCCCTCCTACCTAAACGTAAAGAAGTGCATTTTAAAATTCTGTATGATATTTATCCAGCTAAGGGATTTCTCAAACACTTGCCACATTTGTAATAACAACCTTGAAACTGTTAATCATTAATTTTTAAAATGTCATTTGTTTTATACATTTTGGACTGAGGTATTTAATTGGATAATATAAAACAAAAAATATTTATTTTCCATCTATTACTTTGGATATGTAACAAAAATGTGGACTTTGTTATAAATTGTTTTATTTTTTTATTCACAATGAATATGAATGTCTTTAAAAAGAGTGAACCCTAAATATACTGAGGCCTTAAAAAAAGTTATAAAGCCAGGAAATCATTTGATTTGTTTAACCATGGGGGGCAGTTGTGGCCTGATGGTTAGAGAGTCTGACTTGTAACCTGAAGTTTGTGGGTTTGAGTCTCAAACCGGCAGGAGATGAAGGTGGGAGGATGAACAGCGCTCTCTTCCTCTCTCATTACCCACAACTGAAGAGCTCTTGAGTAAGATACCTACTAGATACTTGCACACTGCAGTAATCTAGATCAATATTACAATCTCAAAACTGGATGACTTGTGTTACTAAATGACATGCTATTAATTTAAAAATATACTGTATGATGGAGAAAGATCTCTGATTATGTCATGTTAGCCACTTGACAAAGTAGTGTTGTCTCTAAGGCATGGTAAAAACATGGTACTCGAGGTAAATCAAGAAAACAAGCGATTCAAACAATAAGACTAGCCGTGTTGAGCAATATAACAATGGTTAGTTTTTTAGATAAATGTATCCAAACAGTTGTTCACCTGTCTAATAACACATAATATATTAAAGCATCTGGTGTTTCCATGGTTTCTACAAAAGTAAAACTGGAAATCGAGGGGAATGTGGATATGATGTCATTGACAGGCGACAATGACACGGTCCGTGTCCTGCTTAAAACTGGATTCAAACATTGTTGGAAACGTTTGGGATAATGTAAGTACACAAGTCAAGAAAATATATAACATTGTTTTAGTGGTTTTAGGATATTTTAATCTAAAAATCTTACATATTGTGCCTTTAAAAGGGTTCAAAGTTATAAGCAAAAGAAAACTGGAGCATGTTTAGTGCTTGACCCTAAAAATCTTCTGTCAAAGTCAACCACTTCTGTGGAGAAACACTTAAAACTGCTCTGAAAAGAAATCACTCATTAATAACATGTTAAACTTGTGTGTGTTTATGAAGAGATGATCAAACTCACCTGATACTGTCAGTGTAACTTCATCACTGAGTTGTGAGGTGCGTCGTGATCCTTCAGTCTCTGATATATAACAGGAGTATTTACCAGCGTCAGATTTAGAAACAGAACTGAATGTGTGTTCCTGTAGTTCACTGGTATTCATAAATGAACCTCCTTTATACCAGTTGTACCTCCAGCTAGTGACTCCTTCATCATATATGTCACATCTCAGAGTGACTGAGTCTCCAGTGAACACTGAACTCTGTGGCTCAACAGTCAGAGTTGGTTTGGGAAAATCTGTCAATATAAAGTCAGTGAAGCATGAGATGTGAAAGTTTTTCAGCAGATTTCATTCTCTCACTGGTGAATCATTAGTGCATTTTTATTTCACAGACAATGTAATAGAGCTGCTGGAAACAAGAAACAAACAAGGTGAAGATTCAGTCAGAGCAATGCAAAGAGTTAAAGGACAACAAAGGTTCAAAGATCACCCTATGTGAGGTTCTGTCATGATCACCAGCTGGAATGCCCTTGATAGCCACCAGAGGGCACTCCACCCTAGACCATTGCCACTCTATCATGGACTACATTTCCCATAACAGCGTTACATTCAGCTGTGTCTCATTAATCTTGTTAACTCTGTGTATATAAGCCTGGTTCTCTCAGTCATTCTCTGTGAAGTCTTGTATGTGTCATCACTGCATTTCTGAGCGCAACATTGTTTATCTGTTTTCCTGGTTTTGACCCTCTGCTGTTCTCTGGATTTGCCCTGTTTCTCTGTCTCTTGGTCTGCCTGAGTTCCTGTCCTGATATCTGTTTGGACTGTTTATGAACTTTTGCCTGTTTTGTGAATTACGTTTGTGGATTACCCTTCTAATAAATACTGTGTTTGGATCCTCAACCTTTGAGTCTCAGAGCAGTACATGACCGGTTCAAACCCACATCCTTTAGGTTAGAAGCCCTGAGCTCAAAGCAGGGTTTCACTCCACCTACATCTACACCAGCAGTCAAAGAGACACACAATATAAGATAACAAAGTGTTTCAAACTGTTGTTGTAGTTTAAAGGACTTTGTTACTGCAGGTCCAGAAACTAATTTTTATTAAATCTGTTCAAAGTTTTTGTGGTGTCTGTAGAGTTACTAATTTTCAAGACAAAGTAAATGTCAAAAGATATTTTGTTTTTCTATATTCTTCATAACAAAATTTGGCCATGCAATATTTCTGAAGAAATCAGCATTTTTGTGAGTGAATGTTTTTGGTGTTTTTTTTCACACCTCTGAACTGTCTGTGTGGTTTTACTAGTCACAACACATGAATCATTTATATAACTTGTTTAAAAAGATGTATTTATAATCATGACACTCCTTTTCACTGCTGGGGTCGGATTCATGAAAATCTTCTTAAAGAAGATAAGAAAGTTCTTAGGATAAATTACTAGAAATTTAAGAAGTTATTTACGCTGATTTTTAAGAACATTCTTTTCAGGAATATGAATACTTCTTAAAATTTCTTAAATACTTAAACTTAAATTTTGTCTTAAGAACAATCAAACAAAGTTTTTGGGAATACAAAATATTTATATGTGTTTTTCTTCAGTGAGAAAATAAGAAGAAAATAGCAGTGAAGATGAATTTTATTCTTAATAATGTCTCATGAATCCGGCTCCTGGTTTGTAACAGAATCACCCATTTGTGATGAAATTTATGAATCAAATTCACTCACCTTCAGTGTGTCCAGAGTGGATGTTTGAAATCAGCACTGAAAATACAAAGTAAAAAACTCATGAAAGATTAAATGTCTCAAGTAAAGATCATCAAACTTATCCTTTGGTTATCCTGATTTTTTTTATTTATTAAGCTCTTCCCGTAAGGGAACCGGCAACCCTGTGACGTCTTCTGTTTGTAAATTAGCTTCAGGTATAAAGGTCTGTCCCACAGACAGAAATGTGGGTTCAGATTCTCTGAAGATCGACAGACTGACATCAATCTGAAGATCTGTGATAAACTGCTACCTTCAGTAAATTCTTCTCCTCACAAGATTTCTGCTCAAGTTTACTTATTTTATGTATTAGAGAAATTGAGTACATTGGTGAGCCACCCAAACAACAGCTCAGTCAAATACAGGAAAATCTAACATTATATTATTACAGTGTGAACATGGAGCTGATCAACTCTGTTATACTTCAGCCATTTTATAAATGCATATTCTTTCTTTGCTTGTGAAACACCATAATTTCACTCTCACGTTTTTTTAGCATCACAGCACAGAAATATTTCATTTCTACGGTGACTGGGAGGGGACATGTTCGGTTTACTTTTGTCGTAGCCATGACATGATATTAACTCGTGGGAATATGATAATATGTATGATAATATGTAGTGGCCACGACAAAACTACATGAATCTGACGTCCCCTTCCGGTCACCGTAAATTTCTCTTTAAATTTTTCACTGATTTGTCTGGATGAATGTTTCTGTAAAACACTTCTAGAGTCTGAAAACAGTGACAGTAATAACGATTAACTCATATTAAGATATTTTGTGTGAAAGACTGCATATATGTCCAGATAAACACAAACATCTGTCTGATATTTCATAGATTTCATCATTTCATCAGAGAAACTTGATCAGGAAACTTGAAGCCAACAGTCTGATCTAAAGTCTGATTAAAGATAAACTCTTACTAACTAGTGAACATCTACTACTGAAGACTAACTAGTGAACATCTACTGAAGACTAACTAGTGAACATCTACTGAAGACTAACTAGTGAATATCTATTTAAGGCATCATGGACCGCAAACTGTACAAAACAAACCAACAGAACTGATTCAACAAACACTATTAAAAAGCACAAAACTGAGTGACTGAACAAACAGACTGACCCAAACACAACTGAGTTCATTTCTCTTTCACAAACAGCACTAACTGCACACTTAATCTCTCAAGCTCGTCTTTCACTCATATATCATCAACTAGAGCTGGATCTGAAACTCTGAGAGCAGCATGAAAAAGAAAAAAAAAAAAAAAAACTAAGAACATTAAATAACTTTAGATCCTTTACATAAAATAAGAGCAATGAACATCCACTGAAATACATACGGAGGAAATAATACTCACAGAGCACAAGAGGAAGTTGACTGAGCTCCATACTGACTGAATAATGACAGACGGTTAAAGACACAGACTGAGTTAAAGCCTCAAGACTTCCTGATACCTACAGTCAGATCTTCAGAAACATAATGACAGATTAAACACATACAAATATACCTCATGTGTTACAGAAAACCTTCTGATAATGTTGATAATCTTGTAACATGTTTTCAGAAAATGTCACACAAGTTTATGCTGAAATGTTGTCAGGACTCATTCAGTATCAAACTGAACAGCATCAGTTTGCCATTATGAGAAGAAATAATTTTGTGTTTAATAAACATGGAAAAGGAAACAATACTTTGATGGATCTTTATTGTAATGATGGTATTAGCTGTTTTTATAAGTTATGAAGCAATTAAAGCATTCACCGCGCTCTCCCAGCTAATTAGGTGCTGAGACCTATACATCAAATTAAGAATACAGAAAAGGTCTGCACTCTGAAGCACTTTAATTAAGATACACAGGAGATAAGATGACAAACGTTTCGGCTCTTCGCCTTCATCAGTGTAACAATTTCATTCACTCTCAATAATAATATAGAAAATGCACTACAAATCCTCAGGTGATCATGATCATAATTAAAGCAATCAGATAATCAGTCCACAGACTCCAGTTTAAGTCCATCTGAAACCACACGTCACAATTAAAGACAATACTAGGAATAATCACACATCTGGCAAAAAAAAAAACAAAAAAAAAAAAACATGCAAGAACAATGACCATATGAAAGATATAACTCAGGAAAGAAGGACAAATGATTCCCAGGACTCCAGAATAGCTTCATCAAAAAAAAAAAAAAAAAAAAAAAAAAAAATGGAAAAATGGTACATCATGTTCTTCAATTTTAAAATACAAAAGTTTTACATGCTCTTCCACACAAAGAGTATTTTATATTAAATCATGTATAACATGTTCAAGTAAGAATGTGATTTACCTCCTCCAGTGCCCATGTCCAGTGGGATATGTTGGAAAAACATCAAGATCTTTGAGGATTCAAGTAAGTGAACATAAATCAGCCATTCGCAGACATGATGTAATCTCTCCGATTGCTAGACATTTCATTGAATTTAATCACCGTGTTGAACAACTCACTTGTATAGGTATTGAGAAAGTAATGCATTCCTGCTGTGGTGGTGACATTGATAATAAACTCTTGAGAAGAGAAGCTTTTTGGATGTTTAATTTAAAAACCATGTCTCCTGAAAGATTATGATCTTTCTTGTTTTTTATATTGTTTTTTTTTTTTTTTTTTTTTTGGGTACAATGTTTATGAACGGTTGCCAATGTTGCCTGATGTGTTATTGTTCCCAATTATCAATTAATTATATCTTCTTCTCTTTTTTTTTTTGATGGAGCTATTCTGGAGTCCTGGAAATCATTTTTCCTTCTTTCCTGAGTTATATCTTTCATATGGTCGTTGTTGCGTTTTTGTTTTTTTGCCAGATGTGTGATTATTCCTAGTATTGTCTTTAATTGTGACGTGTGATTTCAGATGGACATAAACTGGAGTCTGTGGACTGATTATCTGATTGCTTTAATTATGATCATGATCACCTGAGGATTTGTAGTGCATTTTCTATATTATTATTGAGAGTGAATGAAATTGTTACACTGATGGAGGTGAAGAGCCGAAACGTTTGTCATCTTATCTCCTGTGTATCTTAATTAAAGTGCTTCAGAATGCAGACCTTTTCTGTATTCTTAAGTTAAGAAGCAGAAGCTGGTGAACATCTGCTGTTCCTCCACACTGGTTAAAGCCACTGAGGTGAAAGAGAACAAACCAAACCTCAACTATGAGCTCATCTCTATTTCTATTATCAGGCCTCTGACAATAAGAGTGTCGAGTTTGGCACTGATATATTTGTACCTGTGAACAGTTTAATATTCATACTGTTATGATTTCCTGATTGGTCTAGAGGAACACAACAGTATAGATGGTGGTGAATGAATGTGCAGGATATGTAAAAATAATCATATGTGAAATCATTGGCTGTACAAAAAAAAAAAATGCATGTACAAGAATTATTTCAAATTGTATAGTTATATTCTTTTTGATACAGTTATATTCTTTTTTATCTCCATTTAAATGTAATAATTACTGTAGATTACAGTAGTTTTATGCTGGAAAGTCCAAACTATTGAGAGATTAAATCTTGATTCATTACAGTCAGAGGTCACGATTCTTCTGCTTTTATGTGACACTGCAAGACAAATCATCAACTGCAGGATATTTAAAAAAGGCTGTTTCTTTATTAAACAAGTAAACATAAACAGTTAAAATATGTCATACGTCATTGTTATGTGCAGGTTTAACCTATAGAGCTCTGGAGGTTGACATCACACAATCTAAACCCTGCCATTTTGGCAGGCCATCAGGAGAGCGCTAGAGCAGCTGTAGCTTTGGTATAACTTTACTATTTCAACATGGTGGAAAGCTGCTGTGGGCCAGGATGCCAGAACAGGCGGGGAAAGCAAAGGGGAAATCATTTTATTGTATTCCTAAAGATCCCGATTGACGACTGAAATGGTTTACTGCAATAAAACGTGCTAACCAACATAACAAAACAACAGATGGTTGTATTTGTATTTTTTATTTTTTGTCTTTTATCTCAGTATTCCTATAAGTGTTGTATAAGGGTTTTGTGTTTAATAGTAACCCTAAAATGATATGAAAGAGTTTAAAATGTGTTAAATAACTGGGCCGATAGGATATTTTCAGTATAACGTTACACATTATTCCACCGGTCACAATTGTGGCCGAACATAAAACACAATTTTTCACACACATTTCCATAAGAATTTCAAAAAATAATTATTGATTATTTCAAGGGGCAACTAATGACACCTCATTTGGATATTTTCATGTCTGGAAAAAACATTTGGGATTAAACGGGTTAAGATTTCATGACATTTATGATGTCTTCTGTACTCAAGGTGATATAGCTATGCTGGCTACCTACAAACAAGGACAACTAGGGCCGCTTACGTTACCTAACAACACAGTTGACTTAAAGGTCATATCATGAAAATCTGATTTTTCCCGTGTTTAAGTGCTATAATCGGGTCTCTGGTGCATCTACCAGCACAGAAAATGTGAAAAAAGACAACCTCGTAACTTTGTTTTGGTAAGCCTTTCTCTACAAGCATGTGAAAAAATTTAGCCATTCTGATTTCTCTCCCCTTGTGACGTAGGAAGGGCATCTTATTATAATATTACCACCCCCTGAATCTGTATGTTTTCACCCACGGAGCTGCGATTGTTTTCGCAAGCGATGAGTAACACTGGTCCTGGAGTGCAGCAGCAGCAGCTGTCCCGCAGTTTAGCTACAACCCTGATCAAACACACTTGAATGTCTTCAGGATTACTAAAGATACGTGAGGGAAGGTGAGTTGTGTCAGAGCAAAACTCAGGACAGCAGCACTGAAGAACGACCGTCCCTGAGCTCCTGATATGTCTCCGCTATGTAAACATTATCACTGATCTGTTAACGGCTATAATAGTAAACATGAGTCTACATAAACTCCCTGTCATCTGAGCCACTGAGGACAGTGGTGTAATTTTATTTATGAAGGGAATGTGTCCAGATAAATTCATATAGCAGTATGTGTAAGTCATTAACACTAGAATGATTCACACGATCGTCAGTAAAACAGGATTTGCACAGAAATTGATTCTCAAAGATGGATCGATACCAACTAGGCATGTGACGATATCAAATTTTCATGTTGCTGAAGCTTTTATCACGGTATACGGTATTATCACAATATTGAAATAAGTTGCAAAAAAAAGTGTTGTCATAGTATAACAGGTTTAAGAACTCTTTTTGTAATAACAAAAAGAACTCTGAATCTTTAAATACAATAATACAATACACAAAAAAATACATAAAGTAAAAATTTCAAACAGATTGAAGTGCAAAAGAATTAGGCTATAAAGAACAACAGGTAACACTTTACAATAAAGTCTCATTATTTAATGCATTAACTAAGATTGAGCAATAGCTACATTTGTTACATTTTGTTAATGTTAGTTAAGAAATACAACTGATCATTGTTAGTTTTATCTCAGATCCATTAAATAAGTTCTTTCATTTTAGTAATGTTATTAAACAGTAGGCTAACTAAGAAATTAACATTAACTAAGAATATAATGCTTTATAAGTATTTTTCATTGTCAGTTTGGTAATAATGAATTAACATGTTAACTAATGAAGCCGTATGTCTCAAAGTTTTACTGAACAATAACAAATAATCAGAACATTTCTAATCATTATGGCATGTTGAAATCCAGATTAAAATATAAAAATGTTTTCTTTCAATGTAAGTCTTTCAGTATTAAGTATTTGGTGCTGTGATGAACAACACTGAGATTGAAGCATTTTAAAAACTGTTCAGTAGCGCAGTTGCTTTGTTTACGTGTTTCCGGGGTAACCGCTGCATTCTGCTGTTCTATCAGCGCCCTCTGCTGTCAGAGAGTGAACGTGCACTTTCATTCAGCGCGTCTCCTTCACACGTTCCGCCATGTGCTTCTCATGCAAGTTGGGCTTGTTTACATCTGAGCGCGTGTCCCTTTGACGCAGCATGTTGTGCATTTATAAGGTTGATGGGGAAAGTATTCTTAAATGCATTATGAAAATTTTAATAATTGGTAATAAATTATTATTTATGGTATTTTGAAGTGCATTACCGAATATCGGCACATGTCTAATACCAACTGATCCAATTTCATATATATTTATTTTGTGATGTTTGCAAATTGTCCTCCTGAATGTGTTTAGTTAGCACGTTGCTAATGTACTATTAAATGTGGCTAAAGTTAACATTGTTTCTTATACTGTATTCACGGAGACCAGAACCATTTCGTTATTTTCATTTTTAACCCAAAAACACATGTAGTCTGTATAATTCATAAACACATCTTCAGCTTCAGCCACGTTAGCCGTGCAGCAAGCTATCAAAATCATTCAGAACAAGCAAACATAGCAAAACATTCACAAAATACATGCCATCCCTATGTTATACGCTGCATCAAGAATAGTTTGTAATGATCCATTTGCGAGTTATATTTGCTGTTAGATTTTGTATTATGTATGCCTCAGTGTATTGGAATGACGAACGAGCTTGGGGGCGGGGAGAAGCAGCTCATTTGCATTTAAAGCAACCCATCCACAAAAACGGATTTTGCTCACACCCAAATCGGGCAAATTTGACAAGCTATAATAAATGATCTGTGGGGTATTTTGAGCTGAAACTTCACAGACACATTCTGGGGACACCAGAGAATTATATAACGTCTTGTCAAAAGGTCACCTTTAACGTTACCTTTCCAATAACAACGAAGCAGGTTTTAGCCGACAGACTCCAAAGCTGAATATTAATCACAAAATTAGATTCTGTCGATTTGTACCCCTCCAAGCTTTTGTAGGCTTTTAAATAGTCTCCGGAGTAGGACGAGGGAAAGTTGATGAGGTCAGAAAAGGTATCCGTTCCTTTATTGATAAACATTAAAAGCACCCCGGGGCATTATAGGGATCTGTTATGTTTAATCTATTATTTTTTGTACAGGTCTGTATGTTTTTTAATTAAAGTGTGCAATGAACTCTGTTGCCTTGAAACTCATGCTGGCGCCATTCATCCTGCCAGCATGGTGGTGTAAACAGAACGGGTCACGTGATGTCCGGAGCTCTATTGGCAGAGCCCCTGGGCTATAAAAGCCATAGACTGTAAAAGGTAACTTGTAAAGGTTAAAAAAAAAAAAAAATGCCCTCAGTGTAAATATCACAAATATGCAGATTTATATATATCAAAGCTGGAATATTCTGAAAGGATATTGCTTCAGAATAAATTTATATTTACACCTAAAAAAAAAAAAATCCTATTCTTTCCAGACAAGCAACTGTTTTACTCAGACAAGTGAATGACCGATTTAGTTGTCCAAAGGACAAGCACATGACAATGTGTATGTAGCCTTAATGGGCTGCATTTCATTCACCATTTCATATTGTCTGACAACAAAACAGAAAAATATATAGATGAAACAATTTTATTGGAAATTTGGCTGTATTAAAATACATTATGTGAGCACAAAGAGGTAGCAGCAGAGAAGCAAATGTAAAGGGCTGACACTTGGCAGAATGCAAATGCAACTTAATGACATAATGAATATTCTAATTGCCGTATGATGTCATCTATTGACATTTAGTGACGTATATATATATATATATATATATATATATATGGCATTGAAAATTTTTAAAATTGGCATTAAAAAGGCATTAAAAAGCATTAAATTAGATTTGATGAAACCTGTAGAAACCCTGAAAACAACTATAGTTTATATTGTTTATAGTATACTTAAATAAAAAGTCTCCCATGCCCATTTACAGTGGCATAAATCCAATATCGCAGTGTTATTTTACAGAAAATCCTTTGAAAATACATAAAACACTGCTGAAAGTGATATAGTATATTTTGTGCTATAATAAGCAAACAAACAAACAGACAAAGAGGCGTTTTATGATTTTGATCAGTTTTATTCTTTCAGGAGACACAAGACTCTATTACAATCTAGAACATCCTCAGATTTGTATAATTCCTTATATGTGTATCATTTTTTGTCACCTGTGTTGAGCATCACCTCAGCATCATCTGTCTGCCTCCTGGAGATGATGCCAGCTGTGCCAGCTGCTGCTCACTAATCTTCAACAGAAACTGAAACAAAGAAATTACTGTTTATACACAGTTTTTGCACTGTAACAATACCCATTTCTCAAAAGCAAAATGTAGATTTACTGAAATGGCAATTCTATTCAAGTTTGCATACTTGCAGACAGCTTGCCATATCCAAAAAGTATAGTTTTGACTTTGGTCAAATAATAGTTTATCATATTGGTTGCTGTGCTTTCACATTTTAAAATAATAATAATTCTATCAAAAATGAGTATAAGCATTGTAAATGCAGTAATACAGTTTATACATACCAAACGCAGAGTCCTCTCCTCTCGTGCGTCACTCCCCATTGTGTCGCTGGCCGAGGCAATAATCACTTTAGTTTCGCTTTCAAAGATCTCTTTTATTGATGCCATTGATGCTTTTTCATTGCTAGATGTGATTATCCAAATCAGAACAGTCCATAAACTATAAATCCTCACGAAAACTCACAAATACTTCAGTCAAGCCAGCACGCGCGTCAACCAGAACTGAATGTGAGAGATCAGCCTGTGTCAAATTTTTCGGTTTCTGAATGGACCGTCGGCTTGATTGACATGTCCCCACGAACGCTAACTTTCGGGCATGATTTACATACCATCGACATGTCCTCAGAAAACATTAGCACGCTTTGATCGATGGTTTGGAGATTGCGTGTTTCACCGTTCGACAGCGCATTTCCTGTTCTGCACATCCGCGACAAAACAGTTGATTATTTACGAACGAAAGCTCACAGAAATGTGAAAATGGTCTCATTTGGGGAAAAAAAAAAATCCTAAGCTAGTTTGTAGCTGTTTTTGATACTGTTTTAGTTTGATACTGACTTGTAAGAATTTTGCAGTAAAATATCCAAAAACCACTAGGCCAGTGTTATATATTTTGTTCACTTGAGTACTTATAATATTCCAAATGTTTCCAACTATTTGTAAATTGTGAGAAAATTGCAATTTTAACCAAGGCTCCGGGACGTGTGAGGAGTCGCCTGTCAATTGCGTCATACCCACGTTACCCTCAGTTTCCGGTTTAATTTTGTAGAAACCATGGAAACACCAAAGACACTTTAATATTTACATGTTTTAATAGGCAAGGGAACAACTGTTTGGTTACATTTATAGACAGAAAACTAATTATTGTTATATAGCTCAACACGTTTAGTCTTATTGTTTAAATCTAATTTTCTTGATTTTTTTTTGCGAGTACCACGCTTTACCATGCCTCAGAGAAAAACACTATTTTGTCAAGTAGCTAACATAGCATAATCAGATGCAGCTTTATTTTTAGTAACAGTAATACTGTTACATGTGCACTCTGTCTTGAACTTGTTTTGGACTTGTGCCATTTCCCACCACTAGTTCGTTCCTATAGTTACTGATCACCTCATAATCACCACCAGCTGTGTTCCATCACCCACCTTGTTATCCTGTGTATTTAAGCCCTGTGTTTCCTGTCCGGTATCGTTTGTATCTAGTGTGGTTGTCTATCCTGTGAACCTACCTGTGGATTTATTAAAAGATGTTTTCCTTGATCTCCTTCGTCGTGCGCATTCCTACAACCAGCTAATGTAACAAATACAGCATTTTCTCCATCATACAATACGTTTTAAAATTAATTACAAGCCATCCAGCATTTAATGATATTCTAAAATTGATCTAGCTTACAGCAGTGTCTCACAGCAGTGTAATGTTATTACATTTTCAACACACTCAAATGTGTCTAATATGATAAACAGAGCTGCATTACCTCATACTCATGACCGGAAAAGCGGAAGCGGCGCCGGTGACTGTGTCATAATAAAAGTTCTGCTGCTCGCGGCGTGTGTTGCGCAATCGCTCCAGCGGCCTCGTTCAGATCCCTCAACACTCGGTCCTGCTCTGCTTCATACTACAGTAACGTTAATAATAAAAGTATGATATTTTTGTTTTGTTTCTGAAGTTTGAATTGTTGTTTTGTTTTCAATTCTAATTATATTTTTGTTATTTCTTAGTTTGTTTCTACTTGCTCTCTCCAGTTGCATTAGATTTGTTTTGTATTTTTTTTTTTTTTTTATGTTTATAAAGTTTGTATTGTTTCCCTTCATTGGTTTTCTTTTATATACTTATATATTTGTATTTTGTTGGAATTGTGGTTTTGTTACAAGCAACTATTTGTTGATTCGGTGGTTGCAAAATTTGATTTTATTTATTTATTTTGACTGGCTGATTGAGCTTAACCAACCCAGCTCCCAAAGTGACTATTTATTTAATGCGCATCTTCTTTGTCTTGGCAGGGCCCGAGCACCCGGGCCGAGGACTGGCTTTATTTAAGGTGGTGGTATCTTCCTCACGGTGTGCTGTGACTCGTCTTATTATTTATTCATGCGAGTGTGTGTGTGAACACAGTGAAGTGCAGTGATTCACCTGCGGGTGGTGTGGTCTGATTATCCGCCTCTACTGGTAAGCTCTAGTCCCTGGCCCTCGACTTGTTCTAAAACTCTTAGTGGCCCGTTGGACTGGAACAAATGTTTGACAATTCAGAATTTGTAAAGCAATTTTCACAACACTGATTTAGAAAGTAGCTTTACAAAGAACAAACCCTAATGAGCAAAGCCAAATGTGACATCACAATATTAATGATTATTTTGACTGATTTTGATTCGCATATTGTGCCTTCATCATAGGGAAGTCTTGTGTAGCGCCATTAAGGCTGACCATCAATCCATGCATTTAGTTGACTGCTGCAGTTGTTGCTGTTAAATGATGAAAGATGGACTGGAAGTAGAATTGCTTGAATCTGTATTTTGGACTGACAGTCCACAGACACCACTGTTTTGAGATATATTGACAATGAAGGTCTTCTTTGGTTGTCTATAAGAGTCAATGCTTCAGTGAACCTGGCTGATTGTGTATCCAGGGGACTTACTTGTGAAAAACGTGAGCTGGATCCATGATCCTTCTTTTCTAAAAGAACCAGAGAGCAAGTGGCCTGAGACAAAACATGACCGATCAACAAAAGCAGATGACGGTGAGGTTAAACACTCAGATAAGTGAATCTTGCGTGTGCAGTGGATGGCGCAGATGCTGTGAACAAATTGATCAATTATTATTCTGATTGGTACAAATTAAAGAGAGCCGTGGTATCAGTCCTTCGTTTCAAGGACATGATGGCACTGCAATAAAAAAAAAGAAGTTCAGATTTGTGAAACAAACAAAACCCACAGCAGAAAACTGCAAAGCTCTAACAATGCAGGACTTATCAAGGGCTGAAAAATGAGATCATGAAGTTCATTCAAAGTCAAAGATTAACAGAATAAATTTCTATGTTGTGAAAAGAACGTCTGTTAAAAAGAACAGTTGCATTGCTAAACTGGATCCAGTGCTTCAGGAGAGAAAGCTCAGAGATGGAGGTCATCTTGGTAAATTTGCAGTGCCTGAACATGTAAAGCATCCAGTCATTATACCAACATGTCACAACTTTAATTTTAAGAGACATTCATGAGAAAATTTTACAATGCGGAAGGAAATATGCTTTCAAAGTTGCGACAAAAATTCTGGCTTCCTTCTGCAAACTGCATGAAGTTTCTCTCCAGATGTGTGACATGTAGAAAAAGCAGAGCAAAGGCTGAAGAGCAGAAGATGTCAGAACTGCCACATGACAGAATAATACCAGATCAACCCTTTACTATTTTAGACTGACGTCAAACAAGGTAGAAGTAATGTTAAAAGATATGGTGTATTGTTTACCTGCCTGACAACAAGAGCTGTGCATATTGAAGTTGCACATACACTGGACACAGACTCATGTTTAAAATACCGTCCAACAGTTTGTGTGCAGGAGAAGTCAGGTGTCAGTCATAAGAAGTGACAACAGTACTAATTTCACAGGTGCTGAGATTAAACTGCTCACAGCCTTCATCAGCAGATCAAAAACTGAAAGCAATCTCATGCAGAAACGAATACAGTGTATATTCAACCCACCTTTTGGATCTTGTTTCAGTGGAGTGTGGGAAAGACAGATAATGTCTGTCAGAAAAATCTTGAGACCTGTGCTGTGCTAGGGAGGCAAGAGAGGCAAAGCCTACCCAATATTCTGCGGTGGAAAATGGGAGAAAGACGATTTAATGTTAATAAAATTTCCAGTTATTCATCTAATTTCATGTCTCAGGATGTGTATTTCTTGATTGTAATTTCACCACTGTAATACCATAAAAATGACTGAAGTCGGAACCACCACTGCTCTTTCCCGAATGTGCCGAATCTGCCATTCGGAAAACTGTGCTAAGGCGAGTCTGAAGGGATAGAGAATGAGAGGAGGAGGTAAATCCATATTGGGAGACTTGTGCCTAATTTGGTAAAAAAAAAAAAAGCCAATCACCTTTGAGTATTTCACTTTCAGTGGTTAGAGTGTTGACAATTAATTTCTTTGGTTTATATTTGTTTTTACTGCACGTTCAGTGACATCATTTTTGTAGTGCACATGAAAAGATACTGATGCATATGCCTCAGGCTATGTACTTCAGATCTGACAAGCGTATACAGAAATTTCAACCTTTCCCTTACCCTGGCTACAGTTCCTTTCAGCTTTAAGTCCATCACTGTTCCCTGTTCTAAAGAAAGCTACAGTCACTTGTCTTAATAACTACAGACCAGTGGGTCTCACACCGGATCTCATGAAGTGTTTTGAGAGTCTTGTTATCCTGAGCACCATACCAGAATCCTCTGACCCACTACAAGTTTGTGTACAGGACAGATCCACAGACAGATCTGTTTCATTTTACCATTCACAAAATTCTAACCCACTTGGAAAATAAGGACAGTTATGCCTGGTTACTTTTTATTAACTACAGTTCGGCATTTAACACTATAATTTCCTTAAAACTCATAACCAAGCTGCATAACCTGCGGCTGCTTCCTGCACTGTTTAACTGGATACTGAGTTTCCTCACTGGCAGATCCCACCATGTTCACCTCGGAAAACACTCCTCCAGCACCCTCATAATGAACACAGGCCCTCCTCAAGGCTGTGTACTCAGCCCTATGCTTTACACCCTCTTCACACATGACTGTGTCACTGCCCAGCCAAACAACATAAAATTTGCAGATGACCACAGTCATTGGTCTCGTCAAGTGTAACGATGAGACGCCTTACCGGATACCTTACTGTCTTAAGTTCCTTGGTGTCCACATCTGTGAGGACCTGGACAGAGAACATCAGTGCAGCTGGTAAAAAAAAGGCCAACCAGAGAATGAACTTCCTTTGGAGATTAGATTAGCCCTGCTCAGTTGCATTCTGCACTTGATTACTGGACTATCATACACACACATACTGTACAAAACTGATATGCATTTGACACCTTTAAAACTACACCGTACACCAACACTCTATTACTTCTTGACACTTTACACTATTTGTTGTACATTACTTGCACTACATCCTTATTTTTATACTGTGAGAAAATATCTACTTTTTTTTTTACTGTTCTTATTGCTTGTTTATTCTTTTTAATCATATTGACTCTGTTGTATGATTGTCTTACTGTATTGTTTATTGTTCTTGTAAAGGGTTAGTTCACCCAAAAATGAAATCTCTGTCATTAATTTCTCACCCTCATGTCGTCCCAAACCTGTAAGACCTTCGTTTATCCTCAGAACACAAATTAAGGTATTTTTGTGCTGCTCACATGACCAGAGCCGGCCAACACTGAGCCCGCGTTCGGACGTAAACACTGAAGCTCTGCAACGAAAATAGCGCAGTGTGACAGGAGACAGATGAATTTGTTGAATAAAGTCATTATTTTTGTTTTGATTTTGCGCACAAAAAGTATTTTCGTCACTTCATAACATTACACTGTAGTCACTTCGACTGTTTTATCGTTGTCTTTAATACAAAGAATGTGGGCTCAGTATTGGCCACGTGAGCAGCATGATGGATGCCTGTGATGCTGACGACAATGTCGTTGCTGCAAAAATATCTTAATTTGTGTTCTGAAGATGAACGAAGGTGAGGGTGAGTAATTAATGAATAATAAATTTCATTTTTGGGTGAACTAACCCTTTAATGGTTGTCTCTTAATCTGTATATATTGTCCTTGCAATTTATTGTTTTCAAACTCTTTTAGAAATAAATTTAATATAAATAATGTTGACTGGAATAAAATGATTTTATCCACTCACTTCAAAAACTGACACTGCAAAAACTAAAGAGACATCAAGGCAATTTCAAGCAAAATGAAACATGATGCACAAAACATCTGTCTGAACACTAGTATGTAATACACAACAGTCAAAACCACAATATTGGTAAATATAATTGTGTGAATTCATTGGTTTTATTAAAAACCTGTGACGCTGTCACATAAAAGACATGTTTTACCGCTCTATTTATTACAATGATTATATGTATAATAGAGTTTTAATTGGTTTACATGTTTTTTAGTCCATTTTATTCCTCTTAAGTGTGTATGTCTTTAAAAAATGAATGGTTGGCCAGTCACATGACAGGAAGCACATGTGTATAAAGAGAGCAGCATGGCAAATGGTCACTCATTAACAGTCACAACTTACCTGAATTGTGGAGTTTCCTACCTGTGGAATTACCTTTCTAGAATCTATTGCAAACTTTTGGATTATCACTACCATGGATAGTGATGGGCAAATGAAGTCTCATGAAGCACTGAGGCTTTCCTCTCATTGTTCCAGGAAAAGATTTAAAGCTTCGAGAGTATCGAAAACAGCACCATCTGGTATTTAGTAAAAAATAAAGCAGCCAAAACCCTGTGAAAGAAGCTTTGTTGGATGAAGCGGCCACCACACATTCCATGTTATGTGCTCAAATAAAAGTGTGTGTGTTGAATTTCTCTCTGTGATAAATTCATTTACCCATTAAACTGTGGCATTTAATGCCAGTATCAATATCATTGTGATGTAATAAAAGAATAATGTACATATCCTATATGAAATGCATAGGGCAAAAATTTTATTTTTTTCTGAAATAATTTGTATTCTTCATATTACTTGTATGGCTGCGTATTTAAAAAATGTAATTGAATAAGTCTCAATGAAAGCCTACTTGTAAAGTAATGGCCGGTTTCAAAACACTGCTTAGAAGTGTTACAAATCTTTTGTTTCAAATCAGTGGTTCGGAGCACCAAAGTCACATGATTTTAGCAGTTTGGTAGTTTAATATGCGATCCGAACCACTGATTCAAAACGAGATTTGTAAAGCTTTGACGCTTCATGAAGCAGTGTTTTGAAATCGCCCGTCACTAGATATTGTCATTAAGTCATTATTTTGTTTTGTTTTTTGGTGCGCAAAAGTATTCTCGTCGCTTTATAATATTAGGGTTGAACCACTGTAGTCACATGAACTGTTTTAAATATGTTTATAGTACCTTTATGGTATTGCTGGCAATAGAGGACTCACTGAGCCATCGGATTTCATCAAAAATATCTTGATTTGTGTTCAGAAGATGAACGAAGATCTTACGGGTGTGGAACGACATGAGGGTGAGTAACAAATGACAGAATTTTCAATTTTGGGTGAACCCTTTA
Organism: Hypophthalmichthys molitrix; assembly: GCA_037950675.1. Classification (NCBI taxonomy): domain Eukaryota; kingdom Metazoa; phylum Chordata; class Actinopteri; order Cypriniformes; family Xenocyprididae; genus Hypophthalmichthys; species Hypophthalmichthys molitrix. The sequence goes on from CM075494.1 coordinate 38,160,162, forward strand.
AATATGGATTTTTTTAATTTATTTTTTTACACAAACGAATTGCTTTGCTTCAGAAGGCCTTTATTAACCCCTGTTCACTGCCATTATAAAGCTTGGATGCATCAGGATATTTATTAATATTTCTCCAATTGTGTTCATCAGAAAGAAGAAAGTCATACACCTAGGATGGCTTGAAGGTGAGAAAAGCTTGGGCTAATTTTCATTTGAAAGTGAACTAATCCTTTAAACAACGTGGCACTGGACGTGAAAATGATAACTGCGTCAGGCTCAAACTAGCAAAAAACACTTGTGTTGTGCCTGACACCACATTGCGCCGCGTGTATGATAGGGCCCTTAATCTCAATATTTCAGATGACCCGAAACTTGTGAAGAGATGACGCCAACTCCTGCAAGGACTTCAGATGACGCCAGCTCTGAATCAACATGAACAGTGGTTCATCTCAACTAGGAACCACATTTTCAAATAGTCATTAAGGAATATATGGAAGTAAACTTCCAAAATATTAATTCTGTTTAAAAAATACAACCTATAATATTCAGCAGGCAATTTTCGGTCTATTTTATTTCTCGTCCACAAATTCAGTGGTTCAAATTTCAACATTTCACATCCGGGAACTGCAGGAAAAGCAGTAGAGTACCGAGCATAATCTCCATCTGCTGTTATTTTATGAGGCGCCAGACTGGACAAAAGCGAGGCGAACGCCGCGAGCGAGCGACACTGCGCGAGAGAGACCGAGTGTGTCCGAGAGCGAGCGAACCTGCGCGAGAGAGACCGAATGTGCCCGCGAGAGAAACCGAGTGTGTCCGAGAGCGAGCGAACCTGCGCGAGAGACCGAATGAGCGTGCGAGAGAGATTGAGTTGTCCGAGACTGAGCGACACTGCGCGAGAGAGACAAAGGCCCAATCCCAATTCTACCCCTTACCCCTTCCCCTTTCCCCTACCCCTTCGTTTTGCGCGTTCACGTGAAGGGGTAGGGTGTCTCGATTCTCTTTTGGCTGGAGTGGTAGGGGTAAGGGGAAGGGCCAGATAGCCCTTCAAATGAAGATTTTTCAGGACCACACTTCGAACGAAGGGGTATGAGAAATTTCCCTGCATACACCGACGACCGTGCTGCTAGAATGCGTGTAGTGATATTTCCACTCAGGATCGATCATTTATGTGTTACCTGGCTGCCAGTTTCTCCGTAGCTTGCTAAACGCGCTATTTGAATGATGTGAACACAAATGAGTAATACAGTTAAAAGAAATATCTGGTCATCCTTCATAGCTATTTACATCTCGTATCGTCTGTAAACTCTTGCGTTACCAGGGCAACAACTGACTCGTTTGTATTGCTTTGCAAAGAGGTCCGTTATCGCAGCACCACAGTAGAAAACGAAACCATATCCGTACCGTCCGGCTCAGCACGGAATGGAACGGTTAAACAAACTCGGGAAACTCGAAGGCTCATACGTTTTCGAACTGAAACCGAGCGCTGTCCAAAATACAGCGCAAAACAACGTTGGGAGTGAGTAATCTGTTAAACGTGCTCCTGCTTGATTTCTGTTGATATGCGCACTTCATTGCTGTTCATACTGGTTAAATGTTACAGGACACTAATAAAAGAAACTCGGTATGATGACGTTTGTAATGGTGTAGTAGTGGTGTCTCATTTCTTAGGGGAATATTTTCACCCCTACACCTTGCCACTCTGTTTCAAGGGGCAAGGGGAAGGGCGAAGGGGTATAAAAGAGAATTGGGATTGGGCCAGAGTGTGTCCGAGCATTAGTACATTAGTAAACACTGATCAGATTATATGCAGTCATTTAAACAATTCTAATGTAGGAGTGGAATTTGGGGACCAATATTACAGTTTCAAAACTGGGATAAAAGTTTAATAGAAAGAACACAACAGCCATGTGCAGTGTTAATGATAACTCTTTTGTCATGTGCTATATTTACTAACATAACGAGAAAACGTTTTTTTTTTTTTTTTTTTTTTTTTTTTTTTTTTTTTTCTTCTCTTCTCAGACCTGGGCGTGACCAGTTTCATCAGAGACCTCTTGCCAGATCTATTCAAAATTGGTTTAATGTTGGCTTTTTTTTTAGTGGTCTCTTCTTAAGGTTTATTGACAAACTAGTTCTTTTCATTGGACAGTGCAATTTACACTTTTCTCTTTTTAACATTGTTTTTTCCTCTTAAAAGTTATCATAATGATTAAAATATAAAGCAGTATAGTTTTAAAATGAAGATTCTCATTATTTACTTACCCTGATGCCATTCAGGTGTACATGACTTTCTTTATCAGAACACAAATGCATTTTTTTCTTTTATTTTGTATGCATCTACAGATTTCAAATTTCTTTCTAAAAAATGTCTCTGTTCTGCTGAAGTTGTGCATCAGGGTAAATGAATAATGAGAATTTAATTGAACAAATGAACATATTTTTTTAAAGGATTCATGTTAAAGCAAGTGCTATTTTCCTTTTTCTTAACTTCCTGTTTATAGGCTATATATGTTGGGATTCAGTTTGGGTCAGTTTCAGCCAATTTGACAATGCCTTTAATAAATAGCAAATTATGTACCATAATCTATGAAGATGTTTTCTTTATTTGCTGGTGTTTTTTCTATTTGCATTTTTTCTTATTTTTTTTCTTATTTGCATGTTTTCTTCAGTTGCAGCGCGTTGAGCTCTCTCGGCCACCGTACATTATCTTCAAATGACATTGAAGTTAGAAATGTGTACACCAATGTTGTATGTAACTTTAGAGCACCTATACTATATCACTGTATTTAGTCTATAAAGATAAGTTAAGCATATGTCTCGAAGGCAGGGGAATCCTGGAGTATGACGTATTGAAGGAAACCCCAGTACTGCAGCAGAGCGCCGCGATATAATGAAAGTTATATGTCTACCTCAGATTTAACGTTTGAACTGTACATCAGCATCGGGGAATAACATTATAATCTCGTTCACTGTAGAGAAAGCTGCTTACATGTAGGCTACACAGGGAAAGTAACAGTGAAGACATTGAATTAAATGTAAACAACTTTTGTGTCTTTATCAGCTTTTCTGCATATATACTGTCCCTTATAATAATCACACATACACTTACCGCTTACTCCGTTAATGTAAATCCATTTTAATGAATGAATAACTGTTGCTCTGTTCTTCATCAACACGCGCTTGCACCACCTGCTGGTGAGGTCAGCTAACAGCAGATGGAGATTATGCTCGGTACTCTACTGCTTTTCCTGCAGTTCCCGGATGTGAAATGTTGAAATTTGAACCACTGAATTTGTGGACGAGAAATAAAATGGACCGAAAAGTGCCTGCTGAATATAATAGGTTTATTTTTAAACAGAATGAATATTTTGGAAGTGAAATCTGAAAGGTGAATATGGATTATTGAATTTTTAAAAATGAAAATGTGTGTGAACTGTTTTGAATTGAAAGATTAACAGCTTAAATATACAACCATGCTGAATTTCAGCCCATGCAAGGCCTAAAAATACAATGCATTAAAATACAAGCACGGTTAATGCAATGCATAATTTTTTCAAGTAGTGCAATTCAACAAGCTTTTTATTTCAAAAACATGTATGGCATTAGTTTACTTCCATAGTAATGCACATGCTTCCAAATGACAGTGTGTTCATGTGGTTATAATGTGAATCATGCAAACATCCAAAAGAGAAAAAGCCTTACACTGAAAAGAATTGCACTGTTTTACATAAAGCAGAACAAAATAAAATATTAAACTTTCACTTGAAAAGCTACTTAAATATGCTGATAAATAGCAGTAACTACAAACAGACAGTCTGTGTTTTCAGGATTAAGAAAGGCATTTTATTTTAAATAAAGCAAAACATACATTTTAAGTTTCCTTATTATGGGAGGGGATTATGGAAACTAAACTGAAGTGGAAGGGATGTACTTGTGATGCTAAAGCTCAATGAAGGTCTGATCCATATTACCAATAATATTTTATTTGATCAAAAACAGCAAAAACTAAATGGATTAAAAAGGTTAACGTCCATGTTTCTTGTTAAAGTCAACATGTCAATCAAAATGTACCCTTACTTTTTACAATGAAATCAATTCCTGGTGGATAAAATCAAATGGGAATGAAATCAATAGAAGTTAAGTGGGTTGGGAAAGTTGGTTCATGTTGACTTTAGCAACCATAACTTGACAAAAGGTTAGTCGTGGTGAATCAGGAGTGACTCCTGTATGTCATACACACAGAGAAGAACAATAATAAAGAGGATTCATTCCTGCATTTAAATGAAGTTGTCTCTCCAGTAATAATGATCTGCCTGAGCTTGTGACTGAGATATTGAGAGATTCTAGGAAGATGCTGAAGTTTTCTGACCGTCACAACAAATGAATCAGACTGAAGTTTCTTCCTCTTCAACAGATGTAACTGTTAAACACACACAATAACAATCATTTACTCATGGGTATATTTGTTTTTCTCTGCATGTATTGCTTTTATGAACTACAATCATCTTTTAACTATATGAGCTTAACCAAATCTGACTAGAGAAACTGACAAAAAAGCATGTGTGTGTCAGTGAGGGAATATGTGTATTTGCAGGGGATAATTCACACAAGTGACAGATTCAATTCAGAATTTGTAAATCAATTTCACAAAACTGTTTTTGAAGCAGCTTTACAAAGAACAATCCTGAATGTGACGTCACATAATATTAATGATTATTTTACTGATTTGTTGGTCAATTAAATAATAATGATAATAATGACTTGTAATAAATCACTGGGGTGTTTTACCTCTCATTCTGCAGCATTTGTAAATCAGCACGACTGTCACTAGCAGATATGGACAAGCTGCCAGTACAGAACTGAGTATGTTGAGGACAGAGATCTGAGAGTCTGAATGAGAGCCTGAAAAAGAGACACACAAGCACTTTATCATGAACTATATCTGAACGAGGGCATATGAAGACATAAATCACTCACAGTTTCATTGACTCTCACCTCTGACTGAGATCCAGCTCTTGGGCGACTCTCCTCTCTGTGTGTGTTTGCAGAAGTAGAAACCCTCATGTGACTTTGAGACAGTAGAGATGATCATCTCTGTAGTTTGACTCTGGATGAGTGATCCATCTTTATAGAAATCAGCTCTGAGGCTTGATGGGTTTGAATGTTGATCTAAACAGTGTAGAGTCAGATTATCTCCTTCAGTCACAGGATGAACAGGACTCTCCAGAATCACACCAACTACAGAAACACAGGAAACATGCTGATTGCATAAAGAGTAAGATTATATGATCAATATGGTAACATAACAAATAGATTTCTATATTTCCTGACAAAACTAGATTTTTATTACAACTTGCACATTAAGTTTTTTGTTTGTTTTTTTTGTTTGCTTGCATGCTTTTTGCGCATTGATGCTTCATGCTCTTGTTATATCAGTCTGTTCATGCACTGATTGTAAACTGTCAGTGAAATGAACAAATACAGAAACACAGACTCACAGTGTACAGTGATATTAACAGGATGAGATTTCTCTCCAGATTCAGACTGACACCAGTACACTCCTGTGTCTGATGGGATGGTGGATCTGATTGTACATGTAGATCCTGTTTGTGATCCCCAGAGTAATGATGAACAATCTTCCAGCCCCCGACTGTCAGTGTATCTTCTGACTGTCCATCCATCAGAGTTACTCTTGTTCTCACAGCTCAGAGAGAGAGAGACAGATGCGAAGTGTTGAGTTCTGCTGGGACTGATGATCAGAGAGACTGGAGGAGAAACACCTGACAACACAATTACAGCTATAATTTAGAAATGTTTGAGAACATATTTAATTTCCTTTATTAAAGTTCTGCATGAACTCACCAGTGACCCACAGTGGTTGTGTGTTGCTGTATGGTGTTTTATATTTTCCTCTCTCTGCTCTGCACACATAAACTCCTGTGTGGTTTAGAGCAGCAGAACTGACAGTGTATTTTCCTCCAGCTCCTCTGCTGCTGTCTGAGAGCAGCTTATAGCGATCACTGAGGTCTGAAAAATAAGAGAATGTGTAGATTTCACCTTAAAGTGGAACTTTGTCGATTTCAACCCACTTTGTGTCGTTATAGTGTTGGTAGTAAATGAACAGTGTTTACTCATTACGAGTTATTCATATTTATTTGTCAGCAAAGGTCTGCCAGATAACACTGTAATGATGGGTCAACAGAGTGGGGATCCATTTGCAGCTTTATTGATACAGTCACCAACAATAACAGGGCAAAGGCAGAAGCATAAACTGGGACAGGCAAAGGTCGTGGCAGGCGGCAGACAAACAGGGTCGAGTCACAGGCAAGGATCAGGGCAGGCGGCAAACAAACACAGTCCAGTACACAGGCAGAGATCAGGGCAGGCAGCAGAGAATCACAGGGTAATAAACAGTCCAACGGCAACAGGGTAACAGTCCACAAGAAAACGCTCAGAAATGATCACCGGGGCAAATCAAGACTTCGCGATGTGTGTGCGTGTGAGGGTGGCTTAAATAGTGTGAGTGTGATGGGGTGCAGGTGCGTGTGCAATCAGTCCCAGGAATGAGGGCCTATGGGTAATGTAGTCCGAATGGGAAACAGTCAATATTCAGGTGATGGCTCCCTCCGGTGGTGTGGAGGATGAGGCGTGGGAGCCACATTCGTGACAGAGCCCCCCCCCTGCGAGCGGCTCCAGACGCGAGGAGGCGGACGCCGGGGTCTACCACGAGGTCGAGGGGCCGGTCTCTCCGGATGCGTCCGATGAAACTCCTCTAAGAGAGATGGGTCCAGGATATCATCCGCGTTAACCCAGGATCGCTCCTCCGGGCCGTACCCCTCCCAGTCGACCAGATATTGTAGTCTCCTACCCCGGCGCCTGGAATTGAGTAGCTCTCGAACCTGATAGGCCTCCTCGCCTTCGATCATCAAGGGCGGGGGGTTGTGGGCCACGGCTCCCTCCGCGTCTCCTCTCGGACCACCGGAGGGTTTCAGCAACGACACATGGAAAGTGGGAGAGACACGGTAATTAGCAGGTAGCTTTAAACGAAATGAAACAGGTGTAATTTGTTTGAGAATTTGGAAAGGCCCTACAAACCTGGGACTAAGTTTTCTGCAAGGAAGTCTGAGACGTAGATCCCTTGTGGACAGCCAGACCCATTGACCCACGGCATATTCAGGATTGGGGCGACGATGTCGATTGGCTTGAGTTTCCTGCCTTCTTACAGCCCGCTGTAGATGGTGATGAGCCAAATCCCAAGTCTCCTCACTTCGCTGCATCCACTCGTTTACTGAAGGCAGATTAGATGGTTCCCCGGACCAGGGAAATAGAGGTGGTTGAAACCCCAGGACGCATTGGGAGGGTGTGAGCCCAGTGGCAGGTTTCTGAAGTGAGTTTTGGGCATATTCAGCCCACATCAGGTAGCGACTCCGTTCCGGTTGGTTCTGTTGGCAGTATGTGCGTAGGAATCTGGTGAGTTCTTGGTTCATGCGCTTGGTCTGACAATTGGATTCGGGATGGTACCCAGAAGTGAGGCTGACGTTGACATTTAGTTGCTTGAAGAATGCTGACCATACTCGAGACGTGAATTGGGGTCCTCTGTCTGACACAATATCCTCCGGTAGGCCATAGAAACGGAATACGTTGTTGCACAGAACTTCAGCCGTTTCAAATGCTGTAGGTAATTTGGGTAGTGGGATGAGACGACATGTTTTTGAGAACCGGTCAATCACTGTAAGGATGGTGGTTTGACCGCGGGAGTCAGGGAGATCAGTGACGAAATCAATGGCTATATGTGACCAGGGACGTTGAGGAATGGGTAATGGCTGCAACAGCCCCGCTGGAACTTGATGAGTTGACTTGGAAGTTTGACAGAGTGAGCAGTTGTTAATGAATTGAGTGGTGTCAGTGGCCATGGTCTCCTACCAGAACCGATTTTGCAGAAGGTGTTGCGTGGCCGTAATGCCCGGGTGACCTGAACTGGGCGAGTCATGAACCTGATGAAGTAACTGGCTGCGTAGGTGTTCAGGGACGAAAGTGCGATTAGGTGGACAGTCTGAAGGTGGTGTGGTTTGTTCGTTGGCTTGGGTGATTTCAGTCATGACGTCCCACTGAACCGGAGCGAGTAGCAGTTTGGTGGGTAGAATACTTTCTTCCTTAATCGACCGTTCCACATCCTCAGACTGGCGGGAGAGAGCATCCGCTTTGACATTCTTTGAGCCGGGACGGTAGGTTACTGTGAACTGGAATCGTGTGAAGAACATGGCCCATCTTGCTTGCCGGGGGTTTAGACGTTTTGCTGAACGAAGGTATTCCAGATTTTTGTGATCGGTGAGAATCGTGAACGGGTGTTGTGCTCCCTCTAGCCAATGGCGCCACTCCTCCAACGCCGCTTTCATGGCCAGTAGTTCGCGATTGCCAACGTCGTAGTTGCGTTCTGCTGCTGACAATTTCCGTGAGTAGAAAGCACATGGGAACATTTTTGCGGGATTATCTTGGCGCTGAGAGAGAACAATGCCAGTACTGGAAGCGTCGACCTCGACTATAAAGGGGAGTTCCGGATCTGGATGACGGAGAATGGGTGCTGACGTGAATCGTTCCTTTAACTCTTGAAAGGCGTGCACCGCCTCAGGGGACCAGAGAAGGCGTGGTGATTGTCGTTTGGTCATGGATGTTAATGGTGCTGCAACGCCACTGAAGTTTCTTATAAAACGCCTGTAGAAATTAGCGAATCCCAGAAATCGCTGTAACTCCTTCAATATGCGAGGCTGGGGCCATTCAAGCACTGCTTTTACCTTACTGTCGTCCATGGCCACTCCCTCTTGACTGATGACATAGCCCAGGAAAGACGTTGAAGTGCGGTGAAATTCACATTTCTCCGCTTTGGCGTACAGCTTATGTTGAATGAGGCGTTGAAGCACGGACCTGACATGTTGGATGTGTTCTTCGAGATTCTTGGAGTATATGAGAATGTCGTCAATGTAGACGATGACCCAGCGATTGAGCATGTCCCGAAAGACGTCATTGATAAACGACTGAAAGACGGAGGGACTATTGGACAGCCCGAACGGCATAACGAGGGTCTCGTAGTGGCCAGTGGCAGTAGAGAAAGCCGTCTTCCACTCGTCGCCCTCTCTGATGCGGATCAGGTTATAGGCACAACGGAGGTCCAGCTTGGTGAAATATTTGGCTTGCCTTAGTTGTTCTAGAGCTGCGGGGACCAATGGTAGTGGGTAGCGGAATTTCACCGTGATGTCATTCAAGCCACGATAGTCGATACAGGGTCGAAGACTGCCGTCCTTCTTTTTGACGAAGAAGAAGCCGGATGCCGCCGGGGATGTAGAAGGTCGAATGAATCCTTTAGCCAGTTCCTCCTCAATGTAGGTCTTCATGGCAGCAGATTCCGGCTGTGACAGGGGAAATATTCTGCCCTTAGGGGGCGTGGTACCTGGCAAAAGGTCGATAGCACAGTCACTGGGTCGATGAGGGGGTAATTCTGTGGATTTCTTTTTGCTGAAAGCGATCGCCAGGTCAGCATAATTAGCGGGTACATCGGGTGCGTCGACGTTGGGCTCGTGAATTGAGATGGTTTGTACTGGTAGTGGGGTGATCTGTTTTAAACATTGTCCATGACAAGCGGCATCCCACTGAACGATTTGACCCTCCTTCCATGAAATGAGCGGGTTATGAATTCTGAGCCACGGGAGACCAAGGATGACTGGGTTATTGGGTGAATGGATCACGTAGAAACGGATGCGTTCGTGATGAAGCACTCCGACTTGCAGTGTGAGCTCGGAGGTGATGTGCGCCACCTTTCCTCCTCCGATGGGTCTCCCATCTAGCGCTTCCACTGTCAATGGAGAGTTGCAGTCCGTTAGTGTAATGTTATGTTCCTTGATAAATGTATCAGACATGAAGTTGCCCGCTGCCCCAGAGTCCAGTAAAGCATATGTGGTAATATGTTGTTCATTTACGGTTATTTGTATGGGGATTTTGAGGCAGTTAGTGGAATAATGGGAACTCACCGCCTTCGGGTTGGCTGGGTTAGGTCGAACGGGGCAGTTGAGCTTGATGTGACCGGCTTGACCACAGTACAAACATAGGTGAAGTTGTCGTCTTCTCTCTCTCTCCTCTGGATGAAGTGGGGTGTATCCGAGTTGCATGGGTTCCATTGTGGGATTGGTGAGAGAGGGTAGATGAACGGGTCGCCGTGAACGAAGGAGATTGTCGATGTGGATAGTTAATTCGATGAACTCACTAAGCGATCTTCCCTCGTCACGGCATGCGAGCTCAGCTTGTAGTTCCAGAGATAGTCCTCTACGAAACAGTAGTTTCAGTGTGTCCTCAACCCAGTTCGTTTGAGCGGCGAGGGTTCGGAAATGCAATGCGTACTCAGCCGCTGAGGTTTTACCTTGGCTTAGCGACAGCAGTTGATCCCCAGCGCTCTTGCCACCTTCCGGGTGTTCGAAGACCTCCTTGAAGCTCTGAAGAAAGGCAGAGAAGGTGGGGAACACAGAACTGTCCTCTCTCCACACAGCCGTTGCCCAATCCAGCGCTTTACCAGTCAACAAAGAGCAAACGAAGGAAATCCGACTGGTTTCGGTGGGATAGAGAGATGGTTGCTGGTTGACAAAGAGGGAACATTGGAGTAGGAATCCCTTACATTTCGCGGGGCTACCATCAAACTTCTCCGGGAGAGCGAGACGTGGATTGATTGTGGGAGCAGCATGGAAGGCCTGACTGACAGAAGCCGCGGGTGGAGGTGTGGCGGCCTCGGCGGCGGTGAAGCGAAGACTCTGCAGAGTTTTCACCAGCTCCTCGGTAAGAGAAGTCAAGCGGTTCAGTTGATGCTGGTGAACCGCGAGCTGATTGGCCTGGGCAGACAGCTCGGTGGAGATCTGCATGAACGCTGCTGGATCGTTAGTTGGCGAAGTCTTCTGTAATGATGGGTCAACAGAGTGGGGATCCATTTGCAGCTTTATTGATACAGTCACCAACAATAACAGGGCAAAGGCAGAAGCATAAACTGGGACAGGCAAAGGTCGTGGCAGGCGGCAGACAAACAGGGTCGAGTCACAGGCAAGGATCAGGGCAGGCGGCAAACAAACACAGTCCAGTACACAGGCAGAGATCAGGGCAGGCAGCAGAGAATCACAGGGTAATAAACAGTCCAACGGCAACAGGGTAACAGTCCACAAGAAAACGCTCAGAAATGATCACCGGGGCAAATCAAGACTTCGTGATGTGTGTGCGTGTGAGGGTGGCTTAAATAGTGTGAGTGTGATGGGGTGCAGGTGCGTGTGCAATCAGTCCCAGGAATGAGGGCCTGTGGGTAATGTAGTCCGAATGGGAAACAGTCAATATTCAGGTGACGGCTCCCTCCGGTGGTGTGGAGGAGGAGGCGTGGGAGCCACATTCGTGACAAACACATTGTATGTACACTTCCGGTCAAAAGTTTTTGAATTTTATTTTATCCTTTAGAAATTATTCTAACATGCTGATTTGCTGCTCAAGAAACATTTATTATCGTTATCCATTTTGAAACAGTTGTGTACTTTTTTTTTTTCATGATTATTTGATGAATATAAAGTTCAAAAGAACAGCATTTATCTAAAATACAAAGTTTTTTGTAACATTATAAATGTCTATACTGTCACTTTTGATCAATTTTATGCATTCTTGCTGAGTAAAAGTATGAATTTCTTTAATTACTTTTAAATAAATAAATAAATAAACTTACTGACTCCAAACTTTTGAACGTTAGTGTATAATATTACAAAAGCTTTCTATTTCAGATAAATGCTGTTCTTTTGAACTTTCTATTAATCAAATAATCCTGAAAAAAGAAATGTACACACCTGTTTTGTAATACATTTATAATAATAATAAATGTTTCTTGAGCAGAAAATCATATTAGAATGATTTCTGAAGGATCATGTGACACTGAAGACTGGAGTAATGATGCTGAAAATTCAGCTTTGATCACAGGAATAAATTGCAAAATATATTCAAATAGAAATCAATTATTTTAATTCTAAAAATATTTCACAATATGACCATTCTTGCTGTATTTTGGATCAAATAAATGAAGCCTTGGTGAGCAGAAGAGACTTCTTTTAAAAACATTAAAAAAAAATTACCATTGAAAAACTTTTGACCGGTAGTTTATGTGAGAGTTTTAACATCTCCAGGGCTTTTGTGAAAACTACAGAGTGTACTTCTGCATTTTTGTATCCTTGCATGGACAGTCGAGTCGACAGAGGGTTATCACTGAAAATTGTAACTCACTCCCGCTAAACATTTACTCTTTAAATTCTTGCACCCTGGAACAATATAAGTCTACACCATGTCTCTATTGTTTGGATTCAGAAATATTAATATTTCAGACTTGAATAAAATCAGTTAATTCAGATGTTACAACATGAAGCACATTATAACAGACCTGATGAGACAGTTTCAGTTTGAGTGAACCAGCTGAATGTCCAGCCTGTAGAGGAGCTGTTAACCTCACAGATCAGAGTCACTGGATCTCCTTCAGTCAACCACTTCTGAGGAGAAACACTTAAAACTGCTCTGGGATCTGAAATTGAGAAATCACTCATTAATAACATGATAAACTTGTGTGTGTTTATGAAGAGATGATCAAACTCACCTGATACTGTCAGTGTAACTTCATCACTGAGTTGTGAGCTGCGTCGTGATCCTTCAGTCTCTGTTCCATCACAGAAGTATTTACCAGCGTCAGACTCAGAAACAGAACTGAATGTGTGTTCCTGTAGTTCACTGAAAACTCTGGTTGAACCTTCTTTGTACCAGTTGTACCTCCAGCTAGTGACTCCTTCATCATCAATGTCACATCTGAGAGTGACTGTCTCTCCTCTGAATACATGATGATCAGGTTTAATGGACACTTTGGGTTTTGGTCTTTCTGTATGATGACAACAATAAACAATGAAAATAATGTGATAATATAATAAATACAAATAATAAAATGTGCTGTTTTTATTGAATGAACAGTTATTTATACAATCAAGTTAAACTGAAGTGTTGTTCTCTATAGCTGTTTATTCAGTGTCTAATGAATCATTTTCACTAAGTTCTTAGAGCTGATCATTAAATGAGAGAAAACACTTGCCATGTATTGTCACTGTTACTGGTTCACTGTAATCTGTGTAATATCTTAAATATCTGTAATCTGTGTAATATCACATCTCAGAGTAACTGAGTCTCCAGTGAACACTGAACTCTGTGGCTCAACAGTCAGAGTTGGTTTGGGAAAATCTGTCACTATAAAATTATTGGGAATTTGGGAGCATGAGTTCTGAAATGTTTTCAACAGATGATCTCATTCTCTCTCTGGTAAATTATTAATGTATTTTGATTTAATCGACAATGTAAGAAACATTACAATGCAAAAACATAAAAGACAATAAAGGTTCAAACCCACAATCTTTGTGTTAATAATCTAGAGCTCGACCCACAGTGTCACACCACCAACATCTACAGCAGCAGTCACAGAGACACACCATTCAGCAAAGTGTTGTGCAGCTGCAGCAGTTTACATGAACATTTAAAATGATCTACAGTAGATGATAGTGTTGGATAAACTGGTATTGTTTCTGACCAGTAGGTGGTGCTGTCACCAAACCTAACATCTGCTCAGATAAATGGACCGACAAATATTATATATTCAACAAGAATTCAAAGAAAATCTTTGCTTGAGGATTGGTGGCAAAGAGGTATTTGTTGCACATGATGGATAAGAATGGATGTTTTTGGATTTATAGTGATTTCTTCACAAATTCAATAACTTTGAGAAAAAAGATGATATGAAAGTTATTAGAAGTGTTCCTTTACCAATGGTTATTATGTTAAGCTAAAATTTTTTTTTTACATTTTTTGGACTGAGATATTTAATTGGAAAATATAAAACAAAACAATATTTATTTTCCATCTATTACTTTGGATATGTAACAAAAATGCAGACTTTGTTATAAATTGTTTACTTTTTGTTAAAATATTTCATTCACAAATGCAAAGTTTTGAAAACAGCACCCTGAATGTCTTTAAAAAGAGTGAACCCTAAATATACTGAGGCCTTAAAAATTATGAGAAGTTATAAAGCCAGAAATCATTTGATTTGTTTAACCATGGGGGGCAGTTGTGGCCTGATGGTTAGAGAGTCTGACTTGTAACCTGAAGTTTGTGGGTTCGAATCTCAGTACCGGCAGGAAATGTAGGTGGGAGGATGAACAGCGCTCTCTTCCACTCTCATTACTCCCTTGAGCAAAACACCAAATGCCCAATCACTCCCCGGGTGCTGCAGCAAAAATGGCTGCTCTTGGTGTGTGTGTGTGTTCACTTGGATGGGTGAAAAGCAGAGCACAAGTTCAGAGTATGGGACACCATACTTGGCCTCACGTCACTGTCACTTTTTCACTTCATTATTTTGTTCAACCCCCTACAGTGTATCTATGTATTTATTTTGCTATTGCTTTTTGCTTATCTGTTGTATCATGTATTATTAATAATTATATCTCAGTCTGTAAGGACTTTTAGGTTTATACAGGCACTTATGTTTGCCTGTAATGTTCTGTTACTGTTGAAATGCAAAATAAAAAAATTAAAAATATTCAATACGAAAAATCATCATCAAGATACATAATAACTACTTTTTAGGGCATTATTTGGTAATGGATGTGAAAAATCCAAAAATCCAGCCAACTTTGAGACTCGCATTGAAAATCAAAAAGTATCTCAATGTGAAGAAGCAAATCACTCATTAATAACATGTTAAACTTGTGTGTGTTTATGAAGAGATGATCAAACTCACCTGATACTGTCAGTGTAACTTCATCACTGCGGTGTGACCAGCGTGATCCTTCAGTCTCTGATCCATTACAGGAGTATTTACCAGCGTCAGACTCAGAAACAGAACTGAATGTGTGTTCCTGTAGTTTACTGGAAACTCTGAATAAACCTCCTTTATACCAGTTGTACCTCCAGCTAGTGACTCCTTCATCATCAATGTCACATCTGAGAGTGACTGTCTCTCCTCTGAATACATGATGATCAGGTTTAATGGACACTTTGGCTTTTGGTCTTTCTGTATGATGACAACAATAAACAATGAAAATTATGTGATAAATAATATAATAAATGAAAATAGTAAAATGTGTTGTTTTTTATTGTATGAACAGTTACTTGATTATAAAACACTAAATCAAGATAAAGTGTTGTTCTCTATAGCTGTTTATTCAGTTTCTAATGAATCATTTTCACTAAGTTCTTAGAGCTGATCATTAAATGAGAGAAAACACTTGCCATGTATTGTCACTGTTACTGGTTCACTGTAATTTGTGTAATATCCTCGTCTTCCTGCTCTGCACCTGTACTCTCCTCCATCAGAGACTTTCACAGGATTGATTGTTTTAGTTGCAGCTTCAGTAGATTCAGAGTTTGAGTTTTTACTCCAGAGAAACTCCCATCCATCCTGTGACAGATCCACCTCACATCTCAGAGTAACTGAGTCTCCAGTGAACACTGAACTCTGTGGCTCAACAGTCAGAGTTGGTTTGGGAAAATCTGTCAATATAAAATTATTGGGAATTTGGGAGCATGAGTTCTGAAATGTTTTCAACAGATGATCTCATTCTCTCACTGGTAAATTATTAATGTGTTTTGATTTCATAGACAATGTAAGAAACATTACAGGGTCAAAAAAGACCAATATAATGGACAATGCAAAAACATAAAAGACAATAAAGGTTCAAACCCACAATCTTTGTGTTAATAATCTAGAGCTCGACCCACAGTGTCACACCACCAACATCTACAGCAGCAGTCACAGAGACACACCATTCAACAAAGTGTTGTGCAGCTGCAGCAGTTTACATGAACATTTAAAATGATCTACAGTAGATGATAGTGTTGGATAAATGGTAGCCTCGCATAGCCATAGAGCTTCAGGCTGACGGCAGAAAGTCTGGACTCTATCACAGCTTTCATTGGCCAAGAACCGCCCAAGAGGACGTTTGACTGACATGTAACGCAACCAATCACAGTTCGTTTTGTTCCGCATCATAATTAGGGGAGTGAAAATGTAAAGTCGATGTCCATACAATAACAGACCGTGCATCTAATAAATTATTATTCAAGAACTTTGTGCAAGTTTACTGCAACAATAGAGCCATGAACTTCACATTCTTTTAAAAATCCAGCATTTACTTGATCTTGGTAAGCGCTCATTCTCACAGTTGTAAACACGACGACGTTCTTCTTCCATTAGGGGGTTTGGCATCACAGCATTTCATTTCCAGGCAGATCGTTATAAAACGCGACACACACACGTCTCCTGGACATCCTGTAGAATTCAACCAACCAGATGATGACTTCGAAAAATCCTGAAGTGTTTCCAGTAAAGAGTGCCATATGCATCAGACATTCGGCCAAAGGTCTGTGGGTGTGACGTCTGAGGCTCGGACTAGATAAATGGGTATCATTTCTGACCAGTAGGTGGTGCTGTCACCAAACCTGGCATCTATGCTCAGATAAATGGACAGACAAAGCTATATTCAATAAGAATTCAAAGAAAATCTTTGCTTTTGGAGGATTGGTGGCAAAAAGGTATTTGGTCAGTGCTGTACATGATGGATAAGAATGGACTGGTGAATGTTGGGGTGCCTAAATATACTTGACTTGAAATGCATTCATAACCATGCAGCCATTACTGAGGTGGTTTGTTGTTATTATAAGAGGTTTGGTTTAATTCCCTCCCAGAAGAGCCTCACACGATTGCGTTCACAAACACAAGGCATCTGAATGCAAAAAATCGAATGTTTTAAATCGAATGTTTTTTTGTTTTTGTTTTTTTTTTTCATTTGAAGTCATAATGGTCATTAGTGTTTCCATTAGTTAGGCTTTTAACTCTTATCATATGTTTGTCTTTTCTGGCTGCTGTGACAATGTAAAGCAAAGAAAGCTGAAATGAGACCGGATGATAATAGTTTGCTATTGATGGTTTTACAATCATCATGAAATAGCCTGATGTCATTTGAATGTAATAATTGTGCTGTGCCATTAATACAGTTATGTTACAAACTCTGTCTTACTGCAACATGAGATCCAGTAGTATTGTAGCAGTTAGAAGATCTAGATCTATAAAAACACACACAAAAAGTTATTCTAAGATGACACACAAAGACATCAAGAATCAGCACATGAATCTCAACAATCAAGTGTAATGCCGCAATGCATGCTGGGTACCATAGTACAAAACTACCAGCATGCATCACAGAATTAATAAATTATTCAGCTGAATTGTCCTATTATTTTCTTTCATTCTGACTTTTTTTTTTTATTATTTGATTGCTGATATCTGTGTTTGTCACTGCAGTTTACCGTTTTGTGCTCAAGTTTTTTTTTTTTTTTTTTTTTTTTTAATTTTCAATCTTCTAACTGATTTCTGCAATATTGCATGATCTCATGTTGCAGTAAGACAAATGTATTAATGGCACAACACACTTATTATATTCAAATGACATCAGTGAATCAGGCTATCTCATGATGATTGTAAAACCATCAATAGCTAACTATCATCATCTGATCTCATTTCAGTTTTCTTTGCTACTGCAAATGTGCTTGACAAACACAGTCACCGCAGCCACAGAAGACAAACATATGATAAGAGTTAAGGCAGTGTGTCCACCAAAGCGTTTTTAGCCACCTGAAAACACTTATCTGTGAGCGCTTGAGAGCGCTTTTCAGTTGAGACGCTTTGTTGCTATGATATGGAATATCCGCAGCACTGTTACTTGTAACTGATTTCGCAGATAATTTGTTTCAGACTAAAAATGTCAACACAATGTAGAGTACTTGCTATGTATGTTCAGAGACTAGCAATATTAATTTCTGGTATATTAATTTAAAACCATGCAGCTATCCTTCTCTGCTGATATCTTGAGAGATTTAATGTCTTTTATCTTCAGTTGATTTCATCTAAGGCTGTGGCTAAAGTCAGTTGTAGCTCTTGTGTTTCTGTTTGTCTTTTTTTTTCTGTTCTCTTCTTTCCTTCAGTGATGCTGCTTGTTAACAGGCTTGTTAATGCTGAGATGACTCTATAAATAATATAGAAAGATTTTGTGGCTCAGATAAGGTCCAGTTGTTTTATTTCTTTGCTCTTGGCTGACATGTGGCATTGCTATGGCCTGCTTGTGGGCTGCCCAAGTGCCATCATTCCACGGCGCATGTGACCCAGATCATCATTCCACATGCAGGCTACCAGATGTGGGTCGGATCTGGGCAGACACAAAGCTGCTATCTGGGAGTCTGGTAATACTAAACTAATAGTCTAATGAGAGTTCGCTGTCATGTAGGTGCAGTGTTACTTATAGTCAACAGAATGTCTAAAAGGGACCATCAAAATAATGTGTAACTAATATTTAGATCTCAGTCTGTAAAGACTTATAGTTTCACTTATGTTAGCCTGTAATGTTCTGTGCAATGGAAAAAAAAATACATCATGACTACTTTTTAGATTTAATGGTCACTTTGGCTTTTGGTCTTTCTGTAGAACAACAAATCACAATGAAAATAATGTGATAAATAATATACAGTGGGTATGGAAAGTATTCAGACCCCCTTAAATTTTTCACTCTTTGTTATATTGCAGCCATTTGCTAAAATCATTTAAGTTCATTTTTTTTCCTCATTAATGTACACACAGCACCCCATATTGACAGAAAAACACAGAATTGTTGACATTTTTGCAGATTTATTAAAAAAGAAAAACTGAAATATCACATGGTCCTAATTATTCAGACCCTTTGCTGTGACACTCATATATTTGACTCAGGTGCTGTCCATTTCTTCTGATCATCCTTGAGATGGTTCTACACCTTCATTTGAGTCCAGCTGTGTTTGATTATACTGATTGGACTTGATTAGGAAAGCCACACACCTGTCTATATAAGACCTTACAGCTCACAGTGCATGTCAGAGCAAATGAGAATCATGAGGTCAAAGGAACTGCCTGAAGAGCTCAGAGACAGAATTGTGGCAAGGCACAGATCTGGCCAAGGTTACAAAAAATTTCTGCTGCACTTAAAGTTCCTAAGAGCACAATGGCCTCCACAATCCTTAAATGGAAGACGTTTGGGACGACCAGAACCTTTCCTAGAGCTGCCCGTCCGGCCAAACTGAGTTATCGGCTGAGAAGAGCCTTGGTGAGAGAGGTAAAGAAGAACCCAAAGATCACTGTGGCTGAGCTCCAGAGATGCAGTCGGGAGATGGGAGAAAGTTGTAGAAAGTCAACCATCACTGCAGCCCTCCACCAGTCGGGGCTTTATGGCAGAGTGGCCTGACGGAAGCCTCTCCTCAGTGCAAGACACATGAAAGCCCGCATGGAGTTTGCTAAGATGGTGAGAAATAAGATTCTCTGGTCTGATGAGACCAAGATAGAACTTTTTGGCCTTAATTCTAAGCGGTATATGTGGAGAAAACCAGGCACTGCTCATCACCTGTCCAATACAGTCCCAGCAGTGAAGCATGGTGGTGGCAGCATCATGCTGTGGGGGTGTTTTTCAGCTGCAGGGACAGGACGACTGGTTGCAATCGAGGGAAAGATGAATGCGGCCAAGTACAGGGATATCCTGGACGAAAACCTTCTCCAGAGTGCTCAGGACCTCAGACTGGGCCGAAGGTTTACCTTCCAACAAGACAATGACCCTAAGCACACAGCTAAAATAACGTAGGAGTGGCTTCACAACAACTCCGTGACTGTTCTTGAATGGCCCAGCCAGAGCCCTGACTTAAACCCAATTGAGCATCTCTGGAGAGACCTAAAAATGGCTGTCCACCAACGTTTACCATCCAACCTGACAGAACTGGAGAGGATCTGCAAGGAGGAATGGCAGAGGATCCCCAAATCCAGGTGTGAAAAACTTGTTGCATCTTTCCCAAAAAGACTCATGGCTGTATTAGATCAAAAGGGTGCTTCTACTAAATACTGAGCAAAGGGTCTGAATACTTAGGACCATGTGATATTTCAGTTTTTCTTTTTTAATAAATCTGCAAAAATGTCAACAATTCTGTATTTTTCTGTCAATATGGGGTGCTGTGTGTACATTAATGAGGAAAAAAAAAAAAAGAACTTAAATGATTTTAGCAAATGGCTGCAATATAACAAAGAGTGAAAAATTTAAGGGGGTCTGAATACTTTCCGTACCCACTGTAATAAATAAAAATAATAAAATGTAGTGTGTGAACAGTTACTTGACTGTAAAACACATAAATCAGGTTAGACTGAAGTGTTGTTCTCTATAGCCACGTTTCCGACGAAATTACCCGGAACAATCTGTCCCAAGAACTTTTTCCCCCCTAGACCTATTGCTAGATGCGTTTCCATAGCGGTCTAAAGTACCATGAAGATAGTCCAGTGACGTAGGACTGTGCGCGACTTTCTAGTTCCCACTAGATTTCGTCCTCTGCACATAAGCTTAATAAAGCCTGAACCTCATCGTCAGTCAATCGGTCGTATTTTTTAAACTTCATTGTTGATTTGAATAGCAAACAGCTCTTACTGCACGCACCACAACAGCCTTTAAAAAAACAATAATTGAAATAAAATGCAGCGTGAACTTAACCAATCAGCATGTTCAGCGTGCAAGTCCCACCCCCGAAAGTTCTGGAACTTTGAAAAAGTACAACCTAGTGAGCAGGTACCAGAGATTGTATATAATAGGGGGATAAGAGGGTCTGTATCTCTTACCATTGGAGAAAGCGTAATGGCTAACTTAACCACGTGCGGCACCTCTCAGCCTATCGTGTAATGGCAGTGACGCAACATTCCCTAGTCTGCCTTCTCTTAAAAAAATAAATTTTTATCAAGCTAAAATCTACATACAGTTCCCAACGAAAGTATTGTTTAGTGAAAAACATGCTGAAGATTGGCAAACAGGCTGTCGATTAATTAAATGATTAGCTATTTTCCCAAAAAAGCTGTTTAATCAGCATAGCGAAGCCTCTCATCCATTGATATCCATTCAAAAAACCAAAAAAGCCTCTGGTCTCCTTCCCTGTGTACCGCCAGCCTTCCAGTGGCTTTTTTTTTACCCGGATCTTCATTTAGACCCTGGTTCCTGCAGTTAAAACACACCGAGTACCACCCAAAGCTCCTAGTTCCTAGGTAAAGTTCCTGCAGTGGAAACGTGGCTTGTAGCTGGTATAGTCACTTATTCAGTGTATTACAGCCACACAGTCAGAGTTGGTCTCGAAATTTAAGTCGATATAAAATTGGCAAAAAGCTGTTTTGCGAAAGGTTTTTTTTTTTTAGCAGATCTACTCCTCTTATAGTTCAACCCTCTGTCTCACAAACCTTCATCTACACCAGCAGTCAAAGAGACAGAACAATCAACAAAGTGTCAGGGAGGTGCAGCAGTTTACATGGAAAAAAAAGTTGCAGAGATAAATTACATTATGAATACTTTGTTAGGCTGTAATCTGATAATGGTTAAATTGAAAATTGTAAAATAATAATGGTGAAAATTAAAAATCCAGCCAATAACTTTTGAGAGGCATAGCAATAACAATCATATAAACCAATTTTGTTTAAAAAAAAAAGAAGAAGAAGAACAAGAAAAAAAAGAAAAAGAAAACAGTTAACAATATATTTTACAATATTTGACAACTGAGACTTCAGAAATGTTAATAATCTTCAATTTGAAATAAGGATCTTGGTTTTTTTTAGTTTAAAGGGTTCAAAGTTATAAGCAAAAGAAAACTGGGGCAACACTTTTAGCGCCTGACCTCTAAAAATCTGAACACTTATGTGTCAAAATCAACCACTTCTGGGGAGAAACACTGAAAACTGCTCTGAAAAGAAATCACTCATTAATAACATGTTAAACTTGTGTGTGTTTATGAAGAGATGATCAAACTCACCTGATACTGTCAGTGTAACTTCATCACTGCGGTGTGACCAGCGTGATCCTCCTTTCTCTGTTCCATAACAGAAGTATTTACCAGCATCAGATTTAGAAAAGGACCTGAATATGTGTTCCTGTCCTTCACTGAAAACATTGACTGAACCTCCTTTATACCAGTTGTACCTCCAGCTAGTGACTCCTTCATCATCAATGTCACATCTGAGAGTGACTGTCTCTCCTCTGAATACATGATGATCAGGTTTAATGGACACTTTGGCTTTTGGTCTTTCTGTATTATGACAACAATAAACAATGAAAATTATATGATAAATAATATAATAAATAATGATAAAAATAAAAATAAAAATCAATAAAATATGCTGTTTTTAATGTATGAACAGTAATTTCAGAGT
Organism: Hypophthalmichthys molitrix; assembly: GCA_037950675.1. Taxonomy (NCBI): domain Eukaryota; kingdom Metazoa; phylum Chordata; class Actinopteri; order Cypriniformes; family Xenocyprididae; genus Hypophthalmichthys; species Hypophthalmichthys molitrix. Next base: position 38,182,483 of record CM075494.1, read on the forward strand.
AACTGAGTCTCCAGTGAACACTGAACTCTGTGGCTCAACAGTCAGAGTTGGTTTGGGAAAATCTGTCAATATAAAGTCAGTGGGAGCATGTTTTTCAGCAGATTTCATTCTCTCTCTGGTAAATTCTTAGTGCATTTTTATTTCACAGAAAATGTAATAGAGTTGCTGACAACAATTACAGGAACAAACAAGGTGAACATTCACTCAGCACAATGCAAAGAGTTAAAGGACAACAAAGACCAGGTGAGGTTCAAACCCACACACATCAGGTTAGAAGCCCTGAGCTCAAAGCAGGGTTTCACTCCACCTACATCTACACCAGCAGTCAAAGAGACACACTATCAGATACCAAACTGTTACAAAGTGTTGTTCAAAGGACTTTGTTACTGCAGGTCGAGTAACTTTTTTATTAAATCTTTTCAAGTTTGTCTGTAGAGTTACTAATTTTTAAGACAAAGTCAATGTCAAAAGATACTTTTTGTTTCAATGTTCTTAACAAATTTTAGCCGTGCAATACTTCTGAAGAAATTTTTATGAGTGAATGTTTTTGGTGTTTTTGTCACACCTCAGAACTGTCTGTGTGGTTTTACTAGTTACAACACATGAATCATTTATATAACTTGTTTAAAAAGATGTATTTATAATCATGACACTCCTTTTCACTGCTGGGGTCGGATTCATGAAAATCAAAGTTAAGAAAGTTCATAAGATGAATTTTATTCTGAAGAATGTTTCGTGAATCCAGCTCCTGGTTTGTAACAGAATCACCCATTTGTGATGAAATTTATTAATCAAATTCACTCACCTTCAGTGTGTCCAGAGTGGATGTTTGAAATCAGCACTGAAATACAAAGCAAAAAACTCATGAAAGATTATATGTATTTTTAAATGTTCCTATTAAAGATCATCAAACCCATATGTTAGTTATCCTGTTTTTTTGTTTGTTTGTTTGTTTGTTTTTGTTTTTTTATTTCTGTGGGATCTTATTTTTAAAAGTTCTTCCCGTGAGGGAACCGGCTATGTTTCTCTTAGGGGTCCCTGTGATGTCTTCTGTTTGTAAATTAGCTTCAGGTATAAAGGTCTGTCCCACAGACAGAAATGTGGGTTCAGATTCTCTGAAGATCGACAGACTAACATCAATCTGAAGATCTGTGATAAACTGCTACCTTCAGTAAATTCTTCTCCCCACATGAACTTTAGTCAGGCTTACTTATTTTATGTATTAGAGAAATTAAATAAATTGGCAAGCCACCAAATTGACAGCTCAGCCAGATACAGGAAAATCTAACAATATTACAGTGTGAACATGGAGCTAATGTTGTATTATACTTTAGGCATTTTGTAAATGCATATTCTTTCTTTGCTTGTAAAACACCATAATTTCAGTCTCACGTTTTTTAGCATCACAGCACAGAATTGTTTCATTTCTATGGTGACCGGGAGGGGACATGTTCAGTTTGCTGATAGTTTTGTCGTGGCCATGACACGATCTTTGGGACCTGACACCTCCTTGGTGGTTTATGTAGGTAACCAGAACTCTGTCCAGAACTCCTTAAAGGCCAAGATTATTCTGCCATCGCATAGGGCGCCCCGACCCGTCTTAGAGGTGTCCGTCATGACCACTTTACTTCTGGAAGCAGGGCGCAGCATTATCCTGTTCTGATAAAAGTGGGAAGATTTCCATGGAACTAAGGCCTTGACACAGCCGTGGGTCACTCTGAGAGGGTGTCAGCCTGTGCACCAAGCCTGAGGAGGAACACAGCCTTTTAACCAAAGCTGAAGTGGTCGCATATGGAGCAGGCCCAGCGGAACTACTGATGAAGCTGCTGCCATCAGGCCCAGCAGTTTTTGAAACCTCTTGAGGGAAAGAAGAGACCCCACCTTGAACGAGACTGCCATGTTCCTGATTTTCAGCATGCACTCTTAATAGAGCCAACCCTGCATTTGAGTTGAATCAAAGTCTGCCCCAGGAAAGAAATCTGTTGGCTGGGGAGCAGCGAGCTCTTGCCAAAGTTAACTCTGAATCCCAAGTTCTCCAGATGACTGAGGAGCAGGGATTTGTAAGTATAGCTCCTGTCTCGACTGGGGATTCCTATCTGCCTCAGAGGGGAGAGAGCCGAGTCTACGCACTTCGTAAAAGTATGCAAAGCTAGATAGAGTCCGAATGGAAGGACTGTATATTGGTATGCCGCCCACAGCTGGAGTCTAGAAGTGTGGGCAAGTCCCAGGCAGGAGATGCACTCAGTGTGCTTGTCAGGCGTGGGGAAGGAGACATATGCAACATATGCTCAGAAATTTGCTCTTTTAGATGACACTGGATGGTGTCAGGGGAGATCGCTGACTCTGCTTGCTTGCTGAAGTGTCGTTGGCCCTCTGCAAGGCTCGTTATGATGGCGAGAAGAGGTGAGTAGAGCAGCTTCAGTCTTCTTTCGAGAAGCGGGATGATCTTCACACAGAAGGAGAAAGATTCTGACTGGCGCCTTTTCTGTGTGACTGATATTGCCAGTCAATTCCACCCTTTCTGGCAGGGTGAAACGCTATTTGTCTGTACGGTTACACAGACGAGAACCAATCAGACTTCAGGATTTGGAGAAAACAGGAGTTTGCCCCATAACCGTCAGCAAAACTGACAAATTGCGAGTGAACCGTATCGAAAAGGAACTTAAAGTTATTGCTCTGAAAGCAGAGGACTAAAGACACCTTCTTACTAACTGCATACTAGTAAATATCTACTTAAAGTGTTAGTTCACCCAAAAATTAAAATTCTGTCATTTATTACAATGTTGCTCCACACCCGTAAGACCATAGTTCATCTTCATTCATCTTACAGCAATTTAACCACCACTTTCAAGGTCTAGAAAAAGACATTGTTAAAAAAGTCGATGTGACTGAAGTGGTTCAACGGCAGGCTCAGTATTGGCTGACGCTGTTCACGTGAGCAGCACGACGTATGCATGTGATGCTGACGCAGGAGCCGGCCAATACTGAGCCAGTGTTCTGACGTAGAACCTGGAAGCGCTGAACGAAAAACAGCATGTAGGAATGACACAGAAGAGAAGATATTGTTGAATAAAGTTATTTTTGTTTTGTTTTTGCGCACAAAACGTATTCTCACTGCTTCATAACATTAAGGTTGAACCACTGCAGTCACGTCGACTTTGTTAACAATGTCTTTAGTACCTTTCTGGACCTTGAAAGTGGTGGTGAAACTGCTGTCTATGGACGAGTCATATACCTCTCGGATTTCATCAAAAATATCTTAACTTGTGTTCTGAAGATGAACAAAGGTCTTACAGGTGTGGAATGACATGAGGGTGAGTAATTAATGATAGAAATTTCATTTTGGGGTGAACTAACCCTTTAAGGAAAAAAGATAATAACTAAAAACAATTTTAACTGATTCAACAAACACTATTACAAATCACAAAACTGACTGACAAAAACACAAAACAGTGCATTTCTCTTTCACAAACAGCACTAACTGCAAACTTCCTCTCTCAATCACGTCTCTCACTCATATATCATGGACTAGAGCTGGATTTAAAACTCTGAGCACAGCATTAAAGGGAAAAAATCCAGGATCCTTTACATAAAATAAGAGCAATGAACATCCACTGAAACACATGCGGAGGAAATAATACTCACAGAGCACAAGAGGAAGTTGACTGAGCTCCATACTGACTGAATAATGACAGACGGTTAAAGACACAGACTGAGTTAAAGCCTCAAGACTTCCTGATACCTACAGTCAGATCTTTAGGAACATAATGACAGATTAAACACATACAAATGTACCTCATGTGTTACAGAAAACCTTCTGATTTTTTGACTGAAATTTTGTCAGGAATCCTATTGTATCAAATCGAAACTCTCTGATTTGGGATTATGAGACTAAATAATATTCTGATTAATTTAATGAATAGAAAAAAGTCCCCCCCATTTACTACCATAGTACTTATTCAATTCCAACATTCTTCCAAATATCTTCCTTTGTGTATAGCAGAACAAAGACATTTATACAGGTTTGGAATGACTTGTGGGTGAGTAATCATGACAGAATTTTCATTTTTGGGTGAACTATCCCTTTAACTTGATGGAAGAAGTGGAAGTGAACAACTGCTCCTCATCCCACAATGGTTAAAGTCATGGAACTGAAATAGAACAATCCAAACCACAACTACCCACACAGTAGATGATCTATCGAATGTGACCTAAAGCTGGAACTGCTGGCCTCCTGTCGGCAGCGACAATGCATCCTGTTAGCCAAAGCTGGGCCATGTGTGGCAATGATGGCACAGTATGCATGACAGAAGACAGAGGGACGATTATTGGTGAAGGGTTTGTGGCCCATACTAGTCCTGTGATCGTCTGGCCCAGATCAGGCTTGTGACCATGGTCACATTTGAAATTGATATATGCATTTTTTAAAAAAGAGTTCCTAATTTTTAGTTGTTAGAAAGAGATGTTTTTGGCAAATGTACTGAAAATATTTCATAATTAAGAGCAAGACATTTCTAAATTGCTGTAATGAGGTTTTACCTGAAGACCTATTGAGAGTGCAGATAACAAAGCTCACACCAGTGGTCTTCAGATCTTATTATTTTAATAAAAAATATTTTTATTGTTTTTCATAAACCTTATTAAAGTTTGCTCAATTTCTTACACATTAAAGTCCATTATGTTATCCAAATATCGTCCATAAAACAACAATGAATTTCTTAAAACTATAAACACTGTTCTTGTATTTCACAACTCTAAACATAAATATGAAAAAACCTACTGAGCATTGCAGCAATACAAGACAGGAAATTTAAAAACTCTCATTGTGTTTATTGCCTCTATGAACAATAATGTTTTAACTATATAGTTTGAAGGAATGTGAAGGAATATGTGAACTTATATAGAAAAAGATACACAGGAGGAGTGAGACAAATTTAATTCAATTGATTTGTATTGCAATTTTCACAATTCATATCTCTTCAAAGCAGCTATACAGTTTCTAAGTACCTTATAAACCCCCGGTGAGCATGCCAATGGTGACATTAGAAAGGGACAGGGAAAGTGTATACAAAGCATACATACAAATATGTAATTCAGCCACATAGTATTAACGATAGTAATGACCAAGTTGAGTGAGATGAGTAAGGAGAGTTTGGGCAAGGTGGTGTCTGATTTCTTTGAGATCTTCTCTCCAGATGAGTTTTATTGCTTTATTGCAAGGTGCTTGATCTCAGCTTTTGTCTTAGCAGGAAAATCAAGTCTTACACTTTGTTGGATAGATGTCACACAGGCTCTACAAGCTCCCTTACTAGATCCCAGAAATATGATCACATCAGCCCGATTTTGTCACCTCTAAATTTGCTTCCTGTCTGAATGTAAAATTCTGCCTACTTGCAAGATCTATTTTCACAGTACTTATGTGATTTGAGCAACCTGTGCCAAGCGACTGTTGTGACAATGATTAATTGTCTGCAACAGAGTCCTGCAAGGGTGCTGTTTAGTAACCCCCACCCAAAGTATGGCGTAAAACGGAAGTTGCAATACTCTTTTCTTCCCTATTGCGACTTACCAAGTAAACAGCTTCTCAAACAAGAAAAATGTAGGGTGGGAATTTCACAATTGTATGTTTTCGTATTTCAGTGATTCTGACTGCTCTTTTCCCTTTTTCCTGTGTAATAAAGACACACAGGCTCTTTACATAAATAATGGTCCAAACCATTAGATAAATCAACTTATAGGTTTAAAAAAATATGGTCATCTAGTCAGGTCATGGTAGGCACAAAATAGACTAATGTGATTTGTGAAATCTTTCACAGTATACAGTTTTGGGCTTTTAACTTTTCTTTGAATTCTTAACTTCGAGATTTTGATTTGTGAAATCTTTCACAGTAGCTACTGTTTTGTCCAGTTAACCTTTTCCTGAGTCCGTAACATCCTATTCTGATCTGTGAAATATGACACAGTACAGTTTTGGTTTTTCCTTGAATCCTTAACTTCACGATTTTGATTTGTGAAGTCTTTCACAGTAGAGTTTTGGTCTATTGACACTTCCTCACATGGTCCAGTACAAGTCCTTAACGTCACTATTCTGGTTTCACTATTCTTCACTTAAGCAAAACTGTACTGTCACACATCAGAATACTGAAATTGAAGATTTAAGGAAGGATTAACAGACCACAACTGTACTGTGAAAAATTTCACTAATCAGAATAATGAATTTGAAGATATGAGGAGGCGTTAACATACCAAAACTGTACTGTGAAAGACTAGATTTTTTTAATTTATAAGCTGATTTATCTAATGGCTTGGACTGTTATTCAGTGGCTTGTGTCATTATTACACAAGAAAAAGAAGAAACACAACATTGAGAAACACAACAATTTGACAACAATATGCGATTGTGAATTTTTCACAAATCAGGCTCAAACTAAAAGTGATTTTGCATATTTATTGAAAATAAACATTAAACATGAAGAATGAATATTTTTCACATTCCTGACTAGTGGACTTACCAAAGGTTTGATGGACAAAAGCTTTGCTTGACACTAGTTTCAGTCTACTAAGTGACCAACTTTTGGAGCTATACACATTATAAAATTAAGAGTTACTATAAAATAAAATAATAAATAAAAAATCAGACTGAGGCACAGCGTCACCTGTATACAACATGCACACTGCAGATTTATTGCAAAAGAAAGAGTAGAGCCTACCCAAAGTTATGAATATTCTGAATTTTAAATAGAAAAAAAAAAAAAATGAAATGAAACCCATGCATCCGTAATACTGCTCCAATGTGACTGTTTCTGATCGCCATCGCCAAAAAGGAACCAATGAGAACCAAACTAAAAGTCCATGAAACACTAAACTGAAACAAGACTGCACTTTACATTATTCCCCCCTCCCAAAAACATAATAGCCCATAGGGCAGTGGAGGAAGGGAGCAGCCAGAGAGGAGACAATAGAGGAAGAAGCCATGGAGGAGTCGATGGAATCAGGTGCCAGGGAGGAGATAATGGAGGAAGTAGCCAGGAAGGAAATGATGGAGGAAGGAGCCAGGGAATGACGCAGAGCAGAGCCATTATGAAGATCTACAGTGGAGCCGATGGAGGGAGGAGCCATGGTGGAGCCTTGGTGGAGAGGGCCAGGTGGAACCATGGGGATGACCGACTGAGGTAGAGCCATTGGAGGTGGGGACCCAGGTAGAGCTGAAGAGACGAAGACCCAGTGCGACACCGCTGTACTGGAGGGCCGAGGTGGATCCACAGACTCGTGGGACCAAGGTGGAGACGGGGACTCGGCAGACTGAGGTGGAGCCAAAGGGGTGGAGGGACAAGGTGTAGCTGGAGGACTGGAAGTCAGTGGCGCAACCATGCTGATGGCTGACCAAGGCGAAGCCAGAGGGACAAGGGAGCCCGGCAGAGACAATGATGAACCACAGTGGAGACAAGGGAGCGTGGAGCCAAGGTGGAGCCAATGGGTCGACAGGGCGAGGTGAAGTCTGGGGCTCAGAGGCTTGAGGTGAAGCCAGGGGATTGACACACCTAGGCAGAGCTGGCAAACTGGAAGACCTAGGCAGATCCGAGCTGCAAGGTGTGGCCAACAAAAGAGGGCTAAAGGGAGCCAGTGGAGACAGGACCGAATTACTAGATGGAATGGGTAGAGGAGGTGGGAGTGGGAGGCTTGATAGGAGCATCAGTGACATAGGTTTGGTGCTGGGCAATGAAACACACTGAAGGTTGAATGGGACCAGTGGAGGAAAGAGAACTTTAGACGGGACTGGTACATCCAGACAGCTGGAAGGGACCGGCAGAGGAGGAGGCGGCTCAAGTTCAGAGATAAGGATGAGAACTGGCTCGGTGTCATTCAAATCAATCAGCCACTCCAGGCTGTCTAACTCCACCAAAACTCCTACTGGGATGGGCATGGGGACCGGTGTCTACGGTGGGCTCTGGTTCTGGGTCCATGGTGAGTATTGGCTCTGGGTAGTAGATCAATGACATCAAGAGGGTGGGAGTGGACTGGGAGGACTGTAGTTGAGTGCCGATGTTGTCCTTGACCTCACCGAAGGTAAATGGTGAGCCACACAGCAGCAGCATAATGTCCAAGTACTTTTCCAGGGTCCAGGTGAAATCTCCATCTGGCATCAGTAAGCTGATGTTCTCGTCCAGTTCACTCCAAACAATCCATCATGGTGCGATCGTCCCACGATAAAAGGTGCCAATAGTCCAGGAACTCCTCCCCATATTACTTTATATCTTGGCTATCCTGGAAAATGAAGCACAACAAATCCTCTGGCCTGAGAGAAACTGCTGCTAGATCCATTATTTAAGGTTTGTTCTTCTGTCACAGTTGCAAGAAGAGAGAGTAGAAGCAGGATCTATTTGCAGCAGTCAACTTTAACAACTGATCAAAAATAACAAACACTCCGTAACACTGGGCAGGAACAGGAGACAATGAGAACCAAACGAAATTCTAAACTGAAACAAGACTGCAAGTTACTGTGTTAATGGGGGCATTGATCCCTTCCAGCTGGTGGTGCCCTAATTTGCCTTTGCCAAGAAACGTCCCTGGCAATATAGTAATACAATCTGTAAAGCTACTATGAAATTATATATATATATTTTAAAAAGCGCTATACAAATAAAACTTAATGCACTTGATATCAACAACATGGTGAAAATAATAATAAAAGGAAAACAACTTCTCTTTTTTTTTCCTTTTTTTTTTTTTTTTTTTTTTTCTTTTTTACAAAACTATATTCTAGTAGAAATTGCACAAGTAAAATTTTCTAACACCATGCTGAGGCATTTCGGGGTGGTCCATACATATATTTACTCTCTACAACAGTTATTATAATTGATTTGTAATGTAAGCATAATAAATTATGTCAGTACACACACACAGTTATTTGTACATATAGTTATTTTAGACTAGACTTCAAAAAGGTTGAACAGCCCTGATCTAATGCTTCTTGCACCAATCTGCTTATGAATTGTTTGTAACCTACCAGAGAAATGAATTGATACAGAAATAAAGACTCACTGTGTACAGTGATTTTAACATGATGATAGCTCTCTCCAGGTTCAGACTGACACCAGTACACTCCAGTGTCTGATGGGGCAGTGGGGCTGATTTTACATGTAGATCCTGTTTGTGATCCAAACACTGATGATGAACAATCTTCCAGCCCCCGACTGTCAGTGTATCTTCTGACTGTCCATCCATCAGAGATACTCTTGTTCTCACAGCTCAGAGAGAGAGAGACAGATGTGAAGTGTTGAGTTCTGCTGGGACTGATGATCAGAGAGACTGGAGGAGAAACACCTGACAACACAATTACAGCTATAATTTGCAAATGTTTTAAATTTGAGCATGAAAACTCAAAAATGAAACATACTCACCAGTGACCCAAAGTAGTTGTGTGTTGCTGTATTTTGTGTAATATGCTGGTTTTCCTCTCTCTGCTCTGCACACATAAACTCCTGTGTGGTTTAGAGCAGCAGAACTGACAGTGTATTTTCCTCCAGCTCCTCTGCTGCTGTCTGAGAGCAGCTCATAATGATTGCTACTCCCTGTATGAAGTGAGAATGTGAGATTGTCACCTTAAAGGGTTAGTTCACCCAAAAATGAAAATTACCCCATGATTTACTCACCCTCAAGCCATCCTAGGTGTATATGACATTCTACTTTCAGACAAATATAATCGGAGTTATATTAAATAATGTCCAGGGTAATCCATGCTTCATACTGGGAGTGGATGGTGCCCCAAATTCTAAAGACAGAAAAAAATGCACTCATCCATTATAAAAGAAGTCCACACGGCTCCGGGGGGTTAATAAAGGCCTTCTGAAGCGAAGCAATGTGTTTGTGTAAGAAAAATATCCATATTTAAAACTTTATAAACTGTAATCTCTAACTTCTTCAAAGTCTGGACCATTACGCTGAATGACAATTTTACACTTTGGAACATTATTTCCCCCATATGTTGACATTTTATTTTCACAAAAGTTATTTGAAATATCAAAGTAGACACAATACTTGCATTTAACAAGATTTTTTTTATGTATATAAAAAGACTTTTGTCAATTTTATTTGATGCGGACACCAAAATGGTGACATCTCGTCTTTGACCCATATATATATATATATATATATATATATATGCAAAAATAGTGCAAAAAATACACTGTTTTAACCAATGTATAAGCAACTAAATGTTGACATCACTGCCAAAATAAATAAATTTACAATTGCTGTCAACCACAGAACCATACTGAAAGTATATAAATTAAATAGAGCATTGAAAAATATGCTATAAAATTAAACATGAGAAAAAGAAAACATTTTTGTTGCATTGTGTCTATATGACATCAATCCATTTATTCTGGAAACACTCTGGGACTGGATTTTGGAATCCAGCACCTTGAAGTTTCATGTACTGGATAAAGGTGTCTCTCATATGCATAAATATAATGTAATGTAACATCCACTGACATATAGAGAAAGAATAAATACAGAGAAAATAATAATCACAGAGCACAAGAGGAAGTTGACTGAGCTCCATACTGACCCAATAATAATAGACTGTGTTAAAACCTCAAGACTTAATCTACAATATGGGTGTGTAACGCCAAAAGAGTTGAACGTTCATCTGGCTCTTTCATGTAATAATGTTACTGGCTTTATTCATAAATTTATGGAAGTTAAAAAAAAAAAAAAAAAAAAAAAAAAAAAAAAAACGGAAAGTAGTGAAAACTGCTTGGTTATCAGAAACCACACCACAAGTAGGCTATTGCATAACAGGGTTTAGGTCTAGGTAACAAAACTAGCCCAATGGTGAATCAAAATAACCCAAAAGTAGCCCAATGTGTATATATATATATAGGTCTAGGTAACAAAACTAGCCCAATGGTGAATCAAAATAACCCAAAAGTAGCCCAATGTGTATATATATATATAACTCTTTTGTTTATTCCAGATAATCATTGGGATTAAGAGATTTAAAACATTAGCTTATACAACCTTAACGAATTAGTGGAAGACGTCACTTCGGCAAGCACATAACTTTTACAACAACTATAATCAAAGGCACATTTACGGAGCCCCGCACATGACATGCAGGGGGAATAAAAAGTAAATTGTGCGCACGATTTACTAATGCGTTCCCTCGATTTACCAGAGGTGTAAAGAGTACCTGAAAACCATACTTGTGTAAAAGTACAGACACCTTACAGCGAAAATTACTCCATTACAAGTTACAAGTCACCAATTCCAATACGACTTGAGTAAAAGTCTTAAGAGCATCTGATTTTAACAGTAATTAAGTATTTTACTCGTGCTGAATATAGGCTCAAATATGCACTAGTCCTCGTCACCTGAGAGACATGCTGGTGAAAATAAGAAACAGTTGATTTGTAGGATGAGAAATCATGTTTATTTTCTAAAATCAAAATAAAACTGAACACCTCAATATTGCAATAAATCAAGGTCGACAGTCTTAGTTAAGCTCAAGTGCCCCAAAAAAGGCCATAAATAATCCAATATCCATCCAATAAACCAAAAGATCTTGTCAATATAGCGGATAAATAAAATAATGTTAAGTAAAATTAAAAAGTCAAAGTCTACTTGCACTGGATGTGCTGGTTTGTTATTTAAGATGTTTATTCGTTTGTGAAAGGGAGTTGCTTGTTATGTATGTTGATGATGAGACTGTCCAATGTTTGATCGGCATTTTAGTAATATTATAAAGAGCGCATGGAAATGCTAGAGCAGCGCACACTTTGTAATCTGACACCGCTTGTTAGAAGCGGCAGCTCGGTCTGTTTAATATAGCTGCATATTGCGCTCATATAGTAAAATAAGCTCTGGTTTACTGTTACATTATATTATTTTAATTTATCAGTGTATAGTTATACAGTTCTAATCTCTGTATTTTCGGTCATGTCATATCCTGTATATTTATTATCCTCATTTTGTTTTCTCAAAGAAACCACATTGATGTGCATATCCACACAATAAATATTAAGATCAACCACGTTCACTCTGGAATAGCTGCAGTTCTTTCTGACTGAAGAATTAGGCCAGTGGTGTCCCAACCATTTAACTGCACACAGAATATCTCACAAAAGGCAAAACGCACAAGATATAGTACCTTCAATTACCTTAGATGCCGATATCGCTTCTTTATAGCAGAAATAAACTGCTGCAGAAAAAGTTAGGTGCCATGCAAAATGTAATGTGTAATTGCATTACTCATCACAAATATATTGGAGTAAAAAGTACATTTACTTGCTCAAAAATGTAGTCAAGTAGTGAGTAAAAGTTGCCAATATCTTTGATACTCAGTACAACTACAAAGTAGCTTAAAAGATACTTAAGTACAGTAACTAATTACATTGACTCAAATAATTTACACCTCTGCGATTTATAAATTGTGCGCATGATTGAGCAAATCGAGGGATCGAATTAGTGAATCACGCATTTCATTTGCGGGATCCGTACACATACTATAAGTAAATTCTATTAAAAATTATCTTCTTGTTCTTTGCTGTCTACATTTACATTTCTTGCATTACACTTTACACAGTTCTCTGCAGTGTAGTTCACTCATGAAACTTTGCAGTACTGTGATAATAATAATAATAGTAATAAAAATAATAATAAAAAAATCTTTTGGTGGGGCGTGGGCTCTCACTGGCGCCCCCCAGCTGTTTGCGCCTTAGGCGACCGCCTAGTTTGCCTATGCCCAGAAACGGCACTGCCCAGTCATACAAGTAATATGAAGAATACAAATTATTTCAGGAAAATAAAATATTTGCCATATGCAATTCATGTAGGTTTATTCTTCTGTTACATCATATTGATATTCATACTGGCATTAAATGCCACAGTTTAATGGGTAAAATTTATCAAGGAGATAAATTCAACACACATGCGCGCATTATTAGGCTTTTATTTGAGGACATAACATGAAAGTGTGTGGTGGCTGCTTCGTCCGACAAAGCTTCTTTCACAGGGCTTTGGCTGCTTTATTTTTTACTAAACACCAGATGGCGCTGTTTTCGACACTCGCGAAGCTTTGAATCTTTTCCTGAAACAGTGTTTCATGAGGCTTCATTTACCCATCACTAGTGACTGGATCTAACACCGTAAGATGACGCACAGCTAACCCACAGCGAAACCACACACAAAACACCTTAGAAGAGCGGCTCTCTCACTGTATGACTTGACAGACAACTAGTTGTCCAGTGCGGTTCCGTTCACACAGCGTGAATATTCCGAGAATGCAGTTGTGAGTCCTGAAAATGTAGGGGTGTGAGTTTAGTTATAGAATGCAGTTGTCACACCCGTAAATAACCGTACTGTGTGTGAACATAACCGTATCAAGGACTCAAATACAGGACTGACAACCGTATTGTGAACGTGGCCATAAGAAGTAATAGGCTATTTTCTATCCTGTTTTGACCCTCTCTTTCAAACACTCCATTTTAATAGGCTTGTCAAGATTTGGAAGTAAATGCCCACTACATTGGTTGGATAACAGTTTTGTATATTAAAATAATTTTCAACATCCCCACTTTTTGTTTTGAAACTTCCGATGCTGAAAATGGTAATCGGTGAAATTCCTTCAGTTTTAAATATGGATAGTTCTCTTACAAAAACCCATTTCTTCACTTCAGAAGGAACCCAGTCATATGGATTATTTTTATGATGGATGCGCTTTTTGGAGCTTCAAAAACTCGGGCACTATTCAATGCCTTCAAACTCTGGGAAGAGCCAGGATATTATTTAATATAACTGATTATGTTCAGCTGAAAGAATAAAGTCATATACACCTCGGATAGCTTGAGAGTGAGTAAATTATGGGCTAATTTTCATGTTTGAGTGAACTACTCCTTAAAGACACTATAGTGCAGCACGCCTGTATTGTCTGTCCCTAACTTCTTCTCACTGCCATTCAAGCTGGATGTGGATGCTAGCGTGCCGTCATTTTGCAGGAGGATGTATGTGTCAATCATCCTGAATGCTGTTTTTTGAGAAAGTTTTTTTTAAACCTCAGCTGAATTAGCATAACTGGGAAATAAGCTTTGGCCTTACCGCTCGCGTTGCAGTATTTTGAGTTGTATGTGGGGTCAAGTTCATTGCCTGTTGTGGTCTTTCAGATCATAACCCATTGGTTTTCGTGTCCCATATGCATAATTCTAACCAACAAATAATGTGCTGGGCATTAAAAAAAAATGTTTAGTTCTATTTAGAAAAGATAGTGTTTTGGTGGTTTAAAATGGTTAAACAACAGTGTGTTGATTTTTAGTTTTTGTTTTTTTTGTTTTTCCAATATGTATTGATAACTTTTGTGTGTTCTTTCATTGATGTTCTTTGAGTTTCAGATCTCCACTGATTTGCCAATTTACCCTTCACCGGAAGTTTGATTGACAGGCGATCTGACCAATCGTGGCGCTGAATCCGCCATTTTGTCCGACAAACAAACCAGAGACAGGAGAGTTAATAAATTAACGTTGGTTGACTTGAACTTAAAAAATTGTCTTTCTGCGGTTGAAACAACATACCTTCTAATGTTAATTAATGTTTATTACTAGTAGGAAGAGATGATCGGTTCATGTACTGTACATGTGGTGCCGCTGTGCTGAGAAATCGAGTTCCCCCAGGAACGGGGTCTCCTTTAGGACTCCAAGTGATCCCACTGGTTCAACAGACTTTTAATGGGTAGTACTGTTAGCGCCTGATTACAATTCCTGCTAAATCACTTTATCATTTATATTGTTTAAAATCCATTATAATGACCATTAATGTCTTATAAATTACATGATACATATACTGTATCAGTATATATATGTATATAACTGAAGCTATAGGTTGTGAAATCAAGCATTTGTCGTTCTTACTGTTTTTTAGTTAGCTTATGTACTAGCATAGCATACATCTAAGCCTAGCCTATTAGCCTGATAGCTATAGCTTATGTTATATTAGATATGTTTTTTGTTTTCAGTATAGTTCCCAATTACGTTTCAAATTAATGTTTGTGTGTACTTAGCACGATAATTAATTTATTACAAATTTATTATAGTTGTTACGTCCTGAGGACGTATTATTGTGTATGTGTTTGAATGTGTATTTTACTCTGTGTTGAGTATTATTTGCCTTGTGCCTCTGTCTCTCTCCCTGACTCTGTTTGCCTTGCAGTTAATTAGCCACACCTGTTGCTCGTTAGGAGTGTGCTGCAGAGCTACCACTATGAGAGCAGAGTGAACACTGCTTGTAGAGGTTCACTTCTCCCCTGCACCAGATTTGTGTGTTTTTCTGTGCAATTGAGTGTAAAACCAGTGTGTTGACTTTTGAATTGAAGTAACTTTGCACAACTTGTGGTTTATGTGTTCTCTGGTGATAAAAGTGTTGCAGGCCTATTGTTATCAGGTAGTGATTTTTCTTTTCTTTCTAACATTGTTTCGGTAATTAAAAGGTATTGTATTTTTCTTATATTAATTGTTTTTATTAGTGATGGGAAACTGAGGCTTTCTGAAGCATTTGAGAAACGGTTCATTACTCGAAGCTTTTAACACAGTGCACATTAGCGACATCTGGTGGTCAGACTTGTTTTCTCCACCTTATCTAAATCATCGCGGAGCCTTTTGCACATCCTCCACAGAGGTCGATAACCTGAAAGAAAACAGGAAGGAGATTTGTTCTTGATTAAACCGCAAATACACAACCATATATAGTATAAATATTAACTGTGCTGCTTGTCAAATGGATACATTTAGTGCTTATAAATAAGGCAAGAATCACTAAACTATTGCTCATACTTAGGGATTTCAACAAAATATTAGTATTAAACCTTGGCCTCTGTCATTTGTGTTATTGATATGAATGATATCTCAAATAATGCAGCTTGTTAAGGAACAATGTGCTAATATTCTGATCAATTAGACTCATAAACTGCACCTGGCAGACAAAGAAAAAGGCAC
Organism: Hypophthalmichthys molitrix; assembly: GCA_037950675.1. Lineage (NCBI taxonomy): Eukaryota > Metazoa > Chordata > Actinopteri > Cypriniformes > Xenocyprididae > Hypophthalmichthys > Hypophthalmichthys molitrix. The sequence continues at coordinate 38,198,466 of CM075494.1, forward strand.
AAAGTATCTCACAGATTACAAGCGACAAGTCATTTTACAGACCAGAACATCATAGAGACAAGCAACCACAGAGAACACCCTAGAAATAACCAAGAACACCATAGAAACCACTGAAAACCTCTGAAAACCACACAAACACCACAAATTGCCTAACATCCTACCATAGATCCAGCAAGATAACAAGTACCACTCTCTTTCTTCTGTGCTTGTTTACACCAGCAACTGTCACAACAGTTAGAGTATATTTGAAGCAACATTTTATTGTGCTTCATGTACATTTCCAATACAATTTCAGATCATTACAAATACATTAGCATTACACTACTAGTTTATTATAAAGCTGATTTTTTTCAGTATATGCACATATACACTTTGAAATCTAGAAAACTTTAATGTGCGATGTATTACAAATATTCTTACAGTACATAAAGTACAGCAGCATTTAATCTTTTGACCAAAATACATTCTAATTAAATGAAAAAAAATAAAATTCAGTTATACCTGTATTACTGAAAAGTTCAAAATTTTACATCAATGAATAAGCATTACAATGCAATTTTCTGAAAAAAAGTAACTGAAAAACAGTGAATAGTGCATTGTTTTTTGTTTTGTTTTGTTTGTTTTTTTTTTTTACAAATGTAAGCATGCAAATGCCTGAACCAAACAAAGAAACAGAAGAGTTTAAATGTCACAACTTCATCTTCAAGTAGAGAGTCACTTCTTTGAGCACGATTTGCAATTTCTGCAACAGAGGGCTTGCAATACAGACACTGTAATATTTGAAGGCTGCTTTATCACAGGATCCGTGAAAGGGAAAAAATAATTTATATAAAATTAACCAATGAATAACAGTTTTGCATCCATGATTGAATATATAGTATTATAATTTGCATTGATATTCATTAGAATTTCATTGACTTAATTTACCTTTTGACTATATCCTCATCAAGCTTGTGTCACAGACACGCCAGGTTCCAACATCACCCAATCACAGCGCACTCAATCCCCAGAGTACTGATCACATGCACCTGCACCTCATCAGCACGCCAATCTGCACCAGCATAAAAGACACTCACACTCACTCAGTCATTGTCCGGTCTCGTACGCATCTAGTACCCTAAATGCTTACCTCTTGGACTCCATTGAATCTACTTACCTGTCTCCAAGTCTCCTCGTGTTGTTCCAGTTTGTGTGTGAGTGTCTCCAGTTCTCCTCGTCAGCCATCTCAGCACTTCTCCACGGATCTTCACTCCTGCAAATCACCCAAAGGACAGTATTACCATTTATCATCACCTACATCATACTTCATTCATCTTCACTCACCTGCACCACCGTATACTCTGCTGTGTGTAAATAAAGTCTTGTTACCTGTTACCTCTGCCTCTGCCCCGTCTGTATTGTAACAGCTTGACATGAGTGTCCATTTTTATCCTCTTGTCTGTCGTCACTATACAGCACTCTGAGTTACAATGAACATAATTTTAGAAGAAGCCCAACAACACTTACAGTGAGCACAGTTCAATCCTAAAGTCACCGATATTGATATTTGAAGCAATAAAGCAACCTGTGAGCAGTGGCGTAGCGTCTGGGCATGCAAGGTATGCACGTGCATATGGGCCCGGGCGGATTGGGGGCCCGCTACTATTACGGGCTTAACCCCAAAGTATACTTCGGGCGTCCGCGCCGCGAAATTTTCGTCATTAGGAGGGTTCGCGGACGTCCGCACTTTCCGTCCACGTGCAGCCCAATTTTTGTATAACAGCCCATGCGAGAGTGAACTGAGTGCTTGAAAACAAAAGTCCACTAGTCCGCTGTGCACACGCCGAACGCGTCTTTCGGCAGCCAAATACTTTCAAAGGTTCGCACTCGCGTCTGTGCGCGAGACAGAACCCGTGTACATGTTCAGAAAAATGAAGTATAATAGAAATAATGTTGTCAATAACTTGCTATAGCCTATCTATGGGAAATGTACTGAAAATCATTAAGAATCTTAATAAATGGACCATAAAATGTTCAGTGCCATGTCTATGATTGTATTTGACCGGTATTCGCTTTTCTGTCATTTTTAAAGTGGGTTTCTGAAACTTATGCATGCAGTAATGTAAGTAGTACAGAATTTTAAATTAGTCATATTGGTTTTCTGGGGAAAAAAAAAAAAAACTCGTACTGGGGTGGATACTCTTTATTCAACGAAATAAAATGCACATAAAACGTGATGGAAAAAAAATATTTAGAGAAGAAACTTATAGTAAACGTATTAGGAATAAAACGTGCATTAAAAAAGTCTGTGACAGAATAATTAATACATAACTGGATTAATTTTCGGACTCATCGCATCTGAAACGATGCTATGATCATTCTGAAATTCCAGAGCCAGAGTCAAATCGGTCGAATTCAAACGTAGACTGCGTTGAAAAGCCGTTTTTTGACATTTTTGAAATAGATCCGCAATGCAAAGTCAAAATGATGGAGGAGCGCATATAGTGTTGTAGTGCTGGTTTTGTCATTCCTAGAATTGTTTTTACCATTTTTGTCTGTGTAGTACCCTCACCGCCTGATGAGGGAAGATGTAAATGTTAATAAAACACAGGACACGGAGCTGCTGCTGCTTCACCATCAGAGTCTGTGTATTGTTTTTTTTTTATAACCATTTAAAACAGTTCAAATATTTTCTTTATATTCCAATGAGAGACAGCATCACTTATAAAAAAAAAAAGTTAATTATGTAAATTTCTCATTGACTTCTGTGTCCACAATTAAACATATAATCTATAATATAATATAACACATACATATATAACATTCTGCATGACAGCATAAACATTATGCTGTATTAAACATCTGAAACAACCCTGAAAATGTTTGTCAGCAGAAATTATCCCTTTTTTTATATACATTTTCAGTACAAACAACTTATTTTGTGAAAAATACATCTTTTAAAGCACAGCCAACTACACCTCATAACTGTTGCATTATTTATCAAAAAAACACATTATATTCATGGATTAACTATCCATTATCACACTATTTGTCAGACCGCATGGTCTCCATCGTTAGCATGTGTTACAGTACAGAAGGGTCGGAGACAGGAGATAGCAATAAGGATGTTTATTTGAGAGACACAGCAGAGTAAACAGAAGTGCAGGTGAGTAGTGAAGGTTTGTAAGGTGAAATGGATCGATGAGATGAGAAGATACTGTCATTGTATGCTTGCAGGTGAGAAGATCCTGGGAGACGCTGGAGACTGGAGACACTCTCACACAGACTGGGAACACACAAGGAGACTTGGAGACGTTGGAGACAGGTAAGTATGTCGAGATGAGTCCTTGAGGTAAGCATGTAGGTTAGTCTAGATGCGAACGAGACCGGACAGTGAGTGAGAGTGTGTGAGTGTCTTTTATGGTGGTGGTGATTGGTGAGCTGATGAGGTGCAGGTGCGTGTGATCAGTACTCTGGAGAAGGAGTGCACTGTGATAGGGCAGTGTTGGAACCTGGCGTGTCTGTGACAGCACGGGTACGGTCTCCTCAGACCAGGAGATGGGACTGACAATAACATCTTCCGGTAGGATGGGTTCTGGGTCTTCGGATTTCTCTTCAGGGGCATGTAGACGGGAGAGTGCATCAGCTTTAACGTTCTTAGGTCCAGGACGGTAGGAGATTGAGAAATTAAAGCGTGTGAAGAATAGGGCCCAGCGTGCTTGTCTAGGGTTGAGTCTTTTGGCGGATCGTAGGTACTCAAGGTTTTTATGGTCAGTTAGGACGAGGAAGGGATGTTTAGCTCCCCCCAACCAATGCCTTCACTCTTCCAGAGCAAGCTTGACAGCGAGGAGTTCTCTGTTACCAATGTCATAATTCATCTCCTCCGGGTTGAGCTTGCGGGAGAAGAAGGCACATGGATGGAGTCTACTTGGGGTCCCCTGCTGGTGGGACAACACCGCTCCTACTCCAGTGGTGGAGGCGTCCACTTCCACCACGAAGGGCAGCTCAGGATCGGGATGAACGAGGAGAGGAGCGGTGGTGAAGGCTTCCTTGAGGGCGTTGAAGGCGTTGGTGGCTTCAGGGGTCCAGGACAGAGACTTGGGCTTATTGCGTAGAAGGTTGGTGAGTGGGCTGGATAGGGAACTGTAACTCTGGATGAATCGACGGTAGAAATTGGAGAAGCCGAGAAAGCGTTGAAGCTCCTTGATGGTTGTGGGAGTGGGCCAGTTCTTGATGGCTTCCACCTTCCTCGCGTCAATCCGGATGCCACTGCTGTCGATGTTGTAGCCTAGGAATTGTACGGAGGGCTGATGGAAGGAACATTTCTCGGCTTTTAGGAAGAGGTGGAATTTCCGTAGGTGTCCCAGGACCTCCGCAACGTGATGGCGATGTTCGGCCAGGCTCCGGGAGTAGATGAGGATATCATCGATGTAAACCAAGACGAACTTGTGGAGGAACTCCCGGAGCACCGCATGAATGAAGTCCTGGAATACGGAGAGGGCGTTGACCAGGCCATACGGCATAACGAGATAATCATAGTGGCCGGTGGGTGTCACGAAGGCGGTCTTCCACTTGTCCCCCTCGCGTATCCGGATGAGGTTATACGCGCTGCGGAGGTCCAGTTTTGTGAAGACAGTGGCACCACGGAGATGTTCCAGGGCTGATGGGACGAGAGGAAGGGGGTAACGGAACTTTACTGTGATGTTGTTTAGTGCTCGGTAGTCAATACATGGCCGCAAGCCTCTGTCCTTCTTTGCCACAAAGAAAAAGCTGGAAGCAGCAGGGGAAGTAGACGGCCGGATGTATCCTTGAGCTAGGGCCTCCTTGATGTATTCCTCCATGGCCTTCTCCTCCGGGATAGACAGGGGGTAGATTCTTCCCCTGGGCACTGGCTCACCCGGAAGCAGATCAATGGCACAGTCCCATGGCCGGTGTGGAGGCAGCTTGGAAGCTCGTTGAGGGCAGAAGACATCACTGAAGGGTGCGTAACACTCTGGGATCTCCACCGAGCGTTGTTCAACAGGGCTCTCGATGGTGGTGGCGCAGACAGAGAGATGTTCGGGGAGTGGTGATGATGGAACTGGGAGCTCAGGGAAACAGGTTTCGCCCCACTTCAGGACTTCGCCGGTCTTCCAGGAGATAACTGGGTTGTGCTGCTCCAACCAGGGACGCCCTAGTATCACGTCAGCGGTGGATTCCTCCAGAACCAGCAGATGGAGATGTTCGACGTGTAGCAGGCCAACTTGCACTTGGATAGGACCGGTACAAAGGCGTACATGTCTTCAACTCAGGGGTTTGCCAGTTACTGATCGGATCTGGTAGGTGGTCGGTGTGGCCGTGGTCTTGATGTTAAGCTGACGGCAGAGGGCGCCGGAGATGAAATTGCCTGCTGACCCAGAATCGAGGAGTGCGACAACTGGAAGAGAGACATCAGCAGCAGCAAGGTTTACAACAGTGGTGAGGGGTTTCATCTTTTTAATAGAGGGAATGACAGCACTCACCATGGGTCGTGGAGGACGGATGGGGCATGTGGAGATTACATGCCCAGGAGAACCACAATAGAGGCACAGATTCTGGGTCAGCCACCTCTGCCGTTCAGTAGGAGAGAGTCTGGAGCCTTCCAGAGACATGGGCTCATTGGCTGGTTCTGGAGGACTGACTGATTCTGGTCGGTGGGGAGCGATGTTAAATAGCGGCTGGCCCTGGTGCTCTTCGAGACACGACTGCATACGAGTGGCGAAGTGGATGGAGAGTTGGATGAAGCGCTCTAGGCCGATGGAGTCCTCGTATGCAGCGAGATGCAACCGCACTCGAGGGTTCAATCCTTGACGGTATGTGGTAATTAAAGCCTGTTCATGTTGTGATGTGCTCATCATCTGCAATACTTATTTAGTAGGGATGCACCGATACCATTTTTTAAGGACAGAGTACGAGTACCGCTACTTTTTCTCTGATACTCGCCGATACCAATACTGATGCCTATACAGTTATTAATTTCTCTTTTTTTTTTTTGGTGATGTTGCAGTTTTACAAGCTCAACACAGTTAGACTAATGAATGTAGGACAGCTTCTTTATTATTACTCTAATGAAAAAAAGTAATAATTTTTATGTGGTTGTCACAAACTTAAAGAACAAAAATTTCAGTGTCCAATAATTATTTACGGTTTGGCATTGCATAATAGAGAAGTGTCATAGTAACTCATATCCTCATTCAAGTAGAAAACTGGACAATGTAATACATTTTTGTCTTTTCTACCTGTAAAAACACCAAGGCAGCAGCTTCAGGAGGTGATGAGAAGACGCCGGATAGCAAATCTAGTAATAATGTCACTGATTAAACCCACTGCCTATCATTCTATAAAATAATCACATTGCTGAGTGTTTTTGAAAGTTTTGTATTTTGTTTGGTTTAATAATTAACCTTATCTTTGTGAGTTTGACTCTCACTCGGCTTGTGAATTAGCAGAACTTGTATGCAGCCATTGCAAAACTGTTCACAGTTATGGATTTGATTTTGGTTGTCATTTGAAATACAGTGTGTTTGTCCATTGAACGTGACCCTCTCTGATTCTCCTCTGTGGCCATATAGGAAAATTAATATTTACAATGACAACAATAAAACTTCAGTTACATTTACACGTTTCCAACAAAGAAATGGATGGACGTCTGTCAGCTTGTTGAACACATTTTTAGTTGGACATTTCTATGGCTGAAGCTGCAGCAAGCGCCCAGCGTGTGACACTGTTTTCACGGCAGATCAACAACAGAATACTACAAAACTTCAGAGAAACATCAAATGATCATGCAATGTGATTAAATAGCTCCTCTTCCCTGCAAACAATACCATGACAACTGTGGATATATAATTTCAAGTCAAAAACAAAACAAAAGGTAAGCAGGTAACATTATTCATATTAGCCTACAGTTTTTCAACACACAATTCATGAAACAATTCAACATTTTCTCACAACCATAAACACAATCTCGTAACTACACACCAACTTGTACAAACCTCAAACTTCCATGTCAAAATCAAATATTTCAGTCAAAAACGTATTTACTTCTGTCAAAATCAATCTTTGGCCTCAGATGACACACAAAACCTGCAAATACACAGACTACTTTCCTGCCCAGTGAACACTAGTGAGATCAATTCATAACACTGTAACAAAAACCTCTTATTGGGATTTGGCAGCTTAGTGTCTGTTACAGTACACAACATAAATGAAAGAGTGCAGATAGAGTAAAATGCAACAATGAGCTTTAGGAAAAATTATTTTCATTTCACTACTGTAAAGTAATCTTATAGATGAAGTAGTTGATCTTACAAGAGAAGAAAAGTTCAAGAAGCAAAGAACTAAATATGAACTGTGTATGTAACACAGTACAGTATACTGTCAATTACAGTCATACATGAATAAAGAAATAAATTCACCATCCTCTACACCTTCATTACAGTACACACTATAGCAGTTTCTTGGTCTTCTGACAAAAGACTCTCTCAAATACAGCACATGTATAAGCTACAAATAAATTTGAGGGTGTAACAGTTTACTGGACACAGAATAGTGAATTTTTTCTCATATAAAGTACTGTTACTGTGTACTGTAATTATACAGTTTTTTTTTTCAACAGCTTACACACAAAATCCTCACTTATCACACAATTTCTGATAAATAATAATAACTTTCCAAACTTTATAAACGACAGTCACTGTGTTTTCAGGCTGAAGAGAGGCATTTTATTTTAAATGAAGCAAAACATACATTTCAAGATGTACTTGTGATGCTAAAGCTCACTGAAGGTCTGGTCCAGACTATAAAATAACTGTTCACTAACTAGTGAACACTAACTAGTGAACACTAACTAGTGAACACTAACTAGTGAACACTAACTAGTGAACACTAACTAGTGAACACTAACTAGTGAACACTAACTAGTGAACACTAACTAGTGAACACTAACTAGTGAACACTAACTAGTGAACACTAACTAGTGAACACTAACTAGTGAACACTAACTAGTGAACACTAACTAGTGAACACTAACTAGTGAACACTAACTAGTGAACACTAACTAGTGAACACTAACTAGTGAACACTAACTAGTGAACACTAACTAGTGAACACTAACTAGTGAACACTAACTAGTGAACACTAACTAGTGAACACTAACTAGTGAACACTAACTAGTGAACACTAACTAGTGAACACTAACTAGTGAACACTAACTAGTGAACACTAACTAGTGAACACTAACTAGTGAACACTAACTAGTGAACACTAACTAGTGAACACTAACTAGTGAACACTAACTAGTGAACACTAACTAGTGAACTTCTATTTAAGGCATGGACAGCAAACTGTACAAAACAAACCAACAGAACTGATTCAACAAACACTATTAAAAAGCACAAAACTGAGTGACTGAACAAACAGACTGACCCAAACACAACTGAGTTCATTTCTCTTTCACAAACAGCACTAACTGCACACTTAATCTCTCAAGCTCGTCTTTCACTCATATATCATCAACTAGAGCTGCATCTGAAACTCTGAGAGCAGCATGAAAAAAAAAAAAAAATCTAAGAACATTAAATAACTTTAGATCCTTTACACAAAATAAGAGCAATGAACATCCACTGAAATACATACGGAGGAAATAATAGTGAAGACTAACTAGTGAAGACTAACTAGTGAAGACTAACTAGTGAAGACTAACTAGTGAAGACTAACTAGTGAAGACTAACTAGTGAAGACTAACTAGTGAAGACTAACTAGTGAAGACTAACTAGTGAAGACTAACTAGTGAAGACTAACTAGTGAAGACTAACTAGTGAAGACTAACTAGTGAAGACTAACTAGTGAAGACTAACTAGTGAAGACTAACTAGTGAAGACTAACTAGTAACTAGTGAACATCTACTGAAGACTAACTAGTGAACACTAACTAGTGAACATCTACTGAAGACTAACTAGTGAACTTCTACTGAAGACTAACTAGTGAATGTCTATTTAAGGCATCATGGACAGCAAACTGTACAAAACAAACCAACAGAACTGATTCAACAAATACTATTAAAAAGCACAAAACTGAGTGACTGAACAAACAGACTGACCCAAACACAACTGAGTTCATTTCTCTTTCACAAACAGCACTAACTGCACACTTAATTTCTCAAGCTCGTCTTTCACTCATATATCATCAACTAGAGCTGCATCTGAAACTCTAAGAGCAGCATGAAAAAAAAAAAAAAAAAAAAAAATCTAAGAACATTAAATAACTTTAGATCCTTTACACAAAATAAGAGCAATGAACATCCACTGAAATACATACGGAGGAAATAATACTCACGGTTGACTGAGCTCCATACTGACTGAATAATGACAGACGGTTAAAGACACAGACTGAGTTAAAGCCTCAAGACTTCCTGATACCTACATGAACTCACAAATACCAGGATACATGAACAAAGCTAGACAAAAGAAACAATGGAAACGTGGGCTATATACACATGGACTAATGACTAACATGAAACACCTGAACACAATGAACTAGAGAACATGACACATAAAACAAGGGAACCAATCAGAACATGACACATGAGACAAGGGAATCACGTGACGGGATAAGGGAATCACATGACAAAACCAGGAAACAAAGGAACCATGACCACCATAAAAAAGAATATGAACCATGAATGTGGAACCAAAACCCAAAACAGATGTGACACATCCCCGCTCTAAGGGCAGCTCCAGACGCCCTAACCGAAAATAACAACTGAACATAAACCAGAACACAAAAAGTCCAGGAGGAAGGATGGAGGACCAGGCCTGGAAAGGTGAACTGGACCTGGATCATGGCATGGTGATGGGCCTGATTATAATCTGCTTTCCCTTAATGGATAAAATATAATTTTTGTGAAGAAAATTAGAAAAGACTTAAATATCATCAATGGACACGATATGTACCCTAAATTGGCAATTGAATGGCTCACATCAGACATTTTCAGATCATGTTTTATTCATGCTTCATACAGAATGACACTCAAGAATACACATAATCTGAATTAGTGGTGCTTACTAAGCGTCTGTATCATTGCTCATACTTGGGGTCAAAGGTTTTTCATAAATTTTTTATCTTATTACAGATTTTCTCAATTACTTAGACACTAAAATCAATTATTTTGGTCAAATTTCATCAACACAACACCATTATCTAAAAGATTCCTCTAACACTGTTCTTGTGTTTCACAACTCTAAACACATAATCAGGACTTGACACCATGAGTTCATGTTCAGTAGAGTTAAAAACCATCACAGCGTCACACAAGCAGTTCTCGTATGAACACTAGTATAGTTTCACACGCCAGTCAGAACCACAGGATGTGTAAAAATAATCATGTGTGAATTCTGTACAAAAGAAATGCATGTTCAAGAATTGTTTGAAATTGTAGTTATATTTTTTTCTCTCCATAATAACTGTTATAACTTCTGTAGATTACAGTATACTGTCAACATCACAAGCCGGACTGTCCAAGCATCAATCTCTCGTCCCACTGCAGTCCCTGAGTCACGGGCATCTTCAGTTACCAGAGAAACTGTTCAGTGTAAGTAGGCCATGTCACTGTTAGACTAAGACCATAATCGATAGGTTTATTCATGTATTAGCCTATTTTGTGATGTCAACCCCTTGCATGTACTGTACTAAAATATTTGAAGCATATATATACATGTTATTTAAGTTGAATTGTTGGGTGGGGGAGGGGCTGCCTGAATGCTGAACAGTTTCTCTGACAACTGAAGATGTCCACGACTCAGGCAGAGGGACTGCAGTGGGACGAGGGTTTGACGCTTTGACGGCCCGGCTTGTGGTGTTCTGCACTTGTTGTTCCAAGGCTGTGGCAGCTTCCCGTAAAAGCTGGCTTACAGATTTCACCATCATGATTCATCTCGAATACAATATGATCACGACCAGTGGCAGCTCATCAGGGGAGGCAAGGGAGGCACAGCCTACCCAAAATTTTGAGGTGAAAATGGAAGGATGATTTAATGTTAATAAAATTCCCAGTTGTTCATTTTATTTCATGTCTCAAAATGTGTATTTTTTGTTTGTAATTTCACTGCATATACATGTTACTGAAATCAAAAGCACCGCTGTTTTTTCACGAACGTGACAAATCTGCCGATGTGAACCGCTAAAGCCAGAGACACACATGACGACTAGCTAAAACATTCTAAGACTGAGCTCAACACACAAAGACTGTTTCCTTCGACTGAAGCAGATTTAAATAAACACCGACTGAACACAACTGGCTCTGATGATTGGACATGATCAGTCGTAAGTATCAAATTACATTCATAAACAACCTTACAATCGTTAAGTGTGTCCCCGGCTTAAGGGGATAGAGCTGGGCTTGGTCTTGTGCCTCAGCTGGTAAAAAATTAGCCAATCACCATCGAGTGTTTTACATTCAGCGCTTAGGAGAGTTAAGAAAAGACACATCGCAGGGGAGGCTAGCCTACCTTGGTCTATCAACCAATCATCATCAAAATTATTTGGCAAAAAAAGGCAATCTACAGCTACAGGTTTTAGAAAAACAAAAAAGCTCACAGGAAAAAGAATACATTGACAACAACATATTAATAGTTCACCGGATCTCTTTTGTTTTCACATGTGGTTATGATTTCTTTGCATGATTTGGTGTGTTTCATTGTGTTATCACAAATAAAACAACTGAATCTAAGCCCAACTACGCAATGTTCTTACAAAATCTTTAACACATTTTTATTAATATTTGTATAAAGGGAGATGTCGTCATTTTTTCCTAGGCTGATAAATTGCAATAAATTCAAAACAACATTTCCAAAACTGGTAAGTTATGTTGCTTGTCGTTCCCCCCTCAAAAACCTTTTCACATGATGAACACAAAAGACACAACCAATTGCACAACAATTTTTTTTTTTTACTGTGTTATGAAATTTTATTCATTCATAACAGTAAAAAAAAAAAAAAAAAAAAGCAGCTCTTTGGTCTGGGTCAGGCCAGAGAATCATCTTCATGACTGCCTGATCCACCCCTGGCACGCATATGTCTAGGCAGGCTTCTTCCATGGCCTGGAGGAGGTGAACACGGATATAAGGTTCTCGGTCCTCCTCTATCGGAAAAAACTCCTCTATCGGGTTTAGAACTAAAACTCTATCTGTATGCGAGGCAATTTGATGCATTTCTTTATTACAGTAGCATAGTGCAACAGTGTATGTGTTGTCACAGCACAGAGTACAGCACTCAAAAGTTACTGTACAGAGCAGTCTTACTGTAAGTACACCTACCTGTTTTCCTCCCTGAAGGTTCTGATGATGGAGGCGATGGTGAAGCCACTCAAATTTGGCTGTACTCGTTGCCCAGCCTCCCTCATAGTCATACCATGGACAAGGACAAGGTCAACTAAAGTGGCTTGAATTTCATCCGAGATTGATTTTCTCCTTGCCCGTCCCCTTCCTTGTTCTCGTCCTCCTTCTCCTTCTCCACCTCCTCTTCCTCCTTTTCCTCCTCTTCCTCCTCCTCCTCCTCCTTTTCCTCCTCTTCCTCCTCCTCTCCCTCCTCGACCTATCCCTTCTTTTCTCTGTGGATCCATTGTTCCAAAACTCAATGAACTGATTCAGGCCCTTTTATCTATCTATAGAAAGATCTGATTGATGTGTGTTCAATTTTGACTCTTAGTGTTTTTACCTGGAGAATTGTGTGCTAATTGAGCTCAAGCTGTGCCGACTTAAGTGAACAGTATTGAATGGTAGTGCTTTCAAAATGACCTCATGGTGTACACAATAAGAAATTAAGGGAATTGTGTGTAGAGTTTTGCAGTGACAGTTCAACAAATCTGTGTCAAAACATGGGAGTAGTGTTTGGAGTTTAGGGAATTGGGTGTGCTTTTTGATAAATGGCATTATGGTTTTGAAATTTTAGTTCAAAAGCCTGGTTATAGTGTTTTAGCAATAGAGAAAAACTGTAATTAAATGATTTTATTATAATTACATTACATGATTGGTGTCATGCTGCTGTGTCTTCTCCCTTGCAGGCTCACTATTGGATGATTCAGAGGTTGAGGGCGGCCATTTTGGGTTGACATCATTGTAGTCCTTAGTTCACAACACAGTCTTAGACTTTGCTGAAAGTTGCTTTTTCTTCTTTATAAAAGTCTTCTACTTTTAGAAATGTTTTTTGACACTTAAGTCAATGCTTAAGACAATTCTTAAAAGCATTTCTGAGAAGTTTTATACATATGGGCCCAGCTCATTAACAGGTTCCTTTCATTATTTTCAGCCAATGTTTTCAAATCATCTGCTCTTCACATAAAAATGCCTACTGTCAATGACATTAGAAACATGAAATATGGATGCTAGTGTTCAACCTTTATGCATCTGCTCATTTATCTTGAATTGTGTTATCACTGCGGTGAGTTTTAAATGCTCAAAAGCGCCTCTATTGTAGGTTTAATGGCATAGATGAGATCAAAATGAAACATTTGGTTCTCCTCTTCACTTCAAAGAAGCTAGATATTTTACTTTATAACTTGTTAAATATGTAAAAAAAAAGGTTTTTTTTTACACAAACACATTGCTTCGCTTCAGAAGGCCTTTATTAACCCTACCGGAGCCGTGTGGAGTCCGTTTATGATGGATGGAGGCACTTTATTCAGCTCTTCTTCAGCTCATACTCGTGGGTCCCGTTCACTGGCATTATAAAGCTTGGATGCGTCAAGATATTTATTAAAATATGTTTATCAGAAAAAAGAAAGTCATATACAGCTAGGATGGCTTGAGGGTGAGTAAATAGTATTATGAATTCACACTTACCATTTATGTTTTCTCAGCCTCAGAAAATAACGGACGCTCTCTGAGAGCAGAGCTGCAGTGAGGCCGTGGGGGAGGGGAAAGAACAGACTCCAGAGTGAAGACAGAAAACGATTCCAAAAAGATTCGACTCCGTGGCGTCAGGGATTGAGAGTCTCGTGATTCAGCTCCAAATCCGAGGCCTGAAATGTCTGTGCCAGTTCCTGTTTGTTCATGTCATAGAATGGACTGTCCTCATCAGTCTCATGGATGATGGTGATGGGGGACACTAAAAATATACCATCAATACCAGTGTTGAATTTATACATATCGGTAGCCATATCCGATTGTTGTTTGTATCTCCACAGAAAACAGGAAGGCTGCCGTGATGCTGTCGACGTTCAAAATGTAAATCTGCTCTTGATTCGAATTTTTTCTTCCTGGAAGGATCTGACTTTATCAAAAAAAAAAAAGAAGACTCTGAACAGTGTTTGGGGAAACCTTTCTTTTATTGGTCATTCCAAACAGGCCTGATTGTATTTCCTTTTAGTTTTGTTGACTGTTTGCAAACTTTGAACTATTTTCAATTGATGGTACCAATACAGACAATTTTTCTTCTTTAACAAGTTGTAGTGAAATTGCTGTCTCAAATCCTCCTTACGAACTTAGACGTTAACTATACTGTCACGCTACTGTGCCCATTCATCCAGATTAGTTCATTTAGAATACTAGAGTGATACAACGGGTTACAACTGGAAAGCTTTTCTAATATTAACGCAGGTCCTAAAGCGCTTGCCCAGTCATAAACCTTCACTGCAGTGATATTCTTTTGAGCTCTTTTGTATTGTGTAAACTTACCACACCAAACATAGTGGCTAAAATTGATGTGCAAAGTTTTGTTTTTTTTTTTTGTTTTTTTTAAATGACCCTACAATTTTTCTTAAACCATCAAAATATGAGGAAAATAATTTTATTTTTATGTTTATATTATTTAAATGTTTTAAAATATGATATTTACTACAACATAATCAGTTTTTAATATTTTATTGGTTCTCTCTTGTTTTTGCATGTGTTCATAATTTCTTTGCATGACAGCCTGGCCAAAAATAATTTGAAATAATTTGAAATTTCATTTCATTATCACACATGGAACAGTTGACTCCAAGCACAGCTACACAATATGCTTACATCTTTTAACACGTTTTTAAAAATATTTGAATTAAGGTTGAAGATGTCAATTTTCATATGGCTGGACATCACATTTGGCCACTTCTCTATGGCAGTTCTTTGACTTTCCAACTGACCATCAAACCATGCAGCAAAAGCAAGCAACTTTTATGTTGACTGTGGGCTTCCTGGAGTTGTTGGAGCCGTTGATGAACTCATGACACATCATTGCTCCAACTGCAAATGAGGAGACATATATCAACAGAAAAAGACTCCACACCATCAGTACTAATTTGTGATAATTTTGCACAATGCAAAGTTATTTTTAAAAATAAATTTAAACATTAAAACGTTTCAGTGGTTTTTTTTTTTTTTTTTTTGTAATAACATTAAATTATTGGTGCTGTGACTTTCACCCTTGCAGACTCGCTATTGGCTGATTCAGAGGTTGAGGGCGGCCATTTTGAGTTGACATCATTGTAGTCAGCACTTAAGAATCAGTCTTAGACTTTACTAAAAGTTGCTTTTAGCTTCTTTATAAAAGTCTTCTACTCTTAGAAAAGTCTTACTTTTTACTAAGAATTTTTTGACACTGAAGTCAAAACTTAAGACTATTCTTAAGAGCATTTCTGAGACAGCAGGAAGGAGAGGCCGAAGAGGACCATCATCCAACGCCAGCGGATGTCAACACATGTCGTGAAGATGTCCGCCAGGTAGCGCTGACCTTTTTCACTCATGTTGATGAACTGCACATTACAGTGTCCGTCCTTGTTGACGAAGCGGCTTCGTTCTTGGTGTTGCGTGTGCACTTTGCTGCCAACGTTTCTATTGCCGTAGCCGTTCTGCACAGCGATGGGGGACAGCTTCATCCCGCCTTCCTCCGAGGAAACTATGCTGTATCGGTGGGCTCTCACACTTCCCATCACTTCCGAATGAGGGGGCTGAGCCTCGTCTGCTTTGGACAACAGTCTGAGTTTTTGGAGGACGCGTTGGAGAAACACTTTCGACCTCTCACATGGACCAACACACAAACAACAATCAGGATTTCCTTGAAATCAAGCAAGCAATGAGACGGATGTTCCAAAGAAACAATATTTTCGCTGGGGCTACGAGGATTGCTCCTCTTCCGTGAAATGACTGGACATCTTCGGCTAAACTGGGCTGAGAAAATAACACAAAGTAAGAGTTTGAAGAAACGAGTCTGAGGAATGAGAGCACAAAGCAAGCAGTTCAATTTGCACAAAGATTGTGCTTGTTTATGAACTATGACATGAAACTGTTTTAAAGATTAACTGTCAAGATCAAAACACAAATATGTTTCCATGCATCCATTTCTCCTTTGGCCAACATTAATATCAAGAGTGATGTAACACTTGGCATGGCCTGACAGAACGATCCAGAAACACAGATGTAAAGATTAGAGCTGCATATCCAGTCAGCAAATGATACACCACATAATACCAAATATATAATATATTATGACAGTAAGATTAATATTTCTTTATAAATATATGGGTAGTTGACAAATGGACATGGATATGAACAAATACATTTTTATAAGTACAAATATTAGGAAACACGGGGGTAAATTTTAAATGAATTAGTATTTTTATATATGAATTGTAATAGACATTAGACATCTATTATATAATAATACATGCTTACTTTGGTTTCTATAAAATAATGATATTGTCATGTGCTATTCAATACTCTCTAAATGACATGATGAGACCAATTAAAAAAGTTGCTAATTGATAATAAAAACACATTATACTTCATCAAGTGGCTTCATCCTACATCTAGTAGTTTTATCTTAAAATAGTTTAATCTTTTTCATGAAGGAAAGTAAAAAGCATGTCATGTCAACTAACCATATTTCTTTAGTAACTTAAGATAAGCTTGTGCTTATTTGTTTTGACCTTTACACTTGAATGCATATTATACAGGTGCTGGTCATATAATTAGAATATCATCAAAAAGTTGATTTATTTCACTAATTCCATTCAAAAAGTGAAACTTGTATATTATATTAATTCATTACACACAGACTGATATATTTTAAATGTTTATTTCTTTTAATTTTGATGATTATAACTGACAACTAAGGAAAATCCCAAATTCAGTATCTCAGAAAATTAGAATATTGTGAAAAGGTTCAATATTGAAGACACCTGGTGCCACACTCTAATCAGCTAATAAACTCAAAACACCTGCAAAGGCCTTTAAATGGTCTCTCAGTCTAGTTCTGTAGGCTACACAATCATGGGGAAGACTGCTGACTTGACAGTTGTCCAAAAGACGACCATTGACACCTTGCACAAGGAGGGCAAGACACAAAAGGTCATTGCAAAAGAGGCTGGCTGTTCACAGAGCTCTGTGTCCAAGCACATTAATAGAGAGGCGAAGGGAATTAAAAGATGTGGTAGAAAAAAGTGTACAAGCAATAGGGATAACCGCACCCTGGAGAGGATTGTGAAACAAAACCCATTCAAAAATGTGTGGGAGATTCACAAAGAGTGGACTGCAGCTGGAGTCAGTGCTTCAAGAACCACTACGCACAGACGTATGCAAGACATGGGTTTCAGCTGTCGCATTCCTTGTGTCAAGCCACTCTTGAACAACAGACAGCGTCTCGCCTGGGCTAAAGACAAAAAGGACTGGACTGCTGCTGAGTGGTCCAAAGTTATGTTCTCTGATGAAAGTAAATTTTGCATTTCCTTTGGAAATCAGGGTCCCAGAGTCTGGAGGAAGAGAGGAGAGGCACACAATCCACGTTGCTTGAGGTCCAGTGTAAAGTTTCCACAGTCAGTGATGGTTTGGGGTGCCATGTCATCTGCTGGTGTTGGTCCACTGTGTTTTCTGAGGTCCAAGGTCAACGCAGCCGTATACCAGGAAGTTTTAGAGCACTTCATGCTTCCTGCTGCTGACCAACTTTATGGAGATGCAGATTTCATTTTCCAACAGGACTTGGCACCTGCACACAGTGCCAAAGCTACCAGTACCTGGTTTAAGGACCATGGTATCCCTGTTCTTAATTGGCCAGCAAACTCGCCTGACCTTATCCCCATAGAAAATCTATGGGGTATTGTGAAGAGGAAGATGCGATATGCCAGAGCCAACAATGCAGAAGAGCTGAAGGCCACTATCAGAGCAACCTGGGCTCTTATAACACCTGAGCAGTGCCACAGACTGATCGACTCCATGCCACGCCGCATTGCTGCAGTAATTCAGGCAAAAGGAGCCCCAACTAAGTATTGAGTGCTGTACATGCTCATACTTTTCATGTTCATACTTTTTAGTTGGCCAAGATTTCTAAAAATCCTTTCTTTGTATTGGTCTTAAGTAATATTCTAATTTTCTGAGATACTGAATTTGGGATTTTCCTTAGTTGTCAGTTATAATCATCAAAATGAAAAGAAATAAACATTTGAAATATATCAATCTGTGTGTAATGAATGAATATAATATACAAGTTTCACTTTTTGAATGGAATTAGTGAAATAAATCAACTTTTTGATGATATTCTAATTATATGACCAGCACCTGTATGTATCATAATATCAATAACATGTAAATACATTAATATATAAGACACATATAAATAATTATGAATCTAGAAAATGGTAACAACATAAATATACAATCGAAAAGTGTTGCAAAGATAGTGAATATATAAGCAATAAAATAAACAAAGATACTTCTATAGGGCAGGCAAACTAGATGATTCGTGCTAGCATTATGCACCTAAATAACACTTTACACAGGTTTAGATCTCCAACACAAACTGATGGCATACAATTTAATTTGACAATTGTCTAACATGTTAAAATTGCGTCTCAATAAAACTGATCTAAAACTGCCCTTGAGAAATTATGACCGGTGTAACACCAACTGTTAATCTCTAATGAGTTCAATGGCAGTTTTAGCTACTAGTAAACAAAGATATCTCCACAAAACTAAAACGAAGCTTACCTTCCAGAGTTCAAGAACAACACAAGTTTAGATCAGCACATTTCCGCAGATTGCAGTTGTTGTTATCCGGTGGGACAGATCAGTCAAACACCATGGGACTAGATGGTGGTTTCGATCATCTCACTCGGTGTTGGCCAAAGCTCAAGCCGATCGAAGAATAGTTTTAAAAAGCCTGTTAATCTCCGCCCAGGCTGTCAGGACATGCAGCTGTGATGATTACAGCATCTCTCACCGTAATCACAGCCTGCCTTCATGATAACATCATGTCATACACAATAATCAGGTTTAAATAAATGATACGATTTATTTCAGTATTTATTGTGAAGTTTTCAAGACAAAATAATGTACTTTGTTACGTTAATACTTTTGGAGGTAATAAACAACATGTAAGTAAATAAGTTTGTTTAAATTTGTTCGTTGGATCTGTTCAGAGATGTTGTTTGTTCACAAACAGTTTCTATGAAGCTCCTGCTGCATCCTTGCAAGTGTAAGTTGCAACCTAGTAATTTATTAATGAATAGGCTATATAAGATATTTAAGTAAAATTGGGGTGACCCAATGGGGTGGGTAGGAATTTTTTTTTTTTTTTTTACGTTTTTGAAATAAGAAATATGAGTAAAAAGTATTAGTTTCTTTCAAAAAAAATTAAAAAAAATTACTGACCCAAAACTATTGAACGGCAGTGTATATAAAACTGAGAGCAAATTTATAATACACTCAAAACTTTATAAAAAAAACAAACAAAAAAGCAAATAAACAAGCAGGCTGAAATATTTTGAGCATAGCTAGAATAAAAACATAGTTTCACTATACACATTTACATTTAAAGACAACTTTTCTAGAATTTCTGTGATATTTCCATGTCCATGGGAAACTATACAAATACATTTAAAATCAAGAAGACAGAAGAAAGAATAAAAAAAGGAAACTTGGTCACTTACTGAACAGTCAGAAAAGAAATATCCTTTCACTGAATATTCTGTTTCGCTCAGTTATCAAATGATCAGCTTCTGCTGCTGATATTAACCAACATAAATACACACTGTGCAGTACTAAACAATAATGGCTTTTTTCTAATGAATAATAAAAGCTGATAATTTCTAATAAAAGCTTATTGCTTTTCAAACATTAACAAGCACTGTCTCTGAAGCACATTTAGGATTGCTAATATTATATTAAGTTCTGGTAGATCTATTGCCTTGATGATCCTGGTCATTCACTTCTCAACCTGCAGTAAACTCCTCAGTATCCTGGGATTGAAGTTTCTACTCCAGGCATCTTTTTTTAACCTGAGCATACGTCACATCACTAGATCCAGCACCTGAAAATATATGAATGAATTCAAAATGCACATTTCTCATTCTTATATGCAGCATTTCATTTCATTGTTAGGTTCTCAGTAATGCATGTAGATGAAGTTTTCAGTGGTTTCTTGTGAATTGTGATTAATGTTTTTAGTTTTAGTTTTTTAGTAGATTAATGCTTCAGTTCAGAGTACAGTATAAAACTTCTCAGAAATGCTCGTAAGAATTGTCTTAAGCATTGACTTAAGTGTCAAAAAACATTTCTAAAAGTAGAAGACTAAAGAAGAAAAAGCAACTTTCAGCAAAGTCTAAGACTGTTTCTTAAGTGCTGACTGAAGTGGCACTTAAGTGTTGTGAACTAAGGACTACAATGATGTCAACCCAAAATGGCCGCCCTCAACCTCTGAATCATCCAATAGTGAGCCTGCAAGGGAGAAGACACAGCAGCATGACACCAATCATGTAATGTAATTATAATAAAATCATTTAATTACAGTTTTTCTCTATTGCTAAAACACTATAACCAGGCTTTTGAACTAAAATTTCAAAACCATAATGCCATTTATCAAAAAGCACACCCAATTCCCTAAACTCCAAACACTACTCCCATGTTTTGACACAGATTTGTTGAACTGTCACTGCAAAACTCTACACACAATTCCCTTAATTTCTTATTGTGTACACCATGAGGTCATTTTGAAAGCACTACCATTCAATACTGTTCACTTAAGTCGGCACAGCTTGAGCTCAGTTAGCACACAATTCTCCAGATAAAAACACTAAGAGTCAAAATTGAACACACATCAATCAGATCTTTCTATAGATAGATAAAAGGGCCTGAATCAGTACATTGAGTTTTGGAACAATGGATCCACAGAGAAATGAAGGGATAGGTCGAGGAGGGAGAGGAGGAGGAAGAGGAGGAAAAGGAGGAGGAGGAGGAAGAGGAGGTGGAGAAGGAGGACGAGAACAAGGAAGGGGACGGGCAAGGAGAAAATCAATCTCGGATGAAATTCAAGCCACTTTAGTTGACCTTGTCCTTGTCCATGGTATGACTATGAGGGAGGCTGGGCAACGAGTACAGCCAAATTTGAGTGGCTTCACCATCGCCTCCATCATCAGAACCTTCAGGGAGGAAAACAGGTAGGTGTACTTACAGTAAGACTGCTCTGTACAGTAACTTTTGAGTGCTGTACTCTGTGCTGTGACAACACATACACTGTTGCACTATGCTACTGTAATAAAGCGTAACAGTTTTCACTGTTACGCTGATGATACTCAGCTCTATATTTCTTCGCGCCCTGACGAAACTTACCAACTCACAAAATTAACAGAATGCATAGCTGATATAAAAAATTGGATGACCAGTAATTTCCTACTTCTAAATTCAGAAAAAACAGAGATTCTAATTTTTGGACCAAAAACCTCTTCACGTAATAACCTAGAATACTGTCTAACACTTGATGGCTGCTCTGTTAAGTCTTCGTCGTCCGTTAGGAACCTGGGTGTGCTCTTTGATACCAATCTTTCATTTGAAGGCCATGTTACTAGCATCTGTAAAACCGCATTCTTCCATCTTAAAAATATATCTAAACTACGACATATGCTCTCAATGAAAAATGCAGAACAGTTAGTTCATGCGTTCATGACCTCAAGGCTAGATTACTGTAACGCTCTACTGGGTGGTTGTTCCGCTCGCTTGATTAATAAACTACAGCTCGTACAAAATGCAGCAGCTAGAGTTCTTACTAGAACTAGGAAGTATGACCATATTAGCCCAGTTCTGTCAACACTGCATTGGCTTCCTGTTAAACATCGTATAGATTTTAAAATCTTGCTAATTACTTACAAAGCACTAAATGGTTTAGCTCCCCAGTACCTGAGCGAGCTCTTAAAGCATTATAGTCCTTCACGTCTATTGCGATCTCAGAATTCAGGCCAGCTGATAATACCTAGAATATCAAAATCAACCGCAGGTGGTAGATCCTTCTCCTATCTGGCACCTAAACTCTGGAACAATCTTCCAAGCATTGTTCGGGAGGCAGACACACTCTGTCAGTTTAAATCTAGACTAAAAACGCATCTCTTTAACCTGGCATACACATAACACATTATCAATTTATATTTTCAAATCCGTTAAAGGATTATTAGGCTGCATAAATTAGGTCAGCCGGAACCGGGAACACTTCCTATAACACCAGATGTACTCGTTACATCAGAAGAAGAATAGCATCTACGCTAATATTAGTCTTTCTGTTTATCCCGAGGTCTACCGTAGTCAACCAGATCCGGGCCGTATCCAGGTGAGACCGAGGACCGGCGCCTTGACGCGACCACAAGTATCAGCCCTGAAGTATCAGCAGAGATTGAGTCAACTAGATCATCCATTGTGAAGGCCTCATCGACACAACAGCCAGTGGCACAGCTCCTCAACAAACCGTCCATACCGGTGTGATGAATACGATCCTCAACTGGACTGAACTGGAAAAAATACTTTGAATGTTGCGATCCTATCAGACATAAGATAGCAACCTGAATCGTAACAAAGCACTGTTCGCCAGAGGAGAACTGGCCCCCCGACTAAGCCTGGTTTCTCCCAAGGTTTTTTTCTCCATTTTAACACAGAAGTCTATTTGCCACCTGTTTGCCATCTGATGTCACCTGTTGGAGTTTGGGTTCCTTGCCGCTGTCGCCTTTGGCTTGCTTAGTTGGGGACACTTGACATTTGATATTCAACAGTGCTTTGATCTGCCGACATTGACACTATTCTTTAAGAGCTGCTGTGCAGCCTGAATTATATACCAGTTATCAATGTTAAGCTGCTTTGACACAATCTGCATTGTAAAAAGCGCTATATAAATAAAGGTGACTTGACTTGACTTAAAGAAATGCATCAAATTACCTCGCATACAGATAGAGTTTTAGTTCTAAACCCGATAGAGGAGTTTTTTCTGATAGAGGAGGACCGAGAACCTTATATCCGTGTTCACCTCCTCCAGGCCATGGAAGAAGCCTGCCTAGACATATGCGTGCCAGGGGTGGATCAGGCAGTCATGAAGATGATTCTCTGGCCTGACCCAGACCAAAGAGCTGCTTTTTTTTTTTTTTTTTTTACTGTTATGAATGAATACAATTTCATAACACAGTAAAAAAAAAAATGTTGTGCAATTGGTTGTGTCTTTTGTGTTCATCATGTGAAAAGGTTTTTGAGGGGGGAACGACAAGCAACATAACTTACCAGTTTTGGAAATGTTGTTTTGAATTTATTGCAATTTATCAGCCTAGGAAAAAATGACGACATCTCCCTTTATACAAATATTAATAAAAATGTGTTAAAGATTTTGTAAGAACATTGCGTAGTTGGGCTTAGATTCAGTTGTTTTATTTGTGATAACGCAATGAAACACACCAAATCATGCAAAGAAATCATAACCACATGTGAAAACAAAAGAGATCCGGTGAACTATTAATATGTTGTTGTCAATGTATTCTTTTTTCTGTGAGCTTTTTTGTTTTTCTAAAACCTGTAGCTGTAGATTGCCTTTTTTTGCCAAATAATTTTGATGATGATTGGTTGATAGACCAAGGGAGGCTAGCCTCCCCTGCGATGTGTCTTTTCTTAACTCTCCTAAGCGCTGAATGTAAAACACTCGATGGTGATTGGCTAATTTTTTACCAGCTGAGGCACAAGACCAAGCCCAGCTCTATCCCCTTAAGCCGGGGACACACTTAACGATTGTAAGGCCATTTATGAATGTAATTTGATACTTACGACTGATCATGCCCAATCATCAGAGCCAGTTGTGTTCAGTCGGTGTTTATTTAAATCTGCTTCAGTCGAAGGAAACAGTCTTTGTGTGTTGAGCTCAGTCTTAGAATGTTTTAGCTAGTCGTCATGTGTGTCTCTGGCTTTAGCGGTTCACATCGGCAGATTTGGCACGTTCGTGAAAAAACAGCGGTGCTTTTGATTTCAGTAACATGTATATGCAGTGAAATTACAAACAAAAAATACACATTTTGAGACATGAAATAAAATGAACAACTGGGAATTTTATTAACATTAAATCATCCTTCCATTTTCACCTCAAAATTTTGGGTAGGCTGTGCCTCCCTTGCCTCCCCTGATGAGCTGCCACTGGTCGTGATCATATTGTATTCGAGATGAATCATGATGGCGAAATCTGTAAGCCAGCTTTTGCGGGAAGCTGCCACAGCCTTGGAACAACAAGTGCAGAACACCACAAGCCGGGCCGTCAAAGCGTCAAACCCTCGTCCCACTGCAGTCCCTCTGCCTGAGTCGTGGACATCTTCAGTTGTCAGAGAAACTGTTCAGCATTCAGGCAGCCTTTCCCCCACCCAACAATTCAACTTAAATAACAAATCGATAACTTAAATCGATTATGGTCTTAGTCTAACAGTGACATGGCCTACTTACACTGAACAGTTTCTCTGGTAACTGAAGATGCCCGTGACTCAGGGACTGCAGTGGGACGAGAGATTGATGCTTGGACAGTCCGGCTTGTGGTGTTGACAGTATACTGTAATCTACAGAAGTTATAACAGTTATTATGGAGAGAAAAAAAAAAAAAAAAAAAATATATATATATATATAACTACAATTTCAAACAATTCTTGAACATGCATTTCTTTTGTACAGAATTCACACATGATTATTTTTACACATCCTGTGGTTCTGACTGGCGTGTGAAACTATACTAGTGTTCATACGAGAACTGCTTGTGTGACGCTGTGATGGTTTTTAACTCTACTGAACATGAACTCATGGTGTCAAGTCCTGATTATGTGTTTAGAGTTGTGAAACACAAGAACAGTGTTAGAGGAATCTTTTAGATAATGGTGTTGTGTTGATGAAATTTGACCAAAATAATTGATTTTAGTGTCTAAGTAATTGAGAAAATCTGTAATAAGATAAAAAATTTATGAAAAACCTTTGACCCCAAGTATGAGCAATGATACAGACGCTTAGTAAGCACCACTAATTCAGATTATGTGTATTCTTGAGTGTCATTCTGTATGAAGCATGAATAAAACATGATCTGAAAATGTCTGATGTGAGCCATTCAATTGCCAATTTAGGGTACATATCGTGTCCATTGATGATATTTAAGTCTTTTCTAATTTTCTTCACAAAAATTATATTTTATCCATTAAGGGAAAGCAGATTATAATCAGGCCCATCACCATGCCATGATCCAGGTCCAGTTCACCTTTCCAGGCCTGGTCCTCCATCCTTCCTCCTGGACTTTTTGTGTTCTGGTTTATGTTCAGTTGTTATTTTCGGTTAGGGCGTCTGGAGCTGCCCTTAGAGCGGGGATGTGTCACATCTGTTTTGGGTTTTGGTTCCACATTCATGGTTCATATCCTTTTTTATGGTGGTCATGGTTCCTTTGTTTCCTGGTTTTGTCATGTGATTCCCTTATCCCGTCACGTGATTCCCTTGTCTCATGTGTCATGTTCTGATTGGTTCCCTTGTTTTATGTGTCATGTTCTCTAGTTCATTGTGTTCAGGTGTTTCATGTTAGTCATTAGTCCATGTGTATATAGCCCACGTTTCCATTGTTTCTTTTGTCTAGATTTGTTCATGTATCCTGGTATTTGTGAGTTCATGTAGGTATCAGGAAGTCTTGAGGCTTTAACTCAGTCTGTGTCTTTAACTGTCTGTCATTATTCAGTCAGTATGGAGCTCAGTCAACTTCCTCTTGTGCTCCGTGAGTATTATTTCCTCCGTATGTGTTTCAGTGGATGTTCAATGCTCTTATTTTATGTAAAGGATCTAAAGTTATTTAATGTTCTTAGATTTTTTCTTTTTCATGCTGCTCTCAGAGTTTCAGATCCAGCTCTAGTTGATGATATATGAGTGAAAGACGAGAGATTAAGTGTGCAGTTAGTGCTGTTTGTGAAAGAGAAATGAACTCAGTTGTGTTTGGGTCAGTCTGTTTGTTCAGTCACTCAGTTTTGTGCTTTTTAATAGTGTTTGTTGAATCAGTTCTGTTGGTTTGTTTTGTACAGTTTGCTGTCCATGATGCCTTAAATAGATATTCACTAGTTGGTGTTCACTAGTTGGTGTTCACTAGTTGGTGTTCACTAGTTGGTGTTCACTAGTTGGTGTTCAGTAGATGTTCACTAGTCTTCAGTAGATGTTCACTAGTCTTCAGTAGATGTTCACTAGTCTTCAGTAGATGTTCACTAGTCTTCAGTAGATATTGACTAGTTAGTCTTCACTAGTTAGTCTTCACTAGTTAGTCTTCACTAGTTAGTCTTCAGTAGATGTTCACTAGTTGGTGTTCACTAGTTGGTGTTCACCAGTTAGTCTTCACTAGTTGGTGTTCAGTAGATGTTCACCAGTTAGT
The DNA here is from genome assembly GCA_037950675.1 of Hypophthalmichthys molitrix. Lineage (NCBI taxonomy): Eukaryota > Metazoa > Chordata > Actinopteri > Cypriniformes > Xenocyprididae > Hypophthalmichthys > Hypophthalmichthys molitrix. Next base: position 38,225,091 of record CM075494.1, read on the forward strand.
CTTCACCAGTTAGTCTTCACCAGTTAGTCTTCACCAGTTAGTCTTCACCAGTTAGTCTTCACCAGTTAGTCTTCACCAGTTAGTCTTCACCAGTTAGTCTTCAGTAGATGTTCACTAGTCTTTAGTAGATATTGACTAGTTAGTCTTCACCAGTTAGTGTTCACTAGTTAGTCTTCACTAGTTAGTGTTCACTAGTTAGTGTTCACTAGTTAGTGTTCACTAGTTAGTGTTCACTAGTTAGTGTTCACTAGTTAGTCTTCACTAGTTAGTCTTCACTAGTTAGTCTTCACTAGTTAGTCTTCACTAGTTAGTCTTCAGTAGGTGTTCACCAGTTAGTCTTCACCAGTTAGTCTTCAGTAGATGTTCACTAGTCTTCAGTAGATATTGACTAGTTAGTGTTCAGTAGTTAGTGTTCAGTAGTTAGTGTTCAGTAGTTAGTGTTCAGTAGTTAGTGTTCAGTAGTTAGTGTTCAGTAGTTAGTGTTCACTAGTTAGTGTTCACTAGTTAGTGTTCACTAGTTAGTGTTCACTAGTTAGTGTTCACTAGTTAGTGTTCACTAGTTAGTGTTCACTAGTTAGTGTTCACTAGTTAGTGTTCACTAGTTAGTGTTCACTAGTTAGTCTTCAGTAGGTGTTCACCAGTTAGTCTTCAGTAGATGTTCACTAGTCTTCAGTAGATATTGACTAGTTAGTCTTCAGTAGTGTTCACTAGTTAGTGTTCACTAGTTAGTGTTCACTAGTTAGTGTTCACTAGTTAGTGTTCACTAGTTAGTGTTCACTAGTTAGTGTTCAGTAGGTGTTCACCAGTTAGTCTTCACCAGTTAGTCTTCACCAGTTAGTCTTCAGTAGATGTTCACTAGTCTTCAGTAGATATTGACTAGTTAGTCTTCAGTTAGTCTTCACCAGTTAGTCTTCACCAGTTAGTGTTCACTAGTTAGTGTTCACTAGTTAGTGTTCACTAGTTAGTGTTCACTAGTTAGTGTTCAGTAGATGTTCACTAGTTAGTCTTCAGTAGATGTTCACCAGTTAGTCTTCAGTAGATGTTCACCAGTTAGTCTTCAGTAGATGTTCACCAGTTAGTCTTCAGTAGATGTTCACCAGTTAGTCTTCAGTAGATGTTCACTAGTCTTCAGTAGATATTGACTAGTTAGTGTTCAGTAGATGTTCACTAGTTAGTCTTCAGTAGATGTTCACTAGTTGGTCTTCACTAGTTGGTCTTCACTAGTTAGTTAGTCTTCACTAGTTAGTGTTCAGTAGATGTTCACTTCTCAGTAGTCTTCACTAGTTAGTCTTCAGTAGATATTCACTAATTAGTCTTCAGTAGATATTCACTAGTTAGTCTTCACTAGTTAGTGTTCACTAGTTAGTGTTCAGTAGATGTTCACTAGTTAGTGTTCACTAGTTAGTGTTCAGTAGATGTTCACTAGTTAGTGTTCAGTAGATGTTCACTAGTTAGTCTTCACTAGTTAGTGTTCAGTAGATGTTCACTAATTAGTGTTCACTAGTTAGTGTTCAGTAGATGTTCACTAGTTAGTCTTCAGTAGATGTTCACTAGTTGGTCTTCACTAGTTGGTCTTCACTAGTTAGTTAGTCTTCACTAGTTAGTGTTCACCAGTTAGTCTTCACCAGTTAGTCTTCACCAGTTAGTGTTCACTAGTTAGTGTTCACTAGTTAGTGTTCACTAGTTAGTGTTCACTAGTTAGTGTTCACTAGTTAGTGTTCACTAGTTAGTGTTCACTAGTTAGTGTTCAGTAGATGTTCACTAGTTAGTCTTCAGTAGATGTTCACCAGTTAGTCTTCAGTAGATGTTCACCAGTTAGTCTTCACCAGTTAGTCTTCAGTAGATGTTCACTAGTCTTCAGTAGATATTGACTAGTTAGTGTTCAGTAGTTAGTGTTCAGTAGTTAGTGTTCAGTAGTTAGTGTTCAGTAGTTAGTGTTCAGTAGTTAGTGTTCACTAGTTGGTCTTCACTAGTTGGTCTTCACTAGTTGGTCTTCACTAGTTGGTCTTCACTAGTTGGTCTTCACTAGTTAGTCTTCACTAGTTAGTCTTCAGTAGATGTTCACTAGTTGGTCTTCACTAGTTAGTTAGTCTTCACTAGTTAGTGTTCAGTAGATGTTCACTTCTCAGTAGTCTTCACTAGTTAGTTAGTGTTCACTAGTTAGTTAGTGTTCACTAGTTAGTGTTCAGTAGTTAGTCTTCACTAGTTAGTCTTCACTAGTTGGTCTTCACTAGTTGGTCTTCACTAGTTGGTCTTCACTAGTTGGTCTTCACTAGTTGGTCTTCACTAGTTAGTGTTCAGTAGATGTTCACTTCTCAGTAGTATTCACTAGTTAGTTAGTGTTCACTAGTTAGTTAGTGTTCACTAGTTAGTCTTCACTAACTTTTTTAAAGATTGTTCTTATCTTTTTTTCTTAAGATTGATCTTAGTTAGATTCAGTAGTTAGATTCAGTAGTTAGATTCAGTAGTTAGATTCAGTAGTTAGATTCAGTAGTTAGTTAGTGTTCACTAGTTAGTGTTCACTAGTTAGTGTTCACTAGTTAGTGTTCACTAGTTAGTGTTCACTAGTTAGTGTTCACTAGTTAGTGTTCACTAGATGTTCACTAGTTAGTCTTCAGTAGATGTTCACTAGTTAGTCTTCAGTAGATGTTCACCAGTTAGTCTTCAGTAGATGTTCACCAGTTAGTCTTCACCAGTTAGTCTTCACCAGTTAGTCTTCACCAGTTAGTCTTCAGTAGATGTTCACTAGTCTTCAGTAGATATTGACTAGTTAGTCTTCAGTAGTCTTCACTAGTTAGTGTTCACTAGTTAGTGTTCACTAGTTAGTGTTCACTAGTTAGTGTTCACTAGTTAGTGTTCACTAGTTAGTGTTCACTAGTTAGTCTTCACTAGTTAGTTAGTCTTCACTAGTTAGTTAGTCTTCACTAGTTAGTTAGTCTTCACTAGTTAGTGTTCAGTACATGTTCACTTCTCAGTAGTCTTCACTAGTTAGTGTTCACTAGTTAGTGTTCACTAGTTAGTGTTCACTAGTTAGTGTTCAGTAGATGTTCACTATAGTGTTAGTGTTCAGTAGATGTTCACTAGTTAGTCTTCAGTAGATGTTCACCAGTTAGTCTTCAGTAGATGTTCACCAGTTAGTCTTCAGTAGATGTTCACCAGTTAGTCTTCAGTAGATGTTCACCAGTTAGTCTTCACCAGTTAGTCTTCACCAGTCAGTGTTCACTAGTTAGTCTTCACTAGTTAGTTAGTCTTCACTAGTTAGTGTTCAGTAGATGTTCACTTCTCAGTAGTCTTCACTAGTTAGTGTTCACTAGTTAGTGTTCAGTAGATGTTCACTATAGTGTTAGTGTTCAGTAGATGTTCACTAGTTAGTCTTCAGTAGATGTTCACTAGTTAGTCTTCAGTAGATGTTCACCAGTTAGTCTTCAGTAGATGTTCACCAGTTAGTCTTCACCAGTTAGTCTTCACCAGTTAGTCTTCAGTAGATGTTCACTAGTCTTCAGTAGATATTGCCTAGTTAGTCTTCACTAGTTAGTCTTCACTAGTTAGTCTTCACTAGTTAGTCTTCAGTATATGTTCACTAGTCTTCAGTAGATATTGACTAGTTAGTGTTCAGTAGTTAGTGTTCAGTAGTTAGTGTTCAGTAGTTAGTGTTCAGTAGTTAGTGTTCACTAGTTAGTGTTCACTAGTTAGTGTTCACTAGTTAGTGTTCACTAGTTAGTGTTCACTAGTTAGTGTTCACTAGTTAGTGTTCACTAGTTAGTGTTCACTAGTTAGTGTTCACTAGTTAGTCTTCAGTAGTTAGTGTTCACTAGTTAGTCTTCAGTAGTTAGTCTTCAGTAGTTAACACTGTTCACTTTTTTTCTCAAGATTGATCTTAAGATTGATCTTAGTGTTCACTAGTTAGTGTTCACTTCTCAGTAGTCTTCACTACTTAGTTAGTCTTCACTAGTTAGTGTTCACTAGTTAGTCTTCAGTAGATGTTCACTAGTTAGTGTTCACTAGTTAGTCTTCAGTAGATGTTCACTAGTTAGTGTCCACTAACGTTTGTGGCACAGCAAAGTGTCGTGAATCATCTCTAAGTCTGACAATTAAGATTTAGTCCTACACTTCACTTAAATTACGACTGAGATGCTTGATAACTAACTTTTAAGTGCAGCTTTGAGCCAAGAATTTTTTTACTCTTAAGTCAATTCTTAGCATTGTTCTGAGTAATTCTCAGAGGCTTGATAAATACAGGCCCAGAACCCACATTTCTGTCTGTGGGACAGACCTTTATACCTGAAGCTAATTTACAAACAGAAGACGTCACAGGGTTGCCGGTTCCCTTACGGGAAGAGCTTAATAAATAAATAAAATCAGGATAACCAACGGATGAGTTTGATGATCTTTACTTGAGACATTTAATCTTTCATGAGTTTTTTACTTTGTATTTTCAGTGCTGATTTCAAACATCCACTCTGGACACACTGAAGGTGAGTGAATTTGATTCATAAATTTCATCACAAATGGGTGATTCTGTTACAAACCAGGAGCCGGATTCATGAGACATTATTAAGAATAAAATTCATCTTCACTGCTATTTTCTTCTTATTTTCTCACTTAAGAAAAACAGATATAAATATTTTGTATTCCCAAAAACTTTTTTAAAGATTGTTCTTATCTTTTTTCTTAAGATTGATCTTAAGACAAAATTTAAGTATTTAAGAATTTAAGTATTCATATTCCTGAAAGGAATGTTCTTAAATATCGTAAATAACTTCTTAAAGTCAGGATAACCTCCAACCTGACTTAAATTTCTAGTAAGAAAGTTCTTAAGATAAATGAACTTCTTTAAGAAGAGCTTTGTGAATCCGACCCCAGCAAAGAAAAGGAGTGTCATGATTATAAATACATCTTTTTAAACAAGTTATATAAATGATTCATGTGTTGTAACTAGTAAAACCACACAGACAGTTCTGAGATGTGAAATAAACACCAAAAACATTCACTCACAAAAATGCTGATTTCTTCAGAAATATTGCATGGCCAACTTTTGTTATGAAAAATATAGAAAAACAAAATATCTTTTGACATTTAGTTTGTTTTGAAAATTAGTGACTCTACAGACACCACAAAAACTTTGAACAGATTTAATGAAAATGAGTTTCTGGACCTGCAGTAACAAAGTCCTTTAAACTACAACAACAGTTTGAAACACTTTGTTATCTTATATTGTGTGTCTCTTTGACTGCTGGTGTAGATGTAGGTGGAGTGAAACCCTGCTTTGAGCTCAGGACTTCTAACCTAAAGGATGCGGGTTTGAACCGGTCATGTACTGCTCTGAGACACAAAGGTTGAGGATCCAAACACAGTATTTATTAGAAGGGTAATCCACAAACGTAATTCACAAAACAAAAGTTCATAAACAGTCCAAACAGATATCAGGACAGGAACTTGGTCAGGCAGACCAAGAGACAGAGAAACAGGGCAAATCCAGAGAACAGCAGAGGGTCAAAACCAGGAAACCAATAAACAATGTTGCGCTCAGAAATGCAGTGATGACACATACAAGACTTCACAGAGAATGACAGAGAGAACCAGGCTTTTATTATTCAAAATTAAATGTAAAGTTCTATTAAACTTAAAGCTGAAATTCATAATTGTATAATAGTCCACCTGACTGTAAAAGGAAAATGTAGGAAACAGCAAATAATTAAGACAACTGTGAACAACTTGATAAATTGTGATTTTAATTGCAAAATATTTTTTATTTTTTATGATGCATAAATCTTTTGAACAATTTGAAAATATATGAAAATATACAGATAATGAGGCATGTACAACAACAACATAGTTCTAACTGTCTTGAAATAATATAACTAGTGTAATATGATTGTTTTCTATTAATATTAGAGGCTGTTTCACACATTTTGTATCGGGGGTCCCTGCCCCATGTCTCTATCACCTGAGGGGTTGAAGACCCCTGTTTTAACATACTAATCATTGTATCACTTCTAATAACTTTCATATAATCTTTTTCTCACAGTTAAAATTTGGTGAAGAAATCACTATAACTTTAAAAATATCAATTCTTTACTTTATCTTGATTTAGTGTTTTATAATCAAGTAACTGTTCATACAATAAAAACAGCACATTTTATTATTTTTATTTATTATATTATTTATCACATAATTTTCATTGTTTATTGTTGTCATCATACAGAAAGACCAAAACCCAAAGTGTCCATTAAACCTGATCATCATGTATTCAGAGGAGAGACAGTCACTCTCAGATGTGATATTGATGCTGAAGGAGTCACTAGCTGGAGGTACTACTGGTACAAAGAAGGTTCAACCAGAGTTTCCAGTGAACTACAGGAACACATATTCAGGTCTGTTTCTGAGTCTGACGCTGGTAAATACTTCTGTGATGGAACAGAGACTGAAGGATCACGACGCAGCTCACAACTCAGTGATGAAGTTACACTGACAGTATCAGGTGAGTTTGATCATCTCTTCATAAACACACACAAGTTTAACATGTTATTAATGAGTGATTTCTCAATTTCAGATCCCAGAGCAGTTTTAAGTGTTTCTCCTCAGAAGTGGTTGACTGAAGGAGATCCAGTGACTCTGATCTGTGAGGTTAACATCTCCTCTACAGGCTGGACATTCAGCTGGTTCACTCAAACTGTCTCATCGGGTCAGTTATATAATTTGATTCATCTGAATTAACTGGTTTTATTGAAGTGAAATATATAATTTAATATGTCTGAATCCAGACACAGACTATGTAGAACACATGCTTCGCTGCCTAAAACTTTCATGGGCACCAGACATTGAAACCTACTTTGAGAACCCAATCCTCCATTACAGTCACTCCTCTGTAACAACATAAGAGCCATTGATCAAACCCTGATTAAAACAACCTGAACATATTGAGTTACACCAATGTAGCAGAGTTTATTCAGGTTCAAGTTTTGTTACAAATGTCATTTATAAGGGCCAGATCCAATAGAAGTCGTTCTTTAAGGTGTTAACTTCACATTCTCTTATTTTTCAGACCTCAGTGATCGCTATAAGCTGCTCTCAGACAGCAGCAGAGGAGCTGGAGGAAAATACACTGTCAGTTCTGCTGCTCTAAAGCACACAGGAGTTTATGTGTGCAGAGCAGAGAGAGGAAAATATAAAACACCATACAGCAACACACAACTACTGTGGGTCACTGGTGAGTTCATGCAGAACTTAAACGATTAGTTTGTCTTTAATAAAGGAAATTAAATATGTTCTCAAACATTTCTAAATTATAGCTGTAATTGTGTTGTCAGGTGTTTCTCCTCCAGTCTCTCTGATCATCAGTCCCAGCAGAACTCAACACTTCACATCTGTCTCTCTCTCTCTGAGCTGTGAGAACAAGAGTAACTCTGATGGATGGACAGTCAGAAGATACACTGACAGTTTGGGGCTGGAAGATTGTTCATCATCAGTGTTTGGATCACAAACAGGATCTACATGTACAATCAGATCCACCTTCACATCAGACACAGGAGTGTACTGGTGTCAGTCTGAATCTGGAGAGAAATCTCATCCTGTTAATATCACTGTACACTGTGAGTCTGTTTCTCTGTATTTGTTCATTTCACTGACAGTTTACAATCAGTGCATGAAGAAAGTTAACAAGAGCAGGAAGCATTAGATACAGTCGTGACTTTGGCCAGTAAAAAAACAGCCAGACCATCATAGCAATACACCAAAACACTCAGAAACCAGTGGGCAGTGGAAAATATGAACATCTATTTTTATTTTGTAAGTGGGTAAAAAAAAAACACTCTATGGTTTACCATGTTTACCATTTTATTGCATGTTTCCTGTGTTTCTGTAGCTGATGTGATTCTGGAGAGTCCTGTTCATCCTGTGACTGAAGGAGATAATCTGACTCTACACTGTTTATATCAACATTCAAACCCATCAAACCTCAGAGCTGATTTCTATAAAGATGGATCACTCATCCAGAGTCAAACTACAGAGATGATCATCTCTACTGTCTCAAAGTCACATGAGGGTTTCTACTTCTGCAAACACACAGAGAGAGGAGAGTCGCCCAAGAGCTGGATCTCAGTCAGAGGTGAGAGTCAATGAAACTGTGAGTGATTTATGTCTTCATATGCCCTCGTTCAGATATAGTTCATGATAAAGTGCTTGTGTGTCTCTTTTTCAGGCTCTCATTCAGACTCTCAGATCTCTGTCCTCAACATACTCAGTTCTGTACTGGCAGCTTGTCCATATCTGCTAGTGACAGTCGTGCTGATTTACAAATGCTGCAGAATGAGAGGTAAAACACCCCAGTGATTTATTACAAGTCATTATTATCATTATTATTTAATTGACCAACAAATCAGTCAAAATAATCATTAATATTATGTGACGTCACATTCAGGATTGTTCTTTGTAAAGCTGCTTCAAAAACAGTTTTGTGAAATTGATTTACAAATTCTGAATTGAATCTGTCACTTGTGTGAATTATCCCCTGCAAATACACATATTCCCTCACTGACACACACACATGCTTTTTTGTCTGTTTCTCTAGTCAGATTTGGTTAAGTTCATATAGTTAAAAGATGATTGTAGTTCATAAAAGCAATAAATGCAGAAAAAAACAAATATACCAATGAGTAAATGATTGTTATTGTGTGTGTTTAACAGTTACATCTGTTGAAGAGGAAGAAACTTCAGTCTGATTCATTTGTTGTGACGGTCAGAAAACTTCAGCATCTTCCTAGAATCTCTCAATATCTCAGTCACAAGCTCAGGCAGATCATTATTACTGGAGAGACAACTTCATTTAAATGCAGGAATGAATCCTCTTTATTATTGTTCTTCTCTGTGTGTATGACATACAGGAGTCACTCCTGATTCACCACGACTAACCTTTTGTCAAGTTATGGTTGCTAAAGTCAACATGAACCAACTTTCCCAACCCACTAAACTTCCATTGATTTCATTCCCAATTGATTTTATCCACCAGGAATTGATTTCAAAAAAGGTTACACTTTGGAATAGTTAAGGAAGGGTCAATTTTGATTTCATATTGACTTCAAAAACATGGATGTTAACCTGTTTTTTGCTGTTTTTGACCAATAAAATATTATTATTAATATGGACCAGACCTTCATTGAGCTTTAGCATCACAAGTACATCTTGAAATGTATGTTTTGCTTCATTTAAAATAAAATGCCTCTCTTCAGCCTGAAAACACAGTGTCTGTTTATAAAGTTTGGAAAGTCATTATTATTTATTAGCATATTTAAGTAGCATTTCAGTATTTATTTAAGTGAAAGTTTAATATTTTTATTTTGTTCTGCTTTATGTAATGCAGTGCAATCCTTTTCAATGTAAGGCTTGTGTGATATTTGCATGTTTCACATTATAACCACATAAACACACTGACATTTGTAAGCATGTATATTCCTTATTTTAGAGTAAAAGTCTCCAGACTTGTATTGCTGCAATATTTCATATTTTAACTATGAACATTTTTTTAAATAAAGAAACAGAAGACACTTTTTAAAAATATTCTGCTGTTGATGCTTTGTATTTCAGATGACCGAAAATTTGTGAAGAGACGACGCCAACTCTGAATCAACATGAACAGTGGCTCATCTCAACTAGGAACCACATTACAGTTTTTTCTGAATGCTTAAACCCTAACCGTGATTCTTATAGCACAATTTCTAAAACTATTAATACTTATAGCAAAACCACTCACTGAGTTTGCAAAACTAAAAGCACAAACACTGCTTTGCACTCAGTTTGCAATTTTGTAACACACACTTTGCAAAACTGTAGGTACAATCCACTGCACAGCACTCTTTTTGCGGAACTGTAAACAGAACTCGCTGCTTTACACTCAATTTTCAAATGATCAACACACTCCTAGCAAAACTATACACATGTATGGCTATTATTTACACTATTTTGCCAACTGTCTGGCACACTGTCACATGTGAAAACTGTTTTAGATAATTAGTTCACTTTGCAATCAGCCTAAGCACTATAAATAAGCCACAGGTAAGCTGTCCGTGTGGAGTACAATGGAGGGAGCAGGAAGAGTGAAGAGTGAGAATTAGAGGAGGCCGAGGAAGAGGACGTGGAGGTGAAGAAGTAGGAGGAAGAGGAGGAGGAAGAGGACGCGGAGGTGAAGAAGCGAGAGGGAGAGGACAAAGAGGGGGAAGAGGAAGGGTAAGAAGAGTAAGAAATAGAATTACTGATGACATCAGAGCTACAATAGTGGACCATGTAATCAACCATGGAATGACCCTGAGGGAAGCTAGCCAACGGGTTCAGCCTAACTTGAGCCGCTACACTGTAGCAAGCATCATAAGGACATTTCGACATGAGAATCGGTTAGTACAGTCACTTTGCTCTAAGTTTTGTAGCACTGCCATACTCTAATGAGAATCACAACAATACCATACATGTAAAAATACTGAAATTGTTACTTCACAGAATTGCTAGACGTCCAGATGCTGGGGGCAGAGGAAGAATGTTCACTGCAGAACAAGAGACCCATATAGTCAATATGGTGATTGCAAATAATTCCATAAGGCTACGAGAAATTCAGCAGCACATAATTGAGGATGACACCACCTTCCAAAACATACACAATGTGAGCATTTCTGTATTATGTTGTGTACTTGCCCGCAACAGAATCCGAATGAAACGAATCTACAGAGTCCCTTTTGAAAGAAACGGTGAACGTGAAAAACAACTGCGATATGACTATGTGCAGGTAAGCTATAGTATCATTGGTACTGAATCTGGAAGTGCATACTGTAGTACTGTGCATGGGCCTGCTGTGCTGCATTTGTTTTGTCTTGTCCAGAGAGTGATGGAGCTAGAGGCAGATGCCATGGGTCATGAGCAGCTTTTTGTGGATGAGGCAGGTTTTAACCTCACTAAAACAAGGAGACGTGGCAGGAACATTATTGGACACCGTTCCATAATCAATGTCCCAGGACAACATGGTGGTAACATAACTATGTGTGCAGCTATAAGTCAAAATGGTGTTGATCACCATCATGCAACCCTAGGCCCATATAACACTGCACACATTATTACATTCCTGGACACCTTACATGACATGCTCACTAATGTTCAGAGACCAGAGCAGACCAGATACGTCATCATATGGGACAATGTTAGTTTCCATAGGGCTGCTTTGGTCCGCAACTGGTTTACAGATCACCCACTCTTCATTGTACTCAACCTCCCCCCATACTCTCCATTCTTGAATCCAATTGAAGAGTTCTTCTCCGCCTGGCGCTGGAAGGTCTATGACCGTCATCCCCAACAAAGCATAGCCCTTTTAGAGGCAATGGAGGAGGCATGTGGGGATATTGACCAGGCATCATGTCAGGCCTGGATACGGCATTCCAGAGGATATTTTCCCTTGCCTTGGACTAGAGGACATTGCATGTGATGTAGATGAAATTTTGTGGCCGGACCCAGAGAGACGACACGATGTAGACTGAATTTTTTTTTTTTTTTAAAAATAGCCTACCTTGTGCACAGAGAAAGCAAAAGTCAGATGTGTTTTTTATTCATACCATCAGTGTGTAGTTGGCGCATTGTGTGCTTATATACATTTGCATTTTGTGTGTATATATAGATATATACACACAAAATGCAAAATGCCTCACATCTCTTGCAAAATGAAGCACTGCATTCAAAATGTCACAAACACAAAAGCAAACACCTTTGCCATAATATTATATTTTTGGATCGATCATACACACAGTTATTCAAAACCTAAAGCTCTTCTTTCATGAGCTCCTATGTACATTTCTGTACAAGATTGAAAGTAATTGGCAGAGAGATACAAGAAATAAATACATCAACCATGTGTAGTTGGACAGAAACAATGGTTGTGTTTGAAAAAGGAAATCAAGATACTTCCTGTTAGATTTTTGTGTTACATAGAGAATTGTGTTGTTTTGCAGTCGAAGGCCAAGAATTAGTGTATGGTTTTGCAGATTTAGTGTGTGCTTCTGGTGTTTGAGTGTCAGGTTTCAGAAATTGTGTGACAAGTGAGGATTTTGTGTGTAAGCTGTTGAACAAAAAAACTGTATAATTACAGTACACAGTAACAGTACTTTATATGAGAAAAATTTCACTATTCTGTGTCCAGTAAACTGTTACACCCTCAAATTTATTTGTAGCTTATACATGTGCTGTATTTTTGAGAGTCTTTTGTCAGAAGACCAAGAAACTGCTATAGTGTGTACTGTAATGAAGGTGCAGAGGATGGTGAATTTATTTCTTTATTCATGTATGACTGTAATTTACAGTATACTGTACTGTGTTGCATACACAGTTCATATTTAGTTCTTTGCTTCTTGAACTTTTCTTCTCTTGTAAGATCAAGTACTTCATCTATAAGATCACTTTACAGTAGTGAAATGAAAATAATTTTTCCTAAAGCTCATTGTTGCATTTTACTCTATCTGCACTCTTTCATTTATGTTGTGTACTGTAACAGACACTAAGCTGCCAAATCCCAATAAGAGGTTTTTGTTACAGTGTTATGAATTGATCTCACTAGTGTTCACTGGGCAGGAAAGTAGTCTGTGTATTTGCAGGTTTTGTGTGTCATCTGAGGCCAAAGATTGATTTTGACAGAAGTAAATACGTTTTTGACTGAAATATTTGATTTTGACATGGAAGTTTGAGGTTTGTACAAGTTGGTGTGTAGTTACGAGATTGTGTTTATGTTTGAAAATGTTGAATTGTTTCATGAATTGTGTGTTGAAAAACTGTAGGCTAATATGGATAGTGTTACCTGCTTACCTTTTGTTTTGTTTTTGACTTGAAATTATATATTCACAGTTGTCATGGTATCGTTTGCAGGGAAGAGGAGCTATTTAATCACATTGCATGATCATTTGATGTTTCTCTGAAGTTTTGTAGTATTCTGTTGTTGATCTGCCGTGAAAACAGTGTCACACGCTGGGCGCTCGCTGCAGCTTCAGCCATAGAAATGTCCAACTAAAAATGTGTTCAACAAGCTGACAGAAGTCCATCCATTTCTTTGTTGGAAATGTGTAAATGTAACTGAAGTTTTATTGTTGTCATTGTAAATATTAATTTTCCTATATGGCCACAGAGGAGAATCAGAGAGGGTCACGTTCAATGGACAAACACACTGTATTTCAAATGACAACCAAAATCAAATCCATAACTGTGAACAGTTTTGCAATGGCTGCATACAAGTTCTGCTAATTCACAAGCCGAGTGAGAGTCAAACTCACAAAGATAAGGTTAATTATTAAACCAAACAAAATACAACTTTCAAAAACACTCAGCAATGTGATTATTTTATTGAATGATAGGCAGTGGGTTTAATCAGTGACATTATTACTAGATTTGCTATCCGGCGTCTTCTCATCACCTCCTCAAGCTGCTGCCTTGGTGTTTTTACAGGTAGAAAAGACGAGAAAAATGTATTACATTGTCCAGTTTTCTACTTGAACGAGGATGTGAGTTACTATGACACTTCTCTATTATGGAATGCCAAACCGTAAATAAATAAATATACAAAGAAATGTAAAAAAGCAAAAATAAATTAAAGCTGCAAGCAGTGATGAAAGGGCTCTCGCACCCGGGCTCACCGCCACCTGTTGGCCTTAGGAAAACAGTGAACAGTGTGTGACATGCATGTAAGCGAGTAAATACAGGAGAATTATGGCCAAGTCATTTCAAAGTGCCACACTTCCTGCTGCCAACAGGTGGTGCTTTGACTAACTGAATATTGCCATATAGATGTCTTCAGGCCAGGACTGTTATCAAATATGTGAAGTTTGGAGCAGATCAGACATTGTATGCCTGAGTTACAACAGCTTCCTCTTTGATAGCGAAACATCCAACTATGTTAGGCCGTCACGGACACGCCCTTCAAGGAAAACTCAAGATCTTTGCAATTTAACGTCGCTAGGGTCTTAAGATTAGACTGACCATATATGATGTTGATCTGGTTAAATCTCAATGAGGAGTTAATCACAGAGTAAAACATGTCATTTCCTGTTGCCCGCAGGTGGCGCTATGACTGTATTTGAATATTGCCATGTAGATGTCTTCAGGCCAGGACTCTGTAAAAAAACTTGTGAAGTTTGGGGCAGATCCGACTTTGTATACCTGAGTTACAACCACTTCCTGTTTCATGACGACCTTCAACGAAGACTCTAGATCTTTACAATTTAACGTCACAAAGGCCTTTAGATTAGACTGACCAAATAAGACGTTGATCTGATTAAAGCTCTAGGAGGAGTTTGTTAAAGTACGTATGGAAATGGCAAAAATTGCACAAATTTTGCAGACAAAATTCAAAATATCTGACTTCCTGTTGGGTTTTAGATTTTGCTCCAAGAGACTTTTTTGTAGGTATTGGGCTGTTAGATGTGTGTACCGATTTTCATACCTGTACCTGAAGCGTAGCTTAAAGGACGCTTAATTGAAATTTTGTAGGTGGCGCTATCGATAACAACAATTATATATATTGGTAATTATGCCCTTTGAAGGTTATTGGACACTGTGAAATTTTTGTTCTTTAAGTTTGTGACAAGCACATAAAAATTATTACTTTTTTTCATTAGAGTAATAATAAAGAAGCTGTTCTACATTCATTAGTCTCACTGTGTTGTGCTTGGAAAACTGCAACATCACCAAAAAAATAAAAAAAAGAGAGAAATTAATAAATGTATAGGCATCGGTATCGGCGAGTATCAGAAAAAAAGTAGCGGTACTCGTACTCTGTCCTTAAAAAATGGTATTAGTGCATCCCAAAGTCTTGGGAATAAAGGGGTATCAAACAGGAAAATAACAAGTTATTTATACTGTAAGTATTTTAGAACTAAGGGGTACTTATACTATTATGATAAAAACAATCTTACGTTTGGGAGCAATTTAGCGAGAAAGTGCACTGATTAAGTTGTTTCAAGGCAAGTAGAAAGAACTATTGCAATCTTTTTTAATACATGGGGAAAAATACTTTTGTTTCATGTAGTTACAGGGTAAGTATGACATTGTGGGCTGTAAATTAAAGTGGTGCTTGTTACATTCTTATTTCATGTAGTTACAGGGTAAGTAATAAAAAAAAAAACGCAAACAATCTGATATCACTGACTCCGACCTTTATTTGAAAAACAACTTAATTAAAAACAGGTCTACAACACTTATTATTCATTTATTCATTTTTTTTAAAATCAACTTTTCATTTCAAATTCTAAAGTCCTGACAGAAAGTAACACGTTTTGTCCCTTTTTGTTGTTGTTGTTTCTCTTGCTTGACTTCCTCCTTCTCTTGTTTCTCAACTGATCAATCTTAAGAAGGAATCCCATTAAAAGAAAATACAGTAGGCTACACCCAGAAATTTTCTCATGGTTTAGGCTATTCATCTTTTCGCCTCTGACCAACTGTCACCAGCACCTGCATGAGAGCAAAGACTATAGAATAACACAAGACGCGTCACTCGTATTATTATGAATGTGAGAAAGTGCAACGCGCAATATGGCGGAATAAGTCCCGCCTTCTAAATAAGAGCCAATCGCCGATTGGTAAAGTCATCGCGTCACTGCAGCGGCCGTTAGAAGCTCCGGTTTCTATAGAAACAGTCAGACACGCGCCTCCGAAATAAGGCAGAAGAGACGCGCATTTAGGACTGCGCATGCGCATTAGCTTGATCCAGCCTGAAAAATATGTTTTTTTTTTGTCATGATTCGAGCGTTTAGAAACAAAATTTATGAGATTTCATTGGTGATTTCAAATATGAAATTTAATCGAAAGCTTGGCAAACAGCTTTAGAGAATTTGATGTTTTCTCCATTCAAAGAGATAGGAGCTGCACTTGGATGCCGAGAGGTGTTTCAAAGATGGCCACGAGTGAAATGACTTTTCTTAAAGGGACTTTGATGAGAGTCGACTTTGTGTTCGACGAAACATATTGTAATGAGCAACATTAAGCTTTCATGCCGTTCTCACGGGAGATTTATGTGAAACTTGCGCGAGAACTCCCGTCTCTGTTATTCTGTCTTGTTTGTTTCTCATTATCATTATCTGTTATTCTTTGTATTTTGTTGTGAGCATTAATTAAAAAAAAACTGACGGCATCCGACATCCACGTGACTTTTCGCGCAAGTTTCTCGGCACGCTTACGTGACGCTTCAAGTTACGTCAATCATGAACTCTCAACCCTCTCATGTACGTGCAGATGACAGTTGGTCGAAAGTTTAAAATTTTAAAATATTTTTTTTTTCGTACAAATACGTATCGTTTCACTTCAGAAGACATTGATTCATCCATTGGGGTCGTATGGATTACTGTAGTTATTGCTGTATGTGCTGTTTGATGCTTCGACTTTTAGGAACACATGAGCTTGCATAAAGCATTCCCAGAGATTATTTATTTTTCTAAAAACCTTTGTTTGTGTTCATCTTAAGAAGGAAAGTCGTATACATCTCAGATGGCATGAGGGTAAAAGATGAGTAAATGGT
This sequence comes from Hypophthalmichthys molitrix, assembly GCA_037950675.1. Classification (NCBI taxonomy): domain Eukaryota; kingdom Metazoa; phylum Chordata; class Actinopteri; order Cypriniformes; family Xenocyprididae; genus Hypophthalmichthys; species Hypophthalmichthys molitrix. The sequence goes on from CM075494.1 coordinate 38,241,616, forward strand.
GAGCACATTTCCGGGTGTACTGTATTTTCTTTTAATACAGAATAACAAATGACATGGGATTCCCTCTTAAGATTCATCAGTGGAAAGAAAGAAAAAGAAGAAGAGAAACAAGAGGAGGAGGAAGCCAAGCAAGAGAAACAAATAAGAAGTGTTGTAACTTTAAATCTGTTTTGAAATCATTTGTTTTTCAAATAAAGGTTTCCAAGTGATATCGGATTGTTTTATTATTATTATTATTATTACTTACCCTGTAACTACATGAAATAAAAGTGTAACAAAAAAAAAGTGTAAACTTTTAATGTTTTTGTATGTTTTTGTACAGTTTTGTACAGTAATTCCTTATGATGAATTTGGTAACACTTAAGTAATTACTAGTGGGTTACCATGATCTTCACTTTAGAATACTGATCCAAATAAGTAGTAGTTACTTTAGAGTTATATAGTAACTCTTGAGTTATTACTATCCAATACTTTACAAAAACATCAAAAGTTTACAATGACTTCAGTAGTTACTAGAGAGTTATCATGTTTTTCACTTTAGAATACTGATCCAAATAATTAGTAATTCCTTCTGAAGGATTTGGTAATACTTCAGTCATTACTAGTGGGTTAACATGACCTTTACTTTAGAATTAATTATACATTATGCATTATTCACATTAATTATGAACCTGTATATAGTAGTTCTTAGTAGTTCTCTGGGAGGTATGAAAAAAACAGTAGTTACTGATTAGCTAATATTGAACTACTACCTTCAACTGAGCACTATTACTTACTAATTCATTAATCAGAGTTTCTTGTTAGTTAATAGTAGTTACTAGAGTGTTAATAACGCATTACTCATTGGTTCCTGTGTAGTTATTCATTAATGAAGGATCAGTATTCTAAAGTGTTACCGAAACATGCATTCTCCATAAAGCTGCCTTGAAACGATATGTATTGTGAAAAACATATAAATGTGAATATACAGGTAAATGTGAATTGAATTTAAATTGAAATATTTTGCACTTTGCAGCGTAAGTTACTTTTATATATTTATATATACAACCAATGAATTCACACATAATTATTTTGACACATCCTGTGGTTCTGACTGTTGTGTAAAACTGTTACATTCTAGTGTTCACACGAGAACTGCTGGTTGCGTGACGTTGTGATGGTTTTTAACGCTGCTGAACAAGAGTGCTGAATATGTGTTTAGAGTTGTGAAACACAAGAACAGTGTTAATAGTTCTGAGGAATCTTTTAGTAAATGGTGTTGCATTGATACATTTTGGCTAATATAATTGATTTTAGTGTCTAAGTAATTGAAAAGATCTGTAATAACGTTAGAGATTCATGAAAAACCTTTGAGCAAAGATAGAGACAGCAAGCTCCACTAATTCAGATTCTTATGTGTTGAGTGTCATTCTGCATGAAGCATGAATAAAACAAGATCTGAAAACTTCTAATGTGAGCTTCTCTTCACATCAGTTTATCTTTCTATGGCACTTCCTCTTTCACTCTCAGTCTCTCAGTTAAAAGAGTCTTTCTACAATTTAGGGTACATGTCATGTCCACTGATGATAATTATCTTTTCTGATCACTTCCTTCATAAAAATTATATTTTATCCATTAAAGGAAAGCAGATTATTATGGAAGCCCGTTTCCGCCACTAAATAAAAAAAAAAAAGGAGTAATTGCGACTTTTTATCTCAGAATTCTGACTTTTTATCTTGCAATTGCGAGTTATAAAGTCAGAATTCTGAGATATAAAGTCGCAATTGCGTGATAAAAAGTCAGAATTGCGAGTTTTTATCTCAGAATTCTGACTTTTTTTCTTGTAATTAACTGACGGACAGTTAGTTTCTCTGTCTAACAAATACGGACATCCAACATCTGGTGCATCCAACGATAGCCGTGCTGCAGTCCTGATGTCTGAAGCTGTTGGTGTATAAAATGTGCCACTTCAGCTTCGTCTGTTTTATTGCGCCTCCGCCACAGTTGATTCTTATTATTATTAATATTACTATTATATTGGTATTATTGTGTAATCACAACACATTTGCTCAAAACTTGTCAAATTCATCAGTGTATCTAATTCTGTTAAAAACAACTTTTATTCACCAAATACTTCCACTGTAATTTTGTAACTGTAATTCTACCCTTGAATGCCCCCTTTTATGGAGCCACCAGACTTGAGTTGCAGTTACAAAAGTTGATGAAATATGATTTGAAATTATATGAAATATGATGCGTTTTAGTATTAAGTCCACTAGATGGCAGTAAGAGCTGTTTTTTTCTCCTGGAAACGCTGTACTTGTGTACAAGGTTACCGTGGAAACATGCTATACTATGCATATTCCTGCATAATGTTCTCTCTAATGTCCGGAGACTAATCTTCATGTTATGTGCTTCCTCCAATAAAATCAAAATTTCTTTATTGGTAAATCCACGCTAAAAATAATCCTTTATGATGTCTTCCATTTTATGTATAATAATAACGAAGCAGCAATCCTGATGGTCACCCGCAATGAAAGGAAACGCAAGCAAAGTAAGAACTATGAGAAATAAAGTTGCACACAATTGTGAGAAAAAAAGTCAGAATTCTGACTTTATATCACGCAATTGCGAGTTTATATCTCAGAATTCTGACTTTATATCACGCAATTGCGAGTTTATAGCTCAGAATTCTGACTTTATAACTCGCAATTGTGAGATATAAACTCGCAATTGCGAGATTTTTTTTTTTTTTTTTTTTTTTTTAGTGGCGGAAACGGGCTTCCATAGATTATAATCTAATAACATGACATAATAACATGTTTCAGTTTGCTTGAAATTGCCTTGATGTCTCTTCAGTTTTTGCAGTGTCAGTTTTTAAAGTGGGTCTCGAGTTCAAAACAAGGAATAAAGAAAAAATGTTCCAGTCAACATTATTTATGTTAAATTTATTTCTAAAAGAGTTTGAAAACAATAAATTACAAGGACAATATATACATTTAAGAGACAACCATTAAAGGGTTAGTTCATCCAAAAATGAAATTTCTGTCTTTAATTACTCTCGTAAGACCTTCGTTCATCTTTATGTAGCGCCTCTCTAGCGTGCTTGACTATAATGAGAGGTGGCTATCCTGAGTTCTTAAAATATCTATCCAATCCAATAAGTGAGGTTTCACTAATAAACTTATCAGTGGTTAACTTGTGTGTGTTAGTGTAATTACTTATTAAATGAAATACTTTTCCCCATTAAATCACTATTTAAGCAGTAATATTTACACTTTAACAGGAAATGAAATGTCTTGGAATTACTTTTATCCTATAAACACTTTCACCTTTAAACCAAAATTTCACTGTTTTTCTTAATTAACTTAAAATATCAAAAAAGTCAGTAACCACAACGGTTTTATAAAAAGTATACCAGATTTACTTGGAAAAGGAAGGTCAAAAATTAAATATGTCTGGTCAACTAACTTTCCAGATCACAAATGCATTCAAATTCACATTTAACACATAAGGGCCCAAGACAACAAAATAGCCGGCAACAACCCAGCTTAATGGGAAATAGGCTACCCTTCAAATGTTCGAATGATGCAGGCCTGAATGTAGCTCGGGTACGTTGTAGCCTTAAACCAAATGGCTGCTTCACCACACCGGCCAAACAAAAAATGGTACCTTTACTCAAGGCGAATGTAACCTCACGCGCACAAGATCAAAGGCGTCAGCAGCAGAAGACAGGACGAGAGGAGTTGCGATGAAGAGAAGACGGTTGAAGAGAAAATTCATGTTATTAACCATGTGACTCACATGGTTGACGATCTCAGCAAAGTCCACCACTCGATAACGCTATCCGGCTCCATCAAGGTCTTTGATCATCGTCGGTCTCACATTTCCACACAGGCTTAACTAATCAAGGTCGCTGGCCGCTAGCTTGTCAGCAAAGTCTATGCAAACACTAGCCACTAAATCAGCGGCTAACTTAAACTTATGTTTACCACTCACACAGACAGAACTATCACCATTAACGTCTTGTATAAGAGTCCTTGTTGAACACTTTTCGTATCTCGTGCATTACATTAACAGTAACCTTGTTTTGTTTTTGTTTTTTCCTGCAAACCCCCCGCGTTCGTCTCTCCTTCCTTGTACCTTGACCTCAACTGTGATTGGCTCATCCACAAAACTTTCAGAAATAAAACAAATTCACAAAACATTTGTGTAACTCTTTCTTCCTATTCTTGCAGGCATTTTTAAAATATTTTCACATATATTATTACCCAACAAATATTTAAGATTTTAAATGCTGTATATAGTAAACCATGAACATTACTCAATAGGCACTTCTCTCATTGAGCAAAATCATAACTTCTTTGCTGGTCAGTGAATCTTAACTTTTTTAACCTTAAATTCTATTTATTAAACTATGAAATTATTTATTCAAACTTGTATATCTTATACTAAAGGATATATTTCAACAGGGTTACATTTAGATCACAAATTAAGAAATTTTTGATGAAATCCGAGGGTATCTGATCCACACATAGGCAGCAACGTCATTGTCGTCAGCATCACAGGCATGTGTCGTGCTGCTCACATGACCAGAGCCGGCGAATACTGAGCCCACGTTCGGACGTAAACACTGAAGCTCTGCAACAAAAATAGCGCAGTATGACGGGACAGATGAATTTGTTGAATAAAGTCATTATTTTTGTTTTGATTTTGTGCACAAAAAGTATTCTTATCGCTTCATAACTTTAAGGTTGAACCACTGTAGTCACTTCGACTGTTTTATCGTTGTCTTTAATACCTTTCTGGACCTCAAAAGATGCAATGTCATTCCTGCCTATGTGTGGATCAGATACCCTCAGATTTCACCAAAAATACCTTAATTTGTGTTCTGAGGACAAACGAAGGTCTTACGGGTTTGGGACGACATGAGGGTGAGTAATTAATGACAGAGATTTCATTTTTGGGTGAACTAACCCTTTACAAGAACAATAAACAATACAGCAAGACAATCATACAACAGAGTCAATATGATTAAAAAAGAATAAACAAGCAATAAGAACAGTAAAAAAAAAAGTAGACATTTTCTCACAGTATAAAAATAAGGATGTAGTGCAAGTAATGTAAAATAAATAGTGTAAAGTGTCAAGAAGTAATAGAGTGTTGGTTTACGGTGTAGTTTTAAAGGTGTCAAATGCATATCAGTTTTGTACAGTATGTGTGTGTATGATAGTCCAGTAATCAAGTGCAGAATGCAACTGAGCAGGGCTAATCTAATCTCCAAAGTAAGTTCATTCTCTGGTTGGCCTTTTTTTACCAGCTGCACTGATGTTCTCTGTCCAGGTCCTCACAGATGTGGACACCAAGGAACTTAAGACAGTAAGGTATCCGGTAAGGCGTCTCATTGTTACACTTGACGAGACCAATGACTGTGGTCATCTGCTAATTTTATGTTGTTTGGCCGGGCAGTGACACAGTCATGTGTGAAGAGGGTGTAAAGCATAGGGCTGAGTACACAGCCTTGAGGAGGGCCTGTGTTCATTATGAGGGTGCTGGAGGAGTGTTTTCCGAGGTGAACATGTTGGGATCTGCCAGTGAGGAAACTCAGTATGCAGTTACACAGTGCAGGAAGCAGCCACAGGTTATGCAGCTTGGTTATGAGTTTTAAGGAAATTATAGTGTTAAATGCCGAACTGTAGTTAAAAAGTAACCTGGCATAACTGTCCTTTTTTGTGAATTTTGTGAATGGTAAATAAAATAGCATCCTCTGTGGATCTGTTTGTCCTGTACACAAACTGTAGTGGGTCAGAGGATTCTGGTATGGTGCTCAGGATAACAAGACTCTCAAAACACTTCATGAGATCCGGTGTGAGACCCACTGGTCTGTAGTTATTAAGACAAGTGACTGTAGCTTTCTTTAGAACAGGGATGATAGTGATGGACTTGAAGCAGAAAGGAACTGTAGCCAGGGTAAGGGAAAGATTGAAATTTCTGTTTCTACGCTTGTCAGATCTGAAGTACATAGCCTGAGGACACGTATTGGGATGTTCTCTGGATCTGCCGCTTGTATATGTTCACTCCTCTCAGTGAATAATCCATGGTTTCTGATTGGGATATGTGCAAATGCTCTTCTGGTGTGATCTAAACAACCAAAAAAGTGAGGTCAGGATTTAGCTTTGTAAGCTCTGTAAGTCAAAATGGTGAAATTGTCGACTGGTGACCTGTAAACTAAGTTACCCTGTAGAGCCAATTCATGGATTTAAAAAAAGGTTTCTTAAATCACTGTAAATATGGCAGAACAGATAAAAAAAACACTTAATAAATCACTGTAAATATGGGAGAACAGATAAAAGACACTTAAGTGCATGTGTTACTTGAAGTGTCGCGTTTAAGGGGAGACGGGGTATGGTTGTAACATGGCGAGAGTTTGTACCACCACCAATTCCACCAATCAGGGATAAGCTAAGAGTCCTATGATCATTTCAGTGTTTACCCACTTCCTCCCAGATCCCGTATGAATGGTCATCAAGGCTGGAAACAGGCACATGCAAATTTTATACATAAAAAAAAAAAAAAAAGAAAAGAAAAAAAAAAAAGATTTTGAGCTAAGAATGATTTTTTTTTACCAGAATTAAATTTTGATTAGTACTTAAACTTTTGCATGTAAAATCATTTAACTTTTATCAGAATAAATTGTAGTTTCTCAGGTAAAACATTTTAACCTGCTAATTTCAAACCATTATGTTAATACAGCTAGCTAAACAATGGCTGAAAGTGGTGGGGTAGGTTATAACACATCTTTAAAAAGTGTTACAACAATCCCCTAACATACAACTAAGAACAGTTTCTTTTTAATAATTGTAAAGATTTTCCAGTGAAAAGGACAGACAGACAGAGCTGTGCCTGAACGTGTTTTTAAAAAGGAACTTATGAGATTTCAGAGGTCAGTCAGATGAGTTCTGAAGAAAATGTTGAAAGCCAGTGGTGAAGTTTCTTAAAATGTGTTAAAATGTGTAATCCAGTTTCTGGGCCACCAAGCCTGAACTCCAGGGTTAAAAACATTCATCTGATTGAAAATATTCATACATAGACACACAAACTCACACACACAATGACTGTTTTTTGTTAGAGCTACATGTTCTTTACACACATATACTGGAATTGAGTGTCTATTAAGCATAAATACTGTTAAGGAAGTTTTTTCTAGTAAAATAATTTACACACATGTACATCCTGATCAAACAGAAAGTGGATTTGTGTTATGGTCAGTCACAGAGAGAGAGATTGTTTGGGATTGTTTAATTAAACCTGTTTTTGAATCATATTGCATGGTGTTTTTGCTTCTTTTGTTTGTTACAAATTGACCCCAGCATGTGTTACAACCTACCCTGGTAGTAGGTTAAATTGTACTCTGTCATATTCTTGCAGAGTTTTAAATGGGTGCCTTTTGTAGTAAACAAATGTTTTTATACTTTGCATAAAAGTTTGAGCACTGTAGTTCAAATCTTCAGTGAGTTACAGATGCTGAAGCAAAAAGTGTTACAACCATACCTGCTCCCTCTCTACCTAAATGATGATAAAACCCAAATTATTCTGTTTAACGTGTGCAACAATGTCTTTTCTCAACAACTTGTTTGTTGAGATACTATATTTAATAACCACTTGTATCTTACAAAACCACACACGGTCAAAAGCTTTGTTTTCTCCCACTGGCGTGTCTCCCGATATGGATTTGCCTCCTCCTCTCATTCTCTATCCCTTCAGACTCGCCTTAGCATAGTTTTCCGAATGGCAAAATCGGCACGTTCAGGGAAGAGCAGTGGTGGTTCCAACTTTAGTAATTTTTATGGTATTACAGTGGTACAATTACAATCAAGATTTTCCACCACAGAATATTGGGTAGGCTTTGCCTCCCCTGATGAGCCGCCACTGCTTCACAATGTACGCAAGCACAGCACAGGTCTCAGGATTTTTCTGACAGACATTATCTGTGTTTCCCACACTCCACCGAAACGAGATCCAGAAGGTGGGTTAAATATAGTACACTGTATTCATTTCTGCATGAGATTGCTTTCAATGTTTGATTGATTCTGATGAAGGCTGTGAGCAGTTCAATCTCAGCACCTGTGAAATTAGTACTGTTGTCACTTCTTATGACTGACACCTGACTTCTCCTGCACACAAACTGTCGGATGGTATTTAAACATGAGTCTGTGTTCAGTGTATGTGCAACTTCAATATGCACAGCTCTTATTGTTCGGGCAGGTAAACAATACAAATATTTTGCTCTACTTTTTCTACATGTCACACATCTGGAGAGAAACTTCCTCACCATGCAGTTTGCAGAAGGAAGCCAGAATTTTTGTCGCAACTTTGAAAGCATATTTCCTTCCACATTGTAAAATTTTCTCATGAATGTCTCTTAAAATTAAAGTTGTGACATGTTGGTATAATGACTGGATGCTTTACATGTTCAGGCACTGCAAATTTACCAAGATGACCTCCATCTCTGAGCTTTCTCTCCTGAAGCACTGGATCCAGTTTAGCAATGCAACTGTTCTTTTTAACAGACGTTCTTTTCACAACATAGAAATTTATTCTGTTAATCTTTGACTTTGAATGAACTTCATGATCTCATTTTCAGCACTTGATAAGTCCTGCATTGTAAGAGCTTTGCAGTTTTCTGCTGTGGGTTTTTGGAGGGGTTATTATTATATATAAAAAAAAAAATAAATAAATAAAAAAAAACAAACATTATTTGAAAATGATTTTAACTAACTAGTAACGCAACTTCCCTTGACAGACTCAGACTACAGATTATGGTGGGCTATTTGAAACAGCAATACCAAGAAAGGTTTTTTTTTTTTTTTTTTTAATATCAAGTTTTGCTTGTTAGCTTTGTCCTTGACAGTGTGCAAGACGACCTACAATCTAAAACATGAAGTTACTGAAATAGTTTTGTTCAAAAGAAATAATGGTAAATTACATACTAGGACATTTTAAATACTAGTGTTACAATACAGAAGGGACGGAGACAACGGGAAAGTGGTGTTTATTGAACAACCAGATGAACAGGCAGTGATGCAGGTGAGTAAATGGCAATGTGGCACGTTGAATGGAAGATAACTGAATGGTAATACTGTCCTTTGTGTTGTAGGAGTGGAGATCGTGGATGGCAGAGGAGTGGAGATCGTAGCAGAGATGAGAAGACACTTGGGAACTCACACGAAGACTGGAACATGGAAGGAAACGAGGAGCACGCTGGAGACGAGACAGTAAGTATACTGGAGTCCTTGAGGTAAGCATAGAAGACGCTCTATGTGCAAACGAGACCGGACGCTGACTGGAGTGTGTGTGAGTCCTTTATGTCGTGACTGATTGTAATGCTGATTGAAGACAGGTGCGTGTGCTCAGTACTCTGGTGAGGGAGTGCGCTGTGATTGGGTGATGGTGGAGCCTGGCGTGTCTGTGACAACTAGCTAATTTTACACAAATTTACACAGGTTTACAAGCAGATGAGAGATTGTGAATGAAAAATTGCGTTCTGCAATGAATATTTTCGAGTCACAAACACCATACCTGCAAACCTAACATAGGTGAAAAAGGTGACGTGTACTAACTAAATTGTTGTAGGGTGGTCTGGGGGCATCCTCCCCCAATGAGAAAATTGTGATTTTAATATGTAAACGAAGCATTCTGTTGCACTCTGACAAGAAAATAAATGGAAAAACAAAACAAAAAAAAAAAAACTAAAAATGTTATAAAAAAAAATTAAAAAAATTAAAAGAAAACACATTCATTAACACAAATTTCACAATTGGATTCGATTTTGATTCAGAAGCTTGTGATTTGATTACCTTCCGAAGGGAAACAAAATACAAACTTTATAAACAAATTATATAAATCACAAAACAAATCTAATGCAACTGGAGAGAGCAAATAGAAACAAACTAAGAAAAATCAAAGATAATCAGAATTGAAACAAAAGACAAAACAACAAACAGTTCAAACTCCAGAAACAATACGGAAATCTAATGCAACTGAAGAAAGCAGGAGCAAACTAAAGAAATCACAAATGTTTAATTAGAATTGAAAACAAAACAACAATTCAAACTTAAAACAAAAATATCATACAACTGAAAAGAACAAGCAGAAATGATATAAAACAGCCAAAAGAGGAAAATTAACAAAAAATAAATAATTAAAAAAAATGAAATTTGGAAACAGGACAGCACTGCAGCCATAAACGAATGTGGAGCACCACGACTGGAACGCAGTTACAGGCCGTCAACAAACCTATAAACAAAGCGAGACTGTTACTCTGTTAGATCTGTTCTCTCCCATCCTAATGTATACATGCATAAACAAATACCTACTGATCGTCAAGGGGATTGTTTTATCAAGAGCCAACAAAACCGTAGCTTTTCCGACAACAACTAGTAGCGCGTTCTTACCGTCTCTCTGGCGTACTTGCATCCAATCCCGGGAAATGACGGAAGCACATTAACAACGCAGCAGTTCACCAAGTGACGCATCCCAGGCAGGTAGCGCATAGTTCCCGTTTTTATAGCCCAGGCAAAGCCACTGGAAGGCAAGCCTGGAACCTTTAACCAAAAAAGCGTAACGGCTAATGCTAACGCTCCGGCTCTGGCGGTACGCAGGGAAGGAGACCAGCGGCCGTTTTTTGAATGGATGTCAATGGATGAGAGGCTTCACTATGCTGATTAAACAGCTTTTGTGGGGAAATAGCTAATCATTTAATTAATCGACAGCCTGTTCGCTAATCTTCAGCATGTTTTACACTCAGTACTTTTGTTGGGAACTATATGTAGATTTTAGCTTGATAAAAATGTATTTTTTAAGAGAAGGCAGACTAGGGAATTTTGCGACAGGTAGGACTCATTTACGGCATTACCAACAGCAAATGTGCCGCATTACTGTTTAACAGATGTTGTGTCAAAGCCACTGGAAGGCAAGCCTGGAGCCTTTAGCCAAAAAAGCGTAACGGCTAATGCCAACACTTCGGCTCTGGCGGTACGCAGGGAAGGAGTTTTGAACGGCGGGCACTGATATTACTGCCATTACACAATAGGCTGAGACGTGCCGCACATGATTAAGTTAGCCGTTACGGTTTCTCCAATGGTAAGAGATACACACCCTCTCATCTCCCTATAATATACAGTCTCTGGCCCAGGGGCGCTGCCAATAGAGCTCTGGTAGTCACGTGACCCATTCTGTTTACACCACCATGCTGGCAGCATTTTATCTGTCATTTATCATAGTCCTAGTCAAGTCTGAAGTCTTTCATCTGGAGTCTGAGTCAAGTCTGAAGTCTTTTATCTGGAGTCCGAGTCAAGTCTGAAATCTTTAAGCTGGAGTCTGAGTCAAGTCTGGAGTCTTTTGTCAGGAGTCGAGTCGAGTCATTAAAAAAAGTATTCTCATACTCAAATCCTATTTTTTATCCTAGTTGTATTATATAGACAAAATAATATGATCTTTCTATTATCTGTTTTGTTTGAAATCAAGGTCCTATGATGTAAGGGATAATGTACATCCAGCTTGTTACTTTATAATCCATTACAATGTACAAAACAATCGTCCTGGCAACACGAGTAGTCATTTTCAATACAGTCGCTAAGTGGATGCAAGATGGCGCCAGTGAGTCACGGTTTGTTATACAGCTTCGTTGTTATTGATGACATTATCAGAAAATATCAAACCTCGGAATGTTTAAGTCAATAGAAAACTGTATGCTTGCTGATACTGTAAGACTGATGCTGGACTGTCTAGACCAAGAGAGGGCTACTCTTTAAGAAAACAAAGGAAATTAACATTTGAACTCTCCCTTGCAAAATTAGCATCCCCATCCGAGAGTCAATCACACCTCAGCATTGCCTTGATCTAAATTTCCTTTCCTTCACCCCCTCTTCCCCTATCTCTTCTCTCTACATGCAGAGATGACCTAAAACTCACCCAAAATCTATATAGTTTAATGTGAACAATTATCACACAACATTATACATGTTTGGTATCATTTGAAATGTCTCAGTACGACTGGTACAAAGGTCTCATTCCCACAGAAGTAAACCAGAAAGTAATAAAGGTTTCAAGATTTTAGAGATATTTTGCTCTCTGTAATGGGTGTGTCCACCTTCACAGGGTCTTTCATGCAAATGGCCTTCTGTCCCCAAAAGGTGTAAACTACTCAGTCTAGGACCCTGATTAATGCAAATTCCCATTGTGAACTCATGTTCCCATTTGAAAGAAGTTTCTGTCTTGGTCTGAGTATTTAAAGAGATGTTGCAGGAGGCTCAGGGCGCGTTTCTGTAATCAGATCAGTGCATTTTTCTAATGTCAGGTATGCATCTTTTACTCTGTTTCTGAGCATCTGATGTTTTGTATTGATCATCTTTGAATTGATTATGTAATTGGCATGATACATTCACCTGACTAATAAATTGTTATATTTGACTTTATTCTGACTTACTCTGAAATTATTGACTCTAGTAGATTATAAATCCATAATCCCACAAATCTACGCTCAGGTTAGTAACGGACTAAAGTACAGCTTAGGTGGAGCAGTGGGACACACCGGCTGATATTTTAGAGCTCCGACTAACACATTGGCTTTAGTTCTGTATACTTAGACTGTGTAGGCTAATAATGGATCAGAACCATTCTGTTCAGAACAACATAGTGTTTCAGACCAATCTGAATAGGGTGAGCCTCAACCTCTGATTATTGTAATATTATTCTAACTAAGTGTACGGGGGAAACCACGGCATGATTATATAAAGTTACCATTAGAAAGGTTAGATTGGTCAGCTTGGTTCTATGGTAATGGTCATGACCTCTGGTTAGATATAGTCTTGCTTTAATTCAGTGTGTGTTCAGATCTATGGGGACTAAATAACACACTTTTAGAAATAAGCAAGCATGGTGCGGCGTCTAAAAGTATTAGTCATTGCCTCTGTCTAATGACCAAGACTGATGAGTTTGTGTATATGAGATTGTATACCCGGCCGGTGCGAGACTCAAAGCGTTATAAGAATCCGAATGAACTACTTTGCCACACTGAAAAGATCGAACGCAGAAGAAACCTTCCCTGTCCTGTGGGAAACCGCCATTGGGCCGATTGAGCGGGCCTTACAATACGTTAAAATATGAGCTTTAAGTAATAAATGGATTAACATCTATCTCTCTCTTATGGACACACATTAAGAAAGAAAAAAGCTGCATATACTACGAAAAGATTGATAAAACATAGTGCCAGGTTTAAAGGCTATAGTTGTTTTTTTTTTTTTTTTCATATTTTAACAGTCTGGCAATCCACATGAGCCATGGAGCTACACCACAGTATAATAGCGGTCTGTGTGAGTTAATGTGACTAACCTTTGTGGATGCGATGTCTCAGAAAATTTGATGTTGGCACAGTGGCTCCCTTCATGTTTCATGGGACTCTTAGGACATTTCGGAGTTTAGGCACAATACACGGACACACGTAATCAAATTCTATGACAAGAGTCCGATCTACCACGACACGTAGGGAAATATATGCGAGTCCGAGTCAAGTCTGAAGTCCATTAAAATGCGATTCAAGTCCGAGTCACTAACTTGAGGGCCCATCTCTGCGTTACGTTATACTGAAAATTCTTATATAGCCTATATCAGCCCAGTTATTTAACACATTTTAAACTCTTTCATATCATTTTAGGGTTACTATTAAACATAAAACCCTTATACAACACTTATAGCAATACTGAGATAAAAGACTAAAAAATAAAAAATACAAATACAACCATTGGTTGTTTTGTTTTGTTGTGTTGGTTAACACTTTTTATTGCAGTGAACCGTTTCAGTCCTCTATCGGGATCCTTAGGAATATGATAATATGCGCCATCCTGGCGCACATCTGCTGTCCACCATGTTAAAATAGTAACGTTTGTAAGGTCTAAACAGTCTGGTTTTAAATTATTGTTCGACCACTAATGATGCCAAAGCTACAGCCGCTCTAGCGCTCTCCTGATGGCCTGCCAAAATGGAAGAGTTTAGATTGTGTGACGTCAACCTCCGGAGCTCTATAGGTTAAATCTGCACATAACAATGACGTGAGAAAATCGCCCCTCCTGCCACACATGCATATTCCTTATTTTAGAGTAAAAGTCTCCTGACTTGTATTGCTGCAGTATTTCATATTTTAACTGTTTATGTTTACTTGTTTAATAAAGAAACAGCCTTTTTAAAATATTCTGCAGTTGATGATTTGTCTTGCAGTGTCACATAAAAGCAGAAGAATCGTGACCTCTGACTGTAATGAATCAAGATTTAATCTCTCAATAGTTTGGACTTTCCAGCATAAAACTACTGTAATCTACAGTAATTATTACATTTAAATGGAGATAAAAAGAATATAACTATATCAAAAAGAATATAAGTATACAATTTGAAATAATTCTTGTACATTCTAGTTGTTTGTGCTACTACATGTGCACCTAGACTAGTTGAGTTTATTCTTTAAAACACATGACTGCTTTACTGTAAGTGAGGCGTGACACACTTAAGTTTAAGGTTGTAGATGCTATGCATTCTAGACCATGTGTCTTGTGTAAGCTGGAATAACTGTAATACTGAAATTGTACAACAATTTCAAGTTGTATGTGTGTCTATGTTGAATTTGTTTGTCTCCTAAATGGAATACTAGCTATTTTCCATATAGCTGGAGAAAACCATGTACAGGAGCATAGAATTGCCATAAGGCTACAATGTGCTTCACAATTGCTTTAATTAAATTGTTAGAAAAGAAAAATGGAAGGAAGAAATCAAATTATTGGGAAATAACTTCTTTATCTTCTATCTGTGCAAGAATCTTTAATGAGAAAAATTACAACGCCCAGTATTTTTACCAACCAAAATTATTAACCTGATTGTCATATCTTGAATAGGCTAAATCCATTCAAGATCAAAACTAGAATTCAAATTTGGTTCTATTGATCTGTAACCCAGTGACAAGGGGAGGTACAAGTTTTGATTTTCCTTCGCAACAAAACCACAAACATAGTGGACAAACTCCTATCTGAGAGCACTAGATCACATAGGATCTGATCAGGAAAGTTATTTTACTGGACATGTAATTAAAGTTGTGTGAAATGTTAATATCAGGCAGAAACTCTTCTGTTTTTACAGACCACAGAGGTCCAAATGGTCAAGTATTTGAATGACACCATAAATACCAATTGCTAAATAAACAGCACAGCACCACAAATGGTGATCTGGTGCCCTAATCACAGATCTGGCTAGTGTGAGATTCCCCCAGGAGACCTGGGTGTCATAATCCTCACAACACAACAGACTGTGTAAGCACAGCTGCAACAGCAACTCAAGGTGCAAGATTCTCTGACAATGCTTAAACTGACCACTAACATTCAGTTTTATCTGGCCTTTTTCTTTGCAGAAACATAATCATAATAATGATCTATGTCTTTGTAAACTAAAACAAATTTTCTTCTAATGGCATAAAATCTTAACAGATTAATGCCATCTGCAACAAATGTCTGGATAAGACCATTCAAGAAAATTAAGATGGCACCATCTATCTTAATGCAATTTGTTTAAAGGATCAGGATCAACTGTTTTTCTCTGTGTGTCTGTTTCCCTTTCAGGACTGACAGCTGCCATTTTTAGGGCCAGATTCCACAATGTCTGGTCCCACCTGCATTGAGCCAGGACACACAGCTTTATATGCAGAAGATGGGTGTATGGAAACTTCAAGAGGCCATCCACACCTCATAATACTCATAGATACATGGCCTCCCAGTGTAAAGCTGGATCTAAATTATGCAACACAAATTATGGTAGAAGAGACACCACCCATCTATTACACAAACATACAGAAAACACACACCCTACTACAAACTCACAACATCTCTACCTGGCATAGATCATAAGGCTATCTAGGCTAAAATTATTCACATCATGCAAATCTGCATCATACATCATCCACCTTCATACATATAGGACAAGGGAATTATTGCCATAATTTCTCTTCTTATTTTAATTGTGACAAACAATTTTGAGGTGTTATGGAAACACTGTAATATGCAGGACATGTGTATGGCTTTAGTCACACGTCAATTAAAGTTCTGATCATTCAAATTCCAAATTCCAAATCTAAATGAGACCTATTCAGTAATACAACTGGTCTCTTTGGGCAAAATGTTTCTTATGTCCAGTCCTTGGCATTGTTGCAAACTAGGAGGGCCCCCTAGTTTCCAACATATGACTAATGGCAAATTTATCTAAACAGTTAAAACTGAAATGCAGACATTTCTGTAAATCAGTTACTCAATTCCCAGTCAGACCTTTATTCTTGAGTGTGACTTAGCCTGTACATCAAATGCACAGATGATGGTTGTAAAAGCTAAACAAGAGACTTTAAATCTCTGTTTCTGTAAATTCCATTCTCTAATTGATTTGATTAAAACCTTAGTTTTGCATTAAGGATTTGCAGTTAAGACAACTATTTTATAGACAGTTTTATAATTGTAATTATGAAATTGTGTATTTCTATGTTTAAGTATGTGATATATTTAATTATGTATACCACTGGTAAATATACTAGTTATTTTGACTCTTTGCTACCTTTCCTTTAATTCATCCAGACCAAGTCTAAATTCCACTACCATGAATTGGGTGATTAGAATAAGACCTGCTCACTAAAGATAGGACTCTGAAAAGGAGACCTAGTTTACCATCGCACTTTTGACATGTTCATCATGTGTTATTTTGTGTTCTTGTGTTTATCCAACAACCATTTTCCCATCTTACAATAACACCAAATTCATTAGTGTTCAAGCATTGCATGATCATTCAGAAGTTGTTCAGGTGTCCTGCACGCAATGGAGCATCATCAGTGAAATGAATCCTTTACCCATGGAGATTTGACCTGCCCGGCAAACCAAACCTTCTACTTGAAGGTAACCGAGGACTTCTCACAGGATCAATTAAACCTGGGGCGGACACAAATGTTTCCATAAAGTGTAATAAGACTTTCCTGACACATTCTGCTCATGCTGACCAACACAACAGACTTGGTACAACCAGTCATTCTACAGGCAGAATACCACCACAGCCAAGTGCAGGTGGATGCAAACCTGACCAAGAGGATCACAGACATCATGTCCAGCTACTACAGCATCCAGTCAGCACAGTACATCCACACTAAAGGGACTGTGTGTCACAGAGATGCACTCCCCCCTAACTCAAGTCACTGAAAGTTCTCCAAGATGTATAATGTAACTTGTGTATCTATTGTTTTTTCCCCTTTCATGTTTGGTATCATTTCAAACGTCTCAGATTGGTAAAATGGTCTCAGTTTCACAGCAGTCACTTATGTTATGAGGAAGATTGAAAACTAAGGAGAATTCTGTCCTCCTTTTGTCTCTTCAAGAGATCTGATAACCCACCCCTCTCCCCCCAAAACAGTTGTTGGTGTAGTAAATATCTACAAATCCTTTGTTCTGGTCTGGGTATATAAGGTAAAGTGCAAAGCAGTCATGTGGGATCTTCTGTAGCCAGAAACCCCCATACAGTGATGGGGAAGTGTCTTAAAAACACTGATCCACCACTGTGTGTATGTGCATTTCTTACTCTTTGAGCAATTGATGTTATGCATTTATTATTTCTGAATTGGCTTCTAATTTTCTAACTATGTAATTGGCATGATACATTTTTACTTGACAAATAAAATGTTATATTTGATTTACTCTGGATTCTCCTGAAATCATTATTACCAGTAAATTATGGGAGGCTAATGCTACCGTAAATCTGTGTCCAGGGTAGAACAAACTGAAGGCGCATGAATGAAGGAGCAGTAGGCACTTTATCTGAAGACCTTTTGATTTCTGTTTACCACTGATTTAGCAAGTTGTATGGAAGTGGCTAAATTAAAATACACTTTTGTTCGAGTGAGCAGTAGGCAACCGACTAAAGGTATTAGCTAACTCATTACACCCTCTGACGAAGATCAGACTGGCGAGTTTATGTCCGTGAGTTTACCGCAAATCCGGGGCGAGTACCTCTGTGCGGCATCGGGTCCCTGATGAACGAATAAATGAAAGTATGGGATACCCAGAATAATCAAAAATCTAAATTAATGCATAACCAATGATTAATTTCTAATTGGGAACACAACTTAAGAGTAAAAATCATTTGAAATTCGAGTCAGATTAAACGAGTGAAACTTCACAGAGGCGCTGAAAAGGCATACACGCGTTAACCTTCGCCCAGGCCGTCGGATTCTATAGCACTTCCTCTTTCACTCTCAGTCTCTCAGTTAAAAGAGACAAAAGCAGATTATAATCAGGCCCGTAACCATGCCATGATCCAGGTCCAGTTCACCTTTCCAGCTCTGAAATTGTTATCCATGCTTTTATTTCATCACAGTTGGACTATTGGGGTTTTCCTCTCTCATCCATGTCTCACCTTCAAATGCTCTAAAATACAGCTGTTTGTCTGCTCATAGACAGTCTGTTACATTCACCGTCTCGTCCTGTTTGTTTTGACTGTCACGTGCTCCTTTGTTTTCCATTCCCGCCACTCATCATTCACCATGGACACTGATTACACTCACGGCTGTTTGTCATTAGTATTGTGTATTTAAGTTCCTCTCTGTCTTCAGTCTAGCGTCCGGTATTGTTGAATGTTACTTGTGTTAGTTGTGACCTGCCTACTCTTTGAGATTAAACTACGTTAACTTCCTTGAACCTGCCTTCCTCGTCTTCCTTGGAGCTACATACTGTAACAGAATACCGGACCAAAACCGAAAATGGATTTTGAGGACATGTTCACGCTCGTGGCTCAGGAGAGCCACGATTTTTGTGTTTTCACTAAAAAATTCATCTGTGTTGCACTCGCCTGCCCCTACAACGACAAAACCCTGAAGTCGTTGTTCTGGATCGGGGCCAACTACCATCGTCCCGTGGACCTCCCAGACACCTCCGGACTCAGCTGGATGGAAGCCATCGTCAGGTGTCTGCAGAGTGTTCGTCCCCGATCCAGAGCACAGCCAGACCCAGAGCCCGTATCTTCTCCACGGATCGCGGAGTACTCGTGCAAGCCCCCCGCAGACGGAGAGTTACCACCGGCAGCTACTGGTCAGCTAGATCCCGAGACCCCGAGGACAGAGGTGACCCACGCTCCGGAAAGGGAACTCCACCTGACGTCTGATCAGGGGTGTGAGCCCACGACATCTGTTGACGAGGGAGAAAGTACTACGGAGAGGGAGGACTGGCTGATTGACTTCGGCGAGAAGTCGATTCCCACCCAAACCCACCCATCATTTTCATCATCGTTACTTGACAAGGACATTTCCATGGACTGTTTTTCCTTTACTGATCCTCTACCCACACTGTCTACACCACGCTCAGCCAGTCCTCCTGTACCATCGCTGCTGGATGTCATCTGCCCTGCGCCGTCTCCGGGGAACCCCTGTGACGTCGAGCCACAGGTCACACTCCCACCAGCAGCACTAAGGCCAGAGGTTCCGGTGGCTTCGCCTCCAGCTGCCGACCTCGTCGCTCCATCTCGCCCCATTGACATGCCGGCTCCGTCCAGGCTCCGCCCATCTACAGTTCCGCCGGAGACCCTCCGACTGACGGCTCCTCCGGTCTCCCTCGTCCGGCCGGTTCCCCCTTGGTCAGTCGTCCCTCCTCTTCCGCAGCGGACTTACGGGACGTCCGTTACACTCTGTCCCTCCACCCCTTCAGCTACAGAGGGCTCCTCCTTCCCCTCGGAGTCGCCTCTGTCCTCGGTCGAGCCAACGTCACCGCAGCCCTCGGGATCTCCAGCTCCACCTCCGCCGGTCGTCGCCAGTACATCGCCGCGGTCTCCCAGGCCAGCGACGTCGCGGGAGGTCGCCAGCTCTCCGTCTGCGCCCCGGAATACACCTGCCGAGTCTCCGTCGGTCGTCCCCCAGATGCCGTCAGTCCACTCTCCATCATCTGGACTCCACCCTTCGTCAACTCGGCCGTGGACTGTCGGATCTGTAGTCTGATTCCTCAAAGAATGTCTCAAGTCAGTTCTTTTTGGTGAATCAAAATCATATAGTGCAACAAATACAGATTGATTTCCAAATGAATGACAAAACTTATTTGAATCATTCAGTGACTGAATTTATATTACATTATACGTTACATTATATTAAGAGGGACAGGCATAAAAATTATGTCTTGCCCTATATGAATATTAAACTGTTCACAGGTACAAATATATCAGTGCCAAACTCGACACTCTTATTGTCAGAGGCCTGATAATAGAAATAGAGTTGAGCTCATAGTTGAGGTTTGGTTTGTTCTCTTTCACCTCAGTGGCTTTAATTTAGATATAAATACTGCTAATACCATTATTAAAATAAATATCCATCAAAGCATTGTTTCCTTTTCCATGTTTATTAAACACAAAATTATTTCTTCTCATAATGGCAAACTGATGCTGTTCAGTTTGATACTGAATGAGTCCTGACAACATTTCAGCATAAACTTGTGTGACATTTTCTGAAAACATGTTACAAGATTATCAACATTATCAGAAGGTTTTCTGTAACACATGAGGTACATTTGTATGTGTTTAATCTGTCATTATGTTCCTAAAGATCTGACTGTAGGTATCAGGAAATCTTGAGGCTTTAACTCAGTCTGTGTCTTTAACCGTCTGTCATTATTCAGTCAGTATGGAGCTCAGTCAACTTCCTCTTGTGCTCTGTGAGTATTATTTCCTCCGTATGTGTTTCAGTGGATGTTCATTGCTCTTATTTTATGTAAAGGATCTAAAGTTATTTAATGTTCTTAGATTTTTTTTTTTTTCTTTTTCATGCTGCTCTCAGAGTTTCAGATCCAGCTCTAGTTGATGATATATGAGTGAAAGACGAGCTTGAGAGATTAAGTGTGCAGTTAGTGCTGTTTGTGAAAGAGAAATGAACTCAGTTGTGTTTGGGTCAGTCTGTTTGTTCAGTCACTCAGTTTTGTGCTTTTTAACAGTGTTTGTTGAATCAGTTCTGTTGGTTTGTTTTGTACAGTTTGCGGTCCATGATGCCTTAAATAGACGTTCACTAGTTAGTCTTCAGTAGATGTTCACTAGTTAGTCTTCAATTACGTTGACCAGCAGGGGACATGTCTGATTCACGCATAGTTTTGTCATGGCCACGACATATTATCATACATATTATCACACATATTATCACGAGTTGATATCATGTCGTAGCTACGACAAAACTAAGTAAACCGAACATGTCCCCTCCCAGTCACCGTAGAAATGAAATATTTCTCTGCTGTGATGCTAAAAAACATGTGAGAGTGAAATTATGGTGTTTCACAAGCAAAGGAAGAACATGCATTTATAAAATGCCTAAAGTATAATACGAAGTTGATCAGCTCCATGTTCACACTGTAATAGATTTTAGATTTAGATTTAAGCTGTCAATTTGGTGGCTCATCAATTCTCTAATACATAAAATAACTAAGCTTGACCAGAGATCTTGTGGGGAGAAGAATTTACTAAAGGTATTATCACAGATCTTCATCAATGATGTTAGTCTGTCGGTCTTCAGAGAATCTGGGCCCGTATTTATCAAGTTTCTCAAAGTGCCATTTTAGTCTTAAGTGCTGAGAATTCATGAAATTTACTCCTAATTTCAAACTTAAGTATAAAAGCAAGTTATCAAATTTCTTAAAACTAAGAATCACTCTTACTCTCCCAGTTATTTAAGACAGCTCGAGAGGTCTCTCAAGTAGGAGTTGCCAGTAGGGGCTTGTGATGGCACTGAGGAGACAGAGACGTGCGCGAATCTTTCAGGGGAGCAAGAATGTTTTTGAAATGTTTGACGACGAGCAGTTGATCAAACGGTATCGTTTGGCAGAGCAGACATCATCTTTGTCAGAACTGATTAATGTTGGGCTGAACTTGTTCGACTAATTAAGCAAGCAGCAGCGCTTCTTCCTCGTGCCAGTTCAGTTTTCTTTTGGAATCCATGGTGACTGATTTTATCATAAAATCTAGGCCACATATAGGCATGTTAGTTAACAGCACACCGATTTAAAATTTGCAATTAAAACATGGTGGAAAACGTGTTTATCTTTCATTTCCAATGTGAATATCATAATGCATTCTCTTGAAAATTCTTTATTGTCAAATGTGTGTTGAATGTAAACTCCTCTTAGGAATTTCATCATTCAGTGTGAATTTATCTGAGAATATTCTTAAATAAGGAAATCTGTTCAGTGATTGGTCTATATGTCGTCATCCATATTCCCATTTGTGGCACAGCAAAGTGTCGTGAATCATCTCTAAGACTGACAATTAAGATTTAGTCCTACACTTCACTTAAATTACGACTGAGATGCTTGATAACCAACTTTTAAGTGCAGCTTTGAGCCAAGAATTTTTTTACTCTTAAGTCAATTCTTAGCATTGTTCTGAGTAATTCTCAGAGGCTTGATGAATACAGGCCCAGAACCCACATTTCTGTCTGTGGGACAGACCTTTATACCTGAAGCTAATTTACAAACAGAAGACGTCACAGGGTTGCTGGTTCCCTCACGGGAAGAGCTTAATAAATAAAAAAAATCAGGATAACCAACGGATGAGTTTGATGATCTTTACTTGAGACATTTAATCTTTCATGAGTTTTTTACTTTGTTTTTTTCAGTGCTGATTTCAAACATCCACTCTGAACACATTGAAGGTGAGTGAATTTGATTCGTAAATTTCATCACAAATGGGTGATTCTGTTACAAACCAGGAGCCGGATTCATGAGACATTATTAAGAATAAAATTCATCTTCACTGCTATTTTCTTCTTATTTTCTCACTAAAGACAAACAGATATAAATATTTTGTATTCCCAAAAACTTTTTTAAAGATTGTTCTTATCTTTTTTCTTAAGATTGATCTTAAGACAAAATATAAGTATTTAAGAATTTAAGTATTCATATTCCTGAAAGGAATGTTCTTAAATATCGTAAATAACTTCTTAAAGTCAGGATAACCTCCAACCTGACTTAAATTTCTAGTAATTTATCTTAAGAACTTTCTTAACTTCTTTAAGAATATTTTCGTGAATCCGACCCCAGCAGTGAAAAGGAGTGTCATGATTATAAATACATCTTTTTAAACAAGTTATATAAATGATTCATGTGTTGTGACTAGTAAAACCACACAGACAGTTCTGAGGTGTGACAAAAAAACACCAAAAACATTCACTCACAAAAATTGCTGATTTCTTCAGAAATATTGCATGGCCAACTTTTGTTATTATTACAAAATATCTTTTGACATTTACTTTGTCTTGAAAATTAGTGACTCTACAGACACCACAAAAACTTTGAACAGATTTAATAAAAATGAGTTGCTGGACCTGCAGTAACAAAGTCCTTTAAATTACAACAACAGTTTGAAACACTTTGTTATCTTATATTGTGTGTCTCTTTGACTGCTGGTGTAGATGTAGGTAGAGTGAAACCCTGCTTTGAGCTCAGGGCTTCTAACCTAAAGGATGTGGGTTTGAACTGGTCATGTACTGCTCTGAGACACAAAGGTTGAGGATCCAAACACAGTATTTATTAGAAGGGTAATCCACAAACTGTGGTGTCCTGTTATTCAGTGCAATACTTACTGAGGCCACTAGGGGGAAACAGATCTTATTAGGAAAAAAAGAATAATGAGGAGCACGAGTTGCATGTGTGTTAAGAGTTAATAAAGAAAAAGATGTATCCCGTTCACCTGCCCTGGCCTGCTTCATATTAATACCTTCAACACGACAAATTGGCGACGAGGTGACCCACAATTGCTGCAAAGATGGCATTGTCTGCACCATTTCCTAACTTATTGTTACCTGCTCCGGGAGACCCCGCGATTCCCTTTAAGACATGGGAGCGAATGTTCCAGAATTATCTGCTAGTGATCGACGTTGAAGGACAGGAATGGTCGGAAGCCAGGAAAAGAGCCCTTCTGTATGGAAGCCCGTTTCCGCCACTAAACAAAAAAAAAAAAAAAAAAAGAGTAATTGCGACTTTTTATCTCAGAATTCTGACTTTTTATCTCGCAATTGCGAGTTTATATCTCACAATTGCGAGTTATAAAGTCAGAATTCTGAGATATAAACTCGCAATTGCGTGATATAAAGTCAGAATTCTGACTTTTTTTCTCGCAATTCTGACTTTTTTTCTCGCAATTGCGAGTTATAAAGTCAGAATTTTGAGATATAAAGTCGCAATTGCGTGATATAAAATCAGAATTCTGAGATATAAAGTCGCAATTGCGTGATATAAAGTCAGAATTCTGAGATATAAACTCGCAATTGCGTGATATAAAGTCAGAATTCTGACTTTTTTTCTCGCAATTCTGACTTTTTTCTCGCAATTGCGAGTTATAAAGTCAGAATTTTGAGATATAAAGTCGCAATTGCATGATATAAAGTCAGAATTCTGAGATATAAAGTCGCAATTGCGAGTTATAAAGTCAGAATTCTGAGATATAAAGTCGCAATTGCGTGATATAAAGTCAGAATTGCGAGATATAAAGTCAGAATTCTGAGATATAAAGTCGCAATTCCGTGATATAAAGTCAGAATTCTGACTTTTTTTCTCACAATTGTGTGCAACTTTATTTCTCATAGTTCTTACTTTGCTTGCGTTTCCTTTCATTGCGGGTGACCATCAGGATTGCTGCTTCGTTATTATTATACATAAAATGGAAGACATCATAAAGGATTATTTTTAGCGCGGATTTACCAATAAAGAAATTTTGATTTTATTGGAGGAGGCACATAACATGAAGATTAGTCTCCGGACATTAGAGAGAACATTATGCAGGAATATGCATAGTATAGCATGTTTCCACGGTAACCTTGTACATGAGTACAGCGTTTCCAGGAGAAAAAAAACAGCTTTTACTGCCATCTAGTGGGCTTAATACTAAAACGCATCATATTTCATATAATTTCAAATCATATTTCATCAACTTTTGTAACTGCAACTCAAGTCTGGTGGCTCCATAAAAGGGGGCATTCAAGGGTAGAATTACAATTACAAAATTACAGTGGAAGTATTTGGTGAATAAAAGTTGTTTTTAACAGAATTAGATACACTGATGAATTTGACAAGTTTTGAGCAAATGTGTTGTGATTACACAATAATACCAATATAATAGTAATAGTAATAATAATAAGAATCAACTGTGGCGGAGGCGCAATAAAACAGACGAAGCTGAAGTGGCACATTTTATACACCAACAGCTTCAGACATCAGGACGGCAGCACGGCTATCGTTGGATGCACCAGATGTTGGATGTCCGTATTTGTTAGACAGAGAAACTGTCCGTCAGTTAATTACAAGAAAAAAAGTCAGAATTTTGAGATAAAAACTCGCAATTCTGACTTTTTATCACGCAATTGCGACTTTATATCTCAGAATTCTGACTTTATATCACGCAATTGCGACTTTATATCTCAGAATTCTGACTTTATAACTCGCAATTGCGAGAAAAAAAGTCAGAATTCTGAGATAAAAACTCGCAATTCTGACTTTTTATCACGCAATTGCGACTTTATATCTCAGAATTCTGACTTTATATCACGCAATTGCGACTTTATATCTCAGAATTCTGACTTTATATCACGCAATTGTGACTTTATATCTCAGAATTGTGACTTTATAACTCGCAATTGCGAGGAAAAAAGTCAGAATTCTGAGATAAAAAGTCGCAATTCTGACTTTTTATCACGCAATTGCGACTTTATATCTCAGAATTCTGACTTTATAACTCGCAATTGTGAGATATAAACTCGCAATTGCGAGATAAAAAGTCGCAATTACTCTTTTGTTTTTTTATTTAGTGGCGGAAACGGGCTTCCATACTTCTGTTACATTGCCTGGGCACGGAGGGACAGAGAATATTTTACACGTTACCAGAAACGGGCGATACAATGGCCTCTGCCATTACGGCTTTACATGCTCATTTTACACCCAAGTAGAACGTGGTTATGGAGAGACACACATTTCGGAAAAGAACTCAACAAGCTGGTGAGTCTGTAATTCAGTATGTTGCTGCACTGAGAGAACTTTCGTCTACTTGTGAGTTTACAAACGCAGATGATATGATTCGTGACCAGCTCGTGGAAAACGTCACGAATCCGCGTATCCGAGAGAGACTTTTGCTGCATGACAAGTTAACATTGACGGATGCGGTTACAATTGCACAACAAGTTGAATCTGCTGGAGAGCATGCTAAAGCAATAACGAGTACACAGAACTTTTCCGTACAGACTGTGAGTGTGCAAAGACACGCAAAAGTACAGGACGCGGCGCTGGGGGGTCTAAAAATAGAACAGCCGGCGCGCGCTCGACTGCTCCATTCACATCGCATCGGACGGTTACTTCTGCTACACGTACCTGCTTTCGCTGCGGATCAGATAAACACCTTGCAAATGCAGTAGAATGTCCAGCAGCCAAGGTAGCCTGTAAAAATTGCAAGAAAAAGGGACATTTTGCATGTGTCTGTAGAACGGCGCAAACTCGCACAGTGCGTGAAGTAGTAATGTCTGAGTACACGTTACTGTTATTACAAGATAAGGATGTAAGCGCTAAACTCCTCTGTACTGTTCAGGTCGAAGCTGGTGCAATTCAGAGGCCTGTTACACTGACTGTTGATACTGGCGCTTCTGTCTCAGTACTGCCTAAGAGCATATATGATGATTACTTTGGGAAAGTACCTCTACAGCCACCTGCAGCGTGCTTAGTCACTTACTCGCGTACTCCAATTAATGTGATTGGCTGCTTGCACGCAAGAGTTGTAAAAGACTGCCGCCAGTGCTCTGTGAACTTCTATGTGGTGGATAAAGGGACTGCATTAATGGGCATGGATCTCATAACAGCCCTTAAACTATGCATTAAAGGAGATACAATCCTGCCAGAGCCTGCTACAACCTCTGCATCTTTCTCTTCAGCACCAGTGTTACAGCTTTCTACTCAAGTGGACTCATCCTTAGTAGGCTGTGTTGCAGGGTTTATGCATAAAGTCAAAGTGTCAGACTCAGTTGTGCCAGTACAACAGAAACTAAGGCGCCTTCCCTTTTCTGTGAGAAAAGCAGTGTCTGCTGAGTTGGACAGACTACTTTCTGCTGGAGTTATAGAGCGAATTGATGCATCCCCGTGGGTGTCACCAACTGTGGTTACAATGAAAAAGACAGGTGGCATAAGAATGTGCGTAGACCTCAGGGAACCGAATAAGGCTGTAATAATTGACAGTTACCCCCTGCCTCACATGGAGGAATTATTGACTGCTTTAGCTGGATCTACGATCTTCTCCACAATTGATCTTGAGAGTGCATATCATCAAGTGCCTTTACATCCTGAGAGCCGTGATTTAACAGCGTTTATTACTGTTACGGTTTGGCTTCGGCACCGTCGGTATTCCAAAAGATGATGGAGTGCATACTCAAAGGTGTACCAAACGTGCAGAACTACCTCGATGACGTCATTTGCTTTGGCCACACAGAAGCGGAACACGACGTTGCGCTGAACACAGTACTGAACCGACTAAAGGAGGCTGGTTTACGGTTGAACGAACAAAAGTGTCAATTTAGGCAGAAGAGCCTGTGCTTTTTGGGACACTTGGTTACAGCACAGGGCGTTCAGCCAGATACTGAGCATTTACAGGCAATTGTACAAGCGCCAGCTCCTAAAGATGCACCAACCCTACACTCGTTCCTAGGTATGCTGTCATGGTATAATAAATTTATACCCAATTATGCTACCATAGTTGAACCATTACGTGCATGCCTCCGCCAAGAGGGACCATTGCAGTGGAATGAGGCAGTGGAGAGCTGCTTTGTCACTGTGAAGCAATTGCTGGTTTCAAGCCCAGCATTAGCTTTGTACGACCCTGATCTACCATCCATAATCTCTACAGATGCGTCAGATTATGGTCTTGGTGCAGTGTTCACCCAAATCCACCCAGACAACACAGAGCGTACAGTCGCTTTTACCTCCAGATCCTTAACTCCAACTGAGAGGAAGTATGCAACAGTGGAGAAGGCTTGGCAAGAGGCTTTGGCATGTGTGTGGGCGGTGGAAAAGTGGAGGACCTATATGTGGGGGCGCAAGTTTACACTGCGAACGGATCATCAGGCTCTCACGACACTACTCTGTACAAAAGGAGCAGACAGGGCTGGAATGCGCATAGCTAGATGGGCTGCGCGCCTGCTATGCTTTAATTATGATGTGGTCTATCGTGCAGGTTCGTTGAACTGTACAGCTGATTATCTTTCAAGGTTGCCCTTGCCGTCTACCAGAGACATGGACTCGGATACAGAACCTGAGCTAGTTGCGTTGCTGTCCATGTGTCTTACGTCAGTTACTCCAAAGGAGTTTGAGTCTGCTTTTATGGCCTGTTCTGAGCTATCAGCCTTGCATGCTCAGATTGAAAAGGGTTGGCAAGCTTCAGCAAAAGCCCTGGATTCCCCGCTACAACCGTACTTCAAAATGAGACATAAGCTTTGTGCAACGAACAATCTAGTGTTCCGGGGTTCACGGTTGGTGGTGCCAGTGACATTGCGCAGAACCATGGTCAATTTAGCACATGAGAATCATCAGGGTATAGTAAGGACTAAACAGCGGTTGCGTGAGCTGTATTGGTTTCCAGGAATGGATGCTATGGTTCAAACTCCGATTGCAGCATGTTCATTGTGTTAAGAGTCAGTCAGGACGGCAAAGACTACTGCTTCTCCATTACAGCCGGTGCCTCTTCCTGATGGCCCATGGTTGAAGTTGGGCTTGGACATAGTAGGACCCTTTGAGACAGCTGCTTATGACTGTAGATACGCCATTATGACAGACTATTACTCAAAATGGCCTGAAGTGGCATTTACACCCTCCATTACGACATCTGTAGTAATTGGATTCCTGAATTCTGTTTTCAGCAGACATGGAAACCCTGAATGTCTGGTAACAGATAATGGACCGCAACTTACTTCTTCCATCTTTACTGCTTTCTTGGATGAACGGAATATTGTGCACACCAAAACGTCCGTATACCATCCTGCGGCCAATGGGGCTGTGGAAAGATTCAATAAGGTTCTTAAGGACTGTGTGCAAATGGCCCTTCTACAGAAGCGGCCATGGAAACAAGCAGTCTTGGACTTTTTGCAAACCTACCGTTCTACCCCACATGCGATGACTGGTGTTTCACCATTTGAACTGTTGTACGGAAGGAAAACGAGAACCAAACTTACTGTGTTTACACCCCACTCCAGTAACACACAGGACCAGGAAGTCTGACAACGAGTGTCAATTCGTCAAAATAAAATGAAGCAATACTCTGATGCGAAACGAGGGGCTTGAGTGCCTACATTTCAGGTGGGGAATAGAGTGCGTGTACGCAAACCAATGCATGTTCCCAAAGGACATTCAAAGTTCACACAGCCTGTGGAAATAGAGAAACAAGTGGGCCCAAGCACGTACAGATTGGCAGATGGACGACTGTGGCATTCTTCTCACTTGTCCTTGGTTCCAGAGGTCCTAAAGCCGACCTCAGATCTGTCTGCTGCTGATGTGTCAGTTACAAACACTGAACAGAGTACAGAAAGACGTTCTGTTCGACAGCGTAAACCACCACCTTTTTGGATGAAAGATTATGAGAGTAAATAAGGGTACACAGTGGTTTGAATTACTGACTGTATGTATGTATAGCACAGATGGAGACTGAATATAGTCATGTTAAGATGCTGTTATTCTGTTGAATTTATGGAGAAGTGAAATGTTCCTGAGAGTTAGAATTTAATGGATGTAACTGCAGTTGCTTAACTACTGTAAAGGAACGTAGTAGTAATAAGGTGAAAGCTTATGCTTGTTGGTTCATATTGAAATTAATAACTGTTTTGAGTTAATTGATACTAAGTGAAATAGCTTTATGTAATGGGGGAGATGTGGTGTCCTGTTATTCAGTGCAATACTTACTGAGACCACTAGGGGGAAACAGATCTTATTAGGAAAAAAAGAATAATGAGGAGCACGAGTTGCATGTGTGTTAAGAGTTAATAAAGAAAAAGATGTATCCCGTTCACCTGCCGTGGCCTGCTTCATATTAATACCTTCAACACGACACAAACGTTATTCACAAAACAGGCAAAAGGTCATAAACAGTCCAAACAGATATCAGGACAGGAACTCAGGCAGACCAAGAGCCAGAGAAACAGGGCAAATCCAGAGAACAGCAGAGGGTCAAAACCAGGAAAACAGATAAACAATGTTGCGCTCAGAAATGCAGTGATGACACATACAAGACTTCACAGAGAATGACTGAGAGAACCAGGCTTATATACACAGAGTTAACAAGATTCATGAGACACAGCTGAATGTAACGCTGTTATGGGAAATGTAGTCCATGATAGAGTGGCAATGGTCTGGGGTGGAGTGCCCTCTGGTGGCTATCAAGGGCATTCCAGCTGGTGATCATGACAGAACCTCACATAGGGTGATCTTTGAACCTTTGTTGTCCTTTAACTCTTTGCATTGCGCTGACTGATTCTTCACCTTGTTTGTTTCTTGTTTCCAGCAGCTCTATTACATTGTCTGTGAAATAAAAATGCACTAATGATTTACCAGTGAGAGAATGAGATCTGCTGAAAAACTTTCACAACTCATGCTTCACTGACTTTATATTGACAGATCCTCCCAAACCAACTCTGACTGTTGAGCCACAGAGTTCAGTGTTCACTGGAGACAGAGTCACTCTGAGATGTGACATATATGATGAAGGAGTCACTAGCTGGAGGTACAACTGGTATAAAGAAGGTTCATTCATGAATACCAGTGAACTACGGAAACACACATTCAGTTCTGTTTCTAAATCTGACGCTGGTACATACTCCTGTAATGGATCAGAGACTGAAGGATCACGCAGATCACACCGCAGTGATGAAGTTACACTGACAGTATCAGGTGAGTTTGATCATCTCTTCATAAACACACAAAAGTTTAACATGTTATTAATGAGTGATTTCTTTTCTGAGCAGTTTTAAGTGTTTTGAACCCTTTTAAAGGCACAATAAGTAAGATTTTTAGATTTAAATATCCTAAAACCACTAAAACAATGTTATATATTTTGTTGACTTGTGTACTTACATTATCCCAAACGTTTCCAACAATGTTTAAATCCAGTTTTAAGCAGGACACGGACCGTGTCATTGTGTCGCCTGTCAATGACATCATATCCGCATTCCCCTCGATTTTCAGTTTTACTTTTGTAGAAACCATGGAAACACCAGATGCTTTAATATATTATGTTTTATTAGACAGGTGAACAACTGTTTGGATACATTTATCTAAAAAACTAACCATTGTTATATTGCTCAACACGGCTAGTCTTATTGTTTGAATCGCTTGTTTTCTTGATTTACCTCGAGTACCATGTTTTTACCATGTCTTAGAGACAACACTACTTTGTCAAGTGGCTAACATGACATAATCAGATCTTTCTCCATCATACAATATATTTTTAAATTAATAGCATGTCATTTAGTAACACAAGTCATCCAGTTTTGAGATTGTAATATTGATCTAGATTACTGCAGTGTGCAACAAGTCTCTTACAGCAGCCACCGAGTGAACACACAGAGTAACATTATAACAACTTTCAACAGACTCAGATGTATTTAGTATGATTGTTTTAACAATGTAAAACAGCGCTGAGTTTCCCCACATACAGCGAACAGAGCAGAAGCGACTGCAGCATATAAAAGCTCCACTGAACTGAGTCAGTGTTTTATAATCAAGTTACTGTTCATATAATAAAAACAGCACATTTTATTATTTTTATTTATTTTTTATATTATTTTCATTATAATAAAGTGAAAAAGTGAAAGTGAGCCCAGGGTTAGGTATCTTACTCAAGAGCTCTTCAGTTGTGGGTAATGAGAGAGGAAGAGAGCGCTGTTCATCCTCCCACCTTCATCTCCTGCCGGTTTGAGACTCGAACCCACAAACTTCAGGTTACAAGTCAGACTCTCTAACCATCAGGCCACAACTGCCCCCTATGGTTAAACAAATCAACTGATTTCTGGCTTTATAACTTCTCATAATTTTTAAGGCCTCAGTATATTTAGGATTCGCTCTTTTTAAAGACATTCATAATCATTGTCAATAAAAGAATAAAAAAAAGTAAACAATTTATAACAAAGTCCACATTTTTGTTACATATCCAAAGTAATAAAATAAAAAGTAAAAAATAAAATAAAAAGTAAAAAAAATAAAAGATATTTGCTTCTGAATTCCTTTACTGATTTCCTACTGAGTTGTTGAAAAATATAATCTCTTCTTATACGACCAGGATAGCTTTCCTGCACAAGAACATTCCTTATAATCTCATCTGTGTTCATTCCTTACCAGTATCACTTATTTTGCCTAAATTAAGATCAAATATCTTGGGAACGACCATGAAAATATGTTTGTTTGTTTGGTTGTTTGTTGTTGATTTTTTACATTTTAACATACAAATTATTTGGTGACAGCACCACCTACTGGTCAGAAACAATACCAGTTTATCCAACACTATCATCTACTGTAGATCATTTTAAATGTTCATGTAAACTGCTGCAGCTGCACAACACTTTGTTGAATGGTGTGTCTCTGTGACTGCTGCTGTAGATGTTGGTGGAGTGACACTGTGGGTCGAGCTCTAGATTATTAACACAAAGATTGTGGGTTTGAACCTTTATTGTCTTTTATGTTTTTGCATTGTCCATTATGTTGGTCTTTTTGACCCTGTAATGTTTCTTACATCGTCTATGAAATCAAAATACATTAATAATTTACCAGAGAGAGAATGAGATCATCTGTTGAAAACATTTCAGAACTCATGCTCCCAAATTCCCAATAATTTTATATTGACAGATTTTCCCAAACCAACTCTGACTGTTGAGCCACAGAGTTCAGTGTTCACTGGAGACTCAGTTACTCTGAGATGTGAGGTGGATCTGTCACGGGATGGATGGGAGTTTCTCTGGAGTAAAAACTCAAACTCTGAATCTACTGAAGCTGCAACTAAAACAATCAATCCTGTGAAAGTCTCTGATGGAGGAGAGTACAGGTGCAGAGCAGGAAGAGGAGGATATTACACAGATTACAGTGAACCAGTAACAGTGACAATACATGGCAAGTGTTTTCTCTCATTTAATGATCAGCTCTAAGAACTTAGTGAAAATGATTCATTAGACACTGAATAAACAGCTATAGAGAACAACACTTCAGTTTAACTTGATTATGTTTTATAATCAAGTAACTGTTCATACAATAAAAAACAGCACATTTTATTATTTTCATTTATCATATTATTATCAGGCTGCTGTTTTCAAAACTTTGCCTTTGTGAAAGAAATATTTTAACAAAAAGTAAACAATTTATAACAAAGTCCACATTTTTGTTTTTTGTTTTATATTATCCATTTAAATACCTCAGTCCAAAATGTATTAACCAAATTACATTTTAAAAATGAATGATTAAGAGTTTCAAGGTCATTATTACAAATATGGCAAGTGTTTGAATCCACATTAAATCTTAATCTTAGAAATTTCTTAGCTGGATAAATATCATACATCATTTTAAAATGCACTTCTTTACATTTAGGTAGGAGGGGTTGGGAGGAAGGAAGTTGTACCGCTTCTGAATTACCGATGTTGAGATGTTGAAAAATATTGAGATGAGAAATATAATCTCTTCTTATACGACCAGGATAGCTTTCCTGCACAAGACAATTCCTTATAATCTCATCTGTGTTCATTCCTTACCAATATCACTTATTTTGCCTAAATTAAGATCAAATATATTGGGAATGACCATTAAAAATGTGTTTAAAAAAAACCAAAAAAAAAAAACCTTTTAGCATACTAATCATTGTAACACTTATAATAACTTTCATATAATCTTTTTCTCACAGTTAAAATTTGGTGAAGAAATCACTATAACTTCAAAAATATCAATTCTTTACTTTATCTTGATTTAGTGTTTTATAATCAAGTAACTGTTCATACAATAAAAATAGCACATTTTATTATTTTTATTTATTATATTATTTATCACATTATTTTCATTGTTTATTGTTGTCATCATACAGAAAGACCAAAAGCCAAAGTGTCCATTAAACCTGATCATCATGTATTCAGAGGAGACTCAGTCACTCTCAGATGTGACATTGATGATGAAGGAGTCACTAGCTGGAGGTACAACTGGTATAAAGAAGGTTCAACCAGAGTTTCCAGTGAACTACAGGAACACACATTCAGATCTGTTTCTGAGTCTGACGCTGGTAAATACTCCTGTGATGGATCAGAGACTGAAGGATCACGCTGGTCACACCGCAGTGATGAAGTTACACTGACAGTATCAGGTGAGTTTGATCATCTCTTCATAAACACACACAAGTTTAACATGTTATTAATGAGTGATTTCTTTTCTGAGCAGTTTTAAGTGTTTTAAACCCCTTAAAAGGCACAATATGTAAGATTTTTAGATTAAAATATCTTAAAACAATGTTATATATTTTCTTGACTTGTGTACTTACATTATCCCAAATGTTTCCAACAATGTTTGAATCCAGTTTTAAGCAGGACACGGACCGTGTCATTGTGTCGCCTGTCAATGACATCATATCCACGTTCCCCTCGATTTCCAGTTTTACTTTTGTAGAAACCATGGAAACACCAGATGCTTTAATATATTATGTTTTATTAGACAGGTGAACAACTGTTTGGATACATTTATCTAAAAAACTAACCATTGTTATATTGCTCAACACGGCTAGTCTTATTGTTTGAATCGCTTGTTTTCTTGATTTACCTCGAGTACCATGTTTTTACCATGTCTTAGAGACAACACTACTTTGTCAAGACTGGCTAACATGACATAATCAGAGATCTTTCTCCATCATACAATATATTTTTAAATTAACAGCATGTCATTTAGTAACACAAGTCATCCAGTTTTGAGATTGTAATATTGATCTAGATTACTGCAGTGTGCAACAAGTCTCTTACAGCAGCCACCGAGTGAACACACAGAGTAACATTACTTCTTACTCAAGAGCTCCTATTAACACAAAGATTGTGGGTTTGAACCTTTATTGTCTTTTATGTTTTAGCATTGTCCATTATGTTGGTCTTTTTGACCCTGTAATTTTCTTACATTGTCTATGAAATCAAAATACATTAATAATTTACCAGAGAGAGAATGAGATCATCTGTTGAAAACATTTCAGAACTCATGCTCCCAAATTCCCAATAATTTTATATTGACAGATTTTCCCAAACCAACTCTGACTGTTGAGCCACAGAGTTCAGTGTTCACTGGAGACTCAGTTACTCTGAGATGTGAGGTGGATCTGTCACGGGATGGATGGGAGTTTCTCTGGAGTAAAAACTCAAACTCTGAATCTACTGAAGCTGCAACTAAAACAATCAATCCTGTGAAAGTCTCTGATGGAGGAGAGTACAGGTGCATAGCAAGAAGAGGAGGATATTACACAGATTACAGTGAACCAGTAACAGTGACAATACATGGCAAGTGTTTTCTCTCATTTAATGATCAGCTCTAAGAACTTAGTGAAAATGATTCATTAGACACTGAATAAACAGCTATAGAGAACAACACTTCAGTTTAACTTGATTATGTTTAATAAGTAACTGTTCATTCAATAAAAAAGCACATTTTAATTATGTATTATATTATCACATAATTTTCATTGTTTATTGTTGTCATACAGAAAGACCAAAACCCAAAGTGTCCATTAAACCTGATCATCATGTATTCAGAGGAGAGACAGTCACTCTCAGATGTGACATTGATGATGAAGGAGTCACTAGCTGGAGGTACAACTGGTATAAAAGAGGTTTATTCAGAGTTTTCAGTGAACTACAGGAACACACATTCAGGTCTGTTTCTGAGTCTGACGCTGGTAAATACTCCTGTGATGGAACAGAGACTGAAGGATCACGCTGGTCACACCGCAGTGATGAAGTTACACTGACAGTATCAGGTGAGTTTGATCATCTCTTCATAAACACACACAAGTTTAACATGTTATTAATGAGTGATTTCTCAATTTCAGATCCCAGAGCAGTTTTAAGTGTTTCTCCTCAGAAGTGGTTGACTGAAGGAGATCCAGTGACTCTGATCTGTGAGGTTAACAGCTCCTCTACAGGCTGGACATTCAGCTGGTTCACTGAAACTCAAACTGTCTCATCAGGTCAGTTATATAATTTGATTCATCTGAATTAACTGGTTTTATTGAAGTTAAATATATAATTTAATATGACTGAATCCAGACACAGACTATGTAGAACACATGCTTCGGTGCCTAAAACTTTCATGGGCACCAGACATTGAAACCTACTTTGAGAACCCAATCCTCCATTACAGTCACTCCTCTGTAACAACATAAGAGCCATTGATCAAACCCTGATTAAAACAACCTGAACCATGGGCGTCGGAAGCAAAAAAAAATGTGGGTGGGTCCTCTCCCCAAATTTGGATAGATGCAATTATATAGATAGAATGCAAAATCAATCGGTAGTTATTGATTTTTTGAATAGAATAAAGGGACACAAACCTTTAATTACCTTAAATTACAGAGTTCACAAAATGTAGTTTGTTAGGGGGGTTCGGGGGCATATGCTCCCCCGAGAAAATTTAGTTTTCTTTGGTGTACATATGTGCATTTTAAGACGTTTTAAGGCCAACAAATACATACTACATGAATGCAGAATTTTGAGGCTGCTTTAATCGCATGTTTGGTAATTTCGTGACTTCATTTACAACAGACTAACGACGGTGCATGCCCGTAGTTTCTTTTGCGCTTTAGTTAAGCTATAAAATAGCCTAATATGCAGCGCGCGCCGCCGCATTTGCGCGAGCAATTGAGTTCGCGCTTCGAGCACAGTAGGCTGTAGTCTAACGGCTGATTGGAGCTTTACTGACATAGCCTGACAACATCTCATCTGACCGCAGTTCACTGTTCAACTGAAGACCTTCACCCCGTCCTCACCGCGCTCGTTTGACTTGCGCCTGTGGCTGAGGCGAAGTTGGGATGCGCGTCTGAAAAGTGTCCCGTTTGTTATGGTCGTAAAGAGACATTTCTTTATAAACGCAGCGCTTTACTTGGCGATGTTTTAAAAAATATTTGTATTTGTGGTATTTCTTATGCTCTGTTGGTGGTGTGTGGAGTAGTGTCTTATCGATCGGCAGACACAAGCAAGCCCGTTTTGTACAAATTATGGTGATCCAGTCTTTAAAAGTGTATTAAAATAGAAAAGATACAAAGTCATTGAACAAGGAAAGCACTAGAAATTTTGTAAACAAGTCAGTTTAATAAAACTATTTCATCATAGCCTATCGGGCTCTGTGCTTTGAGAGGGCATTGACATATGAGCAGTACATCTTGTTTTATATCATGATTTTCCCCAATATTCCAAATCTATTGTCACCATTTGAAAATTGTCAGAAAAGCAAACTCTAGGCTATCTTCCGCACAAGATGTTGCGCTGCCAAGAGAAGCGAAACTGAATACTGGCGCGTGGGAAATAGGCCTACTACGAACTGACATGCTGAAGAAGAGGAAAAACCACAATAGCCTAACTTTTTATAGCCAAGCTATAACAAATAATAATAATAATAAATAATAATTTCGTTTTTACGACTAATTAATTTCCTCGTCCCTCCTTAATTTAAAACAGTAATCTGCTTACGTGTCTGTAATTTCAGTAAAATAAGGGAATTTATTAGTTGGGAAAAAATTATTAATTAGTGGCCATGATCAATCTTACCCTTGCGAAAATATAGGGCGAGATGGTAATGATTTGGGAAAAAGAATCAAGAGATTGCATTTCCAGAGGAATACCTCACGAAATAATGAATACGGCTAAGTGTGACTGTGACCCATTAACACAGTCTGTTATATATTGTACAACGCGATATACATGTGCCAATACTGTCAAATAAACAAAAGGTTTACAAAACACAGTCGGTTATGTCTAAGTAAGTGACTGACGCGCTCTGAAAAGTGAACAGACAAATGCTGAATTAGAGACGGTAAAAGTGAGTGGGTCCAATATCATTGGTCTTAAAAAGTGGGTGGGTCTCGTCCCACCCACATACAATGGTTCCGACGCCCATTACCTGAACATATTGAGTTAGACCAATGTAACAGAGTTTATTCAGGTTCAAGTTTTGTTACAAATGTATTTTATAAGGGCCAGATCCAATAGAAGTCGTTCTTTAAGGTGTTAACTTCACATTCTCTTACTTTACAGACCTCAGTGATCGCTATAAGCTGCTCTCAGACAGCAGCAGAGGAGCTGGAGGAAAATACACTGTCAGTTCTGCTGCTCTAAAGCACACAGGAGTTTATGTGTGCAGAGCAGAGAGAGGAAAATATAAAACACCATACAGCAACACACAACTACTGTGGGTCACTGGTGAGTTCATGCAGAACTTAAACGATTGGTTTGTCTTTAATAAAGGAAATTAAATATGTTCTCAAACATTTCTAAATTATAGCTGTAATTGTGTTGTCAGGTGTTTCTCCTCCAGTCTCTCTGATCATCAGTCCCAGCAGAACTCAACACTTCACATCTGTCTCTCTCTCTCTGAGCTGTGAGAACAAGAGTATCTCTGATGGATGGACAGTCAGAAGATACACTGACAGTTTGGGGCTGGAAGATTGTTCATCATCAGTGTTTAGATCACAAACAGGATCTACATGTACAATCAGATCCACCATCCCATCACACACTGGAGTGTACTGGTGTCAGTCTGAATCTGGAGAGAAATCTCATCCTGTTAATATCACTGTACACTGTGAGTCTGTGTTTCTGTATTTGTTCATTTCACTGACAGTTTACAATCAATGCATGAAGAAAGTTAACAAGGAAGCAGGAAGCATTAGATACAGTCGTGACTTTGGCCAGTAAAAAACCAGCCAGACCATCATAGCAATACACCAAAACACTCAGAAACCAGTGGGCAGTGGAAAATATAAACATCTATTTTTATTTTGTCTTGTTTTTATTATGTTACCGTTTTGTTCATGTTTCATGTTTCCTGTGTTTCTGTAGCTGATGTGATTCTGGAGAGTCCTGTTCATCCTGTGACTGAAGGAGATACTCTGACTCTACACTGTTTATATCAACATTCAAACCCATCAAACCTCAGAGCTGATTTCTATAAAGATGGATCACTCATCCAGAATCAAACTACAGAGATGATCATCTCTACTGTCTCAAAGTCACATGAGGGTTTCTACTTCTGCAAACACACACAGAGAGGAGAGTCGCCCAAGAGCTGGATCTCAGTCAGAGGTGAGAGTAAGAACTAAACACAGTTGAAATGTTCCTGTACAATTTACAGCACTAATCTAAATGTAATATATGTATCTCAGTTTCTCCAGCCTCAGGATCTGATGTTCTCAAACAACCTGTGATAATTGGAGTGACTGCAGGACTGACTGTTGTAGTTTTGATCATTGTCTTCTTGGTCCTGCTGTGGCGCTACAGAAACAACAAAGGTTCATCATCTGACATTAAAATTCAGTGACACATTTTCAGACACTAGATCTGTTTCTAAACCTTTTGAGCTTCAATCCTACATCAGTCTAAGATTGTTTTCTGGTCTTATCTGCTCTCCCAACCTGGTAAAGCTGGTGTGATTGCTGGTTGTAAAGGGTTTTTGGGCAGTTTTCAGCTGGTCAGGCTGGGAGATCATCTTAAATTAGGCTTCTTATTTCAATACTGCAAAGTATTGATGAAAATATTTGTCATCTATATTGAAATCATTGAAACTCATCGAAGTGAGTCCTCCATCTTG
The DNA here is from genome assembly GCA_037950675.1 of Hypophthalmichthys molitrix. Lineage (NCBI taxonomy): Eukaryota > Metazoa > Chordata > Actinopteri > Cypriniformes > Xenocyprididae > Hypophthalmichthys > Hypophthalmichthys molitrix. The sequence continues at coordinate 38,281,494 of CM075494.1, forward strand.
TCCAGTAGTTGTTTGATATACAAAGTTACTGCATGTAAAGCGCTCCAAATTATTATTTATCAGTTTCTTTTTCTGCCTTTGAAGACAATGTTTTTAATGTTTTGGAACAGAACCATAATGAATAAATAAATAAAAATCATGTCACTAAACACTTTGTCATTCTCAAACATGTATACATGACAGAGATTTTCCTCAAAACATTTATACAAACATTTTGTGTTTGACTAGGTGGAAGATCTGAGTCTCCCTCTGCTGTCAGTCAACAGCAGAACATCAGTCAGACATCAGAGCAGAACCAGAGTGAAGACAACACACTGCTGTCGGGTCAGTCTTTATTCATTACCATTAATAAAGACCCATAAATCTTTACAAGATGAGATAAAAGACACTTAGGAATAACTCTTAACTAACAGGACAGATCTCACAACTAAATGATATTTCACTCTTCTAAATTTTAACATAATTAGTGTCTTACATATACATATATTTATTTCAGCGTGGTCATTTGGTTTTATCAAAAACTGCATAGCAAAATATATTTTATTTACTTTAGAATATTCATAGCACATTAAATATTATTTCTGGTGCTTTATTTTTATAAGTTTATGTCAACATGACATCAATATTTTTCAGTGGAATTGACTTAAAGGTGCAATATGTAAGAATTTTGCAGTAAAATATCCAAAAACCACTAGGCCAGTGTTATATATTTTGTTCACTTGAGTACTTTGAATATCCCAAATGTTTCCAACTATTTGTAAATCATGAGAAAATTGCAATTTTAACCAAGGCTCCGGGACGTGTGAGGAGTCGCCTGTCAATTGCGTCATACCCGCGTTACCCTCGGTTTCCGGTTTTATTTTGTAGAAACCATGGAAACACAAAAGACACTTTAATATATTACATGTTTTAATAGGCAAGGGAACAACTGTTTTGATATATTTATAGGCAGAAAATCGATCTATCTTACTGCAGTGTGTCTCAAACAAGTGTCTCACAGCAGCCGCCGAGCGAACGCACAGAGTAACGTTATAACATCATTTTCAACACTCACAAATGTGTCTAATATGATAAACAGAGCTATGTTACCTCATACTCATGACCAGAAAAGCAGAAGCGGCGCCAGCGACTGTGGCATAATAAAAGTTCCGCTGCTCGTGAGGCGTGTGTTGCACAATCGCTCCAGCGGCCTCGTTCAGATCCCACAACACTCGGTCCTGCTCTGCTTCATACTACAGTAACGTTAATAATCGCATCCATGAACATGATTTCTTCACGAGTCCTATCCCGATTATTTTCTACCGGCTGTGAGGTGAAGACCACATGTCCCAAGATTCCTTGCTCAAACTTGGCGTCATCAAGCTACGCCTTTGTTTTGAATAGGCCTCTAGCGACCTCTAGTGGACAGAAAATCTTACATAGTGCACCTTTAATAAGATGCATGACAAAAATCTTTGAAAAATGTATATATTATTGGAAATTAATTAATGTATTAATTTATTACAGGAACTGCACATGTTTATGACTCAGTTGACACAACTATTAATAGAGACAGAAGCACAGGTGACTAATGATGTCATTTAAAGTATTTTATGTCATTATAATGACTTCAGTAGTTCTTCTGTAAAGAAACTGGAAATCAAATCCATCTTTTTGTATCACTGTGATTTTTGCAAAGGAAATCAAGTTCAACCAACTGTCTTATTTCTTTCTGTTGTTCATTGTAGACGGTGTAAGTGGACCGACAGAGATCACATATGCTGAGATTGAACTCAAATCTACAAACAAACAGAAGAAAAAGAAAGAAAACAAAGGTAAACCGACACAAAAGTCTCTGCTCTCTTTTAGCATGTTATAATGTAATATTTCATATCACTGTTGGACGTACAGTAAGCACTAGTGATATGAACTGTTTTCATCTTCTAGTCAAAAACACTGAGAGTTGTGACGGCCTGTACTCTGAACTGAAGCTGGAAACAGATCAAGGTGAGCGTCAAACTAAAAACATTAATCACAATTCACAAGAAACCACTGAAAACTTCATCTACATGCATTATTGAGAACCTAACAATGAAATGAAATGCTGCATATAAGAATGAGAAATGTGCATTTTGAATTCATTCATATATTTTCAGGTGCTGGATCTAGTGATGTGACGTATTCTCAGGTTAAAAAAAGATGCCTGGAGTAGAAACTTCAATCCCAGGATACTGAGGAGTTTACTGCAGGTTGAGAAGTGAATGACCAGGATCATCAAGGCAATAGATCTACCAGAACTTAATGTAATATTAGCAATCCTAAATGTGCTTCAGAGACAGTGCTTGTTAATGTTTGAAAAGCAATAAGCTTTTATTAGAAATTATCAGCTTTTATTATTCATTAGAAAAAAGCCATTATTGTTTAGTACTGCACAGTGTGTATTTATGTTGGTTAATATCAGCAGCAGAAGCTGATCATTTGATAACTGAGCGAAACAGAATATTCAGTGAAAGGATATTTCTTTTCTGACTGTTCAGTAAGTGACCAAGTTTCCTTTTTTTATTCTTTCTTCTGTCTTCTTGATTTTAAATGTATTTGTATAGTTTCCCATGGACATGGAAATATCACAGAAATTCTGGAAAAGTTGTCTTTAAATGTAAATGTGTATAGTGAAACTATGTTTTTATTCTAGCTATGCTCAAAATATTTCAGCCTGCTTGTTTATAAAAAAAAGCAAATAAAGTTTTGAGTGTATTATAAATTTGCTCTCAGTTTTATATACACTGCCGTTCAATAGTTTTGGGTCAGTAATTTTTTAAAATGTTTTTGAAAGAAACTAATACTTTTTACTCATATTTCTTATTTCAAAAACGTAAAAAAAAAAAAAAATCCTACCGACCCCATTGGGTCACCCCAATTTTACTTCAATATCTTATATAGCCTATTTATTAATAAATTACTAGGTTGCAACTTACACTTGCAAGGATGCAGCAGGAGCTTCATAGAAACTGTTTGTGAACAAACAACATCTCTGAACAGATCCAACGAACAAATTTAAACAAACTTATTTACTTACATGTTGTTTATTACCTCCGAAAGTATGAACGTAACAAAGTACATTATTTTGTCTTGAAATCTTCACAATAAATACTGAAATAAATCGTATCATTTATTTAAACCTGATTATTGTGTATGACATGATGTTATCATGAAGGCAGGCTGTGATTACGGTGAGAGATGCTGTAATCATCACAGCTGCATGTCCTGACAGCCTGGGCGGAGATTAACAGGCTTTTTAAAACTATTCTTCGATCGGCTTGAGCTTTGGCCAACACCGAGTGAGATGATCGAAACCACCATCAAGTCCCATGGTGTTTGACTGATCTGTCCCACCGGATAACAACAACTGCAATCTGCGGAAATGTGCTGATCTAAACTTGTGTTGTTCTTGAACTCTGGAAGGTAAGCTTCGTTTTAGTTTTGTGGAGATATCTTTGTTTACTAGTAGCTAAAACTGCCATTGAACTCATTAGAGATTAGCAGTTGGTGTTACACCGGTCAAAATTTCTCAAGGGCAGTTTTAGATCATTTTTATTGAGACGCAATTTTAACATGTTAGACAATTGTCAAATTAAATTGTATGTCATCAGTTTGTGTTGGAGGTCTAAACCTGTGTAAAGTGTTATTTAGGTGCATTATGCTAGCACGAATCATCTAGTTTGCCTGCCCTATAGAAGTATCTTTGTTTATTTTATTGCTTATATATTCACTATCTTTGCAACACTTTTCAATAGTATATTTATGTTGTTACCATTTTCTAGATTCATAATTATTTATATGTGTCTTATATATTAATGTATTTACATGTTATTGATATTATGATACATATAATATGCATTCAAGTGTAAAGGACAAAACAAATAAGCACAAGCTTATCTTACCTAGATACTAAAGAAATACGGTTAGTTGACATGACATGCTTTTTACTTTCCTTCATGAAAAAGGTTAAACTATTTTAAGATAAAACTACTGGATGTAGGATGAAGCCACTTGATGAAGTATAATGTGTTTTTATTATCAGTTAGCAGCTTTTTCAATTGGTCTCATCATGTCATTTAGAGAGTATTGAATAGCACATGACAATATCATTATTTTATAGAAACTAAAGTAAGCATGTATTATTATATAATAGATGTCTAATGTCTATTACAATTCATATATAAAAATACTAATTCATTTAAAATTTACCCCAGTGTTTCCTAATATTTGTACTTATAAAAATGTATTTGTTCATATCCATGTCCATTTGTCAACTACCCATATATTTATAAAGAAATATTCATCTTATTGTCATAATATATTATATATTTGGTATTATGTGGTGTATCATTTGCTGACTGGATATGCAGCTCTAATCTTTACATCTGTGTTTCTGGATCGTTCTGTCAGGCCATGCCAAGTGTTACATCACTCTTGATATTAATGTTGGCCAAAGGAGAAATGGATGCATGGAAATATATTTGTGTTTTGATCTTGACAGTTAATCTTTAAAACAGTTTCATGTCATAGTTCATAAACAAGCACAATCTTTGTGCAAACTGAACTGCTTGCTTTGTGCTCTCATTCCTCAGACTTGTTTCTTCAAACTCTTACTTTGTGTTATTTTCTCAGCCCAGTTTAGCCGAAGATGTCCAGTCATTTCACGGAAGAGGAGCAATCCTCGTAGCCCCAGCGAAAAAATTGTTTCTTTGGAACATTAATCTCATTGCTTGCTTGATTTCAAGGAAATCCTGATTGTTGTTTGTGTGTTGGTCCATGTGAGAGGTCGAAAGTGTTTCTCCAACGCGTCCTCCAAAAACTCAGACTGTTGTCCAAAGCAGACGAGGCTCAGCCCCCTCATTCGGAAGTGATGGGAAGTGTGAGAGCCCACCGATACAGCATAGTTTCCTCTGAGGAAGGCGGGATGAAGCTGTCCCCCATCGCTGTGCAGAACGGCTACGGCAATAGAAACGTTGGCAGCAAAGTGCACACGCAACACCAAGAACGAAGCCGCTTCGTCAACAAGGACGGACACTGTAATGTGCAGTTCATCAACATGAGTGAAAAAGGTCAGCGCTACCTGGCGGACATCTTCACGACATGCGTTGACATCCGCTGGCGTTGGATGATGGTCCTCTTCGGCCTCTCCTTCCTGCTGTCTCAGAAATGCTCTTAAGAATAGTCTTAAGTTTTGACTTCAGTGTCAAAAAATTCTTAGTAAAAAGTAAGACTTTTCTAAGAGTAGAAGACTTTTATAAAGAAGCTAAAAGCAACTTTTAGTAAAGTCTAAGACTGATTCTTAAGTGCTGACTACAATGATGTCAACTCAAAATGGCCGCCCTCAACCTCTGAATCAGCCAATAGCGAGTCTGCAAGGGTGAAAGTCACAGCACCAATAATTTAATGTTATTACAAAAAAAAAAAAAAAAAAAAACCACTGAAACGTTTTAATGTTTAAATTTATTTTTAAAAATAACTTTGCATTGTGCAAAATTATCACAAATTAGTACTGATGGTGTGGAATCTTTTTCTATTGATATATGTCTCCTCATTTACAGTTGAAGCAATGATGTGTCATGAGTTCATCAACGGCTCCAACAACTCCAGGAAGCCCACAGTCAACATAAAAGTTGCTTGCTTTTGCTGCATGGTTTGATGGTCAGTTGGAAAGTCAAAGAACTGCCATAGAGAAGTGGCCAAATGTGATGTCCAGCCATATGAAAATTGACATCTTCAACCTTAATTCAAATATTTTTAAAAACGTGTTAAAAGATGTAAGCATATTGTGTAGCTGTGCTTGAAGTCAACTGTTCCATGTGTGATAATGAAATGAAATTTCAAATTATTTTTGGCCAGGCTGTCATGCAAAGAAATTATGAACACATGCAAAAACAAGAGTGAACCAATAAAATATTAAAAACTGATTATGTTGTAGTAAATATCATATTTTAAAACATTTAAATAATATAAACATAAAAATAAAATTATTTTCCTCATATTTTGATGGTTTAAGAAAAATTGTAGGGTCATTAAAAAAAAAAAAAAAAAAAAAACTTTGCACATCAATTTTGGCCACTATGTTTGGTGTGGTAAGTTTACACAATACAAAAGAGCTCAAAAGAATATCACTGCAGTGAAGGTTTATGACTGGGCAAGCGCTTTAGGACCTGCGTTAATATTAGAAAAGCTTTCGAGCGCTGGAGAGAGCTGAGCAGGAAGGCCTGAAAACAGACGCGGACGCTGCTTTGATTTCTTATCATGACAGTAACACTGGGTTTTGATTGTCTGGAGCTGCTGTTCTGTTGGCGATTAACAACAAACTCTTGTTTGTATTTACTCTTGTGTACTGTATGTTAATTTTTTGTGCTTCCTTGTTGTTCGTTCATCAACTGTGCTTTATTTTTCGTGAAGCATTTTGTTGCGCGTCAGCTGTGATAAACAGACATCCACTTTCATTGCATGTGTAACAGCGGCCAGATAGTGAGAGTTTTGCAGGTAAACTACTGCACACTGATGACCACTAGAGAATGAGGTGTTTAGCGTCATAGATAGTGCATTCGCCTCGCGTGCCAGCAGCGTTCGGGCTGGGATTTGAGGCCGACTCGGATCAGGGTGGTCAGTATTGGAGTGTGAGTTTTGGAGGCGGCGCAATGAAAAGAGGGGTGTGTTTGTTTGGGTTGATTTCAAATATCAACAGTGTTCAACAACGAATTTGAGAAATCGCATACAGCACCTTTAAATGTATTAAAATGCATTAAACATATTGTTTAAGTATTAAATTTATTACATTTATTTAAAGTTATTACATTTCTTATTAGGTCAGTTACAAAAAAAATTGACAGTCAAGTTTATATCATTTTATCAACTCCATGTCATCATATAACTCCAATACATCATATCGTCATTAGAAAGTGTGTGTCTCCTCTTCTCTGCTGCCATCTTGTTATTCTTAGCTAGGTTAAGAGACCTCTCCAGCTCTCTTAAATAATTTAGGAGCTGAGACCTAGTCTTGACATTTAGGAACCTTTTATGAATCATACTTATTCTTAAGTCTAGGAATAAGAGTAAAATTACATCATTCTTAGAATTTTGACACACTTAAGACTAAAATTTTACTCTGAGCGGCTTTATACATACGGGCCCAGGTTTCTGTTTGGATTAATATTCTGGCTTGTTACGCTTTCGTCAGGGGACTTGGAGAATCAAGAGCAGATTTACATTTCAAACGTCGACAGCATCACGGCAGCCTTCCTGTTTTCTGTGGAGATACAAACAACAATCGGATATGGCTACCGATATGTATATATTCAACACTGGTATTGACCGTATATTTTTAGTGTCCCCCATCACCATCATCCATGAGACTGATAAGGACAGTCCATTCTATGACATGAACAAACAGGAACTGGAAAGTTCAGAGCTGGAGATAATCGTGATTTTGGAAGGCATGGTGGAAGCTACGGCCATGACCACTCAGTGTCGCAGCTCTTACGTGACGAGCAAAATCCTGTGGGGTCATCGTTTTGAGCCAGTCCTCTTTGAGGAGAAAAATCATTATAGAGTGGGCTATTTGCACTTTGAGAACACATACGAGGTTCCCAGCACGCATCAATGCGGTGCTCGAGATTTGAAGTACATCACATCTAGCTCGAACTCTTTTTGTTATGAGAACGAAGTAGCCTTCATGGATAAAGAGGAACCTGAGGATGACGATGATGGTGATAAAGAGGACCAGAATAACAGAAGAGACAGTGCGGCCTTGGAAGGATCCATTATTGATGATGTCAAAAGCACGGCTTCCAGTCAGGATACTTTATCACTTCAGCTCAAACCTTTAAGACAGCAGCCAGAGATATGACTATTTAAGAAAGATGCTTTGTATGTAGTGACGTTGGTGTACAGCATAAAAATGAAAAACGCCTGACTGAGGAAAGGCTGTTTTGATGCTGTTTTGAGAGCATGTTGCCATTGATTTGAGAGGAACCCAGAAGGTTGGGTTGCAGATGTCTTGAAACTTTCACTTTGGCTTGTTATCTAAGAAGACCGATCAACAAACATGAACTTTCAAATCTACTCTGATGCTTTATATGCAATCAATTTGTAATATAGACAAGAGCAGCACACATTATAGATATTAAGCTCTGTTCCAAACCAAGTAGGCCAATCAATGCAACTTAAAATCACTTCCAAATCAATCAAAACAACTCAATATGGCTCATATACATGGCACTTTTTTTTTCTTCAATAAATCTACTTCTAGAAAAAATGGATCAGTGGTGTTCTATATAGAACCCCAGGGTTCTTGACTCAAAAAAAAAACATATGAAAATGTGGCAAAAAGGTTCTAAATAAGGAGAAATGTCTTAAATGATTGCATAATATTTTCATTTTTAATTGGTTATTTCATTTTTTTTCTAGTGATAAAGAATGTTTACAAAATGTGTAATTCATAAAATTGAATTAAAATAAAATTAATTAAAACTGAATCCATAAAATTATCCCATGATAGGAACCCTTAAAAGCAGTCCATTCAAATTGAATAGAGCTAGTTTCCTCTCCGCCATCTTGGATGCACTTTTTATTTCTTTGAGCTTGTCACAAAGCATTCTGGGCATTCTTCATTAAGGATACATTTGGCCAAAACAAGGTGGGCTGCCTTAGGAAGTAACGTAATGTGAGAGACTGGTAATCTGGGATTAATCAAAATCCACACTACTCGCTGTTATGGCTATCTCAGGGTTTGTAATCGAGGAAATGAACACCGTAATTTATCACGCACAGACATTTCAGGCCTCGGATTTGGAGATGAATCACGAGACTCAATTCCTGACGCCACGGAGTCGAATCTTTTTGGAATCGTTTTCTGTCTTCACTCTGGAGTCTGTTCTTTCCCCTCCCCCACGGCCTCACTGCAGCTCTGCTCTCAGAGAGCGTCCGTTATTTTCTGAGGCTGAGAAAACATAAATGGTCAGCGTGAATTCATAATACTATTTACTCACCCTCAAGCCATCCTAGCTGTATATGACTTTCTTTTTTCTGATAAACATATTTTAATAAATATCTTGACGCATCCAAGCTTTATAATGCCAGTGAACGGGACCCACGAGTATGAGCTGAAGAAGAGCTGAATAAAGTGCCTCCATCCATCATAAACGGACTCCACACGGCTCCGGTGGGGTTAATAAAGGCCTTCTGAAGCGAAGCAATGTGTTTGTGTAAAAAAAAAAAAAAAAACTTTTTTTTACATATTTTACAAGTTATAAAGTAAAATATCTAGCTTCTTTGAAGTGAAGAGGAGAACCAAATGTTTCATTTTGATCTCGTCTATGCCATTAGTCCTACAATAGAGGCGCTTTTGAGCATTTAAAACTCACCGCAGTGATAACACAATTCAAGATAAATGAGCAGATGCATAAAGGTTGAACACTAGCATCCATATTTCATGTTTCTAATGTCATTGACAGTAGGCATTTTTATGTGAAGAGCAGATAATTTGAAAACTTTGGCTGAAAATAATGTGACCTGGAGTATATGGTTGTTAGGAATGTCGACCAGATTGACTACGCCACCCCCACTTTTCTGGTGTAGGGGACCCTAACAATAGTATTTTTAACACAGGTAGTTCAAACAAATGAACTAGAAGAAAGAGTACAAAAAGGGTTACACTTTATTAAATAGGCAGATACAATCCTTCTCCACATATAGTATTATTACAATAATCTGGTAAGCAACAATATGGATATTAAAATGTAAATAGAGAAGAAAAACAAATCAAAATAAAAAAAACAACAATATTCAAAACAAATCAGTTTTGATTTAATCAAATAAACAAAATCACAAAAACAAACCAATATTGAATTTAGCGTCCAAATCCATAAACCAAAATTGGGTTCTCAAATTATATTATATAAAAGGGAAAACAATGAAACTATTATAATGAAAATAAATAAAATAAAATAAACCAAAATGTAAGTTATCAATCAAATAACAAAAACAAATATGATACCCAAATTGAAGCAAATCAACTCGAATCATAAACTGGAACACACACTACACGGGAGGAAACACAAAACCCAAAATAAATCAAAAACACTGAAACACGCAAACCAAATCATAAACCAAAATAAGACCTCCCATACAGTGGTACACCAATAAATAAAACAAAGATTATACAACAAAATGAATACCGTAAAAATCACCAGAAATTATAACATAAAACCCAATACAATAAATATAAACTAACAACACACTAAATAAACCTCCATTTTTAGTGGGAAGGAAACGGTGGCGCTAAACCCGAAGGAAGATTTGAAACCTGTAATTCAAACCATTTCACATTTTTATTACACATAAAATCATCATATACCACCTTAAAACATAAAATACTCACGTACCTTCTAACAATACGCTATGGCTCACTTTGTTGACTATGTGACGTAACAGTCTCATTAAAGGCAGAAGTGGATTTCAACGCAGTCTATTCTGTATGATTGTCCATGGATGCTGGCACTCGTAACTCAGAGTATAAACACAAGGTGACCCTAAAATAACATCCTAAATTTATAGCACCACATTTCATATCATTTACGACTCGTCAATAAACTTGACCATACACTCACATTGGGTAGCTGAACCCCAAAGCAGAATTGCACGCTCACAGCGTTTTCAGATCAACAGGTCGTCAACCAGAAATAATCCTAAAACACATTAACAGGCATATTAGACTAACGTTTCTCATTAAAATCTACTCCTATGAATAAAAAAATCATGTTTACTCACAGTAAATTATCGAGAGCAGCAATCACACACAAGCAGTTCTTCCAATGCGCCAGGGAGAACCCCACACACACTCGTTCATCAAGCGGAGAACGAGAACAAACGCGAGCAAACGCAGTTTCATTAAAGCCTGCGAGACTTTAAAATCACCTGCCCTATCACATCACCTGCCCCTTAAAGGCATAGCATACTCATTCTGGTTACAATAATGAAAGGAACCTGTTAATGAGCTGGGCCTATATGTATAAAACTTCTCAGAAATGCTCGTAAGAATTGTCTTAAGCATTGACTTAAGTGTCAAAAAACATTTCTAAAAGTAGAAGACTAAAGAAGAAAAAGCAACTTTCAGCAAAGTCTAAGACTGATTCTTAAGTGCTGACTGAAGTGGCACTTAAGTGTTGTGAACTAAGGACTACAATGATGTCAACCCAAAATGGCCGCCCTCAACCTCTGAATCATCCAATAGTGAGCCTGCAAGGGAGAAGACACAGCAGCATGACACCAATCATGTAATGTAATTATAATAAAATCATTTAATTACAGTTTTTCTCTATTGCTAAAACACTATAACCAGGCTTTTGAACTAAAATTTCAAAACCATAATGCCATTTATCAAAAAGCACACCCAATTCCCTAAACTCCAAACACTACTCCCATGTTTTGACACAGATTTGTTGAACTGTCACTGCAAAACTCTACACACAATTCCCTTAATTTCTTATTGTGTACACCATGAGGTCATTTTGAAAGCACTACCATTCAATACTGTTCACTTAAGTCGGCACAGCTTGAGCTCAGTTAGCACACAATTCTCCAGGTAAAAACACTAAGAGTCAAAATTGAACACACATCAATCAGATCTTTCTATAGATAGATAAAAGGGCCTGAATCAGTACATTGAGTTTTGGAACAATGGATCCACAGAGAAATGAAGGGATAGGTCGAGGAGGGAGAGGAGGAGGAAGAGGAGGAAAAGGAGGAGGAGGAGGAAGAGGAGGAGGAGGAGGAGGAAGAGGAGGAGGAGGAGGAGGAAGAGGAGGTGGAGAAGGAGGACGAGAACAAGGAAGGGGACGGGCAAGGAGAAAATCAATCTTGGATGAAATTCAAGCCACTTTAGTTGACCTTGTCCATGGTATGACTATGAGGGAGGCTGGGCAATGAGTACAGCCAAATTTGAGTGGCTTCACCATCGCCTCCATCATCAGAACCTTCAGGGAGGAAAACAGGTAGGTGTACTTACAGTAAGACTGCTCTGTACAGTAACTTTTGAGTGCTGTACTCTGTGCTGTGACAACACATACACTGTTGCACTATGCTACTGTAATAAAGAAATGCATCAAATTGCCTCGCATACAGATAGAGTTTTAGTTCTAAACCCGATAGAGGAGTTTTTTCTGATAGAGGAGGACCGAGAACCTTATATCCGTGTTCACCTCCTCCAGTCCATGGAAGAAGCCTGCCTAGACATATGCGTGCCAGGGGTGGATCAGGCAGTCATGAAGATGATTCTCTGGCCTGACCCAGACCAAAGAGCTGCTTTTTTTTTTTTTTTTTACTGTTATGAATGAATACAATTTCATAACACAGTAAAAAAAAAAATGTTGTGCAATTGGTTGTGTCTTTTGTGTTCATCATGTGAAAAGGTTTTTGAGGGGGGAACGACAAGCAACATAACTTACCAGTTTTGGAAATGTTGTTTTGAATTTGTTGCAATTTATCAGCCTAGGAAAAAATGACGACATCTCCCTTTATACAAATATTAATAAAAATGTGTTAAAGATTTTGTAAGAACATTGCGTAGTTGGGCTTAGATTCAGTTGTTTTATTTGTGATAACGCAATGAAACACACCAAATCATGCAAAGAAATCATAACCACATGTGAAAACAAAAGAGATCCGGTGAACTATTAATATGTTGTTGTCAATGTATTCTTTTTCCTGTGAGCTTTTTTGTTTTTCTAAAACCTGTAGCTGTAGATTGCCTTTTTTTGCCAAATAATTTTGATGATGATTGGTTGATAGACCAAGGTAGGCTAGCCTCCCCTGCGATGTGTCTTTTCTTAACTCTCCTAAGCGCTGAATGTAAAACACTCGATGGTGATTGGCTAATTTTTTACCAGCTGAGGCACAAGACCAAGCCCAGCTCTATCCCCTTAAGCCGGGGACACACTTAACGATTGTAAGGCCATTTATGAATGTAATTTGATACTTACGACTGATCATGTCCAATCATCAGAGCCAGTTGTGTTCAGTCGGTGTTTATTTAAATCTGCTTCAGTCGAAGGAAACAGTCTTTGTGTGTTGAGCTCAGTCTTAGAATGTTTTAGCTAGTCGTCATGTGTGTCTCTGGCTTTAGCGGTTCACATCGGCAGATTTGGCACGTTCGTGAAAAAACAGCGGTGCTTTTGATTTCAGTAACATGTATATGCAGTGAAATTACAAACAAAAAATACACATTTTGAGACATGAAATAAAATGAACAACTGGGAATTTTATTAACATTAAATCATCCTTCCATTTTCACCTCAAAATTTTGGGCAGGCTGTGCCTCCCTTGCCTCCCCTGATGAGCTGCCACTGGTCGTGATCATATTGTATTCGAGATGAATCATGATGGCGAAATCTGTAAGCCAGCTTTTGCGGGAAGCTGCCACAGCCTTGGAACAACAAGTGCAGAACACCACAAGCCGGGCCGTCAAAGCGTCAAACCCTCGTCCCACTGCAGTCCCTCTGCCTGAGTCGTGGACATCTTCAGTTGTCAGAGAAACTGTTCAGCATTCAGGCAGCCTTTCCCCCACCCAACAATTCAACTTAAATAACATATATATATATATATATATATATATATATATATATGCTTCAAATATTTTAGTACAGTACATGCAAGGGGTTGACATCACAAAATAGGCTAATACATGAATAAACCTATCGATTATGGTCTTAGTCTAACAGTGACATGGCCTACTTACACTGAACAGTTTCTCTGGTAACTGAAGATGCCCGTGACTCAGGGACTGCAGTGGGACGAGAGATTGATGCTTGGACAGTCCGGCTTGTGATGTTGACAGTATACTGTAATCTACAGAAGTTATAACAGTTATTATGGAGAGAAAAAAATATAACTACAATTTCAAACAATTCTTGAACATGCATTTCTTTTGTACAGAATTCACACATGATTATTTTTACACATCCTGTGGTTCTGACTGGCGTGTGAAACTATACTAGTGTTCATACGAGAACTGCTTGTGTGACGCTGTGATGGTTTTTAACTCTACTGAACATGAACTCATGGTGTCAAGTCCTGATTATGTGTTTAGAGTTGTGAAACACAAGAACAGTGTTAGAGGAATCTTTTAGATAATGGTGTTGTGTTGATGAAATTTGACCAAAATAATTGATTTTAGTGTCTAAGTAATTGAGAAAATCTGTAATAAGATAAAAAATTTATGAAAAACCTTTGACCCCAAGTATGAGCAATGATACAGACGCTTAGTAAGCACCACTAATTCAGATTATGTGTATTCTTGAGTGTCATTCTGTATGAAGCATGAATAAAACATGATCTGAAAATGTCTGATGTGAGCCATTCAATTGCCAATTTAGGGTACATATCGTGTCCATTGATGATATTTAAGTCTTTTCTAATTTTCTTCACAAAAATTATATTTTATCCATTAAGGGAAAGCAGATTATAATCAGGCCCATCACCATGCCATGATCCAGGTCCAGTTCACCTTTCCAGGCCTGGTCCTCCATCCTTCCTCCTGGACTTTTTGTGTTCTGGTTTATGTTCAGTTGTTATTTTCGGTTAGGGCGTCTGGAGCTGCCCTTAGAGCGGGGATGTGTCACATCTGTTTTGGGTTTTGGTTCCACATTCATGGTTCATATCCTTTTTTATGGTGGTCATGGTTCCTTTGTTTCCTGGTTTTGTCATGTGATTCCCTTATCCCGTCACGTGATTCCCTTGTCTCATGTGTCATGTTCTGATTGGTTCCCTTGTTTTATGTGTCATGTTCTCTAGTTCATTGTGTTCAGGTGTTTCATGTTAGTCATTAGTCCATGTGTATATAGCCCACGTTTCCATTGTTTCTTTTGTCTAGATTTGTTCATGTATCCTGGTATTTGTGAGTTCATGTAGGTATCAGGAAGTCTTGAGGCTTTAACTCAGTCTGTGTCTTTAACTGTCTGTCATTATTCAGTCAGTATGGAGCTCAGTCAACTTCCTCTTGTGCTCCGTGAGTATTATTTCCTCCGTATGTGTTTCAGTGGATGTTCAATGCTCTTATTTTATGTAAAGGATCTAAAGTTATTTAATGTTCTTAGATTTTTTCTTTTTCATGCTGCTCTCAGAGTTTCAGATCCAGCTCTAGTTGATGATATATGAGTGAAAGACGAGAGATTAAGTGTGCAGTTAGTGCTGTTTGTGAAAGAGAAATGAACTCAGTTGTGTTTGGGTCAGTCTGTTTGTTCAGTCACTCAGTTTTGTGCTTTTTAATAGTGTTTGTTGAATCAGTTCTGTTGGTTTGTTTTGTACAGTTTGCTGTCCATGATGCCTTAAATAGATATTCACTAGTTGGTGTTCACTAGTTGGTGTTCACTAGTTGGTGTTCACTAGTTGGTGTTCACTAGTTGGTGTTCACTAGTTGGTGTTCAGTAGATGTTCACTAGTCTTCAGTAGATGTTCACTAGTCTTCAGTAGATGTTCACTAGTCTTCAGTAGATGTTCACTAGTCTTCAGTAGATATTGACTAGTTAGTCTTCACTAGTTAGTCTTCACTAGTTAGTCTTCACTAGTTAGTCTTCAGTAGATGTTCACTAGTTGGTGTTCACTAGTTGGTGTTCACCAGTTAGTCTTCACTAGTTGGTGTTCAGTAGATGTTCACCAGTTAGTCTTCACTAGTTGGTGTTCAGTAGATGTTCACCAGTTAGTCTTCACCAGTTAGTCTTCACCAGTTAGTCTTCACCAGTTAGTCTTCACCAGTTAGTCTTCACCAGTTAGTCTTCACCAGTTAGTCTTCACCAGTTAGTCTTCACCAGTTAGTCTTCACCAGTTAGTCTTCACCAGTTAGTCTTCACCAGTTAGTCTTCACCAGTTAGTCTTCAGTAGATGTTCACTAGTCTTTAGTAGATATTGACTAGTTAGTCTTCACCAGTTAGTCTTCACCAGTTAGTCTTCACCAGTTAGTCTTCACCAGTTAGTCTTCAGTAGATGTTCACTAGTCTTTAGTAGATATTGACTAGTTAGTCTTCACCAGTTAGTCTTCACCAGTTAGTCTTCAGTAGATGTTCACTAGTCTTTAGTAGATATTGACTAGTTAGTCTTCAGTAGTGTTCAGTAGTTAGTGTTCACTAGTTAGTGTTCACTAGTTAGTGTTCACTAGTGTGTGTTCAGTAGTTAGTTAGTCTTCACTAGTTAGTCTTCACTAGTTAGTCTTCACTAGTTAGTCTTCACTAGTTAGTCTTCAGTAGATGTTCACTTCTCAGTAGTGTTCACTAGTTAGTGTTCACTAGTTAGTGTTCACTAGTTAGTGTTCACTAGTTAGTGTTCACTAGTTAGTGTTCACTAGTTAGTGTTCACTAGTTAGTGTTCACTAGTTAGTGTTCACTAGTTAGTGTTCACTAGTTAGTGTTCACTAGTTAGTGTTCACTAGTTAGTGTTCACTAGTTAGTGTTCACTAGTTAGTGTTCACTAGTTAGTGTTCACTAGATGTTCACTAGTCTTCAGTAGATATTGACTAGTTAGTCTTCACTAGTTAGTTAGTCTTCACTAGTTAGTTAGTCTTCACTAGTTAGTTAGTCTTCACTAGTTAGTTAGTCTTCACTAGTTAGTCTTCACTAGTTAGTCTTCAGTAGATGTTCACTTCTCAGTAGTGTTCACTAGTTAGTGTTCACTAGTTAGTGTTCACTAGTTAGTGTTCACTAGTTAGTGTTCACTAGTTAGTGTTCACTAGTTAGTGTTCACTAGTTAGTGTTCACTAGTTAGTGTTCACTAGTTAGTGTTCACTAGTTAGTGTTCACTAGTTAGTGTTCACTAGTTAGTGTTCACTAGTTAGTGTTCACTAGTTAGTGTTCACTAGTCTTCAGTAGATATTGACTAGTTAGTCTTCACTAGTTAGTTAGTCTTCACTAGTTAGTTAGTCTTCACTAGTTAGTTAGTCTTCACTAGTTAGTGTTCAGTAGATGTTCACTTCTCAGTAGTGTTCACTAGTTAGTGTTCACTAGTTAGTTAGTGTTCACTAGTTAGTTAGTGTTCACTAGTTAGTTAGTGTTCACTAGTTAGTTAGTGTTCACCAGTTAGTCTTCGTTAGTTAGTCTTCGTTAGTTAGTCTTCGTTAGTTAGTCTTCGTTAGTTAGTCTTCGTTAGTTAGTCTTCGTTAGTTAGTCTTCGTTAGTTAGTCTTCGTTAGTTAGTCTTCGTTAGTTAGTCTTCGTTAGTTAGTCTTCACCAGTTAGTCTTCACCAGTTAGTCTTCAGTAGATGTTCACTAGTCTTCAGTAGATATTGACTAGTTAGTCTTCACTAGTTAGTTAGTCTTCACTAGTTAGTTAGTCTTCACTAGTTAGTTAGTCTTCACTAGTTAGTTAGTCTTCACTAGTTAGTGTTCAGTAGATGTTCACTTCTCAGTAGTCTTCACTAGTTAGTGTTCACTAGTTAGTGTTCACTAGTTAGTTAGTGTTCACTAGTTAGTTAGTGTTCACTAGTTAGTTAGTGTTCACTAGTTAGTTAGTGTTCACTAGTTAGTTAGTGTTCACTAGTTAGTTAGTGTTCACTAGTTAGTTAGTGTTCACTAGTTAGTGTTCACTAGTTAGTTAGTGTTCACTAGTTAGTTAGTGTTCACTAGTTAGTTAGTGTTCACTAGTTAGTTAGTCTTCGTTAGTTAGTCTTCGTTAGTTAGTCTTCGTTAGTTAGTCTTCGTTAGTTAGTCTTCGTTAGTTAGTCTTCGTTAGTTAGTCTTCGTTAGTTAGTCTTCACCAGTTAGTCTTCACCAGTTAGTCTTCACCAGTTAGTCTTCACCAGTTAGTCTTCACCAGTTAGTCTTCAGTAGATGTTCACTAGTCTTCAGTAGATATTGACTAGTTAGTCTTCACTAGTTAGTTAGTCTTCACTAGTTAGTTAGTCTTCACTAGTTAGTTAGTCTTCACTAGTTAGTTAGTCTTCACTAGTTAGTGTTCAGTAGATGTTCACTTCTCAGTAGTCTTCACTAGTTAGTGTTCACTAGTTAGTGTTCAGTAGTTAGTTAGTGTTCAGTAGTTAGTTAGTGTTCAGTAGTTAGTTAGTGTTCACTAGTTAGTTAGTGTTCACTAGTTAGTTAGTGTTCACTAGTTAGTTAGTCTTCGTTAGTTAGTCTTCGTTAGTTAGTCTTCACCAGTTAGTCTTCGTTAGTTAGTCTTCGTTAGTTAGTCTTCGTTAGTTAGTCTTCGTTAGTTAGTCTTCGTTAGTTAGTCTTCGTTAGTTAGTCTTCGTTAGTTAGTCTTCGTTAGTTAGTCTTCGTTAGTTAGTCTTCGTTAGTTAGTCTTCGTTAGTTAGTCTTCACCAGTTAGTCTTCACCAGTTAGTCTTCACCAGTTAGTCTTCACCAGTTAGTCTTCACCAGTTAGTCTTCACCAGTTAGTCTTCACCAGTTAGTCTTCAGTAGATGTTCACTAGTCTTCAGTAGATATTGACTAGTTAGTCTTCACTAGTTAGTTAGTCTTCACTAGTTAGTTAGTCTTCACTAGTTAGTTAGTCTTCACTAGTTAGTTAGTCTTCACTAGTTAGTGTTCAGTAGATGTTCACTTCTCAGTAGTCTTCACTAGTTAGTGTTCAGTAGTTAGTTAGTGTTCAGTAGTTAGTTAGTGTTCAGTGGTTAGTTAGTGTTCACTAGTTAGTTAGTGTTCACTAGTTAGTTAGTGTTCACTAGTTAGTTAGTGTTCACTAGTTAGTTAGTGTTCACTAGTTAGTTAGTGTTCACTAGTTAGTTAGTGTTCACTAGTTAGTTAGTGTTCACTAGTTAGTGTTCACTAGTTAGTGTTCACTAGTTAGTGTTCACTAGTTAGTTAGTCTTCGTTAGTTAGTCTTCGTTAGTTAGTCTTCGTTAGTTAGTCTTCGTTAGTTAGTCTTCGTTAGTTAGTCTTCGTTAGTTAGTCTTCGTTAGTTAGTCTTCGTTAGTTAGTCTTCGTTAGTTAGTCTTCGTTAGTTAGTCTTCGTTAGTTAGTCTTCACCAGTTAGTCTTCACCAGTTAGTCTTCACCAGTTAGTCTTCACCAGTTAGTCTTCAGTAGATGTTCACTAGTCTTCAGTAGATATTGACTAGTTAGTCTTCACTAGTTAGTTAGTCTTCACTAGTTAGTTAGTCTTCACTAGTTAGTTAGTCTTCACTAGTTAGTGTTCAGTAGATGTTCACTTCTCAGTAGTCTTCACTAGTTAGTGTTCACTAGTTAGTGTTCACTAGTTAGTGTTCACTAGTTAGTGTTCACTAGTTAGTGTTCACTAGTTAGTGTTCAGTAGTTAGTTAGTGTTCAGTAGTTAGTTAGTGTTCAGTAGTTAGTTAGTGTTCACTAGTTAGTTAGTGTTCACTAGTTAGTTAGTGTTCACTAGTTAGTTAGTGTTCACTAGTTAGTTAGTGTTCACTAGTTAGTTAGTCTTCGTTAGTTAGTCTTCGTTAGTTAGTCTTCGTTAGTTAGTCTTCGTTAGTTAGTCTTCGTTAGTTAGTCTTCGTTAGTTAGTCTTCACCAGTTAGTCTTCACCAGTTAGTCTTCACCAGTTAGTCTTCACCAGTTAGTCTTCAGTAGATGTTCACTAGTCTTCAGTAGATATTGACTAGTTAGTCTTCACTAGTTAGTTAGTCTTCACTAGTTAGTTAGTCTTCACTAGTTAGTGTTCAGTAGATGTTCACTTCTCAGTAGTCTTCACTAGTTAGTGTTCACTAGTTAGTGTTCACTAGTTAGTGTTCACTAGTTAGTGTTCACTAGTTAGTGTTCACTAGTTAGTGTTCACTAGTTAGTGTTCACTAGTTAGTTAGTGTTCAGTAGTTAGTTAGTGTTCAGTAGTTAGTTAGTGTTCAGTAGTTAGTTAGTGTTCAGTAGTTAGTTAGTGTTCAGTAGTTAGTTAGTGTTCAGTAGTTAGTTAGTGTTCAGTAGTTAGTTAGTGTTCACTAGTTAGTTAGTGTTCACTAGTTAGTTAGTCTTCACCAGTTAGTCTTCGTTAGTTAGTCTTCGTTAGTTAGTCTTCGTTAGTTAGTCTTCGTTAGTTAGTCTTCGTTAGTTAGTCTTCGTTAGTTAGTCTTCGTTAGTTAGTCTTCGTTAGTTAGTCTTCACCAGTTAGTCTTCACCAGTTAGTCTTCACCAGTTAGTCTTCAGTAGATGTTCACTAGTCTTCAGTAGATATTGACTAGTTAGTCTTCACTAGTTAGTTAGTCTTCACTAGTTAGTTAGTCTTCACTAGTTAGTTAGTCTTCACTAGTTAGTGTTCAGTAGATGTTCACTTCTCAGTAGTCTTCACTAGTTAGTGTTCACTAGTTAGTGTTCACTAGTTAGTTAGTGTTCACTAGTTAGTTAGTGTTCACTAGTTAGTTAGTGTTCACTAGTTAGTGTTCACTAGTTAGTTAGTGTTCACTAGTTAGTTAGTGTTCACTAGTTAGTTAGTGTTCACTAGTTAGTTAGTGTTCACTAGTTAGTTAGTGTTCACTAGTTAGTGTTCACTAGTTAGTGTTCACTAGTTAGTGTTCACTAGTTAGTGTTCACTAGTTAGTGTTCACTAGTTAGTGTTCACTAGTTAGTGTTCACTAGTTAGTGTTCACTAGTTAGTGTTCACTAGTTAGTGTTCACTAGTTAGTGTTCACTAGTTAGTGTTCACTAGTTAGTTAGTCTTCACTAGTTAGTGTTCAGTAGATGTTCACTTCTCAGTAGTGTTCACTAGTTAGTGTTCACCAGTTAGTCAGTGTTCACCAGTTAGTCAGTGTTCACCAGTTAGTCTTCACCAGTTAGTCTTCACCAGTTAGTCTTCAGTAGATGTTCACTAGTCTTCAGTAGATATTGACTAGTTAGTCTTCACTAGTTAGTTAGTCTTCACTAGTTAGTTAGTCTTCACTAGTTAGTTAGTCTTCACTAGTTAGTTAGTCTTCACTAGTTAGTTAGTCTTCACTAGTTAGTTAGTCTTCACTAGTTAGTGTTCAGTAGATGTTCACTTCTCAGTAGTCTTCACTAGTTAGTGTTCACTAGTTAGTGTTCAGTAGTTAGTTAGTGTTCACTAGTTAGTTAGTGTTCACTAGTTAGTTAGTGTTCACTAGTTAGTTAGTGTTCACTAGTTAGTTAGTGTTCACTAGTTAGTTAGTGTTCACTAGTTAGTGTTCTACTTCTGCAAACACACAGAGAGAGGAGAGTCGCCCAAGAGCTGGATCTCAGTCAGAGGTGAGAGTCAATAAAACTGTGAGTGATTTATGTCTTCATATGCCCTCGTTCAGATATAGTTCATGATAAAGTGCTTGTGTGTCTCTTTTTCAGGCTCTCATTCAGACTCTCAGATCTCTGTCCTCAACATACTCAGTTCTGTACTGGCAGCTTGTCCATATCTGCTAGTGACAGTCGTGCTGATTTACAAATGCTGCAGAATGAGAGGTAAAACACCCCAGTGATTTATTACAAGTCATTATTATCATTATTATTTAATTGACCAACAAATCAGTCAAAATAATCATTAATATTATGTGACGTCACATTCAGGATTGTTCTTTGTAAAGCTGCTTCAAAAACAGTTTTGTGAAATTGATTTACAAATTCTGAATTGAATCTGTCACTTGTGTGAATTATCCCCTGCAAATACACATATTCCCTCACTGACACACACATGCTTTTTTGTCTGTTTCTCTAGTCAGATTTGGTTAAGTTCATATAGTTAAAAGATGATTGTAGTTCATAAAAGCAATAAATGCAGAAAAAAACAAATACCCATGAGTAAATGATTGTTATTGTGTGTATTTAACAGTTACATCTGTTGAAGAGGAAGAAACTTCAGTCTGATTCATTTGTTGTGACGGTCAGAAAACTTCAGCATCTTCCTAGAATCTCTCAATATCTCAGTCACAAGCTCAGGCAGATCATTATTACTGGAGAGACAACTTCATTTAAATGCAGGAATGAATCCTCTTTATTATTGTTCTTCTCTGTGTGTATGACATACAGGAGTCACTCCTGATTCACCACGACTAACCTTTTGTCAAGTTATGGTTGCTAAAGTCAACATGAACCAACTTTCCCAACCCACTAAACTTCCATTGATTTCATTCCCAATTGATTTTATCCACCAGGAATTGATTTCAAAAAAAGGTTACACTTTGGAATAGTTAAGGAAGGGTAAATTTTGATTTCATATTGACTTCAAAAACATGGATGTTAACCTGTTTTTTGCTGTTTTTGACCAATGAAATATTATTGTTAATATGGACCAGACCTTCATTGAGCTTTAGCATCACAAGTACATCTTGAAATGTATGTTTTGCTTCATTTAAAATAAAATGCCTCTCTTCAGCCTGAAAACACAGTGTCTGTTTATAAAATTTGGAAAGTCATTATTATTTATTAGCATATTTAAGTAGCATTTCAGTATTTATTTAAGTGAAAGTTTAATATTTTTATTTTGTTCTGCTTTATGTAATGCAGTGCAATCCTTTTCAATGTAAGGCTTGTGTGATATTTGCATGTTTCACATTATAACCATATAAACACACTGACATTTGTAAGCATGTATATTCCTTATTTTAGAGTAAAAGTCTCCAGACTTGTATTGCTGCAACATTTCATATTTTAACTATGAACATTTTTTAAATAAAGAAACAGAAGACACTTTTTAAAAATATTCTGCTGTTGATGCTTTGTATTTCAGATGACCGAAAATTTGTGAAGAGACGACGCCAACTCTGAATCAACATGAACAGTGGCTCATCTCAACTAGGAACCACATTACAGTTTTTTCTGAATGCTTAAACCCTAACCGTGATTCTTATAGCACAATTTCTAAAACTATTAATACTTATAGCAAAACCACTCACTGAGTTTGCAAAACTAAAAGCACAAACACTGCTTTGCACTCAGTTTGCAATTTTGTAACACACACTTTGCAAAACTGTAGGTACAATCCACTGCACAGCACTCTTTTTGCGGAACTGTAAACAGAACTCGCTGCTTTACACTCAATTTTCAAATGATCAACACACTCCTAGCAAAACTATACACATGTATGGCTATTATTTACACTATTTTGCCAACTGTCTGGCACACTGTCACATGTGAAAACTGTTTTAGATAATTAGTTCACTTTGCAATCAGCCTAAGCACTATAAATAAGCCACAGGTAAGCTGTCCGTGTGGAGTACAATGGAGGGAGCAGGAAGAGTGAAGAGTGAGAATTAGAGGAGGCCGAGGAAGAGGACGTGGAGGTGAAGAAGTAGGAGGAAGAGGAGGAGGAAGAGGACGCGGAGGTGAAGAAGCGAGAGGGAGAGGACGAAGAGGGGGAAGAGGAAGGGTAAGAAGAGTAAGAAATAGAATTACTGATGACATCAGAGCTACAATAGTGGACCATGTAATCAACCATGGAATGACCCTGAGGGAAGCTAGCCAACGGGTTCAGCCTAACTTGAGCCGCTACACTGTAGCAAGCATCATAAGGACATTTCGACATGAGAATCATGTTAGTACAGTCACTTTGCTCTAAGTTTTGTAGCACTGCCATACTGCCATAGAATCACAACAATACCATACATGTAAAAATACTGAAATT
The DNA here is from genome assembly GCA_037950675.1 of Hypophthalmichthys molitrix. NCBI lineage: Eukaryota > Metazoa > Chordata > Actinopteri > Cypriniformes > Xenocyprididae > Hypophthalmichthys > Hypophthalmichthys molitrix. Next base: position 38,305,040 of record CM075494.1, read on the forward strand.
GTTACTTCACAGAATTGCTAGACGTCCAGATGCTGGGGGCAGAGAAAGAAAGTTCACTGCAGAACAAGAGACCCATATAGTCAATATGGTGATTGCAAATAATTCCATAAGGCTACGAGAAATTCAGCAGCGCATAATTGAGGATGACGCCACCTTCCAAAACATACACAATGTGAGCATTTCTGTATTATGTTGTGTACTTGCCCGCAACAGAATCCGAATGAAACAAATCTACAGAGTCCCTTTTGAAAGAAACGGTGAACGTGAAAAACAACTGCGATATGACTATGTGCAGGTAAGCTATAGTATCATTGGTACTGAATCTGGAAGTGCATACTGTAGTACTGTGCATGGGCCTGCTGTGCTGCATTTGTTTTGTCTTGTCCAGAGAGTGATGGAGCTAGAGGCAGATGCCATGGATCATGAGCAGCTTTTTGTGGATGAGGCAGGTTTTAACCTCACTAAAACAAGGAGACGTGGCAGGAACATTATTGGACTCCGTTCCATAATCAATGTCCCAGGACAACTTGGTGGTAACATAACTATGTGTGCAGCTATAAGTCAAAATGGTGTTGATCACCATCATGCAACCCTAGGCCCATATAACACTGCACACATTATTATATTCCTGGACACCTTACATGACATGCTCACTAATGTTCAGAGACCAGAGCAGACCAGATACGTCATCATATGGAACAATGTTAGTTTCCATAGGGCTGCTTTGGTCCGCAACTGGTTTACAGATCACCCACTCTTCACTGTACTCAACCTCCCCCCATACTCTCCATTCTTGAATCCAATTGAAGAGTTCTTCTCCGCCTGGCGCTGGAAGGTCTATGACCGTCATCCCCAACAAAGCATAGCCCTTTTAGAGGCAATGGAGGAGGCATGTGGGGATATTGACCAGGCATCATGTCAGGCCTGGATACGACATTCCAGAGGATATTTTCCCTTGCCTTGGACTAGAGGACATTGCATGTGATGTAGATGAAATTTTGTAGCCGGACGCAGAGAGGCGACACGATGTAGACTGAATTTTTTTTTTTTTTTTCTCAGTGAAATTATTATTTTGTGTTTTGACTTGGAAAAAAACACTTGTGTTTGTTTTGATGTGTGTAAATAAACACCAGTACTTGAAGTCTGGATCCCTGTATGTTTACAGACACGCGCCTCCGAAATAAGGCAGAAGAGACGCGCATTTAGGACTGCGCATGCGCATTAGCTTGACCCAGCCTGAAAAATATGGGTTTTTTTGTCATGATTCGAGCGTTTAGAAACAACATTTATGAGATTTCATTGGTGATTTCAAATATGAAATTTAATCGAAAGCTTGGCAAACAGCTTTAGAGAATTTGATGTTTCTCCATTCAAAGAGATAGGAGCTGCACTTGGATGCCGAGAGGTGTTTCAAAGATGGCCACGAGTGAAATGACTTGTCTTAAAGGGACTTTGATGAGAGTCGACTTTGTGTTCGACGAAACATATTGTAATGAGCAACATTAAGCTTTCATGCCGTTCTCACAGGAGATTTATGTGAAACTTGCGCGAGAACTCCCGTCTCTGTTATTCTGTCTTGTTTGTTTCTCATTATCATTATCTGTTATTCTTTGTATTTTGTTGTGAGCATTAATAAAAAAAAAACTGACGGCATCCGACATCTGCGTGACTTTTCGTTCAAGTTTCTTGGCATGCTTACGTGATGCTTCAAGTTACGTCAATCATGAACTCTCAGCCCTCTCATGTATGTGCAGATGACAGTTGGTCTAAAGTTTAAAATTTTAAAATATTTGTTTTTTTTCGTACAAATACGTATCGTTTCACTTCAGAAGACATTGATTCATCCATTGGGGTCGTATGGATTACTGTAGTTATTGCTGTATGTGCTGTTTGATGCTTCGACTTTTAGGAACACATGAGCTTGCATAAAGCATTCCCAGAGATTATTTATTTTTCTAAAAACCTTTGTTTGTGTTCATCTTAAGAAGGAAAGTCGTATACATCTCAGATGGCATGAGGGTAAAAGATGAGTAAATGGTGAGCACATTTCTGGGTGTACTGTATTTTCTTTTAATACAGAATAACAAATGACATGGGATTCCCTCTTAAGATTCATCAGTGGAAAGAAAGAAAAAGAAGAAGAGGAACAAGAGGAGGAGGAAGCCAAGCAAGAGAAACGAATAAGAAGTGTTGCAATTTTAAATCTGTTTTGAAATAAGTTGTTTTTCAAATAAAGGTTTCCAAGTGATATCGGATTGTTTGCGTTTTTTATTATTATTATTACTTACCCTGTAACTACATGAAATAAAAGTGTAACAAAAAAAAGTGTAAACTTTTAATGTTTTTGTATGTTTTTGTACAGTTTTGTACAGTAATTCCTTATGATGAATTTGGTAACACTTAAGTAATTACTAGTGGGTTACCATGATCTTCACTTTAGAATACTGATCCAAATAAGTAGTAGTTACTTTAGAGTTATATAGTAACTCTTGAGTTATTACTATCCAATACTTTACAAAAACATCAAAAGTTTACAATGACTTCAGTAGTTACTAGAGAGTTATCATGTTTTTCACTTTAGAATACTGATCCAAATAATTATGTGTGGATCAGATACCCTCAGATTTCACCAAAAATACCTTAATTTGTGTTCTGAGGATAAACGAAGGTCTTACGGGTTTGGGACGACATGAGGGTGAGAAATTAATGACAGAGATTTCATTTTTGGGTGAACTAACCCTTTACAAGAACAATAAACAATACAGTAAGACAATCATACAACAGAGTCAATATGATTAAAAAAGAATAAACAAGCAATAAGAACAGTAAAAAAAAGTAGATATTTTCTCACAGTATAAAAATAAGGATGCAGAGCAAGTAATGTAAAATAAATAGTGTAAAGTGTCAAGAAGTAATAGAGTGTTGGTTTACGGTGTAGTTTTAAAAGTGTCAAATGCATATCAGTTTTGTACAGTATGTGTGTGTATGATAGTCCAGTAATCAAGTGCAGAATGCAACTGAGCAGGGCTAATCTAATCTCCAAAGGAAGTTCATTCTCTGGTTGGCCTTTTTTTACCAGCTGCACTGATGTTCTCTGTCCAGGTCCTCACAGATGTGGACACCAAGGAACTTAAGACAGTAAGGTATCCGGTAAGGCGTCTCATCGTTACACTTGAGGAGACCAATGACTGTGGTCATCTGCTAATTTTATGTTGTTTGGCTGGGCAGTGACACAGTCATGTGTGAAGAGGGTGTAAAGCATAGGGCTGAGTACACAGCCTTGAGGAGGGCCTGTGTTCATTATGAGGGTGCTGGAGGAGTGTTTTCTGAGGTGAACATGTTGGGATCTGCCAGTGAGGAAACTCAGTATCCAGTTACACAGTGCAGGAAGCAGCCACAGGTTATGCAGCTTGGTTATGAGTTTTAAGGAAATTATAGTGTTAAATGCCGAACTGTAGTTAAAAAGTAACCAGGCATAACTGTCCTTTTTTGTGAATTTTGTGAATGATAAATGAAATAGCATCCTCTGTGGATCTGTTTGTCCTGTACACAAACTTGTAGTGGGTCAGAGGATTCTGGTATGGTGCTCAGGATAACAAGACTCTCAAAACACTTCATGAGATCCGGTGTGAGACCCACTGGTCTGTAGTTATTAAGACAAGTGACTGTAGCTTTCTTTAGAACAGGGATGATAGTGATGGACTTGAAGCAGAAAGGAACTGTAGCCAGGGTAAGGGAAAGATTGAAATTTCTGTTTCTACGCTTGTCAGATCTGAAGTACATAGCCTGAGGATACGTATTGGGATGTTCTCTGGATCTGCCGCTTGTATGTGTTCACTCCTCTCAGTGATTAATCCATGGTTTCTGATTGGGATATGTGCAAATGCTCTTCTGGTGTGATCTAAACAACCAAAAAAGTGAGGTCAGGGTTTAGCTTTGTAAGCTCTGTAATTTAAAATGGTGAAATTGTCGACTGGTGACCTGTAAACTAAGTTACCCTGTAGAGCCAATTCATGGATTTAAAAAAAAGGTTTCTTAAATCACTGTAAATATGGCAGAACAGATAAAAAGACACTTAATAAATCACTGTAAATATGGGAGAACAGATAAAAGACACTTAAGTGCATGTGTTACTTGAAGTGTCGCGTTTAAGGGGAGACGGGGTATGGTTGTAACATGGCGAGAGTTTGTACCACCACCAATTCCACCAATCAGGGATAAGCTAAGAGTCCTATGATCATTTCAGTGTTTACCCACTTCCTCCCAGATCCCGTATGAATGGTCATCAAGGCTGGAAACAGGCACATGCAAATTTTATACATAAAAATAAAAAAAAAGAAAAGAAAGCTAAGAATGATTTTTTTTACCAGAATTAAATTTTGATTAGTACTTAAACTTTTGCATGTAAAATCATTTAACTTTTATTAGAATAAATTGTAGTTTCTCAGGTAAAACATTTTAACCTGCTAATTTCAAACCATTATGTTAATACAGCTAGCTAAACAATGGCTGAAAGTGGTGGGGTAGGTTATAACACATCTTTAAAAAGTGTTACAACAATCCCCTAACATACAACTAAGAACAGTTTCTTTTTAATAATTGTAAAGATTTTCCAGTGAAAAGGACAGACAGACAGAGCTGTGCCTGAAAGTGTTTTTAAAAAGGAACTTATGAGATTTCAGAGGTCAGTCAGATGAGTTGTGAAGAAAATGTTGAAAGCCAGTGGTGAAGTTTCTTAAAATGTGTTAAAATGTGTAATCCAGTTTCTGGGCCACCAAGCCTGAACTCCAGGGTTAAAAACATTCATCTGATTGAAAATATTCATACATAGACACACAAACTCACACACACAATGACTGTTTTTTGTTAGAGCTATATGTTCTTTACACACTTACACTGGAATTGAGAGTCTATTAAGCATAAATACTGTTAAGGAAGTTTTTTCTAGTAAAATAATTTACACACATGTACATCCTGATCAAACAGAAAGTGGATTTGTGTTATGGTCAGTCACAGAGAGAGAGATTGTTTGGGATTGTTTAATTAAACCTGTTTTTGAATCATATTGCATGGTGTTTTTGCTTCTTTTGTTTAATTGTTACAAATTGACCCCAGCATGTGTTACAACCTACCCTGGTAGTAGGTTAAATTGTACTCAACTGTCATATTCTTGCAGAGTTTTAAATGGGTGCCTTTTGTAGTAAACAAATGTTTTTATACTTTGTATAAAAGTTTGAGCACTGTAGCTCAAATCTTCAGTGAGTTACAGATGCTGAAGCAAAAAGTGTTACAACCATACCTGCTCCCTCCCTACCTAAATGATGATAAAACCCAAATTATTCTGTTTAACGTGTGCAACAATGTCTTTTCTCAACAACTTGTTTGTTGAGATACTATATTTAATAACCACTTGTATCTTACAAAACCACACACGGTCAAAAGCTTTGTTTTCTCCCACTGGCGTGTCTCCCGATATGGATTTGCCTCCTCCTCTCATTCTCTATCCCTTCAGACTCGCCTTAGCACAGTTTTCCGAATGGCAAAATCGGCACGTTCAGGGAAGAGCAGTGGTGGTTCCAACTTCAGTCATTTTTATGGTATTACAGTGGTACAATTACAATCTGAGCTTTCTATCCTAAAGCACTGGATCCAGTTTAGCAATGCAACTGTTCTATTTAACAGACGTTCTTTTCACAACATAGAAATTTATTCTGTTAATCTTTGACTTTGAATGAACTTCATGATCTCATTTTCAGCACTTGATAAGTCCTGCATTGTAAGAGCTTTGCAGTTTTCTGCTGTGGGTTTTTGGGGGATTTATTATTATATATATAAAAAAAAAAAAAAAAAAAAAAGATTTTCCTTGAAACTAACTAGTAACGCAACTTCCCTTGACAGAATCAGACTACAGATTATGGTATAAACAGGTAAGTGATGTTTATTGAACAACCAGATGAACAGGCAGTGATGCAGGTGAGTAAATGGCAATGTGGCACGTTGAATGGAAGATAACTGAATGGTAATACTGTCCTTTGTGTTGTAGGAGTGGAGATCGTGGATGGCAGAGGAGTGGAGATCGTAGCAGAGATGAGAAGACACTTGGGAACTCACACGAAGACTGGAACATGGAAGGAAACGAGGAGCGTGTGCTCAGTACTCTGGTGAGGGAGTGCGCTGTGATTGGGTGATGGTGGAGCCTGGCGTGTCTGTGACAACTAGCTAATTTTACACAAATTTACAAGCAGATGAGAGATTGTGAATGAAAAATCGCGTTCTGCAATGAATATTTTCAAGTCACAAACACCATACCTGCAAACCTAACATAGGTGAAAAAGGTGACGTGTACTAACTAAATTGTTGTAGGGTGGTCTGGGGGCATCCTCCCCCAATGAGAAAAATGTGATTTTAACATGTAAACGAAGCATTCTGTTGCACTCTGACAAGAAAATAAATGGAAAAAAAAAAAACTAAACTTGCTTCAAGTTAAAAAAAACAAACAAAAAAACAACACATTCATTGACACAAATTTCACAATTGGATTCGATTTTGATTCAGAAACTTGTGATTTGATTACCTTCCGAAGGGAAACAAAATACAAACTTTATAAACAAATTATATAAATCACAAAACAAATCTAATGCAACTGGAGAGAGCAAATAGAAACAAACTAAGAAAAATCAAAGATAATCAGAATTGAAACAAAAGACAAAGCAACAAACAGTTCAATCTCCAGAAACAATACAGAAATCTAATGCAAATGAAGAAAGCAGGAGCAAACTAAAGAAATCACAAACATTTAATTAGAATTGAAAACAAAACAACAATTCAAACTTAAAACAAAAATATCATACAACTGAAAAGAACAAGCAGAAATGATATAAAACAGCCAAAAGAGGAAAATGAACAAAAAAAAAATAATTAAAAAAATGAAATTTGGAAACAGGACAGCACTGCAGCCATAAACGAATGCGGAGCACCCCGACTGGAACGCAGTTACAGGCCGTCAACAAACCTATAAACAAAGCGAGACTGTTACTCTGTTAGATCTGTTCTCTCCCATCCTAATGTATACATGCATAAACAAATACCTACTGATCGTCAAGGGGATTGTTTTATCAAGAGCCAACAAAACCGTAGCTTTTCCGACAACAACTAGTAGCGCGTTCTTACCGTCCCTCTGGCGTACTTGCATCCAGTTCCGGGAAATGACGGAAGCGCGTTAACAACGCAGCAGTTCACCAAGTGACGCATCCCAGGCAGGTAGCGCATAGTTCCCGTTTTTTTATAGCCCAGGCAAAGCCACTGGAAGGCAAGCCTGCAACCTTTAGCCAAAAAAGCGTAACGGCTAATGCTAACGCTCCGGCTCTGGCGGTACGCAGGGAAGGAGACCAGCGGCCATTTTTTGAATGGATGTCAATGGATGAGAGGCTTCACTATGCTGATTAAACAGCTTTTGTGGGGAAATAGCTAATCATTTAATTAATCGACAGCCTGTTCGCTAATCTTCAGCATGTTTTACACAAAACAATACTTTCGTTGGGAAATATATGACTTACTCTGAAATTATTGACTCTAGTAGATTATAAATCCATAATCCCACAAATCTACGCTCAGGTTAGTAACGGACTAAAGTACAGCTTAGGTGGAGCAGTGGGACACAACGGCTGATATTTTAGAGCTCCGACTAACACATTGGCTTTAGTTCTGTATACTTAGACTGTGTAGGCTAATAATGGATCAGAACCATTCTGTTTCAGAACAACATAGTGTTTCAGACCAATCTGAATAGGGTGAGCCTCAACCTCTGATTATTGTAATATTATTCTAACTAAGTGTACGGGGGAAACCACGGCATGATTATATAAAGTTACAATTAGAAAGGTTAGATTGGTCAGCTTGGTTCTATGGTAATGGTCATGACCTCTGGTTAGATAGTCTTGCTTTAATTCAGTGTGTTCAGATCTATGGGGACTAAATAACACACTTTTAGAAATAAGCAAGCATGGTGCGGCGTCTAAAAGTATTAGTCATCGCCTCTGTCTAATGACCAAGACTGAGGAGTTTGTGTATATGAGATCGTATACCCGGCCGGTGTGAGACTCAAAGCGTTATAAGAATCCGAATGAATGAGTACAGTAAGAGTAAAGAGTTAAATAGAATAATCAAATGTGTAGCTAAACTATTATTCAAATGACCAATAATCAGTTGGCATTCTAAACTAAATTCGAGGTCATAATAAAATGGAGTCAGATAAAAGTTTACTTGGAATTAAACTACTTTGCCACACTGAAAAGACCGAACGTGGAAGAAACCTTCCCCGTCCTGTGGGAAACCGCCATTGGGCCGATTGGGCGGGCCTTACAATACGTTAAAATATGAGCTTTAAGTAATAAATGGATTAACATCTATCTCTCTCTTATGGACACACATTAAGAAAGAAAATAGCTGCATATACTACGAAAAGACTGATAAAATATAGTGCCAGGTTTAAAGGTTATAGTTGTTTTTTGTTTTATTTTTTTCATATTTTAATAGTCTGGCAATCCACATGAGCCATGGAGCTACACCACAGTATAATAGCGGTCTGTGTGAGTTAATGTGACTAACCTTTGTAGATGCGATGTCTCATAAAATTTGATGTTGGCACAGTGGCTCCCTTCATGTTTCATGGGACTCTTAGGACATTTCGGAGTTTAGGCACAATACACGGACACACGTAATCAAATTCTATGACAAGAGTCCGATCTACCACGACACGTAGGGAAATATATGCGAGTCCGAGTCAAGTCTGAAGTCCATTAAAATGTGATTCGAGTGCGACTCGAGTCCGAGTCACTAACTTGAGTGCCCATCTCTGCGTTACGTTATACTGAAAATTCTTATATAGCCTATATCGGCCCAGTTATTTAACACATTTTAAACTCTTTCATATCATTTTAGGGTTACTATTAAACATAAAACCTTTATACAACACTTATAGCAATACTGAGATAAAAGACTAAAAAATACAAATACAACCCATCGGTTGTTTTGCTGTGTTGGTTGGCACTTTTTATTGCAGCGAACCATTTCAGTCCTCTATCGGGATCCTTAGGAATATGATAATATGCGCCATCCTGGCCCACATCAGCTGTCCACCATGTTAAAATAATAAAGTTTGTAAAGCTACAGCCGCTCTAGCGCTCTCCTGATGGCCTGCCAAAATGGAGGAGTTTAGATTGTGTGACGCCAACCTCCGGAGCTCTATAGGTTAAACCTGCACATAACAATGACGTAAGAAAATCGCCCCTCCTGCCACACATGCATATTCCTTATTTTAGAGTAAAAGTCTCCTGACTTGTATTGCTGCGGTATTTCATATTTTAACTGTTTATGTTTACTTGTTTAATAAAGAAACAGCCTTTTTTAAATATCCTGCAGTTGATGATTTGTCTTGCAGTGTCACATAAAAGCAGAAGAATCGTGACCTCTGACTGTAATGAATCAAGATTTAATCTCTCAATAGTTTGGACTTTGCAGCATAAAACTACTGTAATCTACAGTAATTATTACATTTATATGAAGAGAATATAAAATAATATAACTATATATAAAATAATATAACTATACAATTTGAAATAATTCTTGTACATGCATTTTTTTTGTACAGCCAATGATTTCACATATGATTATTTTTACATATCCTGCACACTCCTTCACCACCATCTATACTGTTGTGGTCCTCTAGACCAATCAGGAAATCATAACATGAATATTAAACTGTGTTCACAGGTACAAATATATCAGTGCCAAACTCGACACTCTTATTGTCAGAGGCCTGATAATAGAAATAGAGATGAGCTCATAGTTGAGGTTTGGTTTGTTGTCTTTCACCTTAGTGGCTTTAACCAGTGTGGAGGAACAGCAGATGTTCACCAGCTTCTGCTTCTTAACTTATCAATACAGCTAATAATATCATTACAATAAATATCCATTAAAGTATTGTTTCCTTTTCCTTGTCCATTAAACACACAAGTGTATTACTTCTTGATACTGAATGAGTCCTGACAACATTTCAGCATAAACTTGTGGTGTGACATTTTCTGAAAATATGTTTCAAGATTATCAACATTATCAGAAGGTTTTCTGTAACACATGAGGTACATTTGTATGTGTTTAATCTGTCATTATGTTCCTAAAGATCTGACTGTAGGTATCAGGAAGTCTTGAGGCTTTAACTCAGTCTGTGTCTTTAACCGTCTGTCATTATTCAGTCAGTATGGAGCTCAGTCAACTTCCTCTTGTGCTCCGTGAGTATTATTTCCTCCGCATGTGTTTCATGCTCATTGCTGTTATATTATGAATAGGATCGAGTGATTTAGTGTTTTTGGATTTTTTTTCTTTTCATGCTGCTCTCAGAGTTTCAGATCCAGCTCTAGTTGATGATATATGAGTGAAAGACGAGCTTGAGAGATTAAGTGTGCAGTTAGTGCTGTTTGTGAAAGAGAAATGAACTCAGTTGTGTTTGGGTCAGTCTGTTTGTTCAGTCACTCAGTTTTGTGCTTTTTAATAGTGTTTGTTGAATCAGTTCTGTTGGTTTGTTTTGTACAGTTTGCGGTCCATGATGCCTTAAATAGATATTCACTAGTTAGTCTTCAGTAGATGTTCACTAGTTAGTCTTCAGTAGAAGTTCACTAGTTAGTCTTCAGTAGATGTTCATTAGTTAGTAAGAGTTTATCTTTAATCAGACTTTAGATCAGACTGTTGGCTTCAAGTTTCCTGATCAAGTTTCTCTCTGCTGTAATGATGAAATCTATGAAATATCAGACAGATGTTTCAGTGTTTATCTGGACATATATGCAGTCTTCCACACAAAATATCTTAATATGAGTTAATCGTTATTACTGTCACTGTTTTCAGACTCTAGAAGTGTTTTACAGAAACATTCATCCAGACAAATCAGTGAAAAATTTAAAGAGAAATTTACGGTGACCGGAAGGGGACGTCAGATTCATGTAGTTTTGTCGTGGCCACTACATATTATCATACATATTATCATGTTTCCACGAGTTAATATCATGTCGTAGCTACGACAAAAGTAAACCGAACATGTCCCCTCCCAGTCACCGTAGAAATGAAACATTTCTGTGCTGTGATGCTAAAAAAATATGAGAGTGAAATTATGGTGTTTTACAAGCAAAGAAAGAATATGCATTTATAAAATGGCTAAAAAGTATAACAGAGTGGATCAGCTCCATGTTCACACTGTAATAATATAATGTTAGATTTTCCTGTATTTGACTGAGCTGTTGTTTGGGTGGCTCACCAATGTACTCAATTTCTCTAATACATAAAATAAGTAAGCTTGAGCAGAAATCTTGTGAGGAGAAGAATTTACTGAAGGTAGCAGTTTATCACAGATCTTCAGATTGATGTTAGTCTGTCGATCTTCAGAGAATCTGAACCCACATTTCTGTCTGTGGGACAGACCTTTATACCTGAAGCTAATTTACAAACAGAAGACGTCACATGGTTGCCGGTTCCCTCACGGGAAGATCTTTGCCTATAAGATCCCACAGAAATAAATAAAATCAGGATAACCAACGGATGAGTTTGATGATCTTTACTTGAGACATTTAATCTTTCATGAGTTTTTTACTTTGTATTTTCAGTGCTGATTTCAAACATCCACTCTGGACACACTGAAGGTGAGTGAATTTGATTCATAAATTTCATCACAAATGGGTGATTCTGTTACAAACCAGGAGCCGGATTCATGAGACATTATTAAGAATAAAATTCATCTTCACTGCTATTTTCTTCTTATTTTCTCACTGAAGAAAAACAGATATAAATATTTTACTATTCTCAAAAACTTTTAAGATTGTTCTTATCTTTTTTCTTAAGATTGATCTTCAGACAAAATTTAAGTTTAAGTATTTAAGAAATTAAGAAATTTAAGAATTTAAGTATTCATATTCCTTAAAGAATGTTCTTAAAAATCAGCGTAAATGACTTCTTGAATTTCTAGTAATTTATCTTAAGAACTTTCTTAACTTCTTTAAGAAGATTTTCATGAATCCGACCCCAGCAGTGAAAAGGAGTGTCATGATTATAAATACATCTTTTTAAACAAGTTATATAAATGATTCATGTGTTGTGACTAGTAAAACCACACAGACAGTTCAGAGGTGTGACAAAAAACACCAAAAACATTCACTCTCAAAAATGCTGATTTCTTCAGAAATATTGCATGGCCAAATTTTGTTATGAAGAATATAGAAAAACAAAATATCTTTTGACATTTACTTTGTCTTGAAAATTAGTAACTCTACAGACAACACAAAAACTTTGAACAGAATTAATAAAAATTAGTTTCTGGACCTGCAGTAACAAAGTCCTTTAAACTACAACAACAGTTTGAAACACTTTGTTATCTTATATTGTGTCTCTTTGACTGCTGGTGTAGATGTAGGTGGAGTGAAACCCTGCTTTGAGCTCAGGGCTTCTAACCTAAAGGATGTGGGTTTGAACCGGTCATGTACTGCTCTGAGACTCAAAGGTTGAGGATCCAAACACAGTATTTATTAGAAGGGTAATCCACAAACGTAATTCACAAAACAGGCAAAAGTTCATAAACAGTCCAAACAGATATCAGGACAGGAACTCAGGCAGACCAAGAGACAGAGAAACAGGGCAAATCCAGAGAACAGCAGAGGGTCAAAACCAGGAAAACAGATAAACAATGTTGCGCTCAGAAATGCAGTGATGACACATACAAGACTTCACAGAGAATGACTGAGAGAACCAGGCTTATATACACAGAGTTAACAAGATTAATGAGACACAGCTGAATGTAACGCTGTTATGGGAAATGTAGTCCATGATAGAGTGGCAATGGTCTGGGGTGGAGTGCCCTCTGGTGGCTATCAAGGGCACTCCAGCTGGTGATCATGACAGAACCTCACATAGGGTGATCTTTGAACCTTTGTTGTCTTTTCACTCTTTGCATTGCTCTGACTGAATGTTCACCTTGTTTGGTTCTTGTTTCCAGCAGCTCTATTACATTGTCTGTGAAATAAAAATGCACTAATGATTCACCAGTGAGAGAATGAGATCTGCTGAAAAACTTTCACATCTCATGCTTCACTGACTTTATATTGACAGATCCTCCCAAACCAACTCTGACTGTTCAGCCACAGAGTTCAGTGTTCACTGGAGACACAGTTACTCTGAGATGTGACATTGATGCTGAAGGAGTCACTAGCTGGAGGTACAACTGGTATAAAAGAGGTTCATTTATGAATACCAGTGAACTACAGGAACACACATTCAGTTCTGTTTCTAAATCTGACGCTGGTACATACTCCTGTTATATATCAGAGACTGAAGGATCACGACGCAGCTCACAACTCAGTAATGAAGTTACACTGACAGTATCAGGTGAGTTTGATCATCTCTTCATAAACACACACAAGTTTAACATGTTATTAATGAGTGATTTCTTTTCAGAGCAGTTTTAAGTGTTTCTCCATAGAAGTGGTTGATTTTGACAGAAGATTTTTAGGGGTCAAGCACTAAACATGCTCCAGTTTTCTTTTGCTTATAACTTTGAACCCTTTTAAAGGCACAATATGTAAGATTTTTAGATTAAAATATCCTAAAACCACTAAAACAATGTTATATATTTTGTTGACTTGTGTACTTACATTATCCCAAATGTTTCCAACAATGTTTGAATCCAGTTTTAAGCAGGACACGGACCGTGTCATTGTGTCGCCTGTCAATGACATCATATCCGCATTCCCCTCGATTTTCAGTTTTACTTTTGTAGAAACCATGGAAACACCAGATGCTTTAATATATTATGTTTTATTAGACAGGTGAACAACTGTTTGGATACATTTATCTAAAAAACTAACAATTGTTTTACCATGCCTTAGAGACACTCCCACCTTCATCTCCTGCCGGTACTGAGACTCAAACCCACAAACTTCAGGTTACAAGTCAGACTCTCTAACCATCAGGCCACAACTGCCCCCCATGGTTAAACAAAGCAAATGATTTCTGGCTTAATAACTTCTCATGATTTTTAAGGCTTCAGTATATTTAGGGTTCACTCTTTTTAAAGACATTCAGGGTGCTGTTTTCAAAACTTTGCATTTGTGAATGAAATATTTTAACAAAAAGTAAACAATTTATAACAAAGTCCACATTTTTGTCTAAAGTTTTTTGTTTTATATTATCCATTTAAATACGTCAGTCCAAAATGTATTAACCAAATTACATTTTAAAAATGAATGATTAATGATTGAGTTTCAAGGTCATTATTACAAATTTGACTGTTGAATCCACATTAAATCTTAATCTTAGAAATTTCTTAGCTGGATAAATATCATACATCATTTCAAAATGTACTACTTCTTTACGTTTAGGTAGGAGGGGTTGGGAGGAAGGAAGAAGTTCCGCTTCTGAATTCCTTTACTGATTTCCTACTGAGATGTTGAAAAATATAATGTCTTCTTATACGACCAGGATAGCTTTCCTGCACAAGAACATTCCTTATGATCTTATTTGTGTTCACTTCTTACCAGTATCACTTATCTTGCTTAAATTAAGATATCTTGGGAATGACCATAAAAATATGTTTTAAAAAAACCTTTTAACATACTAATTAAGGCCCGGCTCCAGCCTTGAGATGTAGGGTGGGCCAAGTGAAATTCCTGGTGGGCCCAGAGTTTTAACATTTTTTTAAAACTTTTTCCCCCTAACAAAACTTTATTTTATAACAAAAGAGGCAGGTCTTGAAAGGGACTCCCTATATTTTCAGGGCTCAACACAAAACAAGCTTTTCTACATGTTCATTCTGGTTTAGATTTTTACTTGCCCTGCAAAAATTTTCACTGGCCCCATCACAAAAAAAAAAAAAAAAAAAGAAGTATTATCAGAATTTCAATAAATATAAAGACAAGTAAACAGCCAGTTAATTACAAGCAATAGCACAAATAAATACAATCAAGGCAGGACTGGGGGGGCTGGGATACAATAAAATACAGGATGTGCTCTCTCAGTTGAGAGAAGATCAAAACCCTGAAATAACACTGAGCAATAAAGCCAGGGATGAACAATATTTTTACATGTCCTCTTATGTCAGATTCTTACATTTAATCAATCAATTCAATCAGAATAAGAAGACACATGGCTATTACCAATCAAATAAAATCAGTATCAACAAAATCCATCTTTGAATTTACACTTACTGTTTAATGCAGCTCAGATGTGTAATGCATTACTAACTAATTGATTATTTACTGTAATTTAATTACTTTTCCTTCAAAAGGTAAAGTCAGGGATTACTCTCAATTTATCTGTAATTTAATTAGTTACTTCTGATGTGCTTCCATTAAAAACTGTATAGACAACAATACTATATAAAACAAAAGTGGATTTAACATCAAAATTTTACAATGTAATGTAACCTTCTCCCTTTAGTCAGTTCAATTTTATATTATTTAAAATAATTAAAAGAGCAGTTTCATGTCTATCTTTGTATTGTTCAACTGGTCGAGGTTGATATGGGATTTAGAAAGTTATAGTAATGGAATAGTTTTTAGAAAGAGAGTAATTAGTACAGTAATCTAATTACACTGTTGAAGATGTAGCCTAATTAGCAGCTAGTAATTAATTACTTTTGTAACTTGTTTATTGAATTGTTGTTTAAAATCTGTCACATTTGCGATCGTGCAGATGTTGGGAAAGCACTCTTGCTTGTGATAACTCATAGACTTATGTTATAAATATAAAAAAACAGGAACTCAGTAAATGAATGTGAGTGACGGCAGTGAGACGGGAGAGAGCGCTCAAACTCTTCAAGTTAGTGGAAATATAACAGAAATAATCATTCTGCGTGAACATAGGAGACGCAAAAGAGAACTGTAGGCTTCGCTTTTGGTTTATGCGCGGAGAAAACAGCGCGCGAGTTCTCTTTTGCGTCTTTTAAAATCGTTTGAATGCTTAGACAAAAAAAAAAAAAAAAAAAAAGTTTCTAAATAACAAGCGGATTTTTGATGGCAAGCGGCCAAAAAGCACGATCTCTCTCAAAATCTGGAGCTGAAATATAGATTGATTATTTGGCGTGGGGCCAGGGTGGGCCAAGCTTCTGGAGCCGGGCCTGTAGGCTACTAATCATTGGTAAAGGAACACTTCTAATAACTTTCATATCATCTTTTTTCTCAAAGTTATAATTCAATTTGGTGAAGAAATCACTATAACTCCAAAAATTCTTACCATTCTTATCCATCTTGTGCAACAAATAGCCTACCTCTTTGCCACCAATCCAAGATTTTATTTGAATTCTTATTGAATATATAATATTTGTCGGTCCATTTATCTGAGCAGATGTCAGGTTTGGTGACAGCACCACCTACTGGTCAGAAACAATACCAGTTTATCCAACACTATCATCTACTGTAGATCATTTTAAATGTTCATGTAAACTGCTGCAGCTGCACAACACTTTGTTGAATGGTGTGTCTCTGTGACTGCTGCTGTAGATGTTGGTGGAGTGACACTGTGGGTCGAGCTCTAGATTATTAACACAAAGATTGTGGGTTTGAACCTTTATTGTCTTTTATGTTTTTGCATTGTAATGTTTCTTACATTGTTGATGAAATCAAAATACATTAATAATTTACCAGAGAGAGAATGAGATCATCTGTTGAAAACGTTTCAGAACTCATGCTCCCAAATTCCCAATAATTTTATATTGACAGATTTTCCCAAACCAACTCTGACTGTTGAGCCACAGAGTTCAGTGTTCACTGGAGACTCAGTTACTCTGAGATGTGAGGTGGATCTGTCATGGGATGGATGGGAGTTTCTCTGGAGTAAAAACTCAAACTCTGAATCTACTGAAGCTGCAACTAAAACAATCAATCCTGTGAAAGTCTCTGATGGAGGAGAGTACAGGTGCAGAGCAGGAAGACGAGGATATTACACAAATTACAGTGAACCAGTAACAGTGACAATACATGTCAAGTGTTTTCTCTCATTTAATGATCAGCTCTAAGAACTTAGTGAAAATGATTCATTAGACACTGAATAAACAGCTATAGAGAACAACACTTCAGTTTAATTTGATAATGTTTAATAAGTATCTGTTCATTCAATAAATACCTCTGACTGATGATTCTAATTCAACAAGTGATAAAGGTCTATCTAAAAACTCAGTGTCTGATTCAGACAGATGTGGAAGATTAAGAGCAGTTTTGTCTAGATCTTTGTATAAGGAATTCAGCTCCGTATCTATATAATAAATGAAGTTCTTTCCTAACAGTTTCAATTTTAGCTGCAATACTATCAGAAAAAGAATGTTGGTTTGTCTGTTCAAGTGACCAAAGTTTGGATTCCAGATCCGAGATTTTCTTACGACGAACTTTCTGGCGGAAAGAAGCATATGAAATCGAAAAATTCCTCATAAAGCCCTTTGTCGCCTCCCATAGTGTTTGTGGGTCTTCTACCGAGCCTTTATTGATGTCAATAAATTCACACAAATTAGCTCTGAATTGATCACAGAAAACCTCATCTTTTAATAAATTAGTATTAAGACGCCACCTAGGGGCTCGCGGAGGTCGCTGGGTAATTGAAATTTTCAAAAAATTACTACTGTGATCCAAAAGAGATAAGGGAGAAATGTCTACATCACGTATCAATGAGGTCAATGTAGAGGAGGCAAAAATGTAGTCGATCCGCGAGTATGATTTGTGTCTGGATTTTTGGGAAGGGTTAAATAACCGCCATGTATCCACTAATAAAAAAGAGACTATACATTGTTTGAGCTGCTCAGTAGAAACAGTCTGGGAATAAGAAAAATTGCCACCAGATCTATCGAGGTCATGGGACATTACAGCATTCATATCTGTTCCCATTACTATCTCAAAGTCTGTTAGATCAGTGAGATTCAAGAAAAGAAATGAAAAATTCAAGAAAAATGCTGGGTCTGGACTACATGGTGCGTAAACAGAGAGAAAAGCTACCTTCCTATTCTCAACTAAAGATTTTATACAAGTTATTCTGCCAGCATCATCACCATTTTTATCTAGAATAGAGATATTTAACTTTCTTTTAACAATTATTAATACTCCTTTAGTTTTATTGTCAGTACCGGCAAAAGAGACCACCTCATAAAATTTATTGTAGCATCTATGAACATCATTCTTCCTCAAATGAGATTCCTGGATTAAAGCAATGTCAACCTTTCTTTGTCGCAATAATTCTAAAAAACCTTTAAGTTTATGGGGGCCATTTATACCATTTACATTACAACTTAGTATATTCAGTTCAGTCATAAGTATCAAACAAACAGATGAATTGAACAAATGAGTCAAAATAATACCACTGCAAATGAATGATCCTAAGACTACCTTTAACCAATCCCTCACCCACCGAACAACCCTGTAACATAAACCAAACCCACCCAACAGAACTACTGCAGACCGGGGTAAAAACAAACCCCAGGCTGCCACCCTCCCGTCATTGTCAGTGACAGCAACATGACAGCCTGTACAACATTAATACACAGCCATTAGCCCTACTATAAGACAGTAAAGTAACTTTGAGTTCACGTCAGTAATGAAGTGGGTTAAAAAAAAAGAAAAAAAGAAAATGGATCTCTATAAAGAGGAAGCAAGCACAAACAAAACTGTAAGTTAGTGATACCTTGTCTCCTAGCTTACATGAAAAAAAAAGAAAAAGAAAAAATGGAAGTAGATGACCATCACATGTAGGTTATCAAGCCGGGAGTCATTCATTAACAACAATTTCTTCTCCTATGTCCATCCTTGAAGAATGAGGTCAGGGAATTGAGCTTAGGAATTGACGTGCTTCCTCATTGCTGCTAATTCAGTTTTTAATATGTCCTCAAAACGTTTTCTAGTGGTTGCCATGTTGTCTTCCATATCCGCTCGGCCTGCCGCGGCTGCTGGTTTAGTTTTCTTCTTTACTGGAGAAGATGAGGGTGAAAGATACGCCAGTTTTCGACTGTGTGACGTTTACAAAACAGAAAACGAAAACACTACCCCAGATGTCAAAAAAGAAAGTTAAAAGGCAGTAAACAAATGGCTATGTGCAGAGCTTGATTAATGTGCGTCTAGGCCCATAAAAGCGTCATGTGATCTCAGCACATTTTATTTGTATTTATTATGTTATTTATCACATAATTTTCATTGTTTATTGTTGTCATTATACAGAAAGACCAAAACCCAAAGTGTCCATTAAACCTGATCATCATGTATTCAGAGGAGAGACAGTCACTCTCAGATGTGACATTGATGATGAAGGAGTCACTAGCTGGAGGTACAACTGGTATAAAAGAGGTTCATTCATGAATACCAGTGAACTACAGGAACACACATTCAGTTCTGTTTCTGAGTCTGACGCTGGTAAATACTCCTGTAATGCATCAGAGACTGAAGGATCACGCTGGTCACACCTCAGTGATGAAGTTACACTGACAGTATCAGGTGAGTTTGATCATCTCTTCATAAACACACACAAGTTTAACATGTTATTAATGAGTGATTTGCTTCTTCACATTGAGATACTTTTTTAAACCACAATTGTCTCACATGATTTTCAATGCGAGTCTCAAAGTTGGCTGGATTTTTGGATTTTTCACATTCATTACCTGATGTACACATTCAAATCTTGATGATTTTTTGTATTGAATTTTTTTTATTTTGCATTTCAACAGTAACAGACATTACAGGCAAACATAAGTGAAACTAAAAGTCCTTACAGACTGAGATATAATTATTAATAATACATGATACA
This sequence comes from Hypophthalmichthys molitrix, assembly GCA_037950675.1. Taxonomy (NCBI): domain Eukaryota; kingdom Metazoa; phylum Chordata; class Actinopteri; order Cypriniformes; family Xenocyprididae; genus Hypophthalmichthys; species Hypophthalmichthys molitrix. The sequence goes on from CM075494.1 coordinate 38,324,849, forward strand.
ACAGATAAACAAAAAGCAAAAGCAAGAAATAGATTTTAAAAATATAAAAATAAATAAAAATAAATACATACATACACTGTAGGGTGTTGAACAAAATAATAAAGTGAAAAAGTGAAAGTGACGTGAGGCCAAGTATGGTGTCCCATACTCTGAATCTGTGCTCTGTATTTCACCCATCCAAGTGAACACACACACACACACACACACACAGCAGTGAGTATTGAACACACACACACACACACACAGCAGTGAGAATTGAACACACACACACACACACACACAGCAGTGAGTATTGAATACACACACACACACAGCAGTGAGTATTGAACACACATACACACACACACACACAGCAGTGAGTATTGAACACACACACACACACAGCAGTGAGTATTGAACACACATACACACACACACAGCAGTGAGTATTGAACACACACACACACACAGCAGTGAGTATTGAACACACATACACACACACACAGCAGTGAGAATTGAACACACACACACACACAGCAGTGAGTATTGAACACACATACACACACACAGCAGTGAGAATTGAACACACACACACACACACACACACACAGCAGTGAGTATTGAACACACATACACACACACACAGCAGTGAGTATTGAACACACACACAAACACACACAGCAGTGAGTATTGAACACACACCCAGAGCAGCTGTTTTTGCTGCGGCGCCCGGGGAGTGATTGGGGGTTTGGTGTTTTGCTCAAGGGAGTAATGAGAGTGGAACTTTTATTAATGAGAGAGGAAGAGAGCGCTGTTCATCCTCCCACCTTCATTCCCTGCCGGTACTGAGACTCGAACCCACAAACTTCAGGTTACAAGTCAGACTCTCTAACCATCAGGCCACAACTGCCCCCCATGGTTAAACAAATCAAATGATTTCTGGCTTTATAACTTCTCATAATTTTTAAGGCCTCAGTATATTTAGGGTTCACTCTTTTTAAAGACATTCAGGGTGCTGTTTTCAAAACTTTGCATTTGTGAAAAAAATGTTTTAACAAAAAATAAATTTATAACAAAGTCCAAAGTATAGATGGAAAATAAATATTCTTTTGTTTTATATTATCCAATTAAATACCTCAGTCCTCAGTTTTTTTTTTTTTTTTTTTTTTTTTTTTTTTTAACATACTAATCATTGGTAAAGGAACACTTCTAATAACTTTCATATCATCTTTTTTTCTCAAAGTTATAATTGAATTTGGTGAAGAAATCACTATAACTCCAAAAACATCCATTCTTATCCTATGGAATCCCAAGTCTGCCAAAATTAAAAATAAATAAATAAATAAATAAATATACATAGAAAAGCAAAAAATAAATAAATAAATAATTATTTATACATTTATTTCCTTATTTATGTATATATTTATTTTTTTCCACATTTATTTATTTTTTCTTTTATTTATTTATACATTTATTTATTTCGATTTTTATTTATTTCCACATTTATTCATTTCCATATTTGTTCATTTCCACATTTATTCATTTCTACATTTCTTTATTTCTACATTTCTTTATTTTCACATTCATGTATTTCTACAATTCTTTGTCCGTAGGGTAATGAGGAGGGCGTGGTTTACCCCAGACATACCAATCGAGCTCAGAGTAGGCGAGGGCGAAGCGTTGAGGCCACAGTGACACCTTGTGGTGTGACCGAAATACAACAAGTGTAGCCTTCTGACGTTGATACTGTCTGTGATGAATGACTTGGATAGGTATATGGCCAAAATCTTATACAACTGTACTGTGTGACATGGATAGGCTGCTCTTTATTTCGGACATTGCCGTAGAATATCATCTGGTCTGGATTTGTAAAATGTCCTGGGCTGGCAAACATGAACAGCATCAACAGATCTGATAACAGGGACTGAAATGGAAGCACTTGATATTTTCCATTTCCATTTTGTGTTTGATTGAGATTCGGACACCTTTCCAACACGGAAAGGAAGCAGCGCACATATAGGCTACAGTGAAGTCGACGCAAGCATATTGATCAATGCATTTGAAACGAGACCACAAATTCACTTCACATTCATATTTCCTGCTTTTACATACACCACATGTGACAAACGCTTAAAATACTACGCATATATTCAAAGATCCAAAATAGAACGAGGCGTCAGTTACAGTAGAACATTTTGTCGCGCCACTTCCCGTGTGGACAGTCACAGCATCACTGATTAATATGGGGTTTTCTTGGTGTGGTCGTATTATTAATCTCACGTCTAACTAGGGAAAAAGTTTTGTAAAGTTCGGCTGTCAGCCCATCTGTGCCCGGGGACTTATTATTCTTAAGAGCTTCAGTAGACTCCATTATTTCATCAATGGATATATCTTTATCGCAGGCGATCTTATCTTCATTAGATAATGTCCTAACATGCTTCAAAGACTGGAAAAAGGACAGAGCTGAGTCCTTGCAGTATTTGGACTTGTAAAGATTAGAATAGAAGTTTGCACAAAATGTGCCAATTTCCTTAGGATCAGAAATAACAGTAGAGAATTGGAAAAGAGCTGCTTTGTGATCGGTCATGGGGGAAGGTAGAATACTAACAGCAACATTAAAATCTCTGACAGATTGTGATACAAGCCAGTAATCAATACAGGATTGTTTAGAACAACTTTTGTTACTCCAAGTATAGGATTTAATTTTTGGAAATTTCTCCCCCCAAATATCAATAATATCAAATTTATCCATAAATATCTTTAATTTAGAATATGTAGAAGCAGATTGTCGACCCCAAAAAACGAATGTTTAAGGACACAAAAGTGGATACAGGCAGTGAGACAGATCGCAACGGGTCATATTACTATAAGAAGAACACTGGAGGGGAACGTAATCGGCGACAACATATGCTAAACAAACAAACAAAAACAAACCATTCATTATCTTTACTCATGTCAAAGAATTATTTCACCTGTCGCCGAATACGTTCCCCTCCAGTGTATTTCTTATAGTAATATACCCCGTTGCGATCTGTCTCACTGCCTGTATCCACTTTTGTGTCCTTAAACATTCGTTTTTTTTGGGGTCGACAGCTTATAAAAACTTAGTTCTGGGTTTTTTTTAGCTTATTTTCTGTACACCTTGTCACATAGCAGCTTTTAGACATTGTTCTGTTTTTTGTTATAAGTCAGAAATGACAAGGAGGCAGCCTCACGCAATACAAAGTCAATGGAGACGGTTGGATTGTTTCCCCCCCCCCGGTGGGCGTGGTTTTCAGATTATGACGCATGTCGCTCTGTCTCTATCCAAGTCATTCATCACAGACAGTATCAACGTCAGAAGGCTACACTTGTTGTATTTCGGTCACACCACAAGGTGTCACTGTGGCCTCAACGCTTCGCCCTCGCCTACTCTGAGCTCGATTGGTATGTCTGGGGTAAACCACGCCCTCCTCATTACCCTACGGACAAAGAAATGTAGAAATACATAAATGTAAAAATACATAAATGTAAAAATAAAGAAATGTAGAAATGAATAAATGTGGACATGAACAAATATGGAAATAAATACATACATAAATAAATAAATGTAGAAAGAAATAAAAATCGAAATGAATAAATGTAGAAATAAATAAAAGAAAAATAAATAAATGTGGAAAAAAATAAATATATACATAAATAAGGAAATAAATAATTATTTATAAATAATTATTTATTTTTGGTTTTTTGCTTTTCTATGAATATTTTTTATTTATTTATTTATTTATTTTTGCTTTTTTACATTTCTTTGTATATTTATTTATGTATTTATTTATTTTTAATTTTGGCAGACTTGGGATTCCATATTATCCATCATCTACAACAAATACCTCTTTGCCACCAATCCTCAAAAACAAAGATTTTCTTTGAATTCTTATTGAATATAGATTTGTCGGTCCATTTATCTGAGCAGATGTCAGGTTTGGTGACAGCACCACCTACTGGTCAGAAACAATGCCAGTTTATCCAACACTATCATCTACTGTAGATCATTTTAAATGTTCATGTAAACTGCTGCAGCTGCACAACACTTTGTTGAATGGTGTGTCTCTGTGACTGCTGCTGTAGATGTTGGTGGTGTGACACTGTGGGTCGAGCTCTAGATTATTAACACAAAGATTGTGGGTTTGAACCTTTATTGTCTTTTATGTTTTTGCATTGTAATGATTCTTACATTGTCGATGAAATCAAAATACATTAATAATTTACCAGTGAGAGAATGAGATCATCTGTTGAAAACATTTCAGAACTCATGCTCCCAAATTCCCAATAATTTTATATTGACGAGGATATTACACAGATTACAGTGAACCAGTAACAGTGACAATACATGGCAAGTGTTTTCTCTCATTTAATGATCAGCTCTAAGAACTTAGTGAAAATGATTCATTAGACACTGAATAAACAGCTATAGAGAACAACACTTCAGTTTAATCTGATTTGATAAGTAATTGTTCATTCAATAAAAACAGCACATTTTATTATTTTTATTTATTATATTATTTATCACATTATTTTCATTGTTTATTGTTGTTGTCATACAGAAAGACCAAAACCCAAAGTGTCCATTAAACCTGATCATCATGTATTCAGAGGAGAGATAGTCACTCTCAGATGTGACATTGATGCTGAAGGAGTCACTAGCTGGAGGTACAACTGGTATAAAGGAGGTTTATTCAGAGTTTCCAGTGAACTACAGGAACACACATTCTGGTTTGTTTCTGAGTCTGACGCTGGTAAATACTCCTGTAATGGATCAGAGACTGAAGGATCACGCTGGTCACACCGCAGTGATGAAGTTACACTGACAGTATCAGGTGAGTTTGATCATCTCTTCATAAACACACACAAGTTTAACATGTTATTAATGAGTGATTTCTCAATTTCAGATCCCAGAGCAGATTTAAGTGTTTCTCCTCAGAAGTGGTTGACTGAAGGAGATCCAGTGACTCTGATCTGTGAGGTTAACATCTCCTCTACAGGCTGGACATTCAGCTGGTTCACTGAAACTGTCTCATCAGGTCAGTTATATAATGTGCTTCATCTGAATTAACTGGTTTTATTGAAGTTAAATATATAATTTAATATGACTGAATCCAGACACAGACTATGTAGGACACATGCTTCGGTGCCTAAAACTTTCATGGGCACCAGACATTGAAACCTACTTTGAGAACCCAATCCTCCATTACAGTCACTCCTCTGTAACAACATAAGAGCCATTGATCAAACCCTGATTAAAACAACCTGAACATATTGAGTTACACCAATGTAACAGAGTTTATTCAGGTTCAAGTTTTGTTACAAATTTTATAAGGGCCAGATCCAATAGAAGTCGTTCTTTAAGGTGTTAACTTCACATTCTCTTATTTTTCAGACCTCAGTGATCGCTATAAGCTGCTCTCAGACAGCAGCAGAGGAGCTGGAGGAAAATACACTGTCAGTTCTGCTGCTCTAAACCACACAGGAGTTTATGTGTGCAGAGCAGAGAGAGGAAAATATAAAACATGGCACAGCAACACACAACCACTGTGGGTCACTGGTGAGTTCATGCAGAACTTAAACGATTGGTTTGTCTTTAATAAAGGAAATTAAATATGTTCGCAAACATTTCTAAATTATAGCTGTAATTGTGTTGTCAGGTGTTTCTCCTCCAGTCTCTCTGATCATCAGTCCCAGCAGAACTCAACACTTCACATCTGTCTCTCTCTCTCTGAGCTGTGAGAACAAGAGTAACTCTGATGGATGGACAGTCAGAAGATACACTGACAGTCGGGGGCTGGAAGATTGTTCATCATCAGTGTTTGGATCACAAACAGGATCTACATGTACAATCAGATCCACCATCCCATCACACACTGGAGTGTACTGGTGTCAGTCTGAATCTGGAGAGAAATCTCATCCTGTTAATATCACTGTACACTGTGAGTCTGTGTTTCTGTATTTGTTCATTTCACTGACAGTTTACAATCAATGCATGAAGAAAGTTAACAAGAGCAGGAAGCATTAGATACAGTCGTGACTTTGGCCAGTAAAAAACCAGCCAGACCATCATAGCAATACACCAAAACACTCAGAAACCAGTGGGCAGTGGAAAATATGAACATCTATTTTTATTTTGTCTTGTTTTTATTATGTTACCGTTTTGTTCATGTTTCATGTTTCCTGTGTTTCTGTAGCTGGTGTGATTCTGGAGAGTCCTGTTCATCCTGTGACTGAAGGAGATACTCTGACTCTACACTGTTTATATGAACGTTTAACCCCATCAAACCTCAGAGCTGATTTCTATAAAGATGGATCACTCATTCAGAATCAAACTACAGAGATGATCATCTCTACTGTCTCAAAGTCACATGAGGGTTTCTACTTCTGCAAACACCCAGAGAGAGGAGAGTCGCCCAAGAGCTGGATCTCAGTCAGAGGTGAGAGTAAGAACTAAACACAGTTGAAATGTTCCTGTACAATTTACAGCACTAATCTAAATGTAATATATGTATCTCAGTTTCTCCAGCCTCAGGATCTGATGGTCTCAAACAACCTGTGATAATTGGAGTGACTGCAGGACTGACTGTTGTAGTTTTGATCATTGTCTTCTTGGTCCTGCTGTGGCGCTACAGAAACAACAAAGGTTCATCATCTGACATTAATTTTCAGACACTAGATCTGTTTCTAAACCTTGTGAGCTTCAATCCTACATCAGTCTAAGATGGTTTTCTGGTCTTATCTGCTCTCCCAACCTGGTAAAGCTGGTGTGTTTGCTGGTTGTAAAGGGTTTTTGGGCAGTTTTCAGCTGGTCAGGCTGGGAGATCATCTTAAATTAGGTTTCTTATTTCAATACTGAAAAGTATTGATGAAAATATTTATGTAATCTATATTGAAATCATTGAAACTCATCGAAGTGAGTCCTCCATCTTGTCCAGTAGTTGTTTGATATACAAAGTTACTGCATATGTAAAGCGCTCCAAATTATTCATTTATCAGTTTCTTTTTCTGCCTATGAAGACAGCAAACAGTGAGGCAGATTAATGTTTTGAAACAGAACAATAATGAATAAATAAAAATCATGTCACTAAACACTTTGTCATTCTCAAACATGTATACATGACAGAGATTTTCCTCAAAACATTTATACAAACATTTTGTGTTTGACTAGGTGGAAGATCTGAGTCTCCCTCTGCTGTCAGTCAACAGCAGAACATCAGTCAGACATCAGAGCAGAACCAGAGTGAAGACGGATACAACACACTGCTGTCGGGTCAGTCTTTATTCATTACCATTAATAAAGACCCATAAATCTTTACAAGATGAGATAAAAGACACTTAGGAATAACTCTTAACTAACAGGACAGATCTCACAACTAAATGATATTTCACTCTTCTAAATTTTAACATAATTAGTGTCTTACATATACATATATTTATTTCAGCTAGATATTAATAGCACATTAAATATTATGTCTGGTGCTTTATTTTTATAATTTCGTCAACAAGACATAATTTTTTTTTATGTGAAATTGAATTAATAAGATGCATGACAAAAATCATTGAAAAAATGTATATATTATTGGAAATTAATGTATTAATTTATTACAGGAACTGCACATGTTTATGACTCAGTTGACACAACTATTAATAGAGACAGAAGCACAGGTGACTAATGATGTCATTTAAAGTATTTAATGTTATTATAATGACTTCAGTAGTTCTTCTCTAAAGAAACTGGAAATCAAATCCATCTTTTTGTATCACTGTGATTTTTGCAAAGGAAATCAAATTAAACCAAGTGTCTTATTTCTTTCTGTTGTTCATTGTAGACGGTGAAAGTGGACCGACTGAGATCACATATGCTGAGATTGAACTCAAATCTACAAACAAACCGAAGAAAGAGAAAGAAAACAAAGGTAAACCGACACAAAAGTCTCTGCTCTCTTTTAGCATGTTATAATGTAATATTTCATATCACTGTTGGACGTACAGTAAGCACTAGTGATATGAACTGTTTTCATCTTCTAGTCAAAAACACTGAGAGTTGTGACGGCCTGTACTCTGAACTGAAGCTGGAAACAGATCAAGGTGAGCGTCAAACTAAAAACATTAATCACAATTCACAAGAAACCACTGAAAACTTCATCTACATGCATTATTGAGAACCTAACAATGAAATGAAATGCTGCATATAAGAATGAGAAATGTGCATTTTGAATTCATTCATATATTTTCAGGTGCTGGATCTAGTGATGTGACGTATTCTCAGGTTAAAAAAAGATGCCTGGAATAGAAACTTCAATCCCAGGATACTGAGGAGTTTACTGCAGGTTGAGAAGTGAATGACCAGGATCATCAAGGCAATAGATCTACCAGAACTTAATGTAATATTAGCAATCCTAAATGTGCTTCAGAGACAGTGCTTGTTAATGTTTGAAAAGAAATAAGCTTTTATTAGAAATTATCAGCTTTTATTATTCATTAGAAAAAAGCCATTATTGTTTAGTACTGCACAGTGTGTATTTATGTTGGTTAATATCAGCAGCAGAAGCTGATCATTTGATAACTGAGCGAAACAGAATATTCAGTGAAAGGATATTTCTTTTCTGACTGTTCAGTAAGTGACCAAGTTTCCTTTTTTTATTCTTTCTTCTGTCTTCTTGATTTTAAATGTATTTGTATAGTTTCCCATGGACATGGAAAAATCACATAAATTCTGGAAAAGTTGTCTTTAAATGTAAATGTGTATAGTGAAACTATGTTTTTATTCTAGCTATGCTCAAAATATTTCAGCCTGCTTGTTTATTTGCTTTTTTTTTTTTTTTTTTGTAAAGTTTTGAGTGTATTATAAATTTGCTCTCAGTTTTATATACACTGCCGTTCAATAGTTTTGGGTCAGTAAGATTTTTCATTTTTTTGAAAGAAATGAATACTTTTTACTCATATTTCTGATTTCAAAAACGTAAAAAAAAAAAAAAAAAAAAAATCCTACCCACCCCATTGGGTCACCCCAATTTTACTTAAATATCTTATATAGCCTATTCATTAATAAATTGCTAGGTTGCAACTTACACTTGCAAGGATGCAGCAGGAGCTTCATAGAAACTGTGAACAAACAACATCTCTGAACAGATCCAACGAACAAATTTAAACTTATTGTCACAGTTCCCATGTTCCCCGGACTCCATTTCCCAGGATCCTCTTGTCTCCACACCTGCACTCACTTCCCTCGTCTTCTCCCCCTCAGCACTTATCACCTGCACCTGGACTTCATCATCATCACTCCCTATATAATGGACACTTTCCCTGCACTCCTTGTCTGTTCTTATGTTAGACTAAATGTGTGTTGCTGTTCGTTCTACCCAAGGATTGTCAATAAAGCCCGTATGAATGTGGATTTCCGTATTTGCCTCGTCTCTACAGCAGCTACCGTAACACTTGTTTACTTACATGTTGTTTATTACCTCCGAGTATGAACGTAACAAAGTACATTATTTTGTCTTGAAAACTTCACAATAAATACTTAAATCGTCTAATTTATTTAAACCTGATTACTGTGTATGACATCATGTTATCATGAAGGTGTAGCGTTTCTAGACCGGTCACTCTCACACACACACGACCACTTGATGAGATTCAGCACTGCAACTGTAATTAAGGGAAATAATCAGTGGAGCAACGGGCGACAGCTTCTCCCACTCTGGTACACACAGAATATTTTTTGGGGAGAAGCGAAAATCATATGCGTCATCGGCCTCATACACAAGTAGACTGAGGCAATCGCATATCGTGCAAGAGGAAACCCCGCAGGTGTTTTCCACTGATAACGTTCCCTCCCCCAACAAATTCCCAAAGAAAAGTTCCGCTACTTTACCGTTATTTTCACATAACTTGTGAACGATAACATAGGAACAAAATTTCGTGAAGTTCACTAAACCAATCTTTTTTTTTTTTTTTTTTTTTTTTTTACAAATGTAGATAAATATAAAGCATTAATAAAACAATTTAAGAGAAGAAGAAAAAGATAAAAAATAATACAAATACAGAAGGAAATAAACAAAATCAGATTAAATCAATAAATGTTTCACACCAGTTACAAAGGCAGGCTGTGATTACGGTGAGAGATGCTGTAATCATCACAGCTGCATGTCCTGACAGCCTGGGCGGAGATTAACAGGCTTTTTAAAACTATTCTTCGATCGGCTTGAGCTTTGGCCAACACCGAGTGAGATGATCGAAACCACCATCAAGTCCCATGGTGTTTGACTGATCTGTCCCACCGGATAACAACAACTGCAATCTGCGGAAATGTGCTGATCTAAACTTGTGTTGTTCTTGAACTCTGGAAGGTAAGCTTCGTTTTAGTTTTGTGGAGATATCTTTGTTTACTAGTAGCTAAAACTGCCATTGAACTCATTAGAGATTAGCAGTTGGTGTTACACCGGTCATAATGTCTCAAGGGCAGTTTTAGGTCATTTTTATTGAGACGCAATTTTAACTTGTTAGACAATTGTCAATTAGTGTTAATAAGTGTTATTTAGGTGCATTATGCTAGCACGAATCATCTAGTTTGCCTGCCCTATAGAAGTATCTTTGTTTATTTTATTGCTTATATATTCACTATCTTTGCAACACTTTTCAATAGTATATTTATGTTGTTACCATTTTCTAGATTCATAATTATTTATATGTGTCTTATATATTAATGTATTTACATGTTATTGATATTATAATACATATAATATGCATTCAAGTGTAAAGGTCAAAACAAATAAGCACAAGCTTATCTTACCTAGATACTAAAGAAATATGGTTAGTTGACATGACATGCTTTTTACTTTCCTTCATGAAAAATATTAAACTACTTTAAGATAAAACTACTGGATGTAGGATGAAGCCACTTGAAGAAGTATAATGTGTTTTTATTATCAGTTAGCAGCTTTTCAATTGGTCTCATCATGTCATTTAGAGAGTATTGAATAGCACATGAAAATATCATTATTTTATTGAAACTAAAGTAAGCATGTATTATTATATAATAGATGTCTAATATCTATTACAATTCATATATAAAAATACTAATTCATTTAAAATTTACCCCAGTGTTTCCTAATATTTGTACTTAAAAAAATGTATTTGTTCATATCCATGTCCATTTGTCAACTACCCATATATTTATAAAGAAATATTCATCTTATTGTCATAATATATTATATATTTGGTATTATGTAGTGTATCATTTGCTGACTGGATTTGCAGCTCTAATCTTTACATCTGTGTTTCTGGATCGTTCTGTCAGGCCATGCCAAGTGTTACATCACTCTTGATATTAATGTTGGCCAAAGGAGAAATGGATGCATGGAAATATATTTGTCTTTTAATCTTGACAGTTAATCTTTAAAACAGTTTCATGTCATAGTTCATAAACAAGCACAATCTTTGTGCAAACTAAACTGCTTGCTTTGTGCTCTCATTCCTCAGACTGGTTTCTTCAAACTCTTACTTTGTGTTATTTTCTCAGCCCAGTTTAGCCGAAGATGTCCAGACATTTCACGGAAGAGGAGCAATCCTCGTAGCCCCAGCGAAAATATTGTTTCTTTTGAACATCCATCTTATTGCTTGCTTGATTTCAAGGAAATCCTGATTGTTGTTTGTGTGTTGGTCCATGTGAGAGGTCGAAAGTGTTTCTCCAACGCGTCCTCCAAAAACTCAGACTGTTGTCCAAAGCAGACGAGGCTCAGCCCCCTCATTCGGAAGTGATGGGAAGTGTGAGAGCCCACCGATACAGCATAGTTTCCTCGGAGGAAGGCGGGATGAAGCTGTCCCCCATCGCTGTGCAGAACGGCTACGGCAATGGAAACGTGGGCAGCAAAGTGCACACGCAACACCAGGAACAAAGCCGCTTCGTCAACAAGGACGGACACTGTAATGTGCAGTTCATCAACATGAGTGAAAAAGGTCAGCGCTACCTGGCGGACATCTTCACGACATGTGTTGACATCCGCTGGCGTTGGATGATGGTCCTCTTCTGCCTCTCCTTCCTGCTGTCCTGGCTTCTCTTTGGATTAATATTCTGGCTTGTTGCACTTTCGTCAGGGGACTCGGAGAATCGAGAGCAGATTTGCATTTCGAACGTCGACAGCTTCACTGCAGCCTTCCTGTTTTCCGTGGAGACACAAACAACTATCGGATATGGCTACCGATATGTAACGGAGGACTGTCCTATTGCAGTCTTCATGGTAGTTTTCCAGAGCATTTTGGGATGCATCATTGATGCCTTCATCATTGGTGCGGTCATGGCTAAGATGGCCAAGCCTAAGAAAAGAAACGAAACCCTTGTGTTCAGTCACTATGCCACAATAGCCATGAGGGACGGTAAATTGTGTCTAATGTGGAGGGTTGGAAACCTCCGGAAAAGCCACCTGGTGGAAGCTCACGTTCGTGCCCAGCTGCTCAAATCTCGCACCACCACTGAAGGCGAGTTCATCCCGCTGGATCAGATAGACATTGATGTGGGATTTGACACTGGTATTGACCGTATATTTTTAGTGTCCCCCATCACCATTGTCCATGAGATTGATGAGGACAGTCCATTCTATGACATGAGCAAACAGGAACTGGAAAGTTCAGAGCTGGAGATAGTCGTGATTTTAGAAGGCATGGTGGAAGCTACAGCCATGACCACTCAGTGTCGCAGCTCTTACGTGACGAGCGAAATCCTGTGGGGTCATCGTTTTGAGCCAGTCCTCTTTGAGGAGAAAAATCATTATAAAGTGGACTATTCGCACTTTGAGAACACATACGAGGTTCCCAGCACACCTCAATGCAGCGCTCGAGATTTAGCCGAAAAGAAGTACATCACATCTAGCTCGAACTCTTTTTGTTATGAGAACGAAGTAGCCTTCATGGATAAAGAGGAAACTGAGGATGACGATGATGAAGGTGATGATGAAGAGGACCAGAATAACAGAAGAGACAGTGCGGCCTTGGAAGGATCCATTATTGATGATGTCAAAAGCACGGCTTCCAGTCAGGATACTTTATCACTTCAGCTCAAACCTTTAAGACAGCAGCCAGAGATATGACGATTTAAGAAAGATGCTTTGTATGTGGTGACGTTGGTGTACAGCATAAAAATGAAAAAGCCTGACTGAGGAAAGGCTGTTTTGATGCTGTTTTGAGAGCATGTTGCCATTGATTTGAGAGGAACCCAGAAGGTTGGGTTGCAGATGTCTTGAAACTTTCACTTTGGTTTGTTATCTAAGAAGACCGATCAACAAACATGAACTTTCAAATCTACTCTGATGCTTTATATGCAATCAATTTGTAATATAGACAAGAGCAGCACACATTATAGATATTAAGCTCTGTTCCAAACCAAGTAGGCCAATCAATGCAACTTAAAACCAATTCCAAACCAATCAAAACAACTCAATATGGCTCATACATTTCACTTTTTTTTTTTCTTTTTTCAATTAATCCACTCCTTGAAAAAATGGATCAATGGCATTCTATATAGAGCCCCAGGGTTTTGACTCAATTTTAAAAAGCCCTTTATACCAAAAAAGGTCTATATAAGGAGAAATGTCTTAAATGATTGCTTAATACTTTCATTTTTAATGGGTTACTTCCATTTTTCTAGTCATGAAGTATGTTTACAAGATGTTTAATTCATTAAATTTAATCAAAATAAATTTAATTACAACTAAATCCATAAATTGATCCCATGATAGGAACCCTTAAAAGGTTCTATAGAGTGTACTGAAGTTTCACATTCGCATTTTGCTAAAGATGCAGTACTCTAAAAGGTCCAAAAGCAGTCCATTCAAATTGGATAGAGCTAGTTTCCTCTCCGCCATCTTGGATGCACTTTTCATTTCATTAAGCTTGTCACAAAGCATTCTTTCTTCATTGAGGATACATTTGGCCAAAACAAGGTAGGCTGCCTTAGGAAGTAGTATAATGTTGTTAGGGAGCAGCTTGAAGCCAGTCTATGATGCTGTAACATGCTGTCTAGGTATGTAGCTCACTAGGTTTTGGAGCAGAGCTATAATTTTATGAGTCACAATGATTTTACAGGACAGACGGTTGACTATTTTCTCCCACTGTCCTTGAAAACAGGCTATTAATAGTACATTCAGGATAATACCTTGTGTCGTGATGAAATCATGTTTGTCTTCAAAAGAGTCAGTATAATGAAACTTGTAGTGAAGATGAGAACCAAATGTTTCCTTTTGATCTCGTCTATGCCATTAAACCTACAATAGAGGATTTTTTGAGCATTTAAACTCACTGCAATGATAGCACAATTCAAGATAAATGAGCTGAAGTATAAAGTTAGAACACTAGCATCCATATTTCTAATGTCATTGACAGTAGGCATTTTTTATGTGAAGAGCTATGTGTTCACAGATGATTTAAAAATCTTGACTGAAAATAATGAAAGGAACCTGTTAATGAGCTGGTCTCTTAACATACTTCTCTACTCTTTCTATAAATACAGTTCTGTAGAAGAAATCTGTTTTTGACGTACATTTGATGTGCTTAAATGTGTTACGATATCAGTACTGAAGATTAGCCATCCATTTTAATGACCGTATAAGCTAATCTAGGGCACTTATTGTTTCACCATTAGTGAACGTAAAGCTCCTCAGTCCATGTACTGCATCTTCTGTGACCTGAGCGACAGGGCTTGTTAAAGCACACTTAACATCTCAGGGTTTGGATGAAATCTGGCATTCATACAGCACGAATGGTCAAAGAGTTGTAAATACACTACAGCAAATCTTTGAATAATATGTAAAGAATGTCATGTTCATAGCAGTATATGTGCTTTCGATGTGCAATATAGCTTCAGTGACTGAAGACATGAATGTTAATGTTAATGAATGAAGGCACGAATGTTACTTATCTGCTGCTATTTAGGAAAGATTATAAAATATAAATATGTTGACAAAAGGAGAAAAAAGAACTATTTTATTTTGTATGACATAATGTGTTCAAACCCAAGTAATAATGACTTGCAATGCTGTGAAACAGTTGGGGACCAATATCTAATCTGTTTTTTATATATATACAAGACTGTGAGAGTAGCTATCAAACCACAATAAAAGTTATTATTGATTAACAATGTGATCATCTGCAGAAGTCTGCCTGATTTGCTATAAATTCAAGTTAAACCCTGGTCCATGTTTTTAAATGTTTGGTTTTATGCATAATTATGTTTTGTGTTTCTAACAGCAGATATCAAAAGCCTAAAATTAATATCTTCGACATGTTTGTGACATCATATAATATTACTTTATTATATATATTTCTTTGGCCTGCAGAATATTTGATATTTCATAAAAATGAAGGTATTTTGATTGCCACAAATTATGTAATCCTAAATGATAACATTTCAGAGTATGACATCACATACGTATGCATGCTACATGTAAAGAGACCGAAGACGTTCATTCATGTACAGTAATTGACATTCAGATCATCCAGACAAGGATTGTGTGACTGGATTAATTTGAATCCATGACCCTAGTTTGTGAAAACAGAGAATCGATTGGACACAGGAGATGCAATGAGAGGATTGGATTTTGTTCTGCTGAAAGTCTGATTTCTCCCTGAGGCAATTTTCCACATTATCCAATGACATGTCCTCTTTACTAGAGAAAGAAAAAAAATCAGTTGACTAGATTTCATTGAGCATCAGATGCTTAATGAACAAGTATTGCATATATATATTCAGAAGAGGTATTTCTGTGTTAAATGAGTTCAAAGCCTTAATCTGAGCTACAAAATAAAGTACACGAGGTAATATGAAGCAGCTGTTGCAGTGAAAGTTATTAACGGTGCCGTATCAGTTCAGGTGTGGTCTCTGCAGTTATTAGGTTTAATCTCTAATGTTACTCCTGATGAATGAAGTCTGGTTTTGAGATTAGGATTAACCCTCTAACATGCTGTGCAGGGAAAACTATATGACGCACAGTTTTACAGAGCAGTGATGTAGATTAAATGAGATTTTGCGTCAATATGTTTCTCACTCCTGAATTTGAATCGATCAGGTATCTGATTTTTGTTTGCAGTGAGTCTGCAAACAAAAATGTTGAGCGTGTCATGCCAGCGTATAGGCTGGTAAATTCCTTCAAGGGTTGATCCATAACTATGGACTGTGCTACTAAAGTTTTATTATAAGGTCATTTGTTTGTTACAATTCAAATCATTCAGAGCTGCATTGAGACATAATGAAGAAACTCTGGGTTCACTTTTAGGTGAGAGTTGCTAGCCATCTAGATATAATAAAAATTTGGAAAATCCAGCAAGCAATTTTATCTCAGAAGAACTCATTTAAACAGAATGCTCACTTTAAAAGAAAGTTAAAAATATAGCTGCAAGCAGCGATGACGGGCCCAAGCCCGGTGGCTTCATGGCAACTGTGCACAGTGGGCATTTAAACATAAAGGGACTATGTCAAAGTCATTTGAACACACTACATATACTTCAGCAGTTGGTGCCCATATGATCACAAACCACAACAGCCACATCCATGAGATTGTTTAAATTTAGATGAATTTCATGTCATAGAATGTCATAGGTTAATTTCAAATGAGTGCAGAATATCATCCTAATCTGCCATGTCTGTTTTTTTCTCAGACAACCTCAATAAAAATTCCAGAGCAAATTACATACTGTTATTTGCATAGAAATGGAATCCAGTTTTAATGCGAATGCCTGTGATTGCTGATGTTATATTATCCTAACACTTCTCTTCATGTGTTTTTGACCTCCCTGAGCTATCGTTTGCGCACCAATCTTATGCACCAAAAGCATGCTTTCATTTAATTTCAATATGTGTGGTATACGATGAAAAAATAAAATGATAATAAATAGAGCCAAATCACAGAACCTGCAAAGATGATTTTAATATCAGTCTCAGGTAATAGTAATATACATGTCTGTTTTTTTCTGCTCACTTATGCAAGTTTATTTTAAACAGCCACTTTTATAAAATAATGTGAAATTTACTTAAATAGGGGTTTTTAATAAATTTTAATTATATCAATAAATAATTCATTTAAAGACGTGTCGTACATAATGTTCGCAAACACAGCACATGACCTTCTGTAACACCCATGTCTAGAAAACACACACTCTCCTCTGTAAAAAAAACAAAAAAAAACAGAGATGTTTGTCTTGTATGAAAGAGAGAGAGTGAAAAATCCACATTCAAACCAAAATATCTGACTTCCTGTTGGTCAGAGCTAATGACTGTAAATTAGAAAGTTGTCCAGTTTAATGAGAACAATATGTGTACCTAGTTTGGTGACTGTAGGTTTGTCAAAAGGTGGTGCTATAGAGGCCCTCCTCCCCACCCATTTCTAAGGCTTTGCCCATTTCTACTATATGACAATCCTGACATGTGTCGAGTTTCATGCAATTTGAAGCATGCTAAGAGCCTCAAAAACACCCAAAACAAATATTGAAGTTTGATCTGTTGCTATGGCAACAGTGTTTAAAAAAAAAACCATCAAAAATCTTTTTACAGGTCTACATTCTCCATGTCTTGACATTATTTTAATGAAGTTTGAAGCAAATCGGGTAAAAATAAGAGGGTGATCTCAAAGCATTTTGAAAGTGACACACTTCTTGCTGCCAGTTGGTAGTGCTGTATCTTTGACTCACAATAGTCACATCCATGTGATCGGGCTCCTACAACAAACACACTGCTGAAGTTTCATAAAAATCAATCAATGTATGATAAAGTTATAACACACTTCCTGTTTCCCTTTTCTCACCATAAATTTGTTGCCTCGCCACGGCCAAACCGTTCGAGATATCAAAAATCTGCTCGCAATTTTACATCCTCAATGTCTTGACATCATGTTGACCAAGTTACTGAGTTTCATACTAATACATGCAAGCGTTTTTGATATATGGACCAAGTTTTCAGACCCCATTCAAGGGTGCGCCGTAGAGCCCCCCTGCCACACCCGGGTCCCTGCCTCTGCGGCGTCCTAATGACCGCATATTCCAATGTGTGTGCCAATTTTCAAGAGTTTTTGAGCATGTTAAGGCCCCCAATCTCAAACGGTTTGGCCGTGGCAAGGCAACGAATTTATGGCGAAAAAAGGGAAACAGGAAGTGTGTTATAACTTCTGCATACATTGATTGATTTTTATGAAACTTCAGCTGTGTGTTCGTTGTAGGAGCCCGATCACATGGATGTGACTATTGTGAGTCAAAGCTATAGCGCCACCAACCGGCAGCAAGAAGTGTGTCACTTTCAAAATGCTTTGAGATCAAGTTTTGCTTCAAACTTCATTAAAATAATAAACATGGTGAATGTAGACCTGTGAAAAGATTTTTTTATATTTTTCAAACACTGTTGCCATAGCGGCAGTTCAAACTTCAATATTTGTTTCGGATGTTTCTGAGGCTCTTAAAATGCTTCAAATTGCATGAAACTCGA
Organism: Hypophthalmichthys molitrix; assembly: GCA_037950675.1. Classification (NCBI taxonomy): domain Eukaryota; kingdom Metazoa; phylum Chordata; class Actinopteri; order Cypriniformes; family Xenocyprididae; genus Hypophthalmichthys; species Hypophthalmichthys molitrix. Next base: position 38,343,315 of record CM075494.1, read on the forward strand.
CACACGTCAGGATTGCCATCCAGTAGACATGGGCAAAGCCTTAAAAACGGCCGGGGAGGAGGGCCTCTATAGCACCACCTTTTGACAAAAGTAGGGGGTAAGTTTAACCTACAGTCACCAAACTCGGTACACATATTGTTCTCATTAAGCCCTACAACTTTCTAATTTACAGTCATTAGCTCTGACCAAAAGGAAGTCAGATATTTTGGTTTGAATGTGGATTTTTTACTCTCTCTCTCTCCTCCCCCCCTCCCCCCTCTGTGTGTGTGTCTCTATCTGTGTGTGTGTATGTGTTTTAAAATCTTGATTAGTGGTCTTTAACCCTTTTACTGATTACCCATTTATTGCTGAACTTTGAAATTCTGAACTGCAAATGATAACTTCACACTCATTTGAAATTGATCCATGACACTATATTGATATTAAAATCGTTCAGATTCTGTGATTTGGCCCTTTTTATTCATTTTATATTTTTATTTTTTCATAATTGCTGCTTGCAGCTTTATTTATTTATTTATTTTGTAATACCGTGTTTTAAACTTGGAACATTTTATTTCCATTAATAATTAAAGATTCACTTAATTAAAATGAGAGCATGCAGATGTAATATTTCAACATTTATATTTTAAAGTATATAGTATTGCAACTTTTATTCTGAGCTCACCATCTTCAAATCTGTCTGTGATTACATAAAGAAACAGATGAAACTGACAGACTAAATCCAGAAGAACTGTGGCCATGTCTCCAAGACGCTTGAAGAAGAGACACGGCCAAATCTTCTGGATTTAGTTTGTCTCAGTTTCATCTGTTTCTTCATGTAATCACAGACGGATTTGATGATGGTGAGATCAGATCTCAGTGTGGAGCACCGGCTGTTGTCAGACTCCTTGTGTATTCAAAAATCTCACTGGATTATTACAATTAATGGCAAAATGAATGTTTGGAAATGTAAACTGATATTTCCTACTGACACACGACAGCAAAAGATATAAATAACTGGCTTAAAACCTTTACTGTATAATATATATATATATATATATATATATATATATATATATATAATATACAGTGCTCAGCATAAATGAATACACCTCCTTTGAAAAGTAACATTTTAAACAATATCTCAATGAACACGAAAACAATTTCCAAAATGTTGACAAGACTAAGTTTAATATAACATCTGTTTAACTTGTAACATGAAAGTAAGGTTAATAATATAACTTAGAGAACAAAATTTTCAGTTTTACTCAAATTAGGGTGATGCAAAAATGAGTACACCCCACTGAAAGTCTCTGGAGCAAAGCTAAATTTTAGACTACAAATGTCTAATTTAACAAGAATTCAACTAATTATTCATTACACAGGTGTCCAGCAGACAGTTGACTATAAAAGGGTGTTAAAACCCTTTCCCATTTCATGCTGTCAGCAATGGCACCACATGTAAGAGAAATGTCACAAGACCTGAGAAAGAAAATACTTTCTTTACACCAGAAAGGTGAAGGCTACAAGAAGATCAGCAAAGCTTCATTTATCAGTCAGAATATTGTAGCAAAAGTGGTACAAAAATTTAAAAAGATGGAACTGCAACCATCTCACAGAGACATCCAGGTCGTCCACGGAAGTTAACACCTCGACAGGATCGTCTTCTGATGAGAAGGGTTGAAGAAAATCGGCATGCAAGTCCACTGCAGTTATCTAAAGAAGTAGAAAGCCAAACTGGGGTGACTATTTCCCGTGACACAATACGGCGTGCACTGCAGAGGAATGGCATGCAAGCCTCTCCTAAAGCCCAGGCACAAAAAAGCCCACCTAGAGTTTGCCAGGGCCCATTCTGACAAAGATGAAGACTACTGGGACTCTATTCGGTTGTTAAGTCTGACGTCACACGTCCAAACGGTCTGTCTCATACCACAAGAAAACAACAAACGGTGCTAATATACACACAATGCTACCAAAAAAATTATAATCATAACCTTTATCTCCATACCAAAATCCCAGATGGCCAGACAGTGATTCATCTTTTATAAATTGTTAAAATATTAATATCTGTAACGCTGTGAGCTCGGAGACTGTTGTGTAGACTGTAAGTATTTTAAATGTTTAACTTTAAAATGTTAAATGGTTATTATGAATAAATAGCGCTCATATACGGCCGTCGAGATGGCATTCTCAAGTGAAAAGAGTCGAGGCTTGGACCCGGAAATGGCGTTCCTTACGTCACGACTTAACAAGCGGATACTCTAGAGTGAAGAGACCAAGATAAATGTTTTTGGAACTAATGGCTTCAAAACTGTATGGCGTCGCAAAGGTGAGGAATACAAAGAAAAATGCATGGTGCCTACAGTGAAACATGGTGGTGTCAGTGTCCTTATGTGGGGCTGCATGAGTGCTGCTGGTGTCGGGGAGCTGCATTTCATTGATGGCATCATGAATTCACAGATGTACTGCTCTATACTGAAAGAGAAGATGTTACCATCACTCCGTGCCCTTGGTCGTCGTGCACTTTTCCAACATGACAATGATCCTAAACACATTTCTGAAGAAGAACAGGGTGAAAGTGTTTCAGTGGCTCCTGATCTGAACCCAATCAAACACCTATGGGGAATTCTGAAGAGACAAGTTGAGCATCACTCTCCATCCAGCATCCAGTCTCTAAAAGAAGTCATTTTTGAAGAATGGAAAAAGATGGATGTTGCAAAATGATTTGGAAAATTTGGAAAAAAAAATTGAAATTGTGTTCATTGAATGTCAAATGTTACTTTTCAAAGGGGTGTACTCAATTACGCTAAGCACTGTGTATATATATATATATATATATATATATATATATATCACTTCAAACTATATTATTTTTTATACATAAACATCTTACATACAAATCTGTCTTTAAAACTGCATTATGAAGATTAAAATATGTCAAAACACAAGATAAAGAGCCAGGTTTCTCTGTTATTGTCTCTGTTGACATCTCTGCAGTCTGACATTTCCTGAGTGAGCAGTATTGACAGATAATACGTTCCCTACAACACTGATTACATAAAGCCATTAATGACCTCTAGCGACACTGAACCACTACTGTCACACTACAAAAACTTTGCAGTATGCTATGCACAGATTACATAGTAGCCTATGCACATTTTGTGTATGCATATAGATTACCTAATGAATACTTAACAGAGCACAGCGATTGGTCTGTGCAGCGCCACTTCAAGTCGAACACACTGGCTGTGTCCGAAATCAAGTGTATCTGCAGGTTGGAGTAATGGGCGTGACAAAAGTTAGGGGCATGGAGAAAGGTCTTTATCATTAGTTGCAAAAGCTGTCAAGGTGTGGTTTAAGGTTAGGGGTTAGTTTCTGTTGCAGCAATTCACCTTTTGGGATGCCCATTACTCTGACTTGCAGCTATCCCTGTCTCTCTGAAATCACATACTGTAGGTACTTACTTTGGATAAGTAATTATTTAATGACCACTTAAAAAGTATGTTCTAAATAGTATGAGTATGTGAATGTAATTCAGACATATTACATTCACCATGTTGTCATTATCATGTGACCTACCAGCGTCAGTTATGTCACTTCACTGCCATTTATAAATCCTCTCCCCGTGGCCCCATGGGATAGTAAACTGTTTATCGTAAACACACTTCAGAATCTCACCGGAACTAGGTCATCCAGGTACTTTTTACCTTTTCTTTTATGAGTACTGTGAATTTAGACATACTTCTTTTGTCAAAAACTGTTTTTTGCCTACCATATAGTATGGAAGCATGTGATTTCAGATGCAGCCACCTTTTTTATTACACAAACATGATGAGGTCATGTGACTACAATGTAGCATACATCCATCCTGTTTTTCATTGCATTTTTCACTTGTCTGTATACAGTATATATGGTGCAGTAAGCTAGTATACTATTCCAAACATACTGCAGCCTGAGCATCATGTTTCTTTTCCCAGCATTCACTTGCCCTGCATAATCACTCCAGCAGCTGCTTCTAAATGCTGTGTTTGCACTGCTGTGCTCCAGCTGGCTTTCTAATATCTTCTGATAGCTTTACTCCAGCCAAATGGCATCATTATGAAACCTGTCAACACTAAAGTAAGTGTCTGCTTATTAGCAGCCAAGCTTTAAACCATTCTCTTAATTCTAATAGCTTAACGGCTCAATAGGATGTACCACTTTCTGACCACTAGAGGACATGGAAAGAACAATGATGAAGTTTCAACTTGTGAGAGTGGTCCACACTCACTGCTTTCAGTTTCTTGTGACTTTGAAGAGTCTTAAAGGATTGGTTCACTTTAAAATGTAAATTACCCCAAGCTTTATTCACCCTCAAGCCATCCTAGGTGTATTTGACTTTCTTCTTTCTGATGAACACAATCTGAGTTATAATAATATCCTGATGCTTCCAAGCTTTATAATGGCAGTGAATGGGACCAATGAGTATGAAGCTCAAGAAAGTGCGTCCATCCATCATAAACATACTCCACACGGCTCCGGGGGGTTAGTAAAGTCGTTCCGAAGCGAAGCGATGTGTTTGTGTAGGAAAAAAATCCATATTTAACAAGTTATAAAGTAAAATATCTAGCTTCAGCCAGACCGCCTTCCGTGTTTAACTTACGAAGAAAGTGTAACTGACATTGCGTAGGATGTAGCGTAAGCGTTTTGAACTGCGAGAGGCGTATTCAACTTTCTTCGTAAGTTAAATACAGAAGGCGGTCTGGCAGAAGCTAGATATTTTACTTTATAACTTGTTAAATATGAATATTTTTCTTACACAAATGCATCGCTTCACTTCAGAAGGCCTTTATTAACCCCCCGGAGCCGTGTGAAGTATGTTTTGCTCTGGATGGAAGCACTTTCTTCAGCTCATACTCGTTGATCCCATTCATTCCCATTATAAAGCTCAGATGCGTCAGGATATTTATTAATATAACTCCGATTGCGTTCATCAGAAAGAAAGAAAGTCATATACACCTAGGATGGCTTGAGGGTGAGTAAAGCTTGGGGTCATTTTACAAAAAAACATTTTTAACGTCACAGTGTTATCTAAGACAATATAAAAATTAAAAATACATAAATAAACAGCTTCATAAAGTAGAATCAATGTATCTTGGTAATGAATAGACACAGTAATTTGAAGGTTCAGAAATTGTGGTTTTAATGAAACGCAACATGAATTACAATATAACAAGTGAGCAAAAAATGAATTTAGTATATGACATTGTAAACTAAAATAATATGTGCAACTGCATTATTCATTAATCAGCAAAGAACAATTAGGTAAAAGGTTTTTTTGGTTTGTAACTTTTTTTCTTTTTATGAAAGCAATCAGCATGCTCACCGTACAGCTTAAGGGATGACAAATTAAAGTCAAACATGGCAATATTGAAATTTGACTTCAAATTACTATTAAAATTTGGGTGAGCTTTCATGCACCACAGTAAAAAAAAAAAAAAATAAATAAGGTTGCTAAAGTAACCAAAAACATTCACAACCAGTTTTACCTATTTAATCTCATCTCCAAATGAAACAAAATTGAATGATGACAAAAGAGGCGTTTTTTTTTTTTTTTTTTTTTTTTTTTTTTTTAGAATACACTAGGAAAATATTTAAAAAATGAAATAGGTTCAATTTTGATTTCACTTTGATATCAACAGTAAAATTTGGTGATGATCAAAACATTTGTTATTTGCAAAAAAAGTGTAAAATCAAAATGTGATGTGATGCAAAATAAAAGCGTCTGTCAAATGCATAATGTATTTTAGGCATGTAAAACTTTCCTTCAAAGGGCATTACATACTATAAATCATTGATAGAGGAACTAGACTCTTACTTTTTGGCAACTATGAGGCTGTGGTAGAGGGGCTTCACAATAATGTGCAGGTAGAGCGAGCTGTCAATGAGGTACTCGGATGCTCTACGCTGCAGGTCCGCTTCCAACAGAAAGTCTCCCGCCTCCTCTGTGCTCTGGTGGAAGTTGTAGACATGACGGACCACCACCTTCCCCTGCTTGCGGGCCGAAACAATGACAGTCTTTTGAAAGCTGACGCCAGCAAAGTCCGGGCTTGAGGTGGCAGGTGTGACGATGATCCGCGGACGCCCCCCATCAGTACGAGTGGGCTGCAAGGATCCCTGCTCTGGGTAAGCGGATCGCACGCTAAGAGGAAGCCAGCGCGGAGAAAAAAGAGCGTTCCACGTCACGCGTTTGCTGGCGTCATAACCGCTCGGTCCGAGCTGAGTCTGAAAGCTGAAGCTGCGGTCGTCTCGAGTAGGGTTGTTGATCACCCACGGGGAGCCCCATGCTGGAGACAGGTAGTTACGCGGCATGAAGAGGCTGCAGTTAACGTCGAAGTACTTTGCGAGCTGGACGGGTGAGGCTGCGTGGAACTGGAAGGCCAGGAAGAGCAGATCGCGTACGGATTCGTAATATTTCAACATCAGAGATGACTTCTTCTGCAGGTGGAACAAGTGTTGGGGTGATATCATGGCGTAACGTATTGCTTTGAGTGCGTTCTCGGCCGTCTCACCTGAAGGCTGGTTCTGGTTTATCCAGGCTTCCAGAGCTTCGTACAGCTCCAGTTCGCTCTGCAGAACCAGGTCTGAACGCTGCAAGAGAGAAAGAAGCAGTTCTTCGCTCACGGAGCTCCACTCGGCGCTCTGCAGAACCGATGACAGGTTCCAGGACAGATACTGCAGGCAGCTGTTCTGCAAGCTCACATCCCCGATCTGCGTGGCGTATTGGTACCAGCTCACTACGTGACCCGTAGGCGAATCGCTGGACAGGTGCTGGGTCATGTATTGGGTGAGGCCCTGCTGGAGGTCCCACACATGATACTTGCTGGCAAGCTTGTGTAAAGGAATGGCCTGGTTCAGACGCACTGTGATGTCACCGCAGTATAAGTACCTGCAGGGAAAGAAGTTGGGCTGTAAAAATTAACCTTCCCATTGACGCTTTACCAGAGATTACCCTGAAACTTTACCTTCATAACCTATGTAGACTGATAATGTAACACAACTGCTGCACTAAATGGTGCGCTAAAAGTCTTTTTCTCTATTCTTCATCGTCTCATTTATACGAAGACCCACACCTGACATGTGGGGGGGGAAAAATTTGTTTTTTGTGGCCACGAATTAAAGGGTTAATTCACCCAAAAATGAAAATTCTGTCATTAATTACTCACCCTCATGTTGTTTCACACCCTTAAGACCTTCGTTCATCTTCAGAACATAAATTTGAACATATTTTTGATAAAATCCGATGGCTCAGTGAGGCCTCCATTGACAGCAAGACAATTAACACTTTCAATGCCCAGAAAGCTACTAAAAACATATTTAAAACAGTTAATGTGACTACAGTGGTTCAACCTTAATGTTATGAAGTGACGAGAATACTTTTTGTGCGCCAAAAAAAACAAAATAACGACTTAATTCAACAATATCTAGTGATGAGCGATTTCAAAACACTGCTTCAAACTGCCAAAGTCATGTGATTTCAGAAAACGAGGCTTCGTTACGTCAAAAGTGTTTCGAAATTTCAGTGGTTCACCACTGGGGGGCATGACTTTGGCAGTTTGATACACGCTCTGAATCACTGAAAGATTCAAAACAAAAGATCTGTGAAGCATCATGAAGCAGTGTTTTAAAATCACCCATCACTAGATATTGTTGAATAAAGTCGCTATTTTGTTTTTTTGCCACACAAAAAAGTATTTTCGTCGATTCATAACATTATCATAGTCACATGAACTGTTTTAAATATGTCTTTAGTAGCTTTCTGGGCATCTGAAAGTTTTAATTGTCTTGCTGTCAATGCTGGCCTCACTGAGCCATCGGATTTCATCAAATATATCTTAATTTGTGTTCTGAAGATGAATGAAGGTCTTACGGGTGTGGAACAACATGAGGGTGAGTAATTAATGACAGAATTTTCATTTTTGGGTGAACTAATCCTTTAAGAATTTGTTCCTTCATTTTAAGCAAGTCGTGTGCACAATATAATAATTTGTTCCCTTAATTTAGTAAATCGTGGCCACATTGTACTAATTCATTTCCTTTAAATGAACTAAAACAAGAAAATGAAATATTACAACATGACCATGATTTAGTAAAACGATGGGAACAAATGAGTGAGGGAACAAATTAGTAAAACGTCCTTATGTATTAGTAAGTCGTAGGAACAAATTGGTGATTCATGGCCACGATATACATATTTGTTCTCGCATGTCATGTGCAGGCTTCGTACATTTATCTGACATGATGTGAGGCCTAGATGTAAGTAGAACCTGGAAATATTCATGATCTTTCACCATTGTTTCATTTAGACTGTCCATGTAATTCAGTTGCATTTGTTTTATCCTTAATTTTGTCATAAAATTCACTACTATAGTAAGCTATATATCAATGTATGTTATGGCTTGCTATTTAAATTTTATAATGGACCCCAGGAAGACTAACATTAGCTTTGTGGAGAGTAATTTTTAAACACGTGATTTAAATTTCCCTCCAAATGCGTTTTGTAAGGAGGCCCTAAAGGGACATGGTGATGGAAAAAACATATGAGGCAGGAGGAAAAATAAGTCAATGCTTTGGCGTTCCCTCGCAAAAACTTTTGGGTTCCGCAGACAAACTTTCGATTGCATAGAGCTCAAAAGCGAACGCAATGTTTCTCGGTGGAATGCAAAACATTTGCTAGAGAATGCAAAAGCATTGACAAATATTTTTTCCCTCATTTTTTCCTTCACCATGTCCCTTTAGGGGCTCTGTAGTTTTGTGGAAAATCTGTAAAATAAAATAAAAAGTAAAAAAAATAAATAAATAAAATACAAAATAAAATAAAAAAACAATAGTTAATAAAATTATTTTGTTGTAAATCTACTATGTAAAATAAAATAAAAAACAACTGAATCTATATTTTTTGTTGAAAATCTACAATATATATTAAAAAATAAAAAAAAACAAAAAATAATAGAAAGCGTAAAATAACAAACAAAATGTGGCACCTTGCCTATTACTAGATGCAAAATTTGTATTTCTTTTAAATTAATCTTTTGTAACAGTACTTCACAGTACAAATCAAGTCGAGAACCTAACATAACCTAACAAAATGAGATCATTACGAGATCACAATACATTATCTACCAAAGTCAACTAAAAGGCAAACACATTACATCATAGACTTTTTCCCAGAAACCCCAGTTAGTTGCTGCCAGTTAGTAGAGTGTTATGGCTTATTGATTATAGATTTAAGCTGGTAACTGAAAGTTTGTAGGTTCAAGGGTAAAGCATGAGCAGTCACCTCAATCACAGGTTGCTCCAAGGGCATTGCAAATCACTCTGTATAAAAATTTGCTAAATGACCCATTAGCAATGAATCACTTACCTAATGAACTTATCAAAGACAGCTGCACAGTCAGGCGTCTCTCTGAGGACCATCGTAGTGGAGTTACGGGTCTGTAGGAGCTCGTCAAAAACGTCGCTCTGTAGGGTCAACACCAGCGAGTGGACCTGGATCACCTTCACCTCGTCCGTGTTCAAGGTCTGAACGCGTAGGATCACGTCACTGCCGTTCCCCTGGGTCAGCAGGGCCTCCATGCGCTGCACCAGTGCCATTGAATGATTCAGCGTGGTAGCACTGTTCTCCAACACCACATCTGGCTTCAGTGCAGCTGATGGACAGAAATGCCACATTTGTGAGAGGATTTGGGGCTATGAAAGAGGGGAACTAAAGAAAAGAGGCTGCACATAGTGTCATTTTAACTTCAGAAGAGCAACAAACAGTTTTTGCACATTCAAAAACAAGGGTTCTTGCATACATTTGCACTGCATATTTGATCGGTTATTGAATATGTATGAATAAATCTCTCAGAGATTCACATTCGCAGCAATTCTTACCCTGAATATTCATCATTTCAAAATCATAAAAGTAATCATTGTCACATAATATATTAAGTATTAGAGCAATTTTATTACATTTCAGCTTCCAAAGGCACTTTTGGTGTCAAAGAGCCAAAGAAAAGGAGAAAAACATACAAGCCTGAATACAAAATCACAAGAAAGACCTTGTTAATGAAAGGCTCTGACTGCTGCTCACTGCTCTTGAAGTCATGTGACACATTCACTCGCGCCTGACAGTATAATCAGTTAAGTCGTTTGAAAGATACTGCATTTCCTGTAAAGATGGTGACTTCTCTTGTAAATGCAACTGAACTGTGCAACATTGAGTCTGCATATATAAAGAAATATTTTACAGATGATTATGTTTTTTTTAATGTTAAATACTAAAAACAAGGCCAGGAAAAATGACAATTTATCATGTAGTGTCTTCTCTCATAACATACAAAAATATATATGGCTATTCCAGCAGCTACTAAAAAATCTATGATCTTACCTCCTACACAAAGTGCAACACAAAGGTTAGCCATGCAGACCATGGCTGGAACGCTTCCTCCAGAGTTCACCATGTCTCGTCCTGTATTAGTGTCGTCTTTCTTTCTTTTGGATGCCTTTTTTCCACCCCAATCTCTCTCTCAGTATGTGCTGCCCAGGCTCCCTGCCCCACACTCTTTATGTAGGACGTTGGCACATTGCTGAGCATCTCTCAGCCTCATGAAGCCCATTGATTGGTGGAATCCGGCTGGGCCGTTGCCATGACAACCGCTTTGATTGTGAGTTTCTCCTCTTTCGACGTTACATGATATCGATCTGTGGCACTGGGCTGCGTGTTTGGACTGAAGTGGGCGTCTGGAGTGGGATGCGGTCTACACATGGGGTCTATTGTTACTGTATTAGCACAAATAATGGAAAAGAATACACTGGAAGATGAATATTATTGCACATTGTTCACAATGTTGGATTTCACAGAGGATATCTATTTAGTAATATCTTAACTGACTGGGTGGCTAAACACCCATTCTATGCAATTTAATAGATTTAATACAATTAAAGTTGAAAGGGAAAGCATGAAACCACCTAAAAACAAAGTTCAGTTCTATAACAAACTAAAATGTTGTATATTTGTAGTTTTATAAATATATATATATATATATATATATATATATATATATATATATATATATATATATATATAATAGCTGCAAGCAGCAATTAACGGGGCTCAAGCGCTTTAAGCCATTTAAGCACATGCGTAAAAAGGTATTGTTGCCTGTAACCATCTCGATCATACATGGAAAAGACCATTTACAGCCAAAACAGGCAATGTATGATTTAAAGCTTTTTAACAGTTATCTAGGTTGAGCCAAAAACCTAGGACTTGTTCATAAACATAGGTTTTTGAAATAATCTCCAATATTTAACGAACGATTCGATTGACAGCGGTGGTCCTAGAGGCAATGTTGCTCAGAATGAGGAGTTCTACCATGTGGTATGAATGTCTTGGGCATGTGCGAAAAATCGTGCAATATTCAATTCTTTACGGATGTAAAAAATGCAAAGGCGCCCCCCAGTGGTTGATTTCTTTCCAATTTCTCACAGGTTTCTAGGGCCATAAGTCAAACAGGCCCAGCGAGTTTCGTTCTGAACGGCCTCCATTAACCTTGTCTGACAGCAGTTTGAAATTCATTCGCTGATGCCGTGTTTTTCGAAATATGCGAATGTCCTCATAGATATTTGCGGCACCTTGGACAAAAACACTGCATGCCAGTTTTCAAGTCAAATTGGACTGACTGTTGTGTAGCTATAGCCTTTTTGTGTTTTTTTTTCGTCACGTCCTTTTTCACATGACCACAGACAGAGCCCAGCCCGTACATTGGTGAACCGAGGTGAAATTATCATATTTTGTTCAAGAGGGATAGCCGTTTTAATAAAAGTGGCCATGCCACGTAAATCAAAATTTAGAAAAAATTTTTCGATCATTATTGACAGTCAGGCTCTGTACTGGTTTGGTTCCGATAGGGCAAAAAAACCTAGGACTAGTTCGCAAAAATAGGTTTTTCGAAAAATCCAACATACCGAAAATTTCGCCAGGGTGACAATCAGAGCCAAAGATTCCAACATTGTAAGAGCCAAATGTAATTTTTAACCACTAGATGGCGGTGTGGACTGGGAGGAGTCAGTTTAGGTTATATGTTATTTAAACTTCTCAATTACCTTGTAGGGGGCAGGAAATCATGGTTCTTACCATATCACAGATTCGTAGAGCCATGAAACCATAATATTATAAAGCGACAAAATACTTTTTGTGCGCCAAAAAAAACAAAAAAACTTTTAAACAATATCTAGTGATGGCCGATTTCAAAACACTGTTTCATGAAGCTTTGAAGTTTTACAAATCTTTTGTTTCAAATCAGTTGTTTGGAGCGCCAAAGTCACATGATTTCAGCAGTTTGGTAGTTTGATACACGATCCGAATCACTGATTCGAAACAAAAGATTCGTAAAGCTTCAAAGCAGTGTTTTAAAATCGTCCATCACGAGATATTCTCACAAAAAGTATTCTCGTCGCTTTATAATATTAAGGTTGAACCACTGTAGTCACATGAACTGTTTTAAATATGTTTTGAGTACCTTTCTGGATCTTAAGAAGTTCAGTGGCGTTGCTGGTAATGGAGGCCTCACTGAGCCATTGGATTTCATCAAAAATATCTTAATTTGTGTTCTAAAGATGAATGAAGGTCTTACCGGTGTAGAACAACATGAGGGTAAGTAATTAATGACAATTTTCATTTTTGGGTAAACTAACCCTTTAATGTAAGCTGCAATTTATTTCATTAAATGAACACAAAGCAAGAAACGGATCTCTGCTTGGACAATGTTTTTATTTCCAACATACAAGTGAAGAACATCTTATCACCTGTTCCTGGGCAGACAGAAAGCCACAACAAACAATATAAGACAGTGTTTTGAGGAGGAGTTATGAGCCATTACGTACTTGTGCCACCACTAAGCCGATTGGGGCGAACCTTGGTGGTGTTGTATGTAGACGGTGTGAGTACTACCATCCCTCAATGTTTTAAGTCTCTGACTTACGGATTGGTCTGCCCAATCACTTTTAGGGTAGAATGCTGATCTTTGGAAATTCTAACAATTACAATAGAGTTTCTGTATGCTTTTTCATCCTCCAGATGAAAAACTTTTGCTTTAATTAATAGAACATCTCTAGCTGCAGTTTCAGGTATCATTTACTGCATGTCTGTACTGCGCAATGGTGCAAGATGACAATAAACTGCCTAAATTTGTATTATAATACCAGATAAGCCTTTCTTTTTCAAATGACTATGTTTTGTTTCAGAGTATTAATGGAGCAAATGCATATGAACTCACTATACATTATATAAAAGTGTATAATGTAACATTTTATTTTTGCCTTTTATACAGTCCTGCTACATCCACTTGTAAATATTTCACAGCAAAATTCATCAATATGGCATTGCTGACCAGCAGAGGTAGCACAAATGTATACATTTAGATATAATAGAACACTATATAATACAAAGAGCAGAGCATCATGTGGAGGTCATGGCAGCCCTGTCCCGCTCTTGTTTGTCTCTCTGCTGCTGCTTCATCTGTCTGTACAGCTGCACCACTCTCTCCCGCTCCTCTTCCATTATCCTCTTCTTCGCCATAGAGGGTTTGGTTACCGACACAGGACTGTGACCCAGGAGAGAGTTCAGGAGAAGACCTTTGGATGCCCCCTTGAGGTCAAATCAGGATGGGAATTATGAACAAAATGCATTTTAATTAGGATTTTAAAAAGGAGTAGATGCACATAAACAGTTTACCTGGGGTTTGATTGTGGCTTTCCTTGGTTTAACACTCAGTGATGGAGGAGCCATGGCAACCTCTCCAAATGGTACCTCATCTACGAGGAAGAGAAATGATGCTCAGGATATCATTTACATATATATAAAATGCATCATATCTTTTCATATATTATATCTCATTTATACCTTTAAACATCTCCTCCTCTTCACGCTCCTCTTGCTGGTTTAACTTCTTTTTCTGCTGCCGTAGTTTCCCTTTATTTAGCCTAAAATAAAGCAAAATACACTTTAACGCACTATAGCAGTGTTTGAAATTACTATAATCTTTATTTAAGTCAAGCGTGTGTGGACACGCGTGTTTTGCATGATTATTAAATGCAATTGTGATCGAATTGATTGGTTTGACAGGCTTAATCATTTAAATGAGCAACAACAATTAATTAATTAGCAATAAACGCCATGAAAAAGAAGTCCTAAATGGACATGGTGATAAATGAGATCGGAGAAAAAAATATATACATTTCCATGCTTATACGTTCCCCTGAGAAAATTTGTGTTTCTCGCAAAACTTTCAAGTTTCCCTCGTTTGTTTTGTGAGCAAACAAAGTTTTTCTGGGGAACACAAAGGTTTTGTGAGGAAATGCAAAGATTTTGCAAGTGAACGAAAAGTTTCTCAGGGAAACACAAAAATATTTGGGTAATAATTTAATTAAAAGTCTTTAATGCAGTATAAAGGTATCCATAATGTACATTATAATGCATCATATCTTTTCATAAATAATTGTGACCAAAGTTAAAATGCATTATAATTAATATTTGCAGATTCCTTGTTAAATCTGAAATTGGTTGTCTGTGAAGTGTTTTGATGCATCATACTTTTTAAAGGTGTAACAATGAATAAATAAGTATTATAATGTATTATAACTGTGGTTACAATTATTCATGAGATCATACAATGCATTATAAGATTCATTACAAGGCATTAAAATACTTTTCTAAAGCATTTTTATATATATATATATATATATATATATATATATATATATATATATATATGGCTCTGTATGAATGTCCCTACTTTGCAGTTTGAGCGTTAATCAGTAATGCATGTCAAACTAACCAATTCTTTTTAGTCGATTTCTTTTCCTCTGTCTTCTCTTCTTTCTGTAGCTCGACCTCTGGCTGCCGCTCTAGCTGGTTGTTTGTGAGGAAGAGGACATGCTCAGTCTCTTGGGTCATGCGGTGGATGTAAGCTTTTTCTGACTCCTGTCGCCCTCTGCGGAAGTGTGGGATAGGAATATCTCCTGAGACCATCACTGGCTTAGAGGCTAAAACAAGAGGCATATATAAACATACAGCAAGATGTCCCTTCCTCCGCTGCCCTTGCCATTGGCTGTGTCCTTGAGCAATATTTGTGGGTCATTAGCTTTTCACTGCTTGCAGAACCCAGACGGCAGTGGGGTGATGCCGCCCACATGATGCGTAATGTACCTCAATTTTCAATCAACTGCCAAAATACATGCAATTCTTTTAGAAGAATTCTAATCTTGCATAAATGGGTAACAATTATTTGTAATGACAAAAATAAATATCTTGAAAGTTTAAAAATTTAGTGCGAAATTAACTGCTTCAAAAAACACTACTGGTCGTCTAGGCATGACAATAATTTGATTGACATATCATTAACACTTTCATTATCAATAACATCACTACCAATCTTCAAGCCGCTAATGAATGATGCCATATTTTTATTTTACAGAATGTCACGTTTTTGGAGCTTCCATTAATAAATTAATAACCAGTGACAGATTCAACCCAACTCCTGACAGATTTAACATTTTAAGCAGCTGGTATTCCAGTTATATGATAAAATGTCCAATACGAGTAATGCAATTTAATTGAACATTACAATGACCATACCGACTTTTTAAAAAGTTATCTACATTTATAAAAAGAAATTACAGAGACTTATTGAAAGGTGATCATTTCAAAATTAAATATTACAAATGATCTACAGTATGTATATGGGTCTGCTTTGATTGTGTAGTACAAGCTGCATAATGTATTTACCAACTTATTTTTCAAAAATTGTGTAAGATTGGCAGTACCTTTTTTCCTTTTCTGGGAGCCTTGTTTCATCATCTCTTTACTCTTCATGATTTCACGCAAACGACGAGGAATCTGCTGGAGGTGATCGTCTGATGCAGGATCAGCATGTTTCTTTGACTTCTTTGTACTAATAAAAGACAAGTTGTATCTTACAAAATTGATGATGTTTAATTTAAAAAAATGATGGAACTGTGAAGAAACAAAATTGAGCTATTAAAAAGACAAAGCAACAAAATGGTTTTCTATAATAACTCTCGGCCATTGAGATTTGATTACAGGCAAAAAAAGCACTTTTTTTAAAAATGTTTAAGAAAAATCTACAATTGATATTTAAATTATTAAAATATAACTAAAACATATCATTTCAGAACTATGAAACCAGAGGAGGACTGGTCCCCCGAATGAGCCTGGTTTCTCCAAAGGTTTTTTTCTCCATTTTAACACCTGGTTGCCACCTGATGTCACCTGTTGGAGTTTGGGTTCCTTGCCGCCGTCGCCTTTGGCTTGCTTAGTTGGGGACACTTGACATTTGATATTCAACAGTGTTTTGATCTGCCTGCATTGACACCATTGCATGCGAACTGAACTGAGCTGGATGATGACATCACTGTTTACTCCAGTGCTGATAGAGAAATTAACTAAATTAATAACTATTGATTCTTACAACGGAATGAATCAATACTGAATTTACTTAAGATGGACAATGACACCATTTTCTTTAAGAGCTGCTGTGCAGTCAAAAATTATAAACCAGTTATCACTGTAAAGCTGCTTTGACACAATCTGCATTGTAAAAAGCGCTATATAAATAAAGGTGACTTGAATTGAAATGAAATAAAATATAATTTCAGAACTATGCTTTTATAAGTGTCAGACAACCCAAATACATTTTACAGTCATTCATATTTACGAATAAAGTGGCATTTTCAGGTGTTGGACACAAACTTTTCAGAACACACAGTGGAGATTAATACATTTTGCTGTGAAATTTAGGCAGTGTGGAATATACAATGATATATTTAGGCAGTGTAGCCTAATAAGAAATCCTGAAAGATGCAAAGTTACCCAAGTTCCCGAATAAAATACTCTCCGCACTGTGAACGGTCTTAACCATTTTCTGTCAATCCATGATATATATATGGTTAAACTTAATCAATTATTCCATAGTCTACTAGTTAATTTGGTTATTTACCAGTTGAAATGATTTTCAGACATAGCCACAAATCTTTCTGAAACGCCGTTACTGAAGAAGCATTAAGTCTCTGATTTACCTGAAATGCTTCTCATTCTTCTGTTGTTTGAGTTGTTTTTCTGGTTTCATTGTGCACTTTTATCTAAATTGCGTTTTCCCCAGTTGACTGTAAACTCATGTGGTGTGTTGTTCCTGCTCGACTTCCTCTGCGCTGCTGAGATCAGCGTCACATCAGCGCGTTACTGCCACTCACTGGATGATGTATGAACTCACTCCGTACTCGAGGGTTCTGAGGTAAATCATGTTTGCGATTTAGTCCAGTCAAAAGCAATTTTTTTCAATTATTATTGAGTTTCTTGTCGGTGCCTATTCCTAACTTCCAAAGTAAGTATCCAAAGTTCATGAACGTATTTCTCTTACGTTTATTTCCTTCGTGTTTTCCTGTTTCCATGGCTGTGGCGATTACCGCCAATATTACTACTCAGGACGGCCACCGTAGTAACAGCTATGTCAGGTATGATCATTATTAATTAAATTATTATTAATTAATTACCTTAATTA
The DNA here is from genome assembly GCA_037950675.1 of Hypophthalmichthys molitrix. Classification (NCBI taxonomy): domain Eukaryota; kingdom Metazoa; phylum Chordata; class Actinopteri; order Cypriniformes; family Xenocyprididae; genus Hypophthalmichthys; species Hypophthalmichthys molitrix. The sequence continues at coordinate 38,360,897 of CM075494.1, forward strand.
TTTACATAATGTTACAGTTAATGTACTTTTTCATGAACACACCTTGATAAGACACCTCTGTTTTAGGTCCCTTCTTAATCAGTCGTGGCTAGATGTTAATAACTAATATCGTCGTACATTAGTTATATTCTAATATTTTAGAATATTATTTTAATAGTACATTAGTTCCATACTTTTCTTGACTTTGTTGACCTGTCTTTCTGGACTTCTCCAAATCACTTACTTCCCCTTTCCTTTATTTCTACAGCTGTTGGTTCAAACATTTACTTTGACTTTTCTTTACCACACATTTCCTTCTGTAGTACATCCACATCAGTTAGAAATTCAGATTTTGAACATATGGTTTCAAATTAACATCATAGGTTGCTCTCTTCTTAGGCCCTGTTTACATCTGGTATTAAAGGATTAGTTCACTTTGAAATGAAAATTAGCCCAAGCTTTACTCACCCTCAAGCCATCCTAGGTATATATGACTTTCTTCTTTCTGATGAACATAATTGCATTAATATTAATAAATATCCTGACGCATCCGAGCTTTATAATGGCAGTGATAGGGTTCAGTGAGTATGAGCTGAAGAAAGTGCTTCCATCCACATCCATCAATCATAAATATGTACTCCACATGGCACCGGAGGGTTAATAAAGACCTTCTGAAGCGAAACAATGCATTTGTGTAAAAAAATATGCATATTTATCAAGTTATGAAGTCAAATATCTAGCTACTGCCAGACCACCTTCCATATACAGGTTACGAAGAAAGTGTAAACTGGCGTCGCGTCAATTACACTTTTTCTGTAAGTTTAATAGGGAAGGTGCATGACGTAGCGTAAGCTTTGTGAACTGCAAGAGGTTTATACTTTCTGCATACGCTGAATACGGAAGGCGGTCTGGCGGAAGCTCGATACTTGACTTCATATCTTGTTTAAATATGGATTTTTTTTTTTTTTTTTTACACAAATGTATCGCTTCAGAAGGCCTTTATTAACACTCCGGAGCCATGTGGAGTACATATTTATGATGGGTGCATGTGGATGCAAGCACTTTCTTCAGCTCATACTTATTGAACCCTATCGCTGCCATTATAAAGCCAGAATGCGTCAGGATATTTATTAATATTTCTTTGATTGTGTCTCTTTTGTCCACTTGCAACCACTTCTGTTCTGATTTCTTTGAGGGAAGGGTTAATGGGCGGGTAAATGTATGTTTTTTCAGATCTGTCAATCTAATAGACAAAATACATTTGCACAATTTATGAACACGCACGGAGACAACGGAAGAACATATGTGGTATGGGTTCATGACCAACTGAGCTGACAAAGCTTAGGAATATACAATGGTATATTTAAGTGATGTCATCTGGGAAAATTGACTTAAATGTCTTGGACAACTTCTTTTATATAGGCTTTATCCTGAAGCTTTCACCTAACCCAGGCTCATGCCTTCAGCTTCTGTGTTTAAATATAGGAATAATAAATAAATGACTGAAACTCTGTAATTGTAAATATTGCACATAATACAAGGTGTTTTCCAGGCAATGTTATATGAGGGAAAAGTAAAAGCTGCATTTTGCAAAGGTGTAGCTATCACCACAAGATTGGTTCAATAAACCGGGTTCCACTTTTACTGTTACTTTAGTTTTATTTTCCAAAGCCTATACACTCCAAACTCAGGCTCATTTTAACAGCCTCTCAAAACCAGCTGACTAAACCTTTCCATGAGCTGGGGACACCCGGACGACCCTCAGTCTCCACCTGAGGGAACAACACGTTCTTTGAGTCCAGAGAGCGGACAGACGGATTGTTGACACATTCAGAATGGCCTGACTCACCGTTTCCTGAGAAAGCTCCACTCCCAGGTACCCACAGTGACCTGCCCGCATAGCAGCATCTTTGTGACCTGTTTACATGCTTGTTCCCACAAATGTACTGCATTTTTATACTGTATTTTAAAATGCATAACACTGATTTCCTGGATTTTTTTTAGTGCTGAACTGGCTGTCATTTAGGAAAGGTCACATCTTTGTGGTCAGGTGGTGCTGAGAAGAGTTGAGAAGAAACAAATGCTTCAATAACACGTGAAGAGACCTAAACAGGAATTATCCTATGCTTTCTGTCAAAATAATTTATGACATAACTTAGGGGCACATTCCATGAGGGGTCACCCATCTCGTTGGGAAGCACCGGTGAGGAAGAGGAAACAAACACCATAAGGGATCATCCAGTTTCACCCATGCTAATCCAAGTTTGGCATGGGTTTTTACGACTGGCGGAGCACTTGTGAGAGTGATATGTCTGGGTGGTGGTGTATTTAGACATACTGGTTTATGGTTTTAAACATTAGCTCAGAGCTCATTCAGAACTTATATTATGTGACTAACATTGTTATCCATATGCAGAGACCTGCGAGGCACCCCTGAAAGAGAGGCGCTCACTACCTTACTTCTGTGGGTGATGAGCTAATGTTTGTGCCAAAGAGAAAGATTCCTCCACAAATCTGATGATTTTCTGAAATGGACCTCTTTGACCCTGGTTGTTTAAAGGGGTTATGAAATAGATTTTTTTTATTATTTTATGTTTTCTGAGGTGCACTTATAATGTTAATATGATTTTTACATCAAATTATTCATTTTGAATTTAACTGTAATTACTGGTTTAAAAGTGAAATACGTTACTCACAGTTTGCGGGGTCCTTGTTGATTCCAGAACAGCTGATTCCTGATCTTTGAGCAAAAGTTTTTGGGCAGATCCACTATCATATTTCGACTTGTTCTAAAAACAATCGCTGGTAAAATGTACAGTATAAACACGCAAGTCAGCACTGACATGACTAGGACGTCTGTTAAAAAAAAACTGAATCCATTTTTTTCTGACATCGGGATCCTTCGGCAGCTTATGCAAAGATGATGTTTTTCCACAGCCAGGAACAACACAACGTATGGGTGGCATCGCAATCTTGTTATTATCACAATCTTATCATAAACAATCTCATTGAATGAACATCAGCGGGTGGGGACAATGATGCAATGATGTAAAAGTAGCCGTTGACAGGAGAAAGGTACTTCATGACATCACTTGTCTCTTAATGTAATCTTTGGGTGTGCTCACACTAGGCTCTCTGAACCGTGCCCGAGCACGTTTGACCCTCAAAGCCCGGTTCGTTTGACTAGTGTGATCGCTCTGTACTGTGCCTGGGCGTGGTTCGTTTAGCCGTCCCTGGCCTGCTTGGAAGAGGTGGGCCAGAGCACGGTTCAGTTGGGCTTGGGCACGGTTCGCATGCAGTGTGAGCGCTAACCGTGCCGTAGCACGGAACAGTTACTACTTTTGTGTCCGCTACTGTCATCATTACGACGGCAAACATCTTTATTACTACTTGGATAGTACACTTTTTAATTCATGTAATTAATTTGAGTGTATTTGGGTTTATAATGGGTCTGGTTCTCACCTTATTGATGAACAGGAATTGTAGTTTGCGAGTAAAGCTGCAAATTCCAACATTAACACCAGCTGCTTTCGTAATAATCCTCTAATACGTGCAAGTGAAAATCGCTGCGTGGCGTAAATGATAAATTTATTAGGTAATCTTATCAAAAGTGCTTTTCTTCCTGATCCTGTTTTCTTCCATACAAAAAGTTGCATCGTATATGATGTAAGCGTGCTCCGGCCCGGAACGTTAAATGAGTGCAATATGAGTGCATGCCAGCGGGGGAGTGGGGAGGGGGGACAGCTTAGGCTCAGTTCAAGGCAACCGTGCCTAGTGTAAGTACTTAAAGGGTTAGTTCACCCAAAAATGAAAATTCTGTCATTTATTACTCACCCTCATGTCGTTCCACACCCGTAAGACCTTCGTTAATCTTCGGAACGCAAATTAAGATATTTTTGTTGAAATCCGATGGCTCCGTGAGGCCTGCATAGGGAGCAATGACATTTCCTTTCTCAAGATCCATAAAGGAACATATTTAAAAACATATTCTAAAAACATATTTAAATCAGTTCATGTGAGTACAGTGGTTCAATATTAATATTATAAAGAGACGAGAATATTTTTGGTGCGGCAAAATAACGACTTATATAGTGATGGCCAATTTCAAAACACTGCTTCAGGAAGCTTCGGAGCATAATGAATCAGCGTGTCGATTCAGCGGTTCAGAGCGCCAAAGTCACGTGATTTCAGCAGTTTGACGGTTTGACACACGATCTGAATCATGATTCGATACTCTGATTCATTATGCTCCGAAGCTTCCTGAAGCAGTGTTTTGAAATCGGCCATCACTAAATAAGTCGTTACTTTGTTTTTTTGGCGCACCAAAAATATTCTCCTCGCTTTATAATATTAATATTGAACCACTGTACTCACATGAACTGATTTAAATATGTTTTTAGTACATAAATGGATCTTGAGAGAGGAAATGTCATTGCTGGCTATGCAGGCCTCACTGAGTCATGGGATTTCAACAAAAATATCTTAATTTGTGTTCCGAAGATTAACAAAGGTCTTACGGGTGTGGAACGGCATGAGGGTGAGTAATAAATGACATTATTTTCATTTTTGGGTGAACTAACCCTTTAATCTCTGTCCCTTTGAGACAGCATTGAGTCATGGACAGCAAGGTACTTGCACAGTGACAGAGTCTGTAGTGACAGTATGAGTCACTAAGTTAACAATAACCAAGAAAAATGTAGTTTTGTCTAGAACAATCTTAGCTCAAACAAAACTGTTGGATATTTACTGCCAGCTCAACGTCTCCACTGGGAATCACAGTAGTGCTCTGGAAATGAACCTTTAGGTACAAGAAGATTAGCATGAGTAGACTTTGAGTCACACACAGAAAAAACTCCACATTTTGCACTTGAACAGTTTTTAGACAAAGCAAAGAAAATATGTTGTGAGAGCTACTATACAGAAGATATTGAAACTAGTTAAGTATAAATACAAACATGAAACAAATAAAGCCACTAGAGCCCATTATTTTGCAATTCAGACTGGGGCCTCTAGTGGTGCAGAATTTGCAAACTTCACCTTTAACTTCTGAAGGACCTCATGTCCATTCTGGATTTAGATATCCACAGGAATGCTTTAACCGAGTCAGCTTTGCTTGCTGCGCAAATAATAAATATACCCCAATGCCAGCAGCTACATTTAAATGGATTCCTTATCACTGGCAGTGGCTTCCTTTCATAAAATTATTTTATTTCTAAAATAATCTTGAGCTAATATTTACAGATTCTAAAGAAGGCACTTGTGGTGAAGGAGAGCACAAGATGAGCCTTAGCTCAGAATTAAGCCTCCAGATACCACATGGCTCCAAAACGGATGAAACTGGCCAGTGACGCAAATCCTGAGAGACAGTGTGCAATCCAAGACATTGCCACATATTTCCCTCCTCCGTGTGTCTTTCTCTTCTATTTAATTTTCTCTTTTAATAGGATTTCTCAGAAGTGAATGCAATGTGTCATTATGTTACAATACAGCTTCCTTAAATAGCATCATCATGCATCTTTGTTTATTTGTGTATGGATACAGTGCTCCTAAACGTGGACACTAAAGTCACAATTAAGAATCTTTAAATGTCTTTGCATTATTATAAAAAATATTAAAACAAGGGGCTTTTTTCTTTCAAAATATATTGCACAAACATTTTTCAGTGGAAAAAAATCACAAAATGAAGTTTCAAACTATGAAGCAATAGATATATGTATATTCTTATGTATAGTTTATATGTATATGCATGCAGATGTTCAAAATGAAGATAAAAAGTCTTGGACATTTTGGTTGTCAAAGTTTGTCGAACATGTTCATGTGAACTTAAGGGGGACTGACATAAAATGATCCACAACAACAACAAAAAAACTTTGAGACCAGTTGGTTAAAATGTTTGAAAAAGTGACAAAAAAAAGTGAAGTTAGCTCTAAGAAAAGCTCTAGCATCATTTGTTTGCACATGCCACTTGGTTTGATAATTTGTGTCTAATGCAGTGAAATTGAGACATTTTTAAGTGTGGCTTACAGTAAGTATCTAAAAGTGTCCAAATACTTTTTGGGGCCACTGTATATGCTGTTGATTTACATGTATACGTCTTTAAGATGAAGTGATGATTACCAAACATAGGAGGCTGACATTAGCATTGATTGATCATCTTGCTATAAAGGTAGTACCTTCACTACTCCATTATTCAGCATACTCAGAGGCACCAGGAAGGTTATTGGTAATAAATAGTTGTTGTCACTGTGTGAGGTCTCGGGGAAATGATACCTCTGTGTGTGTCCTCTCACATTTACATGCACTCATATTCACATTCCAGGTTTCATACAGACTGTGCAGAGGCCCTGGAGCCAGGATGTCTTGACCAGAGTCTCATGTCCACTGTCCAGTGTCCACTGTTCCTGTCTAGGATAGGCCAAAGCCAACCGCAGGGAGAGAGAAAAAAATGTGTATCAGCAGAATGAAAAGAGATGCAATGAAAGTGGGAGGATTTACACAACATCACCATAGAATCACAGCAGAAATTACACACTTCACCTTCAAGTGTGTAATTTCTGTGCCGCACCAAACAGAATTGCAAAAAAATAATGACTGTTTTGAAACCGTTTTCCCTGTCTGACCCTCAAATTGCCTAGAAAATACCTGTGCCTTTGTATTATATGATGTTAAAGTTTTGTTTGAAAGGGTACAAAATAGAGTCACCATTATAAGGTTCCCATGATCTGTCACCAGCAGGAAGCCAGTGTCTACAATCTGTCTACAATCTTTGAAGGCACCCTTCACGGTAAGCATTGCCCAATTCGCCACCTCGCAATTATGGTCTGTAGGAACAAGTTTCTTAAAATGCAACAAGTGTAATTTTGCCAGGTCACCAGGTCAAATAGTACAATTCTGTCTCTGATTTCCACAATGAACATATAAAGTTGAAATGTAAATAGATTCTGAATTCAAATAACTGTTCAAACCTCAATAATCAATACATGGGGTGTATGCTGACAGTGATGTAGTTGTTCAAAGTAAACACTTATTCCAAAGGACAGTGGGTTGACTTTGCCCCTATAAGAGGATGTGCCAGATAGTGAATTAGTAGTGGCACATTTCCATGGGCAAATTGGACATAATTGAGAGGCTTTTTGTCTTACAGAATGCTTTCTTGAATGCCATTTAGATACTGCTTTAACCTCCGAGCTACTCCCATGATTGGATGTCAAGTAATTCTTATACAGTTTTCTAATGGATTCCTCTAACAAATCTTACCTAGTTTCCAACAAATTATAGGATTATTTGTAGTTGGCCATAGGTAACATGATGCTACAGGAGTGGTTGGGATAGAGTAAGGAGAAAAAATTTATTCAATGTAAAACAATCAGACGTATTGTCCTATACTGTGCAGGGGTGGGGAACTTTTCTTTTTTACCTGAAACCTTATCTAAATTATTTACTTAAAGGGGGGGTATAATGCTATTTCATGTATTCTGACTTATTTACACTGTTAGAGAGTTGGATTCTCATGCTAAACATGGCAAAAGTTTCAAAACAGGAGTTGGACGTATGACAGAGTATTTCAGTGCCAAAAATACTCTTCGAAATCCTCATAAACTTCGCTGTCTTTTTTTCGAGTATGTGCCTGTGTGACATCAGAAAGGTCAGAATTCTTTGTACGGGCACTTCTCCCGGAAGAGCATGCGCGCACACGAGCGAGAGAGCAAGAGGAAGTCGTCGGCAGCGCTGCACAGGTCACAGGACTTCACGAAAATCAACAATGTCACCAAAGAAGTGTGTTTTTGGTTGTGAGGGAAAGATAACCTTGCTTCCCAAAGAACCCAGTGTTCAGTGGAGCTGAGAGTTTTGTGCTCATGCATTACATTGATGCGCTCTCAATATTTGTTATTAAAATAACCACAGAAACAGATAGTTGCAATCACTTTTTTATTGGTTAAAATGAATGGAGAATATCTCGTGTTTTTCTGTGGCCGCTCAAGCCCTCAGGATCGGCGCTTATGGTTTCATAAACAAGGCTCAGCTCTACACTGGATTTACAGATCGTTCGAAACTGAAAGATGGAGCGGTCACAGCGATAATGATCCCGGTCATGAGTCGGAACAGCAGGTGATGAGTAAAACTGCTTCAAATGTCTGTTTTATTGGCGATAGGCGCCTAAGTGCATTTAATGTAAACAACACGAACGTAGTGAATTCATAAATTCATTATTCATCATTCACTATACGCTATATTCATTATAGAGATTCAAAAGTTATCCAGGGATAATGCAATGGTGTATTGTGTGTGTTTAAAAACATTTGTTTAGCTGACCATTGATAGCTTGCAGACGATCCCTAGGCAAAAGCTGCGCGCACTTGTCACTCATTAGCTCCGCTCACACGGCACGCCTCCAGGAGCTCGGCTGTCTTCAGAAAGACTCGGTACAGCGTATGTACACTACCAGTCAAAAGTTTGGACACGGTAAGATTTTTAATGTTTTTAAAAGCAGTTTTGTCTGCTCACCAAGGCTGCATTTATTTAATTAAAAATACAGTAAAAACAGTAATATTGTGAAATATTACAATTTAAAATAACTTTTCTGTTTGAATATATTTTATAAAGTAATTTATTCCTGTGATGGTAAAGCTGAATTTTCAGCATCATTACTCCATCATTCTTATATGATGATCTGCTGCTCAAGAAACATTTATGATTATTATCAATGTTGAAAACAGTTGTGTACTTTTTTTTTTCAGGATTCCTTGATGAACAGAAAGTTCAAAAGAACAGCATTTATCTGAAATACAAAGCTTTTGTAACATTATACACTACCGTTCAAAAGGTTACAAAAGATTATATTTCAAATAAATGCTGTTCTTTTGAACTTTCTGTTCATCAAAGAATCGTGAAAAAAATATTGTACACAAATATTTTGTACAATTGTACACGATAAATGTTTCTTGAGCATCAGATCATCATATTAGAATGATTTCTGAAGGATCATGTGACACTGAAGACTGGAGTAATGATGCTGAAAATTCAGCTTTGATCACAGGAATAAATTACTTTATAAAATATATTCAAACAGAAAACAGTTATTTTAAATTGTAATAATATTTCACAATATTACTGTTTTTACTGTATTTTTAATTAAATAAATGCAGCCTTGGTGAGCAGACGAAACTTCTTTTTTAAAAAAATCTTACAGATTCCAAACTTTTGACCGGTAGTGTATCTTTTATAAATGTGATAAAAAAAGACTTTTTGGAGGTATGAAGGATGCACTACTACTCTATAGGTACTCAAGATTAACATGAGATTGGCAGAAACTGTGTGTTACTATTGTTGTTTTATTGGAAACACCACTATGTTATTTATTTAATTTCTTTTTACATTGGCATTTTATTCACAATCTCACAAACCAGCTGCAGTTCCATCATGCACCCCTAGAGGTTCATAAATCTGGGACGTACAAACCCTGACCTAGAAATTGGGTCCATCTATAAAGAGCAAGGAATCATTGTTATATTTGTACAGCTAGAATGACTCCGGAAATATTGTTCTTACACTTGCTCACTAATCAGACTACTTTTCCATATAAAGTTTCTGTATTTCACACATGATTGCCCTTGATCCTACGTCCTGTTATTGTACAACTCCAGACATGCAAGATGTCATGTAGGAATGCACTTTACAAAAAAAAAAAAAGGTGGAAAAGACTACGGTCGGGATGTACTTCCTATTGGGACAACAGTAGAATATGCGTGTGACCGGAGAATGCCACAATTTAAGCAACTGACAGAAGTGAATTGCATCGTCGAAACGTACAAGCAGTTGAGTATAGAAACACTGAACAGACTTGAAGGTTCCAGCACCTGAACATAACAATCTAAATCACCCAGCTGCCAAAACGAGAGAGTGCCATGGAACAATAAAAAAAACGCAGTAGCTAAAGAGCTAAATCAGGTCACACACCACTGGACAAACAAATATACCACCAGCACTACGAATTTGGTTAAGTGTGTTATAATTGAAACCACAAAATAGCAACTTCGGCCCAACTGTATATATTTTAGTCAAACACCCATGATGTTGTAGAAAGTGAATATGGGCTATACCAGACAGACTGCTGCATGACTCACTGTTACAAATACAAAACAAACATTAAGGCACAAAGATTAAAACAAGTCAAAGCTTTGCTCCACCCCCTCAACCGTCTCCACAGATTGTTGCTGTTATTCACAGTGAATCAGACAACCAGGTGCTCTTTAGATGGCCAGACATGCCACTTGGGGGTCAGGAGTGTGACAAAGTGCTGAACTTTGTTATAGAGGCAGTGCCAGGACTGCTCCATGTGTCTGGCATGTGTCAAAAATGACAAGAACCAGTGGAGTCCCTGCAGCAAGACACAACTCAAGCCAGAGTCAACAACCGGCCTGGAAGAACATGAAAGCTCCTACTTGAGCACTTTTGCAGCAGACTGTAAATGTCATAAATACAGCCCTCAAAAGAGATTTCAATGCACAAACTCATCTCTTAGAGTGCCGATTGCACAGAAGTTCCTGTTGAACACCATCTAACATTTTGCTGGCCAAAAAACTTTGCGTTTGTTTAAATGCACAACAAACCACATTTATGATATTAAAAGTAAACAGACATGAGCACAATGTGACACGCCAGACAAGCGTTAAAAGTGTTTAAAGGGTTAGTTCACCCAAAAATGAAAATTCTGTCATTAATTACTCACCCTCATGTCGTTCCACACCCGTAAGACCTTTGTTCATCTTCAGAACACAAATTAAGATATTTTTGATGAAATCCGATGGCTCAGTGAGGCCTGCATTGCCAGCAAAACAATTAACACTTTCAGTGCCCAGAAAGCTACTAAAGATATATTTATCAGTTCATGTGACTACAGTGGTTCAACCTTAATGTTATGAAGCGACGAGAATACTTTTCAAACTGCCAAAGTCACGCCCCCCAGTGGTGAGCCTTTGAAATTTCGAAACACTTATGACGTAACAAAGCCTCGTTTACTAAAATCACGTGACTTTGGCGCTCCGAATTACTGTTTCGAAACAAAAGATTCGTAAAGCTTCATGAAGCAGTGTTTTGAAATCGCCCATCACTAGATATTGAAAAAAAGTAAAAAAGTATTCTTGTCGCTTTATAGTCACCATTATAGTCACATGAACCATTTTAAAAATTTCTTTAGTAGCTTTCTGGCCAGTGAAAGTGTTAGTTGTCTTGCTGACAATTAAGGCATCACTGAGCCATCAGATTATATGAAAAATATCTTAATTTGTGTTCTGAAGATGAACAAAAGTCTTACGGGTGTGGAACGACATGAGGGTGAGTAATTAATGACTGAATTTCATTTTTAGGTGAATTAACTCTTTAAATGCAATGTGAAAACAGGGTCTTTGTCAAAAAAAACTAGATATATGGCAATAATGAGTTCATCTATTGGGAAAAGTTCATAAACTGTTTAAAGTATTTACATGGCCGTACACATTGTCTGATTATTAAGCATAATCAGTTTAAGTTTGTGCATGTAAACTCACTTAGTTAATTGGCGTAATACATACAATAGGCTTGCATAACAAACATTTTTTCTTGCCTAGGATCTAACAAGCTTCATTCATGAGCAGTGAATGCATTTCTGTGAAAATCGAGGGAATGTACATTGTACATTTCTACATACACATTCAATTTAATTTCAAAACAGACAATAAGAATGAACAATTTGCACAGAAATTGGAAATATGAGGCCCGATGTGAATGGTGTGTCCTTCAGAAATCAAATGAACATGATCTGAAATTGAAGTGAATATGATAAAAATGAACTCTGTATTTGTTTTGATCTGTTTATTTATTACAAAGCTTCATACCTAAGGTAAGTGTTTATTGGTTATTTGAATGACCTTTGTCTATGTTTGTATGTTAGCATTAACTATTGTGTTATGGTGAGTAAAGGAGGAAATTATGAACCAACATCTTAAGACTAATGATGCCATCAGACCTTGTGTGATGGCCAACCTGTTGATACCGTATAGCATTTACTCTCAAAGGGTCATCTCATCCCATCATACAACCATTACACCACAATAACTGAATACATAAACATACTTCCTGCTTGATTCTACATTAGCATTATAAATATTTTAACAAAAATAAAGCATCTTTCCATAACTGTCTCTTGCATATGTCTTCTTATGACATATTTCCAGGACAAAAACCTAGTTTTGAGATATGCTGTAAAATATAAGCAAGAATGAAATGAAATATTGAGAAAATGATACTGCTAATACTTCCAGATCAAAGAAGATGAGCTCCTCTTGCACTGGACTGAGAAATGGAGAGGATGAGAAGGAGAGATCGCATACATAAATACTTTATTCTGGCATAATGACTGCAAACACTGCCGTCTGTAAGTCTTTGTTCATGGACACGCAGTTGAGCTCTTCGGAAGGACAAAACTTTCTAGAGGAAATAGCAGTTTAAATGTTCTGAACCCAAGAGGACTAAGGTAGAGAACAACAAAAAAATAGCGTCCATTTTAGCAAGGTTATATGACAGTACATCCCTTAATATCTTCTTCCTCTTTTTAAACGACTGGAGTCCATTGAATTAGTCCATCCTTCGAGGGCATCTAGACTCCTGAGCGAGTGCATCCAAACCCAAGTTCATGGTCTCTACAAACTTAGTGTTCTCCAGAAGACTTTCTCCTCATCTTTGACCTTTACGAGAGTTGTATACAAAAACAACAGAGAGACGACACAAACATCATCCCTTTCAGTTTCATTTCCGCCCAGTGTTTGACCACTTAATAATTAACTGAATACCAATCTTGTTTGTCTTCAGTGTTTGACAGAGTACATAGAAAGCACCTTTGGTGTTGTGTTTGTGTATAATGTTCCTCTGGATACAGTATCTTTTTTTGAACAGCAATGGGTCAGTAGGGACAGAATTCAGAAGTCGAAGTCCCAGTGCTGCTGGAACATTACGTAGCCGCTGTTGTCTTTCAATCGCTCGCTTGATGTGGTTTCACCTCATGTCCACTGGAGGGAGAGAAAGAATACAAAACAGTTGTTAACAAACAACAGCTTTTTGGTTGAATTTGGTGCAGTTTTAAAGTTATTTGACTGTGATTTTTTTCCTTAGTAAGACATGCGGTTTGTGTTTGAGTGACACATATCCACCACTCAGTGATTTTATTTTAATGTGTGTTATCAGGCAATCTGTGCACATTTAACAAAGAAAGACCAATGTGAAAGACACAATCTTTGTGATCAACTTCACCAAACCATCAATCCACACATTTTCATTCACAAACACTCAAAATTAAGGCAAACACACACTCTTTTCCAAAAATCTAGTGAGCTGCCTAGCTAGACAGTATTTTAAAGCATCATAGACACACTGCTGAAATAAAGGCTATTTCAAAATATGCTGCTTTCTAAATTACTCAAATTAATGCAGCAATGCATGGATCCTTCACAAAGAAAGCAATCACAAGCAAAGTACTTATATTTCATTCAATGCTGAAGTGTCTTTAAAAATAGGCCAATATATGTGTGCTATTTATATTTTTATTCTTATTCAAATATTTTATCATTATCTTAGTAACAGGCTGTGCTAACAATATGATCATTTATTGGAATAAATTGGAGTCAAGCTTCTGAGAGGGGTGCGTAGTTGCTGTTTATGACAATCTTTCCAAAAGAAGTAACTTCCATTTCATTTATGATGTTTCCTTAAGCCCAAAGTATACTTCACTTTTTATTCATACACGAGGCTCAGCGTACAGTCCGCGTGATGCGAATTTCGACATCAGAAGATACTATATGCACGCCACCGGATTTTGTAACCGCGTGTACTTGGTACATGCGCATTTAATTTTTTTTGCAGTAATTAGTTTATCCACAAGGTGGCAACCGTGCCCTGGAGGCGCCGATTCACAAGGTAGTCGAAGAAAAACTGCATAAACAGAACAGACCGGAACACATGCAAGCTACAGCGACAATGGAGGCCTATATAGACGACAGATTGTGCGAAGAGGTTAGAAAGTACCCTCATTTGTACAACTCAGCATGAAAGAATACAAAGAAGTTTACATGGGTTGTAACTCTTTGCGAGAGATTGCTCAAAACTGCGTATGCGTCGAACGCCTGTGTATGCGTACGAGTCAAGCGAAGTATACTTTGCAAGATGTGTGCGTTCGATTGTATAAAAAAACAAAGTATACCCAGGGCGCTTTAGAAGGTAGCTGCCTAAACAGCAAGGCAGCTCACTTGGTTTTGGAACAGTGCTAAATTATAACATGGTGAACACAATTTGATTTCATGAAATAAGTTGCATCAAACAGACAAACCCATGACACATGCAGCAAAGCAAAAACAGCACAGTGCAAACGACTCTCTAGTTCAGTGTTGCGTGACTCTGATTGGACGTCTCTCTCTTTCTCCTGATTGGTTCATGCCGATGATTGGTTGAGAAGTGGCAGCGGTTCTGCCTACAGCTGTCCTACCTGCAGAATATTTTGGTCCGCGGAGTGTTAGGAAATGTTTGCCTTTTATTGAATATCCTTGTTGATCTGTGCTGCCACTGCATGCTTTCTGTGTTTCCGTTTTTTACTGTTTTTAACTGTGCGTGGGCCTGGAAACACAAGTTTTGGGAAGGGTGCAAGTAGATGATGGGCAAAGTGTGGTTGAGTAGAAAAAAAAGAAAGCAAGAAAGAAAAAGAAATAAAGAAAGAATTTATGGCCTCGGGGAGGTGTAAAACAGACTGTAATTGCACTTCATAAATATTTGAGCCTTATGAGCTTCCAACCCTTTTATCTCGGCACACGAAAGCAGAAACCTGTTGAACCTGAAGGAGAAACCTCAGACACACTTCTACGTGCTTCAGCATTCACACATACCTGTGGTCTTTCTTATCCATTCAATTGCATCATTGGCCAGCACAGTAAAAGACAAGCTCACACAAACATTGACGTTTGGCAATAGCAGACTGACCAACAGGTGTGTTTGTCTGTGGTGACAGCACAATGCCATAGACCGCTGAGTGCACACTCCATAACCAAATAGTCATTCAAAGATCAGGCTAAACATTCTTTGTATGTGTGCATGACATATATACCTGTGTCTGCTTCCACATGCTCCATCACGTGATGCTGTGACGTGCACACGCATTCCAGGTGATCCTCTAACCGGACAAGCACCTCCTTCAATTTCGCTTTCTTACGAGACGAGAACTCTACCTTCGCCACCTGGAAGAAGAAAGAAAGACTGGGTTATCATCTCAGCTCTGTATGTCTAAATGTGTATACTTTTGCCATACATAGTTATTAACAGTATTCAAATTTGATGTTTTAGCTGCACAGATTCTTAACTGATAGGGTACATGACCAGTTAGTTCAGCTAAATGGCTAACGCTGCCAAATGGTGGAGACAGTGGAAAAAAATGTCGAACAATTCCTGGGCAATAAGCCCAAAACAGTTACATGTTCCACAGTTAACGCCCCACTGCAGCACACTAAACTCAAAATAACCACACAACCTTACACAGGGGACTCATGTCTTTTGTTGTGCTAATTTTAACGCTTAGGCCTCTATTCCTTATCACTGTTCTGCTAATGCTTGGCTGTCAGTATTCATAGTAGGTGGGTGGGTATGTTTAGGCCTATTCTGTTCATTTTTTAATTAATGCTGGTCTAAGGTGGCGTTCACATAGAACATGTTTCTGCAACCAGGCCCGTACTGGTTCTCCTCTCTTGCTCCATCAGGAACAACCTAGGAAGTGACCGAACTGCCACAGTAATGCACATTAGTTCTGTTTATATAAACCCTAAACCAAGGTTCCTCAAATCCAGCCCTGGAGGGCCACTGCCCTACAGAGTTTAGCTCAAACCCTGATTAAACTCACCTACTTGTATTTATGTAATATCTCTGAAGACCTTGATTAGCTTGCTTAGGTGTCTTTGATTAGGGTTAGAGCTAAACTCTCCAAGGCAGTGGCACTGCAGGGCTGGATTTGAGGAATCGTGCCCTAAATATTGCAATCTGACTGACATATTCGTGTACATGTGCATTACATGTATTCTGAACAAAGCTTCAGCTTATGCGCAGTGCCCAGTTGGCGCATTCAGAACTGGAGAAAGTCACCACAATAATGTCACCAGAGCTACTGCGAGAAAAAATCAGTCTCCTTCACTGACCACTTTGTAAGATGTGAGACATAAATGAACAGACATTTGTAAGAGGTAATATGTACACATATGCATTGAGTGACCAGAATGGGATAGAGCATTTGCAACGGGTTGGAAAAGCATTCATATATGCATTTGTGTGCATATTTTTCTGGCTTCAAACACAATCACTAAATTCAGTGCATGACTCACAGAGTGCAAATAAAAACTACCGTGCAAGTGCAATTGGTTTAACATTATGGAAGAAATGATGCAACACTTGGAAACTCCCACAAACCTATAGCATACAGAGCGTCAAAATGAAGGTGGGGAGCGAGAGACAGTGAGACAGGCCAGTTGCAGTCTCTCTTTCCACCCGGTTACTGGTTTATGCCTCTTTCCCTCTGTCTGCTGCCCACCTCTCCCTCCTCTTGGACATTCTTGCGCTTGGTTATATTTACAGAGCCAAGTCTAAAACAGCCCGTGGCGTGCAAGAATGTTCTGTGACTGAGGATGATGGGTGAGACAGACACTGAGGGGCTTGAGAACCAGTCGGGGGGTTGGGTAAGGGGTTCAGGAAAGGGTCATAATAATCCTTTGCTGCCCCCACCCCAATATTTCCATTCAAATTCAATTTATCATTGCCTTTGCATCTCGGTTTGAAGTCCGCCGTGACTATGCCTAAACTTCACACATGCGATCACCCACATACTCGAATGTGCTTTATAAAAAGCCCCAAGTTTCTCAGGAGGCCCTTCCAAGCTCTATTTATAAACCACTGTGCTTTACGCCGCAATGAAAGCCCTGCGAAATCCCAGCGCAGCGCACTAATGGTGTGACATCTGATCCAGCCCCGGCTCCAGCAACCCCAACCCCCTCTGACTCGCCCTGCGCTCTGTGAGGACTATTGTCCAGGGTTCGGATAATTGGCATTGGGATTTCCCCACAAGAAAGGTCGATAAAGAAAGGGTGAGAGAAAGAACGGGCATCAGGAGAGGTGCATCATGGGTAATTAGCATGAGAACAAAGGCAAATGGACACGTAGCCAGGGGACAGGCAATTTTGCTGCACATCTGTCAGTGGGTAAATCTGACGACAAAACGCTGCGGATAAAGCGAAACCGAGAGCCGCGGAAAGAGCGGGGGTCCGATGGCAGGCAGACGACTGGTGGGGCGACCCGAAAAGAAAGAGGGGTGTGGGGAGCAAGCGTTCTTATTGAGTGTGTGACAAAGAGAGGCCTGAACAGGAACAAGGGATGCTGGGAGGGAGGAAAATAAGGGAAACTTTTATCTTATGACCTGCATGTCTAGAGTTACAGAAAGAGTATGGGCGAAATCTCTGCTGTAAAACACACACACTGGCACTCAGACAATCATGAAGATAAGGAGAAAAGGTGATCTAATCTGTGCACTTCCTGTCATAGCCCTTTAAATCTGTCCCTAAACACCAGCAGAAAGGCAGAGTGTGAAAAGATGGAAAGAACACTATAGATGTGACAGCAATTACAGCCCACCACATTGCAAACAAAAACAAACAAGAAAGAAAAGAGAGAGAGAGAGAGAAAGAAGGAGAATTGCATTTCTTCTTCTTCTTCTTGCATTTGAAGGTGTTTTCCCCCGCAAAAAAAAAAAAAAAAAGTTGCTGTTTGAATTTAACCAACCCTTTGCACTGTAAGTGCATTACTGTAAACATGAGTTTGCATGTTTAAAGTTTATCTTAATATTTCATTCAGTGGTATTACAATGCAGAGAAATTATATATATATATATATATATATATATATATATATATATATATATATATATATATCTTCACAGACAGATGAATAAAAGACAGATGCTTACTGTAAGTGAATCTCTGAACACAGAGCTATGTTTTTCATTCTTTGTCAGATACTGTACATCAGCCTTTCCACTCTGATACAACAGGGTCTTTTGGAATATTCTGCTGTTTTCATTTTCTATATTAATACTACATTCATTTGAATTAGCACTATTTGTGTTTCCTCAACATTTGCGTCAGAGATGGGGCCCGTATCCTCACTAACCTGGGCCATTTGAGGCTCAGAATCAACACTCGCAACACACCTTATGCTTCCAGTGCCAGAATAAACCATGTATGATTTCCCTTCACCAACCTCTAAAGGAGAAATCTAAATCCAGCTCATCCAAACATACAAACACTCACCTTTTGAACCACATCACATGCTGTATTCTTGCACTCACTTGTAAACATTCCAAATCAGGAATATCCTTTTCATTAGGAAAGAACAGCGGTGTGCCAGATTTAGTAACTTTAGCAGTCTGATTAACCAGCGATGAAAATAAAATAAACAGCACCCACACGCACACAGCTGCCTATCTAGATGTTCCTACTTCAAGGAAACCACCGCTGCCTTGTTCATTGTTGATGCCAAGGATACGTTTTCCAGTTTTCTCAGTTTGGATTCAGGTGTGCTGATTCAGAGATTGAGAGATACGAAACCTCAAACCTCACAGAAAACCATCAACATCAAGAAGAGATTAAACAGATATTGAAATAAAGAAACTTCTGTCATCTTTTACTCACACTCATGTCATTTCAAACCCGTATCAGAGTTGTTTTCCTGACCTAAGGTATTCATAATTTCATTTTATAACAACCATTTTCCACCCACTGTGTTTGCTACTGTATCTTTAAAGATATAATTCCACAACTTGCAGAGACCAAACAATTGGGAAAAATAAGTCATTTGTTGCTTGTTAATTTGAGGCAACGTGACCATTGAGAGGTCAACTTCATGTAAATGAGCAGCGATGTGATGTCAGTGACCCTGGGAGTGGAGACACTAACTGCGTTTACAGTACATGAACTTAAAAAGTTTGATTTCAGTGGGACTAAAACAATAACTTGTTGTTTAAATATATCATTCTATAGTCCCAAACAATTTTGGAAGAAGTTTGTATTTTGTATAGTCTGTCTACATACTAGCCTACATTAAATATCAATCCTGTTTTTCATGATATGTCCCCTTCAGCTTTCTGCTGTGATAACCAATGTTTAAATTTGGCCTTTCACTCACACTGCAGGTCTGAGTCCCCTCACTGTAAAATGAGGTTTATTCTGTCTGGGCTCCAGCTCCTCTCCCCTCCCCCAGTACTCCACTGCAGCACCTGTTGTAGTAGTACTGTGTGATGATGTTTGCATGCTAGAGAGAGTGTGAGTGTGTGTGTGTTGTGTGTGCGTGTGCGTGTTTTAGCAAGGCTAATAGACACAAACTGCAACACAGCAGTTCTGGGAAAACCATTAGTAGTGTACACCAGGAATATAGCAAGAGAGAGAGAGGAGGGGAAATGAGGTGAAAGAGACTGTACAGATGGACAAATATGAACTGAACAGGAGGAAACGTATCACTCAATATTTCACCTGTAGGAATGGAAGTCCTGTACTAGCATGACAAGAACGGCTGATGAGTGAACTGACTTGCCTTAAAACAATTTTAGGTGAAAGAATTGAACAGAATCCATCAGAAGAATATGCTGTGCTGGTAATAAGAAAAAAAGAGAAGCTATCAACTCCTGTTACACTTTACGTAACAGCTCAATCACTACTGTGAAAGAGAGAGGGAGATGGGCTAAATGCCAGAGAAAATATGAAGGGAGATAAATGGATTGCAAAAGAGAGGAACATGCAGCTAGAAAAAAAAGTAGCAAAAGAAAAAAGTAATATCAACAAATGTAGACAGACAGACAGATAGATAGATAGACAGACCGAAAGATCTACAGATAGAATGACAGACAGACAGATATAGATAGACAGACAGACAGACAGATAGATAGATAGATAGAACGACAGACAGACAGACAGACAGACAGATAGACAGACAGACAGACAGATAGATAGATAGATAGAACGACAGACAGACAGACAGACAGACAGATAGACAGACAGACAGACAGACAGACAGACAGATAGACAGACAGACAGACAGATAGATAGATAGATAGAACGACAGACAGACAGATAGATAGACAGACCGAAAGATCTACAGATAGAATGACAGACAGATCGATAGACAGAACGACAGACAGACAGATAGATAGATAGATAGAATGACAGACAGACAGACAGACAGATAGACAGACAGACAGACAGATAGATAGAACGACAGACAGACAGACAGATAGATAGATAGATAGAACAACAGACAGACAGATAGATAGATAGAATGACAGACAGACAGAGAGATAGCTAGATAGATAGAACAACAGATAGATAGAACGACAGACAGATAGATAGATAGAATGACAGACAAATAGACAGATAGATAGAACGACACAGACAGATAGATAGAATGACAGACAGACAGAGAGACAGACAGATAGATAGATAGATAGACAGACAGATAGAACGACACATAGATAGATAGAACGACAGACAGACAGATAGATAGAATGACAGACAGACAGATAGAACGACAGACAGACAGACAGATAGATAGATAGATAGATAGATAGATAGAACGACAGACGAATAGAACAACAGACAGATAGATAGATAGACCAACAGACAGACAGACAGATAGATAGATAGATAGATAGATAGATAGATAGATAGAACAACAGACAGACAGACAGATAGATAGATAGATAGATAGAACAACAGACAGACAGACAGATAGATAGACAGACAGATAGAACGACAGACAGACAGACAAATAGACAGATAGAACGACAGACAGACAGATAGATAAACAGATAGATAGAACGACAGACAGACAAATAGACAGACAGACAGATAGAACGACAGACAGATAGATAGAACGACAGACAGATAGATAGATAGAAAGAACGACAGACAGACAGATAGATAGATAGAACGACAGACAGACAGATAGATAGAAAGAACGACAGATAGATAGATAGAACGACAGACAGACAGACAGACAGACAGATAGATAGAACGACAGACAGACAGAGACAGACAGATAGATAGAACGATAGATATATAGATAGATAGATAGATAGTAGGATAGATAGAAAAACAGACAGACAGATAGATAGATAGATAGAATGACAGATAGAATGACAGACAGACAGACAGACAGATAGATAGATAGATAGAACGACAGACAGACAGATATAGATAGATAGACAGACAGATAGACAGATATAGATAGATAGATAGATAGATAGACAGATATAGATAGATAGATATAGATAGACAGACAGAGACAGACAGACAGACAGATAGATAGAACGACAGACAGATAGACAGATAGATAGATAGATAGATAGAACAACAGACAGATAGACAGATAGAACGACAGACAGACAGATAGATAGATAGAAAGAACGACAGACAGACAGACAGATAGATAGATAGATAGAAAGAACGACAGACAGATAGATAGATAGAACGACAGACAGACAGACAGACAGATAGATAGAAAGAACGACAGACAGATAGACAGACAGACAGATAGATAGATAGATAGATAGAACGACAGACAGACAGATAGATAGATAGATAGAAAGAACGACAGACAGATAGATAGATAGAAAGAACGACAGACAGACAGACAGATAGATAGATAGATAGAAAGAACGACAGACAGATAGATAGATAGAACGACAGACAGACAGACAGACAGATAGATAGATAGAAAGAACGACAGACAGATAGACAGACAGACAGATAGATAGATAGATAGAAAGAACGACAGACAGACAGACAGATAGATAGATAGAAAGAACGACAGACAGACAGACAGATAGATAGATAGATAGAAAGAACGACAGACAGATAGATAGATAGAACGACAGACAGACAGACAGACAGATAGATAGATAGATAGAAAGAACGACAGACAGATAGACAGACAGACAGATAGATAGATAGATAGATAGAAAGAACGACAGACAGATAGACAGACAGACAGACAGATAGATAGATAGATAGAACGACAGACAGACAGACAGACAGATAGATAGATAGAACGACAGACAGACAGACAGACAGATAGATAGATAGAACGACAGACAGACAGATAGATAGATAGAACGACAGACAGACAGACAGAGAGGCTAGGTGAAGTTTAACTTCAGTAAGTGTTGGTAGACT
Source organism: Hypophthalmichthys molitrix (assembly GCA_037950675.1). NCBI lineage: Eukaryota > Metazoa > Chordata > Actinopteri > Cypriniformes > Xenocyprididae > Hypophthalmichthys > Hypophthalmichthys molitrix. The sequence goes on from CM075494.1 coordinate 38,383,150, forward strand.
CATTATCTGGTGTTATGTTCCACACCCAGCAGTGTCTCCTTTGAAACGAGCTTATCACTGCAATGAACCAAAGTACAGCAGAAATGTGGCCAAGCAAACACACACACACACACACACACACTCACACCCACACACACACACACATTCCCTGTGCAGTGAGGCCTATTTACAGTCTGTCTTTTTTATATCACGGCTCTGAACAGCAGTAGCTTGTGCAGACCTGCTCCTTTTTTAGGATGAGAAGGAAAAAGTAAGAGAAGGGTAAATACATCTCTTAAGGGTATTTGCTCAAATATATACAACCATAGCTGGAAAGAAACACACATAATATATTCTCAACCCATCCCTGTGCTCAGTGCTGGAAAAAAAAAACTTACAAGACTAACATCTGTATTCATTTTATGTGGAAAAAATGGGTAGTGCTATACAATCAACTGAACGTCCATTCAGAAGATTGTGGAATATGTAGAAATGAACAAATGAATAAAAAATGAGTAATTGTATGTACACCACCGTTCAAAAGCACTTTGGTAAGAATTTTGTAATGTTTTCGAAAGAAGTCTCTTATGCTCACCAAGGCTGCATTTACTTGATGAAAAATACAGTAAAGATACAGTAAAATATATAATTATAAATATATATATATATATATATATATATATATATATATATATATATATATATATATATATATATATATATACACTACCAGTCAAAAGTTTGGACACGGTAAGATTTTTAATGTTTTTAAAAGAAGTTTAGTCTGCTCACCAAGGCTGCATTTATTTAATTAAAAATACAGTAAAAACAGTAATATTGTGAAATATTATTCCAATTTAAAATAGCTGTTTTCTATTTGAATATATTTTAAAATGTAATATATTCCTATGATCAAAGCTGAATTTTCAGCATCATTACTCCAGTCTTCAGTGTCACATGATCCTTCAGAAATCATTCTGATATGATTTGCTGCTCAAGAAACTCACTTGCAGCTCATCTCTTCTCTGATGACATGTTTACTGGCACGAGGCTGGGACAACCTGTCACTCACATGTGATCGACCAATAGCAAACCACAACCAACCAACCGACTTTAAGTGGAACTAAAAAGGGGTGTGGCTGTGGCCAGCATTAATGTGGGTGATATTTTGTACCACTTGTCCTGCATCTAAGATGGTTGGAGTTTGACCAAATATACAGTATGCCTAATATTTAAAGAACAAAATATTTCTTGGTTCTTAAGATATAAATGTCAACATCAACCCCATTCTGAAATCAAAGCACTGCTTTTACCTTGACAGTCCGGTGCTGTTTTTTGGAGGGGTGACAGCGCATGTTGCCGGTGTTGCAGCAGCCTGTACAGCGTTTCACCTCCACGCATGGAGGCCATATTAGGAAGTTTGCAGCGGTGGGATCCACTTGACTGCGGGGGATCTCGTAGATCACTGTCCGTGTCTTGCACATGGCGGGTACCGCCTCCTCCACTGGACACAAGAAATGAGGATGCATGCAGAAATTAATAATTAATAGAAACACTTATTAGATAAAGATATTATTTTATTAATTATCTCAAACATAATCACACCAAACAAAAACACACTAAAATAAAATAAAAACTAGAGATTTTTTTGGTTCATTTCTGGCAGTTATATTAGAAAGACAAAATTTTTGCCTGTGTGCTTCTCTGTAACTGATGCCATTCAGCTAAACAAAAAGGCCCCTTAAAACTGCAAGAGTGGCAAATATTGAAGAGGGTTTTTAATATTTACCTAACCCAAAATAAGCCTTGAGATCGGCGTTCGATCCAGAGGTTTAGACTCAGAGCAACAGTTGTAACAAAAATGGCACATGGCTATTCTGAGTCCTCAACAGTTTTTCTGTGTTTGAGTGAGTGATTGGGAGGTACAGAGGGTCCAGAATATCCTGACACACAAAGGCACATGCACACACCGCTGCACTCCTCGATTGATGTGAAAGGGAAGGAAGAGTGGATGTCAGAGCTCAATGTGCCAGTGTGAACTCACAGTTCAGCGAGCTGTGACATGAACTCTGAATGTCTGGAATTTCCTGGCTCGGATACGTTTGTGTACCACCAATCAAAATACTCTCACGTACAATCAAATAAAGAGGTGCCCTCCAATCACTGTGGTTTCCTGAATGACATTCTCTGCTTTTTATGCGCTCAAAATTGGAATTGCACCAATCATAGATGTTTATCTAACATAAAACTCTGACTATAACATTATTAGGAGAGTTCTAGGGTATATAAAACAGTTCAGTAATTTAATATTTTGTCGTTCTGAACTTTTACTGTGCTTTGTTACAAAAAAGTACTTTTGTTATTGATTGAAAATATATCAAATAAATGATGTTCATTTGAACTTTCTATTCATCAAAGAATCATGGAAAATGCATCACAGTTTCCACAAAAATATGAAGAAGCACAACTGTTTTCAACATTGATAATAATGATAAATATTTCTTGAGCATCAAATCATCATATTAGAATGATTTCTGAAGGATCATGTGACACTGAAGACTGGAGTAATGATGCTGAAAATTCAGCTTTGACATCACAGTAATAAATTACATTATAACATATATTAAAATAGAAAAAAGCTATTTTAAATTGTAATAATATTTCACAATATTACTGTTTTTACTGTATTTCTGATCAAATAAAGACATCATTGGTGAGTATGGAAGCTTGTTTACGCTATGAAATAAAAAAATGAAAAAGGTAATTGCGACTTTTTATCTTACAATTCTGACTTCTTTTCTCACAATTGCAAGTTTATATCTCACAATTCTGACCTTTTTTCTCAGAATCTCAATTTAAAGTCAGAATTGAGTGAAATAAACTTGCAATTGTGAGAAAAAAATTCAGAATTGCGAATTTATATCTCACAATTCTGACTTTTTTCTTGCAATTCTGACATTTTTTCTCAGAATTGTGAGATATAAACTCACAATTGTGTTATAACGTCCAATTGTGAAGGAAAAAATGACTGACGTTTTTTCTTAGAATTGCGAGATTATATAACAATTCTGACTTTATAAGACGCAACTGTGAGTTTATATCTCGCAATTCTGAAAAAAAGTCAGAATTGCAAGTTATAAAGTCAGAATTCTGTGATAAAAACTTGCAATTGCAAGAAAAAAATCGTCCACTTGGAATTATAAGGTTCTATCTGACCTTTTTTTCAAAATTGAGTTATTCACATATTCTGTGACAACTTATTTACATTATGTGATATTTTTTTAATGCTGTGTACATTTTGGGACTTTTTATTTAGAAAACTAAAAGGTTCTATCTACAAAGTTAAATGGAACGCAAAAACTTTGAAGCTCACTATCTCAGAACTCCTCAGAATGCAGATAGAACCTTATAATTCCAAGGGGACGAAATGTCAGAATTGCAACTTTATAACTCGCAATTCTGAGTTTAAATCTCGCAACTGCGAGAAAAAAAGTAAGAATTGCGAGATAAAAAGATAATTTTTTTATTTAGTGGCGGAAACAAGCTTCCATATAAGAGACTACTTACAAAAACATTAAACAACCTTAATGACCCTGAACTTTTGAATGGTAGTGTATGTGTAGTAATATACTTTCCTAAAATTTGCAGCAGTGATACTAGGATGTTTGTTATGTGGTTGCTAAGGTGTTCTTAATAGTTAATAGTTATGCACAAATGCAAGGCCCACTAAAGTTGTACCATGGTAATAGTATAACTATTATCAGTGAAGCACCATAAATCTACAATCTTTCTGCCAAGTTCATGAACTGTTCATGGTTGCCAAGCAACTACAGAATTCATCATTCTCGATTACAAAGCAAGAACTAGGCCTACTAATTGATGAAATACTTCTTAAACTGAACGTTGTCAAGAGCAGAAGGTCTTACCGACACTCCTCTTCCGTCTGTGGGACAGCTGCAGACTCTTGAGATCTGAGGAACCGGCCTTATATGAGTGATGGTTCTTCTGATGGTGCTTCTGTTTGACCTCCTCAATCACCTCATTTCCAGGACCTCATCAAAACACAGGTTATCCATATTACTTTCATGTTACTCAGCGAAAAGACAAATCACTTTTCCCCCCTTTTTAAAGCCAAGATCAATCCACAATGAGGCTATTGAAAGTCTTCAGTAGATGCCCTGCAGCCTTTCGAGGCGAAATGGCACTGCCATGAGTGGCACCAAAGCATGAAATAATTTCCTTCTTCAGAAACTCATTTTTCCACACAACAATGGCTGCTTTATTCACAAGCTTAATTGGAAATTCATCACGATGGATTTCTGGAGAAACGATGTCATATTGGCCCTGAATGTGGTTGCCAAGTTTATTATAACGTCTTATGCACCACTGACAAGCCCAAAGAACAAATCTGAACTCCTGACAACCTCAGTGGTTTTGCCACGGGTACAAATGAGTAAGACAACCATTTTACACTATTTAAAGAAGAGGCGGGACAGTAGGACTCCTGAGTGCTGTTTAAATGATTCATGATTTATGTAATAAGTTCATATTAATAATAAGGTTTCATATGTGACATAACCAACAACAAAGAGCCTGACAGCTGTTACAGGTTTGAATTAAGAGCTTTGTTTAATACAAAATACAAAATGAGCAGATCATTATTTTGATTTCAAAATCATATAAGCATCTAACATGTCCTCTGAAATGACATAATTTTCATTTATTCCTATAGATCTAAACTAGTTGCGCTTTGAGGGGACATTCAGGAACAGTAAGCATATTTATGATATGATATATGATATTCTGTCAAAAGAACCACTCCACAAAAAGTCAATAAATCAACTAATCACAGTTCACTTACACTTATTTAAATGCACACAAAAAATTAAATAACAATATACACTACAGAAAAGTATAATAACCCTTGTTGCTCGTTATCTGATATGGTTCTATAGATATTTTAGCTCGGTTTAGTTTAGCCAAGCATGTCGTGCAGTTAAACATCAAACTGACTAATCTGTGACGGGCAGAAGAACTGCGCCCAGCTCTGAGCGACGAGGGTGGGACCGCCAGGAATGCTGAGAGAGCAAAGCACCCAAACATGCTCTCTGAACTTAAAAGACTGCATGACCACACACAGTCCTGGAGCAGGAAACACAAGTGACATGTCAACAAAAACCCCACTCTGTTCTGTGTCTCTAGTTCGTCTCATCTTTCCTACCAAATGGAAGGCCATTGTTTTTAAGTTGTTTTTCAGACTCAGTCAAAGAGTAAGCGCTGACCCGCAGAGAGAGAGAGTTCAGCATTTGATCCTGCACAACACACCTTATCTTATGTTCAGATCAAAACTCAGTGTTATGATGTCAAACTCAAGAACTTTGTTCTCTCAAACTCAAAAACACAAGACGGCCAACTGGAAGAAAGCACTACTGTCCAAGCACGCTTAAAGGAATAGTGCACCCAAAAATGAACATAATGTGAAATTTTGTGTAGGAAGGAAATGAAACAACATTGATTCATGTTGATTCAAACCCATATGTGAGTGAGCAAATGAGATTTGGGATCTATGCTCAAGGGATTTTCAGTGAATAATGAATAAAACTTGAAACCTTTTAGTATGGATTTCTTCTGGTGTATTTGTATTTGTTAATGGTAAATACAAAGATATAATTGTTTATTAATGCAATTATTAAATTATTTATATATATATATATATATATATATATATATATATATATATATATATATATATTATTTATTCATTATTTAATGATAGCAAATACAGAATTATATCTTGCAAATTTTAATTTAATATATTTATCATATATTTAATCTCTCTCCCCCCTCTCTCTATACATTTAAATAAACTTTATATTAATTTTAATATTGTTTATACTACAATACTACATTTTATATATATATATATTCATTATTTAATGATAGTAAATTGATAGAAAATTTCATCTTACAAATTTTAATTTAATAATATATTTATCATATATTAATATATAATATATCATATATTTAATAATATACTTAATATATTTACCTATCTATATATATATAATTAATATTGATTTATATATATATATATATATATATATATATATATATATATATATATATATATATATATTTTTTTTTTTTTTTTTTTTTTTTTTTTTTAATATATCAAATATTTAATATATCTATCTATCTTTCTATCAATCTCTCTCTCTCTCTCTCTCTCTCTCTATATATATATATATATATATATATATATATATATATATATATATACTACCAGTCAAAAGTTTGGACACGGTAAGATTTTTAATGTTTTTAAAAGAAGTTTCGTCTGCTCACCAAGGCTGCATTTATTTAATTAAAAATACAGTAAAAACAGTAATATTGTGAAATATTATTACAATTTAAAATAACTGTTTTCTGTTTGAATATATTTTATAAAGTAATTTATTCCTGTGATCAAAGCTGAATTTTCAGCATCATTACTCCAGTCTTCAGTGTCACATGATCCTTCAGAAATCATTCTAATATGATGATCTGCTGCTCAAGAAATATTTATTGTGTACAATTGTACAAAATATTTGTGTACAATATTTTTTTCACGATTATTTGATGAACAGAAAGTTCAAAAGAACAGCATTTATTTGAAATATAATCTTTTGTAACCTTTTGAACGGTAGTGTATAATGTTACAAAAGCTTTGTATTTAAGATAAATGCTGTTCTTTTGAACTTTCTATTCATCAAGGAATCCTGAAAAAAAAGTACACAACTGTTTTCAACATTGATAATAATCATAAATGTTTCTTGAGCAGCAGATCAGCATATTAGAATGATTTCTGAAGGATCATGTGACACTGAAGACTGGAGTAATGATGCTGAAAATTCAGCTTTGATCACAGGAATAAATTACTTCATAAAATATATTCAAACAGAAAACAGTTATTTTAAATTGTAATAATATTTCACAATATTACTGTTTTTACTGTATTTTTAATTAAATAATTGCAGCCTTGGTGAGCAGACGAAACTTCTTTTAAAAACATTAAAAATCTTACCGTGTCCAAACTTTTGACTGGTAGTGTGTGTATATATATATTTCTCTCTTTTTCAAAATTTTCATCACTTATTCTTCCACAAAAGAAAGTAAGTCATTCAGGTTTGGAAACACAAGTGGGTGGTTAAATGATGACAGAAGTATCTTTCTTCGGTGCGTTATTCCTTCAACTCCTCTCCACTCTGACACTATAAAACTGACACATTTTCATCAAGTATCATTTGGCAGGCGATTTTTATCCATATTAGCTTGCAGCACAATAATTACAGGGACGATCTACCTGCACCGACCCACTTTTGTGTGCCCTCCTCACGATGCTGATGAAAGCATTCTTCCAGTAACTGTGTAAATTGCTGGTTCTGAACTTATAATCTTTGCATTACCAGCGCAGATCTTTAACCACCAGGCCTCTATCATCAAAACCCTCATCAAACCCTCTGCCTCTAACTCTCTCTCTCTTTCTCTCTGTGCTTTCTCTGAATGAATTACAAAGGACAACATTAGCCCTTCTTCACGGATTGACAGCTGTCCTTTCATCAAACAAAAGTACGTCCCTCCATCTGTGCCGTTTTCTTCTGGATGTGAAAGCGTGAGGCGACAGCAGAGGCAGACAGATGGATGTTGATAAGTTAAAAGGCTGCTGGGAGGTGCAGAACAAGTGCAGCCTGTTCCAGGTGAGCGGAGAGGTCACGCGCGATGACCTCACCGAAAGAGAGACACCGTTTCCTCCCTAAATCACTGTCAATGCTTTCATGACCTCTAATTATCCGTCCATTAGCGGGAGATACCTATCTGTGCCTTCCTCCTCTCATCATTCGTTCCTCGTATGGACAGTTGACGAGGTTAGCGCTCTGATCTGAGGGATAACAGCCTGCTACTGTTTCCTAAATGAGACTAATCAGAGCGGAAAACAGGACAACACTCATAACAATAATAGCAACAATATCAAGAATCAGACAAGTGCTTCTGATATCAGTTCAGCAATGCACGGAAATGAAGGTCCCTGCATTTTATAATGATCTTTGATCTTAACTATGGTTCCTGAGTGGTTATGGCTAAAGGGTTAGTTCATGCAAAAATGAAATTTCTGTCATTTATTACTCACCCTCATGTCGTTTCACAACCGTAAGACCTTTGTTCATTTTCAGAACACAAGTTAAGATATTTTTGATGAAATCCGATGGCTCAGTGAGGCCTGCATCGCCAGCAAGACAATTAACACTTTCAGATGACCAGAAAGCTACTAAAGACATATTTAAAACAGTTCATGTGACTACAGTGGTTCAACCTTAATGTTATGAAGCGACGAGAATACTTTTTGTGCACCAAAAAAAAAAAAAAATTACGACTTTATTCAACAATATCTAGTGATGGGTGATTTCAAAACTGCTTCGAAGATTTACGAAACTTTTGTTTCGAATCAGTGGTTCGGAGCACCAAAGTCACATGATTTCAGTAAATGAGGTTTCGTTACGTCATAAATGTTTCGAAATTTCAATGGTTCACCACTTTGCCGTGACTTTGGCAGTTTGATACACGCTCCGAACCACTGATTGGAAACAAAAGATTCGTAAAGCTTCGAAGCTTCATGAAGCAGTGTTTTGAAATCGCCAATCACTAGATATTGTTGAATAAAGTCGTTATTTTTGGCACATATTCTCGTCACTTAATAAAATTAAGGTTGAATCACTGTAGTCACATGAACTGTTTTAAATATGTCTTTAGTAGCTTTCTGGGCATTGAAAGTGTTAATTGTCTTGCTGGCAATGCAGGCCTCACTGAGCCATCGGATTTTATCAAAAATATCTTAATTTGTGTTCTGAAGATGAACGAAGGTCTCACGGGTGTGAAACAACATGAGGGTGAGTAATTAATGACAGAATTTTCATTTTTGGGTGAACTAACCCTTTAAGAAACTAAAACTTTAGGATTACAGTGTAGATGAGTCTGTCTCTTTCTCTTTGACTGACGTGTGACAGCTTTGAACAGTCTGACTTTAAAAGTGCTGTTACTGCAACAAAGATCTGAAAATATACCATCACTGGCGTCAGGAATCTTTTACTAGTCTTTGGGTGTCTGTCAGACAGCCTGATTTATGTCAAGACCAATAAAAATGAGAATACTACAGTATTAAATCTAAAAACTTTATTTTTTTGATCTATTAAAAACAGATTATATTTCACCCCAAAATCAAAAGAAAAAAAAAAGAAATTGTGTTTATATATATATGTATAAAAAGGAAAATTGAGCCTATTTTAGGGCATTGTTTTCATGATAATTAAGCTCAAATTTTTATTAGCATATTGCTTTCATATTCCCATAATCTAAATGGCAACTCTCATTATATTTTCATTACATGTGGGTTTTCATAAAGTGACAAGAATGCATGCAAAATAGAAAAATAAAGCAAATAATATTAAATACAATACATATAGTAAATGTTAAAAATATATAAAATAAAAATTAGAGCAAAATAATATTTCATCCCCCCCCCCCCCCCCCCTCATCTTGGAGTGAAATATGATCCAGACATGTTCTTGACAAGTGTGCTGAGATTAACCCACAAAGCATGTAAAAGCCCCTCATTTATGCTTGCAATGCACACTAATTCTAACCAACATCGGAGCCAAATAACTAAAACACCCGAAAAGTTTTTAAAAGCTGATATTTTCTATCAAACTTCAAAGAAGCCCCTCCATTTGATATATTACGAGTGCCTGTGTAAATACCAGCTCAAGTGAACTCGTGTTAGTGATCACTGTAATATTATCCAAACTAAAAGAGGGTGAAGAAGACACAGAAGGAGGAGGAAAACAAGCAGCAGAACATGAGATTTCAACCCTGCATAAAGCATATTTACTGTTTTACATGCCTATTGCAACATTAAATGCCTGGAGGGCTTGTACTTATGAAATAAGCCGATGCTCTGTTATCATTATTCAACCCCTCCCCCCTGCACACCTATCACACCTATGGTCTCACCGCAGAAACCAGACTGGTTACACTCACACCCCAAATTATACTGTCTTGTTTCTTTTTTGTTTGTGTAATTACCGGTAATTCCCCTGTAAATTAAATTATAGTGGGCAAATGAAACCACTTGCGGACAGCTTAAGTATAGGAAAACTTGGCATCCCATTCGCCGTGACGTAAGCTTGGACATAAGATACATGCTGCTCTAAAAACAGAAGCAATCTGTAAAGAACTATTTATGACTCTCCACCCATTGGCCAGTATAAACGATACCTTTAAATTGTTTTGTGCCGCTCATAAAATACAGCTTCACGGCTTTGTGACATGCACCCGATACACTTAAAGCACAGCAACTACAACAAACAGCTGTAAATAGCCCTGCCACAGAGCACATGAGATTAGCAACTGAACAAAGTCCACGGAGGTGTCAAGAAAACAATGAGCAGAATTTACCTGGGGAATTTACCTCCAGTAGCCGCTGGAGGTCGCTGATGCTGTTGATTTCGCTGTGGGACAGTCTTTCTATGAAATCTTGAGGGATTGCAAACTCCTTCTGCCCGACATGAAAAGAGATCAGATTGCACCATTTGATTTGACAAATCAGAAGTGTATTTCTACTGACAAAAGGTGCATCAGTAGCATCAAATAAAAGTCTTCACAGTTGCTAAATCACTCATTCGGAATTTTTAAGGCATTTTTCTTATCACATCAACAAAAAATCAAGTACATGCATTGCATTTTAATATAAATGTATTATATACATGGAAATAAAAGATGACTAAGAGAAGAAATAAAATCTGTTCTCCTTTTATTTATATACTTTCTTCAGATTTTAGTGGACAAACTACATTATATCAATGATGCTCAATGCCATAAAAATCGTGAGTTATAATAACAGCATCTTGAATACATTAAGGACACGCGTCTCTTTTTTTTTTTTTTTTTTTTTAATTTCATCTGAAATTTTGTTATAGGTTTGTCAGTAGGGGGCGATCTTCAATAGTCAACCCTGTTACCACGATTTTGTGCAGTAAATCAGCTGTTCCTGAAATTTGTAGAAATGTTAGCTTGTTCACAATGTCAGTAATGGCTAAATGAACTAGAAAATCCCTCGAAAATAGTCAACACTGTTACTTTTTTTTTTTTTTTTTTTTTTAAACAGGCATATCTATTTCCCATTATTCATATATAAAAATAAATATTAAGATGCCACAATGCATTTTTTTTGTCTGATGTAAATGCTTTATAAAGATCTTAAACAGACACCCATTTTGTAGAATTACCCTCAAAGAATCTAATAAATAAACGCTGTAAATATTCTAGAGAACAGCTGATCTGCTTATCACATGTTCACCCGCAACCACAATTGTTGAGTTGATACAATAAAAAATGAAGAATGATATGGTGCTGAGATTCATTTAACTGAGATCATTTATTAACCCCATCAGGAAAATTACTGGAAGACAAATACAGTGGGACTGATTCAATTTAAGCTCTGTACCTATATATAAGATGAATTATATAAACCAGATTCTGTTAAGCTTTTGTGAGATCTTTGGCACTTTACCTCAGCAGTTGCCAGCAGAAGGTGCGAGGTGAGGAGCAGAAAGCAGCAGAATAGGGTTCTCATCTCCTTCCAATGTCAATTTTCCACCCAATAAGAAAGATGAAGATTGTAGGAGCCTTGGAACCGCTCCTGAGCGCAAAGAGTCCAGAACCATACCTTGAAGAGATCTCCCTTTAAATGACCCGAAGCACCAGCTCAAGTCTAAAGAGGAGAATCCAAACTGTCCTGGTACTCCAGGTGCTGGTATTGGTCCAAATACGTCCTGTAATGAATCTCAAAAGTGATTTAACTTGCAAAAGGTCGTCATGGCTGTCCAATCCTGAACAATCCAAAGACAGAACCCCTTTTGCATTGCCTAGGTCAATTTATAGAGTAAAACTCAAAGAGAAATTCTTCACAAAAGTTTATAAGCGAGTCCATGCACCTCATACAGAGCTCAGCACTTCAAGAAGTAGGTCGTCATGCAGTGAAAGTACAATCCCAGGTTAGTATCCATGAATAAAGCAGAAGGAAAGAGCTCAGAGTTGGTCTAGTTCTCTAGAGTTGGTGCACTGAATGCTGTCTCAAGCACGTCTGATCTGCGGAATATATGCGCCTCCCCTCGCGCTCCGGTAATCACCGATGAGCGCTCGAGGAGGCGGTTGGCTGGAGGCTTATGTGAAATTTAACCCTTCAACCCCTTACCGAAGCGCTTCAATCTCAAATTTGAATTTAAGATGTTGACGGGCCCTCGTTAAAAACTTCATAACCGCGCTTGCAGCCTCTTTAGCTGTCACTGTTAACAATACAGGATGGAACAATATAAGCATTGATTTAATTAAACTCTTCATTCATAAAACAACAACAACAAAATTAAGTAAATATACATTAATTCAAAACTTAATTAATTAAAAAATTCATTAAGCGGATGAAGCTAGAAGTTCCTGACACGTAAACAATAAATGAACGTTATTTTTTGGATTCTGCGCAGTGAAACAGTATATCTAAACTGTGTTTCACGTCGTAACTGTCAACATGTGCATTAAAAATATCAATAGCCTACTTCGGATTCTGATTTGTTAATAGGCCTACAGCAAAAAAAACAAGGCTAACATCTATGACAAAACGTCGAAACACCTGTTTACCGAGCCGAATCACTGCAGTACAATGGCGGATGCAGCATAGCAACATTCTGTCAAATTAGGGACTATATCTTCTAGCGGAAGGATACCACTGAATGTGGTATAAAATAACGTTTTGTAAAATATAAATAAATAAAATAGTGTGCGTTCTAAAACAATTAGAACAGAATAATAATCTTTTTTTTTTTATCATTTACAATGAATGGTAACACTTTAGGGTCCAATTCTCACTTTCAATACCTGCTTATTAGCATGCTATTAGCATAGTTATTGACTGTTTACTTATAAAGCACATATTAACGCCTTATTCTGCATTAACATATTCTACATCCCTTATCTAAACTTATACTACCCGACTAACTATTAATAAGCAGTACTTAGGAGTTTACTGAGGCAAAAGTTGTAGCTAATAGTTAGTTAATAGTGAGAATTGGACCCTAAATAAAGTGTGACCCAATAAATATATGATACAATAGAACATAATACATATTTTTTTCTTCAGACGTCACTTGCTTGTTTTAAATTTACACAATAGTTTCTATTTTTTTATGGACTGGTGAAGGTTTTCCTGTATTGCTGCATTTTCACTTGTATTTTTTAGCAGAATTGCTATTATATGACGTGAGAAAAAAACTCCTAGAGTCCAGCTGTAAGACTTACTCAACATCTTCTCAAAGAGAAAAGAGAAGAAGAGCAGAACTTGAAGTATTGCAGAAGAACTGAACGAGGAACAATGACCGGAGGAAATGAAACTTGAAAGATGCAGGGAGTTGAACTGCAATTGTAAAGCTTTGGGAAATGAAAATGGAAAAAACAGAAAACATATTAGATTGAATGAACTTTGCTGCTTTTCTTTTATAACCTTCTGCTTGTTTTCCCTTATCCTTTGTTTCACTTTCTTTTACCTCATAAAGACATCTTTCATCATAAAGACACCTTAGTTTTTATAAAGGAACTTTAATAAATATATAAACTCTTTTATTACATTATTAACAGAAAGTATAGTCAAATAAAGTGAGAGAGAAATACAGTGAGCAGTCTGGCACCTGAGAGGGATTCCCCCTAAAAAAGCCCTTTCACTGGCAGCTGAGCAGTGTGTTCTTACAAGAACATCATGCCCAATAAAGACTTCCACAGAAGCTGGCATGCAGTAAATACAGCTATAAAGTTGTGGAATATGTTCCAGAAGTGGATGACTGTTTGTTTCCACAGATTAAAATTAGTGGAGTTCTATAAGGCGCAGAAAGAATGACAGAAACCTACTGTAACTTTAAAAAAAGTGAACGTTAGGACGTTTAAAGTCACACAGTTCAGTTCGTAACAGAGCTCAAGAGTAGGCTACTAAAAACACAAAGAAAGTTTATAATAAAACAAAAAGGTAATGAAACATCTAGAATGATATCATGATAGAACAAGTCACAGACAGACAGACAAACAGACAGGATGTAAAAAAAAAAAAAGGAATGAACTTGTGAGGTAAATCTAGAGAATGTTGCAGACCGGATGCAATCAGAGTTCATAACACCCCCATCTACTGCTTGAGATACAGCAGAGTTCCTATCATTAAACCACTCTGTTAAGCTATTTTTAGATTTACATTTTATTAATATGGCTAAGCCACGCAACCAGTAAACAAAACAAAACTTAACCTCCAGACAAACACACACACACACACACACACTCATCACAGAGTCTGGTCCTGTACTGACATCACCGTGAGTCAGAGCTAAAGGAAACTGTCGCTTTTTCTGTCTGTTTCTGCCTGAGCTCAGATCACTCTGTGATGACACAGCACATCTATATCAGCTAAAGCTGAATCATAACTTATCTGAGAAGCACAGACATCTTACATGAAAGTATACTGCACACACAAACAGTTTATACAGAGGTAATTAAAACATTCTTGTCCAAAGGTATATTATGCTACTCCACCAAGGAATCTGACCATATCCAGTGTGTACTACACAGTCCAGCCAATCACTTTTCTACACAGTCATTTGCTCTCAGACACTATCACAGTGAAGGAATGCATGCATGGAGTTATTGCTTTCTGTCAGCCCTGCTTTATCACTCGGTTTCGTTTCTTTACTTTACCAGAACATTTACTGGGTCAGCCTGTCTACATCAGGGATACTAGTTTTATGAAACTATTTTGTATTTTTATTCATCTGACCTTTGAATTCAGTGTGTTTTATTTACTGCTCATACTTAGGGTTAAGGGTTTGTTTGTGTGGCGATTTGAGGAGAAATAAAAAACTAGAGCCATATCTCAACACCTTGACAACCACATAGCAAAATCCTAACAATCTTCTACAACACCCTAGCGTTGTGTCTGCGAACTTTGCTCCATTCACACCTTCTGTACTATATTTCTTCTAAGGCCCCATTTACACTAGTGTGTTTTCCTTTTAAAACGCATAAGTTTTGCTACGGTTACGGCTGTCGTTTACACTATGTCGCCGTTTTCGAATCTCGAAAACTGAGACTTTCGGAAACTCTACAGACCCTGTTTTAGTTTGAAAAATGCCAGGGTTGCATTTCATGCCCTGTTTACATTACTGCGTTTTCATTTTAAAACTAGTGTAAACAGGGCCTGATCCTCGTCTACACTGGCGTTTCCACAGCATTTCAGAAACGATCTCCGTCTACACTACACGGCTGAAAACGCATGTCACATGACCATTCATGCACACTGGACATGCGCATACGAGTGTAAACAGTTGTCTCTTTCGCATGTAGGCAGCTGCAGTATTAAAAAATGCTGAGTTTAAATGCACAATGACTGCTAAAAATGACAACAAAGCCAGCAAAGATTGCAGTCAAAGACTATAGACGCGTCAATCGTATTGTTTTGAATGGGAGAAAGTGCAACGCGCAATATGGCGGAATAAGTCCAGCCTTCTAAATAAGAGCCAATTGCCGATTGGTAAAGTCATCGCGTCACTGCAGCGGCCGTTAGAAGCTCCGGTTTCTATAGAAACAGTTAGACGCGCTTCTGAAATGAGGCACAAGAGACGCGCATTAGGTTGATCCAGTCTGAAAAATGCAGTTTTTTGTCATGATTCGAGCATTTAGAAACAAAATTTATGAGACAGTTGTTGTCAGATTTCATTGGTGATTTCAAAAATGAAATTTAATCGAAAGCTTAGCAAACAGCTTTAGAGAATTTTATGTTTCCCCATTCAAAGAGATAGGAGCTGCACTTGGATGCCCGAGAGGTGTTTCAAAGATGGCCACGAGTGAAATGACTTGCCTTCAAGGGACTTTGTTGCAGTTCAGTCTCCATGTTATTGTTTACACGGTCGTCAAGGATACGCAGAGCGAACGTGGGAAGCCACACCATCGTTTTCAAAAGTCTCCGTTTTGGGCCGTTTATACTGAAACGCATCCCCAGCGTTTTCAAATTTAAAACGGGGTCTGCAGCATTTTTTTTTTAAAAGTCGAGGTGTAACCATAGAAAAACTTATGCATTTTTAAAACGAAAACGCACTAGTGTAAATGGGGCCTCAGTATAAACGGAACAAAAAGGAGACTTTTGTAAACGATGGCATGGCTGTCCACTTTCACTCTGCGTATCCTTGACGACCATGTAAACAATAACATGGAGACTGAACTGCAATCTTTGCTGGCATTTTTAGCAGCCATTGTGCAGTTAAACTCTGCATTACATTTTTTTTAACACTGCAGCTGCCTACATGCACAAGATGCAACTGTTTACACTTGTACGCATTCATGTGACGTTTTCGGTCGTGTAGTGTAGACGGAGATCGTTTCTGAAACGCTGTGGAAACGCCAGTGTAGGCGAGGATCGTTTTCATTTTAAAACGCCGGGGTGATCTTGTCTCTTCCTCTTGCATTTGATCCTGCAACTATGGTTAAACAAAAAAAAAAGAAAGTTTAGAAGAATCAATAATATACCTGCTTTAAAGGTGCAGTATGTAATATCAAAGACTATAGAATAACACAAGACGCGTCACTCGTATTATGATGAATGGGAGAAAGTGCAACGCGCAATATGGCGGAATAAGTCCCGCCTTCTAAATAAGAGCCAATCGCTGATTGGTAAAGTCATTGCGTCACTGCAGTGGCCGTTAGAAGCTCCGGTTTCTGTAGAAACAGTCAGACGCGTACCTCCGAAATGAGGCACAAGAGACGCGCATTTAGGACTGCGCATGCGCATTAGGTTGATCCAGCCTGAAAAATACAGTTTTTTTGTCATGATTCGAGCATTTAGAAACAAAATTTATGAGACAGTTGTTTTCAGATTTCATTGGTGATTTCAAATATGAAATTTAATCGAAAGCTTGGCAAACAGTTTTAGAGAATTTGATGTTTCCCCATTCAAAGAGATAGGAGCTGCATTTGGATGCCCGAGAAGCGTTTCAAAGATGGCCGCCGAGTGAAATGACTTGTCTTAAAGGGACTTTGGTAATATTGACAGCTAGTGGTTGAAATGGGTACTGCAGTCCAAATTCAAAATATTGGAGAGAGTCATTTCTTCCACCCCCTCTTCGACGCTCAATGCTCACGTGGGTTGCCAAATTGAGGATACACAACAGGAATGAGCGCAATTGACAATGGAAGGTGAGGAGACTTACACACTGTAAGTTGATTTATCCACATTTTAATATGCCTCTGTTCATAGAGCTTTGTAGATGCTGAGGCTCTGACCCAGTTTGTTTGCTGACTTCCATCGCTGTGTTTTCCGCCAACTGAAATACTACTGGTCAAATAAATGGGTGGGATCACACAGACCAAAACAAAAACAGACATTCCAACATGGAATGCACATTTCAAAGAATAACAGGCAGTAGCTTTGTTTTTCAGAGAAACAAGAATGTGAACTTAACGTTTTCTAAATAACTTCAAACATTATGGTATTTTATGCTTTAGTACAGTCAAAAAAAAACAAAAAAAACATAAATCACCTTTAAAACTAAAAAGAAAAATCACTGTGGTCACCAGAATATGAGATGTTTGTATGCTGGTCTCTCAGTTAGAAATAAATAAATGAAAAATAACTCCTATCTAGACTTTTGCATTTTTTGATGAAATTGTTAGTGGTGCTTGCCTGTGCAAAATTCACCACCACAATGCTTTTCTGGGTGGTTGCATACCGGCCGAAGTCAAAAGGGCCCACCCACCTCGGGTCACTCGGTGTAAATCTAAGGGATTTTTTCTTTGCTTGCATGTTTGATTGTCTGCCAGGTTAAAGTCTGATTGCTTAGAAAAAATAGCTCCTCTACAAGATGCCAATTTGATGCAATGCACTGCAATGAAATAAAATATAATCTTTGGTCCAAACCCATCTTTGGTCACTTCAGCATAAATCTATAGGATTTTTTTTTTTTTGTATGTTTTTTTGCCTGCCAGGCCAAGGTCAAGGTGCAATTTGCAGCAATGCAGTGCAATGCAATGAAATAAAATAAAATGGTGACACTTACCTATAGCAAAAACCCCTAATAAATCAAAAGCACAAAGGCAACATTGTCATAATGGAATGTGAGCACATACAATATCCAATGAGCTTCACAATATGTCTAAGCCTGCATGTCCCATATAGTTCCTTGGAAAAATGATGTTCATGTGATATTTTTTTTTTCTTGAAGATCACCGCTTCATCCAGACACGCAGTGGACCCGAACACAAGAAACACAGCATCACATCAAACAACTCAACCGTATCACACACATATGCATGCACTCAGGGCGATGGGATCTAATGGTTATAAGCTCCTGGGATCTTAACATACAGATTATAGGTGCAATCAAACATTAAGATGGCCCAGGAACTTCAGTTTTACAAAGATATCATCTTTATACCTAGGATGAAGCTCGATAAGAAGAACCAATAAGTTGCTTTGGATTAAAAGTGTCTGCTAAACATCACTGAACTCACATCCATACAAACCGTGGACCAGTCTGAACACGCAACACTCAAACAGATTTGTTGTAAAACAGTGCCTCTTTATTTTCCCTCTTTAAAAAAGCGGAGAAAGCGGGGAATTCAGGGGAGGAGGTGTGGTTGGGTAATTGCCTCTGCTCTGCTGCCTATCATATGCTCGACTTCTTAACGTGTGAGAGCAGCGTGGAATGTGGGAAAGGAAAAAGAGGAAGACAGGGGTCTTACCACGTCGTGGTGGTCTGACCTTGGCCCCCGCCGGAGGCCAAACACTGTCAGTGTCCTCCATTTAAAATCAATCCACAAAATATACGATTTCGGTGCTTCATGTCTCCGAATGGACGAACATGTTTGAGATGGATTTAGCTATGAAACAACAGAATAGGAAAAAGGACGACAATCTTTCCTCTATCATCACATGGAGCTGAATGACTTCTTGAAAGAGTGCAACAAGCTGTCTTCAGATTTCTATTAGAGCCTTAAGCCCTTGATTGCAGCAATTGGCATGTCAAATTCAGCTTTCACCTCGTCTCGCTGGTCATTTGTCTGGGAGGACAACGGATGGAGGTGAGGGAGAAAACGAGGGAGGAAGAGGAGAAGCAGGCGATCCTGAAATCTTTCTGCATTTCATCTGAGCTCAACCTGCAGTTCTGACAGCACTATGCCCAGGGGTGAGGAGTTTGAGAAAACAAAGGATTATTCAGAAAAGAAATCTGTAGGGAAACCTGAGGGAGAAAGTGTTTCATTTCAATTCTTAAGTTCGCCATCAGTTGTCAAATTGTCAACATCAATGTCAGAACATTATTATAACAACATAAAAACAAAACAAAAAGGTGCAATGTAATGCCATGAAATAAAATAAAACAATGCAATGCAACACAAACATAAAGCAATGCATGCAACACAATAAAACAATGCAATGAAGAGTAATAAAATAAAACAATGCATTAGAAAAATAAAAATATAGCTGTGAGCAGCAGTTATCGGGGTTCAAGCGGTTAAAGGCCTTTAAGCAAATGCGTAAAAATGTATTATGTTTTAATTACTAAGCCTGTAACCATCTCAATTATAGATGGAAATACCATTTCCAGTTATCAAGGTTGAGCCAAAAACCTAGGACTAGTTCGCCAAAGTTGGATTTTGAAATAATCTCCAATATTTAATGAACAATTCGATGGGACAGAGGCAGTCCTAGATGCAAAGTTGCTCAGAATGAGGTGTGCACGAAAAATCACGTGATACATGATCCTTCATGCACGTAAAAAACATGAAGGCGCCCCCCGAGGGCCGATTTCTTTCAAATTTCTCACAGGCCTCTAGGGCTGCGAGTCAAACGGGCCCAGTGAGTTTTGTTCCGATCGGCCTCCGTTAACCTAGTTTGATAGCTATTCAAACTTCAGTGGCCGATGGCGGCATGCCAATTTTCAAGTCGATCGGACTAACGGTGAGGTAGTTATAGCCATTTTCATATTTTTTTCCTGTTATAGCGCCACCAAATGGCCAGTCGCCACATCCTTTTTCACACGACCACAGAATGAGCTCTTACATAGGTGTGCTGAGTTTGGTGAAAATATCTCATTCCGTTCACGAGTTATAGCCATTTTAGTAAAGTGGCTCCACCCACTTTAAACGTTTTGGCGCAAATCAAAATTTTTTTGATAATTATTGACAATCAAACTCCAGAGAATTTTGCTGCACTAGTTTTCACTAGTAGTTTGTTAGTTCCAATCGGGTCAAAAACCTAGGACTAGTTCGCAAAAGAAGGTTTTTCAAGCTACGCACTTGAACCCCTAATAAAACAATGCAATGCAATAAATGTTTTAATTCTGTGTAAATGAAAAACAGCATCAACGCAGCCTTAAACATTCTTATTATTATTTTAATTAATTTATTGTGTAATTTTTCAGTTTCAACACTTTCCCTCAATAAACTCCTAATTTACTGCTTATTAATAGTTAGTAAGGTAGTTGTTAAGTTTAGGTACTGGATAGGATTAAGAATGTAGAATATAGTCATGCAGAATAAGGCATTAATATGTGCTTAATAAGTACTAATAAACAGCCAATATTCTAGTAATATCCATGATAATAAGCAACTAGTTAAAAGACCCTAAAATAAAGTGTTACCACTAGCATATGGCGGGTCAAATTTGAATTGCACTGCAGTGATTGTGTAACTGCACTCCCTCAGTAGCACTTGCATGTTCTTGCACTTACCTTTTTCCCCATTTACTAGCCACATTCCTTAATTTGTAGCAAAAACCAACCACTCATCTCACTGTAAACATGGCAATTAAAACAAAACACTCCAAAACAGACACTAACAATCACAAACAGGTGTTTCATGGCTGTAAGACTTGTAGAAATTTATAAGGCCCTTATAAACATCCTTGGCTCTCGTTGGGTTCACAGTTTGAATGGGGAGCCGTGGCTCTTTTTGATTTAGCTTCAGTAATTGAGTATGTGTGTGTGTGTGTGTGTGTGTGGTACAGGAATACTAGACTCTGCCACGCCCGATGTAAGTGATCCACAATAACTGTTCACACACATCGAGGCATTCATGAAATGTTGTTAAAAGCCCCCCTCCTGTTGTGCATAGCAGCTCCTCTGGAAGCCACAGGCTGGCCGCTAGCTTTTAAAAGAAAATTAGAGGAGTTTGGCTCTTTACAGTTATATGAAAGCAATAAAGCGACAGACCCAGAAGTGGCTGAGGAATTCATGAGTCAGTGAAGAGAGATAGAGAGAGAAAGACAAAAAAAAAAAAACCCGGAGAGAACAGAGAGTCCCCATTCACCATCACTGTATAGAAGAGAGCAGATCAGATATTCTGCTAAAGAACACAGTTTATTTATACACATTATTTAGATGACCTGATTAAATATTCTATAAATAAACCGATTGTAAAAAAAAAAAAAAAAAAAATTTAAATAAGTGTCTTAGAGTAGCGTTGACTTCAACACTTATAAAGTTTACTGCAAACTGAGTACTTCTTTAGAATATCCTACTATAAAACATTTTATATATACTCTATATACAAGAAGAGTACTTAAAGGGTTAGTTCACCCAAAAATGAAAATTTCTGTCATTAATTACTCACCCTCATGTCGTTTCACCCATAAGACCTTCGTTCATCTTCAGAACACAAATTAAGATGTTTTTGATGAAATCCGATGGCTCAGTGAGGCCTGCATCGCCAGCAAGACAATTAACACTTTCAGATGCCCAGAAAGCTACTAAAGACATATTTAAAACAGTTCATGTGACTATGATAATGTTATGAAGCGACGAAAATACTTCTTGTGTGGCAAAAAAAACAAAATAGCGACTTAATGTTATCAAACTGCCAAAGTCACATGATTTCACTAAACGAGGCTTCGTTATGTTAACTGTTTCGAAATTTCAAAGGTTCACCACTGGGGGGCGTGACTTTGGAAGTTTGATTCACGCTCTTTGATTCGAAACAAAAGATTCTTAAAGCTTCGAAGCTTCATGAAGCAGTGTTTTGAAATTGCCAATCACTAGATTTTGTTGAATAAAGTCGTTATTTTGGGTTTTTTTGGTGCACAAAAAATATTCTCGTCGCTTTATAATATTAAGGTTGAACCACTGTAGTCACATGAACTGTTTTAAATATGTCTTTAGTAGCTTTCTGGACATCTGAAAGTGTTAATTGTCTTGCTGGCAATGGAGGCCTCACTGAGCCATCGGATTTTATCAAAAATATCTTAATTTGTGTTCTGAAAATGAATGAAGGTCTTACAGGTGTAGAACGACATGAGGGTGAGTAATTAATGACAGAATTTTCATTTTTGGGTGAAGTAACCCTCTAATTCTACTGAATGTACAATTGCAAACATTTAAAGTATATTTTTAAAAACTGTACTTGCAGATAATATAATATTAATGAAATAAAAGGCCACTTAAGCATACTCACAGAGTCCACTTTGTTTCTTAACATACTCAACTTTTTAAAAAGTGCACTTTGTAATTATGCAATTTGAATTATCTTCGGACATTCATACACTTTTGATGTGTTGACTAACATACTAAAGCACATGTAAAGTACTTAATTATAATTTTAACTGTAGTGTTATTCGATGCTACATTTAAATTTAAATCTATTTTAAAAGTACTAAATTGCAACTTCATCACTACAAACGTGTAATTACAAATATTTTTAAATAAATGACAAACAATTTCAATATTAAACTGACATTAAAGTATATTTTAGTTTATCATAAATGTTTGTCAGTAGCATAAATGCTAGGCAGTAAACCAAATTTCAAAGACGATAGAAGCGATTATGAAATAATATATAAATATGTATACAAGTGGGTCAAAAAAAAAAAATGCTCCAAATCCCATTAAACTTAATATGAATTTAAACTATAACACATTTTAGTTTAATTGCAAATAAAATGCAATGAAGTGCCTGAAAACATTACTTTAGTTCACACTTAAAGTATATTATTTTACTTTTTAAAAGTATGCTGTAAGTGTACTTCTTTTTCACAAGGGTACAAATAAATTGTAATAAAACGTGTGTATTTATGTTGTGATCTAAGTGGCTTCAATCAGCCCCGTCACACGCAGCGGCTGACGGAAAGGCCATCCTGCATACCACAAATCACATAAGCCCCCTGGGGTCAGAATTATCTTGTGACCTCAAGTATGGGTCAGATGTGATTGAGGACAACGAGTCATCGATCAGAGAATTCAGGAGTCATTTAGCTGAAGTAATAATGGACTGTTCATTTCTCATCCTTGTGTTACCGCACAATACTGTCTGAGTGCCTGTTATTGGTTAATGACACCCTTGAGACTCTTCCATCCTTCCAGCAGATTAAAGTGTTTGTGTGTGTGTCAGTAGCTCTCAGTGCCATTGAAGTGCATGTCTACTTAACACCGGCTACGCTTGGAATGCAGCAGTAGCGCAAATGCTTAGTACATACTGCATACTTAAACAATATAACCTAGAAATTAACACTTTTCCCACCAATGTTTTTGTTTTAAAGTTGCCAGTCAGTGCCAGAATTTTTGATCATTTTCACAAGTTTCATGGCCCCCAAAACATTTTGTTGTATATCTGAACATACAATACATCAAAAGAAAGAGAACAGAGCCTTTGCTTAAAAAACAATACAAAAAGACATTTTATTCTAGCTTCAAGCATTCTTCTTTTTTTATCAACACTTGAATGTTGGTAAGTGAGTAAATTTTTGAAAAAAAAAAAAAAAAAAAAAAAAAAAAGCTGAGAAAATTGTATTGTTGTCTAAGACTACATCCAGATCTCATTCAGAATGATGATCAAAACATAGATCGAGTCCATCAACACGTCCTGTACCACTTTCTGGAACAACATTTAATTTGGTAACAAATTGGCAGTTTTGATTCATATGCGGTTTAATGTTTGATATCGTTAGATTACATGCGCATAAGCAATGCTTCTATAGCTGTGTCCCAATTCAGAGGCTGCATCCTTCGAAGGACTCAGACTGTTGTTCCAGATGGCCTAATGTTGGACCGAGCGTAGTTAAAGGGGACGGTCTAGCCTACGGAGGACAGCCTAGCAACTGCCATTGATAAATGGCAGTAACGTTTGTACTGGACTTTTTATATAACTATATCACTTAAAATGGCCTATATCATAGAGCTCACAGTCCCATGGGAGAACCTAGTTCAGGAGGCCTATGAGCGTAAGAAGCTGCGTCATGCAGAGCTTGCAGCAGAAGCGAAGCAGCGTGGGACACCAAAGTTTATCCGGTTGAAGTGGGATGTAGAGGATTTGTGGCGTCATCTATCATCAAACTATTGAAAGAACTAGGAATCCACGGTCAGGCTTTGAGAAAGACCATCAGAGAAGCCTGAGAGGTGGCAGAAAGAAGTAGCCAGTGGATTTGGCTCAAGCAGAATGATCCGTGCTGGGCCCCAAGTAAATCAACAACATAAATCTTTCAATAATGCTCACCTATCAACCTTTCGGCTTTCTGCAGACTCCTGTAACAGGGTGAATTTTGAGAGCACGGGACGCAAGCTGAGGACTGATCATCCTGCTGCGGGCCACCCTTGTGGAAAGTGTACAGTGTTGAAAGGCCAAAACACACAATGACGCAAGGGCACACTACTGATGATGTGTCCCATGCCCAATTGACCCGAAATGGTACTCTGACCAAGATTTACCTCCCATACAACTCTGAGAATCCTCACCAGTTGATTGTCTACCATTCCCAGCAATAAGGTGTATCTAAAAAAAAAAAAAAAAAAAAAAAAAAAGCTCACCAACTATTGGCACAAGAGACAGCTTTTAACATCTTGTCCTGTGTTTTTGAACAAAACAGGGTTCAAAATCGGTCTAAATATGTTCACCTTGGTGCATTTATGTACATAATAAAGAGCATTAACTATATAAAATCACATCTTGGTAATATACAACTATAAATTTGAAACGCTTTTTATATTTACATTTGTATCAAGATTATTCGACTAAGTTGAAACCCAATATTTACATTTAAAAAAGCATAATCTGGCAAACCGATACACAATAAATTCTGGGGTAGGGTAGGACGCGAAGGATCCACCTTCGCAAAACGAAGGACACATTTCAAGGCCGCATTTAAAGGAGACTTCAAACTGGGACAGCTTTCGTCACACCACGGTGACGCAATCAGCCTTCGAAGGATGCAGCCTCTAAATTGGGACACATCTTATCACTTGTTTCTGCCTCTTCGCCTGTGTTTTGATCCGGAGATCCAGAACTTTTTTTTTTAGAAGACATGTAATAGCGCCTTCTACCGTATGACAGTGAAACATGGATTGCCTGAAAATTCTGTCAATGGCTGGAAAGCTTTGTGTCATAAACGATTGAAAATTCTGTCAATGGTGAGGAAGTTACTTTCTATTCAGTTTTCATGCAAAAAAAGTTCATATATAATGCAGATATTAATGTTTGCAATAGCATACAACAATTAGGGGCCATTCACACAGAATGAGTTTTTCCATTCCACTGCACTTTTCCATTGTTTTTCTATGTAAACACACTAGACAGACATGTTTGACTGTTGTGTTTGTGTCTTTTGCAGTGTCTCTCCGCATGACACGCATTCTAAAAAAGTTTAAAAAAAGTTCCATATTTAAAAAAAGGTGTCTCTAGACCTTGCATTTTTTCATTCCGTTGACCTGCATCTCACGTCTTTAACTGCAACAACGCATTCTGTGTAAATAGGCACTTACTCTGACTTTGCAGAATATATACTACCAGTCAAAAGTTTGGAATCGGTAAGATTTTTAATGTTTTAAAAAGAAGTTTCGTCTGCTCACCAAGGCTGCATTTATTTAATTAAAAATACAATAAAAACAGTAATATTGTGAAATATTATTACAATTTAAAATAACTGTTTTCTGTTTGAATATATTTTATAAAGTAATTTATTCCTGTGATCAAAGCTGAATTTTCAGCATCATTACTCCAGTCTTCAGTGTCACATGATCCTTCAGAAATCATTCTAATATGATGATCTGCTGCTCAAGAAACATTTATGATTATTATCAATGTTGAAAACAGTTGTGTACTTTTTTTTTCAGGATTCCTTGATGAATAGAAAGTTCAAAAGAACAGCATTTATCTGAAATACAAAGCAACATTATACACTACCGTTCAAAAGTTTGGGGTCAGTAAGAATTTTTATTTTATTAAAAATGAATTAAAGAAATTAATACTTTTATTCAGCAAGGATGCATTAAATCAATCAAAAGTGACAGTAAAGACATTTATAATGTTACAAAAGATTATATTTCAAATAAATGCTGTTCTTTTGAACTTTCTATTCATCAAAGAATCCTGAAAAAAAAAAAATATTGTACACAAATATTTTGTACAATTGTACACAATAAATGTTTCTTGAGCAGCAGATCATCATATTAGAATGATTTCTGAAGAATCATGTGACACTGAAGACTGGAGTAATGATGCTGAAAATTCAGCTTTGATCACAGGAATAAATTACTTTATTAAATATATTCAAACAGAAAACAGTTATTTTAAATTGTAATAATATTTCACAATATTACTGTTTTTACTGTATTTTTAATTAAATAAATGCAGCCTTGGTGAGCAGACGAAACTTCTTTTAAAAACATTAAAAATCTTACCGTGTTCAAACTTTTGACTGGTAGTGTATTTTGTGCAAATAATGCCAATTTTCTAGAATACCAATTTTCGATGACATTTTACGCTAATACAAACTGGATTCAAAATAGCCATTTTTATTTATTTAAACTGAATGCCACTGCTGCATTAACCATGCAACCTTAAGAGGTCATGTGACAGCAATGTAGCATACTACTAATTAGAAATGATAATCAGTAAGCAGCAAATGATAGTATTATGCAACTTTAAACATTTCAAAATAATTCAACAAGTGACTGTGGAAGGTATTATCATTCCAATCAAAAATGTGGGATATACTGTAGTAGTGCATTGTGTCCTGGTTATACAATTGCAAGAATAAGTATGTGAACCACTTGCAGAATCTGTGAAAATGTTAATAATTTTAACAAAATAAGGGAGATAATACAAAATGCATGTTATTTTTTTATTTAGTACTGTCCTGAGTAAGATATTTTACATAAAAGATGTTTACATATAATCCACAAGACAAAAAAAAAATAAAATAAAATAATAAAGTAGCTGAATTTATTAAAATAACCCCATTCATAAGTTTGTGAACCATTGATTCTTAATACTGTGTGTGGTTACCTGGATGATCTACGACCGTTTTTTGTTGTGTGATTGTTGTTCACGAGTCCCTTGTTTGTCCTGAGCAGTTAAA
Organism: Hypophthalmichthys molitrix; assembly: GCA_037950675.1. Classification (NCBI taxonomy): domain Eukaryota; kingdom Metazoa; phylum Chordata; class Actinopteri; order Cypriniformes; family Xenocyprididae; genus Hypophthalmichthys; species Hypophthalmichthys molitrix. The sequence continues at coordinate 38,410,580 of CM075494.1, forward strand.
CGGAGCTCTGTTCTTCAGAAACAAATCTCCAGGTCCTGCAGATTCTTCAGTTTTCCAGCATTTTTTGCATATTTGAACCCTTTCCAGCAGTGACTGAATTATTTTGAGATCCGTCTTTTCACACTGAGGACAACTGAGGGATTCAAACACAACTTTTAAAAAAGGTTCAAACATTCACTGATGCTCCAGAAAAAAAACATGATGCATTAGTAGATGGGGGGTGAAAACATTTGGAATTTGAAGATCAGGGTAAATTGTATTTAATTTGTCTTCCGGGAAACATGCAAGTATCTTCTGTTGCTTCCGAAGGGCATAACTAAATGAAAAAAAAAATGATATTCAAGCGACCTCTTCATCCTGTTCAAAAGTTTTCACCCCCGACTCTTAATGCATCGTGTTTCCTTCTGGAGCATCAGTGAATGTTTGAACCTTTTTTAATAGTTGTGTTTGAGTCCCTCAATTGTCCTCAGTGTGAAAAGATGGATCTCAAAATCATTCAGTCACTGTTGTAAAGGGTTCAAATATGCAAAAGATGGTGGAAAACTGAAGAATTTTTGGGACCTGGAGGATTTTTCTGAAGAACAGAGCTCAGTTTAACTGCTCAGAATAAACAAGGGACTCATGAACAACCATCACACAACAAAAAAAACAGTCGTAGATCATCCAGGTAATGACACAGTACTAAGAATCAATGGTTCACAAACTTTTGAACTGGGTCATTTTAATAAATTCAGCTATTTTTTTGTCTTATGGATTATATGTAAACATCTTTTATGTAAAATATCTTACTCAGGACAGTACTAAATAAAAAAAATAACATGCATTTTGTATGATCTCTCTTATTTTGTTAAAATTTTGCACATTTTCACAGATTCTGCAAGTGGTTCACATACTTATTCTTGCAACTGTATACTGCACATTTAGCCACATTTAGTAGGTCATTCATACTGTGCACAATACACACTCCAAAATCTGTATAGCATGCCAAAGGAAATATTTTTTCACAAGGGTTAAACGTGAATGCCTCATTAGGACAATTGCTTGCAATGTTCCTCTGGGACTGAACTGTGGTTGGGCTGTTTATCTTCTTTACATGGACAGGTGAATTTTGAATGGACACTACATCACCAAACAGGAAATACAAGTGAATCCTCTAAGTGTCTAATGTCCTATGGGAATTTGGCTGTATATCATCTCTTTAATAACAATTTGCAGCATGTGAAAAAATGTTAGTTCACTTTAGCTCACAAAAAATAATTATATTATAATTATTTTGTGGAATTTTGGACTACATACTTTGCAGGATCATATTACTAGTCTAGAATCTCAGTCTGCAATTATAGTGGACATTAAGTTGATGCTTAAAGTTCCAGCTAAATTTTATAAAAACTCCAAAAGGCGGAACAATGTTTGAACTGTAATCAGATCATGGCTTTATTTCCTGTTCCATTAACTCCTTTGAATCTTTGAGGAATTCCATTATTCAGACAGATTTTGATCTCCTGACCTGATCTGGTGCTCTCCTGATTGACCTCTGCACCTCCTTTCCTTCGACTCTGATCCTTTCATTCTTGTCTTCTCATTAGAGCCGGCAGCACACATCACAGCCCATGGCCTGAGCAGGTCAGGATTAAACTGTACCGTGGATGTTCATGCAGCGATACTAAGGTTAGACATGGGATTAGCTCAGGCCACAAAGATGACAAGTTAGCACATAAACTGATACACTTTAGCTTGAATATCAAAGTGTTCTCACAGTAATGGTTGGGGGCAAATCTGTTAAATGATTCATGACGGGGTGGGGCGGTAAAGGCGGGTCGGTGGTAATGAAATCTACTGAGACTCCAGTTGCAAATCTGCTCCAAATAAACTGACTGTGAAAAACACAAGAGAATATTAGATACCGATGAAAAAAAGATTACAAGCAAGATAAATTCAAACGTTTAATGCATTTACAAAGGCTTTTAGTAAAGTTAAATTTAAAAAGACTCATTAGGCAAAATTCAAAAATAAAGTTGGTAAAATAAAAATTAACACTTAAAATATGCAAAAAAGAATACACTCTATTATTAAAAACAGTTAATTGGAAAATAAATACATCATGCAAAAATAAAAATCTAGATTAGATTATTAGAAAAAAAACTATTAGAAAAAACAGAAAATGAATTCCTTAAAGCATGCAAAAATAAAAAAGATTAATTTGTAAAAATATAATATAAAAAAAACAAACAAACAAAAAAACAAACAAATAAAAGTGCAAAACAATTGATTGGTAAAATAAAAATGTCCTTAATATAAAATTAATTCCTTTGGGGAAAAAAAAAAAAAAAAAAAAAAAAAAAAATTAAATTAGTAAATAACAAAAAAACAAAAAACAAAAGCCTAACGATTCAGAATAAAGCTTCTATAATCAAGTGTTATGTGTATGTATTTAAAGTGGTTGAGTGGCAGGCTTGAGTACATTCCCCAGTTGATTTAGTGTAGTTAAGATCAGATGGAATGTGTCAAAGCCAAAAGCTCTATTTAATCTCGCTGGCCTCCCCTTCCTCTGACAACACAAGCTGACATCTGACTGGCAGTGGGAGTAAAAGAGACAGAGAGAGAGAGAGAGAGAGAGAGATCCGGGGTGAACGAGAGTCAACCCGACAGGAAGAATGATAAGGTGATCTAGAAAAGATCAAAGGAGGTTTCCAAGAGACAAACAGATGCATTAAACAGCGACGAGACATTTAATGGTGTTCAGAAGCTTTTCTTTATTGGCCTGAAGATTAAAGTCACAGAATGTGTGTAAAAGTTGGTGTGAATTTTATTTTGTAAAAACCAAGAAACAAAGCATGCACAATCGCTCCTTCCAAATTCACTCAAATAAAGTCCAACTCGTTCATCTAAATAAACTATACTGAAAAAAACAAAACAAACAATCAAAAAAAAACAAAACAAAAAAAAAAAAACAACACCTTTTCCTTAAGTCACTACAAACAAACAATGGCTGTCTCTAAACCTAAAGCATTTTTGAGCATCAATTGAATTATACAGTTAATATAGTTAACATTTACTTACACAGTAAATGTTTTAAACATACACACGATGGCCAAAATGCTGTTGTAGGCAGGTTTTGAGAACCAATTTTCCATTTTTGATGGATTTTGGAAAATATCCATTAGTAATTCATAGTAAACCGTTGAATCGCACACAAACATATTAAAAACTTCAATCCAAAAATGAATTATATTTTTTCATAAATTTTCAACCTATTTTTAAGACCAACTTTCTGACAATTTTGTTTTGTGTTTAGCTTATTTTCATGAAAATTGCGTATATTTCTCCCCCATATTCTCAATACTGTACTACGAACAAATCCCATTTTTTTCTCACAAATGTATTGATATTAATTCTGATTATTCTCAATTTTGTATTTTTAATTTACTGTTTTACAGTAAAAATATTGTTTTTTTATGAATCAGCCTAAAATAGGCATCATATATATGAAGCCTATTTGATATATAAATATATCTGTGTGTGTATATATATATATATATATATATATATATATATATATATATATATATATATATATATATATATATATATATATATATATATATACACAGTCAAACCAAAAATTATTCAGACATTTTTTATATTTTTACTAGTGGGTGCAGGACACTATAGTTCATTCATGTAAGTAAGGATAGCAAAATAAAGTAAACTGTGACATATTATACCCAAAAATTTGGAAGCAAAAATTATTCAGACACTTTGACCTGACCATGTTTTGCTTAAGTGTTATCTGACATAATTAAGATTATTTTTTTCTGACACAGTTTAACTGAGATCTTGTCATATTTCATTACCATTTTTAGTGAACTATAGTGAATAAACTGTATTAATGAATGAAATGTTCAAAGTGTCTGAATAAATTTAGGTTTGACTGTACATAATATATATATATATATTATACTTTTTTTTTTTCTTTTTTTTTTTTTTTTGGAGGGGGGTGAAATACGACCTGGACATGTTCTTGACAGGTTTCGTGAGATTCACCCAAACATGTCATGGCCTCAGGATGTAAGAGCATGTGTGTAGATGTGTATTATTGTGTAATACAATTGCATTTTGAAGAAAAAAAGAAAAGAAAAGAAAAGAAAGCAACAGCATACAGATTCAACTCTTACAACACATTAAGACTTGAGCGAGAGTCCCATGAAAACCCCTTTTATAGCTGTTCTATATTAAAACTCGTGTCTTAAAATGTTACAAACCCCTTCCCATTAAATCCAGCTGCAAAAGCACAACTCAGAGAACGAAGGGTGGATGAAACAGCCAAGAAAAAAAAAATCACTATAGAACAGCAAATAACGCTTTTCAATAAACAGATTTCGCATCAAAGGGTCAGAGCTCTCAAACGAGAAAGCAAAACGACCCATGCAGGGTTAAACACGGCACACTAAACACACAGCTAAAAGGCAAAAGCTCTTTCGTCTATGTAAACTTATTCATATACTTGTGCCATCTGAAATATTACCTTCCTCTTCAGTGCTGAACGGCAAGTGTACAAAATGCATCTCTGGTCTGCATGCATCATATTTTGTAGGACATTTACACATGCCACATGAAGATGTTTCATATCAGTCTGTATGGACACCTCATTTCCTTTCCTAATCTGCTGAAATAAAGCTTTGTGATAGCATAGGTCAATTCAAAGTGCACATAAGAAAAAGAAAATCACATAAAGGAAAAAAGCAGAAAGGTGGAGAACTTGTGCTTCTTGCAAAAACACACACACACACACACACAAAAAAAAAGTAAAAACAATGCTTGGCTGCATAAAAGGAGTAGTTTTTTTTATTAGTTGCCACATTCAGAGCAACTTAACTATAGTTAAGCTAATGATTGAAACAAAACTGATGAAGTACCACACACATTATTTTATGCAACCAGGCACCTGACGGAGGTCTGTAACCTCTAGACATGTGTCAGATGGTCGGGTTAGACTGTGAGAGAAATGAAGCTGTTATATCTCTGAATGTTCCTCTTGAGGATCTCAGAGCAGGGCCCCAGGACACGCTCAAAACGTGGCCGGTCCAGCTTCACACACTTGAGCGGACCCCTGGCCACGACTGTGGCTGCACGCGGTCTGTTCAACAGCAGGGCTATCTCACCTGCACAAACAAAACAAACACACACAGGTTAACGCAATGACTTGATTTAAAGCTGACATATTATGGAAATCTATTTTGATTTGTATCACTCTTTCTTTCCTCTGAAATAATTTTGTTTTTACATACTCTGACACTCAAAAGTCAAAATATCCCAGTGCAGCCAGGCCAGTATAATTCAGAAATGCATTACGACATTAGGTCTGGTGTTCCTCAGGGGTCTTTTTTCTTACCGCTTTCATTACATAATCATCAACACCTATTCAGTACTTAGCAACCTGACACTTCCTAATGAACAAATGTGTGAACTGTGCCACCACACTGAGGTTAGCCGATCACAACAAAAGTTTATTTACATATAGAAGTCTTAAAGGGACAGTACCAAAAACAGTCAGTTTAATTCTTAGGATCAGAGATGGAGAGTGGAAATGGTCATAAAAAGCTAAATAATGATTTTTTTTTTTTTACTAAATGTTTGAAAAAAAAAAAAAAAAAAAAAAAAACTTAAAAAAATTAAGAAAATTGGTATGTGGATGGCTGATTTCAGTTGTTTTACATTTTATATTCTGCAAAATAAATTCAATCAATAAATAATTTATCAATTAATAAATAATAATAGTTATATAATTCAGAACATCAAATACTTAAAAGACATTTAAACAGACATTTAAAGGTACTTCACTTTTTAAAATCTTAAAATACTGTTTTTTATCTTATTCCTCCTTAAAATTCAAATACCAATAAATAATTAAGCCAGTTGTAGGTTTGAGCAGCCTGACACGGCAACACTGACTCAACCAATGGCATGAGTTTGGGGCGGGACTATTGGCCAACCAATGGCAGATGAGGGCTTGTTCAGAAAACCTGCTTTAAACAATCACTATTTTTGCCATTTTGTTTGGTGACAGTGGTGCAACTCATCTTTAAGCAGTCATCTGTTAAAATCCCTTTGCTGTGTGCTGATAACATAAACACAACACTTTTAACTTAAACAGTTATAAAACAAAGAGCAGTAGCTCTCTATATAATGTAAATATTACTATATTCACTATGTCGTGTGATAATCTAAAGATCAGTATGCCTGTGGTGCAGCAGTGTAAACCGCACTGACAGTAAACAAGCACACAGAGCTACATTCTGCAAGCCCTGCACATGACAAACTGCCACCTGTTAGGAAAGCTACTCTTCCTGTCTGGCTCAGGCACTTCTGTTCTGTTATTTACAAGACTCTGGCACAACGCGGCAGGCTCTGCGATCCTTACAACACTCACCGAAGTAGTCAGACGGACCCAGGCGGCCCACTTCAACATATTCCTCATTATCAGACCTGCGCTGCAGAACAGATGCTGTACCCTGGGAAGAGAAAGAGAGATGCAGGTTTAATGCAGAGGAAAAGAGGAGCAGAGGGAGAGAGAAAAGCCTAGCTCATGGTGTCACAGAGTTTGAGACATGTCAAAAGGATTACTTCTTTATATGCCTGCAGGTGTACAGGATTTAGACAACTTTGCATGCTGCTTCAGGGGCTCACAACACACACACACACACACACACACACACACACACACAAGTACGTCATAGGCTGACACATACACGCACACCTGGGCCTGTCAGTGTTGAGATTTCTCGACAATCATAGAGTTCCACTGCATGCAGCGCCCCACACCGCAATGCAAAAACTCATTTAGAAAGATAAACAAGGAGACACACAAACATTCTGTCACATTTGTCACATCAAGGACAAACACTACCCACAATACAACAGTAAAAGGAGGAAGGCTGACAGGACAGGGCTTCTCTCTATTCAAAGACACTTTACAGAAGTTGAAAAGACTAACAGCAGTTAATCAGTACAAAATAAAGCATGTAAAAATTCTAAAAAAAAAAAAAAAAAAAAGGCATGTAATACAATTAGAATAATATAAGTGATGTAAATGTTAAATAAAAAATGAAACTAAAACAGAAAATCTGTAATATAAAAGGGGTAAATAATTTTAAAATAGTAGTTAAATTATTTAGTAATAATTAACATAATTATTTTATTATTACTGACATATATATAATATATTATATATATATATTATATTAATACATTTAAATATAAGAAATATTACAATTATTAGTATTATTATTGAATCGTTCAATTATTACAGTTGAATCAAATAAAACTAAACTTCTTGATTTGAATTTTAACTACAATACCTCATCACCTCTTTGATTACTCTCCAGACTGTAAGTAAACTAGTATCTTGTGAGCAAATGTGGGGGTTGGAAGCAGGTTAGAAGGTCATCTACAGACTCTTTTGCTGGGTCACTTAGGGCTTTGCATGTCAACGGCAACAATTTGTACCCTATTCGTAATTTAGATGAAAAGCAAAAAATATGGTCTACTTTTTAAACATAATTAAAAGGGATAGTTCACCCAAATTCCATGATTTACTCATCCTCAAGCCATCCTAGGTGTATCTGACTATCTTCTTTCAGACGAAAACAATCAGAGATATATTTCAATATATTGTGTAGAACGTCACGGAAGTTGACGCTTTTTGGACGTACGTCGAATGCGTATGGCTGTCGCGCCGGAAGCTCGATATTTTACTTTATAAAGTTTTAAATAAGGATACTTGTCTTACACAAATGCATCGATTTGCTTCAGAAGGCCTTTATTAACATCCTGGATTCGTATGGATTCATTTTTTTATGAATGGATGCATTTTTTCTGTCTTCAGAATTTGGGGTAACCATTCACAACCATTATAAACCTTGGAGGAGCGAGGATATTTTTAAATATATCTCCGATTGTGTTCGTCTGAAAGAAGATAGTCATATACACCTAGGATGGCTTGAGGGTGAGTAAATCATGGGATAATTTTCATTTTTGGATGAACTATCCTTTTAATGAGCTTTATGATTAAATTACATTACATATGTGGGGGAAAGTAGTTTTACCAGTACTGCTGATGTCGGTTTCAAACAACAGTCCAGTTACAACTATATCTTAGATAGCAGCACTAGCTATTAAAGCTATTCCATAAACATCTAATAAAAAAAATGAACAAACTTGCAAATTTTGATTGGATGTCATCCCTATATAAGTGGAAATCCATGTAATGCTTATAAATTGTTATAATAACTATAAGAGAGATCACATACAGTGAGAAGAGGTCCAACCCTTGAGGGATGCCAGACCTGATCTGTTTGTTCTCAATAGAGTTGTTGTTTTCACTCAAACTGTTAGTGGACACTGACATATGATTTGAACCAGTTCTAATCCACTGTTGCTGAAGACTGAAACAGCACTTGTTGAAGTAGTCAATAACATATCACTGTCCGCCGCTCATGGCTGTATCTCACATGTAGCACTACTGGATCTCTTTGGAGCTTTCAACACACAGTTGACCCCATTGACCTTAACATCCTGGTAGAAGGCTTGAAAATCACAGGTCAAGTATGAAAATCATGGGTCAAGGATAGTGTCCATCAAAGTTGTGTATTGGAGTTATTACTTGCATTGTTGTAAACACTGTGTTAACTTCCACTGCTACACTGACAAAACACAATTATGCATCAACAAGACTAAAAGGTTATTTTGTAATGTTTTCTACAACTAAAGATTTATTTAGGTGTTAAAAGGTGTTTATATTTGACTTTTGAAACTTAGAACATCTAAGACATTGCGTAACAACAGCCTAGCAAAACACTAGCAACAACAAACAGAAAAGGTGCTGAAACCCTAAGAAACCGCACTGCAACTCTCAAGCAACTACAACAACACCCTAGAAACCACTTACCATAGAAACCACTTGGGACACCTTTAAAATAGAATAGCAACATACTAGCAACTACCTATAACATTTTAGCAACCACATAACAAGGTGCTAAAACCACTTAGAACACTTTATAAATTGCATAGCAACACCCTAGCAACCACCCACAACATTCTAGCAACCACATAACAAGGTGTTAAACCACTTGGAACACTTTAGAAATTTCATAGCAACACCCTAGCAACCACCCATAACATTCTAGTAACTACATAACAAGGTGCTAAAACCACCAAGAACACTTTAGAAATTGCACAGCAATACCCTAGCAACCACCCATAACATTCTAGTAACTACATAACAAGGTGCTAAAACCACCAAGAACACTTTAGAAATTGCACAGCAATACCCTAGCAACCACCCATAACATTCTAGTAACTACATAACAAGGTGCTAAAACCACCAAGAACACTTTAGAAATTGCACAGCAATACCCTAGCAACCACCCATAACATTCTAGTAACTACATAACAAGGTGCTAAAACCACCAAGAACACTTTAGAAATTGCACAGCAATACCCTAGCAACCACCCATAACTTTCTAGTAACTACATAACAAGGTGCTAAAACCACTAAGAACACTTTAGAAATTGCATAGCAACACCCTAGCAACCACCCATAACATTCTAGTAACTACATAACAAGGTGCTAAAACCACCAAGAACACTTTAGAAATTGCACAGCAATACCCTAGCAACCACCCATAACATTCTAGTAACTACATAACAAGGTGCTAAAACCACCAAGAACACTTTAGAAATTGCACAGCAATACCCTAGCAACCACCCATAACACTCTAGTAACTACATAACAAGGTGCTAAAACCACCAAGAACACTTTAGAAATTGCACAGCAATACCCTAGCAACCACCCATAACTTTCTAGTAACTACATAACAAGGTGCTAAAACCACCAAGAACACTTTAGAAATTGCACAGCAATACCCTAGCAACCACCCATAACTTTCTAGTAACTACATAACAAGGTGCTAAAACCACTAAGAACACTTTAGAAATTGCATAGCAATACCCTAACAACCACCCCTAAAATTCTAGCAACCACATAACAAGGTGCTAAAACCACTTATAACACTTGTAAGAAATTGCATAGCAACACCCTAGCAACCACCCATAAAATTCTAGCAACCACATAACAAGGTGCTAAAACCACTTATAACACTTGTAAGAAATTGCATAGCAACACCTTAGGAAACAAATAACAGTGGTAAAGTGCTAAAACCATTCCTTGCAACCACCCATGAGGTTAACTTTGCATGGTTAAGCACTAGTCACACATTATTAAGAAAATGTAAGTGTTCAGAAAGTAAAAATCTGGTACAGACTATGCAATTTTACTGCTAACTTACAAAGCTCTGTGATATTACCTATAAGACTACCTGAAAGATCTCCAAATGCCCTTTTGCCTTCTATGTCTCCTTCAATCATAGGATGCATGCCTCTTTAAAGTACTGTTCGAACATCTGCTGATGGAAAGGCATTATGTTACAGAGCTTCACAGCTGTGGAACTGCCTCGCTGCCAATATGAATAATCAGACACGCTGCCAATATCTTATTCAACATCTAGAGTACAAACATTCCTGTTCAGTCAAACATATAGCTCAGGTAACTCATGCATACAGGCTACCATTTTCACCTGAAGGCATCAAGCTCAATTGGACATCTAAGAGTTTGGGTTAACTGAGATATCAATGTTGTTGACTTGCTGTTTACTCACATTCAGTAAAGTCTGGTGCTGGCGTCTGGGCGGGCGGCTGGCTCTCCACCTCTTAGGCTCTTTTAGGAATAGCATACCATCTAATTTGCCTTGATGCTTAAATACTAACGCATTTTCTCCTCTACTTCTCCTGCATTGATGTGTGCATATTTAGGTATGCATATTTTTGTACCATTTCATGGGATAAAATAGGAAGAACTCTCTTTAACCTTTTATTTTCTCACGTTCTATCAAACAAACCACACTAACACTTTTTATCTTAAGTTACAAATTATTGATTAGTATAATTTGTGTGAAAGGTAATACCAGAATGCACTGCGACAAGCTCAGAGTAAAAAAATCATCTAAAATAGCAGATGAAGAATCAATAAATTTCAATTATAAATAAACATATTATATACACATTTCAAAAGTTATATACACCGTTCAAAAGTTTGGGGTCAGTAAGACTATTTTTTTTGTTTAACAAAATGAATACTTTTATTTAGCAAAGTTTGTTTCCACCACTGAATAAAAAAAAGTAATTGCAACTATTTATCTAACAATTCTGACTGTTTTTCTCAGAATTGTGTAATAAACTCACAATTGCTAGAAAAAGTCAGAATTGCGAGAAAAATTGGCAGAAAAACAATTCTGACTTATAAACTCACGAGAAATAAAGTCAGAATTGTGAGATATAAACAAGCAACTGTGAGTTATATCTCGCAATTCTGACTTTATTTCTCGTGAGTTTATATCTCGCAATTCTGACTTTATTTCTCGCAATTCTGACTTATAACTCGCAGTTGCTTGTTTATATCTCACAATCCTGACTTTATTTCTCGTGAGTTTATATCTCGCAATTCTGACTTTATTTCTCGTGAGTTTATATCTCGCAATTCTGACTTTATTTCTCGTGAGTTTATATCTCGCAATTCTGACTTTATTTTTCGCAATTCTGACTTATAACTCGCAGTTGCTTGTTTATATCTCACAATTCTGACTTTATTTCTCGTGAGTTTATCTCGCAATTCTGACTTTATTTCTCGTGAGTTTATATCTCGCAATTCTGACTTTATTTCTCGCAATTCTGACTTATAACTCGCAGTTGCTTGTTTATATCTCACAATCCTGACTTTATTTCTCGTGAGTTTATATCTCGCAATTCTGACTTTATTTCTCTTGAGTTTATATCTCGCAATTCTGACTTTATTTCTCGCAATTCTGACTTATAACTCACAGTTGCTAGTTTATATCTCACAATTCTGACTTTATTTCTCGTGAGTTTATCTCGCAATTCTGACTTTATTTCTCGTGAGTTTATATCTCGCAATTCTGACTTTATTTTTCGCAATTCTGACTTATAACTCGCAGTTGCTTGTTTATATCTCACAATTCTGACTTTATTTCTCGTGAGTTTATCTCGCAATTCTGACTTTATTTCTCGTGAGTTTATATCTCGCAATTCTGACTTTATTTCTCGCAATTCTGACTTATAACTCGCAGTTGCTTGTTTATATCTCACAATTCTGACTTTATTTCTCGTGAGTTTATATCTCGCAATTCTGACTTTATTTTTCGCAATTCTGACTTATAACTCGCAGTTGCTTGTTTATATCTCACAATTCTGACTTTATTTCTCGTGAGTTTCTCGCAATTCTGACTTTATTTCTCGTGAGTTTATATCTCGCAATTCTGACTTTATTTTTCGCAATTCTGACTTATAACTCGCAGTTGCTTGTTTATATCTCACAATTCTGACTTTATTTCTCGTGAGTTTATCTCGCAATTCTGACTTTATTTCTCGTGAGTTTATATCTCGCAATTCTGACTTTATTTTTCGCAATTCTGACTTATAACTCGCAGTTGCTTGTTTATATCTCACATTTCTGACTTTATTTCTCGTGAGTTTATCTCGCAATTCTGACTTTATTTCTCGTGAGTTTATATCTCGCAATTCTGACTTTATTTTTCGCAATTCTGACTTATAACTCGCAGTTGCTTGTTTATATCTCACAATTCTGACTTTATTTCTCGTGAGTTTATCTCGCAATTCTGACTTTATTTCTCGTGAGTTTATATCTCGCAATTCTGACTTTATTTCTCGCAATTCTGACTTATAACTCGCAGTTGCTTGTTTATATCTCACAATCCTGACTTTATTTCTCGTGAGTTTATATCTCGCAATTCTGACTTTATTTCTCTTGAGTTTATATCTCGCAATTCTGACTTTATTTCTCGCAATTCTGACTTATAACTCACAGTTGCTAGTTTATATCTCACAATTCTGACTTTATTTCTCGTGAGTTTATCTCGCAATTCTGACTTTATTTCTCGTGAGTTTATATCTCGCAATTCTGACTTTATTTTTCGCAATTCTGACTTATAACTCGCAGTTGCTTGTTTATATCTCACAATTCTGACTTTATTTCTCGTGAGTTTATCTCGCAATTCTGACTTTATTTCTCGTGAGTTTATATCTCGCAATTCTGACTTTATTTCTCGCAATTCTGACTTATAACTCGCAGTTGCTTGTTTATATCTCACAATTCTGACTTTATTTCTCGTGAGTTTATATCTCGCAATTCTGACTTTATTTTTCGCAATTCTGACTTATAACTCGCAGTTGCTTGTTTATATCTCACAATTCTGACTTTATTTCTCGTGAGTTTCTCGCAATTCTGACTTTATTTCTCGTGAGTTTATATCTCGCAATTCTGACTTTATTTTTCGCAATTCTGACTTATAACTCGCAGTTGCTTGTTTATATCTCACAATTCTGACTTTATTTCTCGTGAGTTTATCTCGCAATTCTGACTTTATTTCTCGTGAGTTTATATCTCGCAATTCTGACTTTATTTTTCGCAATTCTGACTTATAACTCGCAGTTGCTTGTTTATATCTCACATTTCTGACTTTATTTCTCGTGAGTTTATCTCGCAATTCTGACTTTATTTCTCGTGAGTTTATATCTCGCAATTCTGACTTTATTTCTCGCAATTCTGACTTATAACTCGCAGTTGCTTGTTTATATCTCACAATTCTGACTTTATTTCTCGTGAGTTTATCTCGCAATTCTGACTTTATTTCTCGTGAGTTTATATCTCGCAATTCTGACTTTATTTTTCGCAATTCTGACTTATAACTCGCAGTTGCTTGTTTATATCTCACAATTCTGACTTTATTTCTCGTGAGTTTATCTCGCAATTCTGACTTTATTTCTCGTGAGTTTATATCTCGCAATTCTGACTTTATTTCTCGCAATTCTGACTTATAACTCGCAGTTGCTTGTTTATATCTCACAATTCTGACTTTATTTCTCGTGAGTTTATCTCGCAATTCTGACTTTATTTCTCGTGAGTTTATATCTCGCAATTCTGACTTTATTTCTCGCAATTCTGACTTATAACTCGCAGTTGCTTGTTTATATCTCACAATTCTGACTTTATTTCTCGTGAGTTTATATCTCGCAATTCTGACTTTATTTTTCGCAATTCTGACTTATAACTCGCAGTTGCTTGTTTATATCTCACAATTCTGACTTTATTTCTCGTGAGTTTCTCGCAATTCTGACTTTATTTCTCGTGAGTTTATATCTCGCAATTCTGACTTTATTTTTCGCAATTCTGACTTATAACTCGCAGTTGCTTGTTTATATCTCACAATTCTGACTTTATTTCTCGTGAGTTTATCTCGCAATTCTGACTTTATTTCTCGTGAGTTTATATCTCGCAATTCTGACTTTATTTTTCGCAATTCTGACTTATAACTCGCAGTTGCTTGTTTATATCTCACATTTCTGACTTTATTTCTCGTGAGTTTATCTCGCAATTCTGACTTTATTTCTCGTGAGTTTATATCTCGCAATTCTGACTTTATTTCTCGCAATTCTGACTTATAACTCGCAGTTGCTTGTTTATATCTCACAATTCTGACTTTATTTCTCGTGAGTTTATCTCGCAATTCTGACTTTATTTCTCGTGAGTTTATATCTCGCAATTCTGACTTTATTTTTCGCAATTCTGACTTATAACTCGCAGTTGCTTGTTTATATCTCACAATTCTGACTTTATTTCTCGTGAGTTTATCTCGCAATTCTGACTTTATTTCTCGTGAGTTTATATCTCGCAATTCTGACTTTATTTCTCGCAATTCTGACTTATAACTCGCAGTTGCTTGTTTATATCTCACAATTCTGACTTTATTTCTCGTGAGTTTCTCGCAATTCTGACTTTATTTCTCGTGAGTTTATATCTCGCAATTCTGACTTTATTTTTCGCAATTCTGACTTATAACTCGCAGTTGCTTGTTTATATCTCACAATTCTGACTTTATTTCTCGTGAGTTTATCTCGCAATTCTGACTTTATTTCTCGTGAGTTTATATCTCGCAATTCTGACTTTATTTTTCGCAATTCTGACTTATAACTCGCAGTTGCTTGTTTATATCTCACATTTCTGACTTTATTTCTCGTGAGTTTATCTCGCAATTCTGACTTTATTTCTCGTGAGTTTATATCTCGCAATTCTGACTTTATTTCTCGCAATTCTGACTTATAACTCGCAGTTGCTTGTTTATATCTCACAATTCTGACTTTATTTCTCGTGAGTTTATCTCGCAATTCTGACTTTATTTCTCGTGAGTTTATATCTCGCAATTCTGACTTTATTTCTCGCAATTCTGACTTATAACTCACAGTTGCTAGTTTATATCTCACAATTCTGACTTTATTTCTCTTGAGTTTATCTCGCAATTCTGACTTTATTTCTCGTGAGTTTATATCTCGCAATTCTGACTTTATTTTTCGCAATTCTGACTTATAACTCGCAGTTGCTTGTTTATATCTCACAATCCTGACTTTATTTCTCGTGAGTTTATATCTCGCAATTCTGACTTTATTTCTCGCAATTCTGACTTATAACTCGCAGTTGCTTGTTTACATCTCACAATTCTGACTTTATTTCTTGTGAGTTTATATCTCATAATTCTGACTTTATAACTCGCAGCTGCTAGTTTATATCCCACAATTCTGACTTTATTTCTCACAATTGCGAGTTTATATCTCACAATTCTGTTTTTCTCGCAGTTCTGACTTTCTTGCAATTGCGAGTTTATATCCCGCAATTCTGACTTTATAACTCACAGTTGCTAGTTTATATCTCACAATTCTGACTTTATTTCTTGCGAGTTTATATCCCGCAATTCTGACTTTATAACTCGCAGCTGCTAGTTTATATCTCACAATTCTGACTGTTTTTCTCGCAATTCTGACTTTCTCACAATTGCGAGTTTATATCTCACAATTCTGACTGTTTTTCTCGCAATTCTGACTTTATAACTCGCAGCTGCTAGTTTATATCTCGCAATTCTGACTTTATTTCTCGCAAGTTTATATCTCGCAATTCTGACTTTATAACACAGTTTATTTTTGAGATAAAACGTCACAATTATCTTTTAAATTGTTTTATTCTGTGGCAGAAACAAGCTTCCTTAGTAAAGATTTTTTTTACACTGTTACAAAAAAGAATATTTCAAATAAATTATGTTTTTTAAACTTTCTAATCACTCTGGTCAAAATGGTGAAATAAGGGCATGTCATATTTATACAGAAAAACTACTAGCTAGTCTGGGGCTTGATATATATGGGTTTCATTAATTATGGACCTTCTGTAGCGCTCAGTTACATGCTGTAAAAAAAACCAAAATAATAAAAAAAACCTCATGAAAGATCCACAAAATTCTCAGCACAGCAGTACAGTCCTTTGACTAGCTCTTACTTAATATATTTATGAATAACTCAAAAGAGCTAACCCTGTGAGAAAATGTGGAAACAAGTCAGAACATTGCATTTTTAATATGCGAGAGATGACTTTCATCTCATACCGAATTGCATGTGCCTATAATTATGTGGTACATAATGACAGATTCCACTTTTTTTTCATTCCTTTTTTCTTTAAAAAAGCTCTTTAGCTAAGTTTCAAGCTTTGAATGTTTCGGAGTGACTCTAGTGGATCAGCGTTTTGGTATGTGCAGGATCTTGGCTGGGGACGTGCTCTCCGGAGGTATGACATCATGGGGATACCCTGGAGCTGTTGGTTTTGCATTACTATCAAATTAAATGTCTAACAATGGGCAACAAATTGTTTCAGCATCTGTGGGAAACCCTATTTAACACAAGAAATTTTTGAGAAAGAGAAAATACAAACACAAACACCCAAATGCAAACAATCCAGCAGATGTATGGCACAGAGATCTCTAACTGGCCTTCTGCTCTCACACGATTAAGACAGTCTGACAGCAGCTGTATGGGTAATAAACCACACCACGAATCATCACATTTAGCACGGCCCGAATTAAGATGATGGAACGTTATACATTGTGAAATCAGTTAATGTGTGACGCATCAAATCATAGCTGCTCTGTGAATCGATCTAACAAACAACAAATGCATCTCAAATCAGGGTTATTATAGTTAAATAAACCTACAACCATAAAAAAACAAAAAAACTATTTCATTATTTGAAATAAAATCAAATAAAATATCAAAAACAAACTTATGTTATTTCAACAAGCTGCCAAGGCAACATTTCTCATTTTCATTTTAATTTCATAACTTGATCTATCTAAAATAGCTAAAACTAAAACGGAAATAAAAATTAAAACAATATATGTAGGGGTGTAACGGTACACAAACATGACAGTACCTTGGTATTGAAGTCACGGTTGGTGTTCATGACAAATTTATTTAAACATATTAAATAATTAAGACATTACTAACAGGTAAACATAATGAATATATAAGCTAATATAGTGCATATATTTAGTGAAATGCTCCCCTCTAGAGTTAATTTCTCTAGTGAACTAACATGCTGTGCATACTAAATGACTAGCCTGAGGTGAATGTAATGCTACGTGAGATATTATTCTTAAGCTGTTTTATTGATGTCTTTTCACGGTTGAAACACTGGTTGAGAGATTATGTGTAAACATGTCTATATAGATCGTCTGTTCTTATTTGCGCTTTTTCCTGTTGTGGCGGTTAACAAACAGCGTTGCATTGCCGAGCGCCCCATTCTGGATTGGAGTGTTATTGCCTGTTACTGACTATATCCGTCGTGTGACTGCATGCACCAAACCGTGACGTCCGTGTTGTGACGATTCATGATGGATACATGTACCTTTTCACCCCTAGTAGACATGTTTTTTGACAAAACAAAATTACTAAAACTTTAACCAAAATGAAAACAGAAAATCTAAGAATAAAAACAAACTATAATGATAATGATCTCAATGATACTAAAACAACACTGTTCCAACCACAGGAGCAGAGTAACATGTCAGAGACAAAGTGCAGAACTTTTTTCTTAACATTTCTCTTAAGTTTTGAGTAAATTGCCAGAATGTACAATAAAGAATTTGTGAGGCATTTGTGTTTTAATAGCAAGTCCTCAGTGGACTGAAATTGTGTTGGCTCTGTTATTGGCTTTAGCCTTAAATGCTCACAGATTACACAGAATACCCACTATGCACTTAAATGCAGATTAACACAGCCTTAAAGTGCATTGCATGTATGCCAGAATGCATTGCAACAAGCTCACTAGTGGAAAGAAAAAATCCATCCAAGATGGTGGATAATACAAGAAAATTGTCAATTATGACTATTATGCAATCATTACAGAAAAATATCAATAAAACTGTCTAAAGATGCCTAAGAAGGGTGTAGCCTGTGTAGGAACTAGACAGCAAGGCAGCTCACTAGGGTTTAGAACAAACCATAATGTGATAAATCAATAAAAACATGTCAGTTTAAGGTGGCTTTATGTCAGTATGTATCCTGTGATCCTCCTATTTAGTGTGTAATTAGACATGGGTGTGTGTGTGTGTGTGTGTGTGTAATGAAGGTCCAAACCACAAAAAGTAGAAAGAGGTGAAAGAAAAAATACGACAAAAGGAAGATGTTTCAATCACAGTATCTGTCAAGACGAACAAGAAGTGAAAAGTAAAAACTATGGGACCAGAGCTGGACAATGACACCCACACAGCTCTTCCTTCCCAAGCCTGTGTCAGTAAAGCCGTCCCTAGTTCCCTCACTCAGGTCTGGAGTCTGGGCCTGACCCTGTGTGAAAGTCTGCAGCCTACATTCCATCACTGAACCGCTGGCCACCCCGCGCTGGGAATCAGGCAGAGACGGAGGAAGAGAGAGACAAACAAGCAGCGAGACAGACCCATGTCTCATGCTAAAGTCCTCTTCATTTATTTTTATCTGTCTCTCTGCCCTGCCATTCTCTGACCCAGATGAACAGAAGATGATGGAAATGCAAACTGGGGTAAAGATGAGCAAAATAAAAAAAAGCAAAAGAAGAAATTGAACTGAAAATAGAATAGAATAGCTCTGAACAAAGAGAGTAGAACACAGCAAAATAAATAAACAGAGTACAGGATAGACTTAATTTTTCTTTGTTTGTGCTTAACTTCTAAGTATATTATTTACAGTGAAGTAATTGTATTATTGTGTGTCCTTATGTATTTTTGTAAACTGCACTGTATACCTATAGTGAAATGATATTTCGGTCCACTGTATACCTGTATATGGCTGGAATGACAAACTAATCTAAATCTAAAACTAAAGAACAGAACAGAACAGAAAACAAACACAAATGAGAGCAATACAGAATAGATCTGAAAAAACACAACAGAATAGAACTGAGTATAGATAATAGAACAGAACAGAACAGAACAGAACATAGAGAACATAAAAGAATAGATTTTAATAGGACAGAGCGGAATAGAACAGAGGAAACAGAACAGAACACATAATAAAGTGGAACAGAACAGTAAACAGAATAAAACACAATAGATTAGAACAAAACAGAACACAGAATAGAGTGGAATAGAACAGAGTAAACAGAATAGAACACATACAATAGATTAGAACATAATAGAACGCAGAATAGAGTGGGACAGAACACAGTATACAGAATAAAACACAATAGATTAGAACAAAACAGAACAGAATAGAGAGGAATAGTACAGAGGTGACAGATCAAAACACATACAATAGATTAGAACAGAATAGAAAACAAGAGTGGAATAGAACAGAATAAACAGAATATAACATACAATACACTCTAAAAATAACTGTGAAATAATAAAACGAATTTACACAGTAAAATACAGTTTTCCACTGAAATAGTAATATACCATAAAAACAATGCATTCTGGGTAATATTTGTCATTTTAAGAAAAGAGGCTTATAGGCTACTTTCTGGAAAACAACAAATAATATTACCCAGAGTGCATTGTAATATACTGTAAAAACAATTAATTCTGGGTAATATTTGTCATTTTCAAAAAAGTAGCTTATAGGTTACATATGTACGGTATATTACTATTTCAATGGAAAACTGTATTTTACTGTGTAAATTTTTTCTTTTTTTTTTACAGTTATTTTTTAGTGTGATTAGATCGAAACATAACACATAATAGATTAGAATGGAATAGAATAAAAAAGAAAAGAACATATAAAATAGAACAGAATGGAATTGTGCAGAGTGAATAGAACAGAGGACAATAAAACTGCAACCAAAATGGAACTCAAAATGTCACAATAAACTGATCAAAAGTGACAATAAAGACATTTATAATATTACAAAATATTTCTATTTCAAATAAATGCTGTTCGTTTGAACTTTCTATTCAAGAATCCTGATAAAATTCATCACGATTTCCACAAAAATATTAATCAGCACATCTGTTTTCAACATTGGTAATAATAAGAAATGTTCATTGAGCATCAAGTCAGCATATCAGAATGATTCTGAAGGATCATGTGACACTGAAGACTGGAGTAATGATGCTGAAAATTCAGCTTTGACCTTGGAAACTAGGTTTGTAAGTGCTTCTGTCTGTCTGCCTGTCTGAAGCCACACACACACATCTGGACACAGCAACAGGTTTCCTTCACTCTCAGTCAGTCGCACTCACACAGACTCAATATTGGCGCACGTCTCCTTCCATTGTTCAGCAATGAAGAACTAACCTTTTCAGCTACACATGTGTGTACTTTATATGGCTCATCAATCTCAGATTTATAACATTTCCCAAAGAAAAAATTCTTACAAAAGTCTTTTCCGAACGCACATACTTGTGACATTACCTGAGCATCATCAATCTCAAATGTAGAATAAATCTAACAGAAAGTAATGCAAAGTTTCATCTGTGTGATGTTTGGCACCTCAACATGGGGAATGTTTCGTCAAAATCATGAGCAGGCAGCCCAAAATCAATTAAAATGGGATTTTTGTCTGCCAAGCATAAATCATACAGTAAATCCATATATCTCCTTAACAAGCTTTATGACTTGAGGAATCATTCATGTCTGTAGCACAAACAGTGCAGAAAAGATTAATAGTCAGTGTTAAAGGGTTAGTTCACCGAAAAATGGTGAACTCAGGTGGATGCGTGGAGGGCACAGCATCATGGGAGCACAGGTTGGGAAAAATTAAGGGTTAAAGCACTACTTCACTCAACAGCCTGATTATATTAGTACTGCAACCTTCATGGAGGAGAGAATGAGAATGAAAAAAGAGAGGCGCTGAAAATAAGAGAACAGACACAGACGGTAAAAGAGCCCCCCCCCCCCCCAGACTTCACAACATCTTCATAAATGTGGAGTTAATCAAAATATTGTTCAAAGATCTGGCAGAGAATGAGAAAAATGCTGAATCAGCACCACGAGGGGTTTCAGAATTGTAAATGTGTTCGGTGGTGTTGACAGCACAAAGCAAGAGTATCAGCTAACGCAAGAAGGGATGGAGAAAACTAGCAGGACTAAATGTATTTGCACACACACAATCAATACATAGTAGGGCTGGGTATCGCCAACTACCTAAGAAAAGGAATTGCGATATACTGTTCCTCATTCAATACATTCCCATGACAATTGAAAACAACTTCAGGGTGCTTACACACAAGAAAAAGTGCAGTTTCATCTGTTTTGAGGGTGTGGAAAAAATCAGTATGAAATCAAGCGAGAATACCACAAATTAGATTTCCAAAAGTACTGGGAATCCAACAGGATGGTCTGAAACTCTCTTCGGTCAACAGACGCCTACACTGGATTGCATTGCAGTACAAGTTAAAATATTGAATTAGTTTAGTGCGTAAGCACCTTTTGAAAGTGTCAGGCCAAAACTCCCAAAGTAACCTTTCAGAAGAACCAAGGAGAGGCATTCTCCTCTGGTCAGCCTGCAGGAACTTACATGACTGTTATTGTGGTTACCGAAAAAGTAGGATTGTTCTTCACTAGCTGTAGTGAACAAACAAGTCACTTGCACACACACCTCTGTTATAATGAAGAAATCATCTCCCGGTTCTCCCTGCACTACGATCTTCTCTCCATCTTCAAACTGCACAGGCTCCAGGGCATCGGCCACGGTCAACCTCTCCCACTTATCAAGGGATTCTGCAAGACACAAAAATTTACTGTTAAGGAAGACGAAGAAACTTTCAATCAGATTTTAAGCATTTAAACTGATTCTTAACAGAAAACAAACAATTCAAAAATCTGTTTAAAGATTGATGCATATACATCAGCAGTATCTGTAATCGAACAAAACAAAGTGAATCGTTACGCTAGATGTTATAAATCTGAATGAATGATCCTACGATAACGTCATGGTGCAACAAAGCAGCAATGATTTGAAACAAAAGGCACAGAAGTTGAATTTCTATCCATCCAAAAGTAACAAACAGCCTAGTCTGATATTTTTAGAGGCAATTTTGAGAAAGCTTTGCTATTTTTTGCATGCAATGAGCATCCGGTGGTCCGTGAGCGAGCAGTGGGTGTGTCATCAGAGGCTGAGACTAATGCTTTTATAAATAAACTGACTAATCAGAAAGACACCAAGGCTTATCACAAACTTCCTGCAAAATGTGAGGACTGGATCTTGACCTAGAAGAGCTTCTGTTGCTCAGGGACTATTGAAGCCATGGCCGTGAGAAAAGAAGCTGCCAAAGCCATCATTCAATACCCACCACATTCCAGAAACTCGTCCCACCTTTTCCAGTATCCATCACACAGGCGTACCACACACGAACACGACCACACTAAAACCCTCTGGACTTCTGCAGCGCCGCCCCATCCTCCAGCTGCGAATAATAACGAACGCCTCTGCCCTTTGCTGCTTGCTCCCTCAGTCATTCTTCATTTCCCATCATCCCAATGCAAACCAGTAGCAGATTATCATTCTCAGATCAGACCTCATAATAGTTTTAACTTTTAAATAGTTAAAAGGAGATGATGTGTGTGTGGCTTAGGTGTGTGTTTGTGTGTTGGGGCCAGCCTGTCTGCATGCCCCAGACTAATGGTCACTTTATCAGGCTGGCTAAGACATCCTCACGCCCGGGCAGACGTCCACCTGCTTTAGTCGTAACATGAGCCATCAGTGAGGGAAAAATCAACACCGCATGCTTTCGACTAAGAAAAAAAGTGTGTATGTGTGCATCTATATTAGCACCTAGTAACATAGCATAAGAAAATACATAACTGAGTCTTTCCAATAACGCACTAGAAAATGTAGGCTTTTGGTTTTATTCCATTAATATATTAATATTTTGAAGGGAGGTAGGGACTTTAAATCAGAGGAACCATACATTAAAAATCATTTTCATATGAATAATCAAGGTATGCTTGAAACAAGATAGACTATTTAAATATTTTTTATTTAATAATAATAATAATAATTATATATACATATATATATATATATATAATACATTTATACAAAATATTTTATCACAAAATGTTTATTTATATGCATCAGTATTACTATAATCAGCAATAATTGCATACATATAGTTTTACTAAAACATTTAATATATGAAAATGTCACATGGGGACTTCTGTGAACAATTTTGAGTGTGCGACACAAAAGAAAATTGATACATATGATTAGGAATCCACGTAATCGAGAACGCAATGAGAGTGAAAGATTTAACCACACAGATTTTGGATCTGGGGTATAAGTTGGTCACATGACTCACTGTGTTGACCAACAGAAAGCTGCTGGGTTTGAAAGTGAGCTGTGCTTCATACACTATTGACAACAGACAATAGACCATTTCTGCTAATAGACCTTATTTCGCTGAAGTGGCCACACTTTAACAGCATTTTTGCTATGGGTGTTTAAATCAGATAAGTTATTAAAACATCTCTATCTTAACGCTCTCATACTATCGGATCACAATTTTTAATTGTCAAATAAAAATGCATTAAAATCAATTGAATAGATACTTAGTTCAGGATCTCCTATCCCTCATTCTGAATGGTTGTTAGCACGTTGCATGTGGTTGCTAGGGTGTTCTAAATGATTTCTAGCTGAATGCTTACAAGTCAAAGTCAAAAGTACATCCCAAAGTTTCTATGATATTCTGATCACATGACGTAACAAGTGAATGTGAAAATACAACTCTTATTTTTTGAAGCAGTTTTTTGCGCAAGACCTCACAAGTGTTAAAACCACACAAACCATCGTAAAACGTGCCAAGACTTCACAAAACAGTACCGATTTCACCACAATCTCAAAAAAATCTTACGCAAACAAAAACATGCCCCTCTCAAAGGCGAGGAGACGAGCGAAGAAAAGAGGTTTGAAGAGCGAGAGAGCTTGGTGTTTGAAGACAGGCCGCGACAGGGCTGTGAAACGGAGAACACAGAGGAGAAAGAAAAATAGAGGAAACCGAGAGGAGGAGTGTGTTTGTTCAGCCAATTAATAACCCCATTTAGAGCGACGAGTGACCTCAGGGTGCTGAAGGACGAGGGGTCACCGCAGAACTGACCATCTTAATGTTCCTCTTTCTCACTCCTCTTTGTCTCTCTCTCACCAAACAAAACCACTGGAATGCAAGTCAGGGTAGAATCTGGCAGTGGTGTCTGTCAATCAAGACTACACTCTTAGAATGAAGGGTTCTTCAGAATTCTTCAAATTCTGCATAGAACATTCAACTTCTAAAGAACCATTTTGGGCCACACATAGAGTTGCTATTTTGATCTTCGAAGGTAAAGAAAATGCTCTTAACTTCATTTACAGGTTCTTCAGATCAGTGTTTTGAATTCTGAATTCTCAGAGGAAATTAAAAATGCTCTCCTCTGTCACTTGACTATAAAACTCTTTGTGGTTATAATTTGAAAATTTATTTTCATGCATACTAGAAGTTCTTAGACAATATAAAGTCTATAGGCCTCATTCATAAAACACGAGCAGAACGAATTTCAGTAACGAAATTCTCATTACTGTACTTACCAAGTATAGACACCTTACTGAGGAACTCTTCATACATCTTCCTCTTCCTCAACGTGCTTCCCTAAAAAAAACATTAAAGCAGCAGTTAGAAGACACATAGAGGACATCAGGTAACAGAAGCTCCTGCCCTCTAATCAGTCTCTACGGAACAAGAATAAGAAACACAGCGCTGAGAACAAAGCCGGGGGACTTTCCTCAAACACGGTGCTGAAGAAGAACTATAAACATCCAGATTAAAGCAAGCAAGTTTTGGCTTCCTTCTCTTTTGTTCCTAGTGTTGTCTTTTTCAGCTCTGACTCAAATAAAACACACAGAAACACATTAAGTGGAGACGGTCCCATAGTTAAGAAAAATCACAAATGATCTTCTTATTGTCTCAATTGTTTCTGAGATTAAATGGAGGAGAAATGGAGACTAAAGTCTGTGTTCTCAGATTTGTCTCTTGGGAAAAATGTAGTAATCTCACTTGTGTCCTACAGACTTTTATCAATTTTATAGGGCTTTACTCTTGCAGCATGCCAACAATTGCATCATTTGTTTTCATTTAATTTTAGTCAAAATCTTCCTCTAAAACTGAGCGGAAAACTTTATTAATTAAACCACCTTCATATCTGAGACAATGAGACATATACGCAAATGCCCAGCCACTGACTGGTCGTGAAGATCATCTCACTTACGAGGTCAGTGACCTCTCCACCCCTGGTGTTTGAGAAGAAGATACAAAAACATTAGAAGAACATCTAAGATGGCCTGCAGACACTAAAGTGAGGCATGACATCGTGATCTACAGCGTTCCAGCAAGTGTTGGTCAAGCTTAATGGATTAGTTCACCCACATTTCCCAAATAAACAGTATATATTTTCTATAGACAGACTCTGTGAAGCTTGAATAAGTGCCTGTGGAGATCTCTTTACTAGAGCAAACAAGAAAGACTATACACAGAAAATGTGAACTAAAGCACTTCTGCTAGAGAATCTTTAGGCGCATCCTACTGCATATTTGTGTAAATTTCTACTTAAATAACTGATCAAAATACAGTGTTTTGCTTGCAAGTTGGTCTGGGAGATACATTTAATAATTTACAATATATTTGGTATTATTGAATTGGAGAATTAGGGATGAAAAAATTAAAAAGTAAGGTAATAATAATACAAATAATAATAATAAATACATAATAAAAATAAAAGAATTAAAAAATATTTAAAATTAATATTAAACATTTTCAAACATCATTTCAATCAAAAAGCCTTTTAAAATCTATATTGAAAATGTTACATGCAGAAATAAAACACTCAATTATTATTAGATATAATCTAGTAAAATATCTAGATCATTATCACTACCAAGATTTTCTTTGATTGGGCAAAAAGCGATTTCAGATTGAATATTAAAATTTCAATTAAACATCATCAAAAGTCTGAAAATTATTGAGATAATTTTTATATATTGCCCAGGTATATTTGTAAGCATCTAAATTGTGGATTGCAAATTAGATTTTTTTATTAGAAGTTTTTTTCAAAAATAAAATGGAAAACCAACATAAGTGTAGGCCATTTCACAGGATCTCTCACACACATTATGATAAACACTGTCAAAAAAGATTTTATGCTTACTGTGGATGTGGAATATGACACATTTGAAAAGTTTTACTAATTTATTTCTAATTGACTGCAGCCACACACACATATACAAACAAATCATATACAGTACTGGTTTAATTAAGAGCAGCTCAGCATAGCTGAAATCTGAATCTCTTCTCACAGAACTCGGTGTGTGTGTTGTTAAGAGAAAGTCTGCATGATAAGTTCGTGTTTGCATAAGAAAGCGAGGAAGACACTAAAGAGAAAGAAAAACGAAACTATGCCCTGACAGAAAAATCTAAATTGGTCCCTTGTCAGGCTCTGTGTGGAGAACTGTTTCCACGGAGGCTTGTGGGGCATTAGAAATATTCATTTATTCATTCCCACAACACACACACACACACACACTCTACAAACACAAACACTGCTACAGATGGAGCACTTGATGCAGATTACGCTGTTGAGCAAGACTGTAAGTATTTAGTTAAAGAATCCCAAATAGTGGAAAGGTTTGGTTTAGTTTGAAAACGGCAACAATGGTCAAGAGTTTCAATCTGGAAAGTCATGGCATCCAATTGGCGGAGGAAGGGATTGCCATTTAAAGGGATAGTTTAGCCAAAATGGAAATTCTGACATTATTTTTTCACCCTTGTGTCAGTGTGTAATGCAAGTGTGCGAGTGTGTTTTTACCATAAGGATGCGTCGGTAGCTGTCTCTGTCTATGCCCCACAGTTTCAGGTCAGTCTTGGCTTTCACAGTAGCGGCTCGAGGAGTTCCATATATCAGAGCCAATTCTCCAAAACTACCACCCTCTCCGATACTGGTCACCCATTCCCCATTTACATACACCTGCGGAGAGAGAGAAAGATCATTACATATTTCTGTTTATAAAACACATGAATATGCATAACTTGAATGGTTAACTGAACACAACAGCATTAACTTCCATAATAAATTAGAATATTCGAGGTCATTTTTAAGACTATTATGATTGTTGTGATAATATATAAAAAAATCTGTCATCATAATATAATGTATGTTTTATTAAAATCAGCATAACTTTTGAAAAAATGTTATATAACAGACATCATAATCTATTTATGTCTTAGCCATGAAATTCACACATTACACTTTGATTAAGATGAAAAAAAAAAGAACACTTGCTTTAGAATATGCATTGATGAACTACACACAAATTTCAATTTCATGTTATCTTAAAGGACTGACTGAACTCTTGTTTCATACTAATGATAGTCAAGGGCATTCATAGTGAAGCAGGTGATCTGATAACACACAGCTTGCACCTTCTATCTTCCCAACCTGCAGTTGGGTCCTCTAGGGTGTCTTACGAGGAATTAGATAACACCTCGAGACTCTTTCCCCTGTTTTGTCTTTCATTTTGGCACAACCGTAAGATGCTGCACTGAATCTGTGTGTGTATGTGTCTGTGCGTGGTTTTCAACAGCCACGCGCATAGACAAGCACAAAGAGCCTCTTTCTCATTTTCCACAGACTGATTGGGTTTCACCTGTAGACACCCAATCCACTTGTTGATTTTATGAGGGGAGATAAAAAAAAAAAAGCTAACACAAGGGGCAGAAATAAACGCTGGTCCTACTTGGGCCAGGCGTTCTGCCAGCCATCTAAGACACATTCCACAGGTATCTCTGCTCTCCAGACCGGCCACTCGAGCAGGTTTGGGTCAAAGCCTCCTCAGAGATGGCCAACATGTCACTTAAGGTGAGAAGTTGTGCTTAACATTCTTTGCAATAACCAATCTGTCTCGAATTCAGTCATTTTATTGAAACAACATACAAAAATAATGGCAAATATTAGGGCTGCCCCTGACTGGTAGTCATTCTTTTAAGCTATTAGTTGACTATACACAAGTTTATGATATTAATTTAATTATTTAAATATAAACTGGGGGGAGTCTTTAAAATATAAATTAAGTGCTCAAGAGTAACATAATGCTTGCGCAGTGTAAAGGCAAAAGTTATGATTGTGACTGTGTTGGAAAAAAGTCAGTGTTGGCTGCAAAGATGAAGTTTACGATGCTGCCTCATCATCTCATAAGCATGGCTAACAGTTTTGGAGAATTTTATGTTTCCCCATTCAGAGAGATAGGAGCTGCACTTGCATGCCCGAGAGGCCTTTCAAAGATGGCCGCCAAGTGACATGACTTGTCTTGAAGGGACTTTGCTACTACTCATATTTTTCAAATGATAATTCATGTTTGAGGTCGAATGAGGATTTCCTGCCCAACATAATTACCACATGGACCAGCCATGTTATCCATCTGTCCGTCACGAACTGCATGACTCAACGGACTGCCAATTCCTGTGGAGTTTGTTTTTTTGCGATCGACTGACTAATTAAAATTTAGTTGACCAAGCCTCTTCTCATCAACTAACGTTTGGTCAACAATTAGGGGGTAGCCCTAGAAATATGACTTTAAGGGCCAGACTTACTAAACAGGGCAAATTAGAGTGAATCATGCGAGGTAAATCACCATGCATAATTCATTTAAATACTATAAATACAATAAAGTCTGCTGCAAAATAACTGTGTCTATGCCTTTTCAGTGCTAATTTTTCACTGTGTCTTTAGTAAATTCTGACAGTAGTTTTTTTAATGCCAAAAAGAGGGTTTGCGCTGGCGCAAGCTGTTAGTAAATCTGTCCCTAAGTGACTAAAAGTGAATTTTTTTCTTCATGAGAGTGTGCGCACGCTAATGAATTCCAAATTTGAACACATTCTCGAATAGCTCCAAAGTCACAGGAGATTTATGCTCTCTGCTAATGAGAGACATCACGTCGTATTCGAGATGTATCTTGACATTCCAGCATGTTTGCGTATGTCTGGGAGGTTTATGGAGCTGAGTGTGCACACTTACACATATGAGAAGACTGGATAATGTCTGTAAACATGTATTTTGCATGTGTTTGACAGCACTAGTGTGGTGTACAGTGGATTGAGCGAGTCGGGCTCTATGCGCTCTGGCTCTGACCCAAGAGCTTGATACGATGCAATCTGATGTGGCAGTGACCCAGTGCTGACTCAACGCGCCCTCAGAGCTCATCCAGAGCAGAGGAGAAATATTAGCACCGATATCTCACACAGAGTACCACTAAGCACAAACAAGACTGTTAATAACATAAAGAATATTAAGATACAGTGTTCAAATGTACGAGTCTGTGTAGGAAAAACAGGGGTTTTCTTGCTCTTTTAAAATAAAACAGCTTGACCAATACTAGATTCAAAAATTGTCAATTTTAAATCATAACCTTGAGCACATAAACATATGACTACCCACATTTATCAGGGTCGGTAAGCTTTGATCACAGGAATAAATTACATATTAAAAATAGATTCAAATAGAAGGCCGTTATTTTAAATTGTAATAATATTTAATATTACTGCATTTTTGATTAAATAAATGCAGTCTTGGTGAGCATAAAAGACTTCTTTCACAAAAAAGGGAAGTTTATATTCATATTTATTCAAGTTTACTATTCACTATTCAGCAACTTGACCTGACGGTTGTTAGTCTGTTCACATGTAAATAGATTCTTTACATATACATATAGTAGAAAAAACAGTCAGCTTAATTCTAAGAGTCATAGGGAGCGTGGAAAATGGTCACAAAAACTAAACTGTTGGTTCAAGTAGTCATAACTGCCATTACAAATGGACTCTGGGGAAAAAATAAAATGCTAGAAAAGTGTGGAAAAGGCCCCTTTTAACTAAACAATCCTATTTACTGAAGAACCAAAAATGGGGGAAGAAAAATACTACAGATTCCCAGGGTGATAAAGCAAATTCTAAATAAATCATATGCATGTACAAAGAAAATCTATTTGAAAGCTTCTTATCATCTCTTTAAAACAAAACAGGGGAAATGGATTCTCTCTAGAGATAATGACACATCACTTCACTTGAACTTTATCCATGTCATCTTTGGGAAGGTAAAACAATGGCAGTCAGTGTTCCAGTTTTTATGTAGTGTAAAAAGAGTCCAGTGAGTAAGATTTTTATCATATAGACCTACTTTTTTATGTAGGTCTATCCACCTTATTCCTACGCCCCATGATACTTTGCGCGAATTATGGATGTAACTTCCGTTAAGCTGTAAACAGTCAAAGGCTCGCTCTATGAACGCAATAATACGTTTTATTTTTAAACTGGGTACAATGAGATGACATTATTCTACTCACCATTCAACCAACGAACATTAAAAGGACATTTAAAAGTGTAAAAGCATCAGCAAGGTACTTTCAACAGGCCATGAAAAAGCGTGATTCTTTCCACAGCAATAACGGACGGGTTAAATATAACTATAGTGATATATATCTGTATTATGTAATATAAGTTGCCTTAATAAAAAATGTTCATGAACTTCAGCATTGCGTGATACTATTTCAAAGTGATTTCCGTTACGTTATTCTCATGATGTCTGAAAATAAAACATGAAAGAAAAATTGACAGCTCATTCAGTCAAACTGACGGATAAGCTTTATTTGTAGCAACATAATGATTTGAAATGATTCGTTTCAGTCTTTTTAAATGGAAGATACACAAACCAGAAGTGCAACCCATAATTTGAAACGCAGTAGGCTAGTCAAGAATAAGGTGGATATGATAGGATGTTTCAGAAATTCTCATATCATAATTGACCCTTCGCCGGGAGTTTGATTGACAAGTGATCTAACCAATCATAACGCGAATCCATCATTTTGTCCGACAAAGCAGTCAGGAGTTAGAATATTAACCTCAGTGGACTTGAACTTGAAAAATGGCATGTACTGACATCTTTCTGCGTTTGAAACAACATTCCTTCTCACGTTCATTCATGTTTATTTGATGCTATAAATTAACTAGTAGGAAGAGATGATCGGTTCACGAGCCGCTTGAGCTGAGGCGCTACAGCAATCTGTCATGACACATTAAAGAGCCACAAAACGGTTTTTATTGTTCGAATTTCTTAAAAAAATTACAGTTTGAAAGCTGGGACTTTGTTTAATATCATAAGTAACCTGCTCTGTCTTGTCTGTCAACATGTTGTCAGTGTCCTCTTTGCTCCGCAATGTATTTTTCACTCTGTGTGGCATGACAGCGCCATGGCTTGATGGACAAGGCAACAGTAACTAAGGGGGGCGGGTCTTTGCGAAGAGTCAATTGTGTGAACATCACAAAAACATTCCCAGGTTACGTTTCACTCCGAAGTCAATGGGAGGGACAATCGAATTTTAAATTTTGCACATTAGATTAAATTGGGACATTTAATTTAGCATGTTTAAACACATTCCCATCTCAAACTTTCATTACTGTATTGATTTATATTTTGAATTGAATTTATTTTAAATTTATAGTTTATTAATTAGCATAAAGTACCAAAATACTGTTATGTATTTACTTAATTTTTTAAATTGTCATTAAAAATCAGATGTTTTCGCTACGCAACACAGATTTTATTTTTTATTTTTATTTTGCGGTAATGGATAACATTTCATAAGATTCACCCCATTATATTTGCTATTACTGATGAATGTATTACAGATGTAGATGAATCAATCCCAGAGCATCTGTTCACTGCTGTGCCCCTATTATTAAAGTGCCCCTTTTATGCAATTTTAAAGGTTTCTAATTTTGTTTTGAAGGTCTCCTACAACAGGTTTACATGCATTCAAGATCAAAAACACTTTAATTTTCTCATAATATACAGTAAATTGCAGCAAAACTTCTTTTCTCACAGTGTCTGAAATGGTTTGATAAAGGATTCAATCACTCTGTTGTGATTGGTCTAGTGTTTATGTGTCGGAAACGACACGACCATTACCATATCTGAATTTCAGCTAAGAAGGCTTCCTCTGCACTTGTATACACAGTGATACAAACAGTAAAGATAGAGTCCATTTTACCATTTTAGTCCTCATCCTTTAGAAGTACATCAAAGTGGATTTGCTTTGGCAGCACAGAAAACGGCGTCTTCTCGACATGTCGATAACATGAACCAAACTCTTCCAGTCCTCAGCTACAACAACAATATTTGAGGGTGGGTCAAAGTAGACTTAAGGCCCTATCATACACGTAGCGCAATGTGGCGCCAGGCGCGACGCAAGTGTTTTTTGCTAGTTTCAGCCTGATGCAGTTATCATTTTCAAATCGACTTTTTTGGTCGATATATTGGTGATGCGATATATTGCCCATTATGCTTACACAAAAATGAATGTCACCAACATTTAACAGATCACGCTACCTCCGTCATCTTATCTGCTCTCCTTGTCGGAGACGATAGCAGGGCTCAGGCAGCTCCTTCATACACATAGCAGACATCGACATGCACAGAAGGTGTCATTTGGGAAGAATAAGTTCCGGTGCAAATAAAACATGACAGCGCAAAATGGAGCATGCTCACAGCTAGCATTAAGTCCATTGGGACGTCGCAGGTGTCTAGTTCATTTTCACAGAGAATGCATTTTTGCATTCCACTGAGCAGTTTTTCCATGCAAAAGTGTGTTAGATGGATGAATTTGACCGTTGCACTCGTGTCTTTTGCAGCATCTCGGAACTCGGAACGCTTATTCAACTTTTAAAAAACACGCCTCTACAAAAATAGATGTAGCAGCAGATATGGCAGCAGATATGGCCTGTACCTTTCTTCATATGTACATCTTACTGTGAAGTAGGGTTTGTGTTTTTTAGTAATAGTGTGAACACACGCCTTACTTTACTGAGAAAACAAGATCAGAGAAAAATCTGTACATGGAAAATCTCTATATGAATGCCTTTTGTGAATTTCCAAGCGTGTATTTTGCACTTTTTGTTAACTTTTTGTTTATTTATTATTTATTCAACATTATTATTATTTTTTAACACTTCAATTCTAGTGTCTAAATATTCTTAAGAGTTTAGCTCATTGTCATTTGAAAGTGCGTAGGCCTACTTGCGTTATTATGCTGTTATATTCAGTGGCATAAAATGGCAATAATATCACATATCGAAATTATTTCTGGGACAATATATCGCCCAACAAAAAGTAGTTATCGTGACAGGCCTACCATTGACCAACTGAAACCTGGTCTAAAGTCAATGGTGCAGTATTTGTTTTGTTATTTAAAGAGCACGTTAGTAATGTGTGCCTATAGGCGGGTGCACAACACACATATATTCTGCTTATTACACACACAGCAGCACACAGACATGCCAAATATTATAGGATTACAATGTAAAAGATTTTTATTGTCAACATAAAGATAAAAATGCTTTGGTGGAATCTGGCTTTTCCCGTAGATGGTCTGCTCGCACGCTTTAACCTCGCGCACAAGCAGATCTGTTTCCTCACTAGAGAAGAGTTCAGTTTTTCTGCTTGCAAATTCCGCCATGTAAATAGCAAATCCGCCATGGCGTGAGCGCAACTGGCTTTTAAAGGGAATGGGAGATGAGACTCTGATTGGTTTATTGCACGTTATGCCCGAAACACACCCATTATTCATTAAGAGAATAGCCGACCATTTTTAACGTCCTTAAACTAACAAAAGTGGATTCGGATACACCCTAGGCACACTAGCGCCGTGCACTTAGACCATGCGCTTAGATCGTTAAAATAGGCCCCATTGTTTGCAGGCAGCCAATGAAGACCACAGGCAATCATTTTGCATACGTAGGTTCGAGCAGGAAGTAAGACTGAAATTACTGACGACTCGTTTCAGGTAGTTCAGAATCGGTTCTTTCTTTTGGGAGACAATAAGTATCATGCACTTTGTGAATGTAAAAGGTCTGCAAAGTTTCAAAGATCAAACAGCTATATAACACTGCACTCTAAAAAAAATCCATAAAAATAAAGCACATTTCCTCTCTCAAGATCCATTAATGTACTAAAAACATATTTAAATCAGTTCATGTGAGTACAGTGGTTCAATATTAATATTATAAAGCAATGAGAATATTTTTGGTGCACCAAAAAAACAAAATAACGACTTATATAGTGATGGCAGCGTTTTGAAATCGGCCATCACTATATAAGTTGTTATTTTGTTTTTTTGGCTCACCAAAAATATTCTCATTGCTTTATAATATTAATATAGAACCACTGTACTAACATGAACTGATTTAAATATGTTTTTAGTACATTAATGGATCTTGAGAGAGGAAATGTCATTGCTGGCTATGCAGGCCTCACGGAGCCATCAGATTTCAACAAAAATATCTTAATTTGCGTTGCGAAGATTAACGAAGGTCTTACGGGTGTGGAATGGCATGAGGGTGAGTAATAAATGACATTATTTCCATTTTTGGGTGAACTAACCCTTTAATTGCGTTGTGTTTTAGGGTTAATAGAAATGTTCATAAAATTACTGGATATTGTCCAGGTAATGAGCTGCCAGTACCTTTTCTGTTATTTTATGGATTTATTTTTTACAGTGATGAAAGGTAATATCCAAAAAAGCATAATAGGGACACTTTAATGAAGTCTGTTTCATGAGTTTAGCTTGATAAGTTGCATATACCACAGTACATGTATGAGTTTGACTGTAGAAACAGGTATGAAATACTAAACTCACATCAACTTCTCCTTGATCAATCACATAGAAGTTGTCTCCTTCATCACCTGAGAAAGAAACAAGAGAAAATCGTGAGTTTATTCCAATCAACCAACTTCATGGAGAAGACTACAGATAGATACAGTAGCCCTTTTTCCCTCCTGTTTTTTTGCTCAGTTGTGAAAATCTACATACAATACTGAACATAAGTCGATATAGGGTCGATAAGATACATTTTTGAAAGAAGTGTCTTATGCTCAACATTGTAAATCCATTTATATATCTTCTAAAAGTGAATTCTGCAACCTTTTAAGAGCCCCCACAGCTAACAAAAATGTACTAAAAGCCACAAAACTCCCATTTTAATTTCATGGGACCTTTAAATTCAGGATGGAAAGGAGGAAAAGATAAATAATTTTGTCTCTTTCCCAGATTCCATCCCTTTTCCGACTCCCTATTTCCCAAGACTGTACACATAGACATGCATATCAAAGATTAAAGATGGCACACCACTTTAAAAACGTCACCACCTCCCAGAGCAGTGTCATCTAAATGATTCCCAGGCTTCATCTTCTACACCCCATTTGAGAGCTTAATGGACGTTTGGGCGCGCCAGAAGCCACAGGCTCTGATCAACATTTCCAAGTTAAAGGCCGTCACATAAAGCATTTCTGTAGGTTCAGAGGGTCTTTGAGGTCTAAGTGTGTGTTGAAACTGGTGTTTGGGATCCTGGTAGCGAGCGTGTGTGTGTTTGTGCGAGCCGAGGAGTTAAAAGAGTCCGTGCACTGCCGAGTTCAGGCGGGTTCACGGGGCTAATTAACACCGAACACACTAAGCGCTCGTAAATCACACAAGCAATTTATCTTAACACACTCACCGATCACTAGTGCCCTCTCCCTCTCTTACTCGCCGTCTCTCTCTCTTTCAACCCATTCAGCTCATTTTTCTTAGTATTGTTCCTGTCTTCCTGTCTTTTATCACCTCTGCTCTGAAGTTTCTGTTTTTTGGCCAAAAGATCTTTGAGTCACAGAGTGCAGTCAAATATTTGACGAGAACAAAAACACACACATGCACACTTCTACACACACACACACACACACAAACAAAACTTTGTACATTCCTAGATCTACTTTTATGGGCAATCTGTCCATGTTAGATAAATGCTTTGAAACTCTGTTTCAAGAATTGCATTGCACAGAAAGTATGTAAGTCATGCATGCAGTTCATTGTTCTCTATTGCTTTATGAACTCCACATGAAACGAAAACGAGCTCATTGTTTGATTATAGAAAAAACCTTCATCACCCACCGTTCCTTCTTACATAACTAAAACAATCTGCAATGCATTTGCACTTTTGATAATACTTTTCTAAGGTTTGTGTCTTGTATTTTGCACTGTACATGTAATGCAAGCACATAAATGTAACATTCAATAGAATCGAAAACACATGACCACAGACACCTTTAGCTACGCAAGTTCGGTTTCATGTGCCGTTATGTTCCAAAATGCTACAATATTAAGAACAATAGGAGTGTATCATAATAAGACCATTTAGATCATAATAAAATGATTCCTCAGAAGTTAAAAAATATAAAAACAATGAAAGTCTATGAGATGTCCTCACTAATATATAGTGCGTTTGATATCAAGCTCATGGTCTTTCTATACTGTACCTTGCTGGATTACTGTTTCCCCAGCGATGTGAGTGACCGGGAACATGGCATCAAATATGTCACTGGAGAAAAAAAAAAGAGATATGTTAGATTAATCTCTCATTCAAGCATTGGAAATTCAAATACACAAATAAAATACTCAGATAGTAATATCAATGTCATCTTTACAGCTGGAAGTGTCAAGTACATGCTGTAGTCACAGAGATCAAACACGACACAATCATGTCAACACTACTGTATCACATCCTTCACCCAATGTCATACGGCCAGTTTTGACCATATCCACAGAAACATGTGTATAAAAGATGACAAACAGTAAATGCTCAGTCTCTGCTCTTCACGAGACACACACCCTCGAACAACAAACAAAACCACACAACCGTGCCTGTGTGAAGCCAAAGAGTGTCATAAGTGTTACAAGTCTATGACCCTGATAATGCACTTCCATTCTTTGTCTTTATTTCGGCAGCCATTGGTGTGTCAGTCACTACACATGACCCCTGACTCTGTTCCCACAATACACCTCTCCCACTACTGCTGCCGGATGTAAACTGTGTTTATTTGCTGCTTCTGTTGTGTTGTCAATGCGTCTGTAGTTGTATTTATGTTATGTTTACATGCTGAGTAAATATGCTTGCCATCTCCACAACAAGCCGCATGACTTGAGGAATTGTTCAAGTCTGTAACACAAACAGTGTGGGATGAGTAACTAACTAGTGTTGTTTTAGTCTTATTTATAAACTATGATAGTATTTATTAATATTTTGAATTAGCGGATCGGCGTGTACATTTTCAGTTTTTATTTGAATTTTAGTTTAATTTGTAGTCATTTTGTTGTGCTTTTTCATTTTTATTAGTTTTTTGTTTTTTAATATTTAGCTTTAAAAAACATTTAGCTTGTTTAGTTCTATTTAGCTTATTTCAGTTTTAGTAATTTAGTACTTCTATGAAATAACTTCTACACTTATACAGGGATTTTTATTCATAAAGCTAATTTAATCATAAAATGACTACTGTTTTGCATTAATAAGTGCAGTAACCAATAATGTTACATGTTTATTTCTTGGAAATGCACATTTAAAAAAAGTTAAGCACTGAGCTTGAGTTGAGAAATAATTTCATTAAGAAGGGGATTTTTTTTTTTTTTGTCATCACATTAAAATAATATTTAAATTGGATAATATTTAGAGCTTTGAAGTGCTGGAAAAGTCAGTGAAAAGTGCTTGAATTTCACTCTCAAAAAGTTGTACGAACCCTGAAATGAACATTTGACCATTTCTGCCACAATACCATGGTTACAGTTAGCGTTATAATAAATCCATGGGAAATATTGGTGATTTGTGAACTGATAAGCCTTCTATAACTTGTTCATTTCATTCATAGCACAAAGTTTCTCCTTTTTTCCACGGCAGCACTATTTGATAACCGAGAATTCCATGCCAAATTTTAATGCTTCTCACTAGATCTAGCTGCGATGTTATTAATACTGTGGCAAATTCAAATGCTTTCTCACTGGATCTCCCAGCGCTATGTAGTAGCAGTGTCACGTGATTGAGATCGGCCCGCAAGTAAACCTGTTCTTAGCTTGCGCTGCGCTGTATTTGTCCAAGCTGATAAACAGCCCGCACTGCGCAGCTCAAACGAGAAGCCCAGGTTTGTTCTAGGGCTGGGATAATAAATCAGAGCATCGCAATTCATGGATCGATTCTTAGATTTTCCCAAGGCATTGTGATTCTCTCTCAAATCAATTCTGAGCTTAGTTTTTAAACAGCAGATGGCACTCTAGGCTAGTTTTTAACCACATGCTCAAATGCTCATGAAGAAGAGTGCTCGTGCGTTCGGCTATGTACTTGCACCTCGACACGAGATTAATGTAAACAGCCCACTGCAAACACCCTTGTAATTCGACCTTCAACCTTTTCGAACTTTATGAATGATTATTTTAGGTTCAAGTGGTGTGTGTATAGAATTGGAAGTAAGCAGAGTACGGCTGTTTCTAAAGCACACAATGCCATCTGCTGTTAAAAACTAAGCTCAGAATCGATTTGAGAGAGAATTGCCATGCATTCAGAAATTTAAGAATCATTTCTCAATTCGTGATGCAACGATTTATTGTCCCAGCCCTAGCTCATTCTGCTTTCGTATCATTTGCCATTTGATGTTTTTCATATGCAACAGAAATGGCAGCTCTTATCAGTTGGGCAACGTGGTGGTCACACCAGTGCGATCTCTAACAAAATTTACTCGCACCAGCAAGAAAAAAGGTCGCAAAATGTGACCATTTGGTCACAGTCTGGAGCCCTGTTCTATAAAATTTAGATTTTTTTAAGTGTACGTTTTTCATCTAATAACTTTATTTCATCTAATAATTTTATTTCAACTTTATTTAAAATATGATTTTTAATAGCTGTAGATTAAGAGCTGTAGATCCCTAACCCATGTATTATCAATTGTGGCATTAGCAAACACCACCATTAATGCAACTAAGACAAACAAAACATGTAGGAACAGCAAGTGGTTATTAAAATGAGTTCCTTTGAGTTCATATTTGTGAATATAAAAGTAATTGCACGCATTGTACTTCAGAGAAAACAGTAATGCAATGATTAGAGGCATTGAAGCTCACAGTCATGAGAGCAAATAATGGAGCATGTGGTAGGTGGTCTTCAGTCACAAGCACTTGGTTTTAGAAGTTTACTGAGTGTAAAGGATGTTTATTTAAAACGTTCCACCATGAGAGCTCTCATCAGTTGTCTGGCTGCGGGGATTCCCCAGCACTCAAACCCATTCACAACCCCGCGGCGTTACGAGACTTACGATTTCAGTGGGAGATGATGATGATGATGACTCCCTGGAGAACTGAACCGTGGCTATTTCAGCGAGGTAAAGTGGTTAAAACAGTGCTGTGGGTAGCCATTAAACGAACCAGAATGGTTAAACCCAAAGTGTGATGTCATAGAGTATGATGTCAGATGGAGGAAAGATCAGAGGAGAAGTCTTGAGGTAAAGGGAGGAGAAAGGGATTGAGAAGGTGGCTGGTGATGAGCGGTGGTGAGATTGGTCTTAAATTTGAGAAGGGAGTGGGTGGGAAGTGTCTGAGAAGTACTGTAAGGTTGGAGGACGAAAGAAAGCTCTAATAGCTCAACCAGTGGTGCTAGCAATGGCAAGGTCATAGGTTCAAGTCTCCAGAAACAAACTACTGGTTCAAAAGTTTGGGGTACTTCTGGGAAACTTCTTTCTTCATTGTGAAAGACATTAATACTTTTTTTTCTAGCCAAAAATTGATCAAAAATCAAGACATTTATAATGTTACAAAAGATTTCTATTTCAAATGATTGCTGTTCTTTTTGAACTTTCTATTCATCAAAGAATCCTGAAAAAAGTATCATTGTTTTCACAAAAATATGAAGCAGCACAGCTGTTTTCAACATTGATAATAATAAGAAATATTTCTTGAGCATCAAATCATCATTTTAGAATGATTTCTGAAGGATCATGTGACACTAAAGACTGGAGTAATGATGCTTTGACATAACAGGAATAGATTACATTTCAAAATATATTAACATAGAAAAAAGGTATTTTAAATAATAAGATAATATTTTAGAATATTACAGTTTTTACTGTATTTTTGATCAAATAACTATAGTCTTGTTGAGTAAAAGAGACTCTTTCAAAAACACTGACAAATCTTACCCCAGACTTTTGAACAGTAGTGTACATATCCAATATGTACATCATCTGGACATCTGACATATGTCTAAACATGTATAGAGATTGAATAATTCTAGTTAGGGTGGGAGACTGATGTAAACACAGATATCGAATACGAGTTATGTCATGTGAAAGTAAACAAAAAATTAATATGGTCAAATGATTGGACATAAGCAAGCAAATATTTAATATTTTAATATGTATTTCTTGGTAGAAATTAAGCCATAAGTTAAAAGAAAAGCCATTTTTATTCTTTTCACCAACTGTTGAACTGCACATAGGATTGTGGGATATCAGAGACAGCATCATTAGCTATGTTTCCATTCAAAGTTGCGAATTTAACTTATGCACAAAATTGGAAACATTTGAGAATAAAGCACTGTTTCCATCCAGTGAGCCAAAGAGAACAAATTCGTCACTTCCTGATAAACTGGTGCTAAATATCACTAAGAAAAATGGAAGTTGCTGCAGTAGGAGAAGCCACTATATAATAATTTTGTATATAATAAATCACTTGCACTTCAAAGCGTGCAGACGAAATGCAATAGAGTTATTTTGCTTTCGGAGGCAGACGCCTGGTGTTTTGGGAACACAGTCGTATAAGACATTTCTGGGAGGTAATTATACTGAACCACTTTGACGACAGACTTTGCTCAGGCATTTCAAACAGAACAGCATTTAAGATGCTGTACAACAGGATCAGTTCACTGGTTAGTCCAGTTATGCCGTCCCATCACAAAGTCACGTCTTTTTTGACAAATTTATTTGGTAAATGTAGTTTATGTGCATGCTTTCATAACAAATAAAAAGTTTATCCAACTCAATTTAAGTGCATACATTTTATGTGCGCATTTTAAAAATGTATGTGCATTTTGGCATTTCCTTCCAGCTTTTCTTTTTTTATGCAATATCCTAAAATGCACATAAAAAAAAGAGGTGGATGGAAACATAGCTACTGTGTTTTGGATGCTGGTGCCCCTACAAGGCTATTTTAACCAGCAAGAGCACCAGGGTCAAAAAGACCATGGTTGACTATCTTCAAAGCAGTGTCCACCAGATATACTGGCACTAATGTGCATAAACCAGTCTTGACCAACATAAGCTGGTGTTTTGAGCAGGGGAAGGAATTAAAAACTAGAGAGTTCGACAGCAACATGAGAGGGAACAGGGGCTTCGTCTGAACCTGTCTACAAATGTGTGGGAGGAGGAAAGGTTGATGAGTTTGAGTAAGAGTCAGAAAATATAAGTGATAAAACCCATTGAGGGGTTGAGAAAGAGATTAGAGGGGAGTGGGATACATCGAAGAACATGCGATGTGTCAATGTGGATGTTGAAGACACGGTGTATGATGAGTAGTGCGCAATCTTATGGGAAAAGCCTGAGTGGAGTATTCACAGTTTACATCCAAAAACCAGTGAGTGAGTGACGTTCACTGCTGTCAATGACTCACCGGCTTATCAGCTGCTGGGTGTTAGAGAAGACGTTTTGTTTAATGATGTACTGCCAATGTAGCAAAAGTGCGGGGTCAGTAAGATTTTTCTTTTTAAGAATTTCATATGTTATTTCATGCATTAAATTGATAAAAAATGACAGTAAAGACATTTATAATGTTATTTCTATTAATATAAAACAGTCCTAGAATTTGGTCTAGTTTACAGCTTATTGGTCAATAATTGCTTTAGACAGGAAGAGACTGACTGAAGCCACCAATCACAGTTTGTGTTGTTTTTTACATGCCATTTAGGGTCAATTGAAGATACATCATATGAGGGAAGACATGAGATGACATTGAGCGTCTGCACAGTGGTCTGTAAATGACTGTTTTCATGTGCATATGTGTGACCACAAAATCTAATGAGGCTCCTAAATCATCACCCCTTCTTTTCTTCTTTAATTGATTCTCACACGTTCAAAGGGAAAGTGTTAAAAGCACCAACATTAGGTCTCCTTTATTTGTCCACACAAGTCTGAGCCTGCCTTACACTTGTAAATGTCAAGAGAAAAACACAGCTGCAAGCAAAGGAACAAACTCTTTAGCAGTTAGACAGTAAAAGCCATATATGATATCAAGATTAAAATGTGTACTTTGCTTTAAGGCAGCTGAGGTAAAGGATGTTTTGGAGCCAACTGACAAAAGTCATACAGGTTAGAAATAAAATTTGGGTGAGCAAATGATGACAAAAGGTTCTCTTTTTTTTTTTTTTTTGGCAATCTCTCCCTTTAACACCTGAATGTCGTAACTTTTACTTAATCATCAATGAAGTCACATCAGAGGAAGAGGAATGTCTGGTTTAGAGCAACTGATTGCGACAATCACACCCAGAACGTCAGTGTGTGTCCTCTGGGTGTTTACAGTGTGTTTCATGTGCAAGTTGAAGCTCCTACACACTCAGTGTTAAAGGGTTAGTTCACCCAAAAATGAAAATTCTGTCATCAATTACTCACCCTCATGTCGTTCCAAACGCATAAAACTTCTGAGAGATTTCTGTCCCTCTATTCTCCATTGTCTCCTCTATTCTCCAATGAAATCTGTCCCTCTATTCCGTCTATTCTCCCAAAACTCTATGCATGTTCACTGATCAGTGTTTATATGTGAATATAACTGTTTATATTCACATATAAACTGTTTACTGCCCACTCTATAAAGCTCTATTTGGACATGTATATTCAGTATTTCAAAGTAGAAAAAAGGCACTACAGCAGTCACATCTCACTGCAACAAGAAGAAAAAACAAGGATTAAATCGTTCACTTAAAAGAATCGCTTTATGGTTGAAGCACATGGGGTTGCCAAGTGTAACCTGACTAAGTTTGTAGACAAAATAAGTTATGTGACACAAACTGCAGTATTTCATGATTTCATAACGTTTGAATAAACAAAATTCATTTCATGACAGGATGTTTGCATTTTAATAATTTTACACTACTTTTCAAAAGTTTGGGGTTGGTAAAAAGTTGTTTTTTTTATCTTATTCTCAGCAAGACTGCATTTATTTGATCAAATTTGAAGTAAAATCTATAATTCTGTGAAATATTGTTACAATTTAAAATATCATTTTTCTATTGTAATATATATTAAAATGTAATTTATTCCTGTGATCAAAGCTGAATTTTCAGCATCATTACTCCAGTCTTCAG
The DNA here is from genome assembly GCA_037950675.1 of Hypophthalmichthys molitrix. Classification (NCBI taxonomy): domain Eukaryota; kingdom Metazoa; phylum Chordata; class Actinopteri; order Cypriniformes; family Xenocyprididae; genus Hypophthalmichthys; species Hypophthalmichthys molitrix. The sequence goes on from CM075494.1 coordinate 38,454,223, forward strand.
TGTCACATGATCCTTCAGAAATCATTCTAATATGATGATTTGATGCTCAAGAAACATTTCTGATTTTTATCAATAGCTGTTTCCATCCACCTATTTTAAGCGGATTTTGGGATATCGCATAAAAAATGCTGGATGAAAATGCCAAGATGAGCATAAAAAAACGTATGTGCTCAAATGAGTAGAATAGTTAATTTATGCGATACGAAAACATGCACATAAACTACGATGGAAAGACTTTTACCGAATAAATTTCTTGATGCGCATAAAAAAAAAGTATTTTTTTTTTTGCGCATCTGTATTATTAAATACAGTGGTTTCTACTGCAGCAACTTCCATTTTTCTTAGTGATATTTAGTGCCAGTTTATTAGGAAGTGACGATTTTGTTCTGTTCGACTCCATCCAGTGAGCTTTATTCGCAAATGTTTTATGCGATATTCAAATTTGCGCACAAGTAAAATTCGACACTTTGGATGGAAACACAGCTAATGTTGAGCACATTTTTCAAGACTCTTTGATAAACAGAAAGCTCAAAAGAACAGCATTTATTTGAAATAGAAATTATTTTTAACATTATAATGTTTTGACTGTCACTTTTGATCAACTTCATGCATTCTTCCTGAATAAACGTAATATTTCCTTTAAAAAAAAATTGTTACTGAGCCCAAATGTTTGTGCCACATAATTCATCCTACAGAAACAACTCTACGATTCTCAAGGACGAAACGCCAAAACGTCCACATACGAATGTGTTTATGAAGCGCTGACCTTGTTTCACAAGGAATCTGTGACAGAGAGAAAGGGACAAAGTCAGACTGATAAAGCCTCATTAACAACTTCGCTCGGGATTATCAGTGATTTCACTGTATCGGTATCACTGTAGGGTGGAGAAAAGCACACCCACTAACATAAACATATATAAACGCACACACACATGCTGCTCTTATCAATTATGAGGAGCAGACGTGCAGATCTGTTTATCCACACTGCAGAGGGTTGCTATGAAGCAGGGAAAACCCAGTTTAATTGGCTGCGAGCTACGTGTTTTTATGTGTAACATCGCAGCTGTTTTGGACACACTTTTTCCTTTGGGATCCATCTGTCTGTCTGAGCTCGAAGTATGCAGTCTATCTGTCTAGTCTATATGTCTGTCTATCTCCCTGTTTGTCTGTTTGTCTTCAGTGATGGATGGATTCATCGACAGTGACACCCACACTGAATTCAAGCCAAAGGAGTAATGCTTGAATGATTATGATACTGTCAGAAAAGTGTCTTAAATGTCATTTGATCAGCCTCTTAAAAGCAGAATGAATGACTATTTATAGTGTTGCTGAGCCAAGCATCAGTATTAGAGGTTTAATGCAGCTCCAACAAATGCGACGACCTAATCCTGCAAGAAACACACACAAAAACACCTCACACATTGAGGAAAGCCAGCTGAAGTAGACACTGGGCTTTGAGGCAGGAAAAAGAAAGAATGCAGGAATGTTTGGGAGGGAGGAAAGACAGCAGAACAACAGGAGGAAGCCAGAGGAAAAGAGAGACAGAGTGAGATGGAGGGAAGGAGAAACAATGGTAATAATTGTCAGTTTAAGACAGTTGAATCCACTGTTAAGCTTCGTCATACAAAAGAAAATCAACATGACACCAGTGAGATTAAAAGTAGAGCAAATGGAGACTTTTATTCATAGTCTCAATAGAATCTTAATAGAAACAATAGAAAACATTTGGTAGTAGTATTTCACAATAAAAAATAAATCAAATAAATATAGTCTTGGTGGACTTAATAATCTTGCCTCCAAATTTAATAATCTTGCTGACCCCGAACTTTTGAATGGTAGTATGTCAACAATTAATTGATTTTTTTTTTTTTTTAACAATTTACTTTATTTCTCCTAAGGAATTTAAGATAAATTTAAGACAATGCTGATACTTGGTCAAACCTACATTAACTCTCCTGAGATATGAAAGATCAACATCTGAACAATACTGACCTTCCAAGACCTTCCAAGTCAGTATGATATTGCAAAATGGAAAAATTAGATCAATACTAAGCGCTTGTGTATCCTTACATATTTGGCACACATTACCAAGTTAAAAAGTAACAGATTATGACATTGTCCAAAAAAAGGTCAATAAATCAACTGAGGAAATTCTCATATTTGTATTCTATGCCAATTACATGTCTGCGATATAGCTGATTTACAGTAGTATGAAGTGAATGTTTTCTTTCAAATATACATTTCTACTTTTTTTTAGGTTTTTCTCTTCTAAGGTTTGAACCTACAGCATGTGGGTTATGGATCTTTAACCTCTTAGCCTCTCTCTTCTAAGCAACTATTTCTCTTTCTCTGTTGAAGTACAAGTGTTCAGAAATCAAGAATTATTCAGCGTGTGAATCTTTTTTTAACTATTTAGTTTTAACTATTTTTAATTGCTTAATTGTTGTTGTTGTTTGTCACATCATAGTACTATATTTGTTATGAATGAAATTTGCTGATTATTTTGAAAAAAAAAAAAAAAAAAAAAGATAATTTGGGAATAATTGTGTTGAATTGTCATCAAAACGTCAAAATAAAAAACAAATTCTTAAAAGGTACTTAAGCAAGACTGCTTCGCGTCGTCCGCTTTGCGTCGTGCCTAACAACGCCCTTCAGCCGTGACTTATTCACGATACAGCACAGCCTCTCGTACCTTATGGCTTTTATAAAATGGTTACCACACAATACAAATATTAAAGCCAAGAATATGTATCAATGCAACTTTCATGAAGTAAACTCTTACTAAAAGCCTCCTTACGCCGGAAAAAAATAGTCCCTGACCGTGAACAGCAACAGAAGTTACATTATTACGCCATTAGATGGCGGCAAAGACTGTCTTTATGAGTGAGTCAGTCAGTAGAGAAGACTTTTACATTGAAAAGACTGAATTGTTGTGAACACGGAACAAGACACAACTGACAAATGCTTTGACTTGCGCTGTCAGTCACGGGAAAACCCCTTAACTGTTAAAAGGACAAGATAATACATCGGACATTTAAACAGATTTTTTATTATGAACATAGGACTGACCTGAAGGAAAATGCTAAATCTGAATGCAGGTAATAAACTCGCTCACTCGATCTCTTTCTCACAATACTCTTCTACATAATACAGTAAGCTTCAATGAACAATATCAATTGAAAACATACAGTTTACATTGCTAAGAGTGGTTGCTAAGGGTGTTGTGTAGTGATACACAGAACCGTTGTGTGAAGCGGTCATGAATAAAACACAGCTATTGACCAGTCAGAATCAAGGACAGGAACTAACCGTTTTATAAAAAGGTCATATTATGCCCTTTTACAAAGTGTTGATTTTGTTTTTGAGTCTACTAGAATAGGATTTGATGATTAAATGTTTAAAAAACATTATTTTCCCCATATTGTACATTGTTGCAGCTCCTCTCTTCCCAGTCTATCAGTAACACTCTGTTTAGTTTGAGTCTCTATGAAGCCCCTCCTTCTGAAAAACACAATGTGCTCTGATTGGTCAGCTGGACCAGAGTGTTGTGATTGGGCAACAGCTTTGAGCGTGTTTGGGAAATGTCACGCCCCTTACCATAACTGCGAGTTTCAACACACTACAACTCAACCTACTTTATTTTGTGTATGCTTTGGGTGGGAATTATTTAAATGAGAAATATGTGACGTGTTTGTTCCCGAAAGAAAACTCAAGACTACAATCGAGGAGTTTCAGGGAGTTCAGAAACAGTATGCACACTGATATAGAGAATAACTCCCTTTGGAGTGATTTTGTAACTTTGAAGATCTTTTTCATGCTCAAACATTTCCTGCTCATTAACACTAAAGATAAAAGATGTAAAAAAGCAAAACATAGGCTTAAATTTTCCTCATTCAAAATATAATTTCTTATTTTTTCTTTTGATTTTGGAGGTGAAATATGACCTGGAATTTCTTTATGAGAGTCTCCCTTTTGAACCACAGGGGAAAAAAAGGAAAGACGAAAAGTGTTGACAGGACAGAGGCTCTGTCTTTCTCACATGTCCAGATCACAAGGCTGACCGTCTCGCCTACATACACTCACAAAGGAAATAAAAACAACATAAAAAAAAAAAATTCAAAAGCAAACTAAAGTGTCTGACATTTCACAGGAAGTGCTGCCTGTCTTGGAATCATTTGTTTCTCTATTTCCAGCAGAGGAAAAGGAGAGATGTGTTTGAAGAGGAAAGCTCAGCACAAATATCTCACCCCCTTTTGTCCAGTGTTTACGGGAAAGGCTGTTTACACTGCTCACAGGAGGAGACCAGAGGAAAAGAGGCCTAAAAGTGCTGGAATTGCATTAACTGGAATTTAGACAACAGTGGACAGATCCAGAGTCATTCACTTTCATGCACACATTGCACAGCATTCAGTCATCTGGACACTGAAGTAGTGCTTGAGTGGCATGGGTTTTTTTAATGGAAGAAGCCAATCTCTAGAGAACAGGGAGCCAGATGACTGACAAAGTGCTGAATTACAATATAGAAAACAATTTTAATATTAATAAAACTGATTAACTAATATATACATTTATAAATAAAACACAAATATAAATTCATAAATAAGTAAATAAATAAAAATAAGTAAATCACTAACTGAGCTTACTATACACATTTATAAAAAAAATTCATAAATACGTAAACGAATAAAAATAAGTAGGGATGCACCGATACCATTTTTTAAGGACAGAGTACCGATACTTTTTTCTAGTACTCGCCGATACCGATACTGATGCCTATACATTTATTCATTTCTCTCTCTCTCTCTCTCTTTTTTTTTTTTTTTTTTTTTTTTTTTGGTGATGTTGCAGTTTTCCAAGCACAACACAGTGAGACTAATGAATGTAGGACAGCTTCTTTATTATAACTCTAAGTAATAATTTTTATGTGCTTGTCACAAACTTGAAGAACAAAAATTTCAGTGTCCAATAACCTTCAAAGGGCATAATAACCAATATATATTGTTGTTATATAAAAAGAAATTTACAAACAATACAACAAATACTATAGAGATACAAATTAAATAAACTTGTTTTTCAGATACAGTAGGTTTATTTACCATGTATACATTTATTTGACTTATTTTGTTGTTTTATAAACCTTAATGACAAATATAGACTACAGTCCCTTTAAGACCGAATCCATGGATACTGACACATATCCTGTTTTCACCCAAATGTTTACGTCCACTTAAGCCAAAACCGACTGTATTTATGTGAGATACTCCACACAATGGACATTTAGACAACTATGTGTGCATTTGACCATTCAGGAGCGAGGAGAACTGATCGCGCGCTGTCTGAGAGAACTGGGATCGCGCGCAAGAAAGAGTGAGAGAGAGAGACCGCTTCTGATCTGTGTCATTCAGCGCGAACAGCAAAACATGTTAAATAAATGTATACATGGTAAATAAACCTACTGTATCTGAAAAACAAGTTTATTTAATTTGTATCTCTATAGTATTTGTTGTATTGTTTGTAATTTGTTTGTAAATTTCTTCACTAATCGATAACGAGTTGTGATTGAAAGCATGCAGTTCGCAATGTGTGTGTTGTCATCATTAATTTTGAAGTATTTCCACACCTCTGAGGCTGACATTGTTTCTGCTGCTGCCGCTGGTGTCTCTCTGCACGGAACATTCCGTCAGTTACAACACGTGAGGTATCGGTCTTTGGTATCGGGGGTATTTTTACGAGTACGAGTACAAGTACACGAGCTTGGTATCGGGCCTGATACCGATACTGGTATCGGTACATCCATAAAAGTAAATAAGTAAATCACTAACTGATTACTATACACATTGATAAAAAAAATAAATAAATATAAATTCATAAATATGTAAATAAATAAAAATAAGTAAATCACTGACTAAATACAAACATTTATAAATATTTTTAAATAAATATAAATTTATAAATAAGAAAATAAAAAATATATGTGAACAAGTAAATAACAAACTAACTAAATAAATGAATAATTTAATTATTGCTGAAATTAAATCAATTTTAAAATAAATACATACATGTTTTTATCTATAAATAAGTACATATTTATTATTTAAAATAAATAAATAAATAAATATTGAGCTGAAATTTATTCATAAGTACTGGAATAAAGAAATTTTATTTATCTGATTTACATAATTTTCTCTTGAAATTTATGCAAAAATATTCGAAAACAGTATGTGTATTAGCCAAGAATTATTAATTGGTGATACAGTTTGGCCTTGCATACGCATTTTTCTTCTGATTTTTATTTATTTATTTATTCCAGATAACTTTCTAAATTTTTTGTTGTGAATAAAATTTGCTGATTATGCTGGGGGGAAAAAAAGATGATTTGGTAAATAATTGTGAATTGTCATCAAAACGTCACAATAAAAAAAAAATCTTAAAGGGCACTTTAACTAACTAAATGCAAACATTTATATATAAATAAAAAATAAAAACAAATAAATATAAATGTATAAATAAGAAAAGAAAAAATATGTGAACAAGTAAATTAACTAAATAAATATTTTTATTATTGCTGAAATTAAATCAATTTTAATTTTAAAATAAATACATACATTTATCTATAAATAAATATTTTTTATTTTTTATAAATAAGTGATAAATAAATAAATAAATAAATAAATAATGACCTGAAATTTATTCAGAAATACTGGAATAAATAAATTTTATTTAGCCGATTTAACATAAAATTTCCTTGAAATTTATGCAAAAATATTTGAAAACAGTATGTGTATTAGCCAAGAATTATAATTTATTATTCATTCATCCCAGATAATTTTCTAAATCCCTTCATAATTGTTCATCGACACAGTTCCAGTGAATTCCAGAGGGATGGCAGGGAACGGGTGGGTGGTGGCGGGTCAGGTCAGGGGGCCCAGACGGGCCAAAACAGCCCATTAAACACTCTCGCTCTGAAGACATGAGAGTGAGGATGGAAAAAGAGGAATATAGAAGAATGCAAACAGGACGAATGTGGAGATAGAGAGTGAGTGAGAGCGAGCTGCTTCTTGTGGCGATTGACCTCATTAGCAGAAACTCCCTTTGTGACAGCACAAAGCTATGCTAAATATTGACCACACACAGACTGGGACTTTACAACAGCACTGGTAACTCACGCGAGGTAAAACTGCCACACTAATTCTGCATGGGAAAAAAGACGGGTGAAACTTCCAGCTGGGGACAGCCTTCACTGCACTAACACACACACACACACACACACACACACACACACTTGCTGCATAACTGCCCAGACAAACATCCCCGGGCCAAGTCAGTTAAGGCTATTCATTAGCCAGCCACTTTTCCTGCTTCTTCCTGGTGAGAGTGTGTGTTTGTACGAGTGCGATTACGACATCGCTGCTGCCAGAGCAAACACACCTGTGTGGAAGCTGTCAAGTGCCTCCCAAAAGCGGCCCACATCACAGCCAAATATCGCAGCTTCCTGTGGGCCAGAGTTTAACAGCTCACAACAACATAACAGCTTCAAATTATACGGTGATGATAACCGTACAGCATTGATATAACGTCATGCACTCATTTTCTCCGCTCTGCTGTCTGGCACTAAATGAACCGGTCTGATTGTGGATCATCTTGAGTCACGGACATCTGAATTGGACAAACAGCATCTCTTACAGGATGGACAGTGTAACTGCAGGGTCTCATGGGTATTGTGGTATGGTCTTCAGTTTCCAGCAGGGTTCAGAATGGCAGTTTACACTACTGATAAAAAGTTTGGGGTCAGTAAAGACATTTATAACGTTACAAAAGATTTCTATAATAAATGCTGTTCTTCTTTCTATTCATTAAAGAATCCTGAAAAAAATTATCACAGTTTTGCAGCACAATAGTTTTCGACATTGATAATAATCATAAATGTTTCTTGAGCAGCAGATCATCATATTAGAATGATTTCTGAAGGATCATGTGACACTGAAGACTGGAGTAATGATGCTGAAAATTCAGCTTTGATCACAGGAATAAATTACTTTATAAAATATATTCAAACAGAAAACAGTTATTTTAAATAAAGTGATTCAGAGCACCAAAGCCACGTGATTTCAGTAAACAAGGCTTTGTTACGTCATAAGTGTTTCGAAATTTCAATAGTTCACATGACTTTGGCAGTTTGATTCACGCTCCAAACCACTGATTCGAAACAAAAGATTTGTAAAGCTTCGAAGCTTCATGAAGCAGTGTTGTGAAATCGCCAATCACTAGGTATTGTTGAATAAAGTTGTTATTTTGTTTTTTTTGGCGCACAAAAAAGTATTCTCGTCACTTAATAACATTAAGGTTGAACCACTGTAGTCACATGAACAGTTTTAAACATGTCTTTAGTAGCTTTCTGGGCATCTGAAGCTGTCAATGGAGGCCTCACTGAGCCATCGCATTTCATCAAAAATATCTTAATTTGTGTTCTGAAGATGGGTGTGGAACGACATGAGGGTGAGTAATTAATGACAGAAATTTCATTTTTGGGTGAACTAACACTTTAAGTTTAAGTATTAAATTTACTAAAACTAAAATGAAAATGAAAACTGAAAATGTAAAAATAAAAGCTCAGAGTATACAGCATATAAATAATACTAAGATAATACTGGCACTTAGTTTTGTACTAATTATCTGAATCAAATTTCTAAAAAAAATTTAATTCTGCTAAATCTACCTCATTAGTTAAGGCCTCACCGAGTAAGCTAAAATATTTAATAAAGCAAGCACACAAGGAAAGGGGGAAGTTTGTGAATTCATTCAACTATATATCAAACATATAAATTCAATTTATAGGAGCACTCTGTATAATTCTGCAGGCTAAAATTTTGTTCAATAACAAGCAAAATGGCGTATGATTAATGTCTAGACCACATACGTTCATAAAGAGCCCCTCTTATAATCCGTTTATCTCTCACTCCTCTGAAGAGTGCATCATTTGAGCATGTATCTAAAGGAAACTGATAGCCACCTGGTGCTGGAGCATTTGAGCAGATCTAAGTGTCAAAGGTGTCCTCCATTAGCCTGAGCTCCGAAGCTGTGATTTGGGTTCACCCGATACAGGCGCAGCGTTACGTCACCCACAACTTCCTCTGCACCCCATTTCCTTTGCCTAAAACAGACTGGGTCAAAATAAACTCGCCTTAAAAGACATCTGCTGTGTGTGTGGCCTATCAGATAGACTATGAGCTGTGCTATTTAAAAAAACGCGTAAAAACCAAATGGTTGATTATCAGGACGTCTTATTACACTTTTTACTTGCAATGTGCACATGCTGGAAGATTCAGAAATTACCGTTTAATTACAAGGAGCTTCGCTGAGGAGTTCATTAATGATCTGATGCACTTTGTTGTTTCCAAAGATGTTCACTGTCCATCAGCACTGGGATATGAGAGCAAAGGGCAGAGGCTGCTGGGTCAAAGGTCAAGGTTCAAAGGCCAGAAGGGTCATTACTTGCTGCTTAATTGGTGGATTACCCCAGCTGCATGCTCTACTTTATGTGAACACAGGGACACACGCTCACACATTAGAGAAACTAGCACTGGATTAAGTAACTCTGCAGAGGAAAAAGCATTGAACAGTTTGAACAGAAAATATGATATTGCAGGCTGACTTAAATGTTTTTGATAGATATAAAATTTCAATGCATAATGTTTAGAAAGTACAATTCTTAAAAAAAAAAATAATAATAATAAAGTAAAATTGCGAAATATTATTACAATTTATAATAACTGATTTTTAATTTAATATATTGTAAAATGTAATTTATTCCTGTGATGGTAAAGCTGAATTTTCAGCATCATTACTCCGGTCTTCAGTGTCACATGATCCTTCAGAAATCATTCTAATATGCTGATTTGAGAAACATTTCTTATTATTATCAATGTTGAAAACAGTTGTGCTCCTTAATATTTTTGTGGAAACCGTGTGCTGTCTTTACAGTCATGTTTGATCAATTTAATGCATTTTTGCTGAATAAATATATTAATTTCTTTCAAAAACTATTACTGATCCCAAATGTTTGAACAGTACTGTAATTTCCATTAATGCAGCAAGGAAGTGAATCAGCTTATTTACTTTCACAGTGTCACATTCTGACCTGTGCGTTTCTCCTTCAGACTGTATGTCTGCGCTGCAGAGTGACTGCGCTCATGGTTAAGTGTCGACTGCTACAAGAGTTTCATTGAAAATCCAACACCATCCATGTGCTCAGGCAGGTTGTAGCATGTAGATTTATGCAGTGATTTAAAGGCTAAAGCTAGATAAATCAAAGTAATCCCTATAATTGTACCATGGAGAGGAACAATCTTTGTTCATATATAATGGAAACCTTTAGTTATCATTTGGTAATTTATTGCTATTACAAAATGCAATTATTAGAATGAACACAAGTACTGACAAGCCAACATGAACTTTAAAATATTAAAACTGCATCTCTTTTAAAAAGTGCTGGAGAAATTTGGATCTAAGTGTTCATACGATTCCCAGCCACAGATATTGAGCAACATATTAGTAGTGCTTGTTTAACTTTGGTGCTTAACTTATATCATACATTTAAGCTACAGACAAAATACTTCAAATTGTGCGGCCTGTTAAGAGAGATGTGCTTTTACTTTTCTAAGCGATCTGGTGTAGGATTTTTGTCTGGTGGCATAAAAAAAATAAAAAATCAGTCAAATCCATAGATTTACAGGAGGGAATTTTAAGAGGGACCTGTACAAATTAGAATATCATGAAGACTTATAGATGAGCTCTTTTGCCAGTAAAGCACCACTTAGCAAACAAGGTCAGAAATTTTCCATTAAAGGTGCAGTAAGCAAATTCTGAAATAACCTGTTGAAAGTGGATCGGACTGAGCAGGGGTGCGTTTCCCGAACAACGATGTAACTCGCTGCTGAACTACCATAGTACGATGCATCGTTGAACAAATCAACTAGCTAGTTACAACTGTTTCCCGAAACCGTATTGTCGCAACCTGTCGTTCAACCACGTTGACGTCACGCAGGTGGTGAGAAATAACTTCTTTAAATTAATCTGTTTGAGATCGAATTAATGCTAGATTTTTTGCTATAAATTACAGATATGGCATTAGAGGGCTAATTCTCATTTTCCTCAGTTATTTTGCTTTATTTACAGATTAAATCAAATGCTTGTTTTTACGTACTAGAGCACGTACGCACATGTGCACTCTCCAAAAACGGTGCTTTAAATCTCTTGACAAACTAAAATATATAAATGACATTTGCATAAATTCGAAATAAAAGATATACATTGTACTTAATGTCAGCTTGCTTATTTTGCTCAAGATAAGGATTTATTAAGTCCATGTCATAAAAACAAGAAACTATTCTTCTAACCACAGCTCGAGAGCTGTCGTTCCAACCACACAAGTTTGCGATGCAGTTTGCGAATGTTAGTTTGAACTATGGTTTCGGGAAACAGCAAATCGTTGAACTATGTTAGTAACGACGGAACTTCCGATGTTAGTTGGCTAACGATGCTTTTGGGAAACACACCCCAGCACAACACACTTGTAGCCAATCAGCAGTAGAAGGCGATGGGGGAGGAGAGAGAGTGAGAAAGAGGGAGATTTGAAGAAAGATTGTAGAAAGAGAGACAGCTGAGAGACATTACAAAAGAGAAAAGGTCAGTGGAATATCACTGGGAAAAGAAGAGTTATGATCAGGCAAGTGCTTTAGGACCCATGTTAATATTAGAAAATCTTTCCAGTGCTGGAGAGACCCAAGCAAGAAGGCCTGAATTTGGACGCCGAGGCTGTGTTGTTTCCGCTCCAAATGTGAGTAACATTGGTTTTGCTGTGTTTTACAGATCAAGATATGCTGTTGTTGTAATGTTAGCTATAAACAGGACAGTTTTGAGTGTCATTGGCTATGTTTACATGCACCAATTTTCATCAATCCGACTGAATCGAATCTGATTGCAGATCTGTTTACATGCACTCTAAACTTTGTAATCTGATTCAAATATCCGTTTATATGTGTTTTATATGCATTCCGATTAAAACTTTTGCGCACGCGCCCTGCGCGTGTGATGTCATATCACACTTGCGGTAACCCAGGTTGCGTCAACAGACGTTGACAGATCATGTATCGACGATAGCCAGAGATATTGTCATAAACATCAAATCTTGGCAATATCAAGAGGATTTGGTATTTCCAATTAATGTAGGCCTGTTACATTCTTCTAGTCTATTATTATTACTATTAGGTTAGGCTTCTTTCTTTTATTATTAAATTAATATTATAATAAATGTGCCCCGCAATAATTTCATAGCGCATCACCGCATAACTGATGTGCTGTGAGGATAATAAAAGATTAGGCTATTAGCTATCTTTGAAAATGATTTAAACATTTTTTTTTAGGTCTTATACAATGAATTATAGGCCTATAATTAAAATTATTAAGAGTGTAGGAGTGTAAGAGTGTATAATATTGTCATCAATGAAAATTAAGCGCAGCTTAATTTTTGTTTTCCTTGTTATTCATTCATCATCTTTGCTTTATTATTCGTGAAGCATTACGAATTTTTGCTTTGCTTCAGTTATGATAAAGAGACATCCACTCTGTGTGTTTGTGCATTTTTGGGGCGGAGCAATGAAGAGTCAACAGTGTTTCTCAGAAACCATTTACTGCACCTTGAATGTCCCCAACAACCTCTGTAGTCCCATTTAGCCACTTGTTAGCAAATGTCTTTTTTAAGACAAGTAAAAGCTAAAGGGACAGTTCACCCAAAATGAAAATTCTGTCATCATTTACTCACCCTCAAGTTGTTCCAAACCTGTATAAATTTCTTTGTTCTGCTGAACACAAAGAAAGATATTTGGAAGAATATTTGTAACCAAGCAGATCTCGCCCTAATTTACTACCAAAGTATTTATTTTTCTTACTATGGTGGTAAATGGGGGGCGAGATCTGTTTGGCTACAAACATTCTTCCAAATATCTTTCTTTGTGTTCAGCAGAACAAAGAAATTTATACAGGTCTGGAACAACTTGAGGGTGAGTAAATGATGACCACATTTTAATGTTTCAGTGAACTATCCCTTTAAGAACCGTTTATGAATTAGTTTATTGCGTTTTATAAATTAGAAAAAAATTACATTGGTTTAGTGAAATGTTTATTCAAACTAGGAATAAATTATATACAGAAAGCAAGCGAAGAAAGTGTCACGTCACTAAAGCGGTCAATCTAGCTAACGTGCACGTGCTGACAGACTTGAGATTCTCTAGAGACAGATCCATCCATCCACTGAAGAACGCTAACAAATTACTCACACTTCACTCTGTCTGGATAGAGACAGCTTAGATGCTTTTCCACTGACGGGCCAAATGGTTTTCGTTGCTTAACCGTTCCATTCCGTGCCAATCCGGCCCAGCCAATATGGATATGGTTTCATTTTCCTCCATGAGGCTGATAACGGATCTCTTTTGAATATAACAGAAATGTGTTGTAAAAAAATTAAAAAGAAAAGTTAGAAAAGTTGTTGCCTTGGTAAAGCAGGAGTTTACAGACAGTATGAGATCTAAATAGCGACTGTGTTATGAAGGATGATCAGATATTTCTTTTAATAATGAAAAGAAAAAAATTAAACCAAAAATGAAATTTCTGTCTTTAATTACTCACCCTCATTCATTCCAAAACCCATAAGAACTTACATAAATGTAGTAAAAACGTTGTTGAAATAGTCAATGTTGACTACATTTTTGGGTATTTTGTATTTTTTGAAAAACCTACTTTTGCAAACTGGTCCTAGGTTTTTTACCTGATCGGAACCAAACCAGTCCAGCAAGATTTTCTTTGAAAACATTCAAAGCGGGTGGGGCCACTTTTACTAAAATGGCTATAACTCATGAGCGGAATGAGATATTTTCTCACACCTGTGTAAGAGCTCATTCTGGCTATAACTACTTCATTGGCTATAACTACTTCACTGTTAGTCCGACTGACTTAAAAATTGGCATAAAGTGTCTTTGTCCAAGGTGCCATGACCGTCTATGAGGACATTGACGCATCTCAAAAAACATGTCCGCCATCGGCCAATGAATTTTGAGCAGCTATCGGACAAGGTTAACGTAGGCCGATCGGAACAAAACTCGCTGGGCCCGTTTGACTCACGGCCCTAGGCCTGTGAGAATTTTGAAAGAAATCGGCCATAGGGGGGCTTCTCACATTTTTCACGTGCGTAAATGATCGTGTATTGCACGATTTTTCACACACACCCACGTCATTCGTATCACATGGTAGAAATCCTCATTCTGAGCAACTTTGCCTCTAGGACCGCCTGTCCATCGAATCTTTTATTAAATATTGGAGATTATTTCAAAAACCAACTTTGGCGAAGTAGTCCTAGGTTTTTGGCTCAACCTCGATAGCTGTTAAAAAGCTTTAAAAAACATATTTTCTATGGTAAATTTCCTGTATTGGCTGTAAATAGTCTTTTCCATCTATGATCGAGATGGTTACAGGCTTGCTGAATGAAACGTAATACCTTTTTATGCATTTGCTTAAAGGCCTTAAAGCGTAGCTACATTTTTTGTTTGTTTTTTTGCACACAAAAAGTATTCTCATCACTTCATAACATTAAGATTGAACCACTGTAATCACATGGACTATTTTAACGAGGTCTTTTACTACCTTTCTGGGCCTTGAAAGTGGTAATTGTGTTGCAGTCTATCGGAGGCCACATAGCTCACGGATTTCATCAAAAATATCTAAATTTGTGTTCCGGAGATGAAGGAAGGACTTATGGGTTTGGAACGACATGAGGGTGAGTAATTAATGACAGAATTTTCATTTTTAGGTGAACTAACCCTTTAACTTGTGTTTACTTCACTCAAATGGCGCGCTTGGCCAGCTAAAGAGAAATTGGCAGACAACAGATGAGTGACCAATCCTGAGTGGCGACGTCACTACACACATTCTACCAGGTTAGCCAACCGTGCTGAGAATTGACCCTTCGCCAGGAGTTTGATTGACAGGCGATCTAACCAATCATAATGCAGAATCCACCATTTTGTAAGACAAAGCAGTCAGGGGAGTTAGTATTAGTAGATTAACATCTGTGGACTTGAACTTGAAAAATGGTATCCGTGGAATGAAACAACATTACTTTTGATGTTCATTCATGTTTATTTGATTCTATAAATTAACTAGTAGGAAGAGATGATCTGTTCACAAGCCGCTTGAACTGAGGCACTACAGCGATCAGTCACGACACATTAAAGAGCCACATAACGGTATTTATTGTTTAAATTTCTTTAAAAATGACAAAATTTGAAATTTGAGACTTCATATCAAAAGTAACCTGCTCTGTCTTGTCTGTCGACATGTTTTCAGTGTCCTCTCCGCTCCGCAATGTATTTTTCACTGCGTGAGAACATGATGTGTGGCGTAAGAGCGGCATGACTTGTCGGACGTAGCAACAGTAACTAAAGAGGGCGGGTCTTTGCGAACGGTCAATTCTGGGTCAAGAACGGTTTGCAATCGAGCTGCGCTGAACCAAACTCAAGTGGAAATATAACTGTAACCATTATACCGTTCTTAGAACCGTTCAGCCTGACGGTGGAAAATCGGCTCTCATTTGTCCTTGTCTTTTTCTATTTTTTACAATTCCATCAGTTTTTTTTGTAAATAGTGACCAAGTAAAGTAAATTTTTGGCTAAAAAAAAAAAAAGTTCTTTTTTTGACAGAGTTCTACCGAATCCACCTTTCTTTTTCAACCTGGACCGCGTTCGAAACTCAATAGCCACACTAGCTTGCATTACAAAAGCGTGACTGTCTACTTTAAAGGTCATTTTTAATAGTACTGTCTGGTCTGCAGGTGCGTGAAACAGCTGTTCCCCACAATCACAGTGTGAAGTTTATATCAGATATGAGCAGGAAACCAGATAGCCATTACGCTAAGAGCAGGTTAACATTATAAAGTGGAGCTAAACAGATGTGTTTGGACACGATAAAGCTACTCTGAGTTATCAGGAGACATTTATCCTCCATCAAAACAGTTTAAAATCTAACTAACCATGCTTTTATTTTATTTAGCCGCATTATGTTCCCTGTAGTTTGGAGCTGTGATGATGTAGGCAAAAAGAAAACATTATTTTATATAGCAAACAATTAGTGGCCACACTAATCTCCATAGGCTTATCTGTCTAATTCTAGCAAGTATGACGTACATGCACACAGTGATTTATTTCATGTACAATACGTGCAGAAATGTGTGCATGCAAAACCACAACACAACGTCTGTTCTGACGGAATTTAAAAATAGATGAGACAATCTCTCTGAATATACAGTAGCTACTCAGTTCAGTGGTTCATTGCAGCTCAAGCACTCGTTACTGCTGATTACTGGTATTGTGCTTTTTTAATTAGAACACAATGCTCTGTTGTTTGAGATGCTGCAGGGCCCATGAAGCGAGAGAGACAGTTGGGGCCATAGACAGGATGGTGTTCAAATCAAGGAATGAAGAATGTGTTCTGACTGAGGGTTCATATGTCCACTTGTGTTTGTGGGTAAAATAACAGTGAGAATATCCATTTTGGCTTTACTCAGCATACATACAGTATAAACAGTAACAGAGATTAAGAGACTCATGCATTGGCATAAAGGAATATAAGGCAAACCTCACAAAACCTCTCAAGAACAGGCCATATTTCTAAATCAAATGAGAAAAAAAGAACGTTTGCATAAAGAAAATGAAGCCCATTTTAGAAAAATATAGGATTTTTTTGCATTGTAATATTTTATTTTTAACATTTCCCCCATACTCTTACAGCAGTTCAACTCAACAGCAATTAACCGGTCGATTAACCGGCAAAATACTGGAAGTGGCACATTCTGCGAACGAGAATCCATGAACCGCATAATTAGACCATTTTCTAAGGCTGCACGATATAGTGCTGGGCGGTATACCGGTTCATACCGAATACCGGTATTTATTTTTGTTATGATATGAATTTTGATGATACCGCAATACCGGTATGTGTCGCTTAACTAACGTTCGGAATGCGGCGCAGCCCGTCACTGTTTGAGGGGGGTCCCGTTTCACTGTTGCACTGTAGTGACAGCACAGCTGAGATCGCATCACAGCCTATGGTAAGTCCAAAATCACCCCCTAAAGCCTCATCCACTATTCCCTACATTATCCACTTATATTGTTCACTTGCATTATGCTATATTGATGTTAATGAGTGCACTCAATAACATCCACTATGGTTTCGGACACCACTACAAATGGCTGTCGCCTCAAATAATGCCCTATTTGAGGTTATAGGGGGTGATTTCGGATTCAGCCCTTGATTACAGCGGAGAATTCAAACTACACGCGGCGCGCGAGATTTCTGCGCGGAGTGCCGTGATGAGATTAACAACGTTCTCCACATGGATCATATTATATAGACCAGAGCGAGCGTGTGTTTAAGTTTTTTATGGACCTATTTCATATACCCTAGTGCTCTAAACATGAACCAGCAGCGTGTATGTGCACATATTTCATCACGTCTTCTTCAAATGAAATGTAACGTTACGCAAAGGACACTGAACTGTACGTCTGATCATGACCGCGATGACACGACGGGTTATTCTGCTACACAGAAGACGATGTAAGTTAATAAACAGAATGACAATTCAAAGAAGAATGGGCAAAAATTTAACTGCTTTATTCTTTCTGTGTTAAACTTGCGTGTGTCATTTGTTCAGAGACTATAGTGCTCTTAAATGTACCGAAAATATCCTTAGACAGTTTAAATGTTCTTCCGCGTTTCTCCCTCGTTTTGGCAGTTTGTCGTTATAAAGGGTTAGATTTTTAAAATGCTTAAGGTGCCCTCAACTCTTTTTTTTTTTTCTATCTCCATGGTCATATTTTAATATTCATGTGTCTGTAATGAGCGTGTTGCAGGTCTGTGTTTTATTGGTTGTTGTCTCCCCACAGCATCATTTTGTGGGGCTTTGTAAACCTGTATTAACTCTAGTGTGGAATTTTTCTACAATATTCACTCATCATGACAGTAAAACAGGGCATTCTAGTCAATCTACTGCAGTATTTCCTCTCTCAATCAGTAGAAAATGTGGTTAATGCCCAGTCATGCATAGGGGAAAAAAATACCGTCATATACCGTGAAACCGACATAATTTTGAAAAATACTGTGATATACATTTTTGGTCATACCGCCCAGCACTAGCACGATATATTAAAACCATTTAAAATCATAATATAGCATAATGCTATAGTGAAATCTCAAAGGCTGCGATTCAATTAAAAAAAATATATGCACCGGGGGTTTCAAAGTGAAGCGCGACGCTTTAATTATTAACATGCGTGCAGGTTCCGTGTTTTCCAGCGTCTCAAAGTGGCTCCGTTCACAGTAAATGCTGCTCCACACTAGTGGTGTAACGGTTCAAATTACTCAAGCTTCAGTTTGTATCACGGTTTTAGAATCATGGTTTCGCTACGGTTCGGTATGTGCTATGTTCAGAGAAAAAAAGGACTACTGTCAAATAAAAATAAATAAAATAAGAACAAATAATCTAACTACAAGCAACAGCACAAATAAATATTGTAGAGTAAAGATACAAATAAAACAAACAGTGCTTTGCAGATTTTTCAGGTAGGTCTAACAGTAGTTTTCAGGTACAGAAACTGAATAAAGTAATCAAATGTAAAATAACATTGCATATTTGACTATATAAATTAAAGATTGATCCGTATTAAAGTTACAGAAGCTATTAAATCAAGAGCAGTGAGTGATTTCCTTGTCTTTTGTTGTTTGATTAACATTAAAAACACAGACAGCAGGAATATTAGGCTGCTGTCACTTTAAGACCTAATACACGGACACAGTACACACTAAACACACATGATAATCACCAAGACGGGCATGTTCACATAATTTTTGTGTGAATTTTTCTCCGTTGTGGCACAAGACTTGAAAGAGAAGTATTAAAAGTGGGATATTTTTTCCTAATGAAAGAGTGCTCACTTTCAGCAGTTATTTTATCAATGGTTCGTAACATTTCTTACAGATTTCTGCTGGTTGTAAATCAGGTACAGATAAATTAGCACAGTACCAGTACATTTATTTGAATGCGTTAATAAGAGAGCAATTGCTTGTGTGAATTAGTCATACCGTCTCTCTATTAATTCTGACGCTGTGGGTTGTAAGTAGTTACTTCAAAAGTAGAAAAATATATGCTATAACTTTTAAGCTTCTTTAGTGATAAATCACAGGACAGCTTTGACAATGCATCAGCGCAAGTAGCTCAATATAATGATACACATCTGATGGTCTAAAATCGCTTGAATGTCCAAACTGGCAAGGCTTTAAACACATACAATTGACAAACTTTCGTGAGGACGCAAGCGAAAGTGATCTCACTTTGGGGATCGCACACTGTCTGTGTGTGTTGACTCTGCGTTTGAGTTCGCCTCTGTGTTGCTTCCATGCCGCTGACTGGACGGGGCGGAGTCACGTGACTATACATGTGGTAGCGTGTTTTTAAGGGGAAAGTATAAACAGGATTAAAAAAACTAAATAACCGACATGGGAAAATTACATCGGTTAGAGGTTGTGAATTTTGGTTTTGATTACTTTTTGATTAATTATCCAGTCCTAGTGTGACACGCTTTTTGTGTCATAGGAAAGTGTTGCACTACGTGGAGTGAAGCACATCTCAGCAGCTCCATCTCTGCATATGCTGTGAGTTTAGATTGCTTATAAAGTTCATCTGGGAACACAACATGCATTACTTCACCAGATGTTCACACATGTTCTTATTAAAAAAATTACAGTGGCTGTAGGATTTCTATCGTAAAGAAGTGGCCAGATATTAAAGATTAAGTGGACATTTGAATTAAATGTTGTTTGGCCAATTTTTTTTGGTGGGGGGGGGGTTATATAATGCTAATTCATGTATTCTGACTTATTTATACTGTTAAAGAGTTGGATTCTCATGCTAAACATGGCCAAAGTTTCAAAACACAAGTTGGATGTATGATGGAGAACTTCTGTGCCAAAAATACTCTTCCAAATCCTCATAAACTTTGCAATCTTTTTTTTCGAGTATGGGCCTTTGTAACATCATGAAGGTTGGAATTCCTTGTACGGGCACTTCTCTCGGAAGAGCGCGTGTGCACACGTCGACCAGAGCGAGAGAGCAAGAGCCCGCCCATCAACGCGCGTTCGGCTTTACGGAAGTCGTCGGCAGCGCTGCACAGGTCAAAAAAAATCAACAATGTCACCAAAGAAGTGTGTTTTTGGTTGTGAGGGAAAGATAACCTTGCTTCCCAAAGAACCCAGTGTTCAGTGGAGCTGAGAGTTTTGTGCTCACGCATTACATTAATGCGCTCTCGATATTTGTTATTAAAATAACCACAGAAACAGATAGTTGCAATCACTTTTTTATTGGTTAAAATGAATGGAGAATATCTCGTGTTTTTCTGTGGCCGCTCAAGCCCTCAGGATCGGCGCTTATGGTTTCATAAACAAGGCTCAGCTCTACACTGGATTTACAGATCGTTCGAAACTGAAAGATGGAGCGGTCACAGCGATAATGATCCCGGTCATGAGTCGGAACAGCAGGTGGTGAGTAAAACTGCTTCAAATGTCTGGTTTGTTGGCAATAGGCGCCTAAGTGCATATAATGTAAACAACACGAACGTAGTGAATTCATTATTCATCATTCACTATACGCTATAATTATTATAGAGATTCAAAAGTTATCCATGGATGATACAATGGTGTATTGTGTGTGTTTAAAAACATTTGTTTAGCTGACCATTGATAGCTTGCAGACGATCCCTAGGCAAAAGCTGCGCGCACTTGTCACTCATTAGCTCCGCTCACACGGCACGCCTCCAGGAGCTCGGCTGTCTTCAGAAAGACTCGGTACAGCGGATGTATCTTTTATAAACATGATAAAACTAAAGACTTTTCGGAGATATGAAGGATGCACTACTACTCTACAGGTACTCAAGATTAACATGAGATTGGCAGAAACTGTGTGTGATACCCCCCCTTTAAACAAGGATCTGCTGTAGAGTGTAACAACAACAATCACAAGGCCGTTGGCAACCTCTGCAGGCATTTGTTATAATACATAACGTACATAAGTTGATTGTTTATATTATGTATATTACATCATGTATTTTAAAAGTGTTGTTCAATAAAACCATATGATTACTTGCTTAATGCTTTTGATTCTTTATTTGAACCAATAACCAATTATTATTACCTCATTGTTATTATAATATGTATTTTAGTCATTTTAAAGCCATTTAAAGCCTGTTGTTCACTTAGGTCTATTTTTATTAATAATAGTAATAATAATTAGAAGATTTTTTTTTATTATCTTTAAAACAAAAATGTTACAATGGTCCTCAGAATGACTTATTTTTACACAATTACATTTGCTTTTTGTTCATAATAGACAATACAAACATTTCTATATCAATAAAAATGCCATGGAATTGGCACAGCATTACAATTAGTGCTATAGAACTAAACAAAAACTAAAATTTAAAGAAAAAGAAAAAAAGAAATCTTGGCCAGTTTGACATCAGTTATGCCAGCAAAACATGCAAAGAAATGTAAATGTGTACCTGTAAAGCCTAAATCTCTCTCTCTCTCTCTCTCACTCACACACACACACATACACACACACACACAAATGCACTCTTCACTGAAAGGACATCATAAAATAGATTTTTGTGCAAGAATAATGTCATTCAGCTTACTAAAAAGCAGCAAGCTTCTATTGACTACTTATATTTCTTTCATGCTGACCTGACTCCCAAAGTCAAGTTCAGCAACAGATTTCTTCTTGCATTAAATTTGCCACTGGGCTATTCCCATGCCACCATGAGGTAACTGCTTCTATTTGCCATGGCAACAAAACCACACTAGACAACAAATAACCTGTAGGGTGGGCCCTAGGGTGGGCTATGCCACATGCCAGATACTCCCTTACAATATCTGCCATCTAGCTGAAATGTTTAACTCCAGCAGTAGTGATTACATCTGGCCTTGTGTCTCCAGTGATCATAACAATACGCTCTTACTGACTGCACTATAATAAAGTAAACAGTGTATGGCATGTTCTACTATATATGGCCATATGTGTGAACGCCTGCAAGAGCGAACAGCCAAATCTGTGCGTGACAATGATGCTTACATTTGCAAAGCATATGAACCTAGGGCGCCGCTTTAGATGCTGTATGCTGTTGCCTTTTGCGTTTACTGCACACCGCACAAATTTGGGATTGTAGTAGCCTAGTGGCTATAGATTAAGATAGGTAAATGGAATTAAAAAAAAAAAAAAGAAATAAAAAAAAAAAAAGAAATTACCATTCAAAACATTTTTGAAAGAAGACTCTACTGCTCACCCAGGTGGCATTAATTTGATCAAAATACAGTAAAAACAGTAATATTGTGAAATATTATGACAATTTTAAATAACTCAATTGTAATTTATTTCTGTGATCAAAGCTGAATTTTCAGCATCATTACTCCAGTCTTCAGTGTCACATGATCCTTCAGAAATCATTCTAATATGATGATTTGATGCTCAAGAAACATTTCTTGTTATTATCAGCATTGAAAAAAGTTGTGCTGCTGTATATTTTTGTGGAAAATATTGTTTTGTGGAAAAATCAAGATTCTTTAATCTTTACTATCACATGTGATCAATTTAAAGTGCCCATATTATGCTTTTTCGGATATTATTTCCATGTAGTGTGCAATATAGCTGTTTGTGAACGTAAAAGGTCTGCAAAGTTTTAAAAATCAAAGTGCACGACAAATAAAGTTATTCTCTCCTAAAAGAAATAATAAATTCTGAGCTGCTGAAATGAGTTGTCAGCAATTTCAGTCTCAATTCCTTTTACATAACAATGTACCAAATTTGCATAATGCCAGCCAGTGGTCTTTATTGGCTGATCATGAACAGCGTCTCCTTTGACCCTCAAACACTGTATTTGTAGCTGAGGCCTGGAAGAGTTTGGTTCATGTTGTCGACATGTCGAGAAGATGCTGTTTTCTGTGCTGCGAGTTCACTTTGCATACAGCATGAGGACTCGCACTGGAATTGATACGGAGAAAAAAAAACGACACCATCGCCATCACTGTGTATCAAGTGCTGAGGAAGCCTCCAGAGATGAAATTCAGATTTGGTAATGGCCTCTTTCTTTCTGATGCGTGCTGTAAGCGGTCGACGAATCACAACAGACTGCGCCCGTCTGACCAATCAGAGCAGAGTAGGTTCGCAGAAAGGAGGGGTTTAGAGAGACTGAATCTTTGAACTAAACATTTTTGAGAAATGAGGTGATGTCCAATATATATTATGAGAAAAGTGTATTTTGACTTTTGATGCATGTAAATAGGTCATTGATGAATAAGGTTTTTAAAAGTGTAAAAAAAACATAATGGAGATTTGATTCATTTTGAAGTTTTATTAAGTGTTAACAATGAGATTATGAGGTTTTGATAATCAATTAATGCTGCTTTTGTCATTTTTTACAAAATTGACAAAATTTGTCACCAAAAAAGTCATTCGGTTTAACCAAAATTTCGGTTTTACCAAATGACACTTTTGGTTATCCCAAATGACAATATTTTCAAACAATGCTAACAGACTGATATCTAGCTAGCTAGTTAGCTTGCTTGCTAGCTAACAAAAGGACAATTAAACATTTTATATTTAGTACAAGTTTTTTAAATATTACAACATTTTCCATGTTTTAAAGCGGTTGTACCGAATGACCTGATGAGTATGAGCAAGTGAAAACATGTATTTTTCAAATAGTTTAAAGAGAGTAAGTTACTTTGCTTCATGACCATGTGGTCCTTTGCAGGTGTCTGAATGATGTCACATCCTGTCACATGATATTGATCCAAAATGGTCCCTTTATATTGGTTACTCCGAATGACATCAATGAAATTAATTTTTCCAGACATTCTTTCTCATAACAAAGCAACGACTTCTTCACATAATTTTAATACCATTTTGCACTATGTTGATATATGATGTTATAAAATCATGCCAGAATAAAAAAATATATACATTTATTTCATTTTAAGATATTTAAGATATTTTAATCACAAATGGCTGTATTGGCCTTTGGCTGTTTAAACCGAATGACCTTTTGACACTTCAAAATCTTTAAAATACCTTTATATGTAGTAAAATATAATTAAAACCTTTTGGATTCAATAAAAGAGATCTAGTTGTACTACCTTACATACTTTGGATGTCATATCTTTGTTTTTTATTATTATTAAGGCCTTTGGACAAAAGTTTTTTGACCCAAATCTATTCTAGGAGACCTCCAAAACAAAATAAGGAACCTTTAAAATATAATACTAGGGGCATTTTAATGCATCCTTGCAAAATAAGTGATACTTTCTTTAAAAAAAAAAATCTTACTGACTGTGAAACATTCTATTATTTCTAATTAAAGTGTTATTTATTCTAATTAAAGTGTCTGACTGCAAGTCTAGAGAAATCCAGACTGTTCACAGTGCATCTGCAACATGTCAGACTAAAATGAAATGATCCTGACATAATGTCATTTTCCAGTCATTTACCAGATTACCGCAGAGTCATAATCTGCTGCACCTCAGTATGACCACGTCAAGCCTGTTGCTTTGACAGTATCACAGACACATATGCAGATAATTGGACATTGTGCTATTCTGTCGCCAGGAGCGAAGATCCCGTAACCATGGAAACATGGTTCTCCACTAATCTGATTCAGAAATATGAAGTGTGTTCTGGAGCTTTCCGAAGAAAAATGACAACATAAGCTTTAGGACTTAAGATGATGTACAATACGAAATAGCCATGCTAATCAGTGTTTTCCAACTAAATTTGCTTGTAATTCTGATAAATGGTGACTGCAATATATTCACAACAGCCAAAAAAAATGATATCAATCTTAAAACACGATAGGACACATCTGCAGTCCCTGGCGAGAAAGCCTGATAATAAGTGTGGTGAATTTCCAGCTGAGTGCTGGATGTTTTGGGCAGTTCGGGCCATTTCGTGTGTTCTCATAGAGGGTTTAAAAGCAGAAAGCTGAGAGTTTGTTCCCTTCATGGTGGATCTGTATGCATAATGGATTCTCCTCAGCAGTGAAACTGTATTCCATGCACAAAGACAGAGCAACCTGAGCGAAATTCCTGGGAGAGGCTTTTTTTCTTCTCGTTGTTGTTTAGGGTTTGTGGCATCTCTCCGACTCAAAAGCCAACAATCCACGCAATACTATTTCCCCACACCCACATTAAAACACACTTTCCACTACTGTCAGACACAATGCCTCGTTTTATTTCGACGCAAGTTGCCATGGTGACGAGAGCAACAGAGCGAATACAGTGGCTACTCACAAGCCCCTCTGACACGACTCACACCCTCACCCCGCTAAACGCACACAAGACCAGTGCTGACAACAAGAAACCAGCTGAAAACAACGTGACCCAATTCATCCATAATGAGGAATATAGTGAGAGATGACGAGCATTTACCTTCTCTCATTGTCATCTAGGTGGGCAAACAGCACATTCTTAGAGATGGCTTTGGCCAGCGCGGTCATTGTCTTGTAGTCCTTTGGAATGACCTGTAACCAAAGAAAACAATAAGTTGCTAGATTAAACAAACAAATTATTAGGTTTTCTTGGCATTCTGCAAAATAATATCTAACTACATTTGCGTATTTTCATGAGGAAATGAGTTAAAAGAGCCCAACCTCAACTCTCCTTTTCACCTGTTTTATCATACACAAGGCAAAAAATGTCATTCTGACTGCTTAGAGATTACCTAATTAATAATACACCTCTCCTCAACAACGTCCATGATTTGAGGATTCATTCATGTTCATACTGTAGCACAAAAGATGCAGGACGTATTATGTACCAATGTTTAGTACTTGGGTTTGCGGTTATTAAAGGGGTCATGACATGGATTTTTTTTTATTATTATTATTTTAATATGTTCCTTGAGGTTCATTTCTAATGCTAATCACGTTTTTTGCACACACACACAAAAAAACATATATACTGTATGTGGAAAAAATATTTTTTAACCTTCATTAAGGGGCAGCTCCTTTAAGACTTGTCAGTAAATGGCCACTGTTATGTTTGGCTAACATCACTGCTTAGGAAACAGTATCGACTCCCACTCGCTATTGTATGCGAGTAAGTGTTTAAAAAAATATTATCCATATAAAACATCATTTACAGACAACGCATTATGAAATGCTGTCAGATATAATACACTTTTAAAAAAAGTTTCTTCGCAAACTGTCTGTGCCTTGTTTATAAAATGAAATGCTCCGAACAAACAAATAATCCTCCAACGCAATCCGGGACACCATTAAAATGAACAAAAATCAAAATCAAAGCCATAAATCTAAACATGTTGTGTTCCAAATTTGAGGTTGATATCTCAAAAAATGAGCTTGCAGTAATATTTTGTTTGGGCCAGTACCACACGTTTCCACTAGATAAAATCTGCGTCCCATTCGTTTCCAGTGCAGTCATTTTTGATGTGAACAGTACAATTGTTTTCAGTACAAAAAGCTTTCCAAATCATGTCTATTATTTGTGTGTGTATGTGTATGTGTGTGTGTGTTTGTGTGTTTGCATAGCAAGTGCCAAAACGTTTACCATGTTTCGTACCATTCCGATGAAGTAAAAAATTTAAAAAGAAAAAACAAAACGTACAATTTTTCGGTCAAAAATGACCGAACAGCACCAGAGGGTTAATTGAAATATATATTTCCATGATTTGGAAAGCCTTAGTATGTTAGATGAAAAACTTGGCAACTAAATGAAATGAATAATATTAAGTACTAAAATAAAATAAATTAAAGCTAAATAGAAATATAAAAAAGCTAATAAAAATGACAAAAGCACATAAATAAATTATTAAACTAAAATGAAAATGAAAACTGAAAATACAAAATAAAAGTCTGTTCAAAATAATAAATACTATAATAGTATATAACGGACTAGGTCAGGGTTCGGTCTTATAGAGAGCTGCTGTCCTGCAGAGTTTAGCTCCAACCTTAATCAAACACACCTGAACAAGCTAATCAAGCTCTATGTGCGATTCATAATAATCCTTTACGATTGTTGCTTGTCAGACTGTACGAACATGATCCTTATGTCACACTGTGGGATCTCAGCTGTCATTTATGTCAGACTGTACGACAGTCAAGACGCGTTTAAAATGGACGCGCACATGAAAACTTGTCCGGAGTGTACATCAACCCACACACGTTCGGTGACTGTGAGCTGCATTACACACGGGACTGAAATGGTGGCTAACAAAGACATCTCTACCGTTAATTTTGATAATGGCTTGTCTTGAAAAATGAAGACAATTTGATGTTTGTTTGACAATTTGACGCTGCCAGAATTTCGTCTGAGGTAAAATTTGATTGCAACGGTCATTAATCGGCTGTCGGTGAACATGTCAAACTAGCGATCAAAGACTACAGATTTTTGGCTAGGATTATAGGAAACTTTCAGGATTCTCAAAATTTGTCTCAGACAACCAAATCGTTGCCAAAAATCGCACAGTGTGCACCTGCCTTAAGGTTATAGGCAGGTGAGGGGTTTTTTTTCAACGGCTCTCTAGGACCAAACTTGCCCACCCCTGGACTAGGTGCAGAAGATGTCGCCAGTGAGCTGCAGCGATGCGAGTATGTGCATGGCTACTTCCGCTCATGCCCTACCGGACTTAGCGACGCTTGTATTTGGTGCAAGAAGAAACTTACAGTAAATATGAAACTTGGCTAGATATAAATGAATGTTTTTTTTTTTTTTTTTTTTAAAGAGAAGATGGTGGTCTATCAGAGACGAAAGAAAACATTCTTCTTATATTATTGTGTACTTCTGTGTGGCGACGAGATACACAGAGATACGCGATCTTTCAGTCTTTCTCCTGTTGATTCTGTGGTTCAGGCTCAGCGGTGATCCACAGGGATCTCTTTATCCATACAAAACACTCAAGTGTGTAATATACATTTCCCGATTTTGTTCTGACAGCTTAGTGACTAAATGGCTCAAAAACTGCCTTCTCTTTCTGCGTGGAACAATACTCGATCCTCATGAACATCTAATGTTTGCTATTGTCAACCGAAATATCAATCCTCATCAGAGATATAAATAAATATGTGAATATGAAATGGACTCAGTGTATACTTTAGTAACTTTATTTGGTAACATTATTATTGCTAGCTGTTTGTATTATTTAGTAGCTAATGTAATTTAAATGCATGTAATTTTCAGTGTTTGTATTTCCCCTGTGCGTTTCTATTAATTACTGCATTTATTTAGTTTAAGTGAGATGAGTACAGAGCATCTGTAGCATAAATCATTATCTGTCTGGTGTCTATAAGCAGCACAAACAGTATTTTACAACGGGTAAAAAACTTAGCTATATTAAACTGTTTGTGTTTAAAATGTAAATTAATCACAATTTTTTTACAGCCCTTGTTTTTTCTAAAAAAGATAATTGATGCAAAGAAAACATGTAAAATATGTAGTGATCATATTGATGGAGCAATTGATGTAGGTAAGTGCAAATATGAGCAGAACTGAGAAAATAGTATTTAAGGAGATAAATTATAGCCTATCACAGGGCAAACATTTTATGCAAATAACTCTAATTGTACTGTAGTTGTAACTATATTTACAGTATGCATTATTATCATTGTATATGCGTATGCACCATGAGTTCATTCATTAATGCATGAATGTGACAATAATATATATCTTAGTAGTATTTCAAGTAATATAATAGATTCTATAAACAACTATAAGAGATCATTTTGGCTTTCTCCGGCACTTTGCACCGGCGTAAAGCGAAACCGGAAGTGTCTATGCGCACATTTGCGAATCGGAAATTCAACATGGCGGCCACGTGCAACTAGTCAATAACAATAAAATAACGCTGGAGTTCATTACTCCAGTTTTACGTTCATAACAAATGTTCCTGGTGTTATTGTGCACAATTCATCAGTGCATGTATTCTAAAGAAAAAAATGTATTCACAGCACATTTCGACTTGTTTTCTGCTTATATAATTAAGGTGGTGCAGAAAAGGAAAACAACGAATAATATCATAGACTAACATTTTCATCTAATCAAATAAATGAAAACAAATATGTGTATGTATATAATGAAACAAATATGTGTGAATATGTGAAAACACAGTCCTGAATCTGGTCTAGTACTAAAGAAAAGACTGAGACAAATTCAAAACAGTGCGCTTGAAAATAATGCAAATTGAACTGCAGTTTTTATGAACCTTTCTGACGTAGCTGACGGCATCCTCCTCTGTGTAGACTTCAGCACTGACCCCACCTCTCCGGCGCCTGGCCTTGACCACTGGGTTTGGAGGAGGAGGAGACACTTCATCATCGTGAGAGTCCGACTGCGAATTGGACTTCTGACGGGCCATGATCTGCTTGCATTCTTCCTGTGGAGAGAGGACGTGAATGATACATATGATTAAACATCCATTTGAAAACATTGAGAAGGCTGTGACCATCTAATGAAGGCCTGGATTTCAATCCCCATTAAACAGGACACCCAAAAACCTGTGCAGAGTTAAAAAGAGGGTAAAGATACGATTAAAAATCACGATTACAGATAATAAGCTCTAATGCATCTAAAAAGACTGAAACCTACTGTATGCACAGACAGCAGACACAACAGCACTGAGATTTCACTGGCAGAGCGCGAGAGAGACAGTGAAAGATTCCCGTATGGAAGAGGGAAGAACAATGAAGCTGCGTGCCACAGCACAAATGATGTGTGTCCATGAGAGGCTACACACAGTCTTACTATACATTACTGTGCATGTAGACATACAGTCAAACCAAAAATTATTCAGACATTTTTATCTATATTTTTACTAGTGGGTGCAGAACACTATAGTTAATTTATGTAAGTGAGGATAGCAAAATAAAGCAAACTGTGACATATTATACCCAAAAATTCTTCATACAGTGGACTACCAGTAAAATTGATAAAAATTTGGAACCAAAAATTGACCTGACCATGTTTTGCTTAAGTGTTATCTGACATAATTAAGATTAATTTTTTTCTGACACAGTTTAACTCTGAGATCTTGTAATATTTTATCACCATTTTTTTTTTAACTATAGTGAATAAACTGTATTAATGAATGAAATGTTCAAGGTGTCTGAATAAATTTTGGTTTGACTGTATGTATAAATAATATTTATTTATATATGTAATGTGTAAACATATAAGATGAATATGTAATAATCTAATATGTAATATGTATGTATGTATGTATGTATGTAATTTTATTTTGTATATACATATGTACACATGTATATGCAATACACACAAACACACACACACATGCAAGAGTGTCAGTATTAATCATTATCATATTGATATCATAAAACTACACTCACCAGCCAATTTATTAGGTACCCCTGTTCAACTGCTCGTTAATGCAAATATCTAATCAGCCAATCACATGGCAGCAACTCAATGCATTTAGGCATTAAGATGATCTGCTGAAGTTCAAACTGAGCATCAGAACGGGGAAGAACGGTGATTTAAGTGAATTTGAACGTGGCATGATTGTTGGTGCCAGACAGGCTGGTGTGAGTACTTTAGAAACTGCTGATCTACTGGGATTTTCACACACAGCCATCTCTAGGGTTTACAGAGAACGGTCTGAAAAAGTTCTGAGGGGCAAAATGTCTTGTTGGTGCCAGAGGTCAGAGGAGAATTGCCAGATTTGTTCGAGCTGATAGAAAGACAACAGTAACTCAAACTAGATGAGTAAAGTTCGTAGACAAACTTTAAGTTGGCTTGAAAAAGCCTAGCCAGAAAGTTTGGAGTAGTTTTAAAAGCTTGAAGTTTGAAGCTTTTCAGTTTGAAATAGTTTAAGTTTTAGTTTAGTAGTTTAAAAGCTAGCTAGTGTGTGAGTGTGTGTGTGTGAGTATGTGAGAGTGAGTGTATGTGTAGATAGATAGATATTAGATAGATAGTTAGTTAGTTAATTAGATAGTTAGATAGATAGATAGATAGATAGATAGATAGATAGATAGATAGATAGATAGACATTAGTTAGATAGTCAGATATTAGTTAGTTGGTTAGATAGATAGATATTAGCTAGTTAGATAGTTAGTTAGATAGATATTAGATAGTTATTTAGATAGTTAGTTAGTTGATAGAAAGGCAACAGTAACTCAAATAACCTCATTACAACCAAGACATGCAGAAGAGCATCTCTGAATTAGGGCTGTCACTAACGATTATTTTGGCAATTGAGTAATTGATCGATTATTTTGACGATTAATCGAGTAATCTGATTTTTTTATGGTAATGCAAATAGAAAATGTATTATGTACATTATGTATTATAATAAATGCCTGCAGAGGGTGCCAACGGCCTAGTAATTGTTGTTGTTACACAGTAGATCAAATCCTTAAAGGGTTAGTTCACCCAAAAATGAAAATTTCTGTCATTAATTACTCACCCTCATGTCGTTCTACACCCGTAAGACCTTCATTCATCTTCGGAACACAAATTAATATATTTTTGATGAAATCTGAGGGTATCTGATCCACACATAGGCAGCAACGACATTGCACCTTTTGAGGTCCAGAAAGGTACTAAAGACATCGTTAAAACCATCGACGTGACTGCAGTGGTTCAACCTTAATAATGAAGCGACGAGAATACTTTTTGTGCGCAAAAACAAAACAAAAATAATGACTTTATTCAACAAATTTGTCTGTCCCCTGTCATACTGCTACGCTATTTTCATCGCAAAGCTTCAGTGTTTATGTCTGAACACCGACTCATTATTGGCTGGCTCCTGCATCAGCATCACACGCATGCCTCATGCTGCTCAGGTAATCCAGTTCCGGCCAATAATGAGCCGCCGTGCGGACACAAACACTTAAGATCTGCAACGGAAATAGCATAGCTGTATGACAGGGGGCAGATAAATTTGTTGAATAAAGTTGTTATTTTTGTTTAGTTTTTGCGCACAAAAAGTATTCTTGTCGCTTTATAACATTAAGGTTGAACCACTGCAGTCACATCGTCGGTTTTAACAATGTCTTTAGTACCTTTCTGGACCTCAAAAGGTGCAATGATGTTGCTGCCTATGTGTGGATCAGATACACTCGGATTTCATCAAGAATATCTTAATTTGAGTTCTGAAGATGAACGAAGGTCTTACGGGTTTGGAACGACATGATGGTGAGTAATGACAGAATTTTAATTTTTGGGTGAACTAACCCTTTAATATTTGCCAAATGTTTACTTAATCTTTATTCTTTGGCCACTTTACGATAGATATTGCTACAGATATTGAACAAGAACGTGGACATTAAAACATGCAAACTCAGAGAGAGGGTTTAAACTTTTATTTTGAAATTGCGATGAAAAGTTCCCATATGTTCTCCTGTGTTTGCTTAGGTTTATAAGTGATTTACGTTACAAATCTGATTAAATGGCTCACATTGCATTCCCAGGTGAACATTATAAGCAACCCAAACTCACAGAATATGCAGAAATGGAGTTTGTTAACCAAGCTGCTGAGATGCACTTCACT
This sequence comes from Hypophthalmichthys molitrix, assembly GCA_037950675.1. Lineage (NCBI taxonomy): Eukaryota > Metazoa > Chordata > Actinopteri > Cypriniformes > Xenocyprididae > Hypophthalmichthys > Hypophthalmichthys molitrix. The sequence continues at coordinate 38,486,892 of CM075494.1, forward strand.
CGAAATCGACATACTCGAATTGAATCGAGGAACCGTGACAGCCCTACTCTAAACACACAGCACGTCGAACCTTAAAGCAGATACAGCAACAGAAGACCACACCGGGTGCCGATCCTCTCAGCTAAAGACAGGAAACTGAGGTTATAATTTGCACAAACTCACAAAAACTGGACAATAGAAGATTGGAAAAATGTTGCCTGGTCTAATGAGTCTCGATTTCTGCTGCAACGTTCAGATGGTAGGGTCAGAATTTGCCGTAAACAACATGAAAGCATGGATCCATCTTGCCTTGTATCAATGGTTCAGGCTGTTGGTGGTATAATAGCTATTTTCTTGGCACACTTTAGGCCCCTTAGTACCAATTGAGCATAGTTTAAACGCCACAGCCTACCTGAGTATTCTTGCTGTGGTGAAACAGCAAGATTTGGTGGAACGGGAGATTCGCATCATGGATGAGGAGACAATACATCTGCAGTAACTTTGTGATGCTATAATGTCAATATGGACCAGAATCTCTGAGGAATGTTTCCAGCACCTTGTTAAATCTCTGCCACAAAGAATTAAGGCAGTTATGAAGGCAAAAGAGGGGTCCAACCCCGTACTAGCAAGGTGTACCTAACAAAGTGGCCGATAAGTGTGTATAGTGCGTGTGAATATTATGAGAGGTTTTAGTGCACTTTTATGTGGTTGCTTACTTGCCTGAGTCACTCTCTATGACATCTCTATGGCATTCTGGCCTCTATAAATCTGATATCAGTCTGTTAATTTTACAATTAAAACTTTTATAGGATATAAAAGATGAAGTGTTTGTAAAATGGCATAAAAGTCTGCCTCTGAAACATCCCAAGGCACAAATACCAAAGTGAAGGCAGGCAGATGTAAAAGAACAGCTGGGCACATGCCACACACAAACGCACACAAAACACAAACATGCCCTCTCCAAAGCTTTAGACAGCCATCAACAGGCCTGTCCATGAAACAACACATAAAGGGTGCAAATATGCTCTGAAATCTGTGAAATCAGAAAGCATTTTTATCTTTTGAAATTTATATCTTTTGTAACATTATAATTGCCTTTACTGTCACTTTTGATCAATTTAATGCAACCTTGCTGAATTAAAGTATTAATTTCTTTAAAAAATAAATAAAATAAATAAATAAAATTCTGACCCCAAACTTTGAAATGGTGGTATATGTTTGGGCTTAAAGGCTACATTTTAATTTTTATTTATATGATTGACAAAGCCTATTCTGCAACTGGCACATGAGCAAAATACTACTTTTGTTAAAGGGTTAGTTCACCCAAAAATGAAAATTCTGTCATTAATTACTCACCTTAATTTTGTTCCACACCCGCAAGACCTTCGTTCATTTTTTGAACACAAATTAAGATATTTTTGATGAAATCCGAGAGGTATCTGACCCATCCATAGACAGCAATTTAATCACCACTTTCAAGGCCCAGAAAGGTACTAAAGACATCGTTAAAATAGTTCATGTGACTGCAGTGGTTCAACCTTAATGTTATGAAGTTATGTTATGAAAGCCAACTCAGTATTGGCCGATGCTGAACATGTGAGCAGCACGACGCATGTGTGTGATGCTGACGCAGGAGCCAGCCAATACAGAGTCACGTGGAATATTTTAATGATGTCTTTACTGTATTTCTGGGCCTTGAAAGTTGTAATTAAATTTCTGTCTATGGATGGGTCAGAAAGCTCTCAGATTTCATCAAAAATATCTTAACTTGTGTTCCGAAGATGAACGAAGGTCTTACTAGTGTGGAACGACATGCCGGTGAGTAATTAATGACAGAATTTTCATTTTTGGGTGAACTAACCTTTAACTGGACAAGAGGTCATGTTATTGGTCGATGCCAATCTCAAGATGGACAAATATCAGCCTAGCTGATCACTAAGAATCTTGTATAACTAAAGGGGCTTTTGCACAGGAGGAACCTTTTCATAGTTCCTACTCTGAAGTAGGAGCTGATTTAATTCCACCAAAAAAGAGTTCCTAGAACTAAAATCGTTCCTAGTTCCTGCGGTGCGAACTTCAGCCAATAGTTCTAGGAACTCTTTTTTGGTGGAACTAAATCAGCTCCTATTTCAGAGTAGGGTCTAAACCAGCACTATAGGAACTGTCAGTGACGTTAGTGTACATTGACTGGTCAAATGCATGTCAAACACCAGCACCCGGCATTTTTAAAAAGCCATGTAAACATATTTACTTCACGAACATGGAAAACAGTGATAACGGCATATGTTTGTATTGTTTATGTGAGTTTAATGTTGTACTGGCCATGTCATGGTTGTCCAAGATGAATTTCCCAGCAATGGAACAATAAAGTATATTCAATTCAATACCTGTTGTCTGCAGGATTATATTCATTGCTCCGCTTCGATTATATGTAATACTGAAAGTTGTCAAAGGAGATTTTGTCTCTTAGCCTCACTTTTTGCTCTTTCAGTTGCGTAAATTATGCGTTTACATTCCATCTCCATTATCACGAAACCCACGACACACAACAAACACAGCTCCGATCACGGCATCCTCCATTCACCGGTTTTTAGCGTTTGTAAATGCAGCGCTTAAAGACACCACTTCAGAGTTCCTATTCCCGGTGCGAATGCAACCAGGAACATGGACCGGGGGTGAAATTAGTTCTTAGGGAACTATCCTAGTGGCTATTTAATATAACTGAGTTCCTAGAACTATTCAGTGCGAAAGCCCCTTAAGAAGCTTTAAAGGCATAATATGTAAGATTTTTGGATTAAAAAATCTAAAAACCACCAGAACAGTGTTATATATTTTGTTGACTTGTGTACTTACATTATCCCAAATGTTTCCAAGAATGTTTAAATCCAGAGAAATAAGCAATTTTAACCAGTGTCCATGCGTCAGCTATCAGTGACGTCATATCTGCGTTACCCTCAATTTCCGGTTTTATTTTGTAGAAACCATGGAAACACTAAAGGTGCTTTAATATATTATGTGTTTTATTAGACAGGAGAGCAACTGTTTGGATACATTCACAGACAGAAAACTAATAATGTAATATAGATCAACAGATTCAACACAGTAAGTTTTATTGTTTAAATCTTTTTTTCTTAATTTACCACGAGTGCCATGTTTTAACATGCCTAATATCAATCTAGCTTACTGCAGTGTGCAACAAGCATCTCATAGTAGCCGCTGAGCAAATGCACAGAGTAGCATTATAACAACTTTCAACACACAAATGTATCTAATATGATAAAACAGCGCTGCATTACCCCACATAAGCTTGTCTGGAAGAAGCGGAAGCGGCAACTGTGGCATAATAAAAGTTCTGCTGCTCTCGAGACGTGTGTCGCGCTCGTCTCTCATTAGCAATCACTCCAGCATCCCCGTTTCTGCTCCTATAGCACTCGTCCCTGCTCTGCTTTAAACTACAGTAATAATCTCATCCATGAACATGATTTCTGCCCGAGTCCCGTCCCGATTCTTTTCCACCGGCTGAAGACGTGAAGACAACACCTTCCATGATTCCGTGAAATCAAGGCGTCATCAAGCTACGCCTTTGTTTTGAATAAGCGCCCTCTAGAGGTGAATTTACATAGTGTGCCTTTAATTTTTTTTTTGTAAAAAAAAAATCATGTCCTTCTCTTATGTTGCCTTGTGCCCTACATGACGATTTTAATCCGGCACAGTTTTCATACACTCTCATTCACACACAAACATAGGGTTAGGAGTGCGTATCCTTTAGCAGCCTGTGGATTTTCATCTTTCTAAATGAACAGATGGTGCCAGACAGAAAGAGAGAGAGAGAGTGTGAGCAATTAAAACCCATCTATGACTAAAATGCAAGTGGGTCAGTAAACATCATTCATCCAGTGGCATCAAACTACGATGACACTAAATAACCTCAAAAACACAAGCTATCGCTGAACATGCGTCATGAGGAGAAGAAGACAAGGACAGTCATTCTCTTTTTGCAGATGTCTTATGCTGAGTACAATATCAGCCCATCTGATTGCGTCTTATGAATACACAATCCCATCGGCTGTTTGATGCTCTACCTAAACCAGCAGAAGCTCAGCAGAAACCCATTCCTAACAAAAGCCCAAGCCCCAAGCGTCTGCGAGTATGAAAAAGCCCGTTGTTCCTGGAGCACATGATCAAAGAAGATGTTCCGTTGCTGCTGAGTGTGGATGCGGTTACTGGCACCTCCAGCTAAACGAATGACTGCTGTGACTTTCATAAGATATGTACACAGAATCTGAGATTGGGCAACAACATCAAAAAGCATCAGCATGCCTCCTAATTGTCTATTGAGGGGGAACGGGGATGTTGATTCTAGTTTAATGATTCCAGGTTTTTACACTTCCACTTATATAAAGTACACTATCGTTATTGAGGCCAATAAGATTTTTTTTTGAAGAAGAAGAAAGAAAGACATAAATTAATACTTTTTCATCAAGGAGGCATTAAATTGACCAAAACGGACAGTAAAAACCTTGTTTCTATTTGAAATAAGTGAATAAATGCACAGTTTCCACAAAAATACTAAACAGTAGGGGTGTAAACGGTACACAAACATTACGGTACATACCACGGTATTGAAGTCATGGTTCGGCACAAGTTCGGTAAGGCAGGGAGGAGAAAACTAAACATAAAATTGCTTTTTTTCCCTTATTTTTTATTAAACGTTGTTTATTGAACAAATTGCGTCTTTCTCTTTAAAAAAATTCAATTATAATTAACATTTTTTAAGGATAAAAAATCTATCTCAGCTAATGCTGTAAACTATATACAGTGAGTCCTTTCTTGCACATTACTATAATATTAAACAGAGCCCAAACTATTAAATTCAGGTGCTATTTATGTTTAGATATTATAATCAACACTAAAAAAAACCATGTAAATTGCACATAAGTACATACGTTTTGCATTAACTTCTGAATCTAATTATAAAATTATTTTTATTTTATTTTTTGTTTTACTCCAATTCATTTTTTAAATATAATCATTTACACAGTTATTTTCATATATTTAGTGAAATGCTCCCCTCTAGAGTTAATTTCTCTAGTGAACTAACATGCTGTGGACACTAAATGACTTGTCTGAGGTAAATGTAATGCTACGTGAGATATTATTCTCAAGCTGTTTTATTGATGTCTTTCTGCAGTTACAACACTGGTTGAGAGATTACACGTAAACATATCGATCGTCTCTTGTGGCGGTTAGCAAACAGCGTTACCTTACTGCGTGACATCCGTATTGTGACAAATACATGTACTGTTACACCCCTACTAAGCTGCACAACTGTTTTCAATATCAATAATAATAAATGTTTTTAAACATCAAATCAGCATATTAGAATGATTTCTGAAGGATCATGTGACACTGAAGACTGGAGTAATGATGCTGAAAATTCAGCTTTGATCACAGTAGGGTTGTGACGAATAGAAAGTTTTCCCACAAATAATCGATGTGTGACAACCGGGTATCACCAGGATTTGTTGGGGGGTTCATTATTATTCTTAATGAAAAACACAACATCTACAAAAACACAACCAATCCTTTGCAGGTTCCCTATTAGCACTGGGTTTAAATCCAAAATGTTGCAAAAATCTTTCGCCATCGTCTTGTCAGTCAGCTCCTCACTCTCTTAAAGGGGGGTGTAATGCTATTTCATTTATTTACACTGTTAAAGAGTTGCATTCTCATGCTAAACGTGGCAAAAGTTGGGGTTGGACGTATAACAGAGTATTTCTTTGCCAAATATACTACTTCCAATTGTGGACGTTTTTCGCCAAATTTTATTATGGCCTTTTTGATGTCATAAAAGGGCGGAATTCCTTGTATAGGCACTTCTCTCTGATAAGCGTGCACACACACATCACCCAGAGCAAGAGCAAGATCACGACCATCAACGCGTTTCGTTCGGGATACGGAAGCCGAGAGATTTTTCAACAATGGCTGTGTCCCAATTCAGGTGCTGCACCCTTTGAAGGCTGCATACATCATCGAGGCAGTCTCATTTAAGAAAACGCTCCTGTAAACAAAGGAGTGTGTTTTTGGTTGTGAGGGAAAGATTACCTTTTTCAGCTTCCCAAAGTACCCAGCGTTAAGGGAACATTGGAGGAAGTTTGTTTTTCCGGGGCAGCAACGGAGTTGTGCACGCATGTTTGTTTGTTCCCGGGATTTTGGTGATGAATACCTTGTAAACAAGTCCCAGTTTGGTGCTGGATTCGCAGATCACGGGTGGTGAGTAAAGCTGCATCAGATGTCTGTGTTTTGTTTGCAATCGGCACGCAAGTGCATATAATGTAAACAACACAAATGTTTTTGTTCCCTTTGTATTTATGAAGATGTCGCAGCTAGCATGTGATCTCTATGCAGAAGCTGCGCGCGCTCGTGACTCTTTAGCTCCGCCCACAGCACTGACGTCAGACACGCCTCCAGGAGCTCGGCTTTTTTCGGAAAGACTCTGTACAGCGTATCTATCTTTTATAAATATGATAAAACTAAAGACTTTTTGGAGATACGAAGGATGCAATATTACTCTATATGTACTCAAGATTAACATGAGATTGGCAGAAACTGTATGTGATACCCCCTTTAATGAATGAAATCTGACTCCTGCTGCTGATCTGTGCAGCGACTCTCATTCGGCTCACACTGCATTGAGCAGATGCATTAAGTTTTTAATTGCAGTGTTTGTTTTCTAACTGAACTAAATGATTTTTATTACTATAAAAAATCAAAACGATGGTGGGGGGAGGTAACCGGTGACGTAACCGGTGTTGCGGCTGAACACAGTAACACCGACTATCGCAAGAAGCCAAGATCACAATAATAAATTACATTTTAAAACATATTCAAATAGAAAACAGTTATTTTAAGTTATAAAATATGTTTTTTTTTTTTTTACAAAAACTCTCAAAATCCTTTAAAAAAAAATATCTTAACAACCCCAAACTTTTGAACGGTTTTAAACTAACAAGATTTTTACGTTATATCAGTTTTAAAATTGTTAGTCTGATCACTTATAAAAGTAACACCACACCTCTCCTACATGTAGGGGCCGAAGCCCATAAGGGGGCCTTAAGACGACTTAAAAGAATTTAATTTTAATTAATTTTAGAAGTGTGATTTCTACACATTGAAAAGTCTATATTATATATATATATATATAATCTTAAAATTCCATGGGTATATAATGATTATATATTTTTATTTTAGATTATATTTTTTTTTGTAGTTATACCAAGCTCTAAAATATTTAATTAGATAGAAATTATGAGTAAAACCATTTTTTTTTTTTTTTAAATTCCTATCCTTGCCGACAATGGGAGGCCTTGGAGCCAAAAATGCTGAGAATCACTATCTACATACAAAGAAATGTGTGCAAAAGGTTGTTTTACCCAGGTGCTGTAAAACTATAAAAGCCCTACTAAATCCAAAATCCAATGTTAACACCTGCAAATGAACTTTATAGATTTTTCACAGATCCTGATGAAGTGCCCAAGTGTATACTGTCCACTCAATTCACACACTCCAGAAACAGATCAAAGGAGCGTTAATAGAAACCAGTGATTTCTCATTCCAAAACCTTCTCAAAATAATTCATATCTTTCTGTTGTGGTGCACTTGTCAACAATTAAGACACATAAAGAACATCAACCTCACTATGAGCGCTAACACAATGACAGTTTGAGGGAAAGAGAACACATTCATTAACACTGAATACACTGACAGTGTATTCATTATTCATCCAGACTTTTTTCCAAAGCAATGTACAGTACATTCATTACAGCTAGGAACAATCCCCCCAGAGCATCCTGAGGTTAAGTGCCAAGCCAAATGGGACGGCAATGATCTCAATAACTCTCCAGCTCCTTCTTCTCCATGGGAATGAAGCCACATCCGTTTGTGTCAGCAGCCGAGATCCCTAACCATCAACCTTTCTGATGCAAATTCATAACTTATACAAACACATCACCAGCAGAACAAACAGGATATGAGTAACGCACCTTCTCCAGCTTCTCAAAGTGTTCCCGCAGGAACTTCATAGGCCGCTCGGGCTTGGCGATGCACAGGTTGACGATGCACTCTTTGAGGATCTGCTGTATGTTGTGTTTCTGCACGAAAACCTCACAGCCTTTCAGACTTTCATCTTCTTCCAGATTGGAGGAGGAGGTGGCCATCTTATCTTCTATCTCTGCCGCAGGAGAAAAGAGCAAAGGAGGGGGGACGAGGAGAGAGATATTCTTTCTTAAGTCTGTGTATTTTATTCTCTCAAATAACAATGTTTGCCTGTTGAGTAACTAGAAAAATCTTGTCACACTATATTCAATAGGCATGTATGTAACTGTCAATCAATCTGCTTACCCATCTATATATCTATCTATCTATCTATGACATTATGAGTGAATCATAATAATGATATAGGCCATTCTTCAGCATGTTACATATTTACATTTCACTTCCGCCATTGATTCACATCAAACATCCCAAAATCACCAGCAACTGAAGCATCAATCCTTATTCTCGACCTATACGTTCACGAAACCGATACCGCATTCAGTCGTGCGTGAAAAACGAAGCGTCGGTGTGTCGGCAGAGCGCTCGAGCATCACTCTGTGATCACCTGTTTACGTTTTTATCACAGCTTATTCGCTTCAAAATACAAATCTATACGGTGTATAAATGGTTTTAGTCATGTATTATCTTGAAAACCCGCATCGGTCGGTATATTAAGCTGAAAACAGTCGCGTGTGTCACACAGCATTTAATGTTAATTTGGCTTACCGTTATGAGGCGGAGATGCAAGGCTCGCGCTCTAGGATGTTGCTTGTTTGGTCCTGCTGCTCGCGAGCGCTATGACGTCAATCCGTCTCCCGATTGGACACTGACACTGATACTAACTTTAGTCAAATACATAATTTTAAAAAATCAAAAAAGTCATTTAACTGTTATATAGATGTTAATTGGTTGAGATTACTCGATTAGATTTTAGAGCTATTTATTTATTTCTTTTCAATTACTCCCTGTTTCAGCCAATCAGCGTCACTGTGGGTCTGTGCGTCATCCAGAGTAGCACGCAAGCTTTTCTTTCACTTGCTGTACATCACAGACCTGACCTCTACAAACAGGGGTGTTTTGTGACTGAACTCATTTATATGCACATTTAGATGACTGTGCTTGCGTCAGCTTTTCTCCATTGAGCAACTATGGAAACAGTAAACATTAAAAATGCACGATTTTATAATAAGCAGATTTTTCTTACATTATTCATGTGATTATTCAAACCGTTTAAGAGGCAAAATTAGTATTGTGAATTGTCAAATACAGAATCTGATGAAAAAATATGCCTATATATTCCACCCACCATCTCATTATAAATAATTCTGAGCCTCATCATTATCTGTCTATTTTTTTTCTTCGTGAAAAATATTGTTCTGACCATAATAAAAGAAATCAAATAAAGTTTAACTGTTTTGAATGTGCATCTACCGTAAACCCATCTGAGCTGTCGCAATGTACAGTCGTAGTGGCCATGACAACCAGCAACAACAACACACGTGAGGGAGCAATGGCGGCCGCCAGTGATGATCGTGCTGCAGCGGATGTTTTCAAATCTCTGGCTCGCCATTTAAACTGTTTAAACGAGGACAACAAAAGCGCGAGAAGACGAGCTTTAGAAGCGGTGAAGAGAGAAACGGTCGAGCAGCGTTTGTCCAGCGCTGCACTGCAGGAGCTTTTCGCCGGTTTGCTGAAGGCGCTGCTGAAATGTCTGTCAGATCCTGCGGAGACATGCAGAGACACTGCTATTCAGATCATCACAGGGTTTATCAGATCTGTCCCCAAACCAGAAGACTCTCTGCCCTATCTCATGCCCGCCCTGGCGCAGAGGCTCGGAGGGAAGGAGATCCTGGAGCCGGCGGAGGAGCTCAGACTGGCTCTGATGGAGATGCTGTCTCTGCTGGTGGAGGTGTGCGGCAGGCAGCTGGCCCCCTACCTGGATGACATGATAAAGATCCTGCAGAGAACCATCACAGACCCCTTCCCTGAAGTCAAGAAAGAGAGCTGTAAATGCACCATCAGTTTTGCACAATGTGTTCCTGGTAAGTGGACTTCCTTAACCTGTTGATGTGCTTCAAAAGACTGTTGAGATACAGTATATTATGCGTAAATACACTTTCATATGTCATTTGTATCATTAAAGTCAAGTAGTGTGTTATAGATTAAACTGGCCTTGGGTATGTTGTTGGTTGTCATGGTAACATGGCCAGACTGATGCCTTGTATGTGTAAACAATGATGAGCCAAAACATTATGACCAGTCACAGGTGAAGCAAATATTGTTGATCATCTCCTAACAAGGCCACATATTAAGGTCTGGGTAGATTAGATGGTAAGCAAGCAATCAGTTCTTGTAATCAACATGTTGGATGCAGGAGAAATGGGCAGGGATAAAGATCTCAACGACTTTGACAAGGGACAAATTGTTATGGCAAGGTGAATAGATTAGAGTATCTCTGAACCGGCAAGGCTCGTGTGTTGCTCCCGGTCAGCAGTGGTGACAATTTACCAAAAGTGGTTAGAGGAGAGACAAACCACAAACCGGAGACAGGGTGTTGGACGCCCAAGGCTTATCGATGCGTGAGGGCAACGAAGGCTATGCCGTCTGGACCGAGCCAACAGAAGGTCTACTATGGCACAAGTCACACAAAATTTTAATGATGGTTAATCAGAGTGTCTATGATGACCCCTGTCCACTGTCGAAAGCACCTACAATGGGTAAGCGAGTGTCGGAACTGGACCTTGGAGCAGTGGAAGAAGGTCGCTACACCCACCTGGTCTGATGAGTCCCATTTTCTTTCACATCTCGTAGACGGCGATGTACGTGGGGAAGTGACGGCACCAGGATGCACTGTGGGACGACGACAGGCCGGTGGAGGGAGTGTGATGCTCTGGGCAATGTTCTGCTGGGAAACCTTGGGTCCAGCCATTCATGTTTGTGGACACATTTGACACCGGTGCATCGCTTCATGACCAGTGTTGGGGAAAGTTACTTTTAAAAGTAATGCATTAAAATATTGCGTTACACCCTGAAATAGAAACTAATTGTGTTACTTAGTTACTTTTTATGGAAAGTAATTTGTTACATTACTTTTTCTCATCTGGGCTGGGCTTGTTTGTTTGTTTTTTTAATAACAACAAAAAAAGTTCTATTTTTGGTAAATGTTAAGGCCCTTTCACACCAAAAGTGAAATGAATAAGCCTCAGGCTGGAAGAAAATGCATATTTACACCTGTACAGTAGAGGGCGCAGCTCAAACCTTTCAGCTGTGCTGCTATTCTGGATTAAAGAAGAATAGGATACAGGAGAAGAAGTAAATGAGTAAATGTCTGCTCACATGTAGTCTAGAACTAGTCTAGAATAACCATCATGTTCACACAGCGCAAACAACGCCTCTGCACCTCCCATTTCTCTCAACATGGGCACAGGAGAGCTGTCAGTCAATAAGTGGGAAAACAAAGTAACTTGAGTTACTTATTTGAAAAAGTAACTCTGATATATGTTGTAAATTTTAAAGTGCATTACTTTACTAGTTACTTGAAAAAAAGTAATCTGATTATGTAACTAGCATTACTTGTAACGCGTTACCCCCAGCACTGTTCATGACAATGGTGTTCCCCGGTGGAAGTGACCTCTTTCAGCAGGATAATGCAAGTGGTACTCACTGCAGAGTCTATGATGGCCAGCTCCTCCTCTCTGGACGTCCAGTGGGGTGGAGAGATAGAGTTGTGGGTAGGGTTAGGGTAGGGTTAGGGTGTGGTTGTACATTTGCTCCTCCTCGCTGGACGTTAGCCTCCCCTCGCTAGAAGTCCAGCAAGTGGGAGCTAACATAAGCTCCACCCATTTGCTCTGTAGTGAGTACCTTCTCGGATAATGCACCCTGATACTGCACACATTGTTCAGGAATGGTTTGAGGAACATGCTGAGCAGTGTTGGGGGTAACGCATTACAAGCGAGCTACGCAATCAGATTTTTTTTTCAAGTAACGAGTAAAGTAACTCAACACTCAACAACAAAATATCTGAGTTTCTTTTTCAAATTGGTAGTGCAAGTTACTTTGTTTTCCCATTTATTGACTGACCACTCTCCTGTCATCAAGTTGAGAGAAATCTGGCATCTGTTGTGTGTGCTGTGTGAACATGATGGTTATTATGTATAATGCTCATCTAACTTGCACAAAAACAGATTCAGAATTCCTCAAAATGAATAAAAACTGAAATGCGAAACTCAGAATATTACGCAAACCTGCAATAATTACATGTTAAATAAAACAAATATACTTTATGTATTAAATCACATTTTTAATAAGCAATGTCTTTGCTGCAATGATCTAATTCAACCATAATAATAAGCAAAAATGACTTAGATAAACATGACATTTGTGTTTTTCTTTTCTTTTTTTATTGCTGAACTAAGAGTGTTGAACTTTCTTCTTCTGCAATCCAGAACGGCTTTCCCCAACACTGATGATGAAGTGTTCAAGGTGTTGCTCTGGCCTCCAAAATCCCCTGATCTCAATCCAGTTGATCAAAGTTCAATGATCTTCAGGGGTCTTGTAGAGTCCATGCCTCTCAGCTCTGCGCTGTTTTGGCTGCGCACCGAGGACCAACAGCATATTAGGCAGGTGGTCATAATGTTTTGGCTCGTCGGTGTATATACACAACACATCTAAGGCCAGTTTGCCACGTACAGTAACTCCTGTATAATGAATGTTAACAGACATATTACTCAACCTTATGCATATACACTGTATCTCAACTGTCCCTATCAGGGGTGGCCAATCCTGAAGATCTACCTTCCTCCAAAGTTCAGCTCCAAACCTCATCAAGCACAAATGACCGAGCTCATTAAGATCTTCATATATCAATTAGACAATCACAGACACAGTGGAGATAGTAATATGTAAGTTTCTGTCTATCTTTGCCCAGATCATTTTCACCTGCAGGCTGAGAGTCTTCTGAAGCCTCTGTTGCTGACTATTTCTCACCAGCATTCCCAAGTGAGAGTTTCTGCCACACAGGCCACTGGCGCGGTCATTCGGCACAGTGCAGGCAAAAATGTAGATGACGTCTTGTCCCACTTGGCTCAGAGATTGTTTGACGACTCGCCACGGGTAAGCTGGCAGCACTTTAGTCGGTTGACTGAAAACATTCTTGATCGATGAGTTTTTGATATCGTTCCAAGAAATTCTTCTGCTATATATGAAATATAATTCCTTTTTTACATGGCACAGATATTATGTATTCCACCAGGGAATGATTTATTGTTGTGCTGATGTGTTCAGGTGAGGAAGGCCGTTACCGTAGTCGTAGGTGATTGGCTTCTCCACCTGCCGGACAGATATTCCTACTTCCACAAGCTCATCCCGCTGCTTCTGAGCAGTCTCAGTGATGAGATCCCTGAAATCAGGTGAAAACAAATGCACAGTCATGGAAAACCTTAAAATAAGGTGTTTTCCAAGCTTCTAAATGTCATGAATACTAGTAAAATTCAGTCACATCCATAGGCAAAGTCACAGTTTTTTGTTACACATTGAAGGATTTATTCAGTAAATGTGTTTCCGTTGTAGTTCATGCGCATGTCTTCTAATCAGATAAAAATTATCCACTTAAATTAAGGTCAGTTTTTTTTAAATGCACATTTTTAAAATGTATGAACATCTTGGTGTTTCCATATGCAATTTTAATGTAATATCCCAAAATGCACATAAAATAGGTGGATGGAAGCATAGCTTATTATGTATACTACTAAGGCAGCATTTATTTGATCAAAATACAGTACAACAGTAGTATTGTGAAATAGAAAGCAATTTTTTAAAATTGTAATATTTGAATGTATTGTTGTAATTTTACCATTAATGACCTCAAACTTTTTAGCAGTTTAGCATCTGTCTTCTTGTCTATTTCTTTAGTCCTTTCCTCTAAAAAAAAATGACGATTTTGTGATTTTAAATGAATTTATCCAGGTCTCTTGCTGAGGACCTATGGAAACAAGTTGGATCTCAATGGGAAAAGGAAAATGAGGATGATCTGAAGGATAAGATGGACTTTCTGCTGCCTGCACCTGCCCTTTACACATCTGGAGGTGAGACCGACTAATAACAGAATGACCTTCTTTCCTAAAATGCATGTTATAGATACTAAATGCATTACATTAGATATGAAATCTCCAGATGAATCCCTAAAATAACATTTGACAGTCTTTGATGATCAGTTATTTTGCCCTAGATTAAAGCCCCTTCTAGTTACTAAACCAAGGCTTGCTGGGCTGTCAGCTAGCTTTTTTAGTTTTTGCCACTTTTATTCAGAAGAAAGTAGAGCGATGAGAGAAAGATATATAACCTGGATGTGAAAGTATTGTTTGCTTTTTTTTTTTTTATAATTTATCGTTTATGTTCACAACTATTCAAATGTTAGGGATCAGTAAGATTTAAAAAAAAAAAAAAAAAATGAAATTAAAACATTAAATTGATCAAGAGTGACAGAGACTTTTACAAAAGTTTTCAAAAGATTTCAACTTTCTATTCATCAAAGAATCCTGAAAAAAAAAAAAAAAAATCACAGTTTCCACAAAAATATGAAGCAGCACAACCGTTTTCAACATTGATAATAATAATAAATGTTTCTCAAGCAATAAATCATCATGTTAGAATGATTTCTGAAGGATCATGTGACACTGAAGACTGGAGTAATGATGGCCGTTCACACAGAATGCTTTTTTTTTTTTTTTAATTCCATTGCGCTACTATTCCATTGCTTTTCAGTGTACACGCGTACTAGACGGATGTCTTTAACCACTGCACTCGCGCCTCATGGCTAAACACTGCGCCCAAGTTAAAAGAATTTCAACTTTTAAAAAAACGTCTCTAGACCTTGTGCTTTTTTTCTTGCATTTTATCAGCAAAAACGTATTCTGTGTGAACCAGCCCTTACTTTATTTTGATCAAATAAATACATTGGTGAGCATAAGAGACTTCTTTCAAAAAAAAAAGAAAAAAATCTTACCGATTCCAAGCTTTTGAAATGTAGTGTATGTTTAAAACAAATCAAAAGGAACCAGCTGTGATTGGGGAACACTGGAATAAAAAACGATGTTTTCCCTTTTTTTCTTGGACAGGAGAGCGTCCCGGGCTGGGCTGCAGGGAGCTGGTGGTGAGGAATCTGTCTAAGCTGCTTCCTGCGTTGGGCCGGGACATTGGTGACTGGTTAGTGCAGACTCGAGTGAAGACGGCCCAGTTGCTGCGGGTTCTGCTGCTGCATGCTGAAGACCACTGTACACAACACCTGCAGTCCCTCCTCACGGTGCTGTACCATGCCTGTGCGGACCCTGAGCCTGACGTCAGAACACAGGTAACAGGGCAACCAATCAGGATCATCTTTGAGAATGTTGATTTAATGAGGCCACTTAACATTTCTCAGTGCAGTGGTTTTACAAACAAGTTTCAGAACCTCCTAAATCATTTCACAGTTTTTATTCATTTTGAGGAATCTGTCTGGCATTGTCTGTCTATCTGTCTGTCTGGCTGGCTGGCTGTCTAGCTGTCTAGCTGTCTGTCTTGGCTATCTGTCTGTCTAGCTGTCTGTCTGTCTAGCTGTCTGTCTGTCTGGCTGGCCATCTCTGTCCATCCGTCCAGTTTTATTTTATTTTTACACTACTTTCTTTTATTTCAACTTCAAGCAAAGACTTAAGTGTATTTTAGTAGATTGTTTGAACATTGATAATCTCATTTTATGAGATGTCTGTATAAATTTGTATTTTTATTTCAGTGGC
This sequence comes from Hypophthalmichthys molitrix, assembly GCA_037950675.1. Taxonomy (NCBI): domain Eukaryota; kingdom Metazoa; phylum Chordata; class Actinopteri; order Cypriniformes; family Xenocyprididae; genus Hypophthalmichthys; species Hypophthalmichthys molitrix. The sequence continues at coordinate 38,502,734 of CM075494.1, forward strand.
TTCCTTTCACTCTCTTTGACAGTGTTTGGAGTCAGCAAAGCTCTTGGGAGCATTTGTCAGTCCAGAGGTCTACCTCAAGTTGCTGTTACCTCACGTTGAAGACTCCACTTCCTGCTCGTCTTCTGCTCCCTGGACTCCTCTCATGGTTCTGGGGGCCATATTAAGAGGGAGTTCAAGGGAGGTGCTAAGACCCCACTTGTTAAAAATTGGAAACATGCTCGCACAACCTGAAGTCTGTCAGGGGTCCCAACAGGTGAGAGTCAGTGACATTTCTGTCTTCTACCTGCTCTTGAGTGCTTAGTATCAATTGCAAAGCTGTGTTCACACAGTGACTTGCCACGGCAAAGCAACCAGAATTCATTTATTGTCAATCAAAGTTGACAATTTTAGTTGTTTTACTGGGAATTCATCACATTTGTTGTGCAGTTATGCAGCCAACCAATAACATTAGGGCATTAAACGATAGAAATGATCACTACCAACAGTACAGCCACTTGGTGACATTCAGTGATAAAATCTGTGTATGTGCAAACCTTTTTATGGCAGCAGTTTTACAAAATCATGTCACACTTCATCCTCATTTTCCTTTTCCCATTTTTCTTCCTTTTTTTGCATTAAAACAACTGTTTTAAACTTTTATTGGCTAGTTTAATTTAAGCGTTTCAAATGTAGTTATCCTAAGGAATGTGTTTTATTACATATTTCCAGCCCCCTCAAACACGCATTTGCACATATTCATGTTGCAGATGTGTTAGAACATATCTCTGTCAGACCGAGTGGAAAAATCCCACCCAGACCCAAGAGTCTGGCCCTGGTTTCCTCTCAACCCACATTCGGTTCACTTTGATATCCAAAATAACGCTCTATTTTTTGAGTCCACCATCTCTTCTGTGCCAAGTCACCACCCCTGAGGGCTTTGCAGAAATTTTCTCTGTAGTGTAATTAAAAGCACTAAAAGAAAAATGACTAATTTTGCCCTGACCCCCATTTGTGTCCACCACAATCCTGCATACTTTGGTCCAGCTGTCCACATTTCATCTCAGAATTCATGCCAGAATCTCACAAAGTTTTCCTTCCGTTAAATATTGTGGCCTCAAAAGCATTGCCTGGGAGATGGTGACACACAGTAAAGACATGGTTCATCACAGATGTTGCAGGACCTCTGACTGTCCTGTAGAGATGACTGAGACAAAAAAGGGAGGCGAGACAGTGGTTTTTATCAGCTTTAGGGAAGGAAATGGCAAATTATCCTGTTTTTAATGCCACAGTAGCTAATACAATGACTGCCTGGAAATCGAGAGGGGGGGAGAGGGAATGAATATTAGTCTGCCTGTGAATATGTGTTTAAAAAAATACAGTATCTCTGTTCCGAAATTTAGTGAGCTACCTACCTAGAAGGCATTTTAAGGCATCATAGCATAATTATTTAGCCTTTTAAGAAGCATGAATTACTCTAATGCAGTGTCCTTCATGGTGAATGCAATCCCAAAAAGTATTGTAATGAACTCTGATTAATCTAAGATGACAGATAAGAAAACTGTTGACTATAAAGAAAAAAAAGTTTGGGATCAGTATTTATTTATTCGTTTATTTAAAAAAAGAAATGAATACTTTTATTCAGCAAGGATGCATTAAAGGGGACCTATTATGCAAAATTTACTTTTATAAGGTGTTTGAACACCAATGTGATTTTTAATGGTAAAAATCCACACTTTTTTTCATAATTCCCATAAATCAGAAGCAGCCTCTTCAAACGAGCTGATTCAGATTCTCCCCTACAATTACGTCATTGTAGGGAGAAGCCCCGCCCACAACCGGTGATGATCTGCCTAGAGTCTGTTATTTCTGTATCCTCGCTGTAGCAGCTGGAGTTTAACAATGTCTGCGCCAAAGAGGCATTACAAATGTTGTGATTTGGGATGTACCAATGGACGTAAGAGTCTCCATAGACTCCCGCCATCTGATTTACTGAGGACATTCATTTTCAAAGGAAAAAAGTAGGTAAAGTCTTGTACGTTAGCAGTAATCATTATGTTCAACACTAGATTTTCACAAAGGTTGATTCTGAGAGATGGGTCAGTACCAACTCTTCGTACTCAAACTTCATTTTCAGAGCTGAAGCTGCCCTCACGTGCTATCGGAATTATCGTAAACAAGAGTTTTACAATTAAAAATTGCGCATGAACGCCATTTCTGACATTTTTGGTGCGTGAGATTGTCCTGTTTTGTTGTTTCCGATATGCTGGAACATGAGTTCTTGAAACTCCACCCTCTTCTGGAAAGAGGGCCGGGAGCAGCAGCTCATTTGCATTTAAAGGGACACACTAAAAAATGGTGTGTTTTCACTCACAACCAAAAAAGTGGCCATTTTAACACACTATAATAAATGATCTATGGGGCATTGTGAGCTAAAACTTCACATGCACACTCTGTGGACACCAGAGACGTATATTACATCTTATAAAAAGAGGTAATAATAGGTCCTCTTTAATTTGATTAAAAGTAACAGTAAAGACATTTATAATGTTACAAAATACTTCTATCTCAAATAAATGCTGTTCTTTTTATCTTTCTATTCATCAAAGAATCCTGAAAAATAAATCACATTTTCCACAAAAATATGACACAGCACAACTGTTTTCAAGATTGACTTTATAGAGACTTTAGAAACTTTTGAACAGTAAAATTATATTTCATTCAGTGCTGAAAAGAGTTGATTAAAAGTAGTTTTATCTAATTAAAATGTACTATTTTACACTTTTTAATTAGAATTGTCAAAGATTGGAAAAAGATATCTTATTACAGAATCACTTTCTTAGCTTATCAACATGCTTAAGTCAGAAACCAGTTGTAAGGATGTCATGAGGCCTCAAGTCAGTTCAGTGTTGATTCAGTTCAGTTCAATAACTGAGTAAAGTTCATCAATTTTTAAATGAGTTTGGTTCGGTTCAAACAGCTCTACAGAAGGCAACAGTGTCACTATTCAGCTCGAGTCAGTTCAATGTTGATTTAGTTCAGTAACAGTGTTGCAAAATTTGTCAATTAAGTCTATTTTGTTCAACTAAAGCAGCTCTGCAGAAACCAGCGATTTCATCATCCAGCTCAATTCAGTTCTCAAGTTTTGTTCTCATCCAATAGTGTCAGTGCCATCAAATCAATAATATTCCTGAATATTAAGTCTCCTTAAATACTAAAATAACACTGCTTAGTTTCAGTAAATGGTTTGTGTGAACTGAGGAGTTTTGTGTTGAGTGAATTTTAGAATATGTCTATAATACTGCATCAAACTCTTTTATTTCAAAGAGCAAGAAGAATCCTGTTTTTGGTGTCATGAGCCACAGTCTGTGGAGTAGCAGTGAAACCCACTGTTGAGTGAACAGAGGCAGATGCTCTGATCTTTCCTGTACACTGCAGCTTTGAAGTCCGCCTGCTCTTTGATGTAGTTGTTGTCAGAGCACTTTCAACTGTCTGTTTTCCAAAACCATCGGAATAAAGTACAGTGTAGGAACAAGGCAAGGAAATAATATGCCTGCAGTCCTCTTTTGAGGATATGTTAGATGTTGTGGGACTTTAACAGAAGATGTGCACTTGTGTAATGTGTTATGAATTGGATTTGCGATGCCTGTAGGACATGGAAAACAGAAGCACCAGCTTTCCATGTTTTGTTTTCGGTGTTGCTATGGGACTACAAGCAGGAATGTAAATCTCAGCTGTCTTAAGGAAGGTCAACATAAAATTTCAGATCTGTATTAGAGAATACACATATATGCATGCATACCTGCTGGCTCATGTCATCGCTGACAGCTGTGGCCTGCTCACCTCTGTCCTGAAAAAAGACGAGCTGGAGACAGGGTGGGACGAGACATGCTTCTGCTGAGGGGCCGTTGTGGAGACAGGAGCACATTTATGGACAAGAAGAGCCAGACGGACATGAATGGCAAAGAGTGTTGGTTAGGACGATCAGTTTAAAACAGTTGTCAGACCTGTCAATCACTCCTCTGACAGCCCTAGGCATGAACTAGAGCACATGCTTCTGTTTTACGAGTGTAAGTTCGATCTGGAAACCTGCCCATAAAGTGACATCTTTAAAATGTCTTTTATTACATTACATAATGGAAAAAATATATTTTATATATATATATATATATATTTCAAAACTCCACACCATCAACTAACAGTACCTACTAAAAATATTATTTTATAATGAGTTTTTTTTTGTTTTTTTTTACCTGTGCATAACCCAGTCTGCTCTTTGCCATTTTTATTTAATTTAATTCTATTCTATTTTATTTTATTTTATTTTATTTTATTCTATTTTATTTTATTTTTTACCTGTGCATAACCCTGTTTGCTATTTTTATTTTATTCTACTTAATATCTATCTATCTATCTATCTATCTATCTGTCTAACTAATTTGTTTTACTTGTCCATAACCCCGTGCTATTTTATTTTATTTAATTTAATGATTTATTTTATTTTATTTTAGATTTTATTTTTTTGTTTTGTTTTTTTACCTGTGCATGCATAACCATTTCTACCTCTATTTTATCTTTGCATAACCCTGTCTATCTCTCTTTTTTTTTTTTTTTTGTAGCTGCACATAAACCTGTGTACTTCATTTTGTTGTATTTTATCATTTTTTTATATGCGCATAACCCTGTCTACCTTATTTAGTTTTAGATTTTTCTTTTACTTACTTAAGTACATACATAAATCATATTCTTGTTCTGAATGTAAGTAAAAAGAGAGAGTCATAATTCTCTGTAGTTCTTTTCAGTTTTGCCTTCTAAAATCAGTAGTAAAAGTGTCCCACACACACACACACTTCCTGTAGGCCAGTGAAAACACCTGCAGGTTAATCATCCTGCCCCTGTTAATGACAGAACTGCTGAGCGGAGGAAACGGTGTCATGATCCTCTTGTTGCTGTGAATGTGACACTTTGTCTAGACATGTGATCACTGCATGGAAATAGACACAAGGTTGGGTTTTAAGGGTGGGTAAAAATGCAGTGGGGTTGGAAAATAACAGAGACTGATGGAAAGAAAAGCTCATCATGTGTTTTGGACTGCTTTACGAGGTCAGAGAGTTAAAATGTGTTTTAGTGTCCTTAATTGGCATGACAAAAACTCTTCATTTGTCAAAGTAGTATAAAATAGGTCATATAGACAACAAATATAGCAACAATTAAATTAAATTAAATTAAATTAAATTAAATTAAATTAAATTAAATTAAATTAAATTAAATTAAATTAAATTTATATTCCAGAGTAAAATTAGAAATTAAACTGTAAAGCAAACAAAAAGGAATAAATGACATAATTAACATTAAACAAAAAGTATTAAAAGTGCAGATGTTTGCATGTTTCGTTTTTTTGTATCTCAGGCGCTGTATCTGGATCAGTTGTTGGTGTGTGTGGATGCCGTGCTGTGTGTGTGTCAGGTGGACTGTGACGTCATCAGTCTGCAGCTGCTGAAGGTTCTGGTGTCAGTTCAGAGTCTCGCCTCACAGCAGGAACAGCACAACAAGGTAAAACCCACATGTACGCCATTTCCCATACATAAATTCAGCTTTAAACATTAGATATGACTGATCTAATTTCATTATATTCATCATACTGCAAGGTCTGAAGAAATTTGCCTACTGATTTACAAAATCTTCTTGCATGTCCTAAGGTTCTTGGCCAGAGTTGCCTGTCCCTAAACACCATGTTAAAGAAGTTGCAATAGTCTTTTGTTCCCTATTGTGGTGTATTTCTGAATGAAACAGCTTCTCGAACAAGAACAACTGTAGGGCGGGGCTTGATTTTGTCCATGGGGAATTGATTGGATGTTTGTGGTTTGCTATTGGTGGATCTCATGTCAGTGACAGGTTGCCCCGCCCTCGCACCAGTAAACACATCATCAGAGAAGAGACGAGCTGCAAGAGGGAGGGAGAGTTAATTTGATTAAAGGTTATGAGGGCTCATGAATTTTAAAACATAATGATGTGCACTGATAAATCATTTATTATAAATACTGCAATATTCCATTAAAAAAAAAAAAAAGAAGAATTGTCAATTTTGATTTCATGGTGATATTAAAAACATGAAATGTAATTCACTGGTAACTTTATATGAATCACTATGCAATATTATTTATAATTTAGTTCACAGTAGTAGATGGATGGACAATACATGAAATAATTGAAGATTATTCTCTGTCTTTCTCAGGCAGAAGAATTATTGAGGAGTTTGTGTGAGGCGCAGGGTCTCAGTGGAGCGTGTGACTTGTACCGACAGCACATGGCAGATCTGCTGCAGTGGCTGTCTGACTCGCATCACACCTGGACCAGTTACTCCATTCAGAAAACACAGCTGGAGATCATTGCCATGCAGTCCGGTGAGTGTGTGTTTCATGTGCAGCTGGGCCACATTCTTTGTAGACACACACAATCTAAGAACTGAACTCATTAAAGAAATGCATAAATAACATTCCTTGGAATGAGCAGTCACATTGTTTGCTTTAAGGATTAGTTCACTTTCAAGTGAAAATTAACCCAAGCTTTACTCACCCTCAAGCCATCCTAGGTGCATATGACTTTCTTCTTTCTGATTGAACAAAATCTGAGATATTTATATCTCACGGGTATGAACTGAAGAAAGTGAAAGAAAAGAAAATATTTAACAAGTTATGAAGTCAAATATCTCGCTTCTGCCTCGCCTTCCGTATTTAAGTTACGAAGAAAGTGTAAACTGGCCTCGCGTCAGTTACGTTTTTTCCGTAAGTTGAATAGGGAAGGCGTAGGACGTAACATAAGCTTTTTGAACTGCAAGAGTTTTGCACTTTCTTCGTAATTTGAATACGGAAGGTGGTCTGGTGGAAACTAGATATTTTACTGGATATTTTTTTACACAAACGCATCGCTTCGCTTCAGAAGGCCTTTATTAACCCCCCGGAGCCGCATGGAGTACAAGTTTTTGATGGATGGATGTAGATGGAAGCACTTTCTTCAGTTCATACTCGTGACCCCTGTTCACTGCCATTATAAAGCTTGGATGCGACAGGATATTTATTAATATAACTCAAATTGTGTTCATCAGAAAGAAGAAAGTCATATACACCTAGGATGGCTTGAGGGTGAGAAAAGTTTTCAAAAATTTTCATTTGAAAGTGAACTAATCCTTTAATTATTCACTAATTTTGTGTTATTTGTAGGGATGCACCAAAATGAAAATTCTGGGCTGAAACCGAAAATTCAGGACGCATTTGGCCGAAAACTAAATAAATAAAGAAATTAAAAATTAAATATAATCAAACTTATTTAATAATGAACACTCAAATAGCTAAAACTGAGTTTGCAAACATTTAAATTGCACATAAGACAGTTTTTATATCAACTTTTTAATAACAGAATTGTTTCTGCTCCAGTTTGTTGGTGAAATATAAACATTTAAATGACAATAAACTCTGTAATACCTTGTTTTTTATGACAAACGTGCGTTAAATAACGAAGACATGACTAACAGGTTAAGTAAAAAATATAATGAATAATACAGTGCATATATTTAATAAAATGCTCCTTTCTAAAATCATTTTTTCTAGTGAACTAGTGAGTTTATGGACATTGAATAGCTTTCTTGAGGTAAATGTATTGTTGTATAGACTACAAGCTGTTTTATTGACGTCTTTCCCTGGTTGAAACACTGAGCGATTATTACATGAGACAGGATTCATTTCGGTAAGTTGTACTGTATCTTTCAACATGCCTTCTGGTATTCACCCATGTTTATTTGGTGTTGTAACTAGTAGTAAAGGGAGGTGAGATGATTGGTTTAAGTGCGCCGCTTGAACTAAGGTTACAGCAATCTGTCACACCATATTAAAAGACACCAAAATGGCATTCATTGTTTGAATTTCGTAATAAAATCAACAGAATTTTAAAGACATTGCTTCATATTAAAAGTAACAAAGCACAAAGCTTTTTGGATGACAGGTGCGCTACAAATGTTTACTGAAGTTTTGTTTACACATCAACAGCACAGACTAAAAGATTGTATATATACTGATCCCAAACATTTTGAATGGTTGTGTAAAATGAAAACAAACTTTAATAAAAATAAATAATTAATAAAATAAGACACACTATAAATGGAGTAAATATTCTCCCAAAAATAATAAAATAAAATAACCTAATATTAAAAAAATATTAATAAATAAAATAAAATACCAATATTTTCTTTTTTCGTCTTATCATTTGTATGATTTCTTTTAGGTCCAGTGGTGGGCGAGTTTCTTCCAACCCTCTTGCCTTTGTTGAAGAGTTGCGTTGAACCCAGTCGAGACCCCGAGATGAGACTTCACATCTTCACCATGCTGTCCAAACTACTGCTGGACGCCAGCAACACACTGGACTCACAGGGGTCAGTTTACCAGTCACATCTGATCACACAAACACAGATCTTATTTAATGTAGTTATTGTGTATTGTGCATCCTAACAGGATATGTTAAAGTTCTTGATGAAATGCTGTCATACCTGATAGCATTGAAACATGGAAGAAAACTGCAATGGTTAACTACTACTCAGCTGAGCTCTTGTTATTCTATATATACAGTATCCCACCACTGCTTAAATATGTGCTTAAACATGCATCATTACAATGATTTATGCATTTTAAAAAGATCTTAGGATGGAGATGTTTTGTGATGCCTGATAAGGATCTGAATACTATGTATTCCAAAGACAACCCTTTGTAATTACAGCAATATAGTAATACATCAGGATAGTCCCCTTCAGATTTGTAGAAAAATCCCCTCTTTTCATGTGGCGTTCACCTCAAATTCCTCTGTTTCATGTAGGTCTTTGATTTGCATTAAGTGAAATAAGAGGAGAGTGAAAGGAAAGACACCACACACACATCTAAATCAAGACATATCATAGACTTGAAGTTTTGTTCATGCATCAACAGAAAACAACACAGACTAGAAGATTTTAAATTAAAGAAACCATATCATTCCAGATTAAAATCAAGAAATTAAAATTAGCTAGTGTCCACTCAGCTGACATATTTAACTGCTGCAGCTTATGAAATAGATGCTGAACACAGTCATGTTTGTTTCTGTCACTGATTTCGGCCCTCCAAAACCATTTTGGCCCAAAACCCAAAATAACTCTTTAGGCCGAAAATATTTGCATGACAAAAAACTGCATTGTTAAAAGGTTTGCAACTTAGTTGTATACAATGTATGTAAATAGTGCAAAGAAAGGAATTATATACACTTCTATTGTTTATAAATAAAATTCTTATTAAGTTTTATTTGCCTTATTCATGAATCATTTTTACCATTAACTAAGTTTCCATCCAAAGTTGTGAATTTAACTTGTGTGCAAAATTGGAATATCACATAAAACATTTGCGAACAAAACAGCGTTTCCATCCCATGTGTTCAAGAGAACAAAAATGTCACTTCCTGGCAAATTGGCGTAAATTATCTGTAATACAAATAGAAGTTGCTGCAATCAGGGAAGAAACTGTGGCTCTCTGTGATTTGCATCTCAGAGCGCCAGGCGAAAAGCAATAAATGCTGTTATCTTGCGTTCGGATGCCTGGTGTTGGTGAACGCAATCATGTGAAATGCTTCTTTGAGGGAATTAAACCAAATCATTCTAATGACAGACTTTGGCTCAGGCATTTCAGAATGATGAAACCAACATTTGAGAAATGATCCAATGAAATTTGTCTGCTGGTTAGTCCAGTTTTCCAATCACATCCCCTGCTGAGCCAAAGTCACATGAGTTTTATGTTGTGCATAGAGGGATTTATTCATTCAATGTGTTTCCTTCATAGTTTATGCGCATGTCTTCTTGTCAGATAAAAATATTTATCGGCCTTAATTGAGCACATACGGAGCCCCTGAAGGGACATGATGAAAAATTATTTGTCAATGCTTTTGCATTCTCTTGCAAATAACTTATGCGTTCTGCCGAGAAACTTTCTTTGGGGAACGCAAAGTTTCTTGGGGGAATGCAAAACATTTGAGAGAGAACACAAAAGCATTGACTTAGTATTTTTCCTCGCATTTAATTTTTTTCCCCCACCACTATGTCCCTTTAGGGGCTCCGTAAGCGCACAAGTTTCTTATGGCAATTTTTGGAGCTGATGCGGATCTTAGATCTAGAGTTGTTGTTTTTTTTTGGGGGGGGGGGGGGGGGGGGGGGATGGAAACAGTTACTGAAGACATTGTTGGAAATACTTAAAGGGTGATTTTGTTAGTAAAATGCAAATATACTGCAAATAATGTCATTCATCCAACTAATTTTATTGTCATTTAAGGCTGCAGTCCGTAACTTTTTTTGGTTAAAATGATCTAAAATCAATTTTTGAGCAAGTATATAACCAGCCAGTGTTCAAAACTATCTCCTTACCTTAGCCCGATTCACAACGGTAAGCTTATAATAATGTTTTATAATTCGAGTGGTACTGTTAGGTTTCCACAGGAAATTCAAGCATGCAGCCGTTCGTCTTTGCGTCATTACGTCACGTCTGTTTACAGAAAGAACGAGTCCCAGCTATATGGCATGTGAGGATGGTGACAAAGAGGCAAAACTTATGGACTACAGCTTTATATAAAAAAAAAAAAAAGGTATCTTGTCTGTCATAAAATTTGTCTTAATAATGTGTTTTCTCTCTAGGAGGTTTGGTGAATACATGGAGATGATCCTGCAGGATTTGTTGTTGCCTAATCTGGTGTGGCGTTCGGGTCGATCTGCTGCGGCTGTCAGGACTGCTGCTCTCAGCTGCCTGTTAGCTGTCCTGCATGGGGCGGCTTTCCCAGCAGAGCGAGTAATAACACACACACACATCAACTCTATCACTACAACAGAGCCGTTAAACATTAAGACCGCATGAAGCAGCATTTTGCTTTTAAGTTATGTAATATGACACATTCATGAGTGAAACTGAATATTCAGTAGGCAATAAAATAAGGTGGTACTACAATATTATTTAAAATTTTGAAACATGATTTAAGTCATTTAAAAAATCAGTTTGCAGTTGCAGGGAATTATATTTTGATGAATATTATTAATTTGAATAATTGTGCGTAATAAGAAGTACATTTATTAAGGCAGTAAATGGGGTCAAATATGATTTCATGTTTTGTAACTGTTATGGTTAATATCTGCTGACTTAATATAATTAATAAATATAATTACATGTTTAGAGTTGGCAAGATTTTGTCTCTTTTTCTCACCTAGGCTGCTTTTTTAATCCAAAAAAAAAAAAAATTCTATTTTAAAATGGAATAATATTTCACAATGTTTTCTATTTTAATATATTTTAAAATGTAATATATTCCTGTGATGTCAAAGCATCATTACTCCAGTCTTCAGTGTCACATGATCCTTCAGAAATCATTCTAATATGATGATTTGCTGCTCAAGAAGCATTTCTTCTTATTATTATTAATGATGAAAACAGTTGTGCTGCTTCATATTTTTGTTGAAACCGTGACACCTTTCTTCAGGATTCTGTGAATAGAAAGAACTAGAACTAGAAATCTTTTGTAACATTATAAATGTCTTTACTGTCATGTTTGATCGATTTAAAATGTTCTTGCTGAAAGTACTGATTTCTTTCAAAGGAAATCTTACTGACCCCAGTCCATTGAACAGCAGTGTATATGTTTGATTTAGTGATTGATGTTGATGTGTTTCAGATTGTGTCGTTGGAGGAGACTCTGAGAACACAGCTGATCTCTGCGCTGGAGGAAGACTCCAAACTGGCTCGTCTTCTAGCCTGTAGATCTCTTCACTCACTGCTGAAACTCACAACACAACAGCTCAGCCCTGACTCACTCAACAAGATCTATCCAGGTATATACTGTAAAACAATGAAAGAGATGAAAAAAAAAAAAAATGAAAAAAGGATAGAAGTGCATTGTGTTAAATATCTTTGGTTTAGATTGTTCAATTTTCCAGCATTGAAAATGCATCTTTCCATAACATGGGTTTGTGTACATTAGATGTCAATGGTCACATGTTGAATGGATTGAGCTTCTATTGTTCATAGCCATATTTTCATACATCAAATTAAAAAGGGCATCTGCTCTAAGATCTGTACTTTTATTTGACTGTGTAAATGCTGAAATAACACCATTCTTATTCAAAGATGTTATTGAAAATGGTAGATGAAAGTGAGAGTAAGGTTAATAATATAACTTAGAGAGCAAAATTTTCAGTTTTACTCAAATTAGGGTGATGCAAAAATGAGTACACCCCACTGAAAGTCTCTGGAGCAAAGCTAAATTTTAGACTACAAGTGTCTAATTTAACAAGAATTCAACCACAGGTGAATCTAATTATTCATTACACAGGTGTCCAGCAGACGGTTGACTATAAAAGGGTGTTAAAACCCTTTCCCATTTCATGCTGTCAGCAATGGCACCACATGTAAGAGAAATGTCACAAGACCTGAGAAAGAAAATAATTTCTTTACACCAGAAAGGTGAAGGCCACAAGATATGAAATCTAAGTTATATTATTAACCTTACTTTAATGCTATAAGTTAAACAGATGTTAATTACACAGTCTTGTCAACATTTTGTAAATTGTTTTTGTGTTCATTGAGATATTGTTTAAAATGTTACTTTTCAAAGGGGGTGTACTCAATTACGCTGAGCACTGTATATATATAATTTATTTATTTTGAAAAATGGATTCCAGATTTCATAAGACTAACTTGGTTACATAAAGCATATCAGTGTGTATAAGAATTGTTGTTGCACACTTTCATGATTCCGTGTCTGTATTTCAGATGTGTCCGTGAGATTGCAGATGCTTCCATGAGCGTGTCTGTTTGTGTTTCAGAGCTGCTGAAGCGTGTGGATGACAGCAGTGAAGACGTCCGTCTCGAAGCGCTGAAGTCTCTGAGCACATGGTTCTCATCTCTGGGGAGAAACTACGACCCTCACTCGTGCCGCCCACACCTGGAGTTCCTGTTCCAGCAGCTGCTGCTCTACATGGACGACCCCGACACCAAAGTCCAGGATTCAGTCCTCGGTAAGAGTGCACGGATACAAACGGCAGCGATCTTTCATTTCTGCTGTAATCATCTGATGTTTTGACTTGAATTGTGACTGATGACTGTTATATTCGTGTCGACACTGTTGTGGTGTAAGATAAATTTCTTCCTGCTGCATAAGGAAGTGATTCAGGTCTGTGTTAATGGTGTTGCGTTCATCTACGGTCCACTTCACTGATCTCCCTGTTCTTCACTTCAAAGAGCCTCATTAATCCTGCATTTTTACACTCTATCCATCACACGCTTCTCTGCTACTGGCCTGCTTCCAGCCGTGTCATGGGCTGTCAACACCTTCCCATAATCCTATGTCAGTGTGCACACACTAACAGAGTACAGAAACTCTTCATACCCCCCTAATTAAGCTTTGAACCCACAAAGGATGTTGAAAACGTACATATATTAAGTAGGGTATAATGCTTATCCGGTTGATATCACAAAATAAGCCGACAGGGTGATCCTGATGTGAAGTCAATGCATTTGTACTATACAAAAGGAGTTTATTCAGTGATAATATTTGGCATCATGTGTACAGCACCACAGACCTGCGGGAAAACACCGTCTGATCTTGTTTTCCTCTTCTTGTCGTTTTGCTCTTAAACGCATCTTGAATTTCAAAGACACCCCAGATGTGATTAATGTCCATTATAACACCAGACTTGCCATATCCCATAATCCCTCATTCCATTGGTTAAGCTTATAATAACAGCACTCTCACAACTGTGCTTGAGTTACTGAGGAAATTCACCCGTTTCTTTACACAAAGAAAACGTTGTTTTCTGGTACACTTACAAACGTATAAAGCGGTGGATAAAAGTAAATCCCCCGACCAAACAAATCGGGATAAAACCAAATCCCCACAACAAAGACACGACTGCTGAAAGAACATAAATGAGCTTTATGGGCTTTTCTTTGTTCCTAAACGGTGAGCTTTTTTTTTTTTTTTTTAATAAAGGTAAAACATTGGACACTTTTGCATAATTACACTGCAAAATTAATGACATTTATAGAAATGAATGAAGTGTGTGTGCAACAATAGACCAGTTAATTATGGTCACAATTTCATTATGAACCTGCCATTATGATTGACTACAAAAAATTATATATATATATCTATAAATATAATATATATATAGATATATATATACATACAGTCAAACCAAAATTTATTCAGACACCTTAAACATTTCATTCATTATTACAGTTTATTCACTAGTTTAAAAAAAATGTGTCCAGTTTAGTCTAAACTGTGCATTAATTTGAACAGCTATTATGGGAGTGGCTTGATGCAGATAACTTTGTTAAAAAAAAATAGAAAAATGTTCTTGATCATTATGAAACTTTAATTAATGCTGTCACGTGACAAATCTGCTTCACAGGTAAAAGAATTGCTAATTACGTTGAAATAAAATTTAAAACCTGTACAAATACTAGAAATCATGATATAATGGAAATAATTGGGAATCGTGTAGCAAAAAAACAGTACGTTTAATTTATCTATAACTTTTATTTCAAGTTTTTCATCAGGGGTGTGTTGTTTTCTTGTCGTTACGTTGCTGTCTTGCTGCCAGTCAATCGCTACATTGTTGCTGATCATGGATTCGAGTATCGATATATCTGCCCTTTCCAATGAACACAAGAACATGCAGTAAGATCAGACCACTTAATACAGATATTTTAATCAAATCTCCAAATTTGTGTGAAGAACCAAATTAGCCAGAGTTCAGTTGTCACGATTAGATGATCTAACATCAGATGTATTAAGCGAGGTACGAAGAACTGTCACTGTCACTTGTCTTGCTGTGTGTATTAGTGCATTATCATGCTGATACACGCCACCCCTTTTTTCCTGTCACAGAGGTTCTGAAAGTGGCCAGCGCAGTGGATCGAGGTCTCTTACAGCAGCAAGCGGAGGCGGTTAGAGAAAAACAGCGCAGCCCTGAGTACCTCGATAAACTCCTCCAGCACATTCACTCATTATAACAGAGACATCTGTGACTGTTTCTTTACTGTGTTTTATGCAGATGTAAACAGGCAAATTCACAAACTTTATTAATGGATAACCTTACCAAGCCCAAAGTGTTTTTAGCTTCAGTTGTGTTCACCAAGGTTGTTTACAGATTTCCAAATGAACTTTCTTTAAACTAAGTAATTGTTTGAAATGTGCCTTTCTATTCGATATTGACATCTTTGTTGATTTAATTCACATTTTTTATTAAATAAACCAATTTCACATTTGTTTAAGCAGATGTGTTGAGTACTTCTTAAGCATAAACGTCAAGAGCTAATACATAAACAATTGAGAGTATTGTAATTTTAAGTAGTAAAGTGAAGTATTATGGTTAAACCACATTAGTTCTAAAAGTGTAAATTCATTTATAGCGCTAGCTGGTCAAATACATTAATTTCTGGAGAAGAATGTCTTTACCTTATTCTGATTCTACTACTTGATACTGTGTCAGTATTACTGACACATTTGAATATATATTAATAGCATTAAAGCAGCATTAACTTTTCTCTTCATCAATGCAGGCTTCTATTGTTTGGAAAATCCCACCTTTATGTATAAGGAATCTCAAAATACAGAATTTAATAATTTATACAAGGGTAATTTAGTCATTTAATTTATGTATCCTGGATGAACCTCTAAATAATGTCTGGAATAATTCTGAATTCACAAATGCAGTATGTTGTAGAACAATGGAAAGAACTACTGTAGATATCAATGACATTTACTAATCACGATTCAATGAGATGGCAAGCAGGGGAGTATCTTCAGAAGTATCTCTATGATTAGCACAATATTATTTTTCATGTCCAGTTCATAACTGAATATCAGACAGGTGAGATCAACCCAGTGAATGCTGTTTCTTCAGCCTCTCCGAATGCTGAACTCTCTCCTCTGGAGTCTTCTTATAACTCCTGAAACACAGAAAACATTGTATTTGTTTTTGTTTTTTTTATTACAATATTATCTAATGCTGATTTATTATATTTGAACATTCTAATTATATCATTCAATGTGAACTCAATTAGTTTGACATGTGGTTTTGCAAATATATAGTGCCTTCCATAAAACATACTGGGTTTGTTTTAAGGTTACTTTTATGCAGAGTGATTCTTTGTAATATAATACAGTGATATTTTGATCACACTTCAGTTGACAAAATGACTACATGAGATCCTGCCAAATGCATTTACAAATAAATGCAGCCAATTTTAAATGTCAGGTGACTCTTCTGGCAGAGGCTTCGTGGCATTTCCAGTACTGTAAGTGTCCAGCAAAGACTGAATTGAATTTCAAATTCCATCAACAACAGAGTAAAAGAAAATGGAAATGGCAGGAATGGGAGATTGCGTGATCAAAGGAAGCAAAAGGTGGAGAACTGACCCACGGCGCAGGAGCTGCTGGCCTGAAACCGGAGCGTTCTGGCCCTGACTGGGCTGCAGGATCCTAAAACACAACACACAGGAACAAGGGAGATTGTTGGAAAGCAACTATCACAAATATATGGTGCAGAGTGAATAGTAAATGTGTAAAGTGTCTGTTTTCCCTCTGTGATTTTGTGTCTCTTGGAGTGTTTTTATGTTCACCTTTTTGTAGGGGTTTTCTGAGCTCGTCTGGTCTGACCTGGAGATTCACCAACTCTAATGACAACAACATTTAAGAGCAGATCAGTGAGTGAATAAATAGCATTTTAATATAGTATTAATAAATAGTAAATAAAATAAATAGTATTTTACATACTATTTTGCATCTTTTCTTTATATATATATATATATATATATATATATATATATATATATATATATATATATATATGTTTAAATATATATAAAACGGTTAGTTCCTGTTCTTGATTCTGATTGGTCAATAGCTGTTTTATTCACGATAAAACACAGCTATGACCGCTTCACCCAACGGTTCTGTGTATCACTACACAACACCCTTAGCAACCACTCTTAGCAACGTAAACTGTTTGTTCTCAATTTATTAATTGGAGCTTACTGTATTATGTAGAAGAGTATTGTGAGAAAGAGATCGAGTGAGCGAGTTTATTACCTGCATTCAGATTTAGCATTTTCCTTCAGGTCAGTCCTATGTTCATAATAAAAAACCTGTTTAAATGTCCAATGTATTATCTTGTCCTTTTAACAGTTAAGGGGTTTTCCCGTTACTGACAGTGCTAGTCAAAGCATTTGTCAGTTGCTTCTTGTTTCGTGTTCACAACAATTCAGTCTTTTCAATGTAAAAGTCTTCGCTACTGACTGACTCACTCGTAAAGACATTCTTTGCCGCCATCTAGTGGCTTAATAATGTAACTTCTGTTGCTGTTCACGGTCAGGGACTATTTTTGCCGGTGGAAGGAAGGCTTTAGTGATTTTACTTTATCAAAGTTGCATTGATACATATTTTTGGCTTTAATATTTGTATTGTGTGGTAACCATTTTATAAAAGCAATAAGGAAGGAGAGGCTGTGCTATATCGTGAATAAGTCACGGCTGAAGGGCGTTAAGTAAAATATATAAATATATATGTAAGATATAGTAATAAATATATAATAAGATGGAATTATACTGTGTGTAAAAATAAATTTATAAACCATATATTTACAAAAAGCTTCAGTAAAACGATAGCTTTCAAAATATATCATGACTTCATGACGTGGTTTTGTTCCTTATATTTTTGTTTATTGGGCCGTTCGCCAAAAATTTGTCAAAATATTAAGTTCTGGAGTTACAACCATAAAAACATTTGGCACTTGAAGTATTACTTTTGGACCAACTGCATGTCAAATAAAACTCACCTTTTCTTTCGATCAAGAGATTTCTGGGTTGCAGCAGACAAAATCACCTTGTCTTTGGGGAGTTTTGCTTTTTCCTGTATGCCAAATAAAACAGTATTTGAGGAAACACTTTCTGCACTGCTGTACATTCATATGGAAATGAGTTTGTTCTTTTCAAAACAGAAGAAAATAGTTGCCAAGGATCAACACTAACCAAAACCTTCTCAAGCTAAAAAACAAAATGGAGATAAACCAATGAAGATGAAGCCAAAATGTGTTGATTGTTACCATCTCTCTGAGTTTTCTCTCACTGCGTAGATCTCGGTCTTGTTGCAGCAGACACAAACGCTCCTCTAGTGTCATTGTGAAGAAGATATCATGAATGTCGAACAAGGCTGCACGTAACTGGAAAAGAAACACAAAAAATATTTAGTGCCAGACCTGATGCTGTATACATGGTTCTTATCTTACCATCACAAATGTGGGACCTGAGCTCTGACACGCTCTTGCAGAGAGAGATCTTGCTCTGACAGTTGGTCATTTCTTTGAGGAGCATTAGTGCTGAATGAACAAATAAACTCTTGCGTGTCCTGAAGAGAGACATGTAGAAAGATGATCAAACAATAAGGCCTTTATTAGCATGTATATGAACACTATATTGTGCATTCTCACTTGAACGGTTTGACGCAGGTGTTTGACTTTCTCCGTTCTCAGCAGTCGTCTGGTCAGGAAGCCCTTCACGATGGCAGTGAGGCGACACAGCGCCCTCTGCTGCTCCGCTGTTACAACCTATGTGCAGCAAGGACCAGTTTATAAACCTTGAGAGTCCAATAAAATTTTACTTTTTCTCATAACATTTATTGAAGTTTATTTTACTCTGCAGGGACCAATTTTGAAGTTGCAAAAGCACATTGAAATCAACCTGGCTCAGCCTGTTTCTGCTCTTTCCTGTGCTGTGATGATTTAGGCCTCTCATATAAATAGAGGCCTGTATTGAGGGTGATGCCACATCTAAACTGGTTGGAAGAAAACCTAAAAGAATAGAAACAGATATTAATATATACCATATAAATGTGTACTATATTCTTTTGATTTTGTAGCAAATTAATGGTTAAAGGGTTTACCCCAAAATGACATCATTTCATCATGTTGTTCTAAATATGATTTTATTTCTTCTGTGAAACACAAAGATGTTTATATTCCCACGCTCTAAAAAGAACTAAAAGCATTCTAAATGTCGTCAACTGAAAGTTTTGAATCAGTGTTATTTTAGCATTATTTATATGGGTCATTGACGAATAAGGTTTTTAAAAGTGTAAAAAAATATAATGGAGATATAATTAATTTGGAAGTTTTATTAAGTGTTAACAATGAGATTATGTGGTTTTTATAATCAATTAACATTTTTTACAAGATGGACAAAATTTGTCACAAAGAAAGTTTTCGGTTTTACTGAATGACACTTTTGGTTATACCGAATGATAATATTTTCAAACAATGCTAACAGGCTGATATCTTGCTAGCAAAATGACAATCAAGCATTTTATATTTAGTACAAGTTTTTAAAATATTACAACATTTTCCATGTTTTATGGCGGTTGTACCGAATGACCTGATGTTTCGGGACATGCGTATGAGCAAGTGAAAACATGTATTTTACAAATAGTTAAAAGAGAGTTAGTTACTTTGCTTCACGACCATGTGGTCCTTTGCAGGTGTCTGAATGATGTCACATCCTGTCACATGATACTGACCGCATGACTTAATCCAAAATGGCCCCTTTATATCGGTTACTCCGAATGACATCAATTAATTCATTTTTCCGGACATTCTTTCTCATAAGAAAGCAACGACTTCTACACATAATTTTAATACCATTTTGCACTGTGTCAATAAATGATGTTATAAAATTATGCCAGAATAAAAAACATATACATTTATTTCATTTTAAGATAAACAAACACAAAAAACAAAAAGAATCCCGCATAAAAATCTACTGTATAAATTACTAAAAACCGTATAATTTTTTTTTTTATTAGCAACATTTCGATTGCATGATCTTCATCAGGTATCAACATACTATTCATGTTATTAATTTAAATACATTGGAGTTTGAATAGTATGTTGATACCTGATGAAGATCATAAAAAACATTTTTTTTAATTTTTTATACAGTTTTTGCAAGTAGATAGTGTGCGGGATTCTTTTTGTTTTTTTCTGAATTTTGACTTTATTGGTCTTTTACTCTACGCACCTATCCATTACCTACAGGTGTGCGACACTAATTGATAAAAGATATTTTAATCACAAATGAAATGGCTGTATTGGCCTTTGGATGTTTAAACCGAATGACCTTTTGACACTTCAAAATCTTTAAAATACCTTTATATGTAGCAAAATATAATTAAAACCTTTTGGATTCAATAAAAGAGGTCTAGTTTTACTATCTTACATTCTTTGGATGTCATATCTTTGTTTTTTATTATTATTAAGGCCTTTGGACAAAAAAATGACCCATCACGTCATTGACCCATATACTATTATAATACTTATTATTAATATCGTGAATTAGCTTTTATTTTTATATTTTCAATATCAGTTTTAATACATTTTATTATGTTATTCTGTCATTTTTATTACTTTTTGTTGTTTTTGTTCTATATACCTGTATATTACTTTTTTAGTTTAAAATATATATATATATCCATCTATAAAGCAACTGAACATTCATTTAAACACACAGTGTTGATAAATTAGACATTGAGCTAAAATAACTGATGTGTTTTCATCGTAAAGCCACGGCTGACATACCAATCACTGGCACAGGGTGCCTTGGTGATCTTTCTCCAGGGCTTAAAGGGCACATGGGGCTCAGTATAGGGTAACGTTCACCAGCTGCCCTTAATTCACACCCGTCCTCGCCTGCTACAGGACTCAGACCACCCTGACCCCTCAGTCTCCAGACCCGCTCCTCCAACTCCTGAATGAGGAACAGACAGGTGCAGTGACTAAAGTCAGAATATATACAATATACACAGTGATGCACATTAAAGACCAGGGTGCAGGATGCTGCAGTTCAGAAAAATGTTGATGTTGAATGTAACTGTAACTTATAAGGTCATATTTGGGTTAGGATGCCTAGTAAACATGTGGCAAATCATAAAGGTTTGGAACAGAGCCCATGTATATATCTGGATAAGCCAATGCTGACCTGACTGTGAAGCCGTTGTTCTCTCTCTTGCTCTGCCACCAGACACGATATTCTGAAAGCATAATCCTCCTCCAGAGACCTCTGCATGTCTTCTAGAGCGTGGACTTGCCATTGCATCTCATCTTCAACACAGGCATACACAACTGAGAGGATACTATAATCAAAGAAAGCTGAAAATCTCGTCTTTATTCTCAAATGAACGTTCTTCAATGATTCTTTGAAGGACCATTGAGTAACTCTTCATATGATGAACATTTTGTGGCTGCTTACACTGGAAACCTCGACTGATCGCATCTGACATAAAGGTTTGTTTATATAATGTATGTGTTTTATAGTTCATTTATGCAAGTGAAGATAGCAAAATAAACTGTGACATATTATACCCAAAAATTCTTCATACAGTGGACTACCAGTAAAACTGATAAAAATTTGGAACCAAAAATTATTCAGACACTTTGACCTGACCATGTTTTGTCTGACATAATTAAGATTATATATATATATATATATATATATATATATATATATATATATATATATTTATATCATATATATATATATATATATATATATATATATATATATATATATATATATATATATTTATATCATAAATAAATATAATATTTTTGTTACATATATACATAATAAATATAGACAGCACACACACATATATTATGTAAACATAAACTTTTATGCTGGTTGCGATTAATCGCTTGACAGAACTTCCATATATAATGTATTTTAATCATTGTTTTTGCTTTAGTACAATGAACCTATAAATTCTGATTATTTAAATTTTTAACATGTTATTTTTGTAATATCACTCTTTTTCTCATAGTATAAATAACTATCAATAATAAATGATAAAATATAAAATGTAATAGCCTTTATATTTTAGGAAGGTGGCCTTCGCAAGAGAATCATCATATTTGGGGATCCATGGCATTAAAAAGTTTGAAAACCCCTGCTTTAAAACACCAGCACATGATGATTTTTATAGGAACTAGACCAGAGAACTCAATGTTCTTTGAGGAAGTTAAAAATGTTCTCATATGATATCAGGCTGTAAAACCCATTTCGGTTCTAATTTGAAACTTTGTTTTTAATAGTGCACTCATTTGTTCTTTTCATACCTGCTCTCCTCTCTTTCAGTGCTGTGCTGATGATACTGTTTCCCTCAAATGGTAGTTTGGCATGAGAAGGAGAGTCTGGGGTGATTCCAGAGCCCATAAATGCTGCTGTGGGACTCTCCCGTGTGAAAGTCTTGTTCATTGGTGATGGAGGAGACAGTCGAGTGGGCGTTCTCGCAGTGACCCCGGCCATAAACCGAGGCATTCTCTCCTGGCTCCTGTCTATGATTGGACTCTGATGGTGGGAAGACAGATGGCTATCCAACGTGTGACATCTCCTTCGGAACAGAGGGCTTGTGAGCTCAGGATCCACCGGAGATGTTTCTAATTTTTCGATGGTCTCATTCAGCCTGAAGTGGTCATCATATGACATCCTCACATTTTCCACTCCGAGTAGCTTCCTCTCCTGCGTCGCAATTGTTTTTACTTCCTGTGGCCTTGCATTGGCTGTAATGTTTGGTTGGTTGGGGTTGTCAGGGAAAGAGAAGAAGATGCTGCCATCAGAAATGGGTCGAGGACGCCCGCGGTGGGGTCTGGCACTTAAACTGCCATTTGGACTGGATTCTGGACTTATTAGGTTACTTGGAGAGGTCTGATTAGGTGAGGGAATATAACAAGGTAAACCAGAGACAGTCCCATCTAAAGAACTGCCGTTTTCTTTATCAAACGTGATTTTGGTGCCGATGACCTTTGACCCCTGTTTACCTTGTTCTTTTTCAATAAATTCACGTGATTTCTTCAGTAGGTTCTGCAGACAAACTCCTTCTGTTTCAGTTTCCTCTGGCATTTGTTTTTCCTCCGTGGCTTTTCCTCTCAGCTCAGCTGATGGCGTCACTGCTGGCTTACTAGACAAAATATAAGGCTCTGTGACCCCAGCAGGTGTAAGAGGTGCAGTATCAGTAAAACCATTCCTGCAGTCTGGTTTTGGACAAGGAGACAAGCACTGCTCTGAAGGCTTTGGCACGTCCAATATTTTTGGTGCCTATAATGCAAGAAGACATAAAAAGTAAATTCACAATTAATTATTTTGTGTGTGTGTGTATAAACACTACCAGTCAAAAGTTTGGACACACCCTCTCATTTAATGTTTTTTCTTTGTTTTCATGACTATTTACATTGTAGATTTTCACTGAAGACATCAAAACTATGAATGAACACATATGGAATTATGTAGTAAACAAAAAAGTGTGAAATAACTCTAGATATGTTTTATATTTTAGATTCCTCAAAGTAGCCACCCTTTGCTTTGTTGACAGCGCTGAAAACCCTTGGCCTTCTCTCAATGAGCTTCATGATGTAGTCACCAGAAATGACTTTCACTTCACAGGTCTTGTCAGGGTTCATTTGTGGAATTTCTTGCCTTGTTAATGGGGTTGGGACCATCAGTTGTGTTGTGCAGAAGTCAGGTTGGTACACAGATGACAGCCCTATTTTGACAACTGTTAGAATTCATATTATGGCAAGAACCAGTCAGCTAAGTAAAGAGAAACAACAGTCCATCATTACTTTAAGAACTGAAGGTCAGTCAGTCCGGAAAATTGCAAAAACGTTGAATGTGTCCCCAAGTGCAGTTGCAAAAACCATCAAGCACTACGACGAAACTGGCTCACATGAGGACCGTCCCAGGAAAGGAAGACCAAGAGTCACCTCTGCTGCTGAGGATAAGTTCATCCGAGTCACCAGCCTCAGAAATCACAAGTTAACAGCACCTCAGATTAGAGCCCAGATTAATGCCACACAGAGTTCTAGTAGCAGACACATCTCTACATCAACTGTTCAGAGGAGACTGCGCGAATCAGGACTTTATGGTCAAATAGCTGCTAAAAAACCACTACTAAAGAAAAGCAACAAGCAGAAGAGATTTGTTTGGGCCAAGAAACACAAGGAATGGACATTAGACCAGTGGAAATCTGTGCTTTGGTCTGATGAGTCCAAATTTGAGATCTTTGGTTCCACCCGCCGTGTCTTTGTGCAACGCAGAAAAGGTGAATGGATGGTCTCTACATGCATGGTTCCCACCGTGAAGCATGGAGGAGGAGGTGTGATGGTGCTTTGCTGGTGACACTGTTGGGGATTTAGTCAAAATTGAAGGCACACTGAACCAGCATGGCTACCACAGCATCCTGCAGCGACATGCCATCCCATCCAGTTTGCATTTAGTTGGACCATCATTTACTTTTCAACAGGACAATGACCCCAAACACACCTCCAGGCTGTGTAAGGGCTATTTGACCAAGAAGGAGAATGATGGAGTGCTGCGCCAGATGACCTGGCCTCCACAGTCACCTGACCTAAACCCAATCGAGATGGTTTGGGATGAGATGGACCGCAGAGTGAAGGCAAAAGGGCCAACAAGTGCTCAGCATCTCTGGGAACTCCTTCAAGACTGTTGGAAAACCATTTCAGGTGACTACCTCATGAAGCTCATCGAGAGAATGCCAAGAGTGTGCAAAGCAGTAATCAAAGCAAAGGGTGGCTATTTTGAAGAATCTAAAATATAAAACATGTTTTCAGTTATTTCACAATTTTTTGTTTGCTACATAATTCCATATGTGTTCATTCATAGTTTTGATGTCTTCAATGAGAATCTACAATGTAAATAGTCATGAAAATAAAGAAAAAACATTAAATGAGAGGGTGTGTCCAAACTTTTGACTGGTAATGTGTAAAATATATATATATATATATATATATATATATATATATATATATATGTGCTAAAATGAAATGAATATTTTATATATACATTACAATAATATTACAATAATAGAATATTTGTAGTGTCTTTACGGTCACTTTTAATTGATTTAATGCATACTTGTTGAATACAAGTATTAATTTCTTTCTAAAAAAAAAAATTCTTACTGACCCCAAACTTTTGAACGGTAGTGTATAATGTTACAAAAGCTTTGTATTTCAGATAAATGCTGTTCTTTTGAACTTTATATTCATCAAGGAATCCTGAAAAAAAATTGTACACAACTGTTTTCAACATTGATAATAATCATAAATGTTTCTTGAGCAGCAAATCATCATATTAGAATGATTTCTGAAGGATCATGTGACACTGAAGACTGGAGTAATGATGCTGAAAATTCAGCTTTACCAACACAGAAATAAATTGCATTTTAAAATATATTCAAATAGAAAACAGTTATTTTAAATTGTAAAAATATTTCACAATATTACTGTATTTTGGATCAAATAAATGAAGCCTTGGTGAGCAGAAGAGACATAATTTAAAAACATTAAAAAATCTTACCGTCCAAAAACTTTTGACCAGTAGTGTGTGTGTATACATATATATAAAATTACTGTTTATAGTTTAAGTAACTATTATTTATAGTTTATAGTTTAAATAATACAAAAAAGGAACAAAAAATACAACAAAAATCAAACAGTATAAACGCATGGTAAAACATTTACCATAATGAGGCTTTCGTATATCACAAAATGGAGTTGAAATCTATTCTTTTTAATCCAAATAAATAAGACCCTGGAACATAAAAATGCCTTGAATCAAAAAAACACTTATTTTCTTACCTTACTGGTCCAAAGAATGGCCTGAATCTGATTGAGGAGGTTATTATTACAATGAATCTGTCTCTCTGCCTCCATTTGTGACGCTCTTTTCCTGTATTCAACCATCTCCCTTCTTTGTTTCTCACTAAGCTGGAAACACAATATACAAAAACTTTCAAATAATATGAATAATAATTAGGTAATTGAAAAGGAGATAATAATGTTTTTTTGAATGTGTAAACCTATAAATCTGAATATCACATGTAGCTTGCACTCACAACAGGAGACAGAACTGGCCTGCCATAAAAGCAGATGAGCGGGAGCGCCACCCCTCGCGCAGGTGCGGTACTGCAGCTCTTTTCATGCATCATTTCCGACTGCAGTGTAGACAGAATCCGTGCGCAGAATTCCTCATAACTGTCCATGTTTTCTCTACAGCGGTCTGCACAGGTTTGGAGTAGTCTATATACTGAAATGTAAACCACGTTAGAGTGTTATTTGACATAAAATAAAATCACATTGTCGTTCTATTCGGTTGTTTTGGGTCAGATTGAGCAGTCAGCAGTCACATGCAGGGTTTTTGATTCACATTTTAAACATATTCTAGTATATTAAGGTACAAATGGCTCCGCATTCCAATGCTCTGTTATCCGCAAAGATAGGCTGTATGCTAACAGATAACGTTAACCAAGCACAGATGTTAAAATCTCGGCATCAGCACCTACCTTTATATCGCAATGCAGTCTGGAGCTTCTGTTTGAATAAATAACAAAAATTAAATAAAGTGTATAATCAAAAGGCTTTCCTCTACCACAGATGTGACTGTAACACTGTATGATGTCGTCGTGCTGATGTTTATATTGGACGTACAGATGCAAATCGCGCAAATGGTTTCCTGTTTTGTCCGTAATTACGTTGTGAATGATAACGAAGCTAATCTAGTTTACTCTATATCCACATGACGTAGGCACTAGTATGTCAGCAGAAGATGTATTTAATATGCTAAACCTCTATATCTGTCATTCACCCGGTCTCGTTTTGTGTCTGTGTGGTCTTCATCAGCACCGCCCCGTTCACTCACCGTCATTTGGGTGAAAAAGGAAGATTCTTTAACCCCAGATACATTTTTAAGATACACTTTATCTTTTACTGCAGTAGCCCTATAAATTCACTTTACTCTTAATCTGGTCCATAGAAAATGAAATGCTTCAGCAAATAGGCCTATGTTTTAATTATAATTTATAATTACAATAAATAAATAAATAAGGAGCTGTTGTACGTACCCAGTACTTAAGATGTCAGCCACATGTATCAAAAATGTTATTTCTGTAATTCCTGCCGTCATTTCTGAGGAAACTGGGAAAATGATGTAGTATTTAGTAAAATTTAGTAAAGAGTTTTTAGTAAAAAATCGCACATTATTTAGCCTATTAATTAAATTGACTTGTTTGTTTATTTATTGCACATATTATTCATTATTACCTAAAATTATTTTAAAAAGCAAAACAAGGAAAGTTCACAATTAACTACACTTTCATTTTAGGTTGAGCGTGCTGAGGGATGTTTATTTATTTATTTATTTATTTTTTTGACATTATTGTTACTGCTTGCAATCGTAATGCAACGGACCTTTCTGCGAGACAAAAAATTAAGCCTTTAAATAAAAGGGTTATTGAGTTGTTTACACTGTCATATACAATAAAATAGCATGTACAGCGACAGGAAATAAAAATTAACACAGAAAAACCTGCCTACTTCACACAACATTGAAGGTGTAGAGCGGCGAATTCTTTCTAGTACGTACTACGCACACTGTAACGGTCACAATATGACGTCACACTCCGCGCGTATGTTTTTAAAAATATAATTCAAAATATAAATAAAAACTTTTTTAATAGCCCATTTAAAGTGTTTATTACAAATAAATTAATAAATGCTAAAAATGAATAAATGTAAATGAACAAAAAAATTGCGTTGCATTTACAATTCTGTGAATACAGGGGGTGCTGCAGCACGTACCCCATACTTCCCCCCGCCCCTGTATACATGGGATATTCCAGGTAAAAGGTAAAAATAAAAATAATAATAAATAAATAAATAAAAGCATGTAAATAAATACATAACAGTGTAACTGTTCCAATATTAATTTGTTTTCCAGTAGTAGCGTAATGACTGTCATGCGCTGCAGTTGGTGTGGGCGTGGTTTCCCTCTCATGCCTGACTGCGCGCGCCAGACTCGCTGGTCTGTGTGAATGGACATCACGAAGGCGTTGTTGAACTTCACACTTGTTTTACTTAGAGACAGACAGCGACCTGTAACTGGAAGCGGTTCTCACAGAAATCGCCTGAGTCGTCGATTTCCAAGCTCATTATGAGTTAACCGTTTGTATTTGAAGGACTCCCTTCCAAATCAGTGGACTTTGACAAACTGCCGCCGCCTGGGTGAGTTTGCAGAAGTACCTCGTGAAGAAAGAAAACGTAAAGTGATTAGTGTTTATACGGAACTATTTTTCATTACTTAATGTGGGTATCTGACACTTTTAAATAATAGTGAACAGAGACGTATTTAAAGGCTTGAATCCTACTGTACCTAATTTGATTAAATTAGTGTATATGACTATATATCAGTGTTTGCTTTAAAATCTCCTTTGTTCCCTAGAAGAAGTGAGTTTGAATTATGAGCTATACGGCGGTAACTCCACCCTGAATGTACATTCATGGGTTTCTTCAAATGTGTTTAGCTGTGATCTGTTTTAACGTCACTGCGGCAGTTGTCTAAATGACCAGTAGATGGTGCTGTTGCGTCGTGTATTTGCCCTTGTGAGTGTATTCAATAGTAGTGACAAAATAAAATCATGCAATATCACCAAGAGACCCATAAATCTATCAAGCAATTCACTGTGTTGTTTTAGTTTGCTTTATAGCGGTCATATAGGACCTTTGAAATGTATAAATGTTTCACTTGTAGACTGAGAGGCAACTGCAAAATATACAACCATTGTTTGGGATAAGTCCCAAAAAATTTTTTTAAAGAAACTAATGGGTTACAGTTGTTGTGTATCTTCTCTATATTCAAAATGATTGCAGACTATTTATGTTTCTTGGCGCTAAGAAAGATTTGACAACATTTGTTGAGTAACTGTAACTGTTTTTGCACTGCAATGTTTTTTATCTGAATTCATCTTCTGGGATCAGTAAACAGTCTGTCCTGGCCTATTGTGTTTTTGCAATTTTCTGTACAGTGGGTTTGTGTTTTGCAAAGAGATTGTTCGTTTCAAATGACTGACTGTTTAAGGCTCTTAGAGACATTGTGTGTTAAAACTAGAGAGAAATCAATTATATTGCTGTTTTGAGTCAGCTTTTGGAAATGCTTTGCTTAATATGGCGAGACTTGAGTTTTTCTGTTTTGGAGATGAAGTTAATTGTGTAATAGCTGCTTTTAAACTTTGGCACAGAGTGGATTGGTAAAGGAAACTGGATGAATTAATCTCATTAATTGGTCTACCAATATGTGAGTCAGTGGCAAATTAAGAGATAACTTAAAAAAAAAAAAATGTAAAAGTTAAAACTTGAAAATGTTCATTAGAGTTATATTTCTATAAATTGCATTTTTAATATTTTATAACTTAATAATAGACAAATATGAATGCATGATTTTGACAGTATGGCAAGCCGTATTGACCTTTATTCATTCTCAGGATATGAATTCTTGATATCAACAATTCAATTCTTGATATTAGAAATTACATTTCCACTGGTAACAATGTTAATTCTTGATATCAACAATTCAGTTCTTGATATCTGAAACTGCATTTTCACTATAGAAATGTCACCAGGCTGCCATTTAAATTCAATTGTTGATATCAAGAATTGATTTCTTACTAGTTGAAATTCTAGTTTCACATATCAGAAATACAATTCTTAGTAAAAATCATACATTTTGATATTAATAATTAATTACATTGTTACTAGTGACTGTTAGTTTCTGATATCATGAATGTGATTGTTACTAGTAAGAAAGACATTTTAGATATCTGAAATTATATTGATATCAGAAATACATTTTCAGATATCAAAAATTAACATTTTTACTAGTAGCCCTAGCAATTCAATTGTTGATATCAAGAAGTGACATTTCAACTAGTGCCAAATGAATTCTTGATATCAGTTTTACTAGTAAGAATTGTATTTCTGATATGTGAAATTGGAATTTCAACTATTAAGAAATCAATTATTGATATCAACAATTAAATTTGAATGGCAGCCTATACAGTTACAGATATCAAGAATTATAGTTATTACAAGTGGTAATGCAATTCCTGATATCAAGAACTGAATTGTTAATATCAAGGATTCATATCCTGAGAATGAATAAAAGTCAAAACGGCTTGCCATATGACAAAGTAGCACGGTGTTGTGAAAGTTATTAAAGTCAGATTCATATTGTTTTTTTATTATCAATTTAATCGTAAATATTGTCAACAAGCTCTGTTTCCATTTATTTACAGTCTGTTTTGAATTTCAACTGCCGTTTATTTATGTCGTTGCACGTTGAAGTGAATCTGTTGACAGCTCTACGCTTGAATCCTTATATCCAAGACTGTGTGACGTAAGCCGGAAGGCGTGACTCTCGTGTTTCCACCAATAGATTCAAAGTATGCCGTTGATTGACAGCTGAGCCTGGAAAATAGGAGGAACGTTTGTGCGACTTTATCCGTCTGGCTTTACTCTGTTGTGGAAGCCATTTTGGGATTTTCCTTGTAGTAATTGTGAGTCAAGCCTGTAACTTTTGTCTATTCCCACGAAGATCGCGGTGTTTGGTATTTAAATGATCCGGCGTTTGGATACATAATTATTTCTGTTTTATTTTTTAAATGCCCGTCGAGATGCGCCAAACGTTTTGCGCATCATTGAACTGGATTGTCATTTCTGAACTGGAATACCTTCAAAACAACAAGAGATTATAGAAACTGATGGTCAAACGGGCAAGTGCTGGAATGTTTTGCTGCTATTTATGATTTCATTCAAGCCTTATGCGCATATTCATTGATGTTTTAGTTGTAATTTATACAGTTCTTGGTGGACAGTCAGTGAAGCTCCTTTCTTTCCAAACTCTTGACTGAAAACATGGCCCTGGATTAACTGTCATACGCGCAACCAGGGCTTTATTTCTGTATGGTTTATGTGATATGTTCATATGCGTCTTCAAATGTAAACACTTGTGAAGTGCGCAGAAACCTCTACGTATGTAGATAAAAGAATTGCGCTGATACAGTGTTGCAATTCGGAGCTGCGTGTCAAAACCTAGTGAGCTGCCTACCTAGATAGCATCGTAGACTCATTCTAAACAATGAAATCCAGTCACTTTTTGAGACAACGAATCGAAAGTTACATGATATGCAAACACGAGTGGATTCGTATGTTCATAACGCGTTCGCTATGTTCAAAAATGCGGACTAGGTAGTATGTTGTCTAGTGGCTCATTAGTTTTTGATACGCAACAAATGTTGAAGAGGGACAGAAATGAGACGTCAAATCTGGAGAGTTAAGCGTTATCATGTTTATAAATGCAAATGGGCCTTTTCCACAAGAGATAAAGATGCAAAAGCGCATGAAGGTGTGACCGGGTCAAGATAGAGACAAATCCTGACTTTTTTTTGTCTGCCTTAGGCACAAAGAAAGGAGCTCATGGTTTTCACCATTGACTTGTTATATTGCACTATTAGTGGCATGTCATGCTTGGAACATAACTGAGCTTGTTTGGGCTTGTGAAATGTGTTTAAAGAAGAAAATAGGTGGGAAAAAATTCTTCTGGAT
This sequence comes from Hypophthalmichthys molitrix, assembly GCA_037950675.1. NCBI lineage: Eukaryota > Metazoa > Chordata > Actinopteri > Cypriniformes > Xenocyprididae > Hypophthalmichthys > Hypophthalmichthys molitrix. Next base: position 38,534,262 of record CM075494.1, read on the forward strand.
GTTCAGCCTGTCTCTTGGGTATTGGAGAGTGGTTTTTCTGGATCTCCTCCGGTTTTGAGAATGACAAGACATGCAGTTAGAGGAAAGGTAAATGAAATGAACAAGATATTTGACTTTGGATAATTTAGCATATTAATGTTATCTGAATTTTGGGGGTGACTGATCCTAGAGTTTGAAAAGTGTACAGTTTTGATCCAATTGACTTTTCATGTCAACCTGATGTAGTAATCTCCTGAATTTAAAAGCTGACAGTTAAAATCTTAGGCCTGGTTTCACAGACAGGGCTTATTAAGCCCGGACTAGACCTTAGTTCAATTAGGTCATTTAAGTAGATTTTATAAATGTACCATAGAAAAAAAACATTACTGGTGTGCATCTTGAAACAAAACAATGACACTGACATATTTTAAGATATATCAGTGCAAGTTGCTTTCACTTAAAAGAGATTAGACATGCATTTTAGTCTTGTCTGTGAATCCAGGAGTATGTGTTTGTTTAGGTTAGTCTAAGCTCTACTAGTCTATAGATAACTAAACAAAGTGTTCAGTTAGGTTAGTGAAAGCATAACAAACCGAACCATGCAAAACTAAGAGATTTTTAAATTGTGATTATAGCTGAGCATTTATATTCACTATAGAAATTTCAGCAACCCCATACAGTCAATTTTGATTTGTTAGTGTTAATGCATAAGTTATTATGAACTACCAACAGCAATTTTTGTATAATGTATAATGATGTATAAAAAATTTAAATGGATTTTTAATTTAATTTTTAATTAATATTTTTTATTAAGGTTAATATTATTTCATAATTTTGTTCATTGGCATTACGTTTGTACATAATACATTAGCTAATGTTTATTTATTTAATTAATTATAATTTAGTAATTAATTATGAATGTACTCCGATGCTATTTATTAAATGTAAAAATGTGTTAATATTAAGGTTGTAAAATTCCAGGAATTTTTGAAAGCTGGAAACTTTCCATGGGAATTAACGGAAATATATGGGAATTAATGGGAATAAACAGGGAATTTGCAAAATTGTTGGTTAAAACATCCAGATTTAATGCAATTTCAGTTGAATTTTGCACATTTGATCAAAAATACAGAAAAAAAAAAGTTTTTCTTTCTTTTTTTGAAAGGAATTAATACTTTTATTCAGAAAGGATGTTAAATTGATAAAAAAAAAAAGTGATTCTAAAGACTTCTATTTTGAATAAATGCTGTTCTTTTTAACTTTTTATTCATTAATTAATCCTGAAAAAAGTATCACAGGTTCCAAAAAAAAAAAAAAATTAAGCTGCGCATTTGTTTCCAACACTGATAATAACTGAGTATCAAATCAGCATGTTAGAATGATTTTTGAAGGGTCATGTGACACTGAAATAACACACATAACAATTGCTGCAATAAAAATATATTTATTTTACATATTTACTAAATTAGAATGAATTGGATGCAAAAAAAGAAATGACTGTTATTTCACGTTATTATGACCAAACACAATGTTTATATATATGTTTGCATATGATACATTTTAAATAAATTTCCCAAAATTTCCAGTTAATTTCCGGAAATTTACTGGAAACTTTCCGCCCCTTTGCAACCCTAGGTAATATAAAAACTAATATTAACTTATATTAATAATTGCTGCGTAAATATTGTTCTTATTTAGTTCATGATGCCTAATATTGTAAAGTTTTACTGAAATTTCTATTGAATATAAATGTTTAGATCTAAAATAATACTTAATTGGCTGGAAAATGCTTTTTTATTAGTTCAATGCAGTCTATATATATGGCTGGAAAAGTTGCAGAGAGGCATTATCTGTGTAAATATATTACATGCATTAAAGTCTCTGCACTCTCACTGTCCTGGGATGCGTTTCCTAAAGCGAACTATGGTCGCAAATTCCGTCGTTACCAATAGAGTTCAATTGGACTTACATCCATAGTTCACCAACGATGCTTTCGGGGGAACGCAACCCTGTTTGCTTGAGTCACCTTGGACAGTGTTGTAGGTGTGGTTCATCACTTCCTGTTCATTTGACAATTCCAGACAAAGTGTTTGCACATTAAAGAGCACAATTTTTTATGAATGATGTGTTCTTTATAGTTACTACCAGATTCATGTTCAGTCACCTGGATCAGACGAAACAACTGAACAAAAGTTTCTATGTTGCTCATCAGGATTCCTCCCAGAGGCAGGCTGAACCGTGGGCTGTGTGTGTGTGTGTGTGTGTGTGTGTGCATGCTTTCATGGGTGTGACTCTGTTTATGCATTGAGGTCACACACATCATCACACGTAGTTTTAGAAGTCTGCTCTTTACATCTGGTTTGATCTCCACAGCGTGCTCAGCGAAATACCATGGATTTTTCCCGTCTTCACACGTATACTCCTCCTCACTGTACTCCGGATAACACGGGCTATACCTATTCACTCAGGTGAGATCACTGTGAAAATGGCGAGGCAATTACTGGGTGGAACTATAGTGCACTTCCCAAATTTGGTCTTTCTTGTCTGTAGCGCATCTCAGTTTACAGTCCAGGAAACCTTACAGGGTTTTGTGTAACTATGTTGAGAACTTTCCTCCTCCTTAGCAAATGATTTTTCAAGAATTTCCATATCAAGTTGAACCTGTTTCTGTGCTCATTTCATGTACGTTTGTGGTTGTAGACAAAGAACATGATGATGACTTCACTAGTTGTACCATTCTGTGTCTGTGGTCCATTTCATACTTGTAGTCATTATTTAGCAGTTTTATTCAGGTGTGTAGTTTTTTTTTCCATGGCTGTCAAGAGCCAGGTGAGAGGGTTGGATGACAGCAGGTGTGGTGCTTCTGCATTCACGGTTATTGACCTCAGGCAAATTATGAAGTTATACAGAAATAATGGCCAGGTAACGTGAATTTGTGTAATAATACTCTCGGTTGTAAACTGTATTTTGGATCCGAGCCTTGTAGAAATAGCGTGGTGAGCAAAAACAGTGTAATGGTGAATTTGACTGTGCTGACATTTGTGTGCAGATAACGATTTGTACCCCCACTTGCTGCACTAACTGATACCACTTTTCCAGCGAAACCATGCCGGTTCTCGTGCCGGGGCTGGTGCTGGTTTGTGAATCACTATTTATGATGATTAAACCAAATGTGGAGTTCAAGTGCAGTTGAGTTATAAATTATATATATTAAAAAAGTATTAAAATAGAAATTTGTGTAATATGTGATATTTTATAAAAGCAAAGGCATCCAATTTTATTTTTGATTGATTGATTGATGGATTTGATGTCAGTTCAGGTCTAAATGTTTATAATAATAATAATAGAATTTAAGGTCTGGACAGTGTTGTTATTTTTAACTATTAAAGCCATTAAAAATAATTTTTGGTAATGGTAAATAATTTTTTGAAATATGGCTGAAATAAAATAAGAGAAATATTAGTTAAAAACTTAACATTAGAAAAATTATGAAAATTAGAATTTAAGATGCAGTACTTAAGTTGCTAAAACTGAAATAAAAATAAATTTAAAGCTATAAAATCTTTTACTTATATCACTAAAACTTAAACTGAAATGAAAACTGAAAAAAGCTATTTAATATATTAAATAGCATTAATAGTAATACTATAGTAGTAATACTAAAATAACAATGTCTGGATCCTTTTAAGTTTATGTTGATTTTGAATATCTACATTTTATTCAAAGATAGTGTTGTCAAAATACCAATTTCAGGAGTCGGTACCAATACTAGTACAGTTTCATTGCAAAAACTATTGTAACTATTTTAATTTAATATTCTTTTTTATTTAATTATCAATTAAGTATTTATCTGTTAAGGGAATAAAATTAGTTCATTATTAATATTGGTAAATGATACATTAAAACATTAGCGTGTAGCCTTCTAATAATTTTCATTTAAGTAAACATAGCATTCAAAAGAGCAAATGAAAAGTTAGTAATAAAATGAAAAGCAAAAAAAAAAAAAACATCAGTTACCAGAACCATTGCAGGGTTATTGCACTTACACTGCAAAACTTATAGATGTATTTTGACATATTAGATTTTTTTTTTTGTCCCATCCACTGCTATGGTTATCACAGTGTAAAACTAGTGCTGGGCGATATACAGATTCATCCGGTATACTGGTCTCAATTTTAATGCATGTTGTTCCAGGCATCACACTATCACTGTAGCTGAATAAACAGAAGATTGAAATGCTTTGATTGATTAAACATGACTAAGAAACACACGACTATGATGATATATGGTTTATCTGAGTTCTTCAAGCCTTCTCGGGTATTTTCATGATGATAAAGTAAATTTATAATGCAATGCTAATCATGATAGCCTTTATCACTGTATAGAATACTATGAAACAATATGTTGTGTCTTATTCTGTGTGAGAAGCCACATCAACTCACAGAAAGATGTTATGAAGTGAGTTTGGAGTAAAAACATGTTATTAAATGTAGTCTTTTGTTGGACAAGAGGTTCATATGCTTCTCATGTTTGGAAAGATGCATGTTGCTTTTTTGAGATGCATGTTATATGTAAAGATGTGCCGATTGAAATTTTCTTGGCCAACTTCCTTTTTTTTTTTTTTTTTTTTTTTTTTTTTTAAATTAGTGTGACTTGTACTATATACTATACTATATACTATAGTTGACGGCCAGTGTTGGTTAAGTTACTTCAAAAAAGTAAGTAATTACTAATTACATCATCACTGTTGTATTTTTCTAATTACTCTGTCTGAAATGCTGCGTCCCAATTCGACTACTTATACTACGTCCTAAAAGTATGTTCTGTTTTTGTGAAGAAAATGTACATACTTTTGAGTGTGTTTTTAACGGACGTTTTGTCGCTTAGTTATGCAATCTGTAACTGTTTAAATTGCCCTGTCAATCATCTTGTCACAGTTAAAATCCTCCACATTAAATTTAATTTAATTTCCTACCATTTCGGAAAGAAATGTAGTCACACGTTGATCTGCCAGTCATGGGTCTTTCATGCGGAGAACTCTCCTCATCTTTGCATAATGATGCATTTAAAAGTTAATGACCGAACACATCGTAATAAAAGTTCACAATGCTGTTGCAGATGAAATATAATGTGGATAACATTTAATAAATATCTTTTCGCCAGGTTAGATACTGATTATTAATCACTCAAACCTCTTTATCTTAACCGCTCTGCTTAACCATCAGTCTCGCACATCCGTCATGTTTGTAGTTTTTTTAACACTTTTTATTCGTATTTGTAGTTCTAATCGAATCCTTGTCCACAGCGCAATGGGTTCTGGGCAATATTAGCCATTAGAGTGTGCAGAGATCTGCACTTCTTCCGGATTCTAACCGGAAAAAGTGGACCATCTGGGTATCTTTGGAATACTCATTTCAACATACTATGATTTGGGACGCACTAGTTCTAATTTCGAATACTATTTAGGACGGATAGTATGCAAATTGGGACGCAGCATAATGTTCCAAATGCCATGTAGACTGGAATCATGAAACGATCGAACTTAACGCCCATTCACACCAAAAATGATAACTATAATGCTAACTATATTAACGTCAACACCGGCAGACAGTATCATTTGCTTACTGTTTTTACTGTTTACTATTGTAACTGTTCACTGCAGTTATTTCGTCTGCCGCTTTTAATAGCTCTTTAAAGCAGGATGGATTCTGATTGGCTGTCAATGCTTTTATCGTTCATCATCCGCAAAAAGCTGCAATTTCAGTTTTCAAACAGAGATGGTGACAAAGAGGCAAAACTTACAGACTGCAGCTTTAAATAGTACACTTGCCAAAACAATAAATTACAAAAGTTTTTATATTCTATGTTATCCTGACAGTAAAAATAAATCACTATAAACTTATATAAAGTTCCAGTCATGAAGAGGATAAAAAAATACTGTGATATACCGTGAAACTGCCAGAATCTTAAAAAACAGATTTTTGATCATACCACCCAACACAACGCAATTTCCGATCCAGTCCAGCATTTTAATGCTGTTGTCATTACCAAAACTTTGTAGTGTGTAATTAGCAGTATAAACAATAAAAATTGTATTTAAATTATGAATATCTTACGCCACCTTCTTGTATCACTACCTACTGGTATTCTTATATTTACTAAGACCGCTTCTGTGTGATTGGCTGTCTGTTGTATGGGTTTGTTTCAGCTTGAGTGTGTCAGCGTAGGTTGCATGACTGTGGTCTTCAGGCAGAAATCGTCGTAAAAAGAAGTGGGATCGAGTGACAAACCGTTGAGCCATCTGTCGCTGGCACTCAGAGGGACGTGACGAATTAGAGTTACTCAACGCGTGTCAGACAGAGAAGACATGCATACAAAGAGTAATTGTGTAAGCTCAACAGAGAAAACAGCAAGACATGCTTGTTGAGCGTCTGTGAAAACTAACGCCTTCTCTTTCTCACTAGATCCCTTTGAAATTAATTACTTAAGATTGATCCAGTCACAAGGGGAAACTAAATGCCTCTTTAACAGGCCAGAAAAATAATTTGAAATTATATATTAGCTGCTTCCAAAATTAAGTGCCACACCTGCCAATATCAGGTCAATTGTGAAAATGTACTGGCTATAAATATTATTCACAAGCCATACAATTGTATTTTGTGTCATTTGCTTATTATTGAAGTTGATATTTATGTATAATTTGTCTGTGGCAATGCAATTATTATTATTATTATTTTTATTTATTTTGTATTTTTTCCCCAATTGCATATTTGTGACAAACAGTTCATTGAGTCGTGCCATCTCTGGCAAAACATTGAGACCCATTGTGATTTTTTTCTTTCTTCTTCCCCCCTCATATTTTAGTGGTTAAATATGAGAAGTATCTCTCATATGTCATCTCACTTACATTATTCAGTTTAAATTGACACAACCTATTATGTTATACTGTACAATTGTGTAAAACTGGTACAATTACTGGCAAAATGGTGAGTAAATACAATGGTAAAGGCCCATTTTCACTCTCATTTGGCAGGCAGTGCAGTTTATGTTTGACGGTTGGTTGGTTGGTTGCATGCAGTTGTTTGCAGTGTATCAGTAGATTGTGCTTGTTATGCATATTTTAGTTCAAATTATATTTGTCACATGTTGCATTGTCAGAGGTACTTGTGTAAAACTGGGGCAAAAACACCAAGAAATACATTTTCTTAATTTAGCTGCTTCTGATTTGGACATCAGGGTGGGACTCTGGGGATTTATTAAAGTGTTAGGCAAGATCGTAAAAGACGTGCATTCTGGGAAAGAGTCCTGTATGAAGGGGAATACTTCTACAGAATGGCTCAAGTCTGTGTCGCTCAGCAGCTGCTGGAGTGTTTGACAGCTGTACGGTTGTGTGTGTGTGTGTGTGTGTGTGCTGAATACACTGAAGTTACTTAATAGGAGTTTTGTTCTGCTTTAGCTGAGCTGTAATAGGGGGAATGATATCACAGAATTTGAATAACCACAGCACTTTCTTTTTCTGCCTGATAGTAATTCTTTTCTTTCTTTTTTTCTGGAAGCTGAAAGAGCCAAGCACAAAATGTCTTTTGCCGTTAAAAGTTTTAGCTTTTTTTAGAGGTTTCTATTATTAAGGGAATAGCTCTGATAACTAAAATTAAATTAAAAGACAAGTATATGTGGGATTTTTTTTTTTTCCTTTTTTTTTTTTTTTTTTTTCTCTTCTCTCTCAGTATTAGATATCAAATTTGGTTTTCAACCATAACATACACAATTATTATATTATATAATTACTGTATTGTTCCAAATATAAGATTACAAGATGATCCCCCATTTTTTTCAAGAAGTACATTTTGAAGACCTAATCTTGTATTTTATAAAGATAATTTTTGCATATTGCATATTTTTCATATTTTCATTTTTGTATTGAAAGTATGGTAAATGCTGGTAAAATGTACCAATGATCACATTTAAAAATAAACACTTTTTGGCATGATAAAAATAACCTGTAGCCCATCTGAATTACATAACAATTAGACTATCCATCTCATAGTGAAAACCATGTAGCCTATCAATTTCATTAACAGTAGCGAAATCTTATTGTAGTTGAAATCTGGGTACAATCTTACATTTTAAAATCCCGTCAGCGAGGCACGGAAACATGAGTCACGTGGCTCTTAGACGTTAAGCTTTTCTTTTTGACTGTCTTTGGCCCTGTCCCAAATGGCACTCTAAACACTCGCGGTCTTCCTCCGAGTCCGCACTTTCGTGACTTAATGCAACTTTGACTGTTGGGAAGAAGTCTGCTGCGGAGCTTAAACCAATGCAGGCTTGGCGAAAGTGTGCATCGAGGGCGCATATCGGCCGCAAAGGGGGCGCTCAAGCACCCTTCTGAATCCTAAAATGACAAATGGGACACCCTACGATCTCATGGACTTAACGGACATGCATGCGGCAGCCATTGTAAGTCCACAAGACCAAAGGTGCATAGAAGTGTGCCATTTGGGACAGGGTCTTTTTGTGCTCGTGATCCTCTAACGTTACACTCTGACACACCGTATTTCTTGGCACACTTGTTTTGCGCGTATTTGGCGCCACCTATTGTTGCGGGTGTATTATTGACATGTAAAAGTATAGACCCTGAATATCAATTTTCAGATGTATTTCTAAGAAAAAAAACCAATGTCTTACTTGGAACAATACGGTAGCTTATATATTATGACGACAATTCACTTGTAGCATGTCAAACTTTTAAATGCCGTTTATTATTTATCTAAAACAAAATAGTCTTGCCTTGATAATATTGTATAATATCGTATCACTTATCAATATAGTTATGGACTTATTGGTATTATTTCAAAATCAGCACATTCCTATAAAGGTATTGACAGTGAGTATTACCAAACACTATGGATATAGAAGCTCCTACCACTTATGAATGAGCGAAACTGCAACGTGCAATATGGCAGAATACGTCCCGCCTTCTAAATAAAAGAGCCAATCGCTGATTGATAAAGTCTTTGGGTCGCTGCAGCTGCTGTTAGATGCTCCATTTCCCATAGAAACCTGAGACTCACTTAAGACTGCACATGCGAATTGGCTCGCCTAGCCTGAAAAATAAACTTTTTAATGCTATTTGAGCATAAGAAATAACATTTATGGAAATATGTTTGAAATATGTTATTTAATTGTGAGTTCACCTAGCAGTTTTTAAATTTTCAAATTCACCAATTTAAATAGATAGGACTTGGTCTTGGATGCCCGAAATAGCTGACCAGAGGCATTGCAAATATGGCTCCAGAGTGAACAGACTTTCCTTGAAAGGGAATTTGGTATTACTGAATAATCAATATTGTAAAGAGGGATAAAGTGTTTGAGATAGTAAGTGGGAAGCGAGTGATTGGTCAAGAGGGTCAGCTGATGCAGTAATGATACTGAAGTGGAGCAAGATGCTGCTTGTTGACCGTAGAGCAGGAGCTGATGTTAAGCCCACTCAGACCTTGTAGAGCCTCTCTGAAATAAAGCCCTGAACTCTTCAGTCTGAGCCCATGAGGTTCTTAATCTCACTGTGAGCTTCATGTGTTCTCACTAATCAGATTTCCTCCTGTCAGTTGTCGGTATCGCAGTGCTCGTCTCGTGCCTGTGTGGAAGGTGGTTGACAAGTCGGCTATCTGCACTAAAAAGTGTGCTAATCGAGTAATTAGCATACTAATATGGTGTCCTCACCAGGCATGCTGCAATGAAGTGTCAAGCAGTAAATCTCTGCTGTGTTAAAGGATTAGTTCACTTTCAAATGAAACTTAGCCCAAGCTTTACTCACCCTCAAGCCATCCTAGGTGTATATGACTTTCTTCTTTCTGATGAACACAATCAGAGAAATATTAATAAATATCCTGACGCATCCGAGCTTTATAATGGCAGTGAACAGGGGTCACGAGTACGAATTGAAGTGTCTCCATCCACATCCATCCATATCCATCCATCATAAATATATTCCACTCGGCTCTGGGGGGTTAATAAAGGCCTTCTTAAGCGAAGCAAAGGAAAATCCGTATTTAACAAGTTATAAAGTAAAATATCTAGCTTCTGCCAAACCGCCTTCCATATTCAAGTTACAAAGAAAGTGTAAACTGGCGCCGCATCAGTTAAGTTTTTTTTTTTTTTTTTTCCCCGTAAGTTGAATAGGGAAGCCGTAGGATGTAGCATAAGCTTTTTGAACTGTGAGAGTTTTACACTTTCTTCGTAACTTGAATATGGAAGGTGGTCTGGCGGAAGCTAGATATTTTACTTCATAACTTGTTAAATATGGATTTTTTTTTTTTTTTATACAAATGCATCGCTTAACTTGAGAAGGCCTTTATTAACCGGAGCCATGTGGAGTACGTTTATGATGGATGGATATGGACGGAGACACTTTCTTCAGCTCATACTCGTTGATCCTGTTTCACTGCCATTATAATGCTCAGATGCATCAGGATATTTATTAATATACCTCAGATTGTGTTCATCAGAAAGAAGAAAGTCATATACACCTAGGATGGCTTGAGGGTGAGTAAAGCTTGGGCTAATTTTCATTTGAAAGTGAACTAATCCTTTAAGGGTCATTCATACTGATGCTGATGTGCAGCTACAATGTCAAGTCAACAAAGTTTTTATTATGAAAGCTTCCGCTTGAAATGAGTTTTAGATCATTGTAAATTGTGCCTGCATATGAATTTCATTGCAAAGCTAAAATGTTGATAATATGTTTTTGAAATAATGAGCTTGATAATAAAGGAGTGCAAGGAAACTCCTTCAGTACGGTTTAAAAACAGGGCTCCAGTTTATTTATTATCCAGTTTATTCTCTGTTTATTATCCATTAGGGATGCACCGAAATTTCGGCTGCCGAAAATTATCGGTTGAAAATGGCATTCTCAGTTTTTGGTCGAAAGAGGAAAAAAGGTCAAAAATATGTTGCCCTGCCCCTCTGTGATCAGCGATCAGATTTCACTCCCATGCAGCATAGTTTGTAACTTAGCGAGCAGCTCCGCCTCTGAAGATGCACAACTTTGAAGCAACTGCTCAAATGTTCTGCTTCGTTTGTGCGCTGCGCTCTCCGCTCAATGTTCCGCTCTGTGTGTGCATTTTCTGCTCAGTGGCTCACGGCCCAAACACTCATGTACCACTCACACGAGCATGTTTCTGTTTGCAATAGCCCTACTGTACTGTAACATGGTGTGGTATAGCCACGCTGGGCAATGCTGGTAAAATGACGCTACCCTCTCGTTCACTGATCCACTGCCTGCTATCTGTTCATATGCTATCTGCTTAATAATAGCTTTGTAGGACTAGTTTTCAGCCAAGTGTATCCAGAAGTTTCGGTTTTGGCCAAAAATACTTCTCTCCATAGATTTCAGATCAAATGGATTTCTGACGTGGAAACCAGGAGAAACGGTGTGCCATGAACGAACAAGTTAGAGAAGGCATTTCAGTCCATTGGACATTGAAGGCATTGGACTTTTTTTTTTTTTTTGTTCACATTTTAAATGCAATTCTATCAAGAAAAAAAAAAACGCAATTTGATTTATTTTTTTATTTTTTTTCCAAAATCGTGCAGCCCTAGTTTATTGTTTGTTTCTTTAGATCAGCTTAATATACAGTTATTTCTAGTGTCACTATTCATTAGTAGTTTTTTCTCTTTTATGTAACAGAGCCCTTTCATTTCCTTTGCCAATAATAAACCAGCTGCAAAGTGAGAAATTGGCAAAGAAGTGATGTTTCAGGAGTTGATGTCATATTGCTGGAGGTTTACAGATTGTGTACGCTGAAAATAAAGTGCCTTCTAGTAATTCTGTGGGGTTTTCGCTTTGGGAGGGGTGCGTTTTAGTCAAGCTAATCTGATGTGGCTCAGGTCCAATGGGTATTTCTCACAGGAAGACACTTCCCTTTAAGGGACTGTTATTTTAAGATGTTTGCACTGTGTTTCTCATTTCCGTTTCTTGCTTTATTTCGTGCTTTTGTGTTCTGGACACTGTGGTGTTTACACATGACTTGTGCCCAGCTCAGTTGATAATGATATTCTGCTCTGATTTGTTAATCAAGTTGCTAATTAGTGATTGCTGGCCTTTTTGAGATTTATTTGGGGGTAATTGTGTCTTTTATATATTATTTATTTTCTCAGTTTCATTTTAATTTATATATCAATATTAAATTGACCATTATGAGGAGGACTGGTCTTCTGATGTAATACACTAGCTTTGCATGAGAAGCTGAAATTTAAGTCATTATTCACTGATAATGTTGTCTTGTAACCTGCTGTAACATTGACACTCATGTGAATGTTGTAATGCCCTCCAGAGGCAGGTTGAGACCTTAATTGGCTCTGGTTGAGATGGATGGTGTAATCCTGCTGGTTTATTCAGAGAGGAGCGTGAGAGAGACGCACAGTAGTGATACTCGTTTAGGTTTTGATGCTTGATTTTTGCCTTAATCTTGAGTATATCGCTTTAAAATACAGCATTATGTACAAAATTCAAATACATTTTGTGGTCTGCACCGACTCGCATGTTATCCGCTCTGTGCAATCGTGTCTCTGGACTGGAGCTGACTGTGCTCACACTAACATGAAACCACACTTCATTCGCCCCAATGGAAATTATGTTTACACGTCTTAATCATTCCATATCCCCTATATAGTGCACTATGTGCCATTCACCATGTAGAAAATAGTAATTGTGTGAACAAGAGACCAATTTCAGCCAAAGTTTCAGCTTCTATTTATAATGTAGAGGGGTGGGACTAGCTTATAGATAAGATTAAGGCTAACATGTTCATACTAAAAGCCATTTGATTTCATGGCAACTTTAATTTGAATTATTAATTTATTTATTTTTTTAAATGGTTTGAATGAATGATTCAATGACTCGCTTGTTTCATTACTGGAAGAATCAGCTTTGTAAACAAATCTTTTAAATGAATGATTCAATGACAAATATGTTTTTTTTTTTTTAAAGTCACTTCTCGCCACCTACTGGTGTAATGATGTAATCGGTACAATCGTTATTTGAAGTATCAGGTTAATTTCAAAAGGTGATTTGTTTTTACAGTGTTAGAATGTAATGTGATTTTAACCCTTTTTTGCACTTAATATATAGCATTGTGATGTTTATGAAAGCACTCTTCAGTTTGTTTAGCAGTGTGTTTCAGAGTGTTATCCTAGAGCAAGTTTTTGTCAGATGAACTCATAAAAGGGGGTACTTCAGTTGCATATTTTAAGTTAAAGGGTTAGTTTACCCAAAAATGAAAATTCTGTCATTAATTACTCACCCTCATGTCGTTTCACACCCGTAAGACCTTCATTCACCTTCAGAACACGAAGATATTTTTGATGAAATACAATTTTTTTTTTATTTATTTATTTTTTATCCAGCATTCTGATGCAGAACCTGGAAGCGCTGAATGTTAACGGCTTATGAAAATGACACAGAAGAGAAGAAATTGTTGAATAAAGTCGTTATTTTTGTTTTGTTTTTGTGCACAAAAAGTATTCTCGTCACTTCATAACATTAAGGTTGAACGTAATGTTATGCACTGTAGTCACGTTGACTGTTTTAACTATGTAATACCTAGACTTTGAATGAAGGTAATTATGTTGCTTTCTATGGGGGATTAAAAAAAAAAAAAAAAAAAAAACTTGGATTTTATCAAATGATGGACACAATGATGGTTAATGGTCACATGACAAGCAGGGGAAAAAATGTTTTATTTTGATTGCTTTATTTTAAAATTATTTATTTTAATTTTGCATTTTTAGGATTTCAGTGATTATTTTAAAGTGTTTCCTTCTTTTAACGTCACAAATCCTCAGTAGTTCCCTCGTGAACCCTTCAGGTGTTTACAAATAATTTTTGTTTTTATGCATTTATGCAAATATTGAATGTAATGTTTGTTTTGTAACATCTTTAATTTTTAGTTTACACCAGATCATCTCGCACAAAGTACCTCATTCATTTATTTAAAGCTTTTTAATTTTCTTTATCTCTAGCTACGATTTAATGCGATTTTTGTCTCAACAAAGACCTTCTTGCAGCAAGTCAGATTTATTGAGCCAGTCAAGTTTGTGTGCAGTTGACATCTTTTCAACTCTTTCTCCAATGTTGTTAATGGAGGATTGTAACTCCTGTAGAGTTGCCTTAGGCCTCTCTTGTTCCTCTTTTCTCTAACTGCAACACCCAAAGGGCCGGGTGATTTTGGGCAGGTGCATAACTCACATTTGTCACCTGTAATTATAGCCTCAGAGAGCTTTTAAAGTGTATTCATTGCTTTGAAAAGTTCCTAACGTTCCATCGTTTTTAGAATGTTCCTGAAATAAATTGAAACAAAAATTTTTCACAATACGTGTTAAACTAGAATAGATTCATTCCGGATTCATTTTTTACTACTGACATTATCAGAAGATAAAACTTGTAAATATGAGCAGCTATAATCCACAGGTTGTATCACATGTGACTTTTATGCAAACCTGTAGCATTTGAAAATCTTATATCTGAATTTACATGTTTTTCCCCCCCCTCTTCAGTTCAAGTTACTCATCTGCAGCCCTTGAGTTTGAGAAGGAGCACAAAATCAATCCCGTGTACGACTCGCCCAGAATGTCACGGCGTAGTTTGAGACTACAGACCAGCAGTGGTTTCTATGGTGACAACAGCCTCACTGAGCTCGCTGGGAATCACAGTGTCAGCTCCTACAAGCGGACCAGCACCACCACCACCAGCGGCGGCAGCAGCGTCAGCAGGTCAGATCTTCATCTCTCTGTCAGTTTAAGATAACAAACCAAGTGTGCAACATTACTTGTTATCAGTAAACCCGCACAGCCTCATGCCAGCACATCTACGTGAGGTGAGACGCATGTTTAGGACAAAATTGTCCTTGCTCTGTTTTTGCCATCATATGTGGCAATTAAATCCATTTATCTTATTACTGTGGATATCTTCGCTTAAAGGGAAGGAGGTTAATCTTAAAATGTATCATTATTTGCGTTGAATTCTGCAGCGATAGATTTGAGAAATATACAAGTGGTGACAGTCAGCATTGCAACTTAGTAAGAGAGGTTGTCCTGCAATGACTGGCATGTTTGTGCTTGAGTAAAATGAATGACATAGTGAAAATACCATATTTCCAACCTCTCAGAAATTCCCCAAAAAGATATAGGTTTGTGCGATCAGCCTGGCAGCAAATATTTTACATGACTTGCAACAAGTTCGTACAACTTACTTGCCAGGACTTAATTTTGTGTCAGTTAAATGACTCTTAAAATAAGTTTAAGCATTCAAAATGCGATGAAAATGCAAAAAAAAAATTCAAATGCGATGAAACACGACGGCTAAATTCAAATAATTAACAATGTTTTATTACAATATTGTTCTGTTTATAATGTAATGTAATATTACAGTCCCAATCATAGTTATTATTAGTTGTGCATTGCTGTTTGAGCTGCATGCACTGAAGCTGAAGATGATCACCGGCACGATTTACTACAGCGTTAATTCTTAACCAAATGCTTCCTATTGAGATAAATGAGTTAGGCCTACACAAAATAAACACAATATTACAACTTACATTTGCACAAAAATAGTCATGATGAAGGTGTAACTCTAGCTGTAAAATGGTCCCAAACATAACTCCGGCGCGCTCGCTTCATTTTTCCTCGTGTCTGCTTTACGTGTTTTATGGTTGAGCAGCACAAACACGCATGAACCTGCTTAATCAACGATCGATATGTTTTATTGATTAAATGTATTATCCACAATTAATCGATCGTCGAATAATCTTTCACATTCCTACTCCAAACAAACATATAAATCTCCACCACGATCTGTTAAAAGAAACCATCCACTTGTTTCCTTCTGAAGTCTGTAGAGACTCAAACGAGCTGTTAAAACTGGACACGTCAAAGCGAACGTTCTTTCACTCTTCCATTTGTCCTGTTGTCGGCAGACTCAAGTGCGTGGAGTATATTCGAAATTAAACGTGCATATACTGTATCCAGCGTGGACACCATCAGTGATTATAATGGGTTTCTATTTGCTTTTGATGCGACACTTACATCCAGTGTTTTCAAATGTCAGCTGTTAAGCGAATGAACAGCAATGGACGGGGCCTGTGGTGCGATGAAGTATAACTATTCGTCAATGTCTTGCTCTGGAGGCAGGCATATGCAAATGTGTTTGCCCATGTGACGTCACCGATCACCCAATATCAAAACGAGCCATTTTTGGAGCTTCATTAAATTAATGCTTTGTTTATAATGAGGAGGTTGTTTTAAGCTATGAGACTTGCAGGATGTTTAAATGGTGCCAAGACCTCTTATGTCTAAAGATCAAGGCAAATTTGGCAATATTTCCATATGCCACATAAGAAAAAAATGCACAAATTTAAATAACTAAGTGGCAGCAACAAATTACTATGTGTAGGTTGTAATAGAAGTGCATAGTGATACTCACTTCCAAAAGTAATTGACCCACTGTATTTTTTTTCCCCACAGGTCTGTGCGGAGCAGGAGGCAGCAGCAGGGGTCGTCCATGTACGAGTCTCGGAGCGTGACTCAGACTCCACAGAAAGATCAGGGCACTTCAGACCTGAGCTTCATCAGTACAGCCAGTGACGCGTCTCTGATCTCCAATCTGCTGGATCAGTCCACGCTCAGACATAGCTCCACCATACACACATACTCTGGTCAGTGGCCTTTCATGAGTCAACATGAAGTCAAAACTGAAAAACCCATTTACACTTTTAATTCATGTTCCTGGTCTTATTGTGTACGAAATCAGCACTGCTTATTATTTCTAAAGTTTGTCTTTGAAATATTTCATTAAAACTGGCAAAATGTGAAATGTAATTGTTGTCATTTTAGGCAAATGTCACACTGTAGCTATTGCTTATTTAGGCCTAACTATATAAACTATGAAACTATGCATAAACTTTTGTAGGAAGTTCAAGATTTTGTTTAAGTAAGCAGAGTAAACAACTCTGCTAGGCCAGGTCAAGCCAAGTTATCATCTGTCCTGTTTCTTACATCAGTTTTAAAGGGGTTCTTGATTAGGATTTAACTTTTTTAACTTTAGTTAGTATGTAATGTTGCTGTTTGAGTATAAAGAACGTCTGCAAATTTACGACGCTCAAAGTTCAGTGCAAAGGGAGATATTATCTTTTACGGAAATTGCTTTTTAAGATCTACAACAAACGGCTAGTAGGGACTACACTGAGCTTGTTCCCGGGTTGGTGACATCACAAACCCCAAAATTTACATAAACCCTGTCCCCGGGAACACAAAACAAAGGGTGTGAGGCCGTGTTTGGATGCTTTAGAGAAGAGAAAGAGTTGTTGAAGTAGAGTGTTGCAGTCATTTTACACCAGACTGCTTCACAAACGAGGGTCAATTCAATGCTGGATTTGCACAAAAGATTAACATGACAGCACATGCTAGTCGATGAGTTAAATCAACTCCACAGCAACTACATAAATTTATCCACTAACCGTTCAGAAACGTCCAGATGCATTCTATAAATTGTAACTTCTTCCTGAGTCTCTCCATCAGTGTCTGACTCCGGTTTGAACAATGTAAGGCTGAACACAGTTACTGACAATCGTCATTTTGGCTGCATGAGATTCTCCAGCTTTGTTGTTGTTGAGCAACCGAAGCATGAGCTGTTAAAGCTCCGCCCTCTTCTGGAAAGTGGGCCGGGAGCAGCAGCTCATTTGCATTTAAAGGGACACCCATAAAAACAGCGTGAGCTCTCTTCTGGGAACAAACACGTCACAATATTCCTTATTTACATAATTCCTGCACTAGGCATATGCAAAATAAAGGGGCGGAGCCTTGTTGAGTTTGTTAGTAGTGACATCTCCAAAACACGCTTGAAGAGGTCGACCAATCACTACACACTGGTCTAGCTGACCAATCAGAGCACATTGTTTTTCAGAAAGAGGGACTTTATAGAGACAGGAACTAAACATAGCGTTACTGACAGACTGCGAAGAGAGGAGCTGCAATAATGGAGAATATGTGAAAAATAATGTTTTTTTGGAACATTCAAGCATGAAAACCTATTATAGTAGACCCAAGAACAAAATCAACACTTTGTAAAAGGGCAGAATATGGCCTCTTTAACAGTGTGCTTTGACTCTTTTTATTAACTTATTTGGTATTTTTCCTAATGTTGTGTTCAGCACAGAGAAGAAGAACTGCTCAGAGCTCTCTGTTGGAGAATGGAGATGCCAGTAAAACGGAGGCGCACGCTAATCTGGCTAACGGGTTTATCTGTAAGGACTGCTCGTTCCATGCAGATGGGAAGGAGGAAGAAACGGCATATACTTTATCGTACTCCAAGTCTTCAGCATATCAGACAGCTGCAGATGCCACTATGACCACCTCTCTCAACAGTGTTGATCAGACAGGTGAGGACATCATTTAGTCAATTGTTATACATATTGAGCATCTTTATTTCTGGTTCAGCATAAATATTTGAAGTAGAGTTGTCAGAAGTACCGACTTCGGTTCCAAGTCGGTACTGAAATTTTTAAAAATGTGAGCGGATTTCTAAACACCTCATCAGATATGTCAGTGATTGGCTACAATGATCAACGCTTCAAATGCAAACGCTTCCGTGTGTTGATCATTGCAGCCAATCACAGACATGGTGAGCCGTGAACACAATGGCCAATCAGGTGTTTACGAATCCAGTCAACAGCGGATTTTCAAAAGCACATTTTTAAAATTTAAGTACCGACTGGTACCAAAGTCAGTACTTTTGGCAACTCTAATTTGAAGTAGACTAATAAACAAGTCACCTTAAATGTATTAGGATATAATCTCCCTTTTTCCATTTTTAAATTTTTCAAATTGCATTATGTGCAATTCTGTTTTAATACTATGGGTTTTATATATATACATTCTATAAAAATGCAATTTCATGCCCGCTTGCTTTTTTTAAATAAAGTGAAATGCATGCAGGGATTTTAGGTGGGCGGAGGCTGATTTTTATCGTACGTGTGTTTCAGCTCATGACAGCTACTGTGGCAGTGTGAACGTGCGGGATCTGGCGACCGCAGACAGCCATCTCAATCTCAACGGGTCCCTCTGTAAGTACACACAGGATGTGTAAACAGTCCTTCAGGCAGTTACAGCGGCTAACAACAACAAAAAAAACTACTGCAAATAATATATAACATAACATATAATGTGGACTTTTGTGTGAAAATTTTTCAGCAGCGAAAGGGCATCAACAGAAGTTTCACTCTTTCTAAACCTCTGAGTAGAGTTGATGTTCATGTTTGTGGCTCCTGAGCTCCAGGATTTTTGAGCGGTTATTTGTTTTTGTACGGCTAGTTTAAGGGCAGAACCTAAGCCTGATGGTCAACAGAGCATGTGATGGTCCTTCCTGAATAAGTAAAGAATGTCATATTATTCTCTGTGTTGTCAAACAGAGTGGCAATGGACATACCTACAAACTTAAGTTACCAGACACTCTTTATTTGGCTTTCCTGTCTTTACATCTTAGAGTTTTTTTATTATTTACATGATGTACATTATATTTTCAGTAGTTTTCAGTCATTTGAATGTATTATTTTATAGACTGATATTTTGACGCACACTACCATTCGATACTTTAGGGTCAGTAAGATTTTTTTTTTTTTTAAGTTTTTGAAAGAAGCCTCTTTTATTTAATCAAAAATACAGTAATATTATTAAATAATATTACAATTAAAAAATAAACTTTAATATATTTTAAAATACATGATCCTTCAGAAATCATTCTATTATGCTGATTTGGTGCTCAAAAATGATTTATTATTATTATCATCAAAGTTGAAAACAGTTGTGCTGCTTCATATTTTTGTGGAAATCATAATGCATTTTTTCAGGATTCTTTGATGAACAAAAAGTTTAAAGGATTAGTTCACTTCAGAATTAAAATTTCCTGATAATTTACTCACCCCCATGTTATCTAAGATGTTCATGTCTTTCTTTCTTCAGTCGAAAAGAAATGAAGGTTTTTAAGAAAAACATTCCAGGATTTTTCTCCATATAGTGGACTTCAACAGTTACCAACAGGTTGAAGGTCCAAACTGCAGTTTCAATGCAGCTTCAAAGGGCTCTACATGATCCCAGACGAGGAATAAGGGTCTTATTGAAACGATCGGTTGTTTAAAAAAATAAATAAATAAATAATAAAAATGTATATACTATTTAACCACAAATGCTCGTCTTGCACTAGCTCTGAGATGCGCCACGTGTTACGTAATCACGTTGGAAAGGTCACGCGTGATGTAGGTGGAAGTACCGTGGTAGGGTGAAAAACATTTAATTTTCTCCTCCAACTTCAAAATAGTCAGACATTGTTGTTGTTTTTTTTGTTTTTTTTTAAAGAGCATTTGACTTGGTCTTTGCACGTTCACTTTGTAGACACTGGATCGGTACTTCCATGCACGTCCATGTGACCTTTCCACATTACGTAATGTGTGGCGCATCGCAGAGCTAGTGCAAGATGAGCATTGGTGGTGAAAGTATATAATTTTTTTTTTTTTTTTTTTTTTTTTTTTAGAAAATGACAGATCGTTTCACTAGATAAGACTCTTATTCCTCGTCTGGTATCATGTAGAGCCCTTTGAAGCTGTACTGAAACTGAAATTTGGACCTTCAACCCATTGGTAGCCATTGAAGTCCACTATATGGAGAAAAATCCTGGAATGTTTTCCTTAAAAACCTTAATTTCTTTTTTGACTGAAGAAAGAAAGACATGAACATCTTAGATAACATGGGGGTGAGTAATTTATCAGGACATTTTGAAGTGAAATAATCCTTTAAAAGAACAGCATTATGTGAAATGGAAATCTTTTGTAACATTATAAATGTCTTTACTGTCACTTCTTTCAAATTTTACTGACCCCAAAAGGTAGTGCATCACTTTGAATGTATTATTTTATAAATGTATATTCTAGACTTTATTCATACAAGCTATATTTCTTTCCATGTATGTATTTTCACTGAGTTTTATCTGTGATGTTGATGTCGTCACTGCTGACTTACAGGCGATGACTGCAAAGGGAAGCAGCACATGGAAACACACATGGAGCATAAGCGCTATTCCTACACCCGCCACGTATTCACAGCCTTGTGGGCCCTTGTTTCTTACACAGGTTATACACCTTTAGATCTTTACACACCTTCCTAGTAAACATCGACTTCAGTGTCTCTTTCCAGGAGAGAAGTTTTTTTTGTTTTTGTTTTTTTTTCCTATAAGCTTTCATGACATTACTTGTGTTTTCTATCCATTTCTTTCCTGAAGACTTCACTAAGGTGTAATGAAATTTGGTTGAAAGATATATTGGATAGCAGGATGTTGTCTGATCGTCTTCTGTTTTAATGGCACACTCTCAGGTTATGGTCTTCTGAGGGTTTGCCGAAGCTTCGGCTCTGCCGGTGCGTTCGTGACTCGGAAGCTGAAGTCCGTTCTGTGGTTGGCAGTGTGTTCCCCAGGTCGATATAATTCAGACTCCAGCATGCTCGTATTTCTCTCTCACTTCCTTCTCTCTCTCACATCAGTTTTTGGCTTATTAGACTTCCACAGTATTTGATCAGTTTTCAAGCACAGTGAACCAACATTACTTCTTTCTGAAGACTGAATTCATTTTAACCACTTCCTTTCTTAACTTTTCAGCGCTGGTGATTTGAGTGCACCCATCTCTGTATCTGATTCTTTGACTAATGATTCTCTTCCCTAAATCATTTAAATCTGTCAATGTGTTACATGGACTGACTTTCACTCCATATAACTTCCTCATCTGCTCTTACACGTGCTCTGAACAGGGAAAGCAGCGACTGGCGCCTTCTGGTGGCTGGGAACAGGATGGTATCAGCTGGTGGCACTCATGTCTCTGATCAACGTCTTTCTTCTCACCAGGTTAAAGTTAAAAGTGTTTAATTCTATATATAAATATTGTGATTTTCCTTCTTTTTTTAATACACTCTAGTCAAGTCACCTTTAGTTTTATAGCGCTTTATACAATAGAAATTGTTTCAAAGTAGCTTCACAGTAATAAATAGGAAATTAACAGAATTAATGATACAAACTTCATCAAATATGAGACAAGCTCTAAAAAGATAATGGTGTCCTTATTCAGCTCAACGTTGATCCAGTTCAGTTCAATAACAGAGTTGATGTTGCAAAATTCATCAATTTTGGAAAAAAAATCTGATTGAGCTATAAACAGAAGTCATTTTCCAGCTAAATTCAGTTCAACTTTGTGTAAGTGTAAGTGCAGTCAAATCAAATGTATTGCAGGATATTACACTCTAATCATGTCATGAGCTGTTCTCTTTGGTCAGGATGTAAATATTGTCACACATATTGTGTGCATTGCTGGGTAGTAACTGATTACATGTAATCAGATTCAAAAAATTAAGTACTTGTAATTTGATTATATTACATTTTAAAATACTTGTAATCAGACTACAGTTACTTTTTATTGATTACGTTATTTCCACAATGGCAGTACATTTTTCATAATTCATTGATTCTCCCGACTACTTACTTTTTTTTTTTTTTTTCTCCTTCTTTCTAAAAAAAAAAAAAAAAAAAAAAAAAAAGCCTTCCAGGTTTTTGACCAGCCACTAGTCATGTGAATATCACTGAAAACTGAGACCCACAGAGCAGTTGATCACTGGATTTACAGAAATCATTTGTCTTATAAGTATTTTCTCAACATTGCAGCATTGCATATCTAATCATTTTTTTTATGCTTTAATTGCATAATAACTTTTCATTAAACTCTTGAGCCCCAGTTTGGGAAACTCTAACATAATGTAGTATTTGATACACTTCATGTTGTTAACAAAGAATGGAATATATTTTATTTTTCTTTGTATATTTATCAAAATGGTACAAGATAATCCTATTCAAATCAATGTAATAAATGAGTTTAGTCAAAGTAATCTAAAACTAGTCCGATTACATTACCTTAAATGTGTCGTGTAATGGATTATGTTACTAACTACAATTTTTGTCATGTAATTTGGAATCAGTAACTGATTACAGTTTGTAAGTAATCTACCCAGCTCTGCTTGTGTGCATATGATAAATGCTCTTTTTGACAGTATTTTTCTCTCTTTCTCTGTTAGGTGTCTGCCCAAACTACTGAAGCTTCTTTTGTTTCTGCTACCCTTCCTGCTGCTGTTCGGTGAGATTTGTATTGGATTGATTTGTAATATTTTCGTTAAAGCAATTTAAATACTTAATGTTAAAGGAATAATACAATTTATTTAATTTAAGCATCTGTGACTTTGTATAAATATGAATATAAAGCACTTTTACAGTGATGTACCTAAGCATGTATTTTTGTTACATGCACTTACATCTTTAGTTTAAAAAAAAAAAAAAAACATCTTAAATAAATCTCTCAAATAAAATATTATAAAGTCTAAACTGTCCCTTTGAGGTGGAAATACTTTTCCAGGTGGAAGACCTTTTGCTTATATTACTAACTTGTATGTAGATAGTTTTCTCCATGAAAATAGTCCTTCACAGATATATTCACTCCCTTCCTGCTGACACCAAGCAAAAGTAACCGGATTTGCTTGTTTAACTGATACACAGATAAACACTACTGTTCAAAAGGTTTTTGTTTTTTTAGTTATTCAACAAAGATTAAATCAAATTAATTAAAAATGAAGATATTTATTAGGTTACAAAATATTCCTTTTTTCAAATAAATGCTGTTCTTTTATCATTCTAGTCATCAAAGATGAAAAAAAATTAAAAAGTATCACTGTTTCCACAAAGATATTAAGCAGCTCTAATGTTTTCAACATTGATAATGTTCAGAAATGTTTCTTGAGCAGCAGATCATCATATTAGAATGATTTCTGAAGGATCATGTGACACTGAAGACTGGAGTAATGATGCTGAAAATTCAGCTTTGATCACAGGAATATATTACATTTAACATATATTACAATAGAAAACAGTTATTTTAAATTTTAAGAATATTACTGTTTTTACTGTATTTTTGATCAAAAAAATATTTTTTTATTTGGTAAAATACTTTCTCCTATTTGAATCTGATATACACAGACAAGTTTTATTAAAGACAGTCATTGTTGTTGCAATTCCTTTTAGTGACACTAATGGCACAGAAACCGTTGTAATGATCCAGACATTCCTTCACAAAACCACTGGCACTAATAAACGGCCACACTTGAGCAATCATCTGTAGTTATACCCAGATGGTTTTGCTTATTCTCTCGATTGCTTTCACTTTTATCCAAGATTGCACAAACACACACATTCTCTCTCTCTCTTTCTTTCTTTCTTTCTTTCTCCCTCCTCAAGACGCTGATTTGAAGTTGTAGCCCTGTAATACCTTAGTAACTTAAAAATGAATGATCATATTCACAGAAGTGCCTTTAAAAACTATTACGATTGTGGTTTTGTACCAAAAAGTCCATAAACTCCTTATACGAGCTTTTGAACAAAGACTATGTGATATTTAGAGATCCTGTCTCTAAGGTTTCCCTCTTCTCTCTGTTTATAGGATTATGGTATCTTGGTCCACCCATCATTCTGTCCTTCCTGCCAGCTGTAAACCTCACAGAGTGGAAAACAGCAGTCACCTCTATCGCATCACTTCCTGCCCTCCTTTCTCTGCCATCTCTTCCTTCTTTACCTGCACTACCTTCTTTTACAAAAGAACCGCTAGTTAAAGAAGAACGCATCCCACCTCCAGCAATCTCACAGGTAACGAACCAGGACTGATCGGTATGGAATGATATCTAGAGTCAAATCTGATGTCTGATTCATTCAGCAAAAGTACATGATTTTACTCTAATTCTACTCTTCTCTGTCAGGCTGCTTCAGAGTCCATTAACAGCGAGCGTTTGGCTCGGCTCGAGCAGCGTGTGGCGTCACTGTGGGAAAGCGTCCAGCAGGGGGAGCTGAAAGCCAAGCAGCAACATGAGGAGGCCGTGGGTTTCGTTCAGGCCCTTCAGGACCAGATAAACACGCAAACAGACAAAGAGAACCTCGGCCTGTGGGTCTCACAGCTCCTCGAGCCCAAGTTCACTGCGCTCAAGGGAGAGATGGAGAGAGAGACTGTCAGCAGGGCGGAGGTGAGAATGAGTGCGCTTCCGTTTTACCCACCAGGTTTTGTACTCTCCTTCAGTGATGTTAAGATCTTTACTTATATTCACTTACATATAGGGCTGAAACGATTAGTCGACATTATCGACAACGTCGACAATAAAAAATTGTTGACAAATATTTTTGTTGTCGAATAGTCTTTTAATCTCGAATGACCTGTTTAATGGCCTGCAATAATGCGGTTTGACCAGTGGGGCGCTGTAGCGCAATACTGTAATGCAGCCCTCCCGGATCGAATCCGACACAGCACTTCGGAGTGCATAGTGCAAACAAAGTCGAATTCGTAAAATGTGGGAATTAAACATAACAAACATAACGTTTAACATAACTACAAAAAATGTTGTCATGCAAGGCCACCAACTCTCATTCAAACTCACTGTCCTCACACCACACGTCCATTTTCTCACGCAGTGAAAGATACATAGCAGAGCAAAGAGGACACAGACAACGCGCCAACAGATGAGACAGATCAGGTTACTTTTGATATAAAACAAAGTCTTGGCTTTTAAATTCTGTCAATTTTACTACGGGATTCAAACAATACGTGTGGTTTTGGCGTTCTTTAATGTGAGCTGTAGCACCTCAGGTCAAGCGGCACGTGAACCTATTATCTCTTTCCCTTTTCTGCTATTACAGCACGAAATAAACATGAATGAACTTCAAAAAGTATGTTGAAAGATACAGTACAACTTACTGAAATGAATCCATCTCTAATGTAATCACTTAATCAGAGTTTCTACCCCAGAAAGATGTCATTAAAACAAATTAAAACAAACATTGAAAACAAATGTCACCAAATGTTACATTTACCTCAGAAAAGCCATTCAATGACAATTATAAAAAAAGAAAAAAAATCTAGAGAGAAGCATTTTCAAAAGAATATGCACAATATTACATATTGCATATTTTTACTTATTAAAAAGTTCCCAGACTTAATAAAACACTGTACCAGTCATTTTAACAGAATTTTTTAACAAATTCATTAAAAATAAACTTTCAAAAGCTAAAGAGATTTCCTTGTTTTATTTATTAGTTAAAGTATAACTCAATATTTGAACTAATTGCTAGTTGAATAATCGAACAAAGCATACTGATTAAACAGTGCAATAATCGACGATTATCAAAATAATCGTTTGTTGCAGCCCTACTTACATACAGGGTTCAAAATGATCATTAAATGATCGATAAATATTTGGAAACATTTTTTATGGGGCGGTCATGGTTTTAATGATATTATCCACTGATTTTATCCAGAAATTTCATTATTAGATGTTTTACAATAACTATCTAGTATTAGGTTGTATATAGTTGTTGTTATGTTTAAGAAGTTTAACAGTATTTTTTTTTTTTTTTTTTTTTGCCTTAAATATTGCGTTTGAAGCAGATATATCTTGAAAAATAAATAAATAAAAATAAGTAAAAAAAATTTGGAAGCATATTATATGGTACTGTCCTGCTTTTAATGTTATTGTCCAACAATTTTATTCAGAAACATAATTATTAGGTGTTTTTCTTTAATTTTAAAATTTAAAATTTCTATCTTTCTAAGTGAAAGGTTTCATTTTTAGCTGTTTTTATAAAGTTAAGTTTAATTGTATAATTCCTTTTATTTTATTTTTATTTTATTTTTGCCATGATTATCTTTGAAGCTGATATGAGATCAATAAATAAGTGTTTTTTTGTTTTGTTTTTTTTTTTTTTTAATAAAGCATTTTTTATGGGACTATCCTGCTTTTAATGTTACTAGGTAACAGTTTTATTCAGAAACTTCATGTTTTTAAGAGAAGTTTTCCTGAGAAAATGTTTTACATTTCTATCAAATATTAAATGTTATTTTAATGTTTTTTTTTTTTTTTTTTTGAAAATGTTAAATTATTATTATTATTATTTTTTTATAAGCTTGAAATTTGAAGGTTTTAATAAATAAATAAATAAATATGCAAGTAAGAAAAAAGTTGGATTGGCATTTTGCTTGTTTTGCTGTTTATGTACATTACATGCCTTCCTCTGTCCCCAGTGGCTTTATTTTAGCCCACAACTGCTCTTCTGTCTTGTTAATGTATAGTTGTTTTGCTCTCACTGTGTTCCAGACTGAGGAACAGCGTGTGCAGCATCAGACGAGTCTTGAAGCTCGACTAGCTGAGCTGGAACTCCTGCTTCAGACCCTGAACTCTAGAACTGAGGTGAAACACACACTCTATTTACTGCAATTACAGTTGAGAGATTCTCTCATGTCCTTGGATTCAGAAATGATTCGCTTCTATTGCAACGTAATTATTCATCTCATTCATCTAATTGTGTCTCAATTCTCTTCTCAATCAAAGGAAATCCGTCTGACACAGCAGACTCCAGTACAGGCCCCTGTCAGGTACACATACTAAACAAATCTCCAGCAAATGTAGTTGTTTTGGGCACTTCCTGTCTCAGTATTAATGTCCGCTCTTGGCTTTTACTCTGCAGTGTTGGCGTATCTCAGGAGACGCATGCTGCTTTGCTCTCTGAGGTTCAGAGGTTGGAAGCGGAGCTGGGCCGCATCAGAGGAGACTTGCAAGGGGTGATGGGATGTCAAGGGAAATGTGACCGGCTTGACACCATACATGAAACGGTGTGTAGTGTTTATACGGAAGATAATGCACTTGTCCTGCTGCAGTTTTCACTTTATATATATATATATATATATATATATATATATATATATATATATATATATATATATATATATATATACTCTGATTTCTTCCCCAGGTGTCGGCACAGGTGAGAAAAGAGTTGTATGCTCTGTTGTACGGCCGTAACGAAGGTGAAACAGAGATTCCCGAGCCCTTGCTGCCGTGGCTGGCATCTCAGTACACACGCTCCTCTGACCTCACCGCAACCCTCATGACCCTGGAGCGCAGCATTCTGGGAAACCTGTCCCTTCAGCTGCAGGAGAGCAAACAGCAGCAGTCCTCCACTGAAACAATTACACAGACTGTCGCCCACACCGCCGGGGCTGCTGGAATGTCAGAGGAGGTACAACCGTCTAAAAAATAAACTGTTGGCTTGACAAAAAAAAAATTAATGCAACAGTTTGCATCAGTTTTTTTTTTTTTTTTTTTTTTAGTTCAACTTCAAATGAAATTGTGTTCAACCAACAAACAACATTGTTATATATTTAGTTCCTCAACTCAAACGCAAAACACGATTCTCTCTCGAATCTATTCTGAGCTTAGTTTTTAACAGCAGATGGCACTTTATGCTTTAGAAACAGCCGTACTCTGCTTGCTTCCAGTTCCTTTACATACACCACTTGAACCTAAAATAATCATTCATAAAGTTCGAAAAGGTTGAAGCGAATTACAAGGGCGTTTGCAGTGGGCTGTTTACATTGATCTCGCGTCATAAAAGCATTTTGAAGTGCAAGTACATAGCCTTTAAAATCTCTGAAATGATACCAACCGTGTTTCCTCTCAATCTCTCAGCAAGTCCAGCTGATTGTCCAGCGTGCGTTGAAGCTGTACTCCGAGGATCGCACCGGACAGGTGGACTACGCTCTGGAGTCTGGAGGTAAGCACATGTACAAAACACATACATATGAACATCACTGGCCTTTATAGACATTTTTCACAAGACTGACGTGTGTGCAGGTGGCAGTATTCTCAGCACACGCTGCTCTGAGACGTACGAGACAAAGACGGCATTGATGAGCCTGTTTGGAATCCCACTGTGGTACTTCTCACAGTCTCCACGTGCTGTCATCCAGGTACAGACCTAAAGTACACACTTTGTACTGTACAGTGATCGATAACCTGAGCCAGCATCACACAATATATTAGCTTAAACGATAGAGAATGTCGCTTTAAGGTCGTAATTAATGTTTAAACAAAATCAGTTTCATAGAGACATCAGTACCAGTGTTACTGGCTTTCATTCATAAAAAGATGCCATTAAACCAGTATTTAAAATATACTGTTATTTAAGTTGTTTCTACGTTAATTTGGAGAGTAACTGTTAAATTATTACAATATAAAAATATAAAAAACTTAGTTACAGGAAAATGTGCGATTAATTAGTTTTTTTTTATCAACTGACAGCACTAAAATAAATACAATAGAACAAAGAAGCAGGTGATTTTTCAACTAAAAAAATTGTCCTTGAATGCAAGACAAAAAAAAAAGATGTATGATGTGACTTTCTGCCTGCCTTGTAGCCGGACATGTACCCAGGAAACTGCTGGGCATTTAAAGGCTCCCAGGGTTATCTGGTGATAAGGCTGTCTTTAAGTGTGATCCCTACCTCCTTCTGCCTGGAGCATATTCCCAAAAGCCTCTCTCCCTCCGGAAACATCAGCAGCGCACCCCGCCAATTCTCTGTCTATGTAAGAATGCATGCACATGATTTATGAGCATGTACTCACACACATTTCTGGCTAGATGCTTAAACCGATGAGTTTTTGTGTTTAGAAGTGGTTTATGGTCACGTGTGGTACAGTACATAAGTCTCTCTGTCTGTATCTGCAGGGATTGGATGATGAATACCAGGAAGAAGGGAAACTGCTGGGTGACTACACCTATCAGGAAGATGGAGAATCACTCCAGATCTTCCCAGTTATGGTAAAATATATACAGACAGAATATGCAGTTGTATGATATCCGGTGTTTTTATGTGGATAAGACTCTCGATAGTGTCAGGGTTAGTGAAAAATCTGTGAAGTGTGAACTGACCTCTTGAAAAGAGACCGCAGGGCAGCTTACTAGGGTTTGAAGTAGAGCCAGAGTGTTTGGCAGTGAGCAGAAGTGCTGACCATGTTTCATTTTGCCTTTTTTTCCAGGAGAAGAATGACAAGGCCTTTCAGATCATTGAGATGCGAGTGCTGTCGAACTGGGGTCATCCCGAATACACCTGCCTGTATCGCTTTAGAGTTCACGGCAAACCTCACACTCAATAAAGCCCCACTGTACATTACGATATAGCCCTTTATGTACATACAGGAAACACTTGGACTTTGATGCAGCACGGACGAAACTGGGCTTGCAAGCTACTTTTTAAGACTTTTAATACAAATGATGGCCGAGACCGTAACAAGGAGCACAGCAGGAAAGAGCAATGCATTTAAGCGAAGGATTTCCTCTTATTTCCTTCCCACTCCCCAGTTCTTGCACTGATTCATGCCCTTTCGGCTGGGCCATGTGTTTCGCTCCTGCCCCGTAGAGGTATCTGTGCCTTCAGACAGAACATGCTTCTTTCATTTGGTGTACCTTTTTCTGTTGTTTTCTGAATGTACAGAGAGGTGTGAAGTTAATGTAAGTATCTCAGTATCTGACTTCAGCCTCGGCCACTGGTCCCTGCCGCTTTAACTAGTCTGCGAGGTCCCAGGGAGTGGTGATCAGCTACAAGAGGGAGATTTTTTTTTTTTTTTTTCTTGGTTTTTAAAACCTCTATCACCACTTAACCTGTAAACCTCACCAAACCTGATGAGAATGTGTCTGGGTCATATTTCCCCCCCTTGAAAAGTTAGATAATAAATCCTATATTACAGGTGCTAAGAGTTTTTTTTTTTTTTTTTTTTGGGGGGGTTTTTTGCATTGTGACACTATTTTCAAAATTAAGCCGCCCCCCTCCCCATTTTACTGTAATGCAAAAATATGTATTATTTAAATTTTTTAACATTTATGATGGCATTTGTTTTACTGCTTTTTCCTTTGTACTGATTTAAATAATTAAATTCAGTAATATTTTTTTTTATATTGTTTTACAGAGTGTAATTTCTCAATATTTTTTGAGAATTTATTCTAATAACATTTTTCTTTTGCATTATAATAATGTGGTAATTTTGGAGGGAAATGTTCTTAATTTTCCAATGATGTGGTGATGCAAAAAAAAAAAAAAAATCATAAAACAGTCCTTATTTTATTTTATAATGTGACTGAAGCTACTAATCACAGTTCTTATTTCTATGTGTCATTTAGGGCTGTTATTGTTTTAAGTATGAAATATGACCCAGACTTTTTTTTCCCTTTTTTTTCTTTTTTTTTTGTACAATAGAAATAAACTAATAAATATGGAAGCTTGTTTCCACCACGGAATAAAACAATTCAATAAAATGATCAAAAGAAAAGTTAACTGCAACTTTTATCTCACAATTCTGGTATTTTTGTCCTCAGAATTGCGAGTTATAAAGTCAGAATTGTGAGAAATAGTCGCAATTACACAAAATATAGTTTATATCTTGCAATTGACTTTTTTCTCGCAATTCTGACTTTTCTCACAATTGCGAGTTATAAAGTCAGAATTGCAAGATATAGTTGCAATTGCACTAAATCAAGATTATATCTTGCAATTCTGACTTTTTTCTCAGTCGCAATTACCCAAAATATAGTTTATATCTCACAATTGACTTTTTTCTCACAATTCTGACTTTTCTCACAATTGCGAATTATAAAGTCAGAATTGCGGGATATAGTCGCAATTGCACTAAATAAAGTTTATATCTTTCAATTCTGACTTTTTTCCTCAGTCGCAATTACATGAAATATAGTTTATCTCGCAATTGACTTCTCGCAATTCTGACTTTTTTCTCACAATTGCGAGTTATAGTCAGAATTGCAAGATATAGTCACAATTGCAGGAAATAAGTCAGAATTGTGAGATATAAACTTTTTCTCAGAATTGTCAGATATAAACTTGTAATTGTGAGCTATAAAGTCAAATTTTGAGGGGAAAAAAGACTCACAGTTGCCTTTATTATTTTTTATCCAGTGGCAGAAACAAACTTCCACAGATAACAGCCATAAATTGTAAGAGACAATAGCTTGAGCTCAGATGGAAAATCTCCACAGAAGGGAACGGATGTTTATGTGAGCATGTGGACTGATATGTGTACATTTGAACAAAACTGGACATGAAACACTCACTCACTCACTGTTTGTTTCTCTCATCAGTAGTAATATCTCAGCGCAGTCATGACACTCTGCGGGAATATAACTTATTGTAATTAGTCCTTTTTAAACGACTTATATCAGTGTTTATTTTGCATAAAGGGGTGCGCCCTGTCATCATCATCATTATTTTCCTTTTTGTTAAGCATTTGAGTTAAAGTAGACAATGCACTGTTGTGTCTTTATAAAGGAAATGTAAGTTGCACAAGTCCTATGTGATTCATTGGATATGTTTAAAAAGTCAGGGGTTCATTTATAGAACCGTGTCGTCAACGAGATGTTGACCTAAAAGAGTCCGTTTGTAAAATACTATTGATTTGTTCGTAACTATTTATTTTACAGAAGTTTAGCTGAGAAATAGGACTGCGGTGTTTTGTAAAATGCTTTTCAGTGCAAATTGGTCTGTTTATATTTAGTTTTGTTTGTTTTTTTGTTGTTTTTGTCATTTATAAAATGGCTACAGTACTATGAATTGTACCAGTAAAGAATTTTAATTTTGAGGATATTTGTATTTCTTTTAAGTGTAGTTTAAGTGGTTAAAAATAAGTTCACCTAAAAATGTACAAAAAAAAAAAAAAATTATATATAAAAAGGTACTATAAAAATATATATATATATTTTTTTTTTATGGAAGCAAGAAAGTCAAACCAGTTTTGAACCACATGAAGGTGAGATTTGGTTGAACTGTTTCTCATCTGTCAAAATCTGCTAAAAGACATGTTTGAGTGTTAGTAATCTCTTCTGTTTGCCAGCAGTCTGACATGTAGCAAATGATGGCCCTCATTTTTAATATTGCTCTTTTGTAAATCGCATGCCAACGTGTCTCAGTTGCTACGCTGACCTGCCATTTATAAGGCTACGGAGGAATAAGAAACCATATCACAGAACGTTACATAAACATTTGTAAAGTATCTGGATATATAACAAAAAAGAGCAGTGACATCTTGTACCCTTATTAAATAATGACTACAGAAAAGTCAAGGGTTGATGCTATTTATAGAGCTTCACTAAATTGGAGTCCCAGAAATGTGCTGTTTTGCATTTTTAATCCACACACAGACACACCAAAGAAGGATGGATATTACTTTAGTCACCGCTCTATTAATTTATGACCGAGTAATAATTATAAGTACGCAATCTACTAACAGCGACTGTCGTGTGGTCATGTGACCTGCCCCTCTCGCTAGTTCCTTTTTTCGCCAGCAGAGTGCAGCACAATCACAATTGTCCTCAATGTGCGCGGTTGCGCTATATGTGGCTTGTGACCCGAAATGTTCTCAAATTCATATTATTTATTTATATTTTATGTGAAGTTGCACATGAGACGGTGCTATAAACGCCAAATACTTTCTCTCTTCTGGTCGTTCACCTCTCTTCTCCGTCCATTTCACTGTCATGTGCTGAAATGAGCAAGTCGTTTATTCCAAATAGCTTACATTAAAGCTACTGGATTGTTATTGTTTTGCAGGGTGCGAATTATAGGGCTAAATGAGCCATTAATAAGGCCTTTTGAGACTTTTCCAAAGGAAGTCTGGGAGAGGTGTGTGTGTATTCAAACTTTTAATTTTCACCGACAAATAAACGATAACAAATCGCGTTTCCCCCGTAACCATAACAACACGCGCTGCCCTTAGATATATCGCAGTGGAATACAGCTGTATTTTTAATGTCTATACATCACAAAACCTTGTTTTGTTCTAAACGTTATTTATGTTTTCTAGGGTAACATCGCTTGGTCATGACAGATGCTACTTCTCGAAAATTATTTTTACCTTTACGTTGACTTATCAGACCTAAAATTCCTTCAAATGCCCAAATTCCCTTCGATATCAATTATTGAGTAACTTAAGTCACACTGTTTTTAGCACATAGTAAAAGTTAGAGTCCATGTTGTCTTGTTAAAGTCATTGTTTACACATATATTCTTGAGAAAGCTTTGTGTAAGGACCCAAAAGCACTGATGTAAGGCTCTTTCGCTTCATTTCTGCTGTCTGTCGCTGTTAATGGGCGGTCTTATTCACGCCACACAGTTTCTCAGTGGACAGCAGCGGCACCAGTTGCGTTTCTCTCTCCGTGGGCAGAATGTCTCATGGAGGAGTTTTGGATGCGCCTATGAACATCCACAGGTAGTTACACAGTCACCACTTTGGCATTTTCCTTGCAGAGGCATTTGGACGCGATTCTTCTGCTTTTTTGTCTATTATATTATTGTTATTATTGTCTTGCATGCACATTGTTGTCAGTACACTGCGGACTGTGCACTAGACCATACAGAACCGACAGCGATGCTTGCTTATAAACATTTGCAGATGCTTTTGCCGTAAGTTTTTGCAGAATATAACGCTAAGTTGGATTTTATTACAAGTTTGGATGTGAAGACAAAAGCGGAATACAATGGCAAGTGATTTGAAGCCTCGGTTGTGTGTAATGAAGAAAGGAGAGAACGGCTACGGGTTTCATCTGCACGGAGAGAAAGGAAAAACCGGACAGTACATACGGAAAGTGGAACGCGCGTCCCCGGCTGAGGCATCGGGACTGCGCGCGGGTGACCGTGTGGTGGAGGTGAACGGCGAGAACGTGGAGAGAGAGACACACCATCAGGTACATCATCACACCTGTGCTGATCTCGCATGTTCATAACACTTCACATCACACTGGCCGTGATATGTGTTATTATTTATTATACATTTTGTACGACATCAATGTGCTTTGTGAGGTAATTACATGATATATGTGCGTTTTACAATATTCACTAAGTTTTGGGGTCAGTAATATTTTTTTTGTAAAGGATGGATTAAATTGATCAAAAGTGACAGTAAAGACGTTTATAATGTTACAAAGGATTTATATTTCAAATCATCATATTAGAATGATTTCTGAAGGATCATGTGACACTGAAGACTGGAGTAATGATGCTGAAAATTCAGCTTTGATCACAAGAATAAAATACATTTTATAATGTAGTCAAATATTTTAAACTGTAGTAATATTTAATAAATATTACTGTTTTTACTGTATTTTTGATCATAAGAGACTTCTTTGAAAAACATCAAACATATTACTGACAAACGTTTGAACGGTTGTGAACACTTTTTGATCTTATCATTCGTGTAATGTTGTATATGAATGTCCTTATAAAACTCAAATTTTATGCAATGCATGAGTTTAGGTGGATATTGAAAGGGCGAAAATGCTTCAATAGTGTTTAAAATTATCCCAGGATGCACCTCATGTGGTTGGTTGATAAATATCCAGAATGTATCTAAAAGAGAAAGAGGGTTTTCATTTGTGTTTTGGTCACAACATCATTCCCATAGTGCCATTTGTGTTACCTCATAGTTTAAACAACTTCACTGTTATTCTGAATGTGTAAAAACAATCATGGGAATGTGTCAGTGTGTCCAAACCTTTGACTGGCAGTTTATATACAGGCCAGTATAAACAGCAGAGAATAAGATCCATGTATTTGAGGTTAAGAAAGTTTGTGCTTTGGAAACAACTTTGCATGGAAAATAAAGAGCCTTGCATATTAGAAACCTGTGGACAATATTATTGTGAAAGCACCATGAAATTCCATGCATTTCTTTAGTTGCATTGTTGAAGCTTTGACAGCAGCTGGAGGCTTTACAGCATTACAGCCGTAGACTATATGACTAGATATTTCTTTGTGTTTAGAGTCTCACATGTACTGTATGGTGCATATGTTTAAGTCTTCGAATTTGAACATGTATGCAGTTCCAGTTGTGACAGGAGGATCATATAACACCGTGTGAATGGTAGTGTAGTGGAAAGCACATCTTCAAAAGTTTGGGGCCAGTAAGATATAATATATGTATCATGGTTTCCGCAGCATAAATGTTTTCATCATGTTTACATCCTTTAAAGGGGTGGTTGATTATGATCTCACTTCTTTAACTTTAGTTAGTGTGTAATGTTGCTGTTTGAGCATAAACAACATCTGCAAAGTTACAACACTCAACGATCAATGCAAAGAGAGATTTTTTTTTTTTTTTTTACAGAAATCGCTTTTTAAGAACTACAACAAACGGCTGGTAGGGACTACAATGAGCTTATTCCCGGGTTGGTGACATCACAAACCCCAAAATTTGCATAAACCCCGCCCCCAGGAACACAAAACAAAGGGTGTGAGGCCGTGTTGGGCTGCTTTAGAGAAGAGGAAGAGTTGTTGAAGTAGAGTGTTGCAGTCATTTTACACCGGACTGCTTCACAAACGAGGGTCAATTCAATGCTGGATTTGCACAAAAGATTAACATGACAGCACATGCTAGTCGATGAGTTGAATCAACTCCACAGCAACTACATAAATTTATCCACTACCGTTCAGAAACATCCAGTTTCATTCTAAAAGTTGTAACTTCTTCCTGAGTCTCTCCATCAGTGTCCAACTCTGGTTTGAACAATGTAAGGCTGAACACAGTTACTGACAATCGTCATTTTGGCTGTGTGAGATTCTCCAGCTTTGTTGTTGTTGAGCAACCGAAGCGTGAGCTGTTAAAGCTCCGCCCTCTTCTGGAAAGGAGGCCGGGAGCAGCTGCTCATTTGCATTTAAAGGGACACACACAAAAGCGGCGTGTTTTTGCTCACACCCAAATGGGGCAAATTTGACAAGCGATAATAAATAATCTGTGAGGTATTTTGAGCTGAAACTTCACAGACACATTCTGGGGACACCAGAGACTTATATTACATCTTGTGAAAGGGGCGTAATTGGTCCTCTTTAAGGCTCAGCCTGCAGTTCCTCAGTTTTGCTGTCTGTTCCGCTCAGGTGGTGCAGCGGATCAAAGCCGTGGAACATGAGACCAGACTGCTGGTGGTTGACCGGGAGACTGACGAGTACTTCCGCAGCCTGCGTCTCACCTGCACGGAGGAAATGGCCATCCGAACGAGCCCTGCAGCCACGACCCCGTCACCCTCTCCGTCCACCAGTAAACAGGGCAATGGATCGGTGTCCAAACGAAGCGAGATCTCCAAACCCATCAGGAAACCTCCATCGCGAGCTCCTAAGAAGGTGTGTGGGTCCATTCTCTGTCTGTCTGTAATCTTTCCCTGAACAGTTCATAAAAGAACCATGAAAAGAACATTCTAATAATGGATGTTAAAGTTTGAAGGGCCAACATATAAATGTAGGTTAATTAACCCACAATGATGTGTTGTCCTTTCTATGAACAGTTCTTGAAAGAACCATATAAAGAACATTTTAATAATCTAAAGAACCTTTTCCACTATAAATAATCTTTTGTGCAATGGAAAGGTTCCATGGATGTTTAAGGTTCTTCATGGAACCTTTATTTTTAAAGGTCAATTCACACTGCACCAACAAACGGCAGTCAGGTTTTGTCAGATCAGTGTTTTACCCTGGTTAGAGACTGTTGCTGTTGGTTGGCGCTTGTTTTTGTCGAACATGTTAAATCTGTGTTTGTCAGGTTGTGGAGTGTCTGAGAAGTGACATACTGTAAGCTGGTTATGGTCCGCACTGGTCAGAGTCTCTCAGTGCAATGTGAATTGGCCTTAAGAGTGTATAACCTTTCCAGTAACCCACATTGATATGTTGGCCTTTTTCCCTTGTCTAAGGGCTTTTTCAGACCTGTAGATCGTTTGCTTTGTTCTGAAACAGGGGCTTAATTTGTTACAATGTTGCATTTTCTTCTTGATTCGGTTCACTTTCAAACGGCAACTTCTTGAAGCGTACCAAAATGTTTATGCAAGTCACATGTGAGTAAAACTGTCCTCTTATTGGTCTGAGTTCACCTATTTACGTTCAAGATGGATTGACATTTTCACTCCATGGGCTTGTTGTGGCTTCATCTGTAGCTGTTGTGACACATGCAAACACTTGATTCCCACTTTGACTGATAAATTATATATTTAATTACATTTATAATTATATAAATATCTTATATTGCAGTTAGAGGCATTCATCGGGACAGCATTCTTACAGTTACACAGATCAAGAGGCGCTCTTTGGTTTTCAACCACAAAATCTCACAGAATCAGATACTACTGCTTTTTATAAAACACATTTGCCATAATGAATTATGATACCAGTGGTCCGTTCTCACCTCAACCGAACCACTCCAGAGTTCATTTTCAATCGGGCCGAGACAACCTCGTTCAGGTGATCTCGGAGCGATTGTTTTGGTGTGGATCCGAGCGAGATTGCCGTGTTCATATATGCCTAAACTAAGGGAGAAAATGCACCAGGTTCTGAAACGAATGCTCCAAACGAGCCAGGTGTGAAAAAATGTAACCCTAAAATGTAAATCAAAGTCTTTGCATCATAAAGTAGGTTGAACATCTGGGACAGCTGGACTGAGTGACGTCACCAGAGTTGGATGCAGTTTTCACAGATCCTAACAGTTTATTTAGAGGTTATCAGTTCCTATTGCATCTCAGAGAAAATGTGTTCATAATATATGCTGCCATAATTATGGATTAATGGGTTAATTCATTGAGTTTAAAACAATGAGTTCAGTGACTTTGTTTGTAGCTCCGATATTATCTTGTTGGCACTGTCATGGTTGGTCAGCGTCCATTATGTCACTGTAATTGTTTTGCAGCGAGTGTGCACATGAGACGAGCTTCTCCAGGACATTGACCGTGTTTCCCATGTCTTATATAATCAGGAAAATTGCAAATTTTGGCCCTTTTAAAAGCATAAAAGATTCTGGCCAAGAATTTCTTCAGTGATTATTCCACTTACGCTTTCTTGTTGCATCAACATCACATACTGTGTATAGATACTATTTTTACTTGAAGCAAACCTAGTCAAAAGTCTCAGAGTCAAATATTTGTACCCATAGTATCGTTTTACAGGCAGCAAAATTGCTCAGTTTTATCACAAGAAGTACTAGGACATCTCTCCTCCACACGCCACATGATTTGATGTATCATTCATGTCCGTAACACAAACATTGCTGAAGTGTAAAACTTGGGGTCAGGGACTTGCTCAGACATTAAGAGTGTGCTTATTTAACATGGCGCATAATAAGGAAGAGAAGTAAGTGCAGATCATGTTTGAAGATATCACATGGCAAAAATGACCATCATTAGTCTGTTAATGCAGTATTTGTATAGGATCTTGAATCATATTGTCTTTATAAGCCTAATGCATACATCCAACATCTGCTCTCACTTACAGCCCACTTTCCAAATGGGTTTACATAATCCAGTGCTGTTTCATTACGATGTTGAGTGGGAAAGACAGAGCGTGTGAGAGGGTGGGTGTGTAACAGCCACACATGTGTCTGATAATACTGGCTATGACAGTAAAATTGTTAACATCGCAGAAGCCAACTAGGTCAAAACAGAGAGACGTGTTGAAGCCGTTTCTGAAATCCATCAGAAGATGAACAGAGCAACATCTGTGAATCTGTGCCCTTCACACTTGATTTTACTCATATATTTAGATTACTTTTCATTCCGAGCCGTGATTAATAAAATACAAAGAGAAACCTTGGAAAATAAAGGTAGAACTAAAGAACCACATAAGAGTAATTCAGACACTCTCAAGAACATTTCAGAGTCATAATTCACCCCAAAATCAAAAGAAAAAAAGGTGTGATTTTGGGGTGAATTATGACTCGGAGATGTTCTTGACAGTGTTTGAATTACTCTTATGTGGTTCTTAAATTGCTTTATGGTACTTTGTAGATTAAAAAATGTTCCATTGGTTCTTCGGATCAATGTTTGGATTCTATGTTTTGGAAAGAATAACAAGTTCTTTGTGGAACTTTATCATGTTCTAATCAAGCTATATGAAACCTGTTTTGGTTCTAATTCCAACATTCGTTGGCGAAATAAACATTCTGATAAGCTCAAAGTTTGATGATAGAGTTGAACTGTGGATATTGCCCAGTTCTTTAAAGGGATAATTCGCCCAAAAAAATCTGTGATCATTTACTCACCCTCAAGTTGTTCCAAACCTGTATGAATTTCTTTCTTCTTTTGAACACAAAAAAAGATATTTTGAAGAATGTTGGTAATCAAACAGTTGACGGGCCCGACTGATTTCCATAATAGGAAAAAAATACTATAGAAGTCAATGGCTACCATCAACTGTCTAGTTACCAACATTCTTCAAAATGTTCTGTTCCAAAACTTCCCATTATGACAGTTTTTGGATTTGGTGATTGGAAAAGCCATATCCTGGTGTTCAAAAACAACTCTAGACATGTGTTTAGCCATGTATATTTGGGAACAATCTTGAGGGACGTCTTCCTGTACAGTGGTCTCATATTGGCTGATATTATTGCCCATGCAGACCTATTATTGGACTTGCTGATTCCTCTCAGTGTTTAACAGTTGGCTGTGTTGTAACTATCCATTGACTTTCTCCAGACGTCAGTAGACTGTAGGAAAGTGATGACTCATGAAAACAAACTCCCATCAGACCACTGCTCAGGGTTCCAGGTTTGGTGCCTCGAACATAAATTATCCCTCTTTGTGTGTTGTCCTTGGATACAAGAGGTTTTTGAATTGTCGCTCTGCCATAAAGTTTGTCTTCTGAAAATCTCATTTTACAGCACTGAGTCATGTGTGATTTGGATCTGGGGTCATATTTGAGGCTGCTCCTTTGTGATATTTTGCAACTATAATCTTTTATCATTTATCGCTGTTGGTTAGCCAATTCAGTTTGTTCTTTATTTTTGAGATATTTGAATTCAAAATAACTGTAGCATTTTTGTGCATCACGTACACTACAATTTGGACTTGATTGGCGTGTATTCAATCTATTAGGTATGATGATAAATTGCATTAAAAGACATCTCAAATATATGTGACAGCTTAGCCCAACATAAATGTGACCACCAACAATTTACAAAAAACTCTGTGTTGTCTTAAAAACAGGTTCCATCACTTACATCAGAAATAAGCACATTAGGAAGCGTAAAGACTTTAGAAAACTATTCGGGCAGGAAATAGAGGCTGTCTTTGGAAGCAGAGGAGTCATGTGTGTGTTTGAGGTGATATGGGAGTCCTGAGCCATAAAGGAAGGGGTCCTAGGAAGGGGTAGAAAGAAACCCTGCGCGGCATTTGAAGAGCCACACTGACTGCTGGTCCACGCAGAGTGAAACAGTGTAATCAGAATCTGTGTCTGTCCAAAAGTAATAAGTACAGAATATATTCACGGATATCATTCACAAAATAGCATAATATAAAGTTCTGCACATGAAGATCATGCACCTCAAACAAAACTCTGGCTATATCAAATAAAGTTTTGATGAAACTCAAAAGCATTTATTTATTTGTTTGTTTTTGTTTTTATTATTTGTTGTTTTATTTATTTTGTGTTTTATTTAGTGTTTTACTGTTTATTCTTGTTATGTATTATTTGTTTTTTATTTATTTAGTGTTTACTTTTTGTTTGTTTGTTTTATTGTTTTTGTTTTATTTTGTGTTTTTACCATTTATTCTTGTTAATTTATTATTTGTTTGTTTTATTTATTTAGTGTTTACTGTTTGTTTGTTTTATTGTTTTTGTTTTTAGTTGTTACCATTTATTCTTGTTTATTTATTATTTGTTTTATTTATTGTTTTAGTGTTTATTTAGTGTTTTACCATTTATTCTTGTTTATTATTTGTTTATTTTATATATTTACTGTTTTGTTTTATTTAATTATTTGTTTTTGTTTTATTTAGTGGTTTTTACCATTTATTCTTGTTTATTTATCATTTGTTTGTTTTATTTATTTAGTGTTTACTGTTTGTTTGTTTGTTTTTTATTTTTGTTTTTGTTTTATTTAGTGGTTTTTTACCATTTATTCTTGTTTATTTATTATTTATTTGTTTTATTTATTTAGTGTTTTGTTTTATTTATTTTTTGTTTTATTTAGTGTTTTTTTACCATTTATTATTTGTTTGTTTTATTTATTGTTTTAGTGTTTATTTAGTGTTTTACCATTTATTCTTGTTTATTATTTGTTTATTTTATTTATTTACTGTTTTGTTTTATTTAATTATTTGTTTTTGTTTTATTTAGTGGTTTTTACCATTTATTCTTGTTTATTTATCATTTGTTTGTTTTATTTATTTAGTGTTTACTGTTTGTTTGTTTGTTTTATTTTTATTTTTGTTTTATTTAGTGGTTTTTACCATTTATTCTTGTTTATTTATTATTTATTTGTTTTATTTATTTAGTGTTTTGTTTTATTTAGTGTTTTTTACCATTTATTATTTGTTTGTTTTATTTATTGTTTTAGTGTTTATTTATTCTTTTACTGTTTATTCTTGTTTATTTTTTGTTTGTTTGTTTGATTTATTGTTTGTGTTTACTGTTTGTTTATTGTTTGTTTTATTTATTGTTTTATCTATTGTTTCATTGTAGAATAAAAATTCTGATAAACGTGTACGTTTAAGAATACTGATCTGAAAAATATATTTAAATGAAATCCCCACCAAAGTGCATGCTTTTTTTTCTCCTTTTTTTGGCCATTTTTTGGGGGGCCTTTTTTTTCCATACTCAGCAAATTGTCCGATTCAGCAACCCGAGAAGGATGTTTGGACATTTTACATCT
The DNA here is from genome assembly GCA_037950675.1 of Hypophthalmichthys molitrix. Taxonomy (NCBI): domain Eukaryota; kingdom Metazoa; phylum Chordata; class Actinopteri; order Cypriniformes; family Xenocyprididae; genus Hypophthalmichthys; species Hypophthalmichthys molitrix. Next base: position 38,576,864 of record CM075494.1, read on the forward strand.
TTCCCTTTCATTTTTTCCTTCTAGGAGCTCTAGGAAAAGTTATATGGAAAGGAGAGATTTGCTAATACTGCTCCAGCAGCTCCACTGAGCAGATCTTCCATAGCGCTTTGTAAATATTTGAAGATTTTAGCGTTGTTATTTCTCCCTGTTTTTCCAGAGTAGCTCCTTCTCCAGCTGTTACTGTTATGGAGGAATTACATGATCATCTGAAGCTGTTCTCAAGATGTCTGGAGATTTCACAATCTACTAATGTTCATAAAACAGCAAACTGAACAAGCAGCACGTACACTTAGAAACAGACCCATTCCCATCCTTAGCTGACTGATGCTGGGGTTGTCTGGCTTTGATTTGTGACCCTTAAACTCTGTTGAAGTGTTTAAATCACTGTCGCATACAAGACAACAGCCTGAACCTGTTGCACAACACTTCAGCTCAGTGACAACACTGTATCTCTACAATATTTTCACATTTTCTGAAGAAAATGTCTGTTAACTCACCACCACAATGCTGGAGTGTTGCTAGTGGTTTTCAGTGTTATGTGGCTGTTATAGGTCTTAAAGAGACGGTGCACCCAAAAATGAAAATTCTGTCATCATTTACTCATGCCATTTCAAACAATATGACTTTCTCTCTTCTATGGAACACACACAAAAAAAAGATGTTTTTTTAAAAAATACCATATTACCATTGTCTTTTGTTTTGGACTTTTGTTGAACAGATAAAATCACAATTTTTCCACAGAAAAAAGAAAGTCATACAGGTTTGGAATGACATGAGGGCAAGTAAATAATGACAGCATTTCCATCCTTTGGGTTAAATATCCCTTTAACATGGATATGATCTGAATTTAATCCACTGTTCATGCAGCTTGTAAGCAAAGTTTAGGCAGTTGAACGAGGCTGTTTAAGAAAGTTAAACACACTTAGCCCTTCCTGAGGTGTTGACAGTCATCTAGGTCAGAGAACGTGAGATCTGGAACGGTGCTGGACTGACCTACTTCCACACAAGCTTGTGATGTTTTGAACTCCGGAGATCGAAACCGATCCCAATGTCTCCGGTTCTCCAATCTTTTTTCCCCTGCCTGTTTTTCAAGCATCTTTTTTCGCTGGCATAAATGAAACCATCTGCTTCGGCATCACACATCTGTCTAAACAAACACGATACGAACGAATGTTTGAGTGCTTGATTTTGAGTTGAAGATAAACTATGGCCTAATTAGTAATGGCATACAGATCACCTGTATATACTAACGTCCATGAGGCGAGAGGCTGATTTTCGTTTGGTGTGTTGAAACACAAGCATCATGGGAAAGGCAGACCCGTACATCTGAACTCAGACATGCAGGTAAAGGTTCATATGACAGTCACGCACTTTCGTGAGTGAAGTGTCTGCATACTTGAACATCACTCAGTGTGGCTGGTTCATTAGTGGACTTCTGAATCGCTAATATCCCTGTGGGCATGTACCAGCCAAACCTGCTCTTAAAGGCAAATTTGGGGCTACATTTCCATGAAAACTAACAGAAAGTTATATGCTTTCACTTTCAAAACGCTGGTATACAGTTTCATCTTATAAAAATGATTCCTATGTGATCCAGTATTTTTTTTTTTTTTTTTTTACCTCTCTGCTCTGTTTCTGTGAGTGTTTGTGGTTCAACTCGTCACAGTTTGGCTGCTTTCTGCTGTTTGGATTCATTTGCCTTGGATAAATATGTTTGTTTTGAAGCCTGAAGTGAAACTGTCTTACAAAACTAGACCTTTATAAAGTTCAGCTGCTTAAAGTTTTACAATTAGTATTATTGCACTGAGATAATGGTGTTATTAAAGTCAGATAATAGTGTTATTAAGTCAACTTGAAATCTAAAATGAACAACTTTTTTCATTGTAAATTATATTATATAGAATACATGTCTAGTTTAGATTTTTTTAATGTAATGCAATGACAACAGAATTCATATATTATATATATGAATAGATAGATGGATGGACGGACGGACGGACAGATAGATGGATAGACGGATAGATGGATGGATGGATGGACGGACGGACGGACAGATAGACGGATAGACAGACGGATGGATGGATGGATGGACGGACAGATAGATGGATAGACATACAGATAGATAGATGGATAGACAGACAGATGGATAGACTGATTGATTGATTGATTGATTGATTGAGGTTTGGAACAACATGATGGTGAGTACATTTTCTTTTTGGGTTATCTATCCCTTTAAGTAGGCAAATAGTTTTTGGTAGCACTGTAATTTAGCATAGTTTTGGTTTGCAGACTCTCACACTGATGCTTTAAACATTAGTTCTGGTTTGGTTGTGGTTTATGTGTTGTTTCTGCACACCGCTGTACCTCACGGCTTCTTTCTCTCAGTTAAAGCCCCTCCTCATTATTCCCCCCATGTTCCCGCTGTGAGACGAGGGGCAACTGTGTCGAGTCCAGATGTGCGGATCTGTGGAACATTCTTGAGCAAGAGGGGTTCAGCCTGGGGTTCAGGAGGGGGAGGGAGTGCAGATTCCATTAAAGGGTCAGATGTGTGACAAAACAGACATGCTTCATCCCACTTAACTGGGTTTGTTGGGCTTATTAATAATCAGAGCGACAGTGTCTGTTTGTCTGCGTAGAGGACATTAACCAGGGCTGCGCTTCCCAAAAGCATCTTAGTGGCAATGGTTCTACGATCTACTTAGGCTTACGATGCTTTTGGGAAACACAGGCCAGGCCAGTTTCACATTGAATGTGTTAGTCATGTGACTGTAAGTGAAAGCCATGGCAGACGCCCAGTGTATCACTCATTGGCCTGCCTGCAGGTCCAAGATTGGAGAAGCGAGATTTAGTTATTATTTCCATTTTTTTATTTAGTTTGTTTTCAGTAGTAGCTTTCTCTATATCATTGTTAGTTTTAGTTTTTTGGAGTTTTCAGTTTATTCGGTTTTTATTTTAGTTTTAGTATTTTTTAGGATTGACATTGCTCTAACTTATTTATTTTTATTTTTTTTAGAAATGTTTAACTTTTTGCCATCTAATAATGGCATTTCCATGTTTAGTTCTGGCAGGTTGTAAAAGCTTCAAGTTTTATAATTTATCATGTATCAAAAACTAAAATGTTTTATTTTAGTTAGTTTTTGAGGCACTACTGTTTGGGGTCTGTGGGATTTTTTTTTTTAAAGGAATTAATACTTTTATTCAGCAAGGATGCATTAAATTGATCAAAAGCGACATAATGTTACAAAAGATTTCAGATATTCAAATAAATGCTGTTCTTTTGAACTTTCTATTCATCAAAGAATCCTGAAAAATATTTATCATGGTTTCCACAAAAATATTAAGCAGCACAACTCATTTCAATGTTGATAATAATAATAATAAATGTTTATTGAGCACCAAATCATCATATCATAGAATGATTTCTGAAAGATCATGTGACACTGAAGACTGGAGTAATGATGCTGAAAATACAGCTTTGATCACAGGTAGAAAACAGGTATTTTAAGTTGTAATAATATTCACAGTATTACTGTTGTTACTGTATTTTTTATTTAAAAAAAAAATATATATATAATAGTTCATGAATATAAGAGACTTACAAAAACATGAAGTATTATGACCCCAACTTTTTGTCTGTATATTAAGATGGAGTAGGAGAAAGTATTTTGACATCAAAAATAAAAATGACACATGGAAGCTTGTTTTCACCACTTATTAAAAAATAAAAAAGGTAATTGCAACTTTATATCTCACAATTCTGAGAAAAGAAGCCAGAATTATGAGTTCACCTCACAATTGCGACAAAATAAAGTCAGAATTGCGAGTTATAAACTCAAAATTGTGCGTTATATAAACTCAAAATTGCAAGAATTGCAAAAATTTCTCAGAATTGTGAGATATAAACTCACAATTGCGAGTTATAAAGTCCAATTCTGAGGAAAAGTTTATATCATGCAATTCTGACTTTAGAACTCAAAATTCTGACTTCATAACTCACAATTGCGAGTTTATATCACACAATTCTGAGAAAGAAGTCAGAACTGCGAGATGTAAACTCTCAATTGCAATAAAGTAAGCCAGAATTGTTAGATAAAAAGTTGCAATTATACCTTTTTTATTTTTTAGTCAGTGGCGGAAACAAGCTTCCATAGTGACAGTGAGAAACCTTGACTCTCAATATCATAACAGACCATGCTGAGGCCTCTTCGGTATGATTTTGCATCTGTGTACCACTGATTAAAAAAGCCTCTACTGAGGCTGAAACGGAAGAGATTCTTGACACATTTAGTGATCACACACAGAGGATATTAGGAGCTTGTGAATGTAGAGCGTTGACGTGATGTAACCCTGGAGGTTACACTGCGTAGGCTGAGCGGCAGCCTCACGCTGGGAGTCTTCATGCTGTCTCTCTCTCTCTAGCACATGGTCCTGACAGACACAACCGGGCTCTGGAATAAAACAGAAAAGATGAGCGTAATGATGTCTTCTTCACACATGTGAGAGGCTACATTGCTTGTATCACTGGTTTGTCACAGCGATTGCACAACCTCGAGTGTCACATCACCTCATCTATACATGTCTACTTTTTTTCAACATCTTCGATGAAGCTTATGTATTATGGATCATAAAGCTATTCTTATAATGCCTTATAATCAGCTTTATAATCCTGTGAATAATTACCTCTTCTTGGTTATATAATGAATATAATGCATTGTTTTATATAATATTTATTGCATTATATATAAATGCATTAAATCACAATATTAATGTTAACCACATGCCTTTTTAGTGTATTACTTTTTAACCATTTGATGCACAAAAGCTTAAATCAAAGAATTTTTTTAAACAAGTCTCATATGATCACCAAGGCTGCATTTGTTTGAGAGTAAAAATAGTAATATTATGAAATACTATTACAACAACTGGTTTTCTGTTTGAATATATTTTATAAAGTAATTTATTCCTGTGATCAAAGCTGAATTTTCAGCATCATTACTCCAGTCTTCAGTGTCACATGATCCTTCAGAAATCATTTCATATTATGTAATATGATGTATGATGTAATATGATGATCTGCTGCTCAAGAAATATTTCTCATTATTATCAATGTTGAAAACAGTTGTGCTGCTTCATATTTTTGAGGAAAGTATGTAACATTCATTAATTTTCTGATGAATAGAAAGTACAACGCAAGTTCCGGAATTTTTTTAAAATTTGAATAAAATGAAAACTAAAAGACTTTCAAATATTTTATTCACAGTAGAACATAGATAACATAAATGTTTAAACTGAGAAATTTTACAATTTTATGCACAAAATGAGCTCATTTCATATTTGATGCCTGCTACAGGTCTCAAAAAAGTTGGCACGGGTGCAACAAATGACTGAAAAAGCAAGAAATTTTGAAAAGATTCAGCTGGAAGAACATCTAGCAACTAATTAAGTTAATTGATATCAGGTCTGTAACATGATTAGCTATAAAAGGGATGTCTTAAGCCCGGGATACACTGCACGATTTTTGGCTGTCCCAGACAAAAGATTGCCATCGTGAAACAATCGTGGCGATTTCTGATCGTGGCTCTTAATCGGTGGTCCTATGTCGTACAGTGAGAGAGGTTCAAAGACGGACGTTTTCCTGGTCTTGCGACCAAAGATAGCCTACGATAGTTTTCTGACAGTGTCAGAAATTCAGCATGATCAACACACATTGTGTTTGCTGCTACGACCACGTCTACTAACCAGCCAATAAAAATGCGACATGAAATCGACGCGACATGGCGCTAAAACTTAAAACTTAAAGCTCTTTTCCCTTCTTCTTTTGCTGCTTCCTTTTTATTTTCAGCACATATAAAAACTACAACTGCCAAAGTGTGATTCATCATGGTCTTTTTGTTAACCACTGATGACGTTTTATTCTGCTATAGAAACTTGCATCGTAGCCTACGAGTCAACAGGTGTCATCATCGTACAGTTTACATGCATGTCATTCCCAAGTTTAATAGATCCATGTCGCACAGTGTGATTTGTAATGCTCTTATAGGATTGCTAAAATTGTGCAGTGGATCCAGGGCTTTAGAGAGGCAGAGTCTCTCAGAAGTAAAGATGGGCAGAGCTGTGAAAGAGTGCGTGAACAGATTGTGTAATACTTTAAAAACGATGTTCCTCAAGGTCAAATTCCAAACGCTTTGCAAATCTCATCATCTGCAGTGCATAACATCATCAAAAGATTCAGAGAAACTGGAGAAATCTCTGTGCATAAGGGACAAGGCTGAAGACATTTATTGGATGCCTGTGGTCTTCAGGCCCTCAGACGACACTGCATCACTCATCGGCATGATTGAGTCAATGACATTACTAAATGGGCCCAGGAATACTTCCAGAAACCACTGTTGGTAAACACAATGACTTAAAACTGACACTTTTGATCAATGAATCCTTGTTGGCTAAAAGTATTCATTTCTTTCAAAAATAAATAAATAAAACCTTACTGATGCAGTAGTGTAAATGTTATTACAGAAAACACAATGACATACAAAGAGGCCAATTATGTAGAATTATAAGCAGATCGAGAAGGAATTTGCAAACCTTTGGCTTTTTTTTAATGCTTATTTTGCAGGAAAATTTTCAATTGTGTGTGTCGGCTTTAAACATTAAGGCAAGACTACTTACCAATAGCTGAAATCATGATTTAAATTAGTCAAAATATTAAAATAAACAAAGGCGGAAGATGAGTAGAACTTTAAAAATGACAGAATCTGAGGAAATTCATTGTGGGTCTGATTGTGAGGAAAGGTCAAAGGTTATCACCCCATGGTGGTTTGGGTGTAACATTACGCCCTGAATGGTTAAAAATACTGACCACCATTATGCATTACAGTAGTAGTTACAGGAACATGTACAGTATAAGTTTGTCGCATTATAATAATTTTCCTTCATAACGCTTTATATTGAAAGTGTCATTTATTCTAGTCCATATCCTCTCGTTTTATTTTGGCTTTCATGTGTGCGGCCGATACAATGTGTTAAAACTGCACTAAACATGTTTTTGGAGGGGGAAGTCATGTCGCAAGTGGTCGGGAATTTGGTCTAATTGATTCAACATGCTGGCTAGGGGTCACACAGCTACGAGGGGGGCGGTGTAACACAACACCGCTGTGTGTAGATGTTTTCTGCTCTGGAAACGAATTACTTATGAATAAAGCTAAAGTGAAACATGTTGCAGGATGGATAATTTTAATTTTGGAATAATTTAATGCAAGTTATGGTTAACCTGAGTCATAGTTAGGGTTGACTCCAACAATACCATTTCAGATCATTTTGTATGTAGGAAAATCCATATGATGTGGGAAAATACGATGATATGTGTATATGTTTCCAGTCTCCTCCCTGCTCTGATCTGTGTACTTCCTGTTTGACTCCCTCCTGTGTTTCCTGCTGGGGGTGAAACGCCCGTGTCAGTTTGTCCATGTGCAGAGCCGTCAGCGGGGCCCCTCTGCTTTGCGTCCTGCCGTCTGGGTCCCTCGTGTGTCAACGGCTGCAGGCGGTGCTGCCGTGTGGAGTGTGTCTGTGCTGGACTGATAACACGGGTGTGGGCCTGTGGAGAATCATCAACACACACAAACACACTAAAAACGTGAGAAGAACAGCTAAACGGTGAATACACTGAACACATGAAGTAACGCTCACAATTAGGGATGAGAAATGGAAAGAATTGGAAATGATTCTAGTTCAGGTTCCTAATGGGGCCATTAAGGTTTAGTACTTTATAGCAATAAATATTTGGAAAAAAAGTGCAATTCCAAAAAGTGTGTTTATACAACCTTTTAATGATTTTTTTTTTGGCCATTTCTTTCATAGTCTAGTTGGCATGAAATATACATTAAACAACAACACTGAATTAGCCAAACAACATTTTATTAATTTATTTTAACTTTATAAAATACTACTGACAAAAATCACGATGCGTATCTTTAGCTACACGTCATTTAAACAACCAATCAGTAACGGCTTATTGTTCAGGAATCTGACTAGGCTTGTTGCACTCTATGGCTTTGATTCACTAAAAAGGACTGGCTCATTAGATTAATTTGAATTGAAAATTGGACTGCTTGTTGTGTAGTAATGTTTTTGATCCGTTTAAAGAAAAGACTCATTAGAGTCATTTGTTTGGGAATTGGACCGCACTACTTGTACTGAATGTTTTTGATTCACTTAAAGAACCGGCTTTTTAGAGTCATTTGATTTGAGAGTCAGACTGTACTAGTTACACTGTACTGAATGTTTTTGATTCACTTAAAGAACCGACTCATTAGAGTCATTTGTTTGGGAATCAGATTGCACTACTTGTACTGTACTGAATGTTTTTGATCCACTTAAAGAACCGACTCATTAGAGTCATTTGTTTGGGAATCGGACTGCACTGCATTGTACTGAATTTTTTTGATTCACTTAAAGAACCGAACCATTAGAGTCATTTAAGTGGGAATCGGACTGCACTACTTGTTCTGTACTGAATTTTTTTTTATTCACTTAAAGAACCGACTCATTAGAGTCATTTAATTGGGAATCGGACTGCACTACTTGTTCTGTACTGAATGTTTTTGATTCACTTAAAGAACCGACTCATTAGAGTCATTTAATTGGGAATCGGACTGCACTACTTGTTCTGTACTGAATGTTTTTGATTCACTTAAAGAACCGACTCATTAGAGTCATTTTAATGGGAATCGGATTGCACTACTTGTACTGTACTGAATGTTTTTGATCCACTTAAAAAAACGACTCATTAGAGTCATTTGTTTGGGAATCGGACTGCACTGCACTGCACTGCACTGCATTGTACTGAATTTTTTTTGATTCACTTAAAGAACCGACTCATTAGAGTCATTTCATTGGGAATCAGACTGCACTACTTTTACTGAATGTTTTTGATTCACTTAAAGAACAGATTCTTTAGAGCCATTTGTTTGAGAATTGGACTGAGCTACTTGCACTGTACTGAATGTTTTTGATTCACTTAAAGAACCGACTCATTAGAGTCATTTCATTGGGAATCAGACTGCACTACTTTTACTGAATGTTTTTGATTCACTTAAAGAACCGACTCATTAGAGTCATTTAATTGGGAATCGGACTGCACTACTTGTTCTGTACTGAATTTTTTTGATTCACTTAAAGAACCGACTCATTAGAGTCATTTAATTGGGAATCGGACTGCACTACTTTTACTGAATGTTTTTGATTCACTTAAGGAACAGATTCTTTAGAGCCATTTGTTTGAGAATTGGACTGAGCTACTTGCACTGTACTGAATGTTTTTGATTCACTTAAAGAACCAGCTAATTAGAGTCATTTGACTGGATATCGCTTTAACCATTTCATTAGAGTAATTTGTTCGGTAATTAGAATAAAAACAGCTTCTTGGTTCCCAATCCCACTTGCTAATGATTCAGTGGAGTTTTAAGAAAACAACAGCGGCTTCAAAATTCATGTTTGAGGTATGAGTGTGTCATTTATGTTGTGCTCTGTGTTCTGCTGTTGAAGCTTCAGCAGAGAAAGGGTTAATAATAGTCACGTGCGAGAAATCCCAGAGGTCCTAGTGTCAATAATTCAGAAGCATCAGTATCATTTTACAAGCCCATGCTTTGAAACACAGGCAGCGTCTTATTGTGACAGGAAGTTTCAGGAATGCTTTGTGCTGCATCTGCCACTCTCTCTCAAGTGTTTTCCCATAATTATCCCACACATCTCCATGCTCAAGCCAGGAACAGAAACCTCAGGACACGGAGTGACAGGAAGAGGGTGTAATGCGAGGGTGTGCAGAGGGGTGTGTGACAATGGGAATATTCTAACGCTGATCGTTCAGCAGGGAGGTTTATTTGTGGCCCAGAACCATAATGCCGTATGGAGGTATTCAGAATTAGAGTGGAAGTGTCAGGAACAGAGAAATGCTTGTTCCTCCCACCAGTCCCAAACTCCTCTCTGGTTTCTCACTAACAGTAGTTGTTCTCTCAGAGGTCAGCTGTGTTGAGTTGGTGGGACAGTGTGTTATTGGGTCGGCTGCTCCTGAATTCAGTGGAATAAAGTGTTCCCGTTTGCCTGTCTGAAATGATTGTGCTTAACCCTATAAAGCTTACTGTATCATATTTGATATTCAAATTTCTTAGACATCTTTATTATCATTATGATCAGAACTGCTGAAAATCATGTTGTACACAGTTTATTACATGCCTTCTCTCATCATCTGATTGATCATTTATACTTTTTAAGCACGTAAGGTCGCGTTTTGGTTGATTGGATCACAAGTTGACGAGGCAGACACATTCCCATTTACACCTGGGGTTTTAATTTACGTCTTTTGTCCACTTTTAACCACTTCTGTCCTGATATTTTCGAGGAGAGGGTCTATGGGAGGGTAAATGTATGGGCTTTTTCAGATCTTTCGATCTAATGGACAAAATCTTGCGCAATTTACATATGAACGTGCACGGAGATGACAGGAAAACATACAGAGAGCAGCAGCTATTGTTTCTGCTCCGACAGCCGCTGGACCACATGTGAGTGTGTGTTAGAAATCAGGAATGGCGAGAGAACATTGTGCTTGGTACATTTTTCATCTTCAAACCAAACTTGGGTCTTCAGCCGACAAAGTTTAAATCTGTTTGGCTAGCACGCTTCCCACAATGTTTACGCGTTAAGTCCATAGGTGGAGAAGCGTCTTTTGTGGCTGTTCGAACAATCGACCTCGTGAGCGTCTACACCATGAACACAATCCAGTCGAATGCGTTTTCAGCTACCTATGGAAGTGGTCAAAAGTGGACAAGCTCAAAACATTTTAGACCCCCGTTTACACCTGTATTTAGTGTTGTCCACGTGTGATCCAATCGACCAAAATGCATCTTAATACCAGGTGGAAACAAGGCCTGATTTAATTCTAAATCCGTCCCCCTTCAGGTCATAGTACACATGACTTTTTGCTGTGAAAACTTTTTTTGATTTTTATAAAGTATACATAAGAATAACATTATATTGTTGGTAATGTTTCAAGATGAACAGCTGCTGGACTGAAGGAACTTAAGTTTTCTTGATTATCCATACACTACATTTTAGAAAAAATCATGTTAAAATGTGTGTATTAAATATGATAAAACAAGCCTTTGAGGAACATTGCCCTCCATAATAAAAACTACAGGGCTTTGATCATCAAACTAAGTATTTAAATATCTTGCTAAGGTATATTATTGTTTGATATAACATGACAGCTGATATTTATATGCATTTTATGTAAGTAAAAAATTTTATAAAGATCTCTGTGATATATTATTGATATTATATATTAGATTAATAATATTAAAGTTTTAATAAACTGAACTTCCAACTCACAAAATGTAATTTGTGTCAGGCTTTACAGGGTTTATATTCCTATACTAGTGAAGTCATTTTAAACCTTTATACTTCCACAAAATACCCTTAATTTTCCTAGAATATAGAAAAATGATAGTGTAAGGCACTTAAAAAGCATTTATTGTTGTTTTGCTTTCAACATATGAACACTAATTTAGTCAGATGTTCACTCTAAAATTTAAAGTTTTCTTTTGGGGTAATAAAAGTACATATTGTCTGAACATCCGTCATGCGTCTCAGAAGTGTTTCATTCTGTAAGTTCGGATATATGTGTCATATAAGCACCATATTCAGACAGTGTCACTATCGGAAATGCTGTAATCTGTTCTTCCTTCAAACAATGTGCCTTTGGGGGTCTCCTGTCTGCCGTCAGTGAGATCAACTTACACACGCCTGTCAGTCAAATAACAAACAGGTCAGACCACAGACAGTGAGAACATCAACCGTTCATCTGGATGTTGATCTTCCACGCTCTTAAAACTTAGTTTTTGAGTAGAACAGTAAAAACAGTGTCATTTCCAAGCATATTGAATAATATTGTATTAAATTATAATTGATTAAATAATTATTGAATTGATTAAATAATTAATTTAGCATGAATCTGACATATGCATGAATTTTAAATAATATATACTCTATTTTATCTAATTATGAAATGTATTAAATTAAGTTTTTTTTTTTTTTTAATAATGCACAAGTCTGCAGTAATTATATGCATAAATATAAAATACAGTGTGTTTGTATATATTTCTACTGTACAGAAATGTTCTGGTCTTTAATGGACTTTTGGTGAGTGAATAATACTTTTCTGTAACACTTTGTCCAGCAGTGTTTGTTTGTTTTTTTCCTGTCACTCTTTAGGAAATGACATAATGGATCGTACCATCCTGTTCTTAATGGACTTGCCTAATGGACCTTGACCTTTGACCTTCTCTGTCATTATTACCTATTCGATGTTCCTTGGTTTTTAATGATGTTTTCTTATTTTGTATTCACATGACTGATTATGTGCTGCATTTTTTTCTTATTAGTAAATAGAGCAAACTTCTTTTCTTTGGATATATAAACTAGCAGACATTCTGCTATGAGTCTGAATTTTTAACCTCCATATTAAACTGAATACACTGAAAGAGAGAATTTACATTTAACAGTAAAAGTCATCCTGGGTTCCTCTGCAATGGCATGTTTCATTGTGACTTTAACAGACACCAAACAAACCATTAAACCAGATTCTTACATCATATGAAGCGTTTGCCTGTTCAAAACCTGCTGCCAAGATTTTAGGGTGCGATGGGTGGTCGCCGGGGTGTTGCCATGCGGCTAATGTGTTCTACTAAGTTATGAGCAAAAATGTAATCGTTAAGTTTAGATGTTTTCAAATGACAACTATGAGCAATAATAATAGGGTTGCCTGTGTACACAACACCAGATAAGTAGGAGTGTGTCATCACATAACCTGTGAAAACCACAAATTGATTATGACATTCATTATCACACTTAATTGTGGTTTCGATGTTGACGTGGTGATTATTTTTGCTCCTGTTTGAGAGTTCCTCCTCTGGCAGGCTGATAATGCTTCACTTATTCACACATTCAGCATCTTTCTGTTCTTCTGATGACCTCGGTTTCAGTTTGCCAGGGATACTACGTTGTCAAACAACATCCTTCATGGCATTGTTGTGTTTTTTTTTCCCCACTCTCCATCTTGGATGAATAGCAGATTTCCCAGAATTGACCGTTTGCAAAGACCCGCCTCCTTTAGTTACTGTTGCTACGTACGACAAGTCATGCCGCTCATCATGTTCTCACGCAGTGAAAAATTCATCGCGTAGGGCAAAGAGGACACTGACAACGTATCGACAGACAAGACAGACCAGGTTACTTTTGATATAAAACAAAGTCTCAAATTTCAAATTTTGTAATTTTTAAAGTAATTTAAACAATAAATACCATTTTGTGGCTCTTTAATGTGTTGTGACAGATCGCTGTAACGCCTCAGATCAAGCAGCTCATGAACCGATCATCTCTTCTTACTAGTTAATTTATATCATCAAATAAACATGAATGAAACTCATTTCAACCACAAAAAGACGGCAGTACATATCATTTTTCAAGTTCAAGTCCACCAACATTAATCTACTAACTCTCGACTGCTTTGTCGGACAAAATGGCGGATCCGACGTTATGATTGGTTAGAACGCCTGTCAATCAAACTCCCGGCGAAGGGTCAATTATTATTATTGGTTGGTCGTAGCACATTTCTAACACTCTAATGCACATTTTTATGAGGAAAACTCATATAATCAAATCTAAATGCTGCAATTCTTTGTGAAAATAACCCTGTATTTACAATATAGCACACACATTCATTTCATTTTGTTTATTTTTTATGATTTCTGTTAAGTAGTGTACTGATGGTTGATGGATTTATATGCAAATAGCATTTATTAACATTTAGCCTACATTTTTTAATTTATTAATGAACACTTATTGTTCCAAATTACAAAATTGTACCCGAAATTCATGCATTAACTTTATTCATTCATTATTCAAAATGACTCGGTGTGCAATTAACACTTGGACCCAATGGACCAAGCATTATCATAATTCAATACGGGAAATGTGCTATATAAAAAGCAGCAGTGTCTGATTCTGTGAGTGTAATTGTGTTTCTCCGTGCGAGAATGCTGTCCCAACGAAGCTTTGCTTCCTGCTCTAACTGCATTATATATGCTATATAATAATGCGGATACACTGTCTCGTAGTGTTTGCATGTGTTGACAGTTACAAATAAGCCGCAATAAGCTCATGGAGCTAACTTGTCAATCATCTTGATGGATGAAGCACATGAAACTGTGGCCAATAAGTGGACAGTTTCCCATTTTTGTACACCTTGAAATGTCGCCTTGTGAAAGCAAACCAAATCAAGAAGAAAATGCAACACTATAACAAATTTCAGAACAAAGCACACGATCTACAGGTCTGAAAATGCCCTAAGGGTGTGTTCACATTTGTAGTTTGGTTCTCTTGGTTCTTTTGGTCGAGACCAAAAAAAAAGAAAATAATACATTTAGTACTGGTTCGCTTATCATTCATACTTTCATTTTTAAGACCAAACTTGTGGAACTTGTCAAACATCTAAAACAATGCTGTGTTCTGGGCTAAATGCACTTGTTGTGTGTGCATACTCATAATGGTACCATTGAGAACTTATGAAGCGATTAAAATGTGTAAAAAAGTCAAAACAGACAGGAATTCCTCTGTTGCACACAAACAAAGATCTGCTGCAAAGAGATCTGATGCCTGTACCAAACTGTAATGGGAAACATGGCTCCTGTGATGAGAAAACAGGTATGCTTGAGCATTCTGTCCTTTTTAGGCTTGCATCTTGTAACATCACATCCTGTTTTTGGTTTGTTTGGATGTCTTTGGTCCATGTTTGATTCATATTTCAGTCGAACCGCACCAGTTTGTTTGGAAACGGACCCAGACCCACCTTTTCAGGGGTCTCGGTCTGCTTGTTTGGTGTGCACCAGGCACACTTAATCAAATGAACCACACTAACAGAGCAATCGCACCAGAGTTCGTTTTAATCGAACTAAACCTGCCAAGTGTGAACACACCCTAAAAGTCTTTATTTCTCCTGTCACAGGAGGTTCAGCCCTCACCAGAGTCCTCGACACGGGATCCATCTGAGCTTCTACCAAGACTGTGTCACCTGGTTCGGTCCGAGGCGGGTTACGGCTTTAATCTCCACAGCGAGAAGTCCAGACCGGGCCAGTACATACGGGCTCTGGACCCCGGCTCGCCCGCTGACCGCGCTGGACTCAAACCGCAGGACAGACTCATAGAGGTGAGTCAGGAATGACTCTGATTCTGTTGAAATGAATCGAAGCCTTTTATCTCAAGCAGCTTCAAGCTCTTTCTTCTATCATATTTCTATAATTTACACACGTGCATCAATATTCTCCCTTATGATGCCAGATATACACCCACACTTTCTAAATTCACTTCTACATTCACACTCACACACAGACCATCCATCACATTCAGATGCATGTGGGCGGCATGTGATATGATGACTCGCACAAAATATTTCTGTTCTTGAGCGACTGAGTCAAGCAAAATAGCATAATGTTGAAACTTACATTGAGATCCATCGGTAGAGCTGAAAACATCCTTCACTGTCACAGAAATAAATGCAGTGTTCTCACAACCTCCATTAACTCATGAACTTCTTGTGTGATTTAGATGGATTTAGTGCCGATTAAACACATTAGCTACATTGCAATGTGCAAATGATGAACCATTATGAAATAAGAACATGCTAGCTTGTATTTCAGGAATACCTTTATATACTGATGAAAATACGAAAAGCAACGCTCATTGTTTTACAGACATTTCACTGGTTATTGCAATCATAAATAGGTGAATCTCATGAAACCTTAATGTATGATTTTAGCAACAAGATGCCTCAAGATAATGCTTCCAAATTAATGTATGTTTTAAAATATATTTATGACATTTAAGCACATTAATGTGAAAAATATATTCATATATATACTTTTTTTTAATTAAAATCAGCATAATTTTGTTTATAATTTTAATTTATATAGTTTATATATGTATATTTAAAAATATATTTAGATATTTTGGCATGTGTGTATATATAAAGTGTGTGTGTGTATGTAATATATATATAAATGAAAATTCAGATGTATTACACTATAATTTAACCACCAAAATGTCACAATTCAAAAAGTCTTAATTGTTCTAAAATAGGCTTTATTTGCTCCAAGAAAAATAACATTTAATTTTCAGTGTGAAATATAGCTTTGCTGGCATGTTCTTTTCAGGTTTTGTGAGATTCACCAGTTCAAACAAACTTTCTCCCCCATTTCTCTCCATCTTGCAGTTGTTTCCACCCTCAGTAAAGAGTGAGAGTCCTGCCCCCTTCAGTTTTCAGAAGCGCACCTCTCTGTGCTTCCCTCAGGACACTGATACCTGAAACCCACACGGCTGCCGCTGCGGCCACAGCAACAAGCGTTAATATTTGATGCTGTTCAGTTGAATAAAGCACACGGTCCATCTGTCCTCAGGACAAACACTCAGATTAAATCACCTTCAGCAGAAGGAGAGCGCGCGGGCGGCTCTCGTGCCCTTGTTTTTGTTTTGATTGATTTGGTTGCAATTTCGGTAAAATGTCTTCACCGTCTCTCCTCTGTTCGACTTGTTGGGAACCTAATTCTCCCACAAAACATGTTGCTAAGCAACCAATAGCAGGGGACTGTAAGGCAAAAATGAGTGAACAGGTTTATCATGGGATAAATAAAGCTTTTACATATGATTAAAGTCACTGAGGCAGAAGGGCAGATTCACCCCAGAATGATCTATTGATTTAAAGGTTTTATTTTTCATCACTGTAACTCTTCTCTCTTTTAAGAGAGTAAAAAAATAATGTACCACGATATTACCATTAAAATTTACCATGGAAAATGGTATCCAGTTTTTTTTATACGATTAAGTACTTAACAGTACCATGTAAATAATTTGTTCATAAATATGATTGTCAGATATTACATGAAATCAATTATACAAAAGTAACATGTATATGATGTTCATATATATATATATATATATATATACACACACACTGTATATTAGTGCTGTCAAATCGCAGTTAATCAATTTGACAGCACTATACATACATATACATACTCACACATATATATATACACATATGTGTGTGTGTGTGTGTGTGTATATATATATATATGTATATTAAATTCAACATACAGCATATAGTTGTTTTGGACATGTTACCATGGTAATACCATAATTTGTGAATACTTCAGTGAAACTAATATCATTGTATTGTTTAAAGTTCATTGGAGTTCATTGTATATGAATATGGTAAAATACATGGTAAAAAAGGTCAATAAATAATGTTTTTGTTGTTGTACAAAAACGATTCTAGCTGCTGTATTACAACTGTGTGCAGGTGAATGGAGTGAACATTGAAAGCATGAGACATGCTGAAGTTGTGGCTTTCATCAAGAACGGCGGTAACGAGACGCGTTTACTAGTGGTGGATCCAGATACAGATGAGCATTTCAAAAAGTTGGGCATCACCCCCACCAGTATCCATGTCAAAGGTACAATTAAAGACTTTACTTACTGAGGATAATTCACCCAGAAATAAAACTTTGTGAGCTGTGATGTCAAATATAAGTTAAATGTATTTGGATAGCGCTTCTCACAATACATACATTGATTCAAACCAGCTTTACAGAAAATCATGATGTTGATGTTTATAATATTTTAATATCTTCTTCATGCCTTATAGTTGCATTTAGCAGATTAGAGCTGGGCGATAATATAGTTTACATTTTGCAGCAAAACAAACAATCAAGCCAGAGATTTGATATATATAGTAAATATTGATTTACGTGAGTATACCATATTTGGATAAAGTTGGACATACCTAAATATCCAACTTTATATAAAGAGCTAGACAATATATATAGTTGCATTCTGCAATAAAATAAAAAAAATCAGGCAGCTGCTATATAGTGTATATATAGCTTTACTTGAGTGTATGGTATGTCTGTGGATAAAGTTGGACTATAAATATAACTTTTAATATATCACTAGGCGATAATATAGTTGTTTTTTTTTAGGTAATATAGTTTATTGATGATATAACAATCAAGCAGTTGTGATTTGCTATAGCTATAGTACATACTTCACACTAAATATTATTATTAATTATTATTGGTTGGAAAGTTGGGAATAATGTTTTTAATGTTTTTTAAAGGGATAATTTACCCCAAAATGAAAATTATCCCATGATTTACTCACTCTCAAGCCATCCTAGGTGTATATGACTATCTTCTTTCAGATGAACACAATATATACAACAGAGATATATTTAAAATATCCCTAGTCCTCCAAGGTTTATAATGGTTGTGAATAGGGGGCCGCCTTTTGAAGACAAAAATAATGCATCCATCCATAAAAAAAGTAATCCATACGACTCCAGAGGGTTAATAAAGGCCTTCTGCAATGAAGCGATGCGTTTTTGTAAGAAAAATATCCATATTTACAACTTTATAAATTCAAAAAACGAGCTTCCAGTGGACGACCGTACGCAGAATGCGCAAGTCAATTTGCGGTGGAAGAGTATCCTTTGACCTGACACACAACGTAATGACGAATGCGGAGGCGCAGAGGATAGAGCAAAACAAATCACTGGTCACAGATTATAAGTCTAAAATGATCATTTTTAAAGAGAAATGAGGGAGCATTTCTATATAAGAGGAGCTTGAGTTTGTTGTACAGCCCTATTTGTTTGAACTGTGAGAGGCGTCTAAGCTTACAATTCTCCTACATCCTGCGTCATACATCGAGTCAGTGGATTACTCATTTGGCACAAGTTGACTTGCGCATTCTGCGTACAGTCGTCCACCGGAAGCTAGTTATTTGAATTTATAGTTTTAAATATGGATATTTTTCTTACAAAAACACATCGCTTCACTTTAGAAGGCCTTTATTAACCCTCTGGAGTCGTATGGATTACTTTTTTTATGGATGGATGCACTATTTTTGACTTCAAAAGGCGGCCCCCCCCCATTTACAACCATTATAAACCTTGATATTAATGATATTTTTATATCATAGACTAATGATATTTTTAAATATATCTCCGATTGTGTTCGTCTGAAAGAAGATAGACATATACACCTAGGATGGCTTGAGGGTAAGTAAATCATGGGATCATTTTAATTTTTGGGTTTCTTTAAGGCGTTTCTTATGCTCACCAAGACTGCATTTATTTGATCAAAAATATTATTTGAAATATATATTTAAAATAACTGTTTTCTACTGTTATATATGTTAAAATGTAATTTATTCCTGTGATCAAAGCTGAATTTTCAGCATCATTACTCCAGTCTTCAGTGTCACATGATCCTTCAGAAATCATTCTAATATGCTGATTTGATGATCAAGTATTGTTAATAGTGCTGGTTCTTCTTATTCAGTTTGTATGTGTAGCCTTGACTTCCTTTTCCTGGGATTTGAGGGGGAGTTTGATGTTTTTCGTTTAGAGACAGACAGATGTTCCGCCTCTTCTCAAGGCTCTGCAGAGGTTGTACCTCTGAACACGCATCAAAACCCTGGGCTGGAGGCCCATTCTGGAAACTCAAGTTGAATCTTGTCTGTTAGCCAGCAGTCCAGCTTCTGACATGTGGCTCAGATTAAAGTTAAATTGAGTCGAACACTTTAAATAGGCTATTGACATCTCTTGGATAATTGTTATTTGGCAGGATCCTGATTCAGCCCACTGGAAGGTCATTCCTGCCCAATCCACTTGCTTTTCCAGACACCGTTTTCTTTATATCATTTTCAGGCATTTCATCCTGGATCAGTAAATCTTCTGCGTCAGGTCTTTGAACGTCAGGTGACCCAGTTTAGCCTGAACAGGCCACAGATGTGTGCTGCTTTTACCAGATGTAGCATTGGTCTTCTCAAGGAACTTATCACAGCATCTCTCTCCTTCATGCACAATATACTGATAAACTTACAGTGGACATGTATGTTTATGACAGTTTTTCTGTCCAACTTCAGCCACGATGATCTCTGATCTTGATCTAATTGAATGAGCAGTTATCTGAGCATTGCTTCTTCTTCTTAAAACAGATTTTGACGAGTCCATAACTAACGGCTCCAACAGCCCACACGTGAACGGGACGTCTTCACGATCCACATACTCAGACGGCAGCAGTCAGGACACAAACATACAGGTGACCATGTCCAACAAAACACATTTTAAGTGCCAGCTAATTTTTAAAAAGATAACAACTGCACATTTTCACATATTAATTACATTAGATATATTCATTTTTGTAAGCGTTTCTTTGCGCATTTTAAAACATCTATGTCATATCATTAAAACATCTAACACATACGAAAGCCTCATGCTTGTTATGAAATAAACAGTGATAATGGCATTTGATCCATATATATATATATATATATATATATATATATATATATATATATATATATATATATATGCATTTAGTGCACAAAAATGCATTTTATGCCAAATACTCAATATTATATGCATTTTATGACTTTTTGTCTCTGTGTTATGTGTGTATTTATGTATTGTAGTTCTCGAGGGAGAGCAGCAGCCATCTTCTCGACCCGTTTGAAGAAATAGGTCTGTGTTTGAGCCCCACGGCGGCGGAGGCTAAAGAGAAAGCCCACGCCAAGCGCGCTAGAAAGAGAGCACCCCAGATGGACTGGAACAAGAAGCATGAGATTTTTAGCAATTTCTGAACCTGCTTCCCAGACCCCAGAGACGCCCCCCTACATGTGTTACATTCAACGCCTTGGACACTTGACTGTTTTTGATGAAAAAAGAGGCACCTATTTTTGTAGAAAATGAAAACTTGAATCATAAAAAGTTCACCCGGAGGGGATAATGTAAGTTACACAATAGGATTTCTGTCTTATAAATGGCTAAGGAAGTCAGCAGAGGGAAAAGAGACGGTATAGAGGGATTTCTGCGCCATTTTGTTTTCATGCTGTTTATTCGGCCTCTTCTACATACAGGTAGTAGGTTAACAGTAACGTATACAATGGAATATCAAAAGCCAAACGAGACTGCATATGGACTACCACAGCATACAAACTGTGAACTCGACGGAACAAAATCATCTTATCCCATTTAGAAGAACCAAAATAATGAAGCTTGTTTTATGTTGTACACGTTTTATGTGAATCACCAGTGAATGAGAATTGTACTTTTGCCAAAGACACAACCTATAATCAGCCAGATCAGCTGATGTCTCATGCTTTTGGATTGTTTTGAAAGGACGAACCACTGTTGGATATCAAGGAGAAAGTGTCTTGGAATTACTGAGATCCTAAAAACTGGAGTGACCCAGAAAGGGGATTGTGCAAGGGAAATGCACATCTCTTCCTCAACACTAGAGGGCGCCGTTAACTCACTCTTGGTCATTATGAAAGAATATAGCGGAACATGTTTCACCACCAGAGGGAGCATCATAACACACGCTACTGTCTTACAGCTCATTTGACTGCAAGAGGGTTGAAACTTTTGCATTGAACAAGTGCAGAGTTGCAAGATATGCCACAAACAGTTGTTGCTGAATTTACAGTACATTGTCTACTGTTGCATTCTGGGATGTGGATGAATACTGACAGACAGATGGCACGCAAGAAACTGAATAGGTTTAGGAAGAAAAGCAAATCTAAAGTAATAAACCTTGTAAAACGATAAAGAGTAACGTACGTCTTATCTATATGGAGTTTGAGGAACAGATCTAACTGTATTGATGCTGTGAACTTTGTGCATAAAGACAGCTGGATTTACACATTACACTGACCCTCAAACTCATCTCAGACATGACTGATTGGGCTGGAGGATTCCCACCTTTATTTTGGTACGGTCAATAATGCAGACAATCATAAAAGCTTTTAAGAGAGCGCTATATGCATTTACTGCACACATATTGTGATATATAGCATCAGCATTACTATTATTCATCTTAATAATTCATGATACATTCCATGTTTGCAATTTAGTATTAATGTAGTTAAGTAGTCTCTGTTTTTTTTTTCTTTTCTGTTGCTCCCCTATGCCGCCATTGAGCACTAATAGGAAATCATTTCCTATCAGAAATATTCATATTAGTATTATTTTTTTCAATAAAGTGTGACAGTCACATTCTGAATAAGATTGTTGTGGTAATTTAAATGCATTTATCAGCAGAAAGTGTCATTGAGCACTTTCTTTTCTTTAGTAATTAAGTTTTTATGTTGTAAATATATATATATAAAACAGAAAATGTGATGTTCAAAATATATTATGTAATATACACAAATTACAATACTCAAGTATCACTGAGAACAACAAAACTGAAAAATACAATTAGTTTATTGTCAATTCACAAAGCTATTTGGTAGATTTTGTGAATGACACTTCTGTTGACACGTTCAGTTTATTATGTCCGGGGTTCCCAGAAGTGGAAGTCGGTCATAGTTGGGTAAACTTATAAAGCGATGGGAGAAGACAGCAAATATAACTGTTTTATTTACATTTGCTCCAGTAGAAAATGAAAAGGTCTGTGATTGAGTTTCACGACTTTCCAACAGAGGGAAACATATGGAGAGATTGATTACACTGGTCAGATAACAGAAAGATGTGAAATTTGCCATCACTTCCTCAGCCGTTGAATTAGAAACCCCTCACAGCTGCGTTAATTCGTTTTTTTTATTTTATTTACTGATGAGGTAAACACAATATATAGCGTATTACATTTTTTAAAAATGAAAATATGAAAAACTTTACTAGATTTGCGACGTTGATAACTGTGGAAATGCTTCATCACAGTCTGTGAAATGGGTCCATTGGCAAAGCAGATGCACAAAATGGCCATATATCAGCCTAAATCTATCAGTTTATCACTAATTTTTCAGAATATACAAACAAAATGTGTTCTGGACAGTAAATTGGGTCAGTACTCTTGGTCAAACAAATTAATGCCAACACTGGTAATATCACTAAAATAAATAGTAACTCGAATATTCACATATTAAAATAGGCTATATGTTTCTATATTATTTAATGTTCCTACAAAATCAGTAGATATATCAGCAATGTACAGGATTTTTTTTTCTCTGTCTGAAAGCTTTTTCGATGTTGATGGAGCTGAACTGGATTCTGGATCGAGGGGTGCGTGTGCATTGAAAGCTTGCTGCCATGATGCTACAGCATATGCTGTTGCTAAGGTGTTCTGATGTTTTGTTGTGTTGCCAGGGTGTTGTGTGGGGTTGCTAGGTGGTTACTTTTCAAAAGCAACCAACTAAATTTCTATATCACTGTCAAATATTTCCCCCTCTAATTCACCCTAAAAACTTGCTGCCTTAAATTTTTAAGTATAACCAAATTGGCTGTACAAGTCATTTCAACTCATTTTTAAAAATATCATCTAGTTGAATCTTGTATAACTTACAATTGGGTTAAATTATTTTGACAGAACAAACATACGTTGTCATGACTTATTAATTGTATAATTTTTTTTTTTTTACAGTTCCTAACCACAAGTATGAGCAATAGTCATAGTGATGCTTGTACAACAACACTAATGATATAATCAACAATGATTAACATACATTTTGTAATTTGCAGATTAGTCTTTTTGCTTTTTGCAGTTTTCTCATCATATGTCACACAAACATTCCTCCATTCACACAGCATTTTTGTTCACACCTTTAACACAGCTTCTAGACGCTCACTCATTCTGAGACAGACGCTGTCTTTAGTGCAGTCAAATGTGTCCCAGCACTACTCATGATTACAGCGATGACAGCCTATGAGCCATAAATGATATTTGAGCGGATCTTTCAGTCTTTAGATTAGACACAGGAGTGTCTGTTTGCGCTCAAGACGTGCTTCAGAAACCTGAGCAATATAAATAATCATATGCCGTAAGTAAGACATGCCACTAATGAAAATCACTGCTCTCGTAACCCTAACACTCAAAATAATTAATTTGAGGTGAACTTAAATTAAACAAATTAGTTCAATCAAATTAACTTATATGAGTATTTAGAACTTTCTTTTCACATTAAGTAATCTGAATCGTTTCATTGTTTTGAGTTTTATTAACTTGTTTCGTTTAATTTAGACAAACTTAAATTTAACAAACTGGGCTAGGATTTCTGTTTCCCAGCATGCTTTGCCATGACACTCAAAAGGGAGAGTAAATGCTAAAATTAAGTGTTATATAATGTTTTCTTTGTGTGTGTGTGTGTGTTTGCAAGATTAATGTTAAGCAGGAGATTTAGTAGTGATTAATGTTTTGTTATGTTAATTTAGAAGAGCTGTCATGTGGTATATTTGGGGGGGAGTTACCATCATGGTTACGAGTGGAGCATGAGCTTGGTTTGAGAAAAGGTATGTTAAATGTTTATATTACCATGCTGAAACGTACGAAGCCCCGCAAATGACATGCAAGAAAACAATTAAATGGTGTGCATGATTTACTAATTCGTTCCCTCGATTTTCTAATTCGTTCCCTTGATTTACTAAATCGTAAGCATGATATATAAATCGAGGGAGTGAAATAGTAAATCATGCACACGATTTAGCCTACTATTTATTTCCTGCATGTCATGTCCGGGGCTCTGTAGAAATGCTATGCTAATGCTGTCAAAGCATTGTGTTATTAATTAGCAAGT
Organism: Hypophthalmichthys molitrix; assembly: GCA_037950675.1. NCBI lineage: Eukaryota > Metazoa > Chordata > Actinopteri > Cypriniformes > Xenocyprididae > Hypophthalmichthys > Hypophthalmichthys molitrix. The sequence continues at coordinate 38,601,542 of CM075494.1, forward strand.
TAGCATCTATTGAATTAGCTAGTTAAAGCTAGCCAAGTTTCCACTACTAAAATATTTAAATTGAGTTTAAATGATAATTAAAAGTGAAATGTACGAGTTAGCTTGCTCAAATATTTCAAGTTAAGAGCAATTAAAATGAAGTATAAAAATCTGCCTGCTTACCTAAACTTTGAATTTCCTAACTTCCTCATATGTTTTGAGTTTTGCCAACTTATTTGGGTTTACAGTGGACTTCGCAGACAGTCTGTGAAAACACAACACTGCATGAATTAGTTGATTCATGTCACTTACACCCTTATAAAAGGAGTTTTTGAACAATAAACGTTTTTGTTGTTCTTTTTAAATGTTGCATGCAATAAAAAGATCAACTCACCCATTTTAAATCAGTGTGTGTGCTTAACAGGGATTTTATGCCTTTTGCTACAAAATAAATATCTCGTAATCCCTGAAAACACTTTAGAATGGAGCAGAAAGTTGTAAAGTCTGTGTAACCAGAAGAACCTGTGGCAAGAACTGTAAAACAGCAGTTTACTGTCATGTTTGTCTAGCACTGTAATGCATCACAGGAACTGGAGGATTTGCCTGCACTTTAGAGCAGCATTAAAAAATGTCAAAGAAACCTTCATATCTTAGCAAAATTTGACACGTGCACTATGCATAAAGTAAATCCATAGTATTTAAATAGTTAAAACAACCAAAAAAATGTCCATATACGTCTTCATTTCAATTTTAACTATTATTTTATTATTTTAAATGCTTTGCATAAAAGTGTTATGGTATCTTTACAATTAAATGGTATCTTGACAAATAGTCAAGACAGTGAGTTACTTTAAGTTAAAAATTAAACATAATTGTCTTGACTATTTGTGAGTTGAAACAAAGGTTATCTTCAAGTTGAGTTAACTTATGTTTAGTTGAGTTCACACACAGGCGGCAGGTGAACTTTCATTTTTAAGTTTAACCAGCTGAAAATGTTTTACACGCACACACAAGGATAAAGAAAGATTTACAAGTGCAACATAATAAAATCAAAAGACGGAAATAAATACGATTAAAAACATGAATGTGTTTGCATTAAAATAATAACACATTTTACAGCTCTCTAATTTTAAGTTTAATACTCTTTTAGGGTATTGTTGAACTTCTGTCTTGAATTATTTCCCAAATATTTACATTTATGTATAGTACTAAATTTAGCTAGAAATATGTCATATTCCTTATGAAAATACATGTGCCAAGTTGAAACAATCAAACTTTTTCCAAACGCAGTTGAAAGCTGGGCATGATGTGATTTGATGAACAGAAATCTTTCCAAAAAGAAACCAAATGAGTACAACTCCAAACTAAATAAAAGCATGTTTCTGCATGTACACCACAAAATACGCGAAATGTATCATACAATTTGGCTCGTCACGTGTAGTCTACGTATATTTGTGCAGCTGTAATATTGTATTTTGAGTTCAAACTACGTAGCTTAATAGTAATAATACCACGGTATTCCTACAAGTGGGCTACTATCTGATTCCAGCACTTTACCTTTTGTCAGTGAAGGGCAGCTGCTGCCATTGAAACCAGAGCGCTGCAGACGGCCCGAGAGGGCGGCAGTCTGCGTCTCTATGGCGACGCAGTGTTTTTGTTAGCATGCGCGTGAGTCAGAGGAGCAGTGAGTCACAGTCAGGAGGAAATTCTCTCTGTTCTCGATTCACACAACCACACTCTCACCGAAGCCAAATAAGGACAACAGCTCAGAAAGAGAGAGAGAGAGAGAGAGAGAGAGAAAATCTGTCCTGTCAGTGGCCGGCTGTGGATTTGTGAGTGAGGGGAGTGGAACGGTCACACCCAGCGACTTCTTTCACACCTCAGTTTACACAACTTGACTTAGGTGACAATATTTCACTCGATGATTCACATCGCAAACGGTTTAGCTATTAAGCTATGATGAAGTAGCCTTCAACTTTTGTAGTACAACCCCACTCTCTCTCTCTCTCTCTTTTGTGTGTGTGTTTGGTTTTTAGAATATGATTAGCGGTATCACAGTACAGTACTAATACCATGACACAAATTACCATATACCTTATGGGTATTTTGCATGTTTGTTAACTTATGTTTTTATTAACATTTAAGAGTTTAGCTTAAAATTAATATACATCCCGGATTTCAGTAAATGCCCGTTCACACCAAGAAAGAAAACTTTAAGGATAACTCATGATAACAATGTTAAAATCCAGACCAACATATTATTATAAGCGTGAGCTGCGGTCATGTTGTTTGTCGCTTTAAATGCTCGAGCTCTCGGAATTAGAGTTTGCTAGGTAAAAATTGCGCTCAAACGCCCTCCCATTTTCAAACTTGAATGTGATGAGCTCGTAATCACGACTTCAGAAGTGGGAGTTATCAACTTTCCGGCAGCACTTAAAGTCGGGTGGATTCTGATTTGCTGTTAAAGGGGACCTATTATGCAAAACTCACTTTTGCATGGTATTTAGACATAAATGTGTGTTGGCAGTGTGTGTACACAACCACCCTATAATTATAAAAATCCAACCACTCCTTTTTTTTTAATCCCCATAAATCATAAGCAGTGTCTCAGAACAAGCCGTTTCCAGATCCCTGGCAATGTGACGTCACTTTAGCCACAGGCCCCGTCCACGAATGTTGACATACACTGTAATTTTAACACAGAACCGCCCTGAGCGAGTTCACAGCCAGTCGTACACAGTCCGCCATTACTGCACTGACAAGAACGTTTCCCAAGTGTTTTAGGTGTTCTGTAGCTGGATGGATTAATCCACATAGCTCTCTCCATTTACTCCCTAAATCTGAGATGCTGAAGAAGAGGTAGATTAATTTTGTTTTCCAAGAAAATGCTCCCTCAACTCTACCGAAATTCTTTTATGTCTGCGCAAATCATTTCACACCGGACTGCTTTGTGAACGAATGTCAATATAAATGGACAATACAAAACAGAGATTGTGCTAAAAATTTGTTACTCAAGGATAGATCAGTACAAACTTCGAAGTCTCCAGAGTGATACTGGATACGGCAGTAATGAAGGTGAGAGCACTTTATTACAGTTCATCGGAGTTGATTTAAGGATATAAAGTTTACCAGTTTTTAAGCACCACCCGAAAAGGCATAAGGTCTTTATATATTTGTTTACTGTTAGTTGTAACTAGTGTTTCTGTGTACTTCGCTATGAATCTTGAGAGTTTATGGATAATATTTTAATGCACACTTGCACTGTGTTTTATTAAGCTCTTACAGTGATTTTCTAGAGTGAAAACGGACACATCATTTTTTGTACAATAAACGTCATAAAACTCATTGGTAAATTGGCTTGTACTAATATAGTGGATAAAAACAAGACGACAATATAAGTTATAACCGTAATTGAACTAAACTATACCTGTTCTATCTCCATGCAGCATATATTCGCAGTTTCTGACATTATAGTGCGTCCTGACTCACTCCTGTCACCAGAGAATCAGCTCGTGAAGCTCCGCCCTCTTAGGCTGAGCGCAGCAGCTCATTTGCATTTAAAGGGCCCACACTGAAACGGTGCGTTTTTGCTCAACCCCAAAAAGTGGCAATTTTAACATGATATAAAAAATTATCTGTGGGGTATTTTGAGGTAAAACTTCACAAACACACTCTGGGGACATCAGAGACTTATTTTACATCTTGTAAAAGGGGGCATAATAGGTCCCCTTTAATGTTTTTTTATATTATTGTTCATCAGCTGAAAAAAAAATCTTTTACATAAAGGACCACAACTATAATGAGAACTAAGCCTAAAAATTTTTAATAATAAAGATAAGTGACACAAAGAAATAATATCGTTGGAATCACTTTCAGAGCGTTTTTTTTTTTTCTCCAGCTGATGAATGATAAAAATATTGATCAGCCAAACAGAATCTACCAGACTTTAAAAAGCTTGACCATTTAAAGTGACAAAACTGCAGCACGCTATTAGAATAAACCATTGTATAAAACAATGAACGTAGTGTAGGTGACGTCACCTGCAGGGTTCTGAAGAGCTTTTTTGAAGCCCAAAGTGGGAGGAGCGGCCGTCGCCATCTTGGCAGCGCGTCACCGAGCATCACTCCTGGATAACCAAAAATGGGCAAAGAGGCAGGACGTGGCGGCTCACAGACAGCAGACATACGGCTAGTGACAGCGGCGGCAATCCACCTGTCACTCAAGTTGCCACGCCATTAATTATGCAGAACTTTAAGGCTTAATATCATTTAAATGGATGCGTTATAAAAAAAATTCACCCCCCTCACAGTTGTCATGAACGGCAAAATTAGCTCTATAGATCAAAACCACTTAAGGGCTTTTCACACTGCAATTAACCCTGGGTTATTTTTGTTCTAAACAGCTTTTAATCCCAGGTAAAGGAACGTTTCACACTTGTAATTTAGATGCAGGGTTAGCACCGCTTTTTACCCTGTTCCAGAGCAGAGTTAGCACCGCTTTTGCTGTGTTAACTCTGCATCGCGGTGCCAAACTTGTACAGTGTAAAACGATGCAGTGTTAGAATGTTATAGCTAGATGCTTAGCAACAGACAACCAATCGCTCGTCTTATATTCACGCACTATGTATAAACAGTCGTTTGTGTGTATGATAGGAAAATGTAAAACGATGATGGAAAACGCGACAATTGGAGTGAAGAAGAGACCGTCATTCTTACCTTAATAGTTCGAAAAGTTCACTCAGAAAAAAATTTTATATTACAGTCACCAACGTGTAATATGAGGACGCGCCTTTAAACAGACACCGCACTGACACCGCAAATATGCAGATAAGGATTTTATCCCAGGGTTTAGGAATGTGCAGTGTGAAACGGCAGCGTATGAATACCCAGGATTAACTGTTAACCCTGGGTATAGTATGAGCAGTTTGCAGATAACCCAGGATTTCATTTACCAGGGGTTTAGAATGACCCAGGGTTAACTATTTCAAGCCCTTTTTTGTACCAGGCTGTAAACATATTCTGCTGTTTAAGTCACTTCCGTATTGTATTCAAAAGAGAGACACTGGAAGTTTGCCGCTTGGAATTAGCAGAAGGTTATCATGCGTTGGTGTGGATGCAGTTATACTTATCATTCTTGGTGTGAACAGGCCTTAAAAGTTATTCCAACAATACTGTTCTTCTGTCATTATCTTTATAGCTGCAGTGTGGACTTAACTATTCTCATAAAATTAGAACAATTTTAATTTATACCTTATATTATTTATATGTTTTTTTTTATCAAATGAAGGTAATACTTTCAGTAGACTTTTGCTTTTGAAATGTAATCTGCAGTTTCTTTTAAACTTGCAGTCTTCATTTACTCTGCAGCTGCTGTCCAGCGACGACAGCAGTGTTGTACTTGCACTCAGTAAGTAGCCATTTAGCTCTCATTTAGCCGGAGTGACTTAAAAGGACAGTTCAACCTAAAATGAGAATTCTGTCATTTGACCCTCATGTCATTACAAACATGTATGCATTTTCCTTCTTCTGCAGAGCACAAAAGAAGATATTTTGGTCCAACATTGTCTGACTTTAATTGTATATCTTCCACAGAAGAAATAAAGTCATACAGGTTTGAAATGGCATGAGGGTTAGTAAATGATGACAGAATTTTCCTTTATTAGGTGAACTAACCCTTTAAGAGACTGACTAACATGTCTACATGACTTTAAGACAAATGAATGTTATAGTCTGACTAAAATCACATTTTTAAAGTGCATGTAACCATATTGACTGAGATCCAGAGTCCATTACACCATGGTGGTCAACCTCAGCACTGTGTGTTTTGGGAATACACTGGATTTCTTCATTGCATACATTCTGCCAAAATGCCCAAAATTCTGTCTATTCAACCAAAACCAGCAATGTGTTTTTGGCAAAATCACTCCCAACTAGATGATGTCAGAAGGCCATAATAATCACCTTTACAGTAAACAGTGAACTTGCAGTGAAAATACTCTCACGTTGATCAATATACTTTTGGATAAAAGTTCACATACCTGTACATATTTGTAATTATAGGCCAATGGCGACATGCATAACCCCAACATTGAGTTGGGTTTCACATGAGTTGTCAGCCAAATACCAGTTGATATCCCTTGTTATATTGCATCTCTGGATTTTCAGTATTGCACATAAAAAAGATTTTGTCACCACAGTAGGTTGCTATGTGGTTGCTAAATTGTTCAGATTGTTTTTTTTTTTCCCAGTAGCAATACTCATTTTTCTGTCATACATCACTGCAATAATGCACATTCTTTGTACCTTTACCAAACTTCCAAATGTTGCTGCACAGATTTTAAAGCATGCATAATGTATTGCAGTAGTGGCATAGCAATTATACGGACTGTTTGCGTGGTAATGGATTCAAGGGCTCACATTTATCAGACTGTGGGTGTTTGGTGAGATATAAGGACATTCCCATGAGAGAGTGGCATTAGAAGGGCATCACTGTGAGAAAGAGACAGGGAAGGTGCATGTTGGGAGATTTAATAAAGAAGGGAGTATATTAGATGTGCATTTATTTAGGGAGCAGTGTGTCATTGTGACAGTGAATGATCTCATTAAAATGAGCTCATGCAGAGGAAGTGCTGTTGATTTCACTTCCTTATTTCAGATCATTTTGTTTCATTTCCCATTTACACTTTAAAATGATCTGAATTAATGTTCAGTCGATTTCATTCAGATTTATTCAACAACTACTGTACTTTTGACATTTTATGAAAAAAAATGTAAATGCACGTGCAACACTGTCCATAAGGGTGTTGCAATGTTATCTAAGTAGCTTTTAGCTGCAGTTGCTATAGTGGATGGCAGTTGTTTGCTTGCTTATGGTTAGGATTTTGTTGCGAGCATTGTAAAAGGGTTAGTTCAGCCAAAAATTGAAATTTCTGTCATTAATTACTCACCCTCATGTCGTTCCACACCTGTAAGACCTTCGTTCATCTTCGGAACACAAATTAAGATATTTTTGATGAAATCCAAGGGTATCTGATCCACACATAGGCAGCAACGTCATTGCACCTTTTGACGTCCAGAAAGGTAGTTGTTAAAATTGTTAAAATAGTCAACGTGACTACAGTGGTTCAAACTTAATGTTATGAAGCGACAAAAATACTTTTTGTGCGCAAAAACAAAAAAATAACGACTTTATTCAACAATTTGAATTGTTGTCATATGTAGTGAACTCAGTGCAGGCTCACGAGCACCCTTCTGAAACCTAAAAATTTCTTTGGACACTGCAATGAACAAGATACGACATCACGCTCTGTGGTGCGTTTTTTAAAAACAAATTAATCATACAACAAATAATAAATACAAAATGTAAAAATATACAGTCTACTCTGCTTTCCGGCAACTCTGCAAATCTGTGTCACGGTCACAGTCATGTTCTGTTTGTTTAGGTTTTCATTCTGTCACATGTGCTACTTTGTTCTGTTTTCCCGCCACAATCAGTAACCATGGACACTACACTAATCATCACAGCTGTCTGTCATTTGAGTTAATCATCAGTTTATATAAGTTCCTGTCTTCTGTTAGTTCATCGTCGGGTCTCGTAATTACTTGTGTTGTTTTCCGTTCATGCCTGGACTCTGTATTCTCCTGTTGGATTATCAAGTAAAGACTTGAGTATTATCTTCTTCATCGTGTGATATATATGCACGTTACAATCTGCAGCTTTAAAGTTTATGTTCTTTTAATTAAGCTAAGGGGTCAGGGTGGGACACATCGTTCAACTATTGGTCACACGACAAATTCGTCAGAATTCAGCAAGCCTGCTGAATGCAGTGAAATATGGAACTTTGCATGAGTTTCTGGCCTTCTGCATTCATGTCCAGATGGACCATATGTGCTTTTATGTCTTTAGAATTTTGAGTTGAACTTCTGCTTTTGCGGTAGCTCTATATATTTCTATGGCATCGCTGTTAAAGAGTAATTAGCTGATGAAGAGGATTTACTTATTGTAGAGTTACCAAAGGTTATAGCATTGTAATATTTGAAGCAGATGTCATAAATGTCAGTAGACCAGGACATTTTTCCAAACGAGCGGTTCATTCATAAATCCATAAGATTTTACCTTCATGCTGTGGAAATCTGAAGACAGAACACAACCAGTGCAGTGCTGAAAAGGGGGCGGGGCTACATAAGGTCTATAATTGGAAGTGAATGGAAGTTTTAGTGTGTGCGCCCCTTTTCTCAGTGAGTAACATGCAATTTTATGTTTCAAACACAGATGCCAATAGAGAGGCCAAAGTTCCATAATGCACCTTTAAACAGTTTTGTATTTTTTCCACTGGTGTCCACTTCTAATGTTAGTATTTTTTTTTTTTTTTTTTGAACCAAAACAGTTTTTATGACCATCTGTTACCCTTGATGGTTTTAGTTGTTTACGTAGGTTTGTAACAGGAATTGCTGACCACTCATTTCAGCAGTTCAGAATCGATTCTTTCTTTTAGGAGACAGTAAATAACTTTATTTGTCTTTAAAACGTTGCAGACCTTTTACATTCACAAACTATATTAAAATTGAATGTTTGAAAAAACTTTTAATCTAAAAGTATGAATACAAAGTGTAAATTGTTTGTCCATTAATATTGTTTACCTAAACAATATTATAAATAAATTAAAGTATTGTATAGCTGCTAGACCACAGCTCAAGTAAAAAATGCTTTTTTTTTTTTTTTTTTTGGCAGTTCCTTAAGTGCAACTGCAATGCAGAAACTCATTTTCAAGCTATCTAAAAGATCTTTATCATTGGACATGACAATACTTGAATAACCACCATTAAACAGGCAAATAAAGGCATGTCATTCAAAAGAAGAGTAAAAAACAAGGAAATAGAGGCACTTAGTTGACATCAAGTTGTAGTAGGACAGCAGTCAGAAGCTAGATAAAATTGCTAATTTGTTTATATTCTTGAATGCAATTGCATTGCAGAAACTCTCATTATCAAACTACCTGAAAGATCTTTATCATCAGAAATGACAATACTTAAATAACCACTATTAAATAATGTGGAAAAAACAGTCAGAGAGGAGTGCAGAGGAGCGAATAGAGGGAAAGGTGGTCTAAGCGGAAGAGAGGGAGGTCCCATCGAGAGTTTATTTCAGCGGGGTATATTTAGACATGTCCATGAAAAAAGCAGCGAGGAAAAAGAGTAATGTATAAACAGTAGTACGAATCTGATGTAACATACTGCAATAGGCCCACTCACACACACACACACACACACACACACACACAGCAACTCATGAGAAAATCTGCTGCAAATTACTCTGAAGGACCAAGAGTACAACACACACTCTGATATTACACATAATGACCGCCATAAAGAGAAATTAGCGCAGAAGTGAGTGAGACAGCTGGAAAATCAATACTATTAATGGCCGTGAGCAGCGTGCGTAACAGTAACGGATAATGTCATGAAGACTACATGAGCAGTCCGAGCGCTACTCAGCAGCAGCCACAGTGACGCCATTGTGGTTCAAAACGCACTTCCTGTCTGCCGCCGCAATGTTTGTGTTTCATGTTGCTATAGCAACCAGAGAAAAAAAAAAGAAAGAGCGAGAGAGAAACTGAGAAATCGAGGACAAACCCTTATGACTAGCTGGAATGAAAAAAGCAAATGCATCCAGACTGGGCTTTACTGCTGTGTGTGTGTGTGTGTGTGTGTATATTTATTATATATATATATATATATATAATGTGTGTGTGTGTGTGTGTGTGTGTTTGTGTTGTGGATTAGCAGTGGCCCCTAAAGCAACATTACAATACCTGCTATTTTTATAGGGTTTTGCTGCCTGTCCCAACACATGCAAGTACATACATGTAGCATTATGTAAATGACAGTAATTTTGTCATGCGCATTCAAAGGTTGCTTCTCTTCACCTTTAACATTTTGAAGGTTAAGAAAAAACATTTAATAATATTAATAAGCTCCACTTGTGCAAAATCACCCTTGCTAAGTCTGTGCAAAGTATACATTATTTGTTTAACCAAACAATATTATAAAGAAGTGAACAAAATCTAGTATAGTGTACTATTCTACAAGACTATATACCATTACAAATATACATACACTTTTACCTAAACATTTTCCTTAACAAGCAAAACTTTTTTTAAATGTAGGTCAAACTTAATAAACAACTGCTAAAGTTTTTAAACTTTAAATATTTTAAATCAGTAATAATAATTAAAAAAAATTAGGTTCTCTGAAGGTTCGTCCTCTAGAGTGTTGTGTTGTGTGGTTGCTAGGGCATTGCTATGTGCTTGCTAAGGTGTTTTGCATGTTCTGTGGTTACTAGGGCATTGCTATGTAGTTGCTAAGGTGTTTTGCATGTTCTGTGGTTACTAGGGCATTGCTATGTAGTTGCTAAGGTGTTTTGCATGTTCTGCGGTTGCTAGGGCATTTCTATGTGGTTGCTAAGGTGTTTTGTTTGTTCTGTGGTTGCTAGAGCACGGCATGTGGTTGCTAAGATGTGAGTGACTTTTTAATGCTATATGGTTGCTAGGGTGTTGTGGGTGGTTGCTAGGGCATTGCTATGTGGTTGTTTAGAGCCACAAGTCTCAGTGTAAGTCAATGGGATTTTTTCAAACATGAACATGTATTAATCAGAGTTGTTACTGTTTTAACAAACTAAAACAATTAAAAATCATTTGTTAATTAAAATAAAATTATATATATAACCTTAACAAAAAACTTAAACGTAAATTAGGAATGTTGTTTTGGGAACTGAAGTGCTAAGTGCTAAAACTGAAATAAAAAATAAATTACTTTTACTGAAAGAGAATTACTAAAACTTAAAGTAAAACGAAAACTGAAAATCTAATACTAACTGAATAAATGATCAAATCACTTGTGTATGAATAGAGATTAAATAAATAAAAATGGCAGCAATTCATATTCCAATGTAAATTCTACAGATTTAGTTTTATTCTTGTGTTTTGAATGTTGAGCTCATTTTAGAGTTGTCTTTTGCCCTGATTGTATGAGTATGACTGTACTAGTCAAAGTGTTGTTTATTGTGTGTTTATGTGCGAGTGAAAGAGCGTTTGTGTCTGGAAGAGGAGGTTGTGTTTCCTCCGAGGAATGCTTGTATAATTAGATCCCCGCTGTCATGACAACCAAACTTGATTTTTAAGGGGGCCGAGACTAGTTCAGTTATAGAAACCTGAGTCAGAGTCTGCGACTCACTCACACACAATATCTAGACTGACTCTTAGATAAGACACACAGAAACTACACACACGAGCCCTTATCTCAGCATTCATGCGTGTGTATGTACAACAGCCTTGGATTGTGAACTGTGAACTTTGAAACCACAGGTAGATTATAGTTTTCTTGCATTAGAGGTTAAAAATGAAATCAAATTATTTGAAAATAATTCACATATCCTCTGTGCTGCAGTACAGACAATGATGAATAGGAAATCAACCTTCTCAAGCATGTGTGCCAGAAGTAATAATGGACGAATGGTTTACAACCTTCTGATTCAGCATATGACAAATTCAGACCCTCTGTGGGTTATTTGACACTACGATATCCTGACCGCTGGCTGTAAACACATGAAACAGCAATGCATATAAACACTCAAGCCAAAAAAATATGGCAAAACCTGGATGGAAGCAAAACTGACCTCAAGTCAAGCCAGTCACTGCTTACACTAGCATTTGTCTGGGTTGCTGCGAGTCTTGTGTGTACGAGTGTGTGAGGAATGTGTGTGATGTCCAGACAGTGCGCAGTTGTTGGGATAGCCGGTTCTTCGGGAGGGTCAGGCAGGAGCTGGCATTCGTAAACTGTGTACTAGCTCAGAGTAAACAGGCATCTCTGAGCGCTGGAGGGGGGTTTGTGTTTGCTGCTCTCTGTCCTGTAAACATTGTGTGAGATGACCCTCTTTATATCCTTCTGACCCAATACAACTGTTGACACGCTGTAAACGCTGTTCAAACGCTCAAATGAATCACCAGCATGAATGAAAAAGAGCAACAGGTGTAAAATTACCAAAACCAAGAGTCGTTCAACTTTTTTGTTTCTAATATTTTGCAAATCACTACAATTTTTTTTAGTGCAATGACAAATAATGTATATAATATTGCAGTATTATATATACACATCAAGAGGTGCATCAATTTTTGGTCAAGATCTTGTATTGACAATGCAAGAGGTGAGCACTCTTTAAAGTCTCCTCCAGCACATCCCAAAGACTTTCAATGAATTTAAGGTGCCAATTCATGTGTGAAAATGATTCTTCATGCTCCCTCGCAACCATTCTTTCACAATTTGAGCCTGATGAATCTTGACATTGTCAATATGGCCATTCCTACATGGTTGTTTAAGAAATGAAAAGCTACACACTCCATCAATTAGGGTTAGAAGAACTGTTCCCAAACATACAACATGCTAGAAACATAATAATCACTGCAATAATGAACCAATCATATACCCTTAAGCATCTGCCTATTTAAATCCAAAGAGCGGCAGTGTATAATATTGTATTTCATATTAGATTAAAGTCAATGCAGTATCATTTTTACGTAACATTTAAATATTACTGTATAGCTTAGTTAAGTGTTTAGAAAAAACAAACAAATTTAAAGGTACTACAGAGAGATACTGAGTAGTGGAAAATATTATAAAATAATTCAAATATATTGTGTACTGAAAAATATTATAGTGTACTATCATGTTGCACAGTATGTATTGCATAGTATTCTATATTGTATACTATAGTACAGTAAAGTGTTTAGTATACAAAGAATGATGTAAAATGTTTATGTAGAATATATTATGTATGTATACATAATACATAAAATTAATATTATAGAATATATTGATGGTATCTTTAAGCCATAGTGTATTAAAATGGCATATGGTGCATTGTAGTGAAGTACAGTGTTGTGTTGTATTTTATAATATTGCATAATCTAGTAGAATACAACATTTATTGATGTAATTTAATTGCAGTGAGTAATATGGTCTACATAGTACCGTTTATGTTATAGTTAAATGTTTTGGTTTAGTGCAGAATGCCAAAGTACAGTATAGACAGTAAAAGATACAGAAAGAGAGCGATCATATGCTTCTGTAGTGGATGAAACCCAACAGATGCAGGTGAGACTCGTCAGATGAAACCTGAATAAAGGCTTTGAGGTATGTGTGTGTGGAGGGAAACAGTGTCTCTCTTTTATGAGCTCTTCTTCAATATAATTGCTCCCTGCCTCTTCCTGTGTTCCACGCTGATGGAGGGGAGGGCTCAACTTCTGACGTTATACAAATAGGAATTCCCTTCGCTGGTCTCTCTCACTGCGCTCTCATTCACTTTCACCCTGTCTGGCCCCCAGACGAACTCTCTCTCTCTCTCTCTCTCTCTTTCTCTCTCGCTCTCTCCTATATAAACACTCATAGCGTCTATACTGGAGTCGGACACTCCCTCTGAGACACAACTGCTATAAGGTTCCTCTCACGCTCTGAACGGAGGAGATACAGAGAGAGAGAGAGAGAGAGCAGTCAGATCATCCAGGTAAGAGGCCAGCGTCACACTTCTGAACTGTAAATAACATCTGCATGTGGTTTCCACACTGTCCGCTATTGCTCTTTGAGTTTTCAGGCTGTTTTCCTCTCTAAAACAAGCATTGAGGAGGTTTGTAGTGTAGTTGTAGGACTGACTTTTTGAGTTTAGCCTGACAAGTGATCTACTTGAGCGTCCAGAGGAAAGGTCATCTGTAAATAGTTTCATTGAATGGGCCGTCGGAGCGACGGAGCGACATCTGTCAGCCAGACATGAGCCCGGGGCGGCGTGAAGCGGAGGTCATAAAAACGCTCTCAAAACAAGGAGTGCGATGATGAGGCCGTGGAGAAAAGCTCAAACATTCTTCTCATTGTTCTCAAGTCTCGGAAGACCGTGCCAGACTCTGCACAGCCAAAACAACTTTCAGAGGAAGGAGCAGGGGTGGGGGGAAAAGTGTGACAAAATCAGAAAGGCCAAGCTGGGAGTGTTAGACGAGGTGCCCGAACTGGAGCGATAGATCAGCAGAGCGAAAGCAACCTGAGGTGATTATTCATCTTGTGCTCGTTGAGCGTAAGAATGAGAAAAAATTTAGTCAAATGGCTGAAAGATGAGTGCAATATTGAATAATATATGTATTTAGTATAATATTCTGCATAGCACAGTATGATAAAGTGTGTAGTAGAGTATACTATAGTAAAAAAGCCATGTTTTAGTGTGTATTATAGTGAAGTGTGCATGTAGTGTAGTAAATTGTGTAGTATTGAAGTGAAGTGTATAGTGTTACATTATATACAGTAGTATAGTCGAGTTAAATGTATTTGTATAGCGCTTCTCACAGTACACATTGTTTCAAAGCAGCTTTACAGAAAATCATGATGTTGATATTTATGCCTTTTAGTCACATTTAGCAGATTGGAGCTGGGCGAAACGTTTTTGTGTTGATACAAGCAATCAAGGTGTTGAGATATGCTATATATGTTATACAGTACACACTAAAAAATGCTGGGTTAAAAACAACCCGAGTTGGGTTGAAAATGGACAAACCCAGCAACTGGGTTGTTTTAACCCAGCGAAAGAGTTAAATGTTTGGCCAACCTGCTGGGTAGTTTTATTTAACCCAACTATTGTTTAAAAATTACTATATTGCTTGCTTAAAATGAATCCAAAGAATGTTGGAAATTAACATTTATTAATATGTTTAATAAATTAACATTTATTAATAAGTTTAATGAATATTAAACATTTATCAAATTGCTTATTAATAAACGTTCACCTTTTGATTATTATTGTTGCCTCTAGTCATTATGTGCCTGATTTTTAATTTCCAGCCTATTTTGGGTTCATTTTAAGCTAGCCATATAGTAACTTTTAAACAATAGTTGAGTTAAATAAAACTACCCAGCATGTTGCGCAAACTTTTAACCCAACCGCTGGGTTTGTCCATTTTCAACCCAACTTGGGTTGTTTTTAACCCAGCATTTTTTAGAGTGTATGTTTGCAAATGAAGTTGGACATACTTTATATAAAGTGCTGGGCTAATATATTATATATAGTGTATAATACAGTAAAGAAAGCCACAAAAGTTATTCATCTTCTCATAATGTGCACATTAAACCTAAAAAATGAGACACAGAGAAGGATCAAAGGTCTGGAAACAGGCCCGTCCCACTTTTTTTCGGGGAGCACAGGACCTCTCAGGACTGGTACAGTGATTAGGAAACTGTGTGCAAGTGGAACAAGTGTGATGGATTCCTGTATTTGCTGCTGAGTGTTTTCTTCATGGCCTCTATGCTGAAGTTAATGGCTACTGCTGAGGATTGGGTGTAATAGTATCTGGGGTAAAGTTACAGACACATTAGCGAGAGAACGATGAGCTTGTGATTTCATGCTCTTCTTTAAAAGGGAACGAGCAGCTTTGTGCACATGCGAGTGGGTTTTTCTCTGCAGTAAATGCCAATGCAGAAGTTGTATTTGGTGTCATTCACTTCGGTTTTGAGTTAAAAAAATGAATTTACAACAAATGAGACGCACATATTCCCACGGGCAGGGTGGAGTACTGTACGCTTAGAGCTGAATGTCATCAGAAGCCATCTGTCTGGACTTTTCCTGAGTCATTAATTATATTTAATCATCTACTGTTCAGCAGTTTAGATTTCACAAAAATGTTTCGTTTCACTTAAAATGATTTTAATTTCACTAAAATGCTAACTTTTAAAGTGTTGATTATCTCAATATGCAACAAGATTAAATATGTTAAATTTATAAAATAAATAATTGTATAGTTCAAAATGTATAAAGTTGGTTCTTATTTAATGTACACATATTTAGATATTTCTACAATATTATATTTGTGTTCTGGTACAAGCTTGAGGCGTAGCAAAAGTGTATTATCACATGAGTATTACAACATAAACATAGTTTGTGTCCTCGAAAACCAGATGGCTTTAAAAAAAACACATACTAGATGTTGTTTTTTTATTTTAAAAAAATCCAAAAGTTTTCTGTGATGGGTAGGGCTAGGGTTAGTGTGGGAACAGAATATACAGTTTGTACAGTATAAAAACCATTACTTCTACAAAAAGTCCCCACAAAACACATATACAAGTTTGTGTGTGTATGCTTATGTATAAAATATACTGTATGAGCATGTGTGGAGCATCCAACCCTATGTCCAGTTTTTAAGAAGGCCCAGTATCAGATTCCCTACCGCGGCTAAAGGAAAAATCAAATTTGCTGGCAACTATACAGATCTGGTGTGCATCAGAGCAAATGGGATATTATGGGTACTTTTTCTCCAGTCCCTAAAATTAGCTGCAACACTGCAGGATGAAAGTGTGACTTCTCATCATGAGGACAGCCGTAAAAAGTAATTCCTGCTCTGTTCCTCAGTGAGGTGTAACCGCATTGACTGCATCATGCCAGACGCCGTCATTAGTGAGAGGAAAGACTGAGATCACTGGCAAAAAGAGCAACTGCGCCTTCAATTTAGTGAGAAAAGGCTGAAAGGAAAGATCTGATGGAAAATATTAATGGACAGAGATCTTCCCGTTTGCAAGGCGTCACTTCATCAAGTCTCAATTGAGCTGGGTGGATGATTTCAAGCGTTCGAGAATCAGGAAAATACATCACAGCTTTTCAGATAGTGCAGATGCCCTTCAAAAGCAATATTCAGTCCTAATGCATCGTTTTTGGTTGCAGTCTCGCTTGGAAAGGCATGTTTGTGTGTGTGGAAAATGCATAATGATGTTTCTAGGGGGAAAATATTATGCTTTAAACTCTTTAGCAGCTTTTTGCAGCTGGTGAGATCAAAAATGTCTGAATGTCATTGCATTTTATAAAAAAAAAAGCATCGAACCAAGTGCCATTTAATAAAAGAAAGATACCACAATCAAGCTTTTCAATCAAAAAAAATTCTCAGAAAGGAAGTTTGTTAGGTTTTGAATGGTAAAACAATATATAAACTTTAGATATACTGAAAAAAATAAATAAATGTTGTTTTTGTGAATTGTTGAACACATCCATTGTTAATGTGATGAACTACACCTGGGGTTCCTCTATAGGACACCTGTGTAAACTTCATACACCACTAAAAATTGCCGAAACACTAGTTGGTTAAAAGACAGAAGAGGAGAGAAAAGATCCTTCAGCATTTAAGACGAACACTTGCTTTGATATTTTGATATTTAATGATAATCTGACATTTTTAATTGTGGCTGTCCAAACACTTTTTTTGGGGCCTGTGCGTGTAAGACTGACGGGCCACATCCTCTGATCAGCATCTAAATGACTGTCAGTCACACTCAACTGCAAAGTCTCGTCTTGCAAAGTTACTGGGGAAAAACCTGAAAAAAAAACCTGCGCCACAAACAGTCAGCGCTCTATAAGTACTGGAGGTCTTTGTTTAGAGCTGGTGGGTTTACTCACGGCATTATCCAGGATATTTTATGTGAGACATAAACATAACGCTCCATGTTTACGTAAGCTAGGAGTTCCCCTCCGTCTGGACATATTCAAGTCCTTTTTTTTTCAAGACTGACATTTGCATTGACAACTGCGAGAGGCTTTAAGGAACTGGAACGATTCTGTTGACTGGTTACGATGCTGTTAATGTTCCTTCATAAATGTTTAGAGGGAAAACTGTTTGAAGAGAATGCAAAGTGACATGTTACAACTGGAAAATATGTTTCTGCTTTTAAAAACTCCAAACTGATGAATAGCTGTAGGAAAGATCGCCGTAATAGACTTTAATTAGGTGAAATGAAGATCTAGACCGATTTTCTAGAGAAACATACCATATTCTCAGACGGGTCTTCACTAGTACAGATCTCAATAATGTCTCAAACAGAGGTCACATTTGCCAAGATCTCAAACATTTCTCATTAAATTCCTCCAAGACCAAATTATCCAAACTAAATGCTGTCTACATTATTTTATAGGTCCAAACTCTTGCTCTGTGTCAATAAGGGTCTCATTTGTGTGTATTTTAGGAAAAACATCTGAGATGAAGCTGATACTGAAATAAAGCATAACAGAGTCTCTTCTGAGCAATACAGTTTTTCTCTTAAAAAAAAGTAAAGTCTTAAAACAGCAAGAAATTCCAACTGTGAAACAAGTGTCTGGTCTTCTGAGGCTTTATCTGAGCGAATGAGTGGTCCTGGAAGATATACTATCTCCACAGGTTCTGCCTGATTTTTGTCACTCTTAAAATTTTACTCTAGATGAGACACACGATTTTGAACAGAGCAGCATACTTAGCTTTTTTATGGGCACTCGGCGGGGACTGCACGTCTTTCTGACCTCATTTCAAGCTGTCATTGAAAAGCTATTTTTATAAGTCCACAGGAAGCCCAGTCACCCAGACGCTAGCAGAAGGAGGGGCCAGCCGCAATGACCACGGACTACATGACAAAATATTAGGAGCCCTTGGAAGAGACGCACACATGCACTTATCATGTTAAAATGACAATTTCAGTCAAAACTTTAAATATGTCATCATTTACTCACTTTTAAACCTGTTTGACTTTCTTTCTTCCATGGAACACTAAAGAATAATTTTATACTGTTAAGTTCCAAAAAGAACAAAAAAGTACCACAAAAGTCCAAATACTTAAAGTCTACATTCTATTCACTGTAGTTTCAGCTGAAATGAACACAATAACACCAACAACTTCTTTTTTTTTCTTTTCCTCACACAAATTGTGATTACAGGGGCAGATTATCGATTAATAAAGATTAATATTTTCACGCAGTTCCTTGATTACAAAATGCTGTTATGACCTCAAAACACTTTTACCATAGTGGATGATTTGTAAACTAATACATTTTGCCGTTTGAATCACATAACTAGCTCCATATGTATGGCTTTTCTGATGTAGTAAACTTACTCGGTAGTTTACCTGATACAGCATTTCACTTTCGATTCACTTCACTCAGGAGTCCCATGACACAAGAGTCACAACACTCGATAAACAGCTCAAAAACGTGAAGTAGCCAGCTAAAATGGCAATGTTGCTTCAGCAAATCATTTTTTTTTTTTTATCCCGCATTTACTTTTGTTAACACTTTCGGTTATATGTGTTAGTCTAGATGGTAGATTATTTTCAAACACGATAGAGCATTGACCTTTTAGCGCCACTCATCCTACATTAAATGTACGAACTGAACTAAATTACAACAATCAACATATTAAAATGTTGCAAGGTTCCAGTTCATCTGTTTTGAATAAAACTGAATATGCGCTTTTTGCGCCACTCGCCGAACATATTAACAAACAACGTGGTAAAACATTGCAAGATTCAAGTACGTCTGTTTCGGATAAACTAAAGGCGTTTTAGCGCCACTCACTGGACATTTCACTTTTAAAGCCAAGAAACGAAACGTGCAAGAAGCAACGTAATGTCATTTAGCAGAAATGTCGCCACGTGCATGTTTTGGCTTCAGAACGCTTGGACTTAGCGCACAATTACTTCTCTGGTTCTTTTCTGAGTTTAGCATCATGTATGTGTTCACTGTATGGGAAAGAACAGCGCCGACATTCTCCTAAACATGTTCCGCAGAAGAAAAAAAAGAAAGTCCTATAGGTTTGGATTGAACAACACAAGGGTGAGTAAATGATGACATAACTTTCACTTTTTCGAACTCTTTTTGTCCCGTCTGTTTGCTATCTGTCTGCTGTGTTGTTTGCTGTTCTCACAGAGCCCTTGTTCTTAAGGTGTTAGGACAGATATAGAAGTGTAGGACCCAACCTCAGACAGAATGACATAAACCTGGACCCTCCTCTTCTGCCGGCCAGGGGAATTCCTGGCAGAGTGATTTTTAAACCTAATGACTGAATCACATTGCCAGGGATTTCCAATGGCTCGTGTGAGGGACTCTACTGGGAGACTGCAGACACGCCAGATATATGCTGCGCAAACACACACACACACACCTGAGCACGAGATGCTAATCCTGAAGGAATGCGGACCGTCTCGCGCACACACACACACACACACACACACACACACGGGTTAGTGGTGACAGAGGTGCAAATTCACATTCATTTCTATGGGGGTTGTGTGATGTCAGGACTTAGCCCACTTGTGAACACTGCATTGAACTTCTATGTTCACAGTGGTTAAGTTCTGCCATCCTGGAACCGAAATCAGCAAAAGGACGAGACCTTGAGTGCTGCCAATGCCTTTGTTAATAGCCACTAGTGTCATCAAACTAAATGTATGCACGCTGAGTATTGTGACATCTCATTGCATTTAAAGGGTTAGTTCACCCAAAAATAACATTTCTGTCATTAATTACTCACCCTCATGTCGTTCCACACCTGTAACAACATTAACAAATTAAGATATTTTTGAGGAAATTCGAGAGGTTTTTGGCCTCCGATAGACTGCAACGTTATTACCACTTTCAAGGCCCAGAAAAGTAGTAAAGACATTGTTAAAATAGTTCATGTGACTACAGTGTTTCAACCTTAATGTTATGAAGCGACGAGAATACTTTTTGTGTGCAAAAACAAAACAAAAATAACGACTTTATTCAACAATCTCTTCTCTTCCCCGTCATTCTACTATGCTGTTTACATTGTAGAGACTACCATTTACTACTGTTAGTATAGAACTACTATTTACTTGGAGAAGAAAATGTTGAATAAAGTCGTTATTTTTGTTAGAAAGTATTATTAACATTGAGGTTGAACCACTGCAGTCACGTTGACTATTTTAACAATGTCTTTATTACCTTTCTGGGCCTTGAAAGTGGTAATAATGTTGCAGTCTATCAGAGATTAGAAAGCTCTCGGATTTTATCAAAAATATCTTAACTTGTGTTCTGAAGATGAACGAAGGTTTTACTGGTGTGGAACTACATGAGGGTGAGCAGTTCATGGCAGAATTTCATTTTTGGCTGAACTAACCCTTTAAAGAACTGCATTAAAGATGCACTTTTATGAGGATCATCACAGAACAATATCTAACTGGCCCTTGTGAATGATAAATCAATCTCACGCTGTTGTGATATGGCTGTTTTTATCTTGTTAGTACAATCTTCATCTCAGATGTTTAGCACAATATACTACAAACAACCCGTAACCTGAAAATAAAAAATACCTTGGATAAACATCTTTTGTTGGTCTTGGAACAAATCCCTGCCAAACTGGGTGGGTTTTTTCATGTGTCGGACCACCTAACAACGGCAACGCAAAATAGTATACAAATATTCACATTATATCTCATATTTTGAAAGACTCACTTTTACCCACCCAGTGCTTTTTTGTTCATTGAAATTAACTAGAATTTTTTTTTTTTTTTTTTTTTTTTAAAATATGTTCTGACTTGTGAAGCTTTTTGACCTTTTTGTTAATGTAATAATTATTTATTAAAGACATAAATGATAAAATAAATAAATTAAAATAATTTGGATACATTTAATGTTGGTGCTTTTTGACAGTTTTTTTTTAATCAGTCAACTTGTCTCTAACCCCTCTCATTACAGTGAAATGATTGGCTGAAATGAACATTGTTCCAGGACTAATAAAAGATATTGACCCAGGAACACTTAGTCTTACTAAAATGTAATAGGGATGCAAAGTTTTACATCTTTTTAGATGTTTTGTTTTCAGATGTTGGATGTATTTTGTAAGTTTGCAACTGTTAATCCTGTTAGCGGAGCTGAAAAATGTGTGCATTAAATAAAAGAAATCTGAAAATCATTTCTTCAGTATGTGAGTTTTCAAAGTGAAATGGGGCGACTTGTTGCAAGAGGCAATATTATTGGTATCAGAATTCGAACTGTCTCAAAAAATAACAAAAGCATCATGTGCTCATGCAAATTGGAATAAACAGCAAAGACAAACTTATTGTCAAAGTTTACCAACAGGGATGTTTAGGACAGTTGCTAAGTGACCACACATGTCTGAACTGAATCTGAACTTCAGAGGGCCAGTTTCAACAAAAACTCTTCAAATGTGGCAGAGCAGCCATTTGGAAACTGTTTGCTTCCAAGGCCCAAACGATGTATTAAACGCAAAACAATGGGGGGAAAATGGTCCAGTGAGTCATCTTTTACCGTATTTCCTGCATCCAGGCAGGTTTATCTTACGAGAAAAGCCAAAGGTTGCCTGCAGCCCGCAACGCCAGCTGTGAAACATGGTGGGGGATCTGTAATTGGACAGGCAGAAATCATTTGGTAATTGGATGATGTAACAGGGACCCAGGGTCACAAACACCATCCTATCATAATGTTCCTATATATACTTATATCCCATATATAATTCAAGAGTTATTTTAGGAACGCCAGAATCAAGTCAAACTCCCTCCACTGCCTGCTTGAAGCCAAACCAAAACATTATTGAACCATTACAGAAAGTTCTGAGGAACATAGTTTCTCCTTTCACTCTCAAAGAACTGGAGGTTTTTCCTCATGAAGGACAATGTGCTGAACCTACTGTGAACGCAAAGTGTGTATGAAGGACTTGATAGACATTACCATTATTTTATCCTGCTCATGTTGAAGCAGATCAGTGAGACTTGTTTCATATGATTTCTGTCTATCTGCTTGTTTTTCACTATGGTAAACTAATATTGTTGGCAAAAATGTTTTTGCTTCGCCCCATATATGTGTGTGTTTATAAATATTGTTTAATTCATTTTGTTTAATTATATTTAATATTATTTTATGTATACAATTATTATATTAAACATAAATGTACATCATGGAAATAGTATTTAACTTACATTCATTTAAATAAATAATTGTATTACGTTACTGAATTAAAGTACTGAGAATCTAATATGACTCGAAAGTAAAATGTTTGGATACATTATGGTTATGAACTATGGAATATTGTGTCTTAATGCAAAATATTATTTTTATTTTTATTTTGGCGTAATGTGACATGAGTCCTAAATACTTGAGGTTATTGTGACAGTTTCATTCTCCACGTCTGTATCTCAGTTTCGTATGATTTTGGGGCATGTTGTGTTGTTGTGTGTGTGCTGGTCTCTCTCTCTCTCTGTTCTACCTCAGTGTGCTGGTCTCTCTCTCTCTCTGTCTGCTCTCCATCAGTGGGCTTGTCTCCTGTGCCTGCTGTGCTGATAATCAGTGGATCGCTGCAGCTGGCTCAGTTCAGCAGGAACAGGGGCCTGGTCTTCTCTCTGTGGCCTTTTGCTCCAAACACACTGATAACACAGAGAGAGGACTCTTATCCACAGCACAAACTACAGGTATGACAATGCAAAATACTTATCCACAAGTTCACTCTTTATAATGATAAAAACATTTAATATCCATACTCTGCCCAGGTATAATAATAGTTAAATAATGTAAACAATATAAATGAATTCATTTGTTTGATATGTACTGTATTTTCTATTTTAACACTATGAATAAAATACTTTTTAAAAATCCATCTTAAAAGTGTGACCACTTTTTTTGCTCAAAAAAAAAAAAAATTAATAAAATTTATGTATTTTATAAAATTAAAAGATAAATCTATTTTACATAAATGTAATTTGTGTAAAATATTTAAATTATGAGAAAAAACTGGTGTCTTGCATGGTTTAGCTTTTCTTTCTTTTTTGTGAAATAACTAAGAAATTACAATCAGTTATAAATTACTATAAATAAAATAAACAAATATATATTTATATTTTATCTGGTAAAAATAATTCAAATGTATTATAATTGTGTGTGTGTGTGTGTGTTCAACAGTTAAAGGGTTAGTTCACCAAAAATGAAAATTCTGTCATTAATTTCTTATTGTCGTTCCAAACCCGTAAGACTTTCATTCATCTTCGGGACACAAATTAAGATATTTTAAATGAAATCTGATTTCTGTCCCTGCATTGACAGCCTACTCAACTACCACTTTGACACTTCAAAAAGTTCATGAGGTGATTGTAAAACTAGTCCATTTGAATTTAGCAGTTTAGTCTAATTTTTCTGAAGAGACTCGATAGGTTTATATAATGAACAGATTGAATTTAGGCTTTTATTCACATATGGTATAAACATTGATCAGCGAACATAAACAGAAGCTGAACTGCACTTGCTTGACATGGAAGAACAAACCTCTTGATGAAGCTCAAATGTGCTGCGTAACAAGAGAGAATGAACCTCACTGGTTCTTGATTAAGCTCAAACGAGCTGCGTAACACATGAGAACGAACCTCATTGGTTCTTGATGAAGCTCAAACGAGCTGCGTAACACGAGAACGAACCTCATTGGTTCTTGATGAAGCTCAAACGAGCTGCGTAACACACGAGAACGAACCTCATTGGTTCTTGATGATGCTCAAACGAGCTGCGTAACACATGAGAATGAACCTCATTGGTTCTTGATGAAGCTCAAACGAGCTGCGTAACACATGAGAATGAACCTCATTGGTTCTTGATGAAGCTCAAACGAGCTGCGTAACACATGAGAACGAACCTCATTGGTTCTTGATGAAGCTCAAACGAGCTGCGTAACACGAGAACGAACCTCATTGGTTCTTGATGAAGCTCAAACGAGCTGCGTAACACACGAGAACGAACCTCATTGGTTCTTGATGATGCTCAAACGAGCTGCGTAACACATGAGAATGAACCTCATTGGTTCTTGATGAAGCTCAAACGAGCTGCGTAACACGAGAACGAACCTCATTGGTTCTTGATGAAGCTCAAACGAGCTGCGTAACACATGAGAATGAACCTCATTGGTTCTTGATGAAGCTCAAACGAGCTGCGTAACACGAGAACGAACCTCATTGGTTCTTGATGAAGCTCAAACGAGCTGCGTAACACATGAGAATGAACCTCATTGGTTCTTGATGAAGCTCAAACGAGCTGCATAACACATGAGAACGAACCTCATTGGTTCTTGATGAAGCTCAAACGAGCTGCGTAACACGAGAACGAACCTCATTGGTTCTTGATGAAGCTCAAACGAGCTGCGTAACACATGAGAACGAACCTCATTGGTTCTTGATGAAGCTCAAACGAGCTGCGTAACACGAGAACGAACCTCATTGGTTCTTGATGAAGCTCAAACGAGCTGCGTAACACTCGAGAACGAACCTCATTGGTTCTTGATGATGCTCAAACGAGCTGCGTAACACTCGAGAACGAACCTCATTGGTTCTTGATGATGCTCAAACGAGCTGCGTAACACACAAGAACGAACCTCATTGGTTCTTGATGAAGCTCAAACGAGCTGCGTAACACTCGAGAACGAACCTCATTGGTTCTTGATGATGCTCAAACGAGCTGCGTAACACTCGAGAACGAACCTCATTGGTTCTTGATGATGCTCAAACGAGCTGCGTAACACACAAGAACGAACCTCATTGGTTCTTGATGAAGCTCAAACGAGCTGCGTAACATTCGAGAACGAACCTCATTGGTTCTTGATGAAGCTCAAACGAGCTGCGTAACACACGAGAACGAACCTCATTGGTTCTTGATGAAGCTCAAACGAGCTGCGTAACACTCGAGAACGAACCTCATTGGTTCTTGATGAAGCTCAAACGAGCTGCGTAACACACAAGAACGAACCTCATTGGTTCTTGATGATGCTCAAACGAGCTGCGTAACATTCGAGAACGAACCTCATTGGTTCTTGATGAAGCTCAAACGAGCTGCGTAACACACGAGAACGAACCTCATTGGTTCTTGATGAAGCTCAAACGAGCTGCGTAACACACGAGAACGAACCTCATTGGTTCTTGATGAAGCTCAAACGAGCTGCGTAACACGAGAATGAACCTCATTGGTTCTTGATGAAGCTCAAACGAGCTGCGTAACACGAGAATGAACCTCATTGGTTCTTGATGAAGCTCAAACGAGCTGCGTAACACACGAGAACGAACCTCATTGGTTCTTGATGAAGCTCAAAACGAGCTGCGTAACACTCGAGAACGAACCTCATTGGTTTTTGATGATGCTCAAACGAGCTGCGTAACACTCGAGAACGAACCTCATTGGTTCTTGATGAAGCTCAAACGAGCTGCGTAACACACGAGAACGAACCTCATTGGTTCTTGATGAAGCTCAAACGAGCTGCGTAACACACGAGAACGAACCTCATTGGTTCTTGATGAAGCTCAAACGAGCTGCGTAACACACGAGAACGAACCTCATTGGTTCTTGATGAAGCTCAAACGAGCTGCGTAACACACGAGAACGAACCTCATTGGTTCTTGATGAAGCTCAAACGAGCTGCGTAACAAGAGAGAATGAACCTCATTGGTTCTTGATGAAGCTCAAACGAGCTGCGTAACACACGAGAATGAACCTCATTGGTTCTTGATGAAGCTCAAACGAGCTGCGTAACAAGAGAGAACGAACCTCATTGGTTCTTGATGAAGCTCAAACGAGCTGCGTAACACACGAGAACGAACCTCATTGGTTCTTGATGAAGCTCAAACGAGCTGCGTAACAAGAGAGAATGAACCTCATTGGTTCTTGATGAAGCTCAAACGAGCTGCGTAACACACGAGAACGAACCTCATTGGTTCTTGATGAAGCTCAAACGAGCTGCGTAACACACGAGAATGAACCTCATTGGTTCTTGATGAAGCTCAAACGAGCTGCGTAACACGAGAACGAACCTCATTGGTTCTTGATGATGCTCAAACGAGCTGCGTAACACTCGAGAACGAACCTCATTGGTTCTTGATGAAGCTCAAACGAGCTGTGTAACACACGAGAACGAACCTCATTGGTTCTTGATGAAGCTCAAAACGAGCTGCGTAACACACGAGAACGAACCTCACTGGTTCTTGATGAAGCTCAAACGAGCTGCGTAACACACGAGAACGAACCTCATTGGTTCTTGATGAAGCTCAAAACGAGCTGCGTAACACACGAGAACGAACCTCACTGGTTCTTGATGAAGCTCAAACGAGCTGCGTAACACACGAGAACGAACCTCATTGGTTCTTGATGAAGCTCAAACGAGCTGCGTAACACACGAGAACGAACCTCATTGGTTCTTGATGAAGCTCAAACGAGCTGCGTAACACGAGAATGAACCTCATTGGTTCTTGATGAAGCTCAAACGAGCTGCGTAACACGAGAATGAACCTCATTGGTTCTTGATGAAGCTCAAACGAGCTGCGTAACACACGAGAACGAACCTCATTGGTTCTTGATGAAGCTCAAAACGAGCTGCGTAACACTCGAGAACGAACCTCATTGGTTCTTGATGAAGCTCAAACGAGCTGCGTAACACACGAGAACGAACCTCATTGGTTCTTGATGAAGCTCAAACGAGCTGCGTAACACTCGAGAACGAACCTCATTGGTTCTTGATGAAGCTCAAACGAGCTGCGTAACACACAAGAACGAACCTCATTGGTTCTTGATGATGCTCAAACGAGCTGCGTAACATTCGAGAACGAACCTCATTGGTTCTTGATGAAGCTCAAACGAGCTGCGTAACACACGAGAACGAACCTCATTGGTTCTTGATGAAGCTCAAACGAGCTGCGTAACACACGAGAACGAACCTCATTGGTTCTTGATGAAGCTCAAACGAGCTGCGTAACACGAGAATGAACCTCATTGGTTCTTGATGAAGCTCAAACGAGCTGCGTAACACGAGAATGAACCTCATTGGTTCTTGATGAAGCTCAAACGAGCTGCGTAACACACGAGAACGAACCTCATTGGTTCTTGATGAAGCTCAAAACGAGCTGCGTAACACTCGAGAACGAACCTCATTGGTTCTTGATGATGCTCAAACGAGCTGCGTAACACTCGAGAACGAACCTCATTGGTTCTTGATGAAGCTCAAACGAGCTGCGTAACACACGAGAACGAACCTCATTGGTTCTTGATGAAGCTCAAACGAGCTGCGTAACACGAGAACGAACCTCATTGGTTCTTGATGAAGCTCAAACGAGCTGCGTAACACACGAGAACGAACCTCATTGGTTCTTGATGAAGCTCAAACGAGCTGCGTAACAAGAGAGAATGAACCTCATTGGTTCTTGATGAAGCTCAAACGAGCTGCGTAACACACGAGAATGAACCTCATTGGTTCTTGATGAAGCTCAAACGAGCTGCGTAACAAGAGAGAACGAACCTCATTGGTTCTTGATGAAGCTCAAACGAGCTGCGTAACACACGAGAACGAACCTCATTGGTTCTTGATGAAGCTCAAACGAGCTGCGTAACAAGAGAGAATGAACCTCATTGGTTCTTGATGAAGCTCAAACGAGCTGCGTAACACACGAGAACGAACCTCATTGGTTCTTGATGAAGCTCAAACGAGCTGCGTAACACACGAGAATGAACCTCATTGGTTCTTGATGAAGCTCAAACGAGCTGCGTAACACGAGAACGAACCTCATTGGTTCTTGATGATGCTCAAACGAGCTGCGTAACACTCGAGAACGAACCTCATTGGTTCTTGATGAAGCTCAAACGAGCTGCGTAACACACGAGAACGAACCTCATTGGTTCTTGATGAAGCTCAAACGAGCTGTGTAACACACGAGAACGAACCTCATTGGTTCTTGATGAAGCTCAAAACGAGCTGCGTAACACACGAGAACGAACCTCACTGGTTCTTGATGAAGCTCAAACGAGCTGCGTAACACACGAGAACGAACCTCATTGGTTCTTGATGAAGCTCAAAACGAGCTGCGTAACACACGAGAACGAACCTCACTGGTTCTTGATGAAGCTCAAACGAGCTGCGTAACACACGAGAACGAACCTCATTGGTTCTTGATGAAGCTCAAACGAGCTGCGTAACACACGAGAACGAACCTCATTGGTTCTTGATGAAGCTCAAACGAGCTGCGTAACACGAGAATGAACCTCATTGGTTCTTGATGAAGCTCAAACGAGCTGCGTAACACGAGAATGAACCTCATTGGTTCTTGATGAAGCTCAAACGAGCTGCGTAACACACGAGAACGAACCTCATTGGTTCTTGATGAAGCTCAAAACGAGCTGCGTAACACTCGAGAACGAACCTCATTGGTTTTTGATGATGCTCAAACGAGCTGCGTAACACTCGAGAACGAACCTCATTGGTTCTTGATGAAGCTCAAACGAGCTGCGTAACACACGAGAACGAACCTCATTGGTTCTTGATGAAGCTCAAACGAGCTGCGTAACACACGAGAACGAACCTCATTGGTTCTTGATGAAGCTCAAACGAGCTGCGTAACACACGAGAACGAACCTCATTGGTTCTTGATGAAGCTCAAACGAGCTGCGTAACAAGAGAGAATGAACCTCATTGGTTCTTGATGAAGCTCAAACGAGCTGCGTAACACACGAGAATGAACCTCATTGGTTCTTGATGAAGCTCAAACGAGCTGCGTAACAAGAGAGAACGAACCTCATTGGTTCTTGATGAAGCTCAAACGAGCTGCGTAACACACGAGAACGAACCTCATTGGTTCTTGATGAAGCTCAAACGAGCTGCGTAACAAGAGAGAATGAACCTCATTGGTTCTTGATGAAGCTCAAACGAGCTGCGTAACACACGAGAACAAACCTCATTGGTTCTTGATGAAGCTCAAACGAGCTGCGTAACACACGAGAATGAACCTCATTGGTTCTTGATGAAGCTCAAACGAGCTGCGTAACACGAGAACGAACCTCATTGGTTCTTGATGATGCTCAAACGAGCTGCGTAACACTCGAGAACGAACCTCATTGGTTCTTGATGAAGCTCAAACGAGCTGCGTAACACACGAGAACGAACCTCATTGGTTCTTGATGAAGCTCAAACGAGCTGTGTAACACACGAGAACGAACCTCATTGGTTCTTGATGAAGCTCAAAACGAGCTGCGTAACACACGAGAACGAACCTCACTGGTTCTTGATGAAGCTCAAACGAGCTGCGTAACACACGAGAACGAACCTCACTGGTTCTTGATGAAGCTCAAACGAGCTGCGTAACACACGAGAACGAACCTCATTGGTTCTTGATGAAGCTCAAACGAGCTGCGTAACACACGAGAACGAACCTCACTGGTTCTTGATGAAGCTCAAACGAGCTGCGTAACACACGAGAACGAACCTCATTGGTTCTTGATGAAGCTCAAACGAGCTGCGTAACACGAGAACGAACCTCATATAAACTTTTTGAAGCGTAAATGTGGTAGTTGCATAGTTGTCTATGGACAGAAATCTCTCAGATTGTATTAAAGATACATTATTTGTGAAAGAGACAGAAAGAGACTTTATTTGTGTTCTGAAGATGAATTAAAGTCTTACGGGTTTGGAACGAGGGTGAATAAATGATGGTTCCTGAATATATACCATGTACTAGAAGTTATCTTGATAAATATATCAGCTAAATGGCTTTGAGCAGAATAATAAATGCTCTGACACACAAAGCCAATGAGACTCTTCTCAGGGACACACCTTGTGATTCAGCATATGCCAAAACTGCTCTGTAGATGTACAATAACTGTGGCTCTGTTCCAACACCAAATAAGCTGCCTGCGGAGGCGGTATTTTAAGGCATCATAGGTGCACTCCCGATATGAATATTGTGTCTTGTAAGACACGCATCTCATTTTGAACGGCACTGATGTCACTACCATTACACAATAGGCCGCACTTGATTAAGTTAGCTGTTACGCTTTCTCCAATGGTAAGAGATACAGACCCTCTCGTCTCCCTATAACATACAATCTCTGGCCTAAAAACTTTGCTTAGCTGGTTCAGGTGTGTTTAATTGGGGTTGGAGCTAAACCCTCCAGGACAGTGGCCCTCCATGAGCAGGATTGGACACCCCTGACATATATCCTTCATGGAATAGCTAAATGAGGGCCGAAGAAAGAAAAAAAAAAAAAAAAAAAACAGACAGCTGTTTGTGAAACTATTTTTTGGTAGGCTATTTGCATTGCAGAGAATGTCATGTTTATTTTCAGTCTATACTTAGAAAAGAATGTTGTAAGTGTTATTTTTCAGATACTTCTCAGCACCTGTCCCTTTTGTTTGTTCATCATTTCTCTTCTGCTTCTATGTCACGTTCAATTCTCTGTGAAATTCCCCTAACAGTAAACAGTGAAATGTGTCAACGGCTTTCATTTTTATTCCATTTACGACTGAGGGCCAAACAATTGGAAAATACAGCAAGTGACCATGGAAACGAAAATACATACACATACAATACATACAAATACAGACATTTCAATGTTTGATCGCCAAGCCACAAGAGGAACTTTGGTCTGAGTTGATCTGAGTTGGTTTAGAAATCAGTTCTAAGAATAATCCTTATAAAGTGCAGCAGATACAGCAGCCTGCATTTACAAACAATACCTGCAAGCATGTTCCTCTAAAACTGTATTAATTCAAATTCATTTTAAAAATTCTTTAAAAAACAAACCAAAAAAAACATACATCATGTATTAATATATAAATTATTATATAAATATATACATTTTTGCTGGTTTCATTTTTTGTAAAAAAAAAAAAAACAATTATTTAAATATAAAATATATAACAATTTAAAAAAAAAACAATAGTAATAAAAAAACACAATATATTAATATATAAATTATTATATAAATATTGGCATTTTAGCTGTTTTTATTTTTTTGCAAAAAACATGAACAATTATTTAATATAGAACAATTGCAAAAAAAAAAAATATATATATATATATATATATATATACACACACTACAAGTTTGGAATCAGTAAGATTTTTTTATGTTTTTAAAAGAAGTTTCGTCTGCTCACCAAGGCTGCATTTATTTAATTAAAAATACAGTAAAAACAGTAATATTGTGAAATATTATTACAATTTAAAATAACTGTTTTCTGTTTGAATATATTTTATAAAGTAATTTATTTCTGTGTTGGAATTTTCAGCATCATTACTCCAGTCTTCAGTGTCACATGATCCTTCAGAAATCATTCTAATATGATGATCTGCTGCATAAACTTTATATAATATTGTTAAAAACTATATATATAATACTGTAAATGTATATATATTTATACATATACATTAATTCACATATTTTAACAGTATTTATTTTGTTTTTTAATTATATTTAACAATATTTTACCAGGTGCTAATAAATAAAAGGGGGGGGGGGGGGGGATTCTATATGCATTCTGTTATGCATTATTAAATATTCTATTAGGCCTTGTTTAATGATTAAATATAGTTGAATAAGCGAGGCCACACATTCATCAGTCCTTTCATTCATGAGAGTCTGTAGTCCAGGTGTGGACAGCTCTGATGTTAATCATGTAAATCTGCTGCTGCTCATGTGGAGAACAAGAGCGCCGGATGTTTGCTCACACTAAAGCTGTCTCTATGGCAACGAAGAAACCCGTCCGTCAGCGCGAGCAGATGGCTGCGTCAGTGTTCGCACTGACATCATCGCACTTCCTGTTTCTAAGAGGACAACCAGGGGAACTTCTCTCGTTAAAAAGTTAAGTAAAGTCACCTCGCGGACGCTTTCTCCTGTAACGCATTTCAAGCAGCGTCTTTTTGCTCTCATATTAGACGAAATGACACCTTTGCAGGTTTGTGATGACATAAAGTAGTGGGGGGGGGCGGAGGATCACCATGGGAACATAACAGGTAAACAGAGCGTCAGATAAGAAAATGAGGCGGCTGCTGCTCTTTAAGCAAACCAGCATATTCTCACACTACAAGACTCACATAAAGCCACCCACATATGGATAACCCTGCACTTTACACCTTCTGTTTATCTACACATTCAGATAGAATTAGTTGAAAGTGCAGAATGCGAATGTTTATTTTTTGGAAGAAATAAATCAGTGTTGGTTCTGAATGACATTCAATTTGGCCTAAATCATTAACTACCTTACATTTATTTATAATTTTATGAATGATAATAGCTATACAAGTATTTATTAAATCTTCCAGGCCTTCTAAAACTACAAAACGGCAAGAGGACTAAGGTGGACTTTATATAAGACAGCTGGTGCACATACTTTTCCGTTCGCAGCCTTTGTGTAAATTTCCTCCTGATAAATCCTTCCACACACACCATAAATTGTATAGGGTTAGGAAAAAGCCATGTCTCTAGTGCAACACACAACTCATCTTCTGCAGGACTTTAATAAACATTCATCCCAGTAAAGCAAACACTTAGAGCAGGAGAGCATTTCCAAATGGGACTATAATGGGGAAAAATGGAAATCCGTAACACGGAGGAACGTTTTACTGGAATTTAGCCTAATGTGCTGCTGGGTAAGATCAGCTAAAATTCAGTGTGCTGGCATACTGAAACAAACAGGAACAAATGAAATATGAATATACTGGATCAGGGCTGCAAACACTCACGCTGTTCTCCCGCCACACTTCCATTTTCTCACGCAGTGAAACTGACAACGTGGCCACAATGACAGACAAGACAGTGCAGGCTACTTTTGATATTAAACAAAGTGTCAGCTTACGAATTCTTAAAGTTTTATTAAGAAATTAAAACGATAAATATCGTTTTTGGCGCTCAAAATGTGGCGTGACGGATTTATATTGCGCCTCAGTTCCATCGTAGCGGGAGCGCGGTTAACTGATCATCACTTCCTCTTTACTACTAGTTGTGGCACGAAATAAACGCGAATGAACATCCGAGGGTATGTTGAAAGAAACTGTAAGCCTACAACTGAAATGTATCGCTCAATCAGTGTTTCGACCTTGGAAGGAAGTCAATAAAACCGCTTTTTAACAATAGGTCACCTAATGTTAACACATTAGCTACCTCAGAAAAGTAATTCTGTGCCCATAAACTCTAGTTATGAGAAAAATGTAGCCTACTCTAAAGAGAAGCATTTCGCAAAAAAAATAAAATAATAAAGCACTTTATTACATAGGCTATTCATTATATATTTACAATTAAAAAGTTATTCTTTTATGGAGTTGTATTAAAAAAAAATCAGTTTTTATTTTAAACCTTTAATAACAGGGTTCTCTGTATAGTGTACAACATTAGTAGAGAGATTTTTTCCTTGATGTAGCCTATTCATGTATTTATACAAATCTTACTGAATCACAAGCTTATGAATCATTATTCCGCTGCAGGAATTATTATCATTCCAAGCTGAACTCAAGTTGGTTAATGTGAAAATTAAGTGAAATTAAAACCATTCTGCCAAACAATATACATATTTAAATGAGTTTCAGTTTCATGTCGCATGTACTTGAATACACCTAGAAAATTGACCTACAAAAAAAAAGAAAAAAAAAGGTAGAAGAAAACAAGAAACGAAAATGAGACAGTGACAGGCTTTGCATGCAGGTTTCAGATAGGTACTATTTAGGTCAAGACAGATTACTTTATCGCTGAAAGTTCAAATGTACAAAAAGGAATTCAAAACTAAGCTAACAGAACCAAGACATTCAATAAGTCATTGACATTTAGGTCAAAACACTTGATTTGCACACTTACTACAGCTGAGCAAATGTTATCACAATACATGCCGTTAACATCTCGACTACCGCTTTCCACAGAACAGCTAAAAACTGTATAAATCTCTACAGTTTCCCACTGTAATTAAATAAACTGTTTATACACTCCTGGCCAAGAGAAGTAAATCAATGTACAGTAGGAACTGGGAGACCTATGGATTACTGGTAGTGAATCACAACTGCCCTCTGGTGGCTTTAAAGTGACAGAACAATAAAAGATGCATACATTAAGAGATATACATTACATTCACAGAAATGTTCTTAAATTATTTAATGTCTTTCATATCCATGCATTTTAACAGCCATGTAATAATGAAGTAATGTAGGTTATGGAATAAATGTACTCTTCATGGTGACATTTACCATATTTTTTAAAATCTGAAAATGGAGAGAACATAAACATGCAGATAAAAGTAATACTCAACACAATGAGGGATGAAATATAATAAAACAAACACTGTACCTTCTGAATTAGGTACATAATTAAATATAAAAACTAGTGAACTCAAGAAACAACTGTAAATATAACCTTGCAAATTTGTTTTGAACATATTTTACCTGACACAAACACTTGACAGAAAATGACCTAAAATCTCTACATAATATACAAAAGAAACATTGTTGTCATACTTGTTTAAACAGACTATTAGCCATGATTTTATCAATTTAAATAGAGCATTCAAACCA
Source organism: Hypophthalmichthys molitrix (assembly GCA_037950675.1). NCBI lineage: Eukaryota > Metazoa > Chordata > Actinopteri > Cypriniformes > Xenocyprididae > Hypophthalmichthys > Hypophthalmichthys molitrix. Next base: position 38,636,653 of record CM075494.1, read on the forward strand.
TCTGCACAGAAAGACAAGCAAACAGGGAGAGAGAGAAACGAGGGGTAAAGTGTTTAAATAGGTTTTGCAAGAGAAAAGCACCATCAGTCGCTCTTCTTCTCCTTGATCAACCTGCTGGCGTTGTGCGCAAAAGTTTCAGCCACTAAAAGTGGAAAGACTATAGAAGCATCAGCATAAACCTGCAAAGAAACACAACAGCACAGTTAACCAGATCATCATATATGTGTGATATTTATAACATGCAACATAAGATAAGAAGAATATGGCAGATGTGACTGAAGAGCATGCTAACATATGAATCTTACCTTTACAGGAGAGGCATCCATGCGGATCTTTCCCCAAGAGACAGCTTCATCTGGTCGAGCGCCGGAATCAGAGCCGTCAAACTCCTGCCCAGTGTTGACAAACACCGCAAAATCTGCTCCATTCCTCTGAGAGCCACGAAAAAACCCATTAACATTTTTTTTTTTTTTTTGGAAAAAGTCTGCATCATTGTGCTTTTTTGGGTTCATATGATTACCATGAGATTAGCGTTGGCGATATGATGTTTGACGAGACCTCCTCCGAGAATGATCATCCCTGTGCTCTTGGCAAACACGGCCTTGCTGTTCAACTTCCGAATATCTGAAGTATACAAAATTGTCATAATGAAATGACAAATGCGATTTGTGAAATAATCTCCAGATTGACTCACCCTCCACAATGTCAAGCACTAGTCCAGGGTTCTTATATGAGTGGAAGTAGATCATATCACCCAATGAGCCGTCGGTGAGGGCGGGACTAAACACTGGGATGTCATTCTGAAACAATCATCCAATCAGTAATATTTCAATTTGAGGAAGGACTGATAAAGGTGACTTATATGTCTTTAATTCAAACATTACCTTATAGGCCCAGTAGTACACAGAGTTTGGGTTGTTGATTTCTTTGCCAAGTCTGTGGATCATTTTGGAGGGTGTCCAGTGTGTACCCTGATGTAAAAAATTTTAACAATACTGCATATTCTCACTTACAAAAGAACTTTAATATGCAAGCCAAATGCTGGGCCACAACAAATAAAATAAAATAAATTTTTTGTTGTAGCACTATCTGGTATTTAACCAAAATGAAATATTTGTGTAAAAAAAAAAAAAAAATAAATAAAATAAAATGTAAAAACAATTTAACAATAATGCACATTCTCAATCACAAAAAAAAAAAAAGCCAATACAAGCCAAATGCAGGGGCACAGCAAATAAAATATTTTTTTTGTTTAATCACCCCTGTTTTTGTTCCAGCACCACTGAATCAAAAATAGACATTTTTACAGATCATCAACCACCCCAATAAACGTAAAATAAAATAAAATTCACCTTGGTTTTTGTTCCAGCAACATTTGGTCCAAAATAGGCATTTTTACAAATATTTAAACACCCAATTTAATAAAGTAAATAAAAATTAATAAAATATTTACAAATATTTTAGCACCCTAATTTAATAAAATAAAATGTAAAAAAATAATTTAACAATAATGCACACACACACAAACTTTAATATGTAAGCCAAATGCTGGGCCACAGCAAATAAAATAATATATATATATATATATATATATATATATATATATATATATATATATATATATATATATATTTTTTTTTTTTTTTTTTTTTTTTCACCCCTGTTTTTGTTCCAGCACCATAAAAATAGGCATTTTTACAAATATTTAATATTTAATAAAGTAAAGTAAAATAAAATAAAATACTCACCTCTGTTTTTTGTTCCAGCACCATTTGGTCCAGAATAGGCATCAGCCAGTCTTCAAACTTACAGTAATTTTCATTTGGTACCAGGAGATTACCTATTCTATGAGATAAAGTATTGTTACATTTATTAATAAATACATTTAAACAACACAATCATCTAATCAGGAACCATTTTCGTACCTATTAATGCCTTGCTGTCGTAGCTCTTTGCCTTTCAGACTGAACTCTCCAAGGTAAGTGGGTGCTAAACATTTTATAAAGTCTTCTTCAATCCCTCCCGCTGTGGTCACTATCACATCTACCTACAAAAATTAAATGAAATAGATTCTTTTCACTTCATAAGAACAGTGGCAGACCTGAAATAGAACAAAAAGCATAATAGTGCTTATTCAAAGTGACTGGGGTGGTCGTACCATTTTGTGCTGTGCGAGGTAGCGAATACTCTCTCGCACACCGGAGCTGATCAGGTTTGATGTGTAGCCCAAGAAGATGGTGCATCCTGAACCAGATTGATGTGAATCATCGCAGCCCTCGAGCTCCTCCTGCACCGGCTCCAGTCTCCTCTCTATCTACTCGCACCACAGACACACATGAAGCAATGCTGGAGCATAAATGAGTACAACACCCCCTTTGAAACTTCTGAAAGTCAGCAATTACTCAATTACTTAGAAGACATGTTTAGGGTTCTTTAGAGATATAATGTTCCAGCAGGTCTGCTTAATCAATTACCAAAGAAGCACGTCAAAATTATTCAGGAAGATAAGATTTTCTTATCAAGGTGATAAAATGTTGTGTAGCAAAAATGAGTACACCCTCCTAAAAGTTGCTGAATAAAACGAAATAAAAATTTTCTGGTGTAAGTTTAAGGCAATGTTTGATCAACAGGTAAGTATGCTGAACCAAAACACTTAAAGAGAAGTAATTTTTTAGATAATTATTATCAATGATAAAAACAGTTGTGCTGCTTCATAATTTTTGGGAAACTTTTGTAACATTAAAAATTTACTTTCAATTTAATGCATACTTTCTAAATAAAAGTATTAATTTCTCTCTTTGTTTCTTTCTTTCCCCAAACGTTTGAATGGTAGTGCATCATGGTTTCCATGATGCACTTCCATCATATTTAGCAGAAATAACTGTTTTCAAAATATTATAATAATGACAATAAATAAGAAATGTTGCTGAGCACTAAAACAGCATAATATATCTCATTAAGTGTTTTTTATTTAATAAAGTATAACCCGTGTTTGAGCTGGTGAGAGGAGAGAGCAGCAGTCGCTCTCATAAACACTCACCATCTTATTGATCTCCAGCACGGCCTGACCGAAGCTGCTGGCCTGGAAGCCCGTGGTGAGGAAGGACTGCAGCAGGGCTTTATGATCCACTCCCTGGTTGAAGTCATAACCTATAATCTGGGGCATGTCCTCCGGCAGAGGGCTGCTCTCCTTTAACACTGCATCCCTCGCCACAGAGGGAGCCTGATGGGCCATGATCACCCTGATCTACCGCCACAAAACAGCTTATATTACTTATACACACTAGTACACAATTTAATACAGTTTTACCAGGGTACAGACAGCTAACATAATGCGCTGATATATACCATGGCGCTGAATGACTACAATAATAGTAACCATAGTAAAATATATACTACCACAGCTCTTTTCAACAAATCATGTAGGTTAAATGGTATATACTTAAAACAGTTTGAAGGCATACTAGACCCTGCAGTGCTGGATCACAGAATTTCATGTGTCAAAAATTGTTCTCAAGTGTTACATAACGCAAAGATAAATAACTATCTGTTTGTTTTCTGTTTATTTGTATCTCTAAAATAATATTACACTCACCCCAGCTGTTAAGGATGTAATACCTGGTTTGTTAATGTAGTTTATCGCTGATCTCACTCACAGCACTGCACACTAGAGCATCCACATGTTCTAAACAACTACGGCAAGCGCGGTGGTACAAACTAAATAAAAAACGCGAAGTGACCGTATACGTGAGGATTTGTTTTATGTATATGCCGAGACTGAACAATAAAAACAGGGTATCATGATGACGTTAATGTAGTACAAATACACAGTTTCAGTTAGATCAGGGTTAATTGTCAATGAGCAGTAGGCTATCAGAAAAATATTTAAAATAAACAAAATAAAAGTAAATAGAAATATACAAATAAATAAGCATATTTTATAAAACATATATTATTATTAGGCTATTATTAACATAAGACTTATATAGGCTATAAGATGTATGTGTGTTTTTTTTTACAAGTTTTAGTCATATAGTTTGCATACATTGGCCCTAAAACGTTTTTAGAGACTAATGTATGATTGTTGCCTATTTAATTATTTATTGAATTAAACAATAAAATATGGCACCTGCAAAGTAATCAGTTTTTGGCTAATTTTTACTAAATAAAATCTATCAATTATATTGGCTTTTTATGTATTACAGGTATTTTAATATATAACTGTAACTATTACATTTAAATTGAGACATTTGCACTATTTTTAATTGCTTAGGTAAATGGCAAATTACAGAATAACTGATTAAATGCAAATGATTGCTCTGCATAGGAGCACAGTATTCCTCAAACACTGTTCACATATAATATTGTCATATTTCAGGATGATAAAGCTTCTGTGCACACAGATAAACAAATTCAAGAGAGGTTTTATGACCACCAGAGTGAAATCAAATACTACTGAACTTTCATGACATTTCTGGCACTGTTGATGTGACCTCAGAACTCAACCACATCACAGGACCTTTGAAGCTTCCAGCAGAGTGTGTGTGTGTGTGTGTGTGTGTGTGTGTGCGGGAGGATGGAAGGGTTCAACATCCCACTGAGATAAAAATGCCTCCAAAATCTGGACACCTGCTTTTCCTCACTGAAACAAGAACATTTGAGCTCTACACAACAAACCAAATGGACTCTTGAGGTAGAATTACAGCTACAGCCATCATCTACCAGACACAATTATCCATTCATAGATAGTTAAATATTATATGTTATGCTCAGAGTAAGATATACATATTTTCCAGGGTGCAAGTCTAGGTTGAGCAGCAGTGATGGACGTATACTGCAGTAATAACGTTCTTCAGGCCAGGAGAACCGTGGAGCAGCTGAGACTGGAGACAGAACTACAGAGAATCAAGGTGAGATGCATTCATCACTCCATCATAATATAAACTACAACACTTCTTACATTCTAGAGTGTATCTTTTATGGTATATGGCTGTAATATACTATAATTGTAAATCTCTTCTGAGTTGTGATCTTGTTTGATTTGCACTGTTTCCTGTTCAGTCTCTCAGTTAGTTCATGTTTCCTTTGCACTAGTTGACACGGTTTTGAATTTGCCCTCATGTGTTACACCCATGTCTAGTTTATTATCTTGTTTAGACCCTAGTGTTTTTCTCTGTGTGTATGTTATATAGCCCTCATTTTCAGTTGTTGTTTGTCCGATCTCATCATTTTTACAGTGGTTGTTCTTTTGAGAGTGTAATCAGTGTTGGGTAAGTCACTCAAAAAAAGTACTAGCTACTAGTAATTACATCTTCAACAGTGTAATTACTCTCTCTAAAAAGTATTGCATTGCTTATTACTAATTAATTTCTAAATCCCATATCAACCTCGACCAGTTAAACAATACAAGGATAGACATAAAACAGCTCTTTTAATTAAATTATCCTTAAAATTATTCTTCTCCCTATTAAAAGGGAGGTTACATTAAAAAAAAATCCATTAGACATTAAAATTTGATGTTAAATCCATTATTTTTATTTAGAATTGTTCTATAGTTTTATACAGTAGGCTATTTAATGCAGTTGCATCAGAAGTAACAGGAAAAAGAGTAATCCTTTACTTTTTCAAGGGAAAAGTAAATTACAGTAATTAATTACTTTGTAATGCATTAAACCTAACACTGAATATAATATGATGTAATATAATGTCTGTAATACACTGCCTGGCCAAAACAAAACAAAAAAGTTGCTGTTTGGATTTAAATAGGCAAATACTTAAAGGATTAGTGCACTTTCAAATAAAATCCTGGAATGTTTTCATCGAAAAAATTTCTTTTCGACTGAAGAAAGAAAGACATGAACATCTTGGATGACATGGGGGTGAGTAAATCATCAGGACATTTTCATTCATGTCATTAATGAACGCAAGACTTACGGGTGTGAAACGACATGAGGGTGAGTAATTAATGACAGAATTTTCATTTTGGAGAGAACTAACCCTTTAAGAGTTTATGAATGGATCATTATTGCAGTGATTATTATGTTTCTATCATGTTATGTTTAGCAACAGTTCTTGTAACCCTAAAAGATGGAGTGTGTAGCTTTTCATTACCATGTAGGAAGACACATCATGACCATATTCCAGGATGACAAAGACAAGATTCACCAGGGTTAAAATTGTGAATGAATGGTTCAGAGAGCATGAAGAATCATTTTCACTCATGAACTGGCACCTTAAATTCATTGAAAGTCTTTGGGATGTGCTGGAGGAGACTTTACAGAGTGCTCACCTCTTGCATTGTCAATACAAGATCTTGACTAAAAATTGATGCACCTCTTGCTTTTAAATAAATGTGCTGTTATCACCATCATGATGTGTCTGCCTACATGAAAAGCTACACACTCAATCAATTGTTGCCAATCATATAACATGCTAGAAACATAATGATCACAGCAATAATGATCCATCCATAGATTCTTAAGCATTAAATCCAAACAGCAAACTTTTTTTTTTTTGGCCAGGCAGTGTATAATATATATGTTGGCATGTGTTTGTCAGATTTCGGCAGCAGCAGAGCAGATTGTTCAGTACTGTCAGGAACACAGGAGAGCCGATCCACTGCTCACCGGGATCGCCGCGTCCTCCAACCCGTTCAAAGACAAGAAGACATGTGTGCTGCTGTGAGCAGCGTCTTACAGCTACTGTAATCACCAATCTTCCTTTTTATTTGTGTTGAAATGACACCTTGACAAATACAACTGAATTATCAAATTGTACATTAAAAAAGCTTAAAAAAAAAAACAATCAGCAATCAAACAAAAAAAGAGATTTTGATCACAGGACATTCAGTCAGTCACAGAGCAATACCACAGCACTGTCTGCAGTAATTATAAATAAATCATAAATATCAACATTTTTAAATTAGACTATTTAGTAATTTGTTATGGTCTTTAAGTGTTCCCTCACAGTGCATTCATTTTAAAGCATGGTGCCTCATTTTTAAACTGTATACTTGTATAAGTGCACTGACAAGAATACAAAAACAAACTGAATCACACCAGTTTTTAATAACCGATTTCCTAGTTTGTGTATTACACATCTAGGGAGCTAAATACTGAAAACTGATTTATAATGATTCTTGTTTGTACTCATTTAACTTCACTGTATTATACTGTAGATGCGCTACAGAATTCACTGCATGTCTTCAGTCTAAGTATGTTGTTAACATCAATTTTGTTGAAATTTCAAGTAATGATCACACAAGCAAACTGGAAACAAATATAAAGTAAGTTGTAAAGAAAACAGTAGTGGTGTTCCTGTTACGAGGCACTGAAATGTTTAGTGTGCTATCGTAGTGCGAACCCTTCATGGAGATCCATGGACAACTGGGAATGTCAAGTTTTTGTTTCTACAAACACGTGTCAAACACCACCAGACAGTCATCTTTTCCTCAATAAAAGCAACAGATGAATGTATAATGCATTGGTAGATTGCTAGAAATACAGAGTTAAAGAACTGATTGGTTCCTGTTGTTCCCTGGATTCAGATGCTTTTTAAACTCTCAGATTCGGGGCCTCCAAACCTCTACATTCATGTCACCAGAGGCGATGGCCATCGTTCCTCCTTCAACACTTAACTGGGAAGAAAAAAATTACGAGGATTTATTCATTGCTGGCAGTACAGATAACGGCTAGATAAGAGTAATAGTGGTATAATCCAACAGATATATTGATAAGGCATAAAGATTAACATGAAATGTGTCAGCCATATACCATGGTATATCTATTTTATGATGGCTTTAAACGTGGCTCATCCAATCAGATTTATAATGTGTTTTGAGTCTTTTTTAATTAAAGTGTTGTGAAGTCAATTTTGCATTGTTTCCAGACAAATCATTTGTTTTGAATAATCATATTCTTTTTGGTTTGCATCCATCAAATTCCAAATAAAAACAATCTATGAAATGAGATTATCATTCATTTGATAAAAATACTTAATTCACTGCATCATCTAAAAAAGGCACGATCATATCTACCATGATGTAATAAATAATGGCAAAATAGTAAATGCACATCCGAATATCAAGGTGCAAATTACTAACAAATATCTAGAGCACGTTTACACGACAACGATGTACTAAAAACAGAAAAGTTTTTCCTTTGCTTTTTTTCTTGTAACGTTGTCAACGTTGTAAAAATGATCCCCATTGACACAGATATGCGAAAGCTATTTAAAAAGCTGTATTGTTCATGCCAGGCCAGTAGTTGGCGATGTCAGTTTGTAAAGAAACACTACGTGCGTAGTGCGTAACTGACACTGCGACAGTTAAGCTTTTTTCGTAAGTTGAATAGGGAAGGTGTAGGACGTAGCGTAAGCTTTTTGAACTGCGAGAGTTTTACACTTTCTTAGTAAGTTGAATATGGAAGGTGGTCTGGCGAAAGCTAGATATTTTACTTCATAACTTGTTATATATGGATATTTTTTTACACAAACGCATCGCTTCACTTCAGCAGGCCTTTATTACCCCTCCCGGAGCCGTGTGGAGTACATTTATGATGAATGAATGCACTTTCTTGAGCTTCATACTCATTGGTCCCATTCACTGCCATTATAAAGCTCGGATGCGTCAGGATATTTATTAATATACCTCAGATTGTGTTTATCAGAAAGAAGAAAGTCATATACATCTAGGATGGCTTGAGGGTGAGTAAAGCTTGGGCTAATTTTCATTTGAAAGTGAACTAATTCTTAAGAAAAAAAAAAACTTTTGAACAGTAGTGTATAAGATATAAGATTTTTATCAAACTGCCCACCCATATGATTGCTTGAGAGGAATGTAAAAAAAAAAACAATTAAAAAGGAATCAGTATAGAGAAAAATCATGGTTAAATATGTCATCATACCCCATTAACTCCTGCCTGATGGTGAAGGGTGCACAGTGTCTGTGGTGGAGCACATGGGAGGTGGACCTGCATGGAATAAGAGATGTGGGCTGCTGATAACCTTGGATGAATATCAGTAAAACATATTAGTGACTGTCGGAGGACTCACCTTGATAGTGCGGTCAGAGGAGCATGTGTAGAGAGTACCAGGAGAAGAGTGTACACCTGTGACCAGTGAGTGGTGGATGTTGAAGTGGGATATGGGCGTCAGGCGGCTGTTGTGCATGGAGAAGCTGTGCACGAGTCCGCGGTTATCCCCGGCCCACACCTCACGACCGCTGTAGCACACCGACAACAGGTAGGAGCTCAGCTGTAGACATGCAAAGAGGAACAAGACTGTAACAGCTGCTGGTTAGGATTGTGTCATTTATAATTTTATTTCTAGCTTCATACCTGAACTTTCTGCAGGAGCTTCCCTGCCCTGCGGTCGAACAGAGCCACAGTTTGGTCTTTACTGCCTGATATAATGTACTGGTCATCTGACGCCAGGCACAACACAGCATCGCCGTGGAGACGGAGACTCTTCACCAATGGATCTGCAGCTGTAACACATGAATGACAGTTGCCAACAATTACAGCTCCAGTGGGCACATGCAGCGTTCGTACAGATACTGTAAAATAAAGTTCCAGGACTTTTCAAGCACTGCAATCGGAGATCTCGCTTATCAAACAAAATCTTTCAAATTCTAAAATAGGTAAATAGATAAATAAAGATATACTAATAAAACAAAATGGTGCAAATAAAGTGTAGCACATGCAAAGTATGCAATGACTGTGGGAACATTAACAAAGAGTACTTGGTGCACAGAAGAGCAAATAGAAAGAGGGCATAAACTTCTAAAATGATTCTTATTAAAAGATGTAATAACAGAAAAAAACAGGATTTCATTTGTTTAATGTAAAGCATTTAAATGTACGGTAACTAATAACAAAGTAATTATATTGCAATCTAACTGGTTTGCACTAAAAATATTGTTTATTTTTTAGGGATTTTTTTTAAACTCAAATTACAGATATAAGGTATCCAAAATACAACTTAAAATTATTTAATAATATATATTAAATACAAAGTTTTTAATGGCTATTATTGTTCAATAATTTTATATATTATAATGTTGGCATACTTGGTATTGAGAAAGATGGGGATTTATCAATGACTTCTGTGCAGGTTACATAGTTACGCCAGTAGGTGGCAGCAAGGGACTGTCTTTAAGAGTGAGCCAGTAGACATTAAAAAAATCGCTGATTCATTCTGGAACAAGCAAGGATGTAAACAAGGAAATTATTTTAACTTTGAACACCACCTTATAAGGTGCAACTGACAAGCAAAGCGGCTCCGGAGTGAAGCTGAATCTGACCAGCGCTGTCCCAGTCATGGGAAATCCCCTTAACCATTGAAAGGATACTATGACAAAGATATCACTTTCTTCATTCAAACTTTTCTTTTTTCCATTATTATATTATATTATATTATATTGACCTGAAGAATGAAAAATGTATCATATACTTGAAAAGATATGAGCAATATCACACACATAGCCATACAAAATGGCTCTATATCTATATCAGATGGGCTGCAGAGTAAATTTTGTGTGAAAGGATTGTAATTTAAAAATATATATATAATCTAATATATATATAAAAGAGCTTTTCAAGTACCATTTTATAAATATGGCTGTTTTCAAGGGGTTTTCAAAAAGTCAAATTCAAGTACTTCAAGCACTTTGTACAAACCCTGTCATAGACTTCACAGGAGTGTACATTTTTGAATAAAGTTTCGTCTGAAACATTTCTTATTGTTATCAATGTTGAAAATGGTTGTGCTGCTTAAAATATTTGTTGTAACCATTTCTTTTTTCAGGATTCTTTGATGAATAGAAAGTTCACAAGAACAGCATTTATTTGAAATATAAATCTTTTGTAACATTATAAATGTCTTTACTAACACTTTTGATCAATTTGGTGCGTCCTTGCTAAATAAAAGAAGAAGAAAATTTTACTGACACCAAACTTTTAACAATAGTTTCATTTTACAGGAAGTGGAATCAGAAACTTATCCTACTAGTTCATTACTAAACAAAGCTTGTCCTAATTGGTGAACAGAAGTTTTTATTCTGTCATCTGTGAGTATAAAGCGCTTATTTTTTTTTTTTTTTATAATGCAAATACATTTATACATTTCTAATTGTGGCTTAATTGTCCAATTACATTTTAGGTCACTGTACATATTATAAATGAATTTATTTTCATATTAATCATTGCAACAGTCATTTATCACTAAATTTAGGATTTTAAGAATGAATATTAATTTAAATAGATATTACAAATTTATTTACATGTGATGTTGCTATTGTTAACAAATTATTCAAAATCGTTTTGGTTACTGAAATAAAGCTAAAATAAAATAACATCTAAATATCAAATGAAAAACAATTACTAAAACTAAACCTGAAAAAATCTTATATATACCTAATAAAATTGACAAAAGAACACAACAAAATGATTAAAATAAAAATTAAACATGAAAATATCAAAAATAAAAGCTAATTCAAAATATAAATAAATATGAATAATATATAAATAATACTAAAATAACACTGTTCACATGTGAATCATTCACAACCAATAAATCATTCACAATCACACCAGGAATGTGCATTAAGAAAACGGCTGAACTTTGACTCACCGCGGGTGTCAAAGATGCTTAATTTCTGATCATGTGTTCCTGCCAGCACCAAATCCCTCTCGCAGGACAGACATAAAACAGCAGCTTTGCACTGGATGAGTCCCCGTTCTGCTCCTCCGGCTTCAAGATCCCAGAGCCTCACGGTGCTGTCAAACGAGCCTGACGCCAGCAGAGGTCCGCTCGACGCCAGGCACCACACCCAGCCCCGGTGGGTACTAATGGTACCACGCCCCCCTAGAGTATGCGTTAACGTGCCTCTGGAGCCCTCTCGAAGGTCCCAGAGGTTCACGTTTCTGTCCCTAGAGCCGGAGGCGCACAACGCCCCTGTTCCTCCCAGCAGAAGGACACAATTCACATCTGCAATGTGGCCAGAGGGAAGGATGATGTGCTCCAAGGGTGAAGAAGTGCAGGACGACTCAATCAGATGGGGACTATCAGGGGCATTCTGGGATTGAACTTGCACATTTTCATCTCCTACTTCCGCTGCACCATTTAAATCAACATCCACGTGCATCTCTTCCAAGTTCCCCTCAGCTAACGGCACTTCACCGTTCGCCCCCGCCAGCCGCCTCTTCCTGTCTCTCACCCTCTGCTTCTTCTCTATCCACTCGATTCTCCTGCCCTGTCCAGCAGCCAATCAGCTGCTCCATTTCCAAGCAGGCCTTGGACCAATCAAAATCCTCCTTTGGCCCGACTGGGAATAGTGTTCTGGGACCTGAGAGATTTTGAGCCCTCAGCTGCCACATCACGCGATCCTCGGCAACTTTTCCCAACGTCTGACATACCTAAACAAAAGAGGCATACATGATAATGAAATGTACACACTATTATTCAAAAGCTTTTTTTAAAGGGGTCCTTGATTATGATTTCACTTTTTTAACTTTAGTTAGTGTGTAATGTTGCTCTTGAGCATAAACAACATCTGCAAAGTTACAACGCTCAAAGTTCAATGCAAAGGGAGACATTTTCTTTTAAAGAATTCTCTGTTGAAGGACTACAACAAATGACTGATAAGGACTACAACGAGCTTCTTCCCGGGTTAGTGACATCACAAACCCCAAAGTTTACATAAACCCCGCCCCCGGGAACACACAACAAAGAGGATGAGGCCATGTTGGGCTGCTTTAGAGAAGAGGAAGAGTTGTTGTAGTAGAGTGTTGTTGCCATGCCTTCATTTCACGCCGGACTGCTTCACAAATGAGCGTGACGGCACATGCTAGTCGATGAGTTGAATCAACTCCACAGCAACTGCATAAATTTATCCACTAACCGTTCAGAAACATCCAGTTGCATTCTAAAAGTTGTAACTTCTTCCTGAGTCTCTCCATCATTGTCGACTCCTGTTTGAACAATGTAAGGCTGAACACTGTTACTGACAATCGTCATTTTGGCTGTGTGAGATTCTCCAGCTTTGTTATTGTTGAGCAACCGAAGCGTGAGCTGCTGAATCTCCGCCCTCTTGGAGCAGCAGCTCATTTGCATTTAAAGGGACACACACAAAAACGGCGTGTTTTTGCTCACACTCAAATAGGGGCAAATTTGACAAGCGATAATAAATGATCTGTGGGGTATTTTGAGCTGAAACTTCACAGTCACATTCTGGGGACACCAGAGACTTACATATGGTAAAGGGGGCATAATAGGTCCCCTTTAAGAAATGAATACTTTTATTTAGAAAAGATGCATTAATTTGATCTAAAGCGACAGTAAAGACACTTATAATGTTACACTTTTAAACATTCTATTCATTAAAAATCCTAAATATATCACAGTTTTCACCAAAATATTAAGCAGCACAACAACACTGATAATAATAATAAATGTTTCTTGAGCAGCAGATCATCATATTAGAATGATTTCTGAAGGATCATGTGACACTGAAGACTGGAGTAATGATGCTGAAAATTCAGCTTTGATCACAGGAATAAATTACTATATAAAATATATTCAAACAGAAAACAGTTATTTTAATTGTAATAATATTTCACAATATTACTATTTTACTGTATTTTTTATTAAATAAATGCAGCCTTGATGAGCAAAAGAGACTTCTTTCAAAAACATTTTACTGACCCCAAACTTTTAAACCAAAAGCTAATGGGATCTGTGAACACATAAACAGTTGTTTATCAAACAAAAGTAAACATGCTCTTAGACTTAAAGTCACACCTTGAAATGTACTAGCATTATTATTAATATTTATAAATTCATTTATATTAGTATAAACTAATAGGCCTGCACATTTACTTAAAGAAGCTGGAAAAAAATCAGTTTTGGTTTCTAAATGCGTTTTGAATTTGGAAGCGATTACCTGTGGCAGCACATCAATGACACACTGTGCTGGGAGATGCGAGGCTATCTGGGTAACTATCTCCCATGGCAACGACAGGAGGTTTGCTCCATTGCTAGAAGGGGAGGGGCTTGTCTCCATAGTGAAGATGGATGCTTCCAAATCCAGTCTGTGGGGTAAAATGTCACAGTGCTAGAGTTTATACTTAACTTGCACTTTAGAACAAATGTGTTGTTTTTAAAAATAAGGTACTTTGAAAATAAATACATTGACGCTCAAGAAAAGGCATGAGTATTCTTTCACAATTACACATGCAAACCACAGTAAACTAAAATATATCACAATGGAAGTTGAAATAGTATTATATATACAGACCTCTGAGGTAAGGAGTGTGGGGTGTCACTGGCGGCAGCAGCAGGGCATCTCTTCTTCTCCTCCTCCTCCTCCATGGTGACGTTTAGCCTCGACATAAGCTGAATCACAAAAGCGTAAAGGGAAGCTGACGTCACTTTACATTAGATAATAAACAACTTGATCTGAAAAGATACGCCCATTAATGCTTACTTAGTTACCTCTAAGCTCTAAAATAAATTACATCTGGCACATGGTATGGCAATAAACATGGCAACATTATGTTCTTAGTAATTAACATATAATAAAAAAAAATTATTTGTTGAAGATACACTTCTTTAGAGGTACTTCAGCTGAAATCCATTGAAAAAAAAAATGTTATAAAGGAAGCAGGTTTTCCAAACAGAACACAGTTAGATGTCAGTTGTGTAATTATTACATTCTTACCGATCTAATTACATAAAAACTGATACACGATCGTAATAAATGTAATCTATGGATAATATTCATATGATTTAGGTAAACATGAGATATAGTGGGCACATACCTTATTTTAATCAAAAATCCTTACAGGTTGAAAAGGTAAACAATCCCCATTTCTCATCCATCATGAATTACTGATGTTGTTGATATGACACTGCAAAATCATCTGAGTTCAGCCTGTTTATCTATTTTCCTTTATGACGATGTTTGATTTGCGTTAATGTCGATTTATGTTAGAAAAAAAGAAAAAATATTATCATCAGAGGCTATATGAATGACCATAGTTATACTGATAACTACATGTACCTGACACCAACTGTCGCATGTCAACACTACACTCCTCCGGCGCACATCATTTACGTCATCGTAAATGTTTCAGCGTCGTGCGTATTCACGACTAGAAATAAATAAATGGGCAGTTTTAGTATTTCATTTTTTATTTCTTTTCAATTTTACGTTTTTATTTTGTATTTATATTTAATTGTTATTTAATTATTTGTAAGCAATTACTGATTGAAACATTTAATAATAGCTGTCCCCTATCACAAAACTAGTATTTTCTTTCAAATTAATTTTTATTATAATAGACTTAATTACGCTATGACACTTAATTTTGAATATTTCAAATATCCTTAAAATGTTTTCAAACACGGAAGACCTTTTTAACCTCATGTTTTCCACCTAACTGAATGTAACAATACAGTAACTTATTTTCATACTTAAGCAAATCAAACAAGACATTATATTGTGAGACATTAAAAGACATGCATTGGCCCAGAAAATATATCTAATTGCTGTTTAACATGCAAAGCAAAGGGATTCATGTGAACTTGCCATGAAACATCCCAGTCATACTGTAGTAATAAAATTAAGGAAGCTACTTTATGTAAATATGTGAGATGCAATATGCTTCTACAAGTGCAATATGTAGGGTGAATTCAGATACATTTTTATTGATATTGATAAAAATACAGCCAAATATGCTCTAATTATTTAACATACTCATACTGAAAGTGAAAATAGACTGCTTAACATAAAACATTATGAGATAAAATTTCTGTTGTGTATATGTAAATAGGTGTGAGCTGACTCTGTATACAATGACATTAAGGTCAAAGTCCAGCACATTTTGTCTGTCTCTCTAACACACACACACCCCTGTAGAGACACAAGCTTCTCATTTCAGAACCTCATTTGTTTGCTTTTCAACTGCAATATTAAAATTCACTTCTCCATATTGAATAAGTCAATAACTAAGGCACAATGGTGAAAGCATACTTTGCAAATGAAGAAAATGATGTTATTCACATACTATGATAGCACCTTTCAAACATAATATACAGCTCAAATGTCAAAATACATACAATATTTGGATACAAAATTGCATACAAAAGCAATATGAATGACAAAAACAAAAAAATAAACATAAAATGTTACTTCTATAGCATCTTCTATATAAAATGCAGCTCAAAGGTCAAATTATAAACAATATTTAGTGAAAAAGGGTATAAAATAATAAATGTACAATGTTTTTCTATAGCATTTTTCATACATAAAATGCAGCTCAAGGGAAAAAGTATAAACAATATTGAGGGAAAATATTAAAACAATAATAAGCAACAAAAATGACAAAACAAAAATTAGTGCTGTCAAAATGATTAATCGAAATTAATCACATCTAACATAAAAGTTTGGAAATATATGTGTACACACACACACACACACACACACACATGATTTATATATAATTTTTGATATATTTTTACTAGTGGCTGCAGGACACTATAGTTCATTTATGTAAGTGAGGATAGCTAAATAAAGTAAACTGACATAAAAAAAAAATTCTTCATACAATGGACTACCAGTAAAACTGATAAAAATTTGGGACCAAAAATTATTCAGACACTTTGACCTGACCATGTTTTGGTTAAGTGTTATCTGACATAATTAAGATTATTTTTTTCTGACACAGTTTAACTCTGAGATCTTTTCATATTTTATTACCGTTTTTATGTATAGTGTTACTGTTTTTTTGTTTTTTTTTTGCTCAAGAAATATTTTTATGTATAGTTTATTCACTATAGTATAGTGAATAAACTGTATTAATGAATGAAATGTTCAAGGTGTCTGAATAAATTTTGTTTTGCCTGTATTGTATATACATATATATATATATATATATATATACACACACACAAACTTTTATGTTAGATGTGATTAATTGCGATTAATCGATTTGACAGCACTAAAATGAAAACTAAGTAAAACTGATTCCTTCAGCATTATACAACAGAAGCATCAGGAGGTCTTCATTTCTCATTTTTAATATTTTCTACATCTTTTATAGACCTGTTTCACAAATGAGAACTGTAGTAATTTACAGAATGTAAAGCAAACCCATAATCTCCCTCCACTTTGTGTATTCAGATGCTTATTATTTTATTGACCAATGATAATTCACTGTCCTCCACCCAGTTTCTTATCTGCACATTCCACTCATTTTGAACTTCACTGACTGAACATTTAAACCAAGGCCAATCTGCTGAGGTGCTACTGATAAGGCAATGAATATTCAGAGGATGTGGCTGAAAACGTGTGGCCCCTCCCTGGACCGCTTCCCTTCTGGGTGAGGTGAGTATGTGAAGACTAACCTGGAGTTGACACGGACGACGGTTAGGCTGAGAAAAGAGTGGAAAAGTCAATAATTAAGCAGGTGAGGAGGATAAATGACATTCTAGCTGGAAATGAGAGAGCTGTCGACAACATTTTGAAGGCTGACGCGTCTAAATCAAGGTTTAACAATATAACAGACATTTGAGGATCATCATGGTGACCCTGAACACTCAATCTCTGACCGTGCCGGTCGGAATAATCCGGCTATTTGAATTTGTGCTGACGCTCATCACCTTCAGCTTGGTGGCTTCTGTGGGCCACAGCAGCGCAGGTTCATTTTGGGCCTGGTGTATGTTCACCTGGTGCTTCTGCTGTTTCATGACCCTCCTCATCATCATCCTGGAGCTCACCAGCCTAAACACCAAGGTGCCAATTTCTTGGGATGACTTCACTACGGCTTTTGCGATGCTGTCCACGCTTATGCTGTTGGCCGCATCGGTCATCTACCCCACGTTCTTCGTATGCTCCTCATGTTCAATCGGGATTGCAGCCACAGTGATCTCCTGCGTGTGCTTCTGTTTGTACGCAGCGGAGGTGGGTCTGACCCGAGCCAAACCCGGGGAGATCAGCGGGTTCCTGTCCACCGTGCCAGGCTTACTGAAGGTTCTGGAGGCGTTCGTGGCCTGCATCATCTTCATCTGTCTGGATTCGGTCTCCTACAGCAATAAGCCTGGGCTGCAGTGGTGCGTGGCCGTCTACTCAATCTGCTTCATCGTTGCTCTCCTCATCATCATCCTGACAATCGGACGCTTGCTGGCTCGATGCCCCTTCCCGTTGGACAAATGTATGACGGGGTACAACATACTGGCGATTCTAATGTACATCACGGCTGTGGTGATATGGCCAATCTACAGTTTTGAGAACAAACCAAGACCACAACCCTGCAAACATTGTGCCTGGGACAGCCTGGTTGTTGTGTCCTGCATGACTTGCATCAATCTGATTGTCTACATTGTGGATATGGTTTACTCGGTGCATCTGGTGTTCTTCGTTTCACCTGCCTAGGGAAACCACAATGGTTGTATGTAATTGTAATTGTGAAATCTGTTCATGAAAATGTAACCAGATTGTGGCATCAGCTTGGATGAGAAGTACAGTTATTATACAGGCAGTTTTAAGTATGCGTATACTTTTTGTTTGATTTTTGATTTTTGTTTGATTTTTGTTATCATATTATAAGATTATATAGCAAACTGACTGACAGTTTATTGATATTAATGCATTTTGGGGGAACAATGGTGAAATAATTGGGAATTGGGGATTATCTGTAATCTGATTAATGTATAGTCTGCTATCAGTAAACTAACAAGATGTAAAAAATTTTATAGGACAATACAAACATATAATGTGTGATATTTTTATATAATCGATTAATTGCGATTAATCGCATCTAACATAAAAGTTTGTAAATAAATAATATACACATATATATTTACGTTTTATACACAAACTTTTATACAAACTTTTTTACACACAAACATATATGCAAACGTTTACGTTAGATGTGATTAATTGCGATTAATCTATTTGAAATCACTATAATATATGCAATTTTATGTTAGATGCGATTAATCGATTTGGCATCACTATTATATATGCAAACATTTATGCTAGATGAGATTAATCGTGATTAATCGATTTGGCATCACGACATATATGCAAAATTTAATGTTAGATGTGATTAATCAATTTGTCAGCACTATAATATATACAAACTTTTATGGTAGATGCGATTAATCGCGATTAATCGACACGATATTGTTACAACCACGCCTTCCCGGACTCCGTTTCCCAGTATCCTCCTTGTTTGCACACCTGAACTCACTTCCCTCATCAGCTTCCCGCCTTTCCTGGATCCCCGGCACCTGTTCCTCGTCATCAGCACACCCTTTAAGTTGGACTCACTCCCTGCACTCCCTGTCTGTTCTTGTTGTTGTCTTTATGGTGTAATACTTGTGTTTGCTGTTCTGTGACTTGAAATAATAAATACCTGCATTTGTAGAAGTCTGTTTCTGCTTGATCCCTGCTGCAGCAACCACTATTGTAACAGAAGAACGGACCCACCTCAGGACTTCAACAAACCAAAAGATGGGTATTTTCCTAGTCCCTGTGCCCACAAAGAACTGCCAGCACCTGCCTTCCAACAAGGAGCACTCTTCAGCGGTGGATCGTCTTTGGGGATTTCGGCAGGACGGTCGCCCGCTGGAGAGGTATGTGGAGGAATTTTCTGAGCTTACTTACTTGGTGAACTGGCCAGATGCCCCACTTAACACTTGTTTTCTGGCGGGTCTGGACGAGGACACGATTCGCTTTAGTGAACCTGCATGTTTTTTTTCCCTAGTCGAGACTATTAATCCGATTCTCTTTCTGAATGGTTCTGATTTTGAAATTTAAGAGGTTCAAAAAGAATCGTGTTTTCCTCGTCCAGTCCCCTCAGAAACACAAGCGGCCTGGCCAGTTCGCCAACTGCCAGTTTCCCCCACATACCCCTCCAGTGGGTATTCCCCTGGTGTCCTGCCTGACCCAAAACCCAAGCCGGCCAAGAAGAGATCCACTGCGAGGCCCAGACGGCCGAAAAGAAGGGCCGTTGCCTCACCAGAGCCTCCTGTAAAGCCTGCCACCCAGTCTGAGTCCTCGCCAAGGGAGGTTGACTGGCTAATAGACTTTTGGACTGAACCTGCTCCTAGTCTTCTCGAACCTGCTCCTAGTCTCCTCGATCCTGTTCCTAATCTCCTCGATCTTGCCCCTTGTCTCCTCGAACCTGCCCCAAGTCTCCTCAATCTCGCTCCAGCAGCCCACGAATCTGCTCCAGCAGACCACGAGCCCACTCCAGCCCACGAACCCACTCCAATGTTACAACCACACCTTCCCGGACTCCGTTTCCCAGTATCCTCCTTGTTTGCACACCTGAACTCACTTCCCTCATCAGCTTCCCACCTTTCCTGGATCCCCGGCACCTGTTCCTTGTCATCAGCACACCCTTTAAGTTGGACTCACTCCCTGCACTCCCTATAATATATACAAACTTTTATGGTAGATGCGATTAATCACTATTAATCGATTTGGCAGCACTATAATATATACTGTCCACATTTTTGAATAATAAAAAGGAATCTGAATTTCTTTACATTTTGAGTAAGGTCGTAGTGTTTACAGAGTTTTCATGACACACGAAGTTTATTAAGATTTAAAAATAAATCACAAACTCCCCCTATATGAATGCATGTTTTATTTTTTTTATGTGGTATCTGGTCATGGATGAGATTCACAGACCTATATTTTCTTATCAGTATTTGCAAATAAAATGGCCAGTAAAACCAAAGACAGTGAAAGAAAAAGAGAAAACATATCAGTTGGATTCCATCATATATGTTTATGACATCATACCTATAATTTTAAACCTCAATATCATTGTAATATTGATCTTTGATCCTAACATGCTATGCCAACACACTGGATAATGTTAATGTACTAAAGGTTACTGTAATCACATATAGTCGAGAGATGTTTCAGGACCTTGGTTTAACATCTCATCCGAAGGACAGTGCTTTTTGACAGTATAGTGTCCCCATCACTATATTGGGGCGTTACAACCCACACAGACCATAGGGTGAGCACCCCCTGCTGGCCTCACTAACACCTCTTCCAGCAGCAACCTAGTTTCCCAGGAGGTCTCCCATCCAGGTACTAACCAGGCTCAGCCCTGCAGCTTCAGTGGGCAGCCAGTCTTGGGCTACAGTGTGATATGGCTGCTGGTTATTATGACCAGCTGATTGCTGACACTTAAAAAAGGCCAGTCCAAAATCAATTTCAGAGTTTTTAAAAACTGATCTTGAACATCTTATTTTGGTTTTTAGTTGTTTTATCTATCAACTATTATATTTAAACCTGGATTTCAACATGAAAATAAAACATGAAAATAAAAGCACAACACGCATACAGACAGAAGAAAAACAGTTCACAAGAAGAGATTTGTTAGGTTTAAAGGTAGGGTAGGTAATTTTCGAAGAGGCTAGCAATAGTGAGCTAGCTTTCAACGCATAAGATCCCACCCTCCCTTCAGAGCGTCTCCAAAGCCACGCCTGCTTCAAAACACATGAACGTGTACAGCAGGGAGGAAGCAAATGCGTCATGAGAGACTGCATTAAACTACCTCACGTCTCAAAGCACATAACATTAATAATGAACATAAACAACTTAAAGAGCACTGATCTGTACCAACTGACTGCTGCAGATTCATTTCAGTGTTGATAGTGTTGCCATTTAACCACATAAAATTGTGTCACAAAGTGCTCTGAGTATAACGTGACGGTTTTCTAACTCTTCCAAATTACAGTATAGTGTGAACGCAACAGCTTGTTGTTTTGGTTCAGGAGGAACTGGAAAAGGTGGCTGCTGCTGCTGTGCTCGGTGACTGAGGTCTGTCTAATTCTGCATTGCATGAAACCTGCTGATGACTTATGATGTCTGCTCGAATAGGGTGCATGCAGGTTTGAAAATACTTATGTTGACAGGCAGGTAGGACATCGTATGCAACGCAATGACTGGACGAACATTTTACGCCTTCCACAGATGATATACACATAAATACATTTAGACCACTTAACTTAGTGATTACTTTGTATTGCGTGAAGCTGCCTCCTTGTCATTTCTGACTTATAACAAAAAACAGAACAATGTCTAATAGCTGCTGTGTGACAGCAAACAAGTTTTTATAAGCTGTCGACCCCCAGAAAACGAGCATTTAAGGACACAAAAGTGGATGCAGGCAATTGAGACAGAGCGCAATGTGTCATATTACTCTGAGAACTACGCCCACTGGAGGATGACATGAAATATAATATATAAAGCTGACATTTGGATATTTGACTTACCAGTGACAAAATGTTTACTGCACACATAGGCATACTGAGTGTCAGGATCCCACAATTTACCCATTCTTCCTGCTGATGCTTCACGTCTTATTGCCTGTATCCACTTTTGTCTCCTTAAAGGCTGGCTTTTACGGTTCAGTAGCTTATAAAATCTTAATTCTGGCTTATTTTAGCTTGTTTGCTGTACACCCTGTCACACAGCAGCTTTTAGGCATTGTTCTTGTCTTTTAGAAGCAAGAAATGACAAGGAGGCAGCTTTACACAATTCAAAGTCAATGGAGAGGGTTGGATTGTCCCCCGGTGTGGGCATGGCCTAAATGCGCTCTGTCTCGATCAGTGAAGAGACTTTCAACCAGCATAACAACAACAAAAAAAAAAATTCTGGAACAAATTGTCTACCCTGCCTTTAAATGATAGATAGAATTCACAATGAAATGAATAAGTAATGTGACACCGTTTGGTTATCAAATGTTAGTGGAATTTATTTTATGATCTTCAAGTTACAACTGTGATAAGACTTATGATTCTGAGTATCTCAAGCCCATTTCTGCCATGTAATATAAAAAAATCACGCTTTGATAAATCATATGTAAGAGATGAGATGAAAAGTCAAATTTATGAGATAAAAGTCATACAAATATTTTTTTCATCTCCTATACTTTTTATCTTCTAATTATGATTTGTATCTTATAATTTTTAAGTTTTATGTCTTAATTATAACATTTTATTTCAGAATTTCACCTTTTTATATCATAATTTCGAATGTTTTATTTTTCTTACATTGTGGAGATTCAGTATCAAGTAAAACTGATGATCTTAAGTAATGAACAGAAAAACTCATTAAATTATTTTATTGTTTGCTTTATCTGCAAAGCATTCTCGGTCTAAATATAACCCTAGTACTCTACATCATACTGTTATCAGGACAAGTAAAATAATAACCCAAATGAAACCTTCATGTAAGTTCCTGTGATTAAACCAGAAGGTGTGTTGAGGAGGGACTGAAGCCCATAGGAGAAGATTAGAAAGAGCCCGGCTCTAGACCAGAGTTCAGGGTTTTGCATTAGCTCATAGGCCAACAACAGACCAGCGACCAATGAGAACCTGGAGAAGGGTTATAAAAGAGATAAGCTCGAAGCGGCTCGGTTGACGGTTTCTGCTCTAGTGTCAACATAAAACGTATTTGCTGCCACATCAGAATAAACTGAAGGTTTACTACGAGGAAGACCTTTTGCCCATTGGTGTTTCAAGAATCCCTCAAGGCTTGTGGAATACAAAAACCAGAGGACAACGTGAGGAGAATTTAGATTGGATTTGTTATGGATTTGTTGACATTCATAAAACTGCACAAAGAAGCTCAGAAGAATGTAACGTAGCTTTGAGCGTTGGGAAAAGAGCAACCTAAAAAGCAAAACATCAAGACTTTGGGATTTGTGATACTGTTTCATCATGTTGCATGTGGATTTCAGAACACTGATTCTGCCTATTGGCATTGTGCGGATGCTGGAGGTGGTTCTGACTTGCATCTGCTTTGCATTGGCGGCGTCAGCAGGAGTCCCGAACATCGGTCAGTCCCATTGGGCCTGGTGCATGTTCTGCTGGTGCTTCTGCTGTTTCACGACCCTCCTCATCCTCGTCCTGGAGTTCACCAACCTCAACACCAAAGTGCCCATTTCCTGGGAGGACTTCACCATGGCCTTTGCTATGCTGTCCACACTTATGATGCTCACCATTTCAATCGTCTTTCCCACGTTCTTCGCCTGCTCCTCCTGCTCCAGACAGATCGGGGCTTCTACACTGTCCTGGTTGTGTTTCGGACTGTACGCAGCCGAGGTCTGGTTGATCCACAAAATACCTGGTGAAATCAGCGGCTTTCTCACCACCATCCCTGGTCTCCTCAAGATCCTGGAGACCTTTGTTTCCTGTATCATATTCATGTCTTTGAGTCCTGCCGAATATAGGAAGTTTCCAGGAACGCAGTGGTGTGTGGCCGTCTACTCCATATGTTTCATTTTTTCATTGCTAATTATTCTCCTCACCATTGCCAGGCTGTTGCATGTCTTTCCATTTTCTTTCGACAAGGCGGTCATCACCTTCAACATCCTGGCCGTGGCTATGTATGCAACCGCTGTTGTTATCTGGCCGTTGTACGCATTTTACCAAAACCCACGTCCTAATGAATGTAACCACTGTTCATGGGATGATCTGGTGGTGGTGACCTTCATGACTGTCATCAACCTCTTGGTATACATTGGAGATATGGCCTACTCGGTTAAAATAGTATTCTTTACCCATCATGAACAGGGTGGTTAACCCTTTTGATTTATCTTTGCTTTCAAATGAAGAAGAAAAAACACCAATATGCCATGCAATTACTGGATATATGTACTATAAACTGGGACACCTTTTGCCATTGAGATGACTGCAAGGGCGTAATGTAGAGTGAATTCAGGTTGACTGGGACACTCTTTCTAATTTATCTCAATGACAAAGTGTCCCAATCACCCTGAATTAAGCCTACTCGATGTTTGACAGCACATTTTGTGAACCAGAGGTTCCTTCAAATCAAACCTAGCTTAATCTTTTGGAAGCTGCATTCAAATCCATTTGGCTATCGGTTTGAATGGGCATGATGCCACTGGATGACTGGGAAAAAAATGTCCCAATTAGCCTATCCTGAATTAACTGTATATCAAGGAGTGGTCATTAGCGAAACTTATACGAAATTTCGCGGGCAAAGAATGTCCGTTGTCCATTTTCAATAGTGTAGCGACGCATTAAGCACAGATTATTCAAACGCCACTTCCAAACTGAGCAGTTATTGGTCAACGCGTCGATTCGCTTGTTCAAATTTGAAAAAACTTGAATCATTCGCATAATGATTCGCTTCACGTGAAATAGATTGAGCAATGACTGCATTTCTCCCACGCAATTTCGCCATACAAGTGTAAATGTTGCCGCACCCTATTAGTCAGTCACTAGGCTACATCAAAAGTTTAGTACAGATTAGTTATTAATTCCCAGACAGTCGTACATAGTTAATATTTATTCATAGTAAACTGTTTCATGGGTTAATCATTATAGCCTAGCCTCCAATTCATATCACTCCAGGCTATAACCTAATTTTGTATAATGGTTTTTATTTTTGTTACTAGCTTTTTAAATCTATTGTTGTAGATTCTCGCAGAAAGCTTGTAAAAGGTTGAATGATGTGAGAAATATTCAGAGATGCTTTGAAGTTTATGAGATTTCTTAGCTGTGTCACAGTCACAGCAGTGTTATATAAAAATATGAAGAAATGGTTTACCCTGCTGATTTAATCTGAAAGATAAATAATTACATTTAAAAATGTATAGTTTTACAATGAGTATGTGTGCGTTTTATTTCAATGCAATAATGACTAAGTTAATGTAATGCTTTTTATACACATCAAGGCATGTTTTTTATCCATGACCAAAAATCTGAATATAACTAAAGATTATCTAATCATTAAGAAAACATTATTCACCAAAAATGATCAAATATAAGAGGGACAGGACATGATACAAAGAGAACCAGAATAAAATACTTTTATTAAAAAAATAGTTGCTTTTTATTTTAAATGTGACCCATTTATTTGCCCTAAATGTTTGTATAATATGATAAATATGTGTTTTACACATGAGTTCACAGATGTCAAGCACAACCACTAATATGAACCTTACATGAGTTGGTTTTACTATTGTCAGAAAGGAAGTGCAATAAAAAGATATATGGGCATAAATAAAGCCAGAGTAACAGGAAACATGGAGGTTCAAACTGTTCCAAACGATCTTAATATGGTATATAAAATCTGAATGGAACCATTTTTCTTTAAATTCATCCATAACATATTTTGACCATTCACCATTTGAAAACCTTAATGACATAAAACACATGAAATAAAACCCTTTGTAGAAACCAGACGATTTAAAATTGTATGCACCATACTGGGTATGTGGTTTTTAAATGCAAAACAGTAAAAACTATAAGTTAAAACATTCTGATTTCCAGTGTTATGTTTAAAAAACAAAAAAACAAAAACCCAAAACAATAAAATAGACCCTCATGCAGAGTGCAAACAAAATACACAGGCATTATTACAAAACTTAAAATCTTAAATGTGTAACAATGGTTTTCTAGTGTCCAGTCGAGAGAGACAAGAGGTAGAGCTCACCATTACGTGTAAATGGAGAACATTTTAGCTGATTGTTCGGTTTAGGCTTTAGCAGAGCAAGTCAGAGGTAAAAATATCTTTCTGGTGTGATAAAACAGCTCCTGACTCGGTGCCTGTAATTCTGAGAGCAGCTCCTGGTCCATCTTCACTTCACATCCTAAAACATCTACAGTACACACCGTAAAACGCACGTTGATCGGATCTGATCTAAAATGTCTCTCAAGGAGGTCTGTCTGTTTGCTCACTAACTGCTCTTGAGGCTCACAATGGCATTAATGAAGAACTCATACCAGAAGAAGGTGAAACCTGTAGAGAAAGCGGCCTTAAGGAGACTAGGAGAGAGTCCCTTAAAGTAACCCCGAAGACCTTCATCTCTGCCGATCCTCACCACACAGTCTACAAACCCATGATATGTCCGCACCTTCGCAGAAAATACAAGAAATAATGATTAATTTTGGGGTCAGTAACATTTTTTAATGTTTTGATAGAAGTCTTATGTTCACCAGGGCTGCTTTTATTTTGATTATCATCAAAATTACAGTAAAAACCATAATAGTGTGAAATATAATTAGAATTTAAAATAACCGTTTTCTGTTTGAATATATTTTATAAAGTAATTTATTCCTGTGATCAAAGCTGAATTTTCAGCATCATTACTCCAGTCTTCAGTGTCACATGATCCTTCAGAAATCATTCTAATATGATGATTTGATGCTCAAGAAACATTTATGATTATTATCAGTGTTGAACACAGTTGTGCTGCTTCATATTTTTGAAGAAAACTATGATATAATTTTTTAGGATCCTTTAAAAAACAGAAAGTTCAAAAGAACAGCATTTATTTGAAATAGAAATCTGTTCTATCATTATATCTTTAATTTCTTTAAAAGAAAAATGTCTTATCGACCCCAAACTTTTGACTGATATTATTCAATATTACTGAAGGACATTCATCTCTACAGGTATAAAACAACAGAAGTTTAACACTCAAAGTCCCCATGAAATCAAAATTGAAGTTTTTTGGCAGTGATCAACCCCTGATTGGTTTGAACATACAGTCTTTTGGTTAACAGCTACTAGTCCATTCCACCAACCTGTCCAAACTGCATCCTGGCCACTTCAAATCCACCCACTTGAAGTCTCTTTTTAATCAGGTCGAAAGGATACGTGAGAGTTTTACTGATGACTCCAGCACAACTGCCACTGATGAGACTGTGTAAACCTCCTTAAAACAGACAAAACACCACAGCAACATTTACATTGGGACAGAAAAGCACAAGGTTTAAATTTCATCTGTTTTTATAGATATGTACTTTAAGATCAGTGTTGTTATTGCTAAATAAAAGGGTTTCTGGTACTTGAAACACAGGTGAAATAAATAATAATAAAAAAAATATATATATAAAATATATATACTTAAAATATATAAATATTAGGGGTGCAACAGTATGTGTGTTTGTACTGAACCATCACAGTACAAATGTCACGGTTCGCATGCAGTCAGATGACGAATACAGTCAGTCACAGGCGACTCACACTCCAATCCAGAAGGGGGGGGGTGCGCGGAAATGCAAAGCTGTTTGCTAACCGCCACAACAGGAAAAAGCGCTGAAGAAGAACAGACGATCTCTGCATAGATATTTATGTATAAACTCTCAACCAGTGTTTCGACTACAGAAAGACATCAATAAAGCAGCTTGAGAATAATATCTCACATAGCATTACATTTACCTCAGGCAAGTCATTTAGTGTCCACAGCATGTTAGTTCACTAGAGAAATTAACTCTAGAGGGGAGCATTTCACTAAATATATGCACTATATTAGCTTATATATTCATTATGTTTACTTTACCTGTTAGTAATGCCTTAATTATTTAATATATGTTTAAATAAATTTGTCATGAAATCAAGGTATGAAAGTAACTGTGTAAATGATTATATTTCAAAAATGAATTTGATTAGAAAAATAATTGAAAAATAATTTTATAATTAGACTCAGAAGTTAATGCAAAACCTGCCTTATGTGCAATTTAAATGTTTTTTTTTTTTATTCGAGAGTTCATTATTATATCTAAAAATAAATAGCAACTGAATTTAACAGTTTGGGCTCTGTTGTTAATTGTAACCTTGAATATTATAGTAATGTGCAAGAAAAGACTCATGGTATATAGTTTACAGCATTAGCAGAGATAGATTGTTTTATCCTTAAAGGATTAGTTCACTTTCATATAAAATTTTCCTGATAATTTACTCACCCCCATGTCATCCAAGATGTTCATGTCTTTCTTTCTTCAGTCGAAAAGAAATTAAGGTTTTTGATGAAAACATTCCGGGATTATTCTCCTTATAATGGAAAACAGTTGAAGTTCAAAATTATAGTTTCAGTGCAGCTTCAAAGGTCTTTAA
This sequence comes from Hypophthalmichthys molitrix, assembly GCA_037950675.1. Lineage (NCBI taxonomy): Eukaryota > Metazoa > Chordata > Actinopteri > Cypriniformes > Xenocyprididae > Hypophthalmichthys > Hypophthalmichthys molitrix. The sequence continues at coordinate 38,665,553 of CM075494.1, forward strand.
ACGATACCTGACGAGGAATAAGGGTCTTATCTAGCGAAACGATCGGTCATTTTCGAAAAAAAATGTAAATGTATATGCTTTATATAAACAAATGATCGCCTTCCGTGTGCTTCCGCCAAAACCACACTTTCGTATTCTTCAAAAAGCTTACGCTGTATGTCCTACGCCTTCCCTATTCTACTTACGGAACGAACGCATTTTTTCCGTTTCGCTAGATAAGACCCTTATTCCTCGTCTGGTATCGTTTAAAGCCCTTTAAAGCTGCACTGAAACTATAATTTTGACCTTCAACCGTTTGGAGGCCATTGAAGTCCATTATAAGGAGAATAATCCTGGAATGTTTTCATCATAAACCTCAATTTCTTTTCGACTGAAGAAAGAAAGACATGAACATCTTGGATGACATGGGGGTGAGTAAATTATTAGGAAAATTTTATATGAAAGTGAACTAATCCTTTAAGAAAATGTTAAATATAATTGAATTTCTTTAAGGAGAAAGACACAATTTGTTCAATAAACCACTTCTAATAAAAAAAAGAAGAAAAAAGAAGCCATTTTATGTTTAGTTTTCTCCTCCCTGCTGTAACGAACTCGTATCGAACCGTGACTTCAATACCAAAGTATGTACCGAACTGTCATGTTTGGGTACCATTACACCCCTAATAAATATACATAAATAAATTAAAGCAAAAAAAAAAAAAAAAAAAGACAAACTAAAATTTAAATGAAAGCTTTTATTTTTATATTTTCAGTTAATTCAAAATATTAATAAATACCATAATAGTATATAAATAATACAAAAATGTTAAAGAAGCATGATCTGACCTTTAGATTTGGCGTCCTGGTGCGCCAGAAGTTTCCTCAGGATATTATAAAAGAAAAACTGCAGGCCTGCGTAAGGAAACACCGCCACAAGCGTGGGTGTGAGGCCCCTGTAGAATGTGAAGGGCCCCTCAGAGCGAAACATTGTGCCGACCGCATGTCTGAGGTTACGATACACCTGTACATACGAGAAAACCTTTGAATCATGGGAAGTGTCTCATTAAAGCCTATCAAAAAGATAACTGACTGACTAATTCATTCTCTTCTTGAGTGGAATAACATGACCTTTTAAAATAAACTCAGCTTTTCATTCAGTTATTTATTATGTATTTCTTTTAATTTTTTTTACCCTTTTCAGATGCATTATGAAATGATTTAGTAGCATTGAGTAACACGCATCATCACTCCTGAGGTTTGACCCCTGACCTTGGGTTCGCCTTGGGCAGCGAAGCGTGTGCGGAGGGTATCCAGCGGCTGGCAGGCAACGGTGGCGGAGCAGGCGGCCAAACCGCCACAGATGAAATGAACTCCTGGGGTCTGGCTGTTATAGGGTGTTTTCTGATGGACCAGCTCTGTCAAGGCCTCGAAACTCGCAAACTAGGACAAAACAGGCAAACAGAAACAGTGAGGTTCATGATGGCTATAATTTTGTGAAGGGTGACTGCAAATCTACCAATCTAAAATACCAAAAAGGATAAGATACATTTAGAATAGAATTAGAACAGAACTGAATGTAAATTGGTTTATTGCAACAATTTAAAGGGATAGTTCACACAAAAATGAAAATACTGTTGTCATTTACTCACCCTCAATTTCTTTCTTCTGCTGAACACAAAAGAAGATATTTTGAAGAATATGGGTAACCAGACAGTTTCTGGTCCTCACTGACTTCCATAGTATTTTTTCAGTCAGTGGGGTCCATCAACTGTTTGGTTACCCATATTCTTCAAAATGTCTTCTTTTGTGTTCAGCAGAAGAAAGAAATCCACACAGGTTTGGAAAGCTTGAAGGTGACTGAATGATGACAGAATTGTCATTTTTGAGTGAACTATCCCTTTTTTAATAGCAGAACAAAGTAGAATATAACTTTTATTAATTTACTGCTACAACATCAGAATCAGCATTTTTATTGTTAACTAAAAGTAAAACTATTAAAAAAAGTTTTCGGTACTTGAAATTAAGCTGAAATTAAATATAAATATTAGATGGAAAACTGTTGCCTTGGCACTAACTGAAAAACATAACTTTAAGATGAAGTACTAAAATTACTAAAAATAAAATTAATTAATGCTACTGTGTTCAAAAATATTTGTTAAAAAAAAACTAATAAAAATAACAATAACACATAAATTTACTAAAACTAAAAGGTAGTAAAATAAAAACTGAAAATCAAAAAAAAAAAGTATTAAAATAGTAAATAAATAACACTAAATAGTACACTGATAAGTACAAAATTGATCTTTATTTATAACAAAACCATTTTGGAATGGAATGGAATGGAATAGAATAGAATAGAATAGAATAGAATAGAATAGAATAGAACAGAATAGAATAGAATAGAATAGAATCTTTTTGCTACAATATCATGGCAGAATAGAGCTGAACAGGGTCTTCATTTCTACCCTTACAATAAACATTTAAATTTCAAGTTCAACTTAAGGTCAAAAAACTTTTTTTATTTGACTTAACTATTAAACAGGAAGATGACTCTGGCCACATCAGAAGTGTAAATATCGGTTGTATTTTATGTATCTCCAAGTACCTGAACTGCCCCATAACACACAGACAGCAGTTGGGCAGGAATGTGTCCTTTCCAGAAAGCAGGAAGTCCTTCCTCGGTCAGAATGCAGCGTGTGGCCTGCCATAAACCCCAGTACTTCCCCTGCCGATTTCTCCAGGACACCTGCTCGATCTGCAACTGCGGGAGCAATGCACAAAAAGCTCAAAATGATCCTGTTATATCAGAAACCAAAGCAGTTTGAGGAATTTTTTGAATGTGAAGACTTGAAAAGCCTAAGCGTGTGAAACACTGCCACCTTGAGGCCTGTCCATCAGCTGCTAAATACAAAAACTAATTCAAGCACAAAACAAAGCATTTATAACCAGTTTAAAGCAGATAAAAACGCTTCTTTCAACTGAGCATGCTCAGTGCGGCTGTGGATTTGGGAGTGGTACTAAAATTCCACAGGAAGAAAGAAGTGACTCATGTTCGAGCCATGATGCTGCTGCTAATACAAATCAGATGTACTAGGGAAAGACACTACTGTGCTAGCTTTAGCTGAATGTGGTAATATTTATGTTTTCATTTCATTACCGTGTACAAAATAACAATACGGAAACTCAATAGCCCTTTGTCTCAGGGAAATGAAAGCGAGGCAGTCAGAAGGCTTTACCTGAAACCTGATTTTGATGACATCCAGAGGGCTGATGAGGGCACGGGTGACCATCCCTGCCGCTGACCCGGCCAGGGCAGCTTCCTCCGGGGTAAGAGCCGAAAAGGGGGCGTTAGGATCATATCCCACCATCCCTGCTCAGGTCGTGTGTCACAAACACAGCTAGTGCATTGGGGAGAAGAGCATTTCATGACATTGATGTGGATGGATGACAACTTAAGTGGAAAAAAATGAAATTAAACAAGTGATAAAAATTATACAATAAAAAATATAATATAAAATGATCAATGTGACTGATAATATATAAAATAAAGAATAAAATATTTTTAAAATATAAAGAATTTAGGCACCCAATCAACATGACAGCATCTGACAGCACAGACACTATGGCTGCGTTTCAAAACACACTGAGCTCCCTATCTAGACAGTGTTTAGATGGGCAACTTTAGATGCTTTCGTCTGGAACGTCCCTAAAAATGCTGTCTTGGTAAACAGCTCGTTATGGTTTGAGCCACAGCCAGTATTGCCCTACCATTAAACATACTGAGCACACGCTTAAAAATATGAACTGCTGAAAACGTAAACCGACCTTTCTTGTGTGCACCGAGATCCTCGGCAGAATCTGCTTTTTCCGATGTTCTCTTATGAGTGCATAGCAGCAGTACGATATTAGAGGACACCTCATGTTCCCTTCATAATATCGGCTGAACAGCACAAACCAATGAAAGAGCCGCGCGACTGTATTTAATGACCGTGTTTGATTTCACACCGAGCACAATGGTTCCTACCTTCATACCTTTCAGTTTAATTTAACACTGTTTATTTACATTTTAATTTATTCATATTGAATTAGATAAACTTTTATTGTTATTAATATTCTATATCTTTAACACATCCAACCTCTGATAAATAAAATAAAATTTAATATAAAATAAAATATGATTTATCCTTATCTTGGGAAGTAATTATAAACATATTTATCAATTACAATGATTATAGATTTTCTTTTTGTTCAGTAGTTCATCAAATACATATTCTCGTAAAGATGAGATGAAATTTTGATGAAAAACAATAATTACCCCCCCCCCCCCCAAAATAAAAATCAAACTTTATTCTCATTATTGAGTACATAATGCAAAAACATATAAAATGAATATTTAACAATTACTGAATATCATAAAATAAACAAAATAAATAAAATAAAGTCAGTATTTTGAGACCCCGCCCACAATCTACTGTGGCCTGCGCTGATTGGTCACTGATGCGCTGAAAGCAGGAACTGAGGCTCGTGAGATTTTGAAAGTGGCTGATGGTGAATGGTGGTGTTTAAACAGGTGGTGTCATGTGTGTGTTCTCATAATGCAAAAACATGGATCAGAATCTCAGGGCTCTGTTACTGCTCCTGTTAGTGCTGTTACCGGCTTCATTTCACTGCACAGATGCGCCCAGTGGAGATGATGGAGGATGGTGAGAGAGGCATGGACAAACATATCCTGTGGAAAACAGCTGTGTCTCAAAACCTATGTAGAATGTTTTGTTTTTCAGGGGACTGGATTCCAATATAGAGGATGAAGGCGAATGCAACATTGAGATCAGAGATGTGAAGTCAATAACACACACAGAGTTTATTAAAGAGTAAGAAATACACATTTACACTTAGTTATTAACATTTAGACATTTAAGTCACGTGTAAAAACATGATTTTGTATTGCATCCTGGAAAACGGCTCTTATAATAATAATAATTGTAAGATATAACAGTAAGAAAAAAAAGAAAAGCTATATGTATAAAATTAATATAACTCAAAGACATATTGCAATGTTTGCTTGAGAAAACAACATGGATGAATAGATCTTATATCATTAACAAATATAATAATTTGTTGTTTTTGTGTGTTTGACAGATATGCTTATGCAAAACCAGTTATACTCCGAGGACTAACCGATAACACCGTAAGAAGTGCAGTTATACTGTATATCAGGTGTTTATTGCTCTTATTGATTCATTCCTAACAGTGTTGAGTTGTGATTGGTTGTTTCAGAAGTTCCGCTTCCTGTGTTCCAAATCCAATCTGGTGAGAGAGTACGGAGAGAAAACGGTCCGTCTCAGCACAGCCAATACACACTCGTACAGGAAAGGTAGACATATGCACACTTTCACATACTTGTGTCTTTTCTTGTGCATGTTCAAGGGTAAGGTTTCAGTGACTTTAGATTACTGATAAGATTTTACCAACATCTGTAAAAGTCTCATGTCATGACTTCCAGAAGAGAATAATGGGAATGGATGCTCTTTTCCCATTATTCTCTGTGAGTCTGTTATGCTGATGACCAAGGCTGTATTTCTTTGATCAAAATTATACAAACAACATAAAATTGGGAAATATTATTACAATTTAAAATATCATTTTTCTATTGTAATATATATTAAAATGTAATTTATTCCTGTGATCAAAGCTGAATTTTCAGCATCATTACTCCAGTCTTCAGTGTCACATGATCCTTCAGAAATCACTCTAATATGATGATTTGCTGCTCAAGAAACATTTATTATAATTATTATTATTATTATTATTATTAATGTTGAAAACGGTTGTGCTGCTTAATATTTTTGTGGAAACTGAACATTTATTTGAAATGGAAATATTTAGTTAAATTTTAAATGTCTTTTGATCAGTTTAATGCATCCATGTAAAAAAATCATCCTGACCCCAGACTTGTAAATGATGGTGTGAGTGTGTTCAGACACATTTCTTTGTCTCTTAACAGTGGACGTGAGATTTGAAGAGTTTGTAAAGTTCCTTTTGACCCCTCAGTCTGAAGACACCCTGGGCAGTGGTCTGTTCTCTCTCATTCTCTATACACACACTCTAAATGTTTTTCCAACTGTACGTGATGATTTTATACTGTATGTTTATTTCAGATACGCTGTACTTTTTCGGGGACAATAACTTCACCGAGTGGCATTCTCTGTTTGAAGAGTATAAAGCGCCACCCTTTTCTCTTCCACTCATGCATCCTGCATATAGCTTTGGGATTGCTGGTATATACACATACACGCTCTCCTATCCAGACAATTTGGGTTTTGGAGTGCACTCATTTTCACCCAAAAACAACCTCTCTCTACTGCAGGACCAGGTACTGGTGTCCCGTTTCACTGGCATGGCCCTGGCTACTCTGAAGTTATCTACGGCAGGAAGGTCTGTGGAGCTTTAAACTAGTACAAATGCATTATTTACAGCTAAATTTACAGCTTCTGTATAGAAACAATACTCTATCTTTGTGTTCTCCAGCGTTGGTTCCTGTACCCCCCTGACGAGGCACCCGAGTTCCACCCCAACCACACTACTCTGTCCTGGGTCTCTCTGTCCTACCCAAACCTGGAGCTCCACCAGATGCCCCTGGAGTGCACCATACGACCTGGAGAGGTGAGGTTAACAAACTTTATAGTCTGTTTTATTTTTTTGAACAGTGTGCAATTCGAACCCATTTAATGGTGCTGTATGTAACTTTTTTTGGACTGTACTAAAGCATAAAAAAACCATAATATGTTATGTTATGCAGTTGTGGAAACCAGCAAATAAACTGGGTCAGATTCCGCCCGACCTAAAAAGTCTCTGCAACCATCTAAAAATCTCTATGAATGGAGGCATATTAAAACGCAGATAAATCAAGGCCCGTTCACACCAAGAACGATTACTATATTTACGTCCACAACTATTACTATTTACTATTACTGTGCTAATTATGTTTATTTTTTTTAATGTTGATCTTATAGCCAAATATAATATCAAATAGCCATAGATGCTGATATGGCAATAAAAATAAACAAATATTTTCATCCACACAAACGAACGATAATGGTCTGTTTATTCTAAGCTCTCACGCACTGCGGTTTCAAAGTGTGAACATGTTTTTGCTGTTCTTGTTACATTTACACGGCTTTAACCAGCAGGTGTCCTCAGCATGCTATGTTTCGAGTGAATAGTTAGTGTAATCGATCTAATCTAACAGTGAATTTAGCTGACAAAGTCAATATAATAGAATGAAAACAACACCTAGTCTCTTTCACTGCAACTTCAAAGGAAGCAAAACAATGTTGTCAAAACTATCACTGGATACCTGAGGTAATTTTACGTTACGCTGTTTTGCTAGCCTGGCATAATCGTTAATACTTCTCACCACATATTCCAAGGGTATGACCGATTGTTTTCATATATCCATCATTAAAAGGGGGTTTGACTTGTCAAACAGTGGTGGCTTTTTCTGGACCTCGGCAGTTAACTTCTCTGCAATGTCGTCTGCCATTTTAAATGATAGAATAAAATAGATTCTGATTGGCTGTCAGTGTTTAATTGTTCAACAGCTGGAAAAAAAATCGTTCTGTAAGTGATCCCAATGATATCGTTTCTCTATATTGTTATAGCTGTGGTGTGGACAGTGCTATTCCTTTATATTTAGAATGATTTTTAGAACTATATCTTTATCATTATCTTTATAGTTATTGTTCTTGGTGTGAACGGACCCGAAGTCTCCTCGCCTTCCATTGTAAATTCACTTGCTCCTGTTGTGTGTCCTCAGTCTGGTAACACACATGAGCTTCGAGTCTGAGGAGGCGGGTCAAACAACTCTCTCCAATATTTTGACTGCAGTACCCATTTCAACCACTTGCCAATATTACATACTGCACCTTTTAAGGCCCTGACATACTTCAAGCGAAATCAAAAAACGAATTGGTGTGACGTCGTTTCGAACAAAATCAGGCCAAAACGAGAGTTCGAAAGAACAGCTTGCCAAAGTGAACTTTCTGTAAAAATGCACTGTGGCTGGTAAACACCTTCAAGCTACCATTGGTCCATTGCAATTATGTAATAGGTGGGTGTGGCTTGGAGGCTCCGCCTTCTATGACGTGGAAATCTTCTCCGGTTTATTTCTTCTGTTCAGTCTGTCGCAAACAGACATCCACGAGTAAAAACGTGAACACACTGGAGAGCCGCTTTATAGTAGAAATTAAAGTTGTAAGTTGTAAGTTGAAAGACACGCTGACACTTTTTGTGTTTGATTCTGTAAAGCTGCTTGCTATAAAGCAATCTATTGTATAAAGTGCTGTATAAATAAATGTGACATGACTTGACTGGAGTGCTGAATTGCAGAGCTGGTGTAAACATCCACACCACTACGATCACATGCTTTCTTAATTGCCGTTTTCTCACCACTGTCATTTTTGTTGTTTATTTTGTTATTAAGAGGAAAACGCACAGCACATATTTACATATTCATCTAAATGCCGCTCTCAGCAGTGTGGACGGCGTCTGGATGTTCGTTGACAGAATATCGCTGCTCGGGTGTTTCTAACTTTTTTTTTTTTTTTTTTTTAAATCCCTAAGTGAAGAATGAAAAAGAACTTGTGTATATGTCAGGGCCTTTACACACTTCACTAATAGGCACTAAGTAAGGCTGGAGGTAAAGTCAAAATCGCATATTCCAGAGATTAAACTGTGTGGTTTTGTGCAGGTGCTGTTTTTTCCAGACCGCTGGTGGCATGCAACTCTAAATCTGGACACCAGCGTCTTCATTTCTACTTTTCTGGGTTAAAGACTGATGTGGAGGACACACACCATGTCTGTGTGACTTGAAGGACCAATAAAGGATTCAGCTGCTCAGAGGACCAGCAGTTTGACAAAGCCATCTGTCTGTTGATTTTATGAAAAAAAAAAATATTTATAAAAGCTAATTTTAATGTGAGATAATTGTAGTAAATTTTGTAAATGCATTTTTAATAAAGTTGTTTTAGAGACCTGATTTAAATGCTTGCTGGTTTTTAAAGATGCTTTGAAATAAACATAAAATAGTAGTAAGTTGGATATCTTTAATATATGCGTTTTCCACATTCAGACTTACAAAAAAAAATCAGTAATGGAACATTAATATACTGAAAAAAATAAGATAAAACCTTAAAAATGCTGACAAATGAAAAGAACATTGAAATCAGTTGATTAAATTGTCTATTTTCACATTAGATTGGAAGCATTGAAATATGTAGGTTATTACTGAAAGTGTTGAACCCTTGAGATTTTTTTTTTGTAATTTGAACAAGTTATATTTGTGTTTGACATCCTGCACTTTACAGCAACACACATCCAAAGACACAATATGTGATATTCTGGCACTTTTTGAAATGCCCCCAAAGATGCATTCAGCTACAGTACATGAGAATGAAGAGTGTCATAATATAATAGTGCTTCTATAAATGTAGTAGTTTTTAAATCAACAAAATTAAATGAAATTAGAATTATGTTTGCATTCATGAGTCTTTTTTGGTGATCCATGTCCAAAGAGAAAAAAACTCCAACCGTTCCAGCAGAAGACAGTCCTCTAGATGATGTCACTTCCTCCAGACCAGCTGTCCAGCAATGTAGGTTTCCCTGACTGTCAGAGTGTCATCAAGTACTGCAAAATCTACAAAAAAAACCAACATAAGTAGAGGCATTTCATATTAAAGTCACCATGAAATCAAAATTGACAGTTCTTGTTTTTAAATAAAATATTTCAGTATTTTTAAAAAAAATGATTTATCTGTGCACATAATTTTTTTTTTTTTTTTTATTCATGTGCCTCATAATCTTTAATCAAAATAACATCCCCTTCCTCTTGCAGCAACTTCTCTGATGTTGTGTTTACCAGTGCAAGGGCGGGGCAACCTGTCACTCACATGAGATCGACCAATAGCAAACCAACACCATCCAATCATTTCCCCATAAACAAAATCAAGCCCCGCCCTACATTTTTTTCTTGTTTCAAAAGCTTTTACTCGGATATACGCCACAATAGGGAAGAAAAAAATATTGCAACTTCGGTATTGTGAACATATTATCTTTCCAGTGGCCACTGTATACCTCTAATAATAACCACTAAAGTGTGCAACTAGATCTTTAAATATTCTAGAAGGTGTTTCTCTATTAAAGATGATCACATTTGATGACATCACAGCAAACATGTCAGTGCTTTGAGACGCACTAAACACACTGAACGGCAAACTAGAGCTTTTTTCATAACAGCTACACAAGCTTAATGAATGACTGAAAATCAATCCTGAAAGACGCATTCATACCTGCATCTGTGCCGTACTCCAGCGTTCCCTTCCTGTGACTGATGCCCAGCATCTGAGCAGGATGCAGCGATGCAGCCTCTAATGCGGCTTCAACAGTACAACCTACACACATCAGAAAAACAAAACCTCTATGACACACACACATACTACGAGTAATGAACACACCACCACACTCGAAACACGCAAACACACTGACCTGACACCTCTCTGAAGTGTCTCACACACATGTCCATGGTTGCAATGCTGCCACTCAAGGTTGTAGTGCCTGAAATCATGAATGAATGAATAAAATACACTTTACTATCCCAGATGGGACATTTGTCTTGAACTTGGTGCTGTACAAGTCAACAAAAGACTAAAATCATTATTTGAATAAGAAAAGTAAATAATAATACCTTTAAAACAATAAAAATCATATTCAATAAAAAAAATAAATGATAAAACATCAGTAAAAAAATACCTTATATAGCTTTACACAACATAATATAGACATATCAAATACTTAAAATAAAAAACCAACAACAAATGCATACATCTTCCAAAATACACTACCCAAAAGTGTTTATTTTTAAAGAAATTAATACTCTTATTCAGCAAGGATGCATTAAACTGATCAAAAGTGACAAAAGATTTCTGTTTTAAATAAATGCTGTTCTTTTGAATTTTCTATTCATCAAAATCCCTGAAAAAAAAAAAAAAAAAAAAAAAAAAAAATCACAGTTTACACAAAAAATTGAAGACTGAAGAATGGAGTAATGATGCTGAAAATTCAGCTTTGAATCACAGGAATAAATTACATTTTAAAATATATTACAATAGAAAACAGTTATTTTAAATTGTAATTTTTTTACTGGATTTTTTAATTCAATAAATGCTGCCTTGGTGAGCGTAAGAGACTTCTTTCAAAAACATTTAAAAAATCTTACCGACCCCAAACTTTAGTATTGTATATCCATCTTACACCTGCACCTTGTCAGTAAATATATATATATAAACAATTCCAGCAAATAATTACACCCTTATCAAAAAAAAAAAAAGCATGTACAGAATAAAGCAATTAAGCCCCAAGAAGGGGTCCGCGTCGTGCCTAACAACGCCCCTTAGCTGTTATATTGCTTAGCTCTTAATTCACTGTAAACCACGGCTTCTTGGGGATTATTGATTTTATAAAACGGCTAGTTCACATGTACAAATATTAAAGCAAATATATGTATCAATGCAACTTTCATGAATTAAAATCACTAAAAACCTTCCTTCCGCTGGAAAAAATAGTCCCTGACCGTGAGCAGCAACAGAATACGTCATCTCATGGAGGTCAACTAAAAAGAGACTAGGATGGTGGCAAAGACTGAGTGAGTCAGTCAGTAATGAAAACTTTTATTTTGAAAGGACTGATATTGTTGATGCTGTCAGTGTCAGAGCATGGGAAAACCCCTTAACTGTTAAAAGGACAAGATATTGCAGCTGACATTCAAACAGGTTTTTTTTAATATGAACATAGGACTGACCTGAAGGAAAATGCTATATAGATGCCGGTAATACAAGTTTCAGTGGACAGTTAGAACAAAAACAGTTTACGTTGCTAAGAGTGGTTGCTAAGGGTGTTGTGTAGTGATACACAGAACTGTTGGGTGAAGCGGTCCTAGCCGTGTTTTATCGTGAATAAAACACAGCTATTGACCAATCAGAATCAAGGACCGGAACTAACCGTTCCATTTTAAACTAACAGTCAACCTACAATATGCCCAAATGAAATACAAACAATTTTTGCTCAACAGAAGTAGAGGATTTGGGTTTATCTGCTGCATAGAACGAAAGCAGGCTGAATATGATGCAGACCTGCGACGTATGCGTGAAGCCCCTGGATGTCGATCTGCTGCTGTCCGAGTGTGTGTCGGCCCGGAGGGAGACCCATCGCTGTCACAGCGTCAGTGACCAACACCAACCCTGCCACACACAAACACAAACTGTTCAGACACACACATTAACTTCATTCATAAAATCCAACCTGAGAGGGATGCATTTCATTCAAATGTATGCGAGTAATGTATTACAGGTTCAGTATTCTGTACAGATTTGTGGTTGTGTGTGTTGTTTGTGTATGAATACCTGCAGGATGAGCTCTGTGGGCGATGCGCAGCGCTGCAGGGTGTGTGTGTATCCCGTCTGCGATCATACCGTAGAAAACATTCCGACCTGGTGGGATACGATCACTTGTAAGCAATCCCACAATGCCCGGGTCCCGGTGATGAAACTATAACAAAACAAAATGTTAAATACCTGGTGTGTTGGTACGCATAATCGCTCATGGTATGCATGTTTGTGTTTAAAAATATTTATAGATTAATAAATCGATCTGTTTGCACGGTAAGATTATGGAATATAGTGTTTAAACATACAGTATATGTGTGCACCAACATATTCTAATGCAAATACATGTGCATTAATGTGTGTGTGTGATACTAACAGGCAACATGGCATTGAATAAGTGTGTAATGAATGTGGCTCCATTCTCCACAGCCTCTTCAGCCTGAGAGAGATCAGCCATCGAGTGACCTGGACAGAGAAGCACTTTGGAAATGCTCAACCATTTAACAAAAATAAAGCCTGTGAAAGCCCGTTACATCTGTACGCACCCAATGACACCGCTATGCCCCTTCCTGACAGTTCACGGATTGCAGCGGCGCTATTGGCCAGTTCTGGTGCGAGTGTTACCATGGCGACATTGTCCAGGTGGCCATAGGTCTCCATCAGGTCGGCCACGCCCCCGGCTTTAAAAGTGCGGAGGAACTTCGGAGGGTGGGCGCCTCTCTTCTCTTCACTGATGAACGGCCCTTCCAGATGAATACCTGAAACAAACAGGAGAAAAAACTTAAAACAAAAACTAATTTTGTAGTAAAAAAAAAAAAACAATGCTATTTGTGCTATTCTTGTTTTAGTATAATTGAGATACTATTATAGTTTTTATTACTATTTTGAATTAATTTTTACATTTTTTTGTTTTTAGTTGCACTTTGTTCTGCACTTTATTTCTCTCAACATGGGGACAGGAGAGCTGTCAGTCAATGAATGTGAAAAAGTAACTTGCGTTACTTATTTGAAAAAGTAACTTTTTTTTGTTGTAAATTGAAAAAGTAATCCGTTACTAGATACTTGAAAAGTAATCTGATTACATAACTCAAGTTACTTGTAATGCATTACACCCAACACTGTACCTGGCTGTAGAATTGTTTTTCAGAGAAAGAAAGTATTCTCTGTTTCCTAAATCTCTGCAAACACATTGTTGTATTTTTATTTTTTATGCTTTAGTACAATCAAAAAAAAAAAAAAAAAAAATATATATATATATATATATATATATATATACAGCACCTTTAAAGTTTAAGAAATTTTACTGTGTGCCTCTTACCTAAAACTCCTGCCCCTTCAGGTCCTCCATCCTGAACTCTGAGCTCAGGAAGGACCTGTGGAGAGAAAGACCTCAACATTACCTAATGCTACATATATGCAAACTATGCCACTGTTCCTCTTTAAGTGTGATGCAAAACAAGCTGATGTGTGAAGAGCATTGAACTGAAATCAAATCATAAGATGTATTTTCATATGAGTCACTTCATAGAAACTACAAACACTACCGTTCAAAAGTTCTTTTATTCAGCAAGGATGCATTCAACTGATCAAAAGTGACAGATAGACATTAATAAGGTTACAAAAAATTTCTACTTCAAATAAATGCTGTCTAGTAGTCATTAAAGAATCCTGAAAACATGTATCATGGTTTCCACTAAAATATGAAGCAGCACAACTGTGTTCAACATTGATAATAATCATAAATGTTTCTTGAGCAGCAGATCAGCATATCAGAATGATTTCTGAAGGATCATGTGACACTGAGGACTGGAGTAATGAAACTGAAATTCAGCTTTGATCACAGGAATAAATTACATTTTAATATATATTACAATAGAAAACAGTTATTTATAATTGTATTAATGTTTCATAATATTTCAGCTTTTACTGTATTTTTGATCAAATAAATGAAGCCTTGGTGAGCAGAAGTGACTTCTTTCAAAAACAAAAAAATGAAACATCAAAGTGCCAATAAGAACTCAGTACTAACACATGTTAATCCTAGATACAGTCTCAGGTTAAATAAAACCTGAAGGAAACGAACAGGGATGTATTTGTGGGTGTGACTGTGCATCTGAGAGACTAATGAAGGGCAGTGATTGGTGTGTAGGTTTTACCTTGTGGTATATGTCTGGTGGAGACGTGACGAGAGTAGGGCAGAAGGAAGTGACACCGTGTTCTAGAATCTTTTTGGCCACCACAGCCACGCCCCCTCTGATGTCACTGGTGGCCTGGGAGAAGTCAATGCCATATCCACCTATGAGTGTGAAGAGGGGCGGAGCATAGCATTATAAGAAGTATAAGTAAGAACACAGCGATTTTTACACAAACTGGTACATGCAACAATGACAACCTGTTGTGTGCTTCTACATTAGTCTTATACTGGTTTCAGAGACTTGTGCATGTGTACTGTATGTATGTATGTATGTGTGCAGTTTACCATTTATCTGTACATCTATGAATCCAGGTGCAATGATTTTATTCTCGCAGTCAACTTTGTGGTCCGCAAAACCCTGCTCATCGAAGAACAGCCTCTCTGGGTTCAAAATCTTGCCCTCGCGAACCCACAAGTCCTCCCTACAAACACACAGATTTCGACAATGTGCAAAAAATTCCAGATTCCAAAAAATTCCATCTAGAAGTCTATGTTTAAGATGTTTTAACCAGCTTTTGAAACTAATGATTACATATAATATAATATACATTTATATTATCCGAAATATAACACAGTATTTATTGAGATTGTAAAGGCCCCTGTTAGGCTCAAATATGTGAGAATGCATGTGAATCTGGACGCCTTAAGCAAAGACAATTATATTTTAATATAAAATTATAATTATAATTCTAAGAAAATTAAAATCTGTTACCATTGCAGCCTGTGGTCCTTCAGGATCCTACAGTTCACAAACTGTGTGATCGGGGCATTTGAGACACTTTTATTGGACGGCATCTCTCCAGAAATCCCACCCTTACACTTAAAAACAACCTGTGAAAAGAATCAGAAATATATATATATATATATATATATATATATATATATATATATATATATATATATATATATATATATATAAAATTAAGAACCTATAGAGTTATGTATAAGGTACTTTTTTCACATGTTTTATTAAAAGTGCTATACAAATAAACTTAGTTGACCTCCATAAAACACAATGATCTATCGATCATTGCCCTTTTGAACGCATTTTATATGTTTTTATGACACAGTATTTAACTATTTAACTTAGAACGGTCAAACAGTTTTTCCTGTTAAAGAAACCTACCATATTTATATGGACAACCAGATCTGTCAACAGTTGGACTGTGATTATTATTATTATTATTTCACATATAATGGCACCGATTTTAAACATCAAGCGGTGCATTTAATCATACTGTTACAATGATACAGCAGATGGTAAACAAACACACCGGAAGAAGAATTGATCGAGCTCTTCATTCATTCATCTTACGGATACCATAACATGACACGCACATGATCATCGGCTGTAGTTTCATAAACACTTACCTTTAATTCACATACTTTTACTATGTCTCGGTCCGCGCGCTTGTGTTCCGTAGGAAGTCAGTGAGCCCAGTGTGTGTCACGCGCACTGTCAGCTGATGAGGAGGCGTGGCCAAAGTACACGCGCTTAGAACGTGTTTAAAACAGCAAATATAAACAAATAATATTAATTAAGTTGTCATATATTTGTTTCATATATGTGACAAATTGTTTCATAATTGATTTACTGTTTAAATTTAGAGGAAATCAAATAAATAGCTAAATAAAGATGTTTATAGATGATTTGTCTATAGAAATGAAACAATAAGCAATAGAACAATATAATGTAATAATAAGCCAAATCAAATAAAGGGCAAATGTAGTATGTGCCAAACTTATCCAAAATGACAACAAGGAGTCTTTTATTCACATGTGTTGACACTATCAAGGTCAAGCACAGGTTACTGTATCTCACCCACTCTGTGTGCAGTGAGGCTACACATTTTTTTTTTTTTTTTTTTTGCTTATTAATATCAAAGGACAGATTTGAGTTGCTGGCTTTACCCTCGGACACAAACCACTCACACCTGCGTCATTACTGTTGGGAACAGCCCTGTAGGGAGAAACACAGGCCTTCATTTCCCTTGAACCTCTAACCTGTGACTGACAGTGTGGTTCTCACATTCACAACATCACACATTAAGAAGAACAGAACAAACAAACTTTCTTCATTACTAAATCAACATGTCAGTGTTTTTGAGGTTATGTTGTTGTCTTGAAGTTTGTTAAGAGTGCTTTGAACAGGCTATTATAGATGTGATATATGTTAATGCACATGGGAGTCCTATACAGATGCTTGAAACACCTAAACAAACTAATTTATGAGCATTATTGGTGAAAGCAACAATATTTTTGAACTTTGTTTGTGTATGTGATTATAACAAAAGGGTTCAAATTAACCAAGGGTTAAAATTAAGAGGAAAAAACAGCGTTAAAATTAACAAAGGGTTAAAATTAAGAGGAAAAAAGAAGAAAGAGGGTTAAGATTAACCAAGGGTTAAAATTAAAAGGAAAAAAGAAAGAGGGTTAAGATTAACCAAGGGTTAAAATTAAAAGGAAAAAGAGGGGGGAAATCAACCAAGGGTTAAAATTAAGAGGAAAAAAGTAAAAAGATGGGGCAAATTAACCAAGGGTTAAAATGAGAGAAAAAGGGGGGACAAATTAACCAAGGGTTAAAATTAAGAGGAAAAAAGAAAGAGGGTTAAGATTAACCAAGGGTTAAAATTAAAAGGAAAAAGAGGGGGGAAATCAACCAAGGGTTAAAATTAAGAGAAAAAAATAAAAAGAGGGGACAAATTAACTAAGGGTTAAAATTAAACGGCAAAAGAGGGGGGAAATCAACCAAGGGTTAAAATTAAGAGAAAAAAATAAAAAGAGGGGATAAATTAACTAAGGGTTAAAATAAAAGGGGGAAAAAGGGGTTAAAATTAAACAACGATTAAAATTAAGAGGAAAAAGAGAAGGGAAATCAACTAAGTGTTAAAATTGAGAGGAAAAAGAGTGTTAAAATTAACCAAGGGTTAAAATTAGGAGGAAAAAGTAAAAAGAGTGGAAAAATTAACCAAGGGTTAAAACTAAGAGGAAAATTAAAAAGAGGAGAAAAGTAACAAAAGGTTAAAATTAAGAGAAAAAAGAAATGGAAAATTAACTAAGGGTTAAAATTGAGAGGAAAAAGAGTGGAAAATTGACCAAGGGTTAAAAATAAAAGGAAAAAACTAAAAAGAGGGGGAAAATCAACCAAAGGTTAAAATTAGAGAAAAAAGAGGAGGGAAATTAGCCAAGGATTAAAATTAAGTGTAAAAAATTAAAAAGGGTGTTAAAATAAACCAAGGGTTAAAATTAAGAGTAAAAAATTAAAAAGGGCGTTAAAATTAACCAAGGGTTAAAATTAAGAAGATAAGGTAAAAAGAGTGGAAAAATTAACCAAGGGTTAAAATTAAGAGAAAAAGAGTGGAAAAATTAATCAAGGGTTAAAATTGAGAGGAAAAAAAGAGTGGGAAATTAACCAAGGGTTAAAATTAAAAGGAAAACAGAGTGGAAAAACTAGCCAAGTGTTGAAATTAAGAGGAAAAAAAGGAGAACAAAAATATTAAAATGTAAAAAAGAAATTATTATAAAAACATACAGTACTATACATTTCATAAGCAATATTATCAATTGCTTAATTAAAAATACTACAATTGTGTTCATTTATTAAATTTATATTACTATTATATTACATATTTTGTCATACTGTTAATGATTATTAAATTTATTAAACAGTCCAGCTAAAACTCAGAGCTAAACCTGTCCATTACTGTATATTAATAAAACCAATAAATAAACAGGAAAAATAGCAATATTAAAAAGACAATACTGTATGCTTAAGAAGACATTTATATATAGTTTTTAATATGTTTGTAGAACATATTTGTTACATTAGCTGGTTGTAGGAATGCGCACGACGAAGGAGATCAAGGAAAACAGTCTTTTAATAGTTCCACAGGCAGATAAACAGGAGAAACAACCACACTAGACACGAACGATACCGGACAACACTGGACAGGAAACACAGGGTTAATATACAAAGGATAACAAGGTGGGTGATGGAATACAGCTGGTGGTGATAATGAGGTGATCAGTAACTATAGAAACAAACTAGTGGCGGGAAATGGCACAACACAAGTCCAAAACAAGTCCAAGACAGAGTGCACATGTAACATATCGCCCCCTCCCGGAAAGGCGCGTCCTCGCGCCGTGGAGAGGGGAAGATGAGGCTGGAATGCTGAAGATGGTGTAGGAGGCGGCTCAGGAGGCGGACGGCTAACCGGGAGGAGGCGAAGAGCAGAATTCCAGGGTGGTGTAGGTGATGGAGAAGTCCAGGGAGGTGCCTTTAACAGAGGAAGAAGTATACCCATCCAGGCCACAGCCACGACTGCGCCCCATGGCGGCGTCGCAGGCGGGAGGAGCCATGGTGATGTAGTCATAGACGCCACCATGGGGACGACCGGAAGCGATGACATCAGAGTTGGAGCCCACCGTGCAGCCGGAGCGCAGAAGACTTGAAGGGACCCCGATGGCCTGGGCGACCGCGACTGAGCCGTAGCGACGACACCCCAAGGTGGAAGCAGGGATCCAGAGGGTAGAGGTGGAGCTGGAGCGACCGAGGGCAGAGGTGGAGCCTGAGGGAGGGCGGAGCTGGCTGTAGCGGAAGGGGTGGAGGGCCAGAGAGCAGCGAATGGCCCGTAAGTCCGCAGCAGAGGCGTGGTGATGTCCGACCCAGGCGGAGCCGACGTGCCGAGGGAACCCAGCGAGGCCGAATGCCCGATGGTACCTGCTGACGACGAGGGTGGAAGGAGCGTAGGTGTAGGAGCCAGGTCGACGGGTCGAGGGGGAGTGGAGAGCTCTGAGGCTGGAGACGGAACCCCAGGCTCCTCAAGCCCAGGAGGAGGTGGCTCCCAGCAGTCCCGAGGTGGATCCCCACCACTGAGAGGAGATGGAGAAACAGAAGGGCTGATGGGAGACAGCGATGACAGGGTGACAGGCGTGGCTTGGGACAGAGGAGAGGTTTGGAGAGTGCAACAAAATCCTTCAGAAGATGACTGAGTCTTAACATGATTTTGGAGAGGTGGTGGGAGAGGGAGGCTGGGAGGGGCCAGAGAACTAGACATATGGCAGGTAGATTCAGATGGTAGCAAAACAGGTAGAAGGCTAACCTCTCCTAAATCAAATAAAGAGTCCCCAGTGCATGCCAAAAACTCACTCTCAGTGGCAGGGGGTTGGGTGGGGCTCACTTCCATACCCTCGTATTCCACTAGAATTCCCTCGGCGACGGATGGTACAGCCGGCTCGCACACCTGGTCAGTCCCGTGTTGCTCAGGCTCCGTAGTGATGTTCTGCTCGGTCGCTCCCGTTGGCGCTGGCTCAAACATCGCGGTGAAGTCCTTCTCACGGTCTGCGGTGGGCTCATGCTGCCGATCCTCGCAGTCAGGGTGTTGATGGCTGGGCACTGGAGTGGGAGTGGGACTGGCGTCGTTGTTGCAGAAGTCCACGGTCATCGAAGATCCACATGACGCCAGCACCCACTCCACGTATTCAGGGAAGCTCCCTCGAGGCCCTTCCCCGGACAGCTGCGCTTTGGTGGCGGTGTTGAGGCCGGCATACAGGAAGTTGCAAAGGCTGCTGTCCGGGAAAGTTGTAGCTGGTACCAAAAACAAAAAATCGTCCAAATGTGCCTCGAGGGAGCGGTCCTTCTGCTCAAGGCAGATTAACAGAAATGCAGGTGTGTACATAGTGACGGGAACGAAAAGTGAAACACGAAAAACACTGACACGGAAAACAACAAACACACGCCGCAATCTGTATAACTGTTTTGGTCCGGTATTCTGTTACATTAGCTGGTTGTAGGAATGCGCACGACGAAGGAGATCAAGGAAAACAGTCTTTTAATAGTTCCACAGGCAGATAAACAGGAGAAACAACCACACTAGACACGAACGATACCGGACAACACTGGACAGGAAACACAGGGTTAATATACAAAGGATAACAAGGTGGGTGATGGAATACAGCTGGTGGTGATAATGAGGTGATCAGTAACTATAGAAACAAACTAGTGGCGGGAAATGGCACAACACAAGTCCAAAACAAGTCCAAGACAGAGTGCACATGTAACAATATTAAAAACAACAAATATATTTTGTAATGACACGAGTAGGCTAATTCAATCAGGAACAACCATTAGTTTATGAATTATGACACACATCTCTTTAAAGCATGTCCTAAATCAAATCCTAAATGACTATTATCTATTAAAATCAATTTAATTTTAAGAGTAAAGGGATGATAAAAATATGTTAAAATCCTTAGAATCAGCATGTTAATATGATCTCTCTCAGTACTGTTTATGGGCTTTGGCATGTATATTTGTGTTCATATATATTTATGCATGTGTGTGTTGTTTTCGTCTGTCTAGGAGATCAAACGTCACCTCATTGAAGGCTGGCCTGGCATGCTTGACCTGATGATTAGATTTATTAAAAAGCGTGGGTGAGGTGTGTGCTTGTGCATGTGTTTATTGTGTTTGTGTGGATGTTTTAAGGGGGTGTCACTGACGTAGATCCTTAAGGCATAAACTCAGTGCTCGTTATAGGTCAGAGGTTGAGCAGTGAGCTAATTGATTAATTTAAAGTGATAAAATGCGTCATTCATTCAATGTGTGACAAAGTGTCAACTTGAAGGCCGAGCATCACATTCGCTGTCACGTAGACAGTCTCCACTCAAACCTTTTATAGTGTCTCATGCTCAAGGTTCCAGGGAATCTAAGGTATTTGTGTGTCAGGCCTGTTTAACATCAATAGCAAACTATAAATGTGCTTCAATGAGCCTGGAAATCTATCTGTGTAATTAATTAACCTGAATTTACGTCATTCTCTGCAGTGTGCATTGTCAAGCCTCAAACCTACAGCCTATGAAGAGTTGCAGGTTTTTAACATTAACTAAAATGAATAAATAAATAAAATAAAATAGTAAAATTATAAAAATAATAAATAAAGGTCTCATTTGTTAAGATTAGTTTATGCATTAACTAAAACAATGAGCAAAATATTTTTACACATTTATTAAACTTTGTTCGTAATAAAAATGTTAATGTTCATGTTAGTTTACAGTGAAGTTAACAGATAAACGTCTGATTTTAAAAATGTAGGATAGATGTTGAGATTAACATTAAGATTAAAGCTGCAGTCTGTAAGTTTTGCCTCTGTCTCCATCTCTGGTTGAATCCTGCAATTGCAGTTATTTGCTGAATTATCATCTTTACGTGGGTTGTGTATCAGCACGGCTCCTTATACTTTGTTCTCAAATTGTTAATGTTAACAACATCAGCATGACTACGTGTATTTAGTGTGTATTAGAGTTTGGAGTGTGTTTGGAGTTTGGGTTCCTTGCCGCTGTTGCCTTTGGCTTGCTTAGTTGGGGACACTTGACATTTGATATTCAACAGTGCTTTAATCTGCCGACATTGACACTATTCTTTAAGAGCTGCTGTGCAGCCAAAATTATATACCAGTTATCAATGTAAAGCTGCTTTGACACAATCTGCATTGTAAAAAGCGCTATATAAATAAAGGTGACTTGACACGACTTTACTATTAGCGTTACCTGTTAACAGTCTAATCTCTAATGTTAATTTGTCATACCATACAATCCGCCATCAAAACAATAAGTTTAATTACTGTAGCTGCTGTGAGAAAAGGCTATAAATGATCCGTCACCTGCAGCATCCTCACATGATATAGCCTACTAGCTGGGACTCCTTCTTTCTGTAAACAGACGTTCGTAATGACGCAAAGACGAACGGCTGCATGCTCAAATTTCCCGTGGAAACCCACCAGTACCACTCGAATTATAAAACATTATAACAAGCTTACCGTTGGGAATCGGGCTAAGGTAAGGAAATAGTTTTGAACACTGGCTGGTTATGTACTTGCTCAAAAATTGATTTTGGATCATTTTTAACAAAAAAAGTTACAGAATGCATTTGATAATTGAAATAAAGATGAAATGAAATTATATGAAAAACCTGTTGCCTTAATTGAAATAAACTTAAGCTGAACCACTAATTGGAAATAAAGAAAAACTAAAACTAACTACACTAAAACTTATAAACATAAAAAGTAGCCTAATAAAAATGTCAACATCACATTAAAAAATTGTTTTAATAAAAAATATAATAAATATAGCCTATAAAACATTCATATTAGTAGGGCCCATAGCCTATAATAAACTACAATAATAAAAATATTAGTAGCCTATTAATGCAGTTTACTTTCAGTTAGATTCACTTTACATTTTGGCGTTCAGGAGGTCTCGGCTCACCCGTGGGAGGGTGTTGTAGTTGTAACGGGTGACACATTGATCTAAAACCCGCGGGGCGACACAAGCGTGCAGCGCAACTCATGACGCGTTTGGCGTCTCCAAAGAAAAGCTCCATTCAGCAGGAGACAGGCTTCAGTTATCAAAGAGGAGCAGCCCATTAAAAGTCTCTAACCTGTTAATTAATCACCTTCCAGCGAACTTGTGGGAAACGCATAGAGCATTTTAGCTACTGTTTTGAATTATTTGTTCTTCACAAGCTATTTGTAAGCTGTAGAACTGCGATCCAAAACAAATGATCATAAGTTTTAAACTTCATTTCAGTAAATAGGACAGTTATTGAACTATTCTTGACTTGAATGAAAATGAAGGCATCTCCTGCGCTCGTGCTCTGTGTGTCCGTCACCGTTCACCTCGCGCAAGCTCAGCTTCAGTTGCGCGTGCGCCCGTCGCCTAGCGACCACCTGCCGGTACCGGACCTGCACGAGGACCCTGACCCGGCGCTGGAACCGGGAAAGAGGGATTTAGTCCCTCGGTTGCTGCGGCGGAAACTCGGCAGCAGTTTTGACCCCGTCTTCTCTTCGATCGGTCCACCGACGCGAGGTAACGGATCAGAAATCACGCGAGAGGACGAGATCAGTCTCGCCGGACCGATTCCCCGTGAATTTGAGCAGCTGGATTTCTCTAGTCTTAAAGCAGCACCGAAAACAGAACGCAGGGTGCGCCGGTGGTTGTGGTCGTACACCCAGTGCCCGGTGCTGTCGATGTGGAAAGATCTGGGCGTGCGTTTCTGGCCGCGGTACGTCAAAGAAGGACAGTGCTCGACCGAACGCTCGTGCTCTTTACCGGAGGGGATGTTTTGTAAACCGGTGCAGTCCGTGAGCGTCACTCTCCTCCGGTGGCACTGCCAGCAGGGCTCTCGCGCGCTCAAACGCTGCGCGTGGATTCGCGCGCACTACCCGGTGATTTCACAGTGCGCCTGCGCGTGCTGAAACGTCCCACAGCCAGATCGTTTTAATGAATCAAAAGTGGTTTAGAACGTTATAAATTCGTATTCCTTTCTTTTGATTTTAGGGTGAAAATGAATCGGACTTGTTCTTGTCACTCACCCATATAACTCTGACAAGGTGGACTTTACTAATAGAATTACATTTGTGATTGTGCATTCTTTGGCTATGCTGTTTTAAATGGTATTTATCTGTGAGCATGTAAAGAAAATGTTTGACGACGAAAGAAAAAGACAATAAAAGTGCAAATGACAACTAAGCTGTGCATTATTGCTAAATATATATATATATATATATATATATATATATATATATATATATATATATATATATATACACACACACACACATATATATTCACACACACATATATTTATAAATATATATATATATTTAATCATTACATATGTGTGTGTGTGTGTGTATATATATATATATATATATATATATATACACACACACACACACTACCAGTCAAAAGTTTGGACACGGTAAGATTTTTTATGTTTTTAAAAGAAGTTTCGTCTGCTCACCAAGGCTGCATTTATTTAATTAAAAATACAGTAAAAACAGTAATATTGTGAAATATTATTTCAATTTAAAAGTTTTCTGTTTGAATATATTTTATAAAGTAATATATTATTCCTGTGATCAAAGCTGAATTTTCAGCATCATTACTCCAGTCTTCAGTGTCACATGATCCTTCAGAAATCATTCTAATATGATGATTTGCTGCTCAAGAAACATTTATGATTATTATCAATGTTGAAAACAGTTGTGTACTTTTTTTTCAGGATTCTTGATGAATAGAAAGTTCAAAAGAACAGCATTTATCTGAAATACAAAGCTTTTGTAACATTATACACTACCGTTCAAAAGTTTGGGGTCAGTAAGAATTTTTATTTATTTTATTTTTTTTAAAGAAATTAAAGAAATTAATACTTTTATTCAGCAAGGATGCATTAAATCTTAAGCTGTTCTTTTGAACTTTCTATTCATCAAAGAATCCTGAACAAAAAATATTGTACACAATAAATGTTTCTTGAGCAGCAGATCAGCATATTAGAATATTTTCTGAAGTGTATATATATATATATATATGCATGCATGCATTTAAAGGCTAAGCATATAGGCCTAATATAAGTGAAAGTTTATTTATGAAAACAGTTATGTGTTATTTGAGTGATACTCATTTGTGTTTATGGCATTCTCTCACTTCTCCTTTTTTTTTTTTTACATGTTTTTTTTGTTTCTCCCTCCCTCTTTCTCTTCCGCCACATCTGTTTTTACCTTCTCTCTTTTACTCTCAGTTTTCATTCACCCATCTCTGTGTTCACATCAAGGTTTGCTTTCTGATGTTTCACGATGAATGCAACAACCAATACCATTACTGAAGGTTAGTAAAAGTTAGTAAAGGTGCTGATATTTTTCTGGTAAACTATTAATATATTGTTTGTAAAGAGAAAAATGGTATCTTTTACAGTAGTTCATATAGATATAAAACCTTTACATAAAATAATTTTTGAGTGATATCAGAAACAATTTTGCATTGTGAAATGTTGAATGTCAGGGAGACAGCAAACATCAGGTCAGATTGTATTATTTCTGTGGTTTTAACATTTTAATCAAAATAATTGAATCCAAAACTTGATTCAAACTCTTCTTTAGATGAGTTTACAATCTAAAAATCGTTCTGTATCATTACTGAAATGATCAGGAAATGCAATCGTAGATTTATTTTACTTGGTTTGACAAATCTTTTGTAAAACAAGCTAAAGCAGCATGTGACACCTTCAGACTTTCAGTCTTACTCTGTTTCTCTTCATACACACTCACAGACAGATCCCAAGGGAGGGACTGCTTTTTTTTTTTCTCACCAGCTGCCTTTGCGCGTTTCCTTTCTATAACACACTACCCAGAAACAAATATTTGCAACTGTATTTTTGCAAGCGATGCTTACTGTGCTAAACTATCAAACACAGCACTATTCAGCAGCAAAAATTACATTTTAGTGTTTTGTTAACAGTGTGGTTTGGGTGAAGAACTGCATTGCAATTATCAGAGACCAAAACCAGCATCCATTAGTTTAAAATATATTTAAAAATCTAAACACAGAATCTTTCTATTCCGCAATGTGCAAAAAGGATCTTCAGATTATGACAATGTTCTTCACACTACTCCTAAAAACTCCTAAAAAGTGGGTTTTCGCAGGTTTTTTCCTCAAAGAATCTGTCAGTGAACAGTTCTTAAAAGAACCACTTGTTATAGTGTGAAGAATATTTTAATAATCTAAATAATTTTCACTATAAAGAACCTTTTGTGCAGTGGAAAGATGTTAAAGGTTCTTCATGGAAACAACAATGCCAATAAAGAACCTTTATTTTTAAGAGTTTAAGAAAACAAATGATACTTTTAAGAACTGTTCACTGAAAGGTTCTTTGGGGAAACAAAATGGTTCCTCTATGCGGCATTGCTGTGAAAATGCCCTTTTGGAGCCTTCATTTCTAAGAGAATGATCTTGAATCAAGTTTGAATCAGATAGTAAGTATATTACAATATAAGTTTTTTTTTATTTTTTTTTTTTTTACATGATTTCTGTTTATATCATGTGTGTTAGTTTAATAAACCAGCATGATGAAGTGAGGTTTCAGCTCAAATGAAAGACAATTTAATCATGTCCACAGTTAACACAACTAATAACTCCATCCCTGATCCCAGTACAGTCAAAAAACCCTCTTCAGGTAAGTTTGTGTGCAGCATTATATAATACATAATATTTCAGCATAATATATTATATAATATTCAATATTGTGTACAGTATTATGTCATATTAAATCAGATGCTGAACCAGTTAATAATTTACGTGTGTGTGTTGTGTTTAGTATCTCAACCTGATTGGTTGCTCTACACAGTTCCTGCATCAGCATTTGTGATTGGAATTTTTCTGTTCGCCTACATCTGCAAAACACAACAACCCAGGAATGGCAAGTGTGAACACACACACACACACACACACACACACACACACACACACAAACCAGAGTTATCTAAAGTAAAACTACTTTTGTTAATTGAAATGAATCTTTAATAAAATAAAAATTATTACACTTAGAATTATTAGAAAGATTAGAAAGGCTGACATGGCAACTAACTGAAATGAGTTTAAGTTAACAAACAAACAATCTAAATTAGAAAAGCAAAAACTACTAATACAAATCTATATTAGTATTACATTTTCTTAAAAAAATTGCTTAGAAACTGTCTTGGTACTTGAGGCCCACTTGGTGAAACCATTCACTCATTTATCTTTAGACAAAGTCTGCAAAACTACAAGCACATTACATGCTTTATTACATTAAATTCAGTTTGCAGTTGAAAAACAAACTTCTTGCAAAACTCTAAACACAGTTCTCCACATTACACACATTATTTAAAACTAACAGCTCTTTTGTTTCATTTGGGAAAAACTGCCATGGTGATGTTATGATGGTCCTTTACGAACTAAAGAAACCATTTTTTTCTTTGTGCAGCATCTACAGTGAAGAAGACACACACAAATGGAAATGTTGCCACTTATACTACTTTTAGGTGAGCATTTGCCTTTTCTAAAACTCATTCTCTTTTCTTTTTACTTTCTGTCTCTTGATGGGACAATAGTTGCCCAAATTGGCACAATTATATAAAAAAAAAAACTAAACCTCTGGTTCTCTTCAAGTGGCGGTCAAAAATAAGTTTATTTCAATGAAATGAATATACTATATTTTAGTTTCATAATGTTTTTATGTATTTTTAGGGAATTTTATGGTACTAAATTATATTTATGCAGTAGTCATAATCCATTTATTACCAGTTAACTACTTTTTGAGCATAGACCATTTAGGGTCCTATCATACACCCGGCACAGTGCGACGTCAGGTGTTTTTTGCTAGTTTTAGTCTGACGCAGTTATCATTTTCATGTCCTGTGCAATGTTGTTTAAATAGCAAATGCACCCTCACCCATCTATTCGCCCATGGGTGTGCTGGTCTGAAAATGAGGTGAGTTCAGGTGCATTGTTGGCGTGTTGCTATTTTGAGACAACTGTAAACGACTGCACCATTGACCAACAAAAACCTGCTCTAAAGTCAATGGCACAATATTTGTTTTGTTATTTAAAGAGCGCGTTAGTAATATGCGCCTATATGCGGGTGCACAACGCCCGTACACTCTGCTTATTACACACACAGGGTAAGCAGCACACAAACATGCCAAATATTAAAAATGTATTTAAACTGTCTCGTCAGGTTGAGGGTGTCTATATTCTGTCATGTAAATAGCAATCTGTCATAGTGCAAGCGCACCTAGCTTTTAAAGAGAGTGGAAGATGACACTCTGATTGGTTTGTTGCACATTACGCCCAAAACACACCCATTACTCATTAAGAGACTAGGCACAACCCTTTTGGGCCTGGAGAAATGACCATTTTTTTAGTTGTAAAAACTAGCAAAAGTGTATTTGGACACGCTGTAAGTGCACCTGAGCTGTGCGCTTCAGACCTTGTGCTTAGATCATTAAAATAGGGCCCTTAAACTTAAACTGTCATAAATCTTGAATGCTTTGGAGCACAGACTTAAGTAAAAAAAATCATATAAAAGTTATAGAAGTTTGAGTTTATTGTTATTAAAAATGCACAAAAATACTATTTTCAATTTTTATATTAAATACATATTATCAAAAACATGTTTTACTCCATAAGCCATAAATCTAAACAAGTTGTGTTCCAAATTTGAGGTTGATATCTCAAAAAATGAGCTTTCAGTAAGATTTTGTTTGGACGCAGTACCAAACGTTTCCACTAGTTGAAATTTGTTTCTCATTCATTTGTGGTCATTTTTGACTGTGAGGAGTGCAAATGTGACTATTTTATTCAGGACCATGTAACCTTTTCGAATCATTTCCATGAAATTTGTGTGTGTGTTCACATAGCAAGTGCCAAAACCTTTACCAAGTTTTGTACCAATCTGATGAAGCAAAAAAAAAAAAAAGCAATTTTTCAGTCAAAAATGACTGAAGAGCACCACAGGGTTTTAATACTTGTTCCTGGTCTTATAAAAAGATTTGTATCCCCCTCCTCTCTCTCCACGTCATATAGCGACTTTTAATGATTCATTCAATTACTTTCTAATAAAATCGAGTCATGTCCTTCATTTTTGCCCTGGAAACATATCACATGAAAGAAGTAAGCGTGCTAAGAAGGCTGTTTCATGTTTTGAATGTGTTTTCACAGGCACTCTGTGAGTGGCACTCAGAGGTGTATGGAGAGTGCTGAAAACAACAATAAGGGTAAAATACTGTTAATAATTTCATATTTTTTTAAGTGCTTAGACAGGGTTCAAATCTGAAAGATACAGTCAGTATTTTGTTGCTTGTTTCGACAGATGAGACGCAGTCCTATGAGAATGTAGAGGCAGCTATTTACAGCAATCAAGACAAAGTCACATATTATGCGTCTGCAGATGAAGGTAAATCCTGAGCAGCAGTAGTTATGTGAGGGGTTTTATTGTGCAATTTAATGGTTGTTGGTTTTAGATTATCTGAACCCTGATGCAATTGGGGAAGAGGAAGGGGCGGGACCAGAGGAACATCAGAACACCCTACAACCGACTAGCAATTTGACAGACACTGGTGAGGATATGATTTTTGATTTTACACACACATATGCTACTTACAATATAAAAATATTAACTAGACATGATAAAAAAAAATGTAAACAGTTTTTATCCAGACCTTAAATTCATTGAAATTATTTGGGATGTGCTGGAGCAGACTTTACACAGTGCTCACCTCTTGCATTGTCAAAAAAAAAAAAAAAAAAAAAAAGATGCACCTCTTGATGGATATAAAATGTGATGTTATATCCATCATGATGTATGTTTGGAGTATGTTTATGATGGATGGAGGCACTTTCTTCAGCTTCATACTTGTTGTTGGTATCGCTCACTGCCATTATAAAGTTGGATGCTTTAGGATATTTATTAATATATCTCCAATTGTGTTCATCAGAAAGTAGAAAGAGAGAGAGAGAGAGAGAGAGAGAGAGTTTATAAAATAAATATTTCTGGTTCTGTATTGCTCAGTACAGATATTTTCAAATCGTGCTATAAAATAAAACATCACATTCAAAGTTATATAATAAAATATTACATTCAGTACAGTGGTGGAGCTTGCCATTTAGATTTGTGGTTGCAAGTGCAAGCTATGGAAATTGCATAAGGCCCATATCAAACCAGTGTTGTTGTTTTTTGAATTATTATTTATATTCTATTATAGTTTTAATTAATATTTTGAATATTTTCAATTAGATTTTTTAATAATTTTGTTTTGTGCTTTTGTCATTTTTATTTATTTTTTTAATATTAATATTTAATGAATTTTTATTTTAGTTTTAGTTCAGATAAAAGCAACATTTCTTGTCTTTGTTTAGTTTATTTTTTGTCATCTAATATTTATATTTTATTTGATTTCAGCTTTATTTCACTTAACAAAAACAAAATGTTTTTAATATACAGCTTTAGTTTTAGTTAATGAAAATGAACCTTGTATCAAACAGCTGCAAAGAGGACATTGGCAAAAATGGTCTGAAAATGTTTATATTTATTTATTTCACCAAAATTATTTTCCCCCAATTAATATTACTAAATAAACATTATCAAAATATATTCCACAGTTTTGTCTGCTTATTAAAGCTTCATTATAGATGAAGTTCTTAATGACTGGTGTGCTATGGGAAAAAGGCGTGACACAGGTTTGATTCGGGGTCTGTCTGTCTTCTTCTCTACAGATGGAGAGTCGTATGAGGACATGGAGGGATGTTTGTATGCTCAACCCCGAAAACGGACACTGAAACTTCAGGAAGTGACTGAAGATGAGGGTGAGGAATTAAACATGGATCTGATACTATCTATTAACTTTAATGCATTGCGACAAATTAATTGATAATGATTCCTTTCATAGACTACATCAATCCTGATGATGAAAAACAAGATCCCACTCTGGACCACACAGACACTGGTAAGTGTTTCACTGTGTGTTGGTATGGCCATGTGGTATGAATTTTTTTAAGTCTCGTTCTCTCCTTCCAGAGTCGTATGAACTCATGGCCGAATCAGACTTTATATACAACAACACAGACTTCACAGCATCCCATGACAACACAGAGGACGGTGAGTGTGTGTGTGTGTGGTAATGGTAAAGATATGCATGTCTCATTACATGTGATTGAGTTTATGTGTAAACGCTTGTTTCAGATTCATATGAACAGATGAATGGAATCCCAGCTGCGCTCCAGAAACAGATGGATGGATAACAGAGGGTAAATGAGAGATGCAGAGAAACGGACAACTGCAATGTCAAGAGAAACTGAGAGCTTTTTCTATGATTAAAACCTATGAGAGCAGCTACAGGATGAGTAGTAGCTAATTATTATTTTTACAAGTTTACAATTATAAATATTAATCAAAAACAACCTTAAAGTCAAATTGAAATCAAAACATGACCGTTTACTTTCTTTCATGCTCCTGGTCTTGTTGTGCACGATTCATCATTGTAACCATGGGGAAACGCATTACAAGTAATGCGAGTTATGTAATCAGATTACTTTTTTAAAGTAACTAGTAAATTCACAACAAATGTCATTACTTTAATTCAAGTTACTTTGTTTTCCCATTTATTGACTGAAAGCTCTCCTGTCCTCATGTTGAGAGAAATTGTAAGTGCAGAGGTGTTGTCTGCGCTGCGTAAACACAATGGTTATTCTAGACTAAATGTGAGTATACATCTACTCATTTACTTCTTCTCCTGCATCCTATTCTTCTGCAATCCAGAATGGCAGCACAGCTGAAAGGTTTGTTTGAGCTGCGCCCTCTACTGTACAGGACTGAATTTGAATTTCCTTCAGCCTGAGACTTATTCATTGCACTTTTGGTGTGAAAGGGCCTTAACATTTGCCAAAAATATAACTTTTTTGTTGTTATAAAAACAAACCAATAAAGTAGCCCAGCCCAGATGAGAAAAAGTAATGCAAAAGTAACATAACGCATTACTTTTCATTAAAAGTAACTAAGTAACACAAGTAGTTACTTTTTAAGGGAGTAATGCAATATTGTAATGCATTACTTTTAAAACTAACTTTCCCCAACACTGATGGTAACACTTTACAATAGTCCAATTAGTTAACATTGGTTAATGCATTAACTAACAATGAGCAATACATTTATTACAGTATTTATTAATGTTAGTTCACTGTTCATTGTTAGTTCATGTCAGCTCATGTCCATTATATATTATTTGCCTACCTTTCTCTATTTTCCAAACAAATCCTGAAGTTGCAGCTTCCCTCTTAATATTTCACTCAAAATATCACACTTCAGAATTTTAGAAGGTTGTGAATGAGTTTTTATGTTGTATGAAAGCCTTGAAGAGATTATGTACAAACTGCTTTTGAATGGTGTGATCTGGGTGGAGAAAAATTATTCAGAAAATGAAAATGTATATTGTATTCAGAGATGTTTATAGCTTGAAAATCTCAGTCCTGGTCATATATCAATCCAAAATCAAATGCAAAAAAAGAGGGAAAAAAAAAAAAATGTTGTGAGAGTTTTGTGAAAATTAAAGTGTCATGAAACCCCCCCTGTTTTAGCCTGGTCATTCATTACTTTTAATTATTTAATTATTACAATTATTTAAATTGTAAATTATTACATCATGGTAGTATTTCTTTTTACTGAATTTATGCTTAAAAAAAAAAAAAAAACTGTATTACAGCAATTTGTCATGAACAAAAGTCATAACAATGCAAAAAATCTTTATTTTCTTTATGCATTTTCTTGATGGATCTCTTGATTTTAAGATGAATTATGACTGTGTTCCTTTGTGAAATTCACCCGTCAAAAGCTTCCTAAACAGTTTAATGTTTCATTGCTGTATTAATATACAAATAAGTCAAAGATGTCATGATTGTGCTTACGGTCAAAACGCAAAATTCAAAAACAGAGACTTGTTCATTTTTGCATAATATTAACTCCTTATGTACAAATCCACCATCACGCTAAAATGCATTCATTTAAATATAACACTCAAAAAACACATTTAAACATCTACAAATTGCCGCCTCAACTGTTAAGACAAAGGTTAGATGATACCAGCATAAAATATATGTATATAATAATAATACACTGCAACTTCACTGTACATTTTTTGGCCTATTACGTTTGTTTTTTTATTGTTTAAAAAATACAAAACAGACACAAAGCTGAGTCTACAGTCTGTTGAATACATTTTATTACATTAGCCACAGTTTTTAGACAGATGACCGGGAAACCAGAGAGAAAAAGAATCCAATGTGTGTCTGTAGATGAACGGCATGCAACGAAGAGCCATGTACAGTTTAAAGTACTGTTTTTCTCCTTGTGAACTGCTCGGATGGGACAGAGGATAATGAAAGCGGAGCATGTTTCAAATATTTTGACGTAAAACAGACAAATTATTCCATGACGATGTTCGATTTCTGATCGGAGCGATACTTGTTTCTTTATGCAGAAAATTGGTGTGCACATATTTTAAGAGCTTGCGAAGACATTATCAATAAGGACATAGTCATTCTCCTTAGCAAACATTTCATTTTGCAATAAACAGGGCCTTAATTCAACTCTAGAGCAATTTCTAGAACTTCAGTCCAAAAAGGCTTCAGACACCAAATTCTCAAAGAGTTTCCTCTTTCTTATGGTCTCTCAGCCCCAGTTGTACTTGTCGTCCTCTGTCATGGTGAGGATTTCTGTGACCAGGCCTGTGCCGATGGTTTGGTTGCCGTCCCTGAGCGTGAACCTTTGGCCTTTGTCGAGAGCCATGGGCTGTCTGAGGGCCAGGATTATAGATGTGTCCTCTCCTGGCATCACCATCTCCTACCAAACGAGAGACGGAGAAAATGAGTTTACAGAAAACGCTTCAACAAGAACTAGCACTGATATTCAGTATTTGCACAGGTGAAACGCACCTTCCCAGGAGGCAGCTCTACAAGACAGGCCATGTCCCAGGTGTGAGAGAACATGATAGGCATGAAGTTTGTGCAGAACGGTTTGTGCCTGCCGCCCTCCTCCTTGCTCAGAACATAGACCTGAACACAAAGAGTTTAATTGGTTGGTGAAGCAGGACAGAAGGTGCTGAACTGATGTTTAAAGGTTTTCAAATTCACACACCTGAGCTTTGATCTTCTGGTGCGGCTGGATGGATCCAGGTTTGCACATCACCATGCCTCTCCTGACATCCTCCCTCTTCAGACCACGAACCAGAGCGCCCATGTTATCGCCCGCCTCCGCCCGGTCCAGCGACTGATGGAACATCTCGATACCTGAGAGAAGAGAGAAGCAGAGCTAGAGTTGAATTTCTGTGTAATGACTAATCGTTTCCCTCTTGGAACCTAAAAAATGCAAGTCAAACACAAAAGATTCAATTTTATCTATTCTGTTTGGTGCCTGAAGAGAAATCCACATTTGTTGATGTACTAAATAAGAATAAATGGTAACACTTTACAATAAGGTTCGTTAGTTAAACATTAGATAATATATTAACTAACATGAACTAACCATAAGCTGTATTTACTAATCTTCGTTAATGTTAGTTGAAAATACTGTTGTTCATTGTTTGTTCATGTTAGTTCAGTGCATTAACTAATGCAAACAAAATTTTAACAATATTAGTAAATGTTGAAATTAACATTAACAAAGAATAAATGCTGTAGAAGTGCAGTTCATTATTAGTTCTTACTGTAAAGTGTTACCCAATAAATAAATAATTTATATTTATATTATATATATATATATATATATATATATATATATATATATAATTATTTATTTATTCGATAATACTTTACAGTAAGAACTAATAATGAACTCTCTAATATATATATATATATATATATATATATATATATATATATATATATATATATATATTTTTTTTTTTTTTTTTTATATTTTATATATATATATATATATATATATATATATATATATATATATATATATATATATATATATATATATAGAGAGAGAGAGAGAGAGAGAGAGAAAGAGATAATAATAATAAGAAGAAGAAATAAGAAATAATAATATTATATGTATATAGGATCAAATTAATCATTTAACATAATAAAAAGTCATTTTTTTAGTTTTAGTTTAGTCCTTAGTTTATTATTTATGGACTATTATATTATTAATTAATATTTTGAATTAGCTTTTAGTACTCAATGTATTCTGCTTTAAATCACTTTATTACAGTTTTATTTTATTTTTTTTTAGCAATTTTAGCACTTCAAACTTGTTTAATTTTAGTTACTTGTTTTTCATCTAATATTTATATTTTATTATTGTATTTTAATACAAATACAACAACTGAAGAAACAAATTAAACATTTAATATAATAATAATAACAATATATTTTTTGTTGTTTTAATATTATTTATACACCATTGTAGCATATACTAATATTTTGAGTTAGCTTTTATTTTTTGTTTTTATATTTTTTTAGTTCTCTTTTTAATTTTAGTTTAAGTTTTAGTAATTTTACATGCTTTTGTCATTTTTTTTTTTTTTAATTTTCTATTCAGATTCAGTACTTCAACTTATATTACTTTAGTTAGTAATATATATTTTATATATATTTTTTAATATTTTAAATATGAAGGAAAAACAAAACACTAAACTCTATTAAGGTATTAATCTGACAAAATTATTTGGCAAAAAAGGTTAATAACAGCTACAGGTTTTATTTTACTATGCAAAACAATATAAAACTAAAACAAAAATAAATAAATAAATAAAAATGCATAGAAAAACAAACTCACAGAAAAATGCATACATTGCCCACAGCATAATCAGTTATTAGTATTTCATTGGTGCTCCCTTGTTTTTGCATGTGTTCATAATCTCTTTGTATGACAGCCTGACCAAAAATAACGTCCGCACAATTTGGCATGTTTCATTGTGTTATCATCACAAATAAAACAAGTTACTACGCAAGATCCATATTTTGCACATTGAAATACTGCCTATTTAGATGACATGCATGTTTGTGCAATGAGTAGGAAAAAAGTCATTTCTCACCAGTGATGACGGACTTAAATGAACGACTGTGTCCGAGAAATTCACATTCATCTCCCTTCTTGATCACTCCTCGCTCTAGCGTGCCAGTGACCACAGTACCACGACCTGCACACAGGATTCATACAGTAAACTCAATAAATCTTCAATATTTATTCATTTTGGAGATACTTTTACCCAAAGCAGAAAAGCACAAACAACAAATCATACAGAAGTCAGATACTATGTCAGTAGTACTACAATAAGAAGACTTTCATAACACACACCTGGAATAGAATAGACGGCCTCTATGGGCAGCAGGAATGGTTTGTCCAGATCTCTCTTTGGCAAAGGAATAAAAGAATCTACCACCTCCAAAAGCTTCATAATGGAGTCGACGCCCAGCTCCGGCTGTCTGTTCTAAACACACACAATCATAACAGAAACAAAGCGGTGAAATTTGGGAGCCACGTGTGATTCAACACAATTTAAAACATCAATCCAGTTTCTTCATATCTGCCTGTGTGTGTATATGTGCTTTTCCAAAGTTACTAGCCACTCAGCATTTTCACTGGCCACAATTTTGACATCAATACTATTGGGAAAAACTGCCATATAAATATTTTTTAATAATATCTAATAATTTGACAGCAGGTATATTAGGCTGCTGTCACTTTAAGACCTGATGCATGGATCCATTATACTGTTACACATGCGTTTTCTTTCTCAACTGTTTATGTTCACTTAAAACGTAACTGACTGTGTTCACATGAATACTCACCAAGAACGGAATTTTGACATTGTTTTGTGTGTATTTGACTGTTTAAGAGCAACAAGCAGCAAAAAAAACTCAATTTAGTACTGAGAGGCGGCTTTATGTGTGCGCACTTTGGGTGAGAGCACAAAATCTGTGGGACGAAGTAAAATTATGAGTAATACTCGCAATCCCATGCCGAAATTCAAGCCCTGTAACACCAACAATATTAATCCAGAGCAAATGAAACAAGTGAGTGAGGGGAGGCGGGTTTGTGTGTCGACTCGCTGTCGGAGAAATGAGAGAGTGAGAAAGTGCAGCTGGTATTGTGTATCTATTCTGTATTGAAAAATCAATATTTTGACAACACTTCATTGCACTTGGTTTATTATTTCGGACGCCTTTTTAAAAGATTACAATTGAAAATGTATATATTATATATAAAATTCAACCCACCAAAGTGGCTATTTGGAGTGACTGCTTTACACTGCTGAAATCCACCTGCATTTGGCAGGTGTTCATGTCAAGCTCTGGATATATGTGTCACAATAGGGAAGAAAAGGCTATCACAACTTCCGTTTCATGCCAACTTTAAATCAGTCCATCTCCAATCCTCCACCCTTACCTCCAGAGCACAGAGTGCCGATCCAATAACAACTGGTGTGTTTTCGCCATCGTAGCCGAACTCTGTGAGCAACTCTCTGATCTCCAGCTCCACCAGGTCCAGCATCTCTTTGTCATCCACTGCATCGGCCTTGTTCACGAACACCACCACGTGCTCCACACCGATCTGCCGCGCCAGCAGGAGGTGCTCACGCGTCTGTGGCATCTGACCGTCAGTCGCCGCCACCACTAAGATGCAGCCATCCATCTGAGATGTGCCTGTGATCATGTTCTTTAGACAGAGAGATATGCATTAATACCACATTGTTCTGAATATAAGACAATGTTTTTTTTCTTATGAATACATCATTTTATAGCCAGGGTCTAGAGACTTATACATGTCAATAATACACCTGCAACAATAAAATGCGTAAAACGAGTGTGCCAGAGTGTAATGTTAGAAGATCGCGAGCGCAAAAAAGTCTAATAATCAATGAAAAGTTTACAGTCTAAAAGCCGCCTGACTGTCTGCGTGCCTCGATGACAGGACCAAACTTCCCCGGTACGTGATTTCAAAAACGTAATTCGGTACCCAGATTTTAAAACTACAATAAGATTTCACTTCTGTTGTCAATGAAATTTTGATAGGCTACATGGTTTTCACTATGAGATGGATAGCCTAATAGTTATATAATTCAGATGGGCTACAGGTTATTTTTATGGTATGCCAAAAAGTGTTTATTTTTAAATGTGATTTAAATGCGTGTTCGTACATTTGACCAGTATTTACGATCCTTTCAGTACAAAAATTTAGAAATGCACTAATAGGATTTTTTGGGGCCGATACAATACCGATTTTAACAAATAATTATTGGCCGATATTTGTCACTTAGATAGTATAAAATAGATAGTATTTTGATCATGTTTTAAATCAGCAAAGTTCAAAAACACCTGCATTAAAATATACTAGCAGATTTATTACTGCATCATCAAATAATTTCGAATGAACATGGATTGGATCCATTCAACATTCAGCAGGCCTAAATAAATACAACCGAACAAAGATATATATGAAATAAACAAATCTCCTTTACTAAGGCGGGACTCTTATTTTGACGGGTGTTCTAGTCTACGGGTCTATACGGGACAAAGAGTGCACGCAGTTCTTCAGAGATATTTTGCAGATTTAAAGTTTATTAAGCGCCCCCCGAAAAGGCATAAGATCTGTATGTATTTATTTACTGTTAGTTGTAATAATTTGCTGTATGTTGATGATAATGTAACAGAGAGAGAGATTTTAATGTGCACTTCTTGTTTAGCTCTTATGGTGATTTTTTTGGAGTGAAAACGGATGCAATAAACTTTATAAAACATCAATAAAGTATTTGGATGGGGTCCACTACACTTATGAAAGTTACAAAAATTGCTTAGTCAAGAATAGCGCGCGATCTTTTGTTATCTGATTAGCATTAAAGCACAGGCAGCAGCGCTAGGATTACGTAACAGTCATTATACAGCTCAGCGCCTTCACCCAGCTAATTTATAAACCATCGGTTTGTTATATCGGCCTTTTTCCTGCCACAGCCAATATGCTGATGGTTGTAAATTGAGCAAAAATCGGCCGATAAATATTGGCGGCCGATACATCGGTGCATCCCTACAAAACTTAAAATATGAAAAATATGCAATATGAAAATTATTTTCAAATAAAAGCATTTTCTTTATAAAATACAATATTTGGTTTTTCAAAAAGCCTTTTTAAAAAGTCTTATAATCACAGACATCTTATATTCGGAACAATACAGTAATACAGATGCAATGATAACATTTTTTTTTTTTTTTTTTTGCTTTTGAAATGTTCACCAAGGCTGCATTTATTTGACCAAAAATACAGTAATAACAGTAAAATTGTGAAATATTATTACAATTTAAGATAGCTGTTTTCTATTTAAATATATTTTAAAATGTAATTTATTCCTGTGATCAAAGCTGAATTTTCAGCATCATTACTCCAGTCTTCAGTGTCACATGATCCTTCAGAAATCATTCTAATATGAGGATTTGATGATCAAGAAATATTTATTATTATTATCAATGTTGAAAACAGTTGTGCTGCTTCATATTTTTGTGGAAACTGTGATACATTTTTTCCTCAGGATTCTTTAATGTATAGACATTTAAAAAAATAGAAATTTTTGTAACATTATAAATGTCTTTACGGTCACTTTTGATCGATATAATGTGTTGAATAAGAGTATTAATTTATATCAGAAAAAAAAAAAAAAAACACACTGACCCCAGACCTGTGAGTGTTTGTGTAAAAGACAGACGCTATGTTATCTGTGTGCAATACCTTGACATAGTCGGCATGACCGGGGCAGTCTGTGTGAGCGTAGTGTCTGTTGGCGGTGGTGTATTCCACATGTGAGGCGTTTATGGTGATTCCTCGAGCCTTCTCTTCAGGAGCGTTATCAATATCTTCATACGTCTTATAACGTGCACCACCGGCCTCGGCTAGGACTAAAAC
This sequence comes from Hypophthalmichthys molitrix, assembly GCA_037950675.1. NCBI lineage: Eukaryota > Metazoa > Chordata > Actinopteri > Cypriniformes > Xenocyprididae > Hypophthalmichthys > Hypophthalmichthys molitrix. Next base: position 38,705,433 of record CM075494.1, read on the forward strand.
AAACAGATGAACAAAATACAGTCAGCACACTGCTTTTTGATTAGTAAGAAATCAAAACAAGTCATCAATATACCTTTGGTAATGGCAGCGGTCAGCGTGGTTTTGCCGTGGTCTACATGACCGATAGTCCCGATGTTCAAATGGGGTTTATCACGAGAGAAAACCTTCTTCGCGTCTGCTGCGAAATTTCTCCGACTTAGAGGAACTGCAAGCTAAGAGAATATAACAAAAAATAAATGTATGCATGTGATGATAATCACAAATACTTGTTTTACTCTCTAATGCACTTCAATAAATTATCATCCCCGGTTTCACAGCCTAGTCCCAGACTAAAATGCATGTTTGAGCTGTTTTAACTGAAAGCAACTTGCACTGAAATATCTTAAAATATGTCAGTGTCATTGTTTTGTCTCAAGATGCACACCAGTAATGTGTTTTCTAAGGCATGTTAATAAAAGCTGCTTAAATGTCCTAATTGAACTAAGGCCTAATCCTGGCTTAATCTAAGCCCTGTCTGTGAAACCAGGTCTATATTGCACAAAGTTACAGATATTTAAACATGAAAACTTACCAGTTTATATGAGCTGTGCAGTAAACTCGGGGAGGTCAACTGAAGAGCTGGAAAACAGAAGAGGAAATTTGCTTAATGTCATGTAAAATGTCATTCATTCATTTACATGATTTATTGTGGCTTATAGTTTAGATGCGTCTAAGCATTACTGATAACAATTATGCCAATTAAAAGCATGGCTCATAATCAACACACCACAAAACAACCATTTAAAAAGTTCAATGCATCTAAGTCTCAGTCTCTTTGCATAGCTGTCAAAAGTAGCACGAGACTGTAACAGCCCTAATCTATTTCCCAGAAGTCTAATCTTTACACAGGACAGATCTTCAATTACGTGTGCATGAACAATCTTATGCACTAATGTCATTAATGTTGCTCTCTCTCGATTATATACAAGGCACAGACTGAAGAACTTGACCTTGCTTACGGAACGCACGAGCATCCTTCCTCTGTTCACAATCACTGTCATTTCCACCCTCACATCCACATATACACACATATATATATGGTAGATCCCGCACGCAAAACACTCGCAGCATAAACACAATGTCAATGGCACGCGAAAAAAAAAATAAGCAGATTTTGTAACTTACCAGAGAGGCACGCGCGGACGCTCACGAGCGCAGCCATTTTGCGGACACTGGCAAATACGCGTGCGCGGAGAAATACACATACGCCATCAACACTGGACGCGTTTTTACTGTACCGTAACCATTTTAATGGAAGTGGATTTTAAGTGGTCTCTTTGCAAAACAAATTGCTTTCATTTCATTTCTTTCATATTATACATACACTTTTGGAACAAACTAAAAACAAAAAGCCCTGAAAACATGTAAAAAAATGTAAAAAAATTTTACGCATGTTCTCTTACTAAAATTGCCATGGTAACCATAGTTTTGTCAAAATATTAAAGTTAAAACCTTTGAAACAACAACAAAAATCAGCCTGCACTGTCTGACGGAGAGTTCACATGTTGTATGACTTAATGCTAGTACAACACCTGTAGTAACCATGGTATTTTGATGGAAAATATACATAGAAATTATTATTAGCTAATTATTAGCTATTATATAGCCATGTAATGCATAATAATATTATAATATAATGTAATATAGTTTTAATTGCTGATGTAATTTTCGGGTCTACACGGTTTTAATTAAGCAAATTGTTATATTATATCCTTTTGGTCATTGATTTACAAAGACGATCCAAAATCATTACGGTAACGTTCGTGACGTCATTACGCGTCGACGGTTTCTGCACGCCGTTGTGCAGCAGCATCTGGAAGCTTCTGGATCCGCGATGGTGTCTTTATAATAACGAAGTGGAGCTCACACACATTATTGTTAATACTGCTGGGAAACTTTTTGACACACCTCTATATAACTTCTACTTCTACCGCTGAACTTTGTCACACAGTATTTCCAAAGGTAAGTCCGGTTTGTTTTACTCGTGGTTACATTTTGTACCTGAAGTAGAACATGATTCGGTTTTGTCGTACTTGCCTGTTCTATATCTGTGAGTCTTTCAATGTGTTTGTAAGTTGTTGAATAAAATGAATATTTCAAAAATATATTATTTGTGATAACATATCTGTAACTGTAAGTGAAATATAAGAAATAAATATGTCACAAAAATATATTAACTGTGATAACATATCTGTAACTGTAAGTGTAATATAAGAAATAAATGTAAAAAAATATTATCTGTGATAACATATCTGTAAGTGTAATATAAGAAATAAATGTAAAAAATATTATCTGTGATAACATCTGTAACTGTTAGTGAAATATAAGAAATAAATATGTCACAAAAATATATTAACTGTGATAACATATCTGTAACACTAAGTGTAATATAAGAAATAAATGTAAAAAATATTATCTGTGATAACATCTGTAACTGTTAGTGAAATATAAGAAATAAATATGTCACAAAAATATATCTGTGATAATATATCTGTTAGTGAAATATAAGAAATAAATGTCAAAAATATTATCTGTGATTACATCTGTAACTGTAAGTGTAATATAAGAAATAAATGTCACAAAAATATATTATCTGTCATAATATGCCTGTATGTGAAATATAAGAAATAAATGTCAAAAATATAATCTGTGATAACATATCTCTAACTGTTAGTGCAATATAAGAAATAAATATGTCACAAAAAATATATTATTTGTCATAATATGCGTGTATGTGAAATATAAGAAATAAATGTCAAAAATATTATAACACATTTTTGTTACAATTACAGATACATTACAGATAACATCTCTAACTGTAAGCATAATATAAGAAATAAATATGTCACAAAAATATATTATCTGTTAATATAATATATCTGTAAGTGAAATAAAGAAACGTCATAAAAATATATCTCAACAAGTGGAAAAAAAAAATCAAAAATATATTATCTGATGATATATCTGTAAGTAAAGTAAAAGAAATAAATGTCACTATTCTCAACATGACTAGAAGTTACCATAAAAATCGACTAAAAATATTTATTTTACTGCAAATAGCAGAAATGTGATTTTGTGTTTCTCATTTGTCTTTACAAAGGTTTTGACAAGTTTTAATAATACTGCCTGAATGTTGAATTTATTTATTAAGCCTGTTTAAAAAGCATGTTTATGTATTAGCAGGAAAACTTTTAATACAGAATATCATATATAATGTGTCTTTATCTCCTTAGATGGCAGAAGGCAGGGGTAACAGGCAACACCCCCGTAATTTGCAAGGTGTGCTTCGGATGGCTGTGGAGGCCGGTTCTGCTTCTGACGGTCCGGCTCCACCAGAACCCATGACACAAGAGGTGAGCAGAGCTCGCTGCAGGAGCACAAACTACCATGAAATATATTTAAATGTTGATGTTTATTTTTTTTGTTGTGTATATATAAAAAAACTTTTCTTATCCAAGTTTAATATAGAGACTCAACTATAAGTAAGCTCCTTTCTTTCTGTTTTTCCAGAGGATTGAGTTTCTGAGAGGAGCTCTAGCGGAAGTGTGTAAAGGACAGATGGATGAGGTGGAGCAGATGAAGCAGTGTTTGGAAGTGCTGAATAGAGATGAATGCAGGGTGGGAGAGGAGGAGGAGGAGGGAGAGGAGGATGAGAGAGAGGATGCACTGGAAATGCTTTCGGAGCTCTGTGAGAACCTGGACAATGCGAGAGGTGTGTGTGTGTGTTTGCTCTTCAGACCTTCTTGTTGTGTTCTTGTAACACCTAAAACGTGCATCACTTCTCTTTTTGTGTTCCAGATCTGATGAAACTGGGCGGCCTGGATTTGTGTATGTCGCGGTGTCTCTGTCACTCCGAGGCGGGAATTCGCTGGAGAGCGGCTCAGCTCATTGCCAGCTGTGCCCAGAATATGCCCGAGGTGCAGTTCTACCTGCTCAACCAGGGGGCGCTACTGACACTCCTGCAACTCACAGATCATGACGCAAACAGCACAGTTAGAGTTAAAGCACTCTACGCGGTGTCCTGTGAGTATAAATGTGCATAAAAGTAAAAGTCTTACTCTTGAATGATATAGAGTGGTGCAGTGATAACGTCAGACTAATTTGTCACTGGTTCCTTTACGACTCTCCTATTTTTCCTATATTCTACAAAATAAATGACATAAACCTATAGCGAAAGCGTGAATTTGAAGCAGTTCTGTTTATTTTTGAAGACGTAGGTTTTTAATAAGTGACTCGCTTGAGATGTGAAAGCAATCCGACCCAACGGACTAACGAACCAAACGATATCATAATTCATAATGGGAAATGTGTTATATAAAAAGCAGTAGTGTCTGATTCTGTGAGTGAGCACATTATTTACCATAGCTGAAAACCAAAGAGCGCCTCTTCATCTAAAATGTTGTGTAATTGCACTTCTCTGTGCGAGAATGCTGTCCCGACGAAGCCTTGATTCCTGCTCTGCTTCATTATAACATTCATATATAGTCTCGACACATTGACGCAGCCAACTAGACAGCGCTGGGAGATCCATAGAGAGAGAGAGAGTGCGTTTGAATTTGCCGCAGCATTAATATGAATGTAGTATATAATTTAACAGCGGGAATGATGGCTACATTTATATAGTGTTTGCGTGTGTCTCGACAGTTACAAATAAAGCCACAATAAGCTCATGGAGCGAACATGTCAATCATTATTTTGATGGATGATGCTGAGAAAACTCAATAAGAGGACAGTTGTACTCACATGTGACTTGCATAAACACATTTTCGTACGCTTTGAAATGTTGCCATGTGAAAGCAAACCAAACCAAGAAGAAAATGCAACATTGTAACAAATTTAGTCCCTGTTTTGGAGCAAAACAAACGATCCATAGGAGTGAAAACGCCCTTACTTACCCTCAAGCCATCCTATGTGTGTATGACTATCTTCTTTAAGCCAAACACAATCAGAGTAATATAAAAAAAATATCTTGGCTCTTCCAAGCTTTATAATGGGAGTGAATAGCACCTGAGTTTTTGAAGCTCTAAAAAGTGCATCCATCCATCATAAAAGCGACCCCGGCGGGTTAATAAATGGAGCGAAGCGATGGGATTTTGTAAGAAAAACATCCGTATTTAAAGCTTTATTAACTATAATCACTGTGTTCCGGTAACAGCCGTACACGTGTTTATGAGAGAGTCGAGTTGTATGACGTATTTTGAGATAGTTTTCATTTTTGGGTGAACTATTCCTTTAAATCGTAATTTACATTTCCTCCCCAAATTGTGCAGTCCCAATAAGTCTATTTATTTAATTGTATTTAGTCTATTTTATTTAGGTTGTTCTTGTTTAGTGATGCAGCACTGGATCTTTCTCATTGAAAGGCTTGCATTCATTCAGCAGCAAGTCTCCTCTTTATACAGTCTCTGGAATTAAGCATCTTTGAATCTCGTCTCTCTTTTCCCAGGTTTAGTCCGGGAACAGGATGAAGGTCTGCGGGACTTCCTGTCACATGATGGTTTTTCAGTGCTGATGAGGGGGATGCAGTCAGACAGTGAGAAACTGAGAACTAAATCAGCGTTCCTTCTCCTCAACCTCCTGACCAGTCACCCAGAACACAAAGGTAGCGCTGAATCTAAATGTTTGTTAGACCATATAGAGTCCAGTTTGTACGAGTGTTTTATGTATTCATTCTTCATTTCTTTCTCAGATACAGTGTTGTCTATGGGGATGGTTCAGCAGCTGGTGTCAGTTCTTCGGTCCCCTCATTCCTCTGTACATGAACATGTACTTGGTGCCCTCTGCTGGTTGGTAACTTTATTGCATGATGAAAATGAAACTTCAGTATGCTAATTGAAGTACATCAGCTTTTGGAGATTGACGCTTGGTTTCTGACTGATATTTGCAAATTATATGTGTTTAGTCTGGTTGAGGACTCTTCTCGCGGTGTGAGTGATTGCAGAGATCCATCGCTGGGATTGGAGGAACTGCTCAACCAGCGAATGCAGGACCTAAGGGGACGAGAGGAGAGCCTGGTAAATGAACTCACTCATCTCTTAACTGGTGTTTTATCGGTTTCTCTCTCCTGTTCTTTGTCCTTCACTCTCACATTCACTTTCAAATCAAATATTTTAAAGTCAGCATGAAATAAAAGTGTACTGTATTTAATTTCTCCTAGTCTTATTTTGTGCAATTCTTTAGTGCATGTTCTTCCAAAGAAAAAAGTATTCTTTCGTGATCCTTCATTAATATTAAATAACTTGTCCCGCCTCTGAAGTTACTTTCTTTCTTAGCTGATGTCACATGGGTGGGAAAAATAATGGAGAAAATAATGTTTAGCAATAGTCAAATAGTTATTAGGTGTTGCATTAGGCTGCCCTTATAGGTAATTCAGCCTTTATAGAATCTTAAACTGTAGTTAAATGCACATTAACATTAAAATAAAAAGAAAATTGTACCATGATAATAGCAAATAACATTACATTTGCCACTTATCATGAGCCAGCCAGCGTTTGGTATTAACTAAAACTATTACAAATGTTTTAGCTAATTTATAAAATATAAATATTAGATGAAAAAAAAAAACCTTAATTGATAAGTAGAAATAGAAATTAGAAAAGTTTAATTTGAAGTACTAAAATGACTAAAACGGAAAAAATAAATGAAAGCTAACAGAATTATAAAAAAAAACAATAAAAAATGACAGAAAGCACAACATTACTAAAATGAATACTGATTAAAATTCAAAATATTAAAAAATAATATATACTAGTATATAAATAATACTAAATTTTCCCATTTTCCCCCTTTCTCTCATTGAATATTCTGTTTTTTTAAGTAACATATGAGTTTTAAGTAAAATATGTTCCAAACAATGCTTCATAATAACTTGAATGTCTGACAACTCTTAATTTTCTTTTCCTGCAGGAGGAGCTGGAATTTTGTGAACGTTTACGAGTGGCTTGTTTCCAAGGGCAACCCCTGGAGGACAGTGGAATGGATCGCTGAGGTCTTACTGGTGATTCCTGCTGCGCAGTGATAGGCCAACACAAAAGATGCAACCCGAGTTTGTATTCCCTCTCTGTTTAAGAGAGAAATAAAAACTAGAAATGGAATTGATCAAGAGATAAACTTGAAAGAGATTTCAATTCTGAATATTCAGGGTTCAGTTTTTGGCCAGCTATGTGTGCTTGTGCAAACTCGTATTCCATGAACTGTACACAAACACTCTTGTGTTATAATATGAATATGTACATTTTTGTATATGTCAATTTGTTATTTTAAATTATATGCTGTGTAGATGTTAATTATTCTTCTTTATTCTTCACCCGAACAACCACACAAACACAAAGCCATAATGTATAACTACACATCAAAATAAAACAAATAATTTGTAGATTTAAAATAAAGAGTGTCATGATTCAAACCTCTGTTCAAGTGCAATTCCAACCTAAAAAAAACATGGTAGTGAGTGTAGTGAGCATGAAAACACCTGCACAAATATGTGCCTTTTTTACACCTTTACATAATCGGTACTTTGAATACTCTGAAATTAATATTTGAAGTGAATTTTTAATTTTTGGAACTGCTATTTTAATGTTGTCCTGATTCATCTGTAAATTTAAAGGAATCCATTGCAATATGTTTAATGCGCAGCTGATTAATATAGAATAGAGATAGTTTTGATTCCAAGATAACTTTTAGAACAAGAAACGGGACACTTTTTGATAATTGATTTCAAAAGTGACGTCTATTTGTCAAATATGATTTAAACCAGGGGTGTCCAGTCCTGATTTAACCTTTAAAAAATGTCCTTGGAATATGTAACCCAGTTTCCTATTTGGTGAATAAGGACCTTGTGATAAACCATATCAAAGGGAGCTTGGATATCAAGTAAGACTAAAATAGCTTTATCTATCTACAGTTTCCATTAATTTCCAGCAAGAACAGATAAAGTTTTTTTTTATAGCTACAATTATGATATTATGTAATTATGTGTGTGTTACAGACAGCGTTTCTTATTCAAACATTCCCAACCTTCGTCTTTATTGCAATTAATAAAACTGTTTTTTTGGCAAATTATGCAAGTGTGATAACTGCATTAAAATATAAATACAACATTAAATGACAGCTAACAGTTCACCGGAAATGCCCAAGCTGGCTTAATAAAAATCAGGAAGTAACCGTGCATATGGTCAATTAGGCCTATAAGTGTTTATATTTTAAGGATTGAAATGTATTGCCATATGTAGCTTTGAGTTTGCCATATTAGTTCATTATAAATCATTAGCTATTGTTAAGGGCCATTCCATATGGTTGATGTCTGTGCTGCAATTTATTTTCAAGGAACGTTGTCCATCTATTATAATGGGTATAGTTAATGTCTTCAGCGTTAACGTTTTTCCGCTAAATTTACTCTTAATGCACTCACTTGCACAGCATGCTGTGATCTACAGATATGCTGCTCAGTTAGTTATGATTCATGAAGTTTTATCAAGTGATTAAACTTCCTTTTTAAATATATTGGGTTGACTGAACACAATGAAATTAAGTTGTTCAAAAATGGTGTTACTTTAGCTGATTGTAAAGCCCCTTTCACACATCGTGAAGTATAAACCCATGCACTGATTCCTGAAAATCACTGGCCGTGTGAATGAACCAAAACCACATTTTGAACCAAAATCACATCATCCATGTATTTTCTCAAATCTCTGTGTGAAAGGGGCTTAATTAAACTGAACAAGAGGCAAAAATCATTTTTTGAGCCCATCCAGCCTTTCCATTCGACAAAAGGTTCTTTGTGGTGGAAAAGGTGGAAAAGGATTAGCCTATGGTTCTTCTATGGATGAATCACTATGAAAACCCCCTTTTGGAATCTTTATTTTTAAAAGCATAATACAACTTTTTTTGTTACACTCATTAAGAAATTAAGATTCTTGACATCTTTCTTTATAATGGGTTTTGTCCAGTTTATCTGGGGCATACTGAAATCAGCTGTCACTTTCTCAAGCCTTTATCGACCATTATTTTGGAAAGCAGTTAATCAGTACATGCTTACATAAGCATTAGCATGTATTTATAATGCGTATGAGGTGCAGGTAGACACACATCCATTCTGGCTGAACTGAGAATCTTCAGTGCTCATAAGTTCTGTCCTCATGGCTTGGCACTTGGGGTTGCTTGTTGCTGTGCTTGTGGTGTTTTCCAGTGGCTTCAATGAAGGTAAGTCACATATTCAATCTTCTCTTCATCTGTGTACAGGCTGTAGATATATTACAAAAGTTTTTTATTCCCTTCTTGTCATTCCAAACACGACTTTCTTTTATCATGAACGACACTGAAGAATGTCTCTACTTTGAAGAGTGCAGTTTTTTTTATAAGGCCAAAATTTTTTTTTTTTTTAAAAAAGCACCATAATGTTACAGTAAAAGTAATTTGTGACTCTTTCAGTTATATTCTAAGTCTGCTGAAGCAATAGGATAACTTTGTTTGAGGAACAGACTTGCATGTATTTGTTGTTTACTTTATTTGCTTAAAATACTGCCCTGCATCATCACACGTTTCACATCAGTGACTTTAGTTTTAAAAAAGTATTTAATGGTTAAATTAGCTTTAACTCAGATTAACGAGTGCTGTAGAGTATTATTTATTGTTTGTTCATGTGTACTAGTGTAGTTAACTCTAAATGTTTAGAGTATTTGTTTTGGATTGTGAAGTTTTGGGGTCTGAAACTCACAGTACAATGAATTCTAGATCTGTGATTTCTTATTATTTGATTCCTTTAATACCTGTGGTTGCATTAATAAAATTGTCTTTTTCCTCCCCATTTTTCTTTAGCCACCACCACAAGGCGCATGGATGACTTCATCAGTGCTGTGGAGAGAATTGAAGCTGAGAATCCGGGGCTTCAGATGCTCGATGTGGTCAAAGGTTTACGTAAGGCTGCTGGCTTTGAAACCGACCTCATCAAGCGACACCTCGGGGACCTCAGTGATGCACGCGACCTTGTAACAGATCCATCAGTCATTTCATACTTAAGCAAGGTCATTAAGCACAGCATATCACAGTTGGGCGAGGAGGAAGGTGTAGTTCTGACTTTAGATGGTTCAAATGTTGCGTTGGCCCCAATGCTCCTCGGACTTGAGGCTGGGCTGCAGTCGACCATCCAAGGCTTGTACCCTTTAACCTTGACTGAGAACCTGATTGCCTCTTTTGTCCATCATGCCCACAACGAGCAATCCAGCATTCCTCTGGGCACTAAAGGTTTCTGGGACAGCATTAAATCCCCAAAGGTGTACACTCTCTCTGGTTTGCCCTCCTTGGCAACAGACGCCCTAATAATCGGTGGAATGGACGGGTTCATTCTTGGGTCAGAAGTTGCCACGTCAGACCTTCGTGAGCTTTCACTGAGTGACCTTCTGAAGAGTTACTACAGCCACCAGCTTAATGCCGCAGGGTTGGACGCAGCGCCCCGTCTGATTAGTCAAAATCGAAGGATGAACTTTAAAAAGCTCGTCAGCTTCTCTTTGCTGAAAAAACAAGTGGTTCAGGCTCTAACAGTTCGTCGTAACTTAAATGAGTCTGAGAGGAAGAGGCTGGATGATGTCGTGAACGAGGGGTTTGAGGAATTTGTCCATGTGTATGCCGGTAATTAAACCACTTATTTATTTATTACTGACGTAAACCATTTTATACTGATTAGTTATTACAATTTATATTTTTTAAATATACTGTATATTTATATAAATACATTTTTTGATTTTTAACTATTTTTATTTTGTTAATAAAATGTTTGATTGTTAAGACTTTTTACTATTGAAAATGTTCATATTAATAAAAATTAATTTAAAAAAATTTTTAATATAATTTGAGTTACTAAACCAATTTATTTATTACTGATGTTAACATACAGACTGTTTTATTTACTTATTTAAATATGTAATATATTCATATAAATCTATTTTCCTACTAAATATAACTATATTGTAATGATGGGTCGACAGAATGGAGATCCATTTGCAGCTTTTATTAAAATGATCTATGCAGACGGGGCAAAAGCAAAGACATAAACAGGGACAAGCAATGGTCGTGGCAGGCGGCAATCAAACAGAGTCGGGTCACAGGCAAAGATCAGGGCAGGCGGCAGAGAATCACAGGGAATAAACAGTCCACAAGAAAACGCTCAGAAATGATCACCGGGGCAAATAAAGACTTCGCAATGAGAGTGTGTGTGTGGCTTAAATAGTGTGAGTGTGATGTGGTGCAGGTGTTTGTGTAATCACTTTTTTTTGACTTCTCATATTGCTTTTTTCCCCCCTCCTAAGTCTGTCCCAACATCATTACGAGGTCTCAATGGGGTGCTGCAGCTTTCATCGGTTCTCCCTCCTATCTGTCTCTCCCTGTGCCGTACCTTTTCATCCACCACACATATCAACCCTCCAAGCCTTGCACCACCTTTGAGCAATGTGCCAGTGACATGCGGTCCATGCAGCGCTACCACCAGCAAACCAATGGATGGTCTGACATTGGATACAGGTTAGGAAAGTCCTAATGGGTATAAAATAATTTAAGATAACATTCAATACCATAAAACCTTGGAGATGCTTTTCATGTGCTGTACAGACTGATTGCAGTTTGATTTCTTATAGCTATCATTGTTCATCCCCCTGAAGTTTTGTTGCAGGCTCTGATGGAAACTTGTACGAAGGCCGCGGCTGGAATTGGGTGGGTGCCCACACTTACGGGTACAACTCCAAAGGCTATGGTGTCTGCTTCATTGGTGATTATACCTCCACCCTCCCCACCACGAGTGCGATGAACATGGTGCGGTATGACTTCACAAGCTGTGCTAAAAATGGAGGTCGACTGTCCTCATCTTACTCCTTGTATGGACACAGACAAGCCGCTTCCACAGACTGCCCCGGAAACGCCCTCTACCGTCAAATCCAGACATGGGAGCGTTACCAGGTGAAAAGATACACAAAAGATTAATGGGATTTATTGATCTTATTGGGTTCTGTTAGCTCAGAATGTATTGCTGCCCTAACGGTTCAGTTATATCTCTGTTTTTGTCCTACAGAGCTATTTGCCTTGATGACTGTGGCATCAACAATGATCAAATAATTGTGACTCTGGAACACAGTACATGTATCACTCCTAATTACATGTATCACTCCTAATAAATACATAATTTCTTTCAAAAATCATTTGAGTTTTTTTTTTATTTTTATTTTTTTTATTACACATTACAAAATCTGCATAAGAAATCCTAGATGGAAATGGCTGATATGTGAATACTCTCAGAATTAACAGAGAAATTTAATGTGCTAGACACAGATTATCCTGAGTTTTGCATTAGTTCAAATGTGCATTAAGGTGATGGAAACAGTTTATTCACATACTGATTCACATCAATTATTGTGTTCGTCCAAAGAACACTCAGGATTGATTGTCTATAAACTATAAAAGCGTCTAGCTGTGATCTCGTTGTAAAAGGGACATTTAACATTTACCAGCAGGACCAAAATCAAACTCATATGAATGTGCTCAAAGGCTTTATTTAACTAAATAATGAACACATAATTAATCTAAACAAACACATACACACAAACACGCAAACATGGGTAAAATGGAAATTGAAAGTGAATGAAACCAGAACAGAACAGGGGAATGAAGTTATGAAAAGAGCAATTTTGCCATTTGAACAAAACCATAATTTTCTTATTTCAAATAACCTTCTTAACAAGGGGTCTATTGCTTACACTAAACCTCTGTTTAGTTAGTTAAATGTACAATACTTGCAAAGCCTTAGTCGCTGAACAAGCGTGCGGATATGCAGTCTCAGGAGAAAGTCTGGTAACACTTTATTTTACAGTGCCATAGTTACATGTTACATGTTAATACCAGTAAATTATGCATAATTGCAGCAAGAAGTGGGCAAGTCTGTGGATCACTTTATAATGGAACTGCATTGTCTAGCCAAGCACTGTGGATACAGAGATTTGCACGATGAGATTGTGAGAGATAGACTCGTCATTGGTTTTTACAATTACAACTTGACCTTGAACGGACTATATGCATGGAGCTTTCTTTAGAATAATGTAAGCCAGCTGGAAAACTTCTGGTGAAATGTCACTTGTTGGTGTGTTAAGCATCAATAGTGTAATATTCTCATAATCGATCCAGAACCGTTAGAGAAAAAATCGCAATGCATCGATGGATCAATTAATTTTTTTCTCCCACCCCTAGTGAGTAGCATTGTGCTAAAGCCAAGACCAAAACCATTTTCTCTTTCAACACCTAGGTGCGTTTCCCTCTCTCTTACCAAAGGTGAATGAAGAATTAAAGCAAATGGAACAGCAGATGGTAATTTCAAAGGTATAATAGTTTGCTTCCATGGCCATGGTGCCAAAGCAGACAGATAAAGTGAGAATTTGTACAGATCCCACAAATTCGGTGACCCGAACTGAACAAATCAGTAAAGAGGGAAAAACAATTTCTCCCTTCTGTGAAGAACACATTAGGACATCTTGCAGGAGCCAAAGTGTTTTCCAAGCTCAAAGCCAATGCTGGCTTTTGGCAGTTTCCACTTTCAAAGGAATCCTCTTTACTCACCACCTTTATAACTCCACCTCTGGAATTCCGTTCCAAATGCTCCTTTTGTCATTTGTCATCGTTCGCTGAAGGTGAGTTAATGGATTTATTTTTGGCAATTCATAACTGTGAGAGATGTGAGCATGACCCTTGAGCAGTATCTTGATTTGGTGCCGAGGTGCTTTGGCTAACCTTATACTGTATGGTCGGTGAGGTGGATGACAATACCAATGCCATCATGTCACATCATCCCCAGCCCATTACAACTCTCCTGCTAGCAACCATCTCCACTCCACTCCATCTCCATAGCCTGTTCAATCCTCTGAGCTCAATCAAAGGTGGATATTAACCTCAGCCCAAAGAAGAAGTCTGAGGAAGAAGAAACAGTCCTCAGCCCCTGAGCATACTCCAGTGTCGGCTCCAGCCCTTGAGCACAGTCCAGTGTTGACTCTAGCTCCTGAGTCTGCTCCAGTGTCCAGTTAGTCAGGAACTTGCACTAGCCCCAGAACTCAGCCCAGTGCCCACTCTAGTCCCAGAGCTCAGCACAGTACCTGCTATAACCCCAGAGTCCATGATCTCCTGTGCTACTAATCATGACACCACCATGGCCCTCTGAGCTACCTACACTGCCATAGTCCCCTGAGCTACCTTCACCATTATGGCTCCCTGAGCTGCCAGCACCTCCTTGATTTCCTAGGTTGCCGGTGCCATCCTGGAGGTTTCATGACCTGCCGGTATCTCCCTGTTTATCTGCCTGTCACCTGCCACAATTCCAGGATGCCCTCCCTCCCTCCCTCCCTGGTTGGATTGTGTTTTTCGCTTGGTCACACCTTCCGGAGTACTGTCACAATCTCCAGTCACCATACCTCCCATAATCCTCTCTGGCTACTACATGAGCACACTCCACAATCAATCTCCCTGCCATCATCCTTGTCAGCTCCTCTCCAAAAAAGCCAGCATCACTCTCATTCCTTTCTCTGGTCTTGTCTAACACTATGGTGCATTACTTACCTGACTCCTACCTGTGTTCATGCCTGTTACCAGTCAGTCATTCATCTGTCGTCTTCAGTCCTCATCTTCGGCTAATCAGATCCACACTGCTCCTGGAAAGGAAAGAGACTTTAACCATCCCCATGTCCACACCGGTCTGGTACTGACTAGGGTTCTTCCAAAGGGTCAGGGCTATGATGCAGCCGTGGTCCACCTTGATGCGAAGGCAACTTGAGCACCAAGCGTGAGCTGGAACCGGGGTTTCAGCCAGCCAGTACTGCAGCCAGTACTCCATCAGGCCTAGCATCCTCTGAAACGTTCTGAGATGGGGGAAGCCCCTAATCTGAACAATGCTGCAAGCACTTGGGTGTGAGCCTGACCCTCATTTGGGTCGAGTCAAGAACTGCTACCAGGAAGGCGATTCGCTGGCTGGAATACAGTGAGCTCTTGGCTAAGTTGATCCTGAGTTCCAGGCATTCCAAATGGCTGAGGAGCAAGGATCTCTGAGTATTCAGTCGGCTTCCAACTGGACTAGAACGTACCAGTTTTCAAGGTAATTCAGGATGTGCATTCCTATCTGTCTCAGAGGGGTGAGGTTTGCATCCATGCACTTCGTGAAAGTGTGGTGGCTGAGACAGTCCAAATGGAAGGACAATATACTTGTAAGCCACCCCCGCGAACACGAATCTCAAAAACGGTCTGTGATGGGGGGCTATTTGGATATGAATGTATGCATCTTTCAGATCCACTTAGAAAAACCAATCCCCTGGGCGTACTTGCGAGAGGATTTGTTTCAATGTTAGCATCTTGAACGGCTGTTTCATAAGGGAGTAGTTAAGATGTCTGAGGTCTAGGATGGGCCTGAGGCCACCATTCTTTCTGGGGATGAGGAAGCAGTGGCTGTAGAAGCCTGACTCACTGTGGGTTGGTGGAACTGTGTCCACAGCTCCTTTCGCCAGCAAATTCATTACTTGGGAATGAAGGACGTGTTCCATGGCCTGGGTGTCTAGGGGCTGAATTAGTTCGGCCAACAGACCGCTCCTTTGAGGCAGGGGACTGATGCCAACAGTATTGGGAAGAGGAAGAGTGCTTTCTTTTTGAGTATGTTTGTTTTTTATTATGTTTGCTATAACAGTGGTCAATTGCATGGGCTTATGAACTTGAATGGGCTCAGTGTTTGCAATAAACAAATTATCTCCAACGCCCGAAACTGAACAGGGCGTTAGGAGGCAAACTCACGACTTTTTGGAGGGTGGTCTGGATCAGAATGGCTTCTGAGACTCAGGATCCAGCGTTATCTTAGGACGGGGACACTGTCGCTTAGGAGTGGGGAAGTGCTTGGTGGAATGAAAGTGCTGTTGAGGCTCAGGCAGTGGATTGGGCTGTGCGGTCACAGGCGCTGGTTTCGCGGGCTGCTGAGTCAGCATGCTTTTCTGGCAACTTAAAGCAGCTGCAGAGCTGGAGCACTTTGACAAAAGGTGACGCATTGCCTGCGAAGACTTCTGTGCTGCAGTGAAACGCTTGGCAAATGTCTACCGCAGGGCCAAAAAGACCATTAGCGAAGACTGGTGAGTCGAAGAAGGCAGCCTTGTCTGTGTCCTTGATCTCTGTCAGGTTGAACCATACATGGTGTTCCAATACAACTAAACTGGCCATGGCTCTGCCGGTAGCCTGAGCGGTGGTCTTTGTGGCGTGCAGGGCCAGATCTGTAGCACTGCGCAGGTCCCTGAATGCGTCTGGGTCTGACTCGTCCATATACTGGAAGAGTTTGGCCTGAAGAACCTGGAGGACTACCATGGTTTGAAGGGCGTATCCCGCCTGGCGAGCTGACGCATAGGCCCATCCGGAGAGGGCTGAAGTGGTCCTGCAGGACTTGGATGGGTCAGCGACTTTAGCCTTCCATCCAAACATAGTGGGCGGACACAGGTGCGTAGCCACAGGTTCATTTTTTTTCTCCTCTAAATGTCCAACATAACTGAACATGGAACACTAAAATGTATTTCCCTTTACTGTAAAACACATAAAATAACACTTCATGCCAAAATGTACTCTCCTAATGCATTCATCCTAAAGCATACTGGGATCTACAGATCAACTGCCCTGTTAGTTATGTCACCAAAAGTGATTAATGTAGTTTTTTTTTTTTACACAAATTAATGAAGTAGACTTTGTTTTAAATATACTAGGTGGATTGAAATTAAGTGGTTACAAAATGTTCAAAAATCGTGTTACTTTAGCTCATTTTAATGAATTAAAATGAACAGAAAGCAAAAATCTTTTTTTTTTTTAAGAAACTTTTCATTCCACAAAAGGTTCTTTATAGTGGTAAAAGGATTATTAAAATGTTTCGGATCGTGTATCAAACTGCCAAAGTCACGTGAACTATTGAAATTTCGAAACACTTATGACGTAACGAAGCCTCGTTTACTGAAATCATGTGACTTTGGTGCTCCAAACCACTAATTCGAAACAAAAGTGTACCCCTACCTAGTGACCAACATTTTTCCTCTGTATGGCCTATTTTCTGACAGGAACTGTTCTCTTTGCCACAGGGTTGTTTGCTGTGTTCTCCTGGAGTTAGTACAAGCACTCTCTAATGCTTGTACACCATGCGTTCTGGTACATGACTCTGTGCTATTACGGTGCTGCATCACCTTAAGAACTGAAATAGGTACACTTTCTTGTGCAGTGGCCTCTGAACAAAACATTCCAGATTCATTAGAGCAAGTCACCTCATCTAAGAAGTGAAGATGCTTTTTAGTCCTACCGCTGTTAAGCGTTTTGGGAGACATGGACTCTTGAGCATTTAGCTTAGCTTTGAGAATTGTAATGGTCTCTTTGTGTTTTTTTACACTTTTCAGTCAGGGCTAACTGCTCAGCTAATAAATTATCTAGCTGTGATTAACTGTGACTTTTGTGCCTCTGCATTTTTAGAATGCACTTCTTTACATTTAGCATCTATACTTGAAAATAGATGTGATCACATCACGCAGCCGTGTACAACTTATGAAGTTTAAAGCCTCAATTATTTCACCACGTTTTGATTTCTTCTGGTGTTTGCCAATTATGTCCCACCATTTGAGCATTTCATCATCTGAACATTTAATCCCAATATATTGTTTCTTGAGTTTGCACAAGGTAGGCTCAACTTTTTTGCTCCTTAAAGCAAACAATACGTCACTCTTTTCAGAAATTTTCCCTTCCATCCCTGAGGAGATCTGAATATCATACCATTAAACAATGAAAACAGACTTACCCATTCCTTGGTGAGAAGGTCAGCTCTAATCCATTCACAAGATCAACTGTGAAAAAATGTCCTCATTCTGACGACCGATCAAAGTAGATTTCAGAAAAAACACTGCAAGGGATCCCGGGTTTCGGCACCATCTGTAAGGGTGGACCTCCTACAGGGGTTCAGGCTGTAGGGTTGTCGAATGACTAAAGAAACGTTATCAGCAAGATGGTAGAAAACTGTACTTTTCTTGTTTATTACCATCCACTGCAACGACAGAAAGAAACGCAGTTATAATAGCAAAATATGTGGGAGAGCGTTGCTATAGTGTAACAATATTGTATTGCAATAGGGAGCACATTAATGTTGATGCTAAATCAAAACTAGTTAGCACATCATTTGTAATAGAAAAGGGTTTAATGACAATATCTGATTATGGTTACACTTAAAATAATTACAAAATAGATGTATGAGATGATAAAATCATATACCATTAATCGTACCCAGCATGTATGCAAAAAGTTACCTGAGAGATAGAAAGAGAGTGAAAGAGAGAGAGAGGGCCAGAGAGTTCCCAAGAAAAGCCAAGAATCAAAAGAGACAGAGGAACAGTTACAATCTTATTTTATCCGTTCCTTGACCATGTGACTGAAACCCAAATGTGAAACATTCAAACTGACCAATCAGAAGATTAACACTTCCCCCACTGTACTAAAGGTGTGACAATTTGTCGACCCTCCGAAGTACATACATCTTGACCTACAGGCCTTGATCACTATCAACACCTCTTTGACTTCCAAATGGCACTTGTAGCAAGAGAGAGGGGGTTGAAACAGTAAAGTAAATGTCTTTGGTGATTTTAAAATATCTTTGGATATTTTCAACCTTACAAAAGATTCGTAAAGCTTCGAAGCAGTGTTTTGAAATTGGCCATCACTAGATATTGTTGAAAAGTCGTTACTTTATTTTTTTGGCAGGCAAAAAGTATTCTTGTCGGTTTATAACATGGTTGAACCACTGTAGTCACATGAACTGTTTTAAACATGTTTTTAGTAGCTTTCTGGGCATTGAAAGTGTTAATTGTCTTGCAGGCAATGAAGGCCTCACTGAGCCATCGGATTTCATCAAAAATATCTTAATTTGTTTTCCGAACATGAACGAAGGTCTTACGGGTGTGGAACAACATAAGGGTGAGTAATAAATGACAAAAATTCCATTTTTGGGTGAACTAACCCTTTAACCAATTTATAAGACCACCACCCAATGTAAGGTTTGTGCCACAGCTGTCCTAAACTAACAATATTGGTGATTACCAAAATCATTTTTTATGTTTCTGTAATGGTTAATCCACACCAGTATGTGTAAGCTCTTTAGTCACAGTATAGTGTTTCTAATGCTAAACTTTAATTATTATTGGGATTTGATAGATTCAAAGATATATCGCACAAAAGTTTCATCAAAAGCAAGCCTTTGGGAACTACTAGAAACTATCTGGAAGTCAGTTACAACTGTGGAAAAGTACATAACTCCAGAAAGAATACAAGCTGTTTTCAAGGCCAAAGGAGGCCATACAAAATAAAATATATAATTTTTTGGTTATTACATGTGAATAAAGGCTATTAAGTTGTTTCAGTTTGTTATTTGCTTAATAAATTACAATTAAAGTTTTAGTTTTAAACAAGTTTTTGACAGTTTCCTAAAATATTTGTGTGGTCTAATAAATTTGACACATGGTCTAATAAATTCTTTAAGCACTGTGTATATACAAATACCTTTTGGAATCATAGTGCATAATACACCATGTTTGTTATGTCCATTAAGAAATTAAGATTCTTGACATCTTTCTTTATAATGGGTTTTGTCCAGTTTATCTGGGGCATACTGAAATCAGCTGTCACTTTCTCAAGCCTTTATCGACCTTTATTTTGGAAAGCAGTTAATCAGTACATGCTTACATAAGCATTAGCATGTATTTATAATGCGTATGAGGTGCAGGTAGACACACATCCATTCTGGCTGAACTGAGAATCTTCAGTGCTCATAAGTTCTGTCCTCATGGCTTGGCACTTGGGGTTGCTTGTTTCTGTGCTTGTGGTGTTTTCCAGTGGCTTCAATGAAGGTAAGTCATATATATGTAATCTTCAAGTCACTTTACTGAATAATTACTGGTCATTTACTCTTCCAAACAGAAGACTTTATTTCATCATGAACCAAACTTTGAAGAATGTCTCCGTTTTGAAGAGTTTCTTTTTTTATTATTAATAATAGGGCCAAAAGTTGGTTTAAAAAATAGCACCATAAAAATACAGACAAAGTCATTTATGTGACTCTTGGGTTATGTTCCAAGTCTACTTAAGATGAACAATTGCTTTGTTTGAGCAACAGAGTGAAATGTTTTTGTTATTTACTTAACATATTGCCCTGCGTCATCGCAGGTTTAATACATTAATTTCAGGTATGTCAGTTTCACAATACTTGTGTCAAAAAGAGTCGTTTTTAAGGTAACACTTTATAATAACATCCCATTCGTTAACATTAGTTAATGCATTAGCTAACATGAACTAACAATGAGCAATATATTTCTTGTTAGTAATGTTGTTAATGTTAATAAAAATACAGTACTTCATTTTTTGTTAATGTTACTTCACATTAACTAATGTTAACTGATACAACAAAAAAAAAAAATTAAATTAGCATTATCTAAGATTAACAGATTTTGTAGAAGTTTTGTTCATTGTTTGTTCATGTTTGCTAGTGTATTTAACAAATGAAAACTTATTGTAAAGTTAGATTTTACTCTGTTTCTGTAAAAGTTTCCTTTTGAATTGGGGGGGAAGTTTTGTGATCTGGAAGTCACAGCTCACAGTATTTTTTGATCTTTGATTCCTCATGATAATAGCTGTGGTTATATATTGTTACTATTTAAAAATTTCCATGTTTTCTTTAGCCACCACCACAAGGCGCATGGATGACTTCATCAGTGCTGTGGAGAGAATTGAAGCTGAGAATCCGGGGCTTCAGATGCTCGATGTGGTCAAAGGTTTACGTAAGGCTGCTGGCTTTGAAACCGACCTCATCAAGCGACACCTCGGGGACCTCAGTGATGCACGAGACCTTGTAACAGATCCATCAGTCATTTCATACTTAAGCAAGGTCATTAAGCACAGCATATCACAGTTGGGCGAGGAGGAAGGTGTAGTTCTGACTTTAGATGGTTCAAATGTTGCGTTGGCCCCAATGCTCCTCGGACTTGAGGCTGGGCTGCAGTCGACCATCCAAGGCTTGTACCCTTTAACCTTGACTGAGAACCTGATTGCCTCTTTTGTCCATCATGCCCACAACGAGCAATCCAGCATTCCTCTGGGCACTAAAGGTTTCTGGGACAGCATTAAATCCCCAAAGGTGTACACTCTCTCTGGTTTGCCCTCCTTGGCAACAGACGCCCTAATAATCGGTGGAATGGACGGGTTCATTCTTGGGTCAGAAGTTGCCACGTCAGACCTTCGTGAGCTTTCACTGAGTGACCTTCTGAAGAGTTACTACAGCCACCAGCTTAACGCCGCAGGGTTGGACGCAGCGCCCCGTCTGATTAGTCAAAATCGAAGGATGAACTTTAAAAAGCTCGTCAGCTTCTCTTTGCTGAAAAAACAAGTGGTTCAGGCTCTAACAGTTCGTCGTAACTTAAATGAGTCTGAGAGGAAGAGGCTGGATGATGTCGTGAACGAGGGGTTTGAGGAATTTGTCCATGTGTATGCCGGTAATTAAACCATTTATTTATTTATTACTGACGTTAACCATTTTATACTGATACAAATTAAAGGATTAGTTCACTTTCAAATGAAAATTAGCCCAAGCTTTACTCACCCTCAAGCCATCCTAGGTGTATATGACTTTTCTGATGAACATAATCAGAGTTATTTTAATAAATATCCTGATGCATCCAAGCTTTATAATGGCAGTGAACAGGGGTCACGGGTATGAGCTGAAGAAAGTGTCTCTGTCCATCATAAACATACTCCACACGGCTCCGGGGGGTTAATAAAGGCCTTCTGAAGTGAAGCGATGCATTTGTGTAAAAAAAAAAATCCATATTTAACAAGTTATAAGTAAAATTTCTAGCTTCCGCCAGACCGCCTTCTGTATTCAACATACGAAGAAAGTGTAAACTGGTGTTGTGCCAGTTACACTTTTTCCGTAAGTTGAATAGGGAAGGCGTAGGATGTAGTGCAAGCGTTTTGAACTGCAAGAGTTTTATACTTTCTTCATACGTTAAATACAGAAGGCGGTCTGGTGGAAGCTAGGTAATTGACTTCATAACTTGTTGTTTTTACACAAACGCATCGATTCGCTTCAGAAGGCCTTTATTAACCGGAGCCGTGTGGAGTACGTTTATGATGAATGGATGTGGATGGAGGCACTTTCTTCAGCTCATACTCGTTGGTATCGCTCACTGCCATTATAAAGCTCAGATGCGTCAGGATATTTATTAATATTTCTCTGATTGTGTTCATCAGAAAGAAGAAAGTCATATGCACCTAGGATGGCTTGAGGGTGAGTAAATCTTGGGCTAATTTTCATTTGAAAGTGAACTAATCCTTAATATTTTAAATATATATTTATTTAAATGCATTTCCTTATTTTTTTACAATTATTTTTTAATCACATTTTTAAGATTACTCTATTTTACATTTTTTTACTGTTAAAATATTTTAATATAAATCATAAAAATACATTTAACAAATATAACTATATTACTTAATTTGTTTTTAGTTGTAGATTTAATGCTGACTTAAGCATTTTACCGTTTTAACTGTTACATTTTATATTCTTTTATTGTTAAATTAAAAGTATTTTTAATAATATAATTTATCCACTACAAAGTAAACCACTTTATAAACATATTTGCAATCTGTCAGTAGTAATTTTGACTTCTCATATTGCTTTTTTCCCCCCTCCTAAGTCTGTCCCAACATCATTACGAGGTCTCAATGGGGTGCTGCAGCTTTCATCGGTTCTCCCTCCTATCTGTCTCTCCCTGTGCCGTACCTTTTCATCCACCACACATATCAACCCTCCAAGCCTTGCACCACCTTTGAGCAATGTGCCAGTGACATGCGGTCCATGCAGCGCTACCACCAGCAAACCAATGGATGGTCTGACATTGGATACAGGTTAGGAAAGTCCTAATGGGTAATAATTTAAGATAACATTCAATACCATAAAACCTTGGAGATGCTTTTCATGTGCTGTACAGACTGATTGCAGTTTGATTTCTTATAGCCATCATTGTTCAAGGGTTATAGTTCACCCAAAAATGAAAATTGTCATTAATTACTCACCCTCATGTTGTTCCATGACCTTCGATCATCTTCAGAACACAAATGAAGATATTTTTAATGAAATCTGAGTGCTTTCTGTCCCTCCATAGAGATCCAACGCTACTACCACTTTCAAGGTCCAGAAGGGTAGTAAAGACATCATTAAAGTACTCCATGTGACTCCAGTGGTTTAACTTCAGTTTTATAAAGCATGTGAGTGCTTTTTGCAAAATTTATTTACGAAAATACTGATCTGCAGAGCGCATTCACGAGAGCATCACGACACTAGCGTGTTTTGTTCACGCGAGAGCTTAAGTTGCGTGAACACGCTTTGGATAATATTATTTTGTAAATAAAGTGGTAAATTATGTTTTTTCTTGTGCAAACAAAGCACTCGCGTTGCTTCATAAAATTGAGGTTAAACCACTGGAGTCATATGGATTACTTTAATGATGTCTTTCCTACCTTTCTAGACCATAAAAGTGGTAGTTGCGTCTATGGAGGAACAGAAACCTCTCTGATATCATTAAAAATATCTTCATGTGTGTTCTGAAGATGAACAAAAAAGTCTTATGGATGTGGAACAACACAAAGGTGAATAAGTAATGACAGAATTTTCATTTTTGGGTCAACTAACCCTTTCATCCCCCTGAAGTTTTGTTGCAGGCTCTGATGGAAACTTGTACGAAGGCCGCGGCTGGAATTGGGTGGGTGCCCACACTTACGGGTACAACTCCAAAGGCTATGGTGTCTCCTTCATCGGTGATTATACCTCAACCCTCCCCACCACGAGTGCGATGAACATGGTGCGGTACGACTTCACAAGCTGTGCTGTAAATGGAGGTCGACTGTCCTCATCTTACTCCTTGTATGGACACAGACAAGCCACTTCCACAGACTGCCCCGGAAACGCCTTCTACCGTCAAATCCAGACATGGGAGCGTTACCAGGTGAAAAGATAAACAAAAGATTAATGGGATTTATTGATCTTATTGGGTTCTGTTTGCTCAGAATGTATTGCTGCCTTAACAGTTCAGTTATATCTCTGTTTTTGTCCTACAGAGCTATTTGCCTTGATGACTGTGGCATCAACAGTGGACATCTAATTGTGTCTCTGGAACACAGTACATGATGTATCGCTCATAATAAATGCATAATTTCTTTCAAAAACATATCAGTTGTTTTAATTACTTTTTATTAGACATTACTTTACAGTTTAATCAAGTTATTTAAGGCAAATCTGCAAAATCTAGTTTGCCTTAAATACTTTTAGTCGAATGCAAAGTGCCTTTACAAAATATAATGTTTAAGCACATTACTTTGATCAGACACATTACCACCCTATTTTTACATTGTTAGAATATAATAAAATTAGCAAACCTAGCTTATATGATTTAGTATATTTGGGTGGATGACATGACATACAATTCTACCTGTCCATAATGTCATATACTAATGAAAATGGGTATTTGCTAAAAATATATATCCTTATGTTGTTCCTCTGACAAGATATTTTTTACAGCATACCATAGCTTTAGTTGGTGTATAAAGACCTATACTTCAATTTTTATCTGAACATCAAAATTGTCATATGGTGTGACTGTCCGGGCTATATGTGACCTTACTAATATGACAATATATCTCAGCAAAGTATAAATAATTGATAGATTTACAGTTGAAGTAACAGAATTAAGCATTTTTAATGGACACAGAAAGTGTTGATGTCTGTGCATGATTTTTAAGCAAGTTCTGGCCAAATACATTTTGTCCGTAAAATGGGCGTCATATGGTGTGACATTACAATCTATATTTTGAATGGGCAATAATTTGGACATCATTATGATGAAGAGGTCCACACTCTGGAGTGGTTTGGAAGGTCATGAGGTGAGTTCTGACTTTTTGTTTTTTAATTAAAAAGCTCTGTATCTGATTTGCTCACTAGTGGTCAATGTTTTGTGTCTTATGATGTGACATTATTTACATAAAAATGAAACACTTACTTACACATTTTACTTATTAATTCTTAAAAATCATTGCTGCCATGTGGCAATACTAAGTATAAGCTAGCTGTTTTTAATTAACCAAGAGATTATCTTAACTGAACAAAACGTCATATGGTGTGACCGTTTTTCCAAGTCACACCATATTATAAATTTGTCACACAATATTACATACACCTTTTTTTAATGATAAATAAATAATCAAAACATATGGAAAGAATTTAATGGTGAACATTAAATTACCCATACAATTAAGGTTAGTCCACCCGAAAATTAAAATAATGTTATTTATTACTCACCCTCATGTCGTTCCACACCCATAAGACCTTCGTTTATCTTCAGAACACAAATTAAGATATTTTTGATGAAATCCGATGACTCAGTGAGGCCTCTATTGTCAGCAATGTCACCGTCACCTCTCAACTTGATCCATAAAGATACTAAAAACATATTTAAAACAGTTCATGTGACTACAGTGGTTGTACCTTAATGTTAAGAAGTGACGAGAATACTTTTTGTAAACCAAAAAAACTAAATAATGACTTTTCAACAATATCTAGTGATGGGCGATTTCAAAACACTGCTTCATGAAGCTTTAAGCATCGAATCAGTGGTTCGGAGTGCCAAAGTCACGTGATTTCAGCAGTTTAGCCATTTGATATGCAATCCAAATCACTGATTCGAAACAAAAGCTTCGTAAGGCTCCGAAGCAGTGTTTTGAAATCGACCATCACTAGATATTGTTGAATAAAGTCGTTATTTTGTTTGTTTTTTGGCGCACAAAAAGTATTCTCGTCACTTCATAACATTAAGGTTGAACCACTGTAGTCACATGAACTGTTTTAAATGTTTTTAGTACCTTTATGGATCTTGAGAAGTGACGGTGACATTGCTGGCCATCGGATTTCATCAAAAATATCTTAATTTATGTTCTGAAGATGAATGAAGGTCTTACAGGTGTGGAATGACTTGAGGGTGAGTAATTAATGACAGAATTTTCATTTTTGGGTGAACTAACCCTTTTATGTATTGCTTCTCAATTGTATACTTAATTTAACCATGTTTCACCATGTTTGCCATACTTTACATATTAAAAGATGCAATTTTTTTGATTGTGTCAGGCAGAAATGTCAAGTAAAGAGAGGACACAAAAATACAGGGAAAGACTCAATGGTGACCATGCAAGGAGAGAGGAGGTCCTGAGGGAAAGGAGGAAATTGTGGTGTGGTGCAGTTCATCATATAGTGTGACACTATATCATTAGGTGTGACAATCAGAATTGTGACAATAAAAATACTTTTTTAGTTATAAATCATAAAGTCAATGGAGCAAAAGAGAAATAGTATCAGCAAGAGTCACAAGCATTTTGTTAGATTTATAACAGGGTTTGTCATTAATCTAAAATATCTGGAAAGGCTGAAGAGAGATGTCTTACTTTGCATGATGATTTTAAAAAATAATACAAAATCTGCTGGATCTGCACAAAAAAAAAAAAAGTTAAATCTTAGGATAGTAATGATAAAGATTTATGGTGAAGTTAGTTACTTAGGGAGAGCATATCTCATTTTAATTTTATATAGAATAACTTTTATGTCACACCATATGAAAATTTTAGGTACAAATGCAACAAATTGGTGAATAAATCCAATTTCCAATATAAAATCTAAAAGACCACATATATTTTTGGAAATTCAAGAGTCAGTATAACGCAACTCAATATTTTTTATGCCTAGTAATTGAAGTTTAAAAAATAATAATAATAAATTCAGGCTTATATGTCTACTACCCATTTACAAAACTACCTGTGCTATAGTTGGAATTAAAACATTTTTTTTATTCTTTCTATAAACGATCTATCTGCACTGGTTACACTTATGTATTTGTGCATATGTATTGTTACCAAAAATACAATATGACTGAGATGATAGATAGATCATAGACCTATATTGTATTATTATAAAATATATTAGTAATTTAGTATATAGCAATATTTTCTACTTGACATTTTATGCTATTTTGTGTATTTTAAGCTGACTCGATTATTTTACTGTTTTAACTGTAGCATTTTACATTGTTTTACTCTTAAAATTACGTTTACAATAATGTAATTCAAGCAACTAACAAATGTAATGTTACTGAAATTAGTCAGCTATGCAACGGAACACCGTTGTTACATTGATCAAGTGTCGTTCATCTCTCAACCTGCTGTGAAAGAGTTACACCGTGGCTGATACATAAACTCCTTTCCCCTCCCCACCAACGTCACCGTCCCTCCGAAACTAACAACATGGAGTCCGGTGTTTAGAGTGCAAAGGAGGTCTTCACCGTTTGCTAAACCTATATGCTTTTCCCGGTGCTCCTGAGGGAAGGCTGCGACGCTCCGGGACGCATAAAGCGCAACGCACACATGCTCTATAAGCGCCCGTGCGTTCGTGCCACTTGAATCCAAATAGGACATGGAGAAAGCGATGTGATTGGACGCAGAGGATTCCAAAGACAGGCCGCTTTCCGTGAGTGTTGCACAATTTCATCCAAACCGCACACATCCTGAGAAATATTTAACGGTCTCGGATTGTGCTGCTGGGGAAGGACAGCGTTTGCAGATAGTCCAGTATTATCATCGCTAGTTATAAACGCATGTGAACTACATAGACCAGCAACATATTTTCGGCAGCCGGTATCATTTAAAAAAAAACAAAAAAAAAAAAAAACGGCCTCCTTCGATATCATGAACGTAGGAAATGAGGCATGATAAAATAGGTCAGACAGAGTGATACTCCTCAGGAATTAAACACAAAGATATAGTTATTCAAATTCCCCACATTAACCTCTTGTGTTTGTAAACATATTGCAAATGCTCATTTGATGAGGAGATTGTTTTGTGGCTACTGGTCCATATCTATTGCTTTCATATTGACAATCTTAGATTGCATCATAGTTGTATTTGTGTTTGTCCAGAAATGGAATTGCTCTACATAATGTAGGACAGGAGAGGTTGACTGAAACTGCACACAAGCCAGTGCACCAGGGGACCATGGAGCCTGAGGATGATCTCTCGACCAGAGACACCCAAGATCTGATGTCCAACCAAGGGCTACTGCCTTCAACATCAACATCCTTACTCAACTGCTCCTTCCTGGTATAGCCAAGGCCCTGAGACAATGGAACTCTTTCATTTTGTTTTTCTCGTTGCATTAATTTATTCGCTTTTCCAATAAAGGAAAAAATGTTACTATATGAATGTAAAAAAATATATGTGGGAGTCATTGTTTTGATACAGTTAGATCCCTTTTAATCATAATTATCATTATGCTGTTATTGTATGCATTTCTGATTCTTATCTTTTAATAATTAGCACCTGTGTGAGAATTTTGCAACATTTTATTTCTCTCCTAAACAGAACTATGTAATGTTGGACTTGTTTCAACCCTCTGAACTCACAGGGGGGGTTATTACATTGTGAAGACGTGGAGAAGGGTGATGGAAATGGAGAATCGGAAGGTCTAAACTGCTTTTTCCCCACACTGGAGCATTGTGGTAAAGGGCAGAGAAGTCCACGATCTTCAGCCTTTCCCTCATCTCTCACGTGGGACTCAGACTCTGAGAAAGAAACCTTGGATGGTAATTGTTTCTCTGGTTCATTTTTACTTTCATGTCAGTGAAGAAAACACAGGTGTCTAAATCAAAAAGACTTGAAATGAGAATTTGCAATCATTCAGCTACTTTCAGGCTGAGCTATTCTGTGTTTGTATTGTGAAACTGTCTCTCTCTGTGAAAAGTGTTAATGGTTTTGTTTGTCTACATGCTGTATATATAACTGTGAGTCTACTGCTTGCTGTTAAGTCATGTGTATATTGTTTGTGTTCCTGTGTGGATTCCAATGGTTTATGTCAGAGGAAGAACTTCAGCACTTTTCTAACCCTCATGGTCTGGCTGCTCACAGCCCAGGGAGTCCCACCTCTGGACTACAACAAGACAGGTGAGATGCAGATGATTATACAGAAAAAACAGCTTTATAGAAAGGTGCATATTTGGGGATTTTAAATTTTGAGGGGTTTGATGGAGATAAATATAGAGCTGAAACCTATTTATCAATATTAATCCTTATGCTTTCAGCTTTGACATTGATCCGTGCCAAGAACCTGTGGAAACCAAGAACTTATTTCTTGATAAAAACCCACTTGACCCCCTGGAGGTGGAGAATCAAGATGTTACATATAGAGAGCCAACAACTACAGACTCCAGCCTACCCAAGCATGCAGCAAAACGTAAAAAAACGAAAAGTACCTCAAAGCACCTTTGCATTTATTTCAATACCACCATGTGATATTAAAAAAAAAAAAAATACTCAAGTCAATAAAAACCTTTCCCTATTTACTTGCAGTGGAACAAAGGAAAGTGAGCAATCTATCAGATACTACACCAAAAGAGGGATGCCAAAAAGCAGAGAAAGATAAGCGGAAAGTCCTTAATCGTAGAGGGCGGGAAGAGAAGAACACCAAAGATACGGATGTATACACCTTCCCAGCAGACTCTGAGCCAGAGAGTCCACCACCTGGACCTTGGGCACACTGTACCTTCATCCAGCGCAGAAGGAAAAAGAGGGCCATACTGAGGCCTTTCTCTGGTTTAGGCACCTGGCAACGCACAACAGGAGCCGGCAGAAGGACCAGGGGAAAAAACACTGGAGCAAAGCAGCGTAAGAAAACCACAAAGGATGTGGGAGGGATGTTCAATTTTAAAGAGGAAAAAACAGAGAAGGTACAGGGTAGGCAGAACTCAGTAGTAGACCACCAACTGGACAAAGACCTCTCCCAAGAGATTTTTACATGTGTAGAATGTAGCATTTACTTCAAAAAACGTGTCCATCTACGTGAACACATGCGAGAGCATGGCCAGGTCGGTAGATCTGGGAAGAAATGGCAATGTGGAGAGAAAGAAGCTTGGAGCGGACATCTTAATAAAAATGCTTTTGAATGTATAGAGTGTGGTCAGGAGTTTGTAGACAAGGTACTGCTGCTAGATCATCACCGATGCCATGAGGAGTCACGGCAGAAAATCCTTGAAGAGATTGGAAAATTAAATAAGGGGGAAATGCAGGTGGCAGCGCAAGCCGGTTGCAGTAACGCATCGGAGCCAGTCATCCTAGAGTCAACAAAGGTCAGCTGTGGCCAGTTTGTGTGTCTTGAGTGCAACTTTAGCTCTGACGTGTCTCAAGAGCTTTCCGAGCATGCCAAGACGCACACCACCCGAAAAAGGGCCGGTGTTTATCGAACTTCCCCCCGCTTTCAGCAGAAGTCCTGCAAGAAAGGACAGGTCCAGTCCTCTGCAGATGTTACACCAACTTTTGTCACTTCACCTCTCAACAAAAGGTACCCCATCCGAGCATCCAAAAAAACTAAAGAAACACAGCCTGACATTGCCCTTTCACAGGTGGACTCTAGTTCATTGTCTTGTCGAAGTGCTTCTGCAACCCCAAAAGAAGCCACAGACCAACCTGATAAAGCAACCCTGCGTGCAAGTACAGACCCTGCGGATGAGTCGAGACAAATAGGAGAGACATCTCTAGCTAATCCTATGGAAGAGGATGTTCTACAACCTCAGCATCTCATTTCTCCTCCTCCAAATCCAAGGGCTGTTCCACGGCGCAAGGATGTGGCATTAAAGAGCATAGGAAAAAAGCGCTCAGTCCGGGCCGCAAAGGATAAACTGGGGCGCACAAGAGCGAGTAGAAGACTTGATCCTAAGTCAACCCTGACTACTGGTGTAAAAAAACAAGTCCAAATCTCTAACCAGACTGCAAATAAGGGCCAGAAAGAAGACATTCCAACACCAGAACCAGAGCATGATCCAAAACAAGACTCCAAAACTGGTAAGTCAATGACAAGTTATAGCATCAAGACCAGTCAATGCTTAGCTGTGTAGCTAAAATGGTAAGGTGGTAGCAATGGCAAGGTAACAGACATATGCACTTAGACAAAACTTGAATGCACTGCAAGTTGCTTTGGATAAGGTGTTTGCCAAATGCATAAATGTAAATGTAGTCAGTAAATGCTAACACTTAGCATTGTCAATGGCATTTGTGTCAAGTAAACTATACTTGTCAATGCAACACTTGCATAGGGAACAAGAGAGGCTGCAAAATATCATAAACTAATGGTATATTTATTATTAAATTATCAATGGATTTTCAGAAATGCCGTTTTTATTTTCCATAAATTTCTCACCATCCATTTATAACATTGTCACATTAAATGATACTGTCATTAACAACCACAACAGAACAATTCTAATTTCATATAGGCAAAATCTGAATAAATACATTACCTGTACTTCTGTCTTTGGTCTTGTAGTGATGCATACATATGTGTATGTGTACTGTATGAATTGCAGTGTTATTGTGATGCCTAGATTCAATGTGCCTGAGTCAGTTGAACCAAATTTGTAAAGTGGAACACCCTGTTCGACTGGCCTCTGGTTAAAGGAGTGACTCTCCCCATTCCATTGGCCAGTATTATAGTTCTGAGGTGTAAATTCCTGTTCCATTGGCCAATGCTCACTATTAGCCACTAATGGTGGTATAGTGACTTTTCTTCCTTCAATTTTTATTGTAGGAAAGAAACTGTTAACCCAATCAGTGGCCATAGTCAGCAAGGACCAATATTTGGATTGGGGGCAAATGCCAAGCCTTAAAATCATAAAAGCACATAGTTCATGTGTCTTGCTTGGCCATAGACTTGGGGAAATCCCAGGTTTCACCCTGGTCTAAACCTGGTCCCTTCCCCTGCAGACCCTGTGGAGGTGCCTGCCTCGGCCTTGCAGCTGAAGAGCAGCTTCTCAGCGAGCCTCTGAGGGGCAGCAGAAAGGTTGGGGTTGCTTGAGGGGCTAAGAAACAAGTTACCCCTCGTCCTCATAGATTCTCTCAGCTCTGACCTCCAAACTTCCCTCTCATACAGCAGGGTGATGGGTGAGCAGAGCCACAGAGATCTTAAAACGGTTGAAGAGTAGTCAGGCCAAAAATAAGAATTCTGTCATTTACCTACCATATTGTTGTTCCAAACCAATATGACTTGCTTTCCTCTGTGGAATGCAAAAGTAGAAAATTTAATGGACATTCACAATATTTTTTCCTTTTTTAGAGCCCAATATGCTTTTGTTGTATAGAAAAGAGAAGCTTGAACATTCTGCAAAGTATTTTGTTTCATGTTTCATAGGAAGTTATTTGAGTTTGAGACAACATGAGGGTGACTAACAGAAAACAGCATTTCTATTTTAGATAAACTATTCCTTTAACTCAGCTTGTCATCATTCTCATTGCATCCCATGCACATTTTGTTTGTATTTAACCACCAAATTGTGCCAATAATGGTTTTTAAATAACTGTTAAACACTCTTTATCACTCCACTTTAACCTCAGGGAATGAGCCACCTGCCAGTGCTCTGGATCTCAAAGCCAGCTCCTCTTCACCAAAGAAGAGTAGCAAAAAGCTTGAAGCACAGGAGGAGGAACCCAAACTCAACAAAGACAAATCTGATAGTCAGGGGAGGACCGGAGAAGACACACCTGTTGCTGCAAAACTAGAGGATGGTGATGATGATGATGATAATGATGATGATGATGAATATGAAGAGGATGACGATGTTGTAAATCGACTTATTGGTGCATTAACCGAGGAAGATGACGAAGATGATGATAGAGAGGGGTTGTTCAAGAGTGTGGAAAGAAAATGCCCTTATTGCTCTGATCAATTCCATAATGGCATTGGACTAGCCAATCACATTAGGGGTCACCTGAACAGAGTGGGTGTCAGTTACAATGTTAGGCACTTTATCTCCCCAGAGGAGGTTAATGCCATTGAGAAGAAATTCTCCTACCAGAAAAAGAAGAAAAAAGGTGAGGATACTTTTAAATGTAAATGCTCATGTTTTTTACCTACTATTGTTAATGTTTATGAACTTGGTATTTCATGAAAGTTTATTTTCCATATCTACTATATAGAACCAAAGGCTTGTGTAACTTGTTTTGATGTTATACTTTATACTCTAGTTGCCAACTTTGACCCGTCGACCTTCAGCGTAATGAGATGTGAGTTCTGCAGTGCTGGCTTTGACACCAGGGCTGGTCTCTCCAGTCATGCCCGAGCCCATCTCCGAGACTTTGGCATCACCAATTGGGAAGTCACGGTTTCTCCCATTAATATTCTCAGAGAGCTTTTTGCCAAGCATCCAGATCTTGTTCTCCCCACTGCTCCCACTCATACTCTCCAGTCAAGTCAAGAGCAAAACTCTGATGAGGAGCAAGAGAGCAGGAAAGATATTAAAGATGAGGAGAACGTGACTGCAAATCTTGCCTCTCTTTCCTCTGAATCTCCAAAACAGCACTGGAAAGAAAAGCACAATATCAGTGAACCAAAGGGTAAGTGAATGGGATTTACTTTTTGATTTCTCAAAGAATTTGAAAGATTAAGCCATGGTCATTACTTAATTCTTATTTACTAAGTCCTTTAAATCACTGCAAAAATGGCTGTTAGAAAATAATGATGCACAAAGAAATATAAAAAATATTTTTTGACAAGAAATATTTGAGATTCTGCATTATTTCTGTCATTACTCGAATGCAAGCTTATTTGTACAAAAAAAGATGTTCTTGTTTCTATTGATGCACAAGATGCTGTTTGAACACTGTAATGTCATGCTGGATAACAAGGAGGATTTGCATAAAGTTGTGGAGTCCATACTAGTTCAACTGCATGCTGTCATTAAAGCAAAAGGATGGACATATACAAAATAGTTAAGAAAGATCATTAAAAAAATCTGAAATCGAAATGGTTGTAGTCATAATATCATTTGCAATTGAAAAGTTTGTAGTGCATTAGCAAAAATACTAAATCACCAGTCTCAGACTAGTTTAACTGTATTTAGATAAATGTCTTTCCAAAGGCTGCTGACACTGTGTTCTTACATTTACTTGCTTATAAGTTACTTTCTTTTACTTAAATAGCCTGCCCTTTACCTCACCTGCTTTGTGGCCAGAAGTCCAAAAT
Source organism: Hypophthalmichthys molitrix (assembly GCA_037950675.1). Lineage (NCBI taxonomy): Eukaryota > Metazoa > Chordata > Actinopteri > Cypriniformes > Xenocyprididae > Hypophthalmichthys > Hypophthalmichthys molitrix. Next base: position 38,739,628 of record CM075494.1, read on the forward strand.
ATACTAAAGAGAAACCTCATAAGCTTGTGGGTGCTTTGCGATTTTTGTAATGCTGTCGGGGGCAGTTGTGAAAGCACTTCTAAAGATTTTTGTATGGTGCAGAACACTTGCTAATTTCGTAATGCAAACTTCATTAATGTAATTGATGTCTGGTATTTAATATTTAGCCTAGTCTCCGCCTTTATTCGGTTCGTCACGCCTTGGTGCGTTAGTGCATGTGTGCGGGGCAAAATGGCTGCTTCCACCTCCCCGCAGACACAAACAATAGCGGAAAAATTGTCTGACTGTAGGTGCTGTAATAAGTCCGATGCGCTGCAGCCGCTGAATGGTGAGTGCAGGCACTTCCGTGCCGTGCATGGGGATGCAAAAGAGATGCATATGGTCGGAGCTTCGACACTTTTCAAGCTTGCATGGCATGCAATCGTCTTAACATTTAAGACAAGCTCCTGTCATACCCGATGTGCGTTTTAAATTACTGATGCCTGAAATGGTCTAATGAGACAGAGTGCACGTACGAAAGCGATTCCACTGCTGTCTGGACACTTTTCTATCTGAAAAGCGAAGATATGTGACATTATGGTAGCCTACTTGATAAACGCAGTTTTTGTTGTGCTGTCAAAATGACGGTGTTTTTTTTCCTCAGTGTATATATGTCTTTATGATTCCCAAAAATTAGGCTGAGTCTTCGCCATTTTACTTGAGGTGATTTTTTTTATGTTGAAATGGAGCGCGCCAATGCTTTATTCTTGTTCTTATTTCTTTTTCCGCGCACTTTCAGAAAGAAAAAAAAAACGTTTTTAAAAGAATAATGACAACGCTGCTTGTTTTCTTTTTTGTTGTCCTGAATAAGTTAATAAACGGTGGACTTTAATGTTTAACTTATTGCATTAAATGTCTTTTGTCTCTTTGTCTGTTTATTTCATGCGATGTATGCCACTACAGTGAATTTTCATTTTCAGTCTGATGAGAAAAAGGGCTGATGTTGCTAGAATTGTGTCTAGGACAGATCAAATGACAGAACAGAAACGCCCACCGCAGGAACGCGTTCACAGCTTATTATATTGAATATGCTGAGAAGAGCAAGACTAGCAGGAACTTCAAAAGAAAATCTGTGTGCTACTTGAATGTAAAAGGCCTGCTGAATTTACCTCTGGAGTGAATAAAGTATCGGTTGCATGTTCATCTAATTGTTGGACTTGAGCAATCAAAATAAAACAACTCTTTTAAGTCAGATAACCTGTTGTAGTACAGAAAAAAGAGTTTGTCTGTTTTAAAAACTCTAAAGCAAGTTCAAATGCTGCCTAAAATTGTAATCAAAGTACTGTGAAAGACTTAGCAGGGTGCTGGGGTCGGCTATGCCCATCTAATATTTTGTCTGTGCAATATGGTGCTTGTGAGAAAAATTGTTCAGACAGATTAATTTGTTAAACTTTTTCCAAAAGAAATGGAGTAATGTCATGAAATATGATGTTGATGGACTATAATCTCAGAGTTTGAAATTGATGTGAATTTTAAGAACTATTTAAGTGTTTATTGAAATTATTTATTTACATCAAACTATACAGTATATTTTGCGATTGCCCTGCAAGTTTTTGTCCCCATAATGAAAAAATATTTACCAGGTGTCTTTTTAACAAATCACGTGGCCAGCCAATTAAGCATGAATTAATTTATGAATAATTTTATTATTTATTATGTGCATAATGGTGAAGTTACAGTTAGTTTGAGGGAAAAATTCATTTGATAACTTTGTGGTTGACCTTGACTATTTAGCTAATTTAAAAATGTTGTCTCTGTGCATATTCAGGTGGGGAGGAGGCAGAGGATGAGGAAGAGGAAGAGGAAGAGGAAGAAGAGGAGGCCCAAATGCCCCTTACAGATAAGTTGTCCAAAAGTCCAGAAGAAAAGACCCTGTTTTCTCTAGAGGAACAGAGCCCTGAATCCAAAGAGACAGATTCTATGGGTAATTTGAATTTTATTTTATCCCAACTCTCTTAATCTACTTTAAAGGAATAACTCGCCCAAAAATCCAAATATATTCTTTAAAAATTCACCTTTGTTGTTTCACAGAAAAAAATCATACAGGTTTGGAATGACTTTTATAGTGAGTAATTGTGGACATGTATTTTTATTTTTGGATGAAGTATTCCTTTAAAAACATCTGAAGTCACTAGTGTTATTTGCATGTGCATGTATACGTGAGCTTATGGGATGAAACATTGTGTAAATTTGCCCTTATTAGCCTGGTACAATCTTTTTAAGATTGTACTCACACTAGACTCTCTGAACCGTGCCAGAGCGCGTTTGACCCCCAAAGCCCGGTCCGTTTGACAAGTGTGATCGCTCCGTTCCGTGCCTGGGCGCGGTTCGTTTAGCCAGCCCTGGCCCGCTTGGAAGAGCGGTTCGGTTGGGTTCGAGGGCAGTTCGCGTGCCTGAGCATGGAACAGTTACTACTTTTGTGTGCGCTACTGTCATCATTATGACGGCAAACATCTTTATTACTACTTTGATAGTACGCTTATCAATTCATGTAATTAATTTGAGTGTATTTGGGTTTATAACGGGTCTGATTCTCACTTTATAGGTGAACAGGAATTGTAGTTTGCTAATAAAGCTGCAAATTCCTCCATTAACGTCAGCTGCCTTCATAATAATCCTCTGATACGTGCTTTTGAAAACCGCTGCACGGCATAAATTATAAATAGCCTATATTAGGCAGTATCTTAGCGAAAGTGCATTTCTTCCTGTTTTCTTCCATTCAAAAAGTTGCATCGTATATGACATAAGCGTGCTCCGGCCTGGAACGTTAAGTGCAATGTGAGTGCAGGCCAGCGGGGGAGTGGGGAGGGGGAACAATCGGGCTTGGTTCAAGGCAACCGTGCCTAGTGTGAGTACACCCTAAGTGACTTTTATCAGCTAATCAACATTAGTTTTTATTTCCACAGTGGAGTCAGTAAAAGACTATTTACACTACTTGTTGATTAACTGTGCAATCGTGAAAAGACCAATTGTAAATGCCCTCCAAGACTCAGTTGAGATGGATAACAGTCCGATCACCTCCGGAGGTGGTTTGACATGCATACAAGATGAAACGTATTCCAAGTGTAAATGCATCCTTTTGTTTAAGCCATGCATACCCATGGTTAGCAATCCCATCTATCAAAATGCATGGAGTGAATAAGTGTAAATAGGTACTGAATCACCATTTCTGTGTTTTCTCAGGCTCCAACTTGTTGAAATGTGAGTTTTGTGGTGCTACCTTTGAGACACGTCGTGGTTTGTCTAGCCATGCCCGCTCTCACTTACGCCAGCTGGGTGTCGGCATGTCGGAGAACAGTGGAGCACCCATTGATCTCCTCTACCAGATCACTAAGGAACGCTCCATTGATGCGTGCTTCACTGGCACCTCCCCTACTGTGGAATCATCTAAGAAGTCCCAGCACCATGCCCCTATTGTTCCTATACCTAGCCCCACAAAAGATGTTGAAACTGAAGAAGGACTGCTGGACACCAAGCCCCCTGTCCCATTTTCTGTTGCTGGTTCCGCTATTAAAGTTTCCTCTTCCCCAACTACTCCATCTGCAGCTGGCTCTCTGCCTTCCTCTCCATTTGTAAAGTCTCGATCCCCTTCCCCAGTGCTGAGAAAGGCTCCCATCTCTTCCTTACTACCCGTGTCTTCCCCACTGCGATCCCAGGAGCATAAGGCCTTAGGAAAGAACCAGTCTACAAACCTCTCCAGTCCAAACAAACCATTCTGGGCACCGCAAGAGACAGATGCCCCTTTAAACCTTAGTAAGAAAGCATTTAATGTACTAAATACTAATAAAGAATTTCAACAAATTGTTTGCTATTTGTTTTTGCAGTGTTGGGGTCATCAATTGATCCTTCTTTCACATTGTCTATCTGTTCTAATAATCTCTTCAACTTTTCTGTTCCTCTCACTTTCTTTTCTAGCGATGGATGTGGACGCTAAAGACATTATTTGCCAGTTGTGTGGTGCATGGTTTGAAACAAGAAAGGGCCTCTCGAGTCATGCTCGTGCCCATTTGCGCCATTTTGGGATTGAGTACTCGGAATCCAAGGGCTCCCCCATTGACTTACTCAACCGGTTCATCTTGACTGATGACTTTAAGCACAGAGCAAATTCTTTTCTCTCTGATGGTCCTGAGGATCTGAGGTCCCAGAAGGCCAGCATGACATCGATCTTACCCTCCACTTCCACTACGTCCTCTAAGAGGCCTATTTCCTCCAGCCCTGTCCTATATAAAATGGCAACTTCTTCTTTGAGGACAACCATTGGCTCCAAAGCTACCTCGTCTTCTGCCCACACCCTATTGGGCCCACCCCCAAAGAAGCTGAAACCCTCTTCTTTGCAGGTCCTTCGTTTCAGTGGTGGGGAAGTGATGTCCTTTCCTATAGGTAACAACTTTTATGTGTTTTTGCATGCCCTTGTTTATTCTTTCTTCATCAGTTACATCAGGTAATTTACACACCTTAACTTACTTAAGTCTGATAGATTGTTCTGTGCACTTCTATCAGAGCCAATGAAAGATGTGGGCTGCGAATTCTGTGGAGAACTTTTTGAGAACCGCAAAGGCCTCTCCAGTCATGCTCGCTCCCATCTGCGGCAGCTTGGCATCACCGAATGGTCTGTGAATGGCTCACCTATTGACACACTAAAAGACATTATAGTTCGTCGAGGCCTACCATCCATCATGCCTCTGAAGTCCCCCAAATCCCCCTGTTCTTCTCCGGGCCTAGGACTGCCTCGGCCCGTGGTCCAGTCCTCTTCCCCACCAGGGAATGTTCTTGGGCGCCTGCCTTTCCACTTTGCCAAAACACCAAGCCACGACCAGCCTACTACCCGTAAAATGTCTCCTTCGACATCTGCTGCCAATTCCCCCCCAAGAGTAGAGCTGGTTAAGCCAAAACCAGAGCCTGAAATTGTAGAGGTTACCATGAAAGGATCAAACATGGGAGTAAATAAAGGCTACAGCCCAGAGCCACTACATTCTAGTTTAAATACTTCAGATAATGTTTATCCAGTCAACTTGGGTATGTTTTTTTCACACCTGTGGTGTTTGTTTGTTTGTTTGTTTACTTTTATCATTTTTAATGATGTTAATGGATGACTGAATCATCTGTTATCTTTCTTCCTACAGTCATGACTCAGGAGAAGGAACCATCCCGTGATATTCGCTGTGAATTCTGTGGTGAATTCTTTGAAAACCGCAAAGGCCTCTCAAGCCATGCACGATCACACTTGAGGCATATGGGTATCACAGAGTGGTCTGTGAACGGCTCACCTATTGACACGCTGTGGGAAGTCATGAGGAGACAGGGCACTACCCCTGCATCTGTTGCTTTGGGCATAAAGGAGGAGCCGGGACAGGATGGTGGCATTTCATTGCACAGTCCAGGCTATCAGACCTCTGCCTTGTCCCGCAAATCACCTCTTAATCTGCTCCACTCTGGTTCGCGCCTCCATAAGCATGGGCTGGGAAGCATGGCCTTGTCCCCCACCTCACCTGTGGGGAAGATTTTTGGAGTGTCTCAACTGAAGAAGAAGGTGCTGGTGGAGGAGGGACAGCCAGGAGAGAAGACACTGCACGTCCAATCTAAAAACTTCTCGCCTCCTCCACAGGACTATTCCTTTAAGGGTAAAGCCTCACTGGAGAAGCATGGGGTAGGCCACATGGGTAAGGGTTTATTTTTGTAAGACTCCTTATTTGGTTCTTCTCCATGACATTTATATGTAAAGACTATTTGTAGTTGATTTGTCTTTGTTGCTTCCATGTTTGCAGAAGAATGACTCTCAAATAAACAGAAGACCCTAATTCAGAATTCCAAGACTTAAAATAGAGCCAATCAAGTTGGTGGTTATAAGCAAAAAATAAAAATGACCCTTTTAACTTTTTTTTATGGATGTTCCTAGTCTTATTGTGAATATTAATTGTTTGTGTGTTTGGCAGTATATTTGTTTTCCTGATTTACTCAGAAATATGTCAAAGAAATATGTGAATAATCTCAAAAACAATGTGGCTTAATCTTTTTGTTTTTCAGATGCTAGTTGTGAACTTTGTGGATTCTACTTTGAGAACCGGAAGGCATTGGCCAGTCATGCTCGGGCACATTTACGACAATTTGGCGTGACAGAGTGGTGTGTAAATGGTTCGCCTATTGAGACACTGAGTGCCTGGATACGCAGCCGTCCGCAGAAGGCAGCAGAGATGCAGCAAAGTTATGCGCAAGGAGCCCGCTATGCCCAAAAGAAAGTATGAAAGCAACAATTTTGTGATGCTTTACTACACTCCAGTAATTGCAATTCTGTGGTGTCTAGATGTGAAAATATGAAAAGAATGCTCTTTTTATATAAATTAAAATTTCTGTAATCTTTTGCAGAGGTGCAATTCTGCTCTCTCACCATCCTGTAATTCAGACACTACAATTCCTGTTTCCCAAAAGCCTGCTGTGGCCAAATGGGCATCTCTCACTTTGCCTCAAAAGAGGGCAATTGGACGGGATGCCAATAGTTGTTCCTGGGGGGTGTCATCGCGGGGTACAGATGCAAAAAGCAGGAATGGAAGTTCTACTCAGCATGGCCTTATTCCACAGCCTGGCAGCCATCATGCCAATAATGCACTTCCACATGCACAGGTGGCCCATAGTGAACTCAACGTGCGTTTGCCACGAGGTCTGAGCAAAAATTTACCTTGATCTCTTTATCTTCCTTTTTTCCCTATGTATTTCCCTAAAATTGTACCTAATCTGCTGATTTCATTCTCTTAAGGATTTGAGAGAAGGCCACCTAAACACCCGTCACATGCTGAAGGAGGGGAGGGAGAGAGTGGCCCCCCGAAGCCTCGCTCCAGTACTGTTCCTGCCCTTGTGCCAAAGCCCCCCTCCACCCCACTGGTTAGACTTGTGGGTAAAATTTACTCACTCAAGTGCCGGTGAGTTGTACTTGCATGTTAAATCTCGTCCATAACCTATAGTGAGCTGCTTGGATATCTACAGCCTACATAACTAGAATTTTAAACAAAATGGATCCTAGTAGAATGCTCTATGTGTCCTTCTTTTGGAGCAGTCTTTATGTTGAGAGCATTTCTAAAGCTCTTTTCACACAGCAATCCCGGTAAATTACAGTAAAATTACCAGAATGACTTGTCGTACTGGTAAATACATAAATATGCTGTTCACACAAGCAACGGCATTCTGGCTTTTTACCGGTACAACGTAATGTTACAACGTCCCTTATTGATAAATTGCCGGAACCGATTTACCGGTATTTTTGTTCACACATGATCTCTTACCGGTAAATTACCAGTAAAGACTATATGTGTGAAAGGGGCTTATGATGCCTTAAAATGCCTTAATATCTTGGTAGTCAGTTCATTCAGTTTAAGAACAAGTGTAGATGAAGCTTGGTGTGTTGCTAGTATTTTTAAAATACCTCAGAGTTTTCTTTCTACAAATGTGTAAGCCCTCAGAACCTTTTCTTTTATTTGTAATTAATTTCTTTTAGGTTCTGTGACGTGGAGTTTCACGGCCCTCTGTCGGTACAGGAGGACTGGATCAGGCACCTGCAGCAGCACATCCTTAATCTTAACTACAATAAGACTGCATCACCCGCAAACAACACTCCTGCCCAAATTGACACTCCTGCTCCAAACCCCACAGTTTCAGCTGCTACCTCCACAACCAGCTGCTCCACTACAACCACAGCTCCTGCCGCGACCCCGTCCACACCCTCCCCGATACCCACAACCACGCCCACTTCAGCCTCCACACCTACACCCACTCTCAACCAAGCCTCCGTGGGACGTCCGGCCACAGTAGAACCAGTTCCTTCGCCTGCAAATTAGACCATGTGTCCCTCCTACATATTTATGGGATGCCATCATCTTCACTAGTTATATCCCTAATTTGTTCTTTTCGGTTTCTGTATTACTCATCTTTAAATATTTCTATCTCTGATCAAAGAGAGATTTTTCGAAAATTCTCAGCTAGCGACCTACTTACCCTGACCTACATCACAAGCATCTGCTATGATTCAGGCGTGAGGTAGGTGTGTTGCCATGACAGTTCTCATCTCCCTTTTGGCTCAAAAGGATTGATCATTATTTATGAACAAACAAAAAAAAATCGCAGTATAATGCATTATTTTTATGCATTTACGTTTTGCATATGTTTTGAAAAGAAGGAAGAGTATATGGTGAGTTCACTTCAGTAAGCTACCTGGCCCTTATGCCCAATGCCTAATGTTTAGCCGCTTTTCCACCGAAATTACCTGGAACAATTTGTCCCAGGAACTTTTTTCCCCCAGACCTGTTGCTGTCTGCATTTTCTTTATGATCTAAAGTACAGTGAAGATTAGACAAATTAGTCCATTGATGTAGGACTGCGCGTAACTTTCCAGTTCCCACTGGATTTCGCCTTCTGCTTATAAGCTCAATAAAGCCTGAACCTTGTCGTCGGTCCATCGGTCGTATTTTTTAAATCTATAGTTGATTAGAATAGCAAACATCTCTTACTGCATGCACCGCAACAGACTTTTAAAAATGGTGGTTGAAATAAAATGCTGCGTGGAGTCAACCAATCAAAATGCAGCGTGAACTCAACCGATCAGCATGTTCAGTGCCCAACTCCCACCTTCGAAAGTTCCTGAACTTTGAAAAAGTACTACCTCGTGAGCAGGGACTTTCTGAGGGGGAAATTTTTACCTGGAACTTCATTTAGACCCTAGTTCCTGAGGTCGAAACACACCGAGTACCACCCCTAAGTCCCTAGTTCCTGGGGAAAGTTCCTGTGGTGGAAACGCAGCTTTTGTTGTTCAAGGGGAACTCTTAAGACTACAGCGAAAACCGTTTAGCTTGAAAAATCGGCGACAAATCAGAATTACAATCAAAAAGGCACAGACATAAAACTATAAAGCACTTAAAAGGCCTTGACACTTTGAAACAAAGCTTTTCTGTTTCTAGCATTTGCAAGTTCACAGTTTGTAGCTGTTTTAACTGTGATAACGGAGTACAAGCTTGCACTGCCATGCAGTTATAAAAAGATGCGAGATGTTCGTTTTAAGCAGACATAGATGGGTTCATGTCAAATCGAGACATGCTTTTCCTTTTCTGTTAATGATCCCTCAGAAATCTTGATGTTGATATTCTCAGTTGAATTTTGCCACTTAGAGATGATGAAATTTGTCTGGAACCATTTGCTGCTAAATATTTAAATAAGCTAAGCACACTTAGTTAAATGCATTGTTTTAGCACGTCCAACACTTGTACAAAATAAGCATGAAAAATTCCGTCATGCCTTCCAGTTGTATTTGAACATACGTATTTATGCCTTTGTTGCTCTTTCGTACGACACATTATTTTGTAGCACGTTTGCACAAGCTTATGCGATGCTTTGCATAATGCTTCGATAAATTTAATCCTAGATCGCTTCATTTTCTCAGCAGCTTAATTCTGTGCTTGACACAATGTAAACTCCAAATGAAACCGTTAACGCAGCTGTCTAAAAGATATCTGGTTGCTTTTTAAATGATAATGAAGCTTTCTGAGAAATTGCCTTGGAACAAGTTGATGAACTGAAGTATTTTAGTCTTAAAAAAGTAACTTTTTTTCCAGATTTCAAGAGATCCCAAATTTATGGCTCTTTTGAATGTTGAACGAATTGAACTATTTGGCTACACTACATTGAATGTTTTACATGAGTAAAAAGTCGATGCACTTTTATCTGCAACGAATTAGGGAGTTTAAACTCTTGTGTGTGTGTGTGTGTGTGTATATATATATATATATATATATATATATATATATATATATATATATATATATATATATAATATTGTTTTTCTTAGCATAAAATGCTAAATGCCTGTGTATGATGCTTTTTCTTAAGAAGTTTTTCCCTGTACCAATCTGAAGGCGTTTTCACAGAAACAAAAGCAAGAAAAGGATTTCAAGAACTGTATAAATTTGCCAGTGACAGAATGTGCCAAAGACAATGTCACACATGTTTTGGTAGCTTTAGCTTTAAGTCCCTGTTCTGTTTTGTCTTTGAGCAGTAGACGGTGGCAGCAGATTTGCTGCTGTAGCTTTGCTTTAAAATAAATAGAAATTGACAATTTAGTATACTTTACAATGTGAGTATACTATACAAGTTCACCATACTCGTGGTGCCTGATTCATCCAAGAATTGACTGTCGATTTTTACTGCAAATACAGTGACTGCCTCCCAAACATACGAGTGCTTTTGGTTATGTTTCCATATCTACACAGGGAAGCAATAACAAACTGGTCCATTACGGATGTTTGTTGCAGCTTTCACGATTTAACTCTGACTGTTAGGTTTTAAGTATTCCAAAAGGGAATATTATTGATATATCTTACCTAACACATGTATAGACAAGAAGAAGATATTAACATTTTAACACTTCAAATGTGATCTTTGTGAATTTATTGTATTTTTTAATGAGATGTGCATTCCTTTACTTGCAGTTACATACCAGTGGAATAGATCAGTGTTTTATTTTTTATTCTGTCAGTTTCTCTTTTAAGTACATTGGTGCTCATGCGAAACGAGTGGATGTGAATGGATTTTTAATTGAAGATTGTTTCAAAGGGAGATTGTCAAGTCCTTGTGCAAGGACTCTAAAAACGTGTCTTAAATGCAACTGCTATACATGTTATGTTATTGGTTAGTTGGGTCATTTTGTGACTGTTGCCCAGTTGGCATGTGCTTCACAGCTGATGGTGTAAGATCTCTTAAAGATCTTCTCAGCTGGTTTAGACTGCAGTCTCTGTACAAGTATCTGTGTTGTATGAGAGAGAGAGAGGAAAACATGACTTTTTGTGGCTGAAAGAGAGAAATGCCATGGAAGTGTTGACCAGAGAAAGATTCATGTGAATCTGCTCTTGAATGAAAATCATTAAATGTGATCTAAAATCTCAGCAAGTTGTGCACTCGTCATTTTTGATTCATAACTTTTGATTCATTCATTTTTGATTCATAACTTTTGATTCATAACAGGATAATCAACAACACCCTGATTTTATTGGATGGATTTTGCACAAGTCTTATCAGGGCTGGGATTTGTAAACAGTACGATAACAAAACAAGCTAGTAAATGGTTAAAGTGGATGTGATGGGAACGTAGTGATAAGCTTCCTGAACTGCTGTTCTAAAGCTGTAAAACGCATGCCGCTTTCCATTAATAGGCCACAAATCACGTTATGTAACAAAGTTTTGGCATGAAAATCAGCAACATTGTATCCAGGCCAAAACTGAAATGGTCGTTTGTTCTGTAGGGCTGGGAGTCATTTTTGATTCCAAAAAGAATTGATTCAGAGGCAACTGACCATATGCACGGAGCGTTCTTTAGAACTTCCGCAATAATATAAGCCAGCTGGAAAACTTCCGGTGAAATGTCACTTGCTGGTGTGTTGAGCATCAATAATGTAATACTTCGTTTATAATCAAAATATAGTCACTTAAATAGTCAGGCATAGTATTAATTTTGTTTTTCAAACGTAAGACGACATAAAAAAATTAATAAATAAATTAAACTGAAATTAAAATTATCGGTTAAACCATCAGTTTTCACACTTTCGTGTGGAAAAAAGCATCAAAATTAAATATTTATTGTGCACTTTAGTTAGATAAATTGAATAAAATGTGTTTTCACAAGTGTGCTGAAATCACTGATCTTGCGCTGCACTGACTGACAGCTGCTGTAATTACAAAGGGAAAGCGCGGTGCTCGCATTCTGTGTCATTCATTCACAAGAAAAGTTATTGTTTTTCATGAGATTTTGTGAGTAATTCACAATTGACAAAATGTATTTTTAAACCTAGTTATTTTATAATGTTTAATATTTATTTAAAAGCGAAACTGAGTGAAAAACTATTACAGGAAATGGCTGATATATGCGCAAATAAATGCTACTCTGCTGGTTATAATGGTAATTAATGTCTTTTTTATTTTTAAATAAGTGTTTTCTATCAAATGTTGGATTTCCTACATTTTGAATCGTTCAATCTCAGAAGGATGAACAAATAATGTTTGTGGTCATCACATTAAAAATAACATTTGATGTTCTGGAAAAAAATGTGTGTATATGTGTCTAATTACAGACACAGCATTTCTTAAACGGTCCCAATAGCTTCATCTTTATTGCAATCAATAAAACTGGTTTATTGGCAAATTGGGTAAATGTGATAACTGCATTAGAATATGAATACAACATTAAAAATGTCGATGTACAGAATTATCAGATAATAGTTCACTGGAAATGCCCAAGCTGGCTTAACGACAACCAGGAAGTAGCCGTGCATACACCGCGTTCCAAATTATTATGCAAATGATATCTTTCTCTAATTTTCATAATTAGTCAATGCAAATGACAGTCAGTATAATTTTCAAGTCATCAACCATTAGGGTATATTTCGAATTTTATTTAACAAACTTCCTAATGATAACAGTATTTATTTCAAAAATAAAAAACTGAAAATGCACTGTTCCAAATTATTATGCACAACAGAGTTAAAACATTTTATAGGTTGAGAACTGAAAACGGGCATTTGCTGAATTTGCACCATTAGGTGGTCATATTTACTGAAATCAAAAGCTATTTCAATCAAAAACATCCTAACAGGGCAAGTTACATAGGACCCCTTCTTTGATATCACCTTCACAATTCTTTCATCCATTGAACTTGTGAGTTTTTGAAGAGTTTCTGCTTGAATTTGTTTGCAGGATGTCAGAATAGCCTCCCACCCTCATAGATCTTTTGCTTGAGGATGCTCCAAAGGTTCTCAATAGGGTTGAGGTCAGGAGAGAATGGTGAGTTTCTCATCTTTTATGCCCATAGCAGCCAATGACACAGAGGTATTCTTTGCAGCATGAGATGGTGCATTGTCATGCATGAAGATGATTTTGCTACGGAATGCACGGTTCTTCTTTTTGTACCATGGAAGAAAGTGGTCGGTCAGAAACTCTACATACTTTGCCAAGGTCATTTTCAAACCTTCAGAGTCCCTAAAGGGGCCTACTAGCTCTCTCCCCATGATTCCGCCCAAAACAGGACTCCGCCACCTCCTTGTTGACATCGCAGCCTTGTTGGGACATGGTGGCCATCCACCATCCATCTGGACCATCCAGGGTTGCACAACACTCATCAGTAAACAAGACTGTTTGAAAATTAGTCTTCATGTATGTCTGGGCCCACTGCAACCGTTTCTGCTTGTGAGCATTGGTTAGGGGTGGCTGAATAGTAGGTTTATGCACAACTGCAAGCCTCTGGAGGATCCTACACCTTGAGGTTCACGGGACTCCAGAGGCACCAACAGCTTCAAATACCTGTTTGCTGCTTTGTAATGGCATTTTAGCAGCTGCTCTCTTAATCCGATGAATTTGTCTGGCAGAAACCTTCCTCACTCTGCCTTTATCTGCACGAACCCGTCTGTGCTCTGAATCAGCCACAAATCTCTTCACAGTGCTTAAGTTTTTGTGAAATATCTAATGTTTTCATACCTTGTCCAAGGCATTGCACTTTTTGATGCTTTTCGGCAATAGAGAGAATCTTTTTTTTTCCCATATTGCTTGAAACTTGTGGCCTGCTTAATAATGTAGAACGTCCTTCTTAAGTACTTTTCGTTTAATTGGGCTCATCTGGCAAACTAATTATCACAGGTGTCTGAGATTCATTTCAGTGATCCAAAGAGCCCTGAGACACAATACCATCCTTAATTGAAAAACAAAAAATTTAAAGTTTATGACACTTACATCCAATTTGCATATTAATTTGGAACAGTATTTATTTATGTCTCTGCAATTGAGAGTCTATTCCAAAAATTCCAGAGCCCTATTGGTTTGTCCAGCCTCTCGACTGCATCCAGCAATTAAAACATACAGCATCATAATATGGACATAATCTGTTTTAATATTTATTTCGTTGTAGTAAAAAAAAAAGGTTGTAGAAGAAACCCAAGACCCTTTGGACCCTTTCTACAGACAAATAATCTCATTACATTTTCTCTGTTTTTGCACAAACTGTAGGGTTGATGCTGTTCATCAAGCTAAACCTTTTAACAGTATTACCCAAGTTAAAAGACATTATGGAAATGATTAAACTTTTGTTCTCAAATTAGTAGGTTTGTCAAATATATTAATATTATTTGGTCTCAAATAGCTAGGCTCTACTGTGTCACAGGTTAATTTAAGCTAAACCTATATCTTGTTATTCTGGTGTTTTGTTTTTGTTTTAGTTTGGTTTGGTTTCATTTCATACATTTTTTCTTATTCGATGTTAAAACACAAAATCACACAAATCAGAATTTTAAACATTTAGACATGTTCTCAAATCCTATAAAATAAATGTAAAAGTATGTTTAGTTTGACCTCCCGAAATAGATATATATAATTTTTATTTATTTATTTTAAGTTTTAGACTTGTCAAGTGTCTTACCAGACGAGGGCGCTATTGACCCACTAAGCAAAACACATGTTTGAAACTGTTACCAACCCGTACAATCACAAACACTAGAGAAATTAGCTTGGATAGCCGTAAAGTTAGTGTATAAAGCAGGACTGTTTTGTGGATATTTATATTTTTTGTAAGCTTATTACTATAGCTTCCCTCCATAGTTGGATGCACACAGGCTTTTGATGGCAGGATGTGAGGGAAGCAATCCATGTTAGAACTGATAACCAATTCCAGTGGACCTTCTCATTGGATAAAGATATATTTGAGCACACGCTATTTTAAGCAGATCTGATTAGCATGCCTTCATGTCCAGAAATACTTTTAGTGTGACTGAGGTGCATGAGGATGATGTTGGATAGTAATTTTCTTACAGACTACCATAGTCCATGTACTTCTTTTCGGTTTGTCCGTATCAAAGCATGAGAGAGTTTATTGTTGTACTCTAAATGTGAGCTGTCTGATATATTATAATCAGTGGATGTAATCATTTTTAAGTTGTGAATAATCTCGGGTCATTTGAACAGAAGGAAGATCTTATTGGGTGACGCAGACATTTCCCAGCAACCTCGGTGTGAAATAGAAAGATAGATGAGTTACTTGTGTGTATATGTCAAACTAAAACAAACAGCTAGGACATGACTGCAACCGTAACAGCCTAACAATGCCAGATCCAGAGCAAAGGGGCGGGAAGACGTGCAGAGAGGCTATCGGAGATCTGTGGCTGACAGGATGAGGAAATAGCTTAAACATAAACTATACGGACACAGCTGTGTCTCTTTTAAGTACAAAAAAATACCAGTCCTGTGTCTCACATCAAGCGGAAAGAATCAAAGTCAAGGCTATAGTCAAAGACGTTGTAAGGAACAATGCACCACAAGGCCTGTTCGTGTCCATTTTATTCACTGCTTCTGCGAGTTATGAACATTTAAAATCAAAAATGACACCCGGTAATATTATTTAATGGGCCTGAGCTAACAAAGTACATTTGTATTTCATTTGTTGTGTAGATGCAATTTCTGAAATCAAACACTTTTACACAATATTTGCTCAAAATGTTGACAACAGAAAATAATTATTAAGTTTGGTGGTAGATTCTGTGATTGATACAAGGAGCAACTAACACTTGTCTTGCTAATAAATTGGTTTACCAACTGATTATCAAACCTTCTAGCAACCTTTTGAACTTTAGAAAACCGTCATTTGTACTATTTATTTTGTATATTAGGTGTGTGTATAATATAATTTGAGATCACAAAAAGTACATTTACATGAAAAGTTGAGTTTTACAAGTTGTTGTTCGATAATCATGTTATTAGACTGAAGTATTAAAGATTTAAATGCCGATTTAGGCTGATTTAAATGCTTATTGAGATTACTTTAGTACAGCTTTACATTAGTTTTTAATGGTTCATTTTAGCTGTCCAGTTTTACTTTACTAAAATGTACCGACTCGTCTAGCTTGCTGATTTCATGTCATTAGATGTCTTATGAAACAGTGGTCTGGCATACAAATGTATCAAAGGGTTTTACACAAGTCAAATGTGCCACAAGACTTTCACAGAACATTGACTCAGTCATAAAGCTTTTGCAGCGTGTTTGGCAAAGTGTCCAGGCTGCATATGTTTCGGTCTATTCTTAGGAATTTGTATGACCACACAATCCCAAAACCATGAATTATTTGAACATCAGGGGCCAGTTGTTCAAATGTTATCTGATCAGATTGGATTCAAATCTTAAAAATGTGTTGTTCAAAAGGAATTCTGAAATCAGATTATACAATCTTGGTTTTGGTCAAATCATCGTCACTTTTTAGTAAGATTGGGATACCTTTGATCCAAAAAATATGGATTGTACTGATCCCATCAGAAGGGTGGATTTCAGGAACAAAAATGTAATAAAACTTTAAAACTGGTCAAAAAATACAACATTTTTATCATGTAATATACATACACACACACATTTTTTATTTTTGCTCTTGATTAGTTTAACTGTTAAAGTAAAAATTAGAAGAAGACATTAGGGGCCAGTTGTTCAAAAAGTTTAATCTGGATCAGAATGATCTGGATTTGGAAATCCCATATTTTGCTATCCAGGATCAGGTAATCCATCTTACTTTTGTGCTGGTTTTTCAAAGCAAAATTGGATTGGATCACCCTGATCCAGATACACATTTTTTCAGATTACCAAATATGGATCAGTAGTGCTCTACGGAGCCCTTAAAGGGACATAGTGATAGAAAGAATATGAGATGGGGAAAAAAAAACAACATTTCAAATCTTCTGCGTTCTTTCAGAAAAGTTCAGCATAGCGTTCACCTGAAAAACTTTGCGTTCACGCGCAAAACTTTTGACTGGTTCATCTCTTACGATTGTGCCAATGTAGTTTACAAACAATGATTAAAAGAACACTTTAAATTAAATATATATATATTTTTTTGATATTTACAATTAATTACTCACCCTCATGTTGTTCCACACCTGTAAGACCTTCGTTCAACAAATTAAGATATTTTTCATAAAATCCAATGTCTCAGTGAGGCCTGCATTGACAGCAAGATCATTAACGTATTTAAAACAGTTCATGTGACTACAGTGGTTCAACCTTAATGTTATGAAGCGATGAGAATACTTTTTGTGCGCCAAAAAAAACCAAAATAACTACTTTATTCAACAATATGTAGTGATTGGCGATTTCAAAACACTGCTTCATGAAGCTTCGAATCTTTATGAATCTTTTGTATCGAATCAGTGGTTCAGAGCGTGAATCAAACTGCCAAAGTCACGTGAACCATTGAAATTTCAAAACACTTACGATGTCACAAAGCCTCGTTTACCGAAATCATGTGACTTTGGCGCTCCGAACCACTGATTCGAAAGAACTGATTCGTAAAGCTTCATGAAGCAGTGTTTTGAAATCGCCCATCACTAGATATTGTGGAATAAAGTCGCTATTTTGGTTTTTTGCCGCACAAAAAGTATTCTCGTCGCTTTATAATATTAAAGTTGAATATTTGAAAGAGGTTTTGGTGCCATAAAATAATCCCCAAACAGCTGTAAATATCAAACAAAAATATTATATTTGATTTATCACTGTTTGTAAACTAAATTGGCACAATCATAAGAGATGAACCAGTCAAAAGTTCTTTGCGAACAAACTCAAAGTTTCTTGGGTGAGCGCTATGTGGAACTTTTCTGAGAGAACACAAGAGCATTGAAATGTTTTTTTCCCCCCTCATCTCATATTGCTTCTATCACCATGTCCCTTTAGGGGCTCCATATAACACTACTTATCCATATTTGGAAATCTGAAAAAGTGTGTATCTGGATCAGGGTGATCCAATCCAATTTTGCTTTGAAAAACAAGCACAAAAGTAAGATTGATTACCTGGATAGCAAAACATGGGATTTCCAAATTCAGTGGCCTGCTGCACAAAGCCGGTTTCAGTTTCTACCGGTAAGTTCATGATTAGTTTGAGCAAACTCTGTTTTTTCGGGCTTATGAAGGTGGATTAGTTTTTAGCGGGGTTCATTGCTGTGGTAACTTAAGCTACACGGCTAACCTGCCCCGGAGCATGTTTTATTCTGGGTTAGAGATCACAAACCCAAACTCGACCAATCAGCTGTGAGTAAAGTGACACGTATCTGATGCAATAAAGCCACTCCCCCTGTATCTCTCGCTCCAAATTAAATCAGTTTATAGTGAAAACATTTTAGAGACAAAATTGCTCAACATTTGCTGTTAATTATTCATTATATTTATATTAAATAAATTAAAATTAATAATTCATGACATATTCATATAACAAGGCCTATTATATTAATTGACAATATTAAACTTTGCTTTTAAATTAAAATAAATATAATACATGCATAATATATAAAGGTTTTAAACAGATTAAGCTTACATGTGTTCTTTTGAGCTCTTTGTGAAACTATATTAATTATTTGGTCTATTTGTTTGATTCACATGCATTGATATATGTAAATGTAAATGCGTTTAATTTCATATTTTTCATAACGATCTCTTATCTTCGGAGGAGACATGAATTGCGCGGCTCTCTCGCGAGAAGTGAATCAAACTGACGTTCTCCTTGTTCCGTGTGATTGGCTGTTTCCCGCACGCATCACACTTTCAGGTGCACGCGCTTTGCAAACTCTGGATTAAACCTGAGTTGACAGAGAAAATTTATACCGAGCGTTGTGCAACTGTTGATCCTGATCTAATGGATTTATCTGGATTTGTCAACTCCAAACCTACTCTGAAACTCTTTGTAAGCATGTTGTTGTCACGCTGGTTGTGTATAAATACGAGAACAAGACGAAGAAGATCAGACCACAGGTTATTTTAATCCAACACCGATTGGCAGGTACACAACTCAAACATAAAGACGAGATCCGACAAACACAGAACAGAACAAGCAGATTATATAAGGGAGCTAATGAGGGAGAACGTAATCAGGGAGAACTGAAACAGGTGTGAATAGTTAACAAATCACGATACACATAATGAGGGCAAATGAACAGAACAAGACATGACAGAACATGACAGACAGACAGACAGACAGAAGTGCAAACATAACAAAAGTCAATAGGCGTGACAGTTGTGTCACTTGTTTTATTTGTGATAACACAATGAAACGTGCCAAATTGTGCAGACGTAATTTTTGGCAGGCTGTCATACAAAGAATTTATGAACACATGCAAAAACAAGAAAGAACCAACGAAATATGAATATTTTTGTATAGTAAAATAAAACTTGTAGCTGTAATTAGCCTTTTTTTTTTTTTTTGCCAAATAATTGATTACAAACCTTTACCAAGTTTAGTGTTTTGATCTCCCTTCATTGTTTTGGGGAATATTAAACCTCCTGTTATTGGAAATTGAGGGTCAAATTGACCCCAAAGCAACTTTGACATCTGACATGAAAAAATATGCTAATTGTATTTATTAGAAGAAATCATAAACATGCACATCTTGTGTTACAGAGTTTTCAAAATGCCTGTACACATTTGTACCCAATCGGTGATGTCTGGGGGCATTTTGACCGCACACAAAATTGCTAAAATGAAACATAACAGGAGGGTTAATTATATTTCAGCTTAACTTAGTGGCAAACAATGTATTTATCTTTTTTCAAATGAATCTAGATAAAATCTGTCAATATAAAATATAAAGTCTATATTTATATTTTCTTTATAGTTAGAGATGAGTGTCTGTGTCTGAGGACTGGATGATTTTCTGTAATAACCCATCATGCATTCTCTAGAGGCAGCAGGCCGTGTTTCTCTCGATCTTTGTTTAATCCCCAACATTTTTCTGCATCAGATCCTGGCAGCAGAACAGAGGTCTCTGGAGATCTTGCTCAGCTGCTAGTGAGACATGGAGAGATTCTAGACATTTTGAAAGATGAGGCTTGCATTGATCAACCAGATTGTCCATCCGTGCCTCACATTTGAACCGTCCTATTAAGATTGAGCTGTTGTTCTGCATGCAGACGTACATTACCGTCAATTTCAGATTGTTTTTGTCTGCAGATCTGATTTAGATGTTAGTACTGGGCGTTCAGAATTTTATTGTTCTGTGTAAGATGAATCTCTGATGGTTCATATCTACACGTTTAGTTTGAGTCTTATAAGTACTATGAGATTTAAAACATAACAATCGCCTTTCAAGCTGTATTTAATGTAATGTTTTTGTCACTCTTTATTATAGTGCTGTTTTTAACTTATGTAAATACATTACCATTCAAAAGTTTGTCTTTTGTTTTCACTTTTTTTTTTTTTTTTAGTGAGCTTAGCTTACTTTATTCTGGAGATATACATCCAAATAATTTGACTTTAAAGGATTCAAAATCATAGCTTAAAATGTATTCAAATGTAACGAATTTATGTATTTAATCAATTAGCTCAAATCATGGGTGAAATATATCTATATTTAAGTCATAACGCGTTATGATTAATTATAATATAGATCGACCCAAGAGGGAATTATGCACATATATTGTAAATTAATTACAACGGATTATAATCAATTACATATATGATTAGTTCTAGTTCAATAGTGGTTCGAGAAAGACTATCCTAGTTTGTCCAGCAAACCATCAGTTTTCTCATAAACTATTTATAAAAGGAAGTTGGTCTCTGGCCATGAGGAAAACTTCCTATTATAGCATTAAAGCTTAAGCAGTTTTGTAGAAGCAAACGTAGAAGTGACTTGGTTTGTTGAATGAGCAACAGAGACAATCGAGCATGAATATAATGCATTTAATATACAAAACTACGAATACATGGGCTATACGGCTAAATATGCACAAAGAATACACATATATACAAAAGCAAAAGTAAAGGCAGGAAAACAGGTGATCAAAGAAAACGGCAAATTAGAAACAGTTAAACCTTTGAGAGCCAGCAAGGAAACTCACAATGAGCTTTACAATGAGACCAAACTTAATAAAAGTGAGAGATACAGTTTATACTTGAATATACCGTTTAGAGTAAAACTAACACCGCTACAGTCATAACTAATCTTATATAATATGGATACATGCACTTTCACTTGAATACAGCAACGGGTACACTTTGGCATAGTCATATTTTGAGGCTAAATGTAGATACAGTCTCCAAATGTGTGTTTGTGTCTCTGTATGTGTGTGTGTGATGTGTATTGGGTTTTCACAGTGTCTCGGATATGCCACATGGCCCTTAGCGCCATGTGGGGTGAAGCACGGATGACTCTTTAAAGTCCCCGGAGCTGGTGAGAAGGCCTCCTGCTTCTCTTCAGTGGAGGCAACAAAGATGCCAATAGGGTCATTTCATCTAGACCTGCCGGAGCCATGGTCTATGAGTTATCCGAAGGAGGTCAAACGTTAAAAGCTTTCTTTAATTTATAGTTGTGTTGATGATTTTGATCCACTGCAGACGCTACACAAATTAAATTAACTTTTAAATGAACCAAGGCTTAAAGCCTATGTGTTTCCTTAAAGTTGGTGTAAAAGTTAAATGCTTGAGTAAGAAGTTCATATGTTGCATATACGTTATTGTGGAAACAGGATGCAGGCGCCATCAACACACATTTGTCATTAATAATTCATAATAGCATTTCACCATCCATTTAACATATGCTAATGGAATCAAACCATTGTTTTGCTGTGATTGCGAGAGTGATGTTTATGTAAGACCACATTGACTTTACGGATCAGTGACTCATGCTCAAGTTCAACTATTGCAAAAGTTGTATTAAAAATAGAAACTTAAGTGTCTTTGGTGAACAAACACAGAGATTTCCTCTCTGCTACTGAACTGAATGTATGTCTTACTATAAGACTGTTAAATCCTGGCAATTTATTCCAGTTACCTCCTTTGACCTACAATACATTAACTTTGTTATACTTAGTTGACACTGATGCATTCATTTACAATCATTTTTCAAATCCCACCACTCAAACTTTTCCATAAATCAGCTTTTGTTGATGTCTTAGACCACAAAGTCCACATGGCAGCGTTTTTTCTCTCCAAAAGTCCCAAATCAATTGACATAAATTGTGGTCAAGAAGCCTTAATGATGAATTCTGGCATCTAAATATCGAATTGAAGTCAAGTGCCGGTCTTTTGTACAACAAAGTATATTCTGTGGCTGGTTCCAGTTTTCCGAGCTCTCATCCGTTACTCAGCAGCTGGAGGAGCGCCTCTTCCATGACTTCACATACAATAAACCCATCTGGTCAGCCTCTGTTTCTCTCTTTTCTATGTCCAGTGAGTTAACGCACGTTTGAAAATCCCGACTCTACATGATCTTGAGAGTTTTTTCTGTGTAGTTCAGTTTGACACAGGCTGATTTTGTTGACTGTTGTGTGTTTGTAGAGCCATTTTTAGCTTGGCATTTGTTCATTTCTTTCCAGAAAGGATGCAGGTTACTCCCTGGGAGTATGCTGTAGGAAAACACAGAGCGACAGCTCAATGACACTGTTGTTTTGCTTTGCGTATGTGCTTGTGTGTTTGTGGATAGATGTCATGAAAGGAAACTTGTGACATTTTGAACTTTTGAAGGTGTTGATGATGCCTATTTTGCTATATAGACTATTATGTCTATATAACTACTTCTAAAAGTCTATATACAAACATTTTTCTGAATCATGATGCACCATGGTGTTGAGTTTTTAACATGATGCTATATGATTGACAAGGTTTTTTTAAATAGGGAAATGCTTAAAGACCCCCTGTGGTGAAAATCAAGTTTTTAATCTTGTATATATGTCTGTGTGGTGTTTTTAATGTGCTTTAAGACAAACCATGTGCAAATTCATCAGTCAACACCATTGCTGAGTATTTTCTCTTTAAAACTGCAGTGAAAAAAAGACTCGCCGTTTGAAATCGTTGGTGTTTCTGACATCACAAACTACCTTGTAACCAATCAGGTCAACATGCCAGAGGGCTTTAGTGTATCATTAACAGCGAACTAACCGGGGAGTCTTGAGAGAAGCCAGGTTATCCCGGCTACAGTGCTCAACGCTGCCTTTAACAGTTTTCAGACAGTGTGTGAACACAAATAAGCATGGGACCGTTTGAAATCAGCTGTCAAATGTACCGAACTGAGTTCAAATATAGTCTTCGCTGTTAATGATATGCTTAGACCCAAGAAGCCAGGTTATCCCAGTATATTTTTTTGTTGATATGAAAAATCATGCAGATTTAGCAATATGGCGGGTGTATGATGTATATTACGACGTTATAATGAACTATATGCCTTTCTCCACTAACGTTTAAAGCATTTGTAAGAATACTGATTGTTAGTTGGCAGCTGTCTGACTCTTGAATGTGAACATGGTTTATGTAACATTAGCAACATATTATTAGCTGTTTGATAACATAGTCAAGGCTAATCATATTTATTACCATTATGTGCCTGATGTTGTAAAGAGCGATACCATTGTGCAGCGTTTACCTCAGTAAGTTGACCGAGTGGATCTCTGAGCTGGTGTGAGTGGGTGGAGGCGGGGCCAATTATCATATTCATAGATCCGTGTATATTAAATAAGGCAAGGGTGTAGAGTTACATTCAAGCTATTTTAAGGCATGTTTTTTTCCAACGGAAAAAAAACAAAAAAACAAAACTTTTAAATATGTCATTTGGTAATCATAGATGAGTTTTAAGGGATAAAATTATTGACTACAGGGGGACTTTAAGAAAAGTCTTTGGGATATGCTGGAGTGGACTTTACAGAGTGCTCAACTCTTGCATTGTCAACCAAAAATTGATGCACCTCTTGATGGAATTAACATCACAACATTTATTTCCATCAAGAGGTGCATCAGTTTTTGGTGAAGATATTGACAATGCAAGAGGTGAGCACTCTGTAAAGTCTCCTCCAGCACATCCCAAAGATATTCAATGAATTTAAGATCTGGACTCAGAGGTGCCAATTCATGAGTGAAAATGCTCCCTCCCAACCATTCTTTCACAATTTGAGTCTTGATGAATCTTGACATTGTCATTAGTGGGTCGATCATGAACGATTTGAATCTTTAATATGACTCGGGAGTGTCTCATAGATTGATTCGCTCATTTTGGGTCGACCGCGCATGCGCAACATTCTGTACAGGAAACAGAAATTATTAATTCACCTATTGAGTCTTCCTGAGTCATTCGTCCATCCCGTGACAGTCCCATAGAGGCTATGCTGTCAGTACCGGAAACAGAAATGATTCGTTCATCTCCAGTCTTTGGGTCCAAGTCGTTTGTTCTTTTGTCATGTGACGTGACAGCCGTATTGGATACAGAAATTAGTTGATAATTCCCAAACTTCCTTACAAACAAACGCATATTCCGTTTTTTTAACTCTTACAGGTACGTGATGCATTTTTGGTCTTAAGTTGTAGCTTTTTTATTTCTTACAGTTCATAAATTTGTGAATTTCTGTCATGAAGACTCAAGAGGTGAACTAATAATTTCTGTATCCGGTACCTACTACATAGCTTCAGCCTGGGCTGTCATGAGAAGCGTCTCGCTGCAGCCTGTGGTGGACATCCAACCCGGCCCACATCCAAGTCTGACGTCAGAAGCCAGGTCCAAAAGTAGAAAAATTGCATGTTGTTGGGTGTAATGCATTACTAAGTAATTAATTACTGTAAGTTTGCCTTGAAAAAGTAAAGTAAGGGATTACTCTTAATCTTTCTGTAATTTAATTACAGTTAATTCTGATGTAATTGCATTGAATACTGTATAGACTAACAATGTTATACATAATGCTGAAATGTAAAAATACTTTTGCAGTCATGCTTTCCCGAACATAGCCACCTTTCCTTAACCTTCCTGTCATGGTTATGCATCTGTTTCACAGCTGAATGGCCTTCAGGTTTGCACTCTTCAGTATAAGAGATGTGTTTTTTCCCCCAACAGTGTTATCGGAAAATGAATTCAAGATCAAACCTCTGCTTATTAACGCATTCCTGAAGACCACCAAGCTATGAAATGCATAAAATGGGAATAAAACTGTACTGTTACAGCTTAGGCTAACCATCCAGCTCTTGTTTCAACCAGGATTCCCTCTCAAGTGTTGTGCAATGGATATTTCCATGATAACTCATTGTAATATGAAGGTGGTGACTGTTTCTTGGTCACCAATGAGCATTTAAAGCTCAAACACCAAACTAGAATACAAACCAGAGTTATTCATAAACAGATATAATTTATAAAAGTTTTAAACAAAGAACAGGAGCACATCCAACGGTGCATTTATCAGTTTTATCATCTATTTCTTACTTTTATGCGTGCATAATTCTCTGTTAAGACTAACACCAGCACAAAGTCTTACTCATACCCTTACATAAAATTAGCTTTCACAATGTCCCAAAGATTCAAACAGTTATGATATAAATTGATGTACTCATGTTGTTCCAAACATGTATGATTACTAGGCACAGTCAAGCTCTACAAAGGACAAAAATATAAGTATTAAAATACTATAAAAGTATCAAATTAAAGTATATTTATATACATAGCGTATTACAGTATACTACAGCATAAGGGAAGCTTTTCAGTTAATAATACCACCATAAATTTAGCTCTGCTCCTCAAATAAATGATTCTGATTCAGAAGACTTGTAATATAGTGCATGAGTCATATGGACAATTGGACTTTGCTTTTTTGTAGTTTTTGGAGCTTGACAGCCCTTCTGCACTGTATTGTGTTGAAAAAAGCATCATGCTAAAATGTATTTTTGCCTTACACAGAAGAATTCAGAACAACAGGAGAGTGTGTAAATGATCACAGACTTGCCCAATATTTTAAAAGAAACTCAAAGTTTTAAACTTTCAAAGCACTCATTGGATAAATTTTAAGTCTCTTTGCTATAAAGCACAGCACGTTTTACTACAAGGGCCTTTGGGGTTAAATGTCTTGCTCATGGTGATAAAGGATGAAAGCCAAGGACAGAAATCCTTACAGAACAGACATTCTGCTTCCTGCATGGGACCTTAGAGACAAACTTTCCTTCCAAAATACACCAAACACAGCTGTGTTAGAAGAACAGCAGTATGATAGCCAAGAAGTAACAACATATCTGCAGATCTGGTAAAGGTAATCATTTAAATTATCCATTTAACTATCTATTAAATGAATTGTTCACCTAAGAATGAAAATTCTGTCATTATTGACTCACCCTCATGTCCTTCCAAACTAGTATTACTGTATAGCCATTTTTTTTAGCATTTATATTTAATACAGCTTCCATAATAGTATGGAATCAGTTTTGTGCCTAAAATATTTAAACGTAACTTTTCAAGAAACTGAAGCATAAATTAACAATTTTGTAAGCACATTTGTAAGTCAAAACATGCAGTGTATTAAAAACAAGTCAAACATTTTTGTTTGTTTGTTTTCAGTTTCAAAGACATTTTATTTAGTTTAAATATATATTTTCATTAGTTTCTCGAAAAGTTACATTCAATATTTTAGGCACAAATCTAATTCCATGTAGAAGTAGTACAACAGCTATATTCAAAGTTATATGATGGATCTAATGTGAAGAGCAGACCAAAATGTAAGTGCACAAATAGTATGAACTACTTTTATGACACTTTAAATTTGATTTAAATTTGTTCTTTTTTCTTACACTACTGTTCAAAGTTTGGGGTCAGTAAGGATTTTAAAAATTAATACTTTTATTCATGTATTAAATTGATCATATGTGACAGTAAAAACATGTTACAAAAGGTTTCTATTGCAAATAAATGTTGTTCTTTTAAAATTTGTCAAAGACTCCTTATCCCGTATTAGAATGATTTCTGAAGGATCATGTGGCACTGAAGACTGGAGTAATGATGCTGAAAATTCAGCTTTGATCACAGGAATAACTTACAATTTCAAATATATTATAATAGAAAATAGTTATTTTAAATTGTAATAAAATTTCACAATTTTGTTATTTTTAACAAAGAAATGCAGCTTTGGTGAGAAAATCTTAACTTTTGAATGGTAGTGTACATGTTTTTTTTTTTTTGGGTGATCTATTTTTTAGCCATTGAAAAACACATATTGGTCAGTATTAATCTGAATATTTGTGTAGACTTCAGTCCCTGTCAGTGTTGTTACGACTGTTGCCGTCTTCCTCCACTTCTCATGCTTGTTGTGTTTTCTACGTTCACACTCTTTCTCCAAGTCTTGCTAAGTGGGTTAGTGTTTATGTTGGCCATGAGCTACATTTCTGATGCCTTTAAGATAACAACAACATGATGGAAAGTGTGTTTTTCTGAGCAAAACACTTGTTTAGAGAAGATTTGCCAGTGTCTAAACAGATCTGACAAAGATTGAGCATCTCCACTTGAATTCAGCTTTGTAGCAAATACTCAAAGGACCATCCCTGTGGTTTTCTCTTTCTTAAGTCTTTTTTTATGTCAGTGTTTGTCAGTTTTATTTCCCCATCATGCCGTTTACTTTTCCTTCCTTCTCTAGGGTTTTGCAGCAAAATGTGATGACAGAGATCTGGTAGTTAAAAATGATTAAATAAGCAACAGCCTGTTTTGTGATGCATTTGTACACTCTTAGAAAAAAGATTCAATTTGGTTCTATATAGAAAATGATTGCATATACTTTCATGTTTAACAGGTTATTTACATTTTTTTTTTAGTGATAAAGTATGTTTACTAGCTGCTTAATTCACAAAATGTCATTAAAATTAAAAATGAATTGAAACTAAATCCATAAGATGATCCCATGATGGGAACCATTAAAAGGTTCTATAAATGAAGTGCCTGACAGAACCCTTTAAGGTTCCATATAGAACCTTTCCTTCTAAGAGTGAATGTGTCACACTGAATATGCATGTGTCAATCTGCCACATGTTTAGGTTCATTTAATATTTTCTTCCTTTATGACATCTGGCACACATTTGTGCCCTCAAAGTGGCATGTTTAACACAAAGCGTTTGCATCTACAAACACGCGTTTATTGGTATGGTTGTGTCTTTCTCAGTATTCTCTGGGGTGAGCGCATCGAGGTTGCGATTACTTTCTCGTAACTCTGATTCATAGTTTGGCCCTGATCTTGAGGGACATGGAAAGCTGCTTTCCTTGATAACCATTTTCCACCACTCTTTTTCATAAACCATTAGCTTCTTTTACATGCATGAAAAGCCTTTGCTTTATATTGTCAGTGGAATTTGCTTGTTTCCTTGGTTGACAGTCACAGTTATGCAGCTGTGTGTGGAGTAGGTTTGTTCTTCCAGCCAGATGTAAGTTTTTAATGTTAACTGTAACAACCTGGCTTATTAGGAATCTGACATTGACAAAATGCAGCAGTGGGAGAAGGACTGAGTTTTGTCTTGTTACTATCACCAATATGTAAAGTCAGAGAACTATGTGAATGTGGAATGTGCTGGAAGTTCCAGCTAAAAGTTCCAGTTTAAGGTGGAAGCAGTGGTTTTAGTTGGTCAAAACTGGGCTAAATTGGTCATTAGTTGGTCCCGTCTGGTCTAAACTGGTGATTAGTTGTTTCAAGCAGTTCCAAGATGATCCAAACTGGCTATTAGTTGGTCCAAACTAACAGAATTAGAAGGAAAACAAAGAAAGGTGACTCAGTGAGGTGTCAGATGTCTTGCTCCTATTAGTATTGATCAGTTTTCCACAGAGCTTTGCCATAAACTCCTCTACATTTAAAAAACATTTATAAAGACGTTACCAAGCCTTGCTCAGAGACCAATAAAATATTATTATTCATTTATTTATGTTCATTTTCCTTCTCTTGCCTTCTTTCTTTTTAATTTTAAGTGCTGGGTAGTAACTGATTAAATGTAATCGGGATTACATAACAGATTCCAAAAATGCAGTACTTGCAATTAGATTACATTACATTTTAAAATGCTCATAATTAGATTACAGTTACTTTTTTATGGATTGCATGATTACATATTATTCATACAATGGTAGTAAATTATTAAGAAATTATTGAATCTCCCTAATTCTTTTTTTTTACTCTTAAATTTTCCTTTCTAAAAATGTATTCATTTTAATTTGACATTTTTATGATTTAATTAATCATTAGCTTTTCATCAACTCACAATCCCCCAGCAGTTCTTTCATTAACTCCAGTTTGGGAAACTGTGGCATAATATAATTATATATATATATTTTTTTTACATTCTCATTATTGATACTTTCTAACAGCAGGGGGCTCCTCCGGGATATTCCCAAGAAACATGGGACTGAGAAGTTATCCTCCATCAGATAAGTTGTTGTTAATGATTTACTGAATCCTCTCTTGCCCTCTCGTTATTGCAGTAATGATAATTTATGTAAATGTATTTCGAAGATAAGAGATGAAGTAAAAAGTTTAGGATGAAATTTCTCACAAAATAAATAACTTCTGCATGCATTTACATTCATGTTTGATGTTTTGACAGTCGTGTTAGTGCCAAGCAGCTGGACAAATGTCAAGTCACTGACCTTCTGTTAAGTTCAATTTTAAAGGAAGTATTTAAGGCAATGCATGACCTTCTCCCCATATACTCCCACATTACGTCACACAGACCCTCACTCATGATTTTCTGAGAGCCCCTGCTGATGCTGGCTTAGACACTAATACCCTTTCTTCCTCTGCTTTTGCTGTTCAGCATCCTGTTTAATTGCCATCTGGGGCCGACGAAAATGAAGTGGCATATTTTATTTATAGTCTTGCTTTCTTCCTGGCTCTGATGGACAATCGATGTCGGAAATATTCATACAGTGCATTAGTAGGCTTTAGTGTCTCTTGTGTCGTCAGAAATATTCCGGTATCTGCTGACCTCCTCATCAAAACAATGTGGATTTAATTATGAAGTTAGTCAGAACAGGTATTTGGGGATGTGCAGATATATGATGATCAGTGTATTATTGGTATTTTAACTGTTCTGAAAAAGATGCTCCAGATTCCTTGCAAATGAGCCATGACCATGATTATACAGAGTTTATCTGTAAAGCTTTGATTTCAAAAAGGGAAAAACTACAGAAAAGAAGATAGAATCCACATGTGTGTATTTGGGTGAATTTCACCAAAACATGTCCAGGTCACATTTCGCCCAAAGATCAGAAGGAATTTGTATTGGTAATTGGAAAAATGGTATTTTTATTTTTAGGATGTTTGAAAATGTATTTATTTATTTATTTTAGAATTGTGGAATTATTTAAAAAAAAAAATTAAGTGCATTTTTCCAAATGTAACACATCAGGTAAATATTTTATTTATAAATGTTTTCTTTTTTTTTTTTTAACTTTTTTTGTCCACAATACAAAAAGGTAAAAAAAATCCTTTTCATGAAAAGATGGCATAGTGCAAAATATCTTCACCTTTCTTTTTTAATTATAGGGTATAATATGATCCAGACATGATCTTGGCCAGTTACTGTCACGATTCCCGATGTCTCTGTGTTCAAGGACTTTTATTTTGAAGTTCTTTTGTCTTGATGTTTCTGCTTTGAGTTCCTGTGATTTAGCTCCTGTTTCCATTGTCTTCTTGTTTATTTCCATGTGAAATAATCACCAACACCTGTTCTTCATGACTTTTGTCATCTTGTGTATTTAAACCCTCATCTGTTCATTGTTCTGTGTTAACGTTTCGTGCTGGTGTTTCTATGTATTTGATTCTGATGTTTATTAAAATTAAAATGTTTATAAAAATGTTTATTAAGATGATTTCATCATTCATCTGAGTCAAGAATCTTGTTTTGGATTTATCAAGCCAAGCCAGCATGTGACAGAACACAAGACCTTCAACAAAAGAAAGGTATGGAGTTTGTAATTGAAAGGAGCTGCACCAAGGAAAAATTATGCTCCATTTATCAGAAAGGGTGCCCAATGGGATATTTTATGATATTAAGTTCGTCATTTATAGCCATATTGTTTCCTAGGATGATGTAACACTTATGGAATATTTTTGGAGTGGCTTGGACTATGATTTTAGTTGGCTGAAGCCAGAGGGTGATTACAACAGGATCCTGGCACATTACTTGGACTTTCCTCTTCATTCACTGTGGGAACTGCAGATAAGGAATCCTGCAATCCAGCAGTAGACTCATCACGTCATGTCCGCCACGCCAGAGACTCGTCACATCATGGCGCCCACACCAGAGCCTCGTCACATCATGACCCTCACACCAGAGCCTCGTCACGTCATGGCCACCACGCCAGAGTCTCGTCACGTCATGACCCTCAGGCCAGAGCCTCGCCACGTCATGGCCACCACGCCAGAGTCTCGTCACGTCATGACCCTCAGGCCAGAGCCTCGTCACGTCATGGCCACCACGCCAGAGTCTCGTCACGTCATGGCCACCACGCCAGAGACTCGTCACGTCATAACCACCACACCAGAGCCTTGTCACATCATAACCACCACACCAGAGCCTCGTCATGTCATGGCCCCCACACCAGAGCCTTGTCACATCATAACCACCACACCAGAGCCTCGTCATGTCATGGCCCCCATGCCAGAGCCTCGTTACATCATAACCACCACGCCAGAGCCTCGTCATGTCATGGCCCCCACACCAGAGCCTCGTTACATCATAACCACCACACCAGAGCCTTGTCATGTCATGGCCACCACGGCAGAGCCTCGCCAGGTCTTGTCCCCCACGCCAGAGCCTCGTCACTTCAGTGCATTAGTAGACTTTAGTGTCTCTTGTGTTGTCAGAAATACTCCAGTATCTGCTGACCTTCTCATCAAAACAATATGGATTTAATTATGAAGCTAGTCAGAACAGGTATTTGAGAATGTGCAGATATATGATGATCAGTGTATTATTGGTAGCTTAACTGTTCTGAAAAATATGCTCCAGATTTCTTGCAAATGAGCCATGACCATGATTATACAGAGTTTATAATTGAAAAGAGCCGAACTGAGGAGAAATTATGCTCCATTTATCAGAAAGGGTGCCTGATGGAGTATTTAATGGAGAAGTTCCTTACTTATAGCTATATTTTTTCCTGGGATGATGTAACACTTATGGAATGTTTTTGGAGTGGCTTGGACTATGATTTTAGTCGGCTGAAGCCAGAGGGTGATTACAACAGGATCCTGGCACAGTACGTAGACTTTCCTCTTTAGTTACTGTGTGAACTGCAGACAAAGAATCCTGCAGTAGCCTCGTCATGTCATGGCAACCACGCCAGAGCCTCATCACGTAATGGCCCCCATGCCAGAGCCTTGTCATGTCATGGCCACCACGGCAGAGCCTTGCCAGATCTTGTCCCCCACGACAGAGCCTCGTCACTTCAGTGCATTAGGTGGCTTTAGTGTCTCTTGTGTCGTCTGAAATATTCCAGTATCTGCTGACCTTCTCATCAAAACAATACAGATTTAATTATGAAGCTATTCAGAACAGGTATTTGGGAATGTGCCGATATATGATGATCAGTGTATTATTAGTAGCTTAACTGTTCTGAAAAATATGCTCCAGATTCCTTGCAAATGAGCCATGACCATGATTATACAGAGTTTGTAATTGAAAGGAGCCGCACTGAGGAGAAATGATGCTCCATTTATGCCTGATGGAGTATTTAATGGAGGAGTTCCTTACTTATAGCCATATTGTTTCCTGGGATGATGTAACACTTATGGAATGTTTTTGGAGTGGCCTGGACTCTGATTTTAATCGGCTGAAACCAGAGGGTGATTACAACAGGATCCTGGCACAGTATGTAGACTTTCCTCTTCATTTACTGTGGGAACTGCAGACAAGGAATCCTACAATCCTGCAGTAGCCTTGTCACGTCATGGCGCTCATACCAGAGCCTCGTCACGTCATGGCCCACATGCCAGAGCTTCAACACGTCATGGCGCCCACGCCAGAGCCTCTTCACGTCATGCCGGCCATGCTGGAGCCTGGCCAGGCCTTGTCCCCCACACCAGAGCCTCGCCACATCATGGCCCCCACACCAAAGCCTCATCACGTCATGGCCCCCACGCCAGAGCCTCGGCCTCCACACCTCAAGTTTCCAACTGGTGTTCTCCATGCATTTCCTTGATCAGTCCTGGGACGAAGGAGACTGACCACTGGAGTGATGGATCCACAACTAAGGTCAGTGCAAGCAGCTAGCATGCCAAGTCCAGTGGTTTCAGTGCCCACGAGTTTGGTGGTCTCACAGCCAAGAAGGTTGAATATGAACTCTGGGAGATCCTGTAATAGTCACGGAAACCGATTTTGAACTCTCTGAGCTCCCTGTTACGGCCATCAATAATCTCTCTGTGGTCTGTTTCAGTGTTGTTATGGTGGTCTTCTGCTCCACCAAGGGGATCTTCTGCTATGCCGGGGTGGTCTTCTGCTCTGCCCTGGTGGTCTCCTGCACCTTCAACTCCACCTTGGTGGTCTTCAGCTCTGCCTGCTCTGCCTTGGAGGTCTCCTGATTCGCTGTTACAATTTCCTGTGTCTCTGTGTTGAAGGACTTTTATTTTGATGTTCTTTTGTCTTGATGTTTCTGGTTTGAGTTCCTGTGATTTAGTTCCTGTTTCCATTGTCATATTTTTCCATTGTCATTGTTTGTTTCCATTTCAACTAATCACCAACACCTGTCCTTCATTCAGCCTTTTGTCATCTTGTGTATTTAAACCCTCAGTCATCGTCTGTTCATTGTTTTGTGTTAACGTTTTGTGCTGGTGTTTCTATGTATTCTTCCTGATAGTTATTAAATGTGATTTCATCATTCATCTGCATCAAGCATCCTGTTTTGGGTTTGAGTCAGGCCAGCGTGTGACAGCTACACGTGTGTGTGTGTGTGTGTGTGTGTGTGTGTATACCTGTCTGTGTGAAAAGTGTTTGCTGTTGATGAACTCCATATACAGATACTTTTGAGTCACGGACACCTTCACACTTTCCATAATTCCTCCTACAAAACATTCAGTTCTGAGTTCCTCAACTAGCCACTATCAATCTAAAGCTCTTCTCATCCTATTGTGTGCATATTACAGGTTCATTGTCACACCAGTTCGTCCTGCAAATCCTCAAATGTCTGCATTAGTTGTATTAAGTGCAGAGGTCATTATATCAAGTGAATATCTGTTCCTCATCAAATATTGAATTGGTCACTTTAGATTACTGTTATAGATTAACCAGCATGTTTGAACTGGAAGCCAGTGACATAAATGTTATGTGGATAAGAAAAGTACAACAAATTCTACCATAATCTTTTTATAAATTCATTAATTTATCTTTTCATTAATTATATATACACTGTATATACACTAGTAATCTTTTCATTTATAAAATATTTTTCATATATATATATATATATATATACATACACTACCAGTTAAAAGTTTGGAAACATTACTATTTTTATTGTTTTTGAACGAAGTCTCTTATGCTCATTAAGGCTGCATTTATTTAATAATAAATACAGAAAAAACAATAATATTGTGAAATATTATTACAATTTAAAATTATGGTTTTCTATTTTAATATACTTTAAAATATAATTTATTTCTGTGATGCAAAGCTGAATTGTCAGCATCATTACTCCAGTCTTCAGTGTCACATGATCCTTCAGATATCATTGTAATATGCTGATTTATTATCAATGTTGGAAGCAGTTGTGCTGCTTAATATTATTTTATAACCTGTGATACTTTTTCAGGATTCTTTGATGAATAAAAAGTTAAAAAAAAATATCAGCATTTATTTAATATAGAAATCTTTTGTAACAATATACACTACCGTTCAAAAGTTTGGGGTCAGTAATTTTTTTTCTTTCTTTTTTTTGAAAGAAATTAATACTTTTATTCAGCACGGATGTGTTAAATTGATAAAAAGTATTAGTAAAGATTTATATTGTTAGAAAAGATTTATATTTTGAATAAATGCTGTTCTTTTTAACCTTTTATTCATCAATGAATCCTGAAAAAATATCACAGGTTCCAAAAAAATATTAAGCAACACAACTGTTTTCAACATTGATAATAACTGAGTATCAAATCATCATATTAGAATGATTTCTGAAGAATTATGTGACACTGAAGACTGGAGTAATGATGCTGAAAATTCAGCTTTGCATCACAGAAATAAATTATATTTTAAAGTATATTAAAATAGAAAACCATCATTTTAAATTGTAATAATATTTCACAAAATTATTGTTTTTTCTGCATTTATTATGAAATAAATGCAGCCGTAATGAGCATAAGAGACTTCGTTCAAAAACATTAAAAATAGTAATGTTTCCAAACTTTTGACTGGTAGTGTATATATTGCCAAAAGTTTTGGAACTTTCATGACTCTTAATCCGTAGGGTTTAATATGGAGTTGGCCCACCTTTTGCAGCTATAACAGCTTCAACTCTTCTGGGAAGGCTTTCCACATGGTTTAGGAGTGTGTTTATGGGAATTTAGGTCATGCAGTAATGTTGGACGAGAAGGCCTGGCTCGCAGTCTCTGCTCTAATTTATCCCAAAGGTGTTCTATCAGGTTGAGGTCAGGCCAGTCAAGTTCCTCCACACCAAACTCGCTCATCCGTGTCTTTATGGACCATGCTTTGTGCACTGGTGCGCAGTCATGTTGGAACAGGAAGGGGTCATCCCCAAACTGTTCCCACAAAGTTGGGAGCATGAAATTGTCCAAAATGTCTTGGTATGCTGAAGCATTAAGAGTTCCTTTCACTGGAACTAAGGGGCCAAGCCGAACCCCTGAAAAACAACCCCACACCATAATCCCCCCTCCACCAAACTTTACACTTGGCACAATGCAGTCAGGCAAGTTCCGTTCTCCTGGCAACCGCCAAACCCAGACTCGTCCATCGGATTACCAGACAGAGAAGCGTGATTTGTCACTCAGATTTTTAATGTTTTTAAAAGAAGTTTCGTCTGCTCACCAAGGCTGCATTTATTTAATTAAAAATACAGTAAAAACAAAAATATTGTGAAATCTTATTACAATTTAAAATAACTGTTTTCTGTTTGAATATATTTTATAAAGTAATTTATTCCTGTGATCAAAGCTGAATTTTCAGCATCATTACTCCAGTCTTCAGTGTCACATGATCCTTCAGAAATCATTCTGATATGCTGATCTGCTGCTCAAGAAACATTTATTGTGTACAATTGTACAAAATATTTGTGTACAATATTTTTTTTTCAGGATTCTTTGATGAATAGAAAGTTCGAAAGAACAGCATTTATCTGAAATATAATCTTTTGTAACATTATAAATGTCTTTACTGTCACTTTTGATCAATTTAATGCATCCTTGCTGAATAAAAGTATTAATTTCTTTAATTTCTTTTCAAAAAAATAAAAATACAACTTTTTACTGACCCCAAACTTTTGAACGGTAGTGTATAATGTTACAAAAGCTTTGTGTTTCAGATAAGTGCTGTTCTTTTGAGAAAAAAAAAAGTACACAACTGTTTTCAACATTGATAATAATTATAAATGTTTCTTGAGCAGCAGATCATCATATTAGAATGATTTCTGAAGGATCATGTGACACTGAAGACTGGAGTAATGATACTGAAAATTCAGCTTTGATCACAGGAATAAATTACTTTATAAAATATATTCAAAACAGACAATTAAGGCAGTTCTGAAGGCAAAAGTGGGGTTCAACCCGGTACAAGCAAGGTGTACCTAATAAAGTGGCGGGTGAGTATATTATATAATATAGAATATTATTTTTATTTTTGAACTTCATTTTGAACATTTCTCATGAAATTCCTCCAAAAATATATGATCTGAGTTGCTATCATAGTCATTGTATAGCTTTATTCTCTTTATGAAAGAGGTTGCTCTATCATATTGATGTTTAATTTGAAATCATCAGCAATAAAATGCTCCCCTGGTTAATTTAAACAGCCATAAACTAATAAAAGTTTTTGTTTCAGTCCTGATGTGATGTTTAAATATTCACTATAATTTGCTATGGGTAACTGGTATTTATAAGACTAGATTTGAGACACAATTTGAGAGTAGATTTCAGAGCTCTTTATGAGATCCAAATCTTCCTCAAAAAGCAGTTTAATGTTTGTAAAAGGAGTTTAATGTTTGTTTTATACCATGATGTGTCCTCTTTAAAGAGTATGTTCTCATGCAGATGACCTCTGGTTATGTTAGCAAGTCTTTATAGGTGAGAGATGGTGGAGATTATGAATATTAACACATCACTTAAATATAACCAGGGCTAATGCACCAGCCGCCACATTCTGAATGTCTGCTTCATGACCTTAAACAGGGAGGGATTGATTCAAACAAGAGGCCTAAAGGCTTGATTACAGTTTCAGTACCTAAAACGCTTTTTCTAAACACTGTATTTGTGGTGTTTATGCAGAGGTAGTGGAATAACATACCAGACTGACAGGCTAAATCGTACATCCATCTCCATCATACTCTATGCCCACCTCAGTCTTTCTCTTCAAGTGCACTCTCACAGCTTTCTGTCTCTATACAGCTGCCTTACACAATTTTTAAAATTTTTGTTAAAAAATAATTTTTAATCAATATTTTGTTTGTTGTCTTTTTTTCTGTGTAAAATCCCTTTTTATTCAATATTCTGTCCTCTTTGGTAAAAAAAATCTTTTTAATCAGTATTTCTATATCCTTTGTCTTTTTCTGTAAAAACGTTTTAAATAAGAATATTTGTTCCTTTTTGTCTTTTTTATATATATTTTTTTTTAATCAGTACTTTAATTTTTTTCTGTAAAAATCATTTAAAAAATCATTATATTGTCTGTCTTTTGTGTGAAAAAAATCCTTTTTTTTTAGTCTTTTATACCTTCTGTAAAAATCTTTTTAGTCAATTTTTGGTCTCTTATCTTTTTCTGTAAATATGTTTGCTTTTTGTCTTTTTTGTGAAAAATCTTTTAAATCAGTATTTTTCTTTTTTTCTTAATCATTATTAAAATGTCCTTTTCTATATTCTTTCTATAAATATCTTTTCTCGTGAAGGAAAAAAAAATATTTAGACATTCTTAAAAATTGATATTTTCTTGACAAACAAAATTGCACTAGATATATTAAAGGCAGGGTAGGCAATTACAGAGAGGCTAGCAATAGCAAGCTAGCTTTGAGATCCCACTCTTCCTTCAGAACCAAAGTCTCCAAAGCCACGCCTCCTTCAAAACACATGAACTCACACACCAGAATCTGCAAAGCGTTATGATAGACGGCGTTAAACTACCTCATTTCTCAAAGCACATAACTTTACAATAATAATAAATGTAAACAACTTACAGAGCTCTAATTGTACCACCTGACTGCTGCAGATTCAATTCGGTGTTTATAGTGTTGACACACAGAAACACATAAATCTGTGGGTCGAATGCAATGATTGGACAAACATTTTTTGGTCCTGATACTTCCACAGAATACACAGATATACAGTATGTACATGTTTTAATATTTAGACCACTTCTATTATTGATTGCTATCAGGATATGAAAAGAGTTTCAACCAGATTAACAAAAAGTGTTTATGGGAAAGAAAAAAACAATTGCCTACCTTTAACACTTCTTTTCAGCAATGTATAAGTGCAGGACCCCAGTTCACATTAGGCTTTGAGCATGCAAAATGACTTTGGATCCTGAAAACCATGGAGCCTTACATTTGCATGTTCTTTTAATTGAGCCAAGAGGTCAGTCTGTGAAATTTAGATCCTCTATAGAGCTGTAATGCCTTGATGTGAATTTGAAAGGTTAATTTGCCATGGCATGCCTTGGGAATTTTCTGTGGGTTTTGTAATGGGCTTTTTCAAATTACAAGTAAAATAAAGTCTTAAGTAAACATTAAATGAAGATAAGAAAAGTTGCTATAACAAGCTATAAACCATCCCAAACACCCTAGCATCACACTGCTGTATTTTTCTTCAGAAATTTTTTTTTTCCTTTTCTTTTTTTCCATTTTTGTTTCTCGTGTTGCTGGTGGGAATGATAAAAAGAAAAACTGCATAATTCACAAAAATAGCTCGATAAAGATAAGAAAATAGAACTATTTTATTTAACAAAATATAAACAAATAATAATAAAAATTTCTTCTGAAACTTTCAAAAATTTCCCTCCTGACAGACTGAAGTGACGCATCTTCTTCCCGGAGATAAAGCAGAAGATCAAAGACATAAATCCTACAGCGTTGCATAAGAACTAAGTCTCTCTGCTTCTAAATATATGGGGGTTTTTTTGGGAGACAGGTTAAATTTAAGAAATTCTCTTGGCTCAATTTATTGCTCTGGAGCATTAGAGGAACATTGAGTTCAAATAGCATATTAGGGAGAGTCATGTTGGTGTGCACCCTTGACATTACCTCTCAGACATCTCAAGGCTGTGGGGAACTGCTATATTAGGCTACAGGAAGTGTCTGCAGCTCTTGAAATGACGGTGCTTGATTCTGTAAGTGAATCATACTTTTCTATGAAACAGGCCTTCTTTCTGGCTTCTGGTGAAATACAGTGTAATCAGTGCAAACAGCAATCATTTGGGTTGTATGTTGCCAGCTGTGCGTGTGTGTGTCAGTGGTGTAGTCGGCGCCATACACACATATAAGCCAGTGATGTAGCCAGGGCCATAAGCTCATATACGCCAGTGGTGTAGTCGGGGCCATACGCACGTATAGCTATTGTAGCTATTGTTTCTATATGTGTAAGTTGCTATTTTTCATAACAAATGCTATATTAAAAAAAGGAAAATGTTATAGTTTGACTTCTTGGCACATTCAAGTAGAAAATGCTGTCAAACTGTTAAGCTTACGGGTGCTGAAATAATATAAAACATCATATAAACCATGATGCATTTTCTGACGGTTAGTATATCACAGTTTAATAATTTTATCTTCATTAAAATGATGAAAGTAAGCAACAGTCTCACGCAGAGAAAGGCATGTAGCGCAGGTTTCGTTTCGTTTAAAAACTGACGGAAAGAAGGAGAGGTTTTACAAGCAAGTGCTGAGGGAAATTATATGAATTAAAGTATAAATGAACTCTATGAATGTACCTCTGAAGGGAATTGACTGACTTGAGAAAACTTTTGATGGCATTTTCTTTTCATCTTCCCTCCATTTAATGCATAGTGTTTATAAGCAGCTTTGTTTACTGAGGTTACCGGGGAAACGGCTCTATTTCTGCTGTTCCATAAGCGTCACCTTCTGACAGAGAGTGGATTTAAATTAGCTTGGCTGCAGTTTTTGTTTGTTTGTGAAACTCAGACCACATTTTTATGCGCTGTTGTAAATTTTTTTACCTAATGTTTAAACCAAAACTACTCCCCTGAATAATTGGCTTTTGCTACTAATGTCAAAGCCAATTTTTAAAAAAAATTATTATCTGGGAATATTTATTTCATATTAAGTTATTATATTGGGGGGGGGGGGGGGGGGGGGGGTAATAATACACCACTTTTTTCTTTAGGAATACACCACTGGTGTGTGTGTGTGTGTGTGTGTGTGTTAGAAGTACAATTGTACTGACTTGGCCAAAATAGAAAACAAAGGGTCTTTAAGTTAATCAGAGAGTTTGTCTGTAATCTAAGAGATCTGAATAACTCTGCATTGGAAGTCAATCTCAAAACAGTTCTTTTAATCGTAATATTTCATTTTAATACACGTTATTTTCTCTTTTAAAATGTATTTTTAGGTTTTACATGCATGTATGCATCACCTACACAAGCATGCCTAGATCATAATGCATCTATATTTATATAGAGGGTAAATTCAGGTTGATTGGGACACATTTTCCAAGTCATCTCAATGGCAAAAAGTGTCCCAATCACCCTGAATTCACCCTATTTGATATATTTTATGTTTTCCATTTTGGATTTTTTTGTGTGCATTTATTGTTTTTATATCTCAAGCAGTGACAAAGTTTTCCATATATTCATCACTTTTTTCTTAAACATTTCTAAAACAACCCTCATGTCTTTCTGCACTGCTGAAGAAGCAAATATGTTATCCACACTGCTTTCGTGATTTCAGCTTTGCATGACATCATATTTGTCATGAACGCCTTCACTTTTTCTAAATTACCCATAAGCAATTGTCCTGTTAGCCTCCCAGCTAACAGGGAACGTTCTGGCAAGGTTCTCTCAAAGTTACGAACAAACATTCTTCCAGTAACGTTAATAGAATGTTCATTCAAAGTTATCTGCTCTTTAATAATGTTCTGTTTTACTGTGTAAATTTGTTTCATTTTTTTACAGTCATTTTTTAGAGTGTAGATAGTAGAGTTGGGGGACTCGGACTCAAGTCCAATTTTCAATGAACTCGGACTTGTCATGCACTCGGTTGAATTTGTACTCGGACTTGACTCGTACTTGGACATTTTGGACTCTGAAAATTTTCCCGAGTACAGTCGAGCTTGGACACTGAACCGAAGGACACAATATTATTCAAAAACGAAACTACTTGCATTATATTGTAGCAGCGTTGAGCATTGTAGCCAATCGCAAACATGTACGTTGAGTGCGTGAACGCACGCCATGTGGAGAATTCGATCAAACTGTGTTCAGAATAAGCACAAGCTTTAAACTTTAGTAAATCCCCTCATAATCAGCAAAGTCTATGCTAGAGGCTGTAAGAAATTGTAGTCTGCCTCGACCCAGATTCCACTCCAAAGTATATTTTAGAATGAGCTCATCCCCAAAA
Organism: Hypophthalmichthys molitrix; assembly: GCA_037950675.1. Classification (NCBI taxonomy): domain Eukaryota; kingdom Metazoa; phylum Chordata; class Actinopteri; order Cypriniformes; family Xenocyprididae; genus Hypophthalmichthys; species Hypophthalmichthys molitrix. The sequence goes on from CM075494.1 coordinate 38,781,193, forward strand.
TGGCTTAATTATCACAGAGAAGAAGAAAGTCAACTGGTATATTGTTTATGTACCATTTGGGATCACATCTGGAGCAAATGGTCATCAACTGTAGAATGGGAATGGGTGTGGGACACAGAGAACCATCTCAGACAATGAGGTGCCACAACTTCATTAACATACAGACCACAGCTGTTACAGCAGGAGCAATTTCATTTACATTAAGAGTGGTAAACTGTAAGAGCATAAAAGGATTGAGATTTGGATGTCCTGGGTTCATTCTGACGCCGGTGAACCCAAGGTGCTTCATGTACTTTGTGACTGCTATGCTGCAATAAACTTTTTCATCGGGATCTTCAACGTCCTCGTCATTTTTTCTTACAACACAATGTAATTAAAAGATTCACTGTGCAGTGTGGACTACTTCATTGTTTATGACAAGTGTTTTCATGAGAGTGCAGAACGTGGTAAGTAAGTGACAGCTTATATAGGGAACGCTATTGACAATCAGAATAATAGTTTTGTTTTTCATGGTGCTAGAGGACCAGTGTTCACATTCACACTGCAAAGTTTTAGGAGTGATAACTGCATTTACATGGAGGGAATCCGCTAAATTTTTGTTCTGTGGGAGTCATGAAATTGCGACGATTGACATAGTAACCATAGCAACATTTTGGCGTCTCATGGCTGTTAACAAGAAATTCATTCATTCATTTAGTACTGCCCTAAAGGCTAAATAAGATATTAACATGTAAAAAAAAAAGAAAGAAAGAAAAATGTACACCACCATCATCATCATGTTCATAAGTTTACCCCTGGCTCTAAAAGGTTTAGTTCACCCAAAAATGAAAATTCTGTCATTAATTACTCACCTTTGTGTTGTTCCAAACCTGTAAGATCTTTGTTCATCTTCTGAACAAAATGATTTTTAATGAAATCCGAGAGTCTTAAAAGTTTTGTAGCCCATCCTCAAGTTAACCACAAGGCTTTACTCTTCACCACAATGGTAACCCTACAAAACTAACATAACAGACCCCTTAAATCCCAACATAACACATTAAACACTAACTTTTGTCTTTCTATGCTAATCTTGTGCAAAAACACACAAAATAACACTTAATTTCAACATTTATTTATACAGTCTGACGCAAAGCATGCTGGGAATTAGAAATCTGCTGCAACTCAACTCAATCATATTAAGTTCAGCTTAATACAATCAATTTTGAGTTCATGCAGCTTTATTCTATTAAGTACAAAGAACTTTCATTTTTATTTAAGTGAAACAAACTCATTTAATTTCATTAATTTCATTGTTCGGTTTTACAGTGAGTGGGTTTCATCCACTCTTTGGCTTTTGCCTGTGGTCACAATCACAATCAGATCACTCTGGGCTTTTCTGAAGGAGGGGTTTGTAGAAATCAACGTGTTTCAGCCAGGCTGGGAATAGAGGTGCTGGAATGATGTAAAGTATGTGAAACATAATGTGTATTTTGAGCATTAAAGCATGTTAACCTATTCCAGCGGTTTCCAAACTTGGTACACGTACCCCTGGGGGTACGTGAGGCGACAGAGGGGGTACGCGAACAAAATGCCAAATGTTGCCGTTAATTCTTTCCCACCTTAAAACATTAAAAACTTAAACATTAAAACCGACCAAATATTTTCTAACAGGCAGAGACTTGGGGAAAAGAGATTTTGTAAGAACTAATATGGTTGTAAATGTGTAGTTGTATGCTAAAATTACTTTTTTAGAAGAAAAAATGGGGTAATAGAGATTGAGAATTCCATTGGGTTTGTTTAGGGAGATGTCCTGTACCGTGTGCAGTCATCAAAGACTTAATTTAGCTGGGTGGGTGATAGTTTCACACAATAATAACAAACGCTCAATCCTGTGGGGCTTAACGCTGAATGCATTTGTTGTGTTTGGCGAACAAGCAGGCAGGAGGATCAGCAGCACTCGACCCGAACTGACCAGACAGTGTGGGTGCTTTTGAACTGGAGTGCTCCATATTCAGGACAGGCATTAATGTAAGTGGTGCTCCATAAATCACATTCCCTAGATAACACACTGAAGGACAAAAATAGAAGATGCAGAAGAAGATGCGTCTTTTGTCAAATCACTCTTGAAGTCTTGGGTTTTGATGGCAGAAGAATAGACTTTGTTATATTTGAGATATTAGGTCGAGCTGGTCTGCTGAGCAACTCCAGAACCTTGTCTCTGACAGTTTTATATACAGGTTTCCATATACTCCAATCCAGGGTGAAGTCAATATATTTCCTAAATGCCACTATTGTATGTCCAAACCTATGTCAAAGGGATAGTTCACCCAAAAATGAAAATTATCCCATAATTTACTCACACCGAAGCCTTCAGAAATCATTCTGATATGCTCATTTGCTGCTTAAGACCAAATTATTATCAGTGTTGAACACAGTTGTGCTGCTTCATATCTTTGTATTTATATATTGAATTTATTTATTTACTTTTTCAGGATTTTTTGATGAATAAAAATTCAATGAGCAGCATACTTTGTTTTGTTGTTGTTTTTTAAGCTCAATCAATGTATGCGTTTGGGGTAGGACTAGCCTATCTGTTTGCCTGACTAATAGCATATGGAGAAGTGTTTGGGAAACTGGTTTAAAAATTTGCCTTTTTTTTCTGTTTTGGTTGACATTAGAGGCAACAAAGTTACAAAATACAGCAATTTAGATCAGTACATCTTTTTTTATTTTTTTTTTATTTTTTTGACAAGCTCTACTTCATTGTTATTGTGCTTTCAACATCTGGCCTGGTCGTCAAGATCAAATCCGTCTGGGCAGATTAATTATGTGTTAATGTTGGTTTCCAGGGAACAGAGGAGATAAATCATTGAACAATGAGAGATCTGGATTGAGCAGGACTATCTGAACAGTTGTGGAAACTGGTTTGACCTGGTTTAACAGAAAACTCCAGCCTGTCTACTCCTTCACACACCTACAGCTGAACATCACAGGAAATACTCTGCTGTTCCAGACATATGATAAATAGAGCCTTATGGGTTTGTTTTGAAATCAAATAGTTTAAATGTGGATCCAAAGATCGGCTTATCCTTACAAGTTTCCAGCAGCTGCATAACAGAATTCTGTGGAAATTATTCCAATGAAACAGACTGATTAAAACGTTCAGCCAGAATTAAAACATTTATAGTGTTACTCCACTTATAAATAACCATATGCCATTTTATTATTATAATTAAAACATGTGCATTGCAGTTGCATAGTAAACATTGGTTTGTATGAGACATGTTTTTTCCGGAAATCTATGGCTGTCAAATACAGAGAACCTCCCTCGATTAATGGTGTGTTGATTCACCTGCTTTCTGTTTAGCAGGCCAACGCAAGCAGATGCCAAGAAATACCAGCGTTACCGTCCAGACTTCTTAAGTGCCGAAAATGGTGTTGAGAATTTCACGGTCACTTTGTACATCAATAAATAGAGATGTGAAAGAGCAAATCAGCCATTTTATGTCCTCCATAGCTACTGTACATCATCTGGACTTTTAATCAGAGTACGCCCATTTCACATTGCAAGCTTAAAGCGGCACGTGAGCAGCGCGTGAGCGTATACATCATCACTGCAGCTGCAGAGACGCGCGAGTATTCACACTGGAAGGGTATGTACAGCGTCACAGCAGCGGCTCGAAGCTACATCTAAACTGAGCATTTCTTTACAAAGACAGCTATAAATTTGTTTTTATAAGTTGGTCATTTATAAACTTGATAGTCTTGAAAGTTTGTTAACATGGGGAGTTCGCATTCGCATACAAACGTAAATAAATAAATAAAAATAAATAAAAGCCTCGTGTCATCCATTGCTGCACACGAATGAGGTAAGCTTTGTGTTTTACATCATCTACCGTGTGCACATGTTTACAAGATAGCAAGCTTGGTGAAAAAAGCCAGCAGATCGGATTTAACACCTTGTTTACACTGCACACGTGTGCGGCGCGTTACGCTGCATTCACACGGGGCGTCAGCGTCAATGTTTGACGGAGGGCGTGTCTGAAGCTTGTGTTGACGAGACCGTTATATTGATAACAGCCAATCACATTACTTTCCGGTGTTGCACAAACGCAATTGGCTAGCAACTGCTCTAGGGTGTTTGCATAAAGCGATCTGATTGGCTGACGCCTGCGTTGGCGCTTGAAAAGTTGAGAAATCTTCAACTTATGCCGCTTGCAACGCCAGTGAAGCGACGCGACGGAACCCAAAATTCAAATCAGCAAAGCATGACGTCACCCATTCAAAGTAAATGAGAAGTGTTAACGCCGACGCTCCGTGTGAATGCAGCGTTACGGCTGCGACGCGGCTACCGGAGCTGATACGCGGCCACTCTAGTCAATGCTCGTGTTTACACCAGCCACTCCGCGGAGCATTTTAGAAGCATCCCTGCGCCGCTTCACTAAAGATAGGCACCTCGCCTATTTTTGACAGACGCCGCGTCCAAGACGCGCAGCTCAAATACAAAATAAAGTCAAAATAATCACCCTGTGTAAACTCCCGCTCATATTTCACATCACTAGGAGGCCAGAAACTGACGACAAGACATTCACAGTTGAAAAACTTGAATTTTTTTTTGTTCTTGTCATCCATTACTGGACTTTTAAGTGTATAAAATTTGTCTGTGGGCTACAACAAAATAAAAGTATGGCATAGCAATAAACACAATTACACCGGACAAAATATAACCATTTAGCCATTAAAAACACGAAAAAAATCAAGGAAAAAAACGTCAGACAAGCAAATCTAGTGGTCTCGCGAATCCAGCCGCTTTGCTTCTGAAATGCTTCTGGTGTGAGTTAACACCGCGTAGAGGACGGAACAAAACCTTGCCGGAGCCATAACGTGCTGCAGACGCGTGCAGTGTAAACAAGGCTTGATCTAGGTATGCTGCAGCCTATATATCTCTCTGTGTAATAACTAAAATAATGTTTATATATCATATTTTCTGGCTAGTTTACTTTAGTTTTTTATAATACACCATACTTTAACCCAAACAGAATAATTAAAAACAAGTTTAAATTGGTAAATCTTCTATAAATATTTTTTATTCTTTTCGGTCATACTCAAATTCTTGTTAAAATACATTAGACATGCTTATTCTGTGCATTTTGAACACTTTTTGTGTGAAATTATATTTATTTTGTCCATCAAAAGTGTGCTTTCACTTTAATTGAGCGTCAGCAGTGCAGCAAAAATAGACTCTGCGCCGAAACCCCCACTTCACTGCTGCTTACGCGCTGCTCCTGCTGCCGGCGTGAATGCATCCGTTGGTTAACATGCACGCGGGAAAAATATACGCTGCTTACGCTTGCAGTGTGAAACCGGCGTTAAGCATGCAATGTTTCATTCAAAGGTCAAAGTTCACCTGATGACTTAAACACCAATGTAGTCTATATGCTTCATGGCTAGGTCTTTTGAGCTTGTTCAGTCGACAAAATCTGCCTCTAATTATGAGATAAAGGGCTGTATCATACACCCGGCGCGATGCAGCGCCAGGTGCGACACAGGTGTTTTTTGCTATAGTTTCAGCTCGACGCGGTTATCATTTTCACATCTTGCCCAACGTCGTTTAAATAGAAAATACATCAAATGCCCATGGGCGTGCTGGTCCGGAAACGAGGTGTGTTCAGGTGCATTGTTGGTGCGTTGCTATTTTGAGGCAACTGAAATAGACTGCGCCATTGACCAACTGAAACCTGGTCTAAAGTCAATGGTGCAGTAATTTATTTTTTTTTTTTGTTATTTAAAGAGAGCATTAGTAATATGCGCCTATATGCGGGCGCATGGCGCGCGTACATTCTGCTTATCATACACAGGGATGCGCAGCAGCACACAAACATGCCAAATATTAAAAATAAAAGGATTACAATGTAAAAGATTATTATTGTAAGCATAAAGATAAAAATGCTTAGGTGGAATCTGGCTTGTTCCGTAGATGGTCTACTCGCACTTTAACTTCGTGCACAAGCAGATCCGTTTCCTCACTAGAGAAGAGTTCAGTTTTTCCGCTTGCAAATTCTGCCATGTAAATAGCAAATCTGCCATGGTGCGAGTGTAACCGGCTTTTAAAGGGAATGGGAGATGAGACTCTGATTTGTTTATTGCACGTTTCACCCAAAACGCAACCATTAGTCATTAATAGACTAGGGACAACCCTTTTAGACCATGCGCCGGGTGCGCCGACAATTTTTCCAGTCCTTAAACTAGCAAGTGAATAAAAACATCCTGCAAACTTTTAAAAGTGGGTTCAGACAGGCCCTAAGTGCACTTGCGCCGTTCAATTTAGAAGAATGTCAAAATTGTAAAACTGATTAAAACCTGTAAAAAAAAAAAAAAAAGGACATCAACATACCATTAAAAACAAAAAACAAAATACATAATTTTAATGCACACTATTTTATGGTAAGTTTGTGGTAAAATATATAAATATTAAATCACTTATAAAATATTTAATCAGTTTATGGTAGAATATGTAAAATAGCAATATTTTACTATATTTATAATGAATATGTACTACATTTATAATAACTTCCCACTATATTTCAGCAAGTACTTAAGCCAATAGAATCAGAAATAAGTAATAAAAATGATCAAAATGGGCAGAATTTTTTTTTTTTTTTTTGTGAAAAGTAAGAATTATCTTACCTTGATCATATGTTCATATGTTATATTTAAAAAGAAAGTACATGCCCTTTTGGGGTAAAATAGTTAAAATAAATCACTTTAAATTTATAGGGAACAGAACATAAATTCCTGCATTATTCATCACATTTTCATGGTGTTACAGACAGAGGTACAGGAGACATGGGGGTAAACATATATTGACAGACAGCAGGGTAACAACAGTGATGCAGGTAAGTAGATCGGCAGGCTTGGAGATAACCATAGAGAAGTCCTTTACGTATGAACAAGACCAGACAACTGAGTGAGGTGAGTGGCGTGCTTAAGTAGTCTGGTGTAATCAGGAGCTGATGGGGAACCGGTGTGTGTGATTAGTATTCCGGTGAGGCAGTGCGCTGTGATTGGTTGATGGTGAAGCCTGGCAGGTCTGTGACACATGGGTTGTTTCTTCATTCTTTTTGCTGTTATTTATGTGTATTTGAGTGCTTTAAATTACTTTTACTGATTTGACAGATGCTTCCAAAAAAGGTATTTTATAAGGATTTGTGTACCTTTGGGAATGGAATCCATGATCTTGGCGTTGCAAGCACCATGCTCTGCCAGAAGTATTTTTCTTTTTTTATAACTTCTAGCAACCACAACAATTTTTAAAATGCACAGTAAAAGAAAGTCAATCTATATTTTCCTCTGCTGAACACTCAGAACTGGCATAAAGAGCACCATCAGTAATGCATATGTGTCACTTCATGTTAGAGTGCCCCAATTATGGATTTTTGAAAATGACCTTTCATGTAGTGTGTAACATAGCTCTAAGTGAATGAAAACATCCTGCAAAGTTTTAAATCTGAAAGTGCACCTTATGTAAAGTTATTGTCTCTCAAAAGTAAGAGTCGACTCTGAGTCATTTAAAGGAGTCGTTTGTAAAACAAATCCCAAGCCGTTCACCTCTGTGTCTCCGTCCCATCTGTCCGTAACAAGATGCCAGGGACAATTCATTTTTTCAACAATACCACAGCTTGCTAAGACCAGCTTGCTCCTCTCAATCAACCTGTAAGTATGATAAATAATTGATGTTTATGTTTTCTAGTGATTGTTCAAAATTCCTAGTTTTGTATGTTATGTTGTGTAACGAACACCACGGTCTGTCTGTCTCCTGCTAACCAGCTAACTCATGTTTCTGTAGTTCTGCTATTCAGATGTGGGTCCAATATTGTCTGTTTCAATTAATGCAGCTTGTCTGTCTTATTACTTGGAGAAATGATCAAGAATGGAGCATGACTTTTGTTTACAAAGTCTAATGCATTATCAGCTATTCACATTTGTGCTCGGCTAACGTGGGAGTTTACAACATACAAAACAAACTGTTTTTTTCCTCTGCGTTTTTATTATTACAGTAGAGTGGAGCTCTATCTGTATTGATTTTAAGACGCTAACTAGTTGAAGTATTCTCTCTGTAAACAGTAAACACTCATTGTAATGTCAAACAATGATATAGCCATTATTACTTTGTTAATAGTTATGACAAAAAAAAAAAGTCTTTGTACACATCTGGCCTAAATGTTTATCTTATGGGTAACACTTTACAATAACAGTACATGAATAATCATGTAGTAATACCTGAATTAACAGTTACTTCAACATGAATTCATGATTAATGAAGATATGAACTAATCTTGAACTAATGAAGAGTGATCCTTAACTACGACAGTCAAAAGGATTCATGCATGAAAACAGCAGCCTTAACTAGATAATTAATACATTAGATAATTAATGCATTAATTAACATTTAGGGTAAACTAAATCAAACAGTGTCTATAAGAAGGAAAAAGAAATATTTGGACTTTGAAATAAACATGTGATTTAATACTACCATAATTTAAACTGTAAATCATTATCTGCCATCTGCAGCTTTGTGACAAATAATTAGAATGGCACATGATTATTTAGCCATTAATTACATAGATCCGTCTAATCAAACGTTGAAAATAAACTAACTACCACAAATACATTTAATTTGATCTAAACTGTTTTCTGATTTTTATAGTTCATTTATATTTAGTCATAGCTAAATAGTCATACAGGTGCATCTCAATAAATTAGAATATCATGTAATGTATCGTCATTTTCTGTAATTTAATTCAAAAAGTAAAACTTAAATATATTCTAGATTTATTAGACATAAAGTAAAATATTTCCAGACTTTCATTTCGATGATTACAGCTTGCTGCTCATCAAAATAAAAAAAATCAGTATCTCAAATTATTAGAATATTTAATTTCAAGTTTTATTAAATTACCATTCTCAGGGTATAAATACTGGGTTTAGGTCAGTGATCCCAACAGCAGTCATGAGGAAGTCTGCTGACTTGACAGTTGTCCAGAAGATGATCATCAAGACCCTCTACAATGAGGGTGAGCCACAGAGGGTCATTGCTGAAAGAGCTGGCTGTTCGCAGAGTGCTGTGCCAAAGCATATTCATGGAAAGTTGACTGGAAGGAAAAAGTGTGGTAGGAAAAGTTGTTCAAGTGAAAGGAATGACCGCAGGCTTGAGAAGATTGTCAGGCGGAGCCGATTTAAGAACTTAGGAGAGCTTCAAAAGGAGTGGACTGAAGCTGGAGTCAGTGCATCAAGAGCCACCGCACACAGACGTCTTCAGGAAATGGGCTACAACTGTCACATTCCACGTACCAAGACACTTCTGAACCAAAGACAACATCAGAAGCGTCTTACCTGGGCTAAGGAGAAAAAGACCAGGACTGTTGCTCAGTGGTCCAAAGTCCTCTTTTCAGATGAAAGTAAATTTTGCATTTCATTTGGAAATCAAGGTCCCAGAGTCTGGAGGAAGAGTGGAGAGGCACAGAAACCATGTTGCTTGAAGTCCAGCGTGAAGTTTCCACAGTCAGTGATGATTTGGGCTGCCATGTCATCTGCTGGTGTCGGTCCACTGTGTTTTCCACAGTCCACAGTCAACACAGCCATCTACCAGGAAATTTAAGAGCACTTCATGCTTCCTTCTGCTGACAAGCTTTATGGAGATGCTGATTTCATTTTCCAGCAGGATTTGGCACCTGCCTACACTGCCAAAAGTACTGATTCATTGACCATGGTGTTACTGTGCTTGATTGGCCAGCAAACTCGCCTGACCTGAAGCCCATAGAGAATCTATGTCAAGAGAAAGATGAGAGACACCAGACCCAACAATGCAGATGACCTGAAGGCCGCTATCAAAGCAACCTGGGCTTCCATTACACCTGAGCAGTGCCACAGGCTGATCGCCTTCATGCCACGCCGCATTGATGCAGTAATTCATGCAAAAGGAGGCCCAACCAAGTATTGAGTGCATAGAAATGAACATACTTTTCAGAAGCTTGACATTTCTGTTTAAAATATCCTATTTTTTATTGATCTTATGAAGTATTCTAATTTATTGAGTGAATTGGTGGGTTTTTGTTAAATGTGAGCCAAAATCATCACAATTAAAAGAACCAAAGACTTAAAGTACTTCAGTAGGTGTGCACTGAATTTATTTAATACACAAGTTCCACAATTTTAGTTGAATTACTGAAATAAATGAACTTTTCCACGACATTCTAATTTATTGAAATGCACCTGTAGTTTCTTCCTGGAACTAATGTAGGGTTTGTTTCTGGTGGGACACTCATTTGTAGCGCACTCTAGGTGTTCTCTTGGCGCATTTGTTGTGTTCCTTTGGCAAAGAGCGGTAATGCTGGTACTTTAAACTAATAAATATTGACTGCTTTGGTAAACCAGATTAATAATTAAAGACATGTTTACATGTATGTTTTATTGGGATTTTCAGGAGGTTATGTGCAGTTATTAACTGTATTTGTATTTTTGTCGTTTAAATGTATATGCATCGATTAGCATTAGAGTGGACGTGGCTTATTTTACATGTAAATGTGCCTTATGTATGTCTTTACAGGTATGTGTATGGCTTGCTTTTAAGTTCATATGTTTAATTATATGAATAAAAATAAAAGAAATACAAATCATTTTTATCTTTGTTTTTTGTATCAGGAGTATAAAGCAATAAGGATGGTGTTTATGGCAGGATAGTGTTTATTCATATATTACTTAATGATTTGTAAGTGCATCAGTATGTCATGACTTTACTTGAGGGGGCACAATCATAATTAACTCATTATTAACTAACCATTTACTAGCATCAACTAATGGCTTGTTAATGCATACTTATGTCATGACTTTACTTGAGGGGGCACAATCATAATTAATTCACTGTTAACTACCTACCAAATTTAGCTCATGATGTATCATTAACTTACTATCAAATACACATGTACTAACACAACTAGTATTCAGCCCAGTTAAGTGATGTTGTGTGACTTTTCAAAAAGTCAGAGAATGGAGGTACAGTATCATCACGGCCTACGTCTGGATGGAGAGTGAACACTGAATCTGATTTCAGCCAACGTTCCCTGACCTTAGTTCATGTTTCCTGTTTGGTTATTTTATTTGGGAACCAATGCCTCAGGAACTGATGAAAGTCACAGTAGGTTTAGTTTCATGGGAAAGAATATCATGAAACAGATTAAGACATTTTTAGATAAATTATTAGTTTAGTATTTTATATGTTTGATGAGTATCAGTGAAAATAATGACAAATCCTGTGCCTTTCAGTAACGTTTATAACGAAGCTGCTGATGTCAGTAGTTTCAATTCTGACAATAATAAATTGTTTAAATTTATTTCAAAGTCCAAATATTTCTTTTTCCTTCTTATAGAGACTTTAATTTGGTTTACCCTAAATGTTAATTAATGCATTAATCATCTAACATGTAGTTAAGGCTGCTGTTTTCATGCATGAATCCTTATGACTCCTGTCGTAGTTAAGGATCACTCTTCATTAGTTCAAGTTTAGGTCATATCTTCATTAATCATGAGTTCATGTTGAAGTAACTATTAATTCAGGTATTACTACATGATTATTCATGTACTGTTATTGTAAAGTGTTACCATCTTATATTTAGAGGTGTTTCCCTTCCCTTGGCATTCTGATACAGTTCCTACAGGTGCACCTACATAACTTATAACATTGACGCTGCTATCACGTCTTATAAATTACACAAACTAAGGTGACACTTACCATATAGAAACGTCCTACTCCAGTCGTGAATGCGAATCAGTTTCTGGTTGATCGACTACTTGTCGACGTTTCATTGTCGGGCTCGAACAATGTCTTGCGAATTGATATCTGCTATTCAGTTATGGCAATGGCCGCGCAAAGGATTGGGCCATCTGACTAATCAGAGCAATGTAGGCTCACGGAAAGGAGAGGTTAAGAGAGAATGATTCTTTGAACTGCTTCAAATGAATCGTTTACAAAACATTGAGAACTGAGGTGCAATTAAATGTATATTATGAGAAAACGAAAGTGTTTTTTGAACTTGCATGCATGTAAACCTGTTGTAGGAGACTCAAAACAATATTAGGAACCTTAAAAAAGGCATAATAGGGGCACTTTAACAAATATTGCTTCTCAGTCTTTATCAAATGGGATTTTTACTTGATCTTAAAATAGACTTAGAGAAGTTATTGTGTGTTTGTGTTGCTCTCTGATCATATGTTTGTTTTAGTCTGTCTTCCTGGTTTTGTTATCACAAAGCATTAGATTAACATACTGTAAACAGCTGGTTGGCCATCATCTCTTGATACATGCATGTTAAATAAGGATGTCCGGGAAGCCCTACATTTAGGGATAACCAGGATCACTCTCCTTAAACTACATATGAAATATATGTAGTTGTTCAATCATGTGACTTAAAATCCTCTTAAAATCTCTCATATATATGAGGATGTTAATCCAGCTGTTTTTAATTCGTTTTTGTCATATTTGTTTTAATATCAATAGTCGTAATTGGATTTAGATGATATTTGGAAGATTTTTTTTTTTCATGAAACTGAAATATTAGAAAATGCATTTTTATATATAATGTCCCTACAGGCCAAAAATAGATGCATATTGTGTTAATCAATATCATTTTTCATGCCGAGCTCAATTTGTCTCACTCTTGATTGCTTTATTAATGGAAACACACTTGGTTATATTTCAGCAGTAAGTGCTCAAGGCAGTAGCTGTGATGTACAGTAGTATTCATAATGAAAATGGACACCCTTTCTTCTCTATGTAGGACTCCGGAATGTGTTTAATGGATGTGGGATTGGGGTAAAGCTGTCTAGTTTGAGTTCTCCCTGTCCTCTGGACCCCTGCAGTGAAAATGAGCCTGGCATTCAATGAATCCAGCTATTATTGTAGAGCTGGACGGTGATAAGCAAATACACCCACACCATATATGTGCTTTTATCATGCAGAGGCTTTACGCTTTAGGTATAGTTCATATATTATTGACTCTTTTGATTTTGATCAGTGGGTGTCTGGTCACACTCATATTCAGGGACATACTTTAGACGTAATTTTATCACGTGGTCTACTTATATCGGATATTAACATCATGGACACTGGCATGTCGGATCACTTGCCAATTTTGTTCTCTCTACCTTTTAATGGAACTATACATAAGCATCAACCTCGTTCACGGCTGACTTGTGTCTTTACTGATCACTCAAGTGAGGATTTTATGACGATCTACGTGCAAATAATGACATGGACTCATCTTTAAGCTACCTGGATGCTGATGAACATTTGAACTTTTTTAATTCCATTTTAAATGCTGTGGCACCTCTTAAGGTGAAAAAGCATAAGCCTTGGTTAAATGACACTACTCGCTCTCTTAGACAGATCTGTAGAAGGGCTGAACGCAAGTGGAATAAGGACAGACTACAAGTTTCTTATGAAATCTTAAAGGATTCCCTCTCTGCATTTCAGTGAGCTGCTAATGCTGCCAAATGTAATTATTTTTCAGAGTTGATTTTATCTAACAGTAACAGGCCTAATGCCTTGTTTTCAGGAACTGATTCTGTCCTCAATCCTACTATTACTCAGTTCCTAGAAATGTCTGACTCTCTTTGTGAGGATTTTGCGATACATTTTAATGATAAGATCTCACTGATTAAATCTCAAATGCCTTTGTCAGACTATACACCACTTGATGTCCCTGTCTCCTCCTCTACATGGTCTGTCTTTGAGCCTATCTCTTTGGACTTCCTTAATGAGACTGTTGCAACTTTAAAACCTACTAGTTGCCCTCAGGATGTGATTCCCACACATTTCCTTAAGCAAGTTTTTCATGCCATCGGTCCTGATTTGTTGTCTATCATCAACAAATGTCTTCACACTGGGGCCATACCCGACTGTCTCAAACATGCTTTGGTTCTGCCTCGTCATCTAAATCTGGATCCTGTGCTGTTGAGTAACTTCCGCCCAATCTCAAATTTACCTTTTTCAAAATTTTTCTTTTTTGAATGATAACAATATTCATGAGAAATTTCAGTCTGGTTTTAAAGCCCATCACAGCACCGAATGAGCCATGGATGATGTAATGCTCACCACTGATACCGGGGAATCTATGGCTCTGGTCTTGGTTGATCTTAGCACTGCTTTTCACCTGGTCAACCATGACATTCTCATATCACGCCTAGAAGCATGTGTGGGCTTTCGGGGTACGGTGCTACAATGGGTCCGCTCATACTTAACCAATAGGAGTTATTCTGTCTGCAACGGGGAACAGTCCTTGTCTAAAATGCAATTGGGCTCTGGTGTTCCTCAGTGCTCTATTCTTGGCCCGGTACTGTTTAATCTTTATATGCTCCCTTTGGGTTATATTCTATCTAAATATGGGGTATCTTTTCGTCTGTATGCTGATGATACACAAATTTACCTGCCTTTAAAGCGTGATGATAAGCTTGCCTTAGCGCCGATATTGGACTGTTTGGACGAACTAAAACTCTGGCTCGCTAGTAATTTCTTGAGTCTTAATGAGAGCAAGACCGAAATTATTGTTTGGTTCAAATGATCGCAGTACTCATGACTTTGATCTTCATACGTTGTTACCAAACTGTACTACCTGTGTTCGGAATCTAGGGGTTTTGCTTGATAACAGCCTTAAATATGATAATCAGACAAGTGCTGTAGTTAAGTCCTGTTTTTAACATCTTCGTCTTTTAGCCAATAGGTTAAGCCCTGTTTGTCTACTAAGAACTTTGAGACTATTATGCATGCTTTTGTAACATCACGATTAGATTATTGTAATTCTTTATATATTGGTGCTCCTCAGACATGTATCACACGCTTGCAATTAGTTCAAAATGCCGCAGCATGGCTCCTTAAAGGGAAGCGTAAAAGTGAACACATTACACCGGATTTGATCTCGCTCCATTGGTTACCTGTTAAATACAGAATTGATTTTAAAGTTTTGTTATTTGTTTTTACGTCTTTGCGGAACCAGGCCCCTCAGTATTTATCTGAACTACTACATCTGCCCTCACAGTCAAGATCACTCAGATCAGGGGACTCTGATCTACTATCTGTTCCTAGAACTAGACTGAAAATAGGGGTGAAATAGGGGTCATCAGCCCTAAGTTATGGAATAGCCTACCGGCTTACATTAGAGCCGCCCAATCTCTGTCAATCTTCAAATCCACTTTGAAAACTTATCTTTTCTCAATTGCTTTTATTCCTTGATTTTCATCAGTATGCAATAATTTTTGACTTAAGTATTCTTATCTATTTGTTTTCAGTTTCATTGTCTTTTATTCGTTTTAATGTTTTATGTGTCTTTATTTTATTGTTTGTTTACTATGGCTCTTGTAAAGCACTTTAGTCAACACCAGTTGTTTTTAAATGTGCTATATAAATAAAATTTGTATTGTATTATGTGAATTTTAAATTTACCAACAGAAATGTAATTTTTGGCTTTCATGAATGTGAAAAGAAAAATGATATTTATTTTATAAAGCTTATTTTTCTGCCAAATATCACATTCATAAATGTAAATTTTCAAAGTGCAAACCTCTTTTTTTTAAAGATTTAAACATGAGATGAAAATGTATTTTGACTCTATTGAATCTTCTAAAAACCTGAAAGCTATGAGAACAGTGGCTGTGTTTAATATGAAGGTAATTCAGTAGCAAAACTCGAGAGGTTGCTGATTTGAATGTGAGAACTGTTCAATGGTCAGGCATCGACCAATAAAACGGCTTCAACCCTCCCCCACCCCCGTTCTGCTCTCTGACGTCTGCATTCAAGTGCACAAGTCAGTTTTGCAACAGGAATATCGTAAAAAGAGTGGCAAAAGGCAAAGCGCCAAGAATTGAACTTGTACTGCCAGATCTGAGAGGTTGTAAGTGCCGACTTGAAGTTGTACAGCGAAACTTAAGTAAAGTGCAAAAGTAAATATGTCTCACACATTAGTGTCTGTCATTTTGTTTATGTGAATGCCATTTTACACATTTGTAACTATTAATCTGCAACTTCAACTTCATAACACGGGTGTTTTGACTGTTGTCTGTGTGTGCAAATCGAAACATTCAGCTTTTCACATCAGGGCTGTGAGTGTAAATTTCAATTTACAAATACAAATATTAATACGACGAGTTCTCACATTCAAATCAGCAACCTCTCGAGTTTTACTACTGATTTACCTTCATAGTTTAAGGACTTGGCGCTTAATCAACAAAGAGATGAGGCCATGTTATTGCAATACAGTACATATCACAAATGCAATAGCATGTCATAAAAGCAAGATGACAACATGACAAATTATAACCGTAATTAAACTAAACTATACCTGTTCTATCTTCGTACAGCATATATCCTCTGGCTCTAGGCATCTTACAACAGTTCCCACATGAGAGATTTATAGATTATTATGACAGAATATGCAATCAATGACTTTAAGATAGTTAACTGCACATCAGCTACATAAAATCATTAACTAACCATTCAGAAACGTACTGTTGCATTGAGCCTACCAGGTTGGTTGCATTCTACATGTTGTCACTTCTTCTTGAGTCTCTCCATCATTGTCCGACTTCGGTTTGAACATAAAAGCCTGAACAGTTTCTGACATTTTCAGTGAATCTTCGTGAGGTAATCAGCACAGCTAACACTGTACTATAACACAAGCTACATAGGCGCCGATCCCGAAAAATACGAGATATTTTCCATTGATTTTTTTTACAGTCTATGATTTAACCAGTGAAAAATCGATTGCAGCTTTCAGACATGATAGTTTATTTGAGGCTGTTTCTATTGTGTTATTTTAATGAAAAATGCCAAGTAATGCGCAAGCACAAATCTTTCAGCTCGCAGGCGGATTTCCTTCACTCTCGCACTCAACTGGACGCGCGCTCAAACTCAAACTCTCTTCTTGCTCTTTCTCTAGGATGGTCTTCTTACTGTAAATGGCGTGCTTATAGTAAATAGATATTTATTGAATTATTTCATTTAGTGAGGCGCTACTATCAGTGAGAGCGCGACTCGCGACAACACTCATGGAAAGAATATGCGTATAGGCGTAATTCGTGGGTGGGACATGTCCCCACCACTTTTTTGAAACATTTTGCTGCACGGATAGCCTATGATGCAAATGAAACACCCAGTTGACGTTAATTTGTGTTAAATAAGAAGCGATGTGGCGCTGAAATGTGTTTTTTAAATTATGCATGGCGGCATTTTAATGCCATTAATAACCGAACGCACAACTGATGCTTGCGCACACAGTAAGTCACTTCCGCGAGAGGATAACAGATCTACACGCGAGGAAACGGGAGCCCGCAAGCTCATTTTAAACCCGCGCGCGTGCATGACATCATCTCTGCTCGCAAATCAAGCCCTGTGTGCTCGGACACGACTCGCAGCACGCCCGTCACACTTTTTATTTTTGACAGTCTTCTTCTTCTTCTAATGACTTTTTTATGGCGGATGGCAAACCAACTTTTGGTGCATTTACCGCCACCAACTGGACTGGAGTGTGAAGCACTAATAAGCTGCTACCAAACACACATAGACACACACACACACACAAAAAAAACAGATTCTATTGATTATTCCTATTTCTTTAAAATATTTTATAATAGCACCATAGATTCTACTTTGTTCTGCATGTTCTTTCAAAAGGATTATCAAATTAAATGATTCAACACCCATGTTTTTAACTTCATTAATGAGTTTAAACCTTTCTTTTTCGTATTTTTTACATTTTATTAAAACATGTTCAATTGTTTCTGCCTGATTACAATAAATACATAGTCCTAAATAATTTTTTCCAATTTTAAAAAGAGAATGATTTAATCTAGTATGCCCTATTCGGATGCGTGAAATAATTGTATCTTCTTTCCTATTCCTGAAAACACTTCTTCCATTTCCTACTTGCTGCTGAATATTATACATAAATCTGCCCTTGCTATCACAGTTCCATGCTTCTTGCCATTTGTTATTTATGAATTCTTTAATTTTCCCTTTAACTTCATTTTTACTCAGAGTCACTTTACTATCTATTTCTGTATGATTAAGAGCTTGTTCAGCTAGCTTATCAGCCACTTCATTAGCCTCCACTCCCACATGAGCAGGAATCCACAAAAATGTTACTAAGCTTACTTTACTTATTCTTAACAAACTTGCAAGAATCTCATATATAATGTCTTGCCTTGATGATTTTAGTCCACTTGCAAGGCTTGATAATGCTGCGTAAGAATCAGAACAAATTACAACTAAGCTTGGTTTTACATCCTCTACCCACTGGAGTGCTACCACCAGAGCAATTAATTCTGCTGCATACACGGATACATGATCAGTGATTCTTTTCTTCATACTAGTTTGCAACTTTGGAATATAAACGTATATAAATTCTAAAAAGGCATCTTTTGGAGGACCTTCTCTGAATCCACCACTGCATGTGGAGCTGTGGAATATGGAGGTTGTTTAACAAGTTTAAACACGTCCTGCAGAGCCTGAATGATTTTATGGGGTAATTCCATATGTCTTGACAGTGCTTGAAGGAGGTACAGCAGCTGGCAACACACAAACTCCATGTAATCCAGGTCAAGGGGAGATCTCAAAAGTGCTCTAGAAGGTACTCCAAAAGATGCCTTTTTAGAATTTGCTGCAGAATAGAGTGGCAAAATGTGCTTAAACTGAGCAACATTAGATATTTACAAATTATAAAGTCATCTTAATCATCTAACTTTATGTAATCATCAGTAACAATTAAGTTCAAAGTAAGTACAGTGCACAGTATAAATGAGTACAACTGACCACATCTGAACATAATGTTATTAAAAAAACAACAAAATAAAGATTAATTTCTAAATTGGGTTTCAGAGGGGTATGATCATTCATATCTTAACTTTAACTGCAACCTTTCAATGGGGTAAAGTGCTGAAACACTTTTATACTGTATTTAATGGAAAATATATTAACCTGACAGTATATAAAACTGACAAAGAATGATAACAAAAAGCTTACACAACAACTCCTGCTTACTGATATGAACAAGTGATTTATATTTCATCCACATGAAGCAATTTTGGATTTAGAATCATAGTTACAACTATTTAATAGACACTTTTCACATTTCTGAAGTTCTCAGAACTGATATAATTTTGGCTGGGTAAACATAGATACTGTTTAGTGGAAGTATAGTGGTAATGTAGCGGTGAACTACAGCATAACTCTGTGTTCTCATTTTCCCCCAGCAGCTACAGCTCCATAAAAATAAAAAATCAAGTTAATATAGTATCTGGTAAGGACATATTATAATAATAATGCAATCAATCAGTCAATAAATAAGGTTTAACTCACTTGCATACTATAGTAAATACTACAGTGTTTTTGAATCATACTATAGTAAAGTATAGTATACTGTATACATTATACTATTTACAACACTTTGTTAATGAATGCTTTAGCATACAGTAGTATTAACTATAGTTAGTGAACTGATAAACTGTAATAAATACTGTATACCTCGCGACAACACTTATGGAAAGAATGTGCGTATAGGCGTAATTCGTGGGTGGGACATGTCCCCACCACTTTTTTGAAACATTTTGCTGCACGGATAGCCTATGATGCAAATGAAACACCCAGTTGACGTTAATTTGTGTTAAATAAGAAGCGAATGTGTTTTTTAAATTATGCATGGCGGCATTTTAATGCCATTAATAACCGAACGCACAACTGATGCTTGCGCGCACAGTAAGTCACTTCCGCGAGAGGATAACAGACTGCGAGAGGATAACAGACTGCACTACTGTCAGGCACTGAATCCTTGCGGATTGCAAAGGCTGATTCCAAATCATCAGTTCTCATTCTGCTCGATCTATCTGCTGCCTTTGACATGGTGAATCATCAGATCCTCCTGTCCACCCTCTCATCACTGGGCATCACAGGTACTCCGCTTCACTGGTTTGAATCCTATCTCACAGGAAGGTCTTTCAGGGTTACCTGGAGAGGGGAGGTATCCAAAGCTCATCAACTGACCACGGGGGTTCCTCAGGGTTCAGTTCTTGGACCCCTCCTCTTCTCCATTTACACTACATCACTTGGTCCCATCATACAGGCACATGGTTTCTCCTACCATTGCTATGCTGATGACACACAACTCTTCCTTTCATTCCAACCAGATGATCCCACAGTAGCTACACGAATCTCGAGCTGTCTGGCGGACATCTCGGCATGGATGAAAGAACATCATCTGCAGCTCAACCTGGCCAAGACTGAGCTTCTCGTCTTCCCTGCCAATTCGACTCTAAATCATGATTTCAGCATCCAGCTAGGTACATCCTCAATTACCCCATCAAATTCGGCCAGAAATCTTGGAGTAATCTTTGATGACCAACTGACCTTCAAAGACCACATTGCAAAGACAGCTCGGTCATGCAGATTTGCACTATACAACATCAGGAAAATCAGGCCCTTTCTAACAGAACATGCATCACAACTCCTTGTCCAGGCCCTGGTCATTTCTAGGCTTGATTACTGCAATGCTCTTCTGGCTGGACTGCCATCATGCACAATCTTCAAATGATTCAGAACGCTGCAGCAGGTCTCGTCTTTAACGAGCCCAAAAGAGCCCACGTCACGCCTCTCTTCATCTCTCTGCACTGGCTACCACTTGCTGCTCGCATCAAATTCAAGGCGTTGACGCTTGCTTACAGATCTACCACAGGCTCAGCACCCTCCTACTTCCACTCACTCTTACGAGTCTACACTCCGACCAGAAGCCTACGCTCATTAAAGGGGCGAAGGCTCGTGGTACCATCACAGAGAGGCACGAAATCACTCTCCAGGACATTCTCGTTCACTGTCCCTCGCTGGTGG
The DNA here is from genome assembly GCA_037950675.1 of Hypophthalmichthys molitrix. NCBI lineage: Eukaryota > Metazoa > Chordata > Actinopteri > Cypriniformes > Xenocyprididae > Hypophthalmichthys > Hypophthalmichthys molitrix. The sequence goes on from CM075494.1 coordinate 38,802,095, forward strand.
AATGATCTTCCTGCCTTCATCCGCAATGCAGAATCCCTGGCAATATTCAAAAGACAGCTGAAAACTCTTATCCACTTATCCTCATCCTAAAAAAAAAAAAAAAAAACTTCACTTCCTTTAATCCCTCTCTATTGTAGCTTATGATACTCTGAGCACTGCCTAAAACTTGTGAGCACTTCTTGTCCCTATTTGCCTCGTCATGATGACTCGCTTACTGTATTCCTCACTTGTAAGTCACTTTGGATAAAAGCGTCTGCCAAATGAATAAATGTAAATGTAAAATGTAAATGTAGTTGTAGAAAACTTAGTACAGTAGGGTAAAGTAATTTGTTTATATTACTATAGTTATATTACCACAGCAACTATAGAATTACCACACCAAATTAATTCAAGTACTTTACTATAGTATGGTTCAAAAACACTATAGTATTTACTATAAATTACTATAATATTTTTTCATTTTTTCATCATTTTTTCATTCTTGATGAAGCCATGTCTAATCGTTTTACAACAGGCGTCCAATCACAGTCCAGACTTACGGAAAAACTGAATTGACCAATGAGATTTGAGGTTACAATGAAATAAGTAAAGTCCCGCCCCACGACTGTCAAAAATAAAAAGTGTTCGAGCGAGCAAAATAGAAGATCGAGCGTGAGTGTGGGGAATGATGACGGGTGTGCTGCGAGTCGTGTCCGAGCACACAGGGCTTGATTTGCGTGCAGAAAAGATGTCATGTGCGTGCGCGGGTTTAAAATAAGCTCGCGGGCTACCGTTTCCTCGCGTGTAGATCTGTTATCCTCTCGCGGAAGTGATTTACTGCGCGCGCAAGCATCAGTTGTGCACTAGGTTATTAATGGCATTAAAATGCTGTCATAATTATGCCGCTGTTATCACTGGAGGAACGTTCTCGTGCACAGTCTTCACACAGACAAGCGCGTCAATCTACATTAATGGTGTTGGGGCAACTCTCTATTCTTTCCAGTGAAATCATTAACAAAAAAAAAAAAAAAAAAAAAACTAATCGAGGGCGGATTACAACCTGGAACGTCTGACTCATATAGCAAAAGTTCTACCATTACACCACGTGGGAATATGAGTGATTAGCACAGAGTTGTATATATATGCACTGGGCACCCACCAGAAGAAACATAAATCGGCGCCTATGACAAGCTAATCCCGCCCTCTTCTTAGGAACAGCAGCTCATTTGCATTTAAAGGGACACACATAAAAATGGAGCGTTTTTTGCTCACTCTCAAAAAGTGACAAATTTAAAATGCTAAAAAAAAAAAATCTGTGGGGTATTTTGAGCTAAAACTTCAGATACACACTTGGGGACATCAGAGACTTATTTTACATCTTGTAAAAATGGCATTATACCACCCCTTTAATAAGATCCACTTGATAGATTATGTGCATTTTCAGTTAACTTTAGTCAGATGCATTTACATTGTTACTGTGTCTCAAGATGCAATCACTTAAAACCGTGTATCTAAAGGTGTGAACCAAATGGCCCATAGGAACCAGACGGCCCACACAAATCTTGTGTATTCAATCTTGTATATTGAGTCTTTGGTATAAAGTTCTGCCTCACAGACAAAACTTTGGGTTAAGATTCTTGAAGGCTGACATGCTAACATCGATGCTGAAGAACTGTGCTACACTACTACCTTCAATAAAATCTTCTCCCCACAAGAACTCTGGTCAAACTTACTTATTTTATGTATTAGAGAAATCAAATACATTGGCGAGCCACCCAAACAGTTATTTAATCAAAAGTTATTTAATCAAGAGCAGTGAGTGATTTTCTGCTTTTCTTTTGTTGTTTGATTCATATTCACAGCACAGGAGTAGGTACTGTATTTTACGCTGCTTTCACTTTAATACACATATGTAATATACAATTTATTTCCTTGCTGTTTACATTCAAAGACATAACCGACTGTGTTTATGCAAACTTTGTGTTTCGACATAACCTTGTGTGTATTTGACAGTTTAAGCACAATATGATGTAAAAGAGAACTTAGTTTAATATTCACACGACCCGCCGTCTGACAGCCAGCTTTCTGTGTGTGTGCTTAAATGTGTGCGCTCAGAAAACCATATATCAGAAGTTTAAACTGATATGGCTTTAAAACACATTCAAATAATAAACTTTCATGATGCCGAAGAACTACAATGTCACGTCAGCAGGCCGCAATAGAGATGATAATCAAAACCAAACAAATGTTTTATTCGATTTAGGCAGAGTATCCGAGGCATGAGCTGTAAAGTCACATCGCCATTCTGGATAGTAAGCGGGGAGCAGCAGCTCATTTGCATTTAAAGACACATACACATAAACAGCGTGTTTTTGTTTCCACTTAAAAATAAATAATTTATGTGGTATTTTAAGCTGAAACTTCACAGACATATTCTGGAGACACCAGAGACTTATTACATCTTGTAAAAAGGGCCATAATAGGTCCCCTTTAATATAAATGTTTCATGTTTCATGTCTCAGCAGCTGACTCTGTGTCCTCCGCTATTTTCAAACTGTATCAAACTACTGTATATCGATATAAACAGTATTATTCTATATTGTTTATAAAAAATGCATAAATCGCAAAAACTCGAAATACAGAACAGCTCTAATTTGTGGTTCTCGTTAAAAAAAAAACAAGTTTGGATAACATGAGGGTGAGTTTTGGTGATGTTTTATATGCACTCGTTTGTTGTTCCTTTATTATTGTTTTGCCTTTTTTTTTTTTTTTATCTATTTTCATTTGAAGACCTACCGCAGATTCACTGAAGATACAATCTGACATCCTGAAGCTTTGCCAGAGAATAAATTTTAACCTAAAAAAAGATTTCTGCTGAACTGGTTGTGGAAATACACAACCACAATAGTACAAATAAGATAAAACAACTCTGAATTAATTTTGTGATACGATTCTCCTTAAATGCTACAGTGAAAATAAATCTTGAAGTATGGTGATACAGTGACATTCTACAGAATTCTGTGCTTCCAACTTCCCTCACTGCTGCAACAAAGTTGAAACATATCTAAATTGCCATTGTATGGCGTAACGGTACGATGGAATAAGTAGAATAACCAAACTCATTATTTGATAACAATAATAAATAAATAAAATATTATTACAAATAAACTAAAAATATGAATAAAATAAAATAAAATGTATTATATATATTGAAATAAGTCAATAATTATGGAGTATTTATTTATTTATTTTTCAAATGAATGGCTTGGATCAGAAAGTGAAGGAAATGCAGTCAGCATACAAGAACTCCATGACTGAATACAAAACTTCAAGGTCTTTTGGCCTTTTCCCCAATAGGGCAGTTACAGACACAGAAACACAAGGGTCAGTGCATTTAAAAAACATCTGCTGATTCTACGTAATGACCTTTCATTTGGGTCAATGAACAAGCTGAACGTTGGACAATTTTAGAACCTTACTGGCATCATACTTGAAGTAGTTTGGAGTTTGGTGACACATTTTCCATTTTTGCATCACTCAGAATGCTTGTGTTACTAAAAATGGCTAATCTGAAGATCTGCAGAGTGTTTCAGTGTTTTTTTTTATTATAGTTGTTTTTGATCCAATCTGGATCAAAAACAACTATAATAAAATTTGGAATTTTGAAATATTTTCAATAGTTTCCTACACTCAGGCAGCAGATGGATGTCCAGAACAGATGTCTATAACAAACATTCCCTGGTCGTTGTTTGCAGCTAAGGAATAATTTGCAGATCAGCTGTCTCAATATTAGCTTTATACTGCTAATGGCTTTTAACTCCCATGCCGCACCAGCGTACAAGCAAAGCCTAAAATCCATGGTAAAAATGTTCTAATATAGTAAACATAAACATATAAAACTCAAATATCCCCATCTACTTGTTACATGCCATGGACAATAGGGATTTTATTTGCAGAGTGTGCTCCATGAGGTTCACACACATTAAAATAAGTCCCTAATTATGATGTCATGACATAAGATGAAATTAATGATTTAGCATTATGGTTTGCCAATGAAATCAGAAAATAAAAAGGCAGTGTCCATTTCTTATTGGCAAAGGCTGTTTTCAGGCTGTTTTCACTCTGGCTATCATTGCTCTCATTTATCTTTTGTATATCACTTCTGTTTATACTGTGTGTGAAAATCATCTATCACTATTTGCACTAGTATAAACAAGATGTTATTTGTTGCTATTTAGCCTACACTTATCCAGTGTGTCTATTAACGCCTATACAAAAGCAGCAATGCCACTGAGGAACCATTTCTGCTGTTGAAGTGTTTCCCATGTTCAAATGCTTATTATGAAACACTTGACCTAGTCACATTAATCAGTAGCCTTTCCTTTAACACGTCTTGCTTTCCCTTCAACCTTGATAAGATGGAACAATGTGGACTTAGTGTGTCCATGAGAATGTGTGTGTGTGTGTGTGCGTGTGTTCTCAGGGAAGGGTGGGAGAGATATTGTAGAAGTTGGACGTCACCCAAAACACATATGTTAGCAGTCACCAGCATCTGTCACCACCTCATTCTCCCATGGGTTAATGGAGCTGCCCTTTTACGTAACCATGACCATGACCATTTTTGCATGGCCTACAGTGGACTAATGAGCTTTAAACTTGATTAATATGACTTTAAATTACAGTAAATTGACTGAATGGGGAAAAAACTGCTTCTAAAATAGAGCTTCTTTTTTTTTTAATCCTAAATGCATACAGGATTTGGAGCCGTTTATGGTGATTCTGAACAACATCTAACATTTGGGAAGTTTAACACTATAGAAATCCTTTTACAAAACAACTTTAGAAGCTCATTTGTCCTTGTTAAATCATTTAAAAGCAGAAACATTGATTTTTTTTTTCCCATTTGTAACTTTGTATTCATACCTTAAGGCTTGTAGTTTAGTGAATACTGAAAGAGAAGTTTTGTTTCATTGACAGTTTAGAGTGAGCTGCAAAAAAACAAAAATGCACAAGTCTTGTATGTCGCAGTACAGACCTAAATGATTAAGACTGACATTTTAAACTGCAATGCAGGGTCAGACTTTGTGTGGTTGTACTATGACAGTTATTGCAATTAAAATTAAATAAATCTGAATCTGAAATTAAATAAAGTTTCTGTATTTCTTATACAACTTTTCATTAAAATATATATATATATATATATATCGAAGAATATAGCTACTGTTAGCTGCTAGTGAAAAGCTTGAGTGCTTGTAAATATGAGTTTGTAATTTTGGGTACAATGGTGTCTTATACAGATTAATATTTGGAGTGTGGTTTACCTTTGTGATCCCAACTGGAAAAGACAGAGAAAACAGTTGTGAATGTAGGGCGAAATGTGTTCTGGAATTCTAGACCTGTAATTTTTAAAATAACTGCTGGGGGAAAAAGCTTTCACTGCTGTTTTGATTTAGGGCCTATCCTGCCCCTGCAGGCAACTTAACATTTCTGTCTCTGTTCTGCCATGCTAAAGCCTACTTGTGCAATAAGAAACATGTTTTTTGGTGCCAATACCAGCAAGTTTGGTGACTTAAAAGTGAATGTGGACTCAATCCTAAATTACTAATTGCTTGCATGTTAAATATATATAATACTGTTATATACGTAAGCAATAAGGTACGAGAGGCTGTGCTGTATCGTGAATAAGTCACAGCTGAAGGGCGTTGTTAGGCATGATGCAAAGCGGCGCACTAGCCTCGAGTACCTTATTGCTTTTATAAAACGGTTACCACACAATACAAATATTAAAGCCAAAAATATGTATCAATGCAACTTTCATGAAGTTAACTTTCACGAAAAGCCTTCGTTCCACCAATAGTCCCTCGCCGTGAACAGCAACAGAAGTTATATTATTACGCCTTTATGAGTGTGTCAGTCAGTAGCAAAGACTTATACATTGAAAAGACTAAATTGTGAACACAGAAACTAACAAATAGCTGACAAATGCTTTGACTAGCGCTGTCAGTCACGGGAAAACCCCTTAACTGTTAAAAGGACAAGATAATACATTGGACATTTAAACAGATTTTTTATTATAAACATAGGACTGACCTGACAGAAAATGCTAAATCTGAATGCAGGTAATAAACTCTCTCACTCGTCCTCTTTCTCACAAGACTCTTCTACATAATACAGTAAGCTTCAATGAACAAAATCAATTGAGAACATACAGTTTATGTTGCTAAGAGTGGTTGCTAAGGGTGTTGTGTAGTGATACACAGAACCGTTGGGTGAAGCGGTCATAGCCGTGTTTTATCCTGAATAAAACAGCTATTGACCAATCAGAATCAAGAACAGGAACTAACCGTTTTATATATATATATATATATATATATATATATATACACACACACACACACAGTATCTCACAGAAGTGAGTACACCCCTCACATTTTTGTAAATATTTTATTATATCTTTTCATGTGACAACACTGAAGAAATGACACTTTGCTACAATGTAAAATAGTGAGTGTACAGCTTGTATAACAGTGTAAATTTGCTGTCCCCTCAAAACTCAGCCATTAACTCACAAAAGTGAGTACACCCCTAAGTGAAAATGTCCAAATTGGGTCCAATTAGCCATTTTCTCTCCCCGGTGTCATGTGACTCATTAGTGTTACAAGGTCTCAGTTGTGAATGGGGAGCAGGTGTGTTGAATTTGGTGTTATCGCTCTCACTCTCTCATACTGGTCACTAGAAGTTCAACATGGCACCTCATGGCAAAGAACTCTCTGAGGATCTGAAAAAAAGAATTGTTGCTCTACATAAAGATGGCGCAGGCTGTAAGAAGATTGCCAAGACCCTGAAACTGAGCTGCAGCACGGTGGCCAAGACCATACAGCGGTTTAACAGGACAGGTTCCACTCAGAACAGGCCTCGCCATGGTCGACCAAAGAAGTTGATTGCACGTGCTGAGCATCATATCCAGAGGTTGTGTTTGGGAAATAGACGTATGAGTGAGACCATATGCCGCACACTGCATCAAATTGGTCTGCATGGCTGTTGTCCCAGAAGGAAGCCTCTTCTAAAGATGATGCACAAGAAAGCCTGCAAACAGTTTGCTGAAGACTAAGGACATGGATTACTGGAACCATGCCCTGTGGTCTGATGAGACCAAAATAAACTTATTTGGTTCAGATGGTGTCAAGCGTGTGTGGTGGCAACCAGGTGAGGAGTACAAAGACAAGTGTGTCTTGCCTACAGTCAAGCATGGTGGTGGGAGTGTCATGGTCTGGGGCTGCATGAGTGCTGCCGGCACTGGGGAGCTACAGTTCATTGAGGGAACCATGAATGCTAACATGTACTGTGACATACTGAAGCAGAGCATGATCCCCTCCCTTCGGAGACTGGGTTTAGACATTAATGGCTGTGTGTTGAGTTATTTTGAGGGGACAGCAAATTTACACTGTTATATAAGCTGTACACTCACTACTTTACATTGTAGCAAAGTGTCATTTCTTCAGTGTTGTCACATGAAAAGATATATAATAAAACATATAATAAAATATTTACAAAAATGTGAGGGGTGTACTCACTTCTGCGAGATACTGTGTATATATATATATATATATATTTTACTATATTACTATTTCTGAAGACACAAGATTGCTTTATATGCTGAACGGATTTAATTGAAACTTTTTTTAATATAAAAATTCATCAACGCACACATCTATTCTGGTAAACAGAAGCTGAAGTATGTTCACTTGACATGTGAGAACCAATCAGGTTCATTCTCATGTTACGCAGCACATTTGAGCTTCATCAAGAACCAATGAGGTTCATTCTCATGTAGCGCAGCACGTTTGAGCTTCATCAAGAACCAATGAGGTTCATTCTCATGTAGCGCAGCATGTTTGAGCTTCATCAAGAACCAATGAGGTTCATTCTCATGTAGCGAAGCACGTTTGAGCTTCATCAAGAACCAATGAGGTTCATTCTCATGTAGCGCAGCACGTTTGAGCTTCATCAAGAACCAATGAGGTTCATTCTCATGTAGCGCAGCACGTTTGAGCTTCATCAAGAACCAATGAGGTTCATTCTCATGTAGCGCAGCACGTTTGAGCTTCATCAAGAACCAATGAGGTTCATTCTCATGTAGCGCAGCACGTTTGAACTTCATCAAGAACCAATGAGGTTCATTCTCATGTAGCGCAGCACGTTTGAGCTTCATCAAGAACCAATGAGGTTCATTCTCATGTAGCGCAGCACGTTTGAACTTCATCAAGAACCAATGAGGTTCATTCTCATGTAGCGCAGCACGTTTGAACTTCATCAAGAACCAATGAGGTTCATTCTCATGTAGCGCAGCACGTTTGAACTTCATCAAGAACCAATGAGGTTCATTCTCATGTAGCGCAGCACGTTTGAACTTCCGCAAGAACCAAGGTTTGAGGTTTGCTCTAGTTGAGGTTTAGCACTTCAAGCTTCTGTTTATGTTCGCTGATTAATGTTTATATTTGAATAAAAGCCTAAATTCAGTCTGTTCATTAAAGTGATTGTGTTTCTTCAGAAAATTTGGACTAAACCACTCAATACATATGGATTAGTTTTACGATCTCTTAATTAAGTTTTTAAAGCGGCAAAGTGTCAGTTGCGTAGGCTGTCAATGGAGGGACAGAAATCACTCATTTCATTTAAAATATCTTCATTTGTGTTCTAAAGATGAATGAAAGTCTTACGGGATTGGAACAACATGAGGGTGAGTAATTAATGACAGAATTTTCATTTTTGGGTGAACTAACCCTTTAAGAAAATTTACTGGCCATGAATATTTTTTACCAGCCATTAAACATAGATTAATCCTTAACAAAGTTACAAAAGTTATTCAGTCAATGAGGGATTGTTCTTTGTCTTTTGTTGTTTGATCAACATTAAAAACACAGACAGCAGCAGGAATATTAGTCTGCTGTCACTTTAAGAGCTAATGATCCGACGAATATACTGTTACGCATCTGTTTATTTCTCAACTGTTTATGTTCAGTTAAAACAAAACTGACTATGTTTACAAGGATACTTGCCAAGACAGGCATTTTAATAAAATTTTATTTGAATATGTCTCACATGCTGTCTGAGATGCAGATTTCTTGCGGCAGATGTTTGCGCACAGACAACTTCCCACACAGCGAGTAGCGAATTGAGTTTCCTTTAGAGTCTTCTTGAGCTTGAATATTTAAATTGGCAAGGCTTAAACATTTGTGATGATGCAGCACTGCCCCATCAACTGTTCCTAGCATCATTCATGTTCTCACAATTTTGCTTTGTTAGAATTCATAAAAATGTTACTGGCCGACTGGCGATTGAGACTGTTTCATATACTCGCCAACACCGATTGTTACTTGCATTTGGCACTTGGTGAGTGTAAAAAAACGTATGCACATTGAAATATATACAGAAATACATGGAGTTTCACTGCATTTTAATATTGATCCATAATTCGACTGTATTAATTCACAGTTGAACTCTTATTCATTTTTTAGTTTCCGAAAGAGGGTTTTGGGTCAGATGGATTTCAGTCATGGAGAACAAAACGCACCTGTTAGTACTTTTCGATGGAAATCTGCTGGTTTTTCTGCTTAACCGAAAGATGTTTAGCATTTATATATCAGCAGGTTATGGTGATGCCAAATCATCATCAGTGTAATTCATGAGATGACTATCAGTATTCTGATTAATGTTAACATCAGAGATCAGGGAGAGTGTACCGTGCCAGAAATAAAGTAAGAAAGAGTTATTGTGTTAGCCTCGCAGTGGGGGATTGTGGGAAAGAATAGGGGAATTGTTTGTGCCTTGAGTGTTAAGAATAAGAGAATCCATTGAGACTACAGATGAGGTTTCTGGTATTAGCAAATGATGATATTGGGGTATCATCTGTCAACCACATTATGAAACTGTTTATTAATCTCTGAGTCTGAGAAAGCTTTTTTTCTGCATGAGAAGATGTGTGTGTGTGTGTGTGTGTGTGTGTGTGTGAGTAAGAGAGTGAGAGAGAGAGAGAGAGAAACAATTATTTTAGTTCTTCATGCTTTAATATACCACATTCAGGGAAACATTTCATTAAGGCCTAAGAGTCTAGATTCCTTTTTGGGAGGCTGATCTCTGACAAAATACAGCTAATATTTGTCCGGCTGATCCTGGACTGTGGATTTTGGAAACAAACATAGGCATTTTAATTGCCTCTTTAAAGATGTTTTATATGGCATAGCTTGTGGGATAAAAGCAATGTTACGGGTTGTGTTAAGTTAAGCATTGCATGATGTACCACAGAATATAATTTTAACTCATTGTTTAAACAAGCAAAAACTGCTTTCACAGCAGTCTTATTTTAGTTTTATTTATATAATATTATTTATTATTTATATTATTTATTTTGAATTAGCTTTTTTTATATTTTAATTTCAATGTTATGCTTTTTTGTACATTTTTGTTGTTTAAAAGTATTTAGCTGTAATTTACTTTTGTGTCAGTTTTATTAATTTTAGAAGCCTACTTTAACTTATTTCAGTTGCCTAGGCAACATTTCTAGTTTTCATTAAAGTGTTTAAAACTTATAGGTTTTCCATTGAATATTGATGTTTTATTTCATTTAGATGAACTAAAATGATTTTTAATAGTTATCGAAACGAAACTTGTAACGAAAAAACGAGACCTTCCTCGACGTCTTCCTATGTTGGGAAAATCAAAAGGACATGACGGTTACGCGCGTTCCCGAGAGCCTGTCTTCTGTTCAATGACACATGAAACGAATGCTTATAATGCTCAGGACAATTCTGTACTATAATTTAAATGTGTCATGCAAAGAAAAATATAGTCTCACAACCAGAGATAGTCTAGTCTCAAATATACTTTATAATCAATCTATTATAACAGTGTAATTTTAATTACCTCATCTGTCGACACGATGCCGGTGAATTGCAGAGTTGGTGCAAATATATCCACATTGCTATCAGATGCTCTCTATCTGCCTTTTTCTCTCCGTTGTCGCAGCACATATTTACATATCTAGCGTCGGAATGTTCTCTTGCTGCAAAGGTATTTCCAACTTCTTTTGTATGTTACGTGTTCACGAGCACACGTAGAGCAGTAAGTTGTTGACTGCAGTTCACTTAACGGCCACCAGTGTCGCTAATAACAAGGATTTCTGAATTCTATAGCCTCTTTAACGCTAAAAACACTGGTTTACGGTAATTTACTTGTAATAGGAGTCTAGTGAGAACACTGCAGAAAGAGATGTGTTAAAAATGACACGTTGTGCAGAATTTTAACACATGTGGTGAGTGTGCTCAGGGACTACACATGTTGTGTCAAATTTAACACAGTAGATGTGCGATCCATCTTAACACACAAATTTTGTAAGGTAATTTTAACACACAAATGTGTCATTTAAACACAATAAGTGTAACTGAAAATTATCATTGCTAATTAATGTTCATACAGCATTAAGCATTACCATCCATTTGTAATTCTACAAAATTGAAATAAAACAGACAAGATGTAAAAATGTTATTAATTTAATTTATAGTCAAATTTTGTCAGGGTAGAGAAAAATGCATTCACAGAGGCACAACAAAATGCTCTAAATCTCAATTTCATAAACTTAATTTAGATGATTAGATGACACAAATGCTTTGTAATGCTATTATCTACAATACAGTATACATTAAAGTGTTACCAACAACTACACCTTGATTGATTGAAACAATCATACACAGTAAAGACTAGCAAATAACATTTCTCATAACATAAGATCAAAATGTTATGAGAAATAAGATTATAAAATGTCAGATACAAGATAAAACTTTCCAAATCAGACAAATAAACAATTTTAAATCTGTCATAAGAGTCAACTTTCAAAATATATGGAATGTTGGTTTTCTTCATGAGACAAATGCATTTGTAATGCACTAGCCATTAAAGGGTTAGTTCACCCAAAAATGAAAATTCTGTCACTTATTACTTACCCTCATGTCGTTCCACACCCGTAAGACCTTCGTTAATCTTCGGAACACAAATTAAGATATTTTAGTTGAAATCCGATGGCTCAGTGAGGCCTGTATAGCCAGCAATGACATTTGCTCTCTCAAGATCCATGAAGGTACTAAAAACATATTTAAATCAGTTCATGTGAGTACAGTGGTTCAATATTATTATTATAAAGCGACGAGAATATTTTTGGTGCACCAAAAAAACAAAATAACGACTTATATAGTGATGGCCGATTTCAAAACACTGCTTCAGGAAGCTTCGGAGCATAATAAATCAGCGTATCGAATCAGTAGATTCGATTTCAGCAGTTTGACACGTGATTCGAATCATGATTCGACACGTTGATTCATAACGCTCCAAAGCTTCATAATATTAATATTGAACCACTGTACTCACATGAACTGATTTAAATATGTTTTTAGTACATTAATGGATCTTGAGAGAGGAAATGTCATTGCTCCCTATGCAGGCCTCACGGAGCCATCGGATTTCAACAAAAATATCTTAATTTGTGTTCCGAAGATTAACAAAGGTCTTACGGGTGTGGAACGACATGAGGGTGAGTAATAAATTACACTATTTTCATTTCTGGGTGAACTAACCCTTTAACGACAGTATTCATTCAAAGTGTTGCCAACATCAATGGTTACTCTGTCAATCCTCGCAATGATGTACTGTCATGTTGTGCTCTTCAAACTTCCAATGTAGATTGGCTGTGTTCTGGTCTTTGATGCGGTCTCAAAACTGCTGCAGAGGGATGCAATACTGGCTCCAAGCTTAGAGTTAGGGGAAAAAGAAAAAAAAAACATTTTAGGAGTTTAGAATGCATCAATTACAAAAATAACGGCCCATGTAAAACTTACCGGTACAAAATTAAATTCAGATTTAACATTGCATCGACTTCCAGGCAACAGTGGCAGAAGATATGCAAGAACAACCATCATTGTGTAGCACTTTTTAATCTGAAAATGAATGAAAACAGATTAGAGATACAACAAATGTTTAAGTGTAGGATTAACAGCAGACTAAATAGGGTTGTAGTGATAACCACAATATTACTGACAAGCCAGTAACTGCTGCAACCATGAAGTTTATTTACTTTTTTTAAGACTAAACCCTCCTCATTTTACACTCAATTCATGTGTTTTTAAGGTTAAATACGTTAGTAAGAGTGAAGAGGTTTTTTTTTTTATTAAGACGTGTTTTGTCTTCAGTGTTTAGTTTGTTCCGTGTTTTGCTTTTTTTGTTTTTTCCCGCACTATGGACCCTTTTTTTTCCATGCAACTGCTTTGCCTTGAGCAGAAGGACCGCTCCCTCGAGGCACATCTAGAGAATTTCATCCGTCTTGTGCCATTCACTACTTTCCCGGACAGCAGCCTCTGCAACTTTCTATATGCCGGCCTGAACACCGCCACCAAAGCGCTGCTGTCCGGAGAACGGCCTCGAGGGAGCTTCCTGGATTACGTCGAGTGGGTGCTGGTGTCCTGTAATTCACAGCTCACTGTTACCATCATGGACGACACCAGCCCCACTAGCTACCCAGTGCCCAGCCAACAACACCCCAACTGCGAGGATCGACAGCCCGAGCCCACCGCAGGCAATGAGAGCCACTCTGCCGCGACGTACACACCAGCGCACACAAGAGCGACCGAGTCGAGCGTCGCCATGGAGCCTGAGCAACGCGTGCCTGACCAGGTGTGTGAGCCGGCTGCTACTACCATCGCTGAGGGAGTCTTAGTGGAGTTCGATGGGATGGAAGGTAGCCCCGCCCAACCCCCCACCACTGAGAGTGAGTGTTCGGCCACCGCACTGGAGAGAATTTTTTTTGATGTTGGAGAGGTTGTTTTGTCTACCCCTCTGTTATCTCCTGAGTCTGTCTATGTTTCCGTCTCCCCGCTGGTTCCGTCCAGCCCTGAACTGTCCGTCTCCCCGCTGGTTCCGTCCAGCCCTGTGTTCCCTCCCAACCTCCCTCATCCACTATCTCTCCAGCACTCCTTGGACTCTGTTTTTTTTGTTTTGGACTTTCCTCTGCTCCTCAGTTTTTGTCCCAGTCCCCAGCTAATCCTGTCATCCCATCATCTATGCCTCCCATCTGTCCCTCAGCGCCTCCTCTCAGTGGTGAGGCTACACCTCGGGCCCTCTGGGAGTCATCTTGTCACGGCTGCGAGAAGCCCTTGGCTCTGCCCTCTGCCTCTGCACGCTCCAGTCCTCCTCGACCTGACGTCCCAACTCCTGCGCCTACGCTCCTTCCTCCCTCGATGCCGGCAGAGACCGTCGGACTTTCAGCCTCGCAGGACTCCCTCAGTACGTCGGCTCCACCTGGGTCGGGCATCGCTACGCCTACGCCACGGACTTACGGGCCGGTCGCTACACTCCGGCCCTCCACCCCTTCATCTTCGGCCAGCTCCTCCCTCCCTCAGGCTCCACCTCCGCCCTCGGTCGCTCCTGCTCGCCTTCAGCCCTCCGAGTCTCTACCACCACCTCGGGGGGTCGTCACTACGGCTACGTCGCGGCCACCAAGATCTTCAGAGTCCCTCCACTACATCGGCTCTCTGGCTTCGCGGTGGGCTTCATCATCGGTGTCGCCGTCGCCTCCAGTCGTCCCCATGGCGGCCCCTATGATCTTCGCTCTATGGCTCCTCCCTCCTGCGCCGCCGCCATGGGACACCGTCTCAGCTGTGGCCTGGGTCAGCTCACGATATCTGCCCCTGCTCAAGGCTCCACCCTGGATCACTCCACCATCCTCTCCACCCTGGACTTTTGTTTCCTGCCTCCTCCTGGTAGGCCGTCCACCTCCTGAACCACCTCCTACATCTTCATCGGCATCTCTCCATCGTCTCCTTCTCTCCACGGCGCGAGGACGCGCCTTTCCGGGAGGGGGCGATATGTCACATCCACACACTTTATGAACTGTTTGTTTGTTTTCCTTTGTCACGTGTTCCTTTGTTCCTGGTTCCCGCCACTATCTGTTTCCATGGACATTAATCATCACCTCAGCTGTTCATCATTTGAGTTCATTAGTGTGTGTGTGTGTATATCAGTTCAGTTCTGTCAGTGTGTCTTTGTCGGATCTCGTTAATGTCTTGAATGTGTTGGTGTATATTCTGATCTGGATTCGGTGTTTCTCCTTGTGGATAATCAAATAAAGACTTACTAAACGTACTCTTCCTCGTCGTGTGTTGTTTACACCACCCTTACGTAACACACACCCAGCATATCCGAGCAGCATTAGTACTCAAAGATTTCAGCCACTGTGGGAGTCCCCTTCGATGTTCATCTCCACTGCTGATTAAATCAAAGATACAAAGAACAAAAAAATTGAAGAACAAAGTATTGATCTCAACAAAATACATTCATTTCTAATATCTATCAAACAGTCAGATGATGTAACGTTAGTAAGCTGCAAGTTAGTATATCATGAGAAATTTAAAGGCCAACTGACAACAGTCAAGGCCTGAGATAGACAGACAGCACATGGATTGCAAATTATATTGCCCAAAAAATTCACCTAAAATATCCTCACATTAAAAATGCATTTACTGTACAAAAACAAAATACCTGGATTTGACGGGACTCTCCAGCATTTATGGTAGGGCTCCTGTGCTTGACGTGAAATCGGTCAAACCTTCATCTCTGTCAACATCAACAAATTCTTGAAAATAAGTTTAGTGTTAATCTAACAACGTCCTTGAAGAAAATTCATACCGTAGAATGAGATGAGAACAGACAATATTTCACTCGGTCAACCGCAAAAAACATCACAGGCACTGTGAACGTACCTGATGCAGCAAGGCAAACGCTCCACGTTAAATTGTTCACTTATAATACACTCTTTTAGGTGTTTATAATAATCTGGTGTGCTGGACAACTTGTCGTGCGCTCTGCCTGGCTAACACTTCGCTAACGGTACACTGCTCGATGCACGTCGCCACTTTCCAACTAATTAACAATGTAAGTTATTTGTTAGCTAACTATTTCCATGATAGATTTTTTTTTCAGCACTACACATTTTAACAAGTATTATCTACTGTAACTTACGGATGGGTCCAACGCATCGCGATTCCCCTCAAACCAGGCCAGAGTGAAAAGAGCGCGATCCCGCCGCAGTTTGAAAAGACAAGAGGCATGACGTGATTGGCCGACAAAAACAGCCGTTAATATTTCTTGTAATAAATTGAAATATATTTAATGTATATTTATTTTTATAAATGATTATTCATTATTCATAGAGCTTTTTATGTGCTACCATATGAAATATATGTATTGTTTTTATTTCCATAAACACAAACTGCCCGCCCAGGAGATAACACATTTATTGTGTCAATCTTTCCAAGGCAGTTTTTTTTAAAACTACACATTGTGTGTTAAAATCCTACACGTGTCAAAATGCTGTCAACACAGCCATGTGTGTTGTTTTTTGACAAAGTTCAACCACAAAATTTTCAATTGTTTACTAACCTAGTCTATGAAAACTCGCATGCAATTTCTAAGTCCTGTAATCATGTAAAGCCACTAAACTTAACATGATCCGCACAGTAATAACAAAAGGGACTGTTTACTTACTGAAAAGGAAAATACAGCCACAAAAATTGTTTTTAACACATAACTAGAAGAACAATTGTGCAACTGCTAAAAGGATGATATAAAGTTTACCACATTTAAATAACACAATTTTAGAAGAATATTTTCAGTGCTTTGCTTCTTTTTAGCCCTCTTGTTCTATAGACTAAACTGCATTTTGTTTGTTTTGAGGAACACAACAAAATTTTCTGTGCTAAACTGTAATAAACATCACAGATGCTGCCGATAGAGCTTGAATCGAACCCAAAACATTCCTTCAAGATTGATACCACACACCAATCGCTGCATTAACAGCTTGTGGCTAATCTAGGCCAATGAAACATTTAACAGGACATTACAGCAAGAGTAACTAAAGAGGCCTTGGTGGTAGATACAGAAGGCCGTTGCTACTCTCTCAGACGTCACTTCATTAATCTTCATAGTCATAAATCTGTGATATTTTTGGTATAGCTGTCAGCAGAGGCACTTGTAGCAAGCAGTGTGGCACAGCTGATTAACCTGCAGAGCCGGAGGGGTTTATAGTTCAGGGTGGTAAAGGGGATTTGTGAGGTGTGTGTTTACAGATAATGATGCCTTACAGGGCTGCCATCTCAGTTTGTAATTGCCTTTTTTTGCTCATGCACAAGGACGTCTTAAGGTTATGCACACAATGCATGCCAGTCACACATAACATACTGGTGCCTTTGGGTGGATGCACAAAGAAAATGAAAAGAGGTTTAGTGGTTTAGTTTCACAAGTGCACTTCCTTTTACAACATCTTTCACAATAAATAAAGTATATGCCCCATTTACTACTGTCTAGCAACAGGATGTTTTGAGATCTTAAAGAAATCATAAGGAAGGAGTATATAAAAAAGACACTGTGTGTGTGTGTGTGTGTGTGTGTGTATATATATATATATTTAAGTGCATACTTTTTTTTTAAATACTCCATGTATTTGCTGTATGTTGCACTTGCTATGTTTATCAAAGTGCTCAACTTGGTCATATTTCCTTTTTGCATCAGTTTTGACAGTTTCACCATGACATGACTATGCAGTTTTGGTGCCAAACATGTGATTTTCGTTTGATGGGCAAACAGATCCCACTTGGGCTTATTGATTATACTCAGTGGTGTAGTCGGGGCCATACGTACATATACGTATACTTACTTTTTGCCCAGGGCTGTTTGCGTATTACGACTTCTAAGGATCAGTATTTACGTATACCCACTTGTTTTTTTCCTTCTAAAGTCCATAATCTATTGTCATGTTAGCTTCCCCTTTAACTGTGTGCCCAATGCTGTTTGTTGTAATTGGTGCATTAGCACTTCCACCGTTCTACCTTTTCCCGCCCATCATCGACTAGAAAAATCAGGCTTGAGAAAACTCTGCTCAAAGCCGTTGGGTGTTTTGAGCGGTGCATTGAGCGCAGTTCTCTCACTGCAGCGGACACGGCGTGAGAAATATGGTGGTGAGCGATTAAGACTGTTAATTACTTATATACATCATACGTTCAGAGGTTTTATAAGCGCTAAATTTCCGTACGAACTTAAAGACCATCAGCGCAACTGAAGCATGGATTATTTAATGCATCGGTGGCGCGAGAATCATAAGCACACTCTGAATCTTTTCACGCTCCAAAAGTGATAGGATTTCCACGAGCCATTCCTATCGTGACACTTGATGATAAAATGTGCGATCCATTTGAATTCTATTGAGAGTTGAACACTTTAAAACGCTAACTTGTAGAATTTATAATCTATTAAGGGAATATATTTTCACTACATTACAACTGTGACATGTTGTATTGTTTCTATATGTGTAGGTTGCTATTTTTCATAACAAATGCTATATTAAAAAAAGGAAAATGTTATAGTTTGACTTCTTGGCACATTCAAATAGAAAATGCTGTTAAGCTTACGGGTGCTGAAATAATATAAAACATCATGCGATCCATTTGAATTCTATTGAGAGTTGAACACTTTAAAACGCTAACTTGTAGAATTTATAATCTATTAAGGGAATATATTTTCATTACGTTACAACTGTGACATGTTGTAGCTATAGGACACCACTTCTTTCTTCAGGACTACACCACTGATTATACTATAAAAAAGTTGTTGTTACAATTATTTTCACAGAGCAATCATGATGCAACATTAATGCAAACATGTCATTTATCATACAAATTGTCTTCCCAAATTGAACTGGTACAGAACAGTATTGAACTGTACACTAAGCAATCTAAGTATGACTATAGCAGTAACAAAGCAGTGTGAACTAGCATAGAAATTCATTCAGTCAGTGTTTTTTAGTTCAGTTGAGTTATTTCCCAGACAAGTCCAGCCAGTGTCACTGCGCATGAAAACATTGTTTGACACTAGAGTCCCAATTCTCAAATGTTTGCCTTCATTCCAAGACAAAGCGAAAACTTTCCCTTGTGAAATAACAGTGTGTGTGATATTCTGTGAGAGTGCAACCATTTTCCTCACATGAAGCCATTATCTGTTAATTTGTTGTAGTTCATTTTCTATACGGGTCTGTATCATGCATGAGTTTTAAAAGATCACGTTCATATTTTAAACTCTGTTCCAGATATATTTACTTGCCGCCCATCATTGTCCCACAGAGGTTTTTCAGTCAAATCTCCCTGAGGAGGAAATATGGATTGCCAAGATGCTATAAATGAAATGTTCAAACTTCAAACTCTTGAGTCTTTTTACTCTCCGTGAATGGCCAGGTTTCGATCTGTTCTAATGCCTGTCAATTAAAAGTTTTTTTGTTTTGTTTTTTTAAGTTCCGCTAGAGAAAACGCCCTTGGAGAGAAAATGGCTTGACATCACTTTCGAGTTTATCAATTCAGTTTCTGGTCCAAAAAAATCTGTTTCTCATCCAAATCTAAAATGTTTTTAACAGCATCCGTATCATTTATATGTCAATGATTGATTTAACTTTACTTTTAAAACTTTGTTTCTGAATACTGTTCTCTTTAATTTCAAAAAAGTTCGTCTGGTTAAGAAAATAAGAAAATTTGCATAGCATTATCAGATTGTCATAGAAACTTTTGACTTGGGTTAGTGAGCAGCTACTTCACAACCACCATTAGCAATGCCCTGGCAATCACTCACAAGACTTTATAGCATGCAGAATGTGTTTGCATGGTCAAGTAACACTCACATTTTCTTTATACTCTAAATTTAAAGCTTTCACTTGGGCAGTAGACCTTTCAAAAGACACAGCCGCGGTAAAATATTTTATCAGGAGGCAATGGGGGGCGGTGCAGCGGTGGGGGACTTTAAATAAAAATCCTAATATTAAACAGCCTAATCAACACTTACAGATGAACATACAAATGAATGAGGACAGAGTTATATGAGAACGCTCAGAACTAAATACTGTATATTTCACTACACGGCAGCAGCACAAAAACCCGCACCTTACCATATGATACTGAAATGTAGTTTGGCACTCAGTCAGGAGTAATGCTGATAAATGCTTTAATCAAGACCTTTATATCAGATATCTGGAAGAACATGCATGATATGAGTTCTGAGATATGCTGCTCACAAAGTCACAAACCACATTCGACAACATATGAAAACAAAATAATCTTTTGAGAAATTTTATTACTAAAGGTAGAAAATTAAAAACATGTGGGGAAAACAAAACTTTATTTTAAGTTGTGTCATCTTAAAGGGATAGATCACCCCAAAATGAAAAAATGATTTACTCACCCTCAAGCCATCCTATAGGTGTATATGACTTTCTTCTTTCAGACGAACACAATCAGAGTTATATTAATTAATGTCCTGGTTCCTCCAAGCTTTATAATGGCAATGAATAGAGGATGAGATTTTGAAGCCCAAAAAAGAGCATCCATGCATCATAAAAGATATCCACATGGCTCTGGAGGGTTAATAATGGCCTTCTGAAGTGAAGAGATGCATTTGTGTAAGAAAAATATCCATATTTAAAACTTTAAAAATTAAAATAACTAGCTTCCGACAGACAGCCGCACACATCGATTTACGACGAAAGAGTGACCTCTGACCCGCTGCATGATGCATTGATGAACGCGGAAGCCCAGAGGAGAGAGCAAAACAAAACACAGAGAGGCGTCAAAGCTTATTTGCTACTCCTACATCGCGTAAGGGGTTACTCTTTTGGCGTAAGTCGACGTGCGTATGGCCGTCCACCGGAAGCCAGTTATTTTAGTTTTTAAAGTTTTAAATATGAATATTTTTCTTACACAAACACATCGCTTCACTTCAGAAGGCCTTTATTAACCCCCTGGAGCCATGTGGAGTACTTTTACGATGGATGGATGCACTTTTTAGGGCTTCAAAATCTCATCCTCTATTCACTGCCATTATAAAGCTTGGAGGAGCCAGGACATTATTTAATATAACTCCGATTGTGTTCGTCAAAAAGAAGATAGTCATATAGACCTAGGATGGCTTGAAGGTGAGTAAATCATGGGATAATTTTCATTTTTGGGTGAACTATCCCTTTAAATTCCAATGCAGTGACACAGCTGTGGGCACAGGGTTCTGCAGCACCCTTAGTACCCCTTGTTCCCACGGCCATGTCAAAAGACTACTAATATCCTCCTGTACTAATATGTACTTTTAGGGAAATAATATTCACCCTTTAGGTACTAACATGCACTCTTTATATACTAATATTTACCTTTAAGCCACATATGCAGCCTGTAGGGGTAAATAAGTTAAAGGCCCACTGAAGTGCCTTGAAACGCACAGCATTATTCAATGTCTTGACATAATTTCCACTGAAAGAGAAAGACAGGGCGGGACATATTGAACAACTCTTCCCCTTTTTGAAAATAGCCAATAGCATTTCATTTATATCACAGATCAGACAGAGCCGTTGAACTCAGTCTCAGTTTCCTCCTAATCTCTAACCGTTTCTCCTCCTAATCTCCTCCATATCGCTTTAAATTATAGCATTCTGTGCAGAATTCAAATGGGTCCGATTCGTTTTGTGGTCTGAGCCGACTCGCGGATATGATTCGCTCTGTGCTCTTGTGTCTCTGGACCAGAGCAGACTGTGTGCGCTGCGGAGGTTCGTTAGATACTAACGTGAAACCAGACTTCATTTGCCTCAATGGAAAGTATATTTACACTGTCTGAATCGTTCCCTATGCCCTATATAGTGCAATATGTGCCATTCACCATGTAGAAAATAGTAATTGTGTGAACAAGTGACGTATTTTAGCCACAGCTTCCACATCTGTTTATAATGTAGGGGGCGGGACGCTTCAGATCCTAGAGAGCATTTGATTGGTCAGAAAATCTGATGAGAAGCTGAAGTGCAGAGTGATGTAATCAGAATCATTGATCCATATTGGCGGAAGAGAGACTGTAAGTTTTGAATGATTATATTTTCTAAATAAGACATTTTGTCATTGTTTTGGAACACACTAGCTTATAAATAACAGTAAGGCTAACATATTCATACTAAAAGCCAAAAAACTTCAATTTTGATTTCAGGGGGACTTTAAAAAGGTGTGTACCACCCCAGTGAATATATTCTATATGTTTTAAATATATTTTCCTATATATTCTATAGAGAGTGTAGCTTTTTTACTTTTAAAATGTTTTATGTAATTTCCTAAAACTGTGCTTCCCTTTTATATCTGACTATTTCCTCTCATAAGACAAATGGATGAGCGAAATTCCCAGTGGTATATTTTGTGGGCCTAAAAGCCGATGACATCGTGATAGCTGCTAAAGATCATTTGTCTCTGTCAGAAATTCCTCACTGGAGACCAATAAAGTCATTAGTCACTACAGTACTTAGTCCATTTACAGCTTTTAGCGAAAAACGAAAAAATCTGAAGATGTGGTATATTGGTTAAAGCCCAGGGCTGGTACTCATCTGGTACTGATTCGATCTCCATAGTCACCACTGTGCAAAACACGTCACCTCAGGTTGCTCCACTGGGATTCGCTCTGTAATAAATGTTGTGATACTCGCTTTGGACAAAAGTGTCTGCTAAATGTCCTTGAATGTATGATACATGCAATTGGCCATGCTTAGCTTTAGGTTGCAAAGCATCGAATTGTAGCACATTTATCCAAACCCTGTTCATCCGTTTTATTTCCCTTCCAGATTTACAGTGGATAAAGTCAACTCTAACATAGATCTCACACACATAATGACCACAGGAAAGCGCTTGGGTAATGGCCTGAAGTTTTGTGGTATGAAAATGTGCTTCGGTCAACCAGGACAACCAAAGCCTCAACAAATGCCTGATGTCAGTAAATTGTATGAAGATGTTCAGAAATTTAAGTCGAAGTAAAGGACCAAATGCAAGTTCAGATGTTTGCAAACTTAAATGCTCTGAACGCAGATGATTGTTTTATTGCTCAGAAATTGCTCTTAGGAGTTGTCAGTTATGCTTACATAAAATATCAGACAATGCATCTGACGTTTCTAATGAAATTCCATTAGAAAATGAAAAACAAATTGTCCCCTTGGAATTATAAGGTTCTATCTGACATTTTTGTCAAAATTGAGTTATTCACATATTCTTATTCTGTGACAACTTAATTACATTATGTGATGTTTTTGGTAATGTTGAGTAAATATAGGGACTTTTTTATTTAGAAAATGGTTCTATCTACAAAGTCCAATGGAATGTAAAAACTTTGAAGCTCAATATCTCAGAACTGCTCAGAATGCAGATAGAACCTTATTCCAAGGGGACGAAATGAGTCAGTTGTTGAGATGCAGGATATGCAGCTATGATGTTACATTTCCTCTGAAAATAATTAGCTTAAGAAAAACATCTCAGAAGGAGAAGTTGCCAAAAGTCCCAATTTGTTCCCCAGTTCATTTTGATTTTTAGTTATGTATTGGGCAGATAACATTTTTATCAGGTTATGTGCTCACTTGAACCCAGGAATTTCAATGCTGTTTCGGAGACATCATTTATGTATGGATGGATGTATGTATTTAAATCTTCTGTCTTCCTGCAGCTCAAACAGTAGACCACTAGCAATGCAGAAGTCATGGGTTTGATTCTGAGAGAATACATGAAGTGATGAAATGCATAGCATTTGGTTTGATTAAAAGTCCCTGTTAAAGATGACCTATTATGCTTTCATTTTCAACTTGCTTTAGCATGTCATGTTGCTGAATGAGCATTTAAGGGTCTGAAAAGTTATAAAGCACAAAGTTATTCTCTATATCAGTAACACTGTTCCTGAACTCCCTGAAACGCCTCCATGTGAGTCTTGAGTTTTCTTCCAGGAACGAACATGTCACAATATTCCTTATTTAAATATTTCCTGCCCAAGGCATACACAAAATAAAGGGCCGAGGCCTGGTTGAGTTAGTAGTGTGTTGAAACTCTTGGTTATGGTAAGGGCAGTGACATTTCCTAAACACACTCAAAGCTGTTCACCAATCACAACATACTGCTCCAGCATGAAAACCTACTCTAGTAGAAATCAAAACGAAATCAACACTTTGTAAAAGGGCATCAAATATATGTTTTTTTCTTTGCTGTTATGTAGTATTATTTTGTAACCTTCTCCTGTTGTTTCAAGAGAACATTAGACCTATATCTAAAACATATCTTTCTGCAGTTCTCATTCCGGAAAGCCTGCAGAAATGGTAGGAAATCAAATTCCGCTATCACAAGGTGTTCCTGCAATCTTTCCCATGAGACCACAATTGCCTAGGTGAAAAAACACTAGATTGCTTGATGTGCGCCAGATGACTTGGAACTGTTGAAAATGTGACTAGATTAACATTTTTGCATGCATTTAAAACTTTGAAACCACCTCTCTGGGTCACGTTCTGTAGTTCATGTCCAGCAAACACAACTGTCATGGAAGCAGCATAATGTGGAAATTGGTGTATGCTGTATATATTTCTTTCTTGCATTTTATATCCAAGCTGTTTTGCATTGCGCAGATTTATTTTTATAGAAAGGTATTCAACGTTGACATCATGTGATTATTTCTTCTCTCAACATTTAAAGGAGATGACGCAAAATCGACCAACCCTTTCTGTCGCGACTGGTCGGTATTTTGTTGTGTGTTTCCATTTAGTGCTAAATTAGGTTGGTTTGGAAAAAAGGTCAATACCGGGAGGGGTAACATGAAAAGGTCTGTTGTTAGGTTTCCTTGATTGCCCTGTTCCAGTTATGGCCAACTGCTGTGCTCTTCAAGAGTTGGACACTTTTTGGCTTTATGTGTGCAAGAAGTTTTGTATCCCTTGGTACTTTTTTAAATCCGTAAGGAATTGTTCTTTTATGGTCATGGAAGAAATGTTCTCTAACATTTAACATTTAAAATCCCCCTGAAATCAAAATGAGGTTTTTTAGCTTTTAGTATGAATATGTTAGCCTTAATGTTTTGAATAAGCTGGTGTGTTAAAACAAAATTCGCATTTAGGAGATATAAGCATTCAAAACTTACAGTCTCTCACTTCCGCTAAAATGGATCACAGATTTTCATGACATCACTTCACACTTCAGCTTCTCATCAAATCATCGGTCGAATCAAATGGTCTCTAGAATCTGAAGTCCCGCCCCCTCCTATCAACAGACACTGAAGCTGAGGCTGAAATCGGTCATTTGTTCACACATTTACTAGTTTCTACATGGTAAAGTTTACATAGTACACTATATTCAGACAGTGCATATATGCTTTCCATTGACGCGAATTAAGTCCGTTTTTGCGTTAGTATAACGTAAACCGACGCAGCGCGAGCACAGTCTGCTCTGGCCCAGGGACATGAGAACACAGAGCGGATCATATCTGCGAGTCGGTGTGCTATCGGACCCATTTAAATTCTGCACAGAATGCTATATTTTAAAGTGATATAGAGGAGATTAGGAGGATAAACGGTTAGATATTAAAAGGAAAGAGTTTAACGGCTCTGAGTTTAACGGCTCTGGCCGAGCTGTGATATAAATGAAACGCTACTGGCTATTTTAAAAAGGAGGCGGGGCTGTTCGATATATCGCCCTGTCTTCCTGTTTCAGTTGAAATCACATCAACATTGAATAATGCTGCGCGTTCCAAGACACTTCAGCGGGCCTTTAAGAATTTTTTTTAGATAAATTCCAAGAAGTTCATTAGAATGTTTCTGTGTGAAGTTCTTAAAAAAATCATTAGAAGTTCTCAAAAATGTTCTCTTTTTTTTTTCTTATGAAGAAAACGACAGGCTTTGGTATTTGTATGTGTGGTGGTTCTCATTGAAGACTGAACATTTGAAACAACCCAATAAATTCCTAAATGAGGCTTACCTTTGGGGTTTTACGACAACATGGAGGTTATCCGAGATTTAAGAATTTACTATGGCATTTAAGAAGATTCTTTTCAAGAATTTGAAGTCTTCTAATGTTTTATCTTAAGAACAATCTCAAGTATAAAAAAAAAAAGAAAAAAAAAAAAGAACATTCTTAAGAATTATTGGGAATATAAAATAGTCTTAACTTTTTTCTGAAGCAGTTAATTTTTATTCTTACATTTAACACTATATTTTTCAACTGACAGGTCCTTGGCGCCCATGGCGTCTATTCACTTGCCGAGCGTAATGTGTCTCAAAACCTTGTGAACCGCCTACTTAGACAGCATAATTTCTGAGCATCATGACGTCCAAAACTACTGCAGAGTGCCAATGATGCCTAAAAAGTATAGTGTGCAAAAGGTATATCTGGTTATCAACTAATTAATAGGCTATTGATGCGTAAACATATACTGTACGCGCTCATGATGCTTAAAAATACTGCAAGCATCCATGACACCACAAAACACCGTGAGACACAGACAGTGACGCTTCATTATTTAAGGCTCAGCAGCAGCAACGGCGGTGCGAGTCTCGCGCACTGAGCGCTATAAATACAGCAGCGCGCGCGGGTCACGCCACAGACCGCCGCGATCTCCGTCGCACTCTCTGCGTGTTTTTATCTACTTTATATTCATTCACATTGGACTTTTCTCGGACGATAGATACTATTAATACCACTGAACATTGTTATTTAGACTACAGAGACACTTTTATTCGTACTGGAATAAGTTTTTTCTTCTCCTCAGGAATAGCCTAAGTAATAAGACTCTACAGACTTAACGGATGATGGGAGTCTGATATCGCCTTTCGATTCTCAAGGACTGTTTATTTATTTTTTCCTCCTGTGTTGTTAAACGTTGTAAAATGTTCAGGTGGAGTGAAGCAGCTTTGAATAATCTGAAACGCGTCTCAAATGGTAAATATTTCTCTTTTTTTCCTCATTTTAAATTGAAATAAGCATAGAGACATATATATTATAAAATAATAAAATACAGAAAAAGAACTCCAAGCTAAAATGTAGACTTATGAGGCAACTGTGATCTGAACCACTGTTATACAAATGCATATGTATCGTTTTATATGTATTGTATTGTGTATGTATATTAATCTATCTGATCTGACCAATTAAAATACTTTTGGTGTAATGTAATCAGTTTCAATTAAATAATATTTTGATTAAAAACAGTTAATTTAGACTACATGACCAACATTTTTACAGTGTTAAATATTACTTGTACTTATTTATGCTTTCGCTGTATCTCCAAATAGTTGTTTAGTTCTCATTACTGAAAAATAAAGTGGTGAATGGTCAGAAGTGTTGCAATTTGTACTGCACTTTTTGCTTTCTCATGTACCCTAAAGAGGAAATTGTGAAAAACAATGTTCCTATTCACTAAAGTTTTCTTTAAGGTGTGTCAGTGTGTAATTTCAGACCTCTGGACAAAACTTCCCTCAATGAATGTTTGCATGCGTAAACAAGAAAAAACAGCATAAACAGGAAGGAACGTAATCACTTGCTTGTTAACTGATTAAATTGGTCCAAATCGCTGAGCTTTGTGGCCAAACTAAACAGAACATCACTATTTTTACATCTTTGTTTTCTAATGAAGCCATATACAAATGCCTCAGCTTTACACTTCTTTCCTTATTTCTCTTTAGCTATGTGTCTCTAAGGTCAATGGTGCTCGTCCCATAGCCTGGAGATGTTAGCCGCCCAAGACTGCAACAGTTCAGCCCTGATTGTGGATGAGTCACTCAGCAATCAGACCCAGACGGTGGCACCGGTGCGCTGCAGGGAAAATGTGACCTCCCCAAACAACCCCACGGCAGCGGGCCTGTCGATGACACTGGGCATCGTGTCCAACATCATAGCTCTGATCATCCTGGCTAAAGCGTACTCTCGCCTACGGAAGCGATCCAAAGCCACGTTCCTGCTGTTTGCCAGTTGTCTGGTGGCGACGGACCTTGCCGGTCATGTTATTCCAGGTGCCCTGGTTCTGCGCCTCTACACTGCCGGGGGACTTTGTAACCATCCCGATGCCACCTGCCATTTCTTGGGCGGCAGCATGGTGTTCTTTGGCCTGTGCCCACTGTTTCTCGGGTGTGGCATGGCGGCCGAGCGGTGCATGGGTGTAACGCGGCCTCTCCTGCATGCACGGGTTGTTTGCACCGCACGCACCAAGGTGGTGCTGGTGATGATATGGTTGTTGGCTTTAACTGTAGCACTGCTGCCCTTCTTTCATCTAGGCACATATACCTACCAGTACCCATGGACCTGGTGCTTCATTAAGGTGTTAGACAAAACAAGCATGACAGACGTGTTGTTTGTGCTGCTCTTTTCTGGACTGGGACTAGCCTCGCTGGCCGTGGCATTGATTTGCAACACCATAAGCGTGATGACCCTGGTGATCGCCCGTCTCCGCAGGAAGAAGTGCAACCGCAGGTCAGCTAAATCGCATGACATTGAGATGGTGACGCAGCTGGTGGGCATTATGGTCACTTCTTGCATCTGCTGGAGCCCTCTGCTGGTGAGCATGTTACAATTTATTATGGCAAGAAGATAAGAATTATATACAAGTAATACAGAATCAATCTATCTATCTATATTTACTACTACTACTACTACTACTAATAATAATACAGTTATAATAAAATGAAAAAAAAATGAGTTGACAAAATACATAAAAAGGTGAAAATACTATGTATATTATTATTTATTATTATTTGTATTGGATATATAAATTCTTATATTAGAAATCAAGTGACAAAGTATCCTATTTTTGTGACAAATGTTAATTTATATGCTCAAAATTTCTTTAAATAGACATGAGATCTAATTGTGTATGCTTTTGAGGTATAAAATAAAACTATTTTATTCTTTTCAGGAATTGTATACAAATATAGATTGTTTACAAATACAAATCTTAACAAATCTATCTATCTTATTAGATGATTACTATTTATATTAATTTGAAAACATGGTAAAAGAATATAAAATGAGTGAAATGCATAACAAAAATGCTGAAAATACTATTTCTATTAGATTTTTTTATATTATTGATATTGGATATATTATCAAGAGACAAAGTATCCTATTTTTGTGAAAAATTCAGTGCTCAGATGTACCAAGATACTCAGATGTACCAAGATACCAAAGTCTGCAGTCAAAATTTGTAGAATTTTAGTATGAACCTTTTTTATTAAATTCTTCAAAGAACAATTTCTCTGAGCTGTGCAACCCAAAACAAAGTTGATATTTAAAAAATACATTATTTTAAAAATCTATTAACATTAAATGAAGTATTTTTGTAGTCTTGATACATATTCTAAGTTTTGTTCGCATATTAAAAACAATGTGTTTTTTAATGTGTTTTATCTTATTCAGGTCAAAATGGACAGTGTAAAGATGAAATGCATTATGTCTCTTATATGAATGAGCAACCCCTGAGCAATGCAATACTTTAGATTGCTTCATCTACAACGAACTTCTTCTGTTTTTCTGACAGATCTTCGGTCTGATGTCAGTCATCCGCTCATACAGTGGCTGTATGGGAGATGATCTGGAAACCTACAGGACTTTAATGGTAACGGGAGTGCGCCTGGCCTCCTGGAACCAGATTCTGGACCCCTGGGTTTATATTCTTCTACGCCGGGCCGTCCTCAGAAAGATCTACCGCTTAACCACCGGCCGCAGTAACCTTAAGGGGAGCACATTCCGGCGGTGGGAGATCAGCTCTTTCCAGAACTCACTGAAGAACGCAATTAATCTGAACTAATGGAGCCACTGTAGTTTGAGCTCCACCACATCGAAAAGACTAGAAAAGAAAAAAAAATGGAAATAGGATATTTCCAAATCATTGCAGTGCTGCATTACTGAAAGTAGACGTAAGCTCCTACTGTATTCCTTGAATGGTGGATGAAGGAGCAGCTTACTAGAAGTTGTAGTGCCAGCGATGCTCTGGATTAACCACAGACTTTAATAAGCTTTGTAATTGAGCACAGTTGGGTTCTGGAAGTAAAAATCCCATTCATTTTCTCCATAAAGGAACTGACTTTAACAACAATCTTTCTAGACAGACCTACCTTGAACTCTGAGATTGTTGAAGCATAATTTTGCCAATTTTCAACCCACTTTGTATTGTTACAGTGCAGATAGTATATGTAAATGAGCAATGTTTACTCATTCTTCATGTTACCTGGACTGAGAAATTCATGTTTATTTGACATCTCTAGGGCTTCTATGAAAACTACAGTTTATACTTCCGCATTTTTGTATCCCTGCCCATGGACAGTCAGATCGACAGAGGGTTATTAACAAAAAAGTTATTGTATGAGTAGATTTATCACTGAAAACTGTATTGTACTTTGTCTACTCTTTAAACATCATTTTGGTAAAAATGTAACACTATGGCAACAGCTTTCTTACCTGTACGCGATGCTGTTTTGCTTTCCAGAACTGACAGAACAGAAGTTTCTTTCAGTTTTTCCCCTCTGTTTGGCCTAAAACAGATTTTCCATGGCGATCTCTCCATATTTGCGATACTTTTCAGCCTTTAGCCACTCCCTACAACGTGCTGGATCCTTCACTGGAAACTGAAAGTAACTCACTCCCGCTAAACGTTTACTCTTTGAATTCTTGCCCCCGAGAACAATACAGGTCGACACCATTATGACTACAAGTTTGCTAAGAAGTATTTCCTACTAAAGCAAGGTGGTATTTGACTCTGGTCAGGAGACTCTGTTTTATTGAAAACCCATTTTGCCTGCAGTGAAGTACCCCTTTAAAGTCCCCATGAAATCAGAATTGAAGTTTTTTGGCTTTTAGGATGAATATGTTAGCCTTACTCTTATCTATAGAAATGGTTAGAGATTAGGAGGAAAGATATAAACAAAACACTATTGGCCATTTCAATTTTATCATCAATGACTTAATTTGTACCATATAGTACCATTTGTGTATTATTTTTTAAATTAATTTACATAATTTACAATGCTTCAAGGGATGAGTTCATTCCCTCATAAACAAATTTACGTACACAGAATTTCAAATACTTTTTTGCTTCAGTTCAAAGTTTGTAGTGTTGATTGAAATCATTTTCTAGAATGAAATGAATGGGAAAAATATTTCTGGAACCAAGGGTCTGAAAAAGTAGGTGGTCACTTTTGTGCTCTGTAAAGTGAGTATGCTAAATGAGAATGTGAAATGGACTACAAACATGCCCAACTCATGTCACCTCCATTATTTTACTATTTAAATTGTTAATGAAGGATTGTTATAAACTTGTATGAAATTTTAAGTTATGAAGACGACAAATATCTGTTGTAAAAAAAACAAAAAAACAAAACCTTAGTTCCCATGTTAACTACAAGGGAAAAGAAATAAGATGCAGAGGATAAATGTTTTTCACCAAAATGTTTTTGAACATGAAGCTTTTTTGGGGATTCAGAGCTATTGCACAGGATTCAGTATAGTCCAGTGCACTTCAGTATTTCTATTACATACAATATATAAAAGTCAAATAATGAAAAATACAGTAAATATCACTGCAGCCTAAAAGTTGAACTTTTACATGTGCATGACAGCTTCAGTGTTCTTGTAGACTTGTCTGTATATTTGTGTCTTGCCCTGTTATTTGTTGTCTTGAAAAGCTATGGAATACAAAAGCTATTGAATATTATTTTGACCAATAAAGGGTTACTTCTGGAGTTCTCAAAATCTCTGTCTCTATTTATGTTGCACTTCCATTTCTACTAGCAACTTTATTGTCAAAACCGAGAGCAGTACGTAAATCAGTTCTCAAAATAAGATTGGATACATCCGTTCTCACTTTGAAAAGAAAGAAAGAAAGAATTGTGATTTTGGAGTCTCTACTAGTTTGAATGACAAAACCACGCCCTCTCCATTCATGGGCTATCGGATGATCCTATTGGTTAACTGAGATCACGTGTGACTGGTGCAGCTTAGCGCACGCTGATTCCCTTCAGCGGCAGGACAGTGGACGGACGCATCTTTGTCGCGGCATTGGTGAGTAGATTAAAACATAAATATTCTTAAGCATTACATGGTTTAAAATATTTTAGGTGCATACATTCCGACTTAACACTTTGTATTTGATCTGAATGTGTTGTTTCAATACTTATATGCAGTGGAAATTTTTTTCAGGATACGACTATGGCTAGCAGTTAGCAGGTTAGCTCTTCGTGAGTTTTACAAAAACAGCGAGAATTGAACATTAATTTTGCCTTATGTTTACGCCTGAATGAATAAAACAGTCTTATTTTTTTGTCTCATTATCTAGTTAAATGAGCATTCTGACACGGTTAAATGATTTTTTTAGTAGTTTTGGGGGAGGGTCACGACCATTTTATCTCACTCTGCATCTCTGGCCGTGTCTCGAAACCCAATGCGTATCTTGCTTGGAAAGCTTTTTTTGGCGTCAGTAGCCAGATTTTCGGGTTAAAACTTAATTTTACCAGCAGGAATGCGATCTTTAAGACCAGTGGTTTGTTAAATGAAGGTAGATGTTTGAGCACACCGGTGAACTGCTGTCCCCATTGTTTGGCTGCACTAAAATGGCCGCACATCTGTGATGTATACTGCGTTTCCCTTGTTTACTTGCACTGCCGTGTTCATTTTTATACAATTTCACTTTAACTTGCGAATATATAGGATATGTAAGAGATATATTATGTTATTTTTATTGTTTACTGGTCTGCTTTAGATTTTAGAGTTACGGGGGTGGTTTGGGCGTCAACAAGTGCCTGTTAGATATAACAGACATATACCAAATGAAAGTCTTTATAGCAATGAAGCAAAATATATTTTAAGTAGCAAAGTAAAGTGATCGTATAAGTCTAATAATTACACATTTTTATTTCCCAATATCTATTCACATCAATTCTCATGTATTTTACAACACGTAATGGTAATATTTGGGGAGAGAAGTCTCACTAGAACAAAATCCAAGTGTGTGTTTTTTTTTATTTTTATTAAATGCATTATATATATATATATATATATCTATCACGCATAGGTTTTCAAACTGGGGCCTTGAGGGAGTGCTAGGGGATCTGTGAAAAAGTTTAGCGAAATACAGTGTAAAAATCTAAGATTTATAAATAAGATCTAAATTAATAATTTGATTAAAATTAATACATAACTGCACAGCACTGTAGTGAATAAAAAAGTTACTAAATATTTTCCAAATAATTTACTCATTTATAATGTAAATTTTTACAGTATATAGTGAGACTTTTTACATGAAAATACACTGCTGCCTTTTTATATTTGTAGATGTAAATTTAGGATGGTTTTATACCAGTAGTAATAGTCTAGTAGAAGTTGCACATTATCTCACAATTAACAAGTGAACCGACAAACATTTACTGACCGTTCAAGGAGATCTGCTATGAATGACACACATTCTGTCCAGATAAAAAGGTGAGAATGGCACTTGTGCGACAAGCATGTAGACAATTGCAGGAAATGTGCTTCAGGATTCAGGAAATGCAAAAAAAACATTCTTTTGAGTTATAATGGCATCAGGAAATCATGTCGGTCAAGTGTTTTAAATGTATATCAGTTTTTTTTAGTCTGGCAAATAAAAGGGGTTTAGGGGTTAGTGTAGATGAGGTCTCCTGCTTTCTGATCTGGTTGTGCTGCATCTCATATGCCTCAGTGGTATTGAGTCACTGTCTCCATGGAGATCCAAATATGTGATGCTCCTGTGGTCTGTGAACATTGGGATGGATGAAAACAGAAGTATTATATTGTTTAGGCCTTGCTTTATGTGGATTCTGAAATCAAAATTGCTCCTACAGGGTTTGCACCTCATCCCTTTTGATTTATTTTTTTTTTCTTTTAATGCTAACCGCCATGACAATAGCAGACACTGTCTTGATATCGTGGAACTGCTGCTTGTGTTTAAAGTAAACATGACTAAATTTTGTACCACATTTTGATTGACACCATCTTTAAAATATCTTTGAAAGAATTGTTTTGCCATGTTATGTTTCAACTGGTTATGCATAGTTTACAGAAAATTGTTTGTTTTTCATTACAGACCAACTGGAGCAGCTTTTCTCTGCCACATTTAGACCAACACTGCCAAACTGAAGAACTTCTTTGCCCCAGCCATTATGGTAAAGTATACATGTTTCAATGCTGCTTCATTCTAAGAATGTGTGTCTGTTTGCTGACATGAAGTCTGTCAATAATTGCAAATTTCACTAAAGTTAATTAACACCAACTAGTACTAATTAATGATACTAATAATATGCCAGTAATTACACAGCACAACCAAACTAGTTATACTAATAATTACACTAATTATATAGGAAATTTGAAATGGTTTTTGTTCAATTCAAGCTTCAAGCTTGTTTATTAATGTTAAGAAGAGAAAATGAATTTTTCAAATACATTACTGTTCAGAAGTTTGAGAGCAGTATGAAGTGTGTTTGAAAAGTCTCTTAGGGTCACAAATGCTTTTTATGTGTTTTATGCTTTTTAATGCTTTTTTTTTTTTTCATTTATTTGATCAAAAATATAGTAAGAACAGTATTTATGTGAAATATTACGATTTGTAATAACTTTTTAAAAAAAAAAAAAGGTATACATTTTTAAAATATTTAATTCCTGTGATCAAAGCTGAATTTTTACCATCATTACTCCAGGCTTCAGTGTTACATGATCCTCATTTCTTGTTATTAGCAATGTTGAAAAGAGTTGGGCTGCACTTGGGCCAAACAGTTCTCTTTGTTCGACATTTCCATTCCGGATATGGTTTCATTTTCCACTGTGAGGCTGATAACGGAGCTCTTTGTAATGTTATCCACTATAGATGCACCGATCGACTGGCCAGGGATCGGAATCGGTCAGTCTCACGTTCTTGCGATTCCGAACCAATCCGTTTTGTTACCAGCGGCACAGGCAATAACGTCAGCTGCGCGTTCTCGCTCTCTTCTCTCCGATGGCGAAATGACACGCACCCACCTCCTCTCTCTCACTTGTCTCATTCACTCTGGTAAAATAGTGCTTGTATTGCGCATAATATTAGTCATTCCTGCAGGTTTCACCCTCACAGCACTGATCTATATTAGTGGAGCGCACAAGTCTCAAACAGCTTGAGTCACACAAGTACCAAAGCAAGTGACTTACTGCGCTTAAACAGTCAAATACATACAAAATTTTGTCAAAATGGCCGTCTTGTTGAATATTCAGTTAAACAGTAAACAGTTGAGAAAGAGAACGCATGTTGTGTAACAGTATATTGGGTCTGTGCACAAACTCTTAAAGTGACAGCAGTCTAATACTCCTGCTGCTGTCTGTCATGTTAATCAAAGAACAAATGACAAAGAAAATTACTTTGTGCTCTTGACTAAATTAACTTTAATGGTAAGCATTAATCTGTATTTAATTTTTACAATGAAGACTATCCAGTGTTAGTTTACATTTGATTACTTTAATTTCTGTAATATTTATTACCTGAATAAAAACCTAAATAACCTGAAAAAGTTTCATAGCTCTCTTCTTTGTTATTACTGACTTTTTACTTGTGTTTTTATGAAAATAAAACTTTGCTTTGAAGAAAGGTAGATTTTTGTTTGTATATGCTGTCAATTATAGCTCTTAGAAAGAAAATCTGAATCGGCAAAAATCACACTAACAAAAAATTGGAATCGGCCAAGAAAATTGCAATCGGTGCATCTCTATTATCCATCCTATTTTTAAACGCAGAAGGAAGGTGGTACAACCACATTATGGAGTATAATCAAATATTTTATTATTAATTTGTTTACGTCGCTCAAATAGCGTGCTTAGCCAAGTAGAGAGATTGGTAGCCAGACAACAGACAATCCTGAGTTGCTTCATCACTACACCTATTCAATGAGCACAGTTCAGTATGGTTAGCAAATATGTAATGTATACTTATGTTTTTCTCTTTGTTTCCATGAAGCCTCCTCCTCTTCGTCATCGCTCCATGCGCATATTTGTGAATGATGACCGCCACGTGATGGCTAAGCACTCGGCCATCTATCCCACCCAGGAGGAGCTGGAGGGGGTGCAGAATATGGTGTCCCACACCGAACGTGCCCTCAAGGCTGTCTCTGATTGGCTGGATGAGCAGGAGAAAGGAAATACCAAAGGGAACACCTTGGAGTCCGATGGAGACGGCGAGAAGGAGATGTGAGTGATCTGAAATTTTGTTAATTTTGTCTTCTCTGTTTGCTATGTAATTTCACTGCGACTACTCTCTTAAAGGTTCTTTTTTGGCATTGATTGTTCCATGAACTTTTAACATGCATGGAATCTTTCCGCTGCACAAAAGGTTTTTCATAATGAAGAAAAAAAGTTTTTTTTAATTTAAAATGTTCTTCATGCTAAGAAAAAATGTTACTTTTAAGAACTGA
The DNA here is from genome assembly GCA_037950675.1 of Hypophthalmichthys molitrix. Classification (NCBI taxonomy): domain Eukaryota; kingdom Metazoa; phylum Chordata; class Actinopteri; order Cypriniformes; family Xenocyprididae; genus Hypophthalmichthys; species Hypophthalmichthys molitrix. The sequence goes on from CM075494.1 coordinate 38,838,396, forward strand.
AAATACTTCTTCTATGGCAATGGTTACCAAACTGGAGAATGCAAACAAAATGCTGAGTTTTGCCGTTCATTTAATTCTATCCCACCTTAAAATAACATCTTTGTGAATGATGACCGCCATGTGATGGCTAAGCACTCGGCCATCTATCCCACCCAGGAGGAGCTGGAGGGGGTGCAGAACATGGTGTCCCACATCAAGTGCACCCTCAAGGCTGTCTTTTATTGGTTAGATGAGCAGGAGAAAGGAAATACCAAAAAGAACAACTTGGAGTCATTAAAACCGAGCATGCATTTACAACAGGCAAAATGTCATTATTACAATTACATCCAATCAAATTACCTCATCTTTGGCAGTCAAAACTGACTGCATCCACACAACCAGTGCATGTGATAGATTGTTTGCAGAGTATGTAAATCACACTACATTACTGCTGTTCTCGACAATGCACCTTTGTAAAAGTGGGGATTTACCATGTAAATTTGCATAGAGATCGATTTAAGACTCAAACTCTCTTCGATACAAAAACCCTGTGAGTTCTTGCTTTTAATGTTGATCTCATATTATACGAGAAAAAATGCAATTTTTCCCAAATATCCACACAATTGAAAATGTGACATTGATTTTATACAACAGTTCAACAAGCAGAAGGGTAATATTAAAGAGTTCACCCAAAAATGAAAATTCTGTCATTAATTACTCAGTGTTTTGAAACTGGCCATCACTAGAAATTGTTAAAGTCGTTATTTTTTTTTTTTGGTGCACAAAAAGTATTCTCGTCGCTTCATAACATTAACATTGAACCGCTGTAGTCACATGAACTGTTTTTAAATGTGTTTTATTTAAAACATATTTAAAACAGTTTAGTTAATTATTGGTTTGAGTTAGTATCTCTCATGCAGCGCAATATTTTGTCCTCCAGTGAACCAAAGTCCATGGATCAGCCCACGCGTTCCCTGCGTGGAGTCATGCGTGTGGGGCTGGTAGCTAAAGGTCTTCTGCTGAAGGGAGATCTTGACCTGGAGCTTGTGCTGTTGTGCAAAGACAAACCCACCATCACCCTGCTGAAGAAAGTGTCCGAGAACCTCGCTGTGCAGCTTAAGGTATACCTGCATCTGTAATTTGAACTTTTTAAACACTGTTTAAAAAGGCAGGATGGATAAATCACACGTAAACCTCATTGATCTGTCCTGCAGCTTATCACAGAAGAAAAATATGATGTTAAACCGTGTATCCGCGATGCCACCATTGTCATCAAAAACTCCAAAGAGCCACCGCTGACCCTCACCATTCACCTGACTTCACCCCTCGTGAGGGAGGAGGCCGAGAAGCAGGCTGCTGGGGGTAGGTTTGAAATCACGTGCCTTATGTTTCCTCTAACCACCCCCACTACCCCAGAGACAGCAAATGCAGATGGGATGGACTCAGGCAGGGATATTGTTTATTGGGCCTTCAATGGAGCTTGGGGATATTGTGTACAGACTAGTCATGTAACACAGATTGTTATGTTTACTGCCACCTGAAGTCTCACAGTTCCATGCAGCATGATGTTAAAGTGTTGATGGCCCAATATACAGTAACATAAGTGATGGGTAAAGCTTTAAATAAGACCCAGTTCCCTTTGAAGTCTTTAAAAGGAGAGTTTACTGAAGGCTTACTGAGAATTAAGAAACAAAATCACAAACCTTGTTGTTTGCATGTGTTCATATAATGGAGAAGAAATGGAACGGTTTGCATTGCAGCAAAAATGAGAAGCAGAAGATTGTCGAGCTCTGGTTTGTTTGCCAGGTCTTGTTGACAGAGCCTTTCTCAAAGAGGCTGGACGGAGGGCAGGAGGGTTATAGATAATGCTAGACATTAGGACACAATGTAACGAATAGATTAGACTCCATAAAAATACAGCGTGATAATGTATGGTCACAGTATCTCAACGCATCTGTAGTTAAGCAACCTTTTAAGTCAAGTAAGGAGCTTTTTCAGGGCTAGAGTGTTGGATAGGGAAAATACAGAAATAAAAACTTGTTTCGGTGAGAGAAACAATTGACCTTTCGCTAAACCCTGCATTGTAATCCAGTCTTAGCAGCTTTTGCCGCTCTCCATTATGTTTGCATAAATTCTGTAAGATTATTTTAAAATAAAATTTGCTTTTTCACAAATGAAAACCTAAAACATTAGTAGTAATGCCTACTTTTGTTCCTTGGTTAATTATTGTTAATAACTGTATGCCATGTTTTTTATCTATTCTAGTCATTATAGAGACGTTAGAAACAGTTTAATTGTCCCACAATCACTTTAAAAAAGCTTTTCCCTTTTCTTTTTGGGTATTTTACTTTAATTGTCTTTTAAGACAAAATTAATGACAGATAATAGTGCTTTGCAGTGTCACAGTCCATGTAAGAATAATATGCAATCAAGTTTTACCACTTTTTGAGCACATTTTACTAAAGAATAACGCAAATCTCTAGTTGGTTCTTTCGAATCTCATGTGACGGGGCTTAGCGAAGGGTCAATTGAGAGCAAACTTGAGGCTGAACTCAAAGCCTAGCCCTATCTGTGACCCCATGGTTAGTGACACCTGCCTTTGACCATCACAAGCCATCAGTTTTGCTGCAGTGTGGACTCGTTTTGATCATACCTCTTGTGTATCTGACTACTGCTGCCTGTGGTTCAAAATCTGATTCTCTCTGTCAAGCCTTCTAGTTTGTCAATTTTAGGGACGCTGGACCTTTGACCAACTGGACGCTCTCTGTCTCGGAAGGGGCAAGGCAGTGCACCCAGAAAAACAAACAAGGGGGCGAGGGGGAGGGGTTCCCCCATGTCACACCAACGCACAAATGACCTCAGATCTCACTGATACATACATTACATTTAGCCAGACAAGAACCTCCCTATAACATTCACTCACTGCACCTTCATGCCTCAAAATACAGCTGCAGGGATTCTGTTCCAAATCATAGTGAGCTGCCCAGCTAGACGTCACCTATAGGTTAAGACGCTTTCAGTCAGTTGGTAGAAAATTGTTGCCAAACTCTTTTGAGGTTAAGTTGTGCTTTGATGCTTATGCATGCATTTTAGCAAATGCCTTTATCCAGAGCAATATGATGGTTTTATGACAAGCTCAGATAAAAATTTCATTTAAAATGTGTGATGTTCATTCACAGAAAGTATAATTTTATGCAAAAGTGTCTTTTAAAATGGTTCCATCTAATTAAAATAGAATTTTTACGTGATATTTCTGTGTACTGTATATGTTTGTACTTGCACATATTCGAATAAACTAGGATGCTTATATGCACGCAAAATAATTTGATTTAAATAATCTGTAGCCTACTAATCTAAATGCTTTTTGGTCTTATATGTAAAAGATATTTAAAATGATTATGCTTTTATAAAAAAGCTAATTCAAAGTCACATTGAATGTATGTGTGTTGAAAATAAGGTAGGAAACGACTAAATTAATCCATTTTATTGTCAAAGTGTAGCCTCACTTGGATTTGGAACAGAGCCGTATGCTCCGCCCACTTGTAGGTTTCTGTCCTTGCTGATGTGTGTTAGCACAGGAAGGGTTGCTTCTGTTTGGGGGGGTTCCCCCTCCTCTCCCCTCCACTGCCTTTGGTAGGGGTCATCTGCCTCCTCCCCCCCTGGCCGTGAGACAGAAAAACCCCTTGGTCAAACTGTACCTTGTCTTCTTATTCCACCTGCCAATAGAAACGCTATCAGTCAACGATCCCCCGGATGTACTGGACAGGCAGAAATGCCTGACTGCCTTGGCGTCCCTCCGCCACGCCAAGTGGTTCCAGGTTTGCATCTTGTCTTTATTTGTCTTCTAGTAGTTGAGTTTTTTTTAATTTTGTATCTGTGTTAACCTTATTTCATGCTGTATTTTTTCAGTTGTTTGTGTGGATTTTATTTGTGTATCTGTGTAGATTTTATTTGTGGGAGTGTATTTGCCTCTGGTAAAATGTCATTCTTGCTGGATGGGTTTGAATTGCGTTGCCAAGGACATCTTTGACAATGCTGTCTGACCTCTGCCTGGCTAATTTAACTAAGTTTATTATCACATCGATAAACTGTTATTACCTTTTTGACATGTCATCAACTGCCACTTTTACAGTCCAGTTTAATACTTCATGTTTTTGAACGCCTTAATTTTAAGTGTAAATATTTTAATGCAAATGTCAGGTGCAATATTTCTGAAGCCAGACGTACCGTTTGACACACTTGTTGTAGAATATTTTTCCCAATGTCGTCCGATTTTCCTTATAGGAATGTTCTGAGTTTAATGCATCAGCATTTTTTGCATAATATTGATTGCCACGGTTAATTTTGACAACTTCTGGTGTTATATTGAAATGCAGGCAGGAAGCGAACATTAAAATACACCACTTTTCTAAAGTAATGCCATGACACTTGTGCAAAGTTATATCCAGTATTTCAACTCTTCTTCATGATGTAAAGCCTGCAAAACCTGTAGCTTTTGCTACATGCAATGAAACCAGAAAGCGGAAAATAATAAAAATAAGCAGCACAAAAAACGTTTTGCAACATAGATGATAAATAATTGCAGGAATAATATAACAAAAACAGGAAAGAAATTATATTTTGAAATATTAACATAGAAAAGTTATTTTAAATTTTAATAGTATTACTTCACAGTATTGAGCATATTAGACTTCTTTCAAAATCATGAACAAATCTTATTGACCCCAAACTTTTGTATGCTAGTGTAAATATCCATAATGCACTAGATAACCAAAAGTAAATAGTAGTTATACTGCAAAAGCGACAGAATTTTATCGACTTTATAGATCATATAATAAACAGTGATTTGTGTATGCTATTTTCTCTTTTCTAAACAAACTGAGGTGTTATGTTTATGCCCCAAATGCTGCCTGCAAATCATTTATTGAACTTAGAACATTATTATAAGTGTGAGATATTTAAATCTCACCTTGTTTTGGCTTTTCAGCTTTTGTTCATGCCAAAAAAGGAATATTGCACCTTTTCCGCCATTTTAGTGTATTCATGCTTTCTTTGATGCCCTGCAGTGCTTTAAAAATGCAGCTGCATTTCCCAGATTTAATCCAGATCTTGTATCCTCTAGCACATTCTCGCTTGTATCAACTCATGATATTTAATATCTAATCAGAAGGCCAGCCACAAGCACAAGCTCTGTTGTGTTCCTCATCTCTTGAGCATGACGTATTTAATCTGCTCTCTTAATATCTGTCATATGTAGCTTCACAACTGAGTAATATGTTTTTTTTTTTTGTCGTCTTAATCATTTTCCGCCCTCTTTACATTGTTAATGCTTATCGACACATTATTCAGTATCGGCAAATCTCACCCCTTTTGTTTTTGTTTATTGCTTTGGTGTTGTGCCACATTGATTCCATGAGATAAACCGGTGGATTGTATCCCTCCTGCTTTTGTCTCTAGGCCAGGGCTAATGGGCTCCGCTCCTGTGTGATCGTCATCCGCATCCTTAGGGACCTTTGTGCTCGTGTTCCCACCTGGGCCCCTCTCCGAGGATGGGTGAGTACAAAAACAACCCAAGAAAATGGGGGCGGCCACTGTTTGAATTGCAGTGTAAGCTGGAGTAAATTTATGTATTTTTCCATTGAGGTGCAAAACAGCGCTGCGTAATAGTACATGGGTGTTCATTGTAATCAGACTGCGGTTGCGTCCAAAATCGCATACTCTGCTGAGTAGATACTTGTTTTGAATAAGTAATTGCTTCATGACCACTAAAGTATATTTTATATAGAATGAGTGTGTAGTAAGTACATTTGTCATTATCATGTGACCTACCAGCATCAGTTACATCGCTTCACTGTCATTCACAAAAGGAGGAAAAAAAGTTCATCCTTTTTCAGTATTTTTTTTAAAATCATTTTTCAATGAAAATGTATATTGTAAGTGATTTAAGAATTAATTATATAATTTTTTTGCTATAAGTGTTGGTCTTTTTTTCTGTTAGCTCTTTCTTGATGTGAATGATTTCATATATGTTGGCATCCATGTAATGCAACTCTTGTTTCTTGAAGCCCTTAGAACTGCTGTGCGAGAAGGCCATTGGCACTGGGAATCGGCCAATGGGAGCAGGAGAAGCTCTCCGCAGAGTTCTGGAGTGTCTCGCATCTGGAATCCTCATGGCTGGTGAGTCATTGCCACCTTTGACATCTAAAATAGATTACAAAAACACTGTCTGCCAGCATATGACAGTAATATAGTATCAGAGACCATTTTGAGTGCATTCAATCCCTTTAGCTATTCATAATATAGTGCACTTTAGAAATTTACCAGTTACTGTTGTATTGACCAATCAGCATTATGAATGTGGGTCTATCTGCTTTCAGATGGTTCAGGCATTTGTGACCCTTGTGAAAAGGAACCAACAGATGCCATCAGTCACATGGATCGCCAGCAGCGGGAGGACATCACTCAGAGTGCTCAGGTTTGTCCACAAATTACTTAGTTTTTTGTTTTTTTTTCTTTATTACATTTTTGCATTTGTTTGTTCAGAGATCTTATTTGAGCACTATGGGTGACGTTGTCGTTTTTTGATTGACAGCATGCCTTAAGGCTTTCAGCTTTTGGACAGCTGCACAAAGTGCTCGGTATGGATCCGCTTCCTTCAAAAATGCCCAGAAAGCCACGGAGTGAGACTCCTATTGACTACACGGGTAAGATGGAGTGGCTGTGGATATTTTTCATTATTGTTTTTGTGTAGCAAAGCATCCATCCTTTTTGAGGGAGAAACTTTTTTTTAATTTATTTTTTGGTCTTATCTGCATAGTTCAAATCCCACCCAGCACAACCTATGTTCCTCCAATGAAACGCCCCATGGAGGAGGAGGAGTCTACTGATGAGAAGAATCCAAACAAGAAGAAGAAGAAATTGCAGAAGAAATGTAAATGTTCTTCATATGTTCATAATTTGCTTGTTGTGGAGTTTTGCATACATTGCACAAAAAACAACTTGTTTTTTGCCGTTCAGCCCCAGAGGAGAAGGCAGAGCCGCCACAGGCCATGAATGCCCTGATGCGTCTGAACCAGCTGAAGCCGGGTCTACAGTACAAACTCATCTCTCAGACCGGACCCGTCCATGTGCCGGTGTTCACCATGGCCGTAGAAGTGGACGGGAAGAACTTTGAAGCTTCCGGTCCCTCCAAACGCACTGCTAAACTGCACGTAGCTGTCAAAGTAAGAAACATTGTGGAAGATCAATTATTTGACTTTTTTCTTTTCTTTTTTTTCCCCCATAAAAGCAGCAAAATCAAAATTGACCCAATTTAATTTCTTAATGATTCAGAATCTTTTAAAATGTAATAATGACTTTCCTTTTCAACATAAATATTCATTTATGATGTTGAATATTTTAAGATGTTTAATATTTGTAGATTTTACCTGTGAATTTTTGCAGCCCTAGCAGAAACTGTAATTTTAATTCCTTTACCAGGTCTTGCAAGATATGGGTCTACCAACGGGAGTAGAACAAAAAGTAGCTGAACAGGTCAAACAGGAGGAGCCAGTGACCACACAGGAGACTTTGCCCCCAGTGACCCAAATGGAGCCAGAAACAGCGCCAACCTCAGACAGCCCCACTGACGAGGTATTTAAGATCATCTTTATAACATGAATCCAGATAGTGGCTTGTAAGGACAAATTTGTAATTACTACAGATTGCACTGCATTTTAATTTTAGTAAATAATGTTCAACCTAATAATGATCAAGCAGTTTTATACCATGGTCTGTCTGAATACTAGATTCTGATTGGCTGGAAGTTGTGCAATAAAACCGTTGAATGCACATGTAGTTCTGAGTTCTCATTGAAACACACAAACATCCCTCACTTGGAGATCAGAGATCGCGCTGCACACAAACATTTAGTAGCACAGAAACTTATCAACACTGCCCCATGACTTTTATTAATATTATAGCTTTGTGTCTGATTTATAAAATAGATCTGTCTGATTTAAAGCAGATGGAATTCTTGATCTAACGAGCCGTAACTGATGCAAATAACTTTACACTTCCGGTCAAATGTTGTGCCGCAAACATCAATAACAGCTTGAAGTTGTCAGTGCTGGCAAGTGACCATGGTGCAAGCAGGATAATCCATGGCTAGCTGTGCATTAAACTATTTCTTTGTCTCCACGTCATGCAATAAAATTGTTTAATGCACAGCTAGCGATAAAATAATGATAAATATAAAATAATATATTGATGTTTTAATTTAAATAATATATTAAATTGATGAATGAAACAATAGCAGATTACATCACAAAGACATTTAGTCCCAACTTTCAGTATACATACACTATCGTTCACAAGTTTGGGGTCAGTAAGATTATTTTTTTTTTTCTGTTTGTTTTGGTTGTTGCGTGTGGTGTTATTCAGTCTTATAAGAGCTTGTTTCTCCTTTGCTCTTTCAGAGCTCTCGGCAGCAGGGACCTATCCTTACCAAACATGGAAAGAACCCTGTCATGGAGCTCAACGAAAAACGCAGAGGACTGAAGTACGAGCTTATCTCTGAGACCGGTGGAAGCCACGACAAACGCTTCGTCATGGAGGTGAGGACGTGTCATCAGAGATGCATTCTATTTTACCCATCACTTCCTTTCTAAGATCAAATTCACATCACAAATTCATGTTGTTTATTCTAGACGGATAAAATAACAATGGCTGCTGCTTTTCTGTTTTTCATTCCTGCCTCCAGGTGGAGATTGACGGACAGAAGTTTCAGGGTACCGGATCCAATAAGAAGGTGGCGAAGGCCTACGCAGCTCTGGCAGCCCTGGAGAAGCTTTTCCCAGAAGGCTCCAACTTAGAGGCAAATAAGAAAAAGAAAATGGCTCCGATGGTACATCGGTTTTTCGCTGTTTTCAGTGACTTTTTGAAATCTCCACTTATGTATTCTGTGTTTAATGCTCTGATTTGCTAACTTCAGCACCCCACTGGATTTGGGATGGTGAGTGGGCCGCCTGCTGACATGATGGCTGGTCCCAGGGGCAGAGGAAGAGGACGCGGCAGGGGCCGGGGCCGGGGATTTAACAATGGTGGAGGATTCAATCAAGGTACACCAGTGCTGTCTGCAAGCATCACTTTTTGTATTAAAGATTTGGACAAACCTTAAACATAAGAGACCCAGTGTAGCAGGATTTCAACATTTCTATAAAGCAAATAATACCTAACTTTCACTAAATGTGGCTAAAAAATACACGCATCAGTAGCTGTCATTTTAAAAATAGAGTTTTGGTTGGGAAAAATTTAATATTAACTGCCACAATTCCTTAAACTACTAGAACAACATTATATTTTGTTGACTTGTGTACTTACATTATCCCAAACATTTCCAAGATTGTTTAAATCCAGAGAAATAAGCCATTTTAACCAGGACACGTACCATGTCCGTGCGTCACCTATCAATGACATCATACCAGTGTTACCCTCAATTTCAGTTTTTTTGTAGAAACCATGAAAACACCAGAGATGCTTTAATATATTGTTTTATTAGACAAGGGAACAACTGTTTGGATACATTTATAGACAGAAAACACAGCAAGTCTTATTGTTTGAATCTCATTTTCTTGATTTACAGCGAGTGCGTTTTACCATCATGCCTAAAATCGATCTAGTTTACTGCAGTGTGTGTGTCTCACAGCAGCCACAGAGTGACTGCACAGAGTAACGTTATAACACAATTTTCAACACACTCAAATGTATCTAATATGATAAAACAGTGCTGCGTTACCCCACGTACGCTTGACTGGAAGAAGCGGAAGTGGTGGCTGTGGCATAATAAAAGTTCTGCTGCTCTCGAGTCGTGTGTCGCGCTCGTCTCTCATTAGCATCGCTCCAGCGGCCTCGTTCCGCTCCAACATCACTCGGACTTGCTCTTATTCATACTACAGTAATGTTAATAATCTCATCCATGAACATGATTTCTGCTCGTGTCCTGTCAGATTATTTTCTACCAACTGTGAGGTGAAGTCGACAACTCCCATAAATCCGCGCTCAATCTTGGCATCAAACTACGCCTTTGTTTTGAATAGGCGACCTCTAGCGGCGAAAAACTACGTAGTGTGCCTTTAACACTTTTGGAACACATTTATCTATTAACAGCGTATTTGTCATCCATGTTCTGTGACGCGAAAAAGGTTTATGTGTCCTGAAATTTTGAACGTATACAAATTTGAGACCATTTTCAGCAATGTAAGCTGGGCCTTTTTTTCTTCTTTTTTTTTTTTTTTTTTTTTTTTTTTTTTTGTTCTCACACAATGGAGCCTATTCAATAAATTGTACAGTTTTTTTTTCAGCTTTTTTTCAGAGCTGTTTAGTCATTATTGTCTTATTGATATAACCATGTATTATTTTATTTAGTTTAGTGCTATTGAAATTAATAAATTTCATTGAAAATGTTTTGATATAAATATTTATAACATTATTTAAATAGACAAGTGGTGAGATTTTCTAAACATTTCATGATTGGTTGAAATTTATTATTTTTCAAATACATTTGTGTTAAATGAAGTTTTAGAATTTAAAACCATCACTTATCAAAAAGTAGTGGTGAAATTTTAGCAACCTTAAATGTCCAGCATTGTGATTTTGCAAGGTTTTTAGAAATTATACCCCAATTTAAATTTTGCCTAAACGACATGTCTTTAGGAAGACATTAGTTACAAAAACCAAGTAAAAAAAAAAACGCATCATGAATCAATGCTTGCGTTTCTGGTCTACTTAACACCCATGCTGCACCATTTGTGCTATAAATACAAGTTACACCTTTAATTATGTCTAAACTGCTTTGCAGACAATAAAACAAAAGTCTCGTTGACTTGCATATGAACATACATATTCTTATACATATTCTTGTCTTCTTTCAGGTGGATATGGGACGTATGGATATGGCGGCAATAACAACTCTGGCTACAGTGAGTATTTTCCTGTTTCTCACTGGGGCCATTGATTTTTACTCTTTAACTTTCATTTAATACCCATTGTCTTTATTTGTACCCTTATTAATTTGTTTTTAACCGTAAGACTTGCATTTATGGCATAAGTTGTTGCCATTTTAATTTGCTCAGTAATTTTTGAATTCCTCTCAAGTAAAGAAATCTGTGCACTTAGCTCTGGATGTTGTTTTTAGGACATTTTTTGAGGATATCTTTTAGTTTATGTAGGTGTCCGCTATTGTATGTTCCTTTTGATTTTACATTTCTCTGCTTTGTTGTGCCATGGGACGCAAACTTTCCTCGGCGAAAATCGAAATGTTCCCAACATGCCAACGCCACTCTTTCTGAGGAAAGACCTTCTTGAGGGTGACCGGAGCAGAGAAATCTAAAAAAAAAAAAAAAAAAAGCACAGAAAACTATCTTTGACCTTTATAATAACTGATTGACATCATATGCCTGGTGACTTTTGTCATGGCATGCCGAACACAGAAGACGTCTAATTCTGTGCTTCTCTGCTCTGTCTCACCCTTTAGGTGACTTTGTCTCAGACTCCTATGGCTACCACGAGTTTGCAACATAAACCGCCCAATGTTTTCAATAAGCACACAAACGTGAAATGAAAGATAGAGACAGAGGGGGAAAAACACTGGTTACCTACATTATGAACTTGTTTCCTTGTGATGTATCGCCCACAATCTCACCTCAAAAAACCTGCACCCACCGATCAACTAACACTGTGGATGTGAACGGGAGTTTCTGCCTACAGTTGCTATGGGAAGATGTTCTGTCATATCATTTGTGCCACAATCAGCACATTTGAGTAGTCTGATTGGCTGACGGATGGTCACAAAAGTAGCGGACTGACATTTCATATTAACTGTATCTTCACTGCAGCTCTGAATCACTGTATAAGCCATTTTTTTTTTTTTTTTTTTTTTGCCTACAGTTTAGTTTTTTCCTGGAATGATGTTCCTGTTGGATTTTTAATGGTCACTTCTATACATTGCCATGGTTTTTAATGTTTTTTTTTACGTTTATTTATTTTTCTTTTTTAACTGTGGTGAATGCCATTGTTTGAAGAACGAGTTTGAGTAGGCACAGATTTTTAATATCAGATTATTACCAATTCTGTGAACCATTGAACAAACAGGCTATATTTGCTGCATTTTTGTTTTCAAATTGATGTTTGTGGATTACTTTATTTTTTGCAATAAATTTGAGTTACTTTACAAACCTGTGATATCTATGTAAAGTTGTTTTTTTTTTTTTTTTTATATTTCTTGAAAAGGTTTAGCAAAGTAGGTTTTACGTATGTTTTTATGTATGTTTGTGTGCTTTTGTGGGAAGTTTTAGCTAGTATTCTGATCGAAACCATTTTTATTCTATCAAAAATTGGCAAAGAGCCTCCATTCAATCCAAAAAATCTTTATACGCATAAAAACAAATCCAGTATTTATTGCCGCAGTTGTAGACTTTAAGCGCGCAGAATTTCTTCGACACTGCAACGTGGGGAAATGACATTGCACTCTGCGGCATCTTTTTTTAAAAACAAATTCAACATATGAAAAAAAAAAAAAAAAACAATAAAACCAAAATGTGAAAATATACAATCTACTCCACTTTCCTGCAGCGCTTTAAACCTCTAGCGTTAAAGTCAGGCTGTGATGTATTAGTCTTCTACTGGTCATCCGTCTTCATGTGGTAAGAATTCACAGGCCAGAATCTAGCAAACTTTAGCCATGTTTCCACCAAAGTTATCCGGAACAATTTGTCCTAGGTACTTTTTTTCCTCCCAGACCTGTTGCTGTCTGTTTACATCACGGTCTAAAGTACTGTGAAGATTAGACACTTGAGGCCGATTTATACTTCTGCGTCGGACTTGCACTGTAGCCTCTGCACCCTAGGCTACGCATCGTTTTCGTTTATACTTCTGTGTCGTTGCCCACGTTGAAGTGCAATTACAAATGCAAGGAGGGGGTCCAGCAGACCAATCACAGCACTTGTGGTCCACATAGAATTGTGTTAGTACATTTTTGGAGAGGTGCACGTCATGCTACGCACAGCCTACGCCGTAGTTTCGACGCAGAAGTATAAATCAACCTTTAGTCCGTTGTAGGACTGTGTGTGACTTTCCAGTTCCCATTGGATTTTGTCCTCTGCATATAAGCTTAATAAAGCCTGAACCTCGTTGTTGGTCCGTCTGTCATATTTTTTAAACTCTATTGTTGATTGGAATAGCAAACAACTCTTACTGCACGTGCCGCAACAGATTTTTAAATATGGTGGTTAAAATAAAATGCTGCGTGGAGTCAAGTTCCTGAACTTTGAAAAAGTGCTACCTTGTGAGCACAGACTTTCTGAGGGGGGATTTTTTTTTTTTTACCCGGAACTTTTAGACCCTGGTTCCTGCGGTCGAAACACAGCTTTTGTAACAGTTAAATGTGAAACAATTTTGCATGAGCTTGCATTTTCTGGTCATTTGCATGCATTTGAATGGAAAGAAAAGTACAACGTGACCTTTCCATTATTATAAAGCCAGAGAATGCAGAATAGTCTGGTTGTATTGAACCTCCACTGATCATCCATTTAGACATTATCTCACAGAGTTTCATTTTTGTTAACGTTAAATTAAACACGACCCTGTATGGATGTATGTTTTGTACAAAGTTGCGTTGTACAGCAATATGTTTTTAACCTTAAACTTAAAAGCCCAATAATAATATGATTCTGTATAAGCCTTCAGATTTGAACTGAATTACAATGAATTGGCCTCTGAGCAGTCTGTTAAACTTTTACTGTATTATTCCGCTTCAGATTTCTATAATAACGGAGGGTCTAATGGTGGATCGGTGTCCTCAGGTCCTGGAGCGTCAGGTCCAGGCACAAACACGCCCTCTGGTGGAGCTGCAGGGGCAGGCGGTTTTGGCTCGTATTACCAGAGTGACGGCGGCTACTCCTCCCCTACCGGAACCCCCAAACCGGCTGTTAAGAAGCCACCCATGCACCAAAACAACAAGCCTCAAGGGCCCGGAGTGGGCCAAGGGGGTTCATTCGGTCAGTACGGCCAGGGCTTCGGTCCGAAGAAGAACTTTGGCCAGGCTCAAGGTGGAGGAGGAGGTGGAAACTTCAACTACAGCACTGCTTATCCCTCACAGGTGACCGGAGGACAGGACTACAGCTATGAAGGTGATGAAAACATTGTGATTTATGCTCCTTTCACATGCTGTCGGTATCATCGTAAATACGAGCTTCCTAGTCAGAAATTGGATATGAACGCACTACCAAGTCTGGGAAACTCTTAAAGGGTTAGTTCACCCAAAAATGAAAATTCTGTCATTTATTACTCACCCTCATGTCGTTCCACACATGTAAGACCTTTGTTCATCTTCAGAACACGAATTAAGATATTGTTGATGAAATCCAATGGCTCAGTGTGGCCTGCATTCACAGCAATGGTACTTCCTCTCTCAAGATCCATAAAGGTACTAAAACCATATTTAAATCAGTTCATGTGAGTTCAGTGGTTCTACCTTAATATTATAAAGCGACGAGAATATTTTTTTTTTGTGCGCCAAAAAAAAACAAAACTACTTTTCAACAATGTCTAGTCATATTCAGAGCGTTATGAGTCAAATCATTGATTCGGATCGCGTATCAAACCGCCAAACTGCTGAAATCACGTGTGTTACGACCCATGGCTCCAACTTTGGCCAGAGATCGTATTATTATAGGGAGATAAGAGGGTCTGTATGTCTTACCATTGGAGAAAGCGTAACGGCTAACTTAATCACGTGCGGCACCTCTCAGCCTATTGTGTCACCGTTCAAAACTCCTCCCTGCGTACCGCCAATGCGTACCGCCAGTTAGCATTAGCCATTACGCTTTTTTGGCTAAAACTTGCAGGCTTGCCTTCCAGTGGCTTTGACTTTGGCACTCCGATCCACTGATTTGATTCGTAAAGCTCCAAAGCTTCACGAAGCAGTGTTATGAAATTGGCCATCACTAGATATTGTTAAAAAGTCATTATTTTGTTTTTTGGCACAAAAAATATTCTCATCGCTTTATAATATTAAGGTAGAACCAACTACTCGCATGAACTGATTTAAATATGTTTTTAGTACCTTTATGGATCTTGAGAGAGGAAATGTCATTGCTGGCTATACAGGCCTCACTGAGCCATCGGATTTAATCAAATATCGTAATTTGTGTTCTGAAGATGAATGAAGGTCTTACAGGTGTGGAATGACATGAGGGTGAGTAATTAATGACAGAAATTAAATTTTTGGGTGAACTAACCCTTTAAGATCATTTTGATGCCTGAGTTAGGTGTGCCGTAATGGCAGAAAGGAGAACAATTGCTGTCTTATTGTTAAAGTAGTGTATATTTACATATATGATTAACTATTTGAAACATATTGAAATAAATATCAGCAAGCTGACTATCTACATAGTGCGGTGAATGATTATATAGTTGTCAATGACAGGGATGTTACATTTGATTAAAATTCATGCTAGCAATGTGTTAAAACATGCTTGCAATATGCTAATTCATGGTAGAAATGTGCTAAAACATGTTAATTACTGCTAGCAATGTCTTTTTTTTTTGTTTCGCTTTCCACTTCACTAAATTTAAGGCTTATAAAACTTTCAAACATTCATATGGCTTTGTCAAGCCAACATCAAAGTCTGTCCCAATGAACTTTACTCATCTAGTTAAAAATGTAATATCTTAAATACATTTCGGCTTTAATAAGATTTCCCAAAGAAACAGGCAAGAATAAACCTGGTGTCCTCCATGGTCCCTATTCTTTCTGACAATAAAGCATTTGAACGCGACAAGCTTGAAATGACAACTTCAGAAGTGGGAAGTAGGAAATTTCCGATGGCACGTGAAGGCAGCATTAGTGAGTCAAAGTTAAAATTTTGGGTGTTTTACTATGTTTCTTAAATTCTGATTGGTCTGCCTCATAGGTTACAACCAGTCAAACTACAACTCACAGGGCGGAGCCAACCAGAACTTCGGTGGTAGTTCCGCCTCCTTCAACAGCGGACCAGTAGGATACGGCCGGGGCGATCCCAATATGAACTACCAGTATCGATAAACCTGCCTTCCTATGTGCGGTCCTGCACCATCACTTCCAAACAAGGAGCATCATCCTTTTTGATTCTATCGTTCTTGATTTTTGGTTTCTGTCACCAACACCTGAACTAAAACGAAATAGTGGTCTCTAAACTTTGTGCAAAATAGTGTATTTCCATGTTTCTTTTGAAGTATGTGTATTTTTATTTTAGTTTAGTTACTTTAAATCTGTGAACTCCCCTAACCTACTGCCCTCTTGAGGGACATACGAAATAAACCCAAAGCGGCGCATGCGAGGACCTGATATTTGTTAACATGCAGTGACGGGACACGCAGTCCTTGAGTGATTTTAACCATTCAGACATGTATAAAGATGCATTGATCTCAAGCTGTAAATCATTAGTTTTATGACTTTTTTTTTTTTTCTCCTGTTTGGCCAGATACATTTCATGGTTTTGCCTGTAAAAATAGGCTTTTCTTTTAAATTATGAATGCACATGTGACATTGTTTTAAATGGTTACGTGATTGTGAAAGTTGTGACGTGTTGGGTCGTTGTAGCTTTTGGCTGTTTTGGGTGGGGGACCTTTATTTTTCCGGACATTGTTTAAAGAATGTGTGGTGTTTGTAATAAAGGATTTTATTTTGGAGGATATCTAATTTCTGTGGTGTTTTTGAATGCACTTCTCCAGGTTTTTGGGTTACACCTGTATTTGCCTAATATATACTTTTGGGTCCAAAACTCACATTGCTTACATTTTGAACAGATTTCAGTCTAAACCTAAAAATAAAGTTTTAGGACGTAACTTTAACTTTATTAGAAATATTCTGTTATATCCTAAAGTTTTGGACCCAATGATTCAAAACTGATAAAATATTTTCATTATTATTATTCTCAAAAGTGTAATAAGTGTAGAACCAAACTAAATATACAGAACATTTTTAATAAATGTCACGACTGAAAACTTGGATAATGATTATGTAAATGGGTTATGTTCAAAGGTTTAATAATGAATACAAAGCTGCTCTAAATATACAGATTTTTTATATATATACAGGTGCTGGTCATATAATTAGAATATCATCAAAAAGTTGATTTATTTCACTAATTCCATTCAAAAAGTGAAACTTGTATATTATATTCATTCATTACACACAGACTGATATATTTCAAATGTTTATTTCTTTTCATTTTGATGATTATAACTGACAACTAAGGAAAATCCCAAATTCAGTATCTCAGAAAATTAGAATACTGTGAAAAGGTTCAATATTGAAGACACCTGGTGCCACACTCTAATCAGCTAATTAACTCAAAACACCTGCAAAGGCCTTTAAATGGTCTCTCAGTCTAGTTCTGTAGGCTACACAATCATGGGGAAGACTGCTGACTTGACAGTTGTCCAAAAGACGACCATTGACACCTTGCACAAGGAGGGCAAGACACAAAAGGTCATTGCAAAAGAGGCTGGCTGTTCACAGAGCTCTGTGTCCAAGCACATTAATAGAGGCGAAGGGAAGGAAAATATGTGGTAGAAAAAAAGTGTACAAGCAATAGGGATAACCGCACCCTGGAGAGGATTGTGAAACAAAACCCATTCAAAAATGTGAGGGAGATTCACAAAGAGTGGACTGCAGCTGGAGTCAGTGCTTCAAGAACCACTACGCACAGACGTATGCAAGACATGGGTTCGCATTCCTTGTGTCAAGCCACTCTTGAACAACATACAGCGTCAGAAGCGTCTCGCCTGGGCTAAAGACAAAAAGGACTGGACTGCTGCTGAGTGGTCCAAAGTTATGTTCTCTGATGAAAGTAAATTTTGCATTTCCTTTGGAAATCAGGGTCCCAGAGTCTGGAGGAAGAGAGGAGAGGCACACAATCCATGTTGCTTGAGGTCCAGTGTAAAGTTTCCACAGTCAGTGATGGTTTGGGGTGCCATGTCATCTGCTGGTGTTGGTCCACTGTGTTTTCTGAGGTCCAAGGTCAACGCAGCCGTATACCAGGAAGTTTTAGAGCACTTCATGCTTCCTGCTACTGTCCAACTTTATGGAGATGCAGATTTCATGTTCCAACAGGACTTGGCACCTGCACACAGTGCCAAAGCTACCAGTACCTGGTTTAAGGACCATGGTATCCCTGTTCTTAATTGGCCAGCAAACTCACCTGACCTTAACCCCATAGAAAATCTATGGGGTATTGTGAAGAGGAAGATACGATATGCCAGACCCAACAATGCAGAAGAGCTGAAGGCCACTATCAGAGCAACCTGGGCTCTTATAACACCTGAGCAGTGCCACAGACTGATCGACTCCATGCCACGCCGCATTGCTGCAGTAATTCAGGCAAAAGGAGCCCCAACTAAGTATTGAGTGCTGTACATGCTCATACTTTTCATGTTCATACTTTTCAGTTGGCCAAGATTTCTAAAAATCCTTTCTTTGTATTGGTCTTAAGTAATATTCTAATTTTCTGAGATACTGAATTTGGAATTTTCCTTAGTTGTCGGTTATAATCATCAAAATTAAAAGAAATAAACATTTGAAATATATCAGTCTGTGTGTAATGAATGAATACAATATACCAGTTTCACTTTTTGAATGGAATTAGTGAAATAAATCAACTTTTTGATGATATTCTAATTATATGACCAGCACCTGTGTGTATATATATATATATATATATATATATACACACACACACACACACACAGGTTTGAGGACGCTACGAGTGAAAATCCCGGTGATAGTAACTAGTAATAATGTAAATATGAATTTTTAAAAAGTGTAATAATAAATCCAGAGCTGTTGAAATATACATAATGTATTAGTAAATAAAGGTAATAATAATATGTAAATATTTTATTTTCTAAAATGTAATGATACAGAGCAGCTCTACATGGTTTACGGTAAAAAAAATTCTGTGCGTTTATGTTACTGTGGTTACGGCTGCGTGATGTCATGTCCGTTTCCCCATCCGAGCGCAAGGCGACTCCAGCATGGCTGACACCGGGCTTTTGGAATCACTCTTACGGCTAGTGGCTAAGGTAGACGGCGGCATTGACAGTCAGGATGTGGCCGTGGATCTCGGGGTGGATCATCAGGTGATCGTCGGCGCGGTGAAGAGCCTGCAGGCGCTGGGAGAGGTGAGGAGATCCCGCAGCAGAAACACGCACTGACTGATGCAACAGCGGCGCAAATGAGACCCATTCAATCCGCAGGATCTCTCTGTACTTCACTGAAATCATGCGAATCCGCTCATCAGAAAGAAATTATCTTACATATGATTTATATAACGGCTGATATAAACGAAAATAGACATCTATCTATCTATCTGTCTGTCTATTTGTCTGTCTGTCTGTCTGTCTATTTGTCTGTCTGTCTGTCTGTCTATTTGTCTATCTAATCTGTCTGTCTATATGTCTGTATCTATCCATGTCTATCTATATGTCTCTATATATGTTTCTAAATGTATTTTGTGCTTTTGTATCATATTTTTATATATATTGGTCTTGTGATTGTTTACCTGACTTAACCTGGTTGAATGATGTGGTCAGGTGATCTCGGCAGAGCAGAAGTCCTCCAAACACTGGGAGCTGACAGGAGAGGGGTGTGAGATCGCGGAGCAGGGCAGTCATGAAGCCCGAGTGTTCAACGCCATCCCTGCCGAGGGTCTGCCGCAGAATCAACTGATGGTGAGAGAAGAACATTTATCTATAGGTGTATTACACCATGTACTGGTGAAAACGTGTATTTCGACTTATGAGTATCATAAAGATGAATCTCAGATCAAGGTCATATTTCACCTCAATATCAAATGGAATTTTGTACAGTTTCTTTTTTATATATTTTTTTTTATGATCATTAGATTATTTTCATGACAACTATGCATTTTTAAACTTTATCAGTAATCTTACATTGCAAAATGCTCTGTTTTTATTATGCAGAAAAAGAGTATATCTGTAAAGTACAATTGGACATATACATCATGGAAGTATTTGTTATATAAAATTCTTTTTTTTAAAAATGACCAGACAAGGTGATTTTCATCACTCTTTCTGTAATGTGTTTATTTTTTTACATTTATTTTCTATTGTTATTATTAATATTATTATTTTGCATAACAGTTAAAAAAATGCAAAATATATCTTTTTTTTCTTTTGATATTTTTATTTGAATTAATAACATACAAGATCAGGTTCAGGATTAGGATCTAGGTTTACCTATTAATCCTATGAATTCAAGACTGATACACATACATTGGTATGCATGTAAATGTAGCCCTGTGTAGATATCTAATGGGCCTTTTTCTTCTTTTAGAAAATGCAGAGCGGGAAGGTTGGTTTCAGCAAAGCCATGTCCAACAAATGGATCCGTCTGGATAAAGCTCACGAGGGAGGACCAAGAGTCTTCAAAACAGTGAGTTACATGCAGTGCTGAACAGAAGCCCAAATATCTATATGAATGTTATTAATGTAGTGTGTGTCTTTCAGGTGGAAACCATTGAGGATACAGTGAGGGACAAACTACAGCTGGTGCAGAAGGGACAGTCGGCAAAACTAGAGGAGAAAGAAAAGAATGAACTGAAGAAACGTAAACTGCTAGCCGAAGTGTAAGAGAGCTTTGAGTTGCTCAAGTTGTCCATTCAGTGTGTTTGATTAGTCTGCAAATGATGGAGGTTTGGTGTTATGCTGGTTATTCATTCATGTGCTACATGAGCAGTAGGAGGCGCTACAGCTCAATAATGATCTCATCTCAGTTACAATTTTTGTTAGGGAGAAGCATGTAATGTATTCCTAATTTGTGTATACATGTTTGTAAATTAATTCCATTATTAATTATGAATGATTTCAGGACTGTTAAGTCTTACTGGATCACTAAAGGAAGCAGCTTCAGTACCACCATCACCAAACAAGAGACAGAACTGACTCCAGAGATGATCGCCAGGTGAGACCAATCGCTTTCTAAAAGGAGAATAGGTTGAAAAACACTTTTTCTGAAACACAAGGCCATCCCACTTCTTGTTACTTGTGCTGGGTTTTTAATATTAAAAAATAGCACACTCATTTGGGTTTCAGGAAACGCTTTATAAAAATGAAGATTCTGACTTTGGTTTTTAATATAACTTGTTTCTTTCAGTGGCAGCTGGAAGGAGAAGAAGTTTAAGCCATATAATTTTGAGGCGATGGGTGTTGCTCCAGACTGCGGCCACCTGCATCCGCTCATGAAGGTCCGGACACAGTTCAGGCAGATCTTCCTGGAGATGGGGTCAGTCCTTTATGCTTACAAAACACTCCTACCTCAGATGATAAACCGTCAGTTATCAGATTTATTGTTTGGTAACCGTAGTGTGGACAAAGGACAAAGTTATGCATTTAGCAGATGCTTGTCAAAGATTTTGTCCAAATATTCGTAATATAAAATGGCAGGTTTTTGGAAAACTAGATTGGTAAGCAAGCTAGAGGGATTTTTTTTTCTGTGAGTGTGTGTGTGTAAGTGCTTTGTCTGTGTTTTAGTGAAGCAATAAAGCATTTTAATGAAACATAAAGTGTTCCCATGACCTATATAGTTAAATAGTGCCACTTTTCAATATGAATTCCTATTACATTTTTTTGCTGATTAAGAGTGGTGCATATTACTCGCTAAAATAAAAATAAAAATAAAAAAAATACCTAAAAGCACTGTGGTACAACTATATTTTTTGGACATGGTGCATTGGTAGTACCATGACATTTTTTTAAATATGTTGGTGTACCATGTAAATACTATTTGTTAGGGTTTAAAAACAAAACTCTTAATTCACCCTTACACAAATTAAGGCCTTAAAAAGGCCTAAGAAAGTCTTAAATTCAAAAAGGCATTAAATCTTTAAATCAAGATACATTTACTTAAAGGGTTAGTTCACCCAAAAATGAAAATTGTCATTAATTACTCACCCTCATGTCGTTCCACACCCGTAAGACCTTCGTTCATCTTCAGAACACAAATAAAGATATTTTTGATGAAATCTGAGAGGTATCTGATCCACACATAGGCAGCAACGTCATTGCACCCTTTGAGGTCAAGAAAGGTATTAAAGACATTGTTAAAATAGTCAACGTGACTACAGTGGTTGCGCACAAAAAGTATTCTCATCGCTTCATAACATTAAGGTTGAACCGCTGTAGTCACATGGACTATTTTAATGATGTCTTTAGTACCTTTCTGGACCTCAAATGGTGCAATGACATGTGGTTCAGAAACCAGACGACATGAGGGTGAGTAATGACAGAAATTTCATTTTTGGGTGAAGTATCCCTTTAAGAAATGCAAATGTAAAATGAAGTAAAACTTTGAAGTGTTGCTAATACAACTCATTTTGTTTCTCCCTTGACATTTAGAGAACATATTGACATATTGTGTTCCCTTCAATATATTCCTTAAATTTTCTTTACTTGGTCTTAAATTTAGGTTTATATAACCTGCAGAAACCCTGATTTGTACATGAATATTGTGCTAATTCACAATTCAGTACTACAGTGTATGTATTAGTACAAGTACAATGGTATTTCTGTTAAACTGAAGCTAATAGTTAAATAATTTAACAACCAGTTGTGCCTTCATACAAAACATTATACTCCATACCAGTGTTTTGATCTTGGATCATTAATCTTCAAGCATATTCCTTGGTATTATGTCTCTCATTCACAGATTCACGGAAATGCCCACCAATAACTTCATCGAGAGCTCCTTCTGGAACTTTGATTCTCTGTTCCAGCCCCAGCAGCACCCAGCAAGAGACCAACATGACACCTTCTTCATCTCTGGTGAGAAATCTCCACCTCTGTGCTGTCGTTGACCTGCAGGAGTTTATACTGCTTGCAGTCGCAGCGTATTTTTCTGGGCTCAAAGTAATTGTTTGTATTTCTCAGACCCAGCACTGGCTCACGAGTTTCCTCAGGACTATCTGGAGAGAGTGAAGAAGGTTCATTCTGAAGGAGGTTATGGATCACAGGGGTAAGACGAGTGATAAGTGGTGGTAGTTATTTACACTACTGTCCAAAAGTTTGGGATTTTTTTAAAAAGAACTTGAAGGGTTAGTTTCGCCCAAAAATGAAAATTCTTGTATTATTTACTCACCCTTATGTCGTTCCAAACCTGTAAGAATTTAATTCATCTTCAAAACACAAATGAATATATTTTTAATAAAATCTGAGAGATTTCTGTCCCTCCATTGACAGCTATGCAACTACCATTTTGAAGCTTCAAAAAGTTCATAAAGAGATTGTAAAACAAGTGGTTTAGTCCAAATATTCTGAAGAGACTCAATCACTTTTTATGATGAACAGATTTAATTTAGGCTTTTACTAGCGTGTAAACATTGATCAGCGAACATAAACAGAATCTCAGCCAAACCTGACTGACACATGAGAACAAGCCTCATTGGTTTGTGTGCATTGATGAATGTTTATATGCGAATAAAAGCACATATTTATATGGATTAGTGCATTTGTAGATATAATTTTAACATCTCAAATCAATTTTAAGATACAAGTATGACTGGAAGATTGAAGAAGCTCAGAAGAACCTCTTGCGAACACACACCACGGCGGTCAGCGCTCGGATGCTGTATAAACTCGCACAGCAGGTGAACACAAACACACACACATGCTCACTGCTCGTTTCAGTGCCGTTTACTTCAGATCTCACTCGTCTCTCATTCCTTTCAGGAGAAGTTCACACCAGTGAAGTACTTTTCCATCGATAGAGTTTTCCGTAACGAAACTCTGGACGCCACCCACCTGGCGGAGTTTCACCAGATCGAAGGCGTTGTGGCCGACTACGGCCTTACCCTGGGAAACCTCATGGGCATCCTGCACCAGTTCTTTACCAAACTAGGTACTGCACTCCTTGATTTTTACTAATAAGCTGTGAAAAGAAAAGATTCTTCGGGTATAATCACCCATTTACAGAGAAAAAGGAATCTTGAATGTTTTTTAAGTTATTAATAGACATGATAAATTACTCAGTGTTGGACTTTAAGACATTCCAAAGATATATGATTGTGATTTTGAAATATTGTACACCAGGAATCACAAAACTGCGTTTCAAGCCTGCGTACAACCCCTACACTGAGCCAAGTATGGAAGTCTTCAGCTATCACGAAGGTAAAAGTCTCTATATGAAGTGATATGTGACATGATATGTATGTGATATGTTTATATTGCTCCAAACCTGAGTTTCTTTCTTCTGCTGAACACAAAGGAAGATATTTTGAAGAAAGTTTGTAAGCAAACAGTTGATGGACTTCTACAGTATTTTTTTCATACTATGCAAGTCAATGGCTCCCCACAACTGTTTGGTTACTAACAATATTCAATCATTGCCCCCAGAGGTGAACCATTGAAATTTCAAAAAGTTTCAAAACAGTCATGACGTAACGTAGCCTTGTTTACTGAAATCACGTGACTTTGGCAGTTTGATACGCACTCTGAACCACTGATTCGAAACAAAAGATTTGAAAAGGTTTCGAAGCTCAATGAAGCAGTGTTTCCCATCACTAGTTGTCAGCCAATCAGAATCAAGATTTCAACAGTGGCGTGGCATAGAGTGCAACTGTTGGATCCTGGACATAAAAACTCCATTCATTTTCTCCATAGGGGAATTATTAACTTATAAACCATTAAAGACAGACCTACCATGAGCTACAAGGTTTGTGAATCGATGATATATAGTTGAAGCCATCAACCTGCATTATTTCAACTTGTTTTTTTTTTTTAAATAATCATTCCTTGTTGAAAAAAATCACATTACCCATGATTCAGCAGAGAAATCTCCACCAATCAGAGAATCGTGACAAGCAAATACAGTGCAACATTCAGGTTTTGGAAGTAAAAACTCAACTTCTGCTGAAAAAGTTGGCGGGAACTTTTGCACTGTATTGCACCAAAAGAACACTTTACCTTCCACCCAATCACATGAAACACTGCAAATGATGTTTTCCTATAGAGCATAAATACTGAAATATTTGTATGCATATTTTGAATATATATATAAGTATAATATACTGTATATGTAATGTTATCATTCACCTCGCAGCTGGTTGATTCATGGCTTGTAACTCTATGGGAAAAATGAATTGGGAAAAACACTTCTTGAGCCAAGGCACTGAAAAAGTGGGCAGCCAGACACTGTTGCCCTCCATAGACGGAAAGCTAACTGTCTGACCCAGTTTAGCATCATAAACCTTTGTCTCTTCGAATCTCTCTTAGGTCTGAAGAAGTGGGTGGAGGTGGGTAATTCTGGGGTCTTCAGACCTGAGATGCTGCTGCCCATGGGTTTGCCTGAAGGGGTGTCAGTCATTGCCTGGGGTCTGTCCTTGGAGAGGTACGTCAACACGCACATATAAAATTGCACCGTTTGCATATAAAATCTCAAGAGTTGCTTAATTGTTTCTCTTTTTTTTGCACCCACCTTCAGGCCCACCATGATCAAGTACGGAATCAACAACATCCGAGAGCTTGTGGGCCACAAAGTGAACCTACAGATGGTGTACGACAGCCCTATATGTCGACTGGACTCTTAAATGACACACACTCATCATAAGGCTCAGCATATGGATTCATTTGAGCTCTCATGACTTATCTACATTGTTATTGTCTATTTAAGCCATAACACACACCCTGAACTACGCTTTGTTGCTCCGGGAACAGGTTGATGTCAAAGCGGAGGAAAAGATTCACGTCTTTGCATGAAGAGCGTTTCATTGACCTTGTTACAATGTCACCGCCCGATATAGAAATCCCTACTGGCCTCAACTTCAATTAAAGCATCACTTTTGTTTGTTTGTTGTTTAATACTTTGATTTATATATATATATATATATATATATATAATTTCAGTTGATTTAATGTCATTTTCCATTGCCCCTTTTTCATGACAGCTCTGTAAAAACAGCCTCCCAGTTTGTTCTCACAACTCAGAATGCAATGGAAACTATTGAAGTCCTCATACTGTAGAAATATTAAATTAAAAATGTTTCATATCTCCAATTTGACTTCATTAATGGTTGTATGAAATGAAACCGGGGTCTTTATACTGCATTTTTCATGGCTGCGGCATCAGATCCCAGTACCATTGTTCATCTTTGGTATGACACTTTGGTATGGGGATCACATATTCACTATTAACTATGACTTTTGCCTCAATAAACTCTTAATTTACTGCTTATTAATAGTTAGTAAGGTCATTTCTGTAGTGTTCAAGTTTAGGTATGGGATAGGATTAAGGTATGTAGAATATGGTCATGCAGAATAAGGCATTAATATGTGCTTTATAACTACTAATAAACAGCCAGTATGCAAGCTAATAAGCAACTTGTTAAAAGTGAGAATTGTTTCCCATATTAACGTGTTACCTCATCTTTTTTGTACACCTGTATGTTTGTAAATGCCGAGCTCGAGAGGTCTGGATAAGGGTCTTGAGCCATTTGTGCAAATCCAGTGAAGAGGGATAAGCTTTCTTCATGCAGATTAAATGGGAGAATCCGTTTGATTCCAGTGTTTCTATGTGTGGCCGCAGGGTGTAACGCAGTGTCTTAAACAAGATTTGTCGCTTTTTTACTTTTTTGTTTACACTGAAAGCAAAAATGCATGTAATGTGTAGCTATGAGAAGCGAGGACCAATGAAAATTCACTGTTGTGTGGGCGGGGCTAGTCGAGTGGTTCTAAACCTTGACTCGAAGGCTCCTGTTGTCCAACAATAATCGATGATTACGAAGATATTTTTTACAGACAAAACAGCTCATTTTCAGATCAACTTATTTTATTAACTGCGATAAATTAATTAACTACTATACATTTTGAGATTCCACAACTTTTGTACTATGTTCTTTAGTAAAAACAATAGTTGTTTTTTAAGGGGAAAAATATGTTTTTAAGTGGAAAAATTATGATTTCAGTTTCCATCTTGATTTTTAGTTTTTTAGCATTTGAATAAAGTATTTTATTATTGTATTTAAGTATATTTATTTTAATTAATATAATTAAACAGTCCCCCAGGTTGAGAACCACTACACTAGAGTCAAATTGGATTGATGTTTATGCTTAACTGCTAAATGTCACTTTTTCTCTTCTTTGGATGTTCTCTGCCTTTTCTAAGCGATATTTCCTGGTAGCATTGATTCTGTTTTAGGTAAGCACGTTAAGCAGTATGTTTTTATCTCTAGGGGACACTTGTTCGTTGTAGTCGAGCTCCATGAACAAACTAAATAAGATTAGTGGCGCTAATTCCATTCATTTCAACAAAACTCATGGTTGGAAATGAGTTCAAGTTGCTTCCGTAATCTTTTCATGTCGCTGCATCTATGACAACGAAAAATTACATCAACGCACACGATTAACCAAAAGTTTGGAAAGAAGTTTCTTCAGCTCACCAAGGCTGCTTTTATTTATTTATTTTAAATACAGTGAAACAGTAATCTAGTATTAATGTAATATTATTACAAATTAAAATAGCTGTTTTCTACTTGAAAATATATTAAAATGTAATTTCTTCCTGTGATCAGCATCATTACTCCAGTCTTCAGTGTCACATGATCCTTCAGAAATCATTCTAATAAGCTGATTTGATGCTCAAGAAACATTTATTATTATCAATGTTGAAAACAGATGTGCAGCTTAATGTTTCTGTGGAAGGGTGTTCTTTATGATTTGGACTTTAGGATTTGATTTGCAGGCTTTGTATTAGCATTCGACAGACTGCTTACAGCATGGAAACATGGCTTCTGTAATCTCTTCATTTCCCAGCATCTCGTGTAGTTAGTTGGCATACATAATATTATGTAAAAGAACATGCTGAGAGGATGAGTTGGTTGTTAAGACTGGATGAAGCTTTGAATCTGGGATGGAAGCAGTTTTACCACTGAAAAACAATTTTGATGATTTGAACACAATCCTGATTTGAGAGGGCAGTCGGCAGTCTATCATAAATCTGTTGGCCTGCCGACTGCCCCTTGGAGGAGAAAGGTTGAGGGAATTCTCTGTGACGGTGAAGGATTACATCTTGTTTACT
This sequence comes from Hypophthalmichthys molitrix, assembly GCA_037950675.1. NCBI lineage: Eukaryota > Metazoa > Chordata > Actinopteri > Cypriniformes > Xenocyprididae > Hypophthalmichthys > Hypophthalmichthys molitrix. The sequence goes on from CM075494.1 coordinate 38,866,480, forward strand.
TGCTTAAATGTCGTAACATCTTAAGTGCCCGGGTCAAGCTAATCCCATATCGTTTGGAAATAACCTGTCTGAGAACAGCCCTACGTTAGCCGCTGCTCCATTTACTACCTGTGTGCATGTCTGATCTTAACACCAGTTAAACATCAGACGGTAGTATTTTCATTTTTTATAGCGTTTGTATTTTCACTACTATTTATGTAGACACTATACAATGAAATATTTATACATTGTTATGGAAATCACTTTTCCAAGAACACCTTAAGGGTTAGCACAGTTCTTTATTTACAGCATTTGTAACCATCCATACCAGTATTGGTTCATTTCTTGCCAACCAACCTTGACTGTAAAAGGCTTGCAAAAATAAAATGTACACTTTATCAAAAATGGCATTGTAAGCGTATGGGGGTGTTCACACACCACGTACTTATATTCAAAAAAACAAGTCGGAGCACTACAGAATGGGCCAAACTGAACATGAAACGGCATTTGCAACCCATTTTGTGACATATTGTACAAGTGAAATGGGATATTTGGTGAGAATATCTGTACCATAATGCAAGTTGGCTAATACATAACTAACTGACTATAAGTTAACAATATATAATAATGATGCATTCTAATAGCTCACACAGTAGAGTATTCTGCTAGCAACAACATGGTCATGGGTTTGATTCCCAGGGAATGCAAGAACTACTAAAAAAATGCATTCCTCTACTGCAGTGTAAGTTTCTTTGGATAAAAGTGCTGCCAAATACATAAATGTAGATATTAGCAGAATAGGAAAGATCTAAAACAGAGAAGGTTTTTACATTTTGATGATAAAGTCAAACATTATTATTTGCTGTGGAATAACGTGCCCTGATTAGTGACACAATTAAGATGTGGAACATGTATTAAATAGTCCATTTTTAACATTTTTATTAGTTTCTACTAACTTGACCCCAAAAAACAGGATGCTCTTGACGTGAGGTGCTGAAAAAAGCAAGACTGAACAAAAAAACATGAAATGTTTAAGAAAGCACAGAAACAATGATTGTGAAAAGAATGTGTCCTGTGTGAACAACCCCATGTGGTCTTCAAAATGCGAAACAAAAACAAAGATTCTAGTGCATCTATAAAATGGTGAATCCAATGATTCAATGTCAGCTTGACACTAGATCCACTGTTCACATTCAAAAGAATCAAAGATTCTCAATCATCCAACAAGCTTATCGACCCTTTCAAGGGCATTTGGTGTTGCTTTGGGCCTCCGTCCAAATAATGTTCCCTTTTTATCCTTCGCCGCACTCATCTCTGATTTCCAAGTGACTGTATCCCGTAAAGAGACACTCCTTTGAGACCATTCGCCACTGAGGGGGAATTTTGGGTTTATTTGAGCTGGCATGAAAAGTCTAGACTTGAGTCGTTATGTCATTATACCAACTGAGAATATAATGCTTAGTCATTCTCAGCTCAAGTCCTGGTGCTTTTTTTTTTTTTTTTTTTGAATAATCCTTTTTTCGGGGATGAGTTGTAATGATGTTCAACAGCGCTCATAACAGAGCTTCCGTAAATCATCTTACACAACAGGAAGAAGTAATATAACTCAAACAATCCATCCCTTTGCATCCCAATGACTTTTCGGAGTCCAAAAACTTTGGAAAAGAAAATGAACAAGGCTTCCGATGAAGGTGATCCTGTAGCTCAAGCATGTTTCTAGCGATGCCAAGGTTATGGGTTTGATTCCCAGGGAAAGCACAGACTGGTAAAACGTGTAGTTTGAATGCACTGGAAGTCACTTTGGATAAAAGCGAATATGAAATGCATGAATGTAAATGTTATCGGATTCACAATATCATGTCGGTTTTGAAAAGTCATATATCAGATTTGCAATAAAAGTATTTTTTGGTGTACAACTCTTGTCCTTCAATGCTCCTGTTTTCTTTGGTCTCTCAAAAAAAGATACAAAGCAGCCATTTTCACCTTCTTACCTTCCGTCTCAGATGTCCCGTGGGATAGTAGACATCGGCCCAGGACTGTTGGGCAGTGACATGCTGTTGTTGGAGCTGGATGTGGGGAAGAACGAGGGGATGTAGGGGATAGCGGACAGCAGCAGAGGGCTCATCTGGGGGCTGTCGTCCGACGGTAAGGGGATCACCACATCATCCTGGTCCCACACGTGGAAGGCGTTGGCATGGGAGAGAGACAGAGCCGGGGGCAGACGGGTGGGTCTGATGCTCGATATGTCATCCTTTTCTGCATCTTCATTTGGGCCAAGCACACAATCTAACATGAGAGACAAGGATATAAAAGTGACGAGAACAATTATTTGGTAAACTTTACATCTATTTATTAACATTAGTTAACTCATTAGTTTAAAAGAACTTAGCTTAATAAATGCTGTAGAAGAATAGTTCACTGTTAGTTCAAGTTCATTTACTAATACATTTTTCCAATATACTCATGGCTCATGTTTGTATTCAGTTCTTGCATTTTAAGGTTAAAATGTTGTTGTTTTTTCTTTACATTTTACACTTTGAGGACTCTTACAAGGTATACATTGCAGTGATCTAGTCTGAATAATACACATTAACAGAAAAGACAGTGTTATTGGAGTAACTTGAGATTAAGACTTTAACAATGGCAATGCTATGTATTTGTGTTGACAGCCTGAATCATTAAGACTTATTGTACTAAAGGGCTAGGGTTTAAGGTTTGAACAGCTGACAGGTTAAACATAGGGTCATAAGTCATACCTTACCTACTACATCATTTGCGAGGTCTTTGATTAGATGTCCCACTATGGCATAGGCGACTGCAACAATCACCAGCGCGGCCATTAACAGGTACAAAACCCCCTTTGGTAAGGGAATAAGGTCCCGGTGCACTGGTTTGTAGTCTTTGAACATCGGGTCCTCGTTTGCAAAGGAGTATTGAAAAGCATGACCAGTCTTATCCGTTGAGTTGAAACTTGTTACGTTGAGAGAATTCATTACCAGCCTGTCTTTCGACAAATAATCCCTCCAAAAATAGCGATTATGTAGGTTATTTGATGTTTCTTTCACGAATTTTCCGCCAATGAATGTTGCTTTGATTTCTGATAAAAAGCTTTTCGCTTTATAATAATCTGGAAAGTGATATAATTTTGATAGTTAAGTTTTTGGAAAGAGAATGCATACTATAATTTATATGTTTAAAAACTTCAGTCTCCAAAACAGTTTAATAATTTGGTCACTATAATTTAATATTAAAGGTAGCCTATCCTCACCTTCATTGTTGAAGCTGAGTTTCTTTCAAGGCTCATTTAGTTTGAGGTTTCCTTCTTTGCTGCGTTTGCATCTTCGTTTCTGAGGGTATCACAGCCTAAATAGACAAGTCCCAAGATTCAGATAGGCGTAGTGCGCATGCGCGACTGAGCGCTGTCCGTGGTGCTAAAGGCTCCGCGCGACTGTCGGTTAACGCCAACGTTGTCTATCAGCCCGGAGAAAATTTCCAAGACCGCCCACTTTCCACCCGGTTTGGATCATTGGATAGAGGTAGATAAAATCCTTTCATACCGCCTCCAAGAGGTTGATAATGCCTCCACTAGTCACGTCCCAAGTCCTTTAATTCGCTTAATTAAGTTGGGGATTCTGCGAACATGGTGATCCCTCTGAAAAGATCTGTTTTCCCAATGACACACGTTAAGTCCAGTTTATCAGACTAATCTTGGCTTTGTTTGGGCGAAAATAAATCATTGTGCGTGCGGCAACAGCCCAGTCCGAGATATTGTAGCCAGAGAGCCATTTATAATCCATTTTAAATGATTTATACAGCGCTTTTCACAAAGCATATTGTTCCAAAAAACAGCAAACAAATAATCTAAATAACCCAAATAGTTTTTTTTGGCGGCCCTGAAAAGTTTTTTTAAGCAATACGTTTAAGTATTTGTTATTTAGGTTATGAAAATCTATAAAAAGTGATAAATAGTGGTAGTACGTTGCTTTGTTTATTATACTGCTCCTAACGGAAAGCGCTCGAGCGAGCGGTCTCTGTTGCTATGGTTACCACTTCAAGCGACTTTTGTTCACGAGCTTTTGGCGCAGTTATTTTATACACATTTTGACATACTAAAGATTTGTTTTAGAGAAAATTCTCATCGTTACTGGTAGTAAAGACCCAGTAGAGTACAGTAACGCACATCCAACTTTTTATAAACATAAACTGGCACTGAAAAATCGAACTGAACTGCGAACTGCGAACTGAAAAGTGATTGAATGGTATTATTTTTGTTCGGTACTGTCGATATACAGTAGTAAACCATTCTGTATGGATAATAGAATAATTATAAACTTTTTTTTATTGACATCCAGTTTGTTCCTATTTTTTATTGCACATGTTGTTACACTCTAAAACATGCTGGGTTAAAAACAACCCAATTTGGCTTGAAAATGGACAAACCCGACGATTGGGTTGTTTTAACCCAGCGGTTGGGTTAAATATTGACCAATGTGCTGGGCAGTTTTATTTAACTCAACTATTGTTTAAAAATTACTGTATTGCTTACTTAAAATGAACCCAAAGTATGTTGGAAATTGACATTTATTAATGTTTATTAAATGAACATTTATTAATATTTTTTATAAATATAATTAAATAATAAACATTTATTAAATTGCTTATTAATAAATGTTCACCTTTTGATTATTACTGTTGCCTCTAATAATTATTGTCAGATTTTTAATTTCCAACCTATTTTAGGTTCATTTTAAGCCGGCCATAGTCATTTTTAAACAATAGTTGAGTTAAATAAAACTGCCCAGCAAATTGGGAAAACATTTAACCCAACTGCTGTGTCAAAACAACCCAATCGGTGGGTTTGTTTTGACACAGCAGTTGGGTTAAATGTTTTAACCCAACATTTGTAGTGTAGGCTATGTAATGTAAGTAATTCAACTTATGATTTTTGTCGACATGGCCAGACATTAAATGGGCAAAAAAATCCTCTAGTCTTACACTGAAAGAGATTATCTAAGCATCAGAATCATTATAAAGATTATTAAGCAACAATTTAGTAATGCAAAAACAATTAAGCATGACATTAAACACCCTAGCAACATTAATATTATGTCATATATCAATATAAAGTGAGTATAGACACCACTTGGTATACTGTTGCTCTTGTGTGGATAAAATAAATGCAATTTGTTGTAAATTTTCTTTACATAAGCTGAAATAAAAATTCTGTCATCATTTACACCCTCAAGTTGTTCCAAACCTGAATTTCTTTCTTCTGCTGAACACAAAGGAAGATGTTTTGAAGAATGTCGGTAACAAAACAGTTGATGAACCCCATTGATGGAAAATACTATGGAAGTCAATGGGGTTCATCAACTGTTTGGTTACCGACATTTGGAACAACTTGAGGGTGTAAATGATGACAGAATTTTTATTTTTGGGTAAACTATCCCTGTGTGTTGACACAAAATACACTCTTTAGTTGTAAAAACAAAAACAGCAAACAAACAGCTGGACCGGTAAATATATATATATATATATATATATATATATATATATATATATATATATATATAATGATGATACTTTCTTTTTTGTTTGTCATGCATAATTAAGAGCCTTTAAAGCACTGCTTTAATGTTGAACATCAAATGAAATCTTTAGTAACATGAACTCTAATGAATAAGGTAATAAAACAACACTTTTAGACTACATGTAGAATTAGGAGGAATTGGATTTTTTTTTTTTTTTTTTTGAAAGTTGAAAGTTCTCTCAGGATATTGTCAAATTAATTTTAAGCCACAGCTAAGCAGAGTTCCTCTTACATAACCATTTGAGCTTGAGCAGGATTTGATGATTTCATAATGGCCCTCTTCAAAATCAGCACGGCTTGACAGCGGACTATGAGCCCACACGAGTTAGTTGTTCTGTTGGACTACACAAAAGGCTTTATCTGCTCAGTGTATTTGCCTGATGGATTCCCCTCAGACCTATGGCAAAGAGTCACTATAACAGAGATCATCACAAAGGGGTCAGTGGGGACCAGGAACAGTGTGTCCTAGTCTCAACGAATCTCGCTCTCTAGCTTGACCCCTGCAATATGAATCATAACAATAATTGTGCAGGAGTGCTCATAAGAGGTGAACAAAGAGAAAGCCACTGCTATCATGAAAAACATTGTGGTGAATATATAAAAATTTAAACAGTAAAGAGGGGATGCTGTGTTGCATGACAGGCTTTGAGGGACAAATGCAATATCAGGAAATTCTTCAGAAAATCTCAGCCCTCATCTCAGAACAAAATATGTTTTTGCATGCATACATTAGACTTATTATGATTTATGTGTGCGTTTTTTTTTTTAGACCGGAGCAAGCTGTCACACATTTTACTTTGTTTATAGGTTTATTTTTGAACTACCTGTAGGCTCCCATATGTTCAAAAGTTTTAGATTGGTATGATTTTTTAATGTTTTTGAAAAAAGTCTCTTCTGCTCACCACACTTACAGATAAGTTACGGTACCTCAAACCATTTGAGGAAACCGATTGCCATAAATCATTTAAGTTTTTAAACCAATAAGTAAACTCATATACATTGAGTTAAATTCACTTATATTTTAGTGTTGGTTTAGTCAATCATTAGAGTAAACTCAACTTAAAGATTTTAAGTTTATTTTATTCATTCAGTTTGAATTCAGGTAACAAATCTAACTAAGTCTTAACAACTATATCATTACTTAAATGGTTTGAGGAAACCGATTGGCGTAAATGGTTTACGTTCAAACTCAAAGTAATAAAGTTACATAAGACTAAGCAAACCCTAACACTGGCACAAAATGATGACAGAACAGGAGCACTGTAAAACTCAATAAGTTCAGAATACTCAAAACATTTAAGTAAATTAACTCATTTTTTTAAGTTAGTAGAACTTACATTTTTTGTGACAAGTGGGACGGGCCGAGAGCTGTGGAAGTGGAGCAAGGCCAGTGTGGTGCACAGGTGTCTCTCATTAACAATCACGTCACCAGCATCGTTCTCAGCCTCGCCCCACTCATCATAATGTTAATTACATACAGTTAATTTACATAAACATCACATTCAGATCTTCATGGTTAAATGATAGATAGTAAATAACACATGCTATTATAACTATCAAAGAGACTGTCATTATATACTTGCTTGTATATAATCAAACAACATACAGTATGTGTGGTCTTAAAAGTTTTGCAGCCCATCCTCAACCTAACCACAGGCCCTACTCTTCACCACTACAAAACTAACATAACAACCCCCTGTAAATCCCAACATAACACAACATTAAACTCTAACTTTTGTCTCCCTATGTTAATCTTGTTTAAAAACACACAAAATAACACTTAATTTCAACATTTATTTTCCTTATACAGTCTGATGCAAAGCATGCTGGGAATTAAAAATCAGCTGCAAATTAGTCATATTAAGTTCAGCTTACTACAATCAATTGTAGTTTCAATTTTGAGTTCACACAACTTTATTCTATTAAGTACTATGAACTTTCATTATTATTTGAGTGAAACAAACCCATTTCATTTAATTAATTTCACTGTTCAGTTTTACAGTCACACAAGGCTGCATTTATTCGATCCAAAGTACAGCAAATACAGTAATATTGTGAAATATTTTTACAATTTAAAAGAACTGTTTTCTATGTTAATATATTTTAAAATGTAATTTATTCCTGTGATCAAAGCTGAATTTTCAGCATCATTACTCCAGTCTTCAGTGTCACATGATCCTTTAGAAATCACTCTAATATGATGATCTGCTGCTCAAGAAACATTTATGATTATTATTCCAAAAGATTGTATGATTTTTTTAATGAACGGAGTTCAAGAGAACAGCATTTATTTGAAATAGAAATCTTTTGTAACATTATAAATGTCTTTACTGTCACTTTTGATCAATTTAATGCATCCTTGCTGAATAAAAGTATTAAATTCTTTAATTTCTTTCTAAAAAAAAATTTTGTTTAGATTTTTATTCAGCAAGGATGCATTAAATCGATCAAAAGTGACAGTAAAGACATTTTATAATGTTACAAAAGATTATATTTCAAATAAATGTTGTTCTTTTGAACTTTCTATTCATCAAATAATCCTGAAAAAAACATTTCAACATTGATAATAATAATAAATGTTTCATGTGAAACTGAAGACTGGAGTAATGATGCTGAAAATTCAGCTTTGATCACAGGAATAAATTACATTTTAAAATATATTCAAACAGAAAACTTATTTTAAATTGTAATAATATTTCACAATATAATATTACTGTTTTTGTTTCTATTTTTGGATCAAATAAATGCAGCCTTGGTGAGCAGAAGAGACTTATTTCAAAAAAAAAAAAAAAACTTACCACTCTAAAACTTTTGAACATCAGTGTATATGGGAAATTGTGAACAGAAGCTGAGCAGTCATGATTTTGTGCAAAACACTGATGAATATGATCTTTCTGCAATAATGTGTCAGCACATGGGTTTATATCAGATATACTGTCTCTCTAAACATCAGTAAATTGACATCATGCTTTCACGACATCCTGTTCTCTTCTCTGTATCCCTCACTTCTATTTTTGGATGAGCTTTTAAATGTAACCTGGCACCTGGTTTGACTTTGAACATTTGTCCACCAATTGTTTTTTATTTTATTTATTTTTTTTTTTTTTGTGTGTCCCTGCATGTCAGTGTCCTGGAAATATTCTGCATTATGTTATTCTGCAGTTTTTACAAATCCAAGGGTCATTTAATATCTCAAATCAACCAAATACAACAGGGGGGATATACTCTAAAAAATGCTGGGTTGTTTCAACCCATGTTTTGGGTCAAATCCAACCTTTGGGTTTAAAATAGAGAGTGGCATATTTAGTTTTAGCTTTAATTTTAAACTTTTAGCCTTTAATTAGAATATTCAGAACAACTGTATTTTAATTAACTACATTAACAAAAAGTTAATGCTGTAAGAATATATTGCTTATAGTTCATGTTACTAATGCATAAGCAAATTCAACTTTATGAAAGTTGAACAATAGGCTTTTTTATATATATAAATCATTGTGCAAATGTTGATCCTTTGCTCCTGGTTGTCCCAGCTGGCTCAGCAGCAGCAGGGATTATCTGTGTCCTCTGACACTCATTCATCTCATTATTACAGTCCATTATGTTCTGAGCCAGTGAGGCCGACCTGAATGTATCTCCATTTACGGATTAATGGTTGCTCCTCAGATGCTGACCTGAGACACTAGTGCAAATTATGAGGTTAGGTCTCCCTATAAAACTCACGGTTGTTCGATTGAAAACTGAAGTAAAGTTTAAGGGAACTTGCTTGATCACATAACACAAAAATGCCATGGTTTATTGGACATATATATAAATTTATATTACACATATTTGGTTGAGATACAACTATTTGAAAATCTGGAATCTGAGGGTGCAAAAAAAATCAAAATATTGAGAAAATTGCCTTTAAAATTGTCCAAATGAAGTCCTTAGCGATGCATAGCATATCCATTTACAGTAGGAAATTTACAAAATATCTTCATGGATTTTTACTTAATATCCTAATGATTTTTGGCATAAAAGAAAAATTGATAATTTTGGCCTGTACAATGTATTGTTAGCTATTGCTACAAATATACCCGTGTGTGTGTGTGTGTGTGTGTGTGTGTATATATATATATATATATATATCAGCCTGTATTTTTGGATATATAGCCTATATCATGTACAATGGTAGTCATTTGGCAGGGTTATTATCGTTAACTAAAACTAAAAATGTTAAATATATTTCTATTAAATAAAAAATAAATAAAAATAGTTGAAAAACTAAACGAAAATTAGAAAATAGAAATGTTGCATTGGAAATAAAATGAAATTAGTTTAAGTTGAATGACTAAAATTATTAACATTACAAATAAATAAAAACCATAATTAAAACCAAAAAAAAAAAAAAAAATAATGAAACCTAAATAGCAATATTTGAATAGATAAATAAATAAATGAAAAAAGTACATAACAAAATGACCAAAAATTAAACTAAAATTAACATGAAAAAATATAAAAAATAAACGCTAATGCACAATATTAATAAGATTAATTTAAAAAAATAATTAAGATTTTTTTTGCCGCAAAAAAGTGTCGTTTTTCCATAGGATCACACGGCGCGTGCAGGTCACGTGCATGATTGCGCGTTGTGGATTTGTAAACAACTCCGATAAAACTAACAAAATTACCTCTCATTTGTTACTTTGTTACTTTGACGGTTAAAAAAAACCCAGAGACACATCATTCGACGGTGACACATTAAATTGTGTAAGTTTAAGTCATTCAGAATGTGCTAAGCAACGAGCTAGTTACAATATGAGAATTTAACATGCTAATATGAACGCGAAGTGTAAAACTGTAAGTTTGACCTCATTTTTAGCGGTGAAATTAATGATTATTTACGTACCATATGAATTACATGCACAATAGAAGAATCATGCTATTCTTTGACGTTTTTGGAGTACAATACCATGTGGTTTGTATTAAAAGTTTATCATTTGATATCATCACCGCACTATGGTACGACATTAGCCTAACGTTACGTGTTTGTATGAGGAGGACGCAGGTTAATTATCATGTTAACGTGAATTCATCATTATATAGTTTATTTCTTATGTTAATGTGTATATATGTGTAATATTTTTTGTTTTTAAGGTCATGGCTCAGCATTTCTTTGGAAATTCAGGCTCCATGACATTGCAGTCAACACCCAAATCAAGTCATCACCATGCATCAGCAAAGGTACATCTAACATATGTGGTCAAATGTCTGATAATATTCTAGTATTAAATACTGAAGTGAATCATTTCTGTGCAGATGCCAGATGATGGTCTTAACTCAACAGGTGAAACTTTGTCATTTGTTACCCTGAATGACAGCTCTGAGCAGCAAAGGTGAGCCAGTAATAGAAAACTTATTCTTTTAAAATACTCATACCATTGTTTATTAAATGTACAGATATTTTTATCTATTTCTCACCCTGTGACAGTGAGGACTCGGGTATTGGTGTTTCAAATGCCTCAACTAGAAGTTTACCAGGCAGCAGTACTCTGGAAGATGTTGCTGTTTTATCTCCCACAAATGAACGGATAGATGAGATTGGAAAGAAAGCACAGGACCTTATTGAGAGAATCAATGAGAGACGGGCCATGGACCAACATGTGATGAACAGCTTTGAGGAAAAGCTCATTAAAAAGGTACTCATCACTACAATAGACGTAGTCTCGCGCAGACAGACAGCAGAAGGTCTGGACTCTATCGCAGCTTTCATTGGCCAAGGGGCCACCTGACTGACATGTAAAGCAACCAATCACAGTTCGTTTTGTTCAACGTCATGTTTAGGGGTGTGAAAATGTAACATCGATGTGCCTACAATAACAGACCGGTGTGTGTCTAATAAATAATTAATTCAAGAACGTTGTGCAAATTTACTGCAACAATGGTGCATCACTCTCTGAAAAAAAAAACAGCGCTCATTGTCACAGTTGCAAACATGACTGCTTTCTTCTTCCATGAGGGGGTTTGGTGTTACGATGGCTTTGTTTCCAGGTGGACCATTAAAGAACGCGACACACAGGTCTCCCAGATATCCTGTAGAATTCAACCAATCAGATGACGACTTCAAATCTCCCAAAGTGATTCCCATTTTGTGTGCTTTGTGTATCAGACTTTCAGCCCACGGTCCATGGACGTGACAACTGAGGCTGAGACTATAACAGACGCAAAGAAACTAACATTAGATCTTGACTGATATTGTATTTTTTTATGTAGTCAGTGCAGTTGGCTAAAGGAATACCAACATAATATCAATAGAAGCAGGACAAATGGGCAAGCGTAAGGATTTGAGCGAGTTTGACAAGAACCAAATTGTGATGGCTAGACGTTTTCTTTTACATCACGTGGATGGCCAGGTGTGTGTGCATTGCTTACCTGGGGAACACATGGCACCAGGATGCACTATGGGAAGAAGGCAAGTCGGCGGAGGCAGAGTGATGCTGGGAAACCTTGGGTCCTGCCATCCATGTGGATGTTACTTTGACATGTACCACCTACCTAATCATTGTTGCAGACCATGTACACCAGTATTCCCTGGTGGCTTTGGCCTCTTTCAGCAGGATAATGCCCTGCCACATAGCAAAAATGGTTCAGGAATGGTTTGAGGAGCACAACGAGTTTGAGGTGTTGACTTGGCCTCCAAATTCCCCAGATCTCAATCCAGTCAAGCATCTGTGGGATGTGCTTAACAAACAAGTCTGATCCATGGAGGCCCCACCTCGCAACTTACAGGACTTAAAGGATCTGCTGCTAACATCTTGGTGCCAGATACCAAAGCACACCTTCAGGGGTCTAGTGGAGTCCATGCCTCGACGGGTCAGGGCTGTTTTGGCAGCAAAAGGGGGACCAACACAATATTAGGAAGGTGGTCATAATGTTATGCCTGATCTGTGTATATATTATTTTAGGGTTCAATTCTGAATATTAACTAGTTGCTTATTAGCATGCATATTATTAGGATATTGGTTGTTTATTAGTTCTTATAAAGCACATATTATTGCCTTATTCTGCATGACCATATTCTACATCCTTTAATCCTACCCAATACCTAAACTTAACTACCTTACTGACTATTAATAAGCAGGAAATTAGGTGTTGAGGCAAAAGTAGTAGTTCATAGTGAATACGTGTTCCCTATACTGAAGTGTTACCATATATAATGTGCATAAAATGAAAATGTTACAGAGAACATTTCATTTCTGATAACTGTAAACACATTTGAAACCTCTGATGAGTGGTCAGGGTTAATAAATGTTTTGAGGAAACTTTTGAAGGAACTTACTCTCCAATGTCTTAAAGAAATAGTTCACCCAAAAATGAAAAGTCTGTCGTCATTTACTCACCCTCTAGTTCCAAACCTGTATAAGTTCCTTTGCGTTCAACAGAAGAAAGAAACTCAGCAGCAACTGCAAAATCAGTAATACAGACACTGTACATCGTCTTTTTAAATGCAGACAGACCTTTTTCAAAACTTTAAGTGAATTCTGATTTAATTGTGATGTGAATGATGTGTGGTGTATCCGTGCAGGTGAGAGAGATGTGTCAGCAGGTGAAGGAGCAGATGTTTGAGTATTATGAGCAACACAGTCAGGGCATGGAGGCCAGCATCGCTGAGCTGTCGGAGGTGCTGGAGAGATGCAGTCAGCTGAGCATGGAGCTACAGGGAGCCAGTCAAACCCTGGCCATCATCAATAAAGGCCTGCAGCACAGCACAGAGCAGTAGATACACAGCCAAACAATAACATAATATAAGGCAGGGTACACTCATTTTGATTTTTGTGTTACATGCACACAACATAACATAGGCAGAGTCTTGTTCACTTGTACTGTAATTTAGCTTAAACTTAAGGAGTAAATGTTAAAACCTAAATATTTAAAATGTGTTTTCTTACTATAGTATGTTAAAGAATGTTCAAATGCAGTTCAATGTTCAAAATACATGGTTTATCTAAAAGACTTTTACTATCATTCCTTCTAAACCCAAAAGCACAAAAGTGGTTTTGGTAACCACATTATTTTGTTTCAGTAACTAAGGTTTGAGCTTTGTAGGATTAAGGCTTTTCTCCCCCGGCATTAGTTACTGAAAACTCATTTCATTAGTTGCCAATTCCCTTTATGGCTGTCTCAGTACAAATGAGCTGCTCTAAATAACTATAGATGGCAAGATACATTACAAAATGAGGATTTGATAACTGGCCCTAGAGCCCTTCATCTGTGTAATGAAAACCAAAGTGGACACACATTTTATTCACCTGTATTAAATATAATTTGTTCAAAACAGCCCAACACTCAGATTTTTCTATAATACATCAATGTACAAACAAAAACATGCACTTTTTAATCTCTGCGATCCTTGGTGCGCTTCTTTACAAATCTACTTCAAAAACCTTATTTCAAAGTGTGATCTTGTTAGAACATAGAAAAATAGATCTCTGACAAAGACTACATGAAGTACAGACAAGAAAAAAATCACATACATTACCTGAAATACTGCTGTTTGTTTCCATTACATTTAGAGAATATCGTATTTATTAAAGATTTCAAGTAAGTTGTAATGGTAAATGATGCAAACTCTACAAGCGATCTGAACTGAATGGGTTAAAAGGCAGCAGAAGTCTGTGTAAATGATGTGTACAGTAGGGAGACAGCAGCTCATTTGTCCACAGTGAAGGACTGCAGTCCAGTGATGGCTCTGCCCAGGATCAGGGCATGGATGTCATGGGTACCTACAAAAGACGACACAAATCAATGTTGTGTTTGGGAGAAAGTTACTCAGTAGGGCTGGGTTAAAAAAAATACTGATTTCTCGATTTTAATCAATTCTCATTTTTACGAACCGATATCGATTCTTAAATCCCAAGAATCGATTCGTCTATCCTGTTTTCAGTTGATAAATGTATGGAACATTGTAGTGCACCTCCCATATTTCATATTTCATATGAAACAAAGTCTCAGATTTCAAATTTTGTCCATTAAATTATGAAATTCAAAAAATAAATACCAATTTGGTGCTGTTTATTATGGCATGACAGATCGCTCAGTTCAAGAGAAGCAGCATTTTTTTTATTATACTATTATAAAAACTTCCTTGAGAGTAATTTAAGTTCTTGTACACAAATCAGTTAATTTTAACCTTCAATACTATAGTAATGTAGCAACTGACTCCCATGTATAATTTACAGCATTAGTTGAGAGATTTTTTTCCTTGAGAAAATGACATATTACTGTATCTGATATATATTCAAAATAATTGATATCGAATCACAAGCTTGTGAATAGAAATCGAATTGAATCATGAAATTTGTCAATACCCAACCATATTACTAAGTAGCCTTCAATCAATGGATGTGTTGATTTGTACATCAGAACTAGCTCATTATAAAGTCAGGGTTTATATCAAGTTTTTCTGCAGTTTTGAGATCAAAAGTTTACACACACAAGGCATGCTGACACTGAAGAAGTAAACGTGTTCGTAATTCACAGTAATGGCCATAAATCTACATGTGCAATCTGGTTTTGCTTTTCGAACTTTTACTTCATAAAAGAACAAATTTTAGTTAACTTTCACCCCCTTTCTGAGCATAGATCTGAACTAAATGCTTGCAATTCATGAATGCTTTGGAATACAGATCTAAGCTCAGTCTCTTTTTAAAGAAGACACTCAACAGATTATTGAAAGCAGCTTCAAAAAATGAAAGCGTAAAGTTATAGAAGTTTAAGTTTACTGTAAAGCAGGGGTGTCAAACTCAGCTCCTGGAGGGCCACATATTTTACAATATTATTTGGACTAGAAAATTGCTAGAAAATCAAAGCCATATGTCTAATCGAGTTGTGTTCCAACGCTAAAAGGTTTTAAAGTATTGCTTCCATGGTAATGCAATATCCAGTTTCAAAACGGTTTTCATTTTGGCCACGTACACATTGCCGCTAAATTCAGTTGTTAGTTCACCTTTTAGTGCTTAATCCCGTTCTGTATACACGGTTCAGTGATTTATGGTAGTGACGAACGCATTTTCAAAAATTCTATGCAGCGTGTACGGAACTGAACAACGTATTTAATTTCTCATCAGAGACGTGTCTCTCTTCTGTATGTGTGCGGTGAAGAAAACCACAAGGAAAGATGTACGAGGCTTGACTCAAATCATGTTGCCAGATTTTGCTAGAAAAAGCCCATAATAAACAGAGATACATTTAAATGCTTTATATATTGAAAACAAAACCAAAATATCGCAACCCACACCTGCCCACTTTAATATCCCCATAAATTTGATTGCTTTATGAGCCAAACCCAAACAAACCCAAAATGCTTATAATAAGTGGACATAGCAACACTTCAAGAGCTTGCTCTGTGAAGCAGCCTTATAAACAGAAACAAAACATGATGCCTTTGTAAACATTTAAAGTTAAAATAGTTTAGGTTTAGTTAAAATAGCAGAACATAACGGCTTCACTCCCGTATTTAAATGCGGCTGTCACTCCTGAAACTTTACAGTTTATATGTGGCCTTTTAATTGTGTTTAGGATTTCAAATGATACCAAAGTCATAATGATTACTAAAATATGTGATAAATTATGGAGCCCCTAAAGGGACATGAAAAAAAATATGAGATTGAAGGAAAAATTAAATATCAATGCTTTTGCGTTCTCACGCAAATGTTTTGCGTTCCCTCAAAAAACTTTGTGTTCTCTCGCAAAACTTTGAGTTATTTGGGAGCAAATGCAAACGTTTTGAAAACATAATAAATAAATAAAGAACGGCAAGTGTCCAGCTACTGGCACTTACAGTTAACAGGCTATAATGTATATGATCTTTACTTGGTGTAAAACTATGCACTAACAAACAGCCAACGTTATGGTGACTAATTTGTGCCAGTATTTGTAGTTTATATTTTGGGTTACAGTGGCAGTGTTTATGAAATTATATAGTATTCCTCTAAAAAGAATAAGGGAAAAGACAGGATGTATTGAATAGTTTTGTTCCTGTTCAAGGCAACCAACTGGAAATAATATAAAAAGTGCTTTAATGCAAGCTTTCGAGATGCCCAAAAATTTGCTTTGTAATCCCGATCACTTTCCTAAAGGCTCAGAGCATTACAAACTCTCATCTGTGCCGTGACCAGCAACAGGAAGTTTAAATCAGGGATTACACATCGGTTTCTCTGTAATGCCTGATCTTATCACTTTATTCACATCTCTCTGACCTTCGTAAGTGTTGACGGCTTCCAGGTTCAGGACGTGACGAATGACATGATACTCGTCTGCGATGCCATTTCCTCCCAGCATATCTCGGGCCTGTCTAGCGATATCGAGGGCTTTACCGCAAGAGTTCCTCTTCAGCATAGATATCATCTCTGGAGCCGCTCTGTGAACGTAGATCAGAGAGTAAAGACCGTTAGCTTGGATAGATATCTTTGAGGGGTAATTCTCTTACATATTAACGTAATTCTTTCCAGAGAGGTTTCAAATTCTAAATTAAATTGTATGTTTTTAATTAAAGTTCAAATGGCCTTTACTTCCTGCAGAACAGCTTTATTTTGAAAGAAAACGTCACTGGGGTATTTTTGTAATGATAAATATTGAAGTGACTTATAAAAATGACTTGAGATAAAGTACTGGACCTTTT
Organism: Hypophthalmichthys molitrix; assembly: GCA_037950675.1. NCBI lineage: Eukaryota > Metazoa > Chordata > Actinopteri > Cypriniformes > Xenocyprididae > Hypophthalmichthys > Hypophthalmichthys molitrix. The sequence goes on from CM075494.1 coordinate 38,883,708, forward strand.
AAAAAAATCAAATCTATTTATATTCACATTTACTTAGTTCAAAAAAATTAAATAAAATACTTTAAAAAAAAAAAAAAAAAAAGTGAAGGAATGGTAAGCGTCTAAGCGTTTCCATATTTTTCCTCTTAACTAGAATTTCCATGACTTCATCTGTTGTTGATTACTGGATGAGGAATTTTCTGTTAATCATATTATAGTGAATATAGTCATAATGACCAATTTTTAGTTTACCAAGTACCAAGTTTTCTATGACCCTGTAAAATGCGTAAATTGCATGAAGCATTTGTCTTTCTCTGTTCCACACTTGATCCGTTCATCCTCACAAAAATTATATCCATAGCCTGGTTTCTACTCAAATTACCCAGAACAATTTGTCCCAGGAACTTTTTTTCCCCCAGACCAGTTTCTTTCTGCGTCTAAAGTACAGTGAAGATTAGACAAATTAGTCTGGTGCACGCAGACTTTCCAGTTCCCGCTGGATTTCGTCCTCTGCTTATAAGCTTAATAAAGCCTGAACCTCGTTGTCAGTCCATCGGTCGTATTTTTTAAACTCCATTGTTGATTCGAATAGCAAACAACTCTTACTGCACGCACCGCAACAGACTTCAAAAAATGGTGGTTAAAATAAAATGCTTTGTGGAGTCAACCAATCAAAATGCTGTGTGAACTCAACAAATCAGCATGTTCAGCGCCCAAGCCCCACCCATAAAAGGTCCTAACCTTTGAAAAAGAATTACCTCATGAGCACAGACTTTCTGAGGGGGAAATTTTTACTCTGAACTTCATTTAGACCCTGCGGTCGAGTACCACCCCAAAGTCCCTAGTTCCTGGAGAAAGTTCCTGTGGTGGAAACGCGGCTCTAGTCTATAAATCCTAAAAACTGCAGCATCATAAAGATGAACCTCACTTTTTGTCATCTATCAGTCGGCCCAGCTGCAGACACGACTGCAGGCCGATGGTGATCTCGGTCAACATGTCTGCCATCTTCTTCTGGATCAGCTGGTTTCTGGCTAGAGGAACTCCAAACTGGATTCTAAAGAGAACATTACAGGTTACGTTACATTCTGAAAAACAATATCTGCAAGAGCCATATAGAAATTAACTATAAGGAGAGCCAATCTTGGCAAGCAAGCAATAAACTGGAACCAAGCAAATTTACATTTTAAAATCCTTCCACATCATCCAGTCAGTCATTAATGAGAACAGATGGTGATTGGATTTCAGACGTGTTCTGACCTGTCCAGTGTGTACTGACGTGCGGCGTGGAAACAAAACTCTGCGGCTCCCAGAGCTCCCCAAGCGATGCCATAGCGAGCGTTGTTCAGACACCCGAATGGACCCTGGTGAAGAAAACCCCGGCTATATTGGTATTATTACAAAAAAAAAAAAAATGACGCACTATACACTATGCACTATACACTCATCCATGTATTTGAGTGAATTTTATAACATTATTTTGTCATTTAACAACGGAGTCTGATCGCCCCCTCCCCCTCCGCTACATAATAAAATCTCAACAGTTGAGTGCATGAAGTGTTCAACATTCCACACTCAGTTTTTTCCATTAATTTAGAGCATCATCAGGGTATTTAAAGTGCACTTTTTCTTTTTTGGAATTTTCTGTGTGAACGTACTACTCGCACTATTTATACTTAATAACGTCATAGAATAGTGCATAAGTACGCAAATTGGAATGCACCTAAGGTGATCAGTGGAGTTTGGAACTGACATAAGGGCTGATTATGACTTCCATTAATCAGCTGATGAATCTCAAAATGGCCAATAATAAAACTGGATTGAGCAATATAGACACTATTCATTTTTTTATTTGGCTGTATTGGGACAGTACAAAAAAAAAAAAAAAATCAGCACAAAAAGCATATCACACATATGCAATATATAAAGAGAAGACAAAAAAAAAAAAAAAAAATAAGGTTTATTTTCTAATTACTAAAATGACTACAGCTTTAGATTCTTTAAAGTCACAATGAAATCAAAATGGTCAATTCTTGTTTTTTACGGAATATTGCAGTATTTATTATAATTATTATTTATCTGTGAACATCATTTGCTCATAATCTTTAAACAGAATAACTACCCCTCCCTCTTGCAGCTAATTCCTTCGCTTCTCTGATGACATGTTTACTGGCGCGAGGGTGGGGCAACCTGTCACTCACATGAGATCCTCCAATAGCAAACCACAACCATCCAATCAATTCCCCATGGACAAAATCAAGCCCTGCCCTACATTTATTCTTCTTTGAGAAGCCGTTTTACTTGGATATGTCACAATAGGAAAGAAACTTCTATCACACCTTCTGTTTCAAAGCATTGACTTTATTTCTATGCCTACAAATAATAAAGTAAACAAACCCTGAGCCAGAGTTTCTTGATGGTGTCTCATGCAATTTCTCTCTCACTCACCGCCAGTCCTGAAACTTTGGGCAGCAGGTTTTCCTCTGGCACTTCCACCTCGTCCATGATGATCATGCCGGTGGCTGAAGCCCGTAGAGAAAACTTGCCCTCAATCTTGGGGGTGGACAGACCCTTCATGCCACGCTCCAGGATGAAACCACGCACCTTCCCGTCCTCGCATTTGGCCCAAACCACACAGATATCAGCCTCGGGTGAGTTCGTAATCCTGTGCGAGATGGGAGCAAGTTTGAGATGATAGAAGAGATGCTTTGTCACTTCTTTTGTTCATAATATAGATAATTTTACAAAATGAGTGCAGCAGGAATGAGCCCTAAAACCAACAAGCATTTTTGCACTTCTGGTTCCTTTGTCTGGAAGTCAATGGGTTTTTGGTTAAATGCCTGAAATAAGGTACTGTATGTGGTTAACACAAGCTCAAGATATTTTAACCTGCAGAAAATACTCAGAAATGTTGTTGGCATATGAATTTACACATGGTTTGTCTTAAAGCATGTTAAAAACACCACATTGACATCTGAACAACATTAAAAACTTAATTTTCACCACAGGGGATTAGACTTTAAAGTCTAATTTTAGATTTTTAATTCAGGCGACTGTATATAAGATTAAAAATTCATAAAAGTTTTTTGTTAATTTGTGAAGATTATCATGATGAGCGAAAGGTGTTAGAAGCATAATCTTTTGTTGGTCACAGAGCTTATTTTCTGCAATATTCCATAAATCCAATTGGGTTTTTGTCAAGAGAACCAGGGTAATGCAAACTTCTGGGATGGGCTACAAAAATACATCACAACTGTGGCATTCTGGCACTGGCAGCAACTGTCCATTAAGTGAACGCAGTCCTTATAAAAAAAAGCCTTATAGCAGCACCATGTGGACACAGACTGTAAATGGCAGAGAACCTTACTTTTGTACAGACGGATTGTGATTTCTTCCATTCATGTGTGAACTCTACTGTTGTTCTAAACCTGCATTATATAAGAGCGCTGGACCCACCAGGTCTTGGAGCCGGTGAGGGTGAAGGTGCGACTGGACGGGTTGTACTTGGCCCTGGTCTCCATGCTGCCCGGGTCACTGCCGTGGTTTGGCTCTGTCAGTCCAAAACAACCTAGAATCTCTCCTCGTGCTGCACAACACATAGACAATATGCTGTCTGCGTGGTTATGAACTTAAGTGAGTGAGTCTTATGAGCAATAGTTCAGCCCAAAATCAAAAGATAAAGAAGGTGAACCACTTAGATGTTTTGCAACTCATTTCCTGAATCGTTCTGCAGTCTTACCCAGTCTGGGCAGGTATTTCTGCTTCTGTTCCTCGGTGCCGTAAGCATTGATGGGGTGCATGACCAGCGAGGACTGCACACTCATGACCGAGCGATAGCCACTGTCCACTCGCTCCACCTCGCGAGCGATGAGACCGTACGCCACGTAACTTGTGCCAGCACAGCCGTAACCTTGATAGGGAAGTGTGCATGAGTGAGTTACAGAAAAGTATAAATGGTTACACGATAACACTTTACAATAAGGTTTCATTAGTTAACCACACTAGTTAACATGAACCAACAATGAACAACACTTCTACAACATTTATTAATATCAGTTAAATATCAATGAGCAATATATTCTTACAGCATTTATTAACCTTTGTTAATAAAAATGTCCACTAATGTAACTTAACTGTAAATGTAACTAATGTTAACAGATACAAATTTTGATCTAAAAAAATATATTAGTAAACGCTGAAATTGACATAATACATGTTAGACACCAATGTTGGGGGTAACGCATTACAAGTAACTACAGTTATGTAATCAGATTACTTTTTCAAGTAACTAGTAAAGTAACGCATCTTCAATTTACAACAAAATATCTAAGTTACTTTTTCAAATTTGTTGACTGACAGCTCTCCTGTCTCCATGTAGAGAGAAATAAAGTGCAGAGGTGTTCTGTGTGAACATGAGTAGCTCTACACTAAATATGAACATTCATTTACTCCTCTCACTTGCATGAAAGCATTCAGTATTCCTCAAAATGAATAAAAATAGTGAAATGCAATCTAGGAATTTTATGCAAACCTGTAATAATTAACTACATTAAATTACACAAATATACTTTGTGTATTTAATCTCACTTTATTAAACAATATCTTTACTGCTGACCTTTAATGATCCAATTCAACCATACAAAAATGACTTTATATTAGATTTAGAAATAAGAGTGTTGAACTTCCTTCTCCTGTATCCTAATCTTCTGTAATCCAGAATGGCAACACAGCTCAAAGGTTTGTTTGAGCTGCGCCCTCTACTGTACAGGCATAAATATGCATGTTTATCAAAACAGTAAGTCTTAATGTTTATCAAAAATATATCACTTTTTTTTTTGTTGTTATTAAAAAACAAACAAGCAAGCCCAGCCTAGGTGAGAAAAAGTAAGGTAAAATGTAACACATTATAAGACACAAACTCAGATGCAGAGATGGAGTTTGTGTGGAGCAGCATTGCCTGTGAACTGAGCCGCTCTGAGACACTGACAATAGTGTATCGTAAACTGTTTGTTTGTAAATGAACACAGTGCAGACACTCTGAAACACACATTGCATATATTCATTTAAATCGCAGCTTTTGCAATTTGATAATCATTTTCGATTTTATTGATTGTGCAGATTTACTCTAATATCGACTGCTGACCAATATGGGACTGATATATTGTGCATACCTTTAATGGTTGGGCCCAAAACCCCAAGTTCCCCCATCTCAGACACAATCTCACGATGAAAAACTAGTGGAAAACAAAGAACAGTTAGTTTAAAAATGCCTTCAATCAATGGAAACTAACACCCTACACAAACCATAGCCCATTTTAGAAGTCGTGTTGTAAACTACAAGCTGTCAGTGTGATATAAACAAACACTCACCCTCATTTCTGTTGGCCAGCAGGATTCGCGGCATGAGTTTCTCCTGGCAGTAGGTGTGAAAGGAGTCTCGAATCATGACCTCCTCCTCCGTCAGGAGACCCTCCAGCTCCAAAGCATCTCGCCAGTTAAACTGTGCTTTAGCTGAGGTTTATATGACAGGATATAACAAACATGTAGGGTAGTGATCAGCAGATATTCAGAAGCTTAGAGCAGAAAATACTGCAAATGAAGTAAACATACGCGTTTTCACTTGCTTCTTTTCACCAGACTTCTCTGCATCTGATAGAGGAATAATAGAATTATACATTTGTGCATCTTTACAATGTTAAGCATTTGAGAATAAAAATACACTCCTATTCAAAAGTTTGGAGTCATTAAGATTTTTTAATACTTAATTCAGAATTATAATTGATGAATACTTTCTTCAGAAATGACACATTGAATTGATCAAAAGTGACAGTAAAAAAATTATGTTTTGAACTTTCAAATAAATACACTGTGTGGCTTCAAAACTATTGAAATACATCTCAAAAACTGTATGGATTAACAAACAAAAAACACATACAGGTCTAAAACAACACAAGGGTGCATAAGTGTGCATTATATCTAAAGACACATCTGACAAACTGCTGTTCTGACCCCTTTGAGAAGCCGAAGCAGTTTTCTGTGATCTGGAAGCTGTAAAGAGGACACATCTCTGGCTGTTCACAAGCAGACGACTCGCACTCCTTAATGCCATGATGAGTGAGCCTCTGTAAAATTAATAACGCATGTCATGAATGTCATAGAGCAACCATACATTACAATGCATGTATGTATGTATGTATGTATGTATCAAAAACAGACAACAATGCCTTAAACATTTCCATGCATTATTATAAAATCTTTATTTTATCAGGTCGGTCCCTTCAAATTAATATTTATTGAAGAGAGAACTGCCCAAAATGGCAGCATACAATATCAGAATACAAATTATGGAATTATATCAAACTATGCTAAAGTAACGTAAACTGGTTAAAACACTCAAGACAATATATACAGGATATTAACATTGTGTTTTAAATAACAGATTACATAACACAACTACAGCTTGGGAGAGTTTCAGTCACTGTCCAGTGTAGGTAAATAAATCCTCAGGCATTTATTCTGTAAGCATTAGCGTCACAGTTTTTGGCCACAAGTCATGCACACAAACAGCAGTTGACCCAAAAGCACAGGTATAGTCTAGCAGCTAATAAAGGACTCGTGTATAATGTCATATAAACAGATAAAAGCGTCACGTACCTGTAAACCACGAATTATGAGCAGACCGTACAACTAGCACCGTACAACAACCATCCGGCGATAAAGACGTTAGACAGGTGGGATTTTTTTTTTTCAGTTTGACAGCGCATGCAGGGCGGAAGAGGAACATGAATGCGTGAAAGATGGAAGGTCAGAGCGCCATTTTGAGTGTGGCACACACAGCGTCACTGGAACATATACATGAAAATTAACAGGTAGCCTACTATAAACTTTTATTCAGCAAGGTTGCATTAAATCGATCAAAAGTGACAATAAAGCCATTTATAATGTTACAAAAGATTATATTTCAAATAAATGCTGTTCTTTTGGACTTTCTATTCATCAAAGAATCCTGAAAAAAAATATTGTACACAAATATTTTGTACAATTGTACACAATAAATGTTTCTTGAGCAGCAGATCAGCATATTAGAATGATTTCTGAAGGATCATGTGACACTGACGACTGGAGTAATGATGCTGAAAATTCAGCTTTGATCACAGGAATAAATTACTTTATAAAATATATTCAAACAGAAAACAGTTCTTTTAAATTGTAATAATATTTCACAATATTACTGTTTTTACTGTATTTTTAATTAAATAAATGCAGCCTTGGTGAGCAGACGAAACTTCTTTTAAAAACATTAAAAATCTTACCGTGTCCAAACTTTTGACCGGTAGTGTATATATATATATAACCCATTATTATTATTACCCATTAATCCTGAATTTTTGTTTTAGCCTACTTTTTCCTTCATTTATTATTTTCTGTATTTATTTATTTATTTATACACAATTTCTGCAGGTTTGGACCTTCATACTATAGATGTTATAGTAGTAATGTCACCTAAAGGAATAATATGTGAAGTCATTTAGAAAAATATTTAAAATTTATTCCAAACATTTTCCAAACAAACATAAAATATAATTTTCATGTGCATCACTAGTTTGGATTAGACACTGCTTTATGTAATTTCCAGAAGACATACTCAGTGACTGCTTTCATGAACCATTTATCTACATGATATATGAAATGAGTAAAAAAATGGAAAGAGATGCCAATCATATAAAATTATTACAGCCCTGATTTGATTAAATCTTGATTTCATAATAACTTACTCAAAATTGTATTTTGAGTAGTGGTTGATTACAGAGAAACCACAAAGCACAATTCAAACAAACATGTTTTTGTTACTAATATACATCCACCAACTTGCTGCTGCATTTGTAGTTTGTTAAAAGAAAACCTTATATTTGAGTGGACCCTGAAACCTTTGTAATTAAAAGAGAAAATATAATCACAGCTTCTTCTTTTCTTTACCTTTAATCTGTGAATCTATCCACTGAACTACAAAATCCCAGGAACAACCCATTAGAAATGAAGTCATGTAACAATTTTGAGAACAGTGCTTGAACGACTGCTCTCTATGTTGAATGTGAAAACTGTAACCGCTTTTGCCATGCTGTGGCGTAATGTCCTCTCAGCTTCTTCAATAATTCCAGTTTAAGTCTTTAGCCACTCTGTGTAAACTGATAAAGAAGTCCGGGAAAAGACCAAAAATGTTCCTCTCCTCAAATTCATTTCTGACGTTTCTGTTAGAAACAAAAGTTAGAGTGAATTAAAATCAAAACAGAAGCATTACAGTCACAAAGATTAACAGGGACAGAGATGTAACTCAGATCTGGATGAACATTTTTGTCTCACTTACGCATGCACCAGTTTGTTGCGCAAAACACGCAGCAGGCCAAGTATGTCCTCCGGAAGCTTTTTGTTAATGTCTGTCCATATTTCTGAAAGCTGCAAATGAAACATACATTTTTTGTGCTTGACCAACATGAATGGTCTATTGTGCTACACATTATTAGTAGTCCCAAGTTACACAGCCTTGAGTGAACCAGGAAAATGTACAAAGCAATAAGAGGAAGGCTCTTGTTTTGGTGAGTCTTGTTGTTTTACAGTTTTACTCACCTTTGATTTCCAATTTGAAAAGGTTTTTCCCTCTGTGACATCTTTTGCAGTGTTGAAGAGCTTCCAAAGGTTTTTTAAATCCTCACCCACTATAGCAAGGATGTCATTTCTCCTGAAGGACAAAAAATGAGCAGTCAAAGAGTTGCACATGAATCAACAATGGTGTATCTATGTATCTATCTATCTAATATATATATATATATATAGGAAGTACACTACTTTTTTTTTATACATGACTATATATAAATCTTACTAAACCTTACTTCTTTTCATTCTCGATTTTAAGTTGACTGAAGGCCTCATAGATGGTGAGTGTTGCTGTTGGGTCTGTTTCCTCTGTGTGCTCCTTTTCTACGTAGAGGTTGCGAAGTTTTGATAAAGTCTCATAGTTCTGGATTTCAGGCCTATCACCCAGCTTCCTGAGGACGGCATCTTTGCTGAAGGAAATAAAAGGCAGGCACTGAGCAGGACAGTTCAGCAACAGAACAAGGCTGTATGTTCAGAAAGAGTACGTCAAACCCAGTATTCACCATATGCGTGTTTCTCTGAGGTATGTTACAGTGTTTTGAGCTTTAAAGGGGATAGTTCACCCATAGAAAACAAAAACGGTCATCATTTACTAATTTTTTAAGGTGAATATTCTGGACACACTTATCAATACAATGAAAGCAAATGAGGCCTGTCAAGCTCCAAACAATGAAATAAAAATAAAAAATTATAATTTTAATAATGGCAGAATTGTAATTGTCACGTAACGGTATATATAGTAAGTCGCACAACAAGGGAGAATTCCAAAAACACCGTATTTAATAAATCCATAGGAGTAAGGCAAATCCAGACATTAACATAAATGTTATACATAGACGAGACTGGACAAAGAACCGAAAGACACAGGGAGAATATATACTAGAACAAATGAGGAGTGATTAACAGGGCGTTATTGAGTGCACTCATTCAATCCCACAATGCACCGCATTAACGAGTGTACAAATGATGTACGCTCAATGTCTAGAGCAGAGCTTCCCAAACTTCATAGTAGTAAGGCCCCCCAAAAACATAGCAAAAGCTCCACGACCCCCCCCCCCCCCCACCTTGTTATAAAAAACATATAGATCAATAGTATATAGATATATTTAGATAAATTTGTATATTAGGTATATTTAATAAAGCCGATTGTCTCTTTGCACAAAATTATCAATATTTATTAACAAGTTTGTGAGAATTTATGTGAATTATGAGAACTACCATAAAATGTAATATTTTTATTTTCTGGTGAAAGATGACGTAAACATTCTTTATTTGAAGAGTTCATTTGCAAAAACAGATAACTCCGTTTTTATGAATTCTCACAAATCATGTTTTTGTTTTTGTGCATTCCAAGTAATATCAATCAAATTGCAGTTGGGTTGTTTTGATTATGTAATAATAACTCCAAAAATACAGGTAACTTACAAAATTAAAGTTCATTGAAAAAAATAAAAATAAAAAAATATATAAAAATAATTAAAAAAAAATATATATATATATATATATATTAAAAGTTTGTATTTTAGCAAAAGCAGATAACTCCACATTTCATGTTTCAGAGTTAAATAAAACCAAGTAATTGCTTTGTAACTGCATTTAAAACACACTCAAACACACGAGCACACAAACGTACATACATGAACACGCGCGTGCGCACACACACACAAACAAACAAACAAACGCAAAAGGACAAACAAGAGTTCAGCATGTAAGACGTGTGTGTGCGTGGACTTGCAGGAGTTGAAATTATAAATCTTCTATCACTTTTAGTCAACTTTGACGAAACTTCTCTCAGCTAGCGCGTCTTTTTGAAGTGACTAGCAGCCTTGTCACCTGACCTGAATACTGCGTGCTGATTCGCTAAAACGCACTTATCGGTTTCTATACACAAACAACAGGGCGCTTGTCTGCTTCTGCTGTAAAACGTGAACACACGATGTCAGCAACTGATGTCAGTTTGAAAATAAGCAATGTATCTCACCTCGCTATAATGAAAACAGATGTTTTTATATGTTTTATGTTTGTGTAATAAGGAGGGGGGGAAATCACATTTCAGAATAATTAGAATATTTAAATTTTTAAAATTATTTTAATATCTTGATTTAAACCATGATGTAAGCCTAGCCACGGCCCCCCTGCAATACCGCTACGGCCCACAGTTTAGGAAGCACTGGTCTAGAGAATACCCATAATACACTGTGAGAATCATGTGGTGAACTTAGATGAATTCCCACGCCTCGCCTGAAGATGGCGCCCGCATACATTTTCCAAACCGCTGATCAAATGTGGCTACAGAGTGATATCCATACAGGTATAAATTCCTCTTTAATTGATTACTAAATTGTTTATTTAAGGTTTATGCATGCTAGTTTCCATGACTAGTTCAAGATGAATCTTTTCATCTTACTACTGGGGCTGCCAGTTTGCTAAAATATTAAGCAGCAAGCACAAACTATGCAAAAGCGGCAGCCCTTCCGGTGCATTCAGTGTCCGAATTCACTCACTCATTTTCATTCACTCCTTCAGTGGACTATATTAGTGGAGGAATGTAGGAAATAGTGAATGAGGGTATTGCAGGCCATTTCGTACACAGCACAGGTCACCAGGACTGAACCAAAAACACACAAGACAGAGGACACATGTGACATTAACATTTGGGTGAATGATTCACAGCTCAAGATAGATGCCAAGATCTGGCAATAGCTGAATGGCAGAAGTCAAAATCACCAGAACTTTTTACAAACATAACATCACTTATAATTTACCTGTAATCATCCCAGAAATAAGGGTGTCGTAGGACCTCATCAATGGTCAATCTCTCAGCTGGTTCTTTGTTGATCATCCATTCAATGAGATCCTTGGCTACTATATCTTGTACATGTTCGAGAGTGTACGTCCCATTCTTGATGTTCCCCTCGCGATCCTTCATGTCCCCAAAAGGATGTTTTCCATCAGAGAGGATGTAGTACACCAACATCCCAGCAACCTGAGAAGCACATATTGACCAGACAGTGAGAAATAAACTGGAAGAGCTTAGAGAAAACGTTGTTCTTTTATTATTTACTTATCCATACACATTTTATTTTGTTGACAAAACAAATGGTGAATTTTCTGAAGAATATTTTGGTCGTTCTTTTTCATACAGTGAAAGTAAATAGGGCTGCCAAGCTCAAAAAAGACATAAAAATACACCATAAAAGTATCAAAATTTCCTGCCCCTCAATATATTTTTAATATTTCTAATACCTCTGCTATATTTATGATTAGGCCACCTGTTTTCAAACTTTTATTAACCTTAACTGGGAAAACTGGTAACACTTTACAATAAGATTCATTAGTTAACATTAGTTAACTACATTAATTAACATGAACTAATAATGAACTGCACTTCTACAGCATTTATTAATCTTAGTTAATTTCAACATTTACTGGTACATTATTAAAATCTTGTTAACATTTAAAGAAGATTAGTAAATACAGTAACAAATGTATTGATCATGGTTAGTTCATGTTAGTTAATACATTAACTAACGTTTAACTAATGAACCTTAATGTAAAGTGTTACTGGAAAACTGATGTATTAAATTTAAATGGATAGGTCTGTATGAATTTCTTTCTCCTTTTGAACACAAAACGATATTTTGAGGAATATGGGTAACCAAACAGTTGATGGGACTTCCATAGTAGGAAAAAAAACGTCAATGGGACGCATCAACTGTCTGGTTACCCATATTCTTCTTCTGTGTTCAGCAGAAAAAAGAAATTCATACGGGTTTGGAACAACTTGAGGGTGAAAAAAAGGTTTTTCATTTTGGGGTGAATTATCCCTTGAAGTAACATGATTCATTTTTTGATTCCCTAGCATTGGTCATATTTTTGTGTTCTTTTTGTTCAATGAAAGTGAATGGGGACACCCCAAGCTGCTGTTCCCTTTTATTGTTCAAATAGAAAAGCTCATATTTTGTGTTCCATGGAACAAAGAATGTCACATGGGTTTATAATTATAATGACATAAGGTGAGATAGTAATGAGAGTTTATTCCTTTAAGTTAGATGTTAGTATAATCCTAACTGACTATTTGAACATAACTTTACGATTTTCTTTTATTACAGAGAAGCTGACTCTGACTCCATGATCAATATCACTTTGACTAAAAGAAGTCTTCAGTATAATTTTGTAATCAAGAACATTTTATCATCAACAGAAATGATACCATAATCCACCCTTAGCCTGGTGAACTCTCAGTGATCTCATCATGACTGCAGTTGATTCATGTTATTTTACAAACCTGGATGTCTGAGCTCTTTTTGTAACGGCCCTTTTCAGTCTGATTCAGGATCTCTGTTGCCTCCCAGCCTTGTGTTCCAGCTCTTACAGTATGAACTGTGCTTCTGCCCTCCTCCAGTTTGCGACTTAAGCCAAAGTCAGCAAGCCTTGCATTTTTTCCAGAATCTGTTGAGAAAATGTTTAAAGGGTTAGTTCACCCAAAAATGAAAATTCTGTCATTAATTACTCACCCTCATGTCGTTCCACACCCGTAAGACCTTCGTTCATCTTCAGAACACAAATGAAGATATTTTTGATGAAATCCGAGGGTATCTGATCCACACATACTGTAGGCAGCAACGTCATTGCATCTTTGACATCCAGAAAGTTAGTTAAAAACATGGTTAAAATTGTCAGCGTGACTACAGTGGTTCAACCTTAATGTTATGAAGCAATGAGAATACTTTTTGTGTGCAAAAACAAAACAAAAATAACGACTTTGTTCAACAATTTGAACCCCTGTCATACGGCTTCCTTGTTTACGTCCAAATGCCGGCTCATTATTTTCATCAAAAATATCTTAATTTGTGTTCTGAAGATGAACGAAGGTCTTACGGGTGTGGAACGACATGAGGGTGAGTAATAAATGACAGAAATTACATTTTTGAGTGAACTAACACTTTAAGTGCTTTGATATCACCATATATTTTGATGTAATCTGTTATCTCTCTTTCTCTCTCTCTGTATACAGTATATATTAATGTTATAGACTAAATTATGATATATTCCTTGTAAAGCTGCAAAAGTAGTAAATAAAACCTATTTTTGATACCTATCAAAACATTTTTAGGCTTTATGTCACGATGTATCACTTCAGCACGGTGAAGAACCTGAAGGCCAAGAAGGATCTCCTTCACTATTTTCCTCAAAGCGTTGTCTTTGACCTCTTGTTCCTGCAGACGAAGACTGTCCATGTAGTCCTCCATATCATATTCACAAAGCTGTAGTGCAAGATAATAAAAATCTTCATCCTCTGCTAAGTCCACATACTTGACGATGTTCTTGCTCTCAAGCTTTAAATCTCGTAGATGCTTCAGTTCATTTTCAAAGCCTTTTCTGTTCTGTGGGTTATCCTTGGTTATTCGTTTAATAGCCACCTCAGTGCCATCTTTCTTCAGGCCAAGATATACTGTGCCACTTCCTCCAGAGCCGATAATGTAATTATTACTTCTGGAAAAGTAGATGCTACCGACTTTTTTCTTGGAGGGATCTTTCTGGAGCTCCTCTATTTTACTTCTGTATTTTATTGAGGATGGGTTATACCTTTTGATCTCTTCATCATCAGCTTTGTCTGTTTTTTCTTGCACCTTTTCTGATTCTACTTTTTGATGGTGAGACTCAGTTACCTGCTTGTCATAGGCCGTCTGTGAGGATGAACCTGGAAAATCCATTTAAAATAAAAGTTGAGTTTCAGTATGGTAACACTTTGGTTTAGTGTCCTAACCTCACTATTAACTAGTTGATTATTAGTGTGCATATTACTAGAATACTGGCTGTTTATTAGTACTTATAAAGCACATATTAATGCCTTATTCTGCATGACCATATTCTACATCCCTGAATCCTCCCAACTACTACTTTACTAACCATTAATAAGCAGTAATTAGGAGTTTATTGAGGCAAAAGTTGTAGTTAATAGTTAGATAATAGTGAGAATTGGACCCTATCTTTTCCCCCCACTATTACCGTACCTTCAAGTTCTTGAATGACACCAGGATTGATTTCTTGCAGTACTTCGTAAAAAGCAGATTTTACTGCAGGTCCTCCAGATTTCACAGCGTTTAAGAGCTCTATCGTTTGGGTCCTTTTAGAAGTTGCGTTTGTGATCTTTGAATACACTCCCCAGGTAAGCTTTCTGCTTTCATACAGCTTATCAGCAATGTCCATCGGAGATGTGACTCTTTGGATGAGAGCTTCATAGTGTGTGTCCACAAACTCAGCATCTGAGTAAATTTAAAAAATAATCAGTTCAGAAAAGACAGTTTTCACCCTTTCCTCATCTTCAGTACACACTACACAGAAACAAACCAACTAAACAACAAGTAAACTCAGAAAAATTAGGTCAAGTGAATTTAATGTGCCAATATTTAAGTTAGAGTGTTTATTTTAAATATAAAACTTACGCTGATGTTCCATTGTTTTTCTTCAGCCACTTTAAATGAGCTAAAAGACAAAACATGTAAAACAACAACATTAACATGCTGCTTTATATATTAATTATTCTATATTCTTAATCATTTGACTAAATCAAATCCCTGTTTTCGCTGTCAGTGGTTTTGAACCAGACTTTACTTGATATAAGGTATATCAGTTGTCACCTGCTGTATTTTTATACAGTTCATTAATTATTAATTTCTTCCAGCCAAAATAATTGTGATATTTTTGTGCCATTGTTTTCCTGTTCCGTTGCGACAACTTACCACAATTGTTTATTCAGTCAACTGTATGTTTTTTGTAGTCAAGATTATTTGCGTTTGTATCTAGAGAAACGACTTTCAAAACTAAACTACACTGAAATATCCCCTTTAGTAAACAGTGTGACATTTGAAATCGAAAGGAAATTACTTTGCAAAACTGACCAACAGCGCTGTCAGAGCGTAATAATCGAGCAGCTAATAAAAACTCATAATTGATGTATATATGTGAGTTTCACAAACCTGTAGTTTATAAAAAAAACACGGATTTACTTTCTGTCCTGCAGAAGACAGGGCGGAATACAGATTGACGCTGCGTAGAGTGCGGAAGAGGAAAACGATGCAGCCAATCAGATACAACAACACGAGACCTGCAGTTGTTGAGATAGCAGTGGGAAATTATAACAATATGTTTGCGCTCAAGCAGCCTACTGTTGCTATTGATGATTACTTCCTGAAACGAACTTTCAGGTGTCCGATTCCTCATCAAAACACTGATGAAGTCATCACTACTTTCATGAAAGCAGGAGGAACTTTTAAAGGGATAGTTCACCCCAAAATGAAAATTCTGTTATTAATTACCCGTCAGACTTTCGTTCATCTTCGGAATACAAATCAAGACATTTCTGATGAAATCTGAGCGCTTTCTGTCCCTCCATTGACAGTTCATGCAACTACTATTTTCAAGCCCCAGAAAGGTAGTAAAGACATCATTAAAGTAATCCATGTGACTCCAATGGTTCAATCTCAGTTTTATGAAAAACAACCACACTATTATAAGAATTTTACAAAAACAAAATGTAAAAACTTGTAACTGTAGCACTTGAATGTGGTACAGGTGTTTGTATTTATTTTCAGAAGACACACTCATTGCCTGCTTTTACAAAACATTTCACAATAGACCCTCTTCACAGACCGTGATGACGCGTTTTAACGGTCAGCAGCATCGTAAATCTTGCAACACTTTTTATGTTTTCATTTTTTTTTAAAATGTATGTACATTTACAACACTACTTAGTATTATATTGCCTGCATCAAATTACAAAAAACTAGTTAACGCTGCTGCGAGGGTGTTTCTAATACAGTCGGTCGCTCTCTATTTTTTGTTCCTCTTTTTGAAAGTTGTGAAAACACTGTTGTTAAGTTTTTCTTTTGCTATTTAAGCAAATCTAATGTATATTCACTGCATTCACTGCTCTGGAATTTTACCCAACTATGATGACTTCCGCTTCTGAGAAACCCGGAAATGTGAAAAGGGTCTATATGTGAATGAAATTCACATGGAAAAAGAAGCAAAGCATATGTTAAAATCATTACATTACTGATCTGATGCATGTAAACAGCAAGTCAAAAATGTCAATATTGAATAGAAGTTAAAAACATGATTGCCAAGATGTGCAGGCCTTGAAACCACCGCCAACAGTCTTGAGCTGAAACCAGTATTGTGGAGTTTAGAACTGGGCTTTTGGGGATTCATAAAAACAACATTATTCAACATTGAGTGGCTATGCATGATTTTTCCCCTCAAACTAGTTAGGCGGAAATCCCGCCCTGCAACCAATTTCGTTGGCTGAGGTTATAGTGACGGGTAGGTTTAGGGATCAGTGTTTGGTGTAGGCAATCGTCACTGTGATTGACATGGCCAGTTAGAATTGGCTCCAGGGTGGGATTTCTGCTGAACTGTTTTGGGGGAAAAAAATCACGCAGTGGGCTATAGATGTCCAACATCCAATTTCTCTGCCTCTTCAGTATTACCAGCCCATGTCAGTAGCCAACCGGTGTAAACTGATGAGGAAATCTGGGAACTCATCAATCATCTTCTCTGCATAGAAGATTTTTTCCCTATTGGAAACAAACAGAACAGCCAAATCTTACAATAATATTATATATAAAACCTTCTGTAATAATGTATGCAGAAACTACTTCTTTAACCCGTAACCCCCCCTCACACACACACTATTTTTATGTACTTACTGATGCCCCAGTGCATTGCGCAAATACCGTAATAGGCCAAGTAAGTCATTGGGAAGACTTTTGCCAATTTTTGTCCATGTCTCAGGAGCCTGCAGATACAAAGATGGAGTCTTACACCATGAAATTTTAGAGCAGGAAATATCACTTAAAGGGATAGTTCACCCAAAAATGAAAATTTGATGTTTATCTGTTTACCCCCCAGGGTATCCAAGATGTAGGTGACTTTGTTTCTTCAGTAGAACACAAATGATTTTTAACTCCAACCGTTGCAGTCTGTCAGTCGTATAATGCATGGCAATGGGAACTTCGTCTATAAGAGTAAAAAAAACACGCACAGACAAATCCAAATTAAACCCTGTGGCTCATGACGACACATTGTCACAAAATTATATAAATACTGTTCAGTTTCTCGCACAAACCGATCGTTTCGTGTCTTAGGACATCAATGTGTCGTCACGAGCCGCAGGGTTTAATTTTGATTTGTCTGTGCATGTTTTTTTTACTCTTATAGACGAAGTTCCCATTGTCATGCATTATACGACTGACAGACTGCAACGGTTGGAGTTAAAAATCATCATTTGTGTTCTACTGAAGAAACAAAGTCACCTACATCTTGGATACCCTGGGGGTAAGCAGATAAACATCAAATTTTCATTTTTGGGTGAACTATCCCTTTAATGTCACTCACATGAGATCCACCAATAGCAAACCACAACTATCCAACCATCCAATCAATTCACCATGGACAAAATCAAGTCCCGCCCTACATTTTTTCTTGTTCAATAAGCCCTTTCACTCAAATAAATGTGACAATGAGAAAGAAAAGACTATCGCAACTTCTGTTTCATGCATGTATGAATTCAGCCTGTTTGTATTTTCCTTTGCCTTGCATAGTTTGTTGAATGATTTATGATGTCATAATTAATGAATGATCAATGAATTTGCAAGACACACATCTTTTGACAACAACAAAAGAAATGGAAAGCGTTTCCTCTCCCTTTGAACGTTTATAAGCCTGTTGTTTATTTTGCTATCCTGAGTTATTACATTGTCCTGTTTGGCATTGTTTTTTGCCTCTGTCCAATCAGAACAAAGCTACAACCCAATTTGATTGTTGTGCTGTTAATAGTCCAAACACACCCTTAACTGAACCAAACAGTATGGCAAGGTGGAGAAAACACATCTCTTACATTTGGTGAAGAAGTCTTTACTCACGTTTGACTTCCAATTAGAAAAGGATTTTCCCTTTGTGTATTTCTGTACAGTGTCGTAAAGCTCTTTATTGCTTTCATAGTTCTTGTATTCCTGGACTTCGTCTTTATTACCCAGATTGTGAAGGACCTCCCTTATCCTGAAGGGAAAAGGCAAACAGTAAGTATGAGTCAACATCAATTCTACACATTGATCTAATCCTACTTTCAGAGAAAGACTGGTGCATATATGAGGGCTAGTCAGGGAATTTGTGATTGGAGGATTTACCTGACACGGTTTTACTCTTATTAATATGATGATATAGCAATTTACTCTTACTAACAGGCAGCAGAGCAGCACATTGTAGAGACGTCTCAAGTAGGATCAGAACTGATGCAGATAGATAGTTGCCAAGATAACAGAGAGCCTAAAGTCTAGAAACGAGTTCCTGCCAGTGTCTCAGAATGAGGGGAGAGTCGGAGAGCAACTTCTGCCAGCAACTGAAATACTGGAAATAAACACATAAGGGGAGCAAGAAGTAAAAGAGTAAGAGGATGCAGAGGAAGACTAGGCAGAAAATACATAGTAATAGTGAAAAACCACCGTACAGTGATGAAACTGCCACTTTCAGTAGTGAAAACCAAGAATTAGCAGCAAAGGATTTTTCCTAAGTATCAAATATATTTTACCTTTTATCATCCCAGAAATAAGGGTGATCTAAGACCTTGTCAACGGTTGGTCTCTTATCTTGGTCTTTGTTGATCATCCATTCTACAAGATCCGTTGCTTTTTTGTCTTGGACATCGTCAAGAGAATATTCTCCTCTTAAAATGTTCACCTCACGGAAAATGCCATCTCCAAAAGGATGTTTCCCGTCAGAGAGGATGTAATAGGTTAACATCCCTGCAACCTACAATAAATGGGGGAAAAAACAGTTGTCTAACAGGAAAATCTGCACAATACTTACCACTGGACATGATTACGGTTGGAAAAGTGCAAGAAATCATGATTTCTTTAATCAAATCCTCTCTTAGCTAGATGGTCTCATTTTAACATGATTGCAGTTGATTCATGTTATTTCACAAACCTGGATGTCTGAGCTCTTTTTGTAACGGCCCTTTTCAGTCTGATTCAGGATCTCTGTTGCCTCCCAGCCTTGTGTTCCAGCTCTGTCAGTATACACTGTGGTTTTTCCCTCATCCAGTTTGCGACTTATACCAAAGTCGGCCAGCCTTGCCTTTCCTTCTGTATCTAATAGGAATATGTTTGTTTTGAATGTATTGAATTAAAGTTAAATCCTGTCATTATTTACTCTCCTTCATCATGTTGTTCCAAAACTTTATTGTATTTTTTCTTCTGTGGATATTTTGTGGATATAAAGTGGAACAACATGATGGTGAGTAAATGATGATGAGTATGGCTTTAAAGTAGAAGTCAACAGTATAGATTCATTTATATTATTCAGAGAAAAAACGTATATTTGTACCTATCAAAACATTTCTAGGCTTTATATCACGGTGTATCACTCCAGCATGATGAAGAACTTGAAGGCCAAGAAGCATCTCCTTCACTCTTTCCCTCAAAATGTTGTCTTTGTCATTTTGTTCTTGCCGACGAAGATTTTCCATGTAGTCCTCCAGATCGTACTCACAAAGCTGATTTGCAAGATAGTAAAAATGTTTATCGTCTGTAAAGGTCACATACCTGACGATATACTTGCTCTCAAGCTTTAAATCTTGTAGATGCTTCAGTTCATTTTCAAAGTCTTTGCTGTTCTTCGGGTTCTTTGTGATTAGTTTAATGGCCACCTCAGTGCCATCTTCACTCAAGCCAATATATACTTGTGTGTCCCTTCCTCCAGAGCCAATCATGTACTTCTCATCTTTATAAAAGTAGAGATTCCCTACTTTTTCGAGGTCAGACTTTTTTAACAGCTCCTCTACTTTTGTACTATGTCTTTTAGAGGATTTGTTCCACCTGATTTGTTTTTTCTCAGTCTTTTGTTCGATAGTTTGCATTTGTAAAATTTCTGCATTTTGAGGGCGAGATTCAATTTCCAGTACTTCTGATGAGGTCTGTGCCGAAGACCCTGGAATCCCTTTTTGAACTCCTACAAAAAATATAAAAGATATGAGAAAATATATGCTATATAAGCCCAAGAGGGTCATTTATGTTTTTTTTCCCCAATGTTTCTTTAATTTAAAGCTGCAGTCCATACGTTTTGTCTCTTTGTCTCCATCTCTGGTTGAATCCTGCAATTGCAGTTATTTGTGGAATTATCATCTTTACGTGGGTTGTGTATCGGCGCAGCTCAGCGCGGATGAATCTAATGTTTTGAGGAGAATGTGTGGCTGTCAGTCACCACCGGTGTGGATATTGTACTTCGGAAACACGGATTGTAGTTTTGGAAGTATGACCAAAATAAGAATTTTCACTGGAAAATGTCATCTGAACAAGTAACAAATCTGCCACTTTTGTTCTGACCAACTGAGAAAAAAATCAAACATTACAATAAATCGTGCTACCATGGTGATTACCATGGTGCAAATTATTATTATTGTTATCCACCTTATTCCTACGCCCCATGACGCTTTGCGCGAATTATGGGTGTAACTTCCGTTAAGCTGTAAACAGTCAGTCAAAGGCTCGCTCTATGAACGCAATAAAAACGAACATTAAAAGGACATTTAAATGTGTAAAAGCATCAACAAGGTACTTTCAACAGGCCATGAAAAAGCGTGATTCTTTCCACAGCAATAACGGACGGGTTAAATAGAACTATAGTGATATATATCTGTATTATGTATTATACGTTGCCTTAATAAAAATGTTCATAAACTTCAGCATTGTGTGATACTATTTCAAAGTGATTTTCATCATTTTACAGATAATAAATTGTATTTTCCAGTGAAAACAAACCTGGAAAGAGACGTGAGGCTTTGAGGCTCAAATTTCCTATGGAAACCTACCAGTACCGCTCTTATTATAAAACATCATTACAAGCTTACTGTTGTGAATCGGGCTAAAGTAAGGAGATAGTTTTGAACACTGGCTGGTTATGTACTTGCTCAAAAATTGATTTTGGATCATTTTTAAACCCAAAAAGCTATGGACTGCAGCTTTAAGTTAATAATGCAGTACTTGTTGACAGTGGAACTTATTATGCAAATTCACAATTTAATCCAAAAAGTAGCATAAGCATATGCAACATGAGTATAAACATCCATTCAGCTGTAGAATCTGTGCCATAGCCAGTTGGGTTTTGCCTTTTATGTGTTCATAAAGGTTAAGTATTTCCTAATCTCTCTCACCTTGTTGTTCAAGATCTACAACCAGGGATAGCTCCTTATCTTTAAGCAAATTGTAAAAAGCAGATTTTGCTTCGTCAGTGCTCAGAGCATCAAGGAGCGCTCTCATTTTATTCTCATTTGGAGAGGCTACCACAATCAATGAGTATGTGTCATGGTTAATTATTCCAACTGACTTCAGTGCATCAACAATGGGCATCACAGCAGTAACCCTCTGTATGAGAACATCACTGTGATGGTTCACAAATCGAGAATCTGAAAAACAAATGAATCAGAATACCAGAATATTTCTCATATGCAATGTGAGTAATACTGTAGAGTAGAGTTGTGTTGACTGCACATAGAAGCTAGAGCCTGTTGAGTTTTGTAAAAGCTTGTTTCTGCCACTGAATAAAAAATAAAAATTATAATTGCGAGTTTACATCTCACAATTCTGATAAAAAAGTTAGAATTGTGAGATGTAATCTTGGAATGACAGAATTGCAAGATGTAAACGTGCAATTGTGAGGAAAAGTCAGAATTGGAAAATATAAACTCGGAATTGCGAGAAATAAATTCAGAATTGTGGATTAAGGGCCAGATTTACTTAACAGGGCAAATTACTGTGAGAGCGCAATTCCAAAAAAGTGCCGATGAGAGTGGAAAGTTCTGCTTGTGATTTACTGACGACGCACAAATTAAAGAACAAAGACACAGCTACATCATTTCCATAATAACCAACACAATCTACCAAGAGCAGCACAAATTAGCGTCTGGTATAAGCCATGTTTTTTTTCTGTGATAAATAATAGCACAAATACCAGTAAATTGACTAGCACAAACCTTAGTAAATCACATGATTTTGCAACTCCTACAAATGTATATGCAATAAGGTCAGCCACAAAAAGTGTCCATGCCTTTTTAGCACTAATTTTTCATTGCCTGTCTTTAGTAAATCCTGACAGCAATGCCAAAAAGTTATTTCAAAAGTTTTTAACGCCAAAAGAGGGTTTGCACTGGTGCAAGCTGTTAGTAAATCTGGCCCCTAAACTCTCACAAACTTAAAGTCAGAAGTGCGAGATATAAACTTGGAATTGCAACATAAAAACTCACAATTGCGAGAAATCTCCGAATTCTGAGATAAAAAGTCACCATTACCTTTTTTACTTTTGTATTCTTTGGCAGAAACAAGGTTCCATAGTTTTGCATTGTACAGCATGTGTTGAAAATGTTTACTATTACTAAATCTCTCTCACCTTGTTGTTCAAGATCTTTAACCAGGTGTTTCTCGTTAGCTTTAAGAGAACGGTAAAAAGCAGATTTTGCTTTGTCAGTGCTCAGAGCATCAAGGAGCTCTCTCATTTTATTCTGATTTGTAGAAGCTGCCCGAATCTTTGAGTATGTTTCCTTGTGAATTATTCCATCAGAAATCAGTGCATCAGCAATGCCTATCACAACATTAACCCTCTGGACGAGATCTGCTCTGTGATGGTTCACAAATCGAGCATCTGAAAAACAAATGACAGTTAAACCAGAATATTTCACAAACTTGGAAACTGTGAAAACTATAGTCACAAATAGAGCATCTGAAATAAAAGAAAAAATTGACATCTGTGGTGGTTGTGGTTGTGGTTTGGAGTGTCAATTTCAAACTTACGCAGCTGCTCCATTGTTTTTGTTCAGTGGCTCAAAAACTTCAAAACCTAATCAAAAAGATGAAAGCAATGAAGACAGAAGTAAATTATTATGTATTATATTGAGTAGGCCTATTCATAATAATAATAATAATAATAATTAACAATAGCCTAATTGTAAGTATAATATAATAAGCGTTTGTTTTACTGACAGTTACAATTGGTCTTTGTTTTTGTTTTTTCCCCCCACAATTCTTTACTGAGATATATATGCATAACAACAACTTAAATAATACACTGAGCCGTTCTTCCTAAAATCAAAGTCAAATTCAGACAAGTTTCTTTCCTTCTGTTACTTTTGCGCACGCGCATTTAATCAAGTGGCGCTCACCGCAAAGCCAAATGGTAGTCCAGCTCCGCTTCTGTGGATCTAAGGAGCTCTAGCCACACCTTAGGCTCCAGAGAAGAGGAACTGGACGTGAAGCTCCACCCATTGGCTCTGCAGTGACTTCTTTTATATCAGAAACTACCTGGAAAATTTTTTTGATAGGAATATACAAACACTAGGACGGCGAGTGTCCTTCAGCAAGTAGAAAATAACTACACGCAGTTAAAAACTAAAAAGAGATTTTAAGCAATCTTGTTAAACTTTTCTCACCTAAAACAGCACGTGTTTGATGCTCCGAACTGCGAACGAGTTGTTCTTTCGAACCGGATCTTTTGTTCAAAAGATTATTGTTATGATTCGTTCGAACGGACTGAAAAAAATCACAAAAGTGAGCTGTGTGACCGATACAAATTTGTCATAAAACACCAGTTTCCTTTGCGTAATGTCATTTGAACATTTACATGTACAGAATTCTATTGGACTTTCAGCTCCACTTGTCAGATTGCAGAATGCCCAGTGATTGGTTAAAAGCACTGCCAATCAAATCACTGCCAGCTTCGTCTTTCATGACTCGTATGGACTCGCCAGTCTGCCCTGCTGTTTGTTGTGAACTGAAACGCATGACGACTAAGTGTAGTTCACCGTAGTTGCTATATACACATTAACCTGAAATGGATATGGAAGAGAAGCCGAAATACGGCAAGTTTATTTCGGTTTTTATATTTGCTGGTGTTTGTTGTAAAATTATGGTTTGGTGTTATTGAGTCCTCAAATATGAACGCTACGAAACAGAAACTAAATAATTTTAGAAATTGAAATATAACTTCACTGCCGCTAATAGTATGAACTTTTACCTGATTTAAATATATATGCCTTGCTAAGTTGAAAAACAGTTTTGTTAGTAAGGCAACGCCTAAACCCCCCCGTTATTTACAGTCAGGGTATATTTTGGGATTGGCTTTGAAAGTACCTCATTTTATGTGTAGTCATTTTCTTACTCCTAACAGTCATGTTTGTAAACATTGTGAATTTTGTCACTATATTTTAGCAGCTGATTTATTTACAGTTATTGCAAATTTGGAGGTTGGCCAAACATTTGGCTTTCCATCACATTGTCGTATGACATGGCTGAAATCTTCATGTTTATTTGTACTAATACTGTACTTGTTTGTTTATATATTAATTTGATATTTGCAAATATGAAAACAGTAGATTTTATGATTATAACAACTAAAGCAGTGTGTCTGGAAATAGAAGGTGGGTGTGTTTATTGTAAGATAACTGTGTTTTCAGATCATATAAAAGCAAATACAGTAAAGTTGTTCAACAGGGTAAAACTACATACAGGCATATGAAACTAGACCGCTGTTGTGTGTATGAAAACTACATCTTGTGGAGACACAACATGGACACCACTGAAAGGGTCAATTGTGCTTGTTCTAATAGTTTGCATATGGTTTCTGTCCTGAATTTCAGTTGGAAACAAAAAGTTGCTTTTACAAGAACATTGTTGCTTGTCCATTAGGTTAAAACTCAGTATTTGCAACAATTGTGTTGCAAAAACTTTAACATTAAAACCTTATATATATATATATATATATATATATATATATATATATATATATATATATATATATATATATATATGCGCTTTAATATTCAGCCCTGGTTTTACTCATTTCTCCTTGTAAAGTATAGCTGGTAACCAAAGTCATAGTTAGTGGAGGCCTGCTCTCATATGTTGGAGTGCATGTAATTATAGGGTGGAATATAGGATGGTGCTTTTTAAAAATATAAAATAAGGCCTTTACCTCTTAATTTTAAACTTGCACATCCTTCTGAGCTGTACTTATGTACTATTTCTGCTGTTGAGGGACTGAGTGCGACTGCAGCTGTTTCAAATTAGGGAAGAGATAACTTTTACGTTCCGTGCATCTTCTCCAATAGTTTGCGAGTAATGTTTGTCACTGGAAATGTAATTGCAATGAGAATTGTATATCGGACCCATTTCAAGTGTAGTTTTAAAGGCAAATACAAGCTAAAACTTTTTTTTTTTTTTAAGGGATGCACATACTTAAGCTAAAACTCCTTTTTAGCATTTCCTTGTGAATGAAACCAATTGAGTATAAATTGGTATAGTTAAATAGATCATTTACTGTGCAAGACAGTTTTGCCTCGCTCTAAAAAATATAAATGGACGTAGAAATAAAATACGAACATTTGTACATCAGGTCTGCAGTCTTCATGTCATGCTGTAAAGCTATGCTTGCGTCTAGTAGTTAACACCTGTTAAGTCAAGTTAACATGATGTAATGATTAATCACAGTGTTTCACTGAGCACTGATGGTGAAATTCTGAATTGCAAAGTGTTTTGTTTCCTCATCCAGATGACAGGAAAAGACTGATAAACAGACAGCATTTTGGATCCTTTACTCTTTTCACAATAATGAAATTGATATAGGCCTAATCTTAATTGTGAGGTGACTTTTGAAATGTCTAAGCTCCATTTACAGTAATAGGTATGGCTTCTTCTGATCACATCCTGTTGAGGGAATGAACTGCTGATAGTGCCTTTCCTTCCATTAGTCATTTAGTAAAATGGAAGTGCTGCTATTGCTTTGATTTGTTCCTTTACTCATTTACAGTACAGTACATATTTTATGGGCAATGACTATTTTGGACATTATTATTTGGACATTGTTTCTCAGTATGTTTCTATCATTATCAGTCATTATTGCACTTTTCTCTGATTAAAATTCTTTAAAAAGAAGCTAATGAATAAAGATTATTAGCAGCTTTTCATCAAAAAATCTTGATTTATAAAACTTCCTTAACTTAATTTTAACCATCCTCAATGCCAATCACAGAATAAGAGAGTCAAGTGTTGAATGAAAAAGGCACTGAAGAGTCAGTTTTTAGTACATTTAAATAATACATGCTATTTTAAGTTTTGTTATCTTAAACCCCCAAAATGTCATGTGGTGCAACTGTCCGAACAAATGAACTAAGAAAATTAAAAACTAAATACTATGGCATCATTTTAGGTTTGAAACCTTTCATATAAACAGATTTTATAAATACCTTTCACAAGATGTAATATAAGTCTCTGGTGTCCCCAGAATGTGTCTGTGAAGTTTCAGTTCAAAATACCCCACAGATCATTTATCAAATTTGTCATTATTTAGGTGTGAGCAAAAACATGCCGTTTTTGTGTGTGTCCCTTTAAATGCAAATGAGCTGCTGCTCTCTGCCCCCTTTTTCCAAAAGAGGGCGGAGCTTTAACAGCTTGTGCTTTGGTTGCTCAACAACAACAAAGCTGGAGAATCTCACGCAGCCAAAATGAGGATTGTCAGTAACGGTGTTCAGCCTTACATTGTTCAAAACCGGATCACTGATGGAGAGACTCAGAAAGAAGTTACAACTTTTAGAATGCATCTGGATGTTTCTGAACAGTTAATGCATACATTTATGTAGTTGCTGTGGAGTTGATTCGCTGTGGATTTGGACGTCTCCATGCCACCCCCTGCAGCTGCCTTTACAGGGTGGTGTTGGCCCCCAACCGTTGTGCTTTCTCCGGAGCCACAGCTAGTAGCTCGCTTTCTCTGCCTCCTCTCCCAGCTCCTTTATGGCTTTTCGGAGGTTTGACCCCACAACTCCTACAACCTGGAGCAGTTGGACTGCTGTTCTGCCCACGAAGCCCCGGCACCCAACCTCCACTGGGTAGACCCTGGCTCTCCAGCCCGCCTCTTGGCACTCCGCTGCCAACTCGGTGTAATTGAGTCGCTTCCTTTCATGGGCTGATGTCATGTGGTCCATGGTGGATAGCATGATGATATCTGGCCGGAGGGTAGTTGTCACGATTTCTTTTGGAAAGCTGCTTCCTGAGGTCTGCCAACATCTGCCACTCTTTGCCGGGTGTGGGCATGGTGTTCCTTTTCTGAGTAGGAGGTTGGAGCATGCTACCAGACTTGACAAACCCTGCCGGGAAATTACATTACTAGCTTTAATAAATTACATTATATCAGCATGAGTGGAGATACATGAGCAGGTCCAACTAGATATTGTGAAACTGATGGAAAGTCTCCCTTTTTTCACCTTTTGAACTACCACCTTTTTGCATAAGAGCCTGCCCCTCCTCTTTGATTTCACACACTGATAAACCTACACAGAAAGCAGGCTGTTTGTGACCCAAAAGAGAAGATCTTATATTGATTTCACTCACGCTGGTAATGGTTCAAGAGACACTTGCACGATAAAGTTGCTTTGCAAAAGCGTCTTCAGGACAAAGTGAATCTAAATAAGATTAGAACGGGCGTCATTGCCGTCACACCCAGCTCTGATCCACCTTATATTAGAGACCCAAAAACTGCTCCATTTAGTCCTGCAGAAACAAAAGGACTTAAAAACTGTTCACAAAGGATACAAAGCCAAGTTTAGAAAGATCAAATGAGGGAAATACAATATTTTCTTGCTTGAAAAGGGGTGTTTAGTTCAGCTTGAACCTGTTCAAGACTGGTTCAGCCAGTTTTCAACAGTTCGCTTTCTTGCTTGAAATCAGGAAGTCAGATAGCGTGCTGAAGGACTTTTTCCTAGCTTTATACAACAAGGAAGGAATCTCAGATCATCACTTAGATCAACCAAACATCAAGATGCCTGTGGAGGAAGATGCTTACAAAAAAAGTGGTAAAGTCACTTGATAGTATTTCCTGTTTGCAAGCGTGCATGTGTTTTCTTGGTTTTCTTGCATGTGGACAAACCCTGTGAAACCCTAAGTAACTTACCATAAGTAAAGTCACGCTATTATGTTTTCTTACATGAGTACTAGTAAAGATGGGAAATTTTAGCAGAATCCAAATCTTTTCTGTGCAGTCAGCCTGGTTTCATGTCCAGACTGTAGTTTCCCATAACGTGGGATTTTTCACTGACTGAAATTTAGGAGAGCTCTCATTCTCAGAAAGAAAGGTACAATTACAATTACATTCACATTATTTACCCCTAAAGGGTGCACATTAGTACTTAAAGTTACATATTATTTCCTGAATTAGTACCTAAATGGTACATATTAGTACCTTTTGAAAGGGTACTGTCTCAGTGACAGCTTTTGTACCTTTTTTCTGGGAGTGCTTTAGGACTTTAAGAGGCAGATTCTCCTGAAGCTGCTCTGGTACTACCGTTGGCTTTTATGCCATTAGCCATTTACATTCATTCAGTGCATTGGTTGAAGTGTGTTAACACTGCATTAGTTTCATACTAGGCCTTTGTCCATCTTCACAATACCCTGGTCTGCCTGGGAACTAAAGCACTCAGTGTTTGCATGTCTGTCTCAGAGGGTGTGTAAGTTTACAGTCAGTTGCAGAAATATCTCATGTCAGTATCTTCCCTTGAAGTGGTGGGAGTTTGCCTACATTTTAGCAGTCCACAGTTGTCAAGGCTATAAGCATTTAACCAATCCACAGACATAAGCAAAAACCATAGCAAAAACAACTACCCTAACTAATATAAATTTCAAGCATTATTAAAGACAAGTAAACAGTCATTAATTAAAAAAGAACAAATAAACAAATTATTAATCGCACAAATAAATACAACTGAGCGAAGATAAATAGTGTTTTAAGATTTTCAGGTATTCAGTTACAGAAACTGTAAAATAACACTGCACTTTAAAAATAAATAAAAATATACATTACAAATAGTTACAAAAGTTATTCAGTCAAGAACAGCCAGTGAATTTTTTTCTTTGTCTTTTGTTGTTTGATTAATGCTATTATAGAGACGACAGCAGGAATATTAGGCTTCTGTCACTTTAAGAGCTGCGCAGATCCAATGTACTGTTTACGTTCACTTAAGATATAACCGACTGTGTTTACAAGGATGTTTTGACAGATTTGTGTGTATTTGTTCGTTCAAGTGCAAAAACAGGCGGAGAGAGGATAGGAAGCTAGTTAAAATGTATATAAAAAGTATTTTCAATAAAAATAGGTTAGAAAAAACAAGTAGGCCGATTTCTGACTTTAAGTATCCAATTCCAGAATTGGAATTGATTTTCGATTCCCAACCCTACACTTATTACTTCTATTTATATATATATAAAAAACTTTTTCTCTAATGCATTTAACCCTATGATTTACTAATCTAGTGTATACTAAACTTGGCATTGTGTACTATGAAATTTTTGGCTCTTATGACAAATTGCTTGTGGTGTTTCTCATTTTGCATAAAAGCATCTGCTAAATGAATAAATGTAAATGTAGCGCGTTAAGTCATTTTGTGTCGATCACTTGTTGCATTAAATGATGTATAATCAATTGTATTTGGGTAAGTTATTAGGCTTGAATGAATGATTTTAGTGTTTGAGACATAAACAGAGCAGAATTTTTTGTTCCAGTACACACATTTTTACAAATTAAAGGGAAAGATCTACCAGTTTTTTTCCAGCTCTGTGGTTGGCATTTGCACATCTGTTCTTAGTTTATTGCAGTTCACATGATGGAAGTAGAGTAGCCTCAAAAAGTACAGTATTTGGACAGACTTAAAATGATCTGAATGTAATATTAGATACACAGTTATCAAAGCAATTGCATTCTGTTCTCAGTTTCTACCGCTTTTTTCAGAACTACTTCACTTTTCTGAGCCATTTGTGCATTGAAGGAACTGGAACTGGCTTGGTGCCCAAATACTTTTTGTCTTTGTTTTTAACAGTATATCTGTTGGTTTAACATTAAAAAAAAAAAAAAAAAAAAACCCTAATAAGCATTTTTGTGAAATATTTGCATGACAATTTGCTTGCGCAATCTATTTTTAAAATAAAAGCCAATTGAATTGACATTCTTTTCTAATGTAGTGGCATTCAGACATGTTTAAGTGTGACATAAGGATCCAAATACTTCCGGCTGACTCACTATTTGCGCTAAATTAACAGGGCAGATAGGTTTCTAGCACAACATTTCATACCACATGACTTATTTTAGGAACAACCCCCTTGCTCTAGATGTTAACAAACAAGCAGCAACAAATGTACAGTAATTAAGTCAAACTGCATTCAAAAGCTCTCTCTAAGCTTGTTTGGCTTAGCCTTTCCATTCCATTTTGTGATGGGAGGCTTCATTCCAGGCCTGTAAATTTTGAAATATTTCCAAAACATGTGCGTGGGATGTTGTTGTTGTTGCTGGCAAAATCAGACTTGTAATTTTCTGAAGGAAATGTGAGTGGTGTTTGCCTATGCAGAAGTCACTATCACAATGCTAGGATGTTCTGAGTGGCTTTAACATGTTGCGGTGCATTGCTAGGGTATCCTAGGTGGTCATTTACTATGTAGCAGAAGCTTTTGCTCACTCTGGAATATGATTTTCCAGGCGTGTGCTGAAGAAACTCCTCTGCTGTAGATCAGCAGTCATACAAAGTGTTTTTTCAAAGGTGCAATATGTAATATTTTGCAGTAAAATATCCAAAAACCACTAGGCCAGTGTTATATATTTTGTTCACTTGAGTACTTGCAATATCCCAAATGTTTCCAACTATTTGTAAATCGTGAGAAAATTGCAATTTTAACCAAGGCTCCGGGACGTGTGAGGAGTCGCCTCTCAATTGCGTCATACCCGCGTTAACCCTCGGTCTGCCTCGGTTTCCGATTTTATTTTGTAGAAACCATGGAAACACCAAAGACGCTTTAATATATTACATGTTTTAATAGACAAGGGAACAACTGTTTTGATATATTGATAGACAGAAAACTAATTGTTGTTATAGCTCAACACCTTGATTTTTTTTTTTTTTTTTTGCGAGTACCATGCCTCAGAGAAAACACTATTTTGTCAAGTAGCTAACATAGCATAATCAGATGCAGCTTTATTTTTAGTAACAGTAATACAGCATTTTCTCCATCATACAATACGTTTTAAAATTAATTGCATGCCATTTATCAACACAAGCCATCCAGTATTTAACATGATATTCTAAAATCGATCTTACTGCAGTGTGTAATAAGTGTCTCACAGCAGCCACCAAGTGAACGCACAGAGTAACGTTATAACATCATTTTCAACACTCTCAAATGTATC
Source organism: Hypophthalmichthys molitrix (assembly GCA_037950675.1). NCBI lineage: Eukaryota > Metazoa > Chordata > Actinopteri > Cypriniformes > Xenocyprididae > Hypophthalmichthys > Hypophthalmichthys molitrix. The sequence goes on from CM075494.1 coordinate 38,915,607, forward strand.
TAATGATAAACAGAGCTGCGTTACCTCAAACTCATGACCGGAAAAGCAGAAGTGGCGACTGTGGCATAATAAAAGTTCCGCTGCCCGTGAGGCGTGTGTTGTGCAATCGCTCCAGCGGCCTCGTTCAGATCCCACACTCGGTCCTGCTCTGCTTCATACTACAGTAACGTTAATAATCACATCCATGAACATGATTTCTTCCCGAGTCCTATCCCTATTCTTTTGTACCGTCTGTTGAGGTGGAGACCACATGTCCAAGATTTCGCTCTCAAAACTTGCCGTCATCAAGCTACGCCTTTGTTTTGAATAGGCTTCTAGCGACCTCTGGTGGACAGAATTCTTACATACTGCACCTTTAATAATGAAACCAATTTTTTTTTTCCATCAACAAAGCAGTTTTAGCAGCTTTTTTGTTAAATGATAAACAAAGAGAGTCATAGAATAACTAAGTCAACACAGAAAAGCCTAAAATTGGGTTTAGAATCTGTGACTTTACATTTATGGAAATGCCACAGAGAGTTAGCAGTTTTAACCTTTGACCTCCTTTCTCCTTTGACCCAAAACAAAAACAGTACATTCATTATTTCAAAAATAAAAAGTTTGTTGTAAGAAGAAAAAAAATAAGCCAGGTTACCTCTTTTCAGAACTCCTTTGTATAATCACATGCAAAAAACAAATGTGGTATCGTTTCAAGATTAGAATTACAGAATGTGCACTGTGAAGAGGTGTCCAACTTAAAGGGTTAGTTCACCCAAAAATGAAATCTGTCATTAATTACTCACCCTCATGTTGTTCCACAGCCGTAAGACCTTCGTTCATCTTCAGAACACAAATTAAGATATTTTTGATAAAATCCAATGGCTCAATGAGGCCTGCATTGCCAGCAAGACAATTAACACTTTCAGATTCCCAGAAAGCTACTAAAAACATATTTAAAACAGTTCATGTGACTACAGTGGTTCAACCTTAATGTTATGAAGCGACGAGAATAATTTTTGTGCTCCAAAAAAAACGTCTTTATTCAACAATATCTAGTGATGAGTGACTTCAAAACACTGCTTCATGAAGCTTCGAAGCTTTACAAATCTTTTGTTTCGAATCAGTGGTTTGGAGCGTTTATCAAACTGCCAAAGTCACACGAACCATTGAAATTTCAAAACACTTATGACGTAACGAAGCCTTGTTTACTGAAATCATGTGACTTTGGTGCTCCGAACCACTGTTTCGAAACAAAAGATTTGTAAAGCTTCGAAGCTTTAAGAAGCAGTGTTTTAAAATTACCCATCACTAGATATTGTTGTTATTTTGTTTTTTTGGAGCATGAAAAGTATTCTCTTCACTTCATAACATTAAGGTTGAACCACTGTAGTCACATGAACTGTTTTAAATACGTCTTTAGTAGCTTTCTGGGCATTGAAAGTGTTAATTGTCTTGCTGGCAATGCAGGCCTCACTGAGCCATCGGATTTTATGAAAAAAATCTTAATTTGTGTTTCGAATATGAATGAAGGTCTTACGGGTATAGAATGACACAAGGGTAATTAATGACAATTTTCAGTTTTGGGTGAACTAACCCTTTAAACTTAGAAAGAAAAGAGTTACAGGGATAGTAATTATGAAGAATTTTATAGTAAAGTTCTTTCAACTTGTTAGGTAACAGAAACTTATTAATAACAGTCCATATATTAATAGTAGGAAGAGAAGTATAATTTAATTTCCACTTGAAAAAAATCTTTGGGATGACAGATTTTCCTAATAAGGATTCTTCTAACCCAAAAATTGTTACATTTGATGATGGAAAGCTCCAATCCTCCAAATGCTAATTGGGGCATTTCACAGACTGATATTCTGTAACTACAGTATGATCTAACCATATGCAACAGTTTAGGTGAAATAGAGTTAATAACCCTGTCATAATCTTTAGGTGAGGAATCCACTCCAAAAATGGCAGTAAATTCAGTATAGGAATAAAAGCTGCCATCCTTTTTTAACAAATCCAAAACAAAAATTATACCTTTGTCATACCAGTTCTTGATAAAGATTGATTTTTTTTTTTCTTCCACGCAGCACATTCTGATTGTTCCATATAATACTTCTATGAGGGGAAAAACTGTGGCAAAAGGCAAGCTTGCAGGCTTCCAAGGCTTGCTTATGAAAATTAAGAAGCTTAACTGGAAGTTTGTTGCATTTGAAATCACAGGACATTAAAAATGTAACCCCCCACATTTTTAAAAGATCAATTTAGGAATGTAAAACTATAACAGATTAGGATCAGTATTCATGACACAAAGTGTTTATGCAAATACATTGTGTTTAATTGGGCTAACAAAGGCCTGAAGAGCGAATTTATGCCTAAGTGAGTGGTTGTCTTTAATGAAACCTTGCATGGTTTCTTTGTGGTCTAAAAGATGTCTGGAATATTGATTGTTTTAGTTCAGTCATACTTAATTTATTTTTTCCTTGTTATTTTCACAGGAGAGCCAAGAAAATTTGACCCCAGCTTCAAAGGGCCCATTCAAAACAGGTAAGAATCAAGCTGATTTGTTTAATAGCTTTAATAACTAGATTTTGCTCAAACATTACTTCCATGATCTAAAAACTACCAAAAAGCCCCAAGTATCATAAAAGTAGTCCATAATGCTCATGTGCCAAATTCTAATCCCAAAGCAATATAACAGATCAAAGTCAAATTTGTTAAAGGGCACCTATTATGCAAAATTCACTTTTACATGGTGTTTGAAAATAAATGTGTGTTGGGAGCATGTGTACACAAAAAAATCCACCCACTCCCGTTTTTTTAATCCCCATAAATCATAAGCAGTATCTCAGAACAAGCCGTTTGCAGATCCTGGGCAAAGTGACGTCACTTCGTACAAGCCCTGCCCACGACTGCTGACGGACTAGCATAGACCTCGCCCTGAGCGAGTTGTACACAGTCCGCCATTTTCTCCATGCTGGAGCAGCTGTAGTGATAACGAATGACTCGTAAGCCATTTGTTGTTGGATATAAGAGTAAACATAAGTCCGCTGACTCATTATTGGTTGACTCCTGCGTCAGCATCACACGCATGTGTCGTGCTGCTTACATGAACAATCGTCAGCCAATACTGAGCCCGCGTTCTGAAGTAGAACATGGAAGTGCTGAACGTAAACAGTGTACGAGAATGACACGGAAGAGAAGATATTGTTGAATGAAGTCGTTATTTTTCACAAAAAGTATTCTCGTCGCTTCATAACTTTTAAAAAGGGATAGTTCACCCAAAAATGAAAATTATCCCATGATTTACTCACCCTCAAGCCATCAATGTGGTCAACCCAAAATGTGGCCACCCATTCACAATCATTATAAACCTTGGAGGACTAAGGATATTTTAAATATATCTCAGATTGTGTTCGTCTGAAAGAAGATAGTCATATCCACCTAGGATGGCTTGAGGGTGAATCATGGGATAATTTTCATTTTTTGGGTGAACTGTCCCTTTAAGGTCGAACCACTGTAGTCACATTTGTCCTGTAGTTTTAAAGAATGTTGTAACAGACAGACTGTTTCTTTCTGCACCACAGAGGATGTACAGACATTATTTGCTGTATCTTCTTCATCGTTGCCATAGTGGGCTACATTGCAGTGGGAATACTGGGTAAGTCAGTCTGTGATAGTGTTAAAGATGGACTGTGCACTGTGTAACAATGAACCTTTTAATGTTATATGTAGTGATTATTATTGGTTTGTGTGTGATGAAGAGCGTTTGTCTGTGTGCATGTTAGGATTGGGTGATACAGGTAGCTAAAAGCCTTTTGGTCAAAATATTTCATTATCTATTTGCTCTAAAATGCAAGTCAAAATCTCTGTTTTAACTCTCTCAGGCTTGCACGTCTAATGACATGGTTTTGGAAACATAATGGCTACATAAAAAGCACTTTAATTTCTTTAAAGAACTTTAAAAAGCTCACAATTTCTGTCTTCCTCCCTCAGCCTGGACTCACGGTGACCCGAGGAAGGTGATCTACCCCACAGACAGCATGGGACAGTACTGTGGCCAGGGAAAACTGGAGTAAGTCACTCTAAACCTAAGATTATTATGACTTTTGTTGCTCCAAGTTTGACATGATTAGTGACATATAACATTACTGAACATATCATTTTTTTTTTTTTTTAAGGATTCAGTCAAACTAATTTGCAGACCATTTGAGATTGTCAGTGGCATTGTTACACCAGTAGGTGGTGACAAGTAACTGTTAAAAGATGTATTGAATCATTCATTCAAGAGATTTGATCAGATTCATCCAATCATGAAACATGCATCGGCGCTGCACAGACTGATCAGCGCATGACATCAAAGTACTGCGAGAGCGACTGGAGAGCATACGACTCCTTATGCTTTTGAATCACACTCACGGTACTTTGACGTCATACACTGATGCATCTTGAACAAGTCTTTTATGAGTGAGTCATTGAATCATTTTTAAGAGATTTGTTCAAAAACGCAGATTCATCCAGTAATGAAACAAGAAGTCTTTATGAGTGAGTTATTGAATCATTAATTCAAGAGATTTGTTCAAAAATGCAGATTTATCCAGTAATGAAACAAGTGAAGTCTTTATGAGTGAGTCATTGAATCATTTATTCAAGAGATTTGTTTAAAAATGCAGATTCTTTCATTCAAGAGATTGAATGATTTATTCAAGAGATTTGTTCAAAAATGCAGCTTTTCATTCAAGAGATTGAATCATTCATTCAAGAGATTTGTTCAAAAATTCAGATTCTTTCATTCAAAAAATTGAATCATTCATTCAAGAGATTTGTTCAAAAATTCAGATTCTTTCATTCAAAAAATTGAATCATTCATTCAAGAGATTTGTTAAAAAAATGCAGATTCATCCAGTAATGAAACAAGTGAAGTCTTTATGAGTGAGTCATTGAATCATTCATTCTAGAGATTTGTTCAAAAATGCAGATTTTCATTCAAGAGATTGAATCATTCATTCAAGAGATTTGTTCAAAAACGCAGATTCTTTCATTCAAGAGATTGAATCATTCATTCAAGAGATTTGTTCAAAAATGCAGATTCATCCAGTAATGAAACAAGTGAAGTCTTTATGAGTCATTGAATCATTCATTCAAGAGATTTGTTCAAAAATGCATATTCTTTCATTCAAGAGATTGAACCATTTATTCAAGAGATTTGTTCAAAAAGGCAGATTCATCCAGTAATGAAACAAATTAAGTCTTTATGAGTGAGTCATTGAATCATTCATTCTAGAGATTTGTTTAAAAATGCAGATTCTTTCATTCAAGAGATTGAATCATTCATTCAAGAGATTTGATAAAAAAATGCAGATTCATCCAGTAATGAAACAAGTGAAGTCTTTATGAGTGAGTCATTGAATCATTCATTCAAGAGATTTGTTCAAAAATGCAGATTCTTTCATTCAAGAGATTGAATCATTTATTCAAGAGATTTGTTCAAAAAGGCAGATTCATCCAGTAATGAAACAAGTGAAGTCTTTATGAGTGAGTCATTGAATCATTCATTGAAGAGATTTGTTCAAAAATGCAGATTCTTTCATTCAAGAGATTGAATCATTAATTCAAGAGATTTGTTCAAAAATGCAGATTTATCCAGTAATGAAACAAGTGAAGTCTTTATGAGTGAGTCATTGAATCATTCATTGAAGAGATTTGTTTAAAAATGCAGATTCTTTCATTCAAGAGATTGAATGATTTATTCAAGAGATTTGTTCAAAAATGCAGATTTTCATTCAAGAGATTGAATCATTCATTCAAGAGATTTGTTCAAAAATTCAGATTCTTTCATTCAAGAAATTGAATCATTCGTTCAAGAGATTTGTTCAAAAAATGCAGATTCATCCAGTAATGAAACAAGTGATGTCTTTATGAGTGAGTCATTGAATCATTCATTCTAGAGATTTGTTCAAAAATGCAAATTTTCATTCAAGAGATTGAATCATTCATTCAAGAGATTTGTTCAAAAACGCAGATTCTTTCATTCAAGAGATTGAATCATTAATTCTAGAGATTTGTTCAAAAATGCATATTCTTTCATTCAAGAGATTGAATCATTTATTCAAGAGATTTGTTCAAAAAGGCAGATTCATCCAGTAATGAAACAAGTGAAGTCTTTATGAGTGAGTCATTGAATCATTCATTCAAGAGATTTGTTTAAAAATGCAGATTCTTTCATTCAAGAGATTGAATCATTCATTCAAGCGATTTGTTCAACAATGCATATTCTTTCATTCAAGAGATTTAATCATTCATTCAAGAGATTTGTTCAAAAATGCAGATTCATCCAGTAATGAAACAAGTGAGTCACAAGTGAAGTCTTTGAGTGAGTCATTGAATCATTCATTCAAGAGATTTGTTTAAAAATGCAGATTCTTTTATTCAAGAGATTTAATCATTCATTCAAGAGATTTGATAAAAAAAAATGCAGATTCATCCAGTAATGAAACAAGTGAAGTCTTTATGATTGAGTCATTGAATCATTCATTCAAGAGATTTGTTCAAAAATGCAGATTCTTTCATTCAAGAGATTGAATCATTTATTCAAGAGATTTGTTCAAAAAGGCAGATTCATCCAATAATTAAACGAGTGAAGTCTTTATGAGTGAGTCATTGAATCATTTATTCAAGAGATTTGTTCAAAAATGCAAATTCATCCAGTAACGAAACAAGTGATGTTTTTTATGAGTGAGTCAAACCCATTTTAAAAAATGATAATTATTAAATATTTTTAAATATACTGCAATGTTACACCCCATAGCTCAAAAAGGACGTAACAAAAATAGGGACACACTAGAAAGCCAAAATAGAATGCAAAATTTATTAACAAAATAGAACTATACAGAGAAAACAATGTACAATGTAACAGTCAGGAATCAGTGGTGTAAAGTTAACTGAGTGCATTCAAGTGTAATGTGGTGTAGTAGTGTTGGATGTACAAAAAGAAGCGAGTTTAAAGGAAACCAAACGAAAACAAGACTGATATGCAGCTCTCCACGGCCTCTCGTTCTGCTCCTTTTAAAAGGCCCCAAAGGAAGTCAGCAACAGGTGTCTTCAATGAAACCCCCCGAGAACAGCCTCTTGGGAGGGCGGAGCCAACCATACAACTTATCCTCGTCACATGCCATAATTAACATTTTGTCAGAACCTGTAGTAGTAAATGACGTTATTTTGTTTAGTTGTCTGTTCAGAATCGTGATCTCTATTTTAAACAACAACAAAAAAAATCAGCTCTAGCATATAGTGAAATTGAATCATTCATTCAAGAGATTTGTTCAAAAAATGCAGATTCATCCAGTAATGAAACGAGTGAAGTCTTTATGAGTGAGTCATTGAATCATTCATTCTAGAGATTTGTTCAAAAATGCAGATTTTCATTCAAGAGATTGAATCATTCATTCAAGAGATTTGTTCAAAAATGCAGATTCATCCAGTAATGAAACAAGTGAAGTCTTTATGAGTGAGTCATTGAATCATTCATTCTAGAGATTTGTTCAAAAATGCAGATTTTCATTCAAGAGATTGAATCATTCATTCAAGAGATTTGTTCAAAAATGCAGATTCATCCAGTAATGAAACAAGTGAAGTCTTTATGAGTGAGTCATTGAATCATTTATTCAAGAGATTTGTTCAAAAAGGCAGATTCATCCAGTAATGAAACGAGTGAAGTCTTTATGAGTGAGTCATTGAATCATTCATTCTAGAGATTTGTTAAAAAATGCAGATTTTCATTCAAGAGATTGAATCATTCATTCAAGAGATTTGTTCAAAAATGCAGATTCATCCAGTAATGAAACGAGTGAAGTCTTTATGAGTGAGTCATTGAATCATTCATTCTAGAGATTTGTTAAAAAATGCAGATTTTCATTCAAGAGATTGAATCATTCATTCAAGAGATTTGTTCAAAAATGCAGATTTATCCAGTAATGAAACAAGTGAAGTCTTTATGAGTGAGTCATTGAATCATTCATTCTAGAGATTTGTTAAAAAATGCAGATTTTCATTCAAGAGATTGAATCATTCATTCAAGAGATTTGTTCAAAAATGCAGATTCATCCAGTAATGAAACAAGTGAAGTCTTTATGAGTGAGTCATTGAATCATTCATCCTCGAGATTTGTTCAAAAATGCAGATTTTCATTCAAGAGATTGAATAATTTAAAACAAGTTTTCCAATAAGATAAATATTTCAAGGACTTCTAGGAACACTTTTGAGTGATGTATCAGTGAAATGAATTAATAAAAGTCTCAATTAATTCAACATTTGTTTGTTTTATGACGTGTGTCACAGGAAGCAGCCCTTGTTGTTCTACTTTAACATGATGAAGTGTGCCAGTCCCATGGTCCTCCTAGAGTTCCAGTGTCCCACCCCTCAGGTTTGTGTCCTCTCCTCCTCACCTGTTTAACCTGCTGGCTACCATATTTTTAGATTGGCATACTACTTTACTACTCATACTGTTATTACAGAATTCTGTTCACAGTATGAATATTTTTTGTATTGATGATCGGCATTTCCACCTAATCCCAGAGTGACATATCCTGATTTTCAATCAGAAGGAGCTTGATGCAAAATGTTTGAATAATATCAATCCACAAATCTAACTAGCTTGGATTCAAAAATCATACCATGTTTGTTAATTTGGCATTAGTTTGGGTTCCTTGCCACTGTCGCTTTTGGCTTGCTTAGTTGGAGTTTAAAAGAGACTTGAAGGGTTAGTTCACCCAAATATGAAAATTCAGTCATTAATTTCTCACCCCCATGTCATTTGTAAGACTTTCGTTCATCTTCGGAACACAAATGAATATCTTTTTGAGGAAATCTGAGAGTTTTCTGTTCCTCTATTAGCAGCTACGCAACTGACACTGACACTTCAAAAAGTTAAACTAAATCCATATGAGTTGAGCAGTTTAATTTTCACTTTATATGATGAATAGATTTAATTTAGCCATTTAGGCTTAATTAGGCTTTTTGACAGAATATATTTTTGGGTGAACTAACCCTTTAATATTCAGAAATGTCATCAATTTGAGTGACTGCACTGATGCTTTTGAATGAGAACAAACTTGAACTTAATTTAACTGGATGATGACACTGTTGTCTTCTGTAGAGCTCCTTTATAGCTGAATCAAATGCATTTAATAATTGATTATTAATAATTGCGTTTAAGAATTGAATGTTATCAAACTGAATTAAGGCTGAAATGACTCATGCTAAATATCAACACTTATTGCCGCAGAACCTGATTTCACCAAGTGCAACATGTTCCTGTATCAACATTCCAATCAACCAATCAGATTTGAGGGACAAGTTTACAGTTTATATCAATTTTAGGCTTGCAACCAGGGTTAGGTGCTTCTACAACAGTGTTATTCTCCTATCATTTCCCTCTGACTTTAGCGATAACTTATGGATAGGGTTAGGTTTAGGGCAAGGGATATGGTTAGGATTAAATTTTTGGACAGGAATGTTGTTCTAGGATCAACAAAATATGTTGACCCAGGAACGCATCTAACTCAGCAAAATCAGGACTTGCCTTATTGCCCTCTGTAGAGCTGCTTATAGCTGAATTGAACTACATTCACCCACCCATAGATCCTCTCCTTGAAGAAATCTAGACAAAAAAGATGGATTAAAACACCAGGTGTAAACGTGAATCAACCAGAATACATGATCTTGGATTGTTCGGTTCTTCGACACTCATCCTGGACTTGCTTTCATAGCAACAGGTCCGTAAGCTCAAACCTGCTCTGGAGCAGGCTTATTTCATGCAAACAGGATTAGATTGCATCTTTTTAAGTGGAGGTGATGCTTAAAGTCTGTCCCAGCCACTGCTACTTTCCCACAAGAGTACCCTAATGTGAACCAGGGACAATAATAATGATTTAAAAATAAATTTGTAAATAATATTATAATGTCATGTAGTATATCACAATATAGACACAGTTTTACTCATTGAGAGATTCATTTGTGATGGAATAATTACCTAATAATTTTATTGAAGCGCAGGAGATGCAGATAACTTGATCTTGACCCTTAAGAAACTTTAATTAATGCTGTCAGATCTGCTTCAAAGGTAAATTAGTTGCTAATTACAACATTGAAATAAAAAAGTGCCTGTACAAACACTAGAAATCACGAATATAGCCTAAATAATTAAGTAATCATTAAAAAAAAAAAAACTGCACATTTCTTTTATCTATTATAATATTTATGTCATTCTTCTGTCATTTTATGCTCTTGGCTGTTTCCTTATAAATGTCTAGAAATTCGTCAAGTTTTTCGTCAGGTGTCTTTTTTAAATATATGATGTCATTACGTTGCCTTCTTGATTTCAGCTAATCGCTGCATTGCTGATTGTGTATCGATACATCTGCCCTTTTCAGGGAACACAAGAACACGCAGTAATCTTAGACAACTTAATCCAGATATTTTAATCCAATCCGCAAATTCGTTTGAAGAACCAAATTAGCCAGAGTTCGTTTATCACGATTAGAAGATCTGGCATCTGTCAGATAATCTCAGATGTATTAAGCAAGGTACGAAGAACGGACCCCATGTGTAAAAAGGGCCTTATATGTCAAAAGATCAAGGAAAATTTGATTTCTCATGTCATGACCCATTTAACATTTGTGTTACTTGTGACTTGTACTGGCAAAATGAGTCAGAATGCGTACAGGCTAATTTTGAGCTACAGGCAAAATGAGTGAAAAATGTCAATTTTGGTCGAAATCGAGGTTTTCACAAAAATTTGTTCATTAAGCCCTCTTCTAGCGATCCTGATGCTCCATATAGCAATTAAACATCTAAAAGTGTCTTTATTTGTACGTTTTTTTGAGAGGAGTACCTTTCCTTTGACCATGAAAAATGCCGTTTTCTCCGCTCTCTTCTTGACGACTGGCGCTTCCCTCAGCACAAATTTGGTATCGTTTTAAAGCGCAGCATTCCAGCGATGTGAGTATTCACAGCGAATTCTTGATGGCATGAGTCTGAACCAATGAAATGTGATTTTCAAACTCATGCTGATGTAAACAAAACAATCTTACTCACGCTGACTGACACATCCAAAGTGCGCGCACAAAGACGCCTCAGACAGTGCGCGATACTGAAATACACGTAGCTTACACAGAATTACAGTATTTTAAAAAATCTGTCTTGGCAAGTATTCACGCAAACATTATCTGTGTCTTAAGTGAACGTTTATTTAACTGTTGCAAAACATCTGATGTGTAACATTATATTAGATATGTGTGGTACGGTAGATCTTAATATATAGGCTGTCTGTTTCATTAATGTTAATCAAACAATTGTGGTTTCATGGAAAAAAAAAGTTGAATAGGCCCTATATATAATTTTGGATATGATTTTTGACTTGGTTTGTGCCAAATTTGGTGGTATTACCAGAGATTTTAAGGTATGGTTGCTAGATGATTTTGTTTCGGAACCTTCAGAAAATTTTAACTCGATTTTTGAGAATAACAATAACTGAATTTGCTCATTGCGACTCATTTTGCCAGCACAGGTCACATTTGCATTTATTTACGTGATTTGTTTAGCAGTAATTTTTGCACCAAGAGTAATGTCAGCAACTGCTTTTTATGTTCCCATTACCAAAATTGAAAATTTTTATTTAACTGGATTAAAAATATAACATAACTATTTATTTTATAGGTGATAAATTGGCACCATTTGTCAAATTAAATGTAACATAGTGAAGTTGTGTGACAACAGTGTTACATGCTTCTGTTTGTAGTTTATTGTTGCAGTGTAGTATTCCTTTATGAAGTCTGTGTTTCTGACATTTCATCTTTCAGTAAATACATGCATGCAAAATCAGGTTATGTCATAGGCTTTTTTGTTTTGTTTTTGACAGTCAAACCTGTTATCTTCATATCTTATATCAAATTGTATTCTTTCTGTGACTAGGTGTGTGTAGAGAAATGTCCTAATCGCACTATGACTCTGGTAAAGGCCATCTTGGATCAATCTGATTGGAAATATTACAAAGAATATTGCAGAGAAGACCCTGGGCAGAAGGTAAGTTAGATTTTTAACATTACTTTTTTTGCAAGTATTTAGTTTTTGCAAATGTCTAATGACCGATCGATACTGTCTCCCTGTAAAGGCTGTGCCGCAAATTTTGCAAGAAAAACTGTGCCCTGCATATCTGATTTCCAGCAAACCATGTAAAACTCTTATTCTTATTACATTTTAATATTTATAGGGAATTATTGCAAATTGAGTTTTAATGTCTCTGTTACATAATGCTTTTTTCTTCTCAGTTTTGCAAAGGTGTTTTCCATCTTTGGGCAAAAAGGGTGAAGTCATCACAGTGGGCGATCAAGAGACATTTAATGATGGAGAGAAGACAAGAGATGCCAAAGACCTGGTGGCTGGGATGAAGTAAACATGTTTATAATACTCAATACATTTGCGAGAAATTAACTCATCTGCTTGACACCGCTGCAAATGCAATTGCAGTGCAATTCAAGAGCGCTATTTATTATAAATCTATGTTTTGACAATCACAGGAACGCCACCATAGTCATGGAGGGTCGTCAAGTTGCAATGAAGATCTTTGAGGATTACACAAAGTCTTGGTACTGGATCTTAATGTAAGTAATTTTTTATTATATTTCCTGTAGTTTCAATAGAAATTAGTCTTTAATTTTTTTATTTAGTGTTAATGTTTGTATCAGTGTTCTTTTAATATCATTAATATACTGTAGTTTAATTATATATTTTAACTTTTCCCGCCAGCATTTAAAAAAAAAAAAAAAAGGTATGCCACCGCCAGCGTTTTTGATAAATTTCACAAAAATTTCATGGTTCCCAGAATATTTTGTTTTATGAATATCTGAACATACAATAGATAAAAAAAAAAGAGCAGAGCCTCAGCTTTTAAATGTTTTATTCTAGCTTCATGCATTCTTTTTTATCAACACTTGAATGTTGGTGTTTCATAAAAAAGCAACATTTTGAACAAAAAGCTGAGAAAATCACTTTTTTCCCCCCAAAGACTACAACGTGCACAAGCAATGCTTTTATCACTTGTTTCTGCTTCTTTTTCGCCTGTGTTTTGATCCAGAGAGTCTGTACTCTTTCAGAACATGCATAATATAATACAGTATAACAGTGAAAACACGGATAGCTGGAAAATTGCATCGATGGTGGGGAAGAGTTAATATTTTGAATCAGTTTTTACTTTTTCTAGTTTAAGTTATTTTGTCTTGTATATTGTTGGTTTTATGGCTTTTCAATTTTTTATTGTATTATTTTAGTTTTAGATTAATTATTTTCAGTCTTAGTTTTAGTACTTAAACTAAAAGAAAATAAGAAATGTTGCTTTGGAAACTAGCTGAAATATTTAAACAGATTTTTTATTTATATTATTTTATTTATATTTTTATTTCAGTTAACATTTATTTTATTTCAATTAAAGTAATTTTTTTTTTTTTATAGTAAATAGTTTATGTTGGCGATAATTACACTGGTTTGGATACATCCATCCTGCTGTGACCGAGTGTTAATCTGTTTCTTTATGCAGTTGTTTGTTGATTGCTGTGGTGTTGAGTCTGATCTTCATCGTTCTTCTGCGATATCTGGCTGGAATCATGGTCTGGGTCATGATCCTCATGGTCGTCGTTGTCATTGGCTATGGTACCTTTCTTCATACACTAAGATACATTAATCTGCAGCAGTACATCTGTAAAAATGTATGAAATGGTCACATTTGTCTCTTCTTTGCACAGGTATTGCTCACTGCAGCATAAAGTATGTCAATCTGAAGGACTCGCCTGGCTCTAATGTCACTCTACAGCAGCTGGGCTTCCAGCCCGATTTCTCCGTCTATCTGCACATCAGACAGACCTGGCTGGCCTTCAGTGAGAAGCTTTACTGTTACTATTCACTGTTGCTATCGCTCATATTTGGGGTTGGAGATATGGGGGGAAAAAAACAACAAAAACATTTCAGCACATGATATTGCACTGCCTGACTAACATTAAAAGCGTGCCATATGGACCGGAATATCACAGGCCACGTACACACTGTAAGTTTCAGGAGTGACAACCACATTTAAATGCGGGCGTGAATCCCCTATATTATCGTTACATGTGTGTACGGAACACCACTCTCTCTCGAAACTCCTATGATTGACAGCTTGGAAACCATAGCCACATTCTGGTGTCTCGTGTGTTTAGTATCCGTTATTGTGACCAAAGTAATATTACAGTGACAAAACACTCGTTATTTTCAGCAACTTAACTAAAGCACAGTTGACGGAGGCATTGTGTTTTGTTTATACTTGTACAGCCTTTAAAAGAACGGCACAGAGCGCGTTCTTTCTGTGTTGCCATGATCAGTGTTGGGGAAAGTTTCTTTTAAAAGTAATGCATTACAATATTGCATTACTCACTAGTAAAAGTAACTAATTGTGTTACTAGTTATTTTTATGGAAAGTAATGCATTGCATTTTTCTCATCTGGGCTGGGCTGTTTGTTTGTTTTTGTTTGTTTTTATAACAACAAAAAAGTTCTTTTTTTGGAACATGTAAAGGCCCTTTCACACCAAAAGTGAAATGAATAAGCCTCAGGCTGAAGGAAATGCAAATTCATGCCTGTACAGTAAAGGGCAAACAAACAGCAAAGAAGTTCAAACAAATGAGCCTTTCAGATGTGCTGCCATTCTGGATTAAAGAAGAATAGGACGCAGGAGAACAAGTAAATGAGTAAATGTATGCTCACAATTAGTCTATAATAACAGTCATGTTCACACAACGCACCTCTGCACTTACTCCCGATTTCTCTAAACATGAGGACAGGAGAGCAGTCAGTCATTAAATAGGAAAAAGTAACTTGCATTACTTATTTAAAAAAGTAACTCTGATATTTTGTTGTAAATTTTAAAGTAATGTGTTACTTTAGTAGTTACTTGAAAAAAGTAATCCGATTACATAACTTGCATTACTTGTAATGCGTTACCCCCAACGCTAGCCATGATCAATCATCATTAGTGTTTTTGGGCTTGTTGTTTAAGCTTGTCTCATAAAGCGAACTGGTTTATGGAGTTATTAATGTGAACAGGCACGAGTTGTGATATTTTGGTCTTATTTTCAGCATAAAGCATTTGGATTTATTTCGGTTTATTATGGGCTTATTCTTGTTCTCTGATTTTTCTAGTAAGATCTGGCGTCCCGAATGAGTCAAGGCTCGTGCCTCTTTCTCTGTGATTCACCGCGTATACAGACGAGGGAAACATCTCCGATGCACGTTAAAAGTTGTTCAGTTCGGTTTTATACATACTGCATAGAATTTCTGTAAATGCGGTTGTCACTACCTGTATTTTTCAGGAGTAAATTGGGGTTGTAGAATGCGTTTGTCACTCCTGTATTTTACTGAACTGTGTGTGTACAGAACTGGATTAAGCACTAAAAATTTAGCTGCAGTGTGAACGTGGCCATAGTCTTGTGGTTAGGCTCTTTTAAAGGGTTAGTTAACCCAAAAATGTAGTCATACACATGTTGTTCCAAATCCGTAAGATTTTCATTCATTTTCAGAACACAAATGAAGATATTTTTGATGAAGTCTGAGAGATTTCTGTTCCTCCATTGACAGCTACGCAACTACCACTTTGAAGCTTCAAAAAGTTCATAAAGAGATCGTAAATCTAATCCATATAAGAGACTTGAATTTTTGGGTGAACTAACCATTTAAGCTTCATTTACATATTATTGTAAAGACACTGAAGTAACTCATGTTTCATTCTTCAGTAATCATTCTGGCTATTTTGGAGCTCATCATCATCCTCCTCCTCATATTCCTCAGAAACAGAATCCGGATCGCTGTTGAGCTCATAAAGGAGGCCAGCAGGTTGGTATTTTTGGCACAGTATATTTCATATTAATGACTAGTAAAGACATGATGTTTCAATGTCAATCTTCTAATGGTGATTCTTTCTATTATTAAAGCATGTTACTTGTTTTACCTTTAATCATTGATTTAGCATTTGTCTTGTTTACTCTCATTGTGAATTTCTCTCTTCAGGGCCATCGGTTTTGTGATGTCATCGCTGTTCTACCCTATTTTTACCTTCCTCCTCCTGACCATAGTCATCGCTTACTGGGGTGTCACTGCAGTGTATCCTTCACTCAAGACTCAAGCAGAAATTTTAATAAGCACTTTTGGACAGGAACTTGCATCTTATAGTTACTCACTTAAATCAAAATGAAAACAGTTCTTATAGAAGGTCAAATGGGCAAAAGATTAATCCTTTATATGCTTTTAAATGGATAGTTCACCCAAATCATTTCAATTCTGTCATTATTTAGTCTTAAGTAGTTCTAAACTTATATGAATTTCTTTCTTCTGCTGAACACAATTGACTTCCATTGTATGAAAAACAAACAAACAAACACAAAAAATACTATATAAGTCAGTGGAAGTCCATCAACTGTTTGGTTACAGACATTCTTCAAAATATCTTCTTTAGTGCTCAGCAGAAGAAAGAAATTCAAACAGTTTTGGAACAACATGAGGGTGAGTAAATGATGATAAAATTTTTGGGTGAACTAACCCTTTAAGAGCCTTAAACTGAAACTGGGCACTGCCAAAACATCTAATCCAATTCAATTACATTTGCATTGTATTTCAGTTAAATTTAAATAATTTCATCAGAATATAAAGATACTCAGACTTTTGTATGATCGTCAGTACAGTCAATTGGTTTTTACCCTTATAATGGTGCAGTTACAGCATCTGCCAGCAGGGGATAATGATGCCATGCTAATGAGCCAAACCTTGACATTAGCGTAATTTTATAATAAGATAAAGTTGGGGATATTTTTAACTATAGCAATGCTATAGTTTAACATTCCCAGCAACTCAGCTCTAATAGATGTATATTACAATCTAAAATCCCAAGCAATTGTTTATATATTGTAAAAAGTGTTTAATATATTTGCCATGATCACACCAGTACTTGTCCTTAATCACCCTGGTCAGTTTTCTCTCTACATCTAGTGAACCTGTTTATAAGGTTTTCAACGAAACAGTCTGTTCACATTCCAGAGAAACCTGCGACCCTGAGGTGCGTATACTCATATGCACAGTCATAGTATTAAAATATTAGGCACACAATACTGTTTTTATTGCAAATATGTAGTACTTTAAAAATGTACACTACCAGTCAAAAGTTTGGACACAGTAAGATTTTAAATGTTTTTAAAAGAAGTTTCATCTGCTCACCAAGGCTGCATTTATTTAATTAAAAATACAGTAAAAACAGTAATATTGTGAAATATTATTACAATTTAAAATAACTGTTTTCTGTTTGAATATATTTAATAAAGTAATTTATTCCTGTGATCAAAGCTGAATTTTCAGCATCATTACTCCAGTCTTCAGTGTCACATGATCCTTCAGAAATCATTCTAATATGATGATCTGCTGCTCAAGAAACATTTATTGTGTACAATTGTACAAAATATTTGTGTACAATATTTTTTTTCAGGATTCTTTGATGAATAGAAAGTTCAAAAGAACAGCATTTATCTGAAATATAATCTTTTGTAACATTATAAATGTCTTTACTGTCACTTTTGATCAATTTAATGCATCCTTGCTGAATAAAAGTATTAATTTCTTTAATTTCTTTTAAAAAAAGTTAAAATAAAAATTCTTACTGACCCCAAACTTTTGAATGGTACTGTATAATGTTACAAAAGCTTTGTATTTCAGATAAATGCTGTTCTTTTGAACTTTCTATTCATCAAGGAATCCTGAAAAAAAAAAAAAAAGTACACAACTGTTTTCAACATTGATAATAATCATAAATGTTTCTTGAGCAGCAAATCAGCATATTAGAATGATTTCTGAAGGATCATGTGACACTGAAGACTGGAGTAATGATGCTGAAAATTCAGCTTTGATCACAGGAATAAATTACTTTATAAAATTACTGTAAAATTATAAAATACTGTATTTTTAATTAAATAAATGCAGCCTTGGTGAGCAGACGAAACTTCTTTTAAAAACATTAAAAATCTTACCGTGTCCAAACTTTTGACTGGTAGTGTATATTAATAAAATCAGCTAATATGGAGCACTGTTGTTTGAAAACAGTTACCCAAACACCTGAAGGCAAAGGTTTTCTGAGTTTTTTACACTACAAAGAATCGATTAAAAAAAAAAAAAAAAGATTTTTTCTTGTTTATTGTAAAGTTGATTTACATATCTGACACAGAATAAAATTCTGTGGATGTGGGGTAAAATGTGCAAGAGTAAGCTAGATGGAAAAATCAAGTCTTGTTTAATATAATTTTATAAAGTTTCATATTTTACAGTAAGTGAATGATCCCTGTTTCTCATTTCTCCCGATCCTTGCAGAACTTCACTCTTTCTCAAATTAAGAAGGACTGTCCGCGGTCTGAGTGCCTGTTTGCTTTCTATGGTGGTGAAACGCCATATCACAAATACCTGATCTTCCTTCAATTCTACAATGTCTTCTTGTTCTTCTGGTGTGCCAACTTTGTCACCGCTCTGGGTCAGATGACTCTGGCAGGAGCGTTTGCATCCTACTACTGGGCTTTTAAAAAACCCACTGACATGCCCGCTTTCCCATTGTGTGCCTCATTGGGCAGATCCCTCAGGTATGGCTTTAGAAAAAAAAGATGTATGCCATTTCATATTAGTAAAGTGTGTCATTCGGGTCCTAGGGGCGATTTAATTGATATATTTGGTGCATTTTGTCCACATGCAGGTATCACACGGGCTCTCTGGCGTTTGGTTCTCTCATCCTCGCCATCGTCCAGATTATCAGGGTTCTGCTGGAGTATATTGACCACAAACTCAAGGGTAAGAGAAAAACATTTCAACAGAATGTTTACAGTCTTTTATAACTCGGTTCTCTGGAATGGTTTATTCCGGTTAATCACTGCAATATGTGGTCAAATATGTGCTTACACTGAAAAGAAGAAGCAATTTAGAAATTGCTAGTAAATTTCAGTTAATTACAAAGAAAGGCAAGTAACGCATTGAATTAAACTTAACATTTTGAAATAGAAAGACAAGCAT
This sequence comes from Hypophthalmichthys molitrix, assembly GCA_037950675.1. Classification (NCBI taxonomy): domain Eukaryota; kingdom Metazoa; phylum Chordata; class Actinopteri; order Cypriniformes; family Xenocyprididae; genus Hypophthalmichthys; species Hypophthalmichthys molitrix. The sequence continues at coordinate 38,934,698 of CM075494.1, forward strand.
TTTCTTGTAAATAGTATTTTTTTCCAACTTCGAAAAATCGTTTACAGTGTATAATGACTTATTGTCAGTTGTTTTAATGTCTCCTTGAATTACTCTGCAGCCCTTTTCTTCTCACATTATAAAATAACCTACAACTGGTAATTATCACAAAATAAACCATTTTGATGTGATTAGAGACCCTGCAGCTTCCTGTTTTGAGATGACGCCAAACATTATCCCTTGCCATATCTCAATGTCTACAATAATCTGTTTGTAAACTCTTTAGCTTGCTTTTGTGCCCATAGGAGCAGAGAATAAATTCGCCAAGTTCTTGTTGTGCTGTTTGAAATGCTGCTTCTGGTGTCTGGAGAAGTTCATCAAGTTCATAAACAGGAACGCTTACATTATGGTGCGTGTTCGTTCACTACATCGTAATACTTGAAGTAGAAACTCTTGGACTGACTGAACTAAACCAGGGGTGTCCAATCCTGCTCCTGGAGGGCCACTGTCCTGCAGGGTTTACCTCCAACCCTAATTAAACACACCTGAACTAGCTAATCAAGGTCCTCACTAGAAACAGTGGCCGAAATCGCCCCATATACCCTTAAATAGGGCACTATTTGAGGGGACAGCCATTTTAAGTGGCGTCCGAAACCATGGTGGACGTTATCAAGTGCATTCATTCAATCCCACAATAACGAGTGTACAACCAATGTACTCTCAATGGCTAGAGAATACCCATAATGCACTGTGAGAGTTGCGCTGAATGAATTCCCACGTCTTGCCAAAAGAATGAAGCCGAATCATCCATCCAGTCATTTTCCAAACCTTTGGTCCAGTTGTGGGTATACAACGTGATATCAGGTTTAAATTTATTTTTAATTATTATTTTTTTTAATTAAGGTTTATACATGCATGACAGTGTTCAAGACAAATCTTTTTATTATTTCTGGAGCTGACAGTTTCAAATGATTAAAGGGGGCCAATTATGTCCCTTTCACAAGATGTAATAGAAGTCTCTGGTGTCCCCAGAATGTGTCTGTAAGTTTCAGCTCAAAATACCCCACAGATCATTTATTACAGCTTGTCAAATTTGCCCCTATTTGGGTGTGAGCAAAAACACGCTGTTTTTGTGTGTGTCCCTTTAAATGCAAATGAGCAGCTGCTCCCGGCTCCATTTCCAGAAGAAGGCGGAGCTTTAACAGCTCACGCTTCGATTGCTCAACAACAACAAAGCTGGAGAATCTCACGCAGCCAAATACTATAGAAATGAATGAGAAGTGCCGTAAACTGAATCATACCTGTGGTGCAATTGTCTATGATTTTTTTATTTGTGTGTGTGTGTGTGTAAACTCTAAAAATAGATCAATCCAAAAAGATTAGCTGATTGGCTGTTGATTCATTAAATAAGCTATTTCCGGTTCATTCAGTGCAGTGAAGCCTCTCCTGCATTGACATCCATTCAAAAAATGGCTTGCCTTCAAGTGGCTTTGCTACAAACTTCCAGGCAAGTGTGTGAGGCTGGTTGGAGTTAAACTTTGTAGGACAGTGGCCCTTTAGGAGCAGGATTAGACACCCCTGAAATAAACTGACTGGGCTGATCCTTTTTTGAGGTGTTTAATGTAGTTTTACACCTGCTGAAGCCTACATACTTTATAATATAGACTGTATAGAGGATCTTAAAAACCTATCTACATGCAGTCTTCTTTGAATAAGTGTCTTTTCTGCCGCAGGTGGCCATATACGGTAAAAACTTCTGCCGGGCGGCAACTGATGCCTTCATGCTCCTGATGAGAAATGTTGTCAGGTGGGTGAAACCCTGATACTGCATTATAGAAGGGATTGGATCTGAATACAGGGTTTTAATGCACATTTTTAAATTGACACAGTATCTTAAAAGCACCACACTTATGGTGTTAAACACTAACAAACAATGAAATGTTATGGTGATTAATAGCAAGAACATGGATGCATAATGCAAGGCAAAGTGCAGAGACAGATCACTAGTTTTGGGAGATTTATATTAACTAGATGAATTTGAAGTATGTTTTACAGATGTTTTCATTCTCGTCACAGGGTGGTAGTCCTGGATAAGGTCACCGATTTCATCTTATTCCTTGGAAAACTCCTTATTGTTGGGCTTGTGGGTAAGTTTTTTGCTTTAGACTAGAGAGAATGAAACAATGTTTAAATAACACTGACTGAACTAAATGTTAGATTTAAATGCTCCTGACATAGTTCGTGAATGTTCATCTTTTTTGTTGGACTACATTGTAATGGAATACCTCAAGCTAGAGGCTTTTCTGATCTCACTCCATCTCCTCCCACAGGGATCTTCGCTTTCTTCTTCTTCTCAGGACATACTGAAGCGTTTAAGGGTGCTGCACCCAGTCTCCATTATTACTGGGTTCCTATTTTGGTAAGTGATTTGAGAGTGACTAGTTATATAATGTAAATTAACAATGTTTTTCTTTTGTAACTCATCCATCTAAATGAACAATATGAGCAAGGCACTTATCTCACAATCGCTCCCCGGGCCACAGCAAAAGCGGCGTGTGTGCACTTGGATGGGTGAAATGCAGAGCACAAATTTTGAGTATGGGACTTTCACTTTCACTTTGTGACCACTGCGGAGCACCATCTGATAACTGTTGGGCTTCGCTGTAATTTGATCACTGTATTTTATCACCGCTCCACCTCAGCGAGTGGGAGCTGTTAAGAACAAAAAGGAGAAGAAGAAAAAAAGCATGTACACACATTTTTGTTTTTGTGGCAGTAATACAATTTTAAAATATGTTTTATATGCAATTGTATATATTAAAAATATAAACCAAGCAGCTTTATGTTTACCTCGTGTAAACAAGAGGCTGTATTAAAGGGTTAGTTCACCCAAAAATGAAAATGTTGTCATTAATTATTCACCCTCACGTCGTTCTACACCCTTAAGACCTTCATTCATCTTCAGAACACAAATTAAGATATTTTTGATAAAATCTGATGGCTCAGTGAGGCCTGCATTGCCAGCAAGATAATTAACACTTTCAATGCACAGAAAGCTACTAAAGACATATTTAAAACAGTTCATGTGACTACAGTGGTTCAACCTTAATGAAGCGATGAGAATACTTTTAGTGCGCCAAAAAACCTAAATAACGACTTTATGTTAATATTTAGTGATGGACGATTTCAAAACACTGCTTCATGAAGCTTTACGAATCTTTTGTTTTGAATCAGTGATTCAGAGCACCAAAGTCACATGATTTCACTAAACGAGGCTTTGTTTTGAAATTTCAGTGGTTCATCACTTTAGGATGACTTTGGCAGTTTGATACACGCTCCGAACCACTGATTTAAAATAAAAGATTTGTAGAGCTTCAAAGCTTCATGAAGCAGTGTTTTGAAATCGCCCTTCACTATATATTGTTGAATAAAGTCGTTATTTAGTTTTTTTGCCGCACAAAAAGTATTCTCGTCGCTTCATAACATTAAGGTTGAACCACTGTAGTCACATGAACTGTTTTAAATATGTCTTTAGTAGCTTTCTGGTCATCTGAAAGTGTTAATTATCTCGCTGTCAATGGAGGCCTCACTGAGCCATCGGATTTCGTAAAAAATATCTTAATTTGTGTTCTGAAGATGAACAAAGGTCTTACGGGTGTGAAACGACATGAGGGTGAGTAATTAATGACAGAATTTTCATTTTTGGGTGAATTAACCCTTTAACTTATTTCCGCTAATTTCTACATATTTATAATGACATCAATCGTTTTTAGATAAAATGCAAGACAGAAAACTATATCAAAATAATATCTTTCATCCTATTTTCATCCCAGGAGATTTAAAGGATTAGTTCATTTCGGAATTCAAATTCTCTGATAATTTACTCACCCCCATGTCATCCAAGATAGATGTTTATGTCTTTCTTTCTTCAGTCAAAAAGAAATTAAGGTTTTTGAGGAAAACATTCCAGGATTTTTCTCCATATAGTGGAATACAATGGGGTTCAATGGGTTGAAGGTCCAAATTGGAGTTTCAATGCAGCTTCAAAGGGCTCTACATGATCCCAGACTAGGAATAAGAGTCTTATTTAGCGAAACGATTGGTAATTTTCTAAAGAAAATAAAATGTATATAGTTTTTAACCATGCTCATCGTGCACTGCTCTGCGATGCGCCACACATTACGTAATCACATTGGAAAGGTCACACGTGACGTAGGCGGAAGTATTATTTTTATAATTTTTTTTATTTTATAAATAAAGTTTTAATCAATTGAATGCATCCCTGAAAGTATTAATTTCTTTAATAAACAAACATTTGGATTGTAGTGTGTGTGTTACCTGTTTTTATTTTTTATTTATTAATTTTTTATTTTTTAAAATATGAAATATGTTTACTTTGTTTCTCCAGACTGTGTTGGTGGGCACCTACCTCATCGCTCATGGGTTTTTCAGCGTTTACGCCATGTGTGTGGACACGCTCTTCCTCTGCTTCTGTGAGTACTTGCCATTAATAAGAGTTTTCACCTCAGAATCCAGTAGTACAAATATAAATATCAAGCCATCGAGGTCCACTCTGGAATGTAGATCTTCTATCCTAAAAGAGTCATTTTTGATCCTTTTAAAAATGATTATAGTGCTGTATTTAGGGAAATATTTAATCTATGGACGAAGCCTCAGGCCACTAATGACTCTTCATTGCGCATGGCAGTGCATGAAGCTCGGTTTGCTCGTAATAAACCTCTCATGGCATGCTAGACTGAAAATGTACTCTGCGTTTCAGTTATATAATCTGGTATGAGGTGTTTCTGATCTGTCTATGGTGCTTTTCTGCCCTTCATCTCATAATAACCTGATTCTTTCTCTTTCTCTTTTTTATGGCTGTTCCCTACATTTTTCTCCTCATTCTTTTTTGGTTTTTCCATTCTTTATATTCATCATCTTTTCCTCACAATCAAAACATCACATATTAATCATCATTACACTGCACAATTCTTTGCTTATACCTTCTGACAACCTCAAACACTCACTACTAAACCCACTAACACCACACAAAGGTGATGACCTTGAGCGTAATGACGGCTCCACAGAGCGTCCGTATTACATGACCGCAGAGCTGCGCTACATTCTGATGAAGGACACGGACGCGGCTCAGACCCCTGCTTCACGCGATGAGACGATCCAGCTGAAGGATCTCAACGAAAACAATTGAACTGTTGAAACTTATATTCACTTATAACTGCAGTTAAATAATCATGTTTAGTCGACTGATAATGAATAATGTATGTTAAAGGTTAGTTCACCCAAAAATGAAAATAATGTAATTTATTACTCACCCTCATGTCGTTCCACTCCCGTAAGACCTTCGTTCGTCTTCAGAACACAAATTAAGATATTTTTGATTAAATCCAAGAGGTTTTTTATCTCCCATAGAAGCAACAAAATGTCCACTTTCAAGGCCCAGAGGTACTAAAGACATCATTAAAATAGTCAATGTGACTGCAGTGGTTCAACCTTAATGTTATGAAGTGACAAGAATGCTTTTTGTGCACACAAACAAAACAAAAATAATAACTTTATTCAACAATTTCTTCTCTACACTGTCATTCTCCTACGCAGTAGACGCACTGCAGCGCTTCCGTGTTTACGTCCGAATGCCGACTCATTATTGGCCAACGCTGTTCATGTGACGCATGAGCCGGCCAATAATGAGTTCTGCACATGGAACATGGAAGCTCTGTAATGTGTCTTCAACATAAACTACGTAGTAGAATGACAGGGTAGAGAGGAAATTGTTGAATAAAGTCGTTACTTTGTTTTGTTTTTGCACACAAAAAGTATTCTCGTCGCTTCATAACATTAAGATTGAACCGCTGTATTCACGTGGACTATTTTAACAATGTCTTTACTACTTTTCTGGACCTTGAATGTGGTAATTTTGTTGCTTTCTATTGGAGATTAAAAAAAAAAAAAAAAAAACTTGGATTTCATCAAAAATATCTAAATATGGGTGAACTAACCTTTAAGGTAAAATGATCTTGACAACCTTTGCCGAGAATAATTTTTTTGAAGTCAACATGAAACTCATTTACTTCGATCATATGATTTTTTTCTTAAAATGAAACGGGACATTAAAGGGGTCATATATGATGCTTTTTTAAAAGTTCATTATTTTGTTTATTGGCTGTAATAGAATAGGTTAACATGCTTTAATGTTGAAAAAACATTATTTTTCATATACTGTAAATTATTGCAGCTCCTCTATTCCCAGTCTGTCAGAAATGCACTGAAATCTACAATCCCCTCCTTCTGAAGAGCTCAGAGTGCTCTGACCCGGTGCATTGTGATTGGCCAAATACCTCAAGGGTGTGTTGAAAATGTAACGCCCCTTACCATAATCACGAGCTTCAGATTCTATTTAAGCAATTGTAAACTCACAGTTAGTAATGTTGTTGATTTCACCATATCAGTTTGAGCCCAAGCCAATCGGAAGCAACTTTGCAAGCACGACTTGAGCAGAACGTTTCACAGTGGTAAATAGTCTTTGCATATAGCCAGAGTTGTACTCTCCCAGGTTCAGCTGTAAAATGCGCTGTGCTCAAACAAACATTTGAGTTGTACTGCTCAGGAAAATCTTTATAAATAAGTTGTAACCTCTGATTCCTAATTTCATCCATTTTCAGAAGGCCAAATAAAATGCCTTTGGGTGGCATTATGCTCATATTTAACATTGTGACATAGACGATTGAGGAAGTTATATCTGAACTTCGAAGCATTTTAGGCAGGTCTGGGTCAATGTTCTTTGTTAGGATAAATCCCTTTGTGGAAAACTATGAGCTTTGTAACTTTGCAAATGCACGCACAAACAGATACATTACACACTAAAGGAAAAGGAAAACATTACAAGGCATCATATGACCCCTTTTAAATAATACAAATGGTAACACTTTACAATAAGGTTTTATTTGTTTACATTAGTTAACTGCATTATTTAACAAACCTGAACCTGAACCTGAACCTCAATAGACCTGAACTAACATGATCTGACAATGAACAGTTGCATTTTTATTAACTTTAACAAAGATTAATAAATACTGCAACAAATGTATTGCTTATTGTTAGTTAATGTTAGCTGACACATTAACTGGCATAACTAATCAGACATAATTGCAAAGTGTTTACCATAAAAACAATAGTGGAACTTGGATGATGAAAAGTGTCTCTTTATGACGGGTGGGTGAAAAAATAAAAGGGCTTGATGATGTCAGCTGAAAAAAACAACAACAACATTTTAATAAACATATGAAGACAACCATGAATTGTGCACAATAGGAACCTGTAAATAAGGTTAATGTTTGATTTCATGTTGACTTTAAAGTGGCCTTTTGCTTTGTGTCTGTTTATTCAATCAAAAATCAATTCATAGTTGTAATATTTTTCGTAGCAGAAGATTATTGGAGTATGCTTTCTGAGAAAATACCATGTTGGTCTTTCTACTTCAAAATTAAATGTGTTATTTGTGGTTTTCATAATTATTCGTGAAAATTGTTTCTACACTGATTTTTTTTTTAAGTCAGAAATTACTAGTAAATTTCACAAATAATTACAACGGCGAGTAACACATGGAAGTAAGCATGAGAGTTTGAAGTAGAAAGACCAAAACAGTATTTTCTTGTAATGTCTATTCAAATAATCTTTATTTACAACTTGGAAAAATACTTTTTTTTTAATTTTTTTTACAGTGTACATCAAAGTTTGTGATTCAGTGTTTTTAGTTGTCTATGCTGTCAGATGAACGATGCATTTAGTTCTTTTTAAATGTACTGTTTTTTGCTGCTTTATTCTATGATAGACTGAACATCTAAGGTTACTCTTAGACAGCGGATGATATTTCTGCCTTTCCTGTAGATTGTAAGCCATATATATTTAATGCACTTTAAGGTTGTCGATTGTTTTTTGGTAGCAATTTGCAACCCATTTTGGGAAACCAAAATACCTTGTTGCCTTCTTGAGGTGCCTTTAACTTTGTCTGCTGTCTTTTCCACTGTCTTTTGGATGCTTTGCTACTTAATGTCTAAAAAATGTTCTCTCTCTCTCTCTTTAATAAATCCTATGCAAGAAGGTACATTTGTTATTTAGATCTGTTTATATTGTGTGTCAGGTGTTTGTCACTTTCCTTTCCTCCTAGCTAAAGGTAAGCAATGTCTTGTTTATTCCTCAACTCTTTTCTCACATTCTCCATTTATCACAGTGGAGGACCTGGAGAGGAATGACGGCACTCCAGAACGACCCTATCTGATGTCTGATAACCTTCTCAATGTTTTGAAGAAGAAGAACCAGGCCAACTAGTCCACACAGATGGTCAGGGTTATACGTACAGTACGTGCATGTTTTCTGTGTGGCCTTGAAAAACTGGAGTTGCCCGAAATCGTTTCATTGCCGTATTCACTGTGCCTTAGAGAACCAGAGACGATAATATTAATTATGAAACGCTTCAAATGTGATTGACCTCTGTATCTCAGCCATACATTAAGATATATAATGCAGGAACACCAAAAACTTCACTTTAGAATAAGGTAAGATTACATCTCTGCCTTTTTTCAGACACTTTCTGAAGTAGATTTGTTTAAATGTCTAAAATTTTTGCAATAACTGCCAAGCATTTTAATGCCCACTTTGAAGAGTACCAGAAATGTCAGGAAGTGTTTCGTCCTAAATGTTCTGATTTGCATTTTGATATTTAGTTACCTTTTTCATAGTTTTATATTTGTTACTTTTTTATATAAAAACACAATTCAGTATTCACTGAATTGTGTTGGACAGGATTGTAGAAGAATATGCATGAATCAATCATAAAACAATGTTTATAATATTTCAGATGCATATTCACTTTAATGTTAGGTCATCTGTTCTTGTTCCTAACAGGTGAATCTGTGGCCTTGTGTACATTTATAATAAGAAGTGGCTGTACTTAGTTCAAACAGTTAAAGACTTCGACACTAACTGTGTTCATGACTTTATTCAGTGTTTTAAGAGTTTTGTTACATGTTGTTATGCCTCAATACATGGTAAATAAAGAATTTGTAAAACCTGTTTATGAGACCTTATTGATCAGTTATTGATACGTTTTGTTCTATCTTAAACATGAAAAAAATGTGAATTAAGTGTCATATCAAATGCCTATTTTAGCAAGTAGCTAAATGACCCACTAGGTGGCGCTGTTGTCAAAATATATAGAAGTCGCTATGTTTTGCAGGAGCTGTGAACTGGAGCAAATCTGACTTTTCTCACTTAAATTAACAAATGTATTTGTGTTAGAGAATTATTAAGAAAAAATAATTTGTTTACAGGGCTAAAATATTGAAAAATTTCATTATTAAATTGTGATTTTTTTTTTTTTTTTTTTTTTTTTTTTAAAGAAGTCTCTTATGCTCACCAAGGTTGCATTTAGTTGATCAAAAATACAGTAGAACAGTAACATAGGGTGAACTGAGGTAAATTACCCACATTCACCCTATTTTAAAGTCACCATGAAATCAAAATATACTTAGTTTTTTGTGGAAAATTGCAATAGGCCGAAAAAAAAAAAAATAGCCCGATTTATTATTAATTATTTCATCATTATTTTTTAATTCATGTGCCTTCGTAATCTTTAATCAAAATAACTTCCCCTCCTTCTTGCAGCTCTTCTCTGATGATGTGTTTACTGGCACGAGGGCGGGGCAACCTGTCACTCACATGAGATCCACCAATAGCAAACCACAACCATCCAATCAATTCCTGATGAACAAAATCAAGCCCCGCCCTACATTTATTCTTGTTTGAGAAGCCGTTTTACTCACTGGTGCGTTCAACTATGGGAAGTTCATTTTTACGAGTAGGAAAGTCGTGTTTACGACATCAGTTGTGTTCAAGTTACTTTCATCGAAGCAAGTTGGCGATGTAGGCTACCTTCTCTTAGCCAACACAAAAATACAGCAAGGTTTTTAAACTCTACTTTTAGAAAATTAAGAACAAAGAATGTTACACAATTACAATGCTGTTTTGTGCAGGCAATTAGCATATTTTGTTGTAAATAAAAAAGCCTGACAATGGCACTGCTAAATAGCCTACATAATGAGAAACATGGCGGAAAACTACATAGACACAGCCCCAACTCTGAACTCGAGACTTAAAGGCACACTATGTAAGTTTCGCCACTAGAGGTCGCTTATTCAAAACAAAGGCGTAGCTTGATGATTTCACAGAATCATGGGAAGTGTTGGCTTCACTTCTATAGCCAATGGAAAAGAATCCGACAGGACTCGGGAAGAAATCATATTCATGGATGAGCTAATGTATTACAGATTTATTAGCATTCCTGTAGTATGAAGCAGGGTGTGGCTGAAAGCTTTTGGAGCTTTTATTATGCCTCAGACGACCACTTCCGCTTCTTCCAGTCAAGCGTACGTGGGGTGAAGCAGCGCTGTTTTATCAGATACATTTGTGTGTTGAAAGATGTTATAGCCTAATGCTACTCTGTATGTTCGCTTGGTGGCTACTATGAGACACTTGTTGCACACTGCAGTAAGCTAGATCAATATTAGGCATGGTACTCACAGAAAACGAGATTTAAACAATAAGACTTGCTGTGTTGAGCTGTATAACAATGATTCGTTTTCTGTCGATGAATGTATCCAAACATTTGCTCACCTGTCTAATAAAGTGTAATATATTAAAGCGTCTTTGGTGTTTCCATGGTTTCTACAAAATAAAACCGGAAACCGAAGGTAACGCGGGTATGATGTCATTGATAGGCGATGCACAGACATGGTTAAAATTGCTTATTTCTCTGGATTTAAACATTCTTGGAAACATTTAGGATAATGGGGAGTACACAAACAAAATATATAACGCTGTTCTAGTGGTTTTTGGATATTTTAATCCATAAATCTTACATATTGTGCCTTTAAAGAAAATGCGAGCTAGTAGATTTGCAAATTTGTGGTGGCGTACATGTGCCTTCAGCTCGACGTGACTTGAACGCGCAGTACATCAAGATATGGAAAGACTATCGTGACCTCCGATTCATTACGATTTTAAAGTTTGAACGATCTCTTGAACTCTTATGGAATTGTTACAATTATGTTTTAGGCCTATATATCTAACCAGTAACCAGAAAATGAAAACGGTTTTTAATATTCTACCATTCTAAGAGTCATATCGAGTATTGAAAAATTTAAACACTACAAAATCACAGTCCCATAAGGAAGTTCTGTTGCGCTACAAATAACCAGGTGTTAAAAAAAATCATCCTAGGTTACAATGTTTTCAAAGTGACTGATTTCCCTCAACAATACAGAAGCGCAGCTCCCATAGTGACGTGTGAATGCTTCTCCATGATACCCACATCTCCAGGGCCTGGTTTCTTCCTGTTACAGTGAAACCCGGTTTTATATAGCTCACACACTTTTAAAGTTCAATCCACAGTTCAGATTTCAAGTTATTGTTTATTAACACAGAATATAGGTGTTATGTGTGCACAGCGAGAATGACATCATATTAGGATAGGTTTTGTGGCCATAGACTCGGTATGTCCTACTTACTATTCTCAACTAATTTAGCTTCATACCTCTGAGATACAAAATAATTTGAGTTTGGAGAGTGACACCTGCTTTTATGATAATGGAGCACATCTCTACCATAGTGTAAAATATTATTACAAGCAGCCGTTAGATCAGATGCTCGACAGTGACGACAGTAACCACGTCACACAAATCCCACGGGACGCACGCACTGTGCTCGTGGCCACCAACCAGAAAAGCCCTTCCCTCGGGCGGTTCATTCTGATCTCGAGCCCTGGATAGAAGTATAATTCAAATATAAGACTGACTGCCAGAGCCTTCATAATGTGGTTGGCGCCTATACAAATCAATGCAACAGTTAAATTAGTTTTATCTTCACTTAAGTAGCTACGTCTATATTTATTGATATGTAGGTCTATAAGTACAAAAAAGGCAATTATTGAAAATATAGATCTTTATTTATAACACATGAATGAATTAATGAATGAATGGTCTAGTTATTGATTATTGATCGTTTTCCTGAGGAGGTAGCCATAGTAACAGTTCGCTGATTTATTTATTTATTTGGCGTTTCACGTTTATTTCAGTATCAGACTCAAGTCTGACAAAATGTATACATTTATAGATGTACATACAAATATAACGTTCGTGTTTTCTTTAAAAATATATTTAAGGTAGTTTGCGGTGAGCTATAACAGAGCCATGGGGCGCGCGACAGGAAGATATTGCGCCTCGAAACTTTCAGTCAGAAATTCCTGCGACTCGACTTCGAATTATTTCGATTTAAAGACAGTCAATTGCTTTCAGTCTTGACTATAGTGGCAACGTTCTCTTACAGTGGAGACTTCCTTCTTTAACACCTCCCACTTGATGATGCCCTTATGAGCGCAGGTGAAACGACACATTAGTGCGATCTGTCTGGCTCAAAGGAAGGATGTTTTACTATGATGTGTATTTTAGATAGACGTTTCTAAGGTTAGAGGGAATATAAGATAATAATCGTTATTTTTATATATATTTATACATCTGTGATAATCGCTTATTATTAAAAAAGGCTTTATATGCAGCTGTATTATGCTATAAATAACGTTTTATACAACTCTCGAGATATTTATTTCCTAGCGAATGCTTCTGTTCTCTATAGTGCAATTTTATTTATTTATTTATTTTTACTTTTATGGTTATTTCATGAGGATGGAAAGGATTATATCGTAAAAGCATCCTCGAAGAAATGGGAAAATGGGAGCTGACAATGGTAAGACGATGAATGATTTATTTCTGATGTCTGTGGTTAATGAAAAGTACTTTACACTCGCACATAATGTAACTGTGTTATGAATCGAGTTGTGTGTGTTGAATGCAGTGTGTTGCTGTGCCCTGAATGCTCTTTAAATAGAGTAACAGATCGTGTTCAGAAAATGTGCTGTCCCAGCACCTGACAGATATACATCAGTGCTGACAGACAAGGCCGTTCAATGTGGGTCAGAGAGAGGGGCTCTATGTTACTGTGTTAAAATAAATGGTCATGAATCACAGAAATACAATAGGAGAGACCGGGGCAAGTTGTCACAGGGGCTGTATGTCAGTTTGAATCAAATGTCCAATTACTGTACACACGTGTTTTTTCTAGGATTCGGTTTGAAATATGGAGTTCAAAACTGCATCATTTTTGTGACTATATTTTTGTTACCCTGTAAAACCGAGTAGCCTATTTTGCAATTGATTTATTACAATATCTGTCTGACAAAACATCAGCATCTTTTCTTACTTAGATCGATTTATCTACCTATCTATGCATAAATGTGTAATATATATATAGATAACAAATAATATGTCTACAGAAATATACAGTATCCAAAAATAGGATTTAATACAAATAGTACCATGCTTAAAAATATAATTAAGTCATGAAAACTTTTTTTTTTCATTACTTTGACTCATCAAAATAATTTAACCAACTTTATTTTTGAAGTTATTTGAGATTCAGCTTGTTTTTTTTAGGCCAGTTTAATATAAAAGTCGAAATTAATTGTACAGCAAAACTGATTATACTTTAAAATTTAATTAATTATTTTATTATTTTTACTGTAGAGTATAAAATTACTTAAGACACATTGCTAAAAGAACCTGTTTTCCATTTTATTTCTATCGCATAAATTATGCTGTATAATTAGGTTATGATGTGCCGTCGGTTCTGAACTAACTAACCAACAACAGCCACCAGTTTGTGCCCAGCATTGTGTGTCATGTGCCTTTATTTTGTCTGCTGTGAGATTTGAGCTGGTGAATGTTGGCAACAGACATTAAGCCAGAGTAAATGACCTAGTCAGCAGCAGTTCCAGTACAGCTTTTGTTAAATAGCTGGAAAAAAAATGGTTATGTGCCAGTGCTGTGCTTTACTGACGACGCTGGAGTGTTTGTTGGGCGTCATATGAAAAAATAGTGATTTATGTCCAGAAAGTAGATGTTATTACTTTCCTTGTCCTTGAATAATAGCCAATTTCTCTTGTGTTTCCTGCTATCAGATGGCAAACGCCCATGACCTGGTGTGATCGAGTAAAAAAATGTCATGAATGTGTTTACAGTAACTATTAGCGTGCAGTTTAGATGAGATATAGAGCTGAAAGAGCAACCAGAACGGGACTGAAATATGTTTTAAAAAATGGTTTAAAAAGGTTTAAAAATGCAAAGAGGTACTGATTTTGAGAAGCAGAATCATTGTACATGTCATATTATGCAGCTTTAATGACATGTTTTGTATATAATAATGATATGTTTTGTGTCCCAGGCTGAAAATACAAAGTCCCAGGTGCATGTCCTTTGAACTGAAGCGCTCTGCCTCTTGAGCTGCGGACACAGGTTCTCATTAGCTGTAGTCTACAGCTAATGAGAACCTGTGTAGTGTTTGTTCACTGGAATAAATCAAAAGACAATTTATTTAGCTTATTCAGGATAGACTCATGTTATATTCAGAGATGAAGATTAAAAAGCCCCTTCTTTAATACAAGAGTTTAAACTTTCCTGGCCATCCAGGACACCCTAACAACCATCTTAGCATCCACCTAGAACACCATAGCAACACCCTGGCAACCGACAACACAACAGCATCATGCTGGTGCATTTTCATACACTCTTCACATAGTAACCACCTAGGAGCTTCCCAGCAACTGCATAGCAACACCCTGGCAACCCACAACACAATAGTATCATACTTGTGCATTTTCATACACTCTTAACATAGCAACCACTCAGAAACGCACTGGAAACTGCATAGCAACACCCTGCCAACCCACAACACAATAGCATCATGCTGGTGCATTTTCATACACTCTTCACATAGTAACCACCTAGGAGCTTCCCAGCAACTGCATAGCAACACCCTGGCAACCCACAACACAATAACATCATGCTTGTGCATTTTCATACACTCTTAACATAGCAACCACTCAGAAACGCACTAGAAACTGCATAGCAACACCCTGGCAACCCACAACACAATAGTATCATACTTGTGCATTTTCATACACTCTTCACAAAGCAACCACCCAGGAACACCCTAGCAACTGCATAGCAACACCCTGGCAACCCACAACACAAAAGCATCATGCTGGTGGATTTTCATACACTCTTCACATAGTAACCACCTAGGAGCTTCCCAGCAACTGCATAGCAACACCCTGGCAACCCACAACACAATAGCATCATGCTTGTGCATTTTCATACTCTCTTAACATAGCAACCACTCAGAAACGCACTAGAAACTGCATAGCAACACCCTGGCAACCCACAACACAACAGTATCATACTTGTGCATTTTCATGCACTCTTCACAAAGCAACCACCCAGGAACACCCTAGCAACTGCATAGCAACACCCTGGCAACCCACAACACAATAGTATCATACTTGTGCATTTTCATACACTCTTAACATAGCAACCACTCAGAAACGCACTAGAAACTGCATAGCAACACCCTGCCAACCCACAACACAATAGCATCATGCTGGTGCATTTTCATACACTCTTCACATAGTAACCACCTAGGAGCTTCCCAGCAACTGCATAGCAACACCCTGGCAACCCACAACACAATAGCATCATGCTCGTGCATTTTCATACTCTCTTAACATAGCAACCACTCAGAAACGCACTAGAAACTGCATTGCAACACCCTGGCAACCCACAACACAATAGTATCATACTTGTGCATTTTCATACACTCTTCACAAAGCAACCACCCAGGAACACCCTAGCAACTGCATAGCAACACCCTGGCAACCCACAACACAAAAGCATCATGCTTGTGCATTTTCATACACTCTTCACATAGCAACCACTCAGAAATGCACTAGAAACTGCATAGCAACACCCTGGCAACCCACAATACAATAGCATGATTTTTGAGCATTTTCATACTCTCTTCACATACCAACCACCCAGGAACACCCTAGCAACTGCATAGCAACACCCTGGCAACCCTCAACACAATATCATCATGCTGTGCATTTTCATACACTCTTCACATAGCAACCACCCAGGAACACCCTAGCAACTACATAGCAACACCCTGCCAACCCACAACACAATAGCATTATGCTGTGCATTTTCATACACACTTCACATAGCAACCACCCAGAAACGCACTAGAAACTGCAAAGCAACACTCTGGCAACCGACAAAATTATAATATCATGCTGGTGCTTTTCATACACTCTTCACATAGCAGCTTTATATTTGAACAGTAGTCTCTTGTTTTGCTTGCTTGTGTTTTCACATCTTCAGCTCTCCTGTTGTTTATGCTTTTAACTCGTCAATAATGGGCTGTAATTGATAGTCTTTCGTGTCATACCCACTTCTAATAGTAGTTTACAGTCAACACACAACCTATACTCAGCAAGAGAAGTAATCCTGACTGAAAATCTCTCAGGTGTGCTGGTGTGGACTTGCCCTTATGTTATAGTGACATCAGCTGCTAGTCAGCCAAATAAAGCTTGTAATAATGACTCTTTGTCCTCATGTCTGTGGTTTGCAAATCCATGCTGCTTTTAGCTGACAGGTCTGTCACCAGTGTTGTTTTACAAACAGTGCATTATGGGTAGGGTTTTTGGTGAAAAGGGTGCATGCTCCTGTGTTTATCTGTGCAAGTACTCGGTGAATCAAAACTGAATTTTCACTTTTTGTGTGAACTGTTCCATTAAATATATATATATATATATATATATATATATATATATATATATATATATACACAAGGATTATTAGTAATGTTTTTTGTATCATTGGCAAAGGAGCCTGTTCAGGAGTGGGGCGAGGAGCATGAAGACGGGGCGGTGTTTGGGATCACCCTGCGCAGAGAGCCGGTCCAGCAGTCATCTGAGCCCACAGAGGCTTTCGTTCAGTACCGCACATGTAAAGTGCGCAGGTTAAAAGCGGCCACGCTGGACAGGCTGGTCTCTCACCTTCTGGACCCCTGCTGTCAGGAGCAAGACTACGGCAGGATACTGCTGTCAACGTATCGCACCTTTACCAGCTCCAACAAACTCATCGAGATGCTCTTCCCAAGGTGTGTGTTTAGATGTGCATATGGAAATAACCTGCTGTATTTGGCTATCTGTGGTTTATGGGTATTGAATTCCTATATGTCATTAATTCATAAAGTACGTCATCACTGATCACTTCCTTGAACCCATGTACTACTTCTGTTCTCTAAGGGTTTATGGGTTAACATTTTAAGTTCCCTGCATACATCAATTAGGCACTTTTTATGATATATTTCTTACTTTTAAATTTAACACATCTGTTTAGACAGGCCTTTTTTTGTCTCTTGGTTACTTTTAACTCTTTCCCTGCCAGCATTATTTTAAAAAGTTGCCAGCAACCGCCAGCATTTTTGATAATTTTCACAAAACATTCATGGCTCCCAAAATATTTTGTTGCATGAATATCTGAACATGCGATAGATCAAAAGTAAGCCTCTGCTTTTAAACAAACAAAAAAGTGTTTTATTCTAGCTTCATGCATTCTTTTTCATCAACACTTGAATGTGTGTAAGTTTCACCCCCCACCACCACCCCCCCTCAAAAAAAAAGACTACAGTGTGCATAAGAAATGCTTTTATCACTTGTTTCTGCTCATTTTTTACCTGTGTTTTGATCTGGAGATTCTGTACTCTTTCAGAACATGCATAATAGGGCCACCTACCATGTAACAGTGAAAACACGGAAAGCCGGAAAATTCTGTTAATGATGGGGAAGTGTTGTGTCATAAATAAGAGAAAATTCTGTCAATGGTGGGGAAGTGTTGTGTCATAAATGACGGAAAATTCCATTAATGGTGGGGAAGCGTTGTCTCATAAATGAAGGAAAATTCATTAATGGTGGGGAAGCGTTGTCTCATAAATGATGGAAAATTACTTGTCTCATAAAAGGTGGGGAAAGATTTAAAGTTTGAAAGACTCCTGACCAATGCAATGTCCATATAAACCCCAAGTTTATTTTATAATTGAAACCACCCAGAATTCCCTAACAACGAAATAGCAACCACCTAGCAACATTTTAACAACCACCCAGAACAACATAGCAAATGCCTAGCAATTTCCCTAGCAACCACATAGCAATCCAGCTGTCTGAGAGAAATAAAACCTTTTGAGTGTTTAAAACTTTAAACTGCTTCAAGCTTTTGAAACTTCCAAACTTTTGGAAAAATTCCATAGAGGCAAGGAAAAAACTAAATTCAATATAAAGATCTCTGAAAATAAGTCTTAATCTTATGCAATTTTGCTTCTCTAGTAAATTCATCTTGTTTTAAGGATATTTAGATAATTTTACTGTAAAACCAAAAAAATACTAATGCATATTACTAATATGCATTACTAATACTAATGCTATTGCATCAGTCATTTCTGAATGTGTAAAATGAAAAGGTGTCTTTATAGCTACTGTCTGTTTCTGTTCACTGTTTTGTAAATAAGGTTTCATGACAAGACATCTTAAAGCACTACAGTATTGTTAATGTTTATATATAAATAATTTTTGTAAAGAATTTTTGTAAAGAAGTATACCTTTTCATCTTTTGTAACAGGGAGAACTTTGCCTCTGCACTTGACAGCACCAGTTATCCTAACAGGTAAAAATATACGCTGACAATGAGATATTTGACACACTTTTTTATGTACAGTAGACCTTGATTAAATTATCAAAACATCTTTCTGGTCCAGGCTATCTGTTTATCCAACAAATAGCAGATGGAGGAAGCATATTATTTTTTTAAATTATGTTTTGTGGAGAAACTACATGCTGTATCTTTAAGTCAAGTAAAGTCACCTTTATTTATATAGTGCTTATACAGATTGTTCCAAAGCAGCTTTACAGTGATAAACAGAAAAATAATGATCTACAAACAGGATTGCATTCTGCTCTAAAACAGTTTTAAAATACAACAGTGTCATTATTCAGATGAAGTCAGTTCAGTGTTGATTTAGTTCAACTTTAAACTGTTCATTTCACAGGGTTTCTGTTATACAATTTAGAAAATACAGCTTCAATATTTGATTTGTTTTCCCCTCTTTCCTAATTCCCTCATAGCTCTTTGTGGACTTTGCTTCAGATGTGGTTGGATGAGTACAGCGATGATTTCAGGGAGCCTCCCATGCACTCTTCCCTGCGTCTCATGTGTTTACAGCTGAGAGGACACCCTTCTCTCTTCCCCCTGGCTAAACACTATGAAGATCTCCTGAAGAAATTCCAGACTGAAGGTCACTGTCGGATTGTATATATTTTGTTTGTTGTGCACGTCATTTTAAGCTTTTATTTATTGTTACAGGCTGGAAAATGTGTATAGATCAACATTTAGCCTCTTGAATAAGTGTAGCCAATTTCAATTTAATCACCTCTGTCTTTTGCACATCCAGATGTTGTGGCAGGTTGCCCAGTTGATCATATGGAAGAACCAGCCTTGAATAAGGAGGCAAAAGACTTTGAGTCAGAAAACCTTGCAGATTTCATGGATTTCTCCATCACCGATGTTGCAGAACAGCTCACTCGTATGGATACTGTGAGTGCCAGAGTTTCATTGCTTACTTCCTTATGGTCATGCAAATGGTCATCTTGTAATGTTGGTGTTCGTGTTGTTGTAGGACTTGTTCATGAAGGTGGTCCCTTTTCAATGTCTGGGCTGTGTGTGGTCTCAACGAGACAAGAAAGAGAACCTCTCACCCACTATTTGGGCCACCATCTCCCAGTTCAATGCAGTCACCAACTGGGTCATCACTTCTCTGCTTCGTCCCTCGTCTACTGCTTCATCCTCCCCAACCACACAAAGAGCCAGAGTCATAGAAAAATGGGTGCGGGTTGCACAGGTAAGCCCTTTTTATAGGTGGATGGAGGCTTAGATGCTCTTCTGTGTTTCAAAGTCATTTCCATGCTATTTAAAGTGCCCATATTATGAGTAAACCAATCACAACAAACTGAGCCATCTGACCAATCAGAGCAGAGGAGACTCTCGGAAATGAGGGGTTTAGAAAGACTGAATCGAACCTTTTTAGACACTGTAAGAAAAGAGGTGATGCTGCAATGTATATTATGAGAGAATTAAAGTGTTTTTTTTATTATATTGGATGCATGTAAACCTATTGTAGGAGACCTCCAAAACAAAAGGGAACCTTTAAAATAGCATAATAGGCACTCTTTAAGACACCTTCAAGGATCATATAAAAAAAAAAGTGTTAAAGAAGGACTTCAGACTTTTTTCTTTTCATACAGGGGTGCAGAGAGCTGAAGAACTTCTCTTCTCTTAAGGCCATTTTATCTGCCCTACAGTCTAACCCCATCTTCAGACTAAGGAAGACCTGGGCAGCTGTGAGCAGGTACAGATACACCCCACACATTATAGGCTTTTATGGTCACTATAGTCTCATATAGCTGGTTTTGATGTCTATTTAGTTTCTACCAACATGTACTAAGTAGAAAACCCCGAGCCATTGGTGGAAAGCATTATGGTTAAGCCTTTTATTTTTGTAAATCTGTGATTCTGTATTTCCAGAGAGGCCGTGTCTGTCTTTGAGAACCTGTGCAAAACGTTCCCAGATGAGAACTGTGTTCTGACTAGCCGAGAAATCTTTGTTGATGTAAGCCATGAATGTATATTAGTATTATTTATGGGCGATCATATTTATTTTACTATTATAGTATCGTATTTTGAATTAATATGTTGATTTTTTATTAATATTTGAAATGAGCTTTAATTTCTATATTTCCAGTTTTCATTTTAGTTTAAGTTTTAGCAATTTTGTCATGTGGTTTTGTCATTATATATTTTTTAAATTCATGTCATTGTATATTTGTTATTATATATTTTATATATTTTTCAACAATAACAACACTGGGAAATCTGGAAATTCTATTGAAAAGACTGATAGTGTTGATGTTTTTTTTTTAAAATCATTTAATCACAATAATTCAGTATGCTTTGAATCGACCTTGAGTTTTATTCAGGTTTTTGAAGTCACTCCTAGCAACATGTGAATTTAATTTAGTGTTCTTTGTAATTTCAAGTGGAACACATTTGATCTCATATTTGGAGCTCTTTTCTCCCTTAATCCACTTATGATATTATAAACTGAGACACAGGTGCTGTTTGCCTAAACTGACTTCTCTGTTCGAACAGAGAGTGCTGGGATTGTTAGAGCAATGATCTGATCTCAGAGTTCACATGAAAGCACTATTATTATTTCATTACTGTTACCAGAGGAAATACCAGAGGCTCAACATTATAAATGCCTTTTATTAGTTTATTGCATCTTTGCTGAATAAAAGTATTCATTTATTTAAAATAAATAAATAAATAAATAAAATCTTACTGGCCCCAAAATTTAAAATTGTGGTACAATCAAATTATAAATTGGCTATTTTACCCAGTATTTGTATGTGCTATGGACTTTCATGATTATTAGAGTGTCACATGTTAGCTTGACTACATGTTGTTTCTCATATATTGTAGGATGGAAGTCAAGATGACACGGATAACAATACCATAAATACATCCAAGAGATGTCCTCAAACAAGACAGATGGTAAAGATGACAGATGGCACAATTTTTTATATTTTATAATCAATGTTTTACAGTGATGCTGTGATGCAGATGATTAATAGCAGAGTGATTTCTTCCAGAGCTCAGCTAGAGGAACAGTTCCATACCTGGGCACATACCTTACAGTACTGACCATGCTGGACACTGCCCTACCAGACACCGTGGAGGTGAGGACAAAATCATGTTTCTTTAGGAATGGCGGAGGGCTTGCCTTTATTAGTGGTGCTCATACTATTACATTTTCTTCACCTAGCAACACCCCAGCAACCATACCCCAGCAGAGAATGTGCTAAAACGCTCAGAACACCCTAGCAGCCACATAATAGTGCACCAAAGTCACACAGAACACCCTAGCAACTACCTTGCAGCCTCTCCAAAATGTCCTAGTGACCATCCAGAGCACCATAGCAACAACCTAGCAACACCCAGAATGTGCTAGGGTATACACTCAGAATATCATAGTAACCACATAATTGTGTGCTACCTTGCAGCCACTTAGAAATTCCCTAGTGACCATCCAGGACATCCTAGCAACACCATGGCAACAACCTAGCAATGCCCTAGCAACACTCAGAATACCCTTGCAGAGAATGTAATAAAAACACACAGAACTACAACTACATTGCAGCCACTCAGAAATAGCAACACCCTAGAAACTCTAGCCTAGAGTGTTAAAACATTTAGAACACACTAGTTACATAACTATGCGCTAAAATCACATAAAAACACTCTAGCAACGACCTTTCAGCCACTTTGAAATGTTGTAATATCCATCCAGAACACTCTAGCAACACCATAGCAACACCCAGAATACCCTAGCAAAGAATGTGCTAAAAACACTCAGAACATCATAGTAACCACATAATTGTGTGCTAAAAACAAACAGAACACTCTAGCAACTACATTGCAGCCACTCAGAAATGTCCTATTGATTATCCAGAACACCCTAGCAACACCCTAGCAACACTCAGAATACTCTAGCATAGAGTGTTAAAAACACTCAGAACACCCTAGCAGTCACATAACTGTGTGCTAAAATCACACAGAACACTCTAGCAACGACCTTTCAGCCACTTAGAAATGTTGTAATAACCATCCAGAACACTCTAGCAACACCATAGCAACACCCAGAATACCCTAGCAAAGAATGTACTAAAAACACTCAGAACATCATATTAACCACATAATTGTGTGCTAAAATCACATAGAACACCCTAGCAACTACCTTGAAGCCACTCAGTAATGTCATATTGACCATCCTAAACACCCTAGCAACACCATAGCAATAATCTAGCAACACCTAGCAACATTTAGAATACCCTAGCAGAGAATGTGCTTAAAACACTCAAAATATCATAGTAGCCACATAATTAGGCCTATGTGCTAAAATCACCCTAGCAACTACCTTGCAGCCACTTAGAAACATCCTAGTAACACCGTAGCAACATCATAGCAACAACCTAGAATCTCCCAAGCAACAGTCAGAACAACTTAGAATAACAGAGAATGTGCTAAAACCCACTAAGAACATCATAGTATCTGCATTACAGTGTGCACAAAAATCATGCACAACACCCTAGCAATGCTCTAGTGACCAGCCTGAACACCCTAGCAACCACATAGCAAGTACATAACAACCATTTAAAACACCTTAGCAGACACCTAGCAATACCCTGATGTTTGCATAACTCACATTTCCTTTAGGAAATTTAAAGATGTCCTTTTCTTCTTAACAGTTTTGGTTTGACATGCAGAGTTATAGAGCTATAATGTATCAGTTTGATTAATATTTACTGTATTATCAACAGGGTGGTCTCATAAATTTTGAAAAGAGGAGACGGGTAAGTCCTTCTGTTTGTTTATCTTCTTAACTGCCTAATTAAATGTACCCAAAGTTAGCAGTCTTTGCCAAGATCTTGTTGTTATAGATTTGGCACTGGCTTTACAGAGCCCATTCTGAATAGGCATGAAGTCCTCTTTAAAGTGTGGGTTTGACGTTGGCGTCATAGAGATAGACTTCTGTTTAAAGAGCACTCTCTTCTTCTGAAGGCAGGCTGATATTAATCTCATGACTGATTATCTGTGTGGGGTGTGTTATGTAACAGTCATGGTTACAGTCTTTGGCTTTGTTTATTCTATTTCTCTTTAATCTCTTGCTCTGTGTTTTGTTGCATTGCTCTTCATTTCTTGGGAATCACTCCCACTGTTTTACAGGAGTATGAGATTTTAAGGCAGATCCGTCAGCTGCAGGCCTCGTGTTCTCAGTATGTTTTACCCCGTCATCCTCAGATCGCTGCCTGGCTACAGAGTCAGAAACTGCTGTCAGACCAAGAGAGGTGAGACTCCAACACCTGAAGTCTCTGAACTGAGTCATTAAGACTTACAAAAGGGGTAAATGTGTATTTCAAAATAAATACTGTACTTTAGGTCCCTTTTTTAATTTGAGGATATAAAATTTATATTAATCTCAATGTCAATTTATTTGTAAAGCACAACTAAAAACATGTAAATATTAAATATGAAAAAAATAATTTAAAATAAATATAAATACTGTAATTTAATATATTAAATAAAAAAATAAAAAACTAAGACAGAAACTAGAGCTAAGAAACAACACTAATCCTAAATTAAAATAATAATACATTCTTTAAAATTAGGCCTATTAAAACAAAACAAAATAAAATAATAAAATAAAATAAAATAAAATAAAATAAAATAAAATAAAATAAAATAAAATAAAATAAAATAAAATAAAATAAAATAAAATAAAATAAAATAATAAAATAAAATAAATTGTTTTTCAGCCTGAAGACCTTTTTGAAACCTTAAATATAGAACCTGAATTCCAGATAAGCTTGGACGTTTTTTAAATTTGAATAAAATGAAAGATAAAAAACAAAAGACTTTCAAATCACACGAGCCAATATTTTATTCACAATAGAACATAGATATCATAACAAATATTTAAATGGAGAAATTTTACAATTTCATGCACAAAATGAGCTCATTTCAAATAGTTGGGACCGGGGGCATGTTTACCATGGTGTAGCATCTCCTCTTCTTTTCAAAACAGTTTGAAGACGTCTGGGCATTGAGATTATGAGTTTCTGGAGTTTTGGTGTTGAAATTTTGTCCCATTCTTGCCTGATATAGGTCTCCAGCTGCTGAAGAGTTCGGGGTTGTCTTTCACATATTTTTCGCTTAATGTTGCTCTAAAACCTTTATATACCTTTCAGCATTCATAGTGCCTTCCAAAACATGCAAGTTGCCCGTACCGTATGCACTTATGCACCCCCATACCATTAGAGATGCTGGCTTTTGAACTGAACACTGATAACATGCTGGAAGGCCTCCCTCCTCTCTAGCCCGGAGGACACGGCGTCCTTGATTTCCAACAAGAATGTCAAATTTGGACTCGTCTGACCATAGAACACTTTTCCACTTTGAAACAGTCCATTTTAAATGAGCCTTGGCCCACAGGACACGCCGGCACTTCTGGACCATGTTCACATATGGCTTCCTTTTTGCATGATAGAGCTTTAGTTGGCATCTGCAGATGGCACGGCGGATTGTGTTTACCGACAGTGGTTTCTGGAAGTATTCCTGGGCCCATTTAGTAATGTCATTGACACAATCATGCCGATGAGTGATGCAGTGTCGCCTGAGGGCCTGAAACCACGGGCATCCAAATAAAATGTCTTCAGCCTTGTCCCTTACACACAGAGATTTCTCCAGTTTCTCTGAATCTTTTGATGATGTTATGCACTGTAGATGATGAGATTTGCAAAGCCTTTGGAATTTGACCTTGAGGAACATTGTTTTTAAAGTATACCACAATCTGTTCACGCACTCTTTTACAGCTTTACTTCTGAGAGACTCTGCCTCTTTAAGATATCCCTTTTATAGCTAATATAAATGATCAATTAACTTAATTAGTTGCTAGATGTTCTCCCAGCTGGATCTTTTCAAAATTTCTTGCTTTTTCAGTCATTTGTTGCACCCATGCCAACTTTTTTGAGACCTGTAGCAGGCATCAAATTTGAAATGAGCTCATTTTGTGCATAAAATTGTAAAATTTCTCAGTTTAAACATTTGTTATGTTATCTATGTTCTACTGTGAATAAAATATTGGCTTATGGGATTTGAAGTTGGATTTGATGGTATTTTCCTAGGTATGACATCACTTCCTTTTCCGATATCTTAATTATGCTTGTTGTGTCACTGTCTTCAGCTATGAACTTTCCAGACAGCTGGAGACTCCTCATGACACTTCTCCATCCAACAGCGGCTGGAGTCACCGAACTCTCACCAAAAAGCTTTCATCGTGAGTATCAGGCCGGCTTAAACTCCATTTTAACATATGTGGGGGCGCAGATAGGATTTCTTGAGTTTGCTGCAATTGTCCTATCAGCTGCAAGCTTTCATTAGCATAATAGATGGTACACCAGAGATAATGTGACATAACATAGCAAGAATTTATGTTTGCAGGCTCTTGTCAGGAAATGAGGGCTCCAGAAAGAATGCAGATCAGATCAGCGTGTCCTCATCAGGATCCAGCAGCTCTGAAATTGATGAATCAGTGTCTTTTATACCACCGGTACTACACATAGAATTTTATATTTATTATATATGTTTAACTGTGCATCCCTGGCCATTTTTATGTTTCAAGGTCATCAAAACATTATCACTGTTAATCACTCACTGTTCACTTCTAAGGTCTTGACCGTCTTTCACATCATATCCTGCCGACACTAAAACTTTTGTCCTGGTCTTTAATGTGTTTATGTCGCAAACATGACCCAAGCACAACGTTAGAGAAGCTTTCTTTGTGTCAGGAGTCATGCCCTCTGTATCTTTGCACCATAAGTAGGAATAGACAGACGTCAGCATTCAAATGCTTAAAATTCTTGGAAATGTTTTTGTCCTAATCTCTTCTATGACATCATTTGAAATTGCTAAGACCAAAAAATTCAGTTTTGACAAGTGCCACAAAATTGTTGTATGCTCTTTCACAACATTTTTTAATACGTTTGGCTACTTTCATTCAGGCTACATTTTATCAGGAATTAAACCCATGCTCAATTTTCTACATACTGATCTTGTTTCACGTCTCTCATTTGCTTTAGTTCTTCTAACATAATAACATTAAATGTCCATTCATTTGCATAGCTGGTCATTATATTGATGTGATGTTATTTTTCACTCATTATAATGACTGTACAGCTCTCTCCCTTACAAAGTGAAGTCACATGGTATATCGTCAAATCCATTTGTACCAGTTCTGAACTGTTTCACACTTGAAAGAGATTGTTACTGTGTCATATGATGTTGGCTTGTTGAAACTGCCTCTAAAATGTGACTCTCTCCTTTCATCTATAGTCTCTTTCTAGTTGCGGTCAGAACACGTCCGAGGCTTTTCCCTCGTCTTCCTCTCCTGATTCCTCCACCATGTCTAGTTCATCCTCCAGCTCTCAGCAGGACCTCAATCTTAATCCATCCTCCTCCTCCTCATCTTCAGCGTCAGCTGACCCTCACCTGGTCTCCTGTCATAAGCGCTCTGTTTCCATGACCTCCCTGCCCTTCTACAACAGACAGGTGGATGACTCCTGCATCATCAGGGTCAGCATGGAGTTCTGCAACAATGGCAACATGTACAAGAGCATACTGGTAAGTTCTTGCCCAGGGACAGTGTTTTAGGACAGACTATTTGATATCAGCAACTAGAGATATTGTGCAGTTATTTCTGGCATGGGAGGTGGGCGCCTCTTGAGACAAGGGGAGTGAGATTTACTCGCACAACTCATAATAGCTGGTAGGACTGCACGATATATCATTTTAGCATTGATATTGTGATGTGTGCGACCGCGATAGTCACATTGCAGGATGTGCGATATCTAGTATAGGGATCATTAATCCATATGGACCAGACACCACGGTTCAAAAGTATGCGATTTTTGGAAAGTTTGCAAAGTTTGACCATCATACAATTAAAGTTTATCATTTGAACATATTTTAGGTCCTGTCAGTTTAAACATTTAAACCTTTTTAAACCATTTAAGACGCGAAAGAGAACTTAATTCTGAATGTGCGGCTGTTTTCTGTGCGCGCACACACTCAGCCACGCATGTAAACAGCAAATGCCGTTCTCTTCCGCATTTATTTGTGACTGAATGGACACATACATGCAAAAAAAAAAAAAAAAAAAAATGGTCAAAATGCACATAAAACACTGAGTATCATCGTAAACACTGTTGCTTATGGCTTAGGTGGACAAAACATTTGAGAATGAAAACCAGATGTGTAACAGTATTTTGGATCCGCGCATTCGGTCTTAAAGTGACAGCAGCCTAATATTCCTGCTGGTTTCTGTGTCATGAATGTTAATCAAACAAAAGAGAGAAAAAAATAAATTTTGTAGTTTTAACACAGATTAATTATATTTAATTTATATAGGGAAGACTATGCAGTGTTAATTTACATTTGATTATTCAATTTCTGTACCTGAATACTGTTAGACTTACCTGAAAAATATAAAGCACTGTTTTTATTTAATTTATATCTTTGTTCTATTACATTTATCTATGTTTGTAATTTGTTCATTATTTTCTATGCCGATTCTGCAAAATCATCCTAGAATGATTAATTCTTTCCAAATAGAGCTATTGAAGTCATCTTGTGATTTTTTTTTTTTTTTTTTTTTCATATCGCAATATACAGTCAAACCAAAAATTATTCAGACATTTTTTATATTTTTGATATATATTTTACTAGTGGGTGCAGGACACTATATTTCATTTATGTAAGTGAGGATTGCAAAATAAAGTAAACTATGACATATTATACCCAAAAAATTTTCATACAGTGGACTACCAGTAAAACTGATAAAAATTTGGAACCAAAAATTATTCAGACACTTTGACCTGACCATGTTTTGCTTAAGTGTTATCTGACATAATTAAGATTATTTTTTCTGACACAGTTTAACTCATTTTTTTAAAAGTATAGTGAATAAACTGTATTAATGAATGAAATGTTCAAGGTGTGTGAATAAATTTTGGTTTGACTGTATATCGCAGAAAAACTAAATATCACAATGTCAGTTTTTTCCAATATTGTGCAGCCCTACTAGCTGGCCTTTGTTACACTCCCCCTCTAAACCTCACTCCCATCCGGGTCACGGCACCAACGTAACCCCACAGGTACTACTCGCACCGTTCTGAGCGGGATTCGAACTCAAGGTGCACTGCTGACTGATGCTAGAGGTTTTTGCAGGTTCAAATCCCACTCCAAGAACTGGAGAGGTTTTTATATATATATATATATATATATATATATATATATATATATATATATATATATATATAAATGATGCTAGATCTTCTCTCACTTATCATCATTAGAGGGGGTTTAATGCAAGAATTTGTATATAATTTATAAGTTTATAAGTGTATGATACAGTATATATATATATATATAGATTTAAGTTTTTCATCCAGAGCCTATAAAAGATTAATGATATCTTTAAAATTGTGCCTTGCACCACTTAAACAGCAATTTGCTGTTCAGACTATTAAAAATGGAAGTAATCTGTCATAGAGATTACTTGTTATTCTGCATTTATGTGCTACCAAAAAACAATGATGAAATGTTCTAGATACTCATCTTAATTAGTATTAATTATAAAAAGCCTAATGGAATGCATTGAATGTTAATTATATGTGCAGTTTAGCATCTCCTATATTTGCTACTTAATCATCATCATCATAATCAAGTGTATAATCAGCAGGCTGTATGTGTAAAATGTTGTTTGTTAAATATAAATATAATTACTGTTATGAATTCAATAAAGATCTAAAAGTCATCTGTGCAGAAATCCACATCATTCAAAACCTGGAAGATTGCAGTTCTTTTATTTCTCAAAGTGTTCTGTAATTATTTAGCAGAAACTGGAATGAATTCTGTTCTTTCTCACCTGGCTTGTGTGTTTTTTATGATCTCTTGTGCAGTTGACCAGTCAGGATAAGACGGCCCAGGTGATCCAGAGAGCTCTGCAAAAACACAACCTGGAAGATGTTAGTGACCAGGATTTCACCCTTGTACAAGTCCTGGCCCAAGGCAGAGGTACTGAAAACTGGTTTAAATAAATTACGTTTGTCATTATTAAAATAGAGAAACTTTTGAATCCCACTATCTATACCATATGAAAACTATAAATTGAATGGTTTATGAATGTGCAATACTTATCATTTGTATGCATGTTTTTGTTATAGAGTTACATATTCCAGAAAAGGCCAACGTATTTTACGCCATGTCTACATCAGCCAACTATGACTTTGTTCTACGGCGATGCCCAAAAGGCCAACGGAAGCAACTCATACGCTCAGTTTCACTGTCATCAGGACGAGCAACGAAATAACAGAGGTGATTTCTGGAGGATTCATATTTCCTGCGCAATCAGTTGCTGAAAACCGTCAAGACACAAGTCATTCAGACACAAATGGAAATGTGCGAGATTGAAAACAAGTCATTTAAAGTAAATAAAAGACTATTTCTGGTCCACATTTCACCTTGGGAGGTGATGAAAACTCCATGAATCGCCGTTCGCAAGCTATTTTACTTCCATAATGTGATGTATTTCTGGTTGAAACCAGAAGTTTTATCCATTCATTTAATTGGATTGTGAAAGGTTAAAATATGAGGGTTTAGTGACATTATTACATTTTGATGAATTAATAATAATTGAACTAAGAACATTCACTCTCAGTTTTATACGTAACCCCACTGAACCTTTTTTTCTAGGAGTGTATTTATAAATCGTGTCAATTATGTTGACTATGGCTTTGCAATGGAAAGGCAAATATCACAGGTTCAGTTTCATGAACTCATAACCCTGTAATTTGTTTTAAGTGTCAAGAGCCATACCAAATACTGCACATTCTTGAATTCCTCACATTCATTGCAGTGATAATGGGATAAAGCAATGTTTTTCAATGACCTTCAGCTCTCATTCTCTGCCTGTCATGAGACAGTCTAACCTGCTCCACTGTATGATAATGCACTAACTTAGAATTGAAACTCAATCAGACACCTAGAGGCCTGGAATGAGACTTTTATAAAGGTCAGTGTCTACACGGACCGCTTGAGGTTAATACATCATGAGTTCACATGAAGTGTTCCTTCTGATTAAACCATAATGATGCAGGAAGACGAGCCGCTCCGACGGGTGCAGTGGCATTCCTGAGACACGCTTTCATACTTTTGTCCACTTTTGCATGTGATTTCCTTCACACATTGTTTGATGAATCTATTTTCGTATCTATATTTTGATATTTTGACACCATTATGTCTTATATATCCTCTTTTATCTGCACAGAATTCAGTAACTTGACTCTCTACAAGCAGTTTGTACTTTTACAAGCTGTTGCAGAGTAAAATTAACAAGATAAATTATTTTAAGATATTTTAAATATAGATATTTTATTAGCTACTACAATATTTATGTTAGTTTATGTTGTAAATTTTAGATATAATGTAATGTACATTATGACTTGGCAGTTATTTGAATAATTTCAGTGTTTCATTTATTATTTTATTTTATTTTATTTTTTTCCACTCAATGTATTCCGAATCCTGCAACATTTCACTGATGGACTTGAAGCATTTGTGTCTGAAAAACAATGTAAAAACCATGTAAAACACAGAAGTGAAACACAATCTACATGCTGACCTGAGACGAAATATGGTAATGCACAGACTGATGTGGATTTGCTGTTGTGTAAAGAGAGGTATTGTGAAAATGAGCTGGTAGAAAATGCTTACAATGACTGAATATAGGCTACCCTAAAGGTCACTGACACAAGCAAGAAGCATTTTTTTTGTTTTTTGCACATTGACTGGTAGGTGACAGGCACCTAAACAGCCTTACATTGAGCTATAATTTACAAATCTTAAAGCACCTGTTCAGTTTTGCATCCAGTTTTACATTTTGAAGACCTGACCATATGGCATGGGGATATCAGTGTCCTTAGCAGATCACATGGAGAAATCAATAAAGAAAATCTGAAAAAAAAAAAAAAAGACTGTAGAAAGAGTCTGTGGCCTGTAGCAGAAACCTGAAAGTGTTGGACTGCGTAGGAAGCCCAGTTATTCTGACCCTGTTGTACTGAATAAGGCCTATGGATTTCAATGGTCTACTCTAGCCATAACCCTCTGGTAACTTGTTTAAAAACCTCTTGTGATGTCTCATTCCTAGACTAATACTTATACATACTTCATTTCCCAAACCTATAGGGGTCAAGTTTCTGCCAGTTAGCATGCTAGCCCTACTAGATCTTTACCCAAATATAATTTATCTATATCAGTTATCACTTATATGTTTCACATTATAAGTAGACATATAGAATTATAGCACTTTTTTATTCAAAATTGTTCCACAAGGGGGCTTAAAGGGTTAGTTCGCCAAAAAATGAAAATAATGTCATTTATTACTCACCCTCATGTCGTTCCACACCCGTAAGACCTTCGTTCATCTTCAGAACACAAATTAAGATATTTTTGATGAAATCCAATGGCTCAGTGAGGCCTCTATTGAGAGCAAAGCTACTGAACCTCTCAAAATCCATAAAGGTACTAAAAACATATGTAAAACAGTTCATGTGAGTTCAGTGGTTCTACCTTAATATTATAAAGCAACGAGAATATTTTTTTTGGCGTGCAAAAAGTAAATAAATAAACGATTTTTCAACAATATCTCGTGATGGCCGATTTCAGAACACTGCTTCAGAGCTTTACGAAACTTTTGTTTTGAATCAGTGATTCGGATCTCCTATCAAACGGCTAAACTGCTGAAATCACGTGACTTTTGCGCTCCGATTCACTGATTCGATTCGCAGTTTTTTTAAATCGTCCATCACAAGATACTGTTGAAAAGTCGTTATTTTGTTTTTTTGGCGAACAAAAAGTATTCTCGTTGCTTCATAACATTAAGGTTGAACCACTGTAGTCATATGAACTGTTTTAAATATGTTTTTAGTACCTTTATGGATTTTGAGAGGTTCAGTGGCATTGCTCTCAATGGAGGCCTCACTGAGCCATCGGATTTCATCAAAATATCTTAATTTGTGTTCTGAAGATGAATGAAGGTCTTACGGGTGTGAAACGACATGAGGGTAATTAATTACAGAAATGTCATTTTTGGGTGAACTAATTAACCCTTTAAGTATAGAAGCCCATTATGCCACCTAAGAAAAAAAAATCATGCTTTGGTAAATCATAATTATGACAAAAAGTCATAATTATGTGCCAAAAGAAAAAAAAAAAAAAAGCTACCACAGCTAAGTTAATGCGATATAAAGTTGAAATTATGGCAACATAAGTTTTAGAGAACAGACAAAATTATTATAAAACAAACAATGTACAATTCAATTAACAAAATGCCGGTGTAAATAAATTAAAAGAAACAGTGATTAGACGTTGGAAGACGTATTGATTACCATGTGATCTCGACGACGCTGGAAAACAGCCATCGGATCTATTATAATAAATTGCAGCGATATCTGCTATATCACTGTGAGCATATCGTGGTTGTAAACTGTGGTTTAATTAGTTATGAGCGAGTAGGTAAAGTGAATGATGGACGCAAGACGACATTAAGCTTTTCATGGTTAAAGTGCCAAAGACTCATGTAAGTTGTAAACAAAAATGTTACTGCTTGGTTACAAACTTGTCTAGTTTTTAAGAACCGTTCAAATGATATTTATTTGTATTAACGCTGTCAGGTCAAATAAAGACAGTGGAGGAGAATGGAAATAAGGCAGGATTGACTGGTGACATGAAGGTGAGTGAGATGGATGCAAATGTTGAATGTTTTCATAATCCTGAACAAACGTAGGGTTCGCTATTATGCAAAACCCCAAAAAATAAAAAAATCAGAAATGGGACTAAAAATTCATGGAAAATTTCTGTACTCAAAATAACGTGCTATGTTTGGTACTAAAGTATTTCACTTGGCTAGAAATGTCATTTGCAGCGACTCTTTCTGCAGTTACATCATCACGCCAATAGGTGGCGACAGGTGACTGCCTCAAGTCAGCATCAGAATGTAACTCGGATCAATCATGTATTGATTTAGAAAGAGTAAGAACCCTGAAAATGCTCATTTATGGTGGTATCGATACGACATCAAACAACAGAATAAATGTAATATATAAAAGGAACACAAACAAAAAAATATACTCTAAGCCATTGTTGAAAACATCAAAGGCAGACTGGAGTGAAATGACGCATTTTGGCCACTAGATGGTAGAAAAAGCACAACCTTATAAGAACAAGTCAAGTTATGTGAAATGTTTGTGGTCTAGGTTGCGCTCTATGTTGGACATGTGGATATTTGCTGCTCATTTTGTACTGAAATAATGTCTTATCCTCAACACCTTGTGTCAGTGAAGTTTAGCAGAGGTGAGGAGAACGTATTCAAACCAAACAATGTCAAAGAGTCCAAGTCAAAGGTAAAGAGAACAGAGCTGCATTCCAACATGTTAGTGTGTCTTGGTGGAAAAGCCTGACTCACTCATTCTGGCAGGTCTGTGGGGTTTTCAGTCCAGGCTCTGCGCCAGAGAAGAGTCGGTCCTGAGTCAGTGCAACATGCCCAGCGCAGACAGGCCCTCAGTGGGCCGCAGCGTGGGAGCAGACAGGGATAAGGAGCGCCCCACGATTAATCAGACCCAGCCGCCTGACAGTTTTACTGTCTACACCGAAAGTGAGCGGCGTGACAAAACTAGAATGATGAAATCGAGCTTTACAGTGTCTAGCTTTAATGCACCACAGTGTAGATGGGACGTAGATGTGTAAAGTTACAATCTAAACAGTTTATTTTGATTGTCACTACTGATGTGTAATCTCATCTAAACTTTCGGTTTAACAAAAGGCAATGTAAATAACCCAACAGTCGAAGGATGTGGTACACTACTGTTCAAAAGTATTGGGGTCAGAAAGATTTTTTTTTTTTGTTTTGTTTTTGAAAGAAGTCTCTTCTGCTCACCAAGGCTGCATTTACTTGTACAGTAAAGCTGTAGTATTATAAAATATTATTACAGTCAATTACAAAAAATTACTCACCCCAAACTTTTGAACAGTAGAGTATTAAGGATTTTGGGAGGGCCAAATGTAATTATTTGTCTTATGTTTGTCATATTTATCATTTGCATGCATTTAGAATGGAAGGGATTGACTTTATTTGATTTCACAAACTCATTACTGGAATTGTCCGGAAAGAGCTGTAAGAAAACAGCCATATAAAACGTAAAAATATTACAAGGTTTTATGGTGGTGGTAAAAATATTTTCATTTTGACTTTATCGTTTTACTGACCTACAGCTTTGATAAAATGTCAAATATTAATCTCAAAGTGAATCACACACTATTCCTGTAATCTATGATGTTTTTCTCACCTGACACACACTTTCTATTTTGAGAAAGTAATTGCCGTTCATAATGAAACTCATGCAGATACAAACACGGGGATGCATGAAGGTGTTTAAAGGAAGTGTACGAGCAAACTTACATTTACTGATGCTGTTGCGTATAAACACACCTACATTTGTCATTACATATTTTTGTCCCCCATCATTTAACAGGAACTCACACATGGACATGCAAGAGGATATAGAGAATCAAAGCAGAACATTCATGAGAATGCGCTGAATCACAGGGTGAGTGTCGTGAAGAATAATTCCCATGCAGGAACAACCTTGCCACACACACACACACACACACACACAGTCTGCATGTGCACTTACTCTGACAGTATCACAGCTCGCAATCAAAAGGCCTAAACAGAAAAACTTAGTTTCAAATATATACAAGTCTAATCCATACACCCTCAGCGCTGTAAATATTTTCTCAATATGTCCCATTATAGTCATGAGTAAAGCAGTTGACCTACATTAAATCCTGACCCCTAATCAGTGCATAGCCAATACTGCAGTAGTGTGTCAGAGCATGTTTAACATTTAAGCAATTAAAGGCACAATATGTAAGATATTTGGATTAAAATCTCCAAAAACCACTAGAACAATGTTATTTATGCTGTTGACTTGTGTACTTAAATTATCCCAAATATTTCCAAGAATGTTTAAATCCAGAGAAATAAGCAATTTTAACCAGGACACGGACCGTGTCTGTGCGTCGCCTATCAATGACATCATACCTGCGTTACCCTCGATTATTCTGTAGAAACCATGGAAACACCAGAGATGCTTTGATATATTATGTTTTATTAGACAAGGGAACAACTGTTTGGATACATTTATAGACAGAAAAATAATTATTGTGAGGTGAAGATGACATCTCCCAAGATTCTGAACTCAAACTCGGCGTCATCAAGCTACGCCTTTGTTTTGAATAGGCGACCTCTAGTGGTGAAACTTTACATATTGTTCTTTCTTTCTCAATTTAAACCAGAAATTGCTAAAATACATCTTTGTCTGGAAATACTGTATGAATAATCTGTGACTGGTTTTGGACCGTAGGCCTACTAGCTTTTTGGACGAAACAATTAATGATGCAATCTGAAGCTGGTATGCGTCATATGAACTGCATCATGTAATTCTTAGAAGTCATGGATGATGCAGTCATAAGGAAGCTTGCATCACTCTGCTGAACAAATTTCCCCATGTCAGCTGTAGAAATCATACAGCAAGGGTGCAAAACTCAGTTCCTGGAGGGCCACAGTCCTGCAGAGTTTAGTGCTAGTCCTGTTCCAACACACATAACTAAAGCCAAGTTTACACTACAGGACTTTAAACGTCGGCAGATCACTGTGCTGTTCAGACTACATGACTTGCTGTGCAGTCTTGAAGTCATTGTGGTGTTCACACTACGTAAATGATCTGCAACAGGAGGTTACACATTACATGAGCTGACAACTGACACCCAACGACTTTATTTAAAAATAGATGTTGGGAAGAAATTAGATTAAATTTTGAATTCGATTTAATTAAAATAACCCTTTCACACAAAAGTTCAAAACATTCTGGCTGACTTCCCAGAGTTAAGGCGACCATTATTTTAGAATGTTTCCCTTTATTGTTTCCATGATGACACGTAATGCTTGTCAAGTGACACACTATATGAAAGATGTATTGCTTTTCTCACCATGTCATCAACTATCTGATATTCCGAATCTCAAATATGTGCAAGTGAGTGTTTTGTCATTTAAAAAAACTATGTAATGATCTTAATATATAACGTGAATTCATCCATTTGTCCTGAAATACATGTGGCCGGTGAACTGGGAGAACAATAGAGTGAGTGAGCTTTATAGTTACTTACACAATGTGTATTTGATATAAATAAACGTCGGAAAATGATATTTGAATGGATTGTTATTGCTGCTTCCATAGACATCAGTGTATATTTCTTTGGCTGTAGCTCGTCGACACGTGATACCGCAGGATATCGAGTTAGCCGACAGCTCCAGATATTTAGCATGCTAGATATTTGTCTGGCGTCTGCGAGGTGTCGGCGACGCGTCTCTTTGATGCGTCGTTGAGTAGTTCACACATAAAGATTGGCGAGCGCCAATCACTCGCTGATTTCCCCCCGATCACAGCCCGACCTGTCGGCGAGCTCCTTAACCTGCAAATCGAGCTTAAAATCCTGTAGCGTAAACTTGGCATAAGTAGTTTTCAAATAAGCCTGAAGGACTTGATGAGCTGGATCAGGTCTGTTTCATTAGGTTTGAAACTAAACTCTGCAGGGCTGTGGCCTTCCACCCTGTCATACATGTTTTACACCCCTGTCATACAGTGTCAAATTTGACAGTGTTTGATTTTGCAAAGGGACAAATTTCTGTTTAGCCAAAGTGAGCAGAGATGCCTCATACTTGTGTGAACAGTGCAGATAACTTCAAATGGAGCAAATGCCTGCAGTCTGTTGCCAGACAGTGAGATGCTCAATTTAGTGAACACAAGAGGCGAGCCAAGAAGCACTGAATAGACACTAAATGTACATAATAGTTTTTTGCCTTGTGTTTTCTAATTTGTAAATACATGTTATTTATATAACTTTTGCTGATTTTTAAAATGTTATATAAATTGTTGTGCCAGTATTTCTTATCCTATGGGTCTGAAGCTTTTGTCAGCACAGAGGGGAAGATGGATGATACAAATTACAGGCAAAACTAAAACCTGCAGCAAGGAAGTTGAAAATGGGAAGATAGCTCATCTTTCAATGTGCTGTCAAATCAACTATTCAGCTGCTGAAAGACAGGATGATAAATGTCCTTGAGATGTCTTGTCAATCCTCTGAATCTGTGTAATGTTGAAACAAGGGCCAGCTAATGATTTCCATGATCTCCTGCTAAGCTCAAGCAGTTCTGTTTGGGGAAACAAGCAAATATTCCCCATGTGCATGTGCAAAATCTGTGAAGTATGAAAATCAATGTGATTTACCAAACAGATATAAAACAAAATTTAATCAAAAGATGCTTTAAAGTTGGCAAGAAGCATAAATTGTGGTAGTCTTTTCTTCCCTATTGTGATGCATATCCCCCCAAATACGGTCTGCGTCCCTTGAAAAAACGTGAAAACTTATGAAAAAACACCATACTTTAAAAAAAGAGTACTTATGGGAATAATATACTTTAAAAGAATGTACTTAAGTGCAAACTGAATGTAATGTTTTTAGGTCACATAATTGCATGTTAAGTAAGCAATAAGGTATGAGAGGCTGTGCTGTACAGCACTAGCCTTGAGTACCTTATTGCTTTTATAAAACGGTTACCAAACAATACAAATATTAGAGCCAAAAATATGTATCGATGCAAATTTCATGTAAACTTTCACTAAAAGCCTTCCTTGCACCGGAAAAAATAGTCCCTGACCGTGAACAGCAACAGAAGTTACATTATTACGCCATTAGATGGCGGTAAAGACTGTCTTTATGAGTGTGTCAGTCAGTAGCGAAGACTTTTACATTGAAAAGACTGAATTGTTGTGAACACGGAACAAGACGCAACTGACAAATGCTTTGACTTGCGCTGTCAGTCATGGGAAAACCCCTTAACTGTTAAAAGGACAAGATATTGCAGCAGATATTTAAACAGGCTTTTTATTATGAACATAGGACTGACCTGAAGGAAAATGCTAAATCTGAATGCAGGTAATAAACTCGCTCACTCGATCTCTTTCTCACAATACTCTTCTACATAATACAGTAAGCTTCAACGAACAATATCAACTGAGAACAAACAGTTTACGTTGCTAAGAGTGGTTGCTAAGGGTGTTGTGTAGTGATACACAGAACCGTTGGGTGAAGCGGTCATAGCCATGTTTTATCGTGAATGAGTGCTTTTTATGACCCACTTACATCTTTGTGTAATTACTTCATAATTATTTCTGTCTCTTGCAGCTGATGACATGTTTATTGGCGTGAGGGTGGGGCAACCTGTCACTCACATGAGGTCCACCAATAGCAAACTACAACCATCCAATCAATTCCCCATGAGCAAAATCAAGTCCCGCCCTGCATTTTTTCTTGTTTGAGAAGCTGTTTCACTCGAATATACGTCACATAGGGAAAAGCCTGTCACAACTTCCATTTCATGCCGACTTTAAGATACACTGCACATTCAATACAATTGAGCAGACTTCTTTTTTCACAAGTTAATATTAGCCATAATGATGAACACAACTATTATTCAGGAGCCACCAGCAATGCTGTTGCATCTCAGGGTCATGCTGAACTTTAGCCCAGTGACCAGATCATTGTAGCTTTGGAGCTTAGCTGCTGTGTGTTTATGCTATTTCTATCCCTCTTTGGGAAAAAAGAGGATGAAAAACACTGTTGTTTTCTTTCCACTTCTATCCTTGCCATTCTCTCATTTGGATGATGGCTTAATGTGTTTTCCGTGCTTTCTTTTACCTTGAGTGTGTGTGGAGGGGGTCCTTCAGGATGAGTCATTTGCTTACACTGGCCGCGCTCTCTCACACATGCTTGCTAGCAGCACATGGCCTGAAGACAGCACACACTCTCCCTTCACGTGGTGGCCTTTCGTTGCCTGCCTCTTTCCATCAGCACACCTTCCTATTTACTCTTTGTGCGTATCAATGTTTTAGCTGTCGTAACCTATATTTTTTTTTCAAGCAGTGAACATGAGTTACCTGCAGGGATTTATTTGACCTTCTTGTATCAACAATCCAATTTCAACAAATCCAAACACTGTTATTCCTTATTGATTTACCTCTGATTTGTAGATGCATTTTAAACAATGTTTAAAACAGTTTTTTTCTGCTTAATATTGTGGGAAATGGTGATAACGTAGGAGACAGCCTTTACTTGAGCATAAGAGACAGTAAGATATTCTAAAACCATTTCAGTTGGGTTTTTTCTTCAAATGAATCATGCTTGAGATGTTGGATGTTTTATTTTTAGTTGAAGGAGGTATTTAATTTTGTAGGTCACGGTTGAAATGTCATGTAGTTACTTGTTTTGTCTGCCAAGATTTGTCTAACCTAACTAAAGTGATCTTGTTCCTCTGCTAACCACATGATTGGGAATAAAACGCTACATTTGGTCCCAATGTACTATTGTTTCCACACAGGACAAAAATAAATGGAATCTCCCTTGTGGGATGATGCAGTCTCTGTAATTTGCATCCACTAAATGAGTCAAATCTCCTGCTGCTCATGCTGGTCTGGACAGACATAAAACAAATAATCACCTTTATTTAGTATCTTCCAGACTTCTGTTTCTTTTTCTTCCTTTTAATCCTCAGTGGAGATCAATGTAACCAACACAAAAAAAAAAAAAGTACAATATAATGAATTAATGTGCGCCAATGCAACACAATTCTTGAACATTTTAAGTTTAGTTTCATTATGTGTTATCAATTTAAATGGTTACACTTCACAGTAAAGCCCCATTATTTAATGCATGCTAACTAACAATAAGCAACGCATTTAGCTGTGTTGAGCAATATAACAATGATTAGTTTTCTGTCGAGGAATGTATCCAAATAGTTGCTCACCTGTCTAATAAAACATAATATATTAAAGCTTCTTTGGTGTTTCCATAGTTTCTACAAAATAAATCTGAAAATCAAGGGTAATGCGGGTATGATGCCATTGATAATCTTTGATAAATATTAGTAATGTAGAAGTGTAATGTAGTATTTTTAAAAGTCATAATACGTTGTGTGAGGGTGCACGTATGCAGGAAACCCAAATTTGAATACAGCTTTTAATTTTATCGCATCTAGTAAGCATGATTAAACAAAGTCTGCAACAAGACTTCAAATCTATTCAGAAATGTTTAGTTTAATTGCATGGAAATGTTTTCCTCAAAGCTCATTGGATCAGATTTTTGACACTGACTGCTAAATTATTGCACAGTCCTGAAACTAAAAATAAAATCTGTGCTAATTGAACCCATAAGGTTGTTCAGTAAGCTGTATGTTTTGGATAGTGGAAATGTGACGTGCTTCTATGCGTAAAGCTCGTGTGACGTGTTGGAGGTGTAGTTCTGACGTGTTGCTGTTGTAATCCAAGATTAAACAAAGATTAACATACACACTCACTCACTCACTCACTCACTCACTTTTTATACTGTCAGTCTGTTCTTTTTCATTGTCACAACAAATATAATTTGATCTTTTAGATAACCCAATGGCAAATGTAAAGCAGTTATTTTATTATAGTATATTAGTATTTATATTAGTATATTAGTATTATTTAGTATATTATAAATATTACATTTACACAGGCTTTATTTTACTCTTAATTTTAATTGAAAAACCCCCATTAACAAAATCATTAGGAAAATCTCGGAGGAACCAGCGTGAATTATATATACACACACACACACACACAATGAGCATTTTTAAATATTATTAAATAATTTCTTATATATATCATGATCATTCAGAAATCATTCTAATATGCTGATCTGCTGCTCAAGAAACATTTATTGTGTACAATTGTACAAAATATTTGTGTACAATATATATATTTTTTTTCAGGATTTTTTGATGAATAGAAAGTTCAAAAGAACAACATTTATTTGAAATATAATCTTTTG
The DNA here is from genome assembly GCA_037950675.1 of Hypophthalmichthys molitrix. Classification (NCBI taxonomy): domain Eukaryota; kingdom Metazoa; phylum Chordata; class Actinopteri; order Cypriniformes; family Xenocyprididae; genus Hypophthalmichthys; species Hypophthalmichthys molitrix. The sequence goes on from CM075494.1 coordinate 38,976,400, forward strand.
TAACATTATAAATGTCTTTACTGTCACTTTTGATTGATTTAATGCGTCCTTGCTGAATAAAAGTATTAATTTCTTTAATTTCTTTTAAAAAAAATTAAAATAAAAATTCTTACTGACCCCAAACTTTTGAACGGTAGTGTATAATGTTACAAAAGCTTTGTGTTTCAGATAAATGCTGTGCTTTTGAACTTTCTATTCATCAAGGAATCCTGAAAAAAAAAAAGTACACAACTGTTTTCAACATTGATAATAATCATAAATGTTTCTTGAGCATCAAATCATCATATTAGAATGATTTCTGAAGGATCATGTGACACTGAAGACTGGAGTAATGATGCTGAGTAGACGAAACTTCTTTTAAAAACATTAAAAATCTTACCGATTCCAATCTTTTGACTGGTAGTGTGTGTACATATATATATAGTTTCAGATCTCATTAGAAACTTTCCTGAAAAAGTTCAAAACCCAAAAGTAATAGCTGCACTGTGAAAACTCCTGTCTCAACAACAACTGATAAATTCCTGCTTCCCAACCCCCATCCCGACACACACAGCTCCTGTATTCCCGCTGCCCCTCCCTGCAGTGCCCTTGGCAGTGTTTGAGGCCATCAGGTCTTTACATAACCACTCTGGCCTCCAACAAGGTGTTACAGTAACACGTTTCTCCTCCGGTGCATGTGAACTCGCTGTCACATGGGGACGGTTTAAGCCGTGTCCCTCCCTCAGGTGTTTGAATTAAGGGCGGAGGAAGTTGTTTGGCCTGTAAACGAGGGCTGGCCATGTAACCCGACACCTCTGACTGTTGGGCAGAGCCGGACGGAAGCCATTAATATAACCTCAAGCTCAAGGTCTTTCCCTCTCCCTTTCTGCACTCTGGAGTGAAATGAGGTTACCGGGTTTTATTGTGAGCCTGTTTGACTTTGCATGTTGTTGCGCAAATACGTAAACAAAAGCAGTAATATGTTTAAAAGATGGAGAGATGCGATTTGTAATGTTGCTACAACTTTGTTTGACTTATGTCAGTTATGTCAGGCAAACAATAACATCTCAGATCATGTAAGGTTATAATCAGTGGCACTTCTGATTGATTGGTTGGATAGTTGTGGTTTGCTATTGCTGTGATGTCATGTGAGTGACAGGTTGCCCCGCCCTCACGCCAGTAAACACATCATCAGAGAAGAGATGAGCTGCAAGAGGGAGGGGGAGTTATTTTGATTAAAGATTACGAGACACATGAATTTAAAAAAAAATAAAAAATAGGTACAGTCGGCAGGTTTCGACTAAATTGAGAACTTCTAAAACAGTCTAAATTCTATACTTTATAAATTTGCCTAGTTTACATTGGGACTAAGTTTTAATTTAGGTTACATTTGTTGTTGTTGTTGTTTTGAATACAATAGATGAGAATACTGCGACACAGCTGGTTATATCCTTTTCTTTTATAACTGGGGCATGTTTGTTTACTAACCGAGTTTGTTACAAACCAAGGTCACGATTAGGTTCAGACGTCGGCTTTTTATCGTTCTTAGTTAACGATAGTTTTGTAACACAACACCACCGTATCAACATGTGAAGTGTTTACATGTGTGAGCTAGATGTGATTCACCGGAGACGGATATATTATGATCTGCTACGGTAAATGATGAGATAATTTTTTATTGTGTTTTCCCTCGTTCTACTGTGTCAATAGTCACGTGTGCTTCGCAAACATAATGCTACACTTGGCTTATTTCCTCATGACTTCACCTCAGTGTTGGCTTACAGAAACTGTTTTACCTGTCTCTCTCCCCTCCCTTTTTCGGCTCTAACGCAGTTGTTGTTGTGAAATGTAGATAAGGCTTAGAGTTGAATCATTAACAAATCAAAGTCCGGGTGCGGCCCGAGATGAAAGCAGGTCAACAGGTACACGTGAGAGGAAAGCTATTCAACCTGCAAGAAAACCTTGTCCCTTGGCCAGGCGCCATGTAAAGAAAGACGAAGTGCTGAAAGCTTCCTGATGATGTGGAATTAAATAGGTAAATGAAATACAAAAAAACACCTTTGGAAAGCTCAGTTACAGGTTTCCGTGTTTACGTTTCCTTGTACTTTGCAATATTTCTCCAAAGTTTTGAGTAGTCATTCCCCTGAATTTCTTTACAACATTGACATTTGTTTTTTTTTTTTACCTATATCGTCATCTGATATTTATGAAAATACATATTCAGGCTTTGCGGGAAGTAATTTATTCATATGAATTGCAGAATTTAAACAATTTAATGAAGAAAGTAACCTATAGGCTACTTTCTCGAAAATGACAAATATTACCCAGAATGCATTGTTTTTACGGTATATTAATTCTGTATATCACAATGCATTCTGGGTAATATTATTTATCATTTTCAAGAAAGTAGCCTATAGGTTATTTTCTCGAAAATGACAAATATTACACAGGATGCATTTTTTTTACAGTATATTACTGTTTTTAATGGAAAACGGTATTTTACTGTGTAAATTTGTTTTATTTTTTTACAGCTATTTTTTAGAGTGTGAGCTTTAAAAGTCACCTTATTAGGCTGGTCCTGCTCTGCTCTGATTGGTCAGATGGCCCCATCTATTGTGATTGATAACATCCAGTCAGTCTATAATGCTTGTTACTCGACTTAGAAAAAAAAAAATTAAAATAGTAATTTGAGCTTAAATTATTGTACGAGAGATCTCTATGAACTCAGTAAATTATACAGTTTAGCTGCAATATACAACCCAAATTCCGGAAATGTTGGGACGTTTGTTAAATTTGAATAAAATGAAAACTAAAAGTCCATTTTAAATGACCCTTGGCCCACAGGACACGCCGGCACTTCTGGACCATGTTCACATATGGCTTCCTTTTTGCATGATAGAGCTTTAGTTGGCATCTGCAGATGGCACGGCGGATTGTGTTTACCGACAGTGGTTTCTGGAAGTATTCCTGGGCCCATTTTGTAATGTCATTAACACAATCATGCCGATGAGTGATGCACTCACGTGATTTGAAAGTCTTTTAGTTTTCATTTTGTCTTTTAGTTTTCATTCACTGTAAAAGTGTGTGAAATAGGTTTAGGGGATATTCATAGTCTACATTTCACTGTAATATTGAGCATTGTGTTTGTTTCTTACCATTGTTGAGATGCACAGTTTTTGTTTGCATAGAAATTTGCATAGAAATGTATAGTTCTGGCTTGACAACAATGAACTAATTTAAATTGAATGCTGCTTGTTAATGATTTTGTTGCTTGACATCAACAAAGTGTTAAACAAGTGTTGGATGTTGCAGTATTAAAGCACATGTTTTGAATCCCAAAAACATGGAGTGAAATTCTACAGTAGATTTTTAGAGCCTCATTGATGTCAAACAGATGGTACAGGGAGATATGGAAGGATTTGAGCTGTTCCAAAAATGTTCTAAGGATAAATCCATATAGATTGTACATACCCAGAGTGACACTTTCTAAGAAGTTATGAATTAGAAAGATTTTCTTAGAAAATGTACAGATGACAATTGGAACCAGTTCTGTACAAGAAAAACATCTCAGGCTCACGTGGATCTGCAAAAATGCTTGTTATTTGCCCTTTCACCCATAAAGGAAGTTCCACTTGTTTAGTCTGCTGCCTGAGCCTCTCATTGCTTTCTCTTTCTCTAAGCAGGTGCTGCCGTTTGAGTCCTTTTATGCTAAGCTAATGTTTTTGCTGTGATTGACCTTTGACCTGTGTGAAATGTCATCCTGTGGGTCATCCAAGATGTTTATGTCCTTCTTTCTTCAGTCGAAAAGATATTAAGGTTTTTGAGGAAAACATTTCAGAAATTTTCTCCATATAGTGGACTTCAACAGTTACCAACGGGTTTGAAGGTCCAAATTGCAGTTTCAGTGCAGCTTCAAAGGGCTCTACATGATCCCAGACAAGGAATAAGGGTGTTATCTAGTGAAACAATCTGCCATTTTCTAAAAAAAAAAAAACTTTTAAAAACTTTTTAACCACAAATGTTTGTCTTGCACTAGCTCTGCGATGCGCCACGCATTACGTAATCACTCTGGAAAGGTCACGCGTGAAGTATCCTATATACATATATATAAACAGGATTATTTTATTAATGGAATTCATTTGAAATAGAAATATTTTGCATCATTATAAATGCCTTTACATTCAATCAATTTAATGCATCCTTGCTTAGTAAAAATATTTCTCTTAAAAAAAAAAAAACCTTCCCAAACCCAAACTTTTGCATGAATTCTCCTAATGATTCAGTCAACTGATTATTATAAAGCAGCATGTAACCAGCAAAGTATAAACTCATATTTTAGCGCAGTGGTTGATTGACAGGTGAGTAGGCGGTCCATAGTCTACAAGCTGGAATGAAAATGTTGCAAACACACAGATTTTACAGTTTCCCTTCAGCCTTAAATCTTTTCTTCATGTGCTCCATTGCCCCCCTATTTTCCCAAATCTCTACAGGATATGAGTTGGACTCTGAAAAATCTGTAAAATGCAGGCAGTGATGAGAGAGACAGAGAGCGTGAGAGAGATGCTCTATCGCCAAGCCTGCGGTGAACATAAGCATAGCTCAGAATCCTCAAACCAAAGGTTTGCATTTTGCCAAATTACTTGCAATGATTGCCTTCTACAAGGGTTGTCAAACCTGACCAGTATATATGCAATACATTTGCTTTAAAAATTAAAATAAAACTCAAATAAAATTCCATTGGTTGTACATTTCAGCTAGAGGGAAAAAAAATGTGGTTTTCCTGTACATACCTTTCCTTTTAGTGTTTCATTTCAGAGTACTTACTGAATGGCCCATATTTGTTTTAAATTTTTTGTGGTCTAAATTGTTTCAACACGCATTACTGCTTCCTGCATGTTTAAAATGTCATGGTTCAAAAGAGAGAATTATTATAGCTGTAGCTGTAAGCCATGTGCGATGAAGACACGAGACCCATAAACGCCAGCTTTCACATTCCATCCATAACACCGGAAAATATCCACCCATCCCTCATCCCTTCTTCCATGTCATGCACCCTGTGTCTATTTCTTTCTTTCCTTCACTCTTTCAACAAACAGAATTATTTTATATATAATTATTAATAATAATTACGAATTAATATATACAAATTTTCTAATGTTTTTGAAAGAAGTCTCTTATGCTCATCAAGGCTGCATTTTTAAATAAAAAATACAGTACAAAATGTGAAATATTATTACAATTTAAAATATTTAAAAATTCAAGTACTTGTTTAGCTATACTTGTGAAGGCCAAATGTCCTCACTTAAATAGTGAAATAGTTAGACAACCAATGGATGAGAACATTTTACTGGCCCTCACTAGTGAAAAAGGCTTGTAAATCAACCAAATCATTTATTTAATTCTGGTGTATTGCACATGTTTCTGTGAGGGTTATGTTTAGGTGTAAGAGTTTGGGTCAGGCCATAGAAACTTTAATTAACCTGATATAAAATCAATGGAAGTCTACACATTGTTTTCATCAGTAGCAGTGACTGAGCAGGGAGGGTGACAAGAGGCCATTTTTTTAAATGGCTGTCAATGGAGGAGAGGCTTCATTGTGCTAAATAAACCGCTTTTGTGAGGAAATAGCTTATCGTTTAATGAATCAACAACCCATATGGCTAATCTTCAACATGTTTGCTCTTAAACATTTTTGGATTTATCTATTCTTAGCATTTTTTTTTTTTTCAGTGTAAACTCTGTTATAAGAGAAGTCACGGACAACAAATTTTATGTTGTTTTTTTTTATTTTTTATATTGACTGTCGCACAACGAAATTCAATGATGTCAAGGTTGTATTGTGATTGGTTATCAAGACACACATGATCCAAGTTAGCCATTATGCTTTCTCCAATGGTAAGAGCCATGGACCATTGTATCTCTCAATAATAAGACCATCTCTAGAATGCTATCTTAGTATTGCCTTAAAGGGTTAGTTCACACAAAAATGAAAATTCTGTCATTAATTACTCATCCTCATGTCGTTCCACACCCACAAGGCTTTCATTCATCTTTAAAACACAAATGGAGATCTTTTTTAATGAAATCTAAGAGCTTTCTGTCCCTCCAGACAGCTTACAACTTATTTTTTTAATGTTTCAAAAAGTTCATAAAGAGATCGTAAAACAAATCCATTTGAATTGAGCGGTTTAGTCTAAATTTTCTGAAGAGACTCAAATACTTTATATGAGGGAAGCTCAAGCGTGCTGCATAACATACGAGAATTAACCCAATTTGGGTTCTTGCAGAAGCTCAAATGTGCTGCGTTAAGCCGCGCTCACACTAGACTTTGAACGTGCGAAATTTGTCACGGTCTACAGCCTCTTTTTTTATAAACATGAATTCAACATATAACATATAGTATTACATTCAAAATGTAAAAATATACAACCTACTCGACTTTACTGCAAAAATATCATTCTTTGAATTCAGCCAAGATGTCATGCCGTGACGAATCGATCTTCTGCTGGTCGCACGTCTTCACGTGATGCGAATTCGCAGGTCAGAGTTCACCAAACTTGAACTTTGGAACGCAGCGAAATGCAAAACGTTTCCGGTCTGACGCATTTGCATGCGTTTGAATGGAAGTCAGTGGAACGGAAGAGTGCAGTGTGACCGCCCCTTAACACGAGAATGAACCTCATTGCTTCTCGCACGTCAAGCGAACCTGCTTGAGCTTCTATTTACCACATCTGATCTCTTTATGAACTTTTTGAAGTTTAAAAATGGTAGTTGTGTGGACTGTCAACGGAGGGACCAAAAGCTCTAATGGGGCGTTCACGCCAGACGTGACTTGGGCGAATAAATCGTGCTATTCGTGCATAGTTGGACGCTTGAACATTTTGAGTTTACTCGCTTCATTCGCGTGTGAAATTCCCTTCATTCGCGCGTGAAATTCACTTCACAACAGACGCGAATACGCGTCATGAGAGGGGCTTCTGCCAGGCAGCTCCAGTCTCGTTTCTGCACACTTCCTCTAAATAAACACATCAACTCATCAGCGGGAAAGTAGCTGTAAAATAAGGCGAATAAGCTCAATTTTCCGGCTTTAGCTAGCTTGTAGTCTCAATATGTGTATATATATTACTCAAATTGAGTAAAGAGCGTTTTTTACAACTTAACAGATTGTCCGACCTCCTTAGTCACTTTCTTCCAAGCAAGATCCTTTTTATTCCTGTTTCTATAAAAGTACATAGATGTATCATACAGCGACGATGATTTTGTCCTCCATTGTTGTTTCGGATTTCTGGGATTACGTGCGTCAAACGCCCGAAACGCTCATTCGCGCCGCCGGATGTCTGTTCGCGTCTTTGCGTTAACTTAACATGTAAATCACTCGCGCTTAACGCTTCATTCGCATCTGGTGTGAACGCACCATTAGATTTAATTAAAAAGATCTTTATTTTCTTGGGGGTTTGGAACAACATGAGGGTGAGAAATTATTGACAGAATTTTCATTTTTGATGAAAAAGATTTATTTTAAATATCTATTTAGTATTTACATAAATATATTTTCTTTTAGGTTTAGTTACTTGTATTTCTTTGTATATTTTTGGGCCATTTTTATTATCTTTTCTATCTTAACGTATTCATATTTATTTGTTAATTCATCTAAATCGGAGCAATGTACATCAACATCAACATTGAAATAAATGTAAATGTTATGTCAGTCCCTGTGCCTGATGTATCCAAAATGTGTTAAAACTCAAAATGTATTTTCTTGCCCCTTTTTTTGTTAATATATTTTGGTATTTGAATATTTAAATGAAATATATTTTAAATTTGAAAAAATGTATTTGATTTAAGCTCCACTGTTGTTCACAACATATGCCATAATATTTTGTCTTGAAATAAAAAGTTTTGCTGTATGAGGAGAAAATATCACAGAGCAAATAAGTGTCAACACTGTGCCAAGAAAGACAGATGACAAGACAACAAGTGCTCTGCCTGTGCCAGAAATTTGTTGTATTTCACAGAAAAGTGAGATATGTGCTCCGCCTGAAATTGCAGCAACACACTCAAGGGTTCCTAGAAAAGCAATTCCAGTTCACTGGAAGATAGCAGAGAAGGGAGGAACGAATGAAAAAGGAGATGGAACACAGAACGAATCAGAATGCCCATGTCTGCTGCTTATTTGGCTACGCCCCTTCTTTTTGAGCTGCGTTATGACTGGCTGCCCTCTCGTTGCCATGGCGAGTGAGTTCACTTGAGGTTCTGCTTTCGCCGAGAGGTGGAGACGGCCAGAATGGGAGGAGTTGACCTACATTCTGCTCCAGCCTCTGAACTGCCTAGTAGCCAGTGTTGAATAAAAACATTTAACACGCCACACAGACGCTTATATATACAAAGGCCATGATCCAGATGGCTTTTGGAAAGTCTATTCAGGGCTTTTTAAGTGGAAACCTCTTTTTAACAGGACAGCATATCACTCTGAAGGGTCCTACAGGAAGGTACGCGTACCGAACGCTTTCTGGTCAAAACATGAAGCAGTCCCATAACGCTGTTCACAGGAAGCAAGATTGAGTGTCATCGCTGTTTGCAAAATAAGGAAACCATAAAAAAAAGTTGCACTCACGTGTACTTGTGTAAACAAACAATACTGCAGTATTGTGAAATGTCATTTATTCTCAAACTCTATAAACACAGTTTATGATTCCTATTTCCTGAGCCACTTCAGAGAGTCTGCTTTAAAGATGATACACCTTTGCAGGACGTAGTATAGGAAAAACAATGTCTGTGCCAAATAACCTGTCCAAAAATCAAAAGGTCAAAAACTCCTGAAAAAAAAAAACATGAAAAAAATAAAAAGTTCAGATAAATAATAAAATAATAAAATAAATAATAAAAAAAAACATTAAATTTTTAAAATTTTAAATAAAATAAACATTTTTTTAAATAAAAAGTTTGAGTTTGAGTTTGAGCTTTATATATTATTTTATTAGGCTCTCAAAGTGGACATATTGAAAAATTCTAATAATTCTTTATTAAGATTTCAGGTACATTTGATTGCAAGAGTTTCTGCTTCAAGACCCAAAATCAAATAAAGTGGCTGAAACTGTACAAAATTAAGAACATTTTAATAATAAAATTATTATATAATTATGAACATATAATAAAATTATTATATTAAAAATATTAACAAATTGAATTAAATTTTCTCAAATGTCCTTATATAATATATAATGCTATTTAGGACATTTTTGTGTAAGCTTCGCAGATATTTAAGAAGGAATTTAATAAGGAAGGAAGGTATCTGTCTTTCCATCTCCTACTTAAACACTCATCCTGTTCTGTGTAGCACCTGTTGATATTTTCAAAAGTCATCACGACAGGAATGTTCCTTTATTAGCTGATGTTCTGTGTGACGTGTGTATGCGTTTCCTCATTCACACAGAACTCTTTTTAGTCGTGTGCATGTGCAGTTCATAACCGCAACACATATAGGGAATATGAGTCATGCTTGTACAACAGTGTCAAGTTATAAAGGCACGGATAAACACAAGTCATTAAGTTCTCCATTCGCCATCCACGCTTCCCTTGCCTCACATGGGCCATCTGACCTAATTTCAGGATACAAATAGGAAAATAAAAAAAACAAAAAAAACAGCTGGAGTGATATTTCAGCAGTTGAACTCAAACTCACGTAGGCACAAAGCCAGTTAGACTATTAAAAAGCTGATCTCTGCTTCCTTAAGAGACATTAAGTATATATAAACACAGTTTTACACACACACTATGAGAGGCTTGCAATACTAAAAACTGACTGTGTTGTGCATGCAGTCTGTCTGAGTTACTTGCGTTTTATGTTTATTTACTTACTATATTAAGTAAACCAAGCTAGAACCATAATGGGAATAACAGCAAGAGATTTATCATTAGCTGAGGCATATTTAATGTAACTTAAGACTGCATTTGTTTTACTTTTATATTATGCAAATAAAGATTGTCATGAAAGAGGAAACCCGTGGCAGTTAAAATAGTGACTTGTTCGCATTTAAATGTAATTTTCTAAGCTGAAACTCAATATCACTAATCAGAAAACATAACAAATTATTAAAAAAATAGTATTAACATTTAAAAAAAAAAACATTGCTTTTAAATGGGAAACCGGAAAAGAGTAGCGCCAGATCACAGTCCAAACAAATCCTCATACAGCTTCTGGTGGTGCGTAGATCCAAAGATAACTCCAAGATTAAAAAACATGAAAGATCCGCACACGAGAATAAAAGCCAAAAAAGCTCAAAATGAATTTATTTTCCAGAGGCCACAAAAAGTGCAAGTGCAAAATGCAAAACGTTTTCGGGATCAACCCTTCATCAGTGCCATGATTCCAAGCATACACCTGTATCCATTTAATAAGCTTATTACCGTAATCATTATAGAAAAGCCGGACCTCGATTTCTAAATATACTCATACTCAATGTTATACAACGCTTTAAAAAAAAAACATATCATATATAACATAATTTTCATATTTTCAAAATCCAAGATATCCTATTGTCATTCTTAATTCTCACACAAAATACTAAATTAAATATCACATTTGAAAACTGAAATACGTGATCTTGAAAACAATAGCTCGACACATGTACAAATAGAAAAATACATATCAACATTGACAATTGAAATACATAGTCAAGAAGACATGATGTAGAAAAATCTATCATTTGCTTCAAGATGTGATTAATCACAATTAATCAATGTGACAGAGCTATTGTTTTTATAACATTACACATGCACTTATAATATAAAAATCAAAATAAGAGCACAATCTGATATAAAGATAACAAATAAATATGTTGTTGAGCAAATTAATACCTTTGTAATAGTGCAAATTTTAACAGCATCCTCATACTCTGAACTTTGACTGTGAAAGTATTTCCTACAATTTACCAGTTTTTAACATTGATAACACTAAATAATAATAAAAAATATATATATATTTATTTGCTTTGCTTTGTTTTGCACACTTTTGAGACCCTGTACTAATGCCCAAGTCCATTAAATAAGCAAGTAAGTCATAAGTAGTGTACGTGGTCCACACATTACAGATCCTGGATAAACGGGAAGGTGGGGAGTGTTTTTGGCTTCAGGAAGGAAAGGGAGCAGGAAGAGATATAGTCCATGTTTTTGTTTTGAATTATATCCAAATGCATAAAATCCTTTCCTCTCTCATATTAAACTCGTCTCTCTCAACTTCAAGGCCACACTGCCTTCTTTCTTTGTCATATTCTCTTGTTATTAATGTACCAATGCGTAAATAATGGGAAAAAAAAAACTGTTATTAGTATTTATAGCCTATAGTTTCCAGGCAGAGGCAGAGTTTTACTGCCATGTGCATTGTTTGCAAACTGATAATGAAATGATTGTGATGTTTTCATATCAAGGACAAATCTAGAACAGGATCTGTTTAACTAGCTTATCCAGTTTCTTTTTTTTCCACCTCATCACCAATAAAATTAATATTACATAAATCTATCTGCAAGTGCACAAAACATAAAACATTTTGCAAATGTAAAAAATATTTTATAACAGGGAAAAATAATATATATAAAATATATAACAGGGAAAAATACATGCATATGTATGTTTCATGCTTTTAAGAGCTCTGCAAAAAGTATCCGACACTGCTAAAACATCGACTGGACTATAATAAAATATGAAATGTGCTCGTGAAAAAAAAAAATGTCAGAAATGGAAGACAATGGATAAAACTTGGCCTTGAAAACCAAGCAAACCCTCGTAACTCAATGACACACCGACACACATCTGAGGCATATCCTGCGCTGATGATTAAACATTAATGATTAATGATGGGCAATTGTTAGTATAGTGATTGTAAAATATGAGTTTGGATTACAGGTTGTGGAATAAATAAGTCAGGTCAACAGTCCAAAGGGAGGGCCATGAGTGATCTGTGTTCATGATGACTTGCTTATGTTTGTCTGTGTAGGTGGAGGACACACTGCAGCAGGTCAAACTGTTTTGTTTAGTGTTTACTTTTTGTCTTAGTTACATAAAAAAGTCTTTGAAGGGATTCAAAACGCATATTAACCCAAAACAAAAAGTATAATGTACTACCATTTTTCTTTGGGCATGTACAGTTGTACTCTTTGAAGTACACTAAATACTATGGATGTGTATCATAAATGTGGATATGAATATATACGTACGTAGATACTAACATCAATATGGTAATTGGTCTCAACCAATCACACTTTTAGAAGAGAATGTGAACCTTAAAGGGTTAGTTCACCCAAAAATGAAAAAGCAGTCATTTATTACACACCTGTAAGACCTTCGTTCATCTTTTGAACACAAATTAAGATATTTTTGATAAAATCCGATGGCTCAGTGAGGCCTCCATAGACAGCTTCAGGTGCCCAGAAAGCTACTAAAGATGTATTTAAAACAGTTCATGTGACTACAGTAGTTCAACCTTAATGTAATTAAGCGACAAGAATACTTTTTGTGCGCCAAAAAAAAACTAAATAACGACTTTATTCAGTAATATTTAGTGAAGGGCGATTTCAAAACACTGCTTCATGAAGCGTCAAAGCTTTACGAATCTTTTGTTTTCGAATCAGTGGTTCGGAGCGTGAATCAAATTTCAATGGTTCACCACTGGGGGGCGTGACTTTGGCAGCTTGATACACGCTCTGAACCACTGATTCGAAACAAAATATTCGTAAAGCTTCGAAGCTTCATGAAGCAGTGTTTTGAAATTGCCATTCACTAAATATTGTTGAATAAAGTCGTTATTTAGTTTTTTTGGTGCACAAAAAGTATTCTCGTCGCTTCATAACATTAAAATTGAACCACTGTAGTCACATGAACTGTTTTAAATACGTCTTTAGTAGCTTTCTGGGAGTTTGAAAGTATTAATTGTCTTGCTGGCAATGCAGGCCTCACTGAGCCATCAGATTTATCAAAAATATCTTAATTTGTGTTCTAAGGATGAACGAAGGTCTTACAGGTGTGGAACAACATGAGGGTGAGTAATTAATGACTGAATTTTCATTTTTGGGTGAACTAACACTTTAAAGAGTTCAGTTCTGTTCATAGAAACTTTTAGGATCATTTTATGGATTTAGTTTTAATTAATTTAGTTTTAATTCATTTTTAAGTTTAATTATATTTTATGAATAAAAACAGCTTGTAAATATAGTTCATTATTAGAAAAAAAAATCTGTTAAACATGAAAGTATTATGCAATTGTTTAAGACATTTCTCCTTATATAGAACCTTTTTTGCATAGAGAGATATGTTTAAAATTGTGTACTTTTATATATATTTATTTTATTTTTATTGTCTTTGCCTTATTGTTGTCATTGTGTCTGTGCACAGAAGCTTGTGTCACCAAATCACATTCTCTCTTGAATAGGTGCTTACTTTGAATGAGTAATTATTAACGACAGCTAAAAAAGTATGTTCTAAATAGTATGGGTGTGTGTAGTATAATCCGGACATACAACATTTTGTCAATGTCATTATCATGTGACCTCCCAGCGTCAGTTGCGTCTTTCACTGCCATTCACAGCCATATACAAATCCTCTCCTGTGACCTCATGGGATAGTAAAGTTCCATATATGCACACTTAAAAATCTAGTAGGTAGTAGGTCATCTGGGTACTTTTTGTATTTCCACAGCATGAAGGTAAGATCTTACGGATTTATGAATGAACCGGCTGCTTTAAAATCATTTGTAATCACATTCGCTTCAAACATTACAATGCTCATGGTAACTCTACAATAAGTAAATCCACTTCACCAGCTATTCACTCTTAGACAGCGATGCCATAGAAATAAATAGAGCTACCTCAAAAACAGAAACGGAAAATTCTAAAGATTCCCCATTGAAGAACCCCATTGAACCTTTGTGTCACTTTGTGTGTGTATCAAAATACTATGGTACACTTACTAACACTACTTTTTTTTTGTCTAGAGAATAATTTTAATATGCACTAATGAATTTGAGCATCAAACCTGCATTTTCACACAAATCATGATACATCGAATTCAAGTTTATTTAGTATAACATTTAGAACCACCATTTACCACATGCAAACCATATGCAAACATTTAAGCCTGATGTTATAATAAATAATATTTAAATATCAATTATTAAGAATTGAATAACTTAGTGACTCTACAATTTTATTTGACTCCTACAGTTTTATTTAAATTTTGGCTGTAGACTGTGCTTGCAGAGGGCAGATGGTGTTTCTGTAGACCTGTCCATGTGAAGGAAAGCTTTCAGTGGGCCAAAATCCAGTGCACAATATTTCCGTTGTGCAATGGCACAAACACATGCAGCAGTGGCCTGATCCGTTGACCTCTCTCGGCAGTTCGAAATAAGCCAGGTAACTTGAGAAGCCTGTTTTCCCTCAGCTTACCATGAGCTTCCCTTGACAGGACAGACCCGCTTGTCTCTCTCTGTTTTCTGTTTTTCTACCAATACTTTCACTTCATGTCTATCACCATCTCTCTCTCTCTCTCATTCCTCCCTCCCTTCAGTGCTGACCTACTTTTCAACTGACCTGTTTATGCAAGCTTTATGCATGCTCCAGTCACAAAAAGGGGGACAAAGGGGAAGCCGAATCCATAGGACTGTGCTACTGTTTCCACTGCTGTTGTTTGGGGAACATTACCTGCTGCCCCACCTCTCTACAGACACTGCGGCAGCCATTGCAATGGTGTTTATAACCTCACAAAACAGGTTACGACACTGACTTCAAAAATAGAGGTGATTATTAATATCATTCATGTAGTTATGAGGCTGCTGGCATTAGTTGCAATGGCCTATTTCACGCAGCTCACTTTAGCGGCACATATTACACATTTCACTGCCCATATTAAAAAGCACTGTAATCTTATTTATTAAAATTTCCTTTTGCAGTATAGGCCTTTATGAAACAACATACATAATTGTATGTTGTTGAAAATAGTCTATAACTACTGTACAGTTTAGGCTTCTTGCAAATAATATGCCAAATACTATATAAACTTAAACTTATATATTCAGCTGATCAAAAGTGACAGTAAAGACATTTATAATGTTACCAAACATTTCCATTTTAAATAAATGCTGTTCTTTTGAACTGTTTATTCATTAAAGAATCCTGAAAAACATGACATTTTCCACAAAATATTAAGCAGCACAACTGTTTTTAATGTTGATAATAATCATAAATGTTTCTTGAGCATCAAATCATCATATTAGAATGATTTCTGAAGGATCATGTGTCCAATTGCAATATTTCAATATTATAATATTATATTTTTTATCAAAAAAAATAAAAAAATAAAAATGCAGCCTTGGTGAGCAGAAGAGACTTCTTTCAAAAACATAAAAAAATCTTACCGACCCCAATACTTTTAAACTTTTAGTGTATGTGAGAAGATATAGATCTTTTCCCAAAATAAAATCACTATATAATATCTATATATATTCCATAGCATTGCCTTGTCTTTCTAGTAAAGAAAACAGACCATATCTGGGCCTTATCTACAAAACAAGCCTTCATTGTAATGAGAGTGCTCTAGTTTTGTTGTGTCGCGCCACTTTTTTTTTTTTTTTTTTTTTTTTTTTTTACTGTGGACTGGGTCAGTGTGTTTCTGATCAGACGGTGTGTCTCAGGAGAGATCTAAATCCCCTCAGCCCAATACCTCAGTCTCTCTCTCTCTCTCTGCCAGACTCATTATGTCAGTTCTGTGTTTGGGACCTGTCCTCACACACAGATTGTGTAACATTTTCCTTGTTGAAATGTAATCGGAACAAGAGCTTCAGTTTTATTTGAGGACAATGGATTCAAAGAACATGACTCAATGAGACCTGTTCAATTTGATACATCATTGATACTGGCACTGTATGTTCCTTTCATTTTGCTGAAGTAAACCAGGTCTCCACAAGATAAATACAGTATTCAGTGCTGGGTAGATTACAAATTGTAGACCATTACTGAATACAAATTACAAAATGATGAAATTGTGCTTACTGATGACATTACACATTTTACATAATATAATTCGACTACTTTTTGGTTACTTTTAGATTACTTTGACCTAACCTGTTTATCACATAGATTTGGATAGGATGATCTTGTACCATATTAATATAAAAATACAAAGAAAAAGAAGAAAAAATGATGTTGAAAATTTGTTGTCAACAACATGAAGTGCAATAAACATTACATCAGGGTTTTGGTGATGGAACCGCAGGAAGTTTGTAAGATGATGAAAAGGTAATAATTAATTATGAATATGTAATTAATATATGAAAGTAATAATTAAAATAGTTTTGTATTTATTTTATATATATATAAAAAAATTGCTTCATTTTAAAAAAAGAATAATACACAAAAAAGATTAAATTTTGTTTACACTATGTGGCCTCTCAATTTTCCATTTAATTATAATTATGTCCTTTTCAAACATGTATAAGCAATAAGCTGTTTTAGAAAGGAAAAAACAACAGAAGAATCATGGAATATTTTAGTGCCGATTTGTGAACATTAAGTAATCATGTAATCAATAAAAATGTAACTAGTCTGATTATGGTTATTTAATTTAATCTAATTACATAACTTTTGGACTCTGATTACATAATCGAGATTACATATAATCCACTTTATGCATACACATATATTTAATTTTACACATATTTATTTTATATTTTACTGATTTCATTTACACATTTTAAATTTAACTGATGCTTCCAACACTATAAATTATCCATCAAACCATCTAATATTAGCCAGCTAAAAAAAAAAATGGTGATATATTTAAACTGCAGAAATTGCTGAAACGATGTTCAAAACATCACATAAAACCAAATGTTTATGTTTTCAAGCCATTAGAATATTTTAAGTGATCGACAAACATAAAATGTAGTGGCAATCCAGCACTGGTCTGAAAGTGCAAGTGACCCAAAACTGTTTCAGACTAACGCCGGGCCATCCTTATTGTTGAGTCATAAAAGCACCTGAAAATAAATCCAGCATATTTTCTGAGGAGTTTGAGTGAGTTACATATGGATCAGTCTTGTTCTTGGGAAACCTAGATTTTAAATTGATTTATCTCACCATGTATTTACTTTTGGCCTGCTTGGTAGGTGTTAAAACTAAAAACACCTGAAAGATCTGCTGATCTGTGCATGTTCTCATCAGCAGGACAGGCTGTTCTGTTTATGCATATCTTCACAACGCAAACATGAAGGAACTAGAGAAATACGGGTTTAATTAGTCTGTACTGGTAGAGAAAGAGAAAGTTACAGATTGTATCCTGTTTGACTAGATTGTTTGTGTGTTTATGCAGATATAGTCTCAAATACGCACATTGTGTACCACATATCATGTTACACTATGAGTGACTGTCAAAGTGCATAACATGTTACTAGTTTAAGTAGCACACAGAGTAACTAGGTCAGTGTTACATAAGTAAAGTAAGCCTGCGGTAAAGCTAGAATGATGTGTGTCAGTGTGTCAGTATCGAGATATAAGCCAGAATAAAACAGAGCATATAGGACATTCAATCTTGCCTTTGTTTACTAATCTCTTCCAACTTGAGTGAAACTGTTTTTAGAAAGCAGCCAAAGCTTCTTCGAACATACTGAAAAGTTCACAATTCTGTCATTTGGTGTCAATTAGGCTATAACTGCATGTTGCGTAAGAAAAAGCACTTATGTAATTATATAACTATGTAAGTGGATAAAGTATTAAAAAGGACAAATGCACGAATAATGCAACAACATTTCATTTATTTATTTTTTTTGTAGAATTTTTGAAATGCACCCAAACCTAGCACTGAATATTAGTGTTTTTACAATACGCATCTATTTCATAACAGAGCAATAGAACAACAGTGCCACGGTCTACTCAATAACACCAAACAAGCCTTGCTCGTTTTTTTTCACTTTCGTTTTTGATAAAACCATAAGAAAATAATAATAATAATAATAATAATAAAAAAACATCAAACATCACTCAGTTTGAAACACACTGAAAGGACGAAGAGGGATATGGTGACATTGTGGTGAGCAATTACAAAATCACAGTAAACAGGAAATAAAGACGCAGTTAGTGATAAAAAGGACAACACTTGGCCCCCCAAAACATTTCATTTAAAAAGCACAATACAGTGTTGTGAGAAAACATATTTTACATTTATACACAAGTGCCATAAGTAACATGCTATGTAGACTGATTTTGGTAATATTAAAAGGGGATTTTGACTAAAATTGAGGTACCTGAAAAAAACTTATAAAACTTTAAAAAACCCCAACAACTTTAATTAAACCCCATTTTAGCAGGAAAACATATGCAGGGCAGTGGCTGATTAGTGAGAAGTCAGCAAACCAGTTAAAGAGTGAAAAACTGCAACATCAGCTAGCTTAATTGCTTAACTGGGGGCCTCAAGGGCAAACAGTCAGAGACACTATGCTGGTAATCATCCATTTATACTGATGTAAGCAGGGTGGAGCTTTCCTGCAATCCCCATGCTAATAAGAGCACAACGTTCACGTTCATAACCAGAGAGGAAGAGAAAGTCATTTTGCATTACGTTTAGAACAAAAATGTTTCATATCTATCTTTCTATATAATAGGTTCTCTTTATAACAGGTTATGAAGCAAATTGATGTTTTACATCAGTGGATGTATAAGGAAAACAATAAATAGGACGGCTACATAAAAGTGAAGCTAAATGTAATTTTAGGGTAGTTTTAATGTGTTGAACATAAGGAAAATACATATTACGAAAAACGGCAAATAGTGTTTCAAGACTAGACATTTCAGTGAGTTACGGCAATAAAAAACATTTTAGTATCTATGACATGAAGCTTACATCAACCTGCTAATGTATCTGTAAAGGCTTTGGGGCATTTTGTCATTTTCCTATAAAAGGAGAATTTCTAAAAAAAATATTTAGTTGCAAATTGTTAAAGTAAAAAAAGGAGTTTATATTAAGTGGCACTGCAAACACACTGATATTGTACAGTATTTTTGACAAGGAAAAAGTCATTAGTTGCTGAACTCCATATTTTTTCATGTAATCTTTTTTTGTTTTCTTCTTAAAATATATTCATATATACTATTTATATCACATTTTATACATACAAACCAAGTGCCTGATCAAGGAGTAGTAGCTAGGCTGTTGAATGTGGGAAAAGAGATCGTCTAGACTAGTTAGAAAAGCAGACAGAGGTAGGGAGCAGAGAGAGGTATGAAATTAAAGCCATGTTTCTTTGGTCAAGGGAACGTTCCCTGAATCTTCTGATGTTTGGTAAGTTTAAAAATGGTGCAAAGCCACCTGCAAATGTTCTGTTGTTACATCGTGGCCGAAAACTAAGAAAGGGGCACTTGAAGTTGCCTATTTACATAGAAGAATCCATTACAATGCCTCACAAATTGTAGATATTGCTCTTGAATTGAATGTACTCTTATGTTGACATCTTGGTGCAGCACAGGAAATACGGGTAAGTGCGATCAATAGCATGTCATCCTATTTCATTTTGTTATAAAAGTGCCAATGTAACCTTAAGAGGAAGTTAAACAAACAAACAAACCATACCAACCAAAGGTAAGTCTATACATTATGGTACAATGCATCAGGTTCTGTCCTGATGTAGTTCTGGCAATGTCCACTTCTCTTATACAAACAGGGAATGGGTGAAGGGTAGAAGATGACTGTAGGACCTCGATGGGTTCATAAAATGTCTCTTGGGGGTTTATACCAAGACCCAATGAGTCCTACGGTCTCCCATTCAGTCATGTCTCTTGTTGCGACTGTTACGACATTCAACCGAAGTGTCCTGCTTGCAAAACCCTGCACTCAACTGACCGCCAGGTTGAGACAAGGCCAGGTAAGGGTGCTGAGGTAATGGTTGAAAATTAGCAGGTGGCGTCGTCGGTGAGTCCTGAGATGATGCTGTGCCATCACTCTGAGCTCTGTGCTTGAGTCTCAATTTGTGGGGTAGGGCAGTGCCTTTCATTTCCGCTTGGCCATCTCTGCACTGGCTTGGTGAGAATGAGCTCTGGGTCATGAATATGTGAGGGTGGTAGCTGCCTGTATCAGAGCAAGAGGAAGAGGGAGACTCATCATCTGTGGAGCCCTCTTTATCAGAGCTGCGAGGATCCCCGTCACTTGAGGAAGTGTCCTTTCCTGAGTGAGCCTCATAGTACTCTTCTTGTCTCAAGCCTCCTTCGTAGGTCAGCACTGGTGGCTCGTCGTTTTCAGGAGGGCTGTTAGAACAGTGATACATCTGTGTTTCATCTCCATCCTCTGGTCTCACCAGAAGATTTGGGGCGGCAGCATCAACCCTAGGGGTTTGTTGCTGAGCAATGTACGCTTGCCTTTCGGCTGCCTCTGTGTAGTCATAAGGAGACGAGTCCAAAGTCTTCCTCTCTAGCCGGTTGGACACCTCTGCCAATGTTTTGGGACTTCCGGTTGGTTCCTCTGTAAGCTGGGTGAGGTTTTGCTGCTCTTTTGGAATCATTTCCTGAGTTTCTACAGGATATGAGGCACTGCTAGAACGGTATGAGATGACACTTCTTTGAGCAGATTGCGGGACGTCAGAACTTTCAACCGTCTCCAGGCATTGTTGCTTCTGTTGGTTGGCTGAATAACCTGGCTCAAAAGTGCGCTGGTGAAGTACTGCAGGCAGTCTAGAATGAATGTTGAACATGATCTGTGCGGTGGTGCTATTGACAATGTCCATCTCTAGACCCATCCCTTCCTGCTTGATGTCATATGCCAGTGGCTCTGGGCTGTCCCGAGAGGAGCCATCGGACATATCAGAGAGGGAACCTCGTGGGGAGTACTTTGTCAATTTCAAATGCCCATCCCCTCGAATGGACTGCTCTGTTTCAGAAGAATCAGAGTTTATCATCATCTGAGAAACACTGGAGTAACTATTAGGGTAGAAGCGACTGGAGGAAGAGGATGATGTGGAGCTGCCCCCAGAAGTTCCATTGACTGCTCCACCGATCTGCTGACTCTTTTCCATGTAGGAGGCTGTACTTATCAGACCAAACCTGAGCTTAAGCTGTAAAAGTTCAGTTTTTAGGCGTACATTCTCATCGTTTAGTGCCATAACTCTGTTCTCGAGGATCATGTCATTATAGCGCCGTTTCTCCCGGGAACGCTTGGCTGCCTCGTTGTTCTTGCGTCGCTTTTCCCAGTAGGATGCATCCTTTTTCTCATCTGAGATAAACTCGCGCTTGCGTCGACAGCTCATGTTTGGCTTTGGTTTGAGAAGGCGGCTCTGGCGAGGGCTGCTTTCAGGTGAATGGAGAAGATCACTGTAGTCTGAAAAGCTTTCTGTGTTCTCTAAGGTTTTGCCTGCACTGGAATTTGTTGAGATTTGCAAGTTCAAACTTTCCATCCTCGGCTTCAGCACCGATAATGGAAATTGATGAAGAAACTGGGATGCTCACAAGAATCCCTGTAGGATATTCTGATGTACAGTAGTCTGGAGAATCTTCTACTAAGTAGCTGGATCAGCAAAGACTTTATAAGGTATTTTAGCTTCTGAAAAGCTGAACCTCATTGATTTTGTTGATTTGAATCACAAGCAAATAGTCCTTGATGATCAAGTGTCCAGGTTAGCTAAGAAGAGCAAGAACAGGTGCACCTTATTATGGGTCTCCTGCATTTAACAAACCTGACGAATTCCTCCAGTCCTGAAGTACAGAGAAGGTGACCAAAATTGCTTAAAAGTTTCTGACCCCCTTTTTCTTTGTTTTCACTTTTGCTCCTTTATGTAACAGGGCTCTATCAAGCCAACAGAGATGTGTCCCAGTGCCTTGGGCTTGTTGGAGGATATAGGTCACTCGGTCTGCCCCAGCTTGTCAGCCTCTTGGGGAGGGTGTTGCTGCTCTCAAAGCCTCCAGCTGGCTGCTCGACGAAAAGCTGCAAACATAAAAGAGAAACGACAGACAGATTTGTTAATCCTCGAAAGCTTGTCTTCAGGCACTTAAAAAAAATCTTTTAATTTGTTGTGGTTTTTCCTTTTAAATTAAACTCTCTACACCTCTGTGCATGGCTGGGTAATCAGAAGATTTAGAACTGGAATGTTTGTCTTTGTCAAATTCTCTTGCTTTATCTACTCAACCTTGACAACCACAGAATGTTTTCTGTAGCCCAGCAACCACTGTCTGACCTGCCAACCCTCCTATTGATTTGTCTGTCTGTGACCCGTGACCTTTACTCTTTGACTAGACATTGTACTCTTGTGATGCAAAAAGAAAAACATGGCTAAGAATGCTGTTAGTGATTACCTAAGATATACTTTTTTGGTCAACGAGGACCAACAGCTAAAGAGAATTCCCTAAAATTAGTTTCCTAGTTCAACATCACCCTTTGTACAGAATTCCTTCAAGAGTTTTCCGCAAACATGACTACACATATGGTAAACATTAGCAGTGAACACATGATTTGTTTTAACATTTCGAAACCTTATCCCGTATTACATCATCTGCTCAGAGGAAATCAGTGTGAGGGGTTTCGGCTTTTGAAACATTAACATCAAATGTTACAACACATCTCCTCTTGGCTGCACAGCCTGAACGGCCTGGTGCCCCAGTGTGCAATGAGAATCGAATTCTAAAACATTAACACTTCATTTTTTAATTGACTATTTACTTAAAGGCTTTCAAGGAGAACTTTCAAAAGAAGCATACTTAAGCTAATAATGAGAAGGCAAGAAAACCTCATAACAATAATTACTATAATGGGAGATAACCCGAGGTCAGGCAAAAGGCAAGTCAGGTTTTATGATCTGGGGATTGAGAGCTTTGCAATATAGGTCAGGCCTTTCTGGAAAAAAGGGGAGCAAGGGAACATTCCATCAACATGATTTCAGATCCAGGGGTGGTAACTGTTTCATCCATCTAAAAGTGAGCACTAATGGAAAAGCGGAGTCGCCAGTGATGATTAACTCATCAGTCAGTGGGTAATTCCACATTGCTGTGATCCTGTCATGACCTAAACTGAGCCACAACTCCCTGTTGCAGTGTCATGATATTGATGTTCAACTAAAGGTTTCTGATTTCCTTTTGTTTGCAAGTTTGCACATATCAGTTTGGCTGCAAATATCTGGTCCGAGTATCCCAGTAATATTGAACTCGTAAGGCCAATTCATACTGCACAGACAGAAGGTGAACAACAGCAATAGACGCTGTTTTGTCGGATCACCCTGTGCTGTTCATCAGTGCTTCTTTTCGCCGACTGAACATGTTCAGTTTGTGTTTGTCAGGTTGTGGAGTCTCTGAGAAGTGACGCACTGTAATCTGGTGACTGTCGCCTTTGGTTGCCGACTGTCGGTGCAGTGTAAATTGGCCTATAAAACTACTTTGGTACTCTCTATATTTAATATCTGGTCTCATAAGACTATACTTCCATATCTAAAACAGTACAATGACTAGCATTAAGTATGGCCTCTGCATCAGAAATGATGCATGAATACAGTGTAAACCCATGATGTGGCTGCCCTTTTTATGAGTTATAGTCTCCTCATCCCAGACATCTGAGGAAACATTACGTAACTCGAGACAGCTTAAACCTCTTCGGGTGGCTTCAATTAACACTTTCTGGTTTATTCTGGTGGTGCATAATGAATATGGCCAAAACTGTGACGTTTCCTCCCCCAATTATTGTACGATATGAATGAAATGTCAAATAAATGTCAAATAAATGTCAAATAAAGTGAAACTGGACCACAAAACTAGTCATAAGTTGCATGGGTATATTTGTCGCAATAGCCAACAGTACATTGTATGGATCAAAATTATCGATTTTTCTTTTATGCCAAAAATCATTAGGATATTAAGTAAAGATCATGTTCCATGAAGATATTTAGTAAATTTCCTACCGTAAATATATCAAAAATTATTTTTTGTGACTGGATATGCATTTCTAAGGATATAATCTGGACAACTTTAAAGGCGATTTTCTCAATATTTTGATTTTTTTTGCACCCTCAGATTCCAGATTTTCAAATAGTTGTATCTCGGCCAAATATTGTCCAGTCATATCAAACCATACATCAATGGAAAGCTTTTTATTCAGCTTTTAGATGATGTATAAATCTCAATTTTAAAAAATTGACCCTTATGACTGGATTTGTGGTCCAGGGTCACAAATGATGTTAAAAAGGTACACAGAGAATAATGAACTGATGGACAAGTGAGGCACAAAGCTAAAACAGACTCCCTCCCTGAATGACCCACTAACCTAGAAACTGGGCAGCTAGCAAGAAAAAACTGGCTCTTTTCCCTTGTGCTCAGATATAGGTCAGGAGTGCAACAGGCATCATGAGAGAGAGTCAAAAAGGGAATTAAAGTGTTTGCTAAAAATAGGGAGTTGAGGGATGGATTGAGGATAAACTGAATGAAGAAGGATGAGAGGAAAAAAAGAGAATACAGGGAAAAGTGGTGTTTAGATGCTTGCAGACATTTTTTTGAATGCCAGCTACACAAACACAGAAGAGCTTTTCAAGACACCCTAACAAAATAAATAAATTTAAAAAAACCCCATCAAGGATCAGTGCCAAATTATCTGGGAAAAGAGAAAACTGAACCAAATGTATTAATATTGGCACAGTATTTAGAGTTGTCCTAGGATTTTATCATACAACATAGTATGTTTGATTATTATATCATACACAGAAATATACTATCATACTTGTGAATGAATCAGTTGATTCAGTCTTTTTTTTTTTCTTTCAGTGATTCAGTCAAATCGCCTGCTGTAGCACTGAACACAGGATTCATGGACTGGATCAATCAGAAAACTCATTCTCTCACTGAATCAGTGAGTACTCACAGAAATGCCAATCCTTATTTCAGACTTAAAATGAGCAGAGCACTATTACTGTGTTGCATGTATTTTTGGAATGCAAGAAGTGTAATAACTGAAGTATTTAATTTTAATTAAAATGGAGGGAAAGGAAGACGCTTTTAAAAAGCAGGTAAGTGGATGAGTTATTTACTCTGTCAACCACACCCATGAGTCATTCAAACGAATTTATTTCCTCACATTAGCAACAATGCAACTAATAATTAAAATCTTAACCACTGAGACACCAAAAACCAAACCATCATAGAAACTGACATGAACACCTGTACATCTGTTATTCAAAACTGCTATTATTTATCATCATATGAAATATGTATTAATGAAATCATTTCTAAAAACTGACTTCACCGGATGACCTGAAAATAGCTTAAAACTGTAAAGGGCCAATAAAACTCACTTACACTTGCCCTATATATAGGACAAGGGTTATAGTTGCGCTTTCATCTGGGAAGAAATAGCTTGTCTGGCCCACTGTAGTCTTAACTTGGGCGAGGCCTGGAAACTATAATTCAGCTCAAATGTTTCATGTGTTGCTTTACAGCCGTTTCAGTAATGGAAATAATGGGAGAAGGCGGGGGTGCTGGATTTCATTGTGGCCATGTAATTGACCCTGGGGCAGAATGTAATATTCGGCACGTGGGATGGGAGCTCTTTTTTTTTTTTTTGTCTCTGGATTCCACGCCTGGGTTTATCTCCTCCAGTAGGAGGAGGGCAGGCCTTGGACAAGAAGGAGGAGGTCCAGGCCAAACTCTTTCTATAAACACACTCATATCATCCTCTATTGAAAAAAAAAAAAAAAAAAAAAAATGCTTTGACCAAGTCCATGTGTTTCACCAGTCACATGTGCTCTCTTGCCCCACAAAATTAAATGGTAATTCACCTCTCCCTGTATCGGCACAATAACAAGGCGCCTCCTACCTATTTTCCTTTGTCTTTCACTAGAAGAAATCAACCAACTGAATAGCTTAAAGAGGTCAATAAACTTAGTCACAATCAAACGCCGTAAAGCAACAGTGACACTGCACTTAACAAATGTGTTTTTATGAGTAGCAATCTGAAAGATTTATCTGCACAATTTAACACTCAGAGAATTTTTGTTTTATTTATTTAATTTGATATTTTTGCTAAAACTGTTCCCAATATGCAAGATTTCCCTGCACGGATCTGTAAATTGGCAGAAGCTTTGTTCTTTGTTATGGCAGACGAGGGTGTGCTTTCTCCAGGTTTATGACCTACATTCTGCGCTGGCACACAAAGCAGTTCGTCTGATGCTTTAAAGACCCCATATTTTTGTTTTGTTTTGTTTTTTCATTCAGACTTTTTTATTTCTCTCCATTATGTAACTCTTTACACAGAAAGACTGCGTAATGTCAGAAGAAAATTGCAAGGCAAGTTGTCAAGCAGTCTCACATCCACACTGATTTGCTTACTTATGATATACTTTTGTTTAACCTAAAATTCAGTGATCCAAAAGCTTCTGATATAAAACATCTATTATGCATACTATTCGAAGCATACAATGGGTGTCATCAGGGCAAAAAAAGTAAGTTTAAAACATATTATACATGTAAATCGTACTGTATAAACAATTAATCAAGGATAATGACCTCAGTAAATCAGTTTACAACCAGCTCCTGGGAACTCTCCTGGAGAATAGCACTAATGGAAATGTTATTAATAATAATTATAGCCTATATACAAATACTATACCCGGGGATTTATGTGGTCTACACCATAATTAAGGCACAACAGTAACCACAAAGGTTACTAAATGGCAGAAACAGAAATGCCGATGACTAAATTCTAGCTAAATAAAATCTTGATGCATATCAATAAAGTAAACGAGAGTTCTGAGCAAGAATTGCATGTTTCCAACTTGTAGTTAGGCATTTACATTTTACATGTAAGAAAGTTACATTTAGTTGCCAACTGATTTGCTCCCGTCTGTATACCAGGAAAGAGTTAACGGCTCTGACTTCTCTAACGTAAACACCCGCGTTAACCTTTACCAAGCACGGCTACACGTGACAGCGAGAAGTGTGTCCGGGATTTTTCCTCCCAAACCGCCGCATTAACTTCCTAACCCAATTGGATTTAACACTTTGTGAAAACTTTCATTAGGATGTTACTGACAAACATTATACATTAACTTAATATCAAGACATTTCCAGCGATATAATATGTTTTGTTGGTGCTTTAATCAAAGTCATAAGTGTTAACCAACTATAACTCCATTACATATTTGTTTGTTTTTTACTATTTAAATGTACTGACTAATCATAAAATAGGACAATATCATTACTAAACGCACATAAACAATGGTTCATATGCATAGAGAAAACTTTTGTGCATGGTGAATGAATGTACATGGCATCATAAAAATATTTTACGGGCATTAAATGCTAAATGTCCTGTCAACAGTCGCGAGGGGTCCTGGCCTCGCCTTAATATTGCGAACATGCACATTGAGCAACATCTTAATCCGTAATGAGCATGCGTAAACACACTAAACATAAACTACGATGCCCTTATCTGTAAGTAAACTAAAGCCATTGCATTGCAAACATAATTTTAATTAATTTCAGTCATCTCATTTCATAACATTTCCGCAAAATCACGAATGAAGCATCAGCCATGCAGTTGTAACAGTGTTTGTTAAAAGTGGTAAAACAAACGTACCTTTTATGGCTTTTGTGCGTGTGTATCCAAATATCTGGCGCCCGATGATTATTATAAGTCTCTTTGTATCAGGCTCGAATAAAAAGGCGAAGTGATCCACACACACTACACGCCGTGTGTCCTGTACGCATGGATTCCGCAGCCCGTGTGTTTTTGCCCTGTGTTGTGTTGGCGAGGCGCTCCAGTATCCTGCCGCTTGCTGCTTCTGTTTAGAAATGTATGTTAGTAGGTCAGCGGTTGCATAACAGGACGCTTCGGGTGCCTCGTCACGTTTTGTTTCTCTCTTTTGCCCCCACCTCCCTCCGTCCCTCCCTCCCTCATCCGAAAGCCTGTGGCGACGTGAGCGCATAATATCTGGGAGGGATCAGGCAGTCTGCCAGACCTGCTCTCAGATACAGGACAGTGTGTGATACTAGTAATAACATTGACATGAGGAAAACACGTAGCTGACTGTTAAGGTTACATGCAACTTTTCACGTCCACTATCGAATATGAAAGTTAAAAAGGTAAATTGTACATAACCCTCTCATTGACATTTGTAATTGTGATTTTCCCCTCTGGATGTTTTAAAAGCATATACAAGGGCATTGTGAAGGCATTGAACCAATTTTCCATAAACAGAACAATTTTTTTTTTTTCAGCTGAATGTCTGGGTGAATCAAGAGACAGTATTTTGTATAGTTTAATAAATATTAAATTAAATATTTTGTGCCACTATTTTTAGGACAAGAAAGCACATTTACCCCAAATTATTTCCTTCATGCATCCTGACCTTTTACTTTTACTACTGTATATATAGTAAAATATATAGGCTTTTTTTTTTATTTGAAAATTCTCAATATTTTAATACAGTATTATAGCAATAAAACAATATTTGTTATGATTTTTAAATGATGTTTACTTTACAGATTTTTTGAAACATTATGATAATGAAAATATTAAAAATTATTTATATATAAAATTATTATTATTATTATTATTATTTTGGAATATGATAATGGAAATGGACCTTAATGGTCCAAAAATAGTATTTTATTTTATTTGAATTATTTTATTTTGTTTTGTGTGAAATATGAACTGCACATTATTTTGACAGATTTTGTGAGAATCCCCTGTTTTTTTTTTTTGTAACATTATGATAATGAGAATATTAGAATGAGAATCTTTCTTTGTTTTGGAATATGATAATGAAAATGATCCTTAATGGTCCAAAAGTAGTGTTTTGTTTTGTTTTATGTAATGTAATGTTATGTTATGTTTTATGTTATATGTTATGTTTTATGTTATGTTGTTTTATGTTGTTATATGTTATGTTGGTATGTTTTATGTTATATGTTGTTTTGTTTCATGTAATGTAATGTTATGTTATGTTTTATGTTGTTATATGTTGTTTTGTTATGTTATGTTTTTTTATGTTATGTTATATGCTATGTTATGATTTATGTTATATATGTTTTGTTTTGTTTTATGTTATGTTATGTTATGTTATGTTATGTTATGTTATGTTAAATGTTATGTTTTGTTATGTTATGTTATATGTTTTGTGTTATGTTGTTATGTTATGTTTTGTTTTATGTTATCTTATGTTATATTTTGTTTTGTTTGATTTGGTTTCATTTTATTTATTTTTTTCTTTTCTGTTCTTTTCTTTTCTTTTGTGTGAAATATGACCTGAACATTATTTTGACAGATTTTGTGAGAATCCCCTGTCTGCTGATCTAAAGAAGAGAATGGTACTGGCCAGGAAAGTAATAATGATAAATTTCCTAATTTTTCCAAAATTCTGAATCCACCTCATGTTCTTGGATTTTGTTTTGTAGATAAATTATATGCAGTGCATATATATATATATATATATATATATAATATTCTTTTTTCCTGCATGTCTCCTTTTCTCACTGATGGAAGTCACAGACACAATAGTATTGTGACGATGACCTTGAACTTAGTGGCCTACTGTCCCCTCCCCCCATACCTTCTCGCCTTCAACCCCCCAATCCCACCCTGCCCAGCATCGTCTGGAAGAGGTTTCCATGGCAACCGTTGCACTGCCCACCTAACGTCAGGCCCATCCTCCCTTTGAATGGCAGAGTGATGAAGATCAGTCAGTCAGGGGTCAGTGGATTAGTGGAACAGGGATGTCAAGGAGGGAAATTAACCAGGTAGCAGGGATATGTGGAAGTGAAGAGGGCTCATATAAGCTTAAGAAGGGCTTTGTGTCTTGTTTTAGAGTTCAACTCTTTAAATAGACTCTTACAGCTATTTATATTCTCTTACGTCACCAGAAATGTCTCAGAGGAGCTCAGTTCTCAGGGGATTTTGGGTATATTTGGTGTCAGATGTTTATTCTTAGTGTGGAGGAAGTACAGGGAAATGTCAAGGTGTAATTTGACCTTGAAACAGGTGATATTGCCATACAAATATTTGTGTGTCATTTAATTAGGTTAATACTGTGCATGTAAGTGCATATATGCACTGATTGGAAATACAAAATTATTTGCTGACCTCTTGTGGATTGTGCTAGAGTTACAACAACAAATGTGCTACGCATTATAGACCTGTAAAATACATACCGTATATTGAAAAATAAAAGTTACAGAAATATAATTGAATTTTAGACAAATATATTTATTGCTTTTGATTTGATTGTAAGTCATTAAAACCATAAAAAGCACAGAGTTGGTGGAGACTGTAGTTGTAAATAAGATTTATTTTATTTTTATTCAGGAAGCCATGAGTTCTTTAATATACCCCATTGATTTTTGTGCATGATTAATTTTTAGAGATCATTTTACCCAACAATCTTTTAAGAAACATCTTAAACATATACATAAATAACAACACAATGCTGTTAATTAACAGCACTACTAATTATGAGCTTGCTTTCTCACAAACATTGTGAAACCATATATATATATATATATATATATATATATATACAAGCAGAGGTAAATATGTTAAAAAAATCTTGTTTAATAATAACAAACAAAACAAATCTTGTTTAACAAGATTTAATAACAAACAAAAAAATCTTGTTTAATAATAACAAATGCACAAGAGAACAGTTCAAATATTTATTCACACAAACATATAATGTATATTTTTTTGTACAAATACACAAAAACTTACAAGACAACAGAAATTTCACCATCAAAATGCAAGTAACAGTGTAGTTCAAATTATAATATCCTTATCTGGACAACTGCAGATAAGTGATCTGTATGAAAAAAATGATGCAGTCATTCAGTGCTGAGTTGCTACTGGTTCATGACGATGACAATAAACAATTAGGGCCGGTTCACACAGGGCAGTGGAATAGGGAAAAAACGCAAGTTCTCAAGATGCATTTTTTTAAAAGTTGAGCTGATTTTGAGAATGGTGCTGCAAAAAATGCAAGATGCGAGCACAACAGTCAAACACGTCAGTCTAGAGTGTGTTTACATAGAAAAATAATGGAAAAGTAGCACAGAGAAATGGAAAAATGTGTTCTGTGTGAACGGCCCCTGAATTCCTGTTTCCTGTTCCGCTTTAATCAGGATATATGTTGCAATAAATCACTTCATGAGCCCACAGCAGTCGCAGTATAGATCTGTCAAACCACAGGAGAACATTACAGTGTGAAGACTTATCAGGCTCACCTCGTATCTCATCTCGCTAACTGACAAGTGTTTAAGTAGTGTTGGCACGTAATGGAGGAATGATTTTACGACAGAGGATTTTATGCTTTGTTTTACATTTACAGTGACAGACAGCTCTGTGTATGCAGACATTGTTGTACAGCCTGAGGTGTTTTTAAGCAAGATCACAGTGTTTGACGAATCGAGAATTGAGGTGAGGTGTTGTAGCTGACGTGTCCCGATGCCACTGGAATGCTCTTGCACGGTCCTGAATGAAAATCGAGGGAAGGAGTAAAAAAAAAAGCCATTATCCACCTTATTTTGAACGTAAGAACGGCCATTTGGAACTTCAATGTGCGAGGCTTCCGGTGTCATCCGCTTCCAGTTCTTTTAACAGTGTGTTATGCTTTTTCTTAAAAATTTTGTAAATAACATAGTGGCTAATGAATCAGAAATCTCACACATTGAAAATTGCTTCTGCGTTGCAAAATAAGGTGGATATGCAAGGTTCGTTTGGTTATGACTGAGTGTGAAGAGGTAGTGATGCACATGTTGCTTTCTTTCAATTCATGATCTATGGACGTTCATGTGTTTGACTGTGAATATTTGCAATGTTCCAGTTTGCTCAAACCTTTACAATGTCTTAATTAATTAGTTTTGGTGAGCAACTGCTCAGAAAAGAGCTTTTTGAGCTGGGCCACCTCCTCGCTGAGAGAGCTGAGCTGAGATTTGAGCATGCTGTTCTCGGCCTGGTATTGCGATTCGTTTGGGTTCAAGTTGTGGCTGTAATTTCTGTGCTGCTGCGGCGGTGGTGGTGGTGTGACTTTTCGGGTGTCTTCTCCCTCCTGCTGGGTCCAGTAACCTGCTCCTTCACTTAAAATACTGTGACCTCTAGCGCCCCCTGTGGGCAGCACGGGACTGTGGCGATCTCCAGGATTGTCGCATTCGCCGCCACCCGGACACTTGAACCTCAGCTTGTGAGGAAGGCTCTTCATACAATCCATCGGCTCCATCCGGCTGGATGACATGGTGATGTGTCCCATTGCTAAAACTTCATTTGGAGAGTGATGGGACTCAAAGCCAAGCTCATCTGCTTGATGCGGGGATAACTTTCCATGGTCGCTCAGTCTGTCCTCAAAGAAGACGGGACTACCGACACTGGACCCACCAGGTGTGGAGAAACCCGAATCTTCTGACATACTGCTTGTATCTCTGATACTTCGCCCAGATTGTGGCCCACTTTGTGCAGGGGACTGATTTGACAACATTGGACCAGCATGGTGAGGGCCGTCCCCACGTGGAAGGTAGTAATTTGGCGCTGAAGGTTGTGGGACACATGTTCCTGTGGTGAGCGGAAGTATGGAAGCGTTCGATGGATCTTTAATGAGGCCGAAGCGGAATTTGAGTGCGAGCAGTTCTGCTCGTAACCTGGCGTTCTCCTCGAGCAACGCCAGCACGCGGTTTTCCAGCACCATGTCATTGACGCGCCGTTTCTCGCGAGAGCGCTTCGCTGCTTCATTATTTTTCTTGCGCTTGTCCCAGTAGCCCTCATCCTTCTTCTCATGAGGAATGAACTCCCGCTTACGTCTCACAGTGCTTGCGCTGGCTGGAGCGACATCTTCACGCTTGAGTGCCGATGTTCGGCCCAGAAGCGAGCGTGCAAGCAAACTGCTTGATGTCAGGATGGACACCGCTTCATCAGTAAAAGACATTGTGCTGCTGGGAGTGGACACATTTAACCCCATCAACCCTGTGGTGGTGCAGGGTTCAATAGCCTTCAAAACTCCAGCATTCTGCTCTCTCATCTCCTGAGATGGCTCTTCAAACATCTTGAAGTTTCTTCTTAATTGTAATGTTAAAAGTCGTGGTTGGTCTCTGTTGTGTTTCTGAGTGTCTTGTTTTCAGGTCAATTTCAGATGTTATTGACTCAACAGTGGCTCCACCTGGTGGCAGAAAGAACACAAGAACAGTTACGTAAGATCAATTACAACACAATGTTATGTAACTTCATTACCTCCCAGTGGCAAAGCACAGTACGTTCGTACTACACCACATAATATCAGGTTAACAACTGTACAGTTATGTAGCTATCTTACGCAAAGTGACATCAACAAATGAACATTATCACATAGCAAGATAGATTTAACCTACTATAGCACTCAAATTTCTTTACATAGAAGTGTATTTTCAACAACAGTAAGCAGCTATTTTATGTAAACCAGAAATGCCTCCTCATTGACCTATTTGCAGAACAGCTTGTGCATGAGTGAGTCTTATCTTCTTCCTGTCCCAGTGAGTCACTTTCCTCGTGGAATCCTGCCTTACTTAACAGTGTTCTGTTACATTGGTAGGCTACAGATTTTTTTTAAATGGTTTATATAATATACAGAAAGCTATATGTTAAGAACTTCTCCTCATATAAAAATAAAGAACAGATTAACAAAACCTGAATCAGTGGACTAAACATAACTGTTTTCACCAAGTTAACATTGCACAATGACTGATTTATGTATTTAACTAAAATAAACTGTATTTTAGAATGCATTAAAGATATATTAAATGCATTGTAAAGATCCAAAAAAAAAAAAAAAAAAAAAATGCTAGTTAAACAATCCTATCCAAAGCCTCCCATACTAGTATTGCATAATGTTACCATCCCATTATTGGAATTCTTACTCATCCCTGCTGGGGAAAAAAAAAAAAAAAAATCTTAACTTGGTTGCTGTTTTGGAACATGGTAACTGGTTTCAAGCTGGTCTAGATGTAATGATACATCTATAGCTTAATACTGATACATTTGGATCATTAATGATAACAGCATTTGATTCATGTCCCAAAGAAACACTGGAACAGGATTTTCCAACTAACATTCCCAAAAGTAGACATTCCAAATTAGACTCGATCTACATATTTAAAAAAAAAAAAACATAACCTAATTGAGCACAAGTCACAACTTTTAGAGAATGGCAGCAACTGTCAAACATCCTATAGGTGTTATAGATTTATACACAAATATAAAAGTATCTTCAAACATATGAAACGAAACTTGATCAAATTACAAAAATGGGTTTTACCATTATAAATCGTCGCGTAATTCTGTTCGAAAGGTCTTCAGTTGAAACCGTTTTCAGTGACTCAAGATCCGCGGAGAAACTGATTTTTGGTTTCCCTCAGAAGAAAGCAGACGGTGTTCGGTTTCACTTATCGCCGGTTAAAGTCAAACAGACTGTTCGCGCCGTTCAACCGTTCGGTGTCTGTTCCGCCTGCAACGCGCGCGGCCCCTATTTGTGTCTTTGCTTCTTCAGGTTCAGTCGAGGACGCTCCATCACCTCGACTGAACCACATGTGTATGAGTGGATGAACGGACCGCCCCCCTCCGTACGCACGCAGGACCCTCCTCTTCTCTCTAATCTCTCCCTCGTTACAGTTTTCGTCAGAATAATCTTTTCGAAAGCGTTAAGTAATATTGCTCAATCTCCCCCCGCCCTTTTCATTCTCCTCGTGTGTCCTGAAAACCGACTGTTGTCCTCAATAAAAGTACAGAAACTATATTTAGACCAGTGACGCGCGACCATCTGTCCTTTCAAGATAGCACTGAGGTAAATGCCACAACAAGCTATAAAACACTCAGAATATAATGTTGGTTTGATTTAAAAACTCATTCGTCTTGTAAAGACAAGAACTGCATGCACTGCTTAACACAGTGTTGCGCAATGGGTAAACACTATAACAAGATGGCAGGCAAGTTTATTTATAAATAAAAAAGTGGCCCTGGACCACAAAACCAGTCATAAGGGTCAATTTTTTGAAATTGAGATTTATGCATAATCTGAGAGCTGAATAAATAAGCTTTCCATTGATATATGGTTTAATAGGACAATATTTGGCCGAGATACAACTATTGGAAAATCTGGAATCTGAGGGTGCAAAAAAATCAAAATATTGAGAAAATCACCTTTAAAGTTGTCCAAATGAAGTCCTTAGCAATGCATATAAAGTCACAAAAATAATTTTTTATATATTTACAGTAGGAAATTTACAAAATATCTTAATGGAACATGATCTTTACTTAATATCTTAATGATTTTTGGCATAAAAGAAAAATCGATAATTTTGACCCATGCAATGTATTGTTGGCTATTGCTACAAATATACCCCTGCGACTTATGACTGGTTTTGTGGTCCAGGGTCACATATATTAATATAGCACGTTTCATACACAATGGTATTCAATGTAGGCATATGATAATCATTCATTATAATCAATTCATCAAAGTATATTAGCTCATTAGAGAGGCACATAATCAATTACAACATTCAAAGACAATTATGTGTGAAATTATATTAGGCGAAAGGTAGTCTCGTGTAGCCAGACCTTCAGACTGACGGCAGCCATGTAAAGCAACCAATCACAGTTTGTTTTGTTCCGCGTCAGGTTTAGGGACGTGAAAATGTAAAGTCGATGTCCCTACAATAACAGACCTGCGTGTATCTAATAAATGATTTATTTAAGAACATTTGTGCAACATACTTTTGAAAATCCAGCGTTTAGTTGATCCTGGTAAGCGCTCGTTGTCACAGTTGTAAACACGACGGCTTTCTTCTTCCATGAGGGGGTTTGGCATCACGGCTTTTGTTTCTAGGCGGACCATTAAAGAACGCAACACACGTCACATGTGATGAATTCAACCAACCAGATGCAGACTTCAAAAATCCTGAAGTGTTTCCAGTTAAGAGCATCAGACTTTCAGCCAACGTGACGTCTGAAGCTGAGACTAGGTGAAAGGTGATGACTTATTCATTCCTTTGTAATATGAGTTAGCTAAACTGTGAAGTTTATAATCTTACATGTAATCTGTGAAGCTTGTTTTTCTTACATGCAGACTGTTTACCCATGTAAAATCAGTCAAGTTGAGGTCTATTCGAAGTAAAAACTGTGGTTTGTTTTGTGCTAGACAACTAAGACCAAAAATAAGATACAGGCTAAATTCGACATGATACAATAAATCCAATTATCTCATAATGTACTTAGCCAAGTGAATCTGCAATATACCTAGGTCTTTTTTTTTTTTTTTTTTTTTTTTTGCTTCATCCTTCAAATTTGTTTTCTTCAATCTCACTGACCCTGTATTAACTCACACTCACGCACTACTGTTCAGACAGTTTGTGCTTACACAACAGCTCTTAACAGCACTGAGACACTGTAGAGAAAGCAAAACTGACAGCATGCATGTTTGTGTTGCATGCCATGAGGAGCAGCAGTATGTTCATCTTGCTGAAACAAACAAACAAACTACCCCGCTGATTATAGCATAGCCTCGTCTTCTAAACAGTGTGTAACCTCTTGCTCTTGATCTGTGAGAAGCCACAGTGTTTTCACTGCATTAGGGCGATCAGATCAACTCAGGGCCATCTGCTGTAGCAACTCACACTATATGAGGCAGATGACAGATTTTTACTTATACTCCTGGTTTCACAGACAAGGCTTAAGCTAGTCCTAGACTAAAATGCATGTTTGAGCTGTTGTAACTGAACGTAACTTGTACTGACAGATCTTAAAATATGTCAGTCCCATTGTTTTGTATCAAGATGCACACCAGTAATGTTTTTTTTTTTTTCTAGTGTACGTTTATAAAAGCTACTTAAATGCCCTAATTGAACTAAGGCTTAATCCTGGCTTAGGCTAAGCCCTGTCTGTGAAACCGGGCCATAGTAACTTGACATGGCTTAATCTGGGCAATGTACTCATTAAAAAGATACATTTTTGTTCTATATCAAACTGTTTATTATTGCAAGAAGCTGATTAACACTTGACTCATGCCATTACTAAAACACTACGGCCCCATATGACCTGTTTGGTATCAGAGAGGAAATGTGGGATTTACATACAAACTCCAATTATGGTGATGACATGAATCTATAAATCCATTCACCCACCCAGTAAAACAATGAGTTGTGATTGAATAATTTTAACCTCCAAATGAAAATTCTGTCATCATTGTCTCACTCTCAAGTCATTTCAAACCTCTATGCTTTTCCAAACATAGATGTTTGGCAGAATGTCCAGGACACTGAAAGTAAATAGTGTCTGTGTTTGTTAAGCTAAAAAATGCCACAAACACTATTAAAGTAAAAGTGCTCCATATGACTTCTGAAAACCATAAGATTTCTTGTGAGAAAATTTAAAGGGATAGTTCACCAAAAAATGAAAATTATCCCAAGATTTAGTCACCCACAAGCCATCCTAGGTATATAGGACTAATAGTTATATTAATAAATATCTTGGCTTGTCCAAGCTTTATAATGGTAGTGAATGGGGCTCAAGATTTTGAAGTCCAAAAAGTGCATCCATCCATCATCATAAAAAAAAAAAAAAAAGTTATCCATATGGCTCCAGGGGTTTAATAAAGGCCTTCTGAAGTGAAGTGATGGGTTTTTGTTTGAAAAAATATCCATATTTAAAATTTTATCAACTAAAATAACTAGCTTCCAGCAGACGGCCTACGTAAGTCGAGTTACGGCGTAAGAGTGACCTCTGACCCGACGTATGACGCAGGATGTAGGAGTATTGTAAGCTTAGACGCCTCTCACGGTTCAAACAAATAGGGCTGTGCAACAAACTCAAGCTCCTCTTCTCTTATATCGAAATCCACCGACATTTCTCTTTTAAAAAAATCTTGGTTTAGACTTCTAATTCGTGACCGGTGTTTTGTTTTGCTCTATCCTCTGCGCTTCCATGTTTGTCAGTGTGTAATACGTTGCGTCAGAGGTTACTCTTTTGCCGTAAGTCGATTTGTGTATAGCCGTCTGCCGGAAGCTAGTTATTTTAGCCTATAAAGATTTAAATATGGAGATTTTTCTTAGAAAAACCCAACGCTTCGCTTCAGAAGGCCATTATTAACCCTCTGGAGCCATGTGGATATCTTTTATGATGGATGGATGCGCTTAAAAATCAGGAGCGCCATTCACTCCCATTATAAAGTTTGGAAGAGCCAGGATATTTTATAATGTAACTCTGATTGTGTTCGCCTGAAAGAAGATGCATCTAGGATGGCTTGAGGGTGAGTAAATCATGGGATAATTTTCATTTTTGGGTGATTTATCCCTTTAAGTCACTTTAATGGTAAATTGCTAATGATAGCGATCTATTATTGCCCAGCTATATAATAAAAGTTGGATATATAGGACATTCTATTTTACCTGCATACATACAGTATACTTTATGAAGCAATATATAGGTCATTGTGATTTTGCCAAGTGCAGCATGTTCGTAGATCAACATATTTTTTTTTCATCCTGGAACAATATTCCTGTCTGAAAATGTAGCCCTAACCCTATCCCAACCCCTAAACCTAACCCTACCTATAACTTCTCCCTAAAATCAGAGGGAAATAAGTGAATAAAGCTGATATATGAGCACCTAACCCTGGTTGTAAGCCTAAACTTGACATAAACTGTAAACTTGTCCCTCAAATCTAATTGGTTGATTGAAATGTTGTTCCAGGATCAACATAATCTGCTAAATGCATCTATAAGGCATGAAGGTATTAAGATTATAAGATTATAAACATTAACGTCATAAATTTCTGTAAAGCCGTTTACACAGATTTAACTTTTGTATACGAAATGCATACAGTAATTACTTACAATAATTTGCCATTTTGTGAGCTAGCAATATTATCCAGTGCTAATATGATAAAATCTTATAAATGTTTTGTATTGATGCTCATCACTAAAAGATGAACATTTTGTACTTTTGATGGTTCACATGTTATGACAAACTTGAATGTTTCCCTGTGACCATGACTGTCATTGGCATAACTAACAACAGTGCTGTTCAGGCAGAAAAACTGGGGGAAAGGGCACCTATCCTACGCTGTGGTACAATGATACCAGTAAATGAGTTACATTCTCCTTAAATAGCCTTTAACCTAATTACATTCACATTTTACAATTGTAATTCATATTTAATGTCTATGACATGACAGAATTAAGTTTTTACATTTTAATTTGCTAGTTAATGTTTAAATGCTCTACAGAAGTGCTTGTTCATTCAGAAACATTTTGGTCTTTATGAAAATGTTTATGCCAAGAATTCTAAAAAGAACAGTCTGTTAATTAAGTAAAAGCAGGATGTTCCATGAATTCTGTGTCTGTTATTATGAGTCTGAGTGTGTGTTTGAGCTCTAGCAGGTGCCCTGAGTTAATCCAGACCGGCTCAGGCTTTAACACATTGACACACTTAGCTGCTTAACCTCAGTCTACCCTTCAAACAAACCGGGTAAACACACAGGCAGGGTTATCACTGTGTGGCGAAAGAGGTGCACTGAAATCTTGAGGCATGGCAAACATACTCTTCTTAAGCATATGTAAAGATTCTTATTGATCCAGGTTATTGCAGAAACAGGTCCAGATGTAGGGACTCCATTTCACATGACATTCCAGTCTGGTTATGCATTAACCCATCACAGAGGGGCTGCGTATAGCAACAGGAATGTTTCTGAGCAAATATTAAAGATTACGAGGCTCATTACAGGTAATAAAAAAAAAAATAATGATGTGCATGGATAAATCATTTATAATAAATACTGCAATATTCCATAAAAAAACGAGTTTGAAACAAGAATTGATTTCACAGTGAAAATGATCAAGTATTGCCACTTTATCTTCCCATGCCTTGGTTAAATCATCTGTTTGTGTTTACATGAAATTCATAAAATAATCATTCTGCCCACTGCGGTTGTGTATATCACCTATGAGATACCACACCCCACTACATTTTCATCAATCAGCTTTCACTATATTTGAGAGCGCTGCTCTTTTAGATTATTTCAGGGTGCAAAATGACTGAATCTGCGAGAATAACAGCAATACATTCTCATTTAACCTCCCACAAGTGTTTACCAGTTCATGTGAGGGAGCGGCTTAACTGTAAACCTCTCCTCTCTCGCTCTCTGTTTTTAATGGGGGGAAAAACTGCAAATGTGTATTGCAAAAGTCAAAGACAATCTGTGCAAAACAAATACGGAGTGTCTATTTACACTTAGTGCAATAGTGTCCCTTTGTTGGCAAATGCTATTTCCACTAGCTTCGTCCACCAATGTCTGGCTGGGCTACTCAAGTTTTAAAAAAGACAAGCGGAGTACAGCATTTTCAGTTGTGCGTAGTAAGGCTTGCAGATCTGGCTTTTAACAAGATCAACGCGGTTTCAAATCCGCCTTTTGCCGAGTGATCGCTACTTTCACCTAATGTAAACAGCATATTGCTAAGAAAATGCTGCTGTTTTCACTTAGTGTAAATAGCATCTAATTTCCATTTACCCTTAGTATAAATAGCATCTATTGCTATCGCTATCTGTCAAATAAATATTGTGCCAATAGGGTAAGATGTTAATTTTAAGAAAACAATCAATGAATTTAAAATTAAAGAATAAATTATTGAAGAAGGATAAAAAACAGATGAAGAACAAGACTAAATGTGCCATAGCTGACTTTTGCAGTAGCCTTTGTCCATTAATTTTCTCAATTTTTCATCAGAATTCATCAATAAAGAGTTCTAGGGCTTCTGTTCTGAGATGAATCACAACTTACAAACTTTGATTTTAAGCATAATAAAGTTTAAATCAGCCTAAGAAGCAATGAAGTACCCATTCCATGAAACACTGCAAATCAAAAGCAATGGTGCAACATACAAAAGCTTTTACTTGTCTTGAAAAGGCAGTTGCTAACAAGTTGTTAAATGGGACTACAGAGGTTGTCAGAGACATTAAACATCATTGTGATGAACAGAAAATCTACACAGTAGTCCGCTTTCATAGCCTCATCGTGTTTATAATCACACTCTTGCAAACTATCTGTAACACAGTTCGTAGATACGGGAAGAAAAGAAGCGGGAATCGGCGAACGTTCAAACAAACTTTAATATATAAAATAAACAAAGAACAAAACGAAAGTAATGCCGGCAGACCCTCATGGACATCTGCCAGCCACACAAACATAATAAAACACAACATAAAATTCAGGCCTGGTCCTCTCTCGTCCTTCACTGTCGTCGTTCCCCTTTTATGCTTCCGGAGCTCCTCCGTGAGAGACTCGAGACCGATGCAATGCGCAGCTGACGCTCGTTAATACTCGCGTTACCGGCCTTGCGCCGTTCCCTCACGGCTCTCGCCCGCCCTGCTCGTCACACTATCCTAACTCAAACTTGCAGAGAAAATGTTTTTTTGTTTGTTTGTTTTATATAAGGACCGAAAGACTTGTCGGAAGCTTAATGGGGGTGACCTTGAAGTCATGTGATAGTTTGTTTATAGCCAATGTTTAGCTTTTTACATTTGCTAAATGAATTTAGGCTTCAAAATTCATATTAGTTGTGATCATTTGTAAAGATTATTATGATTAAAAAAGGTGTAAGAATCATAAACTTATTTTCTGCAAAAATCCTATTGGGTTTTTGTCGAGGGAACCAAGGTGATGCAAACTTCTGGGTTGGCCTATAAATATGTCATCACTGCTGAGCTCTATAGGCACAAGTAGTTTAGAGTGTAGGGACACCATTATGTCATTCACAGTAGTGGGTGGACGCAGATGTGTTATTTCACATGCACAGTATTAGGCGACTGAGTAGTTATTTTGGCTATTAAACATTTTCTTGAGGCTTTGTATGTTATTGTTTTTGTTAAAATTAGAATATCTGTATGGAGAAAACGAATGCCCTTTTTTCTTTCAGAACTCTTGTGCCTTATAGTGATAATAAAATATCTTGCAGCAAATGCAATAACAATCAACTCTTATAAACATACACACTTTCATCTAATCCTAATTCAGACAAATTGCATACTAAATGGTTGAGTCTGGCTGTACAAACACAAACACACAAAGCTGCCTGTAGTAAGCTGTACATTAACTTTGTTTATGTAACACTTGCTCTATAATTCAGCTCACAGGCAGTGTGAACTTCTATTGTACTTGGAAGAGAGTGTGAATCACTAATGTGTTTTCTTCTCTTTCTCCCTGCATAAGGATCTGACCTTTGAAATATGTTTCTTCCTGGATACAAGACCATGAAGTTAAATGACAACAGCTCTACAGTCATGAAAATGATTGGTCACACAATGAGAATGGTTTAGATTTACCAACAGTGGCCCTGCACAGACTATTTGGACAAATGTTACTGCATTAGTGAAATGTTTTGTTAGATGATAAAACACAGAAAAGACTTGTTTGGATCATCATGAGGGTGAATAAATGATACTTTAGCTGCAGTATGTGTACAGTATGTGCAGACGTCTGGTTTAAAGAGTGGGCAGAGTGATATTTATAGATGCATGTACCCTATATTTTTTAATTTATGAGCATTCTCTGCAGGGCTTGAGCTGCATCTCAGTCTATGAATAGAATATGACTCACTCTGTTGTGTTTAACTTGCCCAGGTGAAAAAAAAGTACACTTCCATAATGTACTTGAAGTGCTCTATTTTCGAGCACTAATTTTGTACTTAATATACTAAAAATTCTTCTTTAGTACTTAAGATAACCTTAAGAACATCTAAGTGTGCTATGTGCAAAGACATTCAAATGCTTTCACTCGATCCTCAGTCACATAACACTATACTGTTTAACACTACAGTATATCATCTCTCACAAAAAAATCAGAAAGCATTTGAAATCGATATATCTCCTCCTAGGCATTTCATCAGGTTAAGAGCTGATGCTACAACCCCCAAAAATTGTTACCCTGAGGAGAAGACACGGCCTGGGACACCTTCCTTCTTTATCTTTCTATTTCTGGATCCCAAAATACGTCAACATGTTGCTATGACAACCATCGCCAGTTGCTTGGAACTAGGAGCGTGGAGCATTCTGAAATAATCATAAACAACTCAAAAGGGGACATCAGTATCGCCATATATACATTTAAGTGGAGCTGATAAAATACTCTTGATGGCTTTATGGTTTGCGTAACAGGCATGTTATGGAGGGCATTTTAATGATGTAAATGATGTTTTTCAAGGTATTTTTTGATCAAAGCCGACTTTCTCATAAAACATAATACAAGTTAAGCAAATACTAAAGCCACTACAAACTAAGCAATCTAAAAGTTAATGAGTAAAGGGAAGTTAAACCAGTTTGATAGTTAGTTCGAATGTAATAGATGGTTTCTTAGTGATTGCTAGGAGATTGGAAGTTTGGTTGAATAAATATAAATGTAAACATAACATCAACTGTAGAAGTTAAATGGTCATGAAACCCCAAAACACATATTTTGAGATGTGAACAGATATGTACAGCCTGCACATCACT
Organism: Hypophthalmichthys molitrix; assembly: GCA_037950675.1. Classification (NCBI taxonomy): domain Eukaryota; kingdom Metazoa; phylum Chordata; class Actinopteri; order Cypriniformes; family Xenocyprididae; genus Hypophthalmichthys; species Hypophthalmichthys molitrix. The sequence continues at coordinate 39,019,867 of CM075494.1, forward strand.
GAAAAGACTACATAAAGGCACTCGTAAATTTAACCAACAAGTGGAAAATGCATTTTTCCACAAAGAAAACTGCAAAGAAAATAAGCATTTTTCTGAGCAATTCCATTCTTCTGGGTTGAAAAGCAAAGTCACGGAATCTGACGTAGAAGTGTGTGATTGGCTGCTGGGGCTGGAGAGGCACGAATCTACGTCATCCGGTTCTGAGCGCTTCTCTGCATTTATTCATGAGAATCAACTCTTAATCCAATCACTGCGCTGTATTATGCATGAAATCGCATTTCAGTGCAAAATTCAAACAACATGTGACAAATTGCAGAGCGCACATGAGCGGAACGCCGTGATGAGATTAACAACGCTCGCAACACGGATCAAAGATCATATACGGACTGGAGCAAGCGTGTTTCAAGTTTTTATGTACATATTTCACATACTCTAGTGCTCTAAACATGAGCACATTTTTAATCACGTCTTCTATATTTGCAAATAAGCACACTGATACAGTTATACGTCTGATCATGAACGTGATGACAAGAGGAATTGTTCTGTTACACAATGATGTTGATTCAATTGATCATTGAGGCCAATCACAGACATATCCAGTGAGCGTGATGGCCAATCAGAGGTGTTTATGAATCCGTTCAACAGCGCTCGAAGCGTCAAATTTTTAAAATCGGCACTTTTGACAACTCTACAGGACTCATTTATAATTCTGAATGGATTTGCAATGCATCAATAGTGTATACAGTATTGGGGAAAGTTAATTTTAAAAGTAATGCATCACAATACTGCGTTACTCCCCCCAAAAAATTAAAGTGTTAGTTACTTTTTTTGGAAAGTAATGCATTGCAGTACTTTTGCATTACTTTTTCTTACCTGGGCTGGGCTTGCTTTTGTTTTTTATTAATAAAACATTTATTTTTGGCAAATGCAAAGGCCCTTTTACACCACAAATGAAAATAATAAGATTAATTCACACCTGTACAGTAGGGGGCGCAGCTCAAACAAACCATTCAGCATCATAAGCCAGCATATTTTGTTGATCCTGGAACAACATTCTTGTCTAAAAATTTAGTCCTAACCCTATTCCTACCCCTAAACCTAACCCTACCCATAATTTATTCCCAAAATCAGAGGGAAATGATAAGTGAATAACACTGACATAGAAGCACCTAACCCTGGTTGTAAGCCTAAACTTGGCATAAACTGTAAACTTTTCCCTCAAATCTGATTGGTTGATTGGAATGTTGTTCCAGGATCAACAAAGATGTCATTTTTGCACAATAGTATTGTTGGAATGGGCCATTGAAGGTCAGCAGTAAAGACATTAGTTAATAAAGTGAGGTTAAATACATAAAGTATATTTAACAAATTTAAATATTGCAGGTTTGCGTAATATTCTGAGTTTGCAGTTCACAGTTTTTATTGATTTTGAGGAATACTGAATCTGTTTTTGTGCAAGTGAGATGAGTAAATGTATGCTCACATTTAGTCTAAAACTACAATAACTATCATGTTCACACAGCGCACACAACACCTCTGCACTTACTCTAGATTTCTCTCTATGGAGACAGAAGAGCTGAGAGTCGAATAAACTAATAAGTAATGACATTTGTTGCAAGTTTAAAAGTAATGTTACTTTACTAATTACTTGAAAAAAGTAAACGTGTTCCCACAATCCTCTCATCTTTCACACATGAAATAAATCATACATGGAATGTCTGCTTATGGTTTAAGGCTCTTGTTTGTCCTCATATGACATTGTTCTTCCATGAAATACTAATCTTTTTGTTGGCATCAAATGGCGTATTGGGTTATGGAAGGTATTATTGTCACTCGTGTTTTGTGCGTAAAAAGCTGGAGAAATCTCATAACCCCTTGCAGTCGGTAATGAGAGGGGGAACAAAAGAGAGAGAGAGGGACTATATGAGTGCACGACTGCAGTTACGTAACAGGCGCTGTGTAACTTGCATAATACATTCATAATCAGTGGGGTAGGACAGATATAGATGGCCTAATTTTCCCGCATGTGCATGTTTGAGGATTCACTGTCCGGAAGGCTCAGAACATTCTGTTCGTTACTGATGCAATTAAATGTTTCAGTTCATTACAATGGACCTTTTCATTTCAGATTTGCTCTACCCACCAAAACCCTCAGACAATGATGAGGTTATTTTAAGACTTACTGAATATATCATTTTTTGTTAAGATCTGATATAAAGCGCAACAGTCGGGTTCCAGTAGGAAAAAAATTACATTATTTACTCCATAGGAAAATAGATTTTCATCAATAATGTATAAAGTTTTCAAGACAGACCTACCACGAGCTCTGAGATTGTTTGGCAATGAACTTCTGTAGAAGTCATTTTTGTAGTAGTCAGACTTCATTTTTAATTAATTAATTCCTGGTGGTAAACTCTACTACCCATAATCCTGAGATCCATCAAACAAGAATCATGGCAAGAGAACTTAGCAGCCCACTCCCATAAAGCTTTGCTAATCACATTTGCTACAGTCTCACAAATTGACTATATGCACGGTTACTTCCTGGTTGTCGTTAAGCCAACTTGGGCATTTCCGGTGAACTGTTAGCTGTTCATTCTGTACTCGCTGTACTTCGACACAAAACCATCAGTGGTTGACTTTTCAATGTTGTATTTTTATTTTAATGCAGTTATCACATTTACCTAATTTGCCAATTGCAATAAAGACGAAGCTAATGGGAACTTTTGCATAAGAAACGTTTCTGTAATTAGACACGCACGCTCAACATATTTCCAGTACTTCAAATGTTATTTTTAATGTGATGACCAAAAAACATTATTTGTTCACCCTTCTGAAATTGTGCCCATTTGTAAAACCGAACATTTCAAGATGTAGGAAATCCAACATTTGATAGAAAACATTTAAAAAATAAAAACGACATTAATTACCACTATAACCAGCAGGTGGCAGCAGAGGAGCATTTATTTGTGCATATATTAGCCAAGTTTTTCAGTTTTGATTTTGAATAGATATTAAACATTATAAAATCACTAGGTTTTAAAATACATTTTGTCAAGGCAAAGTATGAAGTCCTCACAAAATCTCATGAAAAACAATAACTTTTCTTGGGAATGAATTACACAGAAAACGAGCACCGCACTTTCCCTTTGTAATCACAGCAGCTGTGAAAACTTGTGAAAACTCTCATTTTATTCAATTAATCTAACTAAAGCCGGGGACACACTTAACGATTGCAAGGCCGATTATGAATGTAATTTGATACTTACGACTGATCATGCCCAAACGTGCCAAGTCAGAGCCAGTTGTGTTCAGTCGGTGTTTAAATTCTGTGTAAGTATTTATATCTGCTTGAGTTGAAGGAAACAGTCTTTGTGTGTTGAGCTCAGTCTTAGAATGTTTTAGCTAGTCGTTAAGTGTGTCCCTGGCTTAAAGTGGCTTAAAGTCTTTAATTTACAGTGTGTTAACGCTGTTTTTTTTTTTTTACAAGTGTGAAAACAGATGGTCGAATTGAATTTTGCTGAGGAGGAACACTGAGGGATGCATCTTTTTAATGTTGTCTTACGTATGAATAATTAAATTAATGCTAGGCCTGACTATTTAAGTGACTATATTCTGATTATAAACTAAGTATTACACTGTTGATACTCGACACACCAACAAGTGACGTTTGACTGGTAGTTTTCCAGCTGGTTTATATTATTGCTGAAGTTCTTAAGAACGTTCCGTGCATATGGTCAATTAACCATGAAATCACAATGAAATCAAAGTTGACACTTCTTAATTTTAATGGAATATTGCAGTATTTATTATAAATGATTTATCCATGCACATCGTTTCTGTTAAATTCATGTGTCCTCATAATCTTTAATCAAAATAACTTGCAGCGACATCTCTTCTCTTCTCTGATGATGTGTTTACAGGCAACCATTCAACCATCTAATCAGTTCCTGATGGACAAAATCAAGCCCCATCCTACATTTTTTTTATTGTTCAAGAACTCGTTTCACTCAATTATATGTCATAATAGGGAAGAAAATGCTGGGTTTTTTTAGTTGCTGACATCTATTATTGAAGTAATTCAAAATACAATGAAACAGAAATTAATTCAAAAATGACTTCAACACACTTTTTTATGATGAACATGTTTTCAATTTCTGAATGACAATTTATTTTGATATTTTTGTCAAGCCAAAAATTTGTTGGTGTAACTAGATATTATTAAAAAAAAAAGACTGATTCTTGAAAAAGAAAGAAAGAAAGAAAGAAATGTTTGCATAAGTAGCTTGGCATAATTAACTTTTATATTCATTACAAAAATCATTGTCAGTGTAATTTAACAAACATTGAGAAAGCCAAGGTTATTACGTTTATAATTTTATATATATATATATAAAATTATATACACTACCAGTCAAAAGTTCGGAATCTGTAAGATTTTTAATGTTTTTAAAAGAAGTTTCGTCTGCTCACCAAGGCTGCATTTATTTAATTAAAAATACAGTAAAAACAGTAATATTGTGAAATATTATTACAATTTAAAATAACTGTTTTCTGTTTGAATATATTTTATAAAGTAATTTATTCCTGTGATCAAAGCTGAATTTTCAGCATCATTACTCCAGTCTTCAGTGTCACATGATCCTTCAGAAATCATTCTAATATGATGATCTGCTGCTCAAGAAACATTTATGATTATTATCAATGTTGAAAACAGTTGTGTACTTTTTTTTCAGGATTCCTTGATGAATAGAAAGTTCAAAAGAACAGCATTTATCTGAAATACAAAGCTTTTGTAACATTATACACGACCGATTTTTTATTTTAATTTTTTTTTTAAGGAAATTAATACTTTTATTCAGCAAGGATGAAGTGACAGTAAAGACATTTATAATGTTACAAAAGATTATATTTCAAATAAATGCTGTTCTTTTGAACTTTCTATTCATCAAAGAATCCTGAAAAAAAATATTGTACACAAATATTTTGTACAATTGTACACAATAAATGTTTCTTGAGCAGCAGATCATCATATTAGAATGATTTCTGAAGGATCATGTGACACTGAAGACTGGAGTAATGATGCTGAAAATTCAGCTTTGATCACAGGAATAAATTACTTTATAAAATATATTCAAACAGAAAACAGTTATTTTAAATTGTAATAATATTTCACAATATTACTGTTTTTACTGTATTTTTAATTAAATAAATGCAACCTTGGTGAGCAGATGAAACTTCTTTTAAAAGCATTAAAAATCTTACAGATTCCAAACTTTTGACTGGTAGTGTATATAAAAAAATCATTCTGCTGACTGAGTGCATCAAATATAAAGATAAGTATAGTAAACATCTTGTTTTCCACCTGCAGAAAATATTATTTTGCTCTGTCCTTGAAACAGCAACTATAAACCGCCTACAGCATATTAAAGTGTTGCTTATGACTCTTAGTATTCCCATTGTGCTGTCTCTACATCCACTGAGCAGCATTAAGGAAGACAAGTGGTAGAATAGGTTTAAGCAGTGAAGAAATTATCAAATTATTTAAAAAGACAAGTCTTGAAATGTCTGCCTCCAACCCATGGTGTTAAGCTTGTTTCTAGACTAGCTTTACTCCCTTGTGTATACTAAAAGACACACAGTCTCAGAACAACAATTTCCTAGAAGTGTTTAGCTGAGAGTGGTGCTTGGCTCTGATCCCAACAACCAATCAAATACCAGAGCCTTCAGCTAATTCGCATTTCATGTTGTGATTGGTCAACAGTGGTTGATGTCCCAAAATGCTCCCTGCTCAGAGCAGTTGACCTTACTTCACATTACCCAATCTGCACTGCAATGTTCCCTCTTGTGATAGTCTTTCAGTCTCTGTTCACAGAATCTTACAGCAATAGCATATAATAGAGTAGTGCATATCATACTTGACTAAAGGCTCGTTCACACCAAGGACAATAACTATAACAATAAAGATATTGTTCTAAGTGTAAAGAATAGCAGAGTCCACACCACTACTATAACAATAACAGCAAAGAGAAACAATATCATTGGAATCACTTTCATTATTATTATTTTTCACAGCTGATGAATGATAAAAACATTGACAGCCAATCAAAATCCACCCTACTATGATCCTGGTTTAATTTAAAAACAGATATTTATGGTTTTTAATCCACGCAGCATATATCTATGCATATGCATTAGAAGATTACATTTGTGTAGTCATTTTGACAGTGGATTAGTGCAAAAAGATGTGCTTAGATGAGAGAGAACATGGATTATATAACATCTCAAACAGGGTCTGAGCCGCTCTAGGCCAGAGGGCAACAAAAACCCCTGGGTTCTTGTCAGTACCTTTTTAATTCAGCAGTGGCTCCACAAGCAGTGGAATCTTGTGGATGCTTGTGCTAGTTGCATACACAATCAAACAATTGAGTTTTGTTGCGCAAGACAGAGAATGAAAGAGGGAAAGTAAAGGGAAAAAAAACAGAATAAAGCAGAGAGAGCGGTGTAACAAGGACAGTGGTTCACAGCAGGGGCCGTGTGAGGACTGTTTATGTGGCTCTCTTTGTTTATTCATTCAACCTCGGCTGGTATTCATATCTTATGTGTTTATTCCTTTTGGCAGATGATGGTTTTATGGTTTTATGCAGCAATGGTCAGTCACTCTGACCCTGGAAAAAAGCATTACATGGAAAACATTTGTCGAAAATGTGTGAATATAACTTGAGTTAAAACATTTATGAATGTAAAAAAAAATATTATTATGAGACATTTGGCTTAAATCATTTTCATGTGTCAAATGTGTCATTGGCTTCACGAACAAGAAAAAATGTAGGGCGAGGCTTGATTTTGTCAATGGGGAATTGATTGGATGGTTGAGCTTTGCTATTGGTGGATCTCATGTGAGTGACAGGTTGTCCCGCCCTCACGCCAGTAAACACATCATTAGAGAAGGGAAGTTATTTTGATTAAAGATCATACACAGCAATATTGCATTTATAGGGGTCATATAATGCCACTTTTCTTTTGCAAAATAAGTCTCTGATGTCCCCAGAGTGTGTATATGAAGTTTTAGCTCAAAATACCTTACAGATAATTTTTTATAGCATGTTAAATTTGTCACTTTTTGAGGGTGAGCAAAAACGCTCCATTTTTGTGTGTCCCTTTAAATGCAAATGAGCTGCTGCTCTCAAAAGGGGGTGGAGTTTCAGGAGCTCATGTTAGCATTTAGCAGCTCCAATTAACATTACCTCACTGAAAATGTCAGAAACCGTTCAGCCTTTTATGTTTAAACCGAAGTCGGACAATGATGGAGAGACTCAAGAAGAAGTGATAACATTTTGAATGCAACAGAACGTTTCTGAAAGGTTAGTTGCTTAATTTATGTAGCTGATGTGGAGTTAACTATCTTAAAGTCATTTATTAGCATATTCTGACTGTCATAATCTATAAATCTCTCGTGTGGGAACTGTTGTAAGATCTTACAGAGCCAGAGAATATATGCTGCATGAAGACAGAACAGGTACAGTTCTATAGTTCTAACACCCCTTTAAAAAAAAACAAAACAAGAATTGTCAATCTTGATTTCATGGTGAGAAAATAAGCTCTGTGACCATGTTTGTTACATTTTTTGTTCATCATATCTTCACAAATGAACACAACTTTGAAGCATGAATACAGTTGCCAGAAGTAAAAAGCTTCAACGTCACCATCACTAAGCATCCGACAACTTTTTTAGTCTTTAAAAAAAACATTTTCCCATAAAAATGTTAAGTTAGAATAGTTTGCAAGATTGTGATTATAAATACAACAAGGCTGTAGAAGCAGACTAGTAAGCAGATGAGTCAGAGTGATGTTTAATGCAGATTTGGAGTCTTGCTCTTGGTCTCAATTTGTCTCGAGGCCATAAAAATGCGGTCTTGGTCTGGATCTGGGTCTCAGCCTATGGTCTTAGGTCAAGACCGCTGTGTATTAGCGCACATATTAAGAAAATTATTTTATGTAGTTTTTTAAACCTTTTTTACTAGGCTGCTAGGCTTTGGGACAGACTTATTTCAACCTCACATACTATTTAGGATTGATAGTATGGACATTGGGTTCTTTTTAGTGAATCAAAAACACTGAGATGAGTCTGATTCGCAAACTAATGTGAGACCAGTGGACTTTGATTCTCAAACTAATGATCTTTTCATATGAAGTGGTGTTTATATACAGTTTATATATATGTTTGTGTAAATGCGTTCATGCAGTCTCTAAGCACCATTACACATCCTGTTTAAAGGATTAGTTCAGAATTAAAATTTCCTGATAATTTACTCACCCCAGGATTTTTCTCTATTTAGTGGACTTCAACAGCTACCAACAGGTTGAAGGTCCAAATTTCAGTTTCAATGCAGCTTCAAAGGGCTCTACATGATCCCAGATGAGGAATAAGAGTCTTATCTAATGAAAAGATTGGTCATTTTCTAAAAAAAAATATACAGTAGTCAACATTTGAAGTGGATCAAAAAAGTTAAAGTTGTCCTAAGAACTAAGTTGTCCTAAGAAGAAGGTTTTAGGACAACTTTGATGAAAGGTTTTGATCCACTTCAAATGTTGACTACTTTTAACCACAAAAGCCACGCATTACGTAATCACATTGGAAAGGTCACGTGTGACGTAGGTGGAAGTACCATGGTAGGGCAAAAAACTCCATCTCATTTTCTCCTCCAACTTCAAAATCGTCCGACATCGTTGTTTTGCCTTTTTTGTATAGGGTGTTTGACTTAGTCTTTGCACTTTCGCTTTGTAAACACTGGATCAGTACTTCCGCCTATGTCACGAGTGACCTTTCCAACGTGATTACGCAATGCGTGGAACATTGCAGAGCTAGTGCAAGACGAGCATTTGTGGTTAAAAAGTATACATTTTAAATTTTTTTTAGAAAATGACCAATCTTTTCATTAGATAAGACTCTTATTCCTCGTCTGGGATCATGTAGAGCCCTTTGAAGCTGCATTGAAACTGAAATTTGGAGCTTCAACCTGTTGGTAACTGTTGAAGTCCACTATATGGAGAAAAATCCTGGAATGTTTTCCTCAAAAACCTTCATTTCTTCTCGACTGAAGAAAGAAAGTCATGAACATCTTGTATGACATGGGGGTGAGTAAATCATCAGGAATTTTTAATTCTGAAGTAAATCCTTTAAATGTGTGTGTTTTTTTTTTTTTTTTTTTTTTTTTTTTAATGGTATAGGCCTATGTAATTCTTCAGGCAGCTTCTATGCTGTCTTTTCATTGTAAGTCATAATGCTCTTTTGAGTACTGTCCTTTGGCTTGACTGCATTACAGTAAGGAATAGAAGAGAAGCGAGCACGTCTGTTGTGGACAGCCTTGTTGTCAACAGACTGAAAGCTGAAATGACTCATCTCTGAGATGTTTCTCACACGCAGGCAATAAGCTCCTTTGCTTCGAGTCCTCATTTTCCCTTTTGCATTTGCTTTCTTGAGGAACACTTGCGATTTTGTGGAGCACTTGCAGCTGTTAATCCATACAAAGCATCACAACACTAAAGATACAGTGTTGTTAGTCCTTTTATTTTGTCCTTTTTTATTGATGATTTATTAAGTTTTATTATAAGTGGTTGCATTTTTATACTTTGCTCAAATAACTCATTCGAAAAATTGTAATGCCATAAATAAAGCTCTGAAGACCTGTTGTGCATGATTATTAAACATGTATCATCCTCTCATAAAAAGGACTGGAGAAAAGAGTGAGGGGGGGGAAAAAAGTTATTGAAATATTGTAGAAAATAGCAGGCAAAGAAGATACATTTGGGATTTTTAAAAGCTTTTGGCTCCCTTCCTTCAGGTCACCATATATTTCTTATACAGGAGGAGATGACAGCCAACAAGATGACTCAGTTCCGGAGGCTGGCGAAGGAACGGTGCTAATTTTATACTCTTTAATGTGCGTAAGAGAGGACTGATCAAACATGAAATGTTCTCTCTCCAGATGTATCACACATGACTCATCATTCAATAGAGTTACATAAGACTGCCTGTTTTCATCATTTGTTGACAACACCCCACATTCTTGCTGTCCTTGTGCTGACTTTGAGGAACTATGTCAAGTGTTCATCAGCATGTCTTGGACAGTTGGCGCCCCTTATTGGTGAAATATAAGAATAGAATTTTCAGTTCAATTCATTGTCAGTTCAGTTTTTCTGTGATACCAGTACAAAGTGGGTCAGGTGCACTAGAGTGCTTCTTCATGAACATTTCATGAAATGCTCCATTATTTAACCTTGAAGCCATTTTGTATAAATGAAATGCCCATAAATATACTTCTGTTCCACCAATGAGAACCTGTTGTAATGGTTCCTTGGTGTTTTGGCCTTTTTAATATATGTGAAATATTTTTCTTGCAGAATGAAAGCAGTGAAATTATGATGTGGAGGCAGACCAGAAGAACCATTAGTGGATATAATAACATACATTCCCATATATTCCCCTGCCACTTTGCATGATGTGCAGTTGTGCTGTATATTGTCCTGTCCTCTTATTTCATTCACATTTTCACCAGTTGAGTTGTAGTTCCCTTGCCATTATCCCCTGTTCAACATCAGGCTTCAGAAACATGGCTGGTTGCAACTGGAAAAAAAAAAAATTGTTCTAATTTAAAAGAAAGCTTCATTTGTGAAGCAAGACATTGCTCTAGAAGCCTATACAAAAGCCAAAAAATCATGGGTAGGTTAATACTGATGTACTTTATGTCGTAGAATAAAATGTGAAAGTATCTTGAGCTTGTGTTCACCACAGACCTTATTTAAGCCATTTAATCAAAAACCCATTGAAAGAACCCCACTGATTTTGGGACGATAGAACCAGAAGTGCTAAAATGCGAACTCGTTTCCGGGTTTTGGTCTACAAAAATGTGTCATATTCCACCACTCTATAGTAAGGATTTATGAAAAGAAATAAAAATGACAGAATATGAAGATACAAGGTTTCTGCCTGACAGCGACGATATGTTTCACCGATATTCATGATTTCTACTTCTTTTGATTAATTAAGCATAATCACCTGCAATATTGGCCAGCTGGTTTATAATCCTGGAAACATTTTTTTTTATGTCTCTGACAACCTCTGTAGTCACATTTAGCCACTTGTTAACAACTGTCTAAGTAAAATCTTTATAATAATAAAAAATAATGCTAATAAATATATATAATCGGTGGGTATTATTGATGTATTTTATGTCATATAGTAAAATGTAAATATATCTTGAGCTTGTGTTCACATCTTATTTCAGACATTTAACCAAAAAAATTGCTAAAAGGAAATGCTAAAATGCTAAACTATTTTTGGCCTACAGAAATACGTCATCAAGCAGATTGGAACATCATCCAATCAGAATACAGCGCATTTACATTTATCCATATCAACAATCTTCTGCAAACAGATGACCGATCAACTCAACCCGATTTTCTGCAATATTTAAATTAATCAGAAAAAAGAGTAATTGTGTTTACACTGTAAAAAGTAATACGCTCAATAAAATAGTAGCAACAGATTACGAGCATTATTATTAATTAAATTCAACATGTAAGAACTAAGTTAGAATTAATCAAATTAATTCCTTTAAAGTCAACCATTTAAAATATGTAAAATTAGCAAACACCATTACAAAAACCACAAACATAACGACATAAAAAGCAAAGAGTCAAATTGCCAACTAAATGAAATACTGATCACCATAATGGTGATCAAACATTTTCAATAAAATCAACAGCAACATCTAAACCTCTCTTAATTCTTGTGTTTCTCTTTCCTTCAGCCTTCAGTGATTCTGTTTGTTTATCATCAGGTGTCTTCAATGCTGGCAATAAAAAAATAATTAATCTTTGATGCCTGTCTGTTATTCAGATATTTTTGTTTAAATTTTACTAATTTTAAATGGTTGACATTTAAGGAATTAATTTGATTAATTCTAACTCAATTCTGTTTGTTGAATTTAATTAATAATATTGCTTGTAATCTGTTGCCAAAATTTTATGGAGTAGATATAGCATATTACTTTTTATAGTGTACAATTACTGTTTATTTATCCTTTTTTTTTTTTTTTTTTGGTTTGTTTTTGCATTGAGCATAGTAAATAATCATTGAGCACATGTGAATACAGTAAACCGCTGTATAAAATATATAAAAATATGTATAAAAATAAGCTGTCTTTTATCATAAAAACTGGCTTTTAAAGCTTTTCCCTCAATTAATTATGTGTCCTTAATGTAAGGGCATTGATATGCATTGTCAGACACAGATAAGATGCATCCATGTGCTTTTTTGTCCCTAACGTTAATGAATTGTGCCTTATTGTAAAGTGTTACCATTATATTATAACAATCTCATTTTATGCAAAATTTAAAATATATACAATTTATACAATATATACACTTCAGTACTTCTATAAGTTAGAATAATTATCTAAAACCCATATTTACCTTTATAATATTTATATTCTATAAATATTTTTGTTCACAAGTAACATGTATAAACTGACTGTGATATTGATCTTACCACGGATGACCACGAAATAACAGTCTCCTTAGCATAGGATGATCCCCCCTTTTATTAAGATGTGCCAGACCAGCAAAAATCACTTTCTATATTTGGGCATGTAATTCTATCCATATCTTAATCATGTCAAACTATAATGCTCCGCTCTGAAGAAGAGCCTCGGAAATTCAAAAGCTAATTGAATGTGTCGTCAGGATCAGGTAACAATGTTCAAGAATGTCGATTTAAAAGAGCATGACTCTGTTTTCAAGGACAGATGCTCTGCTGATTGTTACGGGCACTTGCTCCTCCAGACCCAAAAATACCACCTACAAATCTCAGTTTGACGTAACACACAATTCTTCAACTGTAAATCCGTGATTTGTTTGACATTATGCTGGAAATCCTTGGTGTAGGACACCAGCTGTAAGACAAATCCTTTACATCCGTGAGTGGCCTAATATGAAACTTACAGTAGCTCCTCTAGGAAAAGCATTTGGTAACAAGAGATAGGATACATTGCTTTGTGACTGTGAAGTGTGAATTGTGACATGTTGTCCTCTTAAAAAGAAATTATCGTCATTACAGTAAAATGACATGGAAAAGCATTTGGTAGATGACATATTTGTCTTACAGTATTGTTTTAATTACATTAAATGTTGTAAACAACAAAAACAGTTATTGCATATGTTTTGTGAAGATTTATAAGCACTTTAAAGAGTGCTTATTACGAAAATAATATACTTTATAAGAATATACTTAAGTGTGAACTGAAATGTTTTTGTTATAACTACTACTTTTTTTAACTTTTTGTTAAACTATATTATAGTTTCAATTTATATTAAATGCACTTATTTTAACTTTAGTGTACTTGACCCACTTAATTAGGACTTAAGTACATCTTTACTTTAATGTATTTAATGTTATTTTTATTGAAACGTATTTAAAATGTATTAACTTTAAATGTAATATTGACAAACTTCTTGTGCTTTAGTTTGTCAACATCAAAATAAGTGCACTTCTTTAAAGCACAAGAAAAGATTATTAAAACAAATAATTTAAAATGTACTTTGAAGTAAAAATTTGACATTATTACAAAGTGCACTTTTTTTGAAGTGTAATTAAGTGTTAGTCATTAATGTGTACTCTGTTTAAGAAGACTTAAATTGCCTTTTATTTAATTAATATTATATTTTCTGCATGTACAGTTTTTAAAGTGCCCCAATTATATTTTAATGGTTCCTAATTTAGTTTTTGAGTCTCCTAACAGGTTTACATGAAAAATAATAATAATAATAATAATTTTATCATAATATACATTGTACATCACCTCTTTTCTCACAGTGTCTGAAAACAGTTCATTAAAAGATTCGGTCTCTCTAAACCCCTCCTTTCTGAGAGTCTACTCTGCTCTGATTGGTCAGATGATCCAGTCTGTTGTGATTGGTCTCTTCTGCTCTGATTGATCAGATGGGCTTGTACCTTTATATTTTTGTCTGATTTTTTCTTTTCACGTAAAAAACGTACCTGTAAAATCTCTCTCTTGTGAAGGACTTGTCTATTATCTTATCTTCAAAAGACTAAAAGTCCTCATATCTGGCAGCTCTTCATTTTTGATCCTCTTTAATGGGTCAGAAATAGATTCACAGCCTCAGAGCTCCCTGACGTTACAACTGTGCAAAAATAAATAAATGGGGAAAAAAGGTAACAACAATATTTAGCATTTACAATTTTATTTAAAGGGGCATTTATTTATAAGGGACATGCTTTACATATATAGGCCTATTATATGTCACTTTTAGGAAGAAAAAAACAAACTTAAACGCCTTAAACGCCTGTCACTCAACCTGAATCAAGCATTTAATGGATATGTGGGATGAATCTTTTGTAATGAACCCTGTGTTCATTTTAAAGGGTACTTTTGATAGTAATAATAAAAAATATTTATGTATTGATGTGACTAAATTAATGTGATTTCCATCAACACAAACAAAGCTTGAGAAAAGCACAGAGACACATCATCACTCGCCATGACACACACACACACTGTTCTTACTGGCTCTATGAGGTTTTAATACACACATCTGCATCATGCAGCTCAAAGTATTATGGGTAAAATCTCTCTACAGTTTATTCTGAAACATCAACACAGTTTCACTGATGATCCTGAGGTCCAAACCCAAAACCCAGGATAGAGCGTCTGAGTGAATGTGGTCTGGACTGTGTGGATGAGGCTCATTGTGTCAGAGACGCTGTAGAAGGACAGAGTTCCTGCACTGTGATCCACAAACACTCCTATTCTAGAGCTGATGGGCTTTACAGAGAGAACAGTCTCTATCTTATTGTGTATGAATATGTATCTGGAGGAAGAGCAGTCTAAACTCCAGGACTGATCATTATATCCAAACACACACTCAATACGCCGTCCCTTCCTGCTGATGCTCTTATATGACACTGATATACACACACTCCCACTCCACTCAATCTCCCAGTAACAGCGTCCACACACACTCTCTCTACACAACACCTGACACTGATCAAATCTGTCTGGATGATCAGGATACGGCTGGATTGTGTCAGTGTCAGTAATCACTCTGTTCCTCTCAGACAGACAGAGGTATTTATTCACTGTGTTCAGATCCAGAGTGAGATGATGGGAATCTGATGGAGAGAAACACATCAGAATCAGGAATTATGAATCTGATCTTTTAATGTATCTGAACTCTTCATGGCTCAATGTTCAGTGTATCATCAGTGTCTCAGTGCAGATGACCAGATATCCTGAATCATCATTTACATGATCAATTATAAAACTCTTCTATCATCATTTCTTTCACCTTCTACAGGAAGATCATGAACACATTCAGTGAGTTTTTCTGCTTGTTTTCTTAGTGACTTACACTGTAGGAAGTCGTTCCTGGTCTTCGGATTCATGTTGGTGAATGTGACTGTGGAAATAAACAGACATGAATTGTAGGAACATTTCAGAAATTGTTGTACGTTCACATTTAGGATCTTTCTACACACATCTCTATAATGGCGGCGCAGGACTTTACCTCTGTCAGAGATCTTCTTGATCTCCTCTTTGCAGAAATCCTCCAGTTTGTCTCTCAGCTGACGGACAGATTCTCTCACGCCATCAAAAGAGAAGAGAGAACTGAAGGGATCGTCGGGTTCGTCTGTAGATTCAGGAGGTGCTGAGAGAGACTGGAAACTCTAGAAAACACAAATCAAAACTTCAGCCAATAACCTGCTCTATATCAGATCTGTGCGGCTCTTGTTGATCTTCAGTAACTCACCTCAATCCAGCACTTTCAGCTACATTCTTCATTATTACATTAATGCTACAAAATCTAGTAGGCCATTTGCCCCTTACACTCCTTGTGAAAAAGAAGTACACTTTTAAAAATGAGTACTTATTACAGAAATAATATACTTTAAAAATATATCCTTAAGTGCAGATGGATGTAATGTTTTCAGACACTTAATTGCATGTAATTTTCAATTAAATGAATGTGGAAGTTTAAATTGTTATTAAATGCAATTAGCTGAACTTTAGAGTGCTTTTTTGCTCTTTGTAAGTTGGTCTCATTCTGCTCTCATGAAATGTTTCTCTTGCTCAAGTCCACTATGATCCTGTTCTTCTAGATCTCTGTTACCTGCAGGAAATGGATGTGATCATGTGTGTGTGAAAGCTGCTCCAGCTCAGCGTCTCTCCTCCTCAGATCATTGATCTCCTGCTCCAGTCGCTCCAGTCGTCCTTCAGCTCGACTCACTGCAGCCTTTTCCTGATCTCTGATCAGCTGTGTGACCTCAGAGCGGCTTCTCTCAATGGAGCGGATGAGCTCAGTAAAGATCCTCTCACTGTCCTCCACTGCTGTCTGTGCAGAGCGCTGTTAGGACACACATCACAATCACACAGTGGCTTCAGCGGGACTGACAGAGTCCAAACTGAGACGTCTCAAACTTCTCTTGTTCTCCAGACTCACCTTATGAGACTCCACAGCCTCTCTCAGCTGCTGAAGATCTTTCTGTCTCTGCTGGATTCTCTGACGGATCTTCATCTGCGTCTCCTTCAGCTGTTTCTGGAGGACAAACCAATAAATGACACATAAATCTACTATCACAAAAGAAAATTAAAGTTACATGAATCCTGAACTGGTGGAGGGTTAAAGATCAAGCATGGCAAGTTCAAACCACAGATTCACAGTTTCCTGAAATGAGATTATGAATGAATATGAAACTAAAATGTCAGCATTATTCCATGAATGCCTAGTTTTATGTCAATACTTCACCCTAAAGTTTTAATTCTGTCATCTTTTACTCGTCCCTCATGTCGTTCCAAACCTGTATGACTTTCTGTCTATTGTGAGACACAACAGAAGATATTTTGAAGAATGTCTCGGCTGTTTACAGAGGTCAAATAAAATATGGAGATGCGTCAATAACATCAAACCTCATTGATTCTTGCATGTCACAGTCACATGACTAAACATCATGATGTCATGACACAAGCACCACTGAAGTTTGATGTTTGACGTCACCATATTTAATTTGGGCTCCGTATACATGAGTTGATCAATGATTTGATTTGATTTGTTAATCAAAATTTGCACTTAAATATACTTTTAATATTTAAAGTACACTACAAGTGCACATTCAATACAATTAACCTCACTTTTTTTAACTGGAGTTGTTTACTTTTATGCTTTTGTCTCCTTTTTTGAGCTTGAAACTTTTGTTCCCCATTGACTTTCAAAGTATAGACTAAAATTGGCGAGACATTCTTCAAAATATCATCTTTTACATTTTACAGAAGAAAGAAAGTCAAACCAGTTTTGAGCGGCATGACGGTGAGTAAATGAAGACAGCACTTTCATTTCTGTGTGAACAATCTCTCTCAGTTCATACCTGTTTCTCTGTCCTCTGTGCTGCAGTTGATACAGTGTTGTGGTTTTTATGTTCAGACTCCTCACACCACACACAGATGCATTGTTGGTCAGTGATACAGTACATTTCTAGCTCTTTATCATGTTTATGGCAGATCATGTCCTGCAGTCGTCCAGTGGCATCGATCACTTTGTGTGGTTTACGAGAGTGATATTCCTCATGACGGTCAAAATGAGTTTGACAGAAAGACTCCTGACACACCAGACAGGACTTGACGGCTTTGTATTTTCTTCCAGTACAGACGTCACACTGCACGTCTCCAGCTCCAGCGTAACAGTCAGCAGGAAGTTTAGTCTTCTTCAGTTTCTCCACCATTTCAGCCAGAATAGTGTTTTTACCTAAAGCAGGTCTTGAACTGAAGGTCTGTCTGCACTGAGGGCAGCTGTAGACTCTCTTCTCATCCTCCTGATCCCAGCAGTCTGTAATACAGCTCTTACAGTAACTGTGTCCGCAGGGAATGGTCACTGGATCCTTCAGGAGATCCAGACACACTGGACACGTGAACTCATCCTGAGAAAATCTGGCTTCTGCCATTTTACTGCATGAATACAGAGAGACACAAACACACAACAGTTCAACAATACTTTCAGTTTCTGTTTCTCTGAACTGAGCAGTTGAAACAGTTTCCTGCTTCTGTGTTTGAGTGACGTGTGGAAAACAGGCGTGTCTGTGAAGCAACTTCTCGCGCTGGTCAAGGAGAGACACTTTCCTGCTGTGTTTATGTACATCCAAACGGAGTCGAAAACATCGTAATTACGAGTTCTGAACACATGAATGACTGATCAAAGTTTTATTTATGAATGAGAATCTCAAAATTCAGGTGAAACACCAAATCTTGATTCAACTCTTTCTCGAAAATACAATATACTAACAGAACTATTTGGCCTTATTTAAAATAGAAATTGCAGTGGGAATAAAATAATTCCTGTAATCTTTCCTTCTGGCCAAAGCAGCTCTAAACCGAAAACCTGATGGCAGAAACTGAAAGCAGCGATACAGAGGATTGGAGGGGTCAGTGACAATGGAAACTGCTTTCCTCTTTACTATAGTATGTTTCAGCTCAGCTGATTTTTGGATTGATGGTAAAAGGAGAGGGAAGTTTATAAGTGAGATTAAAAACAATGCTTAAAAGCAGCAAGCAGTTTAAAAAAACAAATCATACTAGGCTAAATGGGGAATCATACTAAATACCAAAACTGTATTATGTACCACTACTGCATATAATATCTCCCGTTTTTGTCTCCTTTATCTTGCTCAAAGGGGATTCAGTGGATCCTGAAGACTTCCTTCAATGATGCTGTACCCTCACCTGGAGTCTCTGCTCCTTGGATTTTGCAGGCCTTTCATTGCTCCTTATTTTTAATAAACCTTTAATAAACATTACACTTCTTAGTGTTGGTCTTTGTGAAAAAGGGCAGATAAACACACAATTTAGCACCCAATCTTTAGTTGTATTTAGATTGCTCCTGCTGACTTGAGCATATTTTCTCCTCTCTGTGTCAGTGGGAAACCATACATTCATTCTGCTTTCTCTGAGCGACTGGATCATCCTCATGCAGCGCTGCAAACCATAGTGGAGACTACAAGAGGAAAGGACAGACAAAATGCCTGACATGCAGTTTATTAGAAATGTATAAATCAGTTGCGCTAAATCAGTGCAGAAGTCAATATGTGTGTGTGTATAATGATGTTTTTTTTTAGAATTTAATATATTATGTATTAAAAACTGTTAATCGTTTTAACAAAATAAGAAGGATCATAAAAATTGCTTGTTATTTTTTATTTAGTAATGTCCTGAATAAGCTATTTCACATAACAGATGTTTATAGTCCACAAGACAAAAAAATAGCTGAATTAATAAAAATGACCCTGTTCAAATGTTTACATCCCCTTGACTCTCAATACTGTGTGTGGTTACCTGGATGATCCACGACTGGTTGTTTGTTTTGTGATGGTTGTTCATGAGTCCCTTGTTTGTCCTGAGCAGTTAAACTGAGCTCTGTTTTCCAGCATCTTTTGCATATTTGAACCCTTTCCAGCAGTGACTGAATGATTTTGAGATCCATCTTTTTACACTGAGGACAATTGAGGGACTCAAACACACTTGAACATTCACTGATGCTCCAGAAAGAAACACAATTAAGAGTTGGGAGGTGAAAACTTTTGAACAAGAAGATGATGTGCAAGTTTTGCTTAAAGATCCTATGTTTTTTCATTTAGTTCTGCCCTTTGGAAGCTACAAAAGATACTTACATGTTTCCCAGAAGACAAAAAAGTACAATTTATCCTGTTCATCCAATTCAAAAAGTTTACATCCCCGGCTCTTAATGAATTGTGTTTCCTTCTGGAACATCAGTGAATGTTTGAACCTTTTTTTAATAGTACAATAAAACAACGCAGTTCATGATGCCTTTAAGAATAAGGGAAGACCCTTACAGGCCCTCCTGGCCTCTGGGCCTCCTCTATACAGTCCCCCTTCTCAATTCATGTATAGTAGTCAACATTTTAAGTGGATCAAAACCTTTCATCAAAGTTGTCCTAAAACCTTCTTCTTAGGACAACTTTGATGAACTTTTTTGATCCACTTCAAATGTTGACTACTGTATTTTAAATAAAAAAAAAAATAAAAAAATTGTGCAAATGTTAATTCACATGTAAAACTGGTCTTATTACATCTTGTTGACTACATCTTTACATTTTAACCAGATATTTCCTTGCAGAGTTTCACACAGCTCATTTTATGGTAGAACAGTGGTGTTCATCTCTAGCCTAGAGGCCCACTGTCCTGCACCATTCATTGTCAATACTGTGGACAGTCCTTTTTTATACTCTAATAGGGCAACGTGTCCTGGGAGATACAACTCAAAAAATCCAAACTACATCAAATATTTAAAAAATTCCTTTGGATATGTTTTACTTAAGTTCAGATGATATAAAAATGACATGATCATTTATGTTTTCTAAAAAAGTTGATTATACATGTCATCTATAATATAACTGGTGAATGTCAATTTATTCAATTAATTTTTATAATTACTGAAGGTTAAAGGTCACCCACTTTATATCCCATTGGCCCACTTTATCTACTTTATCATTCAGCCAAAGTGGGCCAGCAATATTTAGAGGAAAGCTATCAAATTTTGAAACATTTTATTCTTTGCCTTTTATTCCTTGTTAACTGTAGTAACAAACAAAACAACAACAATATTTGTTTACATTTAGTGAGCAACCTTATAATTGAGAAATGAAAATATAATATAACAACCGATTATAAGAAATAAAAACATCACCAAATCCAAAATGCTTCAACACATTAAACAGATATTCATGATCTACACACTCCAGATCATTCTTATTAATCTGGTTGAAATCAATTGCAACTCTCAATATAAAAGATTGTCTATATTAAGATTGTCTACATTCTAATATTCATATAAATCTGGTCCTATTCGGTCCCAGAATCGTGGATAAAATTCCACTGGTAATCCATCAGTTCCAGGCGATCGGCCTGTAGATAGTTGCTGCATTGCCTCTGTGAATTCTTCAAAATTATTCAACTCTGTATGATTGTTTATAAAAGTAAGAGCACAGAGTAAAGAACGGCACTTGTGATTTGTGTTCATGTCACTGTTTTCGTGAAGCTTGCACTTTATTTTTCCCTAATTTCTTTGGCATCTTTTTCAGCTGAAATTTTTTTCATTTTATGCAGAACTTCAGAGCTCACTGTTTTTCCAAAACTGATACTATAAATTTCTCCACATCTGTAAAGAACTCTTTTACATCAACAACTTTACCAAACGTTGAATCAAGAAAGTCAATTATTTCTTCTAAAGAGCTTCTTCCATCACTTGACCCAATATCTGAAATCTCAGAAAGTGCTTCATCCCTCATCTTCTGCATTGTAATTTTCCTCGCATTTTCTTTGCACAAAAAAAGTTTTTTTCCCAACTCTACTTTCTCCATTACTTGTATTATTTTCCACATCTTCACTTTCTGTTATTTCATTATTCAAAACCACACAGTCCTCAATCTGTTCATTTTGTAATGAACCCTGTGTTTGATTATTTCAACTGAAAGGTGCTTTTGATAGTAATATTAAAAATGATTTATGCATTTATGTGTCACTACAATAAAAACTAAATGTAGTTTTGATGAATGTGATTTTCATCAACACAAACAGAGATTGAGAAAAAGACAAATACACATCATCACTCACCATGATAGACAGACACACACACACACACACACAGACACACACACACACACACACACACACACACTGTTCTTACTGTCTCTATGAGGATTTAAAACACATTTATTCTGACATGTTATTTCAGTGAAGTTCATTTATAGTATTAATGTAATGAAGAGAAAATAAAAGACTGTATCATCTCACTGTTACTGATTTATCATGAAGCTCAAAGTATTATGGGTAAAATCTCTCTACAGTTTGTTCTGAAACATCAACACAGTTTCACCGATGATCCTAAGGAATAAACATTAAACCCAGGATAGAGCGTCTGAGTGAATGTGGTCTGGACTGTGTGGATGAGGCTCATTGTGTCAGAGACGCTGTAGAAGGACAGAGTTCCTGCACTGTGATCCACAAACACTCCTATTCTAGAGCTGATGGGCTTTACAGGGAGATCAGTCACTATCTTATTGTGTATGAATGAGTAACTGGAGGAAGAGCAGTCTAAACTCCAGGACTGATCATTATATCCAAACACACACTCAATACGCCGTCCCTTCCTGCTGATGCTCTTATATGACACTGATATACACACACTCCCACTCCACTCAATCTCCCAGTAACAGCGTCCACACACACTCTCTCTACACAACACCTGCCACCACTGATCAAATCTGTCTGGATGATCAGGATACGGCTGGACTGTTTTAGTGCCAGTAATCACTCTGTTCCTCTCAGACAGACAGAGGTATTCATTCACTGTGTTCAGATCCAGAGTGAGCTGATGGGAATCTGATGGAGAGAAACACATCAGAATCAGGAATTATGAATCTGATCTTTTAATGTATCTGAACTCTTCATGGCTCAATGTTCAGTGTATCATCAGTGTCTCAGTGCAGATGACCAGATATCCTGAATCATCATTTACATGATCAATTATAAAACTCTTCTATCATCATTTCTTTCACCTTCTACAGGAAGATCATGAACACATTCAGTGAGTTTTTCTGCTTGTTTTCTTAGTGACTTACACTGTAGGAAGTCGTTCCTGGTCTTGGGATTCATGTTGGTGAATGTGACTGTGGAAATAAACAGACATGAACAGTGTGAAGAGAAATGACAAGTTAAAACACATCTGTTTTTATACATTTCAGTTACACTTTATTTTGATGGTCCCTTTAGAAATTCTATTTACTATTAGTAACTTTGCATCTACATGTTATGATGTCATTAGAGTATCAGTAAGCTGTTAGATTAGGGTTCGGTGTTACGGTTCGGGTTAGTAGAATAAGTTGACATGTGGTTGCAAAGTTACTTCTAGTCAGTAGAATGTCTAAAGTGGATCATCAAAATAAAGTGTTACCGACATTTCTAATATGATACTGTATGATATTAGATAATATTAGGACTCATTTCCGAGAGCAGATGAATCTCCAGGAGCTTCATTTATAAAACACACATATCGGATTTGATCCTAAATTCCATTTCATCCTACATCATATGAAGGAATCTGATCCATAAAGGGATATTTGTGGTCGTTCTGTAGAGTTGAAGAGCTTGTTCACATTGTTCTTGAATTAATGACGTACTGTGATTTATAAAGTGGGATGCATTTATTTGTGCGTATGGACATTTTATAAATCGTAGGAAAATTTCAGAAATTGTTGTACGCTCACATTTAGGATCTTTCTACACACATCTCTATAATGGCGGCGCAGGACTTTACCTCTGTCAGAGATCTTCTTGATCTCCTCTTTGCAGAAATCCTCCAGTTTGTGTTTCAGCTGACGGACAGATTCTCTCACGCCATCAAAAGAGAAGAGAGAACTGAAGGGATCGTCGGGTTCGTCTGTAGATTCAGGAGGTGCTGAGAGAGACTGGAAACTCTAGAAAACACAAATCAAAACTTCAGCCAATAACCTGCTCTATATCAGACCTGCAGAGGAGGGTAGAGTATCCAAAAACTGTACTCAAGTAATAATAATAATAATAATATTATATATATATATTATATATATATATATATATATATATATAACCATACTGCCATTTATCAAAAAGCACACCCATTTCCCTAAACTATAAACACTATTCCCCTGTTTTTACACGAGTCGGATTTGTTGAACTGTCACTGCAAAACTCTAGACACAAATCCCTTCATTTCTCATTGCCTACACCATGTTATCATTTAGAAAGCACTAGCATTCAGTATTGTTCACTCAAGTCAGCACAGCTTGAGCTCAATTAGCACACAGTTACCCACGTGGAAACTCTAAGAGTCAAAATTTATCACACACCAATCAGAACCTTCAATAGAGAGATAAAAGAGCCCGAGTCAGTTCATTCAGTTTTGGAACAATGATCCAGAGAGACGTGATAAAAGAGGTTGAGGACACCAGAGAGGAGGAGGAGGAGGAAGAGGATGAGCAAGAGCAGTAAGGAGTGGAGAAAGAGGTGAAGTAAGAGGAAGAGGAGGAGGACGAGGATGAAGATGAGGTGCAAGGAGACAAGGAGTCTCAGATGAAATTCGTGCCACTAGTTGACCATGTCCTTGTCCATGGTATGACTATGAGGGAGGCTGGGCAATGAGTTCAGCCAAACTTAAGTTGCTTCACCGTCGCCTCGATCATAAGAACCTTCAGGGAGGAAAACAGGCAGGTGTACCTCAGTGTACTCTGTAACTTTTGACTGCTGTACTCTGTTACAACACATGCATCAAACTGCCTTACATACAGATAGAGTTTCTGTCTGCTTCCATTTTGTAAAAAGGATGTTACAGTTACAGTAATCAGTACTTCTAGTTTTGTAGGACACAGAGATGATGGAATGGAAGAAGCCTGACTAGACATTTCAGTTGATGCGTGCCAGGGGTGGATCAAGAGGATTTCCCTGCTGCCTGGATAGGACCAGTACAGCCTGTGATGTTGACGAGATTCTCTGGCCTGTCCCAGACCAAAGATGTGATGCTGGGGCAGAATATTTTTTGTTGTTGTTTGGTGTATTGTACTGTACAGTACATCAAGGAATAAATAATGTGCAAATGTACATACATGTGTTTATCATGTGAAAAGTTCCATGAGGGGGAGAAACACAAGCAACATAACTTATTGCTGGGTTTTGTTTTTGTTTTTTTGTAGTATTGTTTTGAATTTGTCTCACCAGTGTGTAAGACTATGTTGTAGTGTGTGTGTTTTTGAGGGCTTGTGTGTGACGTCTGAGGGCAAAGTTTGGTTTTTCAGCAAGAGTGAATGGTTTTGAGTGTTGAGCTTCATTTTGACCTGAAAATAGGATGTTTGGGGAATTGGGTGAGACGTTATGGATTTGTGTTTACTGTTTTGAGAATATGAGGCATAGTTTCAAGAAATGTGTTTAAGCAATCGAGAAAAACTGTAATAGCCTAATGATACATTTAAAATAAGCAATATGTTAACATAATCATTTCTTAATTCCGCGCTTTTTCTTAATTAAAAATAAATATTATTATGGGCCTATCCAGTTCTGATAATTCCAGGTTGCTATGGTCATGCAGTTTGCTTACGTATTTAACTCAACTATACGATATATTCTCACAATGTTTCTCTGTCATAGCAGGATCTTGCTCAAGTCCACTATGATCCTGTTCTTCTAGATCTCTGTTACCTGCAGGAAATGGATGTGATCATGTGTGTGTGAAAGCTGCTCCAGCTCAGCGTCTCTCCTCCTCAGATCATTGATCTCCTGCTCCAGTCGCTCCAGTCGTCCTTCAGCTCGACTCACTGCAGCCTTTTCCTGATCTCTGATCAGCTGTGTGACCTCAGAGCGGCTTCTCTCAATGGAGCGGATGAGCTCAGTAAAGATCCTCTCACTGTCCTCCACTGCTGTCTGTGCAGAGCGCTGTTAGGACACACATCACAATCACACAGTGGCTTCAGCGGGACTGACAGAGTCCAAACTGAGACGTCTCAAACTTCTCTTCTTCTCCAGACTCACCTTATGAGACTCCACAGCCTCTCTCAGCTGCTGAAGATCTTTCTGTCTCTGCTGGATTCTCTGACGGATCTTCATCTGCGTCTCCTTCAGCTGTTTCTGGAGGACAAACCAATAAATGACACATAAATCTACTACCACAGAAAGAAAATTAAAGTTACATGAATCCTGAACTGGTGGAGGGTTAAAGATCAAGCATGGCAAGTTCAAACCACAGATTCACAGTTTCCTGAAATGAGATTATGAATGAATATGAAACTAAAATGTCAGCATTATTCCATAAATGCCTAGTTTTATGTCAATACTTCACCCTAAAGTTTTAATTCTGTCATCTTTTACTCGTCCCTCATGTCGTTCCAAACCTGTATGACTTTCTGTCTATTGTGAGACACAACAGAAGATATTTTGAGGAATGTCTCGGCTGTTTACAGAGGCCAAATAAAATATGGAGATGCGTCAATAACATCAAACCTCATTGGTTCTTGCATGTCACAGTCACATGACTAAACATCATGATGTCATGACACAAGCACCACTGAAGTTTAATGTTTGATGTCACCATATTTAATTTGGGCTCCGTATACATGTGTTGATCAATGATTTGATTTGATTTGATTTGTTAATCAAAATTTGCACTTAAATATACTTTTAATATTTAAAGTACACTACAAGTGCACATTCAATACAATTAAACTCACTTATTTAAAAAAAAAATGTTGTTTAGATTACTTTTACGCTTTTGTCTCCTTTTTTGAGCTTGAAACTTTTGTACCCCATTGACTTTCAAAGTATAGACTAAAATTGGCGAGACATTCTTCAAAATATCATCTTTTACATTTTACAGAAGAAAGAAAGTCAAACCAGTTTTGAGCGGCATGACGGTGAGTAAATGAAGACAGCACTTTCATTTCTGTGTGAACAATCTCTCTCAGTTCATACCTGTTTCTCTGTCCTCTGGTCTGCAGTTGTTACAGTGTTGTGGTTTTTATGTTCAGACTCCTCACACCACACACAGATGCATTGTTGGTCAGTGATACAGTACATTTCTAGCTCTTTATCATGTTTATGGCAGATCATGTCCTGCAGTCGTCCAGTGGCATCGATCACTTTGTGTGGTTTACGAGAGTGATATTCCTCATGACGGTCAAAATGAGTTTGACAGAAAGACTCCTGACACACCAGACAGGACTTGACGGCTTTGTATTTTCTTCCAGTACAGACGTCACACTGCACGTCTCCAGCTCCAGCGTAACAGTCAGCAGGAAGTTTAGTCTTCTTCAGTTTCTCCACCATTTCAGCCAGAATGGTGTTTTTAGCTAAAGCAGGTCTTGGACTGAAGGTCTGTCTGCACTGAGGGCAGCTGTAGACTCTCTTCTCATCCTCCTGATCCCAGCAGTCTGTAATACAGCTCTTACAGTAACTGTGTCCGCAGGGAATGGCCACTGGATCCTTCAGGAGATCCAGACACACTGGACACGTGAACTCATCCTGAGAAAATCTGGCTTCTGCCATTTTACTGCATGAATACAGAGAGACACAAACACACAACAGCTCAACAATACTTTCAGTTTCTGTTTCTCTGAACTGAGCAGTTGAAACAGTTTCCTGCTTCTGTGTTTGAGTGACGTGTGGAAAACAGGCGTGTCTGTGAAGCAGCTTCTCGCGCTGGTCAAGGAGAGACACTTTCCTGCTGTGTTTATGTACATCCAAACGGAGTCGAAAACATCGTAATTACGAGTTCTGAACACATGAATGACTGATCAAAGTTTTATTTATGAATGAGAATCTCAAAATTCTAGATGAAACCAAATCTTGATTCAACTCTTTCTCGAAAATACAATATACTAACAGAACTATTTGGCCTTATTTAAAATAGAAATTGCAGTGGGAATAAAATAATTCCTGTAATCTTTCCTTCTGGCCAAAGCAGCTCTAAACCGAAAACCTGATGGCAGAAACTGAAAGCAGCGATACAGAGGATTGGAGGGGTCAGTGACAATGGAAACTGCTTTCCTCTTTACTATAGTATGTTTCAGCTCAGCTGATTTTTGGATTGATGGTAAAAGGAGAGGGAAGTTTATAAGTGAGATTAAAAACAATGCTTAAAAGCAGCAAAGCTGTTTAAAAAAACATCATACTAGGCTAAATGGGGAATCATACTAAATACCAAAACTGTATTATATACTACTACTGCATATAATATCTCCCGTTTTTGTCTCCTTTATCTTGCTCAAAGGGGATTCAGTGGATCCTGAAGACTTCCTTCAATGATGCTGTACCCTCACCTGGAGTCTCTGCTCCTTGGATTTTGCAGGCCTTTCATTGCTCCTTATTTTTAATAAACCTTTAATAAACATTACACTTCTTAGTGTTGGTCTTTGTGAAAAAGGGCAGATAAACACACAATTTAGCACCCAATCTTTAGTTGTATTTAGATTGCTCCTGCTGACTTGAGCATATTTTCTCCTCTCTGTGTCAGTGGGAAACCATACATTCATTCTGCTTTCTCTGAGCGACTGGATCATCCTCATGCAGCGCTGCAAACCATAGTGGAGACTACAAGAGGAAAGGACAGACAAAATGCCTGACATGCAGTTTATTAGAAATGTATAAATCAGTTGCGCTAAATCAGTGCAGAAGTCAATATGTGTGTGTGTATAATGATGTTTTTTTAGAATTTAATATATTATGTATTAATTTATACAATAATAAGTGCATGAGGTGCATAAGAATTGTAATCATTAAGATTAATTAAAAATCTGCAAAAACTGTTAATCGTTTTAACAAAATAAGAAGGATCATAAAAATTGCTTGTTATTTTTTATTTAGTAATGTCCTGAATAAGATATTTCACATAACAGATGTTTATAGTCCACAAGACAAAAAAATAGCTGAATTAATAAAAATGACCCTGTTCAAATGTTTACATCCCCTTGACTCTCAATACTGTGTGTGGTTACCTGGATGATCCACGACTGGTTGTTTGTTTTGTGATGGTTGTTCACGAGTCCCTTGTTTGTCCTGAGCAGTTAAACTGAGCTCTGTTCTTCAGAAAAATCCTCCAGGTCCTGCAGATTCTTTAATTTTCCAGCATCTTTTGCATATTTGAACCCTTTCCAGCAGTGACTGTATGATTTTGAGATCCATCTTTTCACACTGAGGACAATTGAGGGACTCAAACACACTCGAACATTCACTGATGCTCCAGAAAGAGACACAATTAAGAGTTGGGAGGTGAAAACTTCTGAACAAGAAGAAGAACGAGACTAACTTCCCTCAGTCTCGTTGAGTCGGATGTACGTCATTGCTTACGTTGCACGAGTGCCCAGTACTGGAGGAACCATTGCAGTGGGATGAACTGGAACGTCGTAAGCCCTTGATCACTTGGAATCTGCTATGGAGCTGATTTATTAATTACATTTTTTCCCCTTACGAAAGCGTTTAATGCAGCATTTAATACATATATAGGTGTGTTTGGGTTGTTTTAGATATTTAAAATAAATAATTAATATATCATAGAGTTGTTTGTGGTGAGGTAAATTAAACATGATTTGCAGTGACGTCACAATCGTGTTGCATTGTGGTATATGGAGATGCCTGAAGTGTACATATAAAGTAGACTCGGTCAGAATCGAGGGAGCGAGGGTCTGTCCTTATAAACTTCCCTCGTCCACTTCACGTAGTGGAACGCACTTCAAAATGGCGGCAGGGATTCCCCGAGGGGAAGTGCTTAGGGAAGTTCGGAGTGCGTGTCTAAAAGTGGAGTGGAACGCAGCCCAGGTGTCCCTCCTTTGAGGTGTGGCCACACCCACCAGTGTCATATTGCATCAACCAAAACAATTTTATCATTTAAAGAAATAGCGTCTCTTTAAGTAACTCAACATCATTGTTATGCTCTGAAAGTGTAAACCCATTGAGCTCAGTACAATCAAGCTTAAACAGCCCACTTTACACAAATGTTTCCCAATTGCCAAAAAGTAAATCCTTCATTTTTTGTCAAATTAACCTTAGCAGAGAAGGCTTTTTCATATAATTCAATAGTTTATGTTACATTTACAATGTCTTCTTGTGCTGTAATAAAAACTGTAATGTCATCTGCATGAGCTGATAAATATATCAATATTAGGGATTAAAGCGGATACATATCTATGGATTAAAGCTCCTTTTAGATTCTTCCTCAACCTACATAATAAAGTTTCAATAATCAGGCCATATAATTGTCCAGAAAGTGGACGACCTTGTCTCATGCCTCTTGTCACAGATATTGGAGCACTTAAACCACCTTCTGCTTTCACCATCACATGAACATTAGAATATAACAACCGATTATAAGAAATAAAAACATCACCAAATCCAAAATGCTTCGACACATTAAACAGATATTCATGATCTACACACTCCAGATCATTCTTATTAATCTGGTTGAAATGATATATTCTAATATTACTTCATATAAATCTGGTCCTATTCGGTCCCAGAATCGTGGATATAATTCCACTGGTAATCCATCAGTTCCAGGCGATCGGCCTGTAGATAGTTGCTGCATTGCCTCTGTGAATTCTTCAAAGGTGATTCAATTCTCCAAGGCTTGTTTTTGTTTTTCTTCCATCACTTGTGACCCAATATCTGAAATCTCAGAAAGTGCTTCTTCATCCCTCATCTTTTGCATTATAATTTTCTTCACATTTTCCTCACATTTTCCAACACTATTTTTTCCACATCTTCACTTCCTTTTATTTCATTATTCAAAACCACAGTCCTCAATCTGTTCATTTTGTAATGAACCCTGTGTGTGATCATTTCAACTGAAAAGTACTATAGTAATATTAATATTATTGATAGTAATATTAAAAATTATTTATGTATTTATGTGTCACTACAATAAAAACTAAATGAATGTGATTTCTGTCAACGCAAACAGAGCTTGAGAAAAAGACAAATACACATCATCACTCACCATAACTAGACACACACACACTCACACACACACACAATCGGTTTTCCACACATGTTGGTTTTCCATGTTTTATGGGGACTTTCCTTAGATTTTTATACTGTATAAACGGTATATTCTATCACCTACGCCTAAACCTACCCGTCACTGAAAACTGGTATTACCTTCCTTGTTGGGACATTTGGTTCACAACACAGTGTTTACCTGGACCAACTACACACACTTTGAAAATTGTGGTTATCATCTAAGATAAACTGCTTATAATGTAAAAAGAATTCATTACATTTGGTTATCCATATCAGAAATTGTGAATAAGTTCTATAGAAACTACGCCTATAGAATAAACATCTATAGAAATCTATAGGTGTACCATAGTTTCATTGATTAACCATTAAGTTCAGTTGGATTAAATAATAGACAAATGTATTAAACTGAACGAAAAGAGATGCAAATGAAAAGTTTGATAGTAATAGCATTATGAAAGGCAGTTACTGTGAATGAAACATTTATTTAGATGAAACACTTATTTTGTGTTGTGAAAAGGAAACTTTGTGATTTTGTGTATTGTACTAAAACAATTGAAAATATGCTGAAATGTTTGAAAAAAGTGCACTTTTGATGATCTGTTGTGATATTAGTACTAAGAGTTTTGAAAATGTACCAATTGCTTGTGAAAATTGCACCAAAGTAAATAAAAAAAACTGTAATATTCTGACGTTATTTCAGTGAAATTCAGCTGTATCACAGTTTTTCTCGATTGCTAACACACTATAACTGATTCATTTGACAGAATTTCCCCAACCATTTATTCAATTCTCAAAACAAAGACACATTTCTCAAAACTATAAACACATTTCACTTATTTTCACACACATTACAATTTTCTTAATGATTTCTGCAGAAATCTACACAAAAATGCCCTTATTTCACAGTGGTTTAACCATGTTCTCATTCAGAAAGCACAAACACATAGTATAATGAACTCAAGTGTCACTATGTAAACTCAAATAGCACACATTTATCCATCAGTAAACATTCAGTAGCAAAAATGATGACACACCAATCAGAATCTGGGGTAATATAAACAGGAGCACATGATTGTGCTTTAGAAATTGCATCCTAGAATCAGTGACAGGGTTTTATACTACTTACACATACAGTATAATTACAGCACACAGTAACAGTACTTTATATGAGAGAAATTTCACTGTTCTGTGTCCAGTAAACTGTAGCACATGTACACCCTCAAATTCATGGTTTATTTGTAACCGTTTTGTTTGCAGTGCTGTATTTTGCAGAACTGAGAGACGACTGCCTAAGGGACGAAGACAAAGTCTTTTGTCAGAAGATCAAGAAACTGCTATAGTACTGTATACTGTAATCTCATTTGGCTGAAGGTGCAGAGGATGACAAATTTATTTATTCATGTATGACTGTAATTGACAGTATACTGTACTGTGTTGCATACACATTTCTTATTTAGTTCTTTGCTTTTTTAACTTTTCTTCTTTTTTCAAGACAATTTTCATCTCCTGTAAGATCACTTTACAGTAGTGAAATGAAAATAATTTTCCCTAAAGCTCATTGTTGCGTTTTATTCTATCTGCGCTCTTTCATTTATGTTGTGTACTGTAACAGACACTGAGCCTTTTTCTTGTATACCAATAAGAGGTTTTTGTTACAGTGTTATGAACTGATCTCACTAGTGTTCACTGGGCAGGAAAGTAGTCTGTGTATTTGCAGGTTTTGTGTGTCATCTGAGGCCAAAGACTGATTTTGACAGAAGTGAATAAGTTTTTGACTGGAATATTTGATTTTGACGTGGAAGTTTGAGGTTTGAACAAGTTGGTGTGTAGTTATGATATTGTGTTTATGGTTGAGAAAATGGTGAATTGTTTCATGAATTGTGTGTTAGCAATTGAGAAACTGTAATGTAATGAAGAGAAAATAAGAGACTCTCTGTTATCTCACTGTTACTGATAATGCAGCTCAAAGTATTATGGGTAAAATCTCTCTACAGTTTATTCTGAAACATCAACACAGTTTCACTGATGATCCTGAACAAACCCTAAACCCAGGATAGAGCGTCTGAGTGAATGTGGTCTGGACTGTGTGGATGAGGCTCATTGTGTCAGAGACGCTGTAGAAGGACAGAGTTCCTGCACTGTGATCCACAAACACTCCTATTCTAGAGCTGATGGGCTTTACAGGGAGATCAGTCACTATCTTATTGTGTCTGAATGAGTATCTGGAGGAAGAGCAGAACAAACTCCAGGACTGATTATTATATCCAAATCCACACTCATCACCCCCTCCCTTCCTGCTGATGCTCTTATATGACACTGATATACACACACTCCCACTCCTCTCAATCTCCCAGTAACAGCGTCCACACACACTCTCTCTACACAACACCTGCCACCACTGATCAAATCTGTCTGGATGATCAGGATACGGCTGGACTGTTTTAGTGTAAGTAATCACTCTGTTCCTCTCAGACAGACAGAGGTATTTATTCACTGTGTTCAGATCCAGAGTGAGCTGATGGGAATCTGATGGAGAGAAACAGGAATTATGAATCTGATCTTTTAATGTATCTGAACTCTTCATGGCTCAATGTTCAGTGTATCATCAGTGTCTCAGTACAGATGACCAGAAATCCTGAATCATCATTTACATGATCAATTATAAAACTCTTCTATCATCATTTCTTTCACCTTCTACAGGAAGATCATGAACACATTCAGTGAGTTTTTCTGCTTGTTTTCTTAGTGACTTACACTGTAGGAAGTCGTTCCTGGTCTTGGGATTCATGTTGGTGAATGTGACTGTGGAAATAAACAGACATGAACAGTGTGAAGAGAAATGACAAGATGAAACACATCTGTTTTTATACATTTCAGTTACACTTTATTTTGATGGTCCCTTTAGAAATTCTATTTACTATTAGTAACTTTGCATCTACATGTTATGATGTCATTAGAGTATCAGTAAGCTGTTAGATTAGGGTTCGGTGTTACGGTTCGGGTTAGTAGAATAAGTTGACATGTGGTTGCAAAGTTACTTCTAGTCAGTAGAATGTCTAAAGTGGATCATCGAAATAAAATATTACAGACATTTCTAATATGATACTGTATGATATTAGATAATATTAGGACTCATTTCTGAGAGCAGATGAATCTCCAGTGGCCTCATTTATAAAACACACATATCGGATTTGATCCTAAATTTCATGGATTTCATCCTACATCATATGAAGGACTCTGATCCATAAAGGGATATTTGTGGTCGTTCTGTAGACTGTAAAAAATAAATCCATAAAATCACGGAAAAAGAACTGGCAGCTCTTTACCTGGACATTATCTAGTAATTTTACGGACATTTTTTTTAACCGAAAAATTGAACTCAATGAAGTGCAAAATTCTAAACACAGATAAAACACCTGTAAAAAATAAAAAAAAAAATGGTAAATTCCGTTACAGCACATTGTGCCCTATTATTACTGACTTTTTTTTAGAGTGTAGAGTTGAAGAGCTTGTTCACATTGTTCTTGAATTAATGATGTACTGTGATTTATAAAGTGGGATGCATTTATTTGTGCGTATGGACATTTTATAAATCGTAGGAACATTTCAGAAATTATTGTACGCTCACATTTAGGATCTTTCTACACACATCTCTATAATGGCGGCGCAGGACTTTACCTCTGTCAGAGATCTTCTTGATCTCCTCTTTGCAGAAATCCTCCAGTTTGTCTCTCAGCTGACGGACAGATTCTCTCATGCCGTCAAAAGAGAAGAGAGAACTGAAGGGATCGTCGGGTTCGTCTGTAGATTCAGGAGGTGCTGAGAGAGACTGGAAACTCTAGAAAACACAAATCAAAACTTCAGCCAATAACCTGCTCTATATCAGATCTGTGCGGCTCTTGTTGATCTTCAGTAACTCGCCTCAATCCAGCACTTTCAGCTACATTCTTCATTATTACATTAATGCTACAAAATCTAGTAGGCCATTTGCCCCTTACACTCCTTGTGAAAAAGAAGTACACTTTTAAAAATGAGTACTTATTACAGAAATAATATACTTTAAAAAATATATCCTTAAGTGCAGATGGATGTAATGTTTTCAGACACTTAATTGCATGTAATTTTCAATTAAATGAATGTGGAAGTTTAAATTGTTATTAAATGCAATTAGCCGAACTTTAGAGTGCTTTTTTGCTCTTTGTAAGTTGGTCTCATTCTGCTCTCATGAAATGTTTCTCTTGCTCAAGTTCACTATGATCCTGTTCCTCTAGATCTCTGTTACCTGCAGGAAATGGATGTGATCATGTGTGTGTGAAAGCTGCTCCAGCTCAGCGTCTCTCCTCCTCAGATCATTGATCTCCTGCTCCAGTCGCTCCAGTCGTCCTTCAGCTCGACTCACTGCAGCCTTTTCCTGATCTCTGATCAGCTGTGTGACCTCAGAGCGGCTTCTCTCAATGGAGCGGATGAGCTCAGTAAAGATCCTCTCACTGTCCTCCACTGCTGTCTGTGCAGAGCGCTGTTAGGACACACATCACAATCACACAGTGGCTTCAGCGGGACTGACAGAGTCCAAACTGAGACGTCTCAAACTTCTCTTCTTCTCCAGACTCACCTTATGAGACTCCACAGCCTCTCTCAGCTGCTGAAGATCTTTCTGTCTCTGCTGGATTCTCTGACGGATCTTCATCTGCGTCTCCTTCAGCTGTTTCTGGAGGACAAACCAATAAATGACACATAAATCTACTATCACAAAAGAAAATTAAAGTTACATGAATCCTGAACTGGTGGAGGGTTAAAGATCAAGCATGGCAAGTTCAAACCACAGATTCACAGTTTCCTGAAATGAGATTATGAATGAATATGAAACTAAAATGTCAGCATTATTCCATGAATGCCTAGTTTTATGTCAATACTTCACCCTAAAGTTTTAATTCTGTCATCTTTTACTCGTCCCTCATGTCGTTCCAAACCTGTATGACTTTCTGTCTATTGTGAGACACAACAGAAGATATTTTGAAGAATGTCTCGGCTGTTTACAGAGGCCAAATAAAATATGGAGATGCGTCAATAACATCAAACCTCACTGGTTCTTGCATGTCACAGTCACATGACTAAACATCATGATGTCATGACACAAGCACCACTGAAGTTTAATGTTTGACGTCACCATATTTAATTTGGGCTCCGTATACATGTGTTGATCAATGATTTGATTTGATTTGTTAATCAAAATTTGCACTTAAATATACTTTTAATATTTAAAGTACACTACAAGTGCACATTCAATACAATTAACCTCACTTTTTTTAACTGGAGTTGTTTACTTTTATGCTTTTGTCTCCTTTTTTGAGCTTGAAACTTTTGTACCCCATTGACTTTCAAAGTATAGACTAAAATTGGCGAGACATTCTTCAAAATATCATCTTTTACATTTTACAGAAGAAAGAAAGTCAAACCAGTTTTGAGCGGCATGACGGTGAGTAAATGAAGACAGCACTTTCATTTCTGTGTGAACAATCTCTCTCAGTTCATACCTGTTTCTCTGTCCTCTGTGCTGCAGTTGATACAGTGTTGTGGTTTTTATGTTCAGACTCCTCACACCACACACAGATGCATTGTTGGTCAGTGATACAGTACATTTCTAGCTCTTTATCATGTTTACGGCAGATCATGTCCTGCAGTCGTCCAGTGGCATCGATCACTTTGTGTGGTTTACGAGAGTGATATTCCTCATGACGGTCAAAATGAGTTTGACAGAAAGACTCCTGACACACCAGACAGGACTTGACGGCTTTGTATTTTCTTCCAGTACAGACGTCACACTGCACGTCTCCAGCTCCAGCGTAACAGTCAGCAGGAAGTTTAGTCTTCTTCAGTTTCTCCACCATTTCAGCCAGAATGGTGTTTTTAGCTAAAGCAGGTCTTGGACTGAAGGTCTGTCTGCACTGAGGGCAGCTGTAGACTCTCTTCTCATCCTCCTGATCCCAGCAGTCTGTAATACAGATATTACAGTAACTGTGTCCGCAGGGAATGGCCACTGGATCCTTCAGGAGATCCAGACACACTGGACACGTGAACTCATCCTGAGAAAATCTGGCTTCTGCCATTTTACTGCATGAATACAGAGAGATACAAACAAACAACAGCTCAACAACACTTCAGTTTCTGTTTCTCTGAACTGAGCAGTTGAAATAGTTTCCTGCTTCTGTGTTTGAGTGACGTGTGGAAAACAGGCGTGTCTGTGAAGCAGCTTCTCGCGCTGGTCAAGGAGAGACACTTTCCTGCTGTGTTTATGTACATCCAAACGGAGTCGAAAACATCGTAATTACGAGTTCTGAACACATGAATGACTGATCAAAGTTTTATTTATGAATGAGAATCTCAAAATTCTAGATGAAACCAAATCTTGATTCAACTCTTTCTCGAAAATACAATATACTAACAGAACTATTTGGCCTTATTTAAAATAGAAATTGCAGTGGGAATAAAATAATTCCTGTAATCTTTCCTTCTGGCCAAAGCAGCTCTAAACCGAAAACCTGATGGCAGAAACTGAAAGCAGCGATACAGAGGATTGGAGGGGTCAGTGACAATGGAAACTGCTTTCCTCTTTACTATAGTATGT
Organism: Hypophthalmichthys molitrix; assembly: GCA_037950675.1. Lineage (NCBI taxonomy): Eukaryota > Metazoa > Chordata > Actinopteri > Cypriniformes > Xenocyprididae > Hypophthalmichthys > Hypophthalmichthys molitrix. The sequence goes on from CM075494.1 coordinate 39,057,112, forward strand.
TTCAGATCAGCTGATTTTTGGATTGATGGTAAAAGGAGAGGGAAGTTTATAAGTGAGATTAAAAACAATGCTTAAAAGCAGCAAAGCTGTTTAAAAAAACATCATACTAGGCTAAATGGGGAATCATACTAAATACCAAAACTGTATTATATACTACTACTGCATATAATATCTCCCGTTTTTGTCTCCTTTATCTTGCTCAAAGGGGATTCAGTGGATCCTGAAGACTTCCTTCAATGATGCTGTACCCTCACCTGGAGTCTCTGCTCCTTGGATTTTGCAGGCCTTTCATTGCTCCTTATTTTTAATAAACCTTTAATAAACATTACACTTCTTAGTGTTGGTCTTTGTGAAAAAGGGCAGATAAACACACAATTTAGCACCCAATCTTTAGTTGTATTTAGATTGCTCCTGCTGACTTGAGCATATTTTCTCCTCTCTGTGTCAGTGGGAAACCATACATTCATTCTGCTTTCTCTGAGCGACTGGATCATCCTCATGCAGCGCTGCAAACCATAGTGGAGACTACAAGAGGAAAGGACAGACAAAATGCCTGACATGCAGTTTATTAGAAATGTATAAATCAGTTGCGCTAAATCAGTGCAGAAGTCAATATGTGTGTGTGTATAATGATGTTTTTTTAGAATTTAATATATTATGTATTAATTTATACAATAATAAGTGCATGAGGTGCATAAGAATTGTAATCATTAAGATTAATTAAAAATCTGCAAAAACTGTTAATCGTTTTAACAAAATAAGAAGGATCATAAAAATTGCTTGTTATTTTTTATTTAGTAATGTCCTGAATAAGCTATTTCACATAACAGATGTTTATAGTCCACAAGACAAAAAAATAGCTGAATTAATAAAAATGACCCTGTTCAAATGTTTACATCCCCTTGACTCTCAATACTGTGTGTGGTTACCTGGATGATCCACGACTGGTTGTTTGTTTTGTGATGGTTGTTCACGAGTCCCTTGTTTGTCCTGAGCAGTTAAACTGAGCTCTGTTTTCCAGCATCTTTTGCATATTTGAACCCTTTCCAGCAGTGACTGAATGATTTTGAGATCCATCTTTTTACACTGAGGGACTCAAACACACTCAAACATTCACTGATGCTCCAGAAAGAAACACAATTAAGAGTTGGGAGGTGAAAACTTTTGAACAAGAAGATGATGTGCAAGTTTTGCTTAAAGATCCTATTTTTTTTTCATTTAGTTCTGCCCTTTGGAAGCTACAAAAGATACTTACATGTTTCCCAGAAGACAAAAAAGTACAATTTATCCTGTTCATCCAATTCAAAAAGTTTACATCCCCGGCTCTTAATGAATTGTGTTTCCTTCTGGAACATCAGTGAATGTTTGAACCTTTTTTAATAGTACAATAACACAACGCAGTTCATGATGCCTTTAAGAATAAGGGAAGACCCTTACAGGCCCTCCTGGCCTCTGGGCCTCCTCTATACAGTCCCCCTTCTCAATCTATGTATAGTAGTCAACATTTTAAGTGGATCAAAACCTTTCATCAAAGTTGTCCTAAAACCTTCTTCTTAGGACAACTTAGTTCTTAGGACAGCTTTGATGAACTTTTTTGATCCACTTCAAATGTTGACTACTGTATTTTAAATAAAAAAAAAAAATAAAAAAATTGTGCAAATGTTAATTCACATGTAAAACTGGTATTATTACATCTTGTTGACTACATCTTTACATTTTAACCAGATATTTCCTTGCAGAGTTTCACACAGCTCATTTTATGGTAGAACAGTGGTGTTCATCTCTAGCCTAGAGGCCCACTGTCCTGCACCATTCATTGTCAATACTGTGGACAGTCCTTTTTTATACTCTAATAGGGCAACGTGTCCTGGGAGATACAACTCAAAAAATCCAAACTACATCAAATATTTAAAAAATTCCTTTGGATATGTTTTACTTAAGTTCAGATGATATAAAAATGACATGATAATTTATGTTTTCTAAAAAAGTTGATTATACATGTCATCTAAAATATAACTGGTGAATGTCAATTTATTCAATTAATTTTTATAATTACTGAAGGTTAAAGGTCACCCACTTTACCTGAATCCCATTGGCCCACTTTATCTACTTTATCATTCAGCCAAAGTGGGCCAGCAATATTTAGAGGAAAGCTATCAAATTTTGAAACATTTTATTCTTTGCCTTTTATTCCTTGTTAACTGTAGTAACAAACAAAACAACAACAATATTTGTTTACATTTAGTGAGCAACCTTATAATTGAGAAATGAAAATATAATATAACAACCGATTATAAGAAATAAAAACATCACCAAATCCAAAATGCTTCAACACATAAAACAGATATTCATGATCTACACACTCCAGATCATTCTTATTAATCTGGTTGAAATCAATTGCAACTCTCAATATATAAAATATTGTCTATATTAAGATTGTCTACATTCTAATATTCATATAAATCTGGTCCTATTCGGTCCCAGAATCGTGGATATAATTCCACTGGTAATCCATCAGTTCCAGGCGATCGGCCTGTAGATAGTTGCTGCATTGCCTCTGTGAATTCTTCAAAGATGATTAAATTATTCAACTCTGTATGATTGTTTATAAAAGTAAGAGCACAGAGTAAAGAACGGCACTTGTGATTTGTGTTCATGTCACTGTTTTCGTGAAGCTTGCACTTTATTTTTCCCTAATTTCTTTGGCATCTTTTTCAGCTGGAATTTTTTTCATTTTATCCAGAACTTCAGAGCTCACTGTTTTTCCAAAACTGATACTATAAATTTCTCCACATCTGTAAAGAACTCTTTTACATCAACAACTTTACCAAACGTTGAATCAAGAAAGTAAATTATTTCTTCTAAAGAGCTTCTTCCATCACTTGACCCAATATCTGAAATCTCAGAAAGTGCTTCATCCCTCATCTTCTGCATTGTAATTTTCCTCGCATTTTCTTTGCACAAAAAAAGTTTTTTTCCCAACTCTACTTTCTCCATTACTTGTATTATTTTCCACATCTTCACTTTCTGTTATTTCATTATTCAAAACCACACAGTCCTCAATCTGTTCATTTTGTAATGAACCCTGTGTTTGATTATTTCAACTGAAAGGTGCTTTTGATAGTAATATTAAAAATGATTTATGCATTTATGTGTCACTACAATAAAAACTAAATGTAGTTTTGATGAATGTGATTTTCATCAACACAAACAGAGATTGAGAAAAAGACAAATACACATCATCACTCACCATGATAGACAGACACACACACACACACACACAGACACACACACACACACACACACAGACACACTGTTCTTACTGTCTCTATGAGGATTTAAAACACATTTATTCTGACATGTTATTTCAGTGAAGTTCATTTATAGTATTAATGTAATGAAGAGAAAATAAAAGACTGTATCATCTCACTGTTACTGATTTATCATGAAGCTCAAAGTATTATGGGTAAAATCTCTCTACAGTTTGTTCTGAAACATCAACACAGTTTCACCGATGATCCTAAGGAATAAACATTAAACCCAGGATAGAGCGTCTGAGTGAATGTGGTCTGGACTGTGTGGATGAGGCTCATTGTGTCAGAGACGCTGTAGAAGGACAGAGTTCCTGCACTGTGATCCACAAACACTCCTATTCTAGAGCTGATGGACTTTACAGAGAGATCAGTCACTATCTTATTGTGTATGAATGAGTATCTGGAGGAAGAGCAGAACAAACTCCAGGACTGATCATTATATCCAAACGCACACTCATCACCCCGTCCCTTCCTGCTGATGCTCTTATATGACACTGATATATACACACTCCCACTCCACTCAATCTCCCAGTAACAGCGTCCACACACACTCTCTCTACACAACACCTGACACCACCCATCAAATCTGTCTGGATGATCAGGATACGGCTGGACTGTGTAAGTGCCAGTAATCACTCTGTTCCTCTTAGACAGACAGAGGTATTCATTCACTGTGTTCAGATCCAGAGTGAGCTGATGGGAATCTGATGGAGAGAAACACATCAGAATCAGGAATTATGAATCTGATCTTTTAATGTATCTGAACTCTTCATGGCTCAATGTTCAGTGTATCATCAGTGTCTCAGTACAGATGACCAGATATCCTGAATCATCATTTACATGATCAATTATAAAACTCTTCTATCATCATTTCTTTCACCTTCTACAGGAAGATCATGAACACATTCAGTGAGTTTTTCTGCTTGTTTTCTTAGTGACTTACACTGTAGGAAGTCGTTCCTGGTCTTGGGATTCATGTTGGTGAATGTGACTGTGGAAATAAACAGACATGAACAGTGTGAAGAGAAATGACAAGATGAAACACATCTGTTTTTATACATTTCAGTTACACTTTATTTTGATGGTCCCTTTAGAAATTCTATTTACTATTAGTAACTTTGCATCTACATGTTATGATGTCATTAGAGTATCAGTAAGCTGTTAGATTAGGGTTCGGTGTTACGGTTCGGGTTAGTAGAATAAGTTGACATGTGGTTGCAAAGTTACTTCTAGTCAGTAGAATGTCTAAAGTGGATCATCGAAATAAAATATTACAGACATTTCTAATATGATACTGTATGATATTAGATAATATTAGGACTCATTTCTGAGAGCAGATGAATCTCCAGTGGCCTCATTTATAAAACACACATATCGGATTTGATCCTAAATTTCATGGATTTCATCCTACATCATATGAAGGACTCTGATCCATAAAGGGATATTTGTGGTCGTTCTGTAGACTGTAAAAAATAAATCCATAAAATCACGGAAAAAGAACTGGCAGCTCATTACCTGGACATTATCTAGTAATTTTACGGACATTTTTTTTAACCGAAAAATTGAACTCAATGAAGTGCAAAATTCTAAACACAGATAAAACACCTGTAAAAAATAAAAAAACAAAAAATGGTAAATTCCGTTACAGCACATTGTGCCCTATTTTTACTGACTTTTTTTTAGAGTGTAGAGTTGAAGAGCTTGTTCACATTGTTCTTGAATTAATGATGTACTGTGATTTATAAAGTGGGATGCATTTATTTGTGTGTATGGACATTTTATAAATCGTAGGAACATTTCAGAAATTATTGTACGCTCACATTTAGGATCTTTCTACACACATCTCTATAATGGCGGCGCAGGACTTTACCTCTGTCAGAGATCTTCTTGATCTCCTCTTTGCAGAAATCCTCCAGTTTGTCTCTCAGCTGACGGACAGATTCTCTCACGCCATCAAAAGAGAAGAGAGAACTGAAGGGATCGTCGGGTTCGTCTGTAGATTCAGGAGGTGCTGAGAGAGACTGGAAACTCTAGAAAACACAAATCAAAACTTCAGCCAATAACCTGCTCTATATCAGATCTGTGCGGCTCTTGTTGATCTTCAGTAACTCGCCTCAATCCAGCACTTTCAGCTACATTCTTCATTATTACATTAATGCTACAAAATCTAGTAGGCCATTTGCCCCTTACACTCCTTGTGAAAAAGAAGTACACTTTTAAAAATGAGTACTTATTACAGAAATAATATACTTTAAAAAATATATCCTTAAGTGCAGATGGATGTAATGTTTTCAGACACTTAATTGCATGTAATTTTCAATTAAATGAATGTGGAAGTTTAAATTGTTATTAAATGCAATTAGCCGAACTTTAGAGTGCTTTTTTGCTCTTTGTAAGTTGGTCTCATTCTGCTCTCATGAAATGTTTCTCTTGCTCAAGTTCACTATGATCCTGTTCTTCTAGATCTCTGTTACCTGCAGGAAATGGATGTGATCATGTGTGTGTGAAAGCTGCTCCAGCTCAGCGTCTCTCCTCCTCAGATCATTGATCTCCTGCTCCAGTCGCTCCAGTCGTCCTTCAGCTCGACTCACTGCAGCCTTTTCCTGATCTCTGATCAGCTGTGTGACCTCAGAGCGGCTTCTCTCAATGGAGCGGATGAGCTCAGTAAAGATCTTCTCACTGTCCTCCACTGCTGTCTGTGCAGAGCGCTGTTAGGACACACATCACAATCACACAGTGGCTTCAGCGGGACTGACAGAGTCCAAACTGAGACGTCTCAAACTTCTCTTCTTCTCCAGACTCACCTTATGAGACTCCACAGCCTCTCTCAGCTGCTGAAGATCTTTCTGTCTCTGCTGGATTCTCTGACGGATCTTCATCTGCGTCTCCTTCAGCTGTTTCTGGAGGACAAACCAATAAATGACACATAAATCTACTATCACAAAAGAAAATTAAAGTTACATGAATCCTGAACTGGTGGAGGGTTAAAGATCAAGCATGGCAAGTTCAAACCACAGATTTATAGTTTCCTCGAATGAAATTATGAATCAAATTGTCAGGATTATTTCATCAGTGTCTAATTTTATATGAATACTTCACCATAAAGTTTTAATTGTCATCATTTACTCTCCCTCATGTCGTTCAAACCTGTATGACTTTCTGTCTATTGTGAGACACAACAGAAGATATTTTGAAGAATGTCTCGGCTGTTTACAGAGGCCAAATAAAATATGGAGATGCGTCAATAACATCAAACCTCATTGGTTCTTGCATGTCACAGTCACATGACTAAACATCAGGATGTCATGACACAAGCACCACTGAAGTTTAATGTTTGATGTCACCATATTTAATTTGGGCTCCGTATACATGTGTTGATCAATGATTTGATTTGTTAATTTTAATATATATTTCCAATATTTAAAGTACACTACAAGTGCACATCAATCCAATTAACCTCACTTATTTAAAAAAAAATGTTGTTTAGATTACTTTTATGCTTTTGTCTCCTTTTTTGAGCTTGAAACTTTTGTTCCCCATTGACTTTCAAAGTATAGACTAAAATAAACAAGACATTCTTCAAAATATCATCTTTTACATTTCACAGAAGAAAATAAGTAAAAACGGTTTGGAAAAACATGACGGTGAGTAAATGAAGACAGCACTTTCATTTCTGTGTGAACAATCTCTCTCAGTTCATACCTGTTTCTCTGTCCTCTGTGCTGCAGTTGTTACAGTGTTGTGGTTTTTATGTTCAGACTCCTCACACCACACACAGATGCATTGTTGGTCAGTGATACAGTACATTTCTAGCTCTTTATCATGTTTACGGCAGATCATGTCCTGCAGTCGTCCAGTGGCATCGATCACTTTGTGTGGTTTACGAGAGTGATATTCCTCATGACGGTCAAAATGAGTTTGACAGAAAGACTCCTGACACACCAGACAGGACTTGACGGCTTTGTATTTTCTTCCAGTACAGACGTCACACTGCACGTCTCCAGCTCCAGCGTAACAGTCAGCAGGAAGTTTAGTCTTCTTCAGTTTCTCCACCACTTCAGCCAGAATGGTGTTTTTAGCTAAAGCAGGTCTTGGACTGAAGGTCTGTCTGCACTGAGGGCAGCTGTAGACTCTCTTCTCATCCTCCTGATCCCAGCAGTCTGTAATACAGCTCTTACAGTAACTGTGTCCGCAGGGAATGGCCACTGGATCCTTCAGGAGATCCAGACACACTGGACACGTGAACTCATCCTGAGAAAATCTGGCTTCTGCCATTTTACTGCATGAATACAGAGAGACACAAACACACAACAGCTCAACAACACTTCAGTTTCTGTTTCTCTGAACTGAGCAGTTGAAACAGTTTCCTGCTTCTGTGTTTGAGTGACGTGTGGAAAACAGGCGTGTCTGTGAAGCAGCTTCTCGCGCTGGTCAAGGAGAGACACTTTCCTGCTGTGTTTATGTGTCCTTCAAACAGAGTTGAAAACATCGTAATTACGAGTTCTGAACACATGAATGACTGATCAAAGTTTTATTAATGAATGAGAATCTCAAAATTCAGGTGAAACACCAAATCTTGATTCAACTCTTTCTTGAAAGTTATCAAAAGTAGTTTCACTTCAACTACACTCTTTTCTAAATCTAAAGAAAACATCTTTAAGGATAAATAAATAAACAGAGACTAAAATACAAATATCCTATCCGAACTATTTTGCCTTATTTAAAATAGAAATTGCAGTGGGAATAAAATAATTCCTGTAATCTTTCCTTCTGGCCAAAGCAGCTCTAAACCGAAAACCTGATGGCAGAAACTGAAAGCAGCGATACAGAGGATTGGAGGGGTCAGTGACAATGGAAACTGCCTTTCTCTTTACTGCAGTTATAGAGATCTGAGAGTTGAATCTGCAGTGATTTTAGATGCCTGCCTGAATTACTCTTGATAATGTTAGACTTGATTTTCCTGCTAAGACAAAACTGAGATCAAGTGCCCTGCAATAAAGCAATAAAACTCAACTGGAGAGAAGATCTCAAAGAAATAGCAGGACAACGCCTTGCCCCCACACATCTATAGTATGCAAAGGTGTTACCGCAAATCTGTGTTCAGGATTGATCATACGGAAGGTTTAATAGATGGAGCATAGGGCACATCAATTAAGTCCATTTCGACTTCTGACTATTGCTGCCTTAAATAAGTTGCAGTTTTCAAAAAATGTATATATATATATATATATATATATATATATACATATATATATAAATATATATATATATATATTTTTTTTTATGTATATAAAATGAGCAGATCAGCAGCACGACCGACTTAAAGGTAGATATTTGCCCTGCATCCAATGTTTAAGGTCAGAACTGACGAGTTTGTGTCCGGGAAGAGCACTCAGTCGGCCGAAGTGACTTTTCTAAAGCGATACCAGGACCGCAGTGAACGAATAATTGAAGATATGAGGTAATCAGAATAATCAAAAATCTAAATTAATGCATAACCAATGATTGATTTCTAATGGGAAACATCATCTATTCTAAGAGAAATAATCATTTGAAATTGGAGTCAGATTAAACGAGCAGCTAAAGTAAAATTGAAACTAAATTCTGGAAACTAAGTGAACTTCACAGGGGCGCTGAAAAAACATACATGCGTTAACCTTCACCCAGGCCGTCAGATTCAGTTTTTGGGCCGATGCAGGGTTTCCTACAATAATGTTTTCTTATTTTCAGCTGAAAGGAAGTTAAACCAGGATTCAATATTAAAGGTTATAACTGATTCAACAAGTGACCGAAACACTGCTGTCAAGATATCCTGTCTTACACTGAAACCCTTCAACCTTCTCTAAAGAAATAAGTGCTGTTGAGCCAATTCATATAGACACTATTCACATACTGTGTGAAAGATAGATGCTTGTCAATCTCAGTGCTCAAATATGTAAAGGCCTCAACCTGTTCCTCTACCTGCCCCCCCAGGATAAGTGGTTCAGATAGAGGAAGTAAGGTATGAGATGAACGAAACCTCCCACAACACAACTCTTTGGTCTTACTAATGTTTAACTCCAGAGAACTTTCTTGGAACCAAAGGACCACAGAATCAACATATTGTCTGTGTGTAAGCAGGGATTGCTCATCTGTCATCAGCATGTTTCAAAAGTGACATACCATTGATATCACACTTCATTTCCTTCGTGTATATTGAAAATAAAATAGGCGATAACACGCAGCCCTGTGGAATCAGTTCTTAATCCATATCACAAGAGTTTTGTTAACTTGTAGTCTCTGAAGACGTTCCAATAATAAACAAATATTCACTGCATTAAAATCAGATGTAAAATCCATAAATAAAATCCAAACAAGTGAGTTCGAAAGGTCCAGGTGTCTAGTTATTGTATCCAAGAGAGTCAAGCTGGCATCCTCAACTCCTCGTTTTGACTTATAAGGAAACTGGAGCGGGTCCAGACACTGGTAAGTTCCCCGCTAACACCCTCTTCATGCACTTACAGTGAATCGAGGCGAGTGCCACAGGTCTGTAGAGCTGGAAGCGGACACTGAACTCGAGTTGAAGCTTGAGTTTCATCTTAAGATTCAGCCATGCTGCTTTTGTATTTCGTCTAATAAACCTCTCCTCCATCTTGTCTTTATATCGAAGCTGCGATGCTTGTGATGATGTGGAGATGACACAGATTTATCTCTTCCTCAAACGCTCAAGAAATAATACCTTTGAGCCCTTGCTGTTTAGAGGACATTAAAATGTGGATGTCTGCTTTTTTTTCAAATTTAAGTGAGAATAAAACAGATGGTCTTTTTATCCATCATTGTGTAATTAGAGAAGAAATCTTCTAAACGGGGTTAAATATAACATTGGGGCGTGTGATGGTGTCGGGTGGAAGTGGTAAAATAAGAATATCCTTTTTATTCCTTATTAAATGTGCAAGAAAGAAAAAAAATCCTTATTTTAGAATGCATGTTTGAGTAAGAAAAGCCGTATGTGTGGAGTGTTTTTGGGCCTTGTGATTCTGTTGACTGTCTATAGTATGTTTCAGCTCAGCTGATTTTTGGATTGATGGTAAAAGGAGAGGGAAGTTTATAAGTGAGATTAAAAACAATGCTTAAAAGCAGCAAGCTGTTTAAATAAACAAATCATACTAGGCTAAATGGGGAATCATACTAAATACCAAAACTGTATTATATACTACTACTGCATATAATATCTCCCGTTTTTGTCTCCTTTATCTTGCTCAAAGGGGATTCAGTGGATCCTGAAGACTTCCTTCAATGATGCTGTACCCTCACCTGGAGTCTCTGCTCCTTGGATTTTGCAAGCCTTTCATTGCTCCTTATTTTTAATAAACCTTTAATAAACATTACACTTCTTAGTGTTGGTCTTTGTGAAAAAGGGCAGATAAACACACAATTTAGCACCCAATCTTTAGTTGTATTTAGATTGCTCCTGCTGACTTGAGCATATTTTCTCCTCTCTGTGTCAGTGGGAAACCATACATTCATTCTGCTTTCTCTGAGCGACTGGATCATCCTCATGCAGCGCTGCAAACCATAGTGGAGACTACAAGAGGAAAGGACAGACAAAATGCCTGACATGCAGTTTATTAGAAATTTATAAATCAGTTGCGCTAAATCAGTGCAAAAGTCAATATGTGTGTGTGTATAATTATGTTTTTTTAGAATTTAATATATTATGTATTAATTTATACAATAATAAGTGCATGAGGTGCATAAGAATTGTAATCATTAAGATTAATTAAAAATCTGCAAAAAAATGTTAATCGTTTTAACAAAATAAGAAGGATCATAAAAATTGCTTATTTTTTATTTAGTAATGTCCTGAATAAGATATTTCACATAACAGATGCTTATAGTCCACAAGACAAAAAAATAGCTGAATTAATAAAAATGACCCTGTTCAAATGTTTACAACCCCTTGACTCTCAATACTGTGTGTGGTTACCTGGATGATCCACGACTAGTTGTTTGTTTTGTGATGGTTGTTCATGAGTCCCTTGTTTGTCCTGAGCAGTTAAACTGAGCTCTGTTCTTCAGAAAAATCCTCCAGGTCCTGCAGATTCTTTAATTTTCCAGCATCTTTTGCATATTTGAACCCTTTCCAGCAGTGACTGTATGATTTTGAGATCCATCTTTTCACACTGAGGACAATTGAGGGACTCAAACACACTTGAACATTCACTGATGCTCCAGAAAGAGACACAATTAAGAGTTGGGAGGTGAAAACTTCTGAACAAGAAGAAGAACGAGACTAACTTCCCTCAGTCTCGTTGAGTCGGATGTACGTCATTGCTTACGTTGCACGAGTGCCCAGTACTGGAGGAACCATTGCAGTGGGATGAACTGGAACGTCGTAAGCCCTTGATCACTTGGAATCTGCTATGGAGCTGATTTATTAATTACATTTTTTCCCCTTACGAAAGCGTTTAATGCAGCATTTAATACATACATAGGTGTGTTTGGGTTGTTTTAGATATTTAAAATAAATAATTAATATATCATAGGGTTGTTTGTGGTGGGGTAAATTAAACATGATTTGCAGTGACGTCACAATCGTGTTGCATTGTGGTATATGGAGATGCCTGAAGTGTACATATAAAGTAGACTCGGTCAGAATCGAGGGAGCGAGGGTCTGTCCTTATAAACTTCCCTCGTCCACTTCACGTAGTGGAACGCACTTCAAAATGGCGGCAGGGATTCCCCGAGGGGAAGTGCTTAGGGAAGTTCGGAGTGCGTGTCTAAAAGTGGAGTGGAACGCAGCCCAGGTGTCCCTCCTTTGAGGTGTGGCCACACCCACCAGTGTCATATTGCATCAACCAAAACAATTTTATCATTTAAAGAAATAGCGTCTCTTTAATTAACTCAATATCATTGTTATGCTCTGAAAGTGTAAACCCATTGAGCTCAGTACAATCAAGCTTAAACAGCCCACTTTACACAAATGTTTCCCAATTGCCAAAAAGTAAATCCTTCATTTTTTGTCAAATTAACCTTAGCAGAGAAGGCTTTTTCATATAATTCAATAGTTTATGTTACATTTACAATGTCTTCTTGTGCTGTAATAAAAACTGTAATGTCATCTGCATGAGCTGATAAATATATCAATATTAGGGATTAAAGCGGATACATATCTATGGATTAAAGCTCCTTTTAGATTCTTCCTCAACCTACATAATAAAGTTTCAATAATCAGGCCATATAATTGTCCAGAAAGTGGACGACCTTGTCTCATGCCTCTTGTCACAGATATTGGAGCACTTAAACCACCTTCTGCTTTCACCATCACATGAACATTAGAATATAACAACCGATTATAAGAAATAAAAACATCACCAAATCCAAAATGCTTCGACACATTAAACAGATATTCATGATCTACACACTCCAGATCATTCTTATTAATCTGGTTGAAATGATATATTCTAATATTACTTCATATAAATCTGGTCCTATTCGGTCCCAGAATCGTGGATATAATTCCACTGGTAATCCATCAGTTCCAGGCGATCGGCCTGTAGATAGTTGCTGCATTGCCTCTGTGAATTCTTCAAAGGTGATTCAATTCTCCAAGGCTTGTTTTTGTTTTTCTTCCATCACTTGTGACCCAATATCTGAAATCTCAGAAAGTGCTTCTTCATCCCTCATCTTTTGCATTATAATTTTCTTCACATTTTCCTCACATTTTCCAACACTATTTTTTCCACATCTTCACTTCCTTTTATTTCATTATTCAAAACCACAGTCCTCAATCTGTTCATTTTGTAATGAACCCTGTGTGTGATCATTTCAACTGAAAAGTACTATAGTAATATTAATATTATTGATAGTAATATTAAAAATTATTTATGTATTTATTGTCACTACAATAAAAACGAAATGAATGTGATTTCTGTCAACGCAAACAGAGCTTGAGAAAAAGACAAATACACATCATCACTCACCATAACTAGACACACACACACACACACACAATCGGTTTTCCACACATGTTGGTTTTCCATGTTTTATGGGGACTTTCCTTAGATTTTTATACTGTATAAACGGTATATTCTATCACCTACGCCTAAACCTACCCGTCACTGAAAACTGGTATTACCTTCCTTGTTGGGACATTTGGTTCACAACACAGTGTTTACCAGGACCAACTACACACACTTTGAAAATTGTGGTTATCATCTAAGATAAACTGCTTATAATGTAAAAAGAATTCATTACATTTGGTTATCCATATCAGAAATTGTGAATAAGTTCTATAGAAACTACGCCTATAGAATAAACATCTATAGAAATCTATAGGTGTACCATAGTTTCATTGATTAACCATTAAGTTCAGTTGGATTAAATAATAGACAAATGTATTAAACTGAACGAAAAGAGATGCAAATGAAAAGTTTGATAGTAATAGCATTATGAAAGGCAGTTACTGTGAATGAAACATTTATTTAGATGAAACACTTATTTTGTGTTGTGAAAAGGAAACTTTGTGATTTTGTGTATTGTACTAAAACAATTGAAAATATGCTGAAATGTTTGAAAAAAGTGCACTTTTGATGATCTGTTGTGATATTAGTACTAAGAGTTTTGAAAATGTACCAATTGCTTGTGAAAATTGCACCAAAGTAATTAAAAAAAACTGTAATATTCTGACATTATTTCAGTGAAATTCAGCTGTATCACAGTTTTTCTCGATTGCTAACACACTATAACTGATTCATTTGACACAATTTCCCCAACCATTTATTCAATTCTCAAAACAAAGACACATTTCTTAAAACTATAAACACATTTCACTTATTTTCACACACATTCCAATTTTCTTAATGATTTCTGCAGAACTCTACACAAAAATGCCCTTATTTCACAGTGGTTTAACCATGTTCTCATTCAGAAAGCACAAACACATAGTATAATGAACTCAAGTGTCACTATGTAAACTCAAATAGCACACATTTATCCATCAGTAAACATTCAGTAGCAAAAATGATGACACACCAATCAGAATCTGGGGTAATATAAACAGGAGCACATGATTGTGCTTTAGAAATTGCATCCTAGAATCAGTGACAGGGTTTTATACTACTTACACATACAGTATAATTACAGCACACAGTAACAGTACTTTATATGAGAGAAATTTCACTGTTCTGTGTCCAGTAAACTGTAGCACATGTACACCCTCAAATTCATGGTTTATTTGTAGCCGTTTTGTTTGCAGTGCTGTATTTTGCAGAACTGAGAGACGACTGCCTAAGGGACGAAGACAAAGTCTTTTGTCAGAAGACCAAGAAACTGCTATAGTACTGTATACTGTAATCTCATTTGGCTGAAGGTGCAGAGGATGACAAATTTATTTATTTGTGTATGACTGTAATTGACAGTATACTGTACTGTGTTGCATACACATTTCTTATTTAGTTCTTTGCTTTTTGAACTTTTCTTCTTTTTTCAAGACAATTTTCATCTCCTGTAAGATCACTTTACAGTAGTGAAATGAAAATAATTTTCCCTAAAGCTCATTGTTGCGTTTTATTCTATCTGCGCTCTTTCATTTATGTTGTGTACTGTAACAGACACTGAGCCTTTTTCTTGTATACCAATAAGAGGTTTTTGTTACAGTGTTATGAACTGATCTCACTAGTGTTCACTGGGCAGGAAAGTAGTCTGTGTATTTGCAGGTTTTGTGTGTCATCTGAGGCCAAAGACTGATTTTGACAGAAGTGAATAAGTTTTTGACTGGAATATTTGATTTTGACGTGGAAGTTTGAGGTTTGTACAAGTTGGTGTGTAGTTATGATATTGTGTTTATGGTTGAGAAAATGGTGAATTGTTTCATGAATTGTGTGTTAGCAATTGAGAAACTGTAATGTAATGAAGAGAAAATAAGAGACTCTCTAATATCTCACTGTTACTGATAATGCAGCTCAAAGTATTATGGGTAAAATCTCTCTACAGTTTATTCTGAAACATCAACACAGTTTCACTGATGATCCTGAGGACCAAAGCCTAAACCCAGGATAGAGCGTCTGAGTGAATGTGGTCTGGACTGTGTGGATGAGGCTCATTGTGTCAGAGACGCTGTAGAAGGACAGAGTTCCTGCACTGTGATCCACAAACACTCCTATTCTAGAGCTGATGGACTTTACAGAGAGAACAGTCACTATCTTATTGTGCCAGAATGAGTATCTGGAGGAAGAGCAGAACAAACTCCAGGACTGATTATTATATCCAAATCCACAGTCATAACCCCCTCCCTTCCTGCTGATGCTCTTATATGACACTGATATACCCACACTCCCACTCCACTCAATCTCCCAGTAACAGCGTCCACACACACTCTCTCTACACAACACCTGACACCACCCATCAAATCTGTCTGGATGATCAGGATACGGCTGGACTGTGTCAGTGTCAGTAATCAATCTGTTCCTCTCAGACAGACAGAGGTATTTATTCACTGTGTTCAGATCCAGAGTGAGATGATGGGAATCTGATGGAGAGAAACACATCAGAGTCAGGAATTATGAATCTGATCTTTTAATGTATCTGAACTCTTCATGGCTCAATGTTCAGTGTATCATCAGTGTCTCAGTACAGATGACCAGATATCCTGAATCATCATTTACATGATCAATTATAAAACTCTTCTATCATCATTTCTTTCACCTTCTACAGGAAGATCATGAACACATTCAGTGAGTTTTTCTGCTTGTTTTCTTAGTGACTTACACTGTAGGAAGTCGTTCCTGGTCTTGGGATTCATGTTGGTGAATGTGACTGTGGAAATAAACAGACATGAACAGTGTGAAGAGAAATGACAAGTTAAAACACATCTGTTTTTATACATTTCAGTTACACTTTATTTTGATGGTCCCTTTAGAAATTCTATTAACTATTAGTAACTTTGCATCTACATGTTATGATGTCATTAGAGTATTAGTAATCTGTTAGATTAGGGTTCGGTGTTACGGTTCGGGTTAGTAGAATAAGTTGACATGTGGTTGCAAAGTTACTTCTAGTCAGTAGAATGTCTAAAGTGGATCATCAAAATAAAATATTACAGACATTTCTAATATGATACTGTATGATATTAGATAATATTAGGACTCATTTCCGAGAGCAGATGAATCTCCAGGAGTTTCATTTATAAAACACACATATCAGATTTGATCCTAAATTTCATGGATTTCATCCTACATCATATGAAGGACTCTGATCCATAAAGGGATATTTGTGGTCGTTCTGTACACTGTAAAAAATAAATCCATAAAATCACGGAAAAAGAACTGGCAGCTCTTTACCTGGACATTATCTAGTAATTTTACAGACATTTTTTTTAACCGAAAAATTGAACTCAATGAAGTGCAAAATTCTAAACACAGATAAAACACCTGTAAAAAATAAAAAAACAAAAAATGGTAAATTCCGTTACAGCACATTGTGCCCTATTTTTACTGACTTTTTTTTTAGAGTGTAGAGTTGAAGAGCTTGTTCACATTGTTCTTGAATTAATGATGTACTGTGATTTATAAAGTGGGATGCATTTATTTGTGTGTATGGACATTTTATAAATCGTAGGAACATTTCAGAAATTGTTGTACGCTCACATTTAGGATCTTTCTACACACATCTCTATAATGGCGGCGCAGGACTTTACCTCTGTCAGAGATCTTCTTGATCTCCTCTTTGCAGAAATCCTCCAGTTTGTCTCTCAGCTGACGGACAGATTCTCTCACGCCATCAAAAGAGAAGAGAGAACTGAAGGGATCGTCGGGTTCGTCTGTAGATTCAGGAGGTGCTGAGAGAGACTGGAAACTCTAGAAAACACAAATCAAAACTTCAGCCAATAACCTGCTCTATATCAGACCTGCAGAGGAGGGTAGAGTATCCAAAAACTGTACTCAAGTAATAATAATAATAATAATATTATATATATATATATATTATATATATATATATATATATATATATATATATATAACCATACTGCCATTTATCAAAAAGCACACCCATTTCCCTAAACTATAAACACTATTCCCCTGTTTTTACACGAGTCGGATTTGTTGAACTGTCACTGCAAAACTCTAGACACAAATCCCTTCATTTCTCATTGCCTACACCATGTTATCATTTAGAAAGCACTAGCATTCAGTATTGTTCACTCAAGTCAGCACAGCTTGAGCTCAATTAGCACACAGTTACCCACGTGGAAACTCTAAGAGTCAAAATTTATCACACACCAATCAGAACCTTCAATAGAGAGATAAAAGAGCCCGAGTCAGTTCATTCAGTTTTGGAACAATGATCCAGAGAGACGTGATAAAAGAGGTTGAGGACACCAGAGAGGAGGAGGAGGAGGAAGAGGATGAGCAAGAGCAGTAAGGAGTGGAGGAAGAGGTGAAGTAAGAGGAAGAGGAGGAGGACGAGGATGAAGATGAGGTGCAAGGAGACAAGGAGTCTCAGATGAAATTCGTGCCACTAGTTGACCATGTCCTTGTCCATGGTATGACTATGAGGGAGGCTGGGCAATGAGTTCAGCCAAACTTAAGTTGCTTCACCGTCGCCTCGATCATAAGAACCTTCAGGGAGGAAAACAGGCAGGTGTACCTCAGTGTACTCTGTAACTTTTGACTGCTGTACTCTGTTACAACACATGCATCAAACTGCCTTACATACAGATAGAGTTTCTGTCTGCTTCCATTTCGTAAAAAGGATGTTACAGTTACAGTAATCAGTACTTCTAGTTTTGTAGGACACAGAGATGATGGAATGGAAGAAGCCTGACTAGACATTTCAGTTGATGCGTGCCAGGGGTGGATCAAGAGGATTTCCCTGCTGCCTGGATAGGACCAGTACAGCCTGTGATGTTGACGAGATTCTCTGGCCTGTCCCAGACCAAAGATGTGATGCTGGGGCAGAATATTTTTTGTTGTTGTTTGGTGTATTGTACTGTACAGTACATCAAGGAATAAATAATGTGCAAATGTACATACATGTGTTCATCATGTGAAAAGTTCCATGAGGGGGAGAAACACAAGCAACATAACTTATTGCTGGGTTTTGTTTTTGTTTTTTTGTAGTATTGTTTTGAATTTGTCTCACCAGTGTGTAAGACTATGTTGTAGTGTGTGTGTTTTTGAGGGCTTGTGTGTGACGTCTGAGGGCAAAGTTTGGTTTTTCAGCAAGAGTGAATGGTTTTGAGTGTTGAGCTTCATTTTGACCTGAAAATAGGATGTTTGGGGAATTGGGTGAGACGTTATGGATTTGTGTTTACTGTTTTGAGAATATGAGGCATAGTTTCAAGAAATGTGTTTAAGCAATCGAGAAAAACTGTAATAGTCTAATGATACATTTAAAATAAGCAATATGTTAACATAATCATTTCTTAATTCCGCTCTTTTTCTTAATTAAAAATAAATATTATTATAGGCCTATCCAGTTCTGATAATTCCAGGTTGCTATGGTCGTGCAGTTTGTTTACGTATTTAACTCAACTATACAATATATTCTCACAATGTTTCTCTGTCATAGCAGGATCTTGCTCAAGTCCACTATGATCCTGTTCTTCTAGATCTCTGTTACCTGCAGGAAATGGATGTGATCATGTGTGTGTGAAAGCTGCTCCAGCTCAGCGTCTCTCCTCCTCAGATCATTGATCTCCTGCTCCAGTCGCTCCAGTCGTCCTTCAGCTCGACTCACTGCAGCCTTTTCCTGATCTCTGATCAGCTGTGTGACCTCAGAGCGGCTTCTCTCAATGGAGCGGATGAGCTCAGTAAAGGTCTTCTCACTGTCCTCCACTGCTGTCTGTGCAGAGCGCTGTTAGGACACACATCACAATCACACAGTGGCTTCAGCGGGACTGACAGAGTCCAAACTGAGACGTCTCAAACTTCTCTTCTTCTCCAGACTCACCTTATGAGACTCCACAGCCTCTCTCAGCTGCTGAAGATCTTTCTGTCTCTGCTGGATTCTCTGACGGATCTTCATCTGCGTCTCCTTCAGCTGTTTCTGGAGGACAAACCAATAAATGACACATAAATCTACTATCACAAAAGAAAATTAAAGTTACATGAATCCTGAACTGGTGGAGGGTTAAAGATCAAGCATGGTAAGTTTAAACCACAGATTTATAGTTTCCTCGAATGAAATTATGAATGAATATGAAGTCAAATTGTCAGGATTATTTCATCAGTGTCTAATTTTATATGAATACTTCACCATAAAGTTTTAATTGTCATCATTTACTCGTCCCTCATGTCGTTCAAACCTGTATGACTTTCTGTCTATTGTGAGACACAACAGAAGATATTTTGAAGAATGTCTCGGCTGTTTACAGAGGTCAAATAAAATACGGTGACACGTCAATAACATCAAACCTCATTGGTTCCTGCATGTCACAGTCACATGACTAAACATCATGATGTCATGACACAAGCACCACTGAAGTTTGATGTTTTTGATGTCACTATATTTCATTTAGGCTCCGTATACATGAGTTGATCAATGATTGATTTGATTTGTTAATCAAAATTTGCACTTAAATATACTTTTAATATTTAAAGTACACTACAAGTGCACATTCAATACAATTAAGCTCACTTTTTTTTAACTGGAGTTTACTTTTATGCTTTTGTCTCCTTTTCTGAGCTTGAAACTTTTGTACCCCATTGACCCTAATGTATATAGACTAAAACAGACGAGACATTCTTCAAAATATCATCTTTTACATTTTAAAGAAGAAAGAAAGTCAAACCAGTTTTGAGCGGCATGACGGTGAGTAAATGAAGACAGCGCTTTCATTTCTGTGTGAACAATCTCTCTCAGTTCATACCTGTTTCTCTGTCCTCTGGTCTGCAGTTGATACAGTGTTGTGGTTTTTATGTTCAGACTCCTCACACCACACACAGATGCATTGTTGGTCAGTGATACAGTACATTTCTAGCTCTTTATCATGTTTACGGCAGATCATGTCCTGCAGTCGTCCAGTGGCATCGATCACTTTGTGTGGTTTACGAGAGTGATATTCCTCATGACGGTCAAAATGAGTTTGACAGAAAGACTCCTGACACACCAGACAGGACTTGACGGCTTTGTATTTTCTTCCAGTACAGACGTCACACTGCACGTCTCCAGCTCCAGCGTAACAGTCAGCAGGAAGTTTAGTCTTCTTCAGTTTCTCCACCATTTCAGCCAGAATGGTGTTTTTAGCTAAAGCAGGTCTTGGACTGAAGGTCTGTCTGCACTGAGGGCAGCTGTAGACTCTCTTCTCATCCTCCTGATCCCAGCAGTCTGTAATACAGCTCTTACAGTAACTGTGTCCGCAGTGGATGGCTACTGGATCCTTCAAGAGATCCAGACACACTGGACACGTGAACTCATCCTGAGAAAATCTGGCTTCTGCCATTTTACTGCATGAATACAGAGAGACACAAACACACAACAGCTCAACAACACTTCAGTTTCTGTTTCTCTGAACTGAGCAGTTGAAACAGTTTCCTGCTTCTGTGTTTGAGTGACGTGTGGAAAACAGGCGTGTCTGTGAAGCAGCTTCTCGCGCTGGTCAAGGAGAGACACTTTCCTGCTGTGTTTATGTACATCCAAACGGAGTCGAAAACATCGTAATTACGAGTTCTGAACACATGAATGACTGATCAAAGTTTTATTTATGAATGAGAATCTCAAAATTCTAGATGAAACCAAATCTTGATTCAACTCTTTCTTGAAAGTTATCAAAAGTAGTTTCACTTCAACTACACTCTTTTCTAAATCTAAAGAAAACACCTTTAAGGATAAATAAATGAAAGAGACTAAAATACAATATCCTAATAGAACTATTTTGCCTTATTTAAAATAGAAATTGCAGTGGGAATAAAATAATTCCTGTAATCTTTCCTTCTGGCCAAAGCAGCTCTAAACCGAAAACCTGATGGCAGAAACTGAAAGCAGCGATACAGAGGATTGGAGGGGTCAGTGACCAAACTCAAGTCACTGAAAGTTCTTCAAGATGTATAACGTAACTTGTGTATCTATTGTTTTTTCCCCTTTGATGTTTGGTATCATTTTAAATGTCTCAGTGCGATTGGTAAAATGGCCTCAATTTCACAGCAGTCACTTATGTTATGAGGAAGATTGAAAACTAAGGAAAATTCTGTCCTCCTTTTGTCTCTTCAAGAGATCTGATAACCTACTCTCCCCCCAAAACAGTGTGTATATGCATTTCTTTTGTGTAATTGGCATGATACATTCTGACCTGAAAAATAAATATTATTCTTGAATTATTCTGCATTATTCTTAATTCATTATTTCTAGTAGATTAAAGCGAAGGTATTACCGCAAATCTGTGTTCAGGATTGATCATAAGGAAGGTTTAATAGATGGAGCATAGGGCACATCAGTTAAGTCCATTTCGATTTCTGACTATCGCTGCCTTAAATAAGTTGCAGTTTTCGTAAATATATAAAAACTATGCTCTTTGTTACGAGTAAACAGATCAGCAGCGCGACCGACTTAAAGGTAGATATTTGCCCTGCATCCAATGTTTAAGGTCAGAACTGGCGAGTTTGTGTCCGGGAAGAGCACTCAATCGGCCGAAGTGACTTTTCTAAAGCGATACCGGGACCGCAGTGAACAAATAATTGAAGATATGAGGTAATCAGAATAATCAAAAATCTAAATTAATGCATAACCAATGATTAATTTCTAATTGGAAACACCATCTGAGAGTAATAATCATTTGAAATTGGAGTCAGATTAAACGAGCAGCTAAAGTAAAATTGAAACTAAATTCTGGAAACTAAGTGAACTTCACAGGGGCGCTGAAAAAACATACATGCGTTAACCTTCACCCAGGCCGTCAGATTCAGTTTTTGGGCCGATGCAGGGTTTCCTACAATAATGTTTTCTTATTTTCAGCTGAAAGGAAGTTAAACCAGGATTCAATATTAAAGGTTATAACTGATTCAACAAGTGACCGAAACACTGCTGTCAAGATATCCTGTCTTACACTGAAACCCTTCAACCTTCTCTAAAGAAATAAGTGCTGTTGAGCCAATTCATATAGACACTATTCACATACTGTGTGAAAGATAGATGCTTGTCAATCTCAGTGCTCAAATATGTAAAGGCCTCAACCTGTTCCTCTACCTGCCCCCCCAGGATAAGTGGTTCAGATAGAGGAAGTAAGGTATGAGATGAACGAAACCTCCCACAACACAACTCTTTGGTCTTACTAATGTTTAACTCCAGAGAACTTTCTTGGAACCAAAGGACCACAGAATCAACATATTGTCTGTATGTAAGCAGGGATTGCTCATCTGTCATCAGCATGTTTCAAAAGTGACATACCATTGATATCACACTTCATTTCCTTCGTATATATTAAAAATAAAATAGGCGATAACACGCAGCCCTGTGGAATCAGTTCTTAATCCATATCACAAGAGTTTTGTTAACTTGTAGTCTCTGAAGACGTTCCAATAATAAACAAATATTCACTGCATTAAAATCAGATGTAAAATCCATAAATAAAATCCAAACAAGTGAGTTCGAAAGGTCCAGGTGTCCAGTTATTGTATCCAAGAGAGTCAAGCTGGCATCCTCAACTCCTCGTTTTGACTTATAAGGAAACTGGAGCGGGTCCAGACACTGGTAAGTTCCCCGCTAACACCCTCTTCATGCTCTTACAGTGAATCGAGGCGAGTGCCACAGGTCTGTAGAGCTGGAAGCGGACACTGAACTCGAGTTGAAGCTTGAGTTTCATCTTAAGATTCAGCCATGCTGCTTTTGTATTTCGTCTAATAAACCTCTCCTCCATCTTGTCTTTATATCGAAGCTGCGATGCTTGTGATGATGTGGAGATGTCACAGATTTATCTCTTCCTCAAACGCTCAAGAAATAATACCTTTGCTTTTTTTTTTTCAAATTTAAATGAAAATAAAACAGATGATCTTTTCTGTCCTCCTGATGGTAGATCGATGTACTACCTCAAATACATCACTTTACATCTTCAGCTAAACTCTTGTTAAGAATCTGTTTGTCCTGCTAGACAGTGATTTGAAACTTGATAATCAAGTAAACTCAGTTGTCTTCAGTTGACTTTTGACCAAAGTTCAGCCTTTCCTTTCTCCTCAAGTTTTTGAACATGTGACTCATACACTTTTATCATCTTGCTTAGACTGTTGTAACTCTTTGTATTATGGTACAAACTCCATTACCCTGGCATGACTCCATAAATGCAGCAGTGAGATTATTAAAATATATCTGAAAACATGACCATATAGGCCCAGAGCCATGTAGAGAGAGAGTTACGACAACTCCATTGACTCCAATGGAGCGTTTTTTTACAGCAATGGCGTCTCATGGAGGCTCTCAATAGTTTCCAGAAGTAGCAGCTGCACCACAGAGTTACAGCAGAACAGACCGTTTGTGATGCTCTTTTAAAAGGAAAGGCGTTTCAAGAATAAGATTGTATATTATCAGAACATCTGAATCAAATTATCTTGTGTATTAAAGCATGCTAGTTGATGTTGCTCACTAAATAAATAGTTTTAGGGGATGTTATCAGATAATAGATTAGGCTAAGATAGATTATTGGATAAAGTTGGTACACATAACAAACCACAAACAGCCTATTAATCGTAAAAACCTGTTCTATTAATGCAGTTTTATCCATCATTGTGTAATTAGAGAAGAAATCTTCTAAACGGGGTTAAATATAACATTGGGGCGTGTGATGGTGGCGGGTGGAAGTGGTAAAATAAGAATATCCTTTTTATTCCTTATTAAATATGCAAGAAAGAAAAAAAATCCTTATTTTAGAATGCATGTTTGAGTAAGAAAAGCCGTATGTGTGGAGTGTTTTTGGGCCTTGTGATTCTGTTGACTGTCTATAGTATGTTTCAGCTCAGATGATTTTTGGATTGATGGTAAAAGGAGAGGGAAGTTTATAAGTGAGATTAAAAACAATGCTTAAAAGCAAAAAAACAAATCATACTAGGCTAAATGGGGAATCATACTAAATACCAAAACTGTATTATATACTACTACTGTATATAATATCTCCCGTTTTTGTCTCCTTTATCTTGCTCAAAGGGGATTCAGTGGATCCTGAAGACTTCCTTCAGTGATGCTGTACCCTCACCTGGAGTCTCTGCTCCTTGGATTTTGCAGGCCTTTCATTGCTCCTTATTTTTAATAAACCTTTAATAAACATTACACTTCTTAGTGTTGGTCTTTGTGAAAAAGGGCAGATAAACACACAATTTAGCACCCAATCTTTAGTTGTATTTAGATTGCTCCTGCTGACTTGAGCATATTTTCTCCTCTCTGTGTCAGTGGGAAACCATACATTCATTCTGCTTTCTCTGAGCGACTGGATCATCCTCATGCAGCGCTGCAAACCATAGTGGAGACTACAAGAGGAAAGGACAGACAAAATGCCTGACATGCAGTTTATTAGAAATTTATAAATCAGTTGCGCTAAATCAGTGCAGAAGTCAATATGTGTGTGTGTATAATGATGTTTTTTTAGAATTTAATATATTATGTATTAATTTATACAATAATAAGTGCATGAGGTGCATAAGAATTGTAATCATTAAGATTAATTAAAAATCTGCAAAAACTGTTAATCGTTTTAACAAAATAAGAAGGATCATAAAAATTGCTTGTTATTTTTTATTTAGTAATGTCCTGAATAAGATATTTCACATAACAGATGTTTATAGTCCACAAGACAAAAAAATAGCTGAATTAATAAAAATGACCCTGTTCAAATGTTTACATCCCCTTGACTCTCAATACTGTGTGTGGTTACCTGGATGATCCACGACTGGTTGTTTGTTTTGTGATGGTTGTTCACGAGTCCCTTGTTTGTCCTGAGCAGTTAAACTGAGCTCTGTTCTTCAGAAAAATCCTCCAGGTCCTGCAGATTCTTTAATTTTCCAGCATCTTTTGCATATTTGAACCCTTTCCAGCAGTGACTGTATGATTTTGAGATCCATCTTTTCACACTGAGGACAATTGAGGGACTCAAACACACTCGAACATTCACTGATGCTCCAGAAAGAGACACAATTAAGAGTTGGGAGGTGAAAACTTCTGAACAAGAAGAAGAACGAGACTAACTTCCCTCAGTCTCGTTGAGTCGGATGTACGTCATTGCTTACGTTGCACGAGTGCCCAGTACTGGCGGAACCATTGCAGTGGGATGAACTGGAACGTCGTAAGCCCTTGATCACTTGGAATCTGCTATGGAGCTGATTTATTAATTACATTTTTTCCCCTTACGAAAGCGTTTAATGCAGCATTTAATACATATATAGGTGTGTTTGGGTTGTTTTAGATATTTAAAATAAATAATTAATATATCATAGAGTTGTTTGTGGTGAGGTAAATTAAACATGATTTGCAGTGACGTCACAATCGTGTTGCATTGTGGTATATGGAGATGCCTGAAGTGTACATATAAAGTAGACTCGGTCGAAATCGAGGGAGCGAGGGTCTGTCCTTATAAACTTCCCTCGTCCACTTCACGTAGTGGAACGCACTTCAAAATGGCGGCAGGGATTCCCCGAGGGGAAGTGCTTAGGGAAGTTCGGAGTGCGTGTCTAAAAGTGGAGTGGAACGCAGCCCAGGTGTCCCTCCTTTGAGGTGTGGCCACACCCACCAGTGTCATATTGCATCAACCAAAACAATTTTATCATTTAAAGAAATAGCGTCTCTTTAATTAACTCAATATCATTGTTATGCTCTGAAAGTGTAAACCCATTGAGCTCAGTACAATCAAGCTTAAACAGCCCACTTTACATGGATGTGGAACAGCAAATGTTTCCCAATTGCCAAAAAATAAATCCTTCATTTTTTGTCAAATTAACCTTAGCAGAGAAGGCTTTTGTTCATCATATGAACATTAGAATATAACAACCGATTATAAGAAATAAAAACATCACCAAATCCAAAATGCTTCGACACATTAAACAGATATTCATGATCTACACACTCCAGATCATTCTTATTAATCTGGTTGAAATGATATATTCTAATATTACTTCATATAAATCTGGTCCTATTCGGTCCCAGAATCGTGGATATAATTCCACTGGTAATCCATCAGTTCCAGGCGATCGGCCTGTAGATAGTTGCTGCATTGCCTCTGTGAATTCTTCAAAGGTGATTCAATTCTTCAAGGCTTGTTTTTGTTTTTCTTCCATCACTTGTGACCCAATATCTGAAATCTCAGAAAGTGCTTCTTCATCCCTCATCTTTTGCATTATAATTTTCTTCACATTTTCCTCACATTTTCCAACACTATTTTTTCCACATCTTCACTTCCTTTTATTTCATTATTCAAAACCACAGTCCTCAATCTGTTCATTTTGTAATGAACCCTGTGTGTGATCATTTCAACTGAAAAGTACTATAGTAATATTAATATTATTGATAGTAATATTAAAAATTATTTATGTATTTATGTGTCACTACAATAAAAACTAAATGAATGTGATTTCTGTCAATGCAAACAGAGCTTGAGAAAAAGACAAATACACATCATCACTCACCATAACTAGACACACACACACACACACACACACACACACAATCGGTTTTCCACACATGTTGGTTTTCCATGTTTTATGGGGACTTTCCTTAGATTTTTATACTGTATAAACGGTATATTCTATCACCTACGCCTAAACCTACCCGTCACTGAAAACTGGTATTACCTTCCTTGTTGGGACATTTGGTTCACAACACAGTGTTTACCTGGACCAACTACACACACTTTGAAAATTGTGGTTATCATCTAAGATAAACTGCTTATAATGTAAAAAGAATTCATTACATTTGGTTATCCATATCAGAAATTGTGAATAAGTTCTATAGAAACTACGCCTATAGAATAAACATCTATAGAAATCTATAGGTGTACCATAGTTTCATTGATTAACCATTAAGCTCAGTTGGATTAAATAATAGACAAATGTATTAAACTGAACGAAAAGAGATGCAAATGAAAAGTTTGATAGTAATAGCATTATGAAAGGCAGTTACTGTGAATGAAACATTTATTTAGATGAAACACTTATTTTGTGTTGTGAAAAGGAAACTTTGTGATTTTGTGTATTGTACTAAAACAATTGAAAATATGCTGAAATGTTTGAAAAAAGTGCACTTTTGATGATCTGTTGTGATATTAGTACTAAGAGTTTTGAAAATGTACCAATTGCTTGTGAAAATTGCACCAAAGTAATTAAAAAAAACTGTAATATTCTGACATTATTTCAGTGAAATTCAGCTGTATCACAGTTTTTCTCGATTGCTAACACACTATAACTGATTCATTTGACAGAATTTCCCCAACCATTTATTCAATTCTCAAAACAAAGACACATTTCTCAAAACTATAAACACATTTCACTTATTTTCACACACATTACAATTTTCTTAATGATTTCTGCAGAACTCTACACAAAAATGCCCTTATTTCACAGTGGTTTAACCATGTTCTCATTCAGAAAGCACAAACACATAGTATAATGAACTCAAGTGTCACTATGTAAACTCAAATAGCACACATTTATCCATCAGTAAACATTCAGTAGCAAAAATGATGACACACCAATCAGAATCTGGGGTAATATAAACAGGAGCACATGATTGTGTTTTAGAAATCGCATCCTAGAATCAGTGACAGGGTTTTATACTACTTACACATACAGTATAATTACAGCACACAGTAACAGTACTTTATATGAGAGAAATTTCACTGTTCTGTGTCCAGTAAACTGTAGCACATGTACACCCTCAAATTCATGGTTTATTTGTAGCCGTTTTGTTTGTAGTGCTGTATTTTGCAGAACTGAGAGACGACTGCCTAAGGGACGAAGACAAAGTCTTTTGTCAGAAGACCAAGAAACTGCTATAGTACTGTATACTGTAATCTCATTTGGCTGAAGGTGCAGAGGATGACAAATTTATTTATTTGTGTATGACTGTAATTGACAGTATACTGTACTGTGTTGCATACACATTTCTTATTTAGTTCTTTGCTTTTTGAACTTTTCTTCTTTTTTCAAGACAATTTTCATCTCCTGTAAGATCACTTTACAGTAGTGAAATGAAAATAATTTTCCCTAAAGCTCATTGTTGCGTTTTATTCTATCTGCGCTCTTTCATTTATGTTGTGTACTGTAACAGACACTGAGCCTTTTTCTTGTATACCAATAAGAGGTTTTTGTTACAGTGTTATGAACTGATCTCACTAGTGTTCACTGGGCAGGAAAGTAGTCTGTGTATTTGCAGGTTTTGTGTGTCATCTGAGGCCAAAGACTGATTTTGACAGAAGTGAATAAGTTTTTG
The DNA here is from genome assembly GCA_037950675.1 of Hypophthalmichthys molitrix. Taxonomy (NCBI): domain Eukaryota; kingdom Metazoa; phylum Chordata; class Actinopteri; order Cypriniformes; family Xenocyprididae; genus Hypophthalmichthys; species Hypophthalmichthys molitrix. The sequence goes on from CM075494.1 coordinate 39,085,803, forward strand.
ACTGGAATATTTGATTTTGACGTGGAAGTTTGAGGTTTGTACAAGTTGGTGTGTAGTTATGATATTGTGTTTATGGTTGAGAAAATGGTGAATTGTTTCATGAATTGTGTGTTAGCAATTGAGAAACTGTAATGTAATGAAGAGAAAATAAGAGACTCTCTGTTATCTCACTGTTACTGATAATGCAGCTCAAAGTATTATGGGTAAAATCTCTCTACAGTTTATTCTGAAACATCAACACAGTTTCACTGATGATCCTGAACAAAAGGCAAACCCAGGATAGAGCGTCTGAGTGAATGTGGTCTGGACTGTGTGGATGAGGCTCATTGTGTCAGAGACGCTGTAGAAGGACAGAGTTCCTGCACTGTGATCCACAAACACTCCTATTCTAGAGCTGATGGACTTTACAGGGAGATCAGTCTCTATCTTATTGTGCCAGAATGAGGAACTGGAGGAAGAGCAGTCTAAACTCCAGGACTGATTATTATATCCAAACACACACTCCTTACCCCGTCCCTTCCTGCTGATGCTCTTATATGACACTGATATACCCACACGTCCACTCCACTCAATCTCCCAGTAACAGCGTCCACACACACTCTCTCTACACAACACCTGACACTGATCAAATCTGTCTGGATGATCAGGATACGGCTGGACTGTGTCAGTGACAGTAATCACTCTGTTCCTCTCAGACAGACAGAGGCGTTTATTCACTGTGTTCAGATCCAGAGTGAGCTGATGGGAATCTGATGGAGAGAAACACATCAGAATCAGGAATTATGAATCTGATCTTTTAATGTATCTGAACTCTTCATGGCTCAATGTTCAGTGTATCATCAGTGTCTCAGTACAGATGACCAGATATCCTGAATCATCATTTACATGATCAATTATAAAACTCTTCTATCATCATTTCTTTCACCTTCTACAGGAAGATCATGAACACATTCAGTGAGTTTTTCTGCTTGTTTTCTTAGTGACTTACACTGTAGGAAGTCGTTCCTGGTCTTGGGATTCATGTTGGTGAATGTGACTGTGGAAATAAACAGACATGAACAGTGTGAAGAGAAATGACAAGTTAAAACACATCTGTTTTTATACATTTCAGTTACACTTTATTTTGATGGTCCCTTTAGAAATTATATTTACTATTAGTAACTTTGCATCTACATGTTATGATGTCATTAGAGTATCAGTAAGCTGTTAGATTAGGGTTCGGTGTTACGGTTCGGGTTAGTAGAATAAGTTGACATGTGGTTGCAAAGTTACTTCTAGTCAGTAGAATGTCTAAAGTGGATCATCGTAATAAAATATTACAGACATTTCTAATATGATACTGTATGATATTAGATAATATTAGGACTCATTTCCGAGAGCAGATGAATCTCTAGGAGTTTCATTTATAAAACACACATATCAGATTTGATCCTAAATTTCATGGATTTCATCCTACATCATATGAAGGACTCTGATCCATAAAGGGATATTTGTGGTCGTTCTGTACACTGTAAAAAAATAAATCCATAAAATCACGGAAAAAGAACTGGCAGCTCATTACCTGGACATTATCTAGTAATTTTACGGACATTTTTTTTAACCGAAAAATTGAACTCAATGAAGTGCAAAATTCTAAACACAGATAAAACACCTGTAAAAAATAAAAAAACAAAAAATGGTAAATTCCGTTACAGCACATTGTGCCCTATTTTTACTGACTTTTTTTTTAGAGTGTAGAGTTGAAGAGCTTGTTCACATTGTTCTTGAATTAATGATGTACTGTGATTTATAAAGTGGGATGCATTTATTTGTGTGTATGGACATTTTATAAATCGTAGGAACATTTCAGAAATTGTTGTACGCTCACATTTAGGATCTTTCTACACATGTCTGTATAATGGAGGCGCAGGACTTTACCTCTGTCAGAGATCTTCTTGATCTCCTCTTTGCAGAAATCCTCCAGTTTGTCTCTCAGCTGACGGACAGATTCTCTCACGCCATCAAAAGAGAAGAGAGAACTGAAGGGATCGTCGGGTTCGTCTGTAGATTCAGGAGGTGCTGAGAGAGACTGGAAACTCTAGAAAACACAAATCAAAACTTCAGCCAATAACCTGCTCTATATCAGATCTGCAGAGGAGGGTAGAGTATCCTAAAACTATACTCAAGTAATAATAATAATAATAATATTATATATATATATATATATATATATAACCATACTGCCATTTATCAAAAAGCACACCCATTTCCCTAAACTATAAACACTATTCCCCTGTTGGATTTGGATTTGTTGAACTGTCACTGCAAAACTCTAGACACAAATCCCTTCATTTCTCATTGCCTACACCATGTTATCATTTAGAAAGCACTAGCATTCAATATTGTTCACTCAAGTCAGCACAGCTTGAGCTCAATTAGCACACAGTTACCCACGTGGAAACTCTAAGAGTCAAAATTTATCACACACCAATCAGAACCTTCAATAGAGAGATAAAAGAGCCCGAGTCAGTTCATTCAGTTTTGGAACAATGATCCAGAGAGACGTGATAAAAGAGGTTGAGGACACCAGAGAGGAGGAGGAGGAGGAAGAGGATGAGCAAGAGCAGTAAGGAGTGGAGGAAGAGGTGAAGTAAGAGGAAGAGGAGGAGGACGAGGATGAAGATGAGGTGCAAGGAGACAAGGAGTCTCAGATGAAATTCGTGCCACTAGTTGACCATGTCCTTGTCCATGGTATGACTATGAGGGAGGCTGGGCAATGAGTTCAGCCAAACTTAAGTTGCTTCACCGTCGCCTCGATCATAAGAACCTTCAGGGAGGAAAACAGGCAGGTGTACCTCAGTGTACTCTGTAACTTTTGACTGCTGTACTCTGTTACAACACATGCATCAAACTGCCTTACATACAGATAGAGTTTCTGTCTGCTTCCATTTTGTAAAAAGGATGTTACAGTTACAGTAATCAGTACTTCTAGTTTTGTAGGACACAGAGATGATGGAATGGAAGAAGCCTGACTAGACATTTCAGTTGATGCGTGCCAGGGGTGGATCAAGAGGATTTCCCTGCTGCCTGGATAGGGCCAGTACAGCCTGTGATGTTGACGAGATTCTCTGGCCTGTCCCAGACCAAAGATGTGATGCTGGGGCAGAATATTTTTTGTTGTTGTTTGGTGTATTGTACTGTACAGTACATCAAGGAATAAATAATGTGCAAATGTACATACATGTGTTTATCATGTGAAAAGTTCCATGAGGGGGAGAAACACAAGCAACATAACTTATTGCTGGGTTTTGTTTTTGTTTTTTTGTAGTATTGTTTTGAATTTGTCTCACCAGTGTGTAAGACTATGTTGTAGTGTGTGTGTTTTTGAGGGCTTGTGTGTGACGTCTGAGGGCAAAGTTTGGTTTTTCAGCAAGAGTGAATGGTTTTGAGTGTTGAGCTTCATTTTGACCTGAAAATAGGATGTTTGGGGAATTGGGTGAGACGTTATGGATTTGTGTTTACTGTTTTGAGAATATGAGGCATAGTTTCAAGAAATGTGTTTAAGCAATCGAGAAAAACTGTAATAGCCTAATGATACATTTAAAATAAGCAATATGTTAACATAATCATTTCTTAATTCCGCGCTTTTTCTTAATTAAAAATAAATATTATTATGGGCCTATCCAGTTCTGATAATTCCAGGTTGCTATGGTCATGCAGTTTGCTTACGTATTTAACTCAACTATACGATATATTCTCACAATGTTTCTCTGTCATAGCAGGATCTTGCTCAAGTCCACTATGATCCTGTTCTTCTAGATCTCTGTTACCTGCAGGAAATGGATGTGATCATGTGTGTGTGAAAGCTGCTCCAGCTCAGCGTCTCTCCTCCTCAGATCATTGATCTCCTGCTCCAGTCGCTCCAGTCGTCCTTCAGCTCGACTCACTGCAGCCTTTTCCTGATCTCTGATCAGCTGTGTGACCTCAGAGCGGCTTCTCTCAATGGAGCGGATGAGCTCAGTAAAGATCTTCTCACTGTCCTCCACTGCTGTCTGTGCAGAGCGCTGTTAGGACACACATCACAATCACACAGTGGCTTCAGCGGGACTGACAGAGTCCAAACTGAGACGTCTCAAACTTCTCTTCTTCTCCAGACTCACCTTATGAGACTCCACAGCCTCTCTCAGCTGCTGAAGATCTTTCTGTCTCTGCTGGATTCTCTGACGGATCTTCATCTGCGTCTCCTTCAGCTGTTTCTGGAGGACAAACCAATAAATGACACATAAATCTACTATCACAAAAGAAAATTAAAGTTACATGAATCCTGAACTGGTGGAGGGTTAAAGATCAAGCATGGCAAGTTTAAACCACAGATTTATAGTTTCCTCGAATGAAATTATGAATGAATATGAAGTCAAATTGTCAGGATTATTTCATCAGTGTCTAATTTTATATGAATACTTCACCATAAAGTTTTAATTGTCCCATTTATTTACACCCCCTCATGTAGTTCCAAACCTGTATGACTTTCTGTCTATTGTGAGACACAACAGAAGATATTTTGAAGAATGTCTCGGCTGTTTACAGAGGTCAAATAAAATATGGTGATGCGTCAATAACATCAAACCTCAGTGATTCTTGCATGTCACAGTCACATGACTAAACATCAGGATGTCATGACACAAGCACCACTGAAGTTTGATGTTTTTGATGTCACCATATTTAATTTGGGCTCCGTATACATGTGTTGATCAATGATTTGATTTGATTTGTTAATCAAAATTTGCACTTAAAATATATTTACAATATGTAAAGTACACTATAAGTGCACATTCAATACAATTAAGCTCACTTTTTGAAAAAAAAAAAAATGAGTTGTTTAGATTATACGCTTTTTTTTTTTAACCTTTTTTAACATTTTTTAAGCTTGAAACTTTTGTACCCCATTGACTTTCAATGTATAGACTAAAATAAACGAGACTTTCTTCAAAATATCATCTTTTACATTTCACAGAAGAAAACAAGTAAAACCGTTTTGGAAAAACATGACGGTACGGAGCCCCGCACATGACATGCAAGAAAAAAAATTAAATTGTGCACACGATTTACTAATTCGTTCCCTTGATTTACTAAAACATGCACACAATTTCCTATTTCGTTACGAAATAACGAAAATAGGAAATAGGAAATCGTGCGCACGTTTTAGTAAATTCGAGGGAACGAATTAGCCTACTATTTTTTTCCTGCATGTCATGTCCGGGGCTCCGTATGACGGTGAGTAAATGAAGACAGCACTTTCATTTCTGTGTGAACAATCTCTCTCAGTTCATACCTGTTTCTCTGTCCTCTGGTCTGCAGTTGTTACAGTGTTGTGGTTTTTATGTTCGTACTCCTCACACCACACACAGATGCATTGTTGGTCAGTGATACAGTACATTTCTAGCTCTTTATCATGTTTACGGCAGATCATGTCCTGCAGTCGTCCAGTGGCATCGATCACTTTGTGTGGTTTACGAGAGTGAAATTCCTCATGACGGTCAAAATGAGTTTGACAGTAAGACTCCTGACACACCAGACAGGACTTGACGGCTTTGTATTTTCTTCCAGTACAGACGTCACACTGCACGTCTCCAGCTCCAGCGTAACAGTCAGCAGGAAGTTTAGTCTTCTTCAGTTTCTCCACCACTTCAGCCAGCATGGTGTTTTTAGCTAAAGCAGGTCTTGGACTGAAGGTCTGTCTGCACTGAGGGCAGCTGTAGACTCTCTTCTCATCCTCCTGATCCCAGCAGTCTGTAATACAGCTCTTACAGTAACTGTGTCCGCAGGGAATGGCCACTGGATCCTTCAGGAGATCCAGACACACTGGACACGTGAACTCATCCTGAGAAAATCTGGCTTCTGCCATTTTACTGCATGAATACAGAGAGACACAAACACACAACAGCTCAACAATACTTTCAGTTTCTGTTTCTCTGAACTGAGCAGTTGAAACAGTTTCCTGCTTCTGTGTTTGAGTGACGTGTGGAAAACAGGCGTGTCTGTGAAGCAGCTTCTCGCGCTGGTCAAGGAGAGACACTTTCCTGCTGTGTTTATGTACATCCAAACGGAGTCGAAAACATCGTAATTACGAGTTCTGAACACATGAATGACTGATCAAAGTTTTATTAATGAATGAGAATCTCAAAATTCAGGTGAAACACCAAATCTTGATTCAACTCTTTCTTGAAAGTTATCAAAAGTAGTTTCACTTCAACTACACTCTTTTCTAAATCTAAAGAAAACATCTTTAAGGATAAATAAATGAAAGAGACTAAAATACAAATATCCTATCCTAACTATTTTGCCTTATTTAAAATAGAAATTGCAGTGGGAATAAAATAATTCCTGTAATCTTTCCTTCTGGCCAAAGCAGCTCTAAACCGAAAACCTGATGGCAGAAACTGAAAGCAGCGATACAGAGGATTGGAGGGGTCAGTGACAATGGAAACTGCCTTTCTCTTTACTGCAGTTATAGAGATCTGAGAGTTGAATCTGCAGTGATTTTAGATTCCTGCCTGAATTACTCTTGATAATGTTAGACTTAATTTTCCTGCTAAGACAAAACTGAGATCAAGTGCCCTGCAATAAAGCAATAAAACTCAACTGGAGAGAAGATCTCAAAGAAATAGCAGGACAACGCCTTGCCCCCACACATCTATAGTATGCAAAGGTGTTACCGCAAATCTGTGTTCAGGATTGATCATACGGAAGGTTTAATAGATGGAGCATAGGGCACATCAATTAAGTCCATTTCGACTTCTGACTATTGCTGCCTTAAATAAGTTGCAGTTTTCAAAAAATGTATATATATATACATATATATACATATATATACAAATATATATATATATATATATATTTCTTATGTATATAAAATGAGCAGATCAGCAGCATGACCGACTTAAAGGTAGATATTTGCCCTGCATCCAATGTTTAAGGTCAGAACTGGCGAGTTTGTGTCCGGGAAGAGCACTCAGTCGGCCGAAGTGACTTTTCTAAAGCGATACCGGGACCGCAGTGAACGAATAATTGAAGATATGAGGTAATCAGAATAATCAAAAATCTAAATTAATGCATAACCAATAATTGATTTCTAATGGGAAACATCATCTATTCTAAGAGAAATAATCATTTGAAATTGGAGTCAGATTAAACGAGCAGCTAAAGTAAAATTGAAACTAAATTCTGGAAACTAAGTGAACTTCACAGGGGCGCTGAAAAAACATACATGCGTTAACCTTCACCCAGGCCGTCAGATTCAGTTTTTGGGCCGATGCAGGGTTTCCTACAATAATGTTTTCTTATTTTCAGCTGAAAGGAAGTTAAACCAGGATTCAATATTAAAGGTTATAACTGATTCAACAAGTGACCGAAACACTGCTGTCAAGATATCCTGTCTTACACTGAAACCCTTCAACCTTCTCTAAAGAAATAAGTGCTGTTGAGCCAATTCATATAGACACTATTCACATACTGTGTGAAAGATAGATGCTTGTCAATCTCAGTGCTCAAATATGTAAAGGCCTCAACCTGTTCCTCTACCTGCCCCCCCAGGATAAGTGGTTCAGATAGAGGAAGTAAGGTATGAGATGAACGAAACCTCCCACAACACAACTCTTTGGTCTTACTAATGTTTAACTCCAGAGAACTTTCTTGGAACCAAAGGACCACAGAATCAACATATTGTCTGTATGTAAGCAGGGATTGCTCATCTGTCATCAGCATGTTTCAAAAGTGACATACCATTGATATCACACTTCATTTCCTTCGTGTATATTGAAAATAAAATAGGCGATAACACGCAGCCCTGTGGAATCAGTTCTTAATCCATATCACAAGAGTTTTGTTAACTTGTAGTCTCTGAAGACGTTCCAATAATAAACAAATATTCACTGCATTAAAATCAGATGTAAAATCCATAAATATAATCCAAACAAGTGAGTTCGAAAGGTCCAGGTGTCCAGTTATTGTATCCAAGAGAGTCAAGCTGGCATCCTCAACTCCTCGTTTTGACTTATAAGCAAACTGGAGCGGGTCCAGACACTGGTAAGTTCCCCGCTAACACCCTCTTCATGCTCTTACAGTGAATCGAGGCGAGTGCCACAGGTCTGTAGAGCTGGAAGCGGACACTGAACTCGAGTTGAAGCTTGAGTTTCATCTTAAGATTCAGCCATGCTGCTTTTGTATTTCGTCTAATAAACCTCTCCTCCATCTTGTCTTTATATCGAAGCTGCGATGCTTGTGATGATGTGGAGATGACACAGATTTATCTCTTCCTCAAACGCTCAAGAAATAATTCCTTTGAGCCCTTGCTGGCCTGTTTAGAGGACATTAAAATGTGGATGTCTGCTTTTTTTTCAAATTTAAGTGAGAATAAAACAGATGGTCTTTTCTGTCCTCCTGATGGTAGATCGATGTACTACCTGTTACAATACAGACTGGGCAGAGGCAGAAGTAACGGTTAACAGACTTTATTTTCACACACAGCAGAGCAGACGGTAGTGCAGGTAAGTGAAGATGAATGTTTAAAGTTGTGAAGATGGTGAATAATAGTGATACTGTCCTTTCGTGGATTTGCAGGAGTGATGAATGATGATATGATGAGGAGATGGCTGATGAGGATGACTGGAGACACTCACACACTAACTGGAACAACACGAGGAGACGAGGAGACTAGGAGACGAAGGAGACAGGTAGGTTTCTTCAATGGAGTCCAAGAGGTAAGCAGATAGCATCCTATGTGCATACGAGACCGGACAGTGAATGAATGTGTGTGAGTGTGTTAAATACTGGTGGTGATGAGTGAGTAGATGAGGTGCAGGTGCAGATGATTAGTACTCCGGGGATTGAGTGCGCTGTGATTGGGTGATGTTGGAACCTGGCGTGTCTGTGACACTACCTCACATACATCACTTTACATCTTCAGCTAAACTCTTGTTAAGAATCTGTTTGTCCTGCTAGACAGTGATTTGAAACTTGATAATCAAGTAAACTCAGTTGTCAGATCTTGCTTTTTTCACATTTGTCTTTTGACCAAAGTTCAGCCTTTTCTTTCTCCTCAAGTTTTTGAACATGTGACTCATACACTTTTATCATCTTGCTTAGACTGTTGTAACTCTTTGTATTATGGTACAAACTCCATTACCCTGGCATGACTCCATAAATGCAGCAGTGAGATTATTAAAATATATCTGAAAACATGACCATATAGGCCCAGAGCCATGTAGAGAGAGAGTTACGACAACTCCATTGACTCCAATGGAGCGTTTCTTTTTTACAGCAATGGCGTCTCATGGAGGCTCTCAATAGTTTCCAGAAGTAGCAGCTGCACCACAGAGTTACAGCAGAAGACCGTTTGTGATGCTCTTTTAAAAGGAAAGGCGTCTCAAGAATAAGATTGTATATTATCAGAACATCTGAATCAAATTATCTTGTGTATTAAAGCATGCTAGTTGATGTTGCTCACTAAATAAATAGTTTTAGGGGATGTTATCAGATAATAGATTAGGCTAAGATAGATTATTGGATAAAGTTGGTACACATAACAAACCACAAACAGCCTATTAATTGTAAAAACCTGTTCTATTAATGCAGTTTTATCCATCATTGTGTAATTAGAGAAGAAATCTTTTAAACAGGGTTAAATATAACATTGGGGCGTGTGATGGTGGCGGGTGGAAGTGGTAAAATAAGAATATCCTTTTTATTCCTTATTAAATGTGCAAGAAAGAAAAAAAATCCTTATTTTAGAATGCATGTTTGAGTAAGAAAAGCCGTATGTGTGGAGTGTTTTTGGGCCTTGTGATTCTGTTGACTGTCTATAGTATGTTTCAGCTCAGATGATTTTTGGATTGATGGTAAAAGGAGAGGGAAGTTTATAAGTGAGATTAAAAACAATGCTTAAAAGCAGCAAGCTGTTTAAAAAAACAAATCATACTAGGCTAAATGGGGAATCATACTAAATACCAAAACTGTATTATATACTACTACTGTATATAATATCTCCCGTTTTTGTCTCCTTTATCTTGCTCAAAGGGGATTCAGTGGATCCTGAAGACTTCCTTCAATGATGCTGTACCCTCACCTGGAGTCTCTGCTCCTTGGATTTTGCAGGCCTTTCATTGCTCCTTATTTTTAATAAACCTTTAATAAACATTACACTTCTTAGTGTTGGTCTTTGTGAAAAAGGGCAGATAAACACACAATTTAGCACCCAATCTTTAGTTGTATTTAGATTGCTCCTGCTGACTTGAGCATATTTTCTCCTCTCTGTGTCAGTGGGAAACCATACATTCATTCTGCTTTCTCTGAGCGACTGGATCATCCTCATGCAGCGCTGCAAACCATAGTGGAGACTACAAGAGGAAAGGACAGACAAAATGCCTGACATGCAGTTTATTAGAAATGTATAAATCAGTTGCGCTAAATCAGTGCAAAGTCAATATGTGTGTGTGTGTATAATGATGTTTTTTTAGAATTTAATATATTATGTATTAATTTATACAATAATAAGTGCATGAGGTGCATAAGAATTGTAATCATTAAGATTAATTAAAAATCTGCAAAAACTGTTAATCGTTTTAACAAAATAAGAAGGATCATAAAAATTGCTTGTTATTTTTTATTTAGTAATGTCCTGAATAAGCTATTTCACATAACAGATGTTTATAGTCCACAAGACAAAAAAATAGCTGAATTAATAAAAATGACCCTGTTCAAATGTTTACATCCCCTTGACTCTCAATACTGTGTGTGGTTACCTGGATGATCCACGACTGGTTGTTTGTTTTGTGATGGTTGTTCACGAGTCCCTTGTTTGTCCTGAGCAGTTAAACTGAGCTCTGTTTTCCAGCATCTTTTGCATATTTGAACCCTTTCCAGCAGTGACTGAATGATTTTGAGATCCATCTTTTTACACTGAGGGACTCAAACACACTCAAACATTCACTGATGCTCCAGAAAGAAACACAATTAAGAGTTAGGAGGTGAAAACTTTTGAACAAGAAGATGATGTGCAAGTTTTGCTTAAAGATCCTATTTTTTTTTCATTTAGTTCTGCCCTTTGGAAGCTACAAAAGATACTTACATGTTTCCCAGAAGACAAAAAAGTACAATTTATCCTGTTCATCCAATTCAAAAAGTTTACATCCCCGGCTCTTAATGAATTGTGTTTCCTTCTGGAACATCAGTGAATGTTTGAACCTTTTTTTAATAGTACAATAAAACAACGCAGTTCATGATGCCTTTAAGAATAAGGGAAGACCCTAATAGGCCCTCCTGGCCTCTGGGCCTCCTTTATACAGTCCCCCTTCTCAATCTATGTATAGTAGTCAACATTTTAAGTGGATCAAAACCTTTCATCAAAGTTGTCCTAAAACCTTCTTCTTAGGACAACTTAGTTCTTAGGACAGCTTTGATGAACTTTTTTGATCCACTTCAAATGTTGACTACTGTATTTTAAATTAAAAAAAAAAAAAAAAAAATTGTGCAAATGTTAATTCACATGTAAAACTGGTATTACATCTTGTTGACTACATCTTTACATTTTAACCAGATATTTCCTTGCAGAGTTTCACACAGCTCATTTTATGGTAGAACAGTGGTGTTCATCTCTAGCCTAGAGGCCCACTGTCCTGCACCATTCATTGTCAATACTGTGGACAGTCCTTTTTTATACTCTAATAGGGCAACGTGTCCTGGGAGATACAACTCAAAAAATCCAAACTACATCAAATATTTAAAAAATTCCTTTGGATATGTTTTACTTAAGTTCAGATGATATAAAAATGACATGATCATTTATGTTTTCTAAAAAAGTTGATTATACATGTCATCTATAATATAACTGGTGAATGTCAATTTATTCAATTAATTTTTATAATTACTGAAGGTTAAAGGTCACCCACTTTATATCCCATTGGCCCACTTTATCTACTTTATCATTCAGCCAAAGTGGGCCAGCAATATTTAGAGGAAAGCTATCAAATTTTGAAACATTTTATTCTTTGCCTTTTATTCCTTGTTAACTGTAGTAACAAACAAAACAACAACAATATTTGTTTACATTTAGTGAGCAACCTTATAATTGAGAAATGAAAATATAATATAACAACCGATTATAAGAAATAAAAACATCACCAAATCCAAAATGCTTCGACACATTAAACAGATATTCATGATCTACACACTCCAGATCATTCTTATTAATCTGGTTGAAATGATATATTCTAATATTACTTCATATAAATCTGGTCCTATTTGGTCCCAGAATCGTGGATATAATTCCACTGGTAATCCATCAGTTCCAGGCGATCGGCCTGTAGATAGTTGCTGCATTGCCTCTGTGAATTCTTCAAAAGATGATTAAATTATTCAACTCTGTATGATTGTTTATAAAAGTAAGAGCACAGAGTAAAGAACGGCACTTGTGATTTGTGTTCATGTCACTGTTTTCGTGAAGCTTACACTTTATTTTTCCCTAATTTCTTTGGCATCTTTTTCAGCTGGAATTTTTTTCATTTTATCCAGAACTTCAGAGCTCACTGTTTTTCCAAAACTGATACTATAAATTTCTCCACATCTGGAAAGAACTCTTTTACATCAACAACTTTACCAAACGTTGAATCAAGAAAGTCAATTATTTCTTCTAAAGAGCTTCTTCCATCACTTGACCCAATATCTGAAATCTCAGAAAGTGCTTCATCCCTCATCTTCTGCATTGTAATTTTCCTCGCATTTTCTTTGCACAAAAAAAGTTTTTTTCCCAACTCTACTTTCTCCATTACTTGTATTATTTTCCACATCTTCACTTTCTGTTATTTTATTATTCAAAACCACACAGTCCTCAATCTGTTCATTTTGTAATGAACCCTGTGTGTGATTATTTCAACTGAAAGGTGCTTTTGATAGTAATATTAAAAATGATTTATGCATTTATGTGTCACTACAATAAAAACTAAATGTAGTTTTGATGAATGTGATTTTCATCAACACAAACAGAGATTGAGAAAAAGACAAATACACATCATCACTCACCATGATAGACAGACACACACACACACACACACACACACACACACACACACACACACACACACACACACACACACACACACACACACACACACACTGTTCTTACTGTCTCTATGAGGATTTAAAACACATTTATTCTGACATGTTATTTCAGTGAAGTTCATTTATAGTGTTAATGTAATGAAGAGAAAATTAAAGACTGTATCATCTCACTGTTACTGATTTATCATGAAGCTCAAAGTATTATGGGTAAAATCTCTCTACAGTTTGTTCTGAAACATCAACACAGTTTCACTGATGATCCAGGATAAACCCCAAACCCAGGATAGAGCGTCTGAGTGAATGTGGTCTGGACTGTGTGGATGAGGCTCATTGTGTCAGAGACGCTGTAGAAGGACAGAGTTCCTGCACTGTGATCCACAAACACTCCTATTCTAGAGCTGATGGGCTTTACAGGGAGAACAGTCACTATCTTATTGTGTATGAATGAGTAACTGGAGGAAGAGCAGTCTAAACTCCAGGACTGATCATTATATCCAAATCCACAGTCATAACCCCATCCCTTCCTGCTGATGCTCTTATATGACACTGATATAAACACACGTCCACTCCACTCAATCTCCCAGTAACAGCGTCCACACACACTCTCTCTACACAACACCTGATACCACTGATCAAATCTGTCTGGATGATCAGGATACGGCTGGACTGTTTTAGTGCCAGTAATCACTCTGTTCCTCTCAGACAGACAGAGGTATTCATTCACTGTGTTCAGATCCAGAGTGAGCTGATGGGAATCTGATGGAGAGAAACACATCAGAATCAGGAATTATGAATCTGATCTTTTAATGTATCTGAACTCTTCATGGCTCAATGTTCAGTGTATCATCAGTGTCTCAGTACAGATGACCAGATATCCTGAATCATCATTTACATGATCAATTATAAAACTCTTCTATCATCATTTCTTTCACCTTCTACAGGAAGATCATGAACACATTCAGTGAGTTTTTCTGCTTGTTTTCTTAGTGACTTACACTGTAGGAAGTCGTTCCTGGTCTTGGGATTCATGTTGGTGAATGTGACTGTGGAAATAAACAGACATGAACAGTGTGAAGAGAAATGACAAGTTAAAACACATCTGTTTTTATACATTTCAGTTACACTTTATTTTGATGGTCCCTTTAGAAATTCTATTTACTATTAGTAACTTTGCATCTACATGTTATGATGTCATTAGAGTATCAGTAAGCTGTTAGATTAGGGTTCGGTGTTACGGTTCGGGTTAGTAGAATAAGTTGACATGTGGTTGCAAAGTTACTTCTAGTCAGTAGAATGTCTAAAGTGGATCATCAAAATAAAGTGTTACCGACATTTCTAATATGATACTGTATGATATTAGATAATATTAGGACTCATTTCCGAGAGCAGATGAATCTCCAGGAGCTTCATTTATAAAACACACATATCGGATTTGATCCTAAATTCCATTTCATCCTACATCATATGAAGGAATCTGATCCATAAAGGGATATTTGTGGTCGTTCTGTAGAGTTGAAGAGCTTGTTCACATTGTTCTTGAATTAATGACGTACTGTGATTTATAAAGTGGGATGCATTTATTTGTGCGTATGGACATTTTATAAATCGTAGGAAAATTTCAGAAATTGTTGTACGCTCACATTTAGGATCTTTCTACACACATCTCTATAATGGCGGCGCAGGACTTTACCTCTGTCAGAGATCTTCTTGATCTCCTCTTTGCAGAAATCCTCCAGTTTGTCTCTCAGCTGACGGACAGATTCTCTCACGCCATCAAAAGAGAAGAGAGAACTGAAGGGATCGTCGGGTTCGTCTGTAGATTCAGGAGGTGCTGAGAGAGACTGGAAACTCTAGAAAACACAAATCAAAACTTCAGCCAATAACCTGCTCTATATCAGACCTGCAGAGGAGGGTAGAGTATCCAAAAACTGTACTCAAGTAATAATAATAATAATAATATTATATATATATATATATATAACCATACTGCCATTTATCAAAAAGCACACCCATTTCCCTAAACTATAAACACTATTCCCCTGTTTTTACACGAGTCGGATTTGTTGAACTGTCACTGCAAAACTCTAGACACAAATCCCTTCATTTCTCATTGCCTACACCATGTTATCATTTAGAAAGCACTAGCATTCAGTATTGTTCACTCAAGTCAGCACAGCTTGAGCTCAATTAGCACACAGTTACCCACGTGGAAACTCTAAGAGTCAAAATTTATCACACACCAATCAGAACCTTCAATAGAGAGATAAAAGAGCCCGAGTCAGTTCATTCAGTTTTGGAACAATGATCCAGAGAGACGTGATAAAAGAGGTTGAGGACACCAGAGAGGAGGAGGAGGAGGAAGAGGATGAGCAAGAGCAGTAAGGAGTGGAGGAAGAGGTGAAGTAAGAGGAAGAGGAGGAGGACGAGGATGAAGATGAGGTGCAAGGAGACAAGGAGTCTCAGATGAAATTCGTGCCACTAGTTGACCATGTCCTTGTCCATGGTATGACTATGAGGGAGGCTGGGCAATGAGTTCAGCCAAACTTAAGTTGCTTCACCGTCGCCTCGATCATAAGAACCTTCAGGGAGGAAAACAGGCAGGTGTACCTCAGTGTACTCTGTAACTTTTGACTGCTGTACTCTGTTACAACACATGCATCAAACTGCCTTACATACAGATAGAGTTTCTGTCTGCTTCCATTTCGTAAAAAGGATGTTACAGTTACAGTAATCAGTACTTCTAGTTTTGTAGGACACAGAGATGATGGAATGGAAGAAGCCTGACTAGACATTTCAGTTGATGCGTGCCAGGGGTGGATCAAGAGGATTTCCCCTGCTGCCTGGATAGGACCAGTACAGCCTGTGATGTTGACGAGATTCTCTGGCCTGTCCCAGACCAAAGATGTGATGCTGGGGCAGAATATTTTTTGTTGTTGTTTGGTGTATTGTACTGTACAGTACATCAAGGAATAAATAATGTGCAAATGTACATACATGTGTTCATCATGTGAAAAGTTCCATGAGGGGGAGAAACACAAGCAACATAACTTATTGCTGGGTTTTGTTTTTGTTTTTTTGTAGTATTGTTTTGAATTTGTCTCACCAGTGTGTAAGACTATGTTGTAGTGTGTGTGTTTTTGAGGGCTTGTGTGTGACGTCTGAGGGCAAAGTTTGGTTTTTCAGCAAGAGTGAATGGTTTTGAGTGTTGAGCTTCATTTTGACCTGAAAATAGGATGTTTGGGGAATTGGGTGAGACGTTATGGATTTGTGTTTACTGTTTTGAGAATATGAGGCATAGTTTCCAGAAATGTGTTTAAGCAATCGAGAAAAACTGTAATAGCCTAATGATACATTTAAAATAAGCAATATGTTAACATAATCATTTCTTAATTCCGCTCTTTTTCTTAATTAAAAATAAATATTATTATAGGCCTATCCATTTCTGATAATTCCAGGTTGCTATGGTCATGCAGTTTGTTTACGTATTTAACTCAACTATACAATATATTATCACAATGTTTCTCTGTCATAGCAGGATCTTGCTCAAGTTCACTATGATCCTGTTCTTCTAGATCTCTGTTACCTGCAGGAAATGGATGTGATCATGTGTGTGTGAAAGCTGCTCCAGCTCAGCGTCTCTCCTCCTCAGATCATTGATCTCCTGCTCCAGTCGCTCCAGTCGTCCTTCAGCTCGACTCACTGCAGCCTTTTCCTGATCTCTGATCAGCTGTGTGACCTCAGAGCGGCTTCTCTCAATGGAGCGGATGAGCTCAGTAAAGATCCTCTCACTGTCCTCCACTGCTGTCTGTGCAGAGCGCTGTTAGGACACACATCACAATCACACAGTGGCTTCAGCGGGACTGACAGAGTCCAAACTGAGACGTCTCAAACTTCTCTTCTTCTCCAGACTCACCTTATGAGACTCCACAGCCTCTCTCAGCTGCTGAAGATCTTTCTGTCTCTGCTGGATTCTCTGACGGATCTTCATCTGCGTCTCCTTCAGCTGTTTCTGGAGGACAAACCAATAAATGACACATAAATCTACTATCACAAAAGAAAATTAAAGTTACATGAATCCTGAACTGGTGGAGGGTTAAAGATCAAGCATGGCAAGTTCAAACCACAGATTTATAGTTTCCTCGAATGAAATTATGAATCAAATTGTCAGGATTATTTCATCAGTGTCTAATTTTATATGAATACTTCACCATAAAGTTTTAATTGTCATCATTTACTCTCCCTCATGTCGTTCAAACCTGTATGACTTTCTGTCTATTGTGAGACACAACAGAAGATATTTTGAAGAATGTCTCGGCTGTTTACAGAGGCCAAATAAAATATGGAGATGCGTCAATAACATCAAACCTCATTGGTTCCTGCATGTCACAGTCACATGACTAAACATCAGGATGTCATGACACAAGCACCACTGAAGTTTAATGTTTGATGTCACCATATTTAATTTGGGCTCCGTATACATGAGTTGATCAATGATTTGATTTGTTAATTTTAATATATATTTCCAATATTTAAAGTACACTACAAGTGCACATCAATCCAATTAACCTCACTTATTTAAAAAAAAATGTTGTTTAGATTACTTTTATGCTTTTGTCTCCTTTTTTGAGCTTGAAACTTTTGTTCCCCATTGACTTTCAAAGTATAGACTAAAATAAACAAGACATTCTTCAAAATATCATCTTTTACATTTCACAGAAGAAAATAAGTAAAAACGGTTTGGAAAAACATGACGGTGAGTAAATGAAGACAGCACTTTCATTTCTGTGTGAACAATCTCTCTCAGTTCATACCTGTTTCTCTGTCCTCTGTGCTGCAGTTGATACAGTGTTGTGGTTTTTATGTTCAGACTCCTCACACCACACACAGATGCATTGTTGGTCAGTGATACAGTACATTTCTAGCTCTTTATCATGTTTACGGCAGATCATGTCCTGCAGTCGTCCAGTGGCATCGATCACTTTGTGTGGTTTACGAGAGTGAAATTCCTCATGACGGTCAAAATGAGTTTGACAGAAAGACTCCTGACACACCAGACAGGACTTGACGGCTTTGTATTTTCTTCCAGTACAGACGTCACACTGCACGTCTCCAGCTCCAGCGTAACAGTCAGCAGGAAGTTTAGTCTTCTTCAGTTTCTCCACCACTTCAGCCAGAATGGTGTTTTTAGCTAAAGCAGGTCTTGGACTGAAGGTCTGTCTGCACTGAGGGCAGCTGTAGACTCTCTTCTCATCCTCCTGATCCCAGCAGTCTGTAATACAGCTCTTACAGTAACTGTGTCCGCAGGGAATGGCCACTGGATCCTTCAGGAGATCCAGACACACTGGACACGTGAACTCATCCTGAGAAAATCTGGCTTCTGCCATTTTACTGCATGAATACAGAGAGACACAAACACACAACAGCTCAACAACACTTCAGTTTCTGTTTCTCTGAACTGAGCAGTTGAAATAGTTTCCTACTTCTGTGTTTGAGTGACGTGTGGAAAACAGGCGTGTCTGTGAAGCAGCTTCTCGCGCTGGTCAAGGAGAGACACTTTCCTGCTGTGTTTATGTGTCCTTCAAACAGAGTTGAAAACATCGTAATTACGAGTTCTGAACACATGAATGACTGATCAAAGTTTTATTAATGAATGAGAATCTCAAAATTCAGGTGAAACACCAAATCTTGATTCAACTCTTTCTTGAAAGTTATCAAAAGTAGTTTCACTTCAACTACACTCTTTTCTAAATCTAAAGAAAACATCTTTAAGGATAAATAAATAAACAGAGACTAAAATACAAATATCCTATCCTAACTATTTTGCCTTATTTAAAATAGAAATTGCAGTGGGAATAAAATAATTCCTGTAATCTTTCCTTCTGGCCAAAGCAGCTCTAAACCGAAAACCTGATGGCAGAAACTGAAAGCAGCGATACAGAGGATTGGAGGGGTCAGTGACAATGGAAACTGCCTTTCTCTTTACTGCAGTTATAGAGATCTGAGAGTTGAATCTGCAGTGATTTTAGATTCCTGCCTGAATTACTCTTGATAATGTTAGACTTAATTTTCCTGCTAAGACAAAACTGAGATCAAGTGCCCTGCAATAAAGCAATAAAACTCAACTGGAGAGAAGATCTCAAAGAAATAGCAGGACAACGCCTTGCCCCCACACATCTATAGTATGCAAAGGTGTTACCGCAAATCTGTGTTCAGGATTGATCATACGGAAGGTTTAATAGATGGAGCATAGGGCACATCAATTAAGTCCATTTCGACTTCTGACTATTGCTGCCTTAAATAAGTTGCAGTTTTCAAAAAATGTATATATATATATATATATATACATATATATACAAATATATATATATATATATATTTCTTATGTATATAAAATGAGCAGATCAGCAGCATGACCGACTTAAAGGTAGATATTTGCCCTGCATCCAATGTTTAAGGTCAGAACTGGCGAGTTTGTGTCCGGGAAGAGCACTCAGTCGGCCGAAGTGACTTTTCTAAAGCGATACCGGGACCGCAGTGAACGAATAATTGAAGATATGAGGTAATCAGAATAATCAAAAATCTAAATTAATGCATAACCAATAATTGATTTCTAATGGGAAACATCATCTATTCTAAGAGAAATAATCATTTGAGATTGGAGTCAGATTAAACGAGCAGCTAAAGTAAAATTGAAACTAAATTCTGGAAACTAAGTGAACTTCACAGGGGCGCTGAAAAAACATACATGCGTTAACCTTCACCCAGGCCGTCAGATTCAGTTTTTGGGCCGATGCAGGGTTTCCTACAATAATGTTTTCTTATTTTCAGCTGAAAGGAAGTTAAACCAGGATTCAATATTAAAGGTTATAACTGATTCAACAAGTGACCGAAACACTGCTGTCAAGATATCCTGTCTTACACTGAAACCCTTCAACCTTCTCTAAAGAAATAAGTGCTGTTGAGCCAATTCATATAGACACTATTCACATACTGTGTGAAAGATAGATGCTTGTCAATCTCAGTGCTCAAATATGTAAAGGCCTCAACCTGTTCCTCTACCTGCCCCCCCAGGATAAGTGGTTCAGATAGAGGAAGTAAGGTATGAGATGAACGAAACCTCCCACAACACAACTCTTTGGTCTTACTAATGTTTAACTCCAGAGAACTTTCTTGGAACCAAAGGACCACAGAATCAACATATTGTCTGTATGTAAGCAGGGATTGCTCATCTGTCATCAGCATGTTTCAAAAGTGACATACCATTGATATCACACTTCATTTCCTTCGTATATATTAAAAATAAAATAGGCGATAACACGCAGCCCTGTGGAATCAGTTCTTAATCCATATCACAAGAGTTTTGTTAACTTGTAGTCTCTGAAGACGTTCCAATAATAAACAAATATTCACTGCATTAAAATCAGATGTAAAATCCATAAATATAATCCAAACAAGTGAGTTCGAAAGGTCCAGGTGTCCAGTTATTGTATCCAAGAGAGTCAAGCTGGCATCCTCAACTCCTCGTTTTGACTTATAAGGAAACTGGAGCGGGTCCAGACACTGGTAAGTTCCCCGCTAACACCCTCTTCATGCTCTTACAGTGAATCGAGGCGAGTGCCACAGGTCTGTAGAGCTGGAAGCGGACACTGAACTCGAGTTGAAGCTTGAGTTTCATCTTAAGATTCAGCCATGCTGCTTTTGTATTTCGTCTAATAAACCTCTCCTCCATCTTGTCTTTATATCGAAGCTGCGATGCTTGTGATGATGTGGAGATGACACAGATTTATCTCTTCCTCAAACGCTCAAGAAATAATTCCTTTGAGCCCTTGCTGGCCTGTTTAGAGGACATTAAAATGTGGATGTCTGCTTTTTTTTCAAATTTAAGTGAGAATAAAACAGATGGTCTTTTCTGTCCTCCTGATGGTAGATCGATGTACTACCTGTTACAATACAGACTGGGCAGAGGCAGAAGTAACGGTTAACAGACTTTATTTTCACACACAGCAGAGCAGACGGTAGTGCAGGTAAGTGAAGATGAATGTTTAAAGTTGTGAAGATGGTGAATAATAGTGATACTGTCCTTTCGTGGATTTGCAGGAGTGATGAATGATGATATGATGAGGAGATGGCTGATGAGGATGACTGGAGACACTCACACACTAACTGGAACAACACGAGGAGACTAGGAGACGAAGGAGACAGGTAGGTTTCTTCAATGGAGTCCAAGAGGTAAGCAGATAGCATCCTATGTGCATACGAGACCGGACAGTGAATGAATGTGTGTGAGTGTGTTAAATACTGGTGGTGATGAGTGAGTAGATGAGGTGCAGGTGCAGATGATTAGTACTCCGGGGATTGAGTGCGCTGTGATTGGGTGATGTTGGAACCTGGCGTGTCTGTGACAGTACCTCACATACATCACTTTACATCTTCAGCTAAACTCTTGTTAAGAATCTGTTTGTCCTGCTAGACAGTGATTTGAAACTTGATAATCAAGTAAACTCAGTTGTCAGATCTTGCTTTTTTCACATTTGTCTTTTGACCAAAGTTCAGCCTTTTCTTTCTCCTCAAGTTTTTGAACATGTGACTCATACACTTTTATCATCTTGCTTAGACTGTTGTAACTCTTTGTATTATGGTACAAACTCCATTACCCTGGCATGACTCCATAAATGCAGCAGTGAGATTATTAAAATATATCTGAAAACATGACCATATAGGCCCAGAGCCATGTAGAGAGAGAGTTACGACAACTCCATTGACTCCAATGGAGCGTTTTTTTTACAGCAATGGCGGCTCATGGAGGCTCTCAATAGTTTCCAGAAGTAGCAGCTGCACCACAGAGTTACAGCAGAAGACCGTTTGTGATGCTCTTTTAAAAGGAAAGGCGTCTCAAGAATAAGATTGTATATTATCAGAACATCTGAATCAAATTATCTTGTGTATTAAAGCATGCTAGTTGATGTTGCTCACTAAATAAATAGTTTTAGGGGATGTTATCAGATAATAGATTAGGCTAAGATAGATTATTGGATAAAGTTGGTACACATAACAAACCACAAACAGCCTATTAATCATAAAAACCTGTTCTATTAATGCAGTTTTATCCATCATTGTGTAATTAGAGAAGAAATCTTCTAAACGGGGTTAAATATAACATTGGGGCGTATGATGGTGGCGGGTGGAAGTGGTAAAATAAGAATATCCTTTTTATTCCTTATTAAATGTGCAAGAAAGAAAAAAAATCCTTATTTTAGAATGCATGTTTGAGTAAGAAAAGCCGTATGTGTGGAGTGTTTTTGGGCCTTGTGATTCTGTTGACTGTCTATAGTATGTTTCAGCTCAGCTGATTTTTGGATTGATGGTAAAAGGAGAGGGAAGTTTATAAGTGAGATTAAAAACAATGCTTAAAAGCAGCAAGCTGTTTAAAAAAACAAATCATACTAGGCTAAATGGGGAATCATACTAAATACCAAAACTGTATTATATACTACTACTGTATATAATATCTCCCGTTTTTGTCTCCTTTATCTTGCTCAAAGGGGATTCAGTGGATCCTGAAGACTTCCTTCAGTGATGCTGTACCCTCACCTGGAGTCTCTGCTCCTTGGATTTTGCAAGCCTTTCATTGCTCCTTATTTTTAATAAACCTTTAATAAACATTACACTTCTTAGTGTTGGTCTTTGTGAAAAAGGGCAGATAAACACACAATTTAGCACCCAATCTTTAGTTGTATTTAGATTGCTCCTGCTGACTTGAGCATATTTTCTCCTCTCTGTGTCAGTGGGAAACCATACATTCATTCTGCTTTCTCTGAGCGACTGGATCATCCTCATGCAGCGCTGCAAACCATAGTGGAGACTACAAGAGGAAAGGACAGACAAAATGCCTGACATGCAGTTTATTAGAAATTTATAAATCAGTTGCGCTAAATCAGTGCAGAAGTCAATATGTGTGTGTGTATAATGATGTTTTTTTTTAGAATTTAATATATTATGTATTAATTTATACAATAATAAGTGCATGAGGTGCATAAGAATTGTAATCATTAAGATTAATTAAAAATCTGCAAAAACTGTTAATCGTTTTAACAAAATAAGAAGGATCATAAAAATTGCTTGTTATTTTTTATTTAGTAATGTCCTGAATAAGATATTTCACATAACAGATGTTTATAGTCCACAAGACAAAAAAAATAGCTGAATTAATAAAAATGACCCTGTTCAAATGTTTACATCCCCTTGACTCTCAATACTGTGTGTGGTTACCTGGATGATCCACGACTGGTTGTTTGTTTTGTGATGGTTGTTCATGAGTCCCTTGTTTGTCCTGAGCAGTTAAACTGAGCTCTGTTTTCCAGCATCTTTTGCATATTTGAACCCTTTCCAGCAGTGACTGAATGATTTTGAGATCCATCTTTTTACACTGAGGGACTCAAACACACTCAAACATTCACTGATGCTCCAGAAAGAAACACAATTAAGAGTTGGGAGGTGAAAACTTTTGAACAAGAAGATGATGTGCAAGTTTTGCTTAAAGATCCTATGTTTTTTCATTTAGTTCTGCCCTTTGGAAGCTACAAAAGATACTTACATGTTTCCCAGAAGACAAAAAAGTACAATTTATCCTGTTCATCCAATTCAAAAAGTTTACATCCCCGGCTCTTAATGAATTGTGTTTCCTTCTGGAACATCAGTGAATGTTTGAACCTTTTTTTAATAGTACAATAAAACAACGCAGTTCATGATGCCTTTAAGAATAAGGGAAGACCCTTACAGGCCCTCCTGGCCTCTGGGCCTCCTTTATACAGTCCCCCTTCTCAATCTATGTATAGTAGTCAACATTTTAAGTGGATCAAAACCTTTCATCAAAGTTGTCCTAAAACCTTCTTCTTAGGACAACTTTGATGAACTTTTTTGATCCACTTCAAATGTTGACTACTGTATTTTAAATTAAAAAAAAAAAAAAAAAAAAAATTGTGCAAATGTTAATTCACATGTAAAACTGGTATTACATCTTGTTGACTACATCTTTACATTTTAACCAGATATTTCCTTGCAGAGTTTCACACAGCTCATTTTATGGTAGAACAGTGGTGTTCATCTCTAGCCTAGAGGCCCACTGTCCTGCACCATTCATTGTCAATACTGTGGACAGTCCTTTTTTATACTCTAATAGGGCAACGTGTCCTGGGAGATACAACTCAAAAAATCCAAACTACATCAAATATTAAAAAAATTCCTTTGGATATGTTTTACTTAAGTTCAGATGATATAAAAATGACATGATCATTTATGTTTTCTAAAAAAGTTGATTATACATGTCATCTAAAATATAACTGGTGAATGTCAATTTATTCAATTAATTTTTATAATTACTGAAGGTTAAAGGTCACCCACTTTACCTGAATCCCATTGGCCCACTTTATCTACTTTATCATTCAGCCAAAGTGGGCCAGCAATATTTAGAGGAAAGCTATCAAATTTTGAAACATTTTATTCTTTGCCTTTTATTCCTTGTTAACTGTAGTAACAAACAAAACAACAACAATATTTGTTTACATTTAGTGAGCAACCTTATAATTGAGAAATGAAAATATAATATAACAACCGATTATAAGAAATAAAAACATCACCAAATCCAAAATGCTTCAACACATAAAACAGATATTCATGATCTACACACTCCAGATCATTCTTATTAATCTGGTTGAAATCAATTGCAACTCTCAATATATAAAATATTGTCTATATTAAGATTGTCTACATTCTAATATTCATATAAATCTGGTCCTATTCGGTCCCAGAATCGTGGATATAATTCCACTGGTAATCCATCAGTTCCAGGCGATCGGCCTGTAGATAGTTGCTGCATTGCCTCTGTGAATTCTTCAAAGATGATTAAATTATTCAACTCTGTATGATTGTTTATAAAAGTAAGAGCACAGAGTAAAGAACGGCACTTGTGATTTGTGTTCATGTCACTGTTTTCGTGAAGCTTGCACTTTATTTTTCCCTAATTTCTTTGGCATCTTTTTCAGCTGGAATTTTTTTCATTTTATCCAGAACTTCAGAGCTCACTGTTTTTCCAAAACTGATACTATAAATTTCTCCACATCTGGAAAGAACTCTTTTACATCAACAACTTTACCAAACGTTGAATCAAGAAAGTAAATTATTTCTTCTAAAGAGCTTCTTCCATCACTTGACCCAATATCTGAAATCTCAGAAAGTGCTTCATCCCTCATCTTCTGCATTGTAATTTTCCTCGCATTTTCTTTGCACAAAAAAAGTTTTTTTCCCAACTCTACTTTCTCCATTACTTGTATTATTTTCCACATCTTCACTTTCTGTTATTTCATTATTCAAAACCACACAGTCCTCAATCTGTTCATTTTGTAATGAACCCTGTGTGTGATTATTTCAACTGAAAGGTGCTTTTGATAGTAATATTAAAAATGATTTATGCATTTATGTGTCACTACAATAAAAACTAAATGTAGTTTTGATGAATGTGATTTTCATCAACACAAACAGAGATTGAGAAAAAGACAAATACACATCATCACTCACCATGATAGACAGACACACACACACACACACACACACACACTGTTCTTACTGTCTCTATGAGGATTTAAAACACATTTATTCTGACGTGTTATTTCAGTGAAGTTCATTTATAGTGTTAATGTAATGAAGAGAAAATAAAAGACTGTATCATCTCACTGTTACTGATTTATCATGAAGCTCAAAGTATTATGGGTAAAATCTCTCTACAGTTTGTTCTGAAACATCAACACAGTTTCACTGATGATCCAGGATAAACCCCAAACCCAGGATAGAGCGTCTGAGTGAATGTGGTCTGGACTGTGTGGATGAGGCTCATTGTGTCAGAGACGCTGTAGAAGGACAGAGTTCCTGCACTGTGATCCACAAACACTCCTATTCTAGAGCTGATGGGCTTTACAGGGAGAACAGTCTTTATGTTATTGTGTCTGAATGAGTATCTGGAGGAAGAGCAGTCTAAACTCCAGGACTGATCATTATGTCCAAATCCACACTCATCACCCCCTCCCTTCCTGCTGATGCTCTTATATGACACTGATATATACACACTCCCACTCCTCTCAATCTCCCAGTAACAGCGTCCACACACACTCTCTCTACACAACACCTGCCACCAATGATCAAATCTGTCTGGATGATCAGGATACGGCTGGACTGTGTCAGTGACAGTAATCACTCTGTTCCTCTCAGACAGACAGAGGTATTCATTCACTGTGTTCAGATCCAGAGTGAGCTGATGGGAATCTGATGGAGAGAAACACATCAGAATCAGGAATTATGAATCTGATCTTTTAATGTATCTGAACTCTTCATGGCTCAATGTTCAGTGTATCATCAGTGTCTCAGTACAGATGACCAGATATCCTGAATCATCATTTACATGATCAATTATAAAACTCTTCTATCATCATTTCTTTCACCTTCTACAGGAAGATCATGAACACATTCAGTGAGTTTTTCTGCTTGTTTTCTTAGTGACTTACACTGTAGGAAGTCGTTCCTGGTCTTGGGATTCATGTTGGTGAATGTGACTGTGGAAATAAACAGACATGAACAGTGTGAAGAGAAATGACAAGTTAAAACACATCTGTTTTTATACATTTCAGTTACACTTTATTTTGATGGTCCCTTTAGAAATTCTATTTACTATTAGTAACTTTGCATCTACATGTTATGATGTCATTAGAGTATCAGTAAGCTGTTAGATTAGGGTTCGGTGTTACGGTTCGGGTTAGTAGAATAAGTTGACATGTGGTTGCAAAGTTACTTCTAGTCAGTAGAATGTCTAAAGTGGATCATCAAAATAAAGTATTACAGACATTTCTAATATGATACTGTATGATATTAGATAATATTAGGACTCATTTCTGAGAGCAGATGAATCTCCAGTGGCCTCATTTATAAAACACACATATCATATTTGATCCTAAATTTCATGGATTTCATCCTACATCATATGAAGGACTCTGATCCATAAAGGGATATTTGTGGTCGTTCTGTACACTGTAAAAAATAAATCCATAAAATCACGGGAAAAGAACTGGCAGCTCATTACCTGGACATTATCTAGTAATTTTACGGACATTTTTTTTAACCGAAAAATTGAACTCAATGAAGTGCAAAATTCTAAACACAGATAAAACACCTGTAAAAAATAAAAAAACAAAAAATGGTAAATTCCGTTACAGCACATTGTGCCCTATTTTTACTCACTTTTTTTTTAGAGTGTAGAGTTGAAGAGCTTGTTCACATTGTTCTTGAATTAATGACGTACTGTGATTTATAAAGTGGGATGCATTTATTTGTGTGTATGGACATTTTATAAATCGTAGGAACATTTCAGAAATTGTTGTACGCTCACATTTAGGATCTTTCTACACACATCTCTATAATGGCGGCGCAGGACTTTACCTCTGTCAGAGATCTTCTTGATCTCCTCTTTGCAGAAATCCTCCAGTTTGTCTCTCAGCTGACGGACAGATTCTCTCACGCCATCAAAAGAGAAGAGAGAACTGAAGGGATCGTCGGGTTCGTCTGTAGATTCAGGAGGTGCTGAGAGAGACTGGAAACTCTAGAAAACACAAATCAAAACTTCAGCCAATAACCTGCTCTATATCAGACCTGCAGAGGAGGGTAGAGTATCCAAAAACTGTACTCAAGTAAAAGTACAAGTACCTATATAAATATTTACTTGAGTAAAAGTAAAAGTAATAATCTTAGTTACTTGAGAAAGAGTAAAAAACGTATCCAATGAAAAAACTACTTGAGTAGGTAGTTACTACGGATCATACACACACTACCAGTCAAAAGTTTGGACACGGTAAGATTTTTTATGTTTTTAAAAGAAGTTTCGTCTGCTCACCAAGGCTGCATTTATTTAATTAAAAATACAGTAAAAACAGTAATATTGTGAAATATTATTACAATTTAAAATAACTGTTTTCTGTTTGAATATATTTTATAAAGTAATTTATTCCTGTGATCAAAGCTGAATTTTCAGCATCATTACTCCAGTCTTCAGTGTCACATGATCCTTCAGAAATCATTCTAATATGATGATCTGCTGCTCAAGAAACATTTGAGCATCCCTCGGTGAGCAGACGAAACTTCTTTTAAAAGCATTAAAAATCTTACCGTGTCCAAACTTTTGACTGGTAGTGTATATATAGATGTCATAGCAGGATCTTGCTCAAGTCCACTAAGATCCTGTTCTTCTAGATCTCTGTTACCTGCAGGAAATGGATGTGATCATGTGTGTGTGAAAGCTGCTCCAGCTCAGCGTCTCTCC
Source organism: Hypophthalmichthys molitrix (assembly GCA_037950675.1). NCBI lineage: Eukaryota > Metazoa > Chordata > Actinopteri > Cypriniformes > Xenocyprididae > Hypophthalmichthys > Hypophthalmichthys molitrix. The sequence goes on from CM075494.1 coordinate 39,114,253, forward strand.
TCCTCAGATCATTGATCTCCTGCTCCAGTCGCTCCAGTCGTCCTTCAGCTCGACTCACTGCAGCCTTTTCCTGATCTCTGATCAGCTGTGTGACCTCAGAGCGGCTTCTCTCAATGGAGCGGATGAGCTCAGTAAAGATCTTCTCACTGTCCTCCACTGCTGTCTGTGCAGAGCGCTGTTAGGACACACATCACAATCACACAGTGGCTTCAGCGGGACTGACAGAGTCCAAACTGAGACGTCTCAAACTTCTCTTCTTCTCCAGACTCACCTTATGAGACTCCACAGCCTCTCTCAGCTGCTGAAGATCTTTCTGTCTCTGCTGGATTCTCTGACGGATCTTCATCTGCGTCTCCTTCAGCTGTTTCTGGAGGACAAACCAATAAATGACACATAAATCTACTATCACAAAAGAAAATTAAAGTTACATGAATCCTGAACTGGTGGAGGGTTAAAGATCAAGCATGGTAAGTTTAAACCACAGATTTATAGTTTCCTCGAATGAAATTATGAATGAATATGAAGTCAAATTGTCAGGATTATTTCATCAGTGTCTAATTTTATATGAATACTTCACCATAAAGTTTTAATTGTCATCATTTACTCGTCCCTCATGTCGTTCCAATCCTGTATGACTTTCTGTCTATTGCGGGACACAACAGAAGATATTTTGAAGAATGTCTCGGCTGTTTACAGAGGCCAAATAAAATATGGAGATGCGTCAATAACATCAAACCTCATTGGTTCCTGCATGTCACAGTCACATGACTAAACATCATGATGTCATGACACAAGCACCACTGAAGTTTGATGTTTTTGATGTCACTATATTTAATTTGGGCTCCGTATACATGAGTTGATCAATGATTTGATTTGATTTGTTAATCAAAATTTGCACTTAAATATACTTTTAATATTTAAAGTACACTACAAGTGCACATTCAATACAATTAAGCTCACAACTGGAGTTGTTTACTTTTATGCTTTTGTCTCCTTTTCTGAGCTTGAAACTTTTGTACCCCATTGACCCTAATGTATATAGACTAAAACAGACGAGACTTTCTTCAAACAATCATCTTTTATATTCCACAGAAGAAAGAAAGTCAAACCAGTTTTGAGCGGCATGACGGTGAGTAAATGAAGACAGCACTTTCATTTCTGTGTGAACAATCTCTCTCAGTTCATACCTGTTTCTCTGTCCTCTGTGCTGCAGTTGATACAGTTTTGTGGTTTTTATGTTCATACTCCTTACACCACACACAGATGCATTGTTGGTCAGTGATACAGAACATTTCTAGCTCTTTATCATGTTTACGGCAGATCATGTCCTGCAGTCGTCCAGTGGCATCGATCACTTTGTGTGGTTTACGAGAGTGATATTCCTCATGACGGTCAAAATGAGTTTGACAGAAAGACTCCTGACACACCAGACAGGACTTGACGGCTTTGTATTTTCTTCCAGTACAGACGTCACACTGCACGTCTCCAGCTCCAGCGTAACAGTCAGCAGGAAGTTTAGTCTTCTTCAGTTTCTCCACCATTTCAGCCAGAATGGTGTTTTTAGCTAAAGCAGGTCTTGGACTGAAGGTCTGTCTGCACTGAGGGCAGCTGTAGACTCTCTTCTCATCCTCCTGATCCCAGCAGTCTGTAATACAGCTCTTACAGTAACTGTGTCCACAGTGGATGGCCACTGGATCCTTCAGGAGATCCAGACACACTGGACACGTGAACTCATCCTGAGAAAATTCTGCCATTTTACTGCATGAATACAGAGAGACACAAACACACAACAGCTCAACAACACTTCAGTTTCTGTTTCTCTGAACTGAGCAGTTGAAACAGTTTCCTGCTTCAGTGTTTGAGTGACGTGTGGAAAACAGGCGTGTCTGTGAAGCAGCTTCTCGCGCTGGTCAAGGAGAGACACTTTCCTGCTGTGTTTATGTGTCCTTCAAGCGGAGTGTAATTATGAGTTCTGAACACATGAATGACTGATCAAAGCCAGATTTACAAATGAGAAACTCAAAATTCTAGATGATACACTTTCTCGAAAAAAGTATTTTCACTTCAGCTACACTCTTTTCTAAATTTCAATTCTATTTTCGAGATGTTTCAGTCTGGATTCAGAGCCCTCCACAGTACATGAGTCTGCTCTGTTGAAGGTCTAAATGATATGGCAACTGATGTTGGAGATAATGTTATATTAATGCTTTTAGAGCTCAGCTCTGCATTTGACTTGGTTGACCATGATATCCTTTTCTCCCGACTTGAACATGGTGTTGGATTGAAAGGAACAGTCTTAAAATGGTTTAAATTCTCTGTAAATAAATTTTCTTAAATTTTGGCTCATCTGTGTCATCTCCTGCTCATCTCCCTTCATCAGGGATCCATACTGGCCTCCACTCTTTTTTCATTATATCCGCTTCCTTTGGGTTCAATTTTTAGGAAACTTTGTGTGTCTTTTCTTTGTTACACAGATGACACCCAGATTTCTTTCTCTTTAAACACTCTGGAATAATAACTTTGAGGCCTTGCTGGCCTGTTGCGAGGACTTTAAAATGTGCATGCCTTTTTTTTTTTTTTTTTCAAATTTAAATGAAAATAAAACAGATGATCTTTTCCTGTCCTACTGATTGTAGATAGATGTACTACCTCAATTGCATCATCTTAAGCTAAAACTCTTGTTAAGAATCTGTTTGTCCTGCTAGACAGTGATTTGAAACTTGATAAGCAAATAACTCAGTTGCACTTCATTCTAAAGTTTAATGAGTTTGTTTGCCCATATAAGGTATTAGGTTAGCTTATGGCTTGCTGTCCATTGATGAGGGGCTCAATGAAGCAGATTCAACTTGAGCTCTGATATACCCCCATAGTGAATAAATATAAGATATGATTACATAGGGCAAGATACCTGAGATGAAGGTGGAGTTTGGGGAGGTGGTGGGATGCTGGAGCAGCTGAGACTGAAGAGAGGTAAGTCACTTAACACTGTTGCGGAGACTCTCTATTCACTCCGGTGAAATCACAAAAACAAAATGCACACAAACATATTCCTGCTCTTGATATACAATCACTGACGAACATCTTTGGTTTAAATGAGGAAAAAAAAAAAATATTTGAGGGCGGATTAGAACCCAGAAAATCTGTCACGCTTAACAAAAGTTCTACCATCAGGCCATGAGGACACACAAATTTGACACGGATTTATGTATTTATTCACTAATATAAATACTCTCAAGACTAACAATATATTGTATTATAGTCAAGGTGCCACCGAGGCTGGACCACCTCCCAAGAGTACTTGTTCCCGTCCCCGAGTCCCCTGTTCAGTTCCGGGCGCTGGTGTTGATGTGTTTGTTTTTCAGTGCTGGGTCTACCCAGCCAAAAGTGCTCAAGCCCAGGCAGTTTGGCACTGTTATAACAAACCAAAAAATATAAAACAAACGCCTTCACAAAAAGAGCACTTCTCCTCTTCACACTTTCAACAATGTGATTGTTGGCTCCCCTGCCCCAGTGTGGCGACCCACCTCTTATGGTGCTCCAGCCTCTAGCCACCCAAACCCAGGCTGGGAGGCCATTTCGGGTGTGTCAGGTTGGGTCCTGAAGATGATCAAACAAGGTTACTCACTTCAGTTCACTCGCAGACCCCCACCAATCCCCGCCTTTCTTTGGGGGTGTGATCCAAACTTCGGTCTGAGGTAGAGTGTTTACTAGTAAAGAGCATCGTAGAGAAGGTCCTGGCAGCCCACAGCGTGTCAGGCTTCTACAGCCGATACTTCCTTGTTCCAAAGGAGGATGGCAGCTAGAATGCTAACACTGAAGCAAATCCTCTTGCAATTTCGCCCAGGGGGTTGGGTTTTATCAGTGGATCTGAAAGATGCTTATTTTTATATCCACATAGCCCCCCAGTTCTTGAGATTCACGTTTGAGGGGGTGGCATACCAAAATACTGTCCTTCCGTTTGGACTGTCTCTGGCACCGTGTACAGTTGCGAAGTGCATGGACGCAGCCCTTTTCCCCTGAGAGAGAATTAACTCAATGACTGGCTAGTTCTGGTTCCAGTTCTCAAGCTGTGTGAGTACAGGTTCCTGCTCCTCAGCCATTTGGAATGCCTGGGGTTCAGGACCATTTATCCAAGAGCTCACTGTCTCCTCATTCTTGGAGGCGGTCATTGATTCGGCCCAAATACGGGCCTGGCTTTCGCCAGAATGCTCTCTGAAATTTCAGAGGCTGGCGGCATCATTCAAGCTTGGGGACTTGATTCCCCTCAAGTTTTTCCAGAGGATGCTAGGCCAGATGGCATTGGCCTCCGCAGTAGTGCCTCTGGGTTTACTGCACATGCAGCCTCTCCAATTTTGGCTCAAGGACTGCGTTCTGTCCCACACTTGGTGACTGGGACAGCTCAATCTCAGGGTGAACCACGTCTGTGCCCTTGAAAAACGCTCCATCTGTATCAGTCGGGATGGACCTGGGGACAGTCTCTAGGAGGAAAGTGGTCATGACAGATGCCTGCAAGTCTTGTTGGGGCGTTGTGTGCAATGGCAGCCCAGCGTTCAGTTCCTGGTCAGAATGGGAACGGCACTGGCACCGAGAATCATCCTGAATGGGTACTACATCCTGGTCCATTTGGACAACATAACGGTGGTAACCTCAGGTCTTGCCTGAGGTGCTTAAGGTGCTTTTCACTCCATTCAAGGCACAGATAACAACTCTCTCCCCATTTCTGAGGATAAGCAGATTTTGCACCTACTGTGTCCAGTCCAGACCCTTACTGTTTGGAGATGAGTCAGTTTTAGCTCTATCTCTGACAGCCTGTCAAATTCCCCTGGCTGCAAGGGCTCACTGTATTGCATGGAAGACTTGCTTGCGATTTAGATGAGTTCATAATATAAACTATAAAATAAGCTCAGACTTCATTAGAATCATGTAAACTTTATATTATTTCTTATAAAGTCTCTTTTTTGAAGCTAACTAGCATTATCGCTAGCTATTAATAGTCTGACTTTGGTGGCCAACTAGCTGTCAACAACATGTTATAGTGACCAAATACAAATACAATGAACAACTGTTCAAACTTCCATGTGGAAGGTAATTCCCCGAGATCTTGTTTGGATTGTACGATGATTTGTTAAACCTCAAAATAGTAAGGGATCTTTACTTCAGTCCACTTGTGAGAGTTACGGCAAGTTGCCTGGACCAATATGGTGGTGCCATTGATGTACGATCCAGCAGCCAATGGGGTGTCTGTATATTTTATATGTATATGTTTGAGTGTACATCAGTGAATGATCTGTCAACTATCTGTCAGTTGCTAACATTTTGATTAAGAAATGGTTGTTTGAAAGTCTTCACCCTGGTAATTAAATAAATATATAGAATTTAAATAAATTATGAATTTATTTGTTTAATGATGTAAAGGCAATGTAATTTGTGATGCAACATGGTAACGCACAATTCATCAACACAACGCATTACAAAAATATCAATCAAAACGTAGTTTATTGATGTTAAATCTTTTGAATTATTATTGATGTGTACAGAAATGAATAACAAAGATCAACAAAAGTTATTGTGTTGGGCTGCAGCAAAATGGGGAATGCTTCAAAAGTCTGAAAAAAGTGTGTATCAGAGTTCACTTCAAATAAATATAACCCATTTTCACAGTAATGGGACAGAAATAAGCACTCTAGCGTGCCCTTTGACTCATTTTCCATGTTTGTACTTTCTCATGTAGGATGCAATGGATGATGAGATCTCAGTGGATTTCTTATTCTGTCCAAAATATTCAAGAAACTGGCCATCAGGTCCCACCAGGTACATTATGATGGTGTGATCGACCTGCAATTTCAGGAAAATACAATATTTGCATGCTGTCTTCAGGCTTGTGAGGCAAAAGAAAACCAATTTCTTGTGTCAGGTTATTACACAAGCCAAATTACATTATTTAGTGCACCAAAAACTCACAATGTAGTCGTTGTCTTCATCTTTTGGGCCCTGGCTGTAATACACTCTGTATGCTCTGGACGCTTGCTCAATCTGGGCAGTTGTGCCTGTCAGACCGATAAGCTTGGGGGAAAACTCTGCATGTGAGAAATCGAAAATTATAAATGACGACGGAAACATTTCACAGCATATGGTGAGTGTAGACTGCAGAGTAATAAATATGATGTCTGCTCACCTTTGACATATGCTGCCATTGCTTCTGGTGTGTCTCTATCAGGGTCAATGGTGATGAGAATTGGTGTTAAGTCTGGAAGGGTTTTTATTCTATCTGTGACAGAAATGTAATACACACATGTAGAGTTGCTTGAAATGTCTTGTTCTATTTTTCTTTAAAATAAATGCCACTTTCTGTGCTATTTTATTTCATGCATTAATAATAAAACCAATAATAATAATTATAATTAATGTATATTATTAATTATAATAATTACTTATATCATTATATTTTTTAATTATATAGCACATTTCCAAAGATTTTATATAAATACATTAATATATTTTTAGTGGTTGCTTAAAGGGGCTATACGTAAGAATTTTCTAATTAACCGCCGGTGTGTGAACAGCTTGTATCAAAATTTTAAAAAAAAAAGAGACCTTCACCTACTTCCTAGGTTGTATATGAAGGCCTGTAGACTAATTTTTATTTGAAGGATTTCATTTCCAAAGGATGTGACGGTTACTCACGCTCCCGGAAGAGCCTTTCTTCCGTTCAATGACACATGAAATAAATGCTTATACAATGTTCATGATAATACTGAAAGAGCCATTCTGTACTGTAATGTCAATGTGTCATGCAAAGAAAAGAGATTAATATAACTATAGTCTCACATAGTCAGATCTGTATAGTCTATAGTCTTAATTATACTCTATCATAATACAAAAATATATTATAAAAATATCATAATAGTGTAATTTGTTGACATGATGGCGGTGAATCACAGAGCTCCTGCAAACATATCGACAACATACGATCAAATTCTTTCTTAACTTCTGTTTTTTTGCCGCTGTCATTTTTATAGTGTTTATGTTGTTATAGAGAGGAAAGCGCGCAGCACATATTCACATATTCATCCAAACGTCGCTCTCAGCTACGTGGACGGTGTCAGGATGTTTTTTTTGTCAGGATGTCCAACTTCTTTTAATTTCTAAGTGAAGGGCGAAAAAGAACTTCGCCATTAAGTATATTGTGGCCTTGAATCATGTTCAGTCTCTTGTACATTATATTTGCACGAGTGCGAACACAAGCAGTAAGTTGCTGGCTGTAGTTCACTTAACGGCCACCGGTGTCGCTAATAACAAGGGTTTCTGAATTCTACATAGCTCATGTAAGTGTCCAGATTCTTAGGAGCCACTGTATAAAATACAATCCATCCTACAGACATTTTAATATGATATTCTGCAAACATCAAAACATGAGAAGAAAATCAAATCAACCCTGAAAGCTTTATAATGTATATAAAAATCAAAACTGTTGCTCTACATAATAAACAAATGAAATGGTACATTACCAATCTCATCTACGACCTCAATCATTTTCTCCAGTTCATCCGGACAGATGTCTGGACAGTGTGTGAAACCAAAATATATCAGCAGCCACTGGCCGAGGAAATCTTCACTCTTTGTGGGTTTATTGTTGTGGTCGACAAGTGAGAATGGACCTCCAAGAGCTGGTTTTCCCATCGACTTTGTTCTTTCCTTTTCAATCTCTACAACATCAAAAACACATTAATGATAAAGCTATCATTATGATGTAGAGCATTTGCATAATAAGGATGCAAAAACAATGTGGTGTAGGTTAATTATTTATACACGCATAAATCCACATCCTTACTTTCCTCTTTTTCTCTCTTGAAGTATTTCATCCCTAGAAGAAGACCTCCTCCCAGCGCAAATGTGATAGCAAGAGATTTCCATGTAACTGGCTGTGGAAAACAGTACCATTCATACGTTTGATAGAAATACACTCAATCATCAGTAATCCACAATCAATGTCAATAATATAAAATGTTTCTTGAGCATCAAATCATCATATTAGAATGATTTCTGAAGGATCATGTGACTCTGAAGACTGGAGTAATGATGCTGAAAATTCAGCTTTGATCACAGGAATAAATTACATTTTAAAATATATCACAGTAGAAAACTGTGATTTTAAATTATTCAACTATTTTAATTTCTACTACTGTTTTTACTGTATTTTTGATCAAATAAATGCATTTGTTTGATTATACTAATTTACAAATTTGTTATTTTTATAGACCCTTTTATCCAAACCCAGCATTTAGGGGAACCAAAAATCTTTCAGCTATCAGTCCTGATCTTTATATCATGCTGTAAATGAAGCTTACACCAGTCTTCCGGTTGCTGGATTTGTCTCTGTTAGATGAGGGAGGTGGAGGTAGAGTGGACAGTGTCCGTATGTTCAGAAGGGACACACATGGCGCTGTCCTGCATGTCCTAAACTGAAGAAGAAAGTCACATATACAATAAATGAAAATTCTGGAGGAGTAAACACACTTACACTACATATAAACATCATTTATAAAAGAGACACATTCAAGACGCACATACTCAGATACAAATGTATAGTATAATGCAACGTAAGTCGCTTTGGATAAAAGCGTCTGCCAAATGCATAAATGTAAATGTAAATGTAAGACCAGTGGTTCTCAACCCAGGGGCCTCAGCAAACTTTGAAGGGGCCCTCAGGATGATTTAAAGGTTTAAAGTTCACCCAAAAATGAAACTTCTGTTATAATTACTCACCCTCATGTTGTTTCACACCTGTAAGACTTTCGTTCATCTTTGAGACACAAATGAAGATCTTTTTTAATGAAATCTGAGAGGTTTCTGTCCCTCCATTGACAGCTACGCAACTATCACTTTCAAGCCCCAGAAAGCTAGTAAAGACATCCTTAAAGTAATCCATGTGTGACTCCATTTCTTTAACCTCAATTTTACAAAATATTAATCTCTTCATAAATCTTCATAAAATTGAGGTTAAACCACTGGAGTCACACATGGATTACTTCAATGATGTCTTTACTACCTTTCTGGGGCTTGAAAGTAGTAGTTGCGCAGCTGTCAATAGAGAGACAGAAACTGCTCAGAATTTATCAAAAATATCTTAATTTGTGTTCTGGAGATGAACGAAGGTCTTACAGGTGTGAAACAACATGAGGGTGAGTAATTAATGACAGAAGTTTCATTTTTGGGTGAACTTTAAACCTTTAAATCATCCTGAGGGCCCCTTCAAAGTTTGCTGAGGCCCCTGGGTTGAGAACCACTGGTCTTACATTTCCATTTACATTTATGCATTTGGCAGACGCTTTTATCCAAAGCAACTTACATTGCATTTTTGGGTGAACTAACCCTTTAAATGGTTTAATTTAATTTATATTAAAATAATCTTTATAAAACACAAAATTATGGCCTAGACTAAACATTATTATTTTTTTTTTTATTTTTTTTTTTTAAAATATAGACTAATCTCTATTTACTATTGATATTGAACATACAGTTCTTAAAACTTCTGTAATCACAAAAATAACTCTAGTTAATTAACTGAATATAATGACACTCCCGGTTTCTTACAATAAAAAAAGTCATAATGTCATAATTACAGCAGAATATATCAGTGGAAATATAATAACTCATAGGGGCCTTTGAATATTGTGTTGGACAATATAGGGCCTTCAAGTCACAAAGCTTGAGAACCACAAACTTCATATATGCGGTATAAGGTCTCATTTGTTAACATTAGTTAACAACGAGCAATACATTTGTTACAGTATTTATTAATCTTTGTTAAAGTTAGTTAATAAAAATACAGTTGTTCATTGTTTGTTAATGTTAGTTCACGCTACGGACGATAGTGCATTAACTTATGTTAACAAAAATAAAATTTTCAAAATTTTAATAACGTATTAGTAAATGCTGAAATTAACATTAACTAAGATTAATAAATGCTAAAGATTAACTAAATTTGTTAACTAATGTTAACTAATTAAACCTGAGTACATAGTGTTACTGTATACAGTACGTCAGTGACCAGTTACAATTAAAGGTACATTAATATGAATACATTGATGATGAAAATATTAAACCGACAACACTTCAATCACTCTAATTACCTAGCATATGAAATATCAGATGTATATTTGATATTATTTTTGAATGACTGAATGAATAAGCCAGTGACCTACCAGTGTGTTGGTCTGTGACTGTGTTGATCTGGAGACACTGCAGAGACTTTGAACATAATAACGTTTACTGACACAGGCTGATCTAAACAGCTGACATCTTAAACTCTTTAAACTTAAAACTGCTGTTAACCTCATAGTGCTGATAGTTAACATCATGCTCACTCAACGGGGAAGTGACTGTCGGTTTACACAACCTAACGCTGTACAAACGCCGCATACAAATGACTGACCCCGAATCAGCTGTTAATATTAAAAACAACGAACTGAACGGAGGACGACGGCGATCCAACTGACACGAGCTGATCGGAGGTCTGTTTGAGAATATGACATACACAAGCGGAGGTGACGTAAGATGACTTCTTCGCTTCCATTGATGGAGAATACTGGTGACATCTAGCGCTAACTTTAAAACACGATATAAAGCTGAAAAGCAGTCATTACTGAATGGTTTATAAATACTGATATTACATGTCAATTTTAAAATCACTTTCTCCATCATACCAAACAAAAAATTAGAAGAAAAACAAAGTTACGTATACAATAATAAAAAATAAAGTAAGGTAGTAGGAGGTTTTTACATTACAAAACCCGAATCCTTCAATAAAGAACAACAAAGACGGATTGTAAATTAAAACTAAAAACGGAAGATTGTATTTTTATAATTCTTTCAAACATTTGCGCTTGTAAACAAAATATAATACTTATATTAGGCATTTCTTGTTTGGCATTCGCCTTTTTGCCACTAGAGGTCACTGTAGCTCGCGTTTTAATTTTGACGTCATATTCGTGCGACATTTGCATGAACACATGTACCATGCGTGTAAAATCTTGAGGTACATGAATTAAATACTCATGCTTTTTATAAGACCTATATTATTTACGAGACGTTGAAAACATCGTTGGTTGTCATGGCTGGAAACACGCTGCTGTATAAATCAAAGTAAGTGTAGTTTTCGTCTATTCTGACTATTCTCAATGGGAAAGATCCTTTTAAAATGTGCAGAACTTACAGTGGCTAGATGCGATTACTATTACCTACCTTATTTGACAACTACTGTATAATCATCTCATTTGTTTGTTTAGTTATGCAGTCTCCAGCAAAATAGAGCCGTTCTATAAGGGAGGCAAAGTACAGGTAAGTTCATATTTTTAGTAGTTAAAAAAATAATACTATCAGTTAAATAAACGACAGCTATTTTACCTGCACTTTTGACTTGTTTTGTATCTCCATCCAGATAAGTCGTGATGAACAATACATCTTCTGCACGTGTGGATCAAGAGTCAACATTTTGCAGATCGACACAGGGAAAATCATCCATAGTATTGAACAGGTCAGTTTCCTACAGTTTTGTTTTAAATATGTGTTTCTTCAACTATGGGCACTTTTGATCTAGTTTATTTAGTTTGTCTAAAACAGTGGACATTAATCCATCACAGGAGGACGCTGTCATTTTCTTGTAATAAATAAACAAATAACTGTTTCCAGCACATCTCACATGATGTTGTTCTTCTCTATTCTGTGGTGGAAAGCATTGTTTTTTATTCACTGGTCAATTTTGTGCTATTATATACATACATATATACACTATCGGTCAAAAGTTTGGAAACTGTACGATTTTTAATGTTTTTAAAAGAAGTTTCGTCTGCTCACCAAGGCTGCATTTATTTAATTAAACATAAAGTAAAAACAGTAATATTGTGAAATATTATTACAATTTAAAATAACTGTTTTCTGTTTGAATATATTTTATAAAGTAATTTATTCCTGTGATCAAAGCTGAATTTTCAGCATCATTACTCCAGTCTTCAGTGTCACATGATCCTTCAGAAATCATTCTAATATGCTGATTTGATGATTTATTGTGTACAATTGTACTATATATATATATATATATATATATATATATATATATATTTTTTTTTTTTTTTTCAGGATTCTTTGATGAATAGAAAGTTCAAAAGAACAGCATTTATTTGAAATATAATCTTTTGTAACATTATAAATGTCTTTACTGTGACTTTTGATCGATTTAATGCATCCTTGCTGAATAAAAGTATTAATTTATTTAATTTCTTTTAAAAAAAATTAAAATAAAAATTCTTACTGACCCCAAACTTTTGAACGGTAGTGTATAATGTTACAAAAGCTTTGTATTTCAGATAAATGCTGTTCTTTTGAACTTTTTATTCATCAAGGAATCCTGAAAAAAAAGTACACAACTGTTTTCAACATTGATAATAATCATAAATGTTTCTTGAGCAGCAGATCATCATATTAGAATGATTTCTGAAGGATCATGTGACACTGAAGACTGGAGTAATGATGCTGAAAATTCAGCTTTGATCACAGGAATAAATTACTTTATAAAATATATTCAAACAGAAAACAGTTATTTTAAATTGTAATAATATTTCACAATATTACTGTTTTTACTGTATTTTTAATTAAATAAATGCAGCCTTGGTGAGCAGATGAAACTTCTTTTAAAAACATAAAAAATCTTACCGTGTCCAAACTTTTGACCGGTAGTGTGTGTATTAAAATTTTTAAGATTAAACAAATAAACAGAAACTCGCAATATTATGCTGTCTGAACACTACTGAATACTAAGTTGATTTGAATAAAGAAAAAAATGTGAGAAATCATGAAAAATTTTTTTTACAGTGTTTCTATATTCAGATGGTTTGGGCAGAGGATCATTCGCCTGATTTCTATAACATTTTATTCCTAAAATCATTAGAATATTAATTTATATTGTTGTATTACAGTGAGAATTACTGGGGAAATATGATGATGTCTGCTAGTTAAAATTATTACCCTGTTCGCCTATAGTGCCTTTCCTTAAAGTCAGCCTGAAATGGAAGTTGCTATGGTCTTTTCTTATCTATTTTGCTGTTTATCTAAGTGAAACGGCTTCTGGAACAAATGTAGGATTCTGGATAAATTGAGAATTATGATTTTTTTTTTAAGTAGAGATCACGATTCCCCCATGATTCTGAATGGACAACTAAACAAAACAGTCTGTTTAGAAATATTTAATTAATTTAAATTATTTTTTTTTAAAAATCCGTTTGAATGAATGACTCAATGACTCATAAAGACTAGATGAATCAGCGGTTTTGAATTAATCTCTTGAATTTATGATTTTTATTTATGACACTTTCAGTTTTGTATCATATTTGTATTATGGATTTTGTCTGGATCTGAAATAAAGGGTAAAACAATAAAATATATAAATATTGCCATTTAAAAATAGCAATATGATGAAGGAATGGTAATAAACTTTAATGTGAGCTTCATATAACAAAAAAAAAAAAGAAAAACAAAAATCAACCCCTGAAATATAAAAGTGCCCAAAATTGAAGAAGCGCCATGTCTGAAATATGACTGTATAATACGGCTGCCTGTATTTTTCACTTTTGTTTTCTGTGAGCAGGATGATCAAGAGGACATCACCTCATTCTCTCTCAGCCCTGATGATGAGGTGAGATCGTTCAGTGATCTGTCATTCAACTGTCTGGTGTTTCAGGATGTCTGAGACTGAGCTGGTTGCTGTTGTTTCTCTGCAGATGCTGGTGACCGCCAGCAGGGCTTTGCTCTTGAAGCAGTGGGACTGGAAGCAGGAGAAGTGCACTCGGTCGTGGAGGGCCATCCACAATGTGCCTGTGGCCAGCATGACCTTTGACTGCACCACCACCCTGCTGGCGACAGGTCAGACATAAGCCAGATCTTTGATGCTATAGGGCAAAGTGTCATACTAAGGCCCTGTTTACAGCTGGTATCAAGATGCGTTTTGGTCGATCGGATCACAAGTAGACAACACTAAAGACAGGTTTAAATGGGGTCTGAAACGTTTTGAGCTTTCGACCCCTTCCAGAGGTAGTCAAAAACGCATTGGATTGGATTGCTTTCTTAGTGTAAACACTCATGTGGTCGAATGTGTTCAAACAGATGCTAAAGGCCACACACTCTCTGCCTACTGACTTAACGTGTAAATGTTACACTAGCCAGACGGGATTTAAACTTAGTCGGCTGGAGACCCAAGTTTGGTTTGAAGACGAAAAACGTCCCAAGCACAATGTTGTCTGATCATTCCTGATTTCTAACACACTCACAGCGTCCGGCGTAGTCTTACGGCTGTCAGTACAGAAACAAAAAGCTCTTTCTATCTCTGCTTTCTATCCTCGTGATTATTTTCTTTTGTCCATTTGCATTCTGCTGTAATAGTATGAAAAAGGACAACATATACTGCACATTTGTGTTTGTTCTCCCGATATAATTTACAATACTATATCCCGTTAATAATTCACTGGAATGCACGAAGAATCTCTCGTTTTTCTCCTCAAAGCCTCACGTCTCTTTCCAGGTTTGTTTTCACAGTTAAATACAATTTATTATCTATAAAAATGATGGAAATCACTTTGAAATAGTATCGCAATGCTGAAGTTTATGAATATTTTTATTAAGGCAACTTATATTACATAATACAGATATATATCACTATAGTTATTTTAACCCGTCCGTTATTGCTGTGGAAAGAATCACGCTTTTTCATGGCCTGTTGAAAGTACCTTGTTGATGCTTTTACACTTTTAAATGTCCTTTTAATGTTCGTTGGTTGAAGGGTGAGTAGAATAATGTCAACTCATTGTACCCAGTTTTAAAAAAAACCAACATATTATTGCATTCATAGAGCGAGTCTTTCACTGACTGTTTACAGCTTAACGGAAGTTACACCCATAATTCGCGCAAAGCGCCATGGGGCGTAGGAATAAGGTGGATAGGGAAAATGTATATTCAACTTTTTTTCTCCATGATGCC
Source organism: Hypophthalmichthys molitrix (assembly GCA_037950675.1). Taxonomy (NCBI): domain Eukaryota; kingdom Metazoa; phylum Chordata; class Actinopteri; order Cypriniformes; family Xenocyprididae; genus Hypophthalmichthys; species Hypophthalmichthys molitrix. The sequence goes on from CM075494.1 coordinate 39,129,280, forward strand.
ACAGTTGTTTGATTAGCATTAATGAAACAGACAGCCTTTTAAGACCTACTGTACCACACGGATCTAATATAAAGTTACACATCAGATGTTTTTCCCCAACTGTTAACCAGACGTTCACTTAAGACACAGATAATGTTTGCTTGAATACTTGCCAAGACAGATATTTTTCTGTAATTCTGTGTATGTGTATATAGGGATTGCACGCTGTCTGAGGCGTCTTTGTCCGCGTACACACTTGAATGCGTCAGTCAGTGTGAGTAAGATTGCTTTGTTTACATCAGCATGAGTTTGAAAATCACATTTCATTGGTTCAGACTCATGCCATCGAGAATTCGCTGTGAATATTCACAAAGTTGGAATGCTGCGCTTTAAAATGATGCCAAACTTGTGCTGAGGTAAGCACCAGTCGTCCAGAAGCGAAATTTTTCATGGTCAAAGGAAAGGTACTCCTCTCAGAAAATGTACAAGTAAAGATACTTTTAGATGTTTAATTGCTATTTGGAGCACTGGGATCGCTAGACGAGGGCTTAATGAACTCATTTTTGTGTGAACCTCAAATTCGACCAAAATTTACTTTTTTTTTTTTTTTTCTCCCCACTTGTTTTGCCTGTAGCTCGTTTGCATTCCTGCTCATTCTGCCAGCATGGGTCACATATTTTAAAAGAATGCTTATTGAAGTACATTGAAGTGCATATTAAAAAGAGTTAAGGGCACTTTTTTTTTCACAAGGGTAACTAATATTTGTTGTGTTTGTAGGAGGTTGTGACGGCACCATCAAGCTGTGGGATGTTGTGAAGCAGTACTGCACACACAATCTGAAAGGATCGTCTGGTGTTGTACAGTAAGTAACGAAGAAACTATCTTAAACTGCTTTGAAATCATCTCTCGTTTATGCTCAATAAATCTTATAATTCCTTCCTGTAATGATGCAATACTAGCACAGCTGGTTGTTATGCCATGTTTAAATGCCATGTCTTTTACAGTTTGGTTGAGTTTCATCCAGACATCAGCAGGCTGCAGCTCTTCTCTTCCTCTGTCGACTGTGGGATCCGTATCTGGGATCTGCGGACCAGCAAGTGCATCTGTGTTTTGGAGAGCCACTACAGTGCCGTCACATCGCTGGCCTTCTCTCCTGATGGCCAAACACTCGTCAGGTAAATGGGGGGGAATCTCATCAAGGATTTTCCTCATAATGGTCTAATTTTAATAGAGTCGCGCTCTCTCTATTTTCAGTTCTGGCCGAGACAAAATCTGTTCAGTGTGGGACCTGAAGGAGAAGGCGGTGAAGAGGACAGTCCCTGTCTATGAGGTCAGAATGTGACCGTGACCCATTTATCAGCTCAATTATTATCTGTGTATCACAACTGTGAAATAAGCAGGCTACTCTGGAAATATGGCTTTGTTGTTTTACATGTTCTCTTATTTGTGTATGTTCAGGCTGTGGAAGGTGTTGTTCTTCTGCCGGGGACGAGCGATTACTCTCAGATGGGTGTGAATGGTGACGGTTTACACTTTGTCACGGCTGGCAGTAAAGGTAAACTCTGTGGTTCAAATGAAAACACAGTATAATTTAAACTTTTATGAAAATCCATAAAAGCAGTCCTGATCGGGGTGCAACTATCCACTTACTAGTATCAGTGTTAGCTTAGAATTTTTTTATATACTATTAGAGTATTTGTTTATTAATTTAAATTAACTGAAAATATAAAAATAAAAGCTTTCATATTAATGTAAATTTTAATAATTATGTGCTTTATTTATTATTATTTAAAAAAAATATATATATTTATATGTAACTTTAATTTATATTTATTTTTGTGTAGTGATGAGAATTTTTTTTTTTTTTTTGAGTACCATGCTTTACCATGCCTCAGAGAAAACACTATTTTGTCAAGTAGCTAACATAGCATAATCAGATGCAGCTTTATTTTTAGTAACAGTAATACAGAATTTTCTCCATCATACATTAAGTTTTAAAATTAATTGCATGCCATTTATCAACACAAGCCATCCAGTATTTATTAATATGATATTCTAAAATCGATCTATCTTACTTCAGTGTGTCTCAAACAAGTGTCTCACAGCAGCCACAGAGCGAACCGAGAGTAACGTTATAACATCATTTTCAACACTCTCAAATGTATCTCATATGATAAACAGAGCTGCGTTACCTCATACTCATGACTGGAAAAGTGGAAGCGGTTTTGAATAGGACTCTAGTGACCTCTAGCGGACAGAAAATTCTACATATTGCACCTTTAACAAATGATTTGTCATAGTTTTAACTTTAAGATTTAATTGACAATATGCAGCACTTTGGCACAAACTCCCAAACTCACAGCCAAAAACTTGAAATATCCATAACATATCAGTTCTTTGCTAATAGTACACTTTTTTTATTTTTTTATTTTAGCAATTATATCACTTAATATTGTTTAACTGTTCATGCTCATTTCCCATGTTTTTAAAGTTAGACCTTTGCGGTCATCTAAAGCTTACTTAAATTTAATTTTTAAAACACTAATAATTTACATTTAACATTTTACATTTAACATTGTTAAATGTAATCTTTAGCAAATCTCAAAATGAATATTCATTTTGATACTGTGCATTATAATGTTGAGATGCCTAACTTCTCTTGTGGCAATTAAAAAGATTGATTTTTGGTTTTAATGCCTGCATGTAATTTAAAAATGTACACATAGTTAGTTTGTCTGTTGGTGTTGTTATTTTATTTATTTATTTATTTATTTTTGGGGGGGGGTTAATGGCTGTGAGGTTCATGACACAGAAACATACAGACATACATCTTAAAGAGGTACTTCACTGGCAAAATGGGCTTTTAATAAAACTTTGAATAAAAAAGAAAGGCGAAACATTTTTTTTTTTTAATCTGTGTTACCTGACCAGAGAAAACTGAGTAAAAGGTTTTTGTCTTCCCTTTTGCCAAATAGTTAGAAAAACTTCAACACCCATAATGCACTGGGTATGTTACCGTGCAAGGCCACTCCCAGCAGTCTCCTATGGAGACATTTACCAGAGTCAAAACTGCCTCGCTTTAGTAGGAAATACTTCTTAGCAAACTTGTAGTCATAATGGAGTCAACTTGTATTGTTCCCAGGTGCAAGAATTCAAAGCGTAAACATTTAGCGGGAGCGAGTTAGTTTTGGTTTCCAGTGAAGGATCTAGCGCATTGTAGGCATGGCTAAGGCTGCAAATAAACGTAAATATGTAGAGATCGCCACAAATGAAAATCTGAAAAACCTCAGTGTTTGTAGTCAACACTTCAAACTGGATGAACACTAACACAGTGCCGAATGGAGAGGAAAAAACTGAAAGAAAAGGCCAATTTCACAAAAGCCCTGGAGCTGTCAAACAAACAAACAAAACGCATCATCCGGCAGACTATTGCTGACAAATAAATGTGAACTGTCCAGGTAACATGGAGAATGAGTAAACATTGTTCATTTTGTAACAATACAAAACAGGTTGAAAATCTGCGAACTTTCACCTTAATCTGCTTTGTTGCTTCTAATCGAGATAAAAAGATGCATGCGCATCATTTAAAATACAAGATGAATGAGAAAATATTATTTAAATATATTATTTAAAGATGTACATTTTGCTTATTTGTAGGCTTTTTTAGTGCATGCATTAAAAAGGAATGAATTTGCTCCTGTGTGTTGCATATGTTGAGTCTCCTCTGAGTAGTTGTTGTGTAAGTGTATGTTGCGATGTCCTCCGCAGGTGTTCTTCGAGTGTGGGACTCCAGCTCAGCTCGCTGTGTGTTCACTCAGACGCTGCCTGACGCTCCAGCTCTCAGCACAGAGGAGGCCGATCTGGACCCGCGCAGTCTGATGCACCTTCTGCCCATGCCTCAGTCCAACAGACTGGTCACAGTCACCGCAGAGCACAACATCCTCATCTATCAGATGCCCTCGCTCACCGTACAGCAGCAGGTAAGTCTTACGGCTCACCTTCCATCAGCATAAGCATCCACTGAATCTGGAATGGTAAACAATTCGGCTTGTTTATCTGTTCTTATGAAGTTCGTGGGCTACAATGATGATATCTTGGATGTGAAGTTCCTGGGGAAGGACGACACGCACATCGTTGTGGCCACTAACAGCTCTCAGCTGAAGGTGTTTGAGTTGGCCACGAACAGCTGTCAGATTCTGTATGGACACACAGGTCAGTAAGCCACTAGAGGGCAGCAGCACTCTGAATATATGTTAAACATGCTGCACGGCACAGGGTTTAATCAATACAGAGGTCCCAAAATTGAGCTTGCTAGGGGGTTTGGGTGCCCCTGATAAAAGTTTAATTTCCCTGATCTAGATATATGTAGTTTAAGATGTCTAAATGCCAAAAGTTCACCCAAAAATAACAATTCTGTCTGTTCCAAACCTGTATGAGTCTCTGATCTGTTGAACACAAAAGGTTATTTTAAAGAATGTTGGTAATCAAACAGTTTTGGGTCCCCATTGACTTCCAGTATTTTTTGTCATCAATAGTTGCTCATCTTCGGAACGCAAATTAAGATACTTTGATTAAATCCGATGACTCAGTGAGGCCTCCATTCACAGCAATGGTACTTCCACTCTCAAGATCTGTAAAGGTACTAAAAACAGTTTTGATTCGATTCGATTCGATTTGATTCTGATTCGATTCGTAAAGCTCCAAAGCAGTGTTTTGAAATTGCTCCATCACTAGATATTGTTGAAAAATCATTATTTAGTTTTTTTGGTGCACATAAAGTATTCTTGTCGCTTTATAATATTAAGGTAGAACTACTGAACTTTCATGAACTGTTTTAAATATGTTTTTAGTAGCTTTCTGGATCTTGAGAGGTTCAGTGACATTGCTGGCAATGGAGGCCTCACTGAGCCATCAGATTTAATCAAAAATATCTTAATTTGTGTTCTGAAGATGAATGAAGGTCTTACGGGTGTGGAACGACATGAGGGCGAGTAATAAATTACATTACTTTCATTTTTGGTTGAACTAACCCTTTAATGGGGACCCAAAACTGTTTGATTACCAACAGTCTTTAAAATAATCTTTTTGTGTTTCACACACGAAAGAAACTCATACATGTTTAAAACAACATGAGTGTGAGATGTGTGTGTGTGTGTGTGTGTGTGTGAGAGGTGTGTTGACAGGTGTGTGTGTGTGTGTGTGTGTGTGTGTGAGGTGTGTTGACAGGTGTGTGTGTGAGTGAGGTAGGTAGGTAGGTGTGTTGACAGGTGTGTGTGTGTGTGTGTGTGTGTGTGTGTGTGTGAGTGAGTGAGTGAGGTGTGTTGACAGGTGTGTGTGTGTGTGTGGTGTTAATGCACTTGTTTGTGGTGTTTCCCACAGCAACACAAGTTATCATTAAGTTGTGCAAGGCAGTGTTTTTATTGTCAAATAAAACAATTTTCTGTAATTGAAGTAAAGATCAAATATAAATGTTTGGCAACTAATTGAAATAAGTCTAAGTACTATAATAATAAAACTAAAACTGAAATAAAAATATTAAAATGAAAGCTAATTCAGAATATCAATAAATACTATAGTAGAATATAAAAATAGTAAAACACTAAGTCCAAGTAAAGACAATTTTATTAAAAATGCAGCCAATTAGTTTAGATGCCCCACTCTGAAACTAACACTTTAACAGTTTTTAATATAAATATAATACTTTAATAATACATAAATAATAATAAAAATAGATTGAGTGTAAGGATTTGTGCACAGCGAACGTTCATTAGTGATTTCACCTGACTGCAATGAAAACATTTGTATGCAAAAAAAAAAAAGAGGGTTATAACATTTCTCATTTTCATTGTTTAGTTTGATGTACTTACTGAAACTAAAACTGAAGTAAAAATAAATAAAATATAGACATTTCAAAAAAGCAAAAACTAATAAAATTGACTATTATTTTTAAGATTAAAATCATGTAAAAATAAAATTACACTATGGAATTTGATTCAGTCAAAAGAATTAGTGCAGCGTTTCATGTGGGCAGGTTGATGTGTGTGAGGTGTGTTGACGTGTGTGTGAGGTGTGTTGACGTGTGCGTGTGCGTGTGTGTGTGTGTGTGTGTGTGTGTGTGTGTGTGTGTGTGTGTGTGAGGTGTGTTGACAGGTGTGGTGTTTCCCACAGCACAAGTTATCATTAAGTTGAGCAAGTCTTACTAATTGAAATAAGTCTGAGTACTATAATAATAAAACTAAAACTGAAATAAAAATATTAAAATGAAAGCTAATACAGAATATCAATAAATACTATAGTAGAATATAAAAATAGTAAAACACTAAGTCCAAATAAAGATAATTTTATTAAAAATGCAGCCAATTAGTTTTGATGCCCCACTCTGAAACTAACACTTTAACCAGTTGCTATAAAGTTAACCTTTTCCTGATGCAAACTGAAAGCTATTGTTTTGAGGTTTTGAGGAAAACATTAGGCAGGATGTGGTATAAATAGGTTGTCATATTGCATAGAGTTAGTCTCCAGGTTGATGTGTGTCAGGTGCCTTAAAACAGACGTGGACAAAATTGTTAATACCCTTGATAAATATGAACAAAAAAAAACCTGTGAAAAAAATAAATTTGCATCGTTAATCCTTTTAGATTTTCTTTCTTTTTTTTTTTTTTTTTTAATTCACAAAATTCTAACCTTTCATTGAAGGAAAAGAATTTTAAGGGGCTATATGTAAGATTTTTACTTTACTAAAGCATAAAAATAGCCCAATATGTTTGCAGTTATTTAGGAAACATGCTAAGTTCACCTACTTGTTTCTCAGAAAAACAATGCTATAGCCAGATATTCTACTTTGAAATGCACGTTCCATGTCGGAATGTCTGTCTTTGTTTTGGTCTGTGCGAAACCGTGTGCTGCCAGTTTATCCAATAGTATTTCGACATCACAGGTTGCCAGTTGGCGGAAAACACCGCATATTGCAGCCATGGAAACCAGCAAATAAACTAGGTCAGAGAATCGCACATTCTACCTGACCTAAAAAGCCTCTGCATCCATCCAAAAATCTCTATGACTGACAGCATATTAAAACACAGATAAATCAAGTCATCAGCTTACAGTGTGTAAGTCTTTTCAGCTTTCATTGTCAATTGCGCTCCCTCTTGATGCGTGTCCTCAAGCTGGCCACCCGCGTCTTTGAAGGAGGGGGCGAGGCAAACAATATTTTGAATTTGGACTGCAGTACCCATTTCGACCACTGGGTCGAAATAGTCATTCCTTCATAGAGCCCCTTTAAAGTGGGGGGGAAATCACATTATGAAATAAATGTTTTTCTCCAAAACATGTTGGCCACAATTATTGGCACCCTATTATTCAATACTTTTCGCAACCTCCTTTTGCCAAGACAACAGCTCTGAGTTTTCTCCTATAATGCCTGATGAGTTTGGAGAACACCTGACAAGAGATCAGAGACCATTCCTTCATACAGAATCTCTCCAGATCCTTCGGATTCCCAGCTCCATGTTGGTGTTTCTTCTCTTCAGTTCACTCCACTCATTTTCTTTAGGGTTCAGTTCAGGGGACTGGGATGGTCATGGCAGAAGCTTCATTTTGTGCTCAGTGACACATTTTTGTGTTGGTTTTGATGTTTGTTTTGGATCATTGTCCTGATGGAAGATCCAACCACGGTTTCATCTGACCATAGAAGCCGGTCCCGTTTGAAGTTCCAGTCTTGTCTGACAACTGAATATGCTGGAGATTGTTTCTGGATGAGAGCAGAGGAATTTTCTTGAAACCCTCCCAAACAACTTGTGGGGATGTAGGTGCTGTTTGATAACTTTTTTTTTTTTTTTAGGCTTTCTGAGACTCTAGACTCAACTAATCTCTGCAGTTCTCCAGTTGTGATCCTTGGAGAGTCTTTGTCCACTCAAACTTTCCTCACCACACACGCATTAGGATGATATAGACACGCGTCCTCTTCCAGGCAGATTTGTAACATCTTTAGTTGATTGGAACTTCTTAATTATTGCCCTGATAGTGGAAATGGGTTTTTTCAATGCTTTAGCTATTTCCTTACAGCCACTTTCTATTTTGTGAAGCTCAACAATCTTTGCTGCACATCAGAACTATATTCTATGGTTTTTCTCATTGTGATGAATGATTAAGGGATTTTGGCTTTTGTGTTTACACATATTTGTACTCCTGTGGAACAGGAAGTCATGGCTGGACAGTTTCATGCTCCTAGTCACCCTGGTGTGCTAAAAATGTAAATATGGATGTGAATATAGTTTTTTAGAGAGAGTTATTTTACTCATAAGAATTTATTATATTTATTATATCCCATTAATTGTGTCCAACGTGTATTAGACAAAAAAAAAAACATTTATTTCATAATAAAATTTACCCCCCATTTAAATTCTTATACTTCAATGAAAATGTTAGATTTTTGATAAAAGATCTCAAGGATGAACGGTGCACATTTATTTTTAAAGGCTTTTTTGTTCATATTTACCAAGGGTACCAACAATTTTGTCCACGTCTGTTGGTGTGGGTCTGTGAGTGGGTGTGCACTTGTTTGTGCAAGTTATCATTAGATTTGTACATTTTTTTTTTTTTTTTTTTTTTTATTATTCAGTTAATCAAAAAATAATAAATAGATTATCAAAACCATCATTAGTTGCAGGTTGTAAACTGCATAAATTGTCACTTAATTCCTTAGTTCATCATGTGTAAAAACAACTGGCTTCAAACATTATAAAGGGAATGTCACACTGAACAGATTCACCTCTTGAGTCCTCAATCTACAGTGCACAGCATAAATAAGTACACCCCCTATGAAACTTCTGAAAGTCAGCAATTACTCAATTACTTAGAAGACATGTTTAGGGTTCTTTAGAGATATAATGTTCCAGAAAGTCTGCTTAATCAATTTCCAAAGAAGCACGTCAAAATTATTCAGGAAGATAGGATTTTCTTATCAAGGTGATAAAATGTTGTGTAGCAAAAATGAGTACACCCTCCTAAATGTTACTAAATAAAACGAAATAAAAAAGTTCTGGTGTAAGTTTAAGGCAATGTTTGATCAACAGGAATGTATGTTGAACCAAAACATTTAAAGAGAAGTAATTTCTTGACAATTAAAAGTGTTATATAGCCCACTGAACAGTGGAAGCAATTGGGAGAGAACTGTCAGGAGACTTATTTCTTAGCACAAAAGAGGAAAGTGGTACAAGAGGATTACCAAAACATTGTTGTGTGAAAATATAGCATATAACACAGAAATTCAAAAACAATGGACTGAAATAATCAGGCCTTCATTTTAAGCTTTCATTTAGTGATGAGGGATTTTTCTGCTAGACAAAGAGCAGGAGAAATACCAAGCGAGTGTCTCAGATCCAGCAAAAGCTATGAAAAGAGTGACTGTTTATCTCACAGAGTAAGATGCAGCCTGTAGAAATGACATGCATGGTTGTTGTTCTCACTGGAACTACCTACTGTAGCCAAAGCACAATAAAGTCAGTTAGCCATTGCCAAAGCCCATATTTACAAAATATAGGTTCTGGGAATCAATACTCTGGTCTCATGAGACCAAATCAATCATTTTAGATCTAACAGCATCCAAAATGTTGTGGTGTTGCTAGAGGAGGAGTACAGTGAGAAGTGCCTGGTTCCCACAGTAAAGCTCTTATATAGGGATGTATGAGTGCTGAAGGTGTGAAGGAGTTGTGCTTTATCAATGCTGTCATGAATTCCCACAGCACTGTGTAATTTAATACACAAACTTGAAACAGAAGATGTTACCCTTTCCTCATTTCCTGCATTGTTGGGCATTTTTTTCAACATGACAATGAGGATATGCATTCTCCCAAGGTGAAAAGCCTTCTGTGGACATGTACTGCACTCAATCTTAACACTCTTGAGCGCCTGTGGGGGATTCTGTAGAGACAAGTTGAGCAACACTCCCCATTAAAGATCAGGGCATTTAAGGGGCTCATCATCCAGGAGTTAAACAGGACAGATGTGACAATTTGTCATGAACTTGTACACTCCGTGCCAAGAAGGGTAAGAGCAGTATATTCAAAATTATAGAGGGCATACTAAGTACTGGAATATTATAGATTTGTTGAATTATGGCTCATTTCCACTGAGCGGTACGGTTCGGTTCAGTACAGTACGGTACGCAATTTTTGCCGTTTCCATTGTCAGAAGTTGTGAATGGTGAATTCCGAAGCGTGCCATACCACTTTTTTGGGACCCTTCCGTTGGGGTACCAAACACAATAGTACCAGTAGTACCGGTCCCAAAAGGGTGGAGCTACACTCTGCAGAACGTTGATTGGTTGACAGAGAATCGTCACTTGCGCGTGCTACATAGGGAAATGACAACAGGTGCCACACAAATGTGGTCCAGGCATTGCCTACATTGATCATCTTCAATTCATGTAGGCTATATAACAAAACAAAATATAAAACACAACCCTGCCTCTTTTCGTTTTCATTTAAAATTTATTATTCATTTAAAAAAAAAAACACACACACACACACACACACACACACACACACACACACACACACATAGGGTAAGTGTGGTGTGGCGGCCTGGGCTTTGCACTATAACAATGAATGCAGCCATATAAAAAAAAAAAAAAAAAAAAAATGTGTAAGCGTGGCATGTGTGGGGCGGCCGGAGATGGGTGTGGATTTTGGGACCCTGGGCCCCGCAGCACCTCACCTTGATGGCCCGTTGCAACATGACGCTGGCGGGGGTCTAACTCATGCCGTGGCAATGGAGGGATCAGAGGCAGCTTTATAATACCTTATCATTAAAGGTGCAATATGTAATATTTTTGCAGTAAAATATCCAAAAACCACTAGGCCAGTGTTATGTATTTTGTTCACTTGAGTACTTAAAATATCCCAAATGTTTCCAACTATTTGTAAATCATGAGAAAATTGCACTTTTAACCAAGACCCCGGGACGTGTGAGGAGTCGCCTGTCAATTTGCGTCATACCCGTGTTAACCCTCGGTCTGCCTCGGTTTCCGATTTTATTTTGTAGAAACCATGGAAACACCAAAGACGCGTTAATATATTACATGTTTTAATAGACAAGGGAACAACTGTTTTCATATATTTATACAGACAGAAAACTAATTGTTATATAGCTGAACACGTTTAGTCTTATTGTTTAAATCTAATTTTCTTGATTTTTTTGCGAGTACCATGCTTTACCATGCCTCAGAGAAAAACACTATTTTGTGAAGTAGCTAACATAGCATAATCAGATGCAGCTTTATTTTTAGTAACAGTAATACAGAATTTTCTCTCGTCATCAAGCTACGCTTTTGTTTTGAATAGGCTTCTAGCGACCTCTAGCGGACAGAATTCTTACATACTGCACCTTTTAATAGCTGTATCAATATTACCATTATTATTGTTATTATTATCATTGCTATTACATCTACTACTACTATTATTATTATTATTATTAATAGCTGTATCAATATTACCATTATTATTGTTATTATTATCATTGCTATTACATCTACTACTACTATTATTATTATTATTATTATTAATAGCTTTATCAATATTACCATTATTATTATTATTATTATTATTATTATCATTGCTATTACTACTACTATTATTTTTATTTGTCCTCTTCCTGATCTTTTAACCTCCCCCTCATTCTGGATGAAATGAATATATTTGTTAATTACTACTGTCACTACTACTATTACTAATACTATTACTATTTGTCATTTCTTATTAATTGAGTTTATCATTATTATTATTATTGCTATTACTATTGCTATTGTCACCCTCTTTACCCTCCATTCTCCAGTTATTTGTGTGATTAATACTATTTTTATCATCATCATTATTATTGTCATTAAATTTTTTTCTTTTATTTCATTTATTCATTTTTTTTTTAACTCGTTACGTCTGTTGTACTTCCCTACATGCTCCTTTATTCATTAATTTCCACTCCCACACCCAGTTACACCTAGTTACACACACACACACACACACACACACAAATCTTATTGGCTGTTATGTATGTTTTGTTGGCCTTTGTATTTGTATTTTGCATTTAATTTCTCATCTGTAAATATTGTAATTGTCTGTTTGCATAATTAAAAAAAAAAAAAAAATATTAGTGTGGTTCAGGCAATATGTGCATATGTACTCTGATTATCTTCACTGTATATGTAGCCTATAATAAAATGAAATAAGACAAAACAACCCTCTCTTTTTGTTAAAAGTCAGTTTTAATTAATTAGCAATAATAACCATTATAAAAGTATAAGCGTAAAGTATGAGAAGCTATACAATAAGAAATAAAGACGAGCAAAGAATTCAGTCAAACGTACAAACTCAGCGCTCTAGTACAACGGTAAAGTTAAATAAATATATAAAGTTATGAAACTTCACGTTGCCCTCAGCCAAAACGATTTGCCCGGGAACAAATTATAAATTCATGAGACCAAAGATTGCCTGTTATACACAAGATGAATGATATCTCATTTTTAACCACTACAGAGACATCTGAACCAGCGGTAAATGTCAGAAGGACTAGCCAAGGTACAGCTGTTCTCGGCGGGGTACATTAGCACTGAGCGCCCAGTGATCGCCTGGATCTCACAACTCCGACAACACCAGATCAAATTTTCAAATAGGCCCTATCTTTATAAATAAACCACATATTTGAGCTTTAAACAACTACATTCTCGCCTGGAAAACTTTTAAAACTACATTTCATGACACAATAAACTAGTTTTTAAATTACACGGGTTTTCTCCTCCGCTTCTCCGCTATTGACGCTTGCTGGTAGGTGCGAACTACCATGGACGTCTGAACTTTGCGTACTTGGTATTGTGAAACGCCGAATGTTGGCGTGCAGCAAGCAAAGCTTGTCTTCTTCTTGTGACAGACAGCCTCAAGCCGAGAAGCAAGAACAAGATCTGCTGTATGTCCTCCATTGTTGTTTACGGTGTCATTTTCTTCTTCGCGCGAGAATGACGTCGATCAGGGTGTACCGTTCCGAATCGTACCGAACTGTACTGAACTGAACTGTACCGCTCAGTGGAAACGAGCCATTAAATCTAGGGTGTACTCATTTCTGTAATCCTTAATTTAGACTATTAATGACATATATTTCTCAGTTGTTATTATGTATATGTTTAATACATTTTAGTTTTGCCATCTTTTCATGAATTGTAGTAGTGATCATAAAGAAAATACAAATTTTTTATTTGTTCAGTGGGTGTACTCATTTATGCTGTGCAATGAGCATTGTTGGCATTCTTGTCAATGAGTAGAGGTGAATAACCTTGTCATCTGCTGACGATCTTATGTGATTATTTGTCTGCAGATACCATCTTGTCTATTGATGTGTTCTGCAAGGGCTCCATGTTTGCCAGCTGTGCAAAGGTGATTCTTTTATTCTTAGAAAGCTGCACCAGTGGCTTTTCACTGGTGTATCACGGCATTCAAATGATTTCAAAGCATAGTTTCGCCCACACATGGAAAAACAATAGGTTTATGTAACCTTTCACACAGGACAAGTCCTTGCGGCTGTGGAAGATGGATCCGACGAGCGGCCTCGTGCACTGCGTGGCTCAGGGTAGCGGACATTCCAATGCCGTGGGCTCTCTTGCTTGCTCCAGGTCAGACCTCAGCCCCCGGTCTATCGCTGTACTGTATATATCAGTTAGATAAGCAATATAAATTAAGCATGATTGTAGGTCTGTCCTAAAACATCTCTGAAAAGTCTGTGTCCTGAATGATTGACACACCTTTTACTTAACTGATAAGTAATTGCAAAACCTGGTCATAATAACCAATTTTAATATTGTTCATGAACTTTTTAGTGTTGCCAAGCTATACTGCTATAATATATACATTTATTATGACCATTTATGCTGCACTGGCTATTTTACAACACCTTCGAACATGACCTATCCAATCAGATTTAAAGGGTTAGTTCTCCCAAAAATGAAAATGTACATTTGCTCACCCTCATGTCATCCCCAAAGTACATGACCTTCTTTCTTCAGTTAAACAGTAAATAATCCATCTCTTTATGTGCATATAATGCCATTGAAAGGATATCGCTCCCACATTCGCTCCCCCTTATCGCTGAAAGGGTATAAACTCCCACATTTTACGGGTTCGACTTCGTTTGCACTATGCACTCCGAAGCACCGTGTCTTCTTCTATTGGATTTGATCCGGGAGGGCTGCATTACAGTATTGCGCTACAGCGCTCCACTGGTCAAACCGCGTTATTGCAGGCCCTTCAAATAGATCATATGAGATCAAAAGGCTATTCGACAACAAAAATATTTGTCAACAATTTTTTATTGTCGACGTTGTCGATAATGTCGACTAATCGATTCAGCCCTACTTCTCACGCAAACTTCACTACACACTTAGGGTGTGTTCACACTTGTAGTTCGAAGGTGAGTAAATGATGAGACATTATTGGGTGACTATCCCTTTAAGAACCACAACTATTCATTTTATATTAGTATACCTGTTTGTAATGTTTCGACACATTTGTCACTTTATATTATGTGAACTTCATGAACTGAAAAACTAATACTTATTTGCACAGTGTTCTGACTCGTACACCTGTTTCCCTGTTCCTGTATGTAGGTTAAAGAAAGTCTTTCTGGTGTCAGGCAGTCAGGACTGCACTATTAAGGTGTGGGAAGTGCCTGACCCTCCTCCCGCCTTGGGATGTGAACCGGGCTTGTTGACGGCACGACTCACAGAGAAGGCTCACGACAAGGTTGGTCTTTGTCTTTGTTACGTTCGCTCTCACACGATATGCGTTCACCGAAACTGTCAGGTGCAACGTGGTGCAGAACATGTTTTGACAGGACATGCTCAATCTTTTTTTTTGACGTTTCTCATCTGTCCATTGAGTCAAAACAAGGTGTTGAGCGATGAGTAAAATTCACATTCTTGTTGTGTAACCATAATTTATCATTTTCATCATCATTCATTATCATGTTCAAAATAACAGATTGAAACTGTTAAAATACAGTAAAGTTCTATAAAATATATATATATAGTGCTCCGCGTAAATGAGTACACCCCCTTTGAAAAGTAACATTTTAAACAATATCTGTTGACAAGACTAAGTTTAATATAACATTATGTGGTAACACCCCAGTATAGTGATGGGGACACTATACTGTCAAAAAGTACCATCCTTCAGATGAGACTTTAAACCGAGGTCCTGACTCTGTGGTCGTTAAAAATCCCAGGATGTCCTTCGAAAAGAGTAGGGGTGTAACCCCGACATCCTGGCCAAATTTGCCCATTGGCCTCTGTCCATCATGGCTTCCCAATCATCCCCATATACTGATTGGCTTCATCACTCTGTCTCCTCTCCACCGATAAGCTGGTGTGTGGACTACACATTTTTCAGTTTTACTCAAATTAGGGTGATGCAAAAATGAGTACACCCCACAACAAATACTACATCTAGTACTTTGTATGGCCTCCATGATTTTTAATGAAAGCACCAAGTCTTCTAGGCATGGAATGAACAAGTTGGTGACATTTTGCAACATCTATCTTTTTCCATTCTTCAAGAATGACCTCTTTTAGAGACTGGATGCTGGATGGAGAGTGATGCTCAACTTGTCTCTTCAGAATTCCCCATAGGTGTTCGACTGGGTTCAGATCAGGAGCCACTGAATCACTTTCACCCTGTTCTTCTTCAGAAATCCAACAGTGGCCTTAGATGTGTGTTTAGGATCATTGTCATGTTGGAAAAGTGCACGACGACCAAGGGCGAGGAGTGATGGTAGCATCTTCTCTTTCAGTATAGAGCAGTACATCTGTGAATTCATGATGCCATCAATAAAATATAGCTCCCCGACACCAGCAGCACTCATGCAGCCCCACATAAGGACACTGCCACCACCACGTTTCACTGTAGGCACCATGCATTTTTCTTTGTATTCCTCACCTTTGTGACACCATACAGTTTTGAAGCCATCAGTTCCAAAGACATTTATCTTGGTCTCATCACTCCAGAGTATAGAGTCCCAGTAGTCTTCATCTTTGTCAGCATGGGCCCTGGCAAACTCTAAGTGGCCTTTTTGTGCCTGGGCTTTAGAAGAGGCTTCTTTCATGGACGCCACACATGCATGCCATTCCTCTGCAGTGCACGCCGTATTGTGTCACAGGAAATGGTCACCCCAGTTTGGCTTTCTACTTCTTTAGATAACTGCAGTGAACTTGCATGCTGATTATCTTCATCCCTTTTCATCAGAAGACGCTCCTGGACGTCTCTGTGACGTCCATCTTTTTTATATTTTTGTACCACTTTTGCTACAGTATTCTGCTTTGCTGATCTTCTTGTAGCCTTCACCTTTCTGGTGTAAAGAAAGTATTTTCTTTCTCAGGTCTTGTGACATTTCTCTTCCATGTGGTGCCATTGCTGACAGCATGAAATGGGAAGGGGTTTTAACACCCTTTTATAGTCAACTGTCTGCTGGACACCTGTGTAATGAATAATTAGACTCACCTGTGGTTGAATTCTTGTTAAATTAGACACTTGTAGTCTAAAATTTAGCTTTGCTCCAGAGACTTTCAGTGGGGTGTACTCGTTTTTGCATCACCCTAATTTGAGTAAAACTGAAAATGTTGTTCTCTAAGTTATATTATTAACCTTACTTTTGGAAATTGTTTTTGTGTTCATTGAGATATTGCTTAAAATGTTACTTTTCAAAGGGGGTGTATTCATTTACGCTGAGCACTGTGTGTGTGTGTGTGTATATATATATATTAGTATAAAGCTTCACACATGATTGCCATTTTATGTTCGTCATCCCCCCTCTTCTGTTTTCCTGTCTCTTCCTGGAATATTCCTGAAGGATGTGAACAGCGTGACCATCTCTCCCAATGACAAACTGCTGGCCTCTGGCTCCCAGGATCGTACAGCTAAACTCTGGTCCCTGGCTGACATGAGTCTGCTAGGTGTCTTCAGAGGTCATAGTCGAGGTATTTGGTGTATTCAGTTCTCTCCTGTGGATCAGATCCTGGCCACGGCCTCAGCGGACGGCTCCATCAAGATCTGGGGCCTTCAAGACTTCAGCTGCCTTAAGGTAACTTTTAGGTTTAAAGAGTTGTTGAGTTTGATATGCGATTTCTATAGTTCCTGACCACTTTTCCAGCAGCCTTGTTTCCAGAAGTATTTTTCACATTCATTTTTACTATAGAGAGTTTTAAAAAAGAGCTATAAGCCATGAACCAAAGGCAAATCAAAACATTACAAACTTTTATTTGAAGTAGGGCGTAGGGCGGGACTTGGATCTCATGTGAGTTACAGGTTGCCCCGCCCTCATGCCAGTAAATACATCATCAGAGAAGAGAAGAGGAAGGGGAAGTTATTTTGATTAAAGGATTAGTCCACTTTCAAATAAAAATTTCCTGATAATTTTCTCACCCCCATGTCATCAAAGATGTCCATGTCGTTCTCTCTTCAGTCGAAAAGAAATTAAGGTTTTTGATGAAAACATTCCGGGATTATTCTCCTTTTAGTGGACTTCAGTTGGCCCCAAACAGTTGAAGGTCAACTTGTGTGCAAAAATGGAATAACGCATAAACTATTTGTGAATAAGCCACAGTTTCCATCCAATGTGTCCAAGAGTCGCTTCTTAGGAAATTGGCACAATATATCTGTAATAAAATGGAAGCTGCTGCAATTAAGGAAGCCACTGTGGCTATTTACACTTAATAAATGATTTACGCCTCAGAGCATGCAGTTGAAACCCAATAAACAGGACTGTGGTGTTATCTTGCGTTCGGAGGTTTGGGAATCAATTGTGTGAGACCGTTCAGGAAGTTAAATATACCCAACTATTTTGATGACAAACACCGTAGCTCAGCCATTTCAGAATGACACAACAAAAATTTAAGATGCTGTGCAATTAAATTGATCCACTGGTTAGTCCAATTATCCAATAACATCATTCTCTGTTGAGGCAAAGCCATGTAAGATTTTGTTGCACATTGAGGGATTTATTCTGTAAATGTCTTCTTATTGTGTAAAACAAAATATCTGCCTTAAAGCAAAAAAAAAAAAAAAAATGCTTTTCTTACTTAGAGTTTTTGTCTTGTTTTTAGTTCAAATATCTAAAAATTCTTAAATCAAGAAGCATTTTCTAGACAAGTAAAAATTGTCTTGTTTTCAGAAAAAATCCTTTTTTCCTTAAAACAAGCAAAATAATCTTATTTCAAACATAAAACAAGATTATTTTGCTTACCCCATTGGCAGATTATTTTGTTTGTTTTAAGGAAAAACTCACTTAATATTGACTTTTTTTTTTTTTTTCTGAAAACAAGACAATAATTTTTACTTGTCTAGAAAATGCTTCTTGATTTAAGAATTTTTAGATAATTGGATTGAAAACAAGACAAAACATCTAAGTAAGAAAATGTACTCGCATCTTGGCGTTTCCATCCAGCATTTTTTTTTTTTTTTTATTTTTTTTTTTTTTTTTTATGTGGTATCCTGCATTACAATAGGTTGATGGAAACCTACCTATTGACGTTCTGTTCAAACAGAAGTTTATAAAGTAGATTCAAATGATTCCTGTTCTTTTTTTCTGCAGACATTTGAGGGACATGATGCCTCTGTGCTAAAGGTCATATTTGTCAGCCGAGGAACTCAGCTAGTGTCTAGGTAGGTGATTTACTTCCTCTTACATTTTCTGACTGCAGTCCAAACAGTTTACGTACACTACTTTCAACTATATGAACTTTCAGTTTCATTTTAATTAGAATGTTTGCACAGATTTTATGATGTTTATAATTTTTTTGTGCTTGTGGTTCATAGATCTGGACTTAGGCCTTTGTGACCAAACTCTATTTCTCTGTCATTTCTCAGTGGTTCTGATGGACTTGTGAAGTTGTGGACAATAAAAACGAACGAGTCTGTAAAAACATTTGATGCTCACCAGGACAAAGTGTGGGCTCTGCATGGCAGCAGCAAAGACGACCTGATGGTGACGGGATCAGCCGATTCCACCATCACGCTGTGGAAGGTCAGTCCACCTCACGCATCTTATCCTATCAGCTTCAGCTCAGCTGTGTGGCAAAACACTGTAATGAAACAAAAATGCAAAATGAAACATTGTGAATTGTTTCACATACCAGGAGAAATGGCCCATTGTTTTAGACTGTGGCACAGATCATGATGAATGATAAAGATGTTCCAGTTCATTATTTCTGGATTATGTACTGCTGTTCAATACAATCATGATGATGAAGCAGATATCTCAAGCATTTATATTTATCTTCTGTAATGTTACATACATTACTGTTCAAAATATATATATATTTTTTTTCAAAGACCGTGATGCTTTTTTATTCAGCATGGACGAGTTAAAGGGTTAGTTCTCCCAAAAATGAAAATTTCTGTCATTTATTACTCACCCTCAAATCATTCCACACCCATAAGACCTTCGTTCATCTTCAGAACACAAATTAAGATAGTTTTGATGAAATCCGTTGGCTCAGTGAGGCCTCTATTAAGAGCAAGACAATTAACACTTTCAGATGCCCAGAAAGCTAAAAACATATTTAAAACAGTTCATGTGACTACAGTGGTTCAACCTTAATGTTATGAAGCAGCGAGAATACTTTTTGTGCGGCAAAAAAAAAATCAAAATAATGACTTTATTAAACAATATCTAGCACTCGTCACTGAATCTTTTGTTTCGAATCAGTGGTTCATTTCAAACTGCCAAAGTCACATGAACCATTGAAATTGCGAAACACTTTTGATGTAACGAAGCCTCGTTTACTGAAAATCACGTGACTTTGGCAGTTTGATACACGCTCCGAACCACTGATTCGAAACAAAAAATTCGTAAAGCTTCATGAAGCAGTGTTTAGTTAAGTGACGGGTGTTAGATATTGTTGAATAAAGTTATTTTGTTTTTTTTTGGCGCACAAAAATGTATTCCCGCCGCTTCATAACATTAAGGTTGAACCACTGTAGTCACATGAACTGTTTTAAATATGTCTTTAGTAGCTTTCTGTGCATTGAAAGTCTAAGTTAACTTGCTGTCAATGCAGGCCTCACTGAGCCATTGGATTTTATCAAAAATATCTTAATTTGTGTTCTGAAGATGAACGAAGGTGTGGAGCGATATGAGGGTGAGTAATTAATGACAGAATTTTCTTTTTTGGGTGAACTAACCCTTTAAATTGATCAAAAGTGAGAGTAAATACATTTATAATGTTACACAAGATCTCCTTTTCAAATAAATGCTGTTTTTTTTACTTTCTATTCATCAAAGAATCCTGAAAAATGTGTAACTGTTTCCACAAAAATATTAAGCAGCACAACTGTTTTCAACATTGATAATAATCAGAAATGTTTCTTGAGCATCAAATCATATTAGAATGATTTCTGAAGAATCATGTGACACTGAAGACGGGAGACATGATGTATCCTTCTGATTTCATTGGACTTGTAATATTATTGATATTATTTGCTACATCAGCAGAAGTCATTTCACAGAAGGTTATTACACTGTGTTCATTTTAAAAAATTGCTTAATGCAAGATAATGTTTTTTCCCCTTTTAATAATGTGCTTTCAATTGTGTGCAATAAGGCCAAAAGCACACATAATAACATGTAGGCCACGTTTATCATTTACTAATTCAGACCAGAAACGGTATGTTGTCTGATTAACTCGCATACAATTTTTGTAGCCAAATAGGTCAACAGGTTAATAGCAGAAGATTTACTGCCAGTGTGTTACATTGTGAGACTAATGCAATGGATTAACACATGAAAGATTTATTGTTTGAGTGTTGAGTCTAGTAATCCCGAGGATGTTGACTTATGTGAATTTGAAATATTGTTTAATGAGTGCTTATATCACCAGCCTGTAACATAAAAATTCTTTATTATTATTGTTGCGTGTGAAACAAGCGAATGGAATTTAACAACTGGAGGATTGTTAATACACCATTTTTACATAACACACATTATGTGGCCAAAACACTGGTTACACCTCATTATAATTAACAAACTAATACAGCTGCACCTATTACTATGTTAAAACTGGATACTCCCAAAAACATTTGCATTGCAGCCAGAGCACTTGTATGAGTATAGGTTGGTCATAGTTGCTGTGTATTTGTTTCCATTGTTTATGCTTATTGGCCAAACAATTTTTTTTTTTTGTCTTCCCGTTAGGACGTGACTGAAGTGGAGTTGGCTGAGGAGCAGGCCAAACAAGAAGACCAAGTCCTTAAGTAAGTCACTTGTCTGCTTTATGTAACAAACGAATGCAGTCAGCTTGAAAGATATCTGATGAAAGATTAAAGAGGCTAAATGTCATAACATTTTAGCAAGCTCATACACGGTTGCACATAATGCACACAACCTTTTTATAGCTTGCCAAAACTAATCCTGTTGTTGAAACAAAACATTGTTTCTTAAACACTTAATTCACTTTATATTTTTATCTGATCTGATCCATACTGGTTCATTCTTAATACATGACAGCTTAGACATACACATAAACATTATCACTGTTTGTATTCTATACTTGATATGAAGAGTTTGGTTCCAAAACGCAATAAATCCATTTTGATTAATTTGAGTAAAAATGTGTTTTCTTTACCAAGAAAACAGCAAGATGAAAAACACTATTTTCTGTTTCAAACTTTCACATAGCATCTTTTGGTTATAAAAACATAAAAAATTCCCCAAAATGCAATAAATCCATCAATATAAAAGTTATTTTTCATATTGAAAATACACAACAAAGTAAGCTGATTCACATATATGACAGCCTCTGAACTTTGTCAATACTAATCTTATATACAGGCATTTGATTAAAAATACATTCAGTCGTCGCTCTCAAAATGAATTCAACGAGTCATCTTGTTAATGTTATAAATGAATTATGTCTCCGTTTGTCATTACCGATTAAAGAGTATCTGGCACCACCGCACAGTTAAAATAAACACATTTACAGAGTACACTGGTAATAAAAACGGCTTTTAAAAACTGTCCATGATTCAGTTTTGGAGACCGTGACAGAAGTTTGATGCTGTCGTGGAAGAAGCAACAACCGCCATTTTTCCTCCTCCCGACTCGAGTGCCTCATCTTCTTAATCTCCTCACGTAAATTATTACATTTCGATGACTTGCGTTTCTTCCCCACCTCAGAAACCACCACAGGTTCATCAATGCCGTAAAAATTATTCATTTTTCTGTTTGTGTTGATCACAAAGTACAAAGCAGATAAGGAAAATTAGGATGCCGGGTGTATTCAGAGCGCCGCCATTACTGTTTACAGTGCGTGGAAAGGTGCGCTGTGATCGGTTGAGCGGATATATCGCATTCTGCAGAGAAGGGAGACTGGCGTTTGTCGCGTTTTGGAAAGAAAGGGAGAAAACATGACAGAATAACACAACGGATATTTTTGTGCATAATTAATAAATGACTTTTCAATACCGACCAGATACAATACTGATTTTGGCAGAAATTCAATTTTTTAAAAATGGCATTTATCGCGTTTTGGAACCAAACTTTTCATATGCTTTCATATGCTTATGTTAAAGGGTTAACCCTTTAATTAACCCTTTAATTATGAGTGGAGTTTTCTAACATGAAGTGATCCATCCAAAAATGAAAATTCTGTCATCATTTATTCATCTTCATGTCATTCCAAACCTGCATGATTTTCATTCATCTTCCAAACACAAATGGAAGATATTTTAATAATATTTTAAGTCCATTCCACCAAAACTCTATCTCAAAAAGACAATACAAGACTTCTGAAGAGACACAATTGCTTTGTATGATGATAAACAGATATAATTTAGGATTTTATTCACATAAACACTGATCCACAAACATACATAGAGTGCATCAAATATGGTCAGCGGAAGATCAAACTTGCTTTCTTGACATGAGAGCAAAATCTTAAGTGGATGAAAACACTTGATTCATTTTTATGACATTTTCAAAATTCACTAAAATATCTTTGTTTGAATGAATGAAAGTCTTACGGGTTTGGAACAACATGAGGGAGAGTATGAACTTTTTTTTTTTTGTGGAAAGTATTGCTGCTTATTATTGTTTGTCATTCCAAAACAAAATCTCCCTTTGAGTGCTTATACTAGATTTTGTGGCATCTTCACAGGCAGCAGGAACTGTCAAATTTACTTCATGAGAAGAAATACCTGAAGGCTTTGGGTATCGCTATCTCTCTGGATCAACCACACACTGCCTTACGAGTCATCAGAGGTACTTTTTCTTTTGTTTCTCTGCATTAATGAGTCAACCTGGCTGCTTTACTTTCCAAACGCATTTATTTTAAATGGCCACCCTGATTGTTAGGAATAAAATCTGGTAGAGCCACATTTTTTTTTATACTCCTTGATGTCTACTCAGCTGAAATCTGAGACACATCACCACTTTTATTTAAAACTTCATTGTCCTGTTTTTTACAGGATTTTTTTGTTTGTTTTGTTTTTGTAAAAGAGCTTTAGTTCCTGAATGTTGTAACTCAAACACTGGCTAATTTCCGTTGGTGGTGTATGATTGTGTAATATGATGTTTTAGTGTATTATTACTCAAAGCTCTTATTAAGAAAAATACAACAGGTGCATTCAACAACACTTCTTCAGGAATTCAGAGTTGCTCTTTGGCTGAACTTGTCAAACCTCAGAAATCAAAATTATGTCACTATTATATAAGATTTCTATTTCAAATAAATTAACTTTCTACTAAAAAATATATATATATATGTTTTCAACAAAATATTAAACAGCAAACAAAACAAAAAAAATCTTGCTGTTTGGATTTAAATGGGCAAATACTTAAGAGTTTATGACTGGATCATATTGCAGTGATTATTATGTTTCTATCATTTTATATGTTTGGCAACAGTTCTTCTAACCCTAAATGATGGAGTATGTAGCTTTTCATTTCTTAAAGGATTAGTTCACTTTCAAATTAAAATTAGCCCAAGCTTTACTCACCCTCAAGCTATCCTAGGTGTATATGACTTTCTTCTTTCTGATGAACACAATCTGAGGTTTATTGATAAATATCCTGACGCATCTGAGCTTTATAATGGCAGAGAGCGATACCAACGAGTATAAGCCATCATAAACATATTCCACGCGGCTCAGGGGGTTAAGAAAGGCCGTCTGAAGCGAAACGTCATGCGTCAATTAGCATATTCGTAACATCATCACGTCGTACTTGCATTCTGCCTGCCTAATGTTTTGTTTTCTCTCCTAATCTGTGCTCAGTATACTGGATTTTGATATAATAGTTATAATATAGCCGAATGTCCAATAAAACTGTTCTCATTTCCTATATATATATATATATATATATCGCTCATTCACGTCTGATGCCGTGCGGTCAATGGAATATGCTGCTGCTCCTCTCAGCCACTCAATGAACAGAGCAGCCGCAGAGAGAGGTGTGACTACAGCGGGAAAGCAAGACCTCGCGCTCGCACAGTACTGGCGCCTTTTGGCGACAGAGGTTTGTCCAAAAACTCGCTAGATTTGTCGCTAGTCGCTTTTTTGGAAGGAAAAAAAAAGTCGCTAAGGGCGTCTGAAAAGTCACTAAATCTAGCGACAAAATCGCTAAATTGGCAACACTGCGCAAAGGGCACTTTCACTTTCGCGATCAAAGGGGCAGGGGCTCAATCCAAGTGACAATGCAAGAGGTGAGCACTCTGTAAAGTCTCCTCCAGCACATCCCAAAGACTTTCAATGAATTTAAGGTCTGGACTCAGAGGTGTCAATTCATGTGTGAAAATGATTCTTCATGCTCCTCCCAACCATTCTTTCACAATTTGAGCCTGATGAATCGTTTTCCTGGAATATGGCCATGATGTGTCTTCCTCCATGGTTGTTTAAGAAATGAAAAGCTTCACACTCCATCAGTTAGGGTTAGAAGAACTGTTCCCAAGCATATAACATGTTAGAAACATAATAATCACTGCAATAATGATCCAGTCATAAACTCTTAAGCATTTGCTAGTTGCATGGACTAGTTGCTTATTAGCATGCATATTACTTGTATATTGGCTGTTAATTAGTACTTATAATGCACACATTAATGCCTAATTCACCCAATACCTAAACTGAACAGTTCCCTTACTAACTATTAATAAGCAGTAATTAGTAGTTTGAGGCAAAAGTTCTAGTTAATAGTTAGTTAATATTAAGAATTGGACCCTAAACTAAAGTGTGACCATAATTAATCATGATCTTTTTCTTTTCTTTAATCTTTAACAGAAATTCGGCAGCAGGAGCATGGGTTACAGGAGCTAGAAAAGACCCTGCTGAAACTCCGTCAGGATCAAAAAGGTACACGTCATGTGTTGTTGTAGTGCGCTAGTGCAGGTCATCAGGTTCGTTGTGGCTGCCTTACCTGATTGTGTGGCTGTGGTGTGTTGTTGTGTTCAGAGTCAGTGCTGCGCTACTGTGTGGTGTGGAACACTAACTCGCGCAGCTGTCTGGACGCTCAGGCCGTCCTGCAGGTGCTGCTCACTCACCTGAGCCCAGAGGAGATGCTGCAGTATCAGGGGGCTCGGACTCATCTGGAGGGCCTCATCCCGTATACAGGTGGGTTGTTATTTTTATCCAAACCAACTCACACTTGATGATATATTGTTTCTGTTGTAAAGTGATTTCTGGCATTTTCATTAAAATATGTATTAAATTGGAATCTTGTTTCCTGCAGAGAGACACATGCAGCGAATCGGCCGTCTCCTGCAGGCCTCAATGTTTCTGGATTACATGTGGCAGAAAATGCGTATTACAGGTGGTAAAGAGAGGTAAAAACAAACTTTCCTGGTTGTGTATTCATTAAACAGTCAGTGGTATTTGCTAAGGAAAGAATCATTATTTTTGCTCATACCTAGGGTTAAATGGTTCATGAATTGAGAAATCTAATTTCCCTTTGATCTTTTGACATACAGTTGAGCTCAAATGTTTACATACCCTTTGCAGAATCTGCAAAAATGTTAATCGTTTTAACAAAATAAGAAGGATCATAATTTTTTATATAATTAAATTTTTATGATCCTTCTTATTTTGTTAAAATGATACATTTTGAAACATTTGAGCTCAACTGTATAAGAGATCATTGTACTATAAAATTATCCTGTAAGTTTCAGAACTCAAAACTTCCTCATTAGTCCAAAAACTGCTTTTATTGAAGCCAAGCTCCAAAAACTCGTCTCATTTCGGATTTTGTCACATTATTACATCTGCAGAAGAAAATCAATGCCTTAGAAAATAGCTTATTACTATAAGGTTTTTTTTTTTTTTTTTATGTAAAATATGGATAACATTATAAGTGGACCTCACAGAACATTTAAAATTAGTTTTTAATGCAGTTCATGACCACTTTAACGGATTTGAGCTAACCCCTATATTAGTATTAAACTTCAGTGCAAAACTAGTCTTGTATGTTTGTGCCATGGGTATGAATTACCAAAATGATCAGTCTTGTTAAATAGAACTGTTCTATTACTTTTACTTTTCTAAGCAAACAGATTTGCTTTTTTTATTATTTAAAAAAAAAAATTATTCAGGTAGCAAGTTTTTTTTTTCAAAATAGACATGCAAAATAGGGGTGGGAGAAAAAAATCGATCCATCGATGCATCGTGATTCTCTTATTAGTTTAGTTTTTATTCAGATGCGCGATGACGCTGAGTGTGATTTAGAAACACGCGGATTCTGCTCGCTTCCAATTCCTTACACACATACACCATTCGAACCTTCTGTAAAATAATCTTTCATAAAGTTGAAACGAACTACAACGACATTCGCAGGCTTCTCTGCACAGGATGCACTGTGGGAGAATCGCGCTTTGTTTGATGTTGCTGTGCGCGTCTCGCCCGTTGCTATTTTCCTTACAAATGCTCTACGAAGGCATGTCGTTTGGAATGCAGTGGACACTACCAGTCAAAAGTTTGGACACGGTAAGATTTTTAATGTTTTTAAAAGAAGTTTCGTCTGCTCACCAAGGCTGCATTTATTTAATTAAAAATACAGTAAAAACAGTAATATTGTGAAATATTATTACAATTTAAAATAACTGTTTTCTGTTTGAATATATTTTATAAAGTAATTTATTCCTGTGATCAAAGCTGAATTTTCAGCATCATTACTCCAGTCTTCAGTGTCACATGATCCTTCAGAAATCATTCTAATATGATGATCTGCTGCTCAAGAAACATTTATGATTATTATCAATGTTGAAAACAGTTGTGTACATTCTTTTTCAGGATTCCTTGATGAATAAAAAGTTCAAAAGAACAGCATTTATCTGAAATACAAAGCTTTTGTAACATTATACACCGTTCAAAAGTTTGGGGTCAGTAAGGACTTTTATTTATTTAGTTTTTTGAAAAGAAATTAAAGAAATTATTTTATTCAGCAAGGATGCATTAAATCGATCAAAAGTGACAGTAAAGACATTTATAATGTTACAAAAGATTATATTTCAAATAAATGCTGTGAACTTTCTATTCATCAAGGAATCCTGAAAAAAAAAAAAAAAAGTTTTCAACATTGACAATAATCATAAATGTTTCTTGAGCAGCAGATCAGCATATTAGAATGATTTCTGAAGGATCATGTGACACTGAAGACTGGAGTAATGATGCTGAAAATTCAGCTTTGATCACAGGAATAAATTACTTTATAAAATATATTCAAACAGAAAACGGTAATAATTGTAATAATATTTCACAATATTACTGTTTTTACTGTATTTTTAATTAAATAAATGCAACCTTGGTGAGCAGACGAAACTTCTTTTAAAAACATTAAAAATCTTACAGTGTCCAAACTTTCGACTGGTAGTGTATATATAAAATATGAAACTCACTTACAGAAGGCTGCTTTCAAATTCAAATGCTGACACTTTGTTTGTGAAGAGTGCTCACATATGCGGCAGTGTGCGACTCTGTGTAAGTGGTTTTATACTAGTCTCAAAATGGTTTTATGACGCATAATTAATGTGTAAACAGACAGTTTTGTCTTAAGGGATTAAATGGACAGGACAAACCGCATTACTTATTATATTTCAAAAGAGATTCGTGCGTGAATGCAACTCATTAGATCTCCGCTGTCTGTGATGTAACAATCAAAGGACAGCAAACATGAGAAAGAAAACGTTCAGATAATCTTAAATACTGAAAGCACTCTTTGTTTATTGCTTGTAATATGTTTCGTTGCTCCTCTTTATTATTTGCTACTTGCTTGTATGTTTTGAAGTTATATTATTTTAAAGTTCTTAACATACAATTGTTTTAATTACTTTTTTCAATTTGTAATTATTTGAAAAAGTAGGCCTACTTATAATTGCTTATGTAAGGATGTGTAAATGTAAAGGATTTTAAGGTTTTTAAGTCGGTAAACTAATTAATTAATAATAATAAAAAAAAAGTAGATCAAGAATCATTTTGGAATCGGATCGTGACTCCCGGAATCGGAATCGTGAGGAGACTAAAAATTCCCACCCCTAATACAAAATAATGAAACGTTTGTTTCCTTGCTGATCCGACTACAGTTCTGTAGAATTGAGTGTCTGACATGAGTCACCGCTTGATTCTGATCTTCCAGGAAGTGGGTTTAAATCAACACCATTCTCGTATTCTTATTTTCAACAAATATTAAACATTCCTTTCACGCATTAAAAAGTCACTCATTAAACATCTTAATGTGTTCACTAGTCAAACATTTAACCAAATTTTTCCCTTGCTATTTCCATTGGATTTCTCACATGGAAGTATGTAAGGTAGTTTTTCTAAAGTTGTGTAAAGCTTCTTCAAAATAGTTTCTACAATTATAGACAGTTTTTCCTGTGAACATTTAGAAAATGAAGTTTCAATTTAACACACTTTAATTAACTACAGCTAGTCTAGTGACAATAAAAGCTTTTAAATTGTATTTGACATCTGAATGAAATATAGTAATTTGTAAACAATATGATTTCAGAGCAGAAACTTCTCCATAATCTGCATATTTTTGGTCGGTCAGGACAGGCTTCACTACCTGCACCTCACAGCGATCAGCTGTCACCTGCTGTCTTTTGAAAGATATTTGCATTTTATTCCTCTCAAAGCATTTTTTAACTTTGCTTTCTCTGATCTGCTGTCAATCCCACAATCCCCTGTGTGAGCATGTCGATCAACTGAAAACACCCACTTTCTATTCATCAGAGAATCCTGAAAAAGATTTATCACAGTTTTTAAAAAAAAAATTTTTAGTGATTCAACTGTTTTCAACATTGATAATAATCAGAAATGTTTCCTGATCATCAAATCATCATATTAGAATGATTTCTGAAGGATCATGTGACACTGAAGACTGGAGTAATGATGCTGGTGTGCTCAGCTGATCACAGGAATACATTTTATTTATTCATGTATATATATTTAGGGTTGGAATCTTTAGTCACCTCACGATCCGATCCGATTCCGGGAGTCACGATCTGATTCCAAAATGATTCTTGATCTACTTTTTTTTATTATTATTAATTAATTAGTTTACCGACTTAAAAACCTTAAAATCCTTTACATTTACACATCCTTACATAAGCAATTATAAGTAGGCCTACTTTTTAAAATAATTACAAATTGAAAAAAAGTAATTAAAACAATTGCTAAGAATTAAAAAAATAAAAAACATACAAGCAAATAATAAAGAGGAGCAACAAAATATACTACAAGCAATAAACAAAGAGTGCTTTCAGTATTTAAGATTATCTGAATGTTTTCTTTCTCATGTTTGCTGTCCTTTGATTGTTACATAAGACAGTGGGAGATCTAATGTTGCATTCACGCACAGATCTCTTTTGAAGTAATGCAGTTTTACCTGTCCATTTAATCCCTTAAGACAAAAATTTTGCGTCATAAAACCATTTTGAGACGCAAGTACATTAAACCACTTACACAGAGTCGCGCACTGCCGCATATGTGAGCACACTTCACAAACAAAGTGTCAGCATTTGAAATTGAAAGCAGCCTTCTGTAAGTGAGTTTCATATTTTACATATTTTGCCTTCGAAGAGCATTTGTAAGGAAAATAGCAACAGCAACATCAAACAAAGCGCGCGTCTCTCACAGTGCATCCTGTGCAGTGAAGCCTGCGAATGACGTTGTAGTTCATTTCAACCTTTCCCAACTTTATGAAAGATTATTTTACAGAAGGTTCGAGTCAGCGACGTGCACAGACATTTTGGGGGGCAGGGGCTCAAGTGGGGAAAAAAGGGCACTTCTCATAATTATTTATTTTTAAAAAAATAATAAAACGGTTATAATATTAACACAACTCTGACTTCCTTACCAATTTATTTTAATTCCCTCACACTCACGCAATTGTTTCATACTCCACAAAATAATCAGTTCACACAGAGACCATGGTCTTCTTTAGTATTCACTAGGTTTATCACAAGAACAGGTAACAGCAAAGGAATGTTTTCTACGCTGCTATTTTCAAATAGCTATATATTTAGAATAAATGACTGCACCAAGAAAAGGGACATAGTTTCACTAATAATCAGTTTATTTTGCACAAATCAATAAATCGTTTTAATTCTTTTGGTCTTATTGGAACACTTCTTTCATGTTGTGGACAATTTTAAGATTTTGGTCTATTTTTGCTTCCATGTCTTCTTTTAGGAAAGAAACTTCCAAAATACACATTCAGATTGTGTTTGTTTTAAGCCTCCTCCGTCTGTTTGCATCTGTAGATTTCTTCTAAATTAACCAAAATAAGCTAATCTGCATATTTAAACACATCAAGAGTCTATTCCCATGAAATGTTACAAGTAGGCCTGTAATATAGATATTATAACACAGAGGCCAAAAGCCTGGTGATTGTTGTTGTTACACAGCACGATAAAATCCTTGTTTTTGACCAACCAGCATAATTAATAATACAGTATTAGTAAAATAATACAGTAATAATAATATTCGGCCACTTCTTTATGATAGAAATGCTACAGCCACTGTAATGTCTTAAACAAGAATATGTGGACATCAAAACATGCACACTCGGAGCGAGGGTTAAACTTTTATTGATTTAATCTCCTGTGTAAGCGTAGATTTAAGAATGATAGCGTTATGCAATGCTGTATTATGATTTTTAAATGGTTTTAGTAAATCGTGCATCCTTGCATCCGTGCAACTGTCTAATAATGCGGTTCATGGATCCGCGTCCGTGGAATGCTCTACTTCTGGTATTGACAGCCCTACAGATATCTTTACCATGGTTCAAAACGCAATGCATAGCACAATAAAATAATTGAAATTATAATATGACGCCTATCAAATCAGGCAGATGCGTTGCTGGTGGTCAAATTGTTAACGCGGCGTTAAACGTATAAATAATCTCACCCTTAAAGGGATAGTTCACCCTAAAATGAAAATTCTGTCATCATTTACTCACCCTCAAGTTGTTCCAAACATGTATAAATTTTTGTTCTGTTGAACACAAAGGAAGATATTTTGAAGAATGTGGGAAACTGAGCAGTTCTGGGGCACCATTGACTTCCATAGTATTTTTTTTTTTTTTTTTTTTTTTTACTACTATGGAAGTCAATGGTGCCCCAAAGCAGCCTGGTTACAAACTTCAACAGAACAAAGACATTTATACAGATTTGGAACAACTTGAGGGTGAGTAAATGATGGCAGAATTTTCATTTTTGGGTGAACTATCCCTTTAATTAGGCAAACATTTCACATGTTTGTGAACATGCATAGGCTACCTGAAAGATATGCACGGGATTCATCTAGGGCTTTTTTCTTTTTTGCTTCTCATCGCCAGACAGCTGTTGTCTTTTCCTGGACATAATTGTCAAAAGTTGTCAGCCAACAGCAAA
Source organism: Hypophthalmichthys molitrix (assembly GCA_037950675.1). Lineage (NCBI taxonomy): Eukaryota > Metazoa > Chordata > Actinopteri > Cypriniformes > Xenocyprididae > Hypophthalmichthys > Hypophthalmichthys molitrix. Next base: position 39,161,168 of record CM075494.1, read on the forward strand.
CACGTAGTGGGGCGGGGCGCGTGTGCGTGCGTGCGTGCGGGAATGAATGGCGTGTCGCAGAGGGAGGGCATCTGAACTCGACAAAGCCGACCTGATATACAGTATTTTTTTTTATTTAGTAAATATATTTGTTTGACAGGGAAGCTGTGTGCAAACAGGAATATATATTCATTCATAAAAAAAAAAAAAAAAAGCACCCCAGAAAAAAGGGCACTTTCTCTCAAGGAAGAAAAAGGGCAGGGGCTCAAGCCCCCTTTTATGTGCACGTGCCTGGTTTGAATGGTGTATGTGTGTGAGGAATTGGAAGCAAGCAGAATCCACGTGTTTCTAAAGCACACTCAGCGCCATCGCGCATCTGCATAAAAACTAAGCTCAGAATCGATTCTGATTTTCTCAGAATCTATCCAGAATCGTTGGAGAGAAAAAAAAAATATATATATATAGAAAACAGTTATTTTAAATTGCAATATTTCTGGTTTTACTGTATTTTTGTTTAATATATCAAGTTTTATAGTTGGTCTGCTGTTTTTTTTTTTTTCTTTCTAGTGTGAACTTGGACGATGATGAGATGGACACCAGTCCTCAGTCCATCTTCATCATAGACAAGCAACCAGTGGAGATGACTAACACTCAAGCATCTCAGCAGCAACAGGAAGATGAAGAGGAAGATTTGGAGGAGTCAGAAAACAGAGTGCAGCGTTCTGATGAAGATGAAAGTGTCAGCACATCAAAAAGTGCACATATGAATGGCAAGAAACACAACGGGGTGAATCGGGTCGCAGATGAAGGTCATGTGTCCAGTGAGGAGAGTGAAGATGAGGTTGAAGTCATGGAAATTTCCACCAAGTCTCTTCCCACCAAATCTACAGGTTCTGCCCTCTGTGAAACAGCAACTATTAGGTGATTGGCTGCTGTAGCTGTCAATCATGAGTCTTTTTATTCAGTATTGTATAGTGAATTGATGGACCACTTCTGATCTTTCTGAATTTTTTCCAATTCATCCATACATTGTTGCTGATAAACAGGGGTTTCCTGTTTGTATTACCACAATTTTCTTAGTTTTTTTTAAATGTAGTTGTTTGTCATCCTTCAAATAAATATTGTTCATATCGCTTGGATAAAAAGAATAAATTTTATTACCCTCTATGTGTTGGAAATTGTGTTTTGGCTTAGAGGAATATTCCTGGTTAAATAAGTTGAGCTCTGTCACCTGCTGTCAGTTACTACAATCGACTAAAAGCCCTTATTTTGAAAAAGCAAGGAAGTTAATGTGCAACATTTAAGAATAGGAATAAATGTTAAAATTAAGACCCCTAAAAGGATGATTTGGCAAATTTTACATATAAAATACAAAATATTTTACCAAAAAGTAATTTTGAACCAAAATATGAGTATTTTACTTTTTTGGAAACCCATTGAAACTTCTAATTGTATTTTATTTTATCTTTGTTAAAAGTATTTTCTGTGGTAATGGACAATGTCACAGTCCACAGAGCTTGTATTTATCACAGAACATTCCTTTAATATCTCTCTGAAGTTACAGCACTGTTCAAACAACCATTTCAAAAAACCATCTTGTATTTTGTGTATGGAGTCCTTTAATGATACCATGGCTTCGTTTTTCCTGATACCATGGCTTCCGTTCAGTATCTTATGCAAGCAGTGAGTCATGTGTGCACTGCTAAAAACAGCACTGAATGTTGGGCATCCCAGATTGCTCAAGTTGATCTTGGTCTTTGCATTCTTCATGATATTGTGTCGAAACCCCAACCGTGCGAGTTTACAGAGACAATTAATTCGTCTGTCCACTCTGAGGGAACTCCCCATTATGACATTTCATTGTAAAACAAGGCTAAAAAAATGTTAGAAATCAAGAAACAAAATCTTTCACTTGTTGCAGTCACACCTTGTTACGCAAAAACACCCAGATTTAACTTTCATTTGTCACTTTTTCACACTGTGCAACACTGTGTAGAGTTTTCGACTGACTGACTGGCATTTAATCAGATTTAGATTTCATATATATATATATATATATATATATATATATATATATATATATATATATATATATATTACTTTTTTTTTTTTTTTTTTAATATAAATATGTTTAAAGGTCTTTGTTATTCAAATGTTTATGGAAAAAATTAAAGCCAGCTACTTAGTTGAAAGTCCCAAATGAAACAGAATATTGAATGGGGCGAGGTTTTATTTTAGCTCTCCTCCTCTCCATCTCTTTAAATGACAACGATGAAATAAAAAAAACATACAGATGACAACCTTGTCAAAATGATCCCTGTTCACATAGATCCGCAAAACGACTAAAAATGCTGTATTATTCATGCTAGGCCAGTAGTTGGCGATGTCACTTTGTAAAGAAACACTACGTGCTTATTGATTGAACATGTAATACGCATGACCTTGCCATCTTCACAAATTTGCTTTTTTGTAGTTTACACCGAGAAGATAACTATCATTTTCAAAAACCTGCAATTTAAAACACGTTTTTAAAAGTTTCTGTTTCAGTATTGTCACCCTCCAGGAGAAGGACTAGACACTCTTGGATTAAATAAACCATATAATCAGTGTTGGGGAAAGTTACATTTAAAAGTAATGCATTACAATACTGCGATGCACCCTACAAAAGTAACTAATTATGTTACTAACCGTGCATTCACACCGCCGCCGGCGAGAGCGTCAAAGTGACAGGAAGTCATTCATTTTCAATGTGAGCCGGTGGCGAGGCCCGGCGAGAGTGGCTCGGCGCGTCTTGGATAGTGAGAGCGTCGAGGAGAGTTGAAGTCAGGTCAACTTTATGGTAATGAGTTATGACGTGGTTCAGCGGCAACCAATCAGAATGTAGAGGTCCTCGCTTGAGAGGATTCCGATTGGTTGCCACAAGTTGTCATTTACTTTCACCCTCCCGCCGGCGGCGGTTTGAATGCACAGTACTGCGTTGTTGGCAGGGCAGCCAAGGCGAATTTTGACGCTCTCGCCGGCGGCGGTGTGAACCCACGGTTAGCACTACTTTCTATAAAAAGTAGCTATCAGAATGAACTTGTTAACACATGCGATTATTTTTTTTTTTTTTCAGTTTAACGCGTTAAAAATATTGAATGCAATTAACTTAGCATCCGTTTAACATTAAATGATCACGCTCTTGTTCATATTAATGCTTTTAGACCATTCAAGTGCCACAAGATGAACGAGAACTGGGAATGTCGTGTCTGTGTGACGCAGAAAAACAAGCACCAGTATCGAGTTTTCTTTCGCCCAAACAAACAACACAGAATTATGCCAAAATGCCCGTTTTGTCAAGTATCCTCATACGAGCAGTCTTAAATGAGTTAAATAACATGAACAAAACTTAAAGAGTTGTGAGCAAATTAGATGTGTGTCAGATCCGAGTCATGTTCGGCAGCAACAGGTCTAAGTCAAATCAGCCTTATAAACCAGTTGCTGTGATGTCCAAAGGTAACAGAGAAAATTGTAGCTTTAATAAGGATTAATCTATATTTAATTTATAATTCATGTAGTCAAGACTATGAAGTATTTGATAAAGTGTTTGATTCAATTTCTGTATTTCCTACCTGTCAAGGGAAGCTTCAATAAATATGACATTTATTATAATGGGTTTATGTGAAGATTGTTTTATGTTCACTTAAGTTATTTTTTTAAAGTCTGATAATAGCTTTCAGTTATACTGTAATGTTGAATGTCTATAATTAATGTTTTTAAAAAATCTATTTCATAGAGACATCAGTACCAGTATTAAGTCAAGTCACATTTATTTATATAGTGCTTTTTACAATGCAGATTGTCAAAGCAGCTTTACAGTGATAGAGGGAACATAATTTTGGCTGCACAGCAGCTCTAGAAGAAAATGGTGTCATTGTCAACCTTAAGTAAATTCAGTATTGATTCATTCCGTTGTAAAAGTCATTATTAATTTAGTTCATTTATCTATACAGTAGCTCTGGAGAAAACAGTGATGTCATCGTCCAGCTCAGTTCAGTTCGCATACAATGGTGTCAATACAGGCAAATCAGTAATATTGTTGAATATTAAGTGTTCCCAACTAAGCAAGCCAGAAACGACAGTGGCAAGGAACCCAAACTCCATCAGGTGACAAAAATGGAGAAAAAAACCTTGGGAGAAACCAGGCTCAGTCGGGAGGCCAGTTCTCCTCTGGCCAACAAACAAACAGTGCGCATAATTATGATTCAAGCAGCATTACAGGTGAGAAGTCAGATTGTGATCAGAGGATTCAAAATATTTAATCCAGTTCCATCTGGTTGAAGATCGGATTCATCACGCCAGTATGGAGACGGGTTTGTTGAGAATCTGTGCCACTGGCTGTAGTTTCGGTAAGGCTGGTCTAGTTGATACAATCTAGCTGACATTTCAGGGATGTGTTGTGCTTGTGTTTAGTTGCAGGTCCGCCTTCTGATCTGGATGTGGCCCGGATCCAGCTGACTACGGTAAACCTCTGGATAAGCAGAGAGGCGAATATTAGCTTAGATGCCATTCTTCTTATAATATAACAAGTACGTCGGGTGTTATAGGAAGTGTTCCCAGTTCCGGCTGACCTAATTTATGCAGCCTGACAATCCTTTAATGGATGTGAAAATATAAATTGATGTGTTATGTGTATGCCAGGTTAAAGAGATGAGTTTTTAGTCTAGATTTAAACTGACAGAGCGTGTCTGCTTCCCGAACAATGCTAGGAAGACTGTTCCAAAGTTTAGGTGCTAAACAGGAAAATGATCTACCACCTGCGGTTGATTTTGATATTCTAGGTATTATCAACTGGCCAGAATTCTAAGATCACAATAGACATGAAGGATTACAATGCTTTAAGAGCTCGCTCAGGTACTGGGGAGCTAAACCATTTAGTGCTTTTTAAGTAATTAGCAAGATTTTAAAATCTAATTTATGCTTAATAGGGAGCCAATGCAGTGTTGACAGAGCCGGGCTAATATGGTCATACTTCCTGGTTCTAGTAAGAACTCTAGCTGCTGCATTTTGGACCAGCTGGAGTTTGTTTATTAAGCATGCAGGGCAACCACCCAGTAGAACCTTACAATAATCTAGCCTTGAGGTCATGAACGCATGAACTAACTGTTCTGCATTTGTCAATGAGAGCATATGTCGTAGTTTAGATATATTTTTAAGATGGAAGAATGTGGTTTTACAGATGCTAGAAATGTGGCTTTCAAATGAAAGATTGGTATCCAAGAGCACACCCAGGTTCCTAACTGATGATGAAGACTTAACAGAGCAGTCATCAAGTGTTAGACAGTATTCTAGGTTATTACGTGCAGAGGTTTTTGGTCCAATAATTAGAATCTCTGTTTTTTTCTGAATTTAGTAGTTGGAAATTACTAGTCATCCAATTTTTTTATATCAACTATGCATTCTGTTAATTTTGTAAATTGTTAAGTTTAATTTGCGCAAAGAAATATAGAGCTGAGTATCATCAGCATAACAGTAAAAACTAATGCCATGCTTCCTTATAATATCTCCCAAGGGTAGCATGTACAGAGTGAAAAACAACAGGCCTAGTACTGAGCCTTGCGGTACTCCACACTGAACTTGTGATTGGTACAATATCTCGTTTACTGCTACAAAGTGATAATGGTCAGATAAGTATGATTTGAACCACGCTAATGCAATTCCACTAATGCCAGCATAATTTTCGAGTATATTCAAAAGAATCTTGTGATCAATAGTGTCAAATGCAGCACTAAGATCCAGTAACACTAATAGAAAGATACAACCATGATCTGATGGTAAGAGCAAATCATTAGTAACTCTAATGAGAGCCGTCTCAGTAATATGGTATGGTCTAAATCCTGACTGAAAATCATTGCAGATAGAGTACATGGGATATTAAAATCACCAACAATTAGGACTGTATCCACAGCCAGTAATAACTCCAATAGAAAATCAGCAAATTATTTGATAAAGTTTGTATGGTGCCCTGGTTGCCTGTATACAGTAGCCAGCACAACAGGATTTATCACTTACACTACATAACATAACATAACATAAAGCACCATTGAAGGAGTTATATTTGAAACTAGACTTCTGAGTAATACTGAAGATGTTACTATAAATTACAGCAACACCTCCCCCTTTGCCTTTCAGACGAGGCTCATGTTTATAACAGTAATCTTGGGGGGTGGACTCATTTAAATTTTATTAATTGTCTGGTTTTAGCCAGGTTTCTCTCAAACACAGCACATCTAGTTTATAATCTGTGACCATATCTTTGATCATAAATGTGATCATAAATGTGCAATTAGTTATTTAGCTATTATTGACAGCACTATTAGAAAGTAATGTTATTTTTGCTACATTTTTGTTAATGCTTAGATTACTTTTTCTCACCTGGGCTGGGCTTGCTTTGTTTTTTAATAACAACAACAACAAAAAAAGTTATATTTTTGGCAAATGTAAAGGCCTTTTCACACCAAAAGTGAAACAAATAAGCCTCAGGCTGAAGGAAACACAAATTCAGTCAATAAATAGGAAAACAAAGTAATTTGCGCTACGAAAAAGTAACCATGTTGTCATAAATTTAAAAGTAATGCACCACTTTACTAATTACTTGAAAATAAGTAATCTGATTATGTAACTCACGTTAATTGTAATGCATTACCCCCAACACTGGTAATAATATACTTGCAATTATTAAAAGTAACTTAAAACAGTTCAACGCTACTCCGACACACATTCCTGTTATGTTCAAGTAATCCTGAACACCTTAGTTGACCGGTTCAGGTGTATTTAATCAGGATTTAAGTTAAACTATGCAGGAAAATTGTCCTCCAAGAGCAGGATTGGACACCCCTGCAAAAAAATAAAACTCCAAAAATTCAGTCTTTAGTACAACTATTTTATTTTACATTTACAGGCAATCAACATGGGGGAAATATGCAAGAAGATCAATTCTCTGAAGAGTGTACAGTATTCAAGTATAATCTATGTCAAGATATGCAATGCATATAAGGTACAAGTTATATTTTCCACTATGGAAAAGATTTTACTTCAAAAAAGAAAAACTAGGAAAGACCTAAATCTTGGGACCTAAATATCCTAAATATTCTGTAGAAGATTGTAATACATTTTATAGACTGTGTCTGATCCAAAGAGCAGTGTCTTTAGTAGATTATCATTTGTAACATACTTAATATTCTGTTCCAAGAATAAGAACTAAATTTAGTTCTAAATAGAATAAGGTGTAACGTATTTGTGTGCACAAGAATCTCTCCAGAAGCTCCATAATTTGTCCATCAAATAATCACATTAGCGTGCTGGTGATAAACAGTAGCTCTTGTCTGGACCTGTTCTTCTCAAACAAGTACAGTGCTGGACATCGCACTGAGGTGACCTAACTGGTTCTTTGCAGGTTATTGCGTGTTACGGTGGTGCAGCGTTTGAGTATCTCCTGAGCTTGTGGTCTGGGTGGCACCTTGGGGGTGGAGGGCATCTTGCTGAGATTGGGGTCTGATTGGCTGCTGATCATCTTGCCTTCTGTGGGACTTTCAGGTCTCAGACTGCCAGAAGAGTCAAGTGTAGGGGTGCGACTCCGGCGGCATCGCTGTTCTGCGTCTGAACGATTTAGTGAATCACTGCCAGAGAAGCTGCTTTCCTCGCTGAACTCTTCGCTGTCCTCACTCAGACTGCTTTGCTGACTGTTCTCGGCAAATTGCACTCGGATTGATGGTGGAGTCAGCTGTGTCGAACGAGCATCCGGCAGTCTACCCGTTGAACGCGACATCTGCTTATCTCTAGGATCCAAGGTGCTTCCTGGAGGTAGACACAGGTTACCCTGGGATCTGCTGAGCTCACGGCCAGAAGTCTGCAGGAAATTGTCTCCAGGATGTTGAAGCTGCGCCAAGTCAAGTGTGGAGCTGGTCATCTCCCTCTGAGCGGGCATCATGCGCATCCGTGGGTTATTGTGCGGTTGCAGGTACATAGATGGTACAAAGCCTGCTTTTTGATTGTACCTGAGGGAGAGAGAAAAAACAGCGTCAAACATTGAGGAATGGGTATTGGGTAATTCAATTTCATTCTTTGGAAATAAACGAGGAAGAAGCATAGTCTGCACAAACTGCCAAAACCAGTCCGCAAAAATGAGGATGTAAAGCAAGTGCAAAGTTTCAACAAGCTTCTTCTACACGACAACCGAGCTGGTAAAACGTTCCTGCCTCTTAGAAAACTGGTGTTTATTTAAGCTGGTTACATCTGCTCATTTTCAGGAGTAAACAATAAGGAGATTTACCTTATTATCCACCAGCCATTGTCAGACTTCTGTAACACCTCCACCACAGACCCAATCTCAACAGATATTTCATCACTGTTCATGGCTTTGTAACTTTTGGCAGCAACATAAAAAATACCTGAAGAGGGGAAAAACAATAAGATTAGTTTAAGAACAACCTGGTCAACAAATGAATCCATTCTTAATACACAACGGCATGGGTTTCCAGTCCTGCTCCTGGTGGGCCACTATCCTGCAGAGTTTACCCAAAGCCACTTAAAGGCAAGCCTGCAACCGAAAAAAAGAATAATGCTGCGGTATGCAGAGAAGGAGACCAGAGCCCATTTTTTAAATGGATGTCAATGGAGGACACGCTTCATTACACTGAATAAACTGCTTTTGTGAGAATGAATGGACAGCCCATCAGCTAATCTCCAACATGTTTGCTCTTAAACATTCATTTTGGATTTAAGTATTTTTAGTCACAGACAACTGATTCAGTTTATGGCTCTTTTTATTAATTTCTATGGTATCCACAAACAGTGATTGACTGTTTGCACAACTCTGAACGAAATTCAGTGACGTCAAGGCTGTAATGTGATTAGTTATCAAGGTACACACAATTCAAGTTAGCAGTTACACTTTCTCCAATGGTAGAGCCACAGATCCTTGCATCTCCCAACAATAAGACCATTTCTAGTTTAGGTCCAATCCTAATCAAACACACCTGAACAAGCTAATTAAGGTTTTCAGAAGCACTAGAAACTTTCAGGCAAGTGTTTTGAAGGTCTGCAAGATGTTGGCTTTCAGGAGCAGGATTGGATACCCTTATACAAGGGTAATTATTTTAGTTTTGATTTAAAGTTGCATTTTTTTAAATTTAGGTTATATAAACTGTGGTTTCCAAAGCAAGGTTGATTCAGAGCTAAGAGAAGAATTTGAAACATTCACAGTGCGGCCAAACCAGTTTTATTTCCAGACTAATGTAGCCAGAATACAATAGAAAACACTAAACCGGTCCTTACTTCCAACCTCCATCACTTCGGGACCATCATCACTCATCTCAGCTCTCTGTAGATACGGAGCAGGAAACCAGGCGAGACGTTTGGCTTCATTCTCCACCAGCCACCATCCTGACAAGACAAAGTCAAAAAACAACAAGGTCAGCAAACAACAAAGAGCGTTTATAGAGGCTTCATGCTTCTAAATGAGTTCTCACCTTTTTGGTCTTTAATGAGCACATCCACTGTCTCATCCACTTCAACCTTGAAGGGACGATTCTTGGTGTCCTTGGTCTCATAAGTAGCTATGCAGCGGTATGTTTCAGTAACAAAGGGCTGAGTAACATCGTTGTTCGTTAAAACTTTACTACTGTCCAGAGAAGTCTCTGATGGCATGATCACGATACTGCAGAACAAAACAGAATCTTTAAATATCTACATCAAAATTCTAATATGTATTTCTTTTCTGCTTTGCTTGTTTTTACAGTATTAGCTTACCTGTTTTTTGCAAAGTCAGAATTGAGGTCCTGGGGTTTGGGAAGCAGGAACTGGATGAAATCCGAGCTCTGGCAGATACGGGGATCGCTCTTCAGCAGTTCACTGCAATATTCTTCCAGAGCCTTCAGTCTGAGCACCGTCTTACTGGGGCTCCACTTCTGCATGTTTTTCTGCACTCTTGCAGCTGCAAATGCATTTTTAAAATTAAAATTGTGCTTAAATTTGCATTGTTCTAAGCAGCAACTGGTAGAGTATTTACCTTTAAATTTGGGAACAATCCTTCCTGACCTTTTAAAGGAGTTTGAAGAAGGGAATTTCTTCTTGAGTTGTCTCTACAGAAATAAGCAGGCAGATGTTATTCTTCTCAACCGACGTAAACATATATGCAGCATTAAAAAAACAGACTGCATAAATTGTTTTTAAATTAAATGAAGAAGGAGACTCACATGCAGTGTCTTGAAGTCTTCAAGCGATCTGTACACGGTGATCTCATTTTGATCTGACCAGAGAACAGTGGTCATGTACAACTGGGAAGAACAGGAAGAATATTATTAGACACATTTCAATGCTTCTTTTAAATTACATCAAAGCTCTCACTATACATTACAATCTTCATGTTATTGTGTATTTACGATAGTTAGGGTAAGTACTGAATGATGTTAATTGCCTACCACACATAAGATAGTCTATCCCTGTTTCTATCTGATGTGACTCTTAAAAATGACACATTCTAGTTTTAATAAATCATGTTATATATGTTTTATTATTTGAAGAATAAAGTTAACTACCACACGAAGCACATATTTAGGTTAACCATGACCAAAAAAATGTTTTATAGTGTGAACTACTTTTAAATGTCTCATGGAGCTGTTTGTAATTCCACATTACTGTTGTTATTATTATAGTATTTATTTATATTATTAAATTAATTAATTATACTGATCAATTTGAATAATATGCAATGTTTACAATTGTAATATATTGTAACATTCTCAAAAATCATCAAGAATTTCATTAAAAACAACAGTAATGTATCTATTTAATAACGCATGCAAAATGTAAAAATTAACACGTCTCTTACTTTCGCTGCTTCTTTTTGCATTACTCCAACAAGCTGGATATTGATGGGATGTCTTTGCTCCTCCATACTGATCAGGTTATAGGCTACTGTAGTAGATGTGTTGCCTGCAGCTCCTGCTCTGATGGTTGACTAACTGCTGCTCTCTTTCTATTTATTATTGTTCCAGTCAGAGGCGGGACGATATGCTGCGCGCCCACGTGCCGCATCAACCACGCTCCAGCTGCAATTTCACAAACAGGAGAGTCCGTTATTACGTCACCAATAATCCTTGGAAAGAGCCAGGAATAGCCAACCATGTAAGTGCCATGGCTGCTTTCTTTCTTTCTATATCTGTCTGTTTAAAATACATATTGTGGCCTGATCTATGCACTAATAGACAGTGTGAAGAAAAAAAATGGTCATTGATACAGTGTAAAATATTTTGTCAGGTAGGCCTAAGTGTGCTTCATGAAAATATTTGGACTTATGAAATCACTTTTTAAAGTGGCCCTTCTCCACATCAAAGCAGTATCATCACTGTAGAACAATGTCCATAAATTCCTGGATGATGTGCTGATGTGCACGTACAACGACAGACTAGACATTCCAGGAAATAGAAGATAAAAAAAGAAAGCATTTATGTATAAGAAGCTTTAAGGAAATAGACGTAAGGCAGGGTTTCCTCTCTGATATGTGCCCAACCTACACCTTTGCTTACCTTAACATTTTTTGACTCTTTAACCCTGCTGATTGTCTTAACAGCATTGACTGACTCACTGAAAAACCCATCAATGAAATATCAGATTTTATTTTATTTTATTTATTTTCTGTGCTAATGTTGTTAATTGTTAATCTCTGTTAATCTGTTAATTAATCTTGGTATTTGCTAAAGTCCTTATTATTATTGCTCATTTAGGGATATTTGAGAAAAAAAAAAAAAAAAAAACATAATCCTGCACTGTTTGTACTCATTTATACCTTAATTCTTGTGGCTTATTGAAAAAATATGTGTTATTACTTATGATCAGATTGGCAATTTTTGCATAACTGTGATTTTTTTGTTTGCAGTGTTTTTCTTCAGTTTTTTTTTTTTTTCTCTGCCTATTTTTTTTTTTTTCTACACCCAAGTATGTGGATCCGCTTCAGTGCTTCAGGCCACCAGCTCCGCCTAAACCAGAGGATCCCCTGGCTCCGCCTCCAGCCTCTGAACCCAACACTCCACCGCAGCCTGACGACGCATCGTCTACGCCTTGGCTCCTCCGGAAACCTTCAGCCTTATGACTCCACCGGGCTCCCTCGTCCCACAGGCTCCGCCTTGGTCAGACGTCATCCTACCTGCACCTTTGGTTCCGCCGCCTTTTGTTTATTAAATTCTATTTCTTGGACTATTCCTGTCGTGCGCTTCATTCTACACACGAGTTCCGTTCCGTTACCTGGTTGCCTTAAAATTTTTAAGTTCATTGAAATTAAAAATTTGAGTTAATACAATGAAGGCGATTGGTTTAATCAACAGAAACTCAAAATATTATGTTATCTGAACCACATTAATTATTGAAGTTGATTTGACAAAAGAAATAGGTATTATAAACTCAAAAACCATAAAGAACAGAAAAAAAGAGGAACAACAATTGATCCGATAAGTAATAAAACTGACCATGCACAGAAAATATTGGCAACAAATAAAAAAATCATGGCAACAAATTCAAGTTTCAGTAATAAAATTAGATTCAGTATTTTTAGCAGATAAACACACTAAATGCAAATAAAGAGCCTTTATTTTTATTATCTCCCTGCCATGTTTTATTTACCATCCTCTGCCAACTTTATTTCTCAACTTCCAAGCAATCTCTTGGCAACCACCCAGAACACCCTAGTGACGTTTAGGCAAGCATTGCTGACACTGCGAATGAAAATGCTAGTTTACTCCACATTTTACTTGTATCTCTGACTTTGAAAGGGGTTGCCAAACCAATGACAGAGATGATCTTTTGCGTCCCGTAACAAATCTTTTAGGTTTATGCTGTGATTTGAAAGTTTCAAGCCTTTCCTCTGATATTGCATATCAAATGTAAACTCCATATAGGCTGAGTGAAGCAGGTAAATGTGGTTAGCTAAACTAACACCGCTGGTCAGCGATAAGACTTTCCCAGAGATATGGATATCAAACAGAGCGGGATCATACCAGTTGCATATTTGTGATGCTCTTAACAAAGTCTGTGAATTTTTACCCCAAGCTTTATCTTTTCTCCTATTTGAGGTGAGAAGCTTTTGAAAGCGAGGCCTCTGTAAAATGTTGCAATCAAACATCGCTTTCCCTCTTTGGACGTAATGGGTGGAGCTTGACGTCACGCTTTCCATTTCTGGACGTAATGGGTGGAGCTTGACGTCACGCTTTCCATCTCTGGACGTAATGGGTGGAGCTTGACGTCACGCTTTCCATCTCTGGACGTAATGGGTGGAGCTTGACATCACGCTCTGCGTCTCTGGACATGATGGGTGGAGCTTGATGACACGCTTTCCATCTTTGGACGTAATGGGTGGAGCTTGATGTCACGCTCCGCATCTCTGGACGTAATGGGTGGAGCTTGATGACACGCTCTCTCTCTTTGGATGTAATGGGTGGATCTTGATGTCACTCTCTGCATCTCTGGACATAATGGGTGGAGCTTGACGTCATGCTCTCTCTCTCTTTGGACATAATGGGTGGATCTTGATCTCACGCTCTGCATCTCTGGATGTAATGGGTGGAGCTTGTTTTTATTACATTGACATCACATCAATCATCTATCATTATTATGTAACCTGATGTAACTTGATTTCTTCCTTTAAGACTCTCATTGTGAAAGGAAGATAATAGTAGATGGCCTCTTCCCAAAGATCATTTCCTGTTGTGTCACTCTTGTCTTCACAGAATAATAAAGGGAATTGGGTGTTATTGGCTTTTTGACGTTAAGTACGTTGTGAATCATGCAACGTGCTGGGAAATATTTTGTTGCCATGTTAATGTAGAATTGCCGTTAGTCACATGACGTAATTCAGTGATAAAAGTGAAATGCTAGTGTAAGGTATAGATAATAAGGAGGAAATGGTTGAACCATTAATGAAACAAAGGGGGGTATCAACCTCAGTATCAATTTCTCTTTCTTGAATTACATATATGTCTCTTTCTCACACACACAAATATACACAAAATGTATTCTGTCATAACCAGGCACCTTATGTTAAAATAAACTAAGCATAATGAGGTTGCCTAATAAAGTGGTGAACTACTGTTTAAAAATGTGCAGTTGGCATTCAGAATATATAGCGCAGTATAGAACACAGCCCGTGTACTGAAGAGATGATACTACGCCATCCAGTGGTTGAAAGAGCTGCTTACATTTCCTAAATGTAGCCTACATCTATATGTATTACATTGTAACACAAAATCATTCTTTCATTTCATGTTCTGTCTGCAGTTTGCCTTAAGAATTTCTATCCATACACTCTTTAAAAAAATAAAGGTTCTTTATTGACATTGATGGTTCTATGAGGAACCTTTAACATCCATGGAACCACTAAAAGTTCTTTATAGTGGAAAAATGTTCTTCATTCTAAGGGGCCATTCACACAACACTGTTTTTAACAAAAAACTGAAAACTTTTTATGCTGTTCATTTACACGACAATGATGTTTTGGAGTCCTGAAAATGCATAATTTTGAAAATGGGTTTCAAAGTGCAGGTTTTTGAAAACGATACCATTATCATCTCTGTGTAAACTACAAAAAAGTAAATTTGTGAAAACGGTGACACTCATATGAGCATTACTGTACGTGTTAAGTCTATAGGCGCGTAGTGTTTCTTTACACTGAAGAGACAGAAAAAAACACTTTTGGGACCTTTATTTTGATTTTTGTGTACAGTACTCCCCAAAAGACCAACTCAAATCGGTGTTCAATAGTCTTTATTTTCTTATCCTTTTGTGCCAATAAAAAGATCACTCATTACTGTAGAGAATTAAATCATTTGTGTACACCACAAACAGCCCTATTATGTACATTTGTACTGTAACAGCATGTGCAGTGGCCTTTCATTTTCTTAGCTTTTATTTAAATAAATCTTGACCTTCAGGCAGCAGATTATTAGGTGCAACAAACAAAACATCCCACATATTCATAAACATCTTTCTGAAACCACGTTTCTGCTTTTGTTAAGGACAACAAAATAAATAAAACAGGGAAAAATGTCAAATTTACACATCTGCAAGAAATGCCAATTATTGGGTGTTTTAGTTATTTTGCATGGGAAATAATGTGATTTGGGCATGTGATGAGCCTATATATATATATATATATATATATATATAGTCTTACTTTGTATGTACAAAATGTAATTTAGACATCTCAACATAGCTAGGTTGAAATGTGGTGTGAACCTGTTGTTAAATACTTACTAGTCTACAATTAAAAAGGAGGTTTTGGTGGATGAGGTACAGCAATCTTTCTTTTCAAACTCCTCAAACACTTTCATAACCTGAACACACATTCGTATAAGTCTTTCTGTCTGTACAGAGCTTAAACTAATGCTTATAAAAGTGGTTTCATAGACAAATCTCTGACTTTTAAGGCAAAGGGTTTGACTAAAGCTTAAATGGACGCACATGGGTATTGTATCATAAATGTTTCTCTCAAACATCCAACACCTCACGAGAGGCTTCCTTAAAGCCTCAGCCGTTATATTTTGTGCATTGCTAGACTGTAAAAGATGCAGATCACGGCCATCAAAAACGAGTCGAGGCTGACGGGTGGTTTAAAAGAACAGTGTTGTCCATCATCTGAACTGTTTGATTTACAAAATCTTCCTGAGCCTTCCAATAAAAACACTTGCTTATCCATCATGACATCATCAGCAAGGACTGAAAGCGACGTTTGTGCATTTCTGGCCTTGCGCTTAGACACGCCGCGTGACACTGGTGCGAAAACCAATCAATACTCTCTGAGCTGTGAATATTAAAGTGAACAAGTGAGAAGATACTTGCATGGAAGCCTGTTTCTGCCTTAAAATAATAAAAGGGAAATCACTGTGACTTATTTTTGTGGAACTCTGAGTTTAAATTTTGCGATTCTGACTTTTTTTTTACCAGAATACTGGAATTCTGAGTTTACATCTCACAATTCCGACTTATTTTTGCGGAATTCTGAGTTTACATCTTGCAATTCCAACTTTTTCTGAGAATTCTGAGTTAAAGTCAGAATTGCTCACAAAAGTGAGCAAAAGGTCAGAATCATGAGATGTTAACTCAGAATTACAAGAAAAAAGTTAGAATTGCAATGTATTGAATAGAATTGAAATGTATAGAATTGAAATGTAAACTCAGAATTCTGACTTTTCTTCTAAATTACATGGTATATTGCAATTCTGATAAAAAAACAAGGTGTTAAATAAAAATTCCAAGTATTAAGAAAAATAAAGTTAGAACGGTTTGATTAAAAAGTCACAATTACCTATTTGATTTTATCTTTTTTTTTTTATTTTGTGGCAAAAACAGGCCTCCATATACTTGAGATTCTTACAAGCTGAGATTTTTCAGGTTGCATAGCAAAACAAGGAGCGTAAAACTACCAACAGATCTTTTTTTTTTTTTTTTTAAATCAGAAATGTTTCATCCAAAGCAGCTCTACAAATAGCTTGACCACCATGGAATAATATATACCTCTTGCCAAAACACCTGACTCCATTTCACTTCATAATAAAAAATATATCACATGTAGAAGCAAAAGACCCAGCTGTTATATATGTGACTTTTGATGATACACCTTACGTTAATAAAAAACGTCCGAGGGCCAAGCAAGCCACAGACAATAGCAACTCTCTGTATCCATCATATCGCACACTGAATCTTTGATACGTCTGTAAAAGACATCCCCAGTGTCTGTATACACGGCCACAGTCATTTACACAGTCTTTTCATCACAGAATGATTAAAAATAAATTAAAACAAATTTCAAAATTTCTAGATTGGCCATGCTGTTTTATCAAATTACAAGGCAAAAAAAAAAAAAAAAAAAAAATATCACAATTGGCTCTTCCATCCAGAAAAACTGTGATTTTAATCCCCAAACCTTAAGGATAAAATTGGTTTTCTAAGATGACCGGAGGACAGAAGCATTAAAAACTCAGAAACATAAAAGAAAAACCAAAACGCTAACACTGCTGCGAATCCCCGATTCCCACTCGCTTGATCGGCCTGTGTACAGTCTCCTGAAAGAGTTCTCCATCATCTGTACCTCCATTTTATTCGTTCATTGAGGAGAGAGGACAGCCGAGTCCTTGGCGTTATCATTAGACAGTTCCTCTCTTTCACTCATGTCCATTTCCTCTGTCCGCTGCAGATTCACCCTCTTGCTGTGACGCGAGGATTCCAGTGTCACCGGAACTCATAGATGGGTGCGCTGTGTTCAGGGACGTGTGTGAGGTTCAAAGACTGATACCTGATAATAAGAATATGATAAATAAAAATTGGGTTCTTGGGACTAGGTGATATATACAGAATATTTACCATAAATCTTGGCCATATTCCAGGATGACAAAGCCAAGATTCATCAGGGTCAAAATGTGAAAGAATGGTTGCGAGGGAGCATAAAGAATCATTTTCACACATGAATTGGCACCTTAAATTCATTGAAAGTCTTTGGGATGTGCTGGAGGAGACTTTACGGAGTGCTCACCTCTTGCATTGCCATTACCAGATCTTTACCAAAAATTGATGCACCTCGATAAAAATAACATCACAACATTTATTTCCATCAAGAGGTGCATCAATTTTTGGTCCAGATCTTGTATTGACAATGCAAGAGTCATGCACTCCGTAAAGTCTACACACACATCTTTATATTTATATACCATTCAGAGCTTCTGTGGTAGTAGTAACCCTCTATGGTGGCTGTAGACTTCTGGAAACAGATGTAGTAGAAGCCAGCGAAGGAAGCACCGCTGATGTCTTTGATTGTGTGATCTGGAACTAGGAACTGCTCCTGAACCAAACAAAACATTTTACAGCTGGATTATTTGATTTTTTACATTCATTTCACCAGATTAGTATATTTACACAAAGCAGCTTTTATGGATTTTTTTTATATACACTACTGTTCAAACGTTCGGGGTCGGTAAGATTTGATTAAATTTTTTAAAAGAAGTCAACAAGGCTGCATTTATTTGATCAAAAATACAGTAAAAACAGTAATATTGTGAAATGTAAGCTGAATTTTCAGCATCACCACTCCAGGCTTCAGTCACATGATCCTTTAGAAATCATTCTAATTTGCTGATTTGATGCTCAAGAAACATATCTGATTATTATCAATGTTGAAAACAGTTGTGCTGCTTCATATTTTTGTGTAAACCATGATACTTCACAGGAATCTTTGATGAAAAGAAAGTTCAAAAGAACAGCATTTATTTGAAACTCAACTTCAATGTATAAGTATTGCTAAATAAAAGTAGAAATTTCTCTCAAACCAAAACTAAATCTTTACTGACCCCGAACTTTTGAACGGTAATGTATATGATTTCAGTCATAATAAATACCATACCTTCCACCGCATGAAGACATAGTCACTGTTCTTTAGTTCTTCATAGTCGAAATCGTCTGAATTAAAGCTTTTTGCGTACTGATAAAATGCTTGAAACTTCCCCTGAGGAAAAAACAACAACATATTTAACAGATCAGTTCCTACTGTGAACCACACTTGAGTCAAGATAATGATTCATAATCATTATGCATTGTACAGACAATGAATCACCACTTATATTATTACCCAGTGTTTTCTGTCGACATCCTCATCTGCATCCCATTTCCTGGTTAAAAAAGGCCGTTTCTTGCTTATGATCTCCCCAGCAAAGAATGTAGTAAGGGTGGGATATTCCTAAAGAGAGCAACAGAGCAGTTTAAGTAACTCTTTCTCTTCTGTGAGCTTTCTAAAGAAGGTGTCATTCATTAGACTGTGATTCTGCCTTGTCTCGTTATGTTTTTTTGATAGTGTCTATTATTTAAATATTTTGGCGGCCAACAAAATGAATCTTAGTCCCGCCAAAAGTTAATTTGATCATTTAATGTGAAGACACATGAGAAATAAATTAGTGAGACTATAAAAATTTCTGTTATAATCTGTCAAATAAAATCAGCCAAAATGCAGAACCACCACAAAAATAATAATAATTGTGTTTTCATAATATGTAGATAGAAATCCAACTGAAGAAACTTATGAAAAGATGCCTTTCAATTAGTCAAATAGCAAATAAAACAATGAGCGGAGCTCTGCAGCCATTTACTGGTTATAATGATAATTTTACTTTTAAAACTGTATTTTCCAACAGATGGAAAAAATCTTACACTGAACCATGGCAAATTGTCCATGTTATCACTATGAATTAAAGTTAGAAATGTGCATCTTTTTTAAGGTGAGTTTTATATAAAGGGTTATTTTTGGAAAAAAAAAAAAAAAAAAAGAATATATATATTTTTTTAATTTATTTAAATAATTTAAAACATGTAATGAATCCCCCAAAACTGGACAAATGTAAAATCAAAACATTAATAAAGTGAATACAATTACATTTGTTTAAAAAAAAACCAAGATGTTTTTGTGAGTTTCATTTGCTCCACACATGTAAATAATAACTGAACAGCATTTACTGTGAACAGAGCCGCTCGAGACGCACGTAACCTACACGCATGTAAATAATTAAAGTGCATATATTAAAAACGAAGCACATATTTATTTAATTGAATCACAGCCTTTTTGAATTCACAATAGCACTAAGCTATATTATGATTTTAAATGGATTTAATACATTGTGCAGCATTAGAAAACGGTGTAATACTGCGGTTCATCGAATGCGCCGCTTCCGGTATTTTTGCGGTTAATAAATTGCACTTTTCAAATCAGTCACTCAGGGACTTTACATTTACATTCAAATTTAAAGATTTTTAAATATAAAATAGTTCTAAGCACTTTGTTTTATGATCTGTCCTGATAATAATTTATTTCATGAATAAATAGGATAGTTAATAGGATAGTAAATAGGTAGTTAATATTACAACCTGTTTCTTTTAATATATTTTGGATTTATTGTCAGTACTGGGCTCTCAGTTCACAAGGGTAGGGTACTTTGTACTGTGTGTGTGGATGACCGTGTTCGTCCACCACCAAAGACTATTTTTGATCCAGGAAAAACCCTTATGTCATTAAAGTTGGCAAGTCCAATTAATTTCCATGAATCAGTTTAAATTGTCCATTTAAAATAACTAATTCAAAACTCTGATTCAAATGATTCACTCTGATCCTCGCCCAAAATGGTTTACTTAAGTATGTAGTATTACATTCATACATTGGAATGTTTTAATAAAAATATACATTACCCTTCATAAGATTTTTTGGTAACACTTTCTATGAAGACCATGCTTATAATGAATTATAGCTCCATTTATACTTATTTATAAGCAAGTATTACTATTTTATAAACATATTTATAAAGACTTATTAAAACCTATACCACATTATAAAAACAGTTATAGTTCCATTTATATTATTTATATAATTAATTATAAGTCATGCATTTGCTTTTTCAATGCTCATGCTCATAATACATTATACGCTGATTTATAAGTATTATTTAGTCAGTCGTATGGTTCCATGAATTTATTTATAAAGATGCAACCTGCATTGCTATAATGTTATTATATTATAGTTACAATAACTTTTTAGTAATTCAGATTTATTTCTGTCAAATAAGTGAATATATTGTTATTAATAGCCGTGTTTTGATCTTATCAATACTTATTGTGAGTAATAATAGGTACTACTCTCTATAAATGCATCATTGTTGGCTTTAAGTAAAGTGAAAACATAGGATGCAATTTTCCTAAAGAAAATGTTAGGAAATCATGAAGATGTGCTCATTATACATTTTAAGTTGCTTACTTGTAAATGTAACTAATGAACAATAATTCCTGTAATAATAATAATAAAACAGAAATCATTAATACAAACAGCTGGAAAATGTTACATACTTGCAAAACACTGCAACAATATTTTTAAAGTATAATTCCAAACTGCTATTAGCAATACCATGCATATGGCTGAAGAGATAATATTCATGACCTCTAATGCAAACATTAGCCATTAAAGACAGAATTAATAACTAATTGGTACAGCAAACAAGAGTCTATGGAACTATTTTATATATGATCATTTATAAATCAGTGTATAATGGATTATGAGCATTTCACATTGAAAAAGCAAATGCATGGCTTATAAGTAATTATAAAAATAATATAAATGTATCTATAACTGTTCTTATGATGCAGTATAGGTCTTAATGAGTCTTTATAAATACATTTATAGAATAGTAATACTTACTTATAAATGGGCCTATAAATCATTATAAGCACGGTCTTCATAGAAAGTGTTACCGATTTTTTTTTTAAAGAAAGAAATCAATACTTTTATTCAGCAAGGACGCATTAAATTGATAAAAAAAAAAGACAGTAAAGATATTTATAATGTTACAAAATATTTCTATTTCAAATTAATGCTGTTCTTTTTTTAACTTTCTATTCATCAAAAAATACTGAAAAAAAAAAAAAAAATCAGTTTCCACAAAAATGAATCAGCACAACTGTTTTCAACATTGATAATAATCATAAATGTTTCTTGAGCAGCAGATCATCATATTAGAATGATTTCTGAAGGATCATGTGACACTGAAGACTGGAGTAATGATGCTGAAAATTCAGCTTTGATCACAGGAATAAATTACATTTTAAAATATATTAACATAGAAAACAGTTATTTTAAATAGTAATAATATTTCACAATATTACTGTCTTTACTGTATTTTTGATCAAATAAATGCAGCTTTGATGATCGTAAGAGACTTTTTGAAAATATTAGCGACTCCAAACTTTTGAATCGTAGTCATGTAGGTAAATATTGATGTTTATTAATCTGTACTCTTATACTTGTGCATATAAATGAAAATGATTAAATATCATCAAAATGATCATTCTTGTTCTTGCATTAAACATTTTGAAGCTACTTGTTTGAAGATGAATTGGAAATATCACACCTTTTAGGCAATTTCAGGAAAATTGCACAAATATCAAGATAAATACCGACAGTGTTATATCCGTTTCATGTTTCCTTTGAAACACTACAACTGAGAAGCAGATCAATGAATGAGTTTCTCAATTAAGTGCATTAGGCTTCTTAAAGTGGACCTAAGCTTCTGTACCTTGATAAAATCAAAGACTAATAGTGCGAGGACAGCAGCACTTTAAAGATCAGTGTCCAAATCCTTTGTGCTCCAGTAGTGCACACAGACAATAAGACCACCAAAGCAGAATCTCCATTTAGACAAACAACAAGAGTGTGTTGTGTGCATGTCATGCCCTGTCATAAATCATTGTAAGACCAACAGCTACTAAAAAACACAATGCAGGTCACAGTATGATTACATCAATAGAAATGCGGTCACACTGACACACAACAAGCCTGTCTCACCTCTGTCAGACCTTTGATCTTGAGATATCCACACAGGTACGAGTCCTCCATGGTCACATGCTGTGGGTCCAAAGCAAAGGGTTTTAAAATCAGTCACTCTAATGATGTACTTGGCACAACTCCAGACCACAAGAACAGATCTGCTAATGTGGGTCAGTTAATAACATTCAACAAAAATCTCTCAAAATACTAATCTGGACTCAAACATGAAGATATGTCTCTCTCTGGTTGCCCTATTTAATTTAAAAACGGGTAACTGATCCAAACTGATTATTTCTCCAGATTCACAGACATGCAATATTAGACCCATTGCACCCATGAGCACTAATAATCACAAAAGTAAACTATCTAAACAGCATTTTTGGACTCAAAACCTACATAGTAGGCTGCCTACATGCAGACAAACTGGTTGCCAGCATATTATTTTTGAGCTTCATATTGGCACAACCAAGTGAGCACCCTACCTAGAGGAGGATTTTTTTTGACTCAAAACGTACATACTAGGCTCATAACTACAAACAAACAGTATGCTTGTGTTTCAAAGTTTCACAACCTAGTGAGCTGCCTACCTAGACAGCAGTTTTGGACTCAAAACCCACCTACAAACAAACTGGTAGCCAGACTAGTATTTTTGGGCTTCATAGTCTCACAACCTAGTGAACGGTCTACCTAGACAGCAGTTTTGACTCAAAACCTACCTTGTATACTCCCTACTAACAAACAAACATCGTTTTTGGGCTTCATAGTTTCACAACTTAGAGAGATGCCTGTAACCCAAACAGCAGTCATTTGAATTCGCAGAATGCTGCCTAGGTAAGCAGCTCACTCCTTACTGAGCATATCCACAGAGAGCAAAGTGTTTACCTGCAGAACCACCTCGACATCATAGGAGTTTCCTTTGCTCTTCTGGTGCCCACGAAACTGGGAGCCGCTGTAGAGTAGAGAGGTGTTGACGCCGGGCTGATGGGTATTGATCGGCGGGGGCGGAACGAGAGAGGCCGAGGCCATGCAGGCCAACGACGAGCCCAGACAGCAGTCGGTACGGACCGGCATGTTTGATCGCTTCTGCGGGGAAGTCCCCGAGCACAACCAGTTGAGCGTACCTTATCTGAGACCCTGTAAGAGAAGAAAACGCGACACTGACAGCGCAGTGCGTGAGTTTCGGAGTTTCTCCCGCAGGACGCGCGGTTACGTCCCTCAGAGCAGAATGAAGGCGCTCAACAGCGAGTCATGTGATCCAGCATGCTGTTTTCTGATTGGATGACGGGCATTAAGAAACAATGACTCTGGATGCTCATTGGTTGCTTTGGAAAAGGCATGATGGGATTTGTAGTTTCATTTCAAGAAAGTGCTACTGTAGAAATGCAGAGAATCGTAAATGTTGTGACAGCTGTTTCTAAACAATGAATTTGTCAATAAAACATGTATAACGTCGCCTATATATATATATATATATATATATATATATATATATATATATATATATATATATACACACACACACTACATTTTAATAATACAATTTAAAATAAATTTAAATGTAACAAATTTAACATTTGATATGTTGATACATAAAGCATATGACACACTTAATTTCTAAATTATATATATATAGCTGCCTACACCTCATTTGAAAAATTACCTTTTATGTACAGCTCTCTCTCTCCCTCCCTGTCACCCTCCCTCTCTCTCTCTCCCTCCCTCCCTCTTCCCTCTCTCTTCCCTCCCTCTTCCCTCTCTCTTCCCTCCCTCTTCCTTCTCTCTTCCCTCTCTCTTCCCTCCCTCTTCCCTCTCTCTTCCCTCTCTCTCACCGCTGCAGCACCTTTACTTGTCTGTAGATGGAAGCATTGCATAAAGTACAAAAACAACCTACAACATTCTTGTAAAACTGATGCATCTCAAAATTTAATAAACAAAAATAAAACAGTTACATACGTATCAACATCTAACAACAAATTTAGCAAAATTAGTTTACAATATATTTTCTGGATCTGAAAGTTTTAATTAAACATTTTAACTGTGCTCAGACAATGCCATTTCATTTAGCTCATCCTTTACAAAACTAATGTAGTTTTGGATCTCAGAGATGCGCTTGCGATTCCTCTTCACCTCGTCATTGTGTATCTATTAACACAAACAAAAAGATTCTCATATTTACATTTTATTTAATAATAAAAGGTCTTTGTGATCCTGGACAGCTACATTGTAGGTTAAACTGTAATAATATAATATAATATAATGTCGTTAATGAGTTAATAAAGTTCACAGAAAGTGTGTTCATAATCATGTACCGATTTCAGCAGGCCGCCCACCCAGCTGTTGATTCGTGTCAGTAGCTCATCCTCCCTGTTATCAATCTTCTGCATGTGGGTGTCATGAGAAGCACTGACTGCATTGGTCACTGTGTCTTTATCCACCAAGAGCTACAGGAAAGCATAGGAAATGAGGACAAAGGATCAGTAAATACTAAAAGTGTCTGGCATGTAAATAGTTACCATGGTTTTTGACTTCTTCATTATTCATAATGAGTCAACACATTCTTATCATTAAGTGATCAAGACTGTTTTCCACTGACCATTGCAACATCATCTGGTATTTCCTCCTCTAGCTCATTTTTGACCACCTTCTCCAGTGTTGCCAAGGCAATCTCAAGCTGTTGCTCATGGTGCTGGTTCTCCAGGTCTCGAAACTGTGCGAATGTGCGTCAGAGTTAAAGAAACCCCACCCTTAAAACTCTTAAAAAGCATTTTTGTTTTGTTTTGTTGGATAAAGGATATATCCCTTGCACATATTCAATGAACCCTCCAACCATGTCTGAGATGTTCCTCTCAAAGTCTTTGAAGATGTCCTTAAAAAAAAAAGCATATTTGTGAAACTTCATTCATTTAGGTGATATGGCCCATATTTAATATTACATTAACAATATAGGTCTTTTATTCTGACCTCCAGTTGGTCCACAAGCTGCAGTTCAAGGCTCATGAGGGTTTCAGAGAGCTGGTCAGTCTGTTCATGGCAGGAAGTGATGTGAGCTTCAAGTAGCTCGGCGTCTGCGATCTCTTGCATTTCCACAATCTTCTGCAATAGAAACAGAATTTCATTTATGAGCATTTTGATGTGTTCAACTGGTGAGAAACAGATTTCCTTGTTTGCCTGAGGAGGAAGAAACCAACCTGTCTCCTGGAGTTTTCAAAGTCAGCTGCGATTTGTGCAGCTTTGTGCTGATTGTCAGCCACCGCCTCACGGGAACAGGTAAAAAAGGATTCCACCTCAGCCGTTCTCCGAGTATGCTGAGTCAAACCAGCATCAAATATCTGCACACACAGAGCTTCCATTTTGCTCTTAAATGTAAATGGACTGTCAAGGTAAATGGATTATTTTGAGGCCTTTTTAATTGTTGTTCACTTATCTTAAAGAGGTCATAGTATGCCCTTTTTCAAAGTCTTGTTTTTGAGGTCTACTAGAAGTTTTCATGCTTGAATGTTCAAAACAAAAAAACATTGTTAAAATAGTCAATGTGACTACAGTGGTTCAACCTTAATGTTGTAAAATGACGAGAATAATTTTTGTGCACAAAATCAAAACAAAAATAAGGACAGCTGTTGTTTCAACCACACAACTTTGCAATGCTGTTTGCAAATGTTCGTTGGAACTATGGTTTCGGGCACTATGTTGGGGTGCATTTCCCTAAGCCAACTATCATAAGTTCCGTCATTACCAATATGGTTCAATAGAACTTGTGACCATAGTTGGCTAACAATGCTTTTGGGAAGCACACTCCTATTTAGTTCCCGTCTCTATGAAGCCCCTCCTTCTGAAAAGCACAATGTGCTCTGATTGGTCAGCTGGATTAGTATATTGTGATTGGTCAACTGCTTCGAGCGTGATTGGGAAATGTCAGGCCCCTTATCATAACCGTGAGTTTCAACATACTACTAACGCAAATCAACCAGGCCTCGCCCCTTTATTTTGTGCATGCCTTGGGCAGGAATTATTTAAATGAGGAATATTGTGATGTGTTCGTTCCCAGAAGAGTCATTTCAGGGAGTTCAGAAACAGTGTTACTGATATAGAGAATAACTCCCTTAGGAGTGACTTTGTGCTTTGCAGACCTCTTTCATTCTCAAACAGCAACATTACACACTAAAGAAAATTAAAAATGTAAAAATCATAATAGATCCTCTTTAAAAAAAAAAGTTCCTAAAGGGGTTTTTCACAGTAATGCCATAGAAGAACCATTTTTCTTTCCCCAAGGAACCTTTCAGTGAACAGTTCTTAAAAGAACCATTTTTTTTTTCGTGTGAAGAACATTTTAATAATCTAAAGAACATTTAATTTAAAGAAATGTTCCATGATGTTAGAGGTTCTTCATGGAACCAATAAATGCCAATAATGTAAAGGATATATCTCCAGCAATGCTTCCATTCCAGGGAGGAGAGCCAGTTTCTCTGCATCAGGATCGTCAGTAAACATGCTGTTGAAAAGCTGAGGTCCATTCAAGAACTCCACGAATGCGTCCTGTGAAAACAGGAAGCAGTATTTATCCACTAGTGTGAAGAGTATATATTTACTAGATTTGTATGTCCGGTAGAAAGAAGTAAGAGGGGTTTTAATACAGTGCAGCGTTTCAATCTCTGTAGTGTAAATCTGACTTATTAAACCTAGAACATTAAAGATCGGTGTTCTTATAATTGAATGAGATGGATGGCATGGTCATGGTGGTCACCTTGTGCAGTTGAAGCTCCTCGTTGCTGATCTTCTGAGCCTCCATTGCCTGCTGCTCCTGGAGCTCATTGTGTTGCATTTCTTCAACAGCATACTGATACTTTGCAAAGGCAGCTTCGCGCTTTATATGTAAGCCAAAATAATAGAACCAAAAAAGAATAATACAAAAGAACAAAATTAGGAGAAATGTTATAGATATTTCTTGTGAAAAACATGTGTGTTTAAATGTATTGAATGTGCACTTGTATGTGTACTTAGAAACTTAAATGTATATTTGTACAGAACTGTACTTAAAGCAAGTACACTTAAAGAGAGCACACTTTCATGACTTTCTTAACACACTTAGACTTTCAAAAAGTGCAATAATGTACAATAATGTAAAATTAAAAGGTTACTTTAAAGTACATTTTAAAACATTGTTTCAATAATCTTTTGTCATGCTATAAAGAAGTACACTTATTTTGATATGTTGACTAACATACTAAAACATGTAAAGTACTTGATTATAATGTGTGATTCAATATTAGGCCAACATTTAAAGGTAATACATTTTAAATATACTAAATTGCAACTTCATTATTACAAGTGTGTAATTGCAAACATATTTAAATGCGTGTTTCAATAGAAATGACAAAGTATATTTTATTTTTCCATACACTCTTAAAAATAAAGGTTCTTTATTGGCATTGATGGTCCCATGAAGATCCAAGGAATCTTTTCATTCCATAAAAGGTTCTTTATAGTGGAAAAAGGTTCTTTAGATTTTAAAATGTTCTTCATGCTATCAGAAAAAAATATGGCTCTTTTAAGAACTGATTACTGAAAACTTCTTCGAGAAACCAAAAATGGCATCGCTGTAAAAACCAAACACTTTATTTTTTAGAGTGCAAATGCTTGTCAGTACATTCAGCAACCATATTTCAAGGAAAATAGGAGTAGAACTCCTACTTAAATGGGTCAAAAAGTACAAAAAAGTTAAGCTAATTGCATTTATTATAGATTTAAATGCTGCCTTTTACAGAGTGTCTATTTACACTAAGTGCAAATAGCGTCCCTTGTTAGCAAATGCTATTTACACTAGCTCCGCCCACCAATGTCTGGTTGGGCCACTCAAGTTTTAAAAAAGACTTAGGGTTAACACTATTTTATTGCATCCTGTTAATGTACAAAAACACTGAGGTCCAAATAATATCTGCCAATATAGATAGCATCTAATTACTATTTACTATCTCCTGTGTGTTCTTATTAAAGATTATTCTGTATATTCATTGTCTTCGTGAGCTTTGTTTCAACATTATGTGACAACTAAGCCAAGCAATATATGAGAAATGACTTATTAATGTCTCACTAACCGTTTGTTCATCCAGCAGTCTGTAGTCGAGATAAACCAAGTCTGGAAGATATGCCGTCACAAATATCTTATAGCTCTCTTCATCACAGATGGGATTTCCCGCGAGGTTGAGAGTGCGTAATTTCTTAAACTTTCGGAGGTATATCACCTGCAGGGTTGGATATGATTCTCTTCAGCTTTATGACACTTATGAATTACTTCTTGGAAATGAATTATTAGATAGCTACATATGAAATCAGATTCTTTTTCATCTTTCTAGCCTGGGATTCCACACTTTCTAAAAATGAATAATCTAAAATATAGTTGGCTTACATTATCCAGTTGAGCAATGGTGTTGTTTCCAATAGAGAGGACGTGCAGATTCTGCAGCGTATCCAGTTTTTCAATGACAGAAATGCGGTTATTGAACAAACTCAAGTCCTGAAGTTTCACAAGAGAGTCCAGTCCTTCAATCACTTCAATATTATTGAATGACAGATCTGAGGAATACAAGAATTCTGGCTTAGTGTTTGAAGATTCAAATAGACGTACTCCGGATCTGTTTTGATATCAGTTGGACAGTCTGAACTCACCCAGCCAGACCAGATTAGTGAGGTTTTCTAACCCCTCAATCTTCTCAATAACGTTATTATCCAGCTGAAGTTTTGTTAGAGAGGTGAAATGCCACAGGTGGTAAATCTTCAGGATGTCTACAAAAAACATCAACATTATATGAATTATATTTTGCAATAAATAAATAACAGTATTTGGTATTTTTTGTACAATGAACTGTTATTGAAATTATACCAATGCAATCATGATAATTAAGCACATTTTCTTCCCCAATGCCCATTATTGTAATATGAAAAAATATATATTTTATTTAAATGTAAGTATTTAGACATTATTTGCAATGGTTTTGTTTTTTTGTGTTGAGAGACTCTTAGTTTGAAGATTATTTTGTTCCGTTCTTCCTGTTTAGTTCCAGTTTCTTTGGTTGTAATAGTTTCTAAGCATGTTCTCATTTGTTTTCTTAAGGGTGCATTTACACTACAACGATGTACTTAAAACGGAAAAGTTATCAATTATCAATTTTTACAGAGCACTCACCTCACGCATGATATTCTTCTCGTTATTTCCCTATAGCGGCTAATAAATCGGAAGTGTCGCACATTCACAAAAAACACCTTTTTTCCTCATTGAAAAATAATAGACTAAACACGTACGTAATACACATGTGCATGCCGTCACCGTTTTCACAGATTCTGGTTTTTGCAGTTTACACAGAGATGTAAATGGTATCATTTTCAAAAACTTCCACTCTGAAACCCTTTTTCAAATGTTTATGTTTTCAGGCCACAAAAATGACATTGTCGTGTAAATGAATGGCCAAAAAAAAAGTGTTCAGTTTTTAGTTAAAAATGGTGTCGTGTAAACAGCCCCAACGTTACTGATTATGTTCGCCACCTGTTTCTTGTTCAGTTCTTATGTATTTAAACCCTCAGTTTGGTTCTTTCTTTGTTTGGTGTTGTCTTTGGTTTTCAAAGCTGTCATGTTCCTTGTGGATTATCTTCTTTTTTGTGTTAAATGACGTTTGGTTGCAGCAAATACAGCAATATAGTGTTGGAGGATTCATACCTATATATGCGTGGCCTGGTGGACGATCTTGACTGGTTTTACGCTCCATCAGTAAGAGCAGAGTGTGAAGGTTGAATTATCAGAGCAATAGCCCTGCTGTACATAAAATACTGCAATTCACACAACATAATGGGAGACAAATCAGAGTTCACAAGAGGACAAATTGTTGGTGCGCATCTTCCTGGCTCATCTGTGAACAGGACAGCAAGTCTTTGTGGTGTATCGAGAGCCATGGTGTCTAGGGTAATGTCGTCATACATCCATGTAGGATGAACCACATCCAACAGGAGTAACTGTCGACGCAAGAGGAAACTGTCTGAAAGGGATGTCCGCATACTAACCTGGACTGTATTCAAAAAACATAAAACCACAGCTGCCCAACTCACTGCATCTCGGCTCTCTTGTTTCCACCAAAACTGTTCGTCTGGAGCTCCACAGAGTCAGTATCGATGGTCGGGCTGCTATAGCCAAACCTTTGGTCACTTGTGCCAATGACAAATGACGGTTTCATTGGTGCCAACAGTGCAAATCTCGGACTGTGGAGAATGTGAAACATGTATTGTTCTCTGATGAGTCCACCTTCACTCTCTTTCCCACATCCGTGGGAGTTACGGTGTGGAGAAGCCACAAAGAGGCTCAACACCCAGACTGTTGCTGTCCAGAGTGAAGCACAAGAATAGTGATGGTTTGGGATGCGATATCGTGGTATTCCTTATTGTCTTTGATGAGCGTGTCGCTGCCAAGGATCACTGAACCATTCTGGAGGACCATGTGCATCTAATGGTTCAAACATTGTACCAGGATCATACACCAATACACACAGCAAGACTTGTGAAAGAATGGTTTGATGAATATGAACATGGCGAATTGATGCTGTATTGGCCGCAAAAAGGACCATACTAATAAATTATTGTGGTCTAAAACCAGGTGTTTCAGTTTCATTGTCCAACCCCATGTAGATCCCTTGCTCTTCATCTTGTCTGACCGGTTTGTGATTTTATTGTAATATCTGTTCTATTTTTATATATTATATTATAACTTTAATTAATACTGATTAAAAAAAAAAAACATTTGTGCCAGATTGGGGATTTACTTAATTGTCATGGGATTCACTTTTTTTTAATAATTCAAAATATATACTTATTTTTCTCTTGATTTTGGGTTGAAATTTGACCCAGGCAAGTTTTCATGAGATTCACCCTTAATGAAAAAATGAAAATGCCCCCAAGTTTATATTAAAACGAACTGAACTAGTGCGATCTAATGATGGTTTAGGAATGAAATGATCAGTGATTGGTTCTTACTCCGGAAGTCCAGTCGCAGCTGAAGCACGTCCTCATACTGGATGCCCTCTTTCTTGGCTATTTTTCCAGCTTGCCCTTGAGGTTCCTGTTCAACAATTGCTTGTTGTAGCATCTTCTCATCTATTACTTTGGGTTCATCCTGTTGCCAGCTCATTTTTCAGTGCTTCTGAAGACTGGACCCGTTTATTACCTGCAGTAAGGGGGATTAACGTTAGCAGTGCAGTAACGCAGCAGACCTGTCAACATGAAATCAGACAAAATAATGTCAAAAAGGTCACCTATTTCAAATGTAATTTTTCTGTACTAAAAGATCATTCATTTGATAACAGACCTGCCTGGAAATATATCACTTAAGTACACGTCTGCTGGACGCCAACACTGTTGCTCAGCAACCGCAGACTACCGCCATCAACTTCCGGAGTTGTTAGCTTTGAGGCGGACTAAAGAAATGAAAATAAATTTAATAATAGTAATAATACTGAGCCATATAGTGATATTTTTCGAATTCTATATTCTTTGAGGTAAGATTCTTCATGAAATGGAAAATTAAAGGAAATGTTTGAGATTTTGACAGAATATTTCACGTGTACCCGTCAAAATATTAAAATAACATACTTTCGTAAAGCAAACGTGTCCATAAATTCACGGTTAAAATATAGTTTCCATACGCTTTTGCACAGTAAGAGCCTTTTAAAAAGGAAATCAGCTTTTAAGACTTTTCCCATGATTGACAGTATTATCGATCAATAGATTAAAAGTTCCGCGTGTTTAGACCAATCAAACGCCTTGTGGGCGGGGCTTATGCGTGCTCTCAGTCAATCTCTCACCATCGGCGGATTGTTGTTGTCATCAAGATGGAGTTCTTGTTAGGGAATCCGTACAGCACTCCCGTTGGTCAGTGCATTGGTGAGTTAGCGGCTTATAATAGCCTGTTCTTTAATAGAATGTGTTTTAATAATAATTAAAGGTCCATGTTCATCTATTGTTCGCGTTAAAATGCTTTAAATGTGTATATTAGTTGGCAAAATCATACAGGAGCGTGAACATTCAGCACTGTTTAGATGATGTGCTAGCCAGCATTTTCACCCGGTATAAACACAGAAATGTTACTAGGAAACTACTCATTTGTTTTTATAATTGGAAAATTCACAACTAGAGAGTTAGAGTAAGTGTTTCGTCAGCAGATCTTCACTCTGTGACTGGGTGTGAAGCTGAAGTCTCGCTGGCTTCAATCAGAGCAGCATCGTTCCAACATTTAAAATTTAGGTCTAACGTTACATGGAGATATCACTATCTCTGCTTATATATTTCATTTCGATTACTCTCAATCATGTAATACTTTGCTCAGTACTGCTCAGCACAAAGTAATCTATACTGTATAAAAAGAATTAGAATTAAATAACAAAATGTCATTATCCAGGGCACCAAATATATCAAATAGCCTATATCGAAAACATCAGCCAGTTCTAAATATCTCCTTAAATTTGTATTATTGCACTGTTAAACATTTTAGTATAAGATTATAGTATATTCCAGGTTAATAATTGCATTTCTTTTACAGTAATTTCACAGTAAGGCTTCTCTTGTATCTACTGCACTCTCAGACTCTCATTTCTTGTAAAAAGATTACAGTATTTTACTGGCAATTTTATTCAAGTTTTTACAATTGTACTGCTTGGTTTTATTGTGAAAACACAAAAATGACTGTAAACAAACAATATTATACTGTATTTGTACAGCGCATATGTACTATGAAGGTACCCAGCATGCAGTGCAGCATGAATAGATTATGCTGTGGATGTTTTTTGACACTTGTTGATTTTATCTGTGCTGCTGAACTTATTTTTTAACTTTTAGCAGTTTGTATTATTTGTAATATTCAGTGTTTATCTTTATTACTATTATTATTATTTGTTGAGTGCCACAATTGTTGTGTTTTGTACGTCAAGCATTGATCATTAGGTGATACCAATAAGAAAAAAATCTTGTGTTGCAAGATTATCACAGAAGTACTGGGATAAAATTTTATAGTTCAGATATATATCTACTACGGCATCTATCAAAATAGAGTAAATCACATTTTGAAAGTATCTTGACCTTCAAATAATGTTTGTATCAATTACATCATTCTGCCAGTAGGTGGCGACACGTGATTGTTATTTGTCATTGAACATATTTGCCATTGGATCATTCATTCAAAAGATTCGTTCAAAAATGCTGATTCATCCATTACAGTTTTTTTTAAAATTAGGCTTGTTCGAGATTAGGGCTGCACGATTTATCGCACAATATGAAAAAATAACATTGAACTCGCACTTAAACGTGATTCTTAGTGCAGTTATGAAATCGCAAAGGCTTTGATTATTTTTTTATGCGCAGCTTGTCAATGAACTATGGCTCCAAATGTTAATCCATCTGAAAGCACTGCGAGTTTGAGTCGCTTACATTTGAAAAAGCAACATGCGTCAAACATCTTTCCAGACGTGAGAAGCATTTATTAACATCTTGTCCAACAAAAGACAACATTTAATAACGTTTTTACTCCAAACTCGCTTCATAACGACAGTTGAGTGTCCTTCTGTGAGATGATGTGGCTTCTTACACAGATTAAGGCAGTCGTGTGTTTATTAGTCATGTTTAAACAATCAAAGCGTTTCAGTCTTCTGTTTATTCAGCTACAGCGATAGTATGATGCCCATAATATGATTTCCTGGAATGATGTGTGTTATCTACTTCTGCGGCAGGGCATATTTGGAGTTTCTGTGCAAGAGCGCCCTCTGGCTTTCAGATGGAGAAGCATTTACTACTGATCACAGAGCCGTACAGCTCTGACAAGCTGCGCATAAAATAATCACAGCCTTTGCCAAATCGTGTGCTGTTTAATCACGATAAATCGTGCAGCCCTATTCGAGATGCATCGGTTTAAAAGCATAAGGAGTCGGATGCTCTCCAGTCACTCTCACGGCACTTTTATGTCATATGCTGATTGGTCTGCGCAGTGCCGATGCATATTGCTTACACACTAAAAATGTTACTTGAGGCCCACTCAGTGAAACCATTCACTCTGTACCTGATTTTCAGACCAAATCTACAAAACTACATGCATATCTGCTTTACACTCAGTTTACACTTTTTGTTCACTCAAAGGGTGGTTTATGTCAGCTGCACGTGCGGGACGCCTGTCAGAGTTATTCAGGAAAAACATTCTCCGAATGCGCCTCGTGAAACATGGATTCGGTTTTCCGAACTTTTAGCATCATGTCAGTTGATTTAGATTATGTGTGAGGTAGAGAAAGTGCAAAGACAGTGCTTAGTTTGAAGACAGAGAGAGTTCGTGCGCACGAGGGAGGAGCTCTGCTCGTTCTGTCAGTCAGCGCAGCAGTCATCTGCATCACTAATAAACAACTCTCAATAACTGATCAAATAAGGCTTTGGCGGAACAAAAATTCGTTTTGGCAGCCGCCAAAAAATTTTCAATGTAGGAAAAACCCTGTTTAAATTTACCTAATTTGATCACTTAGAAATCCAAACTCAATGGTTTGAGAAGCAAATAATTTTTTTTTACCCTTGCATTTCTGTTTATTTTTTTTTAAATAGTCTATATACTGAATGCATACAAGTCAAGTCACCTCTATTTCAATAACGCTTTATACAATACAGATTGTTTCAACGTGGCTTCACAGTAGTAACAAATTCAAATCCGCCCGTGTGTGTGTACACTCATAAACATAATTTTATTTGTTGACAACTAGTATTCATGTTTGATTGCAATTACTAATAGTTAAAGTTTGGCATATTAATTGGTGAATCTTAAAACCAGTTTGTGTTAACATGTCTGGTCCTGAACTTGGTTACAACTATCATAAAGCAACCTCTTCCAGTCACATGACTTTCGATTTGTTGACATTGCAGTTTGTGCAAACTAGTGCAC
Source organism: Hypophthalmichthys molitrix (assembly GCA_037950675.1). Lineage (NCBI taxonomy): Eukaryota > Metazoa > Chordata > Actinopteri > Cypriniformes > Xenocyprididae > Hypophthalmichthys > Hypophthalmichthys molitrix. The sequence goes on from CM075494.1 coordinate 39,196,465, forward strand.
GTTGCATCTTTAACCACTCTGATTTTGCTTTCCTTTGTTTTACATGAGCGGCTCTGCAAGGAAATATGTATATTTTATTTGCATTTTAAAGTTTTGTGCGGTCATGCGGTGCATTTTCCTGGAGTTCCTAGGTAGAAATAGACATTGTGTAGTAAAATCGCTGAGACCACAATATGTTGTATGGAATACATGTCTATATTGATACAATGGCACTCTGTATGCCCTGCAAGTGCATGTTGCCTATACTTTACCACTGCAGTTTTAAAGGTGTCATGACAAGGATTTTCTATTTTATGCTTCTTAAGGTTCACTTTTATTTTTTATTATTATTTTTTTAATAATAATAATAGTCAACTAAACATTTGGTCACCAAAAAAAAAAAAAAAACTCCACAGGAATGGATGAAATCACGCAGAGACAGATCGCTAAAACGTCTGATCCATGCGGTAATATGCCGGGGCAGTAGGGGTGCAACGGGTCGCAGTTGATCCGTGATCCGTACAAACCAGTCCCCACGGTTCGGAACGCATGTGATTTCATGGATTAATTGCATTTAGCCATTATATATAGTGAAAGTTTATTATTTGCACGCTTTTGTAAGAATGCTTGAGTATTGTTTAAAACACTCAAGCATTTTTAAACCATTAATGCAAGAAGAGGCAAAATTCGCACGTTGTTTTCTGTTCGCACACACTCAAAGCATGCATGCTCAGTGTTGCCAACTATTTTTCTGGGGAAGTTGCTAAAGTCAGGTCAATTTGTTGCTAAAAGTTACTAAATGATGTAGTGATGTCATTGCATGATGACGTTATTGTGTAACCATGACGCAAAAAAAATGCATTATTGGGTAAAAACACAATGAGAACTCAAATCTCAGTGAAAAATATGATGTAAAATGTTAATTTAGATTTGTTTGTAAATAAAATTAACATTTTATTTGTAAAAATAATATAAACAACATTCTTTATGATCAGATATTTTTATCTTTAAATATACAATGTTGATTTATTGAAGAGTTACACATTTTTGAACAATTACATTTTATGTATTTTCTTATTAACTAGTAAAACATTCTGAGCAATTATAGTTTTAAGCAGTGTATTGGTAGTTAGTGTGCTAAAAATAGGGCACAGTGTACTGTGTTAATATGAAGAAATTATCCTTATGGATTTTTCTGAGTTGTTCTACCTGTATTTTAAATTAGGCATTGCATTTTGTGTTTAAGGGTTACGGGGTTACAACTTAACGGATAATGTCCTGGCAGAAAATTACCAGTACCTTTTCCATTTTTCTATGTATTTTTTCTTACAGTGTACCTAACTGAACAACAATTATAGGAGCAAGCTAATAACATGCTGTATCATAAATTAACCATTTTTATTGAACAATTAATTTGCAACTAGCAACTTAATTCACATATGATGTACTGTTAGGCATCTTTCTTCAGCTCTCTTCAGGCTGATGTGCTGCTTGGCTGGCTAGCTGTTCAATGGTTTCCTCTTTTTGTGTAATTTAGATGAAAATGTTTTTTTTTTTTTTTTTGAGGCACTTTTCAGAAGTTGCTAAAAGTTGCCAAATATATTTTAAAAAATGGCTAAATTTGTTACTAGGTACTTTTGAAAAAAAAAAAAAAAAAAAGTGGCTAAATCTAGCAAGAAAAGTGTTAAGTTGGCATCACTGCGCATGCTCACAGAGGGGCCTTTCAGATGGCACACAAACACATAATCAAGCTCTATTTTGCAACTCCTTGAGCTTGGACGGATATACAGTTGGTTTATACAGTTGGTTATAAAGTCTTAAATGAAATATGTTTCATCATTGCATTTATTGACAGCAGCCTAAAAATAACAGCTATGCCATTAATTGTCAAACAACAAAACAACTTTAACATAATTCATTTATATTTAATTTATACCGTGAACACTATGCATGCAGTGTAATTACAATTATATTTATATTTATTTTAGTTCTGTCAATGGATTAAAAAATTAACTAATTGTTTTTCACATTTTTTCTGTAATTAATATCATGATTAATCGCAATTAAATACATAGGAGTTTTTAATATTTTTATATTGTAATTTCACAGTTACTCTCCAAATGAATGTAGAAAAAACTTAAAGACAGTATATTTTAAATATTTGTTAATGGCATCTTTTTATGAATGAAGGCCAATATCACTGCTACTAATACTGGTACTGATGTCTCAATTAAATTGATTTTTAAAAAAATTAATTATAGACATTCAACATTATATTATAACTGAAAGCTATCTATTTCAACATTTATTGGGCTTTAAAAAATAACAAATTTTAATTTAAGCAAACTTAAAACAATCTTTACATAAACCATAAATGTCATATTTACCTGTGGCCTTCTCTGTCTAACAGGTAGGAAAAATACAGAAATTGAATAAAGTTATCAAACACTTTACAATGTTTATTGCATAAGTTATCAATTAAATATAGATTATTCTTTATTAAAGCTACAATTTTCTCTGTTACCTTTGTTCTTTGATGAACATCAAAGGGTTAGCTCACCCAAAAATGAAAAAAATAAAAAAATAAAATAAATCTGCTTCATGTTCGGCAGTGGCAGCTTCTAAAGTCGCAGCAGCCTAATAAACCAGTTGCTGTGATGTCTGCCATTAAGGGTTAGTTCATCCAAAAATGAAATTTCTGTCATTAATTACTCACCCTCATGTCTTTCCACACCCGTAAGACCTTCGTTCATCTTCGGAACACAAATTAAGATATTTTTGATGAAACCCGAGGGTGTCTGATACACACATTATAGATGCGTATGCGTCATCAGATTTGAGATGAACCGCATTGCCAATGCGTGACGAACTGTGGGTGGAGAACAGTACGGTTCAATTTTTTACAGAGAACCATTACACCCCTAGTTGTGAACATATCGAGAAGGTAAAGTATGACCACAAAAAGGTGATGTGCATCCTCAAACATGATTTATCATCTGAAACATCTTAGTAGTAGTCTAACTTAGCCACTTTACAGAAACACGGAGATCGGAGGGGGAAAAAAAAATGTTTGTTCATAATTAACATTTAGCCTGTGTCCTACATTTTTGGCTTACAACTAATGGCTAACAGTCGACTTGGAAAATTTTAGTCAAGGGCAGCCCTAGAAATCATTTACGTACTGTAAACTCTCCATTACACTGTGCCTTGTTTACAAAACAAAATGCTCCGTACAAACATATAATCCTCCGATTCGATCGGGGACGCCATTAAAATAAACCATCCACTTGTTTCTGACTCTGGGATCCTTCTGAAAAGAAAGCTTAAACTGGACATATCAAAGCGAACGTCCTTTCATTCTTCCATTTGTCTTGTTGTCGACAAACTCAAGTACGTGGAGTTTGTCTGAAACTGAATGTTGAATTGTATCCAGTGTGGACAGAGTCAGTGATTATAATGCGTTCTATTTGCTTCTGGCATGACGCTCGCATCCAGTGTAGGCAAATATCAGTCAATAAGAGACTGAATGCCAGTGGGCGGGGCCTATGGTGTGATTAACTATTTGTCGATGTCTTGCTGTGGAGGCAGTCATATGCAAATGTATTTGCCCGTGTGACATCACAGGTCACCCAGTATCAAAACGAGCCATTTTTGGAGCTTGATTAAATAAATTCTTTGTAGGTGGACGTTTTAAGCTATGAAACTTGCAGGATGTTTTAATGGTACAAAGACCTCTTAAATGTCAAAAGATCAAGGCAAATTTGATTTCTCATTTAATGACAGTAAACAGCCACTGTGTGTGATTGGCTAACGTCATTGCATAGGAAAAAGTATCAACCCCCCTCGTTATTGCATGTGAGTAAGTACAATAACCCATATATTTACCCATAAAAATGCGTCTTTTACAGACAAAGCATTGTCACAATTGTTTTCTTATGCTTTGTGATGCAGCTACTGTCAGATCCATACAGTTTCATCTTTCAACAAAAGTTCCATGATGAATTCACATTGGCTGACCAACAGTTTTTTGGTTTTAAAGTGACTTCTGTGTGAGCTGTGCTTCATGCATGCTACAATATTAACAGGAGACAGTGTACCTTTCACTAATTTACTAATGTGAACCATACTCTATGCAAGTATGCAAACCCAGGCATAAATGCATAGCCACTATATTGCAATCTATATTATATTATACTTCAGTATTATCCTAATCAACTATGGCCTGAGACCAGGTTCATGTAAATTGATTGTTTATTATCACCCTGTAAAATGTGAAAAAATTACAGGTTTAGGGAAAAGTCTATTTAATAAAATTCACAGCATCATAAGTATGTAAGAGGGCAAATTGCATTATCGCCACTCTGATTTGATTTTGTATTTTGTGAACAATGGCTCACTACTTTTCAGAACCAAATTTCTCTGGCCTCGGGCCTGTGGTCATAAGTTGATTCTTCAGGATCTGCTGACCATAAGGCAATATCTTCTCAACAGATGAGCATTTCATTATGAGGCAGATAATTCTTTTTTTTTTTCTTCAGCACGTAGCTCTTGCACGGTACTTTTGTTAAAGCAAGTGTCTTCTATTAGTGTCTGACAGAAACAGAGGTTCCAGGAGGAAAGTGACAAAACAGAAGCGAAAAGAAATGTCTCGGAGTCAGTCGTACACTACCGTTCAGTAGTTGGGGAATCTCATTGAGCCCAAACTTGAAAAGTAGTGTGAAGCCCAATTTGAATGGGGCTAGTTTTCATGGAGAAATTCGTATTTCACTGGCTTACTTTGTGATTTTAAAGGGGTGGTTGATTATGATTTTACTTTTTTAACTGTAGTTAGTGTGTAATGTTGCTGTTTGAGCATAAACAACATTTGAAAAGTTACAACGCTCAAAGTTCAATGCAAAGGGAGATATTTTCTTTTGCAGAAATCGCTTTTTAAGGACTACAACAAGTGGCTGGTAGGGACTACAACAAACGTCTTTTCTCGGGTTGGTGACATCACAAACCACAAAATCTTCATAAACCCTGCCCCCGTGAGCACGTGACAAAGGGGGTGAGGCCATGTTGGGCTGCTTTAGAGAAGAGGAAGAGTTGTTGTAGTAGAGTGTTGTTGCCATGCCGTCATTTTACGCCAGACTGCTTCACAAACGAGGGTCAATTTAATGCTGGATTTGCACAAAAGATTAACATGACGGCACATGCTAGTCAATGAGTTGAATCAACTCCACAGCAACTACATAAATTTATCCACTAACCGTTCAGAAACATCCAGTTGCATTCTAAAAGTTGTAACTTCTTCCTGAGTCTCTCCATCAGTGTCCAACTCTGGTTTGAACAATGTAAGGCTGAACACCGTTACTGACAATCCTTATTTTGGCTGCGTGAGATTCTCCAGCTTTGTTGTTGTTGAGCAACCGAAGTGTGAGCTGCAAACTCAACGGTCCTCTAATAATGATAAAATTAAGCCAAATCACAAAAACTGTGAAGACTGCTCATTTTAATATCAGTGTCAGGTAAGATACTTGTTTAGATGTCTAGATGTCTCTGCTCACCTATGTGTTTATTATAAACAGCCACTTTTATTAACAAATGTGAAGTGTATTAAGTAGGGTTTTAATAATAAATTAAAGTTTTAATCAGTAAGTAATTCATAAAATTTATACTTATACATCATATGTGATGGATGCAAGCACAGCAGATGACCTTCTGTAAGACCCATGTCTGGAAAATACACACTCCCACTGTAAACAACATGGAGATGTTAGTCCCGTCCAAATTGGTACATAAAATCACAAACATTGAGTGATAAGAATTGTAACTGCAACATCGTTTAGAAAACTAGTCCTGTCTGAATAGGGCTTTAGTATGAGTGAGGAAAACAAGGTATAATCGTTTGGTACCAATATGGGCACAGTTCACAGTTCTTGATTAATTTCCTGTGTCATAAAAAGTAGCACCTCTGAAATAGACAAGGTTGACTTGACACAGTAACAAAAGTCAATACCAGTAACCATAACAAAAACTATATTAAGTATAAACATTAGGCCTAGGCTATGAGATTCAGTTAAATCAATGGCATGTAGCCTTCAATGGTTTTTCAATAAATAAATAAATAAGCATTGTTTTAATTGGGGTTTTTTTTTAATTATATTTCATATGAATATCTATATTATAAATACAATATTTATTAAGATCCTTGCAGTTTTCTCACATCGTCTTGAATAATATTAGATTAGTTCTGACATTTCTGGCTGTCAATTTTAACTACCTTCTGAAGTGACAAAAGTGACTCTATGGTTGCTTTGTAAATGTGCTGACAACAAGATTATAGTGTTTGTCCTCAGAGAGATTAAAGGATGATGGTAAAAGTGTATCCTCCCCTCCTCTCAGACCAAATGTTATTCAGGACTGATACTGGCCCACCAAGGCACGAACGTTGAAGGAGGGAAATCACAGAGAAGGACTTAATGAGTCTCCACATAAGTAGCTTTGGAATCTGAAGTGTTTGCTAAGTGTTCAGCTTTACTAAAGTATCACGTTGACAGCCAACTTCCTTGTGAGATTTTGTAATTGAAGTTCTGTAAACACTTGTCTTTTCCCAATATGAAGCTACTTGAGCTACATACATGAAATATTTCACAAACTCATTGTTCACGAGCCAGTAACTGAAAGTACTGTAATGAATGTAATTGTGTTATTTTTAACTAAAACTATTAAAAACCTTAAACTTTACTTAAACTTAAAAAGTTGCCTTTGCAACTACTGAAATAAAATAAGTTTAAAGTACTAAAATTACTAAAACTAAAACAGAAATGAAAATAAATTAAATAGAAATACAGATTCTAAAAACACACAAAAGCACAACAAAATTACTAAAATGAAATATGAAAATAATAAATAAAAGCTAATTAAATATAAATAAAAACTATAAGTAAGCAATAAGGTACGAGAGGCTGTGCTGTATCATGAATAAGTCATGACTGAAGGGCGTTGTTAGGCACGACGCGAAGCGAAGGGCCTGCAACCCCTTGAGCCATGACTTCTTCACGATACAACACTAGCCTCGAGTACCTTATTGCTTTTATAAAACGGTTGCCACACAATATAAATATTAAAGGCAAAAAATATGTATCAATGCAACTTTCATGAAGTAAAATCACTAAAAGCCTTCCTTCCGCCAGAAAAAATAGTCCCTGACTGTGAGCAGCAACAGAAGTTACATTATTATGCCATTAGATGGTGGCAAAGACTGTCTTTATGAGTGTGTCAGTCAGTAGCGAAGACTTTTACATTGAAAAGACTGAATTGTTGTGAACACGGAACAAGACGCAACTGACAAATGCTTTAACTAGTGCTGTCAGTCACAGGAAAACCCCTTAACTGTTAAAAGGACAAGATATTGCAGCGGACATTTAAATCTGAATGAAGGTAATCTCTTTCTCACAATAATCTTCTACATAATACAGTAAGCTTCAAGGAACAATATCATTGAGAACAAACAGTTTACGTTGCTGAGAGTGGTTGCTAAGGGTGTTGTGTAGTGATACACAGAACCGTTGGGTGAAGCGGTCATAGCCATGTTTTATTGTGAATAAAACACAGCTATTATCAGAATCAAGGACAGGAACTAACAGTTTTATAACAAACAATAAATAATACTAAAATAACTGCTTGTGGTTCAGGAAGTTCTCTGATATATTCAGTCAGTTCATTCAGTAATAGATTCGTTAGACTGATTCAAAGCATAACATGAATATGTAAAACTTTCTGACCAGTTCATTAAGAGAACCGAACCAAGAGTCATTTGTTCATGAATCACTCTGTATATTCAGCAGAGTTACAGCACTACCGCCGATTAACATTAGCAAGCACTGATGTATACAGGTCAGGCTGTGGTGTTCAGGTCTCAAATGTGTGTGACTGTATGGCCATGTGGTGTTTGGCAGAGATTGGTACGGCTGAGTCCACGTGATCCAGAGTAGACTAGCACTCAGTCCAGCTCTTGCTGTCTTCCGCCGCAGGGCTGAACTCAGCCATGTGTCTTGTCTTCCACTTGCTTTCTCTACCTGTCTAACAGTTTCTAGCATCTAATATTATCCAATTTTTATTTTCTTGCTCTTGTTTGTTTACTTATTGCCTCTTTTCTTCCTCCCCGTAAATCTTCTTTAAGAGATTATTGGAGGATTTTCGCTCTGGAAGTCGCTGGATAAAGGAATATTCTGGAGAAGTTAAGCCCAGTTGGCAGCATGTGTGACAGCCATGCAAAAATAATTTCATCTCCTCCCTCTTTTTCTTAATAAATAAAATAAAATGGTTATGATGAGTTACTTACAATGGAAGTGAATGAGGCCGGGTTTTGGATGTTATGTGCTGGTGGTTTTAAATCGCTTGAATGTGTAAATTGGCAAGACAAAACACATGCAAATGCTAAACTTTCACTCTATGATGGTTTAATGCACAAATCACATGCGTGCTAAACCGTGGGGTCTGGTTCATAGGGCTCACTGATCAACTGATCTGTTTAACCACTACTATATAGTAGTTAAAAACAGTATGTGACAAGAGTAGTATGTCTGAATTCACAGTACTCATAGAAGAGTAGGCAAAAAGTGACCTGCTACTTCTGGCGGGATTCTGAAGTGTGTATATGATAGACACTTTACTATCCCATTAGGCCACGGGAGAGGATTTGTGAATGACCATAAATCACCTGACAGTGACAACATGGCGAATGTAGTATGTTCAAATGACATTCATTCTAGACACATTCATACTATATTAGGGTTGTAAATAGTGCCGGTGTACTTCGATACCAAGTTGGTACTGAAATTTTAAAAATGTCACAATACCAGCATTTCCCCCCTAGCATTTTGATGGCTGTTGAGCGGATTCTGACTAACGTCTGATTGGCCATTGTGTTCACATGTTCAACAGATATGATCAACGCTTCAAAAACATGTTGTAAATAATGTCGGTGCTAATAGCCTTGTGGGCAGCGTGCCAACATATACCTTCCGACTCGGTACTTTTGACTACCCTATACTATATAGAACAAACTTTTTTTTAAAGGTTGCAAAGTACTTATTCTAAATAAGTACCTACGCAGAGAGAATGCGATTTTGGACGCAGCCTGTGTCTTCTTAACAAACCAACCCACAGGCAGCCTACAGGAACATTGCTGTAGGACAGGAGTGGAAGAAGATAGCTGGTATGAACTCTGCCCTGGTGTCTGGTGAGCAGACAGTAGCAGCAGTTTCTCTCTGCCTCGACACATCTGTCAGTTTGATAGAAGAGCAGCTCAGGGGTATGAATAAGGCATGAAGTATTTCCTACGGCTCTGCAGACTAAAGGAAGAGGCTTCATCCAGCCGTGAAAGTGGTGTTATGCTCCAGACACTTCCCAGTTTGTTGAGGGAAAGTTCACTGGCACTGACATGCTGATGACAGGCTGACACGGTGTTCGGTCATACACTGATTATATTACTTGGACAACGTGGTACCACCACCAGTGTCGTTTTGCTTTTTTTATAGAAATAAAAACAATTTAGCTCAAATGTCTTTACTGTCATTTTTGATTAATGTGTCCTGGCTGAGAAAGTAATTTATTTGAGGAATTCTGTTTATTTTATTAAGTACTTATTGGTCCTGGACTGCCTGTTGCTTCAGTCGACTTTAAAAAATATGTCTGTTGGCTAACATTGATTAAGTGAACGCTTAAATTTAATGTACAGTGATCATAATGCATGCAATTATATATATTGCATGTACATGATCAGTTTTTCAGCGACATCCGATATGGGGTTTACCTGTTAGATTTAGTAGGAATGTATTGTTTATGCAGACAGTTTTTGGCTGTCTTCTGGGGATTTCTTAAACTAGTCTATTTGTCGTTTACACAATTTCTGTTTAAATGTTATGGAAATTAGTCATGGTGACCTAGATATGGGGATAAATTCTACATCAGATAGAGATCTAACTGCTGCGTGTTCCAAATTTGTTCATGGTGTTTCACTGTGGCCAAAGCACAGATCTGTGGTCAGCCACCCTAGTGACTCAAATGGAGTCAAAATTGGAACAGAAACTGTAACCTAAGTAGCTTTTTGGAAATGCTGCTAAACTCATACATGCAGAAACACAATTAATTATATCTTGATGAACAGAAGTTTCAATGTGTATTTCTGTTGTTTGTACGGATGTTCATTGGCGCTTTGCTGCTCATGCAGAAGCATGAGAGCTTTTAGTGTAATAAACACATGTGAGCACTCTAAGAGCAGTTCCTAAAAATAGGGCCAAATGTACTTTGTTAAAGGGTTAGTTCACCCCAAAAATGAAAATTCTGTCATTACATACTCACCCTCGTGTCGTTCCACACCTGTAAGACCTTTGTTCATCTTTGAAACACAAATTAAGATATGTTTAATGAAAAAAAAAACAAAAAAAAACATATGTTTTGTGTTCACATGAGAGCTGACACTGTTGCGTGAATACTCTTTGGACGTATGAGTGAAACTGCTTCTCGAATAATAGAAAATGTAGGATGAGACTTGATTTTGTCCATGGGGAATTGATTAGATGGTTGGATGGTTGTGGTTTGCTATTGGTGGATCTCTTGTGAGTGACAGGTTGCCCCGCCCTCAAAGCTCTACAGAGTCATTTTATTTCGACCATGTTATCCAAATATTGTGACTAATATGCATTGATAATTTGGGGTAAACCTTAACTAAATAAATAAAAAATATAAAATAATAAATAAATTTAATTAATTAAAATAGTGTGAATGGAAAGTTAACAGAGACACCAAGTTTCTCCACTTTAAAGGGTTAGTTCACCCAAAAATGAAAATTATCATCCGCCGGAAGCTAGTTATTTGAATTTATAAAGAGTTATAAAGAATTTATAACCTAGGATGAGTAAATCATGGGATAATTTTCATTTTTGTTTGAATTATTCCTTTAAAGGTCAGGAACTGTGTGGATGCAAAAAGATATTTATTTATTTCACTTAAAAGGGTCTTTGCTTGTTTGTTATATATTCAATTTTACTTCACATATTTTACAACATTTAATTGGAATTGCACAGATTTTCCCCTTAAAATCAGCACAGAAAATGCCCCCCAAAAAATCCAGATTCTACTTATGTGTCCGATGATAAAACCCACAGCACGGTTTCCAAAGGTTTACAGGAAAGTGTTAAGGAAACAAAAGTTATTTTGAGTGTGGAATGTAGTTTAGAGACCGGTTGCCAGATTGTGACATTTCACCTGCTCGATCAGTTCTCCTTTGCTATATTTTGTCATCAGTCCCCACCCTTATCCTGAGTCACTCACCAGGAAAGCAATGCCAGCTTCATGTTGAGCCACAGTGAAATCTCTCAAGTGTACATCCTCAATAATTTGGCGATTACTGTTCATTGTAAAGCTGTTTGGCTTAAACAAGCCAGTTAGACACACAAAAGCACATTTTAACTGTAAGCTGTCATGTACGAGAACCATACCCGAGTTTCTTCACACCTGATTTCAAAAGATTGTGAAACTAGATCTTATTTCATCACACTCTTCCTAAACGTTGTATTATGAAACACATGCTGGTGATTTTTATATTCTAAAAGTACTACTGTAACTTCTCACTATCTCATCACTGTGAAAATCAAGCCTTTTTTACCAGACGAGCACCAGTAGTTGGATAAGATTAAAACTTTATCTGTGCTACTATTGTGTAAGCAATGAGGAAAATGACATCTGACAATTGAGTAATAATCCAGGCCAGGTGAGTTCAGGTCAAGCCTCCCTCACAGATGGGAGGCAGTAAAGCTGAAATCTCTTCTGCTAGATGCTGATCTTCTCATAGAGTGTTTCAGGTTAGCAGTGATGGGGAGTAACTGAAAGTTTTGTCTCAGCCAATTTAAAGGTGCAGTAAGCAATTTCTGAGAAACGCTGTTGAAAGTGGATCAGACTGAGCAGCATAACACAGTTGTAGCCAATCAGCAGTAGGGGGCGTGTGCACTTATGATGGGGGAGGAGAGAGAGTGAGGAAGAGGGAGATTTAAAGAAAGACTGTAGAAAGAAAGATGGCTGAGAGACATTACAAGCTGTTTTATTAATGTCTTTCCACCATTGAAACACTGAGCGATTTTACGTTTCAGTAAGTTGTACTGTATCTTTCAATGTACCTTCAGATGTTCATTCATGTTTTTTCTGTAACTAGTATTAAAGAGGAAGAGATGATCGCGTTCACTCACGCTCCACGCTGCCGCTTGAAATAAGGCACCTGTACAGTGATCTGTCATGCCAAAACGGCATTTTTTTTTTTTTGTTTGAATTTCGTGATTAAATGGAGAGAATTTGAAAGATGACACTTGGTTTCTTAAAGTAACAAAACGGGAAGCTTGTTGCGATTAATGGTGGTTAGGCTACAACGCTGTACTCCTTGGCTGTGTCCGAAAACTGGAAAATGCTGCCTTCGGAGGACACATTTCAAGGTAGGAAGGCATCAAGGCACGTCCGAATTCAATGTTAGCTTCACTTCCTGTTTCCTGAGATACCTTCATCTGATCGATTTTTGAAGGTAGCATAGATGTATCCTTAGCTCCCTTTGATATCCCACAATCCTGTGCTTTCCATTCTGTGACAGTTGAGCTAGAAAAATAAAGAAGGCATCCGAAAGTTACATTTGCTGGCCAGTTTGTGAGTAAATGTACATTTTTGACCAACATTTTCCACTTTTGATGCCATTTCTAGCGAGAAATTACTACTGTAGTAATTAAATATTTGTTTATTTTTCACCAAAGCTCGCGCTGTTTTGCTGTAGATCATTAAACTCTTATGCTGCCTCAGAAGTCTGTCTGAAATCCGTTTCATGAGGTGCCTTCATGCACAAACGCTGCCTTACAAGTCATTGCTTGATAAGGCAGCGAGGCAGCAAGTCAGCTACCTAGGTTTTTCGGACGCAGCCCTTGTGTAGATCCAATTGCCCAGGGCTAGGTGGGGCAGCAAGGGGCGGGGGCACGTTCGGTACGCCATGAGAGTATCGCGGTTTGTACCGTGGTTGGTTTATCGCGGTTTTTCAGTTCGGCTTGAATATCGTTACACCCCTAATATGTACACACATATACATCCACACTTAGTGGTTTATATATGTGTTTTAGTGTGTATTTTAGTTACATGTATAACATGTCTCTGTTTGTTTGCCGACAAGAACTATTTGTTCGACCAATGACAGTGATGGTGCAGAAATGACACGTCACATTAATTTGCAATTGATCTGTGATTTTATTTACTGTATACTGTACCATATTTATAAAGTTTAATTAGTCCCAGGTGTCAGTTTAATTGTACACGTCATTTTTTTAGTATAAAGTGTGCAAGACACAACAGTTGCAATGCAACTAATCATGATTACAGTTAGTTAAGATAAAATACTCATTTAATATAACCACATTGCATTTATTTTATATTTTAAACATCGCAACAGACGTTTCAGATCACTCAATTTTGCGTTTTCAAATATAACATTATATTAATTGAAATTTATAATAAATTTATATTTATTTAATATACATGCATGTATATATAAGTATGATATATCTATTTACAGAAGTATATTATCTCATCATACCTCACATTTCTCTAATATGCACAATTTGAGTTTGGTCTGTATTTGATATTACTTCAGGGTGTTCCGAATGAACGTATTTTGTCAAGTGAAGTGAACTTCAACAGCTATCCCATGCTCAGGGAATAGTGAGCAGTGAACACTATGTAGGGACTCTGTCGATTGGAACGCAGCTTGAGTTCCAGACGTGGTCATGTGTCCGGATTCTCATAATTAAGTTTGTGTCAGTAATTGAGATGGCCTGCTGATCAGTGTGTGATTTGTTTCTCACAGAAAAAGCCACAGATGGCTCCTTGCAGAATGAAGACTGGACACTCAACATGGAGATTTGTGACATCATTAATGAGACCGAGGAAGGGTGAGAGACCAACACACACATAAAAACACACACCCTTGTGCACAGATTCTGCTGATGACTCACAGTGACTCTCACAGACCACAGAGCAGCCCGTAGGGTGTCCCGTTTGTCATTTTAGTTTTCAGAAGGGTGTTTGCGAGTGAGCTCCGCAGCAGACTTCTTCCCAACAGTCAAAGCAGTGTTACGCCACAAAAGTGCGGACTCGTAGGAAGACCGCAAGTGTTTAGGGTGCCATTTGGGACAGGACTGGGAATGTGTTTTCGTAGCGGTGTGCTTCATCAGTAATGGGTTCTCGCAGTTCCTCTTGGCCTGTTTACACCTGACGTTGAAAAGCATAAAACCTCTGACTTTCTTTCCTCTGCAGAACACAAAAGAAGATCATTTGAAGAATGTTTACTCATAAGTCATAACCCTATCTGCTTGCAATTACATCATTCTCTATAGGGCACAGCTGATTAATTTTAGCGATTCCAATTCTGCTTATCGAATCCGGTTCTTATCGATTCCGATTCCAATATTTTTTTATGAAGAGAAAAAAAGAGCAAATACTTCAAGAATAATGTTTTTACCTTTTATTCTTGCCACATTTAGGCTATAACCAGTAGGCGCAGTAACTGTTAACTGTGACAATTCATCTAATAATGAAATAAATAACACTTTCAATAAGGAATGATCAGAAGCAATTACAAACCAAAACTATTTAGGTATAACACAAAAAATACAACATAAAATATATAACAGGCAGTTGCTATTGGAGGCAGTAACGTAAGAGAGATTAAAATGCCACTAGGTGGCAACAAGTGACTGTTTAAAAATGAATCAGTCGTTTAAAACGGTGGATCGTCCATTAACTAAACAAGTATTCATGAATAAAACTGAATTAAATAATTTTTAAAAAGTGATTGAATGAATGATTCAAATTAATATAGGCTAATTTTATATAAACTAAAACATATTGTCCTGTAGCTGAAGCTCAGCCGAACAGCTGATCGTAGCTGTACAGGGCGGGTTTTATTTCTCATCTTCATAAATATATCTAGTAGTAAAGCTAATGCAAGGGCTAGAAAACAATTTATCCTTTGCTGATACTTCCTCGTCATCTGGGAGAGCGCAGTTCATAGTTGCATAGCAACGACAGACGCCACGGGAGCGCAAGCGCTTTGGAAAGAAGGAGAAAGCGATGCGGCCGCGCTTTCCATGCGTTTTTAGATGCGACGTGTGAACGGCCCCTTAAACACGGTGCATTCCTTCAGATTAATGCAGTGTTGAAGCAAAAGTCGATTGTAATGAACTGCGCACATGCGTGATGAGAAGGTCTTTGTTGCAGGTCCTAGCTGATAGATACAACTGTAAAATGCTCACTACCATTCGCCGTGGGAGAATGACTGAAAAAAGTCAGGAATCGATAACCAGAATCAAATGGATGCATCGTATCGAATCACTGGTTCTTTGAAATTTGGAACCAGTTCTAAAATGGAACCAGTTCTCGATACCCAACCCTAATTGGCAGCCAATGAGCTTGCTGCTCAACATTCATATTCTTCCCTATTGTTTGCTGTAGCAGTTTGTTGCACGCTTTGGTGGAGAAACCCTCCACCTTCCCCAGCTCCACCTGTATAGATCTGCTATGGGGGTGATTCATGTGTGTTTGTACAGCAGCAGCATGCCTTGCTTGCTCACAGCAGCGTGTCATGTGTATTGGCAGTGGCAAGTTCCGTACTTGCTCTGCAGCTGCAACAGCAGCGTAGCAGATCTGTTCCACCAACACCAAACATATCAACATTGTCATACTCTTTACCATGCCTCTTACCAACACTCTGAGAGTTGTCATGACAGAACTAGTTTTGTCTACACAATGAAAGTCAGTAGGATCCAAAACAATTGTACTGTTTTTTCCAACAAACAAACAAACAAACAAAACACCAAGACATTTTTCAGAATATCCTGTGAAGAAAGAAACTCTCAAAATTGTAATTTTCGTGTGAACTGAAGCCCGTTTTGGTGAAAACTCTAATGGCACTTTTTCACTGCGTGGTTCGACTTGGCTCGACTTGGTACGGCACGGCTCGGCTCGCTTTACTTTAGTTTTTTTTCCCCACTGCAGTTTAGTACCGCTCCAAAATGGGTGGGATTATAGACTGATCGTATAGTTGCACCTCATCTACTGCCATGGATCCGCTCCTTAGCTACCAACGAGTCTGCACCTCGTCTACTGACCACGATACAGCCTTTTCATTTTTCAAGTTGCGTGGGATGGTCATTTAAAGCACGCATTTAAAAAAAAGTTGCGCAAACAGTTGATACTGCGGTGGCTGTTTCTGACTATTTAAATCTAGTGGGTTTGTTGTCTCGTGTTTCAAATCCAATGATGCTGGTAGTGACTATTCTCTCTGACCAATCAGTGATCTGCATCACATTTAGTATCAGTACGGCACACTTGTTTCCTGTGGGGGGAAAATATAAATTAAGTGCATTTTACTTCCTTACTTCAATACTTCCTTACTTCTTATAAAATGCATCTTGAGTTAAGAATCTTTGGGTATTTTGACTGGAAACAAGACAAAAATACATAGAGAAGCATTTTTGCAGCACATTCATTCATTGCACATATTTTCATTACACAGACACCATCAAAGTGAGAAAAATGGCATGTCTTTTATAGAGGATCCTGTAGATGAGGAGGTTGCATTAATTTGTGGAAGTTACATTTACATAGGGAAATTTTATATTTTTTTGCCATATTCACATGCATATTTATTTGAATGGTACCATTTTGGAAGTTTTCTATATGACATCGGGGATCCAGCGACCCCTGGAAGTAACCTAAGAATTAGAATTTAATTATTGGGTCTTTTTTTATAAAATTTAGGATTTCCCAATGTGGTTGGATGCATTGATGGCTCATAATATACCCATCATCGCACCTTCTGAAAATGAAACCGATTACTGTATGGACAATTTATTTGGTCATCTTTATTTCCTACTAATACAAAAGCAACAATTATTCTTTTTCCAGTTGGATTTTAATATTCTTCCAATGTTTGGTATTGTGACCATCTCCTCTTCACTCAGAGTTGATTGAACTAACTCAATTTAGTTGTTCTGAAACTGAGTTTCCCATCTCAGAGTAAGTCAACTCAATTCAAGTTTTAACTCAGAGTTGGTTGAACCACCTTATTGAAATGGGCCCCTGGTCAACCATAGAAGAACTGTCCAATTTAAATTTTTTGACATCTTTAGTACTGATGAACATGCACATTGACGTATTAAAAGACGTACACTACCATTCAAAAGTTTGGGGTTGGTAATATTTTTGTGAAATAAGTCTCTTATGCTTACCAAGGCTGCATTTATTTGATCAAAAATACAGTAAAAACAGTAAAATTGTGAAATATTATTACGATTTAAAATAACTGTTTTTGAAATTTGAATACATTTTAAAATGTAAATTATTCCTGTGGTCAAGGCTGAATTTTCAGCATCATTACTCATGAAATACACACATATAAATAAAATACATATACATACACATACATCCATACATAAATATACAATATACATATACCGGTAGAGAAAAAACAAACAAAGGGGAAGTACTCGAATTAATGAGTAAACAGAATTAAACCAACTTAAATTAAATCAGGTAAAGAAAAGGGATCATCTCAACCAGGCTTTCAGTGACTCAGCAACAGTGTGCCAAAATACAGTCTTTTCATCCGCACCATTAACTCGAGCAGTGGACAGTTCTAAAAAAAAAAATCACATCCAGAAATGTAAGAAACCGACATTTAACAGAAAGCGAAAGAGGAGATTTCCATCTCAATGCAGTCATCTTTTTAGGAGCTATGAGGCCAGCTAGTACTGTGCGCCTATGCTGATTATTAATGTTCAACATTGCCTCTATTATTCCCTTGAGAAATAATCAATTTATATAAAGGGTGTACAAGCAAAGGCTGTTGCCAAGGTACACCATATGCTTTGAGGGCCGATCTAAGCTGTAGATAAAAAAAATAAAAATAAAACAAAAAATAGGAGGCTGGCAAAGTGAATGAGTTTGCAATATCTTGAAAATAACACAAATCAGAATTATTATAAATGTATTTCAAATAGCAAATACCAGTCCTACTCCAATGCAAAGGAGGAATGGGTCTGCCACCAATTGTCAGGCCTTTATTATTGAAAATGGGTGACTGTGTATGCCACCTACAGGAGATATTGCATCTAGATTCAACCAACCTCCAAGTTTGAATAAGATGGGAAACTATGGGACCAAAGCACAACAGACATTGCTTATTTGATGCATTAGAAAAAAGGATGTCTTCCAGATTCACAATATATTCTTCTATCTTATGCCAAGAGACAGGGGTATGAGGGTTAAACCATACAAGCAGAGGCCGGAGCACAAAAGACCAAAAATAGAACTTAATGTAATACTGTTAAGCCCTCATTTACCCTCTTCCTCTGTGAAGTAGCCAACTTCAAATGCTGTCTTTTTCTATTCCAGATGAATTGGGAGATATTACCATGGATTTAATTCCAGAAGTTGACAGAAGGGAGGGGTATCATAGAACTAAAAAAAAATCAGTTGAGGCAAAATATTTATTTTTACAATAGAGATCCGGGCCTGTAGAGAGTTGGGCAGATTTATCCATCTGTCCAGATCTCTCTTGATGTCCTTGCCTACTTCTGAAAATTGTGCGTCACAGTATGGTTCAAAGAGGGATAAATTTGTATCCAAAGATAATTAAAGTGCTTGAACAGCAGAAATAATGGGTGGATACTGCAACATTTTAGCAGACTCATTTAAAGGTAAAAGGGCAGATTTAGACCACTTAACCTTGAAACCAGATATATGGCCAAACTCTTCACAAATAGACAGCGGGCTAGAAATAGACTGTACTGGATTTTCCGTGAAAACCAGGGCTGGATTTACCGATAACGTTGTCTCCTAGCGCGCTATGAAGACTCTAAAGGTACCTTAACTGAAGATATACATTTTCTAAGGTAAATTCCCTGAACTATACCTTAGGAGGTTGCTTAAGATATACCTTCTTAAGTGTGACGTTACCAGGTGCTGTCCATGGCGGTGGTGCTGAATTGGTTAATATCGATGGCTCGAGAATCGATAATTCACTCTATACAGGGGCTGCTTCACTGCATTATGTGAGAAAGCGGTGGTCTTAATAAAATAATCACTTCAGAAGTACAAATTGCATTTATCAGGACTCATGGGATTTTATAAAAAATAATCCAAATTGCAAACTAAATCTATATTCTAATTTATGTTCTGGTGGCTCTTTATTCTAGCTGAGTTTAAGGCGACCGTTATTTTACAACATTATTTTAGAATGTATTAATTCCTTGACGATGCATCATGCGATAAATAAATAGGTATCGCGTTTATATTGTTTTTCATTTTTAATTTAATTTTCAAACAGTTGTTAACTATATCATAAATTTTATGATATATTCCGATTGTAAAATATGTGGAAGTGAATGTGTTTTGTCACACGATGAGGCCGGTGAACTGGGAGAAGAATAGAGTAAACTTTATTGTTTCATACACAATGTGTATCTGATATGAATAAAAAACTTTGTCAAATTATATAATTGAAAGGATTATTATTGCAGCTTCCATAGACATCAGTGTATGGAATTTGATTTTTAACAAACTATAGTTTTAAAAAAATGGTAATAAAATATGACAAGATCTCAGAGTTAAACTGTGTCAGAAAAAATTAATCTTAATTATGTCAGATAACACTTAAGCAAAACATGGTCAGGTCAAAGTGTCTGAATAATTTTTGGTCCCAATTTTTTTCAGTTTTACTGGTAGTCCACTATATGAAGAATTTTTGGGTATAATATGTCAGTTTACTTTATTTTGCTATCCTCACTTACATAAATGAACTATAGTGTCCTGCACCCACTAGTAAAAATATAAAAAAATGTCTGAATAATTTTTGGTTTGACTGTATAGCCTAGTACTTCATTCAAATGTCTATTTAAATGTCTGAAACCTAAAATAAACCTTATGTGGTTGAAAACACTGAATAGTGAAATATGACAAGTGCTGAGCGCATCTGTCTCTGGCTCAGCGCCAAAGCACATTTGAATTTAGAATTGAATTTTTGCATTTTATTCTTTGCCATTATAATTGAACACTGGGTGTACTACAACTTCAGAATTATATTTGTATACATTGTCAACAGTGATAAGGTATAGCTAAGAGTGGTCCAGACCAATCTTACGAACAAATTACTTATAAGGTATGCTTAACTAGGAATGTTTCGGGAAACTCGTATTAACGTTGAGGTATAGCTTAAGGTATAATTTAAGAATGACGTAGAGTTAAGAAGGTTTGGGGAAATCCAGCCCAGAACATCATCAGAATATAATGCAATATGATGCGAAGTATTGTGAACAGAAACAGGCTTTATCTCAGTGGACTGTCGAATCATCTGGGCAAGTGGTTCAACGGAGAGAACAAAAACCTGAGACAAATGTTAATACCAGGTGTAGACAGGCCCTTTACACAGAGTCACGGTGCTGTTGCAGCTCCGTATGATTCTTCATTTTCTCTTTTTCTCTCACACATACTGTCATCAAACTGGCACTACAGGCTTGTCTCTGTTCTGTGTGAGGGAACACAGGACTCTGTTGTGCTCTGCTTTGTTTGGGCTGGTTTTTTCCTGTTGTATTAGAAGTTGTGGGTGTTTTCAAGAATTTAAACAATCTTTCCTGTTGTTATTTATGTATTCAATTATTTACATAAATGCCCCTTTAAGCAGATTATGCCATAGAGTACATTTGGACTTTGTGAGAATAGTCAAGTCTGACATGATTGATAGAATTTCCAGAATTTCCCAGTTGTTGTTTTTTCCCCTTCAGGTTTGTTTTTCACTTCTGCCATTTTGTACTTTCCATAATACAAGAGGCTATTACTATAGTTCCTCTTCTCTATTTGAGAATGACACACATGATGACTGCATCTGAAATCACATACTTCCCTACTGTATACTTGGCAATAAACAATGTGAAACTAGTAGTCTGAACAGAAGACTAAGTCATATGGACACTTTACTATCCCATGAGGACAAGGGAGAGGATTTGTAAATGACAGTGCAACTGCCACCATAAGTCACATGACAGTGACAAAAAGGTGAATGTAGTACATCCAGATTACAGCACATTCTTATATAGAACATACTTTTAGCAGTTGAAAAGTAATTACTTATTAGAAAGAAGTACCTACTCAGAGGTAATGTGTTTTTGGATGGAGCTAATATTGCTCAAGTTTATCAAGTTTTCTGAGCCAAGTTTGTACTAAGACAAGTCAGTTGGCGGCCATCTTGGTAACACCCTGTTACAAAAATATTAATTAAAAAATAATAATGATTAAAGATATGAATGAATAATGATTAAAAATAATTTCTCGCATTCATTTGTACACGTTAAAATGTCTCTACAATGAGTTCAACTTTTAGTAGCTGTCGTTGTTCTTGCTTATAAAAAGCTCCTTAGATCTGACTGGGAAGACACAAGAGCTTTGATCAGACCACAGGAAAAACAAACCCAATTGCTGCTTCTTATGTAAGCTTGGAGATGATGAACTTCCTGGCCCTGAATTACACTGTGTTTGTAAGAGGGCTTTCAGTACTGGCGCTCTGGGGGTGTCTAGTCAAATTGAGTCTTTTAATTCCTATCCTGAGCTCACAGACTACTCTGCAAAATTGTATGTTTTAAAATAGTTAGTTACGGTCCTGGGTAATTATAGTCGATCTAGTCATGCTGAAATAAACAACACAGATGCAAAAAGTCTATGATGCAAAACATCAGTTCTATAGCTACTGTTAGGGGTTTGTTTATATCCGTAACCCTAAATGTGAGCAGTGCCACTAATGAATGGTTATTTTGTGATATAAAGTAGGTATAAATAAACAGCTTCTTCAGTAGAATATACTCATATCAGTAGCCCTTTAAAGGGATAGTTCACCCAAAAATGAAAATTATCCCATGATTTACTCACCCTCAAGCAATCCTAGGTGTATGTGGCTGTCTTTGTTCAAACAAACACAATCTGAGTCATATTAAAAATATATCCTGGGGATATATAATATAATATATAATGGGGCTTGAGATTTTGAAGCCCAAAAAAGTGCACCCATCCATCATAAAAGTAATCCATACAGCTCCAGGGGGTTAATAAAGGCCTTTTAAAGCGAAACGCGATGGCTTTTTGTAAGAAAAATATCCATGTTTAAAACTTTATAATAACTGGCTATAATAACTGGCTTCCGGCAGACGGCCTTACACGAGTCGAGTTCCGGCAGAAGAGTGACCTCTGACCCGATGTATGACGCCTCTCACGGTTCAAACAAATAGGGCTGGTAACAACTCAAGCTCCTCTTCTCTTAAATCGAAATCCTCCGACATTTCTCTTTAAAAATTCTCATTTTAGACTTCTAATTTATGACCGGTGTTTTGTTTTGCTCTATCCTCTGAGCTTCCTTGTTCCAGGAATACGTCTTGCGTCGGGTCAGAGGTCACTCTTCCGCCGGAACTAGAATTACATACAGCCATTCCCGGAAGCTAGTTATTATAGTTTATAGAGTTAAATATAATGGATATTATTCTTACAAAAACCCATCGCTTTACTTCAGAAGGCCTTTATTAATCCCCTGGAGCCTACGCATTTTTGGGCTTCGAAATCTTGAACCCCGTTCACTACCATTATTAAGCTTGGAAGAGTCAGGATACTTTTTTTAATATAACTCTGATTGTGTTTGTCTGAAAGAAGATAGTCATATACCCCCAGGATGGCTTGAAGGTGAGTAAATGATGGGATAATTTTCATTTTTGGGTGAACTATGCCTTTAAGGTCTACTCACACCAAGAACGATAACTATAAACTTAAAGTTTTAAAAAATGTTTATCCTCTAGCTCCAAAGGTGCAGTCACATTTACTGTTGTTGGACAGATTTTTACACACACAATCTAGGAATCCGTGCGATTGTGAATTTTGCTTGAGGACAAAAGATATCCCACACTTCGCAACTTCTTTTGGTTCAGGTTGGTCTAACAGATTCGCTGCATTGAAAGCTGCTTGTTTGTGTGAGCTGTGCTTCATACATCACTACACTATTAACAACAGACAATGGACCTTCTTGCTTGTGACATTTCACCAAAATTTCGCTAATGTAATCGCACCATAAGAGAATAGTGGAGCCCACACCACAATTATAAGCAGTTTTTTAGAGGATTTATTATTTTTCAACTGATGAACGCCATGGAAAGCCAGTCAAATCCTTCTTTCTTCAAAGTTTGCACTGCAATTATGGCAGAACATAACTGAAGCGTGCACTTAGAATAAACAGAACGTTATCACCCATTGGTGTGGATGGTAATATAAGTATAATTTATAGTTGGCGTATTTGGTGAGAACCAGCCTTTAAGCTGTCGTCAATTAATTTACACTGTTTGCCCCCACAGGCCCAAAGATGCCATGCGTGCGCTGAAAAAGAGACTCAACGGCAACAGGAACTTCCGTGAAGTGATGCTGGCTCTAACTGTGAGTTCCCTCACTTTCACATAAAGCAAATCTGTTTTTTTAGTCTGATGCTCTGCACCTTTAATAGTTAATGGTGGCTGAGTACTTCGTAAACTTCTCCTCCAGGCCTGCCAGAGGCTATTTTGACATTTAAATAAGGTGTTTTGTGGCTATTTGGATGCGTTTTGCTAGCTGGAAGTGCTGTTTTATGCTGTCATCTGCGAGCTTTAGCTTGTGTAAATGATCGATAATCTCAGCTTCTTATGTAATTGTCTTTTCTAGGTGCTGGAGACTTGCGTGAAAAACTGTGGCCACCGTTTTCACGTCCACATTGCCAACAGAGACTTCATTGAAGGTGTCATGGTGAAGATCATCACTCCGAAGACCAACCCTCCCGCAATAGTGCAGGACAAAGTGCTGTCACTGATTCAGGTGAACTGAGTGAGGCAAATGGCTCAATATTCCCCTTGAGCTCTTCCTCTGTTTTAGCAATAATCGCCTTTAGAAACCACCGTTGATGACTGTTGCTGCATTCAGAATGAGTGTGGGATGTGCCGTAGGACTAGAGGACTGCCTCTATATTGGGGCTTGAAACTAGGTCTGCTGGACCTTGTCTATGAGGCAGCTTCCAATTGCATTAATTTTGGTTGACTGGAAGCTATTGCAGAATCAGATTGACTCAGTTTAAGGTAGATGCAGGACAGTGTCCAGAATTTTATTTAGGGCATGGCTGCATTTTATCTACATTAGCGTCCTCCCAAATCCAATGGTCACATTGTTTTCCAACCTGTAAAATTTCCCACCATTAGACAACAAGCATATCCCTAACCATCCAGAGAATCTATTCTTCCAAATTTGGTAATTATAGCCATTTTATATGTGGTTTTTTATATTGGGAGCCCAATAGCAACGGGGCCTTAAGATGACTTAAAGGGATAGTTCAACCAAAAATGAAAATTTTGTCATCATTTACTCACACTCAAGTTGTTCCAAACCTGTATAAATTTCTTTGTTGAAATATCTTCTTTTGTGTTCTTTGTTTCTTTTGTGAAGATATTTTGAAGAATGTTTGTAACCAAGCAGATCTCGCCCCCCATCGACTACCATAGTAAGAAAAAAAATACTGTGGAAGTCAATGGGTGCTATCAACTGTTTCAGTATAAACTAATATACTTAATGTGATGCATATATAAATGAAATGGGTAAGAATTCTGTAATTAAACAAAATCATATATTTATTATTAAATATTTGCATCTATTTTATTTTATTTAAATGACATCTTCAAAATGTTAAAATGTATGAACATATGGCTACTGTAGAACAACCAATATTTAATTAGTGATAATATATGAGATTGAAAGAAATTGGATTTATTGATAAATATATAAACCTGGTTGTGTATTTAATATAATATAGTATTTAATATCTCTTTCAGCTCTCATATAACCCACTGTACATTAACCAATCATCTCTCTGTCTTTGTGTTTAACCCCAGGCCTGGGCAGATGCGTTCAGGAGTAGCCCAGACCTCACTGGAGTTGTGCACATTTACGAGGAGCTGAAGAGGAAAGGAATTGAGTTTCCCATGGCAGACCTGGATGCCTTGTCACCCATCCATACACCACAGCGGGTGAGAAACACGCAACACTCTCAGGGCTCTCGCTTATCTGTTTTCATTCATTTCACTTCATCTCCTCTTGTCTGTCAATCAAGGGAGTCCCAGAGGTGGATCCAGGCATTCACAAGTACAAAGCACCCACGCAGCCCAAGACA
This sequence comes from Hypophthalmichthys molitrix, assembly GCA_037950675.1. NCBI lineage: Eukaryota > Metazoa > Chordata > Actinopteri > Cypriniformes > Xenocyprididae > Hypophthalmichthys > Hypophthalmichthys molitrix. Next base: position 39,221,729 of record CM075494.1, read on the forward strand.
GCATCTCAGGCGATCCCTAAACCTGCCGCTGCTGCGACACCTGACTTAAATCCCACACAGATTCCAGCTGTATCGGGCCCGATTACAGCAAACCCAGAGCAGGTCACAACTCTCCTTAGAACAGACTTTGATATATTCAATGCTGAAATGTGGTGAAAGGAGGCTCTGTTCCAAAACCTAGTGAGCTTTCTTACTGCTAAGAAGAGATTTTGGTAACACTTTACAATAAGGTTAATTGGTAAACATTTAGTTAACTACATTAGTTAACATGAACTAATAATGAACTGCACTTATACAGCATTTGTTAATTTCAACATTTACTAATACAAAATTAAAATCTTGTTAACATTAGTTAATGCACTGTGAACTGACATGAACAAACAATGAACAGCTGTATTTTCATTTACTAATGTTAACAAAGATTAGTAAATACAGTAACAAATGTATTGCTCATGGTTAGTTCATGTTAGTTAATACATTAACTAATGTTTAACTAACGAACCTTATTTTAAAGTGTTACCGAGATTTTAGTGAAAAGTGCTATAGAAATAAACTTAATCTGAAACATTTTCCTGTCTACACTACCATTCAAAAGTGTGTTTTTTTTTTTTTTTTTTCTTGAAAGAAAATAGGGGTTTTAGAGTATTTCCACTATATTTTTCTATTCATATCTATTGTTAATTTGGAAGTGTTTTGTTTGTGCATACAGATCGCAAGACTGAGAAGTGAGCTGGACATTGTGCGTGGGAATATTAAAGTGATGTCAGAGATGCTGACAGAGATGGTGCCGGGCCAAGAAGATGCCTCTGATCTTGAACTACTCCAGGTTTGCGAATTTTCCCACTAGGCTCACTCCTTTACAAAGAATATATGCATAAATTATGGTCTTTTTTAGCAGGGCTAAAACTGGTTCAAGGAACGAAAACAAACACAGAAACGAGCAAAAATTAAAAAAGTATTAATCATCCAATTTAATTTTACATTTGTTCTCATAATTTCTAAAACAAGGCACGTTGAAAAAAATTTATGCACATGGAACATTAACAAGTGGGCCATTGTTGACTGTCCAACAGTTTAATAAAACAGATCAATATATTTTTTTTCTTTTTAGGCTTTTTATGCTTCATAATCAATGCAAGTATTTCTGTTGTAGTTTTACGATGTTATACATTAAATGTTAAAGCTTAATTATCATGTATTATGCCATTTTTGAGTGAAAAATTTTATAAAGTATAGGCTAAATTAAAATAACGTTATTAATTGATATTAACTACTGTATGTTTGGGCTGTCACTAATGATTATTTTGGTAATCGAGTAATCAGTCAATTGTTTTTGCAATTAATCTGATGTTTTTTTGTGGTAATAAAAATAGAACTAAGCAAAGACCTATGCCTTTAAAATGACTTAAAATACATATATAATAACAATGAGGCAATAATGTTTGATTCAAATAAAGTATCAAAAGCAAGTAATCATATGGTTTTATAGAACAACACTGTTAAAATACATAATATAAATCTTATGTACATTATGTATTATAACAAATGCCTGCAGAGGGTGCCAACGTCCATTGTGTCATGATGTATATGGCCTTGTTTCTTCAGATCAACACAAGCAAAGATTTTTAGGAAAATAATCCATCTGTGTGAGTTCATATAGTGCATGTGAATGGGTGCTGCTGGGTTGACGCTTCAAAAACCACACACAGCGATCGTAATAGTAAATCATACGACCCCAGTGGATGAATCACTGTCTTCTGAAGCCAAACGATTGGTGTGTGTTAGAAAAACATTTATATTTTAAACTCTTTTAACTATAAACCAACTCTCCTAGGAATGTTCACAAGTTCAGCTTGACGTAATCGTGTGTTGTGAAGTTTGCGTGAGAAGTAACACAGAAACACTCGTCAATTCTTACGTGAACTTCACAACGCACATACTTCACGTGTCACAACATCTCTCTCATGATCGCTCATGTGACTGGTAAACAAGGTAAAAATATTAGTATTTGTCTCACACACACCTATCTTTTGGCTTCAGAAGGGGTCGTATGGATTACTGTCACGATCATAACGATGTGGATTTTCAAGCGTCAACCAAGCAGCACCCATTCATTTGCATTATATGGACTCACAGAGATGGATTATTTCCCTAAAAATCTTTACTTGTGTTTATCTGAAGGAAGAAAGTCATATACATTGGGGATGGCATGAGGGTGAGCAAATGATAAGAGAATTTTCATTTTTGGGTGAACAATCCCTTTAATACTTACTCAAGAAACTACGTTTCACCACAAGAGGGTGTAACAGCACAATATTTTAAAACCAAGAATCACCTCCTCTAGTCTATTGCATGTCTATGAATTTGTGCTTTATATGTTTATATAGTATGTATTTGTTTTAGTTGGTACTTTCTGTACTCGTCTAGATTAATGCATTTAATGTGAGAATTAAAGCAAAGCTGAAGAGCATCATGTGTCTCAGGAGCTGAACAGGACGTGTCGAGCCATGCAGCACAGGATAGTGGAGCTCATCTCCCGTGTGTCGAACGAAGAGGTCACCGAAGAGCTGCTACACGCCAACGATGATTTAAACAACATCTTCCTGCGCTATGAGAGGTGAGCAGAGGTGTCCGTCACAAAAAGTTTCCCTCATCAGCCTTTATCTGACAGCTCTCAGAGGAACCTCTTTACGTCTTGAGGCTGACACGCAACTCCGGCTTGCCTTTGATTTCGCTTCCTTTGCTTTAGAGCAGAGCGCACAGGGTCTGAAAACACATTAACATTTCTTTCATCTTCATCTTGACGAATATTTTTGATATTTCACCAGCGCTCTGTGTTCTAACAGGTACGAGAGATACAGGGTAGGCAGAGCAGCACAAAACAATGGGGTGAGTTTGACACTCCAGTACTTCTTTCTTAACACATACTATCAGTAAAAAAAAAGTTAGTCTTTTATTTGTTTTTCATTGTTGAATATTGTTTCTTGTATTCTTGTAGGGTACATATGTGCCTTGTGATAATATTTGTCTGTTAAGTGCCTGCTCATGTTTTTTTTTTTTTTTTGTTATTTAATTGTTTGCATGATGCTTAGCTGAGAGAGGCAAGTATGATGCATCTCTGTCATGTAGAAAGTGTCCTGCATCACATTTGAACTCTAGAGCTAGACCCTAGAAATTAAAATATTATTCCCCTTTGTCTTCCTTTTCCTATATATTACACACACATTATAGGCCTTAATTCTGTAGCAATTTCAGCTTTTCCATAAAAAAAAGATCTCAAACTCTTCAAAAAAAAAAAAAAAAAAAAAGGAAAAAAAAGTGTAATCCTCACCAGTGTTTGTGATTTTGGCAGTTTAATATTATGCATTTATAATAATTAATGAATTCATTTAAAAAATGTTAAATTAGTAAATATTTAATTTATTTTTATTATTTAGACATGAATTCTTTTAACATTATTATTGTTGTTATTATTATTATTACTATTATTACTTAGTATTAAATATTCATTAATTAAATAATACATAATATTATTATATATGTTTTAATTATAATTTAAAAAAGCATGTAATCTTTAATTATATACATATAAATGTATTTATATTATTAATGTATATATATATATATATATATATATATATATATATATATATATATATATATATTTTTTTTTTATTTAAATTGTTTTATATAATATTTATTTTATATGTAAGTATAATAATGTACCTTAAGTGCGCATATATATATATATATATATATATATATATATATATATATATATATATATATATATATATAATATATAAATTTAACGTATTATTTAATTATACTATTTAAACAGATATTACTCTAAATTACTTGAACATAATGCAGTGTCCCTGGAAAAAAATGTTTAAATAAAAATGCATTGGTATTTAGAAACTATTGAATTGCTTTTTTTTTTTTTTTTAAATTGAGCTGAATTGAATTGTCATTATGATGAGAATTAATTTATTATGCCAGTATATCCACCTTTTACAGTGAGATGACATTATTCTACTCACCCTTCAACCATCGAACATTAACAGGACATTTAAAAGTGTAAAGGCATTAACAAATTACTACAGCAGACCATGAATAACCCGCAGCAATATTATGGTTGTGTTAAATATCACTGTAGTAATATATGTCTGTATTATGTAAAATTCTATGCCTTAATCAAAAATGTAATCATAACTGCAACATTGAGTGATTGATATTTTAAAGTTCCATCATTTTGACAGACAATAAATATTGTTTTCCTGCTTTAGAAAGTAAACACTGCTAATAGGGATTAGATATGAAAAGAGGAGACACTTACATTTTAAAACGGAAGACGTGAGCGTTACGTTATTCTCTTTAAGTCTGAAAATAGAATATGAAAGAAATTTCACAGCTCATTCAGTCAAACTGATGGTTGGATAATGATTATTTGTAGTACAACCTTATCATTTGAAATTGTAGTCTTTTTGAGTGGAACTTCCCCAAACCGGAAGTGCCACCCATAATCTAAAACGCAGTCGGCTCGTTAGGAAAAAGGTGGATGTTGTAGGTGAATGCTGATTGTTAACTAGAAAAGTAAGTGTATGTGTGTTGTGAATGCACAGGTCTTGAATGCGGCTTCAGAGGAGGATAATCTAATAGATCTGGGTCCTGGTTCTCCAGCAGTGGTCAGTCCTCGGGTCAGCGCTACACCCACTCATACACCCACATCCACCCTGCAGCCTCCTGCTGCTGCTGCCGCTGCCGCTGCTGCAAACACAGCCTCCCTCTCCACACAGCTGGCAGGACTCGGTGAGCACATCTTAATTAGGATGACACCTTCAGACTGGAGTACAAATACATTTTTTAAAACCATATTGATAAAAGTATGGTAGCACTTTATTTTATAGTGCTCTTCCGCATGTACAGTACATACTATTTATATACCATAGTAATTACAATAACTGGGTAATAACTACTACCATTAAACCTAACCTTAACCCATGTAGTTACCTTATATTACCAGTACATTCTTAGGTAAGTACACTGTAAGTACTAGGGCTGGGACAATACATCGATTCTCCATTTGTGATACGATTCTGGATCGATCCTGATATTTTCTCTCTCAAATCGATTCTGAGCCTAGTTTTTAACAGCAGATGGCGCTCTAGGCTATTTTTTAACCGCACACTCAAATGCTCCCAATAAAGACTGCTGGCTGAGTCATGTACTGTAAGTGGTTAAATACATTTTCACCTCGGCTCAGAATGCTTTTATGACACGAGATTAATGTAAACAGCCCACTGCAAACACCCTTGTAATTCACTTCAACCTTTTCGAACTTTATGAATGATTATTTTAGGTTTAAGTGCTGTATGTAAAGGGACCGGAAGCAAGCAAAATAACATTACGTGTGTTTCTAAAGCACATAGTCCCATCTGCTGTTAAAAACTAAGCTCAGAATCGATTCGAGAGAGAATCGCAATACATTAGGAAAATATCAGAATCGTTCCAGATTCATTGTGTCACGAATTGATAATCAATGTATTGTCCAAGCCCTAGTAGCTACATGTAAGTGCAATAAAAAGTATTTAACATGTTTTGTTTTGTTGTTGTTGTTGTTGTATGGTGAAAGAAATGTTACTTTTATTTCTCTATACAACTTAAAGTTGACTTTAAGATGATTTACTCCCGGTAGATGTGGGCGGAGACAGCGTCAGCGGCACTCTCAGCTCTCTGACTGCTCACAACCCTCAGGATGACTTTGACATGTTCGCCCACACCAGGTCCAGCTCTCTGGCTGACCAGCGCAAAAAGTGAGTGTCCACTTCCCCACTGCTATGGCTATAGACTTTATGCGCCAGCGAAACAAGCGCTCAGCCACCTTTAGAATTTTGTGTTTGAACCTTTTTTGTGTTAGCTCTGTATATTTCTATGGCATCGCTGTCGAAGAGTGATTAGCTGGTGAAGTGGATTTACTTATTGTATAGTTAAGAAAAGTTATCATGAACATTGTAATGTTTGAAGCGGATGTCATAAATGTCAGTAGACCGGGAAGATTTAAAAATGAGCAGTTCATTCATAAATCTGTAAGATCTTACTTTTATGCTGTGGAATTAGAAACCGGCAGACAGAACACAACGAGCACAGTACTGAAAAGGTGCAGAGCTGCATAAAAATCTGTTTTCTTTGCTTATTTTCCAGCGTTAAATATGAGGAACCTCAGGCTCTGGTTGGCCTGGCTTCTGCTTTAGACATCAGACAGCAAAATGCCACCGGGGTGAGTTTCCTACAGCATGTTGTTTTTCTGTACTTTCATAGTGATGAAGGGTTTGTGTGGTGCTAATGGCTGATGAGTTCCTCTGATTACTCAGTTCCTACTTGTTATTACTTTTAGTGTGCTGTAGACCTCACTGTTTCTCAGAAGATGGGGCGTTGCACTTGTCTTGAATGGCAAATAGAGTGGTGCATGGATGACATATTTTTTGTAGGCCAACCCATCACACTGGTTCCCTCAACAAAAACCCAATAGGATTTTCCTATTAGCTTTTGGATTATTGCAGAAAATAAGCTCTGTGACAAAAGCGTATGATTCTAACACCTTTTCTCGGTGTTAGAATCGGCAGAAGTCAAAAGTCAAAAGCTTCTGACGGCAGAAGTCAAAAGCTAAACTTAGGCTATAAACGAACTACACTACGGTCGCGTGATTTCAATGTCACCATCACTGAGCTTCCGACAAGTCTTTGTTTGAAAACATTTTCCCTGAAAATCAGAGTTAGGATAGTTTGCAAGAGCGTGATATGAACACAATGAGGCTGTGAAAACGGTCTAGTGAGTTGATGAGTTTATCTGTTCGGCTGATGATGTTTAATGTCAACCTCTGTAGTCCCTTTTTTAAGCTTTAAAAAATCACAAAAGGGTATTACTGATGTATTTTATGTCATAGAATAAAACTTGAAAATATCTCCAGCTTGTGTTCCCCACAGAGCTTATTTCAGGCATTAAAAAAAACCCATTTCTTCATGGGCCGGAAGTGCTAAAATGCGAACTTGTTTCCGGGTTTTGACCAACAAAAATATGGCATCCCTGCAGCACTATATTTAACACATTTATAGTCCTCTACCTTTGCATGTCATTCATACTCACTTTTGGCATAAAAATGCTCCTGTTCTTTCTGACTCATATTGGCACTATGAGGTCTCCATGTCAAAACATAAAATTACATATTCACAATTAGTCTTCAACATGCGACAGCTTGTTAATGCCCAAATTGGACTGGTTAAGTGCTGGCAGATTAGCTTGGGTTTGATTTGGCTGAAAAATATTAGTAGCTGTCTCCATAAGACCACATTGTTATATAAATTCCTTACAAAATACCACTACAGTTATTGTTGCTACACTAAAATTATGTTGTTTGTATTAAGCTCAATGCCAGAAAGATTATGAAAGTATCTAACAGTTTAAGGGTCAATGACAAATGTGTCCATGATACAGAAAAGGAAGACACCTTTTAATAACACGTCAAGTTCTTGGAATTTAACTCTTTGTATTCATGTTGGTTTGATATTTTTTAAACTTTTAAACCATTTTCAAGACAAAATTACGTTTAGTGACTAAAAATGGGAATTGGTGCAATGTAATATCATATTTTCCTCACACCTTGAATACATAATGAAGTGTACTACACATCTTAATCATTATTTATTTAAAAAAAAAAAAAAAAATTAAAAATAAGGTTTTTAAATATATTTTAATTCCATGAATTATTAATTCATTGAAGGGGTTCAGTTTTTGCGGAGTCACACTATATGTCATTTTACAAACTGAACAAACCTTGCCATGAAAAGGCTAAATTATCTGGGTCCTCTCTTTGATATAATTTTCTGTTGTTTTTCTGCATGTTGGACTTTTTTTCCCCCCAAATATTAATAAGCAGTTTTGTTATAATATTTAGTTTTCTGATAAATAATGATTAAAGCATTATTAAAAGATTTCATTCTTTTGATAATGATGCTTTTTTATGTTATAGAGTGCATTAGTTTTTCCATTAATTTCCCCATAGGGATTTCAAAATAGTCTTTGTTAAAGCGTTTTAAGCCATGAACCACGGCAACCAGCTACGAAGTAAATCAGAACACTACAAACTTTGATCTGAAGCAAAAAAGTATTTGAAAATCGGACAAAAATACAAAGGTATAAGTCTGTGTACTTAACCGCTTTAGTGAGGGAAACTACAATCCCATGAAGCATTGCGAACAGCATAATCGAATTCAAAACTTCAGAATTAAGAATTAAAAGAAATTTAAAAGGGCTGAATATATATGTTTACATTTTTATATATATGTGTATAATATATTTAGTTATTTATAAATTTAAATTTATTGATATAAATTTAGGTTTATTGCAAAATATATATGTATATATGTATTGAAGTATTTTAAGAGCGTAGGGAGAGAAAATAATTCGTAGGGAGACGATGCTTCATAGGAGTGGGCGGAGCTAAAGAGCTCTTTGTATGAGTTTTGCTTGCCGCAACTCTGATTGGTGGAATTTTCTGTACAGCATCATGTAGTTTTGTAGTTTTAATGTAGGTAATGTAGTTTTTCATCAGGAATTCTGCTGTTAAACATGATTATTTTAAAACTAAATTGAAATAATGTAGGCTGACGGATTCAACAGAAGCAAATATTATCGATTAATAGCCTCATAGCTTACAGTAGGTCTGTCTTTAAAGGTTTATAAGTTATCATTAAAAAAATATTTTTCTATGGAGAAAATGAATGGAGCTTTTACTTCGGGAACCCCAACTGTTGCACTCTATAATGACAGATCACCCTAACAAAAAAACAAAAAACAAAACAATGAATTTTACTTCAGAAACACTATCATCATTTAAAAGGTTTATTCCAGTCATTGTATGTATAATTTGCAATTATTTCTGGGGGAAAAAAATTTATTGATCTGGGAACAAAATAAGATTCCATATTATTTTATTAGTGATATTTGCCAAGGCAAGAATGACTGTTATTATTGCTCATACATGTTTTTTTAATGAACTTAATACAAAGAATTATTATGAAATCTTCAAGAGTGATATTAGGAAATCATTTTAGATTGATTAGATCTCTTGTACCAGACATGCTTTGTGTTGAAATCGACCAAGATTACATAACGGTCGTGGATTAGAGGTGCAATGCATAGCAATCAGCCCATGGGTCAAAGTTTACACTTCTTTTTCCCCTCTCTTTTTATTTGTTTTCCCACTCCATCTACCTTAGTTCATTGACTCAGAATTACATTTCTCTTGCCTTAAATGACACCTGCTTCAGTTCTCCTGAAGATGGAGGTGGCATGTCTCTGCTTGTTTGGGGTGGGTGCTTTGCTCTTCTTCATGTGTGTAAGGTGTTTTCTGTTGTTGATTTAGCCGAATGTAAAAGGTCCTAATGCTGAGCTGGAGCCCATAGACAGCTGGCTCATTACCCAAGGAATGGTGAGGATTTCACCAGAACCACTGTCCCCTCGTGTCCACCCACCTCCGTCCACTCAGCCCTGACCTCAGTCTCATCCCTTTCACCTCCCTCAACCACTAAAACACACCCACAGTAAAAGGGAGAGCCGCTCTCTCAAAGCCTGATTTGATTTGCGGAAGAGTCGACTTGCATGTGTTTAGAGATCAACCAAAAATGAAAATTCTGTCTTTATTTCTCGCCCTCACGTTGTTCCGAACTTCTATGCTGTTTTTTTTCCCATCGAAGCAGCTCTTTCTGTACAACTAAAGTTCATAGTGACCACAAAAGCACCATGAAGGAATTGAATATACCACTTTTATGGTGTTTTTTTCATTGTATGGAAAGAGTCTTAATGGTCAGCATTTTTTTTGTCTCGACATCTCTGATCTCTTCTATGGTTCCAGGGCCGTTTCTGGGCTCTTCTCTTTGCTCTGTCCCTTTTACTGTGAATCACCTCATCACCTCATTTCCATCACAAGTAGGAAACACCTACGCTGCGTCCAAAATTGAATACTTACCAACTATATAGTATGTGAAAAACAGTGTACGCCAAAAGAGTAGTATGTCTGAATACATAGTATTCAAAAACAGTTTGGCGGAAAGCCTCAGATTTTGACCTAATACTTCCGCCAAAGTGCGTGTACGGTGGACCCTTTACTATCCCTTGAGGTCACAGGAGGGGTTCTATGAATGGATGTGAAGCAACGCAACTTATGCTGTTAGGTCACGTGACTAACAAAATGGCGGATGTAGTATTCATACCCCCCATATTGATACTATATAGAGCATACTTTTTTAATGGTCGCAAAGTAAATTCAAATTCAAATTTAGTACCTATTCAGACTGTATGTGATTTAGGACGCAGCGCTACATTTTTCAGAGGAAAATCAGTAGATTTCATCATCATACACTAGCTAGACCCTGGACTCTAACAGGAATTAACACAATCAAAATCGGCCCTCAGCTCATGGAAGGTTCTGGATTTTGTATTCTGTAGAACTCCAAACTTAAAGCTGGAGTTTCAAGAAACATTCACACCTGGAAGTCCCCAAAAGTCATTTATTGTCATTCACTGCATTTACACGTGCACCAATAATGTTATTATTACCAATAATCAGAGGTGAACGTGTTTTCACCAAGTGCAACGTGTTCCTGGACCAATATCTTTTTTTGATCCAGGAACAACATTCCAATCAACCAATTAGATTTGAGGGACAAGTTAACAGTTTCAACAGTTTCATCATTTCCCTCTGACTTTAGGGAGAAGTTATGGGTAGGGTTAGGTTTAGGGGTAGGGATAGGGTTATAGGATTACATTTTTGGACAGGAATGTTGTTCCAGGATCAACAAAATATGTTGATCCAGGGACATGTCTTACTTGGCAAAATCATGGCAACCCTTCTTCAACACCCCAAAAATGTGATTCCTTTTATGATTACGAAAAGTTATTTGTGTACATCCATGCTCACTTTGATTAGAGTGAAAAAGATGCAATTAAAGTGTTTACATGCCGGTTTATTACGATTAAAAGCACTGTACGCCACAAATACTACTGCGATTATAGTTACTGTGATTATGAGCTTAATCGCATCAACTTGATCGTAGTATTGTGTTTACATGCGGTAAAGCTTGATCGCAATATTGGCTAAATATCACTATAATTGCATTATGAGGGTGCGTGTAAACGTAGTCAGTGAGAATTGCTGATCCGAGGTAAAAGGAGCAACAGTGACTGTTGGCGATGCATTGTGGGTGTATCCAGTGACAGTGAACTTTATGCAAATGAGCTGCTACACGATCTGACGATTACCAATAGGAATTGAGATCTGTCTCCAACAGGAGATCCTACACTCTTTCCCCTCAAGAATGTTAGTTTTTAGTGACAGTCACCCCATTTGTGATCAGATTGGCCAATTGTGCAGCCCATCAATAACGTTAGGGCATCTGGCAGTATGAACACTTACTTTCACCAAAAATACACTAATGTTCAATAGTTAAGGGTTGGTAAGATTTTTAATATTCTCTTATGATCACCAATGCTGCATTCATTTGCTACAGTAAAAACAGTAATATTGTGTATTATTATTTACAATTTTTTTTATTGTAATATATTTTGAAATGTAATTTATTCCTGTGATCAAAGCTGAATTTTCAGCATCATTACTCCACATGATCCTTCAGAAATTATTCTATATGATGATTTGATGATCAACATTTATTATTATCAATGATGAAAACAGTGATATATTTTTTCCAGGATTCTTTGATGAATAAAGAAGTTCAAAAGAACAGCATTTATTTAAAATAGTAAAGACATTTATAATTTTCTGTCACTTTTGATCAATTTATGCATTCTTGCTGAATAAAAGTATTGATTTCTTTAAAAAAAAACAAAAAAACAAAAAAAACTTACAGATCCCAAACTTTTGAACAGTACTGTATATCCACTCATAAAGTTGTTGTCAATGTGAATGGGCTTTACACTGTCCAGTAGTTTGGTCCTCACTTATAGAAGATCCTTAAACTGGACAGCTGTGTGGTCAGAGCCTTTCTTCCTTCATAATCTTCATCATCACTACTATTAAAACTACCCACCTCACCCATTAATTCACGGTTCTGTTCTAACAGATTTATATTTAACAGATTTATCTTGACCAAAATAACTAAATATTGTAATATTATCACCTACTAATTTTCTATTACTACTGTTTCCATATGTTATAATACTAGTTTAGTCACCAACACTGTGAAATACACTAATGAATGAATGAAAATTATGTAGTGACAAAAAAAAAAGAAATATCCTTTATTTATTTTTACTCTTCGTCTAGATTCATGCTTTTGCACTCATTTTATACCAACTTCATGAAGAGCATCCTGGGATGAATTTTAAACATTACTGATGGAGTTAACATGTATACTGGCTATTCTTTCTCTATTCATTACAAAAAAGCATAAATTTTAGTTTTGTAAAGAAATTCATACATTGCCACAATTTAAATTTTTCCACAAAACTAATTTCAGAAAGCTGAATAGCAAATGATTGTGTCCAAACTTTGGACTGGTAGTATTTAAAGTGCCCCTCTTATGCTTTTTCAGATATCGTCTCTAGTATTTAAAATAGTTGTATGTGAATGTAAAAGGTCTGCAAAGTTTCAAAGATCAAAGTGCAGATAAATGGAGTTATTGTCTCCCAAAAGAAAGAAGCGATTCTGAACTGTCTGAAACGAGTCGTCAGTAATTCCAGTCTTATTTCCTGCTCAAACCTACGTAGGTTTGTAACGCATATGAACTATGCCAGCCTGTGGTCTTCATTGGCTGCCTGCAAACAACATCTGCTTTGACCCTCAAACACTGTAGTTGTAGCTTAGACTGGAAGAGTTTGGTTTGTGTTGTCGACATGTTGAGAAGTTGATGTTTTCTGCACTGCGAAAGCAAATCCACTCTGAGGCCTTCCAAACGATGGGGACTGATATAATAAAACCGATGCCATGTTCATATCACTGTGTTTCAAGTACTGAGGAAGATCCAGAGCTGAAATTCAGATATGGTAATGGGTGTTTAGTTTCCGACATGTGCTGTAAAAGGTAGACCAATCACAACAGACTGGGCCATCTGACCAATCAGAGTAGAGTCGGCTCTCAGAAAGGAGGGGTTTATAGAGACTGAATCCTTTATCGAACCATTTCAAACACTGTGAGAAAAGACGTGATGCTTCAATGTATATTATGAGAAAAGTGTTTTTTGACATTGGTACATGTAAAAATATTGTAGGAGACTCCAAAACAAAATTGGGAACATTTAAAATAGCATAATAGGGGCACCTTAAACTAACTTCAATAAAAACCATCCTTTCATTGTTTTATTCTGATTCTTGATCTCAGAAGAAATGACACTGCAAACATCTTGTGGCTGTAGTATTTGATTGTGCAATAAAGTATGTAATGTGCGAAGAGTCCTTCAAATAGAGCCCTATAGGGGGAGCCCTTGTGCCGCTGTTCTGATACTGCTGTTAAAAAAAAGCAACCATCTATTTCACCATAATCCTATATTTCTATGGATAAAAGGCTTGTCTTATGCTCTTTCTGACACATCACTGCATCTCTCCTTCAGTATCCTTTCATTTTTCACTCTCACAGCATGTGAAACTGTTGCTCCAGCTCTATGTGCAAGCCGTGTGTGTGTGTGTGTGTGCAAGTGTGTGAGGCGCGTGGCTCGCTTTGGCATTGATTGCATTTTTTGTTGTTGTTATTTTCCTCTCAGACCTTCTGGTGATTTTATTGTTTGTGTTTTTGTTTGTTCGGGATGCTTTTTGTTCTTTCGTGGCTTTGGGGGTCTTTGGTTTGTCCGTGGCTTTGCTCCATAGATCCCCGTATCGCAGTCCTCTGTCATGGATGACATTGAGGAGTGGCTCTGTGCCGATGTGGTGAGACTTCTTTACCTTGATTTCATTCTCTCTGTTTTTGTTTCCATGGTAACACCATGTCATCTTACTCACTTTCATTTATCCAAGTCCGTTTTGTTCTATTTTTGGATTTTTTTCCCCACCTCAGTAGTACTAATCATTCATTTCCACCAATCATGTTGTCAGTCCCCCATATGCCACACATTCACATGATACTAATGAACATTAACTAGGGATAAATTATTATTATAAATTATTATTGACCAATTTAGTTTAGCTCCAGAACGTTTGTTGGTGGTGTTGGAGCGTCATTAGATGCAGATAAGAGTGATGCTGTTGAATGTTGCAGTTTACTGGTGCCGGATGCTTTCCTTCATCTGTTGGTTATTGTGTTGTGTTTGTACTGATATTCAAATAATTGTGTAGTTTGTTGAAGTCAATAAATGTCATGTGATATATGTCCATTGAACAGTGTTGGGGAAGTTACTCTGACGCAAACTACAGCCATTCAGAATTAGTTTTGAGGTAAAACTGAGCAACGTTTTAAATGGCTAGTACCAATTTAATGATAACAAATTAGATGTAAACAGAATTGCAGAAATTAAATGAAATTTTTAAACAATATATACTCAAAATTCATACACATTTCCGAAATGTTCAAAACCAGAAAAAATTACCTGCGCATTTACCAATTAACACGTAATTGTTAGATAAGACTATATACTATATAACTATGTAACATATACATAACATTTAAAAAAAACAGCTGTATTTTTCAGGTACAAAAATAATTCGGATCTCTTTTAGGGTGGCATAATCAGGGTTTTTCCTGGGTCAGAAATGGTCTTTGGTGGTGGTGGACAAACATATTTTTATGTTTGTTAAATAATATTAGCCCGTCCTATTTATTCATTAAATAAAATATAATCACGATCAGGATAGCTCACAAAACAAGTGCTTTGAACTATTTTATATTTAAAAACCTATAAAAAGTCACTGAGTGACTGATTTGAAAAGTTAGTAATAAAACAAGCAAGTAACACATTACACATTACATAGAAGGTCTGTTATTTTGCATTTACACTCCAAGATTGGAGTCTGTTGTGACTGAATGCACAGATGATTTGAAATACTGTATCAGATTGTTTTGTTCCATCCATTGCTATGGCCATCACTGTCAATCGGATTCAATCACGCATTTAAGTATGGCTGTCGATCCAGAAATTTTGCTATGTGTAGTTATGCTGTGTTCCAGACATATCGGTTTTTGGATTTTTCCCACCTCCTTCTAGAAAATAATGTCTGGAACGCCACTCAAAGTCAGACATTTGCCTTGTGAACATCATCGATCAACCCTGACCTCAGCGAGACGCGTCATTTGATGTCCCTTCTGATATGTTCCAATAAATATGAACGTAAAAACAAACTTTAATATTAGAAGTTCATGTAATGTTACCTTCGTTTTTGCTTTTCGTCAGCTGCGATTTTATGTAATTTTTATTCTATTTTGCCATAATTGATACAAAAACAGGATTTGCTTTCATTGTGTCATGGCGACATCATGTGGTCAACATGTGAACATGACATATGGAAATCTCTGAGGTCTGAAGTGGGACATTTAATTTGGGATATTCCCACATCCAACCTAATCTGGAACACAGCATTTGAAGCATTAAAAATATATATTACATAGAAAGTGAGCAAACATTGCTGTCAATTACAACGCAAGGTTCACAAAGCTGCACTCTTGCAAAAACTCCTGTTATAATCAATGAAGCTGTCTGCACTGTGCAGTTAATCTCTTATTGACATCATGTTATACTTTGTTGGTTATAATAAAAAGGATTTGTGAGCATGCAGAACTCACTGAACAAAAACTCCACCTTTTTGAGCGGATTCAGCCTAACTTAAATCTGATTGGCCATTGCATTCACGCACTCAACAGATATGTCTGTGATTGGCTATAAAGCTCAACTCTGCAAAAACACGTTGTAAATAGAAACCTTTGACATTCTTCATGGAGAGCTTACACAAACACTTAAGGGAACATTTTAAATCAGCTATCAGTACTGGAGAGCGACAGGTATCGTCACATTAAATGATCAAATTATTATTATTATTTATTTTTTTTTTTTTAAGAAATCAAAGGGTTAGTTGACCCTAAAATGAAAATTAAGTCATCATTTACTCACCCTGGTGTTCTAATGCCGTATGTCCTCCTTTCTTTTTCGGACCACAAAATGTTCTGCTTGCGCTCGTCCATATAATAGCAGTGAATGCAAAAGTATCACAGAATTGTCCGATGGTACACGTGTCATATATTACAAGTGTTCTGGGGCTTTACGATAGAGTTTGGTGAAAAACAAACCAAAAAAAAAGTATTATTTAATGAAAATCCTGACCTTGGCCATTGGTCTTCTGTGCACGGCTACGTGACAACTCCCAGAAATCCCCAAAAAGTATTTGTACTTTCTTCACAGTGTTTGTCAGAATGACAGTTACAGATGCGAACGTGATAACTTTTTTGTTGCGACGAACACAACGGATATATTCACAACGGACATACAAGATGGTACACGGATTGTATTTTGTGTCACGTTATAAATAATCAACCGAACCAATTGATTTGATGAAATAAAATGGATTTTCCCTATCTTCTTATTATAGAACATTCTAGGAGAATCTGTTTGGTCACTGTTTGTTGTAAATATTAGCATGTTACTGGAAAAGCTAGACTATTTCAAAAACAGCTGAGCTACTATCACACTGAATAATGTAGTTAAGTTAGTGTCATTACTTTCAGTCAGTTTCTCCCCAACACTGATCTATTGTCATAAATAATATGGAAAATGCACATGTATGTACTTTTGTTTATAACAATGTCATGTTGTAAAGGTGTTTTCCAGCTGAATGGTAGGTAGTTGTTCATTCTGTTTGTGGCACAATGTGGCATATAAGTAATAAAAGTGACTGGTCTGACATGTAAATAATTTTATTCTCTTTGCTTCCTTAAACAGAAAGGTGAAGAGCCAGAAGAAGGAGTCACAAGTGAAGGTAGATTACAAGAGCTAAATGTTTGGATTTTAACTGTATAAAAGTTTAACCGCGCGTTTTTTTTTTTTTTTTTTCACGTACTTCATTCTGTTTCACTCAGAAATGTATTACGTAAATATAAAATGGGTAGGAAATGCCGTTTCAAACTGACGAGTTGTAGAAAAACCTGTTGCACACAATCTACTACATGCCTTCTATCGTCTGATTGATAGTTTATACTTGTTTAGCAAGTTAATGGCCTTTTAGTATAACTGTAAAAATGTCCCCCTTCTTTTTAATGTGAAATATCTTTATAAAGTACATGTAAGATTAACTTTTATATTGTCAGGATTTTTTATACGGTCAGGATAAACCGCTCCATTTGAAAACGTCTATTGTTCTCCTGGTGTCTCTTTAGAGTTTGACAAGTTCTTAGCGGAGCGGGCCAAAGCTGCAGACAAGGCTTCACCGTTGCCCGCTAGTGGAGAGTCCAGACCCACCGTCAGCGCATCGAGCAGCAGCCGCAGGAAGACCGAACAGACGGAGGACAATCTCTTTGCCTTGTAGAACACTGACGGAGAGATGCGGGTTCAGCCCAGTTACCGCAACCATTTTCCCTCCAACTTCTTTTACTGATGTTATACAGCAGCAAGATCCCTGTCTAATATCCCCCGCCTGATAGAGCACTGTGAGAATCCTGCTTCATTACAGCTTTAACTGCAACCTTTAAGCTGAATGGCGCAGTCAAGCGATGGCTTAAGCCAACATGTAGCCAAAATAAGAGAGCTTATTCATTTCGAATAACAGATATGCAGTCAAATAGAGCCGTTTGGTTTAGTATTTATTTAGTAATGAACTAATGGTCTTAAAGATTGCCATTCCATGAGGTTATGGTTTTGTCAGGTGCATCCGTTCTTTTGTAGGGGTGAGTCAAGTATGGATTGTGACTCAATCTGTTCCTGTGGTAAATAGAGCAGGAAAACATCAGATCTCAATCAGGCGTAGGAGCACAGAGACAACCGTGCCAATGGTGCACTGCTCGTGCTTATGAGGGTCTGGTGAAGGAAAAAGGCTACATTCTCGTAATCATAATGTGCGAATTACCAAAGACAGAAGAATAAACGTTCTTAAATAAGGTTTTTGTTAAAATATGTTGACTCCAGTTGAGGTTGTCTAAGAAGCCATTATAGCCTGGTTTAAAAGCACTATTTGAGGGCATTTTAAAGCTTAAATCTACAGAGCCCCACACATGATGTGAATTAACAATTTGTATTTAGTTCTCATGACTTATTAATATGTCAGCACATTTTATAAATTAATTCCCTCATTTTAGGTGCATGATATAATGATTCATTCCCTCGATTTACTAAATCATGTCTAAAATCGATTGACTAAATCAATAATTTGTTCCCTTGCTTTAGTTCAATCAAAAGTCGTGGGTAAATCGTGTGAACAAATTCTTAATTTGTGGCCATAATAAATAAATATATATATATATATATATATATATATATATATATATATATATAAAATAGTATTTTGTCCACGTCATGTGCGGGGCTCCGTATAAATCAGGTGTCTACAGTGATATAAAAATAGAAAAACATATGCTTTTGAAAACTGCATCTTAATTTTAGTTATGATATATGTTTTCCTGGAACAGACTCATTAAAAAAAAATAGCAAGAAAGATGTGGGTCATATTTCATCCCAAAATCAAAAGATATATGTAAGATTCTTATAAAATAATTTTATTTAATATTTATACTACCATTCAAAAGTTTTAGGTCAGTAGGATTTTTTTTTTTTTTTTTTGAAAGAAATTAATTTTATTCAGCAAGGACACATTGAATTGATCAAAAATGATAGTATCTATTTTAAATAAATCCTGTTCTTTTGAACTTTCTATTAATTAAAGAAACCTGGAATTTTTTTTTAATTTGATTATTTTAAATGCCAAACTAGGCTTCATTTGCTTTATACAATTTTCTTTTGTTTTTGGGGTGATATATGACAGACATTTCTTCGTAAGATTTACCCACTTACTGCATCTTTTTGTCAGATTCCTTATTGATTACAGTAAGGAAAATTCCGCACATTTGGCAGTAAAGCTGAATGGAAGTTTTGTTTTGTGCTTTGCTAGACCTAACCAAGAATTATATTAGCCTAATGGCTTTTGTAAAATATGTATCCATACATATACATAAATGTGTATATACAATAGGGAAGTGTGTATAGTATGTAAGGTTTGTATTAACTTTGGTGTAAGGTGTATATGTTTAAAGGTACACTATGTAACGTTTTTTTCCCGTTCGAAATGAGCAAAATCAATCATCAATCCTTCTTCCAAACATGTTTTTGATTTACTATGATTCACTATGGTAAGCCTATTATAAGTGTTTATATTTTAGACCTGTTGAGATGGTTTTCACAGAATATTGCGTACATAATTGCGTCACTCACCCGTGTATGTGTTGTCATATTTGTAAATATAGAAAAGTTGCTCCGGCTACTTTGACGTGTGTATGGTGTGGGAGTGGCAGAGGTTAGTTGTCACAATGAGCAAGAAAGGTTGACATGGAGAGCCGCTAAATCTCAAACCTCTGGGGAATCGCCTGTTTTAAACAAACGCTGAACAGAGGAGAGTCTGCTGGCAGAACGCAACAGAGCTCGTAATAAAACAAGAATCAACATTAGCTTGGCTTTTCAGGGATGGCAAGAACTGAGGGATTCGAAATGTTGTAAAAGTTACGCAGAGATGGCGCGAGTAAGTTATTTTATTGAACCGATAAATTGCTCTCTAACATCTATTAGCATCTATTGTGAAGGGTTATATTAATCTGCACAGTCACGCAAAGCCAAAGCACATCTAAAACAATGTTCTTCAGCAAAATGCACGCAGTTATTTTTAACCACTTACATAGTTACATAGTGTACCTTTAACTGCGTCCCTCTTTTTTCTGATTCGTCATGAAAGATATTCCATGTGATTTGCAGGATCGCCATTGGTTTTCATTCCAGTCACTAACAGCTGTACCGCACAGTTTTAATCATGCTAAATGTTGCACTGCTATCTTCCCAACAACTTGAGGTTAATGTTTAAGGAAGATGTTCACTTCAGTCTTATATGTATATAAAGTAACTGCAGCTAAAGTCATTTTACAGTCAAAGACCTCAAATGTTAAACAACTAATGATGGGAAGGCAAGGGCTTAAATTTTGTTAATCTAACCTGTTGCAAACCTCCATCATTCCCCCATAATCGGTCAAATCAGCAGATACATGTGTGAAACACTGGAGGAGTGTATGTGCTTTACTTGAATTGAAGGCGTAAGTCACTGTGGCTTTGATTGAAATGAAATTGCAGCATGTTGAGAGCAAAATCAATAATGGCCTGATGAGTTTCTTAGCCAAGGCCGCTCAAAAGATATCTATGAACAGCATTTGTAATGCCATAATGTAATAATAAATAGATTAAAATGCAATATCTATTTTTGATTTCAGCCTTCTAATTACTTGTAAGAAGGAGAGTGTAAAACCTGTTAGTAATAACTTGCTTGCTCAAAAGAGCTCTGCTTTCATCATTATTTGGATTAACTGCTTAAATCAGTGTTGCCATTGTGTGACATTAAAAGTCTTAACTATTTTGATTATTTACCTCATAATGTCTTAAATGTATTTTAGAATAATGACATGTAATAAAGTTTCCTATTGTCAGATTTATTGTTTAATCCAAACTATTTTATTAAAGTGATTCATTTGCTTAATGCAAACATTTCCCATTCTGCGTGATTCATTTTAACAAGCTCATCTCTTCCATAATTTTAAGGTTAGTTTTGAAAAAAAGGGGGGCATTGACTAATTTTACAGCAAAATAATTAAACATTTCTCAATCTGCCTCTTATTGTATTCAGTCTTTACTGTCTGTTCAACTTTTTGTCTTACAGTTTAGTTCAAACTTCATCGGTTGCTTCCATAAGATCAACTATCAAACTTCATTTTTAAATTGATAAATGGAAAAGGCAGTTGGCATGTTATATTGGGGTAAGATGACAAACTGAAATCCTATATGCATATGCATGAAATCCTATGTATCATTATTGCAGTGATTATTATGTTTCTAACATGTTATATGTTTGGGAACAGTTCTTCTAACCCTAACTGATGGAGTGTGAAGCTTTTCATTTCTTAAACAACCATGTAGGAAGACACATCATTGCCATATTCCAGGAAGACGATGATTCATCAGGCTTAAATTGTGAAAGAATGGTTGGGAGGAGCATGAAGAATCATTTTCACACATGAATTGGCACCTCTGAGTCCAGACCTTAAATTCATTGAAAGTCTTTGGGATGTGCTGGAGGAGACTTTACAGAGTGCTCACCTCTTACAATGTCAATACAAGATCTTGACCAAAAATTGATGCACCTCTTGATGGAAATAACATCACAACAATTATTTCCAGTTAAAATAACTTGGCAAGGAATAGCCTTCCCCAACTTGCAGATGGCTTTTTTACAGGAAGAAGAGTCAGTGTTATTCCACTCAATGTTAATGGCTTCACACAGTTCATGAGTAGCTAAAAAATGTATCCCAGTTCGTTTGAGTTTAATGTGAGACTAAATATTCATTATAAGATTCAAATCTTGACTCTGACGAGGCCAAAACATGAGCCTGATGGACTTGTTCTCAAGCCACTTCTTGGTTGTCTTTGCAGTGTGCATGGGCAGGAGTCTTGTTGAAAATTACTGATCATACCTCTTTAGATAACTTTTCAAATGTGGGAAGCAAGCTATTCTGCAATATTCTCCTGTACTCCAAAGCATTAAATGACTTTTCACAGTGAAGTAGCTCACCAATACCAGCAGCTAAAAAGTCTTCCCACACAATGACTCTCTTCCTCCATGCTTCACTGAGGTAAAGAAGCATTTATCATTATATTTCTCAGCAGATTTTCAAAGACACCGCTCTGGAGCATCACCATGCAATACTTATTTGCTTAGTTCTTGCTCATTTCCTTACCAGTAATTAAGTTGGCTTGAAAAAGCCAACTTACTGTTATGCTTATTAAACTTATTATTATTCTTCTTCTTACTGTAAATTTCCAACTCTAACTCCTCCTAGAGCTTTAACTCTACAAACTCCAAACTCGGACTAGACCTTCAGACTGTTATGACAGACTGATCAGACTTACGGTTTTCCTAAAAATGCTGATTAAAACTTGGAAAAATCCCATTGACTTTCATTGAACTCTCCTGGCTGATCTGAACATTCCGTCCAACTGTCAAAATTCAAATTCAAATATACTATCTATCTATCTATTTATCTATCAAACTAAATCTGTCTCTTTCTAACTAAATCTATCTATCATCTGACCATTTCTATCTATCTAACTAAGTCAATCAATCTATCTATCAATGTCTTTCTAATCTATCTATCAAACTAAATCTATCTCTTTCTAACTAAATCTATCATCTGACCATTTCTATCTATCTATTTATCATCTGACCATATCTATCTATGTATCTATCTATCTATCTATCAGCTGACCATATCTATCTATCTATCTATCTAAATCAATCTAACTAAATCTGTCTACTAACTAATTTGTCTATTTGTCTACAAACTTTTTTATCTATCTATCTATCTATCAAACTAAATCTATCTCTTTCTAACTAAATCTATCATCTGACCATTTCTATCTATCTATCTATCAAACTAAATCAATCAATCAATCTATCTATCAATCTATCTTTCTAATCTATCTATCAAACTAAATCTGTCTCTTTCTAACTAAATCTATCTATCATCTGACCATATCTATCTATCTATCTATCTATCTATCATCTGACCATATCTATCTATCTATCTATCTATCTGACCATATCTATCTAT
Source organism: Hypophthalmichthys molitrix (assembly GCA_037950675.1). NCBI lineage: Eukaryota > Metazoa > Chordata > Actinopteri > Cypriniformes > Xenocyprididae > Hypophthalmichthys > Hypophthalmichthys molitrix. Next base: position 39,244,569 of record CM075494.1, read on the forward strand.
CTATCTATCTATCTATCTCATAGCAACCACCCAGAACACCATGGCAACCGCCTAGCAACCACACAAATCACCCTGGCAACATCCTAGTAACTACCCTGAGTACCCTAGCAACCGCATAGCAACACCCTAGCAACCACCCTGAGTATCCTAGCAACCATGTAGCAACACCTTAGCAACCAACTAGAGTACCCTAGCAACCGCATAGCAACACCCTAGAAACCACCCAGAGTATCTTAGGAACCGCATAGCAACACCCTAGCAACCACCCCGAGTACCCTAGCAACCGCATAGCAACACCCTAGAAACCACCCAGAGTATCTTAGGAACCGCATAGCAACACCCTAGCAACCACCCCGAGTACCCTAGCAACCACATAGCAACATCTTAGCAACCACCCCGAGTACCTTAGCAACCACGTAGCAACACCTTAGCAACCACTCCGAGTACCCTAGCAACCGCATAGCAACACTTTACAACCACCCAGAGTACCCTAGCAACCGCATAGCAACACCTTAGCAACCACCCCGAGTACCCTTGCAACCGCGTAGCAACACCTTAGCAACCACTCAGAATACCCTAGCAACTGCATAGCAACACTTTACAACCACCCAGAGTACCCTAGCAACCGCATAGCAACACCTTAGCAACCACCCCGAGTACCCTTGCAAACGCGTAGCAACACCTTAGCAACCACATAACACCTTAGCAACCACCGAGTACCCTAACAACCACATAACACCCTAGCAACCGCCTTAAGTACCCTGACTCTATCTATCTATCTATCTATCAAAACTACCAAACTAAAACTTAAACTGAAAACTGAAAACTCTCAAACTTCAAACTTTTAACCCTTTGAGCGGTACGGTCCCACATATGGGATTTCGAATGTTCAGCGACGTCACATAACTGCCAGATTCAAACTGTGCTTTCGCACTTTGGCTGTGAGACGGACGCGCGCAGCTCTTGTCATATACCAAAGCTATGCAGTGTTTTCAGCCACATAATGCTTCTTTTAAGGTTTCAGACATTTAAATACGCATAAGCACCATTGAAACAATACATTTAGAGTTTATAAAATACACACTAATGTCAGACATCAGTGGAAGCAGTAATAACAATCCATTCAAATATAATTTGCCGACATTTATTCATATCAGACACACATAATGGGCCTAAGTAACTATAAAGTTTACTATAATATTCTTCCAGTTCACCAGCCACTTACTTGCATATATTTCGGGAGAAACTGATGAATTCACATGCTGTAAATCCGACTGACAGGACTCTGTGAACTGCAGCGCAAACTAAGATGGCGGCGCCCATCTCGCATTATAGATCAAGATAAAGATCGTTTATAAAGGTTTTTAAACGACAGAACACACTCACTTACACATATTTGAGAATCGGAATATCATATGGTTGATGACATGGTAAGCAAGTTTGCGAATATTTTAAATAAAAAAGGAAAAACAAAATAATAGCGATCCATCTGTCATACAGTGTTATTGTGGCTGCGTTCAGCGCTCGTGACTCAAGACGCGTCGCCATGGAAACAATAAGGGCAAAAGTTCTAAAATAACGGTCGCCTTAAAAAAACTCACTCTGGGGGGCCAGTTAGAATATTTTAAACTCACGCTTGAAAGGGTTAAAACTACTTCAAACTTTCTGGACCGGCTTTTTCAAGCCACCTTAAAGTTTGTCTCGACGAACTTTTTTATCTAGTTTATATTTAGTAGGCTAAGCTTTAGCCATTTTTACGCCCAGGAGTTTATATAGTAGAGCTGCTGAAGACCTTCATGGATGAATGACTGAAGCCTCAGGACTCTCTTTTTCCCCGCTGTTTAACACACATGTAGACATGCAGTTCACAAACATGCCATACATGTATTTCGAGCTCTTTGGTTTTTTCACCCGTTTTGGTGTTACTGTCGGTCATTGACCCACTTCGCTTCTGTTTGTTGTTATCTATATGTGAGTTCAGTGACATAGCCTATAGAATTACTTAACTTTGTAAACATAAAGACAACTAATCATTTAGGTCAGATAAATCATCCTATTTTATGCCTCGATCAATTTATGTATTTATTTTCATTTTTTTTCGTGCGGATATTATCAACTGTGCTTATATTAGATGTATTTAATTTGTTTATATAAAGAATATTTTTGTTTAAATAAAAGCTTCATTTTTTATATCAGCTTTTCATATTAATCCCCGTTTGGATTTATATATTATCCTCATTCTATGAGAAATACATGATGTAATCACGGAGCCACATGTGTGACGTCATATCACCCCACTCGCTTTCTGACTCCCAATTGGTTGCTTTCTCTGGTTCTACAGGCGGAGTCATCCCTGCGGCTCAGACTAACTTGATGGCCAAGCGCCCACCTCTGCTCAACTCTGATTGGCTGTCGGAGACAAGCCCACTGAAATCCCCGACCATGCAGTTGCCAACTGAGATTTTGTAAACAAAAACGTGGTGTATATATTCAGCACTTTATAGTAAAAATCTATTGATTTCCCATACTCTTTTAACACGTTGACTCTCAGCGTACTAATTGAACAGGTCGGAAATAATTATTAACGTGTTTAAAAAGCTGGCAAATGCTGTTATACATTTATATACATCACAGAAAATAAATATAATAATAATATAATGATAATATATGCAACAACAATTCAAAAGATACTCTATTTTAAGTAAAACAAGTTACAGTAAAAAGTAAATCTCAAATAAGTGACTTCAGTTGTAGTTAGTATGAGAGCGCGCACGTCATGTGAAGGAGCGTCAACTAAAGGAGCGAGTTCTGATTGGTCTGAGGGCGTGTCAATCACCCACAGCAGTCTGGGGTTTGCCTGGCTCTCTCTGTTAGCATGCTAATGTGCAAAGCAAACTCTGAAGTCAACTTTGCCTTGTGCGGCAGTATGGATACGAACGCGAGCAGGTAGTTGACTGAATCAGCAAGAAAGTTGAATTCAGCGAAAATCAAGTGGACATATCGTTTGAAAACTACGCCAACAAATGTTCCGGCATATTTGCCTGCTCGATGAGTGCAAGAAGTTCCTAGTTTACATGGAATACCGCTTGTTGTGTGTGTGAGTGCTGGGACTTGAATACTTTTGAAGTCAGGTTGGAAAAAAAAAGCATTTGAGGACAATGAATCTGTCTTTTGACGACCCGTCACTGGACAACTTGGACTCCAGTTTGTCTTACCATGATCCGAGTGATATTGACACGGCTCTGCTCAGTGACATTGATGGTGAGAGATCATTTGTTTACACTTGCGGTGCTGGTTGGCAGGTTGGGACAAAGTGAATTGTGAATTGTGCTTTTGCAGTTAAGGGACGGATACATATTTACATTGATTGACAGTGCTGTCAGACGCATACACGTGTTTACAATAACAATGACGTTGAAAAAAAACGCATGAGCTAATACATCTAACCAACCACTGTCATCATATAGGAAGCTTGTTTTGCTCAGAAACAACTGTATTCTCTTTAAACATGCTGATGGTGAATTGAAAGACTGTGAGCACATCTGATCAGTGAAGCTGGGCGTGTGTTTTCAGCTAGGTGAACAAGTATTACATGCATGGGTCCTTTATTTGCACACAATTAAATGGTGCTTTACGTTAAATCCTATTAAAATGAGAATAAAACACAGGGTTTTCATTAGATTGTGAGCGGTTCATTAGAAGTTGCATTGTGCGCGGCCCCGCCCCCCTCCAGCCTGGACTGGTGACGTCACGCGAGGTTACTGTCAGACATTCCCTCTATATTGTGACCTACCAACACAATTCTCTCATAACGCTCATTTGAGAGCTAGAATATTTAAAAAAACAAACAAACAAAAACAAACAAAACGCCATCAGTCTTGTATTACATACTGAAATGCATTTCTTAAAAAAACAAAAAACATTTAGACAGTTATTTTTTAAGTTTGAATATATCTGAACTTGTGTATTTATTTACATTTATATCCTCTGCATTATTAGACCCTTTAGTTATCTTTGTCATGGTTAAATGGTAAATGCAAGGTGGATGCAAGTGAAGTGACCGACAGTAACCCTGCGCTGAAGCGGACGGTGTCCGATAGTAACCTCCAGCACGCGCGCGCGCTGCGCGGCATAGCGAGGCGCTTTCTGGGCCTCTGATTGGCCGAGCGCGATCACCTCATACAAACACACCGGCCGCAGCCATGGCTCTGCACACTGAAGGAGTCTAATGTTATATGGGGTCACATGTGTGGAAAACACCTTTTGACCACTTCAGTTTTTTACACTGTTGGAAATTAACTCTCCAGCAGAGTAATCTCACTAACGTTATTATTACTATTATATTAGTCATATCAATGTTATTAATACTAATAATTATTGTTATTATACTGATTATACTCTGATTTAATAAAATAATAACATGAATTTTATATTAAATTATGTATATTTGTGCATAAAATGCTTTATTTCCTTATTTTAGATTCCAATAATATTAATGTATTGTTTTGTGGTAGTAATAATAATACTAATAATTTTTATTTTTATATTATACTTTTATTATATTATTATTTCATTATACTGTATTATTAGAATTATTAGTATTATGTATTATTATACTGATTACTTTTAAATTCTTTTTATTTATCTCAGATCCCAGTATTTTTCATGTAATATTTAATAATAATATTTAATTATACTGATTTTACTCTGATTCTTTTTAATTATTTAACTTGGATCCCAATATTAATGTATTATTTATTAATAATAATATAATAACAATTATTATTATTCTGATTATACTCTGATTCTTTCCATTTCTTTATCTCAGATCCCAATATTGTTAATTAATTATTAAAAAATAATTATACTCTGATTTTTTTAAAAAAAAACATGAATAATATATTAAATTATATATACTATTTGTGCATAAAATTCTTTTTATTTCCTTGTTGCAGATCCCAGTGTTATTAATGTTTTATTTAATAATAATAATATTTATAATTATACTGATTTTACTCTGATTATTTTTATTTCTTTAACCCAGATCCCAATATTATTAATGTATTATTTATTATTAATAATTATTATTATACTGATTATACTCTGATTCATTTTATTTCTTTAGCTCAGATCCAAATATTAATGTATTATTTATTATTGATGATAATAATAATAATCAATATTATCAATTAATTAATTGTTTAAAAAATTATACTCTGATTTAAGAAAATAATAACATATAATTTAACAATAAATTATATATCTGTGCATAAAATACTTTATATATATATATATATATATATATATATATATATAAAAATCTCAGAACAAATAAGTATAATGACTTAAGACTTAAGTAGCCTTGTTCCAATTGACCCTTTTTACATTTCCGGGGTTTTCAGAAGTGGAAGTCTTAGTGGGATAAACTTCTACAGCTGGTGAATGAGAGACTTCATTAAATATATATTTATAATAATTCTAATATATATTGTGTTCCCATTTGCTCAAATAGCAAAAGAAAAACTCCACAATAGTGTTGTCACACCTTAATTAAAAAATAGAGAGCGACTGATAATGGCAGTAAGAAGAGAGAAATGCAAAGGTAATATAATACTAAGTATAATGTTATAAATGTACATACATTTAAAATTTTATATATATATATATATATATATATATATATATATATATATATATATATATATATATATATATATATATATATATATATATAAAACTTAGCAGGATTTATATATATGAAGACTTCAGATGCAAAACCCTCTAAGTGCCGTCTGAAATTTTCTTCTAAAATAAGCATTTTTATCAAGCTTGTATGTTTAGGTTCAGTAATTCCACTTTAATGGCAATTAATAGGTCCTTTTCATTGCCATTAAAGTGAAATAACTGATATATATATATAAACTTAGCAGGATTTATGATGGTGCTGACCGATAAAATGTGTCATCACAGTCTGTGAAAAGGGTCCGCAATAAGAATACTATAATGTACAAAAACCTTTTGCTTTCATTTCAAGATGTTGAATTCATTTGTGCCTTAAGGGTGTGTAGAGAGTAAATTGCCTATTTAAATACAAGATAATACAGGATCATTAATATGTCATTATGCTGGCATAACTAGATTAATGTGATAATTTGATCATCATAAATGGTCGCAGAGTCATTTATATTAAAGACTGTTTTTGTAGCCTACAGGTTTTTGAGCTTCATAATTAATAGTTTAAACATTTGAGGTGGCATGATTTCCTCTCATGCATGTATTTGAGTGAGTCACTGGGCTCAGTGGTGAGGGTGGCTGTGAGACAGATGATCTTGAATGGTTGTGTGTCTCTGAGGAGTTGCACTAAATGATGAAACTCTGTAATGGGTCACTCTGCAGTTAGACCACCGTCTCCAGCCTACAACTGTATGAAATCCAGGCAGCCGTGAGCTGAATTTGTCATGGTTTAGTGTAGGCGTTTGGGTGGAAGAGTCACAGGATTCAGACCTGATGAGTGTATGAACTTGTGCTAAACCGCCAGTATGTGGCGGTAAGTCACTGTCTTAATGAGTGAATCATGAGGCTTTATCATACACCTGGCGCAATGTGGCGCCAGTTGCGACACAAGTGTTTTTTGTTAGTTTCAATCTGACACAGTTATCATTTTCACGTCCAGTGCCAAGTTGTTAAAATAGCAAATGTACTCAGCGCCCTTCTGTTCGCCCATGGGCGTGCCGGTCTGAAAACGAGGTGTGATCAGGTGCATTGTTGGCGTGTTGCTATTTTTCGGCAACTGAAAGCAACTGCACCATTGACCAACAAAAACCTGCTCTAAAGTCAATGGTGCAGTATTTGTTTTGTTATTTAAAGAGCGCATTAGTAATATGTGCCTATAAGCGGATGCACAATGCATGCACCCTCTGCTTATTACACACAAAGGGACACGCAGCAGCACATAAACATGCCAAATATTAAAAATAAAAGGATTACGATGTAAAAGATTATTAATGTGTACATAAAGAAAAAAATGCCTACATGTCATAATGGATAGTCATTGCATGTATCAGAATTGCATATTTGCAGTAATGACAAATGAAATTGGCTAATTATATGACCAATCGTGGCAATACACACATGTATTTAAACTGACTCGTCAGGTTGAGGGTGTCATTTAAATAGCAATCCGCCATGGTGCGAGTTCAACTGGCTTTTAAAGGGAATGGGAAATGAGACTCTGAATGGTTTATTGCATGTTACGCCTAAAACACACCCATTGCTCATTAAGAGACTAGGTACAACCCTTTTGGACCATGCGCCGACCATTTTTCCTATCGTTAAACTAGCAAAAGTGGATTCGGACACGCCCTAAGTGCACCTGCGCCATGTGCTTAGATCGTTAAAATAGGGCCAATCGAGTCATTCATTCATTCAGTAATGAAGCAAGTGGCTGTATTTATGAGTAAGTCATTGAATCATTGACTCGCCCTATTCTTTTAAAGCAGCAGATTTGTTCACGAAACACTGCTGTGTGTTGCAGTTCTGCTGTGGTTTTCTTTGTAACTATTATTTCTTTGCAAAATAGAGCAAACAATTGGCAATACTGTGTTTAAAATGTACATCATTTAATATTATCTTTGTGTTTGTTGAACTGTTGTATAAAATCAGTGTCACATTTGGAGTTGTGTGGATATTTGGAAAACATTACATTCTTGCTCGTATAATAAATGATCAACATTAAAAACAAGAACTCACACAGGGTATGTTTTGTTTTGTTTTTGTATCGAAGAGAATTTGAGTCTTAAATCGATCTCTATGCAAATCTGTGTCTATATAGGCTATTTGTTCTTCATGCTGGTAAGTGGTAAATCCCCACTTTTACAAAGGTACATTGTTGAGAACAGCAGTAATGTAATAAGATTTACATACTCTGCACGCAATCTATCACATGCACACTGCTTGTGTGGATGCAGTCAGTTTTGACCCCAAAAGATGATGTAGGTTTGACTGGATGTCATGAATTTACGGTATTTTTGCCTGTTAGAAATACATGCTCAGGTTTAATGTTATTTTAAGGTGGGGTAGAATTAAATGAACGGCAAAACTCAGCATTTTGTTCGCACACCCCCTCTTGTCACCTGACGTACCCCAGTTTGAGAACCACCAAAATAGGGCCTTAAAAATGAAGATGCCAAAAGAATAGTTTAAGAACCAGAATCTAAAAGCATATTAAGATATCATTAATACTATCTGAGTTACAGGCATGTAAACTTGCTTTTTCTCATTTTTTAACTGTCAGCATTAGCATATAATGCAACAAGCTAAAACCAATAGATTTATAATTTTAGACCTACCAATCTATGTGTTAAAAAAAGAAAAGAAAAATAAGATGCCATCTTTTAAAGTCATTTTCCCTCCCATAAATATCAGTTGATTTCTCAGTAAATGTTCATCCATGGCTTTTAATATTTTGTATTTCTTTCACCAGCAAAAAAATGATCAAATATCTAAAAATTCCCTTCTGTCCGTTCACCGCAGGGCCCCTAAGGATGCCCCTGTTGCTTACTGTATCCGTCTCTTTTTCCATGTTTTAACAGATATGCTCCAGCTTATCAACAACCAGGACATGGAGTTTGGAGGGCTGTTCGATCACACTTCATTTCCTGCTCCCGCAGTGCCCACGCAAGAGCTCTCAGCCCTGCCTCACTCCAGCCCTTCCTCTCCTCCACCCGCCTCTTCTACGCCCACCAACACCTCCTCCATCCTCAGCAGCAGCCCGCACCTGGACGCCCTGCTGGGCCCCCCCATCACCCGCAGCTCCTCCATCCCTGACAAAGTGTTCCACCCTCCCACTTTCCAGCAGTCTCCTCTGGCACAGGTGACCTCCACCCCTGCCAACCCTGCCACACTGCAGACCACGCAGCCCAAAGCTCAGCCCGCTCCATCTCCCAGCCTCCACCCTTCCACCCCGGCGGCCCAGAGCCAACCTACCCCGGCTGTGAAGAGCCCTACTGCGTTCGGCACCACCCAGCAGGTCCTCTTCAGCTCACCGACACCCCAACCACCGCAGCAGCAGCAGCCTGTGGTCACTTACCCCATCCAGAACGGTTATACAGGTGAGTTTTATTAGGTCCATGGTTCTGAAATATGTGCCGACAATTGCAGGGCCCTAGAAAAAATTTTAGTAATCAGGAAGCATGTGTAATTAATTTAATAATTTATAATAAATTAATTATAATAAATTTATTTAAATAATGAAACTTAAACTTTTAATAAATTGTTAAATTGGATGTAAAAAAAAAAAAAATTGTTATAGCCCTATGAAATTCATTTTTTTTTTTTAAATTCTGTTTCAGTGATTTCATTCAATATTGTTAATCTAATAAATTATTAAATGTTTTAAGAATTTAATTTATTAAAATTTTCACAATAATAAGGCCCTATAAATGTTTTATTTATTTATTTATTCATTCAGAAATTCTGTTTTGTCTATTTTAAATTTTTCTGGATTTATAGTTTAATACCAATTTATTATCAAAAATGGTGGTAAAAAACTTTAATTAATCTATTAATTAATCTATCAGTTCCTTTTATTATTTTTGTAAACAATGTGCTGCACAACAGAAGTTTGCTGATAATATTTAATCATGGAAGAATAATAAAAAATGGAAGATTAAAACATAGAATAAAATAAGAATAAATAAAGTTTTATTATTATATAGACTATTATATAGATCTGTCATTCATGTGCAAGACATGCGCCTGAGCTACCAGTGAACATAATACCTTCAGAAACATGCCATGTCAGCCTTATCTTTCTCAAAGAGTGTAAATCACAGCTATCTGATAAGCTAATTGGTCACAATTTCTTTTACGACAGCTTATAAATACTATGTAACTGCGATGTAACCAAAGCATCTGATACAATGTGGAGAAAGTGACTCTAATAATTGGATCCAAATGATTTACATGATTTCTTATACCAGTAGATCTCTGAATAGCCTTCCAATAAAGTGAATATTAAGCTTTTTTTCTTTCAAGTATCACTTTTAAATCACTGGCCATGTTTGCAAATAACTAAACATTCAACATTGGCACCAAATAAAAAGTAAAATGACAGTAACAAACATGTATCACATTTACATGTTACATTTGCTGTGAAGTATAAGGAAAAGCTCTCCCGCTTTCTGTCTTTTTTTAACTTTTTTTTAAAAAATAAAACAAATAAGCAACCGCTACAGTTCAACATTTTTGGAGTCTGTGACATTGTTTTTGAAAAGTCTTTGACCTGTTCACCAAGGCTGCGTTTATTTGATCAGCAATACAGTAAAAACAATATTGTGAAATAGTGTTACAAATTTTTTTTTAATTTTATATTTGAATACATTTTAAAATGTAATTTATTCATTTGATCAAAGCTGAATTTTCAGCATCATTGCTCCAGTTGTCAGTGTCACATGATCCATCAATAATCATTCTAAAATGATGATTTGATGCTCAAAAAACATTTATTATTATCAATGTTGAAAACAGTTATGCTGCGTCATATTAATGTGGAAAATATGATACATTTTTTGAAAGTTCAAAAGAACAGCATTTATTGTGGATTATTATTTATCTTTTGTAACTAGTCAGTTTAATGACCAATTTAATGCATCCTTGCTGAATAAAATAACTAATTTCTTTCAATTTCTGACCCCAAACCTTTGAACGGTAGCATGTGTTACATGGGCTTTTTGGATCACTTACTTAAAACATTTAAACAAAAATGGCTTGAGCAAACTGACATTTTGTTTTTCAGTCTTCATTTGGACTACACCAGCTTCATATGTGCAGTATCTGATTCCTAGCCAATGTAATACTGATGAACAAAATGATAATGAAACTTTCAAATTAAGTTAGTCCTCCTGATAAACTAAATGTGTAAAAGAAAATGTGTGGTCTTGGCAATGGTGGTTGAATCGGCTTGAGCTAAGCATTTGTCCTACTGTTATCATAGTTTTACAGTGATTTCATAGTGTTTATACTGGCTTTTTAATCCATTCAGTCCTTACATATTTGATTGAAAGGTTGAATCAGATTTTTTAAAAGTGTGTCATGATTCATAGAAAACTTAAAACACTTTTAGAAAGTTATGTAATCTTTTGTGTAAATTATTATTCACATGTTGTTCATGAGTAATGCACATGATCCTGACTACCACCACTGTTAAAATGCATCACCTTTGATCAGTCACATCATGTCAGCAGTTCCCTTCAGGTAGCTGTGATTTGTCATAAAAAGGCGATTTGAGTTCAAGGTGCAGATGGAAGTCACTGTTGTCAGTCCTGGAGGCCTAGTGTAAAAAAGTACGATACCTTTTATCGTACTTTGTGTTCATGTGTAAAGAAGCCCAGCCCACATTCTTTCTTTGCATATGGTTTTATCATTTTGTTTCATTTTGCTTATCGCTGCAAGGCTTAGGTAATGTCTCCACCAGGTCAAAGAGAGAATACAGCATCACACTAGTGTAGATCAAAGTTCAGTTTTATTAGCTCAAGGAATTCCAGTACTTAAAGGGTTAGTTCACCCAAAAAATGAAATTTCTATCATTAATTACTCACCCTCATGTCGTCCCAAACCCATAGGACCTTCATTCATCTTCAGAACACAAATTAAGATATTTTTGATGAAATCCAATGGTTTCTGAACCACATATAAGCAAGCCGGCACTAACCCTTTAACATAAATCCAGGATACAGAATGTAAAAAAAAAAAAAAATAGATATACAAAAATACAGATTACATAATGTACACAAATATATGTAAAAGTTGTTATTTACATGGGTGTGCATAGGACAGTTGTGGTCCACTGTAATGCCAGTAATACCGGTTTGAATGCGGATACTGTACTGAAAATTCTAACACTTTATTTTACAGTATCCTTTACACGTTGCATGTACTTACTATAATAATTACTATAAATTGTGCATTATTACATGCTACAAACCCTAATCTTAACCCTAAGTAAGTACATGTAGTTAATTATTATTAGTCAGTATTTAAATGTATATTTACATTACAAGGACACATTTAAATAAAGTGTAACCAAATTCTGATATTGCAGCAAGTCTAATGCTATTACCAGGTGTAAAGGGGACCATTATGTAATCCAGAGCATGAACTTCTCAAGATTTATTCAAAAGAAAAAAATCCTTTCCTTTCTGGTTACCTCATGCCACTTTTATAAGTAATCTGTGAACAACATATTACTGTATATTTTATTTTGATAAAATTCGGATTACAACTCTCCATACACGTAGATCCTGCATAGACATACATGATAAAGAAGCTAAAGCTTATTTTAGAAACTGGTAAAAAGCAGCAATTGCTAAGTCCGGACTGGTCAGTAACAGCGTTTGGTGAAGAGTGGTGTGAATCTAAATCTCTTCTTGAATGACAGCATGTTCACATTTCAAACAGTGGAAATATTGCCTCAAGTGGCAAAAGGTGGTTATGATTTCTGCTCTAATGATCTTAGTTGTTTTCAGAAGGAGTTTTAGGGTATGTTTACACGACAATGATGTACTAAAAACTGAAAAGTTTTTCCTTTTGCGTTTTTCGCATACAGACAACGTTGTCAAAACGATCTCCATTTATACGGATTTGTGAAAAAGACTAAGAACACTATTATTCATGCCAGGCCAGTAGATGGCGATGTCACTTTGTAAAGAAACACTACGTGTCTATAGACTTAACACGTAATGTGCATGATGTCGGCGTCTTCACAAATTAGCTTTTTTGTTGTTTACACTGAGACGATAACATATAATTTTCAAAAACTTGCACTTTGAAACCCGTTTTCAAAAGTTTGCATTTTCAGGCCCCAAAACACAGTTGTCGTGTAAATGAACAGCCCAAACGCATAAAGTTTTATGTTTTTAGTTGAAAACGGTGTCACGTAAACACCCCCTCATAGTGCGACTTCTTGCCATTACTTTCCTCTCATGATCTCATTTGCTCTTGCAGCTGTCACTCAGCAGAGCTCTCCTCAGCCAATCCCGAATCTCCCCGCCTCCCCACAGAATGTTCAGCCAATGGCCATCCAAGCCCAGGTGCATAGCCTCTCGACTTCACCAATCCTGACCACCTCCTCCAGCCCACCCACACAGACAATCTCCCCTCAGGTTCAGCAGGTCCCTGTAAGTGCTTTTACTGACCCACCAATGCCCACGTCCCCAATAATTTACATTTTATAGCCAACCAATCTTTTATTGTGTGTGCTGAGCGTTCTTTGTGTGTTTGGCAGGTTTTGTTGCAGCCGCAGTTCATTAAGGCAGACTCTCTCTTGCTCACAACTCTGAAGCCTGATGTATCTATGGTAACAACAGTAGCGTCACCCTGCATCACGTCGCTGGCTACATCCACCGCCCCAGTCCAGAACACCTCACTGCAGGTACACAATCGCAGTCCCACAACCTGTTCGCAACAAGAGCGCGACAGTGCCAGCGCTTCACTAAAAATAGACTGTCAAATGTATTCAGTAGCATGTGTGTGCATAAAAAGGGTCCTTAAATGTCTAAAACATCTTAATGATAATTTTAAGAGGTCTTAAATTTTGGGTATGAAAAAACGGGAATTGAGATATAACTTCACATTTCGAAGTAAAAACATGGCATTGTCGTGTGTTCTACAGACTTGTGGTTCGCAATCATTAAATATGACACCTTTGTGTCAAGCAATTGCTTATGATCTACTGTTGATGAATGATGACATTATTGACTTTATGGTGTTTATATTGTAATACGTTATAGGTGGTTGTAAGAGTGCATAAAATAGTAAAGCATAGACATTTCAAATTAAGAGTCCTGATTTATTTCAGAACTGTTTATAATTGAAAGTCCTGCTTTATTTATATATATTTTTTTCTGGTTATTATTGGTATTTTGGTTACACAGTAAACTGTAATTTAATTCAAAGTAATATATAGATTACATATATATAGATATAGATATATAGATATAGATTTAATATATAGATTTTAATAGTATCAGCACAATAATCTGTTTATTACAGTTTAATTACATAATTATTAAATACAGTTGGTTGTAGAAGTTAAGACTACTTTTTGTATTTTTATAAATTAAAGCATTTTGCTTGTAAATGTCTCCTTGTATCCCTTTATTAAGAAAAAACACATTATTTGATACATTTTCATTGCAACCCAAATGTTTTTTTAAAATGTGCTCCTAAATTTTTCAACAAACATGTCAAGCCTTCAAGATTCCCATTGAAATTTGAGACATTTTCGCCAAACAAAGTTTGAAAAGTCGCAGATTCGCTTCAAATTATTTTGTTTTTGGTGTAAACTGGCCAATCAAATAAGTAGTGCTATACATCAGCGTTCAAGAAATTTGATATTAAATGTCACATTTAAACTTTGCCAAAGTGAATTAAATAACTTAAATTCATATTTTTTGTTTCAAAGGCTCTTACTTTGAAATTTACATTTGCCATTTTCCAAATACCTAAGGCATTTCTGACCTGCGCATCTCTCGTCTCAGGCGCTGATGAGTGGAGGCACCATCCTGACCACCGTTCCACTGATGGTGGATACAGAGAAACTGCCCATAAATCGCATCGCCATCAGCGGGAAACCAGGCGGACAGCCACATAAGGGCGAGAAACGCACCGCCCATAACGCCATTGAAAAACGCTACCGCTCCTCCATCAACGACAAGATTATTGAGCTCAAAGACCTGGTGGCTGGGACGGAAGCTAAGGTGGGGTCATTGTCTGTCAAAATCTGGTTATTTTGTAACCAAGAGAAACTGTGCTCATGGTAGTGACCCTTAATTCACTTTCACCAGATGGTATGAGCTAACCAAACTAGATTTTGTAGCTCTTATCTTACCTGAAAGATGCCTTTGCTATCATTCTAAGATGAATCTTCTCTCTTGTGCAGCTCAATAAGTCGGCAGTGTTGAGGAAAGCCATTGACTACATTCGCTACCTTCAGCAGTCCAACCAAAAACTAAAGCAGGAGAACATGGCACTCAAAATGTCCATCCAGAAGAACAGTAAGCTCACCCAGAGTACCTTCAAAGTCAACATGAAATGAACCCTTTTTACATTCTTAATATACCTGATGAATTGCTCCAGTGCTATTGGCTAATGTTAAGATATCAAGAATGTTAAAGATCAAATTAAGAATATTTTTGTTAAGAACCTTGTGAAAAAGAAGTACACTAGCGCACTTAAATGGCCTTTTATTTCATTAATATTATATTATCTGCAAGTACAGTTTTTTAAAAAAAATATTATTTTAAGATTTGAAGTACACTACAAGTGCACATTCAAATACAATTAAGTGCACTTCTTTTTCACTAGGAGAGTGTGGTTGTCTTTGCATTGACCTGTCGCTTTGCCTCCTCAGAGTCTCTGAAGGACCTTGTGACCATGGAGGTGGACGTGAAACCAGAAATCCCCACCCCTCCAGCATCAGATGTCGGCTCACCTCAATCCAGCGGCGCCTACTCCCACCACGGCAGCGACTCGGAGCCGGACAGCCCAATGGTAGAAGACAGCAAGGTAACAGAAACTCAGAAGATCTATAGCTCCTGTCATGCCTTTAATGAATTGGCTTTGGTCATGAGGTAATTGAATGTGTTAGCATGTAACGGATAATTCAGTTGCTTGAGGTCAAGAACCTGGAAGAATTAGCAAATCACAATCTAACACCATCTCTGTTTCCTGTTCTCTCGTGCAGCCTGTTGTGGAGAGGGCTGGAGGAATGCTGGATCGCTCTCGCATGGCTTTGTGCGCCTTCACCATGCT
The DNA here is from genome assembly GCA_037950675.1 of Hypophthalmichthys molitrix. Lineage (NCBI taxonomy): Eukaryota > Metazoa > Chordata > Actinopteri > Cypriniformes > Xenocyprididae > Hypophthalmichthys > Hypophthalmichthys molitrix. The sequence continues at coordinate 39,260,379 of CM075494.1, forward strand.
CTTCTTGTCCTTTAACCCCTTGGCTTCTCTGCTGTGTGGCGGCTGGAGTAGCTCTGGGGCGTCTGTCTCTGGACACACAGGAAGGAGTATGCTGGCAATGCAGGAAACAGGTGCTAATACTCACACCTTTAAGCCTCCGATAAACTCTCAGCAAAGTTTTTTTTCAGTCTTGGCTTAGGGATAAAAGAAGTTTAGATGAATATGTAAATATGTGCTGCGCACTTTCCTCTCAATAACAAAATAAACACCCAATCAAAATGACAGTGCTGAGAAAACATAAGTGAAGAAAGCGTCTTATCATAGCCATGTAGATATGTTTGCAATTCAGCACTCCAGTCACATCACGTTTATTTATATAGCACTTTATACAATAGATTGGTTTAAAACAAGCAGCTTTACAGTATTATACTTGAAAAACAGTTTCCGTGTCTTCAGTTTCTACTATAAAGCAGCTCTCCAGCGTGTTCATGTTTTTACTCACATCTGACCTCGATGGACTGAACAGAAGAAATGACCCAGTAAAGATTTCCCACGTCAAAGAAGGTGGGGCCTCAGAGCCACACCCACATATTATGTAATCGCCATTGACCAATAAAGGTGGAGTGAACTTTTTCTGGAGAGTTCATTTCAAGTTTTTTTTAACTCCATAAACAAACTCCAAACGAATTTCGTTTTGGCCTGATTTTGTTAGGAATGACATCACACCAGTTTGTTCTTCGATTTCACTTGAAGTATATCTGGGCCTTTAGCTCATTAGAGACACAATATGTTCACAACAGCATTCCACCTAATCTAAATATGGACTCTGCAATCTTGTTTTGATGTGTGTAGCTGAGTCTTGGGGTTGGATGGATTGGATGTTGCCCACTCTTCTGGTGTGGCTGTTAAACGGTGTTCTGGTCGCTGGAGTTTTGATCCGACTACTCGTGTATGGAGAACCTGTGACCAGACCTCACTCAGAATCATCTGTCCTCTTCTGGAGACACCGCAAGCAGGGCGACCTGGATCTAGCCAGGGTATAAAAAAAACTCTTGTACTCATCTGTGTTTGATCTGAGAGTCCAAGTTCACCAGATCCCCTTCTATGCTTCTGTTTCTTTAATATTCTTTACGTGTTTCTGCAGGGAGACTTTGCTCAGGCATCTCAGAACCTCTGGACGTGTCTCAAAGCTCTTGGTCGACCTCTGCCCACGTCTCAGCTGGACCTGACCTGTGCTGTGCTGTGGTCCGCCCTGCGTCTGTGTCTGCAGAGACTCTGGGTGGGCCGCTGGCTAGCCAGCCGTGCTGGAGCCCTTCGTTCCAACCGCCCCCTACAGGAAGATGCCCGCAAGAGCTGCCGTGATGCCGCCTTGGTCTACCACCGTCTACACCAACTCCACATGACTGGTAAGTCGCTTTAACTTATAGAGGAATCGGGTACATTTGTGGAGAGACACTTTAATACTTTATACTTTAATTCCGATACTTAAATTTTTAGTACTTGCCGATACAGAGTATTTATAACTGTATTTTCATTTCATTTTTAATTTTTAAAAATATTGGGCAGAAAAAAACTAAAGAATATGAATCAAATTAGTTGGCTTATCAAATAGATATTTCCTTCAGTTATTTTAATGCCTAATTATGTCTATTAGTTACTTTTACTGTTTATATTATTGCTCTATCATAATTTATCTTTAATTTAATAGCACAGTGAATATTTAGTGTTGCTCCAGTAGGGCTCAACCAGTCAAGAGCTGTGAGTGATTTTCTCTTTGTCTTTGTTGTTAGATGAACATTGAGGACAAAGACAGCAGTAGGTTTATTAGGCTGCTGTCACTTTAAGAGCTACATGTATCCAACATGCTGTTACACGCAAGTTTTCTTTTCTAACTGGTTACGTTCACTTAAGACGTTTCACAAGGATACTTGCCTATATGGGCATTTTGATATAATTTTGTGTGAATTTGTCCGTTCAAGCGCAAGAAGACGTGAAAGAGAACTCGATTAAATGGGCTATTCACGTGCTGTCTGAGAGGCAGCTTTCTGGTCGTGCGCTTGGGATATTTGCACAGAGAAAACTTCTTGAAAACATTGTGATTATTGTACCAAAGGAAGAAAAATGTAAGCAAGGAAAATGTTTTTTTTAATGGTTTTAGTTTCACATACGCATTTGATCGCAACTCCATGCAGCTCCCGAACTACTCTCCACTGGAAATGAATGACTGTTTGTCGGCATAACCAAGCATTTCTTGTACCAAGTCTTCTAGCCATTAATCGTATTTGCTCATGATGTTGATCTGTGTGTGCAGGTAAGCTCGGAGGAAGCCACCTCTCTGCCATCCACATGGCACTGAGCGCTCTTAACCTGGCCGAGTGTGCAGGAGACTGTCTCCCTGTTGCCACACTGGCAGAAATCTATGTGTCTGCAGCCCTACGGGTTAAAACCAGCCTACCCCGTCTGCTTCACTTCACTACTGTTAGTACACAAAAGTTCACGCTCACAGGCGCTGTTCTAATATCTAGTGAGCTGCACTGCTGTCTACCACAAAAGTGACTCATTTGAAATGCTTTGTCATTTTTATGTGTACGCTAGGTTAAGCGCAGTGTGCATGACTTAAATTTTATCATCAGCATAGTATGCGCATGCAACCCGATTTTTATCACTCATAACTTCTGGAGAGAAATGGCGCAGACACTGGATATGGATGAAACGTTCTAGTCCCCATGTGTTGAGTGCCAGGTTTCATGCACATTATCAAATGGAGTTTACTATGAAAGGCTAAGTGTTTGGCTGTACGAATACTATGGAAGACAATTTCCGCCACATAAGAAAACAAAATCATAATTGACAGTCTAAATTATGACATTAAAATTTGAAATTGACATACTTTTGACTTTTTATCTCATTATCATGACTTAAAATGTCACAATTATGACCTAGTATGTCATAATTTTAACTTTTTTGTCATTATCATGACAAATTTGACTTTTTTTGTCATTATTTTGACTTTGAATATGTGAGTCAATTTTGACATCATATTTTTGACATCAATATTGATGTCATAATTATGACTTTCGACTTTTCATCTCACATGAATGTCATCTAACATTAAGATGATGTAAAAAGTCAAAATTATGACACAGTTATGTGGCGGGAATGGGCTTCCATAGAATATGCTAAGCATTCACATCAAACCTGGGGCTGTATTACAGAAATTTCTTACGGTGTGATACTCTATAAACAAACATAAAAATACACAGCACACATACACTTACCCAATTTACATTGGGTTAAATGGTCCATTTGTAATTTGAAGTATTTTTTTATCAGTAATAGCAAGGATTGAATTATATTTAAAGACACTTCACTCACCTATTCTTGGATTTATTTTAGCTAGTTGTAGTGCATTCTGGGATTGGATTTTATGCCAAGGATACTTGCAGTGCTACCATACTTGGCAACAGCAGTGTTCATGTGGTGCTTAAAATGCTGCCTTCATAGGGCACTCACTAGGTTTTGGAACAGCGTCAGAGTCTCTCTTTTCATATCCAATACAGTTTTATTCTTTTACTCTTGTTTTGATAATCCATATTTAGTTTCTGTGCTGCATATGGTAAGTGTAGATATGATATTTCTGTCTCTGTGTCTCTGCAGCGAGTGTTCTTGAGCAGCGCTCGGCAGGCTTGTCTCTCACCAAGCGGCAGCGTCCCTCCTGCCATGCAGTGGTTGTGTCACCCTCTGGGTCATCGTTTCTTTGTGGATGAGGACTGGTCCATACGCAGCACCCCTAAAGAGAGCATCTACAGCCAGGCAGGAAATTCAGGTCAGCACTATACAGAGAAAACCAGGCTTTAGTTTGTGAAAGTCTGTGTTTTTACCAATGATTCCCCAGTCTCACTCTTGTGTGTTTTTGCGTTTGTCTGTAGTTGACCCACTGGCTCAGGTGACCCAGGCGTTCCGGGAGCATCTGTTGGAAAAAGCCCTCTACTGTGTGGCACAGCCTCGAGGCGACAAGACCCTCACTGATGGGGATGGGTGAGTGTCATTCTTAGTGGTAGTTTACACAAATCTCTACACAAATCTATCGTTCTACAACCGAATGAACTCCTGAAAATACAGGTACTGACAACCGCATTTACAGAAATTCTGCACAAGTGTGTACAAAACCAAACTGAACTAGTTGTTAATGATGTATTGTAACATGCATCAGGGATGTTTCTCTCCTCTATATGTGTGCGGTGCAAGAAATCACAAGGAAAGTGGTATGAGCCTTGACTCATTCGTGTTGCTAGATCTTGCTAGAAAAACAGTGAACAAGAACAAGCCCCACAATAAACCGAAATAAATCCAAATGCTTTATGCTGAAAATAAGACAAAAATATTGCGACCCGCACCTGCTCACTTTAATAACTCGATTTGCTTTATGAGCCACGTTTATACAAATGTTCTATAGATCAGTGATTTTAACTTTTAATTGTGGAATTCCTGATTTAAAAACTACATTACCCATGATTCTGCAAAGAACCTCAACCAATCACAGAGTTGCGACAAGCAAATTGCGCCAAAAGAACTCTCTTACGCTGCCCACTCTCATGAAGCACTGTGAATGATGTAATAGTCTCCTTATGCTCAAATTGCTTAAATTTGTATATATGTGCATATTTTTGTGTCGTTGTGTGTCTTTTTTGCTTTAAATCAAAGCTGGTTGGTGTGGTTCATGGCTTATAATGCTTTAACAAATTTTTTTTTTAAATCCATATGGGAAAAATGATTACTTCCAAAACCAAGGCCGCTGAAAAAGTGGACGGTCACTAATGCACTCTATTTGATTCTTATATTACAGTAAGATACATCAGTCTGCCTCTGCTGAGGATAAAAACTTGATTGCTAGATTAACTTTTATTTGTAAAACATTTATGGTATAATATTTTACATTTACAAAAAAAAAAAAAAAACCTAAAAGTTCTACTAATATTTTTAAAACCGATATTTAACAATACTGTAATTATTACAACAAAAGCTAAATCACTTGGTGCTAACAAAGTGCAGCAATAAGATTTGCTTTTAAACTTTTTTTATTTTATTTATTTATTTATGTATTTTTTTGTTGTTCAAAATGTTTGTTTGGATAACTATGGCAACATCTGGCAGCATTGGTTGCTAAATATAACAAAATTGAGGATTTGGTGATACTTAATTTTACATTTGGTGCCCCATACACTTTTGAATCAGCCTTATCACTTTATATTGTGATTTGTGTGTGAATTTGAGTGTGTTTGTTTTGACAGGGAATACTCAGACGCTCTGGAATACCTGCAGTTACTCACCAGCGCCTCAGACGCAGCAGGAGCCACAACACAGTCCTTCGCCATCGGATCAAACATGGCCACCGTCACAGGTCAGCTTCACTTTAGATTCCATTAACTTCTGCTTTGACCCCCGAGCTGTTGTTTTGGGGTCTCCTGGATCATGTTATCAGTAGCCCCTTTCACACCGCAATCCCTGTAAATTACTGTAAAATTACCAGAATGACTTTACCGGTAAAGACTGTTCACACAAGCAACAGCTTTCTGGCTTTTTAAAAGTCCATTCACACATCAGCACCAAAATGCGGTAAATTCTGTGATGTCAGTCATTGTCACTGCTGGGCTCTCCATGTACTCATATAAAGTTGCGTTGACGCTTTCCATTCAGGTCAGCGCATTTCACATCAAACTGCATTCATCTCAGCATGTTTTCATTGAAGCAGATGTTATTCAGGATGGATGAAGGACACTTTGTGTATGTGTGTGTGTGTGTGTGTGTGTGATCACCATTGTGTCCTTGACCTCCAGGCTGTGACCCTCACTCCAAATGGTGGTCGTCAGTGGCCGTGGTGATCATTAATTGGCTCCAGGGCGATGATGTGGCAGCTGAGAGATTGTACCCAGCGGTGGAACACTTGCCCCGCAGCCTTCAGTCTGCTGAGTGAGTGACATTTGACACGGGAAACTTCAGTGTTATGAAACACTTCATTAATTAGCTGTGTTGGATACACCACCTAATTCCATTCTCAGATTATATTTACTTCCAAAAAATATTATTACCACAAGTAAATAAAGATCAAATTGGTTGAAAAAATATTGCATGAGTTCTCATCAGAGAGGTTTTCCTGGCAAATCAGTTTTTGTTGATACAGCCGATACGGCCGTCCGGAAACAATGCTTCATTTGATGTGTGTTTATTGCTTTTAGCTCGGCCTAAACACATCCTGTTTGTGTTGCAGGAGTCCGCTGCCCAAAGCCTGTCTGAACACTTTTAAAGCGGTGCGCTCCCTGCTGGCCAAACCTGAGAATTACCAGCTCAGCCTGAGCTATTGCGAGAAAGCCAGCGGCCTGTTCAGAGACAGCCTCAACCTCGGCCCACACTGCACCACCAACACTCTAGACAAGGTAGATGCGCATTTGCATTTAATCACATACTTCTGTTAGGAATCATTTAGAGTCACATTAGTTTCGCTGCCAGTTTGCGTTGTGTGTTTTGTCTTGGACAGGGCTGTAGTGCATTGTAGTTGCATTGCATGTGTCTCAACTGTGCAATGTTCCTGCAGTGCAATACAGAGCTGCGCCGCAGTGCTTCTCCTGAACACGCGAAGAACATGTTTTTAAATCATTTTAAACGACTGGTCTCGAAGTGATGTATGAAGTCAGTACTCCTCAAGTTGACACAGGTGTCATGGTAGTAGTTCATCATATTCTCTATAAACATGTTCAACTAATATTTGACAACAAACAAACCAGTGTTATTTATATAGCATTATAGTATTTATATTTTGATTTAGCTTGTATTTTTATTTTCATTTTAGTTAATAAATGGCTAATAATTTTGTCTGCTTTTGTCATTTTTATTTTTTTATTTCTTTTTTTACATCAGTTTCAGTTTTAATATTTTTAGTACTTTAACTTATTTCAGTTAGTCTGCCATTTCCAATTTTCATTTGAAGTTATTTAATGTAATATTTGTATTTTAATTTCAGCTTTATTTCAATTAACAAAACAATTTTTTTTTAAAGGTTTTAGTTTTAGTAAACGGTAACAACACTGACACAAAATGTCATTTTGAACAGTAACTGTTGTTTTGTCATTTGAACCCAAACACATTTTTTGCGAAGTGTTTTGGTTTAAAAGTGTGTCTTTTTACATTAATATTTTAATGATAATGATAGTAACTAGATAAGAAAAGTCAAGACAAACTTTGTTTACTTGAGAAAGCCTGACCAGAGAGTTTGAAAAAGTTTTAACAAAAATTGAAGCTTGAAGTTTGAAGGTTTTCAGTTTGAGGTAGTTTGGAGGTTAAAGTAGTTTTTAAGATTAAAGTTTGCAGGTTTTGAAGGCAATATCAGAAAAACTATCAGAAAAACAAGCATATAGATGGATGGATGGACGGACGAATAGATGGATAGATGGATGGATGGATGGATAGATGGACACTACCACACTACCCCTACCCCTAAACCTACCCATCACACTAAACTGTCTGCATTTTTTTGATTAAAAAAAAAAAAAAAAGTTTAGTATTTTTTTTTTTTTTTTTTAAGCCATTTGGTTTATGAGGACACAGGAAGTAATATGCATGTCATTATACACATTTGTGTCTTCATAAACCACATATGCCAGAACACACAAACACACACAGATGGTGTTTGTGCTCTCAAAGAAAAATATCTTAAGGCTTTTCTTTTGGAATGAAACAAAATGTCTCATCTGATGTCCATCTGTCTCTGTCTCTCTCTCTGTCTGGTGTAGCTGGTGCAGTTGCTACTGTGTGATCTGTTGTTGGTGACGCGCACTAATGTGTGGAGGGAGCAGCAGGTGGCGTCGCAGCAGAGCTCGCCGACGGCCGCCTCACCTGTAGAGCTGCAGGGCTTCCAGCAGGACCTGAGCTCCCTCCGCAAACTCGCTCAGAGCTTCAGACCGGCCATGCGCAGGGTGAGACGTGCACACGGACTGACACAGGGCAGAGTCCACATGAAAAATCACACGTGGTCATAAATGTGTCGCTAGTTCATTGAACTAAGAAATGTTCTATTTAAGCAAACTATTGCATACAACTTGACCTGGGTCAGGCAGAATGACCAAAATCTTATCAAACCATCAAATGCTATATACTTAACATCACCCAGTCTCAAGCTCTGATAATTAATTATTACAATTTAAAAAAAACAACAACAACAAAAAATCACATTAATGTGTGGAGGGAGCATATAGGAGCACAAATACTGTATATACTGTGTATAATTCAGCTCTGAAAATTCAGCTTTAACATCACAGAAATAAAATACATTTTAAAACATAATTACAATAGACTAAATTGTAATAATATTTCACAATATTACAATTTTTACTGTATTTTTGAACATTTTAGTAGATTCACCCGCTTAAAGTAGCTTCCCAAAAAGCTTGCACAATAATCTTGTTCAGTAAGGAAGTTTGAATAAGACATCAAACACATTGTTTTCTTGCATAAGTTTAACTGACATTCTGCAGGCAGGATTATGGAGCGTGCCTGTGTAACTCAATGGCTCCGTTTCTCTCTCTGCAGTTGTTCCTGCATGAAGCCACAGCTCGGCTGATGGCGGGAGCCAGTCCAACACGCACACACCAGCTCTTGGACCGCAGTCTGCGCCGCCGCGCCACGCCTGGAAGCAGAACAGGTGAACATGCGGCGGGTGTCTGTGCACTGAGCCTTTCCAAGGCTCATCTAACTCTAACTGCTTTTATCTTATGACTTACTTTGAAAGCTCTTTTAATTTGAAATGTCTTTATTTGAATAGAATTGTTTACAGTTGAATATACAGTCAAACCAAAATTTGAACATTTCATTCATTAATACAGTTTATTCACTATAGTTTAAAAAAAATGGTAATAAAATATGACAAGATCTCAGAGTTAAACTGTGTCAGAAAAAATTAATCTTAATTATGTCAGATAACACTTAAGCAAAACATGGTCACGTCAAAGTGTCTGAATAATTTTTGGTTCCAAATTTTTATCAGTTTTACTGGTAGTCCACTGTATGAAAATTTTTTGGGTATAATATGTCACAGTTTACTTTATTTTGCGATCCTCACTTACATAAATGAACTATAGTGTCCTGCAGCCACTATAAAAATTTATATATAAAAATATATAAAAAATGTCTGAATAATTTTTGGTTTGACTGTGTGTGTGTATATGTAATAGTATTTAAAGTATAATATTTTATATAGAGTATATAAAGTGTTTTTTTGTTTGTTTTGCTTTTTTTGTTACAGTATTTATTAATCTCGGTTCATGTTAGTTTAATAAAAATACAGTTGTTTATTTTTAGTTCATGTCAGTTCATTAAATAATATTAACGGATACAACCTTTGATTTTAATAATATTTTAGTAAATGTTGTAAATAACTAACTAAAATTAATAAATGGTGTAGAAGTGTTGTTCATTGTTAGTTCATGCTAACTAATGTTAACAAATAAAATCTTATTGTAAAGTGTTACCAAGAAATTAATATTTTTTTTATATTTTCAGCAATTACAAATTAAATTTATCAAGTCATTTATAATGTTACAGATGACTTCTATTTTTTTTTTTTAAAACGCTGTTCTTTTTAACTTTTAAGAATCCTAAATAAAAATCATTGCGGTTTCCACAAAAATATAAAGAAGTACAACTGTTTTCGACATTAATAATAATCATAAATGTTTCTTGAGCATCAAATCATTATATTAGAATGATTTCTGAAGGATCATGTGACACTGAAGACTGGAGTAATGATGCTGAAAATTCAGCTTTGATCACAGGAATAAATTACATTTTACAATATATTATAAAAAACAATGATTTAAAATTGCGATAATATTTCACTATATATATATATATATATATATTGAATGGAAAAGGTCTGGGTTTAGTAGTTTTTTTTTTTATGTATTTAAATAATATAATCATGTATATTATATATTATTGAAAAAAAAATAATGAAAAAAAATTGGTTAAAAAAAATGTGCAGGTCACAACATTACTTGGTTTAATTTGAATCACATTATTCAATTTAAATCAACTTCAAGTCAATTTGAATCATATTGCAGTCACTAATAAAGTTATTAGCCAACAGGTGAGTAACTCTGTTGAATGTTAGATTTGCACCCTGCTTACGTTTACTGTGAGTGTGTTAACTTTGTTTTTTCTCTCACAGAGGAGTGCGAGATGCATCCAGGCCAGCGCGAGCAGGCAGAGGCCGTGATGCTGGCGTGTCGCTATCTGCCCCCTTCCTTCCTGTCTGCCCCGGGCCAAAGGGTGGGCATGCTGGTCGACGCCGCCCGGACGCTGGAGAAGCTAGGCGACAAACGCACCCTCCACGACTGCCAACAGATGATCATCAAACTAGGCAGCGGAACGACCGTCACGTCCACCTAGCCAACTACACACCAACACACACACACTAAAGAGCACTTTTACACACACACACACACACCCCAACATATCTCCACAGAGAATCAACACGCTTTTCATTTCAGGCCTCAGTCAATGTCATCCAGGAACGCAAGATGTTTTTTTGTTTTTCTCCCCAACAATTCATCACTGCATATCCGATTACAAGATGCAGGGGCGATAACAGGACCCTATCCTTGATATTTTTGATATGAAATTAATTATTTAACTTATTTATATGCCCTACACAGAGATTGAACGGAAGGTATTTTTATTCGGTTTCCTTTGTGAAAAGGCTTTGTGAAACAATGCACTGTCAGTGCTGACTTTGGCCACAAGATGGTGTTTTGGTGGGGTAAACTGGATTCTGGTCCAACGGGTGCTTGAATTGGACACACATTGTAGAGCTTTGCTTTACTATTAGCACCTTTTGAAAGAAAGAAACATTACGATAGAGGAAAACAACCGTGAGTTGAATAAAGTAGTTATCATCTGGGATGAATTCTACATATTGATTTGAGAAAATTAAGGCTTTATAAAAGTTCTTTCTTTGTATATATTTTAACTAAGTGTATTTATGATTTGTCTGTCGCTGTAGGTGAGCAGTATTTGAAGAGGGGTTGATGGTCAATTTTGTCGTGCTGCTGAAATTTAACCAGTTTGAATGATTTGAAGTATTCATCAGAAAAACCTGCAGCCACAGTATGACTTTGTTTGCTGGATTTGTGTCCATTTGCACTATTTAGTGTGTGGGCTGCACGGTCACCTACAGCCCACCGTTTGCCATTGAATCCACTATTTCATTTGTATTTCCAACCAGTTTGGTTGTAAAGTCTTCCATTGGAGTTAGCATATCCAAATAATTCCATCTGCATTTGAATGTTATCGAAGTGTTGATTATAAAGCAAAGACATCAGCGTTAACATCTTTATCCAAAGATAAGATTTGCTACCTGCAGCTCTTGCTAGGGAGAGAACTATATTTATATTTCATTTCTAGCCACCGTTATGTACGAACTCTGATTACTAGACACATTTTATATCCGCAGTAACCGTGAGATTTGCAATTGACATTCATTACTTGTACGCTAACTTTTCTGTAGTGCTTGTGATCGAGTCTCAAAGATGAAACGTGTTTAAACTTGCAGACGCACACATAGTATATCCTATATTGTCTTCTATTTGATTTATTCTTAAGATTGTAAATAAAAGTCTTTTGTAATGAAGTCCTCTGTTGTGTGTCTTTGACTCCTGATGTTATAGGCAAACTGTTTATTTTCATTTTATTATGTTCTGGGTTCAGTCTATTTTGGCAGCATCTGTCGATTACCATGGAAATTAATTTTTGTAAAAACAGAAATGCGTTTTAATGTAAAGTTTAAACTCAAGTTCTCCAGGAGAGCATTTTTATGTTACAAAACATTTTAATATCAAATAAATGCTGTTTTTATTTTTATGTTTATTATTATTTACTTGATATTTGTCCTGAAAAAATATAATGGTTTCTACAAAAATATGAAGCAGCACAACTCTTTTCAGCATGATGATAATCAGAAATGTTTCTTGAGCATCAAATGAGCATATTAGAATGATTTCTGAAGGATCATGTGACACTGAAGACTGGAGTAATGATGCTGAAATTTCAGCTTTGCCATCACAGGAATAAATTACATTTTACAATATATTCAAATAGAAAACAATTATTTTAAAATTGTGTAATATTTCACAATATTACTGTATTTTTGATCAAATAAATGAGGCCTTGGTGAGCATAAGCATAAACAGCAATGTAATTCCAGTTCTAAATAAATAGTTTTAAATTAGGATAATTTTTTAAAATTCAAACCTCCAAGGTAAAATTCTGTTATCATATATTTGCTATAACTGTTGAATAGCACAATGACGGCACTGATGAACATTTAGACAAAAGGCAATTTTATAATGAAGGTGAATTTTAACCGAAAACTTAAACTGTATTCTCAAGACGAGTGTTTTATAAATTAAATTACAGTGGAAATGTTTTATGCTATGTGTGTATGCAGAAATTTACTTTAAAAACAGAAATATTTAAAGTAAAAAGTGTGACAAGTTTTTTTTTTTTTATTATTATTATTTTTTTAGGGAATGTATCGACGTCACTTTCCCGCCGGAACGCGCTCCCTCAGGTGGACTGAGTGGCAAAAGAACCTGCTGCATGACAGGATTAATAGGGGAAACTGCGAAAACGCGAGTAAAACAAACGATTGACACTAAAGGTTGGGCTCGAAAGTGTTCCTTATGATATCAAAAAAACCTAATCCATGGATATTGATATGCAGCCAGGAATCGTGTTTCCAGACATTTATATGTGCCTGATTTCGACGCCGGGGAAATACATAAAGCTGCCAATGAAAGCCTTATATAACTACAATATAGGTAGGTCTAAATCGGAGTGATCAATGTTATATATATCGTCATGTCGTCCAGCCCTTAAACTTTAAAGTTTTTGTCAGTGTTTATTTAAAAACACCCAATTATGCAGAATATGAGATTGCAAATATTTGACGAGTTGTCAACAGAATAGGCCTATATAACAATACAATATATAGGGTACAATTTTACTGCAAAATCCAACATTTTTACACAAAATGATAACTGCAAATCCATGTTTCTCTGTCCAGTTGTTATGTGAACTGCAGTGATCCCTTCTTCTTTTTTCTGTAGCTTTCGGCAATCTGTAAAAATATTCCTCAGATTTCTTGTCAAATCTATTTGTACAGTCAATCGCAAGCTCTTTATGGTAAGCCTATTCTTAGTGTTTTAGACCTAGCTGGATGTTTTTCGCGGGAAATTACGTACATTCCAGGAGGAGAGTCAGTCAAAAAGAGCTGGCAAAAAGAGAACAACAGATCTCATAATAAAACGAGAATCAACACAGATTCTCAGTAACACATTTTCGGAGATGGCGAGAACTGAGGGATTTGAAATGTAAAAGCAACACTGAGATGGTGTTTTTATTACTCAACAGGTGAGTAAGTTATTTTACTGAACAGATAAAATGGCATATGTCGCTCTCGAACAGCGTTCATTGTAAAGAAGTATCTATTGTGAAGGGTCTTTTCATTATGGCTCTTGTGGCGTGCTGGAATTTATTTTCAAGGAAGTACCGTGTGTGTCTCTTTAATAGGTATAGATAGTCTTCAGCTAGTTAGCTTGAGATCCTAGTTTCCATCTAAACTGGTATCTCTTGAGCCTAGTGAAAGTTTTATGGGCAGCAGGATAACCATATTCATCCGCACAGTCAAGCAGAGCCGAAGCACAAACAAAACTACGTTCTTCCGCAAAATGCATGCAGTTTTGTTTTTTAACCGCTAGAGGGCCAAAGGTTAGTGTAGATGATATAAGGCTAATAATGACAAAAATGTTATGTAAACAGATTTGCTAAAATTAAATTAACTTGATTTACTCTATATTAACTCAATAATAATAACAATTTAATAGGGGAGACATTGTTTACAGTGTAACACTGTAAGTTTGACAATTCAGAAAAGAGCTGTGGTAACATCATCAATATTCTACAAATCTTCTTTTTGAGCTCACAGGAGAAATTGCATGTGACTGAGCAAATGTGTAAAAAAAAAAAAAAAAACGGACTTTGAAGTAAATTTTGTTTTATCAAGATTATTTTTTGCTTAGCAATCAATGAATTGTAGTTAGGCTATAGTTATTTAACGTACATAATCTAAAGTAGCAGTTTCTCTAGTTTAATTTGATGCTTTGTATTTATGCTAACTTCAAACCCATAGGCCTATGCTAAAATGCATGTTCTGGCTGTTTGGGGTGCGGATAGTTGTAAAAGTTTGTTAAAAATGTTACAACCAACCACTATGATGATTCCAATTAGTCCAGTTATCAATCACATGCTCTGTTGAGGCAAAGTCAAGTGAGCTTTTTGTTTCATATCGAGGGATTTATTCAGTAGGCCTATGTGTTTTTTTAGCACTGAATATTTCTTTTATACAGAACGGGTAAAATTTCCAGAAATAAATACAGAAACTCATGTGTGCTGGTGGTTGTGTGATAAGATGTTGATTTCACATGGGCTTAACATTTGTCACAAACTAGAAATAGAATGGCTTTGTTTTCACCTCGCTAAACCAACAGAAACCCCCAGCAGAGTAAATAAAGGTGTTAAGAAAGCAAGCAGGCATAGATCTGTTTCTTTATGTCTCCAGATGTAATTTTAGACCACTGGCTGTGAGACAGAGACATCTTTAAGGATAATAGCACTGAATTACTTTGCGTTGAGCACCAACAAAGACGCACGAAAAGAAAACAAAACGTGATTTTGATCTCAATTCCAAAGACAGCCGTTCATGTTCACACATCTATTATATTTCATGGCAGCTTTACATAAAAAGAAAATACCAGAAACTTTGCAATATGAGCTGTGGACAAATACAATTCCAAAAAAAGTCCTTTTAATTCATTGTTTTAATAACTTTTGTAAGCAATAACATATTTGTTTTATAGAAAATAAACATCTCTAAGAAATACTATACACAATTATAATAGTACATCACATCTTACATTTAAACAGCATCAAATACTTATATACACAATTACTTAGAATTAGGAATCAAATAATTACGTGATGGTTCTGTCATCTCTATGCGCGGTCTTACCTGTAATACTGCAGTGAAGTGAAGCCTATAATACTGTATGTCAGTCACATATACATCTGATTAAATGACTTTGAATTCTCAGTTTCAGTTTTTCACGTTGTCTTCTGCATCATTTCACAAATAACATGAATGTAAATGTAAAATCTGTTTGTGATATGGATCTCTTCACTGTGCTGAGGCTTTCGTAAGCTCAAAGTTCAACCCAAATTACAATTTTGTCATTATTTACCCATCTAGATGTTTTTTTTTTTTTTTTCAAACCCATATGACTTTCTTTCTTCAGTTGAGTTATTTAGAAGAATGTTCAAGCTGCCCTTTTTCACTCAATGAAAGTGAATGGGGGACTGGGGTTGTCAAGCTCCAAAATGACAAAACGTTATCATAAAAACCTATTCCAAGAGTGCTATATTTCAAGTCATGTGATGAGAATGAAATTTAAATCACTATTCCCAGACAATTTCCGATGTGCTGTTGTTCTACAATATGGCATTTTTTTTTTTTTTTTTTCCCACAAAAGAAAGTAAGTCATGAAGGTTTTGAACAACATAAGAGCGAGTAAAGGATGACAAAATTTTTATAATCCCTTTAATAAATGCTGAGAAGCTGATACACATAATACGAACGCAGTGTTGGGGAAAGTTACTTTTAAAAATAACCCTAAAAAAGTAACTAATTATGTTACTTTGTTACTTTTTATAGAAAGTAATGCATTACGTTATTTTTGCGTTACTTTTTCTCACCTGGGCTGGGCTTGCTTGTTTGTTTGTTTTTAATAACAACAACAACAACAAAAAAAGTTATATTTTTGTCAAATATAAAGGCCCTTTTACACCAAAAGTGAAATGAATAAGCCTCAGGCTGAAGGAAATGCAAATTCAGTCAATAAATGAGAAAACAAAAGTAACTTGTTACATAACAAGTTACTTGAAAAAGTAATCTGATTATGTTACCCCCAACACTGTATGAACGTATATATATATATATATATATATATATATAAAATGTATATTTTTTCATCCGGATGCACTGTTGGACATCCCAGTGATGCTGTTTTGTCTTCAAATGCACATGAAAATAAGCCTACATCTTGGAGTAGCAGTATATTAAAATAATGCATTTATATGTTTTTTTTTTTCATGATATCAGAATATTTAGACCTGTAAAGCACACCATGTACAATTTCACTTTTCACTTTTTTTCTTTGTAACATGTAAGTGTCCATTGAAATACATCCAGTGTTGCATGACATCTTCAAATTTCAATCCCTCTTCCACAGTGGAAACACACACGTGCCAGCCAGTGCTCGGGGCAGCAGGCCAAATCCGCCACCAGGTGTCTCCGACTGATAACATCCGCTCTAGAATACGGAATAAAATGGAAGAATGGCACATTCGGATTCATAACAAAAGTGTCTTTCCCTTTTTCAGCTTTTGGTCATGAAGGTTTATGTGTTTGGGCCAGGCTGGATGGATTCGGAGATGATCTGATCTTGGGTCAGTATTGCTACAGTATCTTTGTGCTTCGACTGAAGCCCCAGTTTTCTCTGTGTTTCGGGTGTCCACAGCAACTTGCAGCACACAGGCATACGCATGTCCTTGTTCTACTGCATAGGTGACATTCACCAGTCCTCATGCGCCGCCGGTATGTTACATTGCCTGAAAAACAGATCCATTTGAAATGCGTAAGAGTGGAAAAAGGCTTACTGAAATATTCCTCACTCATATGCATTATTAAGCCCTCCTCATATCTATGGAATTCTTAATTTTTAAAGGGGTGATATAATGCCACTTTTTCAAGATGTAAAATAAGTCTCTGATGTCCCCAGAGTGTGTATATGAAGTTTTAGCTCAAAATACCCCACAGATAAATTTGTCACTTTTTGAGGGTGAGCAAATACACTCCGTGTTTGTGTGTCCCTTTAAATGGAAATGAGCTGCTACCCTCAGGAAGAGGGCAGAGTTTTAAGAGCTCATGTTAGCACTTAGCAGCTCTGATTACCTCATGCAGACTCACTTAAAATGTCAGAAACTGTTCAGCCTTTTATGTTCAAAACGGAGTCGGACAATGATGAAGAGACTCAAGAAGAAGTGACAATATGTAGAATGCAACAGGACGTTTCTGAATGGTTAGTTGATTAATTTATGTAGCTTGAAGTGGAGTTATTTATCTTAAAGTCATTGATTAGCATATTCTGTCATAATCTATAAATCTCTCCTGTGGGAACTGTTGTAAGATCCTACAGAGTCAGAGAATATATGCTGCATGAAGACAGAACAGGTATAGTTTAGTTTAATTACGGTTATAACTTGTTGTCATCTTGCTTTTATGACATGCTATTGCATTTGTGTTAAGTACTGTAATGCAATAACATGGCCTCACCCCTTTGTTGTGTGTTCTAGGGTGGCAGGGTTTATGTAAATTCTAGGGTTAGTGATGTCACTAACCCGGGAAGAAGCTTGTTGTAGTCCCTACCAGCCGTTTGTTGTAGTCCCTACCAGCCGTTTGTTGTAGTCCCTACCAGCCGTTTGTTGTAGTCCTTAAACAGAGAATTCTTTAAAAGAAAATATCTCCCTTTGCTTTGAACTTTAAGGGTCCTAACTTTGCAGATGTTTTTTATGCTCTAACAGCAACATTACACACTAACTAAAGTTAAAAAAGTGAAATTATAATCTACCACCCCTTTTAAGACAGAAGTCATATTAGGTACATTCATCACATTATCACAGTTATTTTACAATTTAGGTTTCCAGGTGCTCATTTTCCTTACTCAAATGGAAATCCTACAAACAAAACATATTTACTTGGCAATATTGTTTTCATAAAAAAAAAAAAAAATGTTTTACTGCATCCCAAATATCACTTTCCATCCTGTAAGTCTTTTGTAATATTCCTTTAACATGACATCATCTCCCAGGAAGTGACATCATTTTGGAGGCAAAACAACAGCACAAAGTAACAGTAAGTAATGGATTTAATGAATTCTGTGACGATTTGGTTTTAATTTGTCTCACTTGAAAACATTCCATCTGTTTGATAATTTAAACATCAGTCTTATAATATCAACATTTGAAGAGTTGTCTTAAAAATGAAATGTTGATTACTCATGTAAGCTACCACTGAGTAACTTTAGCTCATATAAATGCTGTGCTAAGCACGTCATTATTAATTGACTTATTTATAAGATATTAACCAAAAATTATTGAACGACAGGCTTAAAGACCATGGTAGTTGATGCTGATAATGACAAAAATGTGTACACGAATTTGCTGAAGTTAAAATATGCTCTTAATCTGCCAGTATATATCTCTAATCTGTGCATTGTGCATGAGATCTGTGTTGTGTATGCGGCAGCAGGGCCGCACTATGCACATGTTTGTGTCGGTGGTTGTGCATCATATGCATTGCATGAGCTCTCTAATTGCCTGCGCCGGAACAGTGGCCGCTGCGCCGATATGAAAGCTGCATCGAGCCAGGATCTACAGCCCGAAAAAAAACACCGCAGGACCATTTCCTAATTGCGCTGACACGGATGTTATTCTTGGTTTATGTATCTCTCCTCCTCCGCAGCTTTTCTTGCTTTTGCTCTCGTTCTCTTTCCCTCCTCTGCTCTGGGTCCAATCTCTTGCTTTCTCTCTGATCTCTGAACTAATCCTTCTGCTCTTCAACGCTGGTAATCAGCATCTCTCTCACACCGCGATTTAACCGCAGCCCTGCTTACAGTGTTTGTTAGGCAGCACTGCATTGATATTCATCAAACGTTCTCGTGTTCCAAACAAACGACTTAGTTCAGCGTAAACTGTTTAGCTTAGAATGATTATATCTGGTATTAACACCATTCTCTGTGATTTGATCACAGCTGTAATAACTGAACTTTGTATGTGCTTCACATGATCTGCCTCACTGCATGCTTTGAAGTTACATATATGTGCAGGCGACTGTTCATGTTTTTACATTTTTCTTTTAATTTAAGAGAATTTCTTATTGACCTACATTGATGGAATGTCTGCCGTGACTTCATCGCAACATTTGCGACATTTTTCTTATATCTAATTGCATATTGAATTGTGATCGGTCTTGTCTTTTTTGAATATATGTAACCCCTCACCCAGGTCCTACTCGCCCCGCTCTGCACGGGCCTCGAACCTAGGTCTCCGGCGTGGGAGTCGGACACTCTAACAAGGAAGCTAAAGGCTGCAACCTCTAGCGTCAATCGCTAGAGCATCTCTTGAGATCAGAGGAGTGAGGTTTATTTGCACAGCGACTACTAGCTGGCCTCCGTTACACTCATCCCCCTAAACCTCACTCCCATCTGGGTCACAGCACCAATGTAACCCCTCTACCCAGGTCCTACTCGTCCCGCTCTGTGTGGGCCTCGAAACCTGGGTCTCCGATGTGGGAGTCGGATGCTCTAACAAAGAGGATAAAGGCTGCAACCTTTAGCGTCAGTCGCTAGAGCATCTCTTGAGATCAAAAGGAGTGAGGTTTACTCACACAGCGACTACTAGCTGGCCTCTGTTACATATATTTAACCATTTTTAATACCTAGCACAGTGACTGTGTTGCAGAACCTAAGTTTACCCAAAACTTTAACACTATTCTTTTGTTGACTGGCTAGAATTGTTTTTTTCCTTGAGGAAATGCAAATGAAATTTTTTCTTATGCAAGTACAGGGGAAAGAACGGCAGCATTCTCTTGCCCTGCCTGCTGCGCTGCCCCCCTTCGGCCTGGCTTAAAGCTCTGCCTGTACTGCATTGCTGTTCTCATGCTCTCAAGCAACGTGAACCTAAAAGAGAGCTCGCCACTGAGTGCATATGAGCACAGAGGAGAAGAGTAAGATGAAGAGGAGGAAGAGATTTCCTTGGAGACCTGGACGGGGGTGGTATCTCTACCGCTCGCTTTCATTAAAGCAGCAAATTGGCATCCCAGAGACCCAAAGCCCTTAGATCCCCCTGCTGATGTGTGCTCTGCTTGTTCTGAACTTTCTCCTCTGCTGTTTGTCTGTCTATTTCTCTCTCATTCTGTTCTCCTCTTCCTTTGTCGTGGGAGGGTGAAAGAGGAAGGGAGGGGTAGAGCTGGAGAGATGAGGGTGGGGTGTTTTGATCTCCATCCAGGTTTTGCCACACGGTCTCGGACAGGAAGCTGTACTACTGCTGAATATCATTTCTCTTTCTCTCTTTCTGCCATGCCCATTTTCTCAGTCTGTCTTGTTCAGTCTATCCCTTTTCCTTTCTCTCTCCCTGACCTACCTCAGTTGTAGTTCACAGATTGCCTGAAGGTGGCGAATGCACAAGCAAATGCAACTGTATAAGACTGAAGAGGCATGCAAAACTAAAGCAGGGTTTCCACCGCAGGAACTTTCCCCAAGAACTAAAGACTTTGGGGTGGTACTCTGGGGTGTGTTTCGGCCACAGGGACCAGGGTCTAAATGAAGTTCCAGGTAAAAATTCCCACCTCAGAAAGTCCCTGCTCACTAGGTAATACTTATTCAAAGTTCACAAACTTTGGGGGGTGGGACTTGGGTGCTGAACATGCTGATTGGTTGAGTTCACGGTGAGGTGAGCATTACTAGTATTATTTTTTAATACTAACCCTAAGTAATAAACTTGCTGTATTATTTCTTTTGTTGAGGAGGGCTGTGTTATTACTTTTAAATCAATCAGATCCCTTTTGACTGATGGACAATGAAGTACATGAGTCATGTCTAGTGATCCAAGTAACCAAGTCGTAACAACCCACAACACCAAGCAATTGCATATCAATATTCTAAAAGCCCTTGGAACACCTTTGGAACCACATTGCACCACTCTGGCATAATGGAGTACCTTTGGCACAGGTAATCAACTACTAACATGTAACTAGAAAATACTTACAGCAATCAACATTATGCCACAAGTATTGTCAAATGACCTGAGTTGTATTATGTTGTTCTAAGCCCATATGACTTATTCAGTAGAACACAGAAGGAAGCATTTTGAAGAATCTTCATGCAACTCTTTGCCATACAACAACAGTTCTATCATGCATGCTTCAAAAAGGACCAAAAACACCATAAAAGCACACAGTCCATGAAATTTGTGTGCAATAAAGATTTTTGAAGTCACATAAGACGAGATAGAGCAGTCACCCCTTCCGAAGATGTAAAATTTTATCTTCGATGTCACCAAAATGGCACTATGACGTCATGTCTGGATTCCCACATATGTTGTATGCGAATGCAATATAATGACTCTGAATATAGTGCATGAGTCTTTATGCTCTTTAGTGTTTTTTGGTGATTGACAGCTGTGGTCAAAATGAGCTGCCATTGTTTGGAAAAGATTTGTTTGAATTCTTGAATTCTTCAGAAATGTTCCTGCTGTGTTCAGATATACATGCAGGTTTGGAATGACATGGAGGGTGAATAAATAATGTAGAAATTTCATATTTAGGTTTGGGATTTTGCAAAATCAGCATAAAATTTATTTTGAGCAATGGAACTTTTTTGGAAGGCTTTCTGCTACATGCAAGTGCCAAGACCTTGAGTGAAAAATGTGTTCATTCCCCATCCAGTAATAATCATCAGGCAGCACTTCTAAATGTCTTTATTTTTTTCTTCTCTTTAAAGTTTGTGGCTCCTAAAGGGAAACAAGGAGACTGAGAGAGCCCAGAATGTCTAATTAACATCCTTTCACTAACTTCTGCTGTCAGTAGAGAGCTGCCCAGTCAATAGCAGACAGATAAGGGTGAGATATGCTCGGGGCTCATCTGTTGCCCTGAGAGATGGTGCTGATGAGGAACTGTGCTCTGCTCTCTAGTTTCACTCCTTGCTGTTGTTATAGAGGTGATAGAATGTTAGAAGGACACTGAAGTTCATGGTACAATGGAAATGTCTTTTAGATCAGAGATGTCCTTTGCTGTGTGCAAAACCAATTCACCTGCTTACCTTGTGTTTTGGACACTTAATAGAGAAGGTCTCTTCTTGAAACGTGCAGCCTGGAAAAAGATACAGAGAAAAGAAAGGGAATAATCTAAGGTATAAATTAGAAAATGCCTTTGAAAATGCAAAGCAAGATCAGCTTGCCCTTTTGTTTCTGACTTGACCCATCTCCAGTGGTGTAACCACCACTTTCTATGATGGCAGAGAGCAATGCACAATGGAGGAAATACAGAACATCATGATCAGACCATCTGGTGCATATTGTCCAGACCTGACAATATCTGCCAGTTCCAGTTCTATGCAACTTCTGGGAGTTAGAGTACAGTTTTTTTTATCAGTCAAGCCAGTTCCCAAAAAGCTACAATGACTGCTTCTAAGGAATAAATAGTCACAAGAATTGTAGTAGGTACACTAGATATCATCATGTGTGCCTTAAAGCGAAAGAGGTAAATTAGGTTACGTACTTCATAGAAAAAAATATTGTCAGCACCATTGTCAGATATCCCTACAGCTAAACATCACAGAAAAACATAAGTATAATTGGTTGTTTTTACCTGTTGATCAGAAACTTCCTGTCTTGATAGTTTAAAGCATGGTTTGTGATACTAATAGAATCAGTAATTATATATGCTTGCATACTCTATTTGGTTTCTAGACGGAGCATATGAAGTGGAGGGTGGAGTCATTGGATGGACAGTAAATATTGTAGACAAACAAACAGCACACTTCAAAATGTCAGAACTCTTACCCGTCTCTTTGGCGCAGACATAATGGTACCTCTGATTACAGCTCTTCCAGCTGCAGCAGATGGAAGCTCCTTCACCTTGGCACCTGGAGCATTTCTGTGATGAGACAGAAAGCCTGAGGAGCTTTTCTCTAAAATTTTGACTCTTTCCTTCACAGCCCCCTGAGCCATCACAAGTTGCAGATAATATAGTAAAACTAATATAATTCTATACCCACTAGACTTAAAGTATATTATTTTTGAGTATTAATCATTTTCTGTTACACTGTGTGGAATGGAATATTAATATATTGCTTACTGTTTAGTGTATACTAATTTATGATAATAGAATGCGAAACAGTATACAGTTTCCTACAGCAGTGTGCTACATTGTTCTCACAACCTCATCTCAGAAATACATTTATTTTGAATCTTTAACCTAATTATGTGTAAAAATGTCTTTTGTGAGTGTCTAGAAAGAAGTCATAGATGATATTACAGTTGATTTCATTTCCATTTGAGTCATGGTGGGATAGAATGTGGTGTATATAGCTATTTCTGAGTTCTGAGTTCTGAGATGTGCTCTTGCCTCTTTATTTAACAGTACAGGAAGTTGTATATGCATGGTGTTTAATATAAATGAAACACTTACTGCATTTGCAGCTTTCTGAACAGCCTCCTTCAGCCCAAAGAGTTTGCCTGCTACTAGGATTATGCCTGTGGTCCAGACAGCACAAGCTTCATGAGCCCAGTGCTCTTTTGCCTCAGCCTCCATCTGCAATCTCTGCAGAGCTGTTCCACTGCCCTCCTCACCAGCAGGGGGAGAAGCTCCACTAAGTCTGCTCTGCAACAGCAGCAGTCTTTTAAATCTCATCCGCAAGGTTGGGCGGGTTCTTAATGGTTCCCTAATTGCCCTTTTCCCCCTCCTGGGATGCCCACTATGTCCTTCATTTGCATCTTGATAAACGTCCTTCACACATGCACTCTGTGAGGTGATCTGCTCTGCGATGCAGCTGACCTCTGTCTCATTTGCACAGTTGCTGTTTTGCCTGAAATCATTTCTGTGTGTTGAAGACAGCATTTTTCGTGGTATGCAGTCCTCAGGATAATAGGGGCCGCACAAGTCCCCAAGCTCCCTGTAATTTGCTGG
Source organism: Hypophthalmichthys molitrix (assembly GCA_037950675.1). Taxonomy (NCBI): domain Eukaryota; kingdom Metazoa; phylum Chordata; class Actinopteri; order Cypriniformes; family Xenocyprididae; genus Hypophthalmichthys; species Hypophthalmichthys molitrix. The sequence continues at coordinate 39,284,266 of CM075494.1, forward strand.
CTTTCCACATAGGCAGCACGTTAGACACCTTTCAATTAGGCTTTTGTTAACTAAGGGCCCCTGGAGCATTACTGAGGAGTCTGATACTGCCTTGGTAACTGTAACTAGATTTTTCATTTTAGCTGCACTCTTTTTTCTTGCCTGGCTGAGCATCTGCTCCTCCTCAGGCCTGTTGACGATAGTACAAAGAGATGCTAGCTCCAAAGAGCTGTCAATGTGTACATATGGTCTGAAAGAACATTTGCCATCACCTAGTGCTGGATGCAAGTCTGATAATGTTCCCTTCACTGTTGGGGGAAAATCATTGCTGCATTTTGTCTTGAACTTAGGTCTCTTCACTACAACTTTGAGGACATTCAGAACCTTTTTTTTAGGGCCAGGCTTTTTTTTCTCCTTTACTTTGTCATCTTCTGTTTGACTTGAGAGTTCCTCCTGTTTCTTTTTGAGTGATGGCCGCCTGCCTCGTTTTGATTTTATTAATGGTAAGCACAGTTCTGTTGGTGGCTCCTCACACTGTGCCTGTTCACCTGTTTCTGGTAAAGAGAAGGAGGGTTGAGGTGGGGGCAAAATATCAGTCTGGTTAGGCTCCTGTTGCTCCACAATGGGGATGCTTTCTTGTGGTTCAATGCTTTTTCTTCTCTTCTTTCGTTGCTTTAGATGCATCTCGTGGTTGTTTTTAATGGCTCTCTGTTTGGCTAGCCTTGGAGTGTTGATAACGAGGCTCCTAGCCTCCAGGGCTACATCTGGTGCATCACTGCTCTCTACGGTGGCCCACTTTCTCCTCTTTTTCCTTGGAGTTTGAATTTCTGTGTTTTGGGTCTCTTGAGTACTTATTGTGCTTTCGCCCTCCATGTGAGTCACCTCGGGGGCGTTTATTGTCTCCTTCAGCTCTGGTACCTGTGGCACTGGTTTTGATGTTGATTCGTCTGGTACAATATCTGGTTGAATATTTAAAGGTTGCTTTTTAGACCCTGGGGATGTGATTTTCTGAACCATTGCCTCATATTTAAGTCCCCTGCCTTTCCGAGGAGGCAAATACTTGGTTTTAGTGGGACACTGAGGAGGTACAGAAGGCATGTCACTTATGTCATCAGTGGGAGGGTTATCAGCAGTTACAGTGGTGCTTACAGATTCTGCTTGCAAATGTTGTCCTCTCTTTCGCTTTCCCTTTGCAATACAGACTCCTGTGACTGTATCTAATGGAGGCTCCTGTGTCTTCACTTGACTCTCTTGCATACCTTTCTTCCTCTTTTTGGTGTCTAATGATGGTAAACTGGATTTTCTTTTGATGGAAACTATCTCTTCGCTCGGTTGTTGAAGTGAATCGATAGAGACATCCTTCTGCTTGGGTAATTCAAGATTTGAAGATTCAGTTTTACATGACTGATCCACTGTAACATTCTGTATTTGTGAGTGTATGAGCATTGCTGAAGGTGTCTCAGTTGATTTATCACTCTCTTGCTCTTTATCTTCAGTCAACTTTTCTCTTGTTTGTTTTCGTGATCTCAGCACCATGGACTTTTGATCTCTTGCTAAAGACTTTACACAACTGCTTGCTAGAGTAGACTCCAAAGTGGAACCTACAGTTTCATTCTTAGTCTTGTCCACCACACCGACAAGTGTGTCCATAGTTAATGCTGTGTTCACATCTTGCAAAATAAGTTCATGTGTGTCCTTGGGTTGGTCTTTTGTAATCTGAATATCTCTTTTTATTGATTTTATCTTAGAGGTAATGCCTCTTGGTCGACCTGGACCTTTAGGCACTGCCCCCTCAATTGGTTTTGACTCTGTGGTGATTTGACTTGGCTTTGGAAGTATTTCTGGTAAAGCCCTAGGCTTTGAGCCTAGTTTAGAACCAGATTTTTGACCAGATTTAGGACCTGGCTTTAAAACAGGTTTTGGACCAGGCTTTGCATTTTCTGTGGACCCTGTGCATTTTAAACTTTGTTTGGGACCAGGTTTTACACTAGGCATAACTTCAGGTTTAGAACCTGGTTTTGGACCAGGTTTTGAAATTGATTTTGGACTAGGCTTTAGACCAGGTTTTATATTTGATTTTGGACCAGGCTTTGGACCTGGCTTAACACCTAGTTTTGAACCTGGTTTTGGACCAGGCTTTGAACCTGGCTTCCTTCTCTCTTGAGGACAGACCTTTGGGCTACTTTGTGAACCATAGGAGCGAGTGCACATGCGCGATGGTAAACTCTCTGTCACAAGCTTCTGTGTTTGACTGCTAATATTCTGATGGGCAGTTTCCATCTGATCAGGAATAAGGGAGCTTTTGCTGGAGGGCATACTGGGATTTTGGGCAGAAGGTGGAGCACTGTCTCCTTCTACACTTAGCTGCCTTCTGATTCCTACACTTGAATGCATTAGTCTCCTCCTGCCCCGTGCATGTTTCTTACCAAACATTCTTGTATGTGCAGATGGGGCTAAAGGCTCTGGTTTGGCTGAGGGAGTCACTGCACTGGGACAGCTTATCCCCGGTTCCATATCCTCATCCCCTTTCTTGGGAGAGGGTGGGGTGTCAGCCCAAGATGGTGCAGAGTGCAGTATTGACTTGCCTGGCAACTGAGGAGAGTCAGGCTCCAGTACCTTTGCATCACTACGATCGATGTGATGATCCCTAGCCTGAGCCAAAGGTGTTGTTTTCTCATTGAGAGCTGAGAAGCCACTCTTGGCAGTGTGAGGCTGAGGTGCAATGTCACATATGCCTGACCTCCTTTCGCTTCCTCTGTGTGGTGTGTCCTGGGCAAAGCTTTCTGCTGTTTCTGTGTTGACTTGTGGCATGTTTCCCATCTCCTCAAATGTACTGCGGACTTCTGGAAAGGACTCTTGTGGTCTTGCTCTATTATTAATGACCTCCTCTGAGGTTGTCAGATCCTCCTTTTCATCTCTTACCTCAGTGGAATTATGGGAGAGGACAGACGGCTGCTCCTCAAGGGTGCCCACTGGTCCCTCAGTGCATGTGAGGCTATCTACTGAATTCTCACTCTTTGAATTTTCTTCTTTCTCTGGCAAATACAGATCAGTGCCTGAATTGCTGGGTGATGTTTTCACAAGCATTTCAAGATTAGACTGTGGCTCTGATTTGAAATGTTCTGACTTTATTTCTGTGCCTTCATTACATTTGTGATTAAGTTCAGAAAAACAGTCCATCTCTTCTGAGTTTCCTTTATCTAAATTGTATTTGTTTTGCAGCCCTTGGTAGATATTTGCTTCTGTTTCATATGAGTAGCCTTCATCTAATACTGCTTTATTTATTTTATGAAAAAGTGAAGGACTTTTCTCATCCTCCAACCACTTCTCTTGTTTTTCAGTGACCTCTCCTTTGCACTCATGGTCTGCAGACATCTTTCTTTGTCCAATTTCCTCCTCATCAGCCATCCTCTCAGTCCATGCTGACTCCTCAAAGTTCTCCTTTAGAGTACTCTCTGAACGCTTTATGTCTGGTGGTGAATTGCTCTCTTGTTTCATAGGACTTGGAGCTGTTACACTGATGGGAGACCTCTCATCTCTAATGCAACGGAGAGAGCTGTTGGGCTCCTCTCCAGTCAATACTCTCTGTACTCTGGGGTCACTGTTGAGATTATCCTCAGAGGCTACACTCTGGAGACTTCGAACTGAGTCACCTGACCTGACGGATACATCATCAGCTGAGTTTAAGGAACACGTGGACACTGTATCAAGGCTGAGACGTGAGTGTGTCTGGGTGTGTGCTTGACCTTTTTCCTGACCAAAATAGTAATAGCTCCTGTCCATCTGGTCCTCAGTGCTGCTAGAGTATCCTCCTTCCTGTAGTTCTGCTGTCATGGATCTGGGAATGCTATAAGCATCAGATGGAGAAGGACCATGTTGGCTATCAGGACAAGATGACTCTTCCATACTCTTTAACTGACCTCTATAGTCTTCTCCCTTTTTTGGATGGTTTCGTTTGCTGGTCTTTTTGTTAGCCATAAGGGCCTCTGACAGCAGCAGCTGCTGAACATTGTTGGAGATGTTTTCAACCTGAGATGTCAGGGCATTGAGGCTCCACAAACTGGGGTTGGACAGGAGCTTTTCTGAGAATCGTTCTTTCATAGAGCCAGAATAGCTCTGGGACTGGTGGTTCACACTGGGTGATGAATGGGTATTAGGGGGCATCAGCATATTTTGGTCTTGCAAACCTGTGGATGAGGAAGCCCCAGGGTTGATGGGAGGTTGGCCGTACTGGAAAGAATCAGGATTTGGCATTAAGGGGGAAGGTGTAGAGTTATATGAGGGAGATCTTCCCACAGACCTTGCAGGTGAATGACTGGAACTTGGACTGCAGGTCTGGTAGTATTGATCTGGTGACCTTACAGAAATATCTGTTATGCAGTAGTTTTGCTGGGGCTGATTGTAGTGCTGGAATTTCTGAAGGTTCTCCTGTGTACCAGACATTCCTTGCAGGGAGCCCTGTTCAAATCCAGATCTTGAGGGAGTTTGTTGATAACCATAATTATTCTGAGGCCTGTATCCACTCTGCTTTAGACTGCTGTGATTGGTGAGTTGTCTTCCATACTGGGCATTAGTTGGTATACCATAGCCTTTGTAGCCATGTGGCATTGTATTACATTTCTCCATGTAAGATGACGAAGATGAAGAAGGGGGTTGCGAGTGCTGAGGGAAATGGAGGTGGCCCTGTGGATACATTAAAGGAGATGGTGCTGGATTGGGTGGGAGGCCCTGTTGATGGGAACTTGTATAGGATGGGGCAGAGGACTGGGAGGGGAGATGGCACTGACTTTGAGAGATAGCTAGCATGTTCTGCTCTAGGTACTGGGATGACCCACTGACCCCAGACTCTAGCCGTCCCACCATGTCCTGTTCAAATTGGGTCATCTGAGCTGACTCATCCCATTTTTGTTGCAAGTGACCTTCACTAATATACTGGGCGGTGTATCCAGGGCCCATGTGATTGCTGTAGCCAGCCTGCAGGTGCTGGTTTGGAGTTTTGGCTCCTCTGTAAGGTTTTTTAGTCTGAGTAGCACTGGTGCTGGTGTAGACGGGATAGGTCTGCTGTCCATAACAGTCCTTAGAACCCGCTCCTGCTGTTGACATCCCTGCAGCAGCTAGAGAGTGTGGCTCATAGCCCTGTCTGGACTGGCTGTGATGATGTCTATAACTCTCAAGGCGCGATAATTCTTGGGGTTCCTGCTGGTAGCAGTGCTGGTTGCCATGGAAACCACTCCGCTCTCTGAAGGACTGCATGACTCCAGCTAGGGGGCTCTTTGGAAAGAGAGAGAATAAATAGAGAGAGGCTGTGCTTAGTGGCTTCATTTTCTTATCAGTGATCATTCTCTCATTCAATTAATTTGAATTCATTGCAGTATTTGTCCTAAAACAAATCATATTAGAATGTACACATACTCAGTCATTCATAAAATCAAATCATATATCTCTCAATGAGCACTATAAAATTTCACTCTCCCTTACTGCAACTGCAATCAATCATTGTTGTATTATATTAAATCTAGGAATCAGCCCATCTATTCCACATTTTGGTGGTATCATCTTCTGTGGTACATACCTATGACAGGTGCAGCTACTATTATTATTATTATATTATTATTATTAATTTTCTTAAAAACACATGATGGTTTTAAAACATGTATTCACAAGGACCATGCATACAAACAAGCCAAGCATTTCCTTGCTTATTATTGGCTCATAAAGTGATTTATTAAAATAAATTATATTCAATATTGTGCATGTTCAATAAGAGGATTCTATTATTGGTGTTACTCAGAATTTGTATTTGATGTGTGCTATTTGCAATTATCTTGCTCAGTAATTTAATACAGTTGGCAATGTGATATACTGGATACATTTTCTTCTCAGCAGTGACTTCAAAGTAGCAAGTGTGTGTTTTGTAGGCATAGATGGAGGCTGTTCTATTTCTCCACTCCAGTGCTATGGGCCTGTCGAGGGATGGCTGCCCAGTCCCATCAGACACACACATTATTCATCTCACTAGCGCACTGTCTGAAGCCATCAGGCCCAAGAGCAACGTGCTCCCCTCTTAGCATCCTCCCAAGAGGCCCTACCATCCACTACTGCTTTAGTTTTGCTTGTTTGCTGCTCTGCTTGTTTACACAATGACCCAAATAAGACCGCTCGGGATCTATGCTTTAAGCCTTTAAAAATGCATACAGTATATAGTGGAATGTACAAACTGGCCAGAGTGAGCAAGTGACATGATGGATCTTGCTTTCCCTTTCACATATTATTGCAAATGCACAATAGTAAGTGGTGCATTAATATGTTTAAGTTATCCCACATTAAATTTGTTCCGATACAAAGACTTTTTTGTAGAATCATTGGCATTCAGATCATTCTGCTTGAACATACTGCATGACAGATCCACCGTGTGCAGCTGATTAAAGACTTGTGTGTGGCTATGTTGCTGACACAGCCACAGATCTGTTGAGAGCGTGGTCTAAAAGGTACAGTAAGTTTTCTAGGTCTGCTGAGAGGGCAGAATTTGTCTCCCGGGGTACCAAATAATGACAAAGATACCCTTACTGTAGAACTTACCATGAGTGTACCAGCATGGACTGGCCCATATCCAAAATGAGTCAAAACTATGGCTATGTGTCTCAAACTCGCTTCCACAGTGCTACAAAGTAGGTGTGAGTTGATGACAACTTTAAAAAGATACGTAGGTAAAAATTCTATTCCTGTTACTTGATTTGTAGGCGTTGTTTGTCGTCATTCTCCTCCATTTGTACTTTTGAAGCTTGTTGAAGCAGAAACAGAGACTGTGGAGTGGTATGTTTAAGCCAGCTGTGAACTCAATGAGCTTCTACGTATTTTAAGGCAGAATTCCCTGTGAGACTTTCACTACAAAATTCACTACAAAATCATTCATTAACAGTAGAGTGACTGCATGTATAAATAGAGTATGCTCTCTTTTCTGTCTACACGTGTGGTTATCTAAAATGCAGTCAATAAACTTTCTTTTTCTGGAGGCCTGTTTCACTCTCACTCTCAGATCGAGCATTGGGCAGTCTGGGTGAGTTGTATTGAAGGGCTTATTTTGACTTTAAATCTAAGGTAACTTTGTCCAAACTACATGCACAGTCACTTGTGATGTTGTAATTTGATTAGGGGGCTGCCTACGAAGGCTGTAAGACAATGAGGCAGTATCGTTTGGAACACAGTCAAGACCTATAGTAATACAAATTCCCTGTTTTTGAAAGGTGAAGGAATACTCTCATGGATTTGAGAAATAATAAACCAATAAACCAGCTCTCTGGCATTTTCTGAATCCTTCATAAAACAGCTTAGTTATGAGATTGAGGGGCACAAGGCATAAGAAAGACAATCTGCACATAAGGAGCTTTCAACCAAAGCAAACATTGAGTCAGGAAAGAAGATGCCAAGGAAGAAGGAAAGGAAGTGGGAGTGAAGGTCAGGGTAAGGGGTCGATTCAATTTCAGCGCAGTCCGTTAAGGACATGAACTGAATTTGAGGACCAAATTTAATCTGTTTCCTGCAAGAACCGCACACAGATATGCAAGTTAGATGCATTCATTTAGAAAAAAAAAAGTAATTCACAACCTGAATCTAAACTGCATCACAGACAAATATCATGTTCTAGGGATAATTTAGTGTTAAAAGTTTCTTATATCAGAGTGCTGGTTTTTCAGAGATGGCTCGTATTGCTTTGAATGCTTCACACTGGACTGAAAGATGCTAATCAGATCGGAGGCTTTCAACTGGACTGTCTGTCTTGGCCAGGCGTGAGGCCTATCTCTCTGAGATGTCATTTTGATTAACATCACTGCGGCTTTTTACTGACCTTTGAAAGAACAGAACCATACAGAGAAACAGCAGTCTCAGGAAAATAAAGGGTTAAAGGTATTATCCGCATTGGACACCTGGAATGTCTAAAACATTCTGTTCTTCTTCACCGTATTTCAAGCGTTGTTGGTTTGCTCACCAGTTTTGGAATTCTGGAAACACGGAGTAAATAAGCATATCTATTAGACAAAAAGTAGAGGTCAGTAAAGACTACATTATTATAGTTCTTAAAATGTACTTTCCAATTTAAAATATCCCATGTAATATTTTCAGAAAAATTCCTTTGCGTAAGCACTTCCATCTACACCAATAAGGTACATTACTTTTTTTTGAAAACTATACAGGATATAAATAGCTCATTTTAAATGCTAAAGTCTGTATCCCCTTAAAATGGTGATTTTTGGCCTGTCCCACCTCAGAGGTCTTAACCTTCTCAACTCCATCATAATTTTGACACAGTCTGATATATATTAGTTGAGAATTGAAATATACTGTATATATATATATGTATTTATCCTGGGAGGAAAAAAAAAAAAAAAAAAAAAAAAAATATATATATATATATATATATATAAAAGATTTTTAATGTTTTTAAAAGAAGTTTTGTCTGCTCACCAAGGCTGCGTTTATTTAATTAAAAATACAGTAAAAACTGTAATATTGTGAAATATTATTACAATTTAAAATAACTGTTTTCTGTTTGAATATATTTTATAAAGTAATTTATTCCTGTGATCAAAGCTGAATTTTCAGCATCATTACTCCAGTCTTCAGTGTCACATGATCCTTCAGAAATCATTCTAATATGATGATCTGCTGCTCAAGAAACATTTATTGTGTACAATTGTACAAAATATTTGTGTACAATATTTTTTTTTTCAGGATTCTTTGATGAATAGAAAGTTCAAAAGAACAGCATTTATTTGAAATATAATCTTTTGTAACATTATAAATGTCTTTACTGTCACTTTTGATCGATTTAATGTATCCTTGCTGAATAAAAAAAAATTGCTTTTCAAAAAAATAAAAATAAAAGTCCTTACTGACCCCAAACTTTTGAATGGTACTGTATAATGTTACAAAAGCTTTGTATTTCAGATAAATGCTGTTCTGTTGAACTTTCTATTCATCAAGGAATCCTGAAAAAAAAAGTACACAACTGTTTTCAACTGTCCAATAAATGTTTCTTGAGCAGCAAATCATCATATTAGAATGATTTCTGAAGGATCATGTGACACTGAAGACTGGAGTAATGATGCTGAAAATTCAGCTTTGATCACAGAAATAAATTACTTTATAAAATATATTCAAACAGAAAACAGTTATTTTAAATAGAAATAATATTTCACAATATTACTGTTTTTACTGTATTTTTAATTAAATAAATGCAGCCTTGGTGAGCAGACGAAACTTCTTTTAAAAACATTAAAAATCTTACCGTGTCCAAACTTCTGACTGGTAGTGTATATATATAAATTTAGTCCTGAAAATATTAGACATATATTATGTTAGATTCTTAAATTCTTTAATTAATGTGAAATGTAAGATTATTAGTAACGATTCTGGCATAGTTTTTATACAGAAAAGAGTTTACTGTATACTTTATTTGTGTCAGTAGACAATGAAAAAAGATATGACTGTTAATAAATCTTGTGATAAAAGGATTACGTAAGATCTTCTCAGATGTGGTGTTGTCCCACATAATTCAAATGCCTTTTTACTGTCAACCTCATCGTTCAAAAATCATGAGTCATAATATCAACAATGTGATAATGACTGCGTCTGACTGTAGAAGCAGACAATGCTTTTGAATGACTTGCGCAGAAGACACAAATCCCCCAATTAGCTTAGAACTGCACTCAACACTTTTCCCCCCAGTTATTTTGCTGCTGCTTCTATTTGGAGGCTGCAGAGAGTGCCCTTTAAATGCTGAAACCTGCCGCCGTTGGCATGGCGACGCTAAGGGGAGTGAAAAAGCAAACCTGCCCTCCCTGCAGTGAGGTGCCTGGTGCCCATTTCATCTGTGCCAGTGGTACCCAAGGCATCACACCTCAGGGGTCTGAAATGAGAGCTGTTCAGAGAGGGTGCTGGGTAAGGCATGGTGAGAGCCCTCTCCCTGTGATCGATTTTTAGTCCGTGCATTAGAGTGTGTGATACTAAGCGAAAGATGTGTGGTGTGTGTGTTTGTGTGCACAGGTAAATCAGGTCTAAAGCTCCTCTCCGAGAGCCCTAATGCCCGAATAAAACCTAAATAAGATTGAAGTGCATGTTTGCACCAGCACGATAGGCTTTAAGCTGCTTTGTGGCAGACCAAAGGAACATAAATGCCGACTGCTGATGGCGCACAACATCTCTCAATTCTCAGAAGCAGAGAACGACAGAGACAGCTACCGCCTGTATGTGCGCATATAACCAGGCACATAGTATCTGGGGAATTGCGACTCTACATTTAAAAGAAAGAGCTGCTATAAATTGAGGTGCGGGGCTGATTGATATTCTTCGGCAGGTCTGCGTGCAGGAGAGGGCATTAGCAGAGCAGAGGGGTGAGATGCAGCAGATGTAGAGAGAGGGAGATTTTGCAGCAGGTGAGACCGCTGCGCTCTAGTCTCCCAGTGCTGCGCTCCAGTGAAGCAGCGCTCCGCTTTGATCTCAACCTCTCTCTGCTGCAGCGCTCCTCTGTGGCCACGCTCTCAACACCCCAGCCCGCCCTCACGCTCACTGCGTTTCATTCTCCCAGTGCATTTTCCGTCCCGAAGATCGCTTACATTGATCTTTCAGACGGAATGAGAAGTCTCAAATGCTGTCGTGCCGAGGGATTATTTTCTTTGAGACAGACTTCATCAATAATGCTGGTACAAAGGCACAATGACATTACTGGCCTGAAATGCTATATGCCTTGCTGCGCTCAATAAGGGCACAGTCATTTATTTCTCCCTGTGAGGTACGCCACTTTGCGCTTGTTCCTGTTCTGTGCCTCTTCAGCTCGGCTAATTGATGATGCGAAGCGGTTGCAGTGTCACTCACACTACTGATATCTCTCTTTCTCTTTCACACATTTTTTCTTTCTGTTTCATATGTCTGCACCACACCCCTGCTCTGTCCAATTTTGGCTCCACCTTAACTACAGATTAACCTTTCTACCCTGAAGCGGAGGACACGCTGGCAGTGACCTTGAGATGACGCTGTCTGTTGTTGCATTCAGGAGCTGCAGAGTAGTGACAGACAAAAGCCATGGTTCAAAACCAATTCAGCTGCCTACCTGGACACATATTGGGCCTCAGTGTTTCTACGATTCCCAAAAATGCTGTCTAGAAGGCTGCTACTTAGCTCAGCTCACTAAGTGCACATTTTGATGGCAAAATATTCTGCATGAGGCTATGATGCCCAAACATGCAACTCCCTGCCTATTCTGACCGGAAGTGCAAATTTTATGACGAAAAATGCCGTTTAGGTATAGAGCTTTCTGTGTGCCTATGAGGTGAAGACATGTACAACATGTTCCTGGATCGACATCTTTGTTGATCCTGGAACAACATTCCAATCAACCAATCAGATTTGAGGGACAAGTTTACAGTTTATGTCAAGTTTAGGCTTACAACCAAAGTTAGGTGCTTCTGCATCAGTATTATTCACTTATCATTTCCCTCTGATTTTAGGGATAAGCTATGGGTAGGGTTAGGCTTAAGGGTTGGGATAAGGTTAGAACTAAATTTTCGGACAAGAATGTTGTTCCAGGATCAACAAAATATGTTGATCCAAGAAACATGTCTTACTTGGCAAAATCACGGTGACCGTGCCTATGATGTTCCAAAATGCAGAATTTCCCAAATATGCTGTTTAGGTTGGCAACTCACTAGATTTTGACACAAAGCCCATGTTTCACCACACCCCTCTCTCCTTTTTATGCGTTACTACTTCGCATTTTCCATGGGGCAGCTTTCTACTCTTTAATTGCTATCAGCACCCTTTATCATCAGATGGGCGTTTTAGTGGAAGGACATAACAGTCCTGGTACTCTGTCTGAGCAACAAATCTGCACTTCTCTGAAGCTTGGCCACCGTATTGTGCCAATGTGATCTATTTTGTTTGGCATATCGTCATTTTGACTTTCGAGAGAACCATCAGAGAGGGCCACTCTCTGCTCCAACAATGACAGCTGACATGGACTCTCACTTGGCTCTGGCTCTTAGGTTGGTGTAAATGCAGGATGAGTGATGGAACTGGCTGGAATTCAAGGTTGCCACGTAGAAGATGCAAAATAAAGGACGTTAAAATACAATTAAAGGAGAAAACAAATGGGTGAAAACAAATTGAAGTATACATGGCAAGGTTTGGGGATTGCAGAGGTTTGTGTGTTTTGGTGTCCTTTTTATTTTGCGACAGAACCTCGGGTGATTCTTGGAAGGTGCCCTTGATATTCCCGGTCTCTTCATGCTCCATGTATGTCATCCCAACTCTCTGCCTTATCAACCACCATCCTGTTACCTGAGGAATGAGTGGGGGAATTTTCTAGCTCTGAAAATCCAGATGGGCTGACACTAAAAGCCTCTCATTCAGCAATCCACTGACAGTATGGATGAAATCAGAGCAGGGTGAAGGGGGAGACTCAGGAATGAGAAAGAAGACAAGGGAGGGAGGAAGGGATAGATGGTTGAAGATGGAATGGAGATCGTTATTGCCAGGCAGTTTTCTCATTGATTTCCCTCCCCCCTTTTTTCTTTTTGGCATCCTCATCTAGTGGAATCAAATTGACTCTGGGACGAGGCTTATAGAATCCTGTTTGGGATCTATTGTTTGACTTCTTTTAGACCCTAATGCTGACCGCCTCCACACGCCTCTGTGTTTACTTCCTTCCGAACGCAAATGCACACATCCACGCAACAACATGCTCTTTGACAGAGCGTACAAGTCGTTCTATCCTGCCGAGCCTGGGGTGGGTGGTGGAGGAGAGGATTTGCTCTTTGAAAAGTGTCCACCGATTCGATTGCTCTGTCAGAAATGCTTTCTCTGATGCTCAGAGAGTCCATGGCTTTGCCAATGAGGTCCAAGACAAAGGGACGTGCTGGCTTTGGCATATTTATTTCACATTCTTTTTCATTCTCTTGTTTTCCTTTTCTCTTGCTGTCTCTGTCTGTCCAAACCTTCTGTGCCGCTGTTTGCTAGGAGGCTGTGAGTGTGTATGTGTGGTGGGGGAGTGTGGACAGGGATGGGTGAGTGAAAATGTGCTGGTGGATCTCAGCCAAGCCAGCAGAGGGCTGGGGGAGTCGGCATTCTTTGTTCTTTGTTGATGAAAAGCGGCATTGGATCCTATCTACCTCAGCCTGACATCAGGGCACTTCACAAGCAGCCAGTTCACCGTGATTATATTAAACCAGGCCCAAATTACTCCAGTCGCCCTAATTAAACTTTAATTCCCAATACCACACAAATTACCTGCAACGTAATTGAGCGAAGAGCCATGGTTTAAAGAGGGTTGTGTTACTCGACTGCGAGCTAAAGGGGCTGGATGCAGGGATAGACTGAAGGTCATGTCCTCCTGCTGGGAAAATGTCTCTTTCTCTCTCTCCTTTTTTGAGTGGATAGAGGACAGTGGTGTCCGTGCTGCTTGGAAAATGGAGCAGTCAGCTGTGGCTCCTGTCTGACTCAATGTGCCCTGCACCTGGGTGAAGTCTACACAATAGCACTCCAGTTCTCTGTCTCTCATCTGCCTGTCTCATTCTGTCGCCCTCTATCCCATTCTAACACAGTCTGTGTGCCAGTATTCTCTCTCTTTCACCAACAGATCTCATCTTCAAATTTCCTGTGCAAAAATATGTGTGTGTGAGCACGGTGATCTGTATTAAGAAATACGATTGATGTCATTGATTTGACATTAGGACAGCAAGTGTGTAAAACCTCCCGCAGGCATTTCAAGACCCATTCAAAGAGTGGATCTTTGATATAAGCCATGCTAGTTTTCTCACCCTTACATCATCACCAAAAAAATGTGTTTTCACAGATTTGAGCTTTGAAAGAAAAAGAGATGAATATAACCTGAAAACAGACACATCAAGAACATGTGAGCATAACTTGATTTGTTGTCCGAGATAAACAGGAAAACATAATTAGCATTAGCCCAGAAGCATATTCTATGCGAATTGCGCAAATGCAAATGTTTGGCCAATGTTTATTGGTGGGGGCAATAAGGACTGTTTCATTATTCAGGTACCTAGCAATAACGGTAATTTACTCTAAGATTCTCTTCAAACTGTTGCTCAGTAACTGTAGTTAACCTGAAATAGAAACTGAACAGAGAAAACATTTTACACATACTTACTATAGTGCCCCTTGTGGCAACTAAAAACTAACTAGAATTTTTTAAATTCTTGAATGTTGAACTCTGGAACAAAGTGTGAAAATGATATTTTTTTGTGACCAAAAATGGACCAAATACCAGTAGCAGCTATGAGGGTTTGTGGCTGAGATGAAGTGTGTTTACGTTTTCAGGGGAGGGGTTGTGTGGTTGTGTGTAGTAGTTTGTTCTAGGGCTATCTCTGCACATACATGAGCTCTGGGTGATAAATGTGTGTGTAGTGCATGACAGGTTGTTTTAGGATATTAACTCAGTGGCTCAGTGTACGCCTTACAGGCTCCTGACTCACTGCTGTTTGGGTTTTAACCAGTAGATCAGCACAGCTGAGTCTCCCTGGAGAAGTACCATCAATCTGAAAGTATTTTTACAATATTCAGTGACTCTCTTCACAGTATTATTTATGTGTGATTTTCATAATGCACGTCTTGGAGCCTTGAATGGTTACAGGAATTTTGCAATCAGCAATGACTATTTTTGTCATCATTTACCCTCATTTCATTCAAAACCCAGAGTACGACACTCTTTTGTCCGTAGAACAAAAACGAGATAGGTGAGAAAAGAAGACACATTAGGAGGGTAAAAATGTTCATGTTGCTCTTTTCCATAAAACAAAGGTAAAGCATGACTAGGAATTAAAGGATTAGTCCACTTTCAAATAAAAATTTCTTGATAATTTACTCACCTCCATGTCATCCAAGATGTCCATGTCCTTCTTTCTTCAGTCGAAAAGAAATTAAGGTTTTTGATGAAAACATTCCAGGATTATTCTCCTTATAGTGGACTTCAGTTGGCCCCAAACAGTTAAAGGTCAAAATTACAGTTTCAGCGCAGCTTCAGATGGCTTTAACGATACCAGACGAGGAATAAGAGTCTTATCTAGCAAAACAATTGGTCATTTTCTAAAAAAAAATAAAAAATTATATACGTTTTAACCATAGATGCTCGTCTTGAACGAGCTCTCTGCTTCTTCTCTATTAGAATTCTGGCAGTGTAGACCCTGCTAAGTGTATTAAATCACTAAATCACTGCCCTCCACAAGTGAAAGTTTGAACTTTGAACTATGCTAGTGCAAGTATATAACAATTAGTTCAAACTTTGACCTGTGGAGGGCAGTAATACAAGTGTAGAAGCTTCTACACTGCCGGAATTCTAAATTCGGAATTCGTTCAAGACGAGCGTCTATGGTTAAAACATATAAAAATTTTTATTGTTTTTAGAAAGTGACCGATCATTTCTCTAGATAAGACCCTTATTCCTCGTGTGGTATTGTTTAAAGCCCTTTGAAGCTGCACTGAAACTGTAATTTTGACCGTCAACCGTTTGTGGGGGGCAAATTGAAGTCCACTATAAGGAGAATAATCCTGGAATGTTTTCATCAAAAACATTAATTTCTTTTTGCCTGAAGAAAGAAGGACATGGACATCTTGGATGACATGGGGGTGAGTAAATTATCAGGAAATTTTTATTTGAAAGTGGGCTAATCCTTTAATATCTTTACATGTGAGAAAGACCAAAAATTAATTTGTTATAACTTATAATCTTACTTTCTATGGTCAAACTGCATTGTATGCTTTAATTGGAAAAGAGCGGCGTGAACATTCTTCCTTTTGTGATAAAGTTTTACAGGTTTGGAATGACATGAGGGTGAGTAAATAATGCCAGAATTTCTATTTTTTGGGTGAACTAGGCTTTTTAATTCACAACACAAATATGTGTATTTAGATCAAATAGTCCATGCAAATGTGGTCATGTGAATACAGCTCAGATGAATGTCTCTTAACGGCACTGGCAATCGCCTGTGTTGGGTGCTTTGACACAGCGCCACGCAGGAGTTGTGTCTGCACACACATTCTCTGACAGCTTAGAGCTTTGAGGCTGGAGAACACTGTCTCTCCTTCACCAGATCCCCATCCTCACATATGCGAGAAAGAGAGAGAGAGAGGTAGAGGTGGTGGGTGAGGGGGAGTTGTGGCTCTGAAGCGTGAAAGCAAATGATGCCGTCGGCCTGCTAAGTCTCTCACCAGAAGGCGCAAACAGCCGTGCCTGAGAAAGCAGCTTAACATCACACACAGGAAGTTCAGGGCCGCGGTGCGACAATGGTGCCGCTGTAGGGCGTGGAGCAGATGCAGATGCCAGCAACTAATGCAAAGACTGGCAGCAGCTTCGCCGATCATCGCCAGTGCGATGAGGTGAACGGCGTGGCGCCGACTGCGGAACTGCAGCAGGATTTCCATTCACCCGTGGATTCAGGTGCACTCCGCCGTGTGCGTCATGAATAACTGATTGGAAGCTGGAGGCACAGCAGGTTTGAAAGCCCCCCTCCTCGCCTGCCTGCCCCATTTGCATAGGATGCTTGATTTGCATACATATGAGGTGAAAGAAAGGACTTGTGTGCAAGAGATATGCATTCCTCCATTGAGAATAGATCGGAAAAGAGAGAAGCCTTTTCATCAATTGTCATAGGAGCCTCCTCTCTCTGTCTATCTCCCTGACCATAGCTAACACCTCAGAGAGCTCAGATGAGACCTCCATTAAAATTCTCTCTTTCTCGGTCCTGTCTGCATGAAAGAAAGGTGGTGACAGTGAAGGGAGAGAGGGAGCGGTGGGCTGACAGCATGCATGTGTGCGTGGGTGTGCGTGCTCCAGCTGGCTATGCGCTGCTGTGGCGGCTCTCCGCTGCAATCCCTCAGTTCAAACGCATTGATTCGCTCTGAAGTCCCCCTACAGACGCGGCCACAATACCTACAGCATGGATGTGTCCCCTCCCCCAGCTCAGACATACACGCTGGTCTGTACGATAAACGCAGCACCCTTATAATCGCACATAAATGTACTTTGATATATTGTGCACAATTTTTATTCAATTCAAATGAAAATTGCGCCATAAGGCTTGAGAGGCAGTGCGATTTGATATTGTGAATAGTCACAACTAAACGGTGGTGTTAGGCACAACTTAGGCTTTCATTTGTGCCAGAAAAAAACAGATACATGTTTTAGTGGATCCTCATAAATTGATTCTAATATCTGTACTGTGTCAATACCTTACACATCTCCTTAAACATGTAATTCAAAAAGCAACGATGCAGTCGGCATGAAATGGAAATTCACCCTTCTTTATTATTTTCTAAGTAAATCATATTGATCTTATTGTGAACAATTCATCTATACATGTTATGCATTTTTATTTTTTTCCACCTTATAATTGTAATTAAATAAAATTGATCCAAGCAGCATTTACCAGGATTCAAGCACTTTAAGGCCTTTAAGCACATAAAAAGTTATTATATTTTATTTAGCAAGCATGTAAACACTTTCATGCACTTTCGTTTCCATCATAGATGGAAAACACCATTTACAGCCAATACAGGCAATTTAGTAAGGAAAAATATGTTTTTTAAAAGTTTTTTGACAGTTATAGTGCCACCTATTTCCCGATCTCCACCACTTTTTTTGGGTGTCCTCCGAGTGTGCTCATACATATGTGTGTTAATTTTGGTGAAAATATCTCATTTTTTGTCTGAAGTTAAAGATACTTACATATATGAGAGCATAAAAAATGAACTAAGAATGTCTTTGATTGGATTTTTTTTGCCATTTCCTATCAAAATTTTGACATTTGGGCTCTCACATGTAGTCAATCAACTTAGGTTTTGTGTTTTCTACGCTGGTTTCGTCTCGATCGGACTAACGAAGATATTTGCAAAAGTTTTTTAAGCACTAAATCACAATGTTGCACAAACCATAAGCCGAAACCTGGCAAGTCTGGTATCAATGGACTCGGCAAGGTTTCAGGAGTCTAAGGACATGACTCCTGTGAAAATAAGTCAACCACACCCACAGTTATATACATTTTCATCTAAAACCATTAAAAACATATGTTTTTTAAAGGTTTTTAACAGTTATAGCACCACCTATGGTCTGATCTACACAAAAATTGGCATGCTTTTTTAGAGTCATATGCTGCATGTGCTCACCTATTTTCGTGAAGTTCTGAATTTTTGTTTAGACTTTATAGGCTTTTGGGTATATTTAGCCAAGCCCATTTTCTAAATGACGCTGTTATAGCGACCCAAAGGGTAAAGTTAAACTTTTTTTTGATAATAATTGATCTAGAGAGTCCAGAGAATTGTCCTGCACTGGTTTGGTTCCGATCCGGCGACAAACCAAAAAAAAAAGTAGGTTTTTCACATATTTGCGAATAATTAATGAACGATTTGATTGACAGCATTGTTCTTGAGGCAAAGTTGTTCAGAATGAGGAGATCTATCCAATGATATGCATATTGTGTGGATCTGTTAAACACCACGTGATTACTGAGGCGTAAAATGTTGTTAGCGCCAACTAGTGGCCGATTTCTTTCAAAATTTTTACAGACCTCTAGGCCCATGAGTCGAACATGCCCACAGAGTTTCGTTCCGATCGGCCTCTGTTAACCTTGTCTAATAGCTGCTCAAACTTCATTGGCCAATGGCGACCATGTTTTTTGAGATACGCCAATGTCCTCATAGACTATCATGACCCCTTGGACCAAGACACTGCATGCCAAATTTCAAGTCAATTGGACTAACGGTTGCATAGTTACAGCTGTTTTCATGATTTTTTCTAGTTATAGCGCCACCTAGTGTGCAATCGACGCATTTTTTTTTTTTATCGTGACCAAAGATTAAGCCCATACACATGTGTACCGAGTTTGGTGCAAATATCTCATTTCGTTCTCAAGTTATAGCCATTTTAGTAAAAGTGGCTCCGCCCACATCATACATTTTGGCGCCCCTTAGCGACTGTGAATCAAAATTTCAACTTTTTTTTGATGATTATTGATATTCACACTCCAAAGAACATTTCTGCACTAGTTTGGTTCCGATCGGGCGAAAAACCTAGGACTAGTTCGCAAAAGTAGGTTTTGGACAAAATTCAAAATGGTGGAGATATACGTTTTGTCCGACTTGAGCCAAGGATTCCAGTGATATAAGACACTTGATTCTAGGACAAACGGTCTAGGAGTTATTAGCGATTTTCAACTTTTGGTTGCTGTAGCGCCCCATTGGCCAATTGGGGTCATCTCTTGTGAGGTTCTCCCCAAATTGAGGACTATCATTTGTTTGTCATTTTGTTTGTCAAGTTTCAAGTCTCTAGGACTTACGGTTTGGTCTGTACGATTCGTTTTAGGGGAGAAGAAAAATAATAAAAATCCTTACAATTACAATAGGGTTTCAGCACTTCGTGCTTGAACCCCTAATAACATCATTTACTTTTACTTAATAACTAAACTAAGACTTATCTGTTGTGATGTATGCCGGACTTCTATGGATTGAACCAAGACCTTACCCTACGTTTTTATTTCCTTTTGATAATCCATTGCATATCATATGTATGTCAGAGTACAAAGAAAATATCTGTCGCAAATACCTTTAAATCACAAACTTTTGTTATATATGTTGTCTGTAAACGCAGATATGGTCGCCCCCGTATCACCTGGCACCGCACTTTCATAGCCGACCTTAAACTCATCGATACATTGTGGGATGAAGCTGCAGCCACTGCGATGGATAGACGTCGATGGAGAAAATGTAAAACCACTGTAGTCACATGGCCTATTTTAACAATGTCTTTAATACGTATCTGGACCTTGAATGATGGTAATTATGTTGCTTTCTATGGGGGATAAAAAAAAACTCTCAGATTTCGGAAGGGTGAGTACTTATTAACAGATTAATTTCAGAATTGATAGTGTTGCCATTGAAATGCAAAAATTTGAGTCACGAACCACTCCGAGAACAAAGTCACAGGCTTTTACTGACATCTGTCTAACTGCATAGCATGAAGCGAGCTGATGACGTGTGATGTCTGCGTGAATTGGACGAACATTTTATTTTCCTCCGCTTTCCATAGACGATATACATATAAATACATTTAGACCACTTAAAGCAACACTATATAGTTTTTTGACGTTAAAATAATGTCTTAACCGGACAAATTCTAATTCCGCTGCTACCTGAGCAGCCTCCTAGCGGCTACAACCACACTGCAATACGCTTTACATATGTCACATGTTTTAATCGTAGCCTGGGTGGATATAGCCAACAGCTAACTATAAGACGAAACAATCTAATATGCTAGTCTCAAAACCATGCAGACAACATTTTGTTCTATTATACAAATTACACCCTTTGCAAACAATGCTACATACGAACAATGCGAGCAAAAAAAGGCTAACATACTACCATTCTTTTTGTCATTGTACTTTTCAATTCTGGAATAACAATAAATAAAACTATGATATTTGTAGAATAGTGTAACACGAGCTACTTTACCTGGTGGACATGGTTTCCAAACGAGATTTCTGCATTCGCCGGTTCTGTCAGCTTAGTCAACAAAATCACATGTATTGCGCTGCCCACGGGGAAGCTTATACAGCGACAGTATTTACGACACTGGTAACAGACATTTGCGCTTATCAACCACATGGGGGAACCGTGAGCAAATGTTCCATGGTGTTGCTTTAACTTAGTGATTGCTATCAGGATGTAAAGAGACTTTCAACCAGCATAACTAAATATGTTTCTGGAATAAATCACATACCCTGCCTTTAAGAGTATTTTTCACTAGTGTATATGAATCCACAGAGGAGAAAATTATGATCCTTGCTTGCAGAATAATCTTATTTACATATTCATTTACACTAATGCAAGTTATTAGGACACTCACCACAACTGTGGCAACGCTAATGCATCTGTTATACCCAATCTACACAACAAGCGGGTGTTGCAATGCAGGAAAACATAATCCTTTCCACCGTAATGAAAGCTGTGAACACTGCAAGAGCTCCAGTTCTATCATCTCTGTTGATTATAGTGGGATAGGTGGGTATATTAGGATGCTTGCTTGCAGTGTTGTTGGTCAGAAGTAAACACACTGCCTCATCTCCAAACCCCAGCTGGCGGCTTTATCACCACCTCAAACCTGCTTGATCCGTTAACCAGTTTTTGTTCTGGTTCCAGTATTTACAAATTAAGCACTGGGCACAATGTTCAAATACAGCACAGTCTTGAGTGCCTTACTTCCTTATTTTATAAAGTGCTAGAAGATATATAGCTATGTAAACAATAACAGTGAATGCTTGTTTTGCGTTATTAACTGTTACTATATCATATATTTTAGCATGTCTAAAATGACAAATAAGAAGCCAGGACTGGAACTGTCCGTTTTTTTAAATAGGGATAATGTACAATCATGTACTGGTCATTATCAAATAATAATCCCCAAGAGGTTAATCAGGACCCCTGTGTGAAGCTGAAGGTAGCTAAAATATTAAGCTACAGTCAGTAAAACATGTCTCTATTTTGCATCCAAATATGACGAATTCACAGTACGCATAAAACAGTAGGTGAAAATGAACTGGATGACCTACTTATTACACAGAGATTCTGAAGTGCACATCTGATGGTCACTTTACTATCCCATGAGGCCATAGGACTGGAGCTGTGAATGGTGGCGAAGCAATGCAACAGAACTGACGCCATAAGTCACATGACAATATAAACATAGCGGGATATAGTACATGTACGTCTGGATTATATTCATACTATATAGAACATACTGTCATGCAGTTAGTTCCTCATCAAATGTAGTACCTAATCAGACAGTATGCGATGTTGGATGCACATTTTGTGTTTCTTACTGGTTTGTTGTTGTTCTAAGCTGTTTTCATGTTCTTTAAGTTTTAAGTATACCATATATATTAACATTAAAATCTTGAGTTTGATTTCCACAAGCACACATAATAATAAACTATATACACTGAATGAACTGTAATCTCATAAATAATATTCAAATGTAGATATGTGTGACGCATGCACTCGTGCCTGTGAGGTCAGTTGCTCTGAGAGTTTCATATGTGTGTTCACTCCATCAGGCATACAGGGGCTCACACTTTGCCGCCGAGTGTCTGTCTGTCTCTCTCTCTCTCTCTCTCAGTCCTCAAGCTCATTGATTTTCTTCCTCACCTCCAGCCTGCCTGTATTACCCATCCCATCAGCGCCAAATCACTCCTCATCTGCGCTGGCACAGTTTGTGCAATTAGTTGCCCGCGTCCGTGGGGATGAACCAAGGAAGCGTGTAATACTGATGCCTCTCTGGCTCCACAACGACACCGCCTGGGCGCAGAGGCTGGAGCTGGTGCCAACCTTGCCCACTTTAGCTCGGCTGCTACATCATGTGGCATCTGTAGTGAATCGCCCACCTGGCATGAAGACGCCACAAGCTGACCATTGTGCTGGACGCTTTTAAATGGTCTGTTATCGGTCTGTGAGGTGAGGTGGTAAATGGGCTGACAACTACCATAACACCTCAGAGGGGCTAATGGACGTTTGTTAGAGAGTTTTGGAGAGGTACAGTGGAAATAAAACAGAGTATGTGATGCCAAGATCGGAGGGTGAGGAGACAATGGTACAACTGTTAAAGAAGCAATTCACCAAAATATGTGAATTCTATCCTTGTTTACAGTCAGATTGCCTGTATGGCTTAAAGGGATAATTCACCCCAAAAATGAACATTTGCTGTTAATTTACTTACCCTCAGGCCTCAAAGAAGATTTTTAGCTGAAACCATGGTCCTCAGTGATTCATATAATGGAAGTCAATGGGTGCCGTCACTTTGAGATTCAAAAAAACATATGCAGACAAAACAAAATTAATACCTGCGGCTCCTGATGATACATTGAGGTCTTAAGAAGCAAAACAATCGGTCTGTGCAAGAACCTGAACATTATTTATAACATTTTTACCACTAATCCACAGCCTCTGCAAACAGTCCTGACCACGTTCACGACACTCTGAAGCGTGAGCTTCCCGTCACATAATGACGTATGAGCGGAGCAAACTCACGTGAACTGACACTGTTTGTTTACAACAGAGAGGGAAGACGCATGTGTTGTATTGTTCATCAAAATCGTACTTTCTTGTGCTTAACCTGGATCTCAATCGGGAAGATTGACTTTTCACAGATTCTCAACGATTGAGCTCCTGCGAATACGTCATTATGTGACAGGAAGCTCACGCTCCAGACTGTCGTGAACAGGGTCAGGACCGTTTGCCAAGGCTGTGGATTACAGGTAATAACTTTGTAAATAATGTTCAGTTTCTTGAACAGACAGATCGTATCGCTTTTAAGTCCTCAACATATCGTCAGGAGCCGCAGGTATTAATTTTGTTTTGCTTGTAGTTTTTTTGAATCTCAAAGTGACGGCACCCATTGACTTCCATTATATGAATCACAGAGGACCACGGCTTCAGCTAAAAATCTTCTTTACTTGTTCTACTGAAGAAAAAAAGTCACCTTCATCTTTGAGGCCTGAGGGTGAGTAAATTAACAGCAATTTTTCATTTTTGTTTGAACTATCCCTTTAATTTCCTCCATAGAACACAAAAGGTGAATTCTCAAATATATTGGTGGCTCTTTTCCATTAAATGAAAGTTAATGGAGACTGTCTGTCAAGCTCCAAAGGGGGGGAAAACAGTATCAAGTTTTTACATGACTATATTCCAAGTGCTCTGAAGAAAAAGTAAAATTGTTCACTGATCATTTTACCCTTTGTGGAGCTCTGAAACAGACTTTAAAAGTTGTATGGACTACAGAAATGCTGTGTTGAAGCCAATGTACTGTAACCATATACTCTCCAATTATTTTCACTGTAAATGAGCGGTCATGATGTTCTTTAAATTGTTTTTGGTCCATGAAACAAAGTCCGTTGTGGAAAAGAAGTACACTTATTTGTACTGAATGTGCACTTGTAGTGTACTTCAAATCTTAAAAGTATATATTTGCTTAAAAGCCCACTTAAGTGTACTTAAAGAGATTATACTTCTTAACACACTTAATTAAATACACTTTTAACAAATAAGCTACACTTCAAAATAATTACAAATTAAAAGTTTTATTGTATTTTAGTTTATCATAAATGATCAATGCATTCAGCAGTAGACTTTAACCATATTTCAAAAGAAGTAATTATGAAAAAAACAAAGATGTTCTTAAGTCCTACTTATTTAATTTGGCTAATTGCATTTAATATAAATTATACTATAATAACACTAAAACTATAATACATTGTCATTTAACTGTAAATAACATTCACTAAAATATTAAAGTAAAATATTACATTCAGTAATAGTAGGCCTATATTATTTCTGTACTAAGCACTCTCATTTTTAAAGTATGCTAAACTGTACTTCTTTTTCAACAAGGGGGTATCATACGGGTTTGGTGCAACATGAGGGTGAGTAAATGATGACAGAATTTTTTCTTATGTGTCCCTTCTGTGGATAGAGAGTGTGTGTGTGTGTGTGTGTGTGTGTGTGAGAGAGAGAGAGAGAGAGAGAGAGAGAGAGAGAGAGAGGGTACAGTAGCCTACAGAATGGTGTGTGTGTGTGTGTGTGAGGGGGTACAGTACCAAATGATGTGTGTGTGTATGAATTAGGGCAGCGGTGAAGAGCTGGGCCACAGCAGGACAGCTCTGTTGTTCCTGAGGGAGGACCTGCCGTGCAGCAAGCCGGTTATTTTTAGGAGGGTGACTCTGATGCTAACCTCACAGGTACTTGTCTAAAAAAACTGGGGGGACAGAATGAAACAGAAGGGCATTTCTTTCTGCTGTTTTAGGCCTATACGCATGGCAGTGAACCGGTACTTTCCTGCTATTATATAAAAATGCCTTCTTATTTTGCAGCACATAGTACCACACTACTTATTGAAATCCAGTCTAAACAGCGGGAGAGCTCATACATAAATTTAAATCAAAGGCATTTTCCTTCCCATCTGTGGCAAAATGAAATTCTTTCATCTCATCATGATTATCTCTCTGCGATGCAAAAGTCTGCGAGTCTTTGAAAGCACTAGAGGCTCTAGACGTGCAGAAAATTCAGGGTTTGTGCTTGGTCAACCCTGTGACTTACACACTCTGACATCTGACATATATCGCCTCCAGACAGCGGCGCAGTCCCGCGCTCAGTGGCAGCTGGAGGAGCTGACTGCGGTCATTTCATATCTTCCTTTTATACGCCGCTTATTTTTGGCTGCGTACGTCAGCGCTCGCGTGCGCGCCTGCTCGGTAGCTGAATCACACGCGGTGTTGACAGAGCGCGTCTTAACACACAGGAGCTCGTCGCCCTCGTTATCTTTTAATTCGAGCTATTTTGATTTTCCACAGAAACCCGGCGCTTGAAAGCAGGTGAAAGCGCCGCATATTGACGTGTTTCGCTGATGTGTGTTCTTTAATCGTTCCCTCTAGCCGAGCGCTCACATCTGCTCGAGATCGTCTGCCCCCGCGCCGAGCGGCTTGAGCGCGCGCACTGGCCAGAGATAAACAAGCGCTCTCGCATCTCTGGGGAGGTAACCATGGCAACCGGCGAGCTCATTTTGAGCTGCCTGTCCTAGAGGCAAGACAATAACAGGTTTCAAGGCCAATGTCACTGATTTTTCAAAGGGAAAGCAATAGAAAAATATTGCAAAGAAAACAAATGTCGCCAATTGATAAAATTTATGTCACGGATAAAACTTACTAAACAAAACAGACCGAAGGTGTGACGGTAAACATTTTAGTCCCAACGGTGGCTGCTAGCCACGAACGCCTACTCCTACAGTACACACCTACTGAGTGCTTTGTGGCTCAATATGTCCAGACCTGAACATCACTACCACATCCGACACTGCCTCTAATTCTCTCCTGCCACGTTCTTCTCGCCTCGAGAATGGAGGCAGTTTTGATCAGGTGCACAAAAGCGAAAGAGCTGTCACTATGATAGGTGCCTCGATGCCTCGACCTATCTTCTAATGGACATGAAGACATTAGAGAGCACTCAGACCTCAAGAAAACTGAGAAGGGGAGGACAGAGACAGGAAAGAGGTATATATACTACAAAAATCATTGTCTTAATCAGTAGTTCTGGCTCGTTTTCCAGTACAGACCTGCAAACTCACAATAAGTGGAAAATACGAATGAATGAATGTTTACGAATGAAATTGTTGTAGGGGGGTCTGGAGAAATTTTGTTATTTTAATATGTAAATGTATATATATATATATATATTTTTTTTTTATTTTTATTTTTTTTTGACACTAAGACTGGGCATTGACAATTTTCACAATTGGATTTGAGTTTGATTCACAAGCATGTGTTTTGATTCGATTAACTTCGATTCCATATTGATTAATTTGGGGCCTATCAGGTACAGTACATGGCAAATTTTCTTTTTTTTTTGCTGTAAACTATACAGGGAACCACATACATCATTATAATATTAAAGGTTAAAATTAATCGATTTGTAGTAGGCTACTTGCATATAAATTACCCATAAGGACGTTTTTATAACGCCTTCCGTATTCAACTTACGAAGAAAGTGTAACTGAAGCGATGTAAGTTGAATACGCAAGGCAGTCTAACGGAAGCTATTTTACTTTATAACATGTAAAAATTGGATATTTTTCTTACACAAATGCATCGCTTTGCTTCAGAAGGCCTTTATTAACCCCCGGAGCCGTTGGAGTACACGTTTATGATGGATGGAAGCACTTTCTTGAGCTTCATACTCGTTGGTCCTGTTCACTGCCATTATAAAGCTCGGATGCGTCAGGATATTTATTAAAATATCTCAGATTGTGTTCATCAGAAAGAATAAAGTCATATACACCTAGGATGGCTTGAGGGTGAGTAAAGCATGGGGTAATTTTCATTTTTGGGTGAACTAATCCTTTAAAAAGCGCCAAAAAAGATTGCGGTCTCACTCCAGTCAATAGGAAATAAGCCCATTTTCGATTCTCTTGAGGTGCTTGCAAAGTCTTGTTTTCAGAAAATATATCTTGAATTAAGTTTATTTTTCAACTGTTTCCTCTATCTTTTTTTTAGGATTTACCTGATTCAATTTAAAGTAAACAAGCTTGCTCAATAAATTCTTTGCCATTCTTAGTTCACCGACTCTCCCAGTAAGGGGTACTTGTAGGGGCTACCTTGAAAGATTTTGCTAAACCTATTCAACAGACAACATTAGATGTTAAAAAATACAGATTAAGAAAATGATTTTCTATGCCGTGCACAAGGACAAAGGAGGTGAGAGGGGAATGAGACCACTGAGATGAGAGGGAACTGACGAGGGAGGGAGACGTGATTGGACATTCAGCGCTGGTGCTGTAGCTCTTGCAATCCTTATCAATGCATCTGTCCATCCATCCAAGCCACACAGCCTCATCTCCCCTGTGATCTCTCTCTCTTTCTCTGTGTGTAATATCTGAAAGAGGGGAAGGAGGGGTGAACAGCAATAAAGCAGACAGCAGCCGCAGCTCTGAGGCAGGCTGGATCAGGCATAAGTCAATAAGCTGGCACATTGCTCTTATGACTTCGGATATATTCTCAGCCTCCTCTGCGAGACCCGTGGCAAGGCTAGCCTCATTAATATTATTAATATTTTTAATTATTAGCTAGTGTTTCTTCCACCAATACTAATTCAAATTTCCACGGGAGAGTGTTGCGAGTTTCAAAAGATAGTTCACAGCGCATGTGCAACTTTGTGCATTTGATGCAGCTTCTATGCTTGCTAATTTGCTTTGTGCACTAAACAACACTGCATAAAAAGCAACCTAAAATAAAGCCTTTTTTAAAAAAGTACTTTTTTACTGAAATATTATACTGAAAAGAATATACTTAAGCGCAAACTGAATATTTTCAGGCACTTAACTGCATGTTATTTACAATTAAATGAATGTGTATTATAGTTTAAATTTATAATAAATGCAAATAGCTGAACTTAAGAGTATTTTTTACCCACTTAAGTTGGATTTTTATATGGTTAAGTTGCTTCGTGTTCTGCCAAGCATTTATGGTAAACTAAAATACACTTTAATGTAATGTCTTTTGAAACTTCTTTGCCATATATTTAAATATATTAGTAATTACACATTTGTACTGATGAAAATGTAATTTAGTACATTTAAAATATATTAACTTTAAATGTAATATTCAATAACACACTACATTTAAAGTTATAATCAAGTACTTTACATGTGCTTTAGTATGTTAGTCAAGACATAAAAATAAGTGCACTTCTTTAAAGCACAATAAAATATTATTAAAACATAATGATTTAAAATGTACTCTAAAGTTTTGATTTGGTATTATTACAATGTGTACCTAATTGTGTTACATGAAATTGCTCTCTCTCTAAGTGCACTTAAGTGGCCTTTTATTAATATTATATTACAGTTATATTAATATTATAGTACAGCTTTTTTTTAGGATTTGAAGTACACTACAAGTGTACATTCAGTACAATTTTTTTTCCACAAGGGTAAGCTTATTTGCATACTGTGTTTTGAGGTTTTAGACTGCTTTTAGGCACTTGTCAGCTGGTCAGTCTGGTTGACCAGCTGGTCGAGCAAATAAAACAGGCTGAACACCAGCTTGGCCAGGCTGGGAGACCATCCAGACCTGCTTAAACCAGACTAGCAAACCACCTTTTATTTATTTATTTTTCTCTCTTCAGCAGGACACTCTGTTTTTTTCTCTTTGTTTTCAGTTTTGACAATCGATCCAGATCAGGGGGTGTTTATTGATGTTGGGTAAGCATGCTGGCTAGTGTCATGTTGACAGAGTCTAAAACTGAATCACACATATAGGCATGTACTGGTAATGTGTGTGTGAGATGTGTGGCAGTGCAGTGCAGTAAGCTTGCAGTAATTACCTTTTGCTCCAGCAGGGGAGGAGGAAGTTTTAACATAAAAACTCCCACTAATAAGTCTCATATCACCACCATCACACTGTCATCTCCCATTGACACCTCCTGAATACTAAATATAATGAGTGACCCATCTCCTTAGTGAAAGGTTAGGTTAAATAAATGTAGATGCTACTATTAGAACTCTGATAATATGATAAATCTCAAAGAAAATGTTCATCCGCTTGTAAAAAAAGTACACTTTAGCATACTTGTTATGGTAAGTAATACAGTTTAAAAGAATATAGACCTACTTAAAGGGTTAGTTCAACCAAAATTGAAAATTCTGTCATTAATTATTCACCCTCATGTTGTTTCACACCTGTAAGACCTTCGTTCATCTTCAGAACACAAATTAAGATATTTTTGATAAAATCCGATGGCTCAGTGAGGCCTCCATTGACAGCAAGACAATTAACACTTTCAGATGTCCAGAAAGCTACTAAAGACATATTTAAAACAGTTCATGTGACTACAGTGGTTCAACCTTAATGTTATGAAGCGACGAGAATACTTTTTGCGCACCAAAAAAACAAAATAACGACTTTATTCAACAATATCTAGTGATGGGCGATTTCAAAACACTGCTTCATGAAGCTTTACGAATGTTTTGTTTCGAATCAGTGGTTCGGAGCGTGAAAGTCAAGTGATTTCAGTAAACGAGGCTTCGTTACATTGTAAGTGTTTTGAAATTTTAATGGTTCACCACTGGGAGGGTGTGACTTTGCCAGTTTAATACATGCTCCGAACCACTGACTCGAAACAAAAGATTTGTAAAGCTTCTCAAAAGAATAACAACTCTGACCAAACTTAAGTTCTTCCTCTGAGATGCATTTAGCAGAATTGTTCCTTGTAAACAAGTCTTATAAAAGTGTGTGTAATTGATGGGATTGTGCGGTTTTGAGAAAGCTCTTGCTATTTATGTGTAATATCCATCATATAAGAATCCTTGGGTGCCATCTGAAGCTAAAAGGATGGACTTAGCTCAGAAACTCTACAATTAAAGTGTGTCTGAGAGAGAGAGAGAGACACATTTCGACAGTGACCTTGAATATGTCAGCGATGGATATTGAGAAAGGACTGCGTAAAGATTCAGAGGCTGAACCAAGGGTCTGTAAGCCAGAATCCTGTCACGAATATCACCTCCATTACTGATGTGAGGAGCAGAGGGTGTGGAGAGAGGAGACATGCTTAAAGTGGTTTTGTTCCCTCCCGTACCTCTCACTATCTGTCTCACTCTACCTCTCGACTGTGAGGAAAGTGATGTCATCGCGACTCTTGTTCCACAGAGGCAGGGAAGCGTATTTTCCTATGTTTCCTAACGTCTGATGCATGCATGCACAACAACAACCCCCCCGCCTTTACCCATCTCACTCTCTCTCTTTCTCAGTCTTGGCTCATGTCCACAGTGGTCCACCTCTTTACCTCATCTCCATATTTAAAAGTGCCAGTGTTATTGTGTAGTGCCAGGAAAATCGAGTGATTTAATCAATGGGATGGAGGAGAGAGAGGGAGAAACGGACAGAGATTAGATCATTGTACAGATGTAAGTGATGTAATGCACCCCATGCACAATAGTATATGCGCCGCCCATCCCTTTTCTCTACACCCCTCTATTCAAGGAAAGCAGGTGAACAGGTCAAGAGAAAAGAGAAGATGAGCATTAAGCTGCAAACCATGTGTTTCACACTTGGAATGCAATCAGCCACTAGAAGTCCAAGTGACAACACCTTCAGACTGTCGCTGGAAGAGAGGGATGTGGGAGTCAAATAAGATACGGACTCTTACGCAAGGTGGTCTCTTTTTTTTACACTTACACAATCTCACAAGCAAGCTTTTAATCTCACTTAACAAAACGTACCTTTATGGCGGTTTGTAAACGGTGCTGGCAAACCATTTTATATCTGCAACGTGATGTATTTCTGAGTGAAAATGATGTTCAATGAGAAAATCTTTATTTGACTGGGTCATGAAAGCAGTCTCTATGGGTGGGGTTTCAAAATAAGAGTCCTCGATGATGTCATCCCGAAAAGGAAAGTCATTTTAGGTGTTCATGGAGTCATTATATTTTGATGACATGCTACAAAGACATTTTTTCCCCTTGGAATAACTTGCACAAATGAAACACGCAAGAACAGGAATGAGTAAAAAGGTCAATTTTGATTTTTATCTTGAATATGAAGGAGCTTAATAGATTAAAAAGGGGCAAAACTAAAAAAATGAGACCTTCCCCAACTTCCTAGGTTGTCTATGAAAGCCTGTAGACTGATTTTTAAGTGAAGGACTCGGGACATTTTTGTAATTTTAATCTGTCGACATGAATTTGGTGAATTTCAGAGCTGGAGTAAACATATCTACATTGCTTTGATCAGATGCTTTTTTTACTGCTGTTTTCGAGAAAGAACTTCACTGTGAGAATATGGGGGCCTTGAATCACGTTCAGTCTCTTGTGCGTTATATGTGCACAAGTTCGAGCATGATCAATAAGTTGCTGGCTGCAGTTCACTTAACGGCCACCGGTGTCGCTAATAACAAGGTTTCTGAATTCTACATAAATCCCCTTTAAACTTGATTTAAAGCCCGTCCACATGGAGACGTATCGTTGTTTCGTCCAGATGGATCCGGCGTTTTGGGAGCTTGAAACCGCTATTTTCTGAAAATGACACCCTTGCATTTTCATGTGTAAAGCCAATCCGTATATTTTGTGAAACATTGATTTCATCACCCCACGTCTCGACTCTAGTCAGACACCGCTACGTCACATAACAGCAACAACAACAATAACAGATTACATGCTTGTGTTTATGCTGCAGAAGCTACTATCTACTTCCATACTGTGCATATCTTTTAAAAATAACTTCTGAAACAACCTCTCAAAACAATGTTGTTCTGAAATCCTCCCCAAAAAACAACCACTCTTGTGGTGCATAGTAAAACTTCACTAGACCAGTGGTTATATTGTGAAACTAAGCTACTCACACACACCCTAAAATTACACATACTTCAGTCACACTCTCACACACATATACTTCTCCACCTGAGGCTGCTTGAGTGTTAATCTGTGTGCAATTATCCGCTAACTCTTACAGACACCCTACCTACACATACTGCCTCACACAAATGTCATCAAGATACTAGCGAAGATACTTTAACTGAACTGACCTAAAGGTGCAATAGGTGATTCTCTACAGAAACAAAGCAAAGGACCATAAAATATTCATCCAATCTTTATATTTGGTCCGAATTAAATAATACAATGTCCTACCTGCCTGTGAACGTATGGTTTTACATACCCTTGCGCACCCTGTTCGTGCAGACATCATACGTCATCAGCCAGTTTTATGCCATGCAGAGTTTATGTAGACAGACGTCAGTCACGGAGCACCACAAACAAACAGCAGCCACCTTTTACAGTTCCTCCAAAACAACGAGCTTATGCTGTGCCATACCATAACTATCGCAATTAAGAGATGGCAACTCTAACCGGAGCTGTTCAAGTCCTCAGACTCAGAATTATGTTTCCATGTCAACGGTATCAACACCAAAATGAATCTGCAGCAGTCAGGAACAAGCTCCCTAAGTTGTTTACGTTCATTATTATTGTAATGTTTTGTGCTTTCAGACATGAGGTAGTTTAATGCCATCTCTCGTGATGCTTTGCCGAGAGCAGGTGCATGTGTGTGTATACCTTCATGTGTTTTGGAGGGTGTTTTGAAGGGTGGGGGGATCTTATGATTTGAAAGCTAGCTTGCTATTGCTAGCCTCTCCGAAAATGTCCTATTGCACATCTAACCTCTCATTGAGCAAGATATTCAACATCCATCACACACTTACTGTGTTTATGCTCACTTACATGTACAACATCTTTGCATCCATAAAACATAAATAGAAGATTAGATACAATAGATTAATCAAATGTACATATGGCGCATATGTACAACAATTCACCATAAATACCCCAACAGACGTGCAAAATAACTGTGTGTGTGTGGCGTGATCATTTCTGATTTTGTGGCAAGATAGAAGAAGAACAGTGATGGATCCTGTGACATTGGTCTCTCAGCGGCACAGAGACTGGATTGATCAAGGCGGGACGATGGAGAGATTAAAACAGCGCGTGAATGAGTGGAGGTGGGGTTCAGTCTTGGCTCTGGGAATTGGTGGCATTGAAAATGGGGGGTGGACAGAACGCTAATGGCCGCGAGACGCAGCTGGCTATAGACAGTAAAGGACAGAGAGAGACCTAGAAAATGACATTATCCTTTTGTTTTGTGCTGCTTTTAGCTGCTGATTTGCTTGTGAGAGTGGAGTGTGTGGAGGCGCATGTTAATGTCAGATCGCAGAGGAAGAAAGGTTTGAACGCTACTGCTCTTAAGTGACATAATTAAAGACAAAGTCAGAGTATAACGAAGCGTGAAATCCTGAAATCCTAATGAGAGCAATGAGATTGAGCTGTCTCTCTCTCTGTCTCACACACACACAGTATTTTGAAGGTTTTTTGTTAACATAATGAAGCCAACTGGTAACCCATCCTCTGCTGTATTTATACTATACTATCTATGATGTGCTTTTATACACTAAATAATTTATCTGTGCCCATCATCTTTATTTAATTATTTTTATTTTTTTAAATTCATGTGCCTCATAATCTTAAATCAAAATAACTTCCCCTCCCTCTTGCAGCTTATCTCTTCTCTGATGATGTGCTTACTGGTGTGGGGGCGGGGCAACCTGTCACTCACCATGAGATCCACCAATAGCAAACCATCACCATCCAAACAATTCAACATGGACAAAATCAAGTCCCGCCCTACATTTGTTCATGTTCAAAAAGCTGTTTCACTTGGATATATGTCACAATAGGGACTATTGCAACTTCCGTTTCATGCTGACTTTAAGTAAAGCTGCTATATGAAAACAACGCAATGCTGCAGTATGGAGATAAGGAGATATGATTAATTCTGAAGTTTTATTAAGTGTTAACAATGAGATTATGTGGTTTTTATAATCAATTAACACTGCTTTTGTCATTTTTTACAATGTGTACAAAATTTGTCACCAAAAAAGTCATTCGGTTTAACCAAAATTTCAGTTTTACCGAATGACACTTTTGGCTTTACTAACATGCTAACAGGTTGATATCTAGCTAGCAAAAGGACAATCAAACATTTTATATTTAGTACAAGTTTTTAAAATATTACAACATTTTCCATGTTTTATAGCGGTTGTACCGAATGACCTGATGTTTCGGGACATGCGTATGATCAAGTGAAAACATGTATTTTTCAAATAGTTAAGAGAGAGTAAGTTACTTTGCTTCATGACCATGTGATCCTTTGCAGGTGTCTGAATGATGTCACATCCTGTCACATGATATTGACTGCATGACTTAATCCAAAATGGTCCCTTTATATCGGTTACTCCGAATGACATCAATGAAATTAATTTTTCCAGACATTCTTTTTCATAACAAAGCAACGACTTCTACACATAATTTTAATACCATTTTGCACTATGTTGATATATGATGTTATAAAATCATGCCAGAATAAAAAATATCTACATTTATTACATTTTAAGATATTTTAATCACTAATGAAGTGGCTGTATTGGCGTTTAAACGGTTAAACTGAATGACGGTTTTTGACACTTCAAAATCTTTAAAATAGCTTTATATGTAGCAAAATACAATGAAAACCTTTTGGATTTGATAAAAGAGATCTAGTTGTACTGCCTTACATACTTTGGATGTCATATCTTTGTTTTTTTATTATTATTAAGGCCTTTGGACAAAAAAAATGACCCGCCATGTCATTGACCCATATATATATTTTACATATTTTACAGAATTTACATTTTTGCATGAACTATACTTTAACAGCTGCTCTGAGATCAGCTGCTGATACTATACTGATCATAAAAAGTTACCGTTTCCATGTTCTACACAGAGAAAATGTCAGTCTGTTGTTTCGAGCTGCCCTGAGATCAGCTGCTTTGTGTTGAAGCTGCAGCGGTCCTTTATTCCCATCAGCCACCTCTGCTCTGAGACCAGCGCGTGCTTCTCAGCATAACACGGAATAAATTATTGTGCCGTATTGGGGTGATAGGGTTTCAGAGCCACATTTAGAATGGAGAGATAGTGACAAGTGCAAGAGGAAGAGAGGAATGAATCAGAGAGAAGGATGGTGCAGCGCATGCACATGAGAGATGCTTAGTGTTAAAATTGGCAGCTAGACGAGAGAACGAGAGCGGGAGAGAGTGAGACAGGGTCATAGAGAGAGCACAAGAGAGAAAGAGGGAGAGACAGGGAACGTGAGAGAAATTGTTATCGCAAAAATAGATAGAAATGGGGAAAATGAGATGAAGAAAGAAAGTGGGAGATGGAGACAAAAGGGTCAAATAGAGAGTGAGAGAGAGGCAGAGGGTGAAAGGAAAGATGTGTGGTTTTAAAATAGACAGACGTGGAGGGATGGCAGAGGTGCTGTTTTCTGCTGTATTAGTGTGTGTGTGAGTGTGTGTGTGTGCCCTCTCTCTCAGCAACATCCCTTTCCATTACACACACACAATCGCACTCTCAAAGACATCTGACAGATTCACTTTCTCAAAGATCCTCTTCTTTCTCTTTAAATTGCTGGGAGGCTGACGAGCTCACGTTGACCGCGCTGTAGCCCAGTGCACAAGCGTCAGACTGAGCCTGTGTGTGAACACGGCAAATAAAATCAACACACAACATATAATGCTTTCAGTGCTTTTTGAGTCTCTTACTAGACTGCATTCACTTATTCGAAAAATATGGTAATACAGTTATATTGTGAAATATTATTACAATTTAAAAAAACTGTTTTCTGT
Organism: Hypophthalmichthys molitrix; assembly: GCA_037950675.1. Classification (NCBI taxonomy): domain Eukaryota; kingdom Metazoa; phylum Chordata; class Actinopteri; order Cypriniformes; family Xenocyprididae; genus Hypophthalmichthys; species Hypophthalmichthys molitrix. The sequence goes on from CM075494.1 coordinate 39,320,053, forward strand.
GTAATATATTTTAAAATGTCATTGATTCTTATGATCAAAGCTGAATTTTCAGCATCATTACTCCAGTCTTCAGTGTCACATGATCCTTCAGAAATTTTGTCAGGATTTTTTGATGAATAGAAAGTTTCACATTTATTTATGTAGCATTTATTTGATGCAGAAATCTTTTGTAACATTATAAATGTCTTTACTGTCACTTTTGATCAATTTCATGCATCCTTGCTGAATAAAAGCTTTTTGAAGGTTATGTATATAAGTTTGTATAATAATAATAATAATAATAATAATATCTGTTGTTTTCTAAATGTAAGTACTAAAATTACAAAAACTTAAACTGAAATTAAAGTTTAATAGAAATATTAAAATAAATAACAGGAAAAAGACAAAAACACATTTAAGCAAAATTACCAAAACTTAAACTAAAATTTAAAATAAAAGCTAATTCAATATATACATATATACATATATATATATATATATATATATATATATATATATATATATATATATATATATATATATAATATACACTACCAGTCAAAAGTTTGGACACGGTAAGATTTTTAATGTTTTTAAAAGAAGTTTCGTCTGCTCACCAAGGCTGCATTTATTTAATTAAAAACACAGTAAAAACAGTAATATTGTGAAATATTATTACAATTTAAAATAACTGTTTTCTGTTTGAATATATTTTATAAAGTAATTTATTCCTGTGATCAAAGCTGAATTTTCAGCATCATTACTCCAGTCTTCAGTGTCACATGATCCTTCAGAAATCATTCTAATATGCTGATCTGCTGCTCAAGAAACATTTATTGTGTACAATTGTACAAAATATTTGTGTACAATATTTTTTTTTTCAGGATTCTTTGATGAATAGAAAGTTCAAAAGAACAGCATTTATTTGAAATATAATCTTTTGTAACATTATAAATGTCTTTAATGTCACTTTTGATCGATTTAATGTATCCTTGCTGAATAAAAGTATTAATTTCTTTAATTTCTTTTCAAAAAAATAAAAGTAAAAATTCTTACTGACCCCAAACTTTTGAACGGTAGTGTATAATGTTACAAAAGCTTTGTGTTTCAGATAAATGCTGTTCTTTTGAACTTTCTATTCATCAAGGAATCCTGAAAAAAAAAGTAAACAACTGTTTTCAACATTGATAATAATCATAAATGTTTCTTGAGCAGCAGATCATCATATTAGAATGATTTCTGAAGGATCATGTGACACTGAAGACTGGAGTAATGATGCTGAAAATTCAGCTTTGATCACAGGAATAAATTACTTTATAAAATATATTCAAACAGAAAACAGTTATTTTAAATTGTAATAATATTTCACAATATTACTGTTTTTACTGTATTTTTAATTAAATAAATGCAGCTTTGGTGAGCAGACGAAACTTCTTTTAAAAACATTAAAAATTGTACCGATTCCAAACTGGTAGTGTATATATATATATATATATATATATATATATATATATAGTCTATTGTAATTACACAATATGTCATGATGTTGGCACTGTTCTGTGGTTGCTAAAGTGTTCATTGTGATTGTTGTTACATTGCTATGCAGTTGTTAGCGTGTAATAGTTGGTTGCTGGGCATTTATTTGTGGTTGCTAAGGTACTCTGAGTGGTTGCTAAGCATGTTGCTATGCAGTATGGTTCCTCTTAGAACTAAAAAGGATTTTACAGAGAGCTTTTTATTCTCAAGTGTTTTAAAGTACTTACAAACCGACACACAGATCTAAAGCACATACATCATAGGAACCGTACAATAATAAAGTTATTTGTGGAACCTGAGAACCTTTATTTTAACAGTGTGTGTTTATATGGGTGCATATGAGTGTGAAGAACATGATGTTTGTGTTGATTACTATAGCACTGATTTGTGTGGCTTCAGTATGACTCACAGCAGCCATGGTAATGCTGTCTGCCTCTCCACACACACACACACATGACCGCACACACACTTACACTAATCATTTAGACCCCCCATCTGTCTGCCTCCCTCTCGCATTAGAGATCTACACACACACACACTTCATTTAGCCCGACACACCTCTCTCCCATCACACCTCTTCACTACACACACACATACAGGCACAAACACAGGAGGGATCTATCAACAGAGCACATCCTCTTCACATAATCACACACAGACACACACTCATCCATCCGTCCGCTTTCTCTTCCTCCCCCCGCCCCTACAGCTGTCTGTAGTGTGTGTGTGTGTGTGAATATGAATGCGCGTCTCTGTAAATTGCCCTATGTGTGAATGCATGTGCATGGCAGCATGCGCTTAAACTCTGTAGATGTATTTGTGTGTGTGTGTGTGCACTTAACATCTTGGCATATGAAAATAGGCATATGAAAACCCACACACACACTATGGCATACTCTCATCTGTCCTTTACAAAGGTGTGTGTGTGTAAGAGAGAGAGAGAGAGACGCTGTGATTAATCACAGTCACTACCTACAACATACATGTCTGCGACTGCTCTTGCTTGTCTATGGCTATGTTTTGAATGGAATACTGCTGTATTTTTTTTTTAAATAGTATGCAGTATGCATTATGCAGCACTAAACCTTTCAAACAGCAGTATGTTATTATTGTCGCATGCTTAATTTAGTGAAAGGTGTCTCATCCTGGAAATAAATGGGTCTTTGCTTACTGCAGAAATAATAGTAGTATGTTATATGCAATACCAAACATAGCCACAATGTGCGCTTCTGTACACTACACATTTTAGTGAGTGTAGTAGGTCATTCTGGTATTCCATGCATACAATCTCCCTTCATGCACAATGTACATACTGCATACTGCAGAAATAATGCGAGTAGTATGCTAGTATGTTATTCTAAACATAGCCATAGTGTGCTCTGCTGTATACTACGTATTTTGGCAAATGTAGCAGGTCATCTAGGTGTTTCGTGCAAAACTGATAATAAACATACTGCAGAAGTATTAGTATGCTATTCTAGCTGTGCCCCTTTTATTTTACACATTTTGACGAATGTAGCAGGTTATTTGCATACAGCCTCCCTTCATGCACAGTATACATACTGCATACTGCAAAAATAATAAGAGTAGTGTTAGTATGCGATTCCGAACATATTTATAATGTGCTCTATTGTATATTATACAAATACTTGTCAAATAGGTCATTCTATTCTATGCATACAGCCTCCCTTCATGCACAGTATACATAATGCAAAAAATAATAAGAGTAGTGTTAGCATGCAATTCCAAACATATTTATAATGTGCTTTGTTGTATATTATACAAATACTTGACAAATAAGTCATTCTGGTATTCCATGCATACAAAATCCCTTCATGCACAATATAGTGTACATACTGCAGAAATAGTGTGAGTAGTATGTTAGTATGGTACTCTAAAAACAGCCAGTGTGCTCTGTTGTATACTGCACATTTTGGCAAATGTAGTAGATTGGAATTCAATCATACAGCCTCCTTTCATGCATTGCACACTATATATACCACATACTACAAAAATAATAAGAGTAGTAGGCCTATGTTAGTATGCAATTCCGAACATATTTACAATGTGCTTTTTGTATATTAAACAAATACTTGGAAAATAGGTCATTCTGGTATTCCATTTATACAAACTCCCTTCATGCACAATATAGTATACATACTGCAGAATTAGTGTGAATAGTATGTTAGTATGGTACTCTAAAAACAGCCAGTGTGCTCAGTTGTATACTGCACATTTTGGCAAATGAAGTAGGTTATTTATTTGGGTATTCCAAATTCCAAACTCTGTCCATGCATAATAAGCCTACTGCTGCAAATAGTATGAGTAGTAGGTAGAAAGCTATTTTGGAGCATAACCTACTTCTCCTCACAAAAGCATAGAGACAGACAGCGTTTGTGTTGCAGGCTGTGCAGCGCTCTAGCCTGATTGCCTGTAGCAGGACGCGGGTGTTAGCAGTCTAGAGGCAAGCCGAGACGCAGAGGAGACGGCCGAGAGAAAATAAAACGTACTCTTTGCATGTCTTTGTGTGTGCGTGGATAAGTCCAGACAGGCTAACTGCACCGCGAGTGTGTCCGGAGTATGACTGACATTAATAATGGAAGTGCGGCTAGTTAGTGTCACACGGCCGAGAGCAGTCTGCGGTGTGACAGTGTGCTCTCTGGCCGGCTAGCGTGCCTGTGCATGCGTGTGTTTTTGTGGAGGAGGGGTGCGTTTCTGTCACTCCAGCTTTTGTGGTGTCCGCTTTGACGAGCCCTCCCAGGCGATGGAAGCACTACAGCCTACACGCACTCATAATTACACACACAGCCGCAGACGCACACATCAGACAGACAGGCAGTGGGTTGGGCATCTCTGCGTCCCCTCATCTGCAGTGTTCTCCCGTTCGGTCTCTCTTTCACTCTGTTTTGACGTAGCGTGCGCGTGCCAGCAGCGTGCCTGCGCCATTATCAGTGCCGGCGGCGCAGGGCGCCCATTGTCTTTGCCGACGGTGAAGTGCCGCTGGCGGTGGACTGTGTAACATATAGCAAAGTTCAGAAGTGACGTGCTCCCTCAGTATTTTTTAGCCAAGTGGATTGGAATGCAACTTTGGGGGTTAAGCGTGCGATTCGATTCTGATTTTGATTCAATATCGATTCATTTGGCTAAATGTCAGGTAGGGTCTTAATGTGAATTATCCCAAAGTAAAGTTTTCTTAGAAATGACTTCCCTTGTGAAAAAGAAGTAGGCCTACACCTCAGCATAAGAAGAGTAGCCTACTTATAAAGTGAAGAAATATACTTCAGCAAAGTGAACGTAATGTTTTTGGACACTTAACTGCATTATATTTCCAAAATGAAAATGTCATTAATTACTCACCTTAAAGTCGTTGCAAACGTGTAAGACCTTTGTTCAACTTCGGAACACTAATTAAGATATTTTTGATGAAATCCGAGAGCTCTCTGACACCTCCTAGACAGCAATTTAACCACCACTTTCAAGGGGCAGAAAGGTAGTAAAGACACAGATAAAATAGTCAACGTGGCTACAGTGGTTCAACCTTAATATTATGAAGCGACGAGAATACTTTTTTGTGTGCAAAAATAAAGACTTTATTCAACAATTTGTTCTCTCCCCTGTCGTTCTCCTATGTTGTTTACATTCATTGCTTCCAGGTTCTATGTCAGAACGCCGGCTCAGTATTGGCCGACGCTGTTCAAGTAAGCAGCACGACGCATACATGTAATGCTGACGCAGGAGCCGGCCAATAATGACTTGGCATTTTGATGTAGAACCTGGAAGCTCTGAACATAAACAGTGTAGGAGAATGACACAGAAGAAAAAAGTATTTTTGTTTGTTTGTTTTTGCGGACAAAAAGTATTCTCGTCGCTTCATAACATTAAGGTTGAACCACTGTAGTCACATGAACTGTTTTAAATATTTTTATTCTTTAGTACCTTTCTGGACCTTGAAAGTGTTTGTTAAATTGCTGTCTATGAAGGAGTCAGAAAGCTCACGGATGTCATCAAAAATATCTTAATTTGTGTTCTGAAGATAAACGAAGGTCTTACGGGTGTAGAACGATATGAGGGTGAGTAATTAATGACTGAAATTTCATTTCTGGATGAAATTTGTAATTACACATTTGTAATGATGAAGTTGAAATTTAGTACATTTAAAATATTTTAAGTTTAATTGTACTATATCGAATAACACTACAGTAGAATGTACTATAAAGTAAAGCTTTTAATTTGACATTATTAGGCCTTCAAAGTGCACTTTTTAAAAGTGTACTTAAGTGTGTTTAGAAACAGTCATGAAAATGTGCTCTCTTTAAGTGCACTTAAGTGGCCTTTTATTTCATTAATATTATATTATCTGCAAGTACAGCTGTTTAAAAAAGATACTTTTAAGATTTGAAGTTCACAAGTACACATTCAATACAATTAAGTGCACTTCTTTTTCACAAGGAGTTCCTTGTCTTCTGATGTCACTCTTAGGCTGCACCTGCTATGCTAATCATAAGCTAAATAGCTATTTAGACACTTTATCAAATTCACGTCTTATCTGGCTCCCTTTGGCTTTATTATAAGAAAAGTGCTACTAAACTGGTACTACAGTTATTCATACTTGTTGTTTTACTTAATTCATAAGATACATTTAAATTATTTTACAGCTTTAAAATTTACTTTTCTAAATTTGTTTTAAAAACATTTCACCAAAATGGAGTACATCAAGTTTAAGCTTTTACAGTGTAATATATATTAAGAAATATATTCAAGAAATTAAGCAGTTAAGATTTTTTTAATGCAATTTAGAAAATGATTATTGCCGTGTACAACAAGGAGAAGACAGAGAAATTATTAATTTTGTGGTATTCAGGAGGCTTAACAGCATTTTTCAAATCTAAGATGGAGATGTGTGGTCATGGCCCACTTTACTGCACTGTCCCGATACATGCCGTCCCCCAAGAGATCGTCTCTGTCCTTCCCCAACCCCGACACACACACACACACACACACAGAGAACACCAGCCAACCACAAACACACAAGCAAACACAAAGACGCAAGCAACTCAACACGCACCTCCACTAGGTGAAGGGAGTTTGATGCAGCAATCCTTATAGACAGTGAACTAATCGTGGCTGCTAGTGAAGACAAGCTATGAGATCTTCTCAAATCAAACCAACGCAGTTGTCAGCTTTTGTAGTGCTATGAAAGGATTAGTTTCTGGTTCATTTTCAAAAGCAGACCCTTTTTGACTATAGTACCTTGTTGTGCGGTCCTTGATGCTAACATTAGGCTAAGCGCCGTCACCTCCCTCCTTCTAACGGTTATATAATTCAAACGGCTGTTTGAAGCTGCAGAACTTTTCGAATGCTTTTGTGCTGCTCTGATCATGGCAAGAAAAAAACGTACCCCCCCCCCCCCATCTGTTGCTGGCCCCTGAGAGTAGCTAAAAATCCCACGCAATCCCCCTCGTTGCTCTGCGGAGTCCGAAAGCATCCTCTCAGAGATCGACCAACGCCGCTGGAAGTCTCACACCAGCAGCTACCTGTAGGTGCCCTTGATAGTGTCACACACTCGTAGCCCGGGATGTGCTGATGCTAGGTGGTAAATTGGTCTGTGCAGCTGGTCTCTCCTGAGGGGATGTGGTATGGATCATATAGAGTCAGAATTGGGACGCAAATAAATCACATGCAAATACTTTCGCTCGGTCTCTGCGGGGGCTTGAACCTGCAGCTCTCTGAGTGCCACCTGAACCATTAGCCTTCAGCTTTGCCATATATGCAAAGATTTCTATGCCTTTTTTTCCACTTATTACTGTCCTTGGTAAAGCAAGCATGGCTATAATTGTTGCTCATACTTAGCATTAGGGGTTTGTTCTAAACCATTAACCCCAAATATTAAACCTCTGGCCCTAACGGCTTATTGTTTGTGCCATGGAGATGAATGAACCTCAAATCGTGTGGCTTGTTGAGGTACGTGTGCTGTTATTTTAACTCTCTAAAGCCCTATTCGGACGGGATTAGTTTTACATGGGGAGGTGGGGTAAAGTAATTATTACCAGAGCTTCTCAGTGATTTTAGTCCCGTCTGAATGTGCCATCTCGGTAATCATTACAGACAATGTCAGTAAAGATTACGGCGACTTTTACCTTCTGTAAAAAGTTTCGGAAAAATTACCTTAGTGTCCTTGTTAGCTCACCTTTCTCCTATGCCAGAAACGCTGGTTTGAATCCCACTTGAAGTGGTGTGAGTAGAACTGGAGGGGTTACATTGGTGCCGTGACCCAGATAGGTGTGTGTTTTAAGGGTGTGAGTGTAAGGGTGAGTGTAACAGAGTCCAGATAGTAGGAGGCGCACTGGCGACTGATGTTAGAGGCTGTGGTCTTTAGCGTCCTTGTTAGCGTACCCGCCTCCCATGCTGGAAACACCGGATTGAATCCCGCTTAAAACGGTGCAAGTAGAATCGGAGGGGTTACTTTGGTGCCGTGACCTGGATAGGTGTGTGTTTTAAGGGGGTGAATGTAAGGGTGAGTATAACAGAGTCCAGATAGTAAGAGGCGCACTGGCGACTGACGTTAGAAGCTGTGGTCTTTAGCATCCTTGTTAGCGCACCCATCTCCTATGCCGGAAACGCTGGTTTGAATCCCGCTTGAAGCGGTGCAAGTAGAATCGGAGGGGTTACATTGGTGCCGTGACCCGGATAGGTGTGTGTTTTAAGGGGGTGAATGTAAGGGTGAGTGTAACAGATTCCAGATAGTAAGAGGCGCACTGGCGACTGATGTTAGAGGCTTTGGTCTTTAGCGTCCTTGATAGTGCACCCGCCTCCCATGCCGGAAACGGCAGATTGAATCCCGCTCGAAGCGGTGCGAGTAGAACCGGAGGGGTTACATTGGTGGCGTGACCCAAATGGGAGGGAGTTTTAGGGGGGTGAATGTAACGGAGGCCAGATAGTAAGAGGCACATTGGTGACTGACCTTAGAGGCTGCGGTCTTTAGCGTCCTTGTTAGAGCGCCAGCCTCCCATGCCGGAAACGCTGGTTTGAATCCCGTTTGAAGTAGATTCGAGTAGAACCGCGGAGGAGTTACACTAGCATCCACCCAGAATGCCCTAGTAACTAGATAGAACTAGTCAGTTTTGATTTTTTTTGTTTCTACTTTTCAGTTTGTATTTTGAGTTTTTAGTTTTTGTTTTAGTTTTGTTTTATTCCCCCCACAAATTTTTCTAGTTTGTTTATTTTTAAATTTTTGTTAAATTATTTTAAGATTTTATTATTTTAAAGTTAACTAGTGTAATTTAAAATGTTTACCAGTTTTAAATTTATCATCACAGTCTAGCTTTTTTTGCTTTTTAGTGGCATTTAATAATAATAATAATGTTTAATGAAGGCAAGCTGTAAAGATTTAAAGTTTCAAAATATACCATGTATCCAAAACTGAAACTAAATGTAATTTTATTTCATTTTATTTAGTTTTGAAATATGTCATAAATATTTTTCCCCCGTTTTTTTTCTCCTCAGTTTTTTATTTCAATAACAAATTTTCATTTCATGTTTGTTAATTCATGTATGTAGTTTTATTGTTATTATTAATATTGTTTTATTTATTTAGGGCTGCCAGTGTTGACTGGTATCATTTAAAATGTTTAACAGCATTAAATTTCTCGTCACAGTCTGGTGTTATTGCTTTCTAGTGGCGTTTTTATGTTTAATGGAAAGTTTTACAATATACATTATATTTTCTAAACATGAAACATTTTTTAATAAATAATTTTATTTTACTTAGCTCTGAAATCATAAGAATTTATTTTAGTTTTTGTTTCAGTTTACACAGTTAAATTAGTTTTTATTTTAAAATATTTAGTTACTGATAGTTACACTTACTAGAACACCCTAGAAACCACCCTATCATCATGCCGGCAGGCAAGCATCAATCACAATGTCAAAAGAGAGGGAAACGAGAACATGCACTTGACTCAAACACGCGTTGCCCACACGAGTGCTGCGAACCACTAAGCCATGGAAAGCTCTGGGAACGTAATTGCTTAATAACAAATTAAGCGAAGCTCAAAATAAATGCCTTTTTTTTTTTTTTTTTAATAAGGACTCATTTCTCAGCAATCAGTTTGTCAGTAGTGAGGTGTGGAAAAAAGCAGGAGTGTTTGTGTGCGCATGCGTGTGTGCACTAGCGTTCTGGGCCAGTGGACTGGTAAATACAGCGGCTGTGGAGTGGAAATGAAGGCTGGATCTATTTGGAGAAACGCTAGATGACCTTCCACTGAGCTGGATGACATCCAAGCGATTTCACCGTGCAGCATACCACCAACGCCATGCGTCACATGCTCCCAACCACACACAGATGTGTATGTTCAGACACACGTGGAAATGAGGGGCGTAAACACGCACACAAACATAAACAACAGGGCATAGAGTTCATTAAGCACAGCCACACACATGCAGTTACACACACACACACACACACACACACACACACTCTTAATTATTGTCACTCAAACCTACACAGAAAATCCTCAGAAATGTATTTAATTTAATTGATATTTTATAATCTGATCTGTTTATTATAATTGTGCGCTGCAGTTTTGTCGTCTAGCACTTTAAATGCTCAAGCTCTTTAAAGCAGGATGGATTCTGATTGGCTGCCAATGTTTTTATTATTCATCAGCTGGAAAAAATTGTTCTTCTGAAAGTGATTTCAGCGATTTTGTTTTTCTGTGCCGTTATCGTTATAGTTGTTATATACAATTTTTAGCACTATATCTTTATCGTTATCATTACAGTTATTGTCGTTGGTGTGAACGGGCCTTTAGCCAATATTAATTAATATTTACTTTTGATTACCCTTACAAATCATGCCATATATTACATCAGATCATGTAAGTGGTGCACATTGACCAACCAATGCTGTGAGTTTAGGACGGGACTGTCTGTTTGATTGGCCAATGGCAGATGCGGGGAGTGTTCAGGAAACCTGTTAGGAAACAATTATTATTTTTCACACTGCCACTACTGAAGCAGAAATCACACACTTCAACTTCAAACAGATCACTATTTTTGTCTGTAAATTTTGTGAAACATGGGCTGTTTTGCAGACATATTTGTTGTGCATGAATGCGTCTGAGACTGGTGCATTCATGAAACGTTTCTGTGGTGTCGAATCATTACGGTGTCACATATCTGACCCCCTGACCGTCAAGTTTGTTGTTTATTTCTTCTCTCCATCCATTCATTTCCTGTTCTCGCTCTTTTGGAGCAAGACTGCTGAGCCTAGTGCTGCAGAGACAGCAGCATCTGGAGATAAATAATTCCTCCATCGCTCCTCTCCTCTCTTCCTCCCTCGCGCGCTCTGCCCCGTCCTGACCTTATGGATCTGTTTTGAGCCATGCCAGATTGTTGCTCAGGACTCTCGCACCTAGAAAACAGCGGAAGGGGGAGGGGTGCTGGCTTTCCTCTCTCCACCTCATATCCGTCTGTCTCTCTCTGTCTACTCTTTCCCTCTGCTACTATCTAATTTCTTTCCTATCACCTTCTATTCTTGAAAGAGCCGATGGTTTCCGCCTCTCTCCCTGGTTCTGTTTTTCATGGTTGTTTTCTGACTGACCCTCAGGTGTGTGACAGTTTCAGTGGATTGCATCAGCCTCCATGCTATAGTCACTGACAAAATACAATATAGCACCATGCAGGGCTGGGCGGATGTGATGGTATATACTGTGCGATGGTAGAAATTTATAAGCTTCTACAGATTTTTCCTGACCGTGGTAGCTGTATTTGCGTGGGCAGGACTGCGTTACGTTATTTACACATGAGAGCAATGAGAAAATATGGAATACTGCACAAATACAGAGTGAGTGTGTTCAAGTCAAGATGGCCAAGAACTTGTTATTAAGGGCAGTAACATGAAGCAGTGTTTAGATGTTTATGGTTGTCAGGCAACATCACAACTTTTATTATAGAACATTATTATAGAATTCAAGTGTTTTTATCGGCTATTTTAAAACAGCTTTGATGTGGCTCATCCAATCAGAATTCAGAGCCGTTATAATGATAGTTTCAGCTTTGTGTTGTGTTTATTTGTGAAGATTAAAAAGATGTATTATTCATTTATGATAATCTGATCTTTTGATTTGCATCATCAAGTTTTTATTTGCTGGATTTTATTCATTTGATTATCTAAAAATAGGGATTGCAATGAAAAAATAATTTTCTTAATTGTTATTTTTAATAATAATAATAATAATAATGATAATATATATATATATATATATATATATATATATATATATATATATATATATATAATGGTTAAGAAAATTATTTTGCATTCTATTTTTAGATAATTAAATGAATAAAATCCATCAAAAATTGATATTTTTTACCTTATGATTTATATATATATATATATATATATATATATATACACAAACACACACACAAATATATATGCATACATATTCATTGTATATAGATATATGTTATTGGAGTAAGAAAAATGTAGTAAAACTTAATCCATAAAACTATTTAATTAATTTATTTATTTCAGCTATATTTATTTATTTTATTTTATTTTATTAAGCATAAATCTAACTAAAATAGTAAGGTTTGTGTATGTCATTGGAGTAGGAAAGATATAAGATATTCTTTGAAATGTCAGAATATTTTGCTTCTCATTTAAATATATTAAATATTAAATTTAATATTAGATAATAGCTAAATATTTTATTGGAAAATAAAAAAAGGTAATTATAGGTAAATATCAAAATATTATTTATTGGCAGTTTACTGTTATATTTTGGTTTGCATTCATCACGTTCTAATTACAAAAAGAAAATAATCAAAAAAGATGAAGTACCTTTCATTTATGTAATATTTAATTTACTAGCTCATCCAAAATTAGTCAGTGATATAATATGATATAGTCTTATGTAATATTAATATATATAATATTAAATAATATTAAATATTAATATAACATTAAATAATAATATAAAATGTTACATATATTATATTAGAAATAAATTCCAGTAAAAATATGTCTAGTTATATTACCATGATATAAAATGACTCATACTGCGATAGAAGACTGTGATCATAGCGCCGGCCCCCAGCAAGTGTGTATGCGTTTGGCACATGATCTAGTCTGCTGATGTCTTGGGTTATTTTACATGCAGAGTGACGCTCTTAACCTTGGGAATACAGTTGCAACCTTTTTTTTTGGTAGATGTGTCTAGTATGTTATTGCAGATGTTGGTATCAGTTTTTCCTCCTCTGTATTTCACTCATATATTCATGTCATCCCTCCATTTTTCTCGTCGTCTTCCTATTCCTCTCACCTCTCTCTCCACTCCGTATCTGTCCATCTCACACATACCAGCACACACACACACACAGCGCTCCCCGCCTGTCAGTCACACTCCCTCTGCGCGCACACACACACACACACACACACGTCTCTAAATGGATTCTTGCGGAGAGGGGCCGTCCAGAGCATCAATATCAGTCAGCTGTGACACTGCAGTCTCAGTGCAGCGTTTAATAGGTTAGAGCAGTTTTACCCCTGAGTTTCCCTGATCAAGGGCATGGTGCATGCAAAATAGCACACTCAGAAAACACAATGAATTCCCCTGAAACACATGTAAACAAACCAATACGAGTGATACAATGCTTCCCAGAATGTCTCAATCACAAAATCATCACATAAACGCAGGTTTTCGTATAAAACGCAACACGCTGCATATGCATAACGCGTCTTCAACATAAACACAAGAGCATGTCGAGTCTGACATAGATGCAGAAGTTTTGTGTTGTTTTTGATTTGGGCTCCAAATATAGCACACATTTCATCTGAGGATCCATGCACTTTGAGTGATACGATGCCTTCCGGAAAGTCTCAATCACAAAATCTTCCTCATAGCATCACACAAACACGTTTTCACATAAAGCGCAACACGCACTTCATATGCATAATGCATCTTCAATATAAACACAGGAGCATGACATAGTTTTGTGCTGTTTTTGATTTTGGCTCCAACTATAGCTCGCATTTCAGTGCACAAACACAGTTAGCACATGATTCAAGTTTAGATTGAATATTAAAAATGCGTTTCTATATATATAAATACTCACATACATTCTTAAAAATAAAGGTTCCTAATTGGCATCGATGGTTCCATTAAGAACCTTGGACATCCATGTAATAGTTTCATTGCACAAATGGTTCTTTATATTAGAAAAAGATTCTTTGGATTATTAAAATGTTCTTCACACTATGAAAAAGATTATTTTGGAACCTGTTTATGAGCTTGTACTATATACCAAGTACAGTTTTGACGTGAACGCGAAATATAGCCCTCCTGTACAGCATCTGTTGCTAGTAAAAGTTGCCAGATTTGAGATCAGTGCCATGATTTATCTTGCAATAATTCGGAATCGGATTTGTACTGGAGTAAACTGAACTCAGACCAGACTCTGAGCGCAACGGCAAACACATGTGCAGCCTGTTATCCAACACGCCCCCCCTGTCCCCATGCATGCGGCTCTGGAGACGCACAGCAGCGCTCTGTCCCCACTCATCCGTCCATCCGCTCACACTGACATTAAGCCCCTTAAATGCAGAGAAACATGCGTTCTACCTGTGGCGGTGCCTGTGCCTGGATCCTGGTCCTCTGGATCAGGGCTGCAGCCTCCTGCAACGCGGAAAATGGCAGATATTCCCTGTCAGTGGCAGACTCGTCTCTCTCGCTCTCTCTCTAGTCTCTCTCGCTCTATTTCACTTTCCTCCTTCCCTTTGCTGCCATGTTCGGAGCGGGGCGGGGGCTGGGGGTGGGCCGTACTGGGTTGGGGGTGCTGTTTGGAGGAGAAGAGACGAGCGTAAAGGAGAGAAAGGGGGCTCAGGGGGATAAGAAAGCAATTAGAGGGCAGTCCTCTCTTACTTCCAGACGGAATGTATAATGGAATTAGCTCAGGGGGGGCTCGCAGCCTGTCCGCAAGCCAGCGAATGTATGTGTGAATGCTGATTTGTGAAGGGGGGAGTCGACTGGAGACCACCTGCTCTAGCTGGGAGAGAGAGGACAGAGATGGAGGGGAAAGATGTCAGCTTCAAAGGCTATCTCACAGGTTAGCGGTCTCTCATCAGGGCGTACGTGTGTGCGCGTCAAGAGAAAGAGTGGTGTGGATGAGCCAGGGGTCGAAAGAGTTCACTTAGATGAGGAGAGACCCATAGTAAAGAAAAATCACAAATGAGATCTCTTGAATATTTCAATTATTTTTTCCTAGACAGCACTGAGATTGGATAGAGGACAAATGGAGACCCCGTGAAATCTAAATGGGAGTTTTGTGGTCATTTATATGCTAGTGTAGCCGATGACTCATCCTGCACTCATAGGTGTATGCAAATTTTTGCCCAATCAGATACTCTCTAGAGGGAGAATGTCCCTCCCCCTTTGTCACCTGCATTTGATTAGCAAAAGTAAGCAAAACATGGTTCAAGGCTGTTTAAAAAAGGGATGACCTCTTCATAATATCTGCCCCAACTTCCTGTTTAAAAAGGAAATACATCAACACAAATAAAAAAGCTGCCATTTTCAAGTCATTTCATGTTATCTTTAGCCTGATCCAGTAATCTCACGTTTCTCCTGAGGTTAAAGCATAAATAATGTCTCAAACTGTTCTTAGATAAGTGTGCTTAATTGTATTACATGTGAATTTTTAGTGTACTTCAAACGTTACAAGGATATTTAAAAAATTAAAATTTTAAATTAAATGAGCAACATTTTACATTAAAGTACATTTAAAATCATTGTTTTAATAATTTTTTTTGTCATGCTTTAGAGAAGTACACTTATTTTGATGTGTTGACTAACATAAAGCACATGTAAATTACTTGATTATAATTTTAACTGTAGTGTTACTTTATATTATATTTGAAGTTAATATATTTTAAACGTGCTATATTTGTAACCTCACATTATAAATAAGTAACTACAAATACTGTATTCTATGTATTTCTACATTCACATGGGAAACCAAATTATCAGAGCTATGTTATTCACATAAAAAATCCTCTTTATATTCTTACTAAATGTCAACAAATCTCATTTGGGTCTATTTTTTACTCATAAGGCATTTGAGAATAAACATCTGCGAAAAATTTAATACTTAAAAGATACATAACTGAGATCGCCTGAGCTATTTTCCTCTGGGGAGAAACACTGAGGCTGTAGGGGGAGGCTGGAGAGATTTTTATGATGCAGAGGCTCGTGCCAGTGACTATGACTATGAAAGTGTGTGTGTGTGTGTGTGTGTGCGTTCACTGACAAGATAAGGAGTGGTGCGCGGGTCACAGATTGTGCCATGAATAAAAATAAGCCGAGCATACTAATACCTTTCTGCCTGTAATTGCAAGTCCACTTCTTTATACTCTCTCTACCAAGCATCAAATCAGAATCCAGAATGCAGTCATCAATATCACTGCACAACAACCTTCATTTCTTATTCATCTCAGTCGTAAGTGCAACAATCACACTAAACAACCTGTCTGTATTAAACGACTACATTGCTGCATTTCTGATCGTGCTCTGACACTGCCTGACAGTATTTCTCTCTGGAAGTTTACCGTCAGTGCCCAGCAGAGTAACCGATTGATTTGGGATTTCATTTCTCTCCAGACATGCGCCACTGTGCGACCTTGACAACGCAAGACTAGACTGATATTTTACATGCAGATTTTTTTTATCTAGAATAACAAGTCATAAAATACTTTGAATGAATCTACTTTTGTTTTTCTTTAGATTTTTTTTGTTGGCATCACATTAAAAAAATGCCTAATAAAATTTTAAAAATTCACAGTAAATATGGACAGATTAAATCCATACAGGCACTGGGATAAATACTAGGATGCAGCCTTAAATATTCTCTAGTGGAGGCAACACATATATTTATTATTATTATTAAAAATACCTGATTTACAGTGGAAAATCATTCCTGATTTCAGAATACAAAATCATTTATATCTGTTACTGATCATGTTCATTTTAAATTATCAAAGGAATAGTTCACCCAGAAATGAAAATTTGGTCATTATTCACTCACTTTCATGTTATTCAAATCTTTTATGAGTTTATTTTCTTTTGTTGAACACACACACACACACACACACAAAAAGATATATAGCAGAATTTCCTGGCTCCTCTTTTCCATACAGTGAAATTCAAATTAAATAAATAAATAAATAAGTAAATTTAAGAAAAAGTTAATAAATGAATGCCGTTATGACTCTATATTCTCTATATTCATCTATGCATTATGAAACATAGACAGACAGATAGATAGATAGACACATAAGCAGATACAGACAAACATACAGTATGTAGATACATAAGCAGATAGACATATAGACAGACAGTATATAGATACATAAGCAGATAGACATATATATATAGACAGACAGACAGACATATACAGATAGACAAACAGTATATAGATACATAAGCAGATAGACAGACATATATATAGACAGACAGATAGATAGACATACAGACAGATAGACATATATAGATAGATAGGCAGACAGACAGACATATATAGACAGACAGATGGACAAACAGACATGTATAGATAGACAGGCAGACAGACATATATATATATAGACAGAGAGACAGATAGGCAGACATATAGACAGACAGACAGACATATAGATAGATAAGCAGACAGATAGACACAGATAGACATATATAGATAGATAAGCAGGCAGACAGACAGACACATATATAGATAGGCAGAAAGACAGACAGACAAATATATAGACAGACATACAGATAGACAGACAGACAGTCGGTCGGATGGACGGATAGATAGATAATGCAATGGTGCAGGTAGATTCATTAATGGCTTGTTTTTTGTCACATGCTCGTCTCTGCTTGGGACACACTAATGAGGCCACCACGCAGCAATTAATGAATGTCTGTTTCTTTCTTCTTCTCCATTTACTTGTTCTTTTTAACGGCGAATGGATGCCTGGCACAGAGGAATCATGTTAATGAGCGCTGGGTGAGGAGAGAGAGGGATCTTTGGGTCAGATGCTCTCATGAGCACATGAGCCTCATGATCAATGGAGAGAAAAGGTGTGTGTGTGTGTGTGTTGGGGGAGAGGGTGTCTCACTGTTACCATAGAGACGAGAGGACAGTGGTCTTGAACATCACTATTGGGCAGGAGGGATGCTCATACAAGCTGTGGGAAAGGTTATAAACGCTGGCGTGCATGAAAATAAGATATGGGGTTCAGACGAGCCAGAAGACATGGTTGTACTGAGGTAGAGCTAAACCTGATCTAAACAATTCAACCACTTGATATAGAACATAGGAATTTTTGTTTCCTTTGTACTGCAGTAACTTTAAAAGGCTCAATGTCATGCTCATAGAGTCAAATTAATGTAATTTATTTTTTTCTGACATGTTTATTACAATCCTTCATGATATTGCCATTCATTCGGCAGATGTAGGAGAATATGTTTACTACACCTCCAGCTCAAGTAAACAGCTGAATTGATACAACAATAACAGAAGCGCTGCCATCTAGTGGTAACACAGTGATACAACTCTTCTGAGTCAAACTGTATTTAAAGTTGAAGAAGGTATTGATGATAACCAGGACCCTGGGCAAAACTCTCAAAAAGACTGATTTAGATTAAATTTATATGAAATTAGTCTTAAATTAGTAAAACTCTTACCAGAAACTTGATGTGAGGCTGCCGGTCCGCTTCCAGTTATTTTAGCTGTACAAACCCTATCCGTTATGCTGCTTGATATCGCAAACTGTTATTTGTTATCATATTATTTAAATTTATTGTCATAACAAATTTTGTAGCACATATGATCGATTTGTTATTTTTCCAGTCCTTTTCTGTGATTGTGTGGTTACTTCCGATGCAAAGTGCTCACACAATCACAGAAAATGATAAGGTAATTAGACGATACCAGTCTGTTGACTTCACTTGTCTTTTATTGATTTCTGTCGCCATCTAGTGGATATACACGGCAAGTGCTAAAAATCACAAGTGAATCACTAAGGCTAAAATATTGTGTTTTAGTGACATAGATAGCACACTTGCCTTAGAGTATGGATACTGTCTTTTAAAATTATTATTACTGTTTTAATATTTAGCCAATTAAAAACTTAAGTAAATCTCTTTTTAAATCTCTGTAGACTCCAGGTTCTGTAAAGATGTGAAATAAAAGTTAAAGTCAATAAAATAAAATAAAATAAAACTGCAAATGTTAGGGCTCATATTCATTATCATACAGCAGTCTGTTTATATTAGCCTATACAAGTTTTCTATTTTGCAACAAATTTGAAATTGCGTCAGAAGGGCTCTTTGTAGTGTCAGTCAACTCGTTCAACAGAGGTCCTCTTTTCAATTATTTAGCATTATTTGTTACCTTTTCTCCAAATCTCAAGAAAGAACATTCGGTGTGCAGTGAGAAAATAGGTAGGCTATATGGATATATAACATAATAATAATATACAGTGTTATTGAATATAATTCCTTTTGGAAGATCTGGTAATCTGTGAGTGTCATCTTGAGCCTCATCATTATCTCTCTAGGAGGTCAGATGCTCAGCTTCTGAAAATTACACCTCAAATCAGACTAGACCTGCTGTCACTGAACTGACTTCTTGCAGATCATACATGTTGTGCGATTTTTACTCAAATGCAAAGAAATATTATGCAAATTGACGAAAAAATATATTATAAAAACCCTGATGACTTTTGATTACAGATGCCAATATAACACACAACAGCAAACACACTGTAAGTATCGGGCTTTTGCACCGAATAGTTCTATGAACTCAGTTATAGGAACTAGCTAGTTCCCTGTGAACTAATTGCTCCCCCAGGCCATGTTCCTGGGTGCATTCGCACCAGCAATAGGAACTCTATAGTGCCCGACAGCGGTGTCTTTTACAAATGCTAAAAACCGGTGAATGGAGGATGCCGTGATCAGAGCTGTGTTTGTTGTGTGTCGTGGGTTTCGTGATAATGGAGATGGAATATAAACGCATAATTTACGCCGCTGAGAAAGCAAAAAGTGTGGCTAAGAGACGAAATCTGCTATGACAGCTTTCAGTATTACATATCATCGTACACTCACGTCACTGATAGTTCCTATAGAGCTGGTTTAGACCCTACTCTGAAGTAGGAGCTGATTTAGTTCCACCAAAAGGAGTTCCTAGAACTAAAATCGTTCCTAGTTCCTGCGGTGCGAACACGGCAAAATCCGGGTACTTCAGCCAATAGTTCTAGGAAGTATGAAAAGGTTCCTCCAGTGCGAAAGCCCCTTATTTTTGTAGTTCTGTTTTTTTATTAATGCAATTCCTCCATGGAGATTTAAGTTATTCTCAAAAAGAGGTCTAAGCTTTGAATCAAACCATCCAGCTCAAGACTACAAACTGATTTGAAACAAAAACGACAAAAAGACAAAAGGTAAAAGACTGCATTTTTAATGTCTTTTATGAGGGAATGAACTAATCCCATGAGACATTGAGAATCAAGTTGTTGGATCATAAATGGCAAAGTCTTTGATTAAGTATAAAAGCAATATGTTTTGAGTTTAATGTAAAATATGTAGATGTACAATTATATAAGTAGTTTGTCATTGAAGGGGTACAAAAGTGAAAAGGCACTAATATGCACTTTTAAAGTACTAATATGTACCATTTAGGGGTAAAAAAGATGTACCTTTTCACTTTTGTACCTTAGGGTACTGCCCCGTACAGTGCCGTACCTTTTTTTTTGAGAGTGTAGGAAGACTCACTTGATTACGTCATTCACAATGCTTTATAGACCCTTTTCAGCGCTGCGCTTGTTGTTAGCATCCGCAAAAAAATGGAAGTTCAAAACCAGAATTCTAAAGATGGAGTTCTTCACAGAGAATTTGGCTATTAAACACTTTTTTGATCATAAAAGGTTTATACATTAACGTTCACTTCTTTAACTCGTCTATGTGTCAAACAGTCAAGCACAACACAAGCTAGCAATCATTAGCAACAGTAGCCTTATATTTAAAGATCTGAGCTGCAAGTTCAAACCCCAAAAGGGTTTCTTTGTGTCCTCGATCAAGACGATCTCAGGCTACTCTAAGGGGACTGAACTTTTAATTAGTGTACTGTAAAATGCATTTAAGCATTAAGTAATTCACTAATTAGTCATAATTAATTATGGTTTTCAGTATTGAGAATCTCAAACATGTCAGTTATTAGCCACAATTGATTTTGAATAATTAGGCACAGCTAAATTTGTTTCTTTTAGTCTGGAATTCAAGTAGTGACCTTAAATTAATAATTTAGCCAGTATTGTATATAATAACTGGCTAAATTGGGCAAACGCACGTGTTCTTAAAGTCAGCATGACAAAGTAAAAGTGTGAATTCTACCAAAGAAAGAAAAATATGCAGTTCTTGAATTTGAATAAATAGAACTATAATTTTTCAATTGGTTGCAATTTCACCCTCAGGGCTGATGACACATGTAAATGTAGCTCATAAGTAATATTAATCAAAAACTTCACAATCAAGCCACCTGTCTGTCTGATGAATATGCATGACCTGTTTACATGATTTGTATATTAATTTGTCACTGTCACAGCATGTGTGCTCCAAATCAGACTCCTCAAAACTCATTCAAACTAAATTCACTAAACTAAAAAAAACACTGTGAGAAAGTTAATCTGTACTAGACAGGGAAATTCACTGCCCTGCAAAAGTAATTTAGATCTTATATTGGAAAATGCAATTATAGGGGGAGCAGGGCCGCATATTGCTAATGACCTTTATGAATGACATGTAGATAGAGACATTTCAATTTCAATCTTAAATGGCTAAGTCGAAAGCACGGCGAGATCTAATGCAAGTCTCTTTCAGTACACCCTTCTGTGTGAAATATCAGCTTTTAGCGTCTGGATATTGCAGGTAGAGCTTTTTAATTTCAGAGGAAAGGTGAAAAAGGCTTTTCCCCCTATGAAATGCAACCTGCTGTTTAGCAATAGGGGATGAAAACGACATTGACATCTCAGTTTTGTTTACATGTGAGATATTGCCTCACCGTGAGCCACAAGCTGTTGCCTGGAGACAGCAGTTGGCCATTCCGTCATCTTGCCGTCTAATCCGTTCGGCCGGACACAGGTTTAGAGGGGTCCATTTCAGGACATGAAACGCCTCCTTCTGTACTCCTCACATGAAAGGCTGAGGATGATTTGGCTTTGTGAAGGAACAACTAAGCCGAAACAACAGCATCTGTGGGTGCTTTGAAAATTTAAAGCAGAGAAAAAGCCTATCATTTTCCAAATGGCATCCTATAGCATTGTGCATAATAGCGTGCTATGGTAAAACAGCACATTTCAGGGCCTTTTTTGTAAAACATTGCTTGGCAGTGGACTGCCATCCAGTGGTCAAGTAATAAATTGCACGTCCTGCTGCTTCTGATACATTTCGACCTCTAAATATGAGTGTAAGATTTATGTATTTGAATGGGATATTTGTCAGTCATGCATAGTACTGATAAACTGAATGTGTTTTAAATAGACAATAACCAGGTTTATATATTTATCATCGATCAATACAATTTCTTTTAATCTCATACATTTTAACTAAAAGCTGCAGTCCTGCATTTTTCCTCTTTGTCGCCATCTCTGTTTGAAACCGGCAATTGCAGTCATATGCGGAATTGTTATCGTTATGTGCGTTGTGCTTCGGCACGACTCCGGATGAATCTAATGTTTGCTGTAAGTCACTGCACCGGTGTGGATACTGTACTTCAGAATCACAGATTCTACGTCTTGAAAGTATGACCAAAATAAGAATTTTCACTGGAAAATATCTTCTGAACAAGTAAGTAACATGTCTGCCACTTTTGTTCTGATCAACAGGAAAAAAGCATTAGGCTTACAATAAATCGCGCTGCCAATGGTGATTAAATCTAACGATCGCTTAGCTTGGATCACGCCAAACAGTGCAAATTATTATTACTGTTATACTTTGTTCAAAAACTGTTAATGTTAACAACATCAGCACTGCGTGACTGTGTGTATTTAGTGTGTATTAGTGTTACCTGTAGATTTCAATTTCTGTAGCCACTCCGCAGTCCGAAGTCTATTGCTTTTGACTACAGGTGAATCTCCAGTTGTCACTGATGATTGTCATTTGAACCTTTCTGGATTACAATCCGCCACCAAAATGATACGTTTAATTATTTCAGCTGCTGTGAGAACAGGATATAAATGATCCGCTACAACAAGCATCCTCACATGATAAAGCCGACTAGCCTTGACTCCTTCTTTCTGTTTACAGACGTGACGTAATGACGCAAAGACAAACTGCTGCATGCTCGAATTTCCCGCGGAAATCCACCAGGTCGCTCTTATTATAAAACATTATTACAAGCTTACTGTTGTGAATCAAGCTAAGATAAGGAGATAGTTTTGAACACTGGCTTGTTATGTACTTGCTCAAAAATTGATTTTGGATCTTTTTAACTTAAAAAAGTTCCGGACTGCAGCTTTAATTTAGCTTGTTCCTCAGTATTCATAATTTCAATCATGACAACTCTCGGAGTGAATAGATTTCAACCAGCATTTTATTGGCATAGAGCATGGAACGTACATAGGCTTGATTTTGGCGGACGAGATCTGCTACGCTGCTGCTGCTGAGCAAATACATAATTGTTCAGCTTAGTCAAAATAACAACAAAGGAAAGGCTGCTGCAAGATGATAGAACCCCCTCAAAGCAGTGGACCTCTGGTCCATGCTATACAAAATAAAGAGGTTCACTACGGTCTAAAAACCCCCACCCAGCAGATCTGAACTCCAAAATATGTGTACTGCTGCTGCTCCGTAGAGCTATAAGTGTGTATATGGCTATCTATGTGTGCCTGGGCCTGCTTTGCCCAGTGGCTTAACACTAATGAACTTACCTATAAATGTGCATCTTACCTATTGGCCTAGATATAATGGTTACTGAGCAGACTCAATGCATAAATAACGTGCATATACAATGTGACAGGATTTATCTACTGCAGCGTGCGCTGCACTGTTTTTTTTGTTTTTTTGAGTGAACTGAGTGTCAAAACGGAATAATTACTTGAAAGCCCCAAAACCCCATGCCATACTCAATTGCTTTTGACCTTCCATAATGTCTTTGGAATTAGGTCTAATGTAACGTTCGTATGCTGACGAATTCCAGCGCCCCATTTCCTTAAGGGTAGCAGATGGCACTCTTGGAGCGGCTGTTGTTGCTGCTCTGATTCTGAAAGAGTGAGGGGTGTATACTTCGCTGTTTAATCCACAAAGATGGCATAGCTGTTTCAGTTTGGAGGAGAACCAGATGCTGGTCATCGGTTTGCCGTCTGCTGTAAGGAACAGCGGGTCTTGGGGAGCGGCGTTTCTCCGGGATTGCAGATATCGTGACATGGAAGAAAAAAGGCGGAATTAATTCTGGATAATAAAATGTGTGACCCTTTGTTGAATTTGTCAGTTTTTGAACAAGGTGATGTCGGCCATTATAAGATCGATATCAGGATTAAATGATAAGGATTTGCATGTGAATTCCCCGCAACTTAAGAAACCATAAAAGGTTTTTACAATCGAGCTGCATTTAGCTCGATTAGCTGCTATTTAAAAAATGGTGGTCACAAGTTTCTTGTTGGTCACGGTAACCCCGCCCCCAGCCCCTGACGCAAGCAGTTCTTACTTCTAGCCCAGCAATGTTTTGGTGCTACTTATGAACCACTTTTCCTGGTTCGGAGCTGGTGCTTTGGGTGTCGAAAGACAAAGAACTGATTTGAAACTAGGCTCTGGCTCTGAACCAGCACTCAAACTGCCTCGGTGGAAAAGGGGTATCGGATACTAATCCAGATAAGGCGTTTGATTAAACGATTAATGAAAGGAATAGCTGAATGGCCTTTGTTGATTATTTCTACGGCAGCTTGGTTATATCACAGAACGGTGATCTTTTTTCTAGACCATTTGTTTCCCCAGAGTAAGCATGAGATTACAATGGGGTAGATTTCAAATAGCGTGGTAGATTTTTTCATCAGATGCAAGGTTAAGGATCTCGGACGGCCATTTATGTGCGAACCACTTGTTCCCAAACATCCCCCTGAATCCTGTGGATGGAGCAGCGTCTGTGAAAAATTGAAGGGAGCTAGAAGTTTCAAAAGTGCCATTGTAAAAGAAAGAGATTCTGTCCCATTCGTTGAGTAAGTGGATCCAGAAACGTAATTCAGAAAGACATCCTTCGTCTAGCGTGATTGGATCATGTAGATTGGTAACGGTTTTTGACAAATCTAAGAGTCTGGATATGAAAGCATGGCCGTGGGGGATATTAAAATGACCTAATAAGGACAGCATGTCGCATTTCGAAAGAGATCGAACAGTCTGGAATTCGGAGATAATTTGGCAAATGCGTTTGAGCTTTTCCTCTGGAAGGGATGCTTGCATTGCTTTGCTATCCAGGATTATGCCTAAAAATTCGAGACGAGTAGATGGACCAATTGTTTTTTCTTTTGACAGAGGAATTTTTAGTTTGGAAAAAAATTCCTTGATTTTAGACAGACAGCGATCAGCTGGGGAGTTGTGAAAATCAACCACGAGAAAATCGTCTAATAAATGTAAAACAAATGGGAGTTTACATTTGTTTATCAGAATCCAGCACAAGCTTCCGAGAGACAATCATTATTTAACTTTTGACGGAGGTGGCGTTTAGCGGCTTTTGAATCGTAAGTCTTCAAATATACTTTGTGTTTAATCTCACTTTATTAACCAATGTCTTTGCTGCTGACCTTTGGTGATCCAGTGTTGAACTTTCTTCTCCTGCGTCCTATTCATAGACTGTAAAAAAAATATGGACGTAGTGTCCGTGACGTCACCCGTAGATTTCTGAAGAGCATTTTTGAAGCGAAAATGAGGCCGCTGCCATTTTAGCAGCACGTCACCGCACGTCACTCCTGGATTACTGAAAATGGACAAAGAGGCGGGACGTGGTTGGAACTGAGGTGCCTGATTACTGAAACCACGCCCGCTTAGCTCGACGTGAGATTAATAAAGATAAGTTATATCATTTGAAAGTTCTAAAGGTTTACTGTCAATCTACGGTGTCTTTTTTACGATATAGATGCTGCAGCACCAACAACATGTGCAACGTGTGCAAATAACAACATGAAAAATCAAACAGGACTTCATACCTTTACAATTAAATAGCGATCGCAAGATAAATCCAATCCGTGGCACTTGGGTAAAATGCCCATGAGTGTCCATTGAAATCAAAAAACAGTACTTTTTGTCCACAAAAGCATTAAATCCATGAAATATTGATATATTATCCATTGTTTGCATCACATTTCTTCTGAATGATCTGCTCTCCATCATCGTTCTTCAAGAAATTATGCAATCTGAGTAGCGTTTATGTTGTAAAACTGTATATGATTGTATATATCTCACAAACAAATAAGCCTGTGTCCAAAGCATAATTTTTCTAAATAGTGCGGCAGTTTTAGTTATAATATCCAAGCAGTGCTGTCAGAGTTTTATATCCTCCTGCTATTGTCATTGTAGTAAATCTCAGGAACAAAACTTTTAGCCAATGCCAAGATGATCCATCAACGTGTTCTGTTTATCTTCCGCATGCGTGCACATCTACACAGACGAACATCTGTCTCGAGTCTCGACCATTAACGCAGCAAGCCATATTATTTTTATAATTGTATATATTATTATTTTATAATTGTATAAAATAATCCCGAAAAAAAGCACAAACATGGCAGAGATACCAAATTTAGTGGCTGGAATTAGCTCATCCGTTTAAATATAATTTAAACGGATGAGTTATAAAAAAATTCACCCCCCTCAGAGTTGTCATGAAGGGCAAAATTAGCTATATAGACCAAAACCACAATTTGATCCAGGCTGTAAACATGTTTTTTTCTACTGTAAAGTTGGTCGTTTTAACATGGGACTCAATGAGATTCTGCTCTCTTTTGGAGCCTGTCCCTAGCAGCCAGTCGATGAATTGCAGTTTAAGTCACTTCCGTATTGGCTTCAAGAGAAACTGGGGGAGGTTGCCGCTTGGTCCTATTCTTCTGTGATCCAGAATGGCAGCACAGCTGAAAGGCTTGTTTGAGCTGCGCCCTCTACTGTACAGACGTGAATATGCATTTCCTTTGGCCTTCACTTTTGGTGTGAAAGGGCCTTTACATTTGCCAAAAATAGAACTTTCTTTAATGAAAATATTTGTCAAAAATATAAATTTTTTTAAAATTAAAAAACAAACAAGCAAGCAAGTCTATCCCATGTGAGAAAAAGTAATGCAAAAGTAACATAACACATTACTCTCATTCATTTCCACAACAAAGGCTGAAAATGCAAAGTTTTGAAAATGGGTTGAGAGTGCAGGTTTTTGAAAAGGATACCATTATCGTCTCCATGTAAACTACAAAAAAACTTTGTGAAAACGGTGACATGTGTATGTTTCTTGACATGGCCAACTACTGGCCTGGCATGAATAATACAGTGTTTTTAGTTGTTTTCATTGATCCTTGTGAACAGGGATCATTTTGACAGTGTTGTCGTCTGTACACGAAAAACTAATTTTTGCATCATCATGTAAATCTACCCTTAAAAACAGCAAAAAAGAAAATTCTGTCATCATTTACTTACCCTCAAGTTGTTCCAAACCTGTATGAATATCTTTCTTGTGTTGAACAGAAAAGAAGATATTATGAAGAATGTCGGTATCCAAACAGTTGCTGGTCCCCACTGACTTACATAGAATAGAAAAAAATACTATGGGGTACAGTATGTTTTTTTTTTGTCTTTTTTTGACATTTTTAAAAAGTCCATTTTGTTGTTTATGAAATGGTGACAGACACCAACTGTGTAATTGCAGACTTGAACTTCATCTCTGGTGCTGTCAGGAAGGTTTTTACTTTAAGGTCACAGTGACATTCCTGCATGTCCTGTATCTGCCTCAGCATGTGAATGATTATAACGTAATAGAAGTGGAACTAGCAGGATATGGGTGTGAGAGATAGAGGGTTTAAGGATTAGAGGGGTATTATGTATCAGCTCTAAATGTATGTCTGTATATGACCTGGCAGATTGTCAGAGTAAGAGAGCAGCCGCACATCTGAAGAAGCATAGCTGATACATCTGCCTGCTTTCAGGGCTCTTTTTACAGATAGTCCAGCAGTTGTGAGTTTAAGATATTCAAATGCAGCCACGATACGTTCTTCAATTTATGTATTATATGTATTTTATGAAATCGTACAGGCTCATACAAGTTAAGCTCTAGTACCAAAGACAGTAAATTCCACTCTTAATCAGTCCCTTAGTTTGTAAAATCACACAAAAATGTATTTACCATAATGCATTTACAATGGAAGTCTATGGAGCAATTAAAATGTTCTAATTTGGTGAACTCTGACCTGCGAAAGCGTATCACAAGAAGATGTGTGACCAATAGAAGATTAATAAGTCACAGCATGCCCAGTGTGACGGTGGCTTAACTTGTATTGAACCCGGAACATTTATTTAAGTTTTTGATCTTTCACAATTAGTATTTGCTTTGCGTTTTACACATAAAAGAGTTCAACAACATAGCTTCATTTATTGCACACTTTTATCGTTTTGCAAACAGATCTTCACAGTAACAATGCCTAAGAGATGAAAGGAAAACTGAAGCATTTTTGCTCCAAAAACAGCCTTTTGGATCAACGTACCGTATTTACAGATATTTACAGAAACACTGAGAGTATTGGGAACGTTTTTGATTCTGTTTGGCTAACAGAAGCCTTGACCATCCCTTAATTCCTCACTTGCCACTGAAAAAAAAAAAAAAAGTTTTGAGATCAGGCCATGGACTACTAAAAGGTCAGTTTGTGAATAATCCCAAAACATTCAAGTTTCTTGAGCATTGCACAGGCACTGGGGTTAAACACAAAACACATGTGGCCCTTCTTAAAAGATTCAGCCATAATGTCACTTTACACAGAGCTGTCAGATTATCAAATCATCTTTATAATGTCTGCGAGGAACAGGGACTTCGTTTAAAGCGAAAAAATAAACTCAAATGCAAAATATGACCTAAAACCCCACAAGATTTCCTCAAAAATGTACTCTCTCTTAATAAATAGCAATGCAAGCTTTTAACATACAACACACATGACTGACTACTTCAGAAAGGTTTCATTTAGAGACCAACTAAAATTTCTTTATAATGTTTTGGCAGGAATATGAGTGAATGAATGAGACTGGAAGTGGCAATTACCACTGCTAGAAAGATTAAAGGCACTCTATTGCCTTTTTGGCTGTAGTTTACACAATACAAAATAAGTGAGTGCTGAAAACATGTTTTATACAGAGCAACATAATTGTGAAAAGTCAGTATATGTGACTAATGCTGAAAAATAAAATGATCTATTACCCTTACACCAACCACTTTCCAGCAACAAGTAATTTGCTATTCAGGGGCCAGATTCACAACACATTCTTAAGAATACTTTTAATCACTTTTTTATTGCCAACGTGTGAACAGCTTGTAACGAAACGTTAAAAAACAAGACCCTCCCAGACTTTCTAGGTTGTCTATAAAAGCCTGTAGACTGATTTTTATGTGAAGGACTCAGGACGGTTTCAGCGGGAAAATCCAAAGGATGTGACGGTTACTCGCGCTCCCGAGAACCTCTCTTCCGTTCAATGACACGTGAAATGAATGCTTATGCAATGTTCAAGATAATGCCGAAAGAGCAATTCTGTACTGTAATGTCAATGTGTCATGCAAAGAAAAGGGATTCATAAAACTATAGTCTCACATGGTCAGATCTGTATAGTATCAAAATATAGGCTATTTTATAATCAAACTATCATAACAATGTAATTTTAATCTGTCGACACGATACCGGTGAATTGCAGAGCTGGTGCAAAAATATCCACATCGCTATGATCAGATTCTGTTTTTTCACCGCTGTCATTTTTGTTGTGTGTTTACATTGTTATTGCGAGGAAAGTAGCAGCATTCACATATTCATCTAAACGTCGCTCTCAGCAGCATAGATGACGTCAGGATGTACGTTAACAGTATATCGCTGCAAAGGTATTTCCAATTACTTTTTACTTCTAATCGAAAAACAAAAAATAACTTCGCTTGAGTATATCGTGGCCTTGAATCATGTTCAGTCTCTTGTGCATTATGTGTGCACGAGTGCGAGCACGAGCAGTAAGTTCAATAAGTAAGGCTGCAGTTCACTTAATGGCCACCGGTGTCGCTAATAACAAGGGTTTCTGAATTCTACACATAGCCCGTTTAATAGTGTTCTTTGTTTTTCTTAAGATTTGTTTTAAAGAGAAAACTTGCAAGCTTTGGGTGTGTTGATGGACTCAATCTACTCCATCTATGTTTTGATCGTCATTCTAAATCTTTCACAAAAATGTAATTTTCTCAGCTTTTTGTTCGCAATGTGCTGGCTGGCACGCTTTTTAGTAAATGCTGAAAGGGAAAGAGTTAAGAGATTCCTTCTTTCTTAAAAACATTTTTGAGAATCCGGCCCCAGAACATATATGAATTCCCTTCAACTCGCCGAAAAGCCAAAAATTCCAATGTCTTACTTGGAAAAGTGCAATAGAGCACAATTTAAGAAGATTTTGTGCACATAGATATGGGTGTATAATCACACAAGCATGGTGGCACACAGGGAGATGTACACAGTTACTGCTAAACATTGAATTATAAGTTACTAAAATGCATTAATGAGTTCAGAGAAAACAGGTGTGTAAAACACTATGATTGATCATCTCTGTCTACAATCGCAGAACAGCAAATGCTTGCACTGCGTACCATCATGTAACCTCCCCAATTTGATTTCTAGGACAAATCTTCATAGACCATGCAACACCTGCAAAACTAAGGGGAGAATCAGAGATCAGAGGTTTCAAGTACGAATATCCCAAGTTTGACTGTGAATGGAACGCAGCATAATACACAGTTATTTGGAGCAGGATTTAGGACAAGAAAAACAAAAATGTCTTGTCACTTGTCATGTGCTCAACCGGTTAGGATAAAAAACAAAACATATTATGGACTTGACGCTTGATGTTTTCTAGGGCCTGTTTACACCTGGTATTAAGATGTGTTTTTGTCAATCTGAAGTGGATGACACTAAATACAGGTGTAAACGGGGTCTGAAACCTTTTGAGCTTGTCCACTTTCGACCACTTCCAGATGTAGTCAAAAACGCATTCGACCAGATTGCTTTCGTAGTGTAGACGCTCATGTGGTCGAATGTGTTTGAACAGCCACAAAAGACCATCTACTCTCCACCTACTGACCTAATGCATAAACATTATGGGAAGCGTGCTAGCCAGACGGGATTTAAACTTTGTCGGCTGAAGACCCAAGTTTGGATTGAAGACAAAAAAAGTACCAAGCACAATGTTCTTCACCATTCCTGATTTCTAACACACACTCACAGAGTTGGTCTACTCATGGACACTCATGGTCTATCAGAGCAGAAACAATAGCTGCTGTTCTCCGTATCGTTTTCTGTCGTCTCCTTTTACATTCATATTTAAATTGTGCGAGCTTATTTCAGAATATTAGATTGAAAGATCAGAAAAAGCCCATACATATACCTTCCCATAGACCCTTCTCTCAAAGGAGACAGATTAAAACACCAGGTGTAAATGGGAATGTGTCTTTCTCATCTACTTGTGATCTGATCCACCAAGACGCATCTTAATACCAGGTGTAAAGAGGGCCCTAGTTAGGACACAGTGTCAGTTCCCAACATGTTCATTTGGTTTGTTTCATTCCCTCAAGCCTGTGCCCTTCTCTATAATCAAGCGCTGAAATCACTCTGCCAGATGAGACACAAGATAGGTTCAGCGTGAAGTACGACTAACAACATTATGAACTTCCACTAGCATAGCATCAGCTTGTCCTTAAGGTTCTGATTAAAAGAAAGCAGGTGTATTCAGCATGGAACCTGAGATGGAAAACACTGACTGTGGGCACAGGACACCTGAACAACCAATCAGCGTCATTCTCTCATTCTCCATGGAGATATTTAAACACGTGGTTTACCACTGAATAACCTTAAATGAAGTGTACACTTCACCTCTGAATTTCCCTAAATGAAACAACAAATGTGCCGAATGACTGAAGGCTTGATGGCACGATGTGAGATTTAAAACGATGGCTTAGTTCATGATGCTGAATTGTGAATGTACAAAGGAGGATGTGTTTAAGTGTCCTTGCACAGTAGTACTGCACTGCAGCACTGTCATTAAAGCTTGTTTACGTGCCCTTATGTCAAAGACCTAAATGAGCAAAGTAAATAACAGTTGTGTACTTGAATATATAGATCTCTGTTCCAACTTTGGCCCCTGTCTGTAAAGTCTTCTGTACACTCGGCAATATGCAAATGTATTAAATTATAGAAGCAGACTTGTCAAACAAATCAGGATGCAACAGAAAAGTTTGTTCTTCAGCTGCGAGCACAGCTCAAACAAAAGCCTCGGCCATCCAGAAACCATATAACGTTTTCATCCCAGCGTTCCTCTGATAACTAGTCTCTGTACATCCATATCACGCATCTACACACAGGATAGGTTGGCTCCTCAGAGGCATTGGTGGCTAGTCATGGAATTCACTGAATTCAGAGTGTGACTCGAGCACAAGCCTCGGTGGGGCTCATGGTGGGCGACTGACTGACAGGGACCGAGGTTCAGGCCTCACTACCTCCCTCCGTGCGCCTGGTGGTGGTGCGAGGAGGGCTGTCCATCTAGGTCGTTCTCCACCACTGATGGGAAGCCTTCTTTCTCCACGCAGTCGGCCAGCACCTTGAGCACCAGGCGCAAACGGCGGTCCATGGCCTCCAGGTGGGGCTGGATGAGGATGGGCGCCAGCTGGTCCTGCAGTAGCGATTCCTCCATCAGAGAACTCAGCTGGAACTCCTCTTTAGCCAACAGCTGTAGCCGCAGGTACGTCGACCTCTTCACTCTGTAAGAGAGAGAGAACGCTAATAGTTACAACTATGGTGAGGCTGCAGCATTCTAATTTGTTTAGTATGTACAGCTTTAGGCCCCGTTTACACTAGTGCGCTTTTGTTTTAAAACATCGTTTTAAAATGAAAACAATCCTCGTCTACACTTTTCCACAGCGTTTCAGAAACGATCTTCGTCTACACGGCCGAAAACGAGTGTCACATGACCGTTTATGCACACTGGGCATGCACGTACAAGTGTAAACATATAGGTAGCTGCAGTATTAAAAAAATGAGTTTAACTGCACAATGGCTGCAGAGCGAACGTGGGCAGCCACGCCATCGTTTTCAAATGTCTCCGTTTTGGTCCGTTTATACTGAAACGCAACCCCGGCATTTTCAAACTAAAACAGGGTCTGTAGCATTTTCGCAAGTCTCCGTT
Organism: Hypophthalmichthys molitrix; assembly: GCA_037950675.1. Classification (NCBI taxonomy): domain Eukaryota; kingdom Metazoa; phylum Chordata; class Actinopteri; order Cypriniformes; family Xenocyprididae; genus Hypophthalmichthys; species Hypophthalmichthys molitrix. Next base: position 39,353,031 of record CM075494.1, read on the forward strand.
TTCGCGGTTCGAAATTTGCCAGCGTAGTGTAAACGACAGGTGTAACCATAGCAAAACTTGTGCATTTTAAAACGAAAACGCACTAGTCTAAACGGGGACATTCTAATGCAGAATGTCATGGAATTTGGCAAATTTTTGATTAATAAAATAAAAATTAGAAATGTATACTTAAAGGGGTAATTCACAGCTGGTATATGGGCTTTCAATAAAACTTGGCTGCCTATGCAGTAGAAAGGCGGGAAAAATTTAAATCGGTGGTACCTGACTAGAGAAAACAAAGAAAAACGGCTGTTGTCTTGCCAATTGCCAAATAGGTAGGAAAACCTCAACACCCATAATGCACTGGGTATGTTGTCATCAAAATCCAATCTATAGTTTTCACGAAAAGCCCGCAGGGTGAAGCATTTTACATCATCCGTTGGACTTTTGCTGACAAATAAATGGGAATTTCTCGGTCCACGTAACACAGAGAGCGAGGAAACATTGTTCATTTACATATACTACCGACATTGTAACAACACAAAGTGGGTTGAAAATCGGCAAACTTACCCAATCAAATTGCGATATGGGCTAGTAGCTGTGAATATTAACTCTTTCCCCACTACTGACGGAAATTTCCGTCATTTATGAGACAACGCTTCCCCGCCTTTGGCAGAAATTTCTGGCTTTTCGCGTGTTTTCTCTGTCATCCGCTTGTTAAGTCGTGACGTAAGGAACGCCGTTTCTGGGTCCAAGCCTCGACTCGTTTCACTTGAGAATGCCATCGCGATGGCCATTAATGAGTGCTATTTATTCATATTAAACATTTAACATTTTAAAAAGTTAAACATTTAAAGTACTTACAGTCTACACAACAGTCTCTGAGCTCACAGCATCACAGACTTTAATATTTTAACGATTTATAAAAGATGAATCACTGTCTGGCCATCTGGGATTTCGGTATGGAGATAAAGGTTATGATTATAATCTTTTTGGTAGTATTACATCACATTGTGTGTATATTAGCACCATTTGCTATTTTCTTGTGGTATGAGATTGAGTTTGGACCCGGAAGCACTGCCGCGTGATGTCAGACTTAACAACCGTATACGGTAGGGGGCACTATTACACATCTTCTGAAAGAGTAGTGAATCTCCTGATCAAAACACAGGCGAAGAAGAAGCAGAAATGAGCGATAGCGTATGTAATCATATGCATATGTAAAATAACGCTATAAACAGCATACTAATCAAAACTACCTAAAGTTACTGAATGAAATGTTGACCCAGGATGGGCTATAGGACTGTGAAGCTTTGGGGGTATTGATGGACTCAATCTTCTCCATCTATGTTTTGATTACCATTCTGAATCTGATCCAGATGTAGTCTTTGACAAAAACATGATTTTCTCAGCTTTTTGCTTAAAATGTAGCTTTTTTATGAAATAAAAAATACTGTAATATGAAGTCCGTATGTTCTGGGTGTCTCTGTGTGAATGAATGGTGCAGTTCTACAAATGTTCTACAAATAATGAAGCACACGCAACACTTTTCAGTGTTTTTCAGTGTCTGCAGCCTCACTATATGCGGACATGAACACATAAACTTCATCTCCAGAGCTGCTCTGAGAGACACTTCACCAGCATTACAACATTACATTTCATCAGATACACACAGAAACTCAACTGTCTTCAGTACAACCCGCCAAATTAAAATTGGTTTAACTTTAAGGAATTACAACAGAAATATATTACTATAGTACAGTAGATTGTACTTCTAAAACTACTACTAATAATAACACTTTTTTTAAAAGATCAAATACGTCCATCTAGCGCATGTTTGCATAGAAAAAAACAATGGAAAATTAGCAGTCTAATGCAAAATCTTCTGTTTAAATGGCCTCTTAGAATACTAAATTTAGCTACATGCTAACTGTGACAGAATTTTAGCAACAAAGGGGTCTGTACCTTGACCAGCATACAGAGTAGAAGTATGCAAATTTGTGTGCCAATGTTTTTTGCAACCATTCATATAGATTGTTCTAGCAAGAAAACATCAGCCACAGGAAATAAATGTAAATGTGCAATAAAGGATATGGCTGCAATAACAGAGCACAGCAGACAGCAGGATGTGTTTGTGTCAGTGCTATACTGAATTACTGCACTGCAGTCACTCTCTCAGTTGGGAGGCTATTTCCTCAATTCAAGAATGGTCTCAAAGAGGAGAAAAAACAATCTTACCTGCAGCACTGAGTCAAAGGGACCAGGATGGACATTTCATCATGTGAATGCTTTCCAAATCTGAGGGTTGGAAAGAAACAGAAGTCGAATGTATGAAATTTTATATTTTTAAATAGTGAAGAAGTGCTCTTAACTGTATTGAATGTGCACTTGTAGTGTACTTAAAATCTTAAAAGTATATATTTTTAAAAATCTGTACTTGCAGATATTATATCATTAGTGAAATAAAAGGCCACTTAAGTGTACTTAAAGAGAGTACACTTTCATGGCTAAGTACACTTTTAAAAAGCGCATTTTTAATGTCAAATTAAAGGTGCTGTATGTACTTTTTTTGACTGTACTAAAGCATAAAAATACCATAATATGTTTGCAGATATTTAGGAAATTCACATACTTGTTTCTCTGAAAAACAACGCTACACCCATTTATTCTATTTTGAAATCTGTGTTCCATGTCGGAAAAACAGTTTTTGTTTTTGGTCTGTTTGATCCTGCCCACTGCCAATTTACCCAATAGTATTTCGACACCCGGGGTTGCCAATTGGCAGCAAACACAGCGTATTGCAGCCATGGAAGCCAGCAAACGAACTGGGTCAGAGATCACAGATTCCACCTGACCTCAAGCCTCAACGTCCATCTAAAAAGCTCTATGAGGCATATTAAAACGTGGATAACTCAACTCATCAACTTAAGGCTCGTCGCTTTTCATTGTCAATTATGCTTGTTTCTGTTGCGTGTCCTCAATCTGGCAACGCGTGTGAGCGTCGAGTCTAAGGAGGTGGTGGCGAGGGAAACAACTCAATCCAATATTTTGAATTTGGACTGCAGTTCTCATTTCAACCACTAGCTGTCAATATTACATACTGCACCTTTAAAAGTTTTACTTTGAGTTTTAATAAACTTTTGCCATGCTTTCAGCAGTAACTTTAATCATATTTATAAAGATGTACTTAAGTCCCACTTAAGTGAGTTACAAAAAGTACTATTGTAATTAACATGCAATTAAGTATACAAAAACATTACATTCAGTTAACACATAAGTATCTTCTCTTCGAATATATATATATATATATATATATATATATATATATATATATATTTCCATAATAAGTTCTTGTTTCAAAAATATGCTAAAGTGTACTTCTTTTTCATATCGGTAAAGATGCTAAAAACCTCAATAGCCAATTTCCAACATACAGTACTAGCAAGTTCAGTATGATATTCAAAGGATTCAGGGAAATCAGACACATGATATGCAGTGTGTAAAACTTATTTCAACTTTTAGCAATCATAAAAGTTTAAATTTGAAGAACACACACTTTCAGGCCAAAGTAAATGTAGTTCATAATATGAAAAAATGAAATCACCTTCTGTCGATATACATTCATCTTTCGCTATTACTTTTTATTGCTGTGCCAAATTGTATACATTGCTTATGCGGTTCAGTGGGGCTGAAATGTATTTTTCAGAGGCTATAACTTACATTTAGTGTTATATTATTATTTCTGTACTGCAAAACTGTATATGTTACACAAGTAATGACAGAACAGTATCTGCAACAAAAATACTGACAAATATAGAGTAGTTCTTTATATAATCCCATGACAGGACCTTTGTAACATATTTGTAGCGGTAAAACCCCATCAGAAATTCAATTCAGTATTTGTATTTAACACAAATGGAAGAAAATAAGTGCAAATTTAAGACAGGCCTTAAATTAATCTGCCATTGAGAGACCTACAGCACTACACAGTGGCCTACTTCAGCAACAAATGTAGAGAATGAAAAATCTGCCTCCTCGGTCAAGCAGAATGTCAGTTTAATCAAAATCCTTTATCTGTGCGAACACCTGCGTGACTTCTACCCACTGCGAGCCCTTCAACTGCACACATATTACACCCCGAGACACGACGACATATAAATCTGACCTTCAGCTCTGCATCTACATATTCACACCTCTTAAGACAGAAGCACTCTGTTTCCATGGTTTCTGTGTAAAAAGGAAGTGCCAGTGGAGTCATGTGGAGCTTTGAGGAGCGAGCTGTGAAGGACGGACAGGATGTTACACATTAATAAAGACGGCTTACCCTCTGCCGTTGTCCAAATGAATAATGAAAGTCTCATTTCCAAACTTCTCAAAAGTCTCGTAATGGTGACGATCCATGTTGCCTGTTCAATTTAAAAATGAGAGAGAGAGAGAGAGAGAGTGAAAAGGGCGAAGATTGACGTGGGATGTATAACTTAAAGCAATGTTCATTACTGATAAAAATTCAAATTAAATTAACCCTATAAAGCCTACTGTATCATATTACACATGCAAATGTCTAATGCTTCTAAATTATCAACATGATCACAACTGCTGAAAAACCTGTTGCACACGATCTACTACATTCCTTCAGTCGTCTGATTGATACTGTATGATACAGTATTAGTATTTTTGCTGTGAAATCTTAACATAACAATCACTTTGATATTGTAAGTAACATTTCACGATGAACACTTACTGGACTTTTTTTTAGGTTTATTTGATTATATATTAGAAAAATCTTGTTAAAATGTGAATATCAAATATGATCCATCAGACTTTTGAGAAACATTATCTGTTCATCTGTCAATCATCATTGTATTGCGTTGCGTTGCATAATATGCTTTAAAATGATAGAGCTTTGATAATATAACTAAGCATTTAAATCTCATCTTACTAAGACATTATTGGGAAATATAGAGTGACAACTGATATTTATATAATTTATATTATGTAAGTATCTGCTGTACTATTATAAAGACCTCATTGATTTACATTACAAGCTATCAGAATTTCATCTTACTTTTTTGTCATAAATATCAGCAACTGCACCAAAATGCATATATTTGCTCAGTTTGGGCCTCTGAATAAAATGTAGGTGTTTTTTTCTCTTTGAGTTTGAGCTCCATGTTCTCACTATATAATAATATATGAGCCATAAAAGCCTGATGTGTCAAAAAACACACGCATATATGAAAATGTTCTTCAGTTGATCATTTTAGTTGTGTTAATGACTAATAAATTAACACTTAATAACACTGAATATCTATATTTATCCACACAACCAGGCCTGGAAGAGTTTGTTTCCATGGTGTTCACACAATGTCTCCATAGAAAAGCAGCATGGACTAATGATGAACAGGGGAAATCCCACCAGAACAGCCTCGCTCAAGGGCCACTGCAGATGACGGGATCAAAATACTCTCAAACTCAGACGACACACCCAGAGACCACCCACAGTCTGATCACTACTCAAGCCTTTACATCCCACACTTCTGACTTTATATCTTGCAATTGTGACTTTATTTCTCGAAACTGAGACGTTATACTTTATATACATGTAACTTTGTATCTCCCAGTTGTAACTTTATCCCCCAGTTTCACAGAAGCTTTAGTCTAGTCCCAGACTAAAATGCATGTTTGAGCTGAAAGCAACTTGCACTGATATATCTTCAAATATGTCAGCGTCATTGTTTTGTCTCAAGATGCACAACATTAATGTTTTTTTTTTCTTTCTTTTTTTCCCTAAGGCACGTTAATAAAAGCTACTTAAATGTCCTAATTGAATTAAGGCCTAACTTTATCTAAGCCCTGTCTGTGAAACCAGGCATATATCTTTCAATGTGACTTTAGGTTTTACTTTATTTTAAGGGGTCCTTGTTACATTGTAATTATACACTTAAGTACAGAGTAATATTAAAGGTGGGGTAGGTAGATTTTCAAAAACGCTGTTGGACCCTGTTGATATTTGAAATCAACCCAAACAAACCCACCCCTCTCTTCATTGCTCCGCCTCCAAAACTCACCCTCCAATCCTAACCACGCTTCTCAGAGTCGCTCTCGAACCCCGGCCAGAGCGCTGCTGGCAGGCGAGGCAAATGCACTAACAATGACGCTAAACATCGTTGTTAGTCGCCAACAGCACAGCAGCTCCAGACAATCAATGACACTCAAACCCAGTGTTACTCACGTGTACAGCCTCCGCGTCTGTTTTCAGGCCTTCCCGCTTAGCTCTCTCCAGCGCTGGAAAGCTTTTCTAATATTAACGCGGATCCTAAAGCGCTTGCCCAGTCAACCTTCATTCCAGTGATATTTTTTTTTTTTAGCTCTTTTGTATTGTGTCTCATCTCTCTTTCTGCAGTCTTTCTTCAAATCTCCCTCTTGCTCATTCTGTCTCCTCGACCGTCATACGCCCCCTAATGCTGATTGGTTAGACGTTTGTTGTTGGTGTCGGCCCGACTAACTGCCAAACAGTGTTTTTGAAAAACTACATACCCCACCTTTAATTAACAACATGTACTTACTATACGGTTAGTGCTATTATTAGAGTCATGTTTAGGGTTAGTTGCATGTTATTTTTCATAATTTACTACAGTAAGTACATGTAACAAAAACTCTAAACTTTACCTGACTTTATATCTCAAATTTGTGATGTTATTATTGAGACATTATATTTTATATAGTTGTGACTTTACATCTTACAATGTGACTTTATATACAGTTTTATCTCATGATGAAACTTTTTTTTATCTTGCAATGTGACCACATCTCACAGTGACTTTTTCAATTTCACAGTGTGCCTGTATATCACCCAAATGTCTTTTGTTTTATTTTGCAATGTGACTTTATCTCACAATGTGACTTTATACAAAAATTTATCTCACTATGTAACTTTTTCATTTTGCAATGTGACTTTATATCTGCCAAATGTATTATTTTACCTTGAGACATGAGTTTATAAAGCTCACAATGTGACTGTACATTTCCTAAATGTGATTTTTTTTTTTTAATCTCAACTTTTTGACTTTATCATACAGGTTGACTTTGTTTCTTGTAGTTGTGACTTCACAATGTGTCTATTTCTTATTTTTAAACTTTATATCACAACTCCCTATTTATTTTTCACACTAAAGCAGAAATAGGCTTTTGTATAGTTAATTGACCATTTTAAGCAATTTGATTGGCTAACTATTACACAAATTTCAGGAGACAATTCATAAGTTATCATAAATAATAGGTTCATGTTGTCACAAAAGGTGTTCAATGAACTCTGTCTTTTCCCTGGGCAATAATGGAAGTCAATTCAATTTTATCCAAGACTTCATGAGCCTATACTCATGAATACTACAAAAGTTTCAAACACTTACCCATTAGAAAGTCAAAGATAGTCATGTCCATGATGTCCAGAAGTCGTGTGCCTCGGTCATACGGAGGAGTCTGTTTGACTTCATCACAATAATCCGGATCCACTTCCCACCTTATAACAGAAAAAACGACTAAGAAACTCACTTCACCTTTGAATTTGAGCTGCATTTTGCCCCTTCTCATATATAACCCTACTAGAGTACAACTGCCATCTCAAACAGGATGGCCCATTGTTTTACGGCACAGATAGGATTTCTCTGAGAGTAAGTGAGAACCGCAGTAGTCTTTTTTGCTGATAAAGCCAGACTGTAGTTTAATGAAGATATGGGGTGGTGCGTGGAGACCTGAGATAAAGCGGAGAAAAAGAGCTTACTCAGCTTTCTTGCGTTTGTGGTAGGAACGGCGCCAGGGGTTCCTCCAGGTCTTGCGCTTAGCTAGTGCCAAGTCAGGAAGAAATGCAGCCAGGGAGCCCTCGATCTGGTCAGGCTTCCCACACAGGGCATGTTCTGTAGAGCAGTAGTAGGAGCACTCGCCGTAGAAGCAGATGTTGTTGGCTGAAGAGGTGAGGAAGAAAGGGTCTTAAGAAAGAGAAAAACTGTTCTTGGGGTCTCAAAACGGACCGCTTCAGTGAGACAAAGATAAAGAGGAGGAAAGGGAAAGTCCCTCTGGAGTAACATGGGGTTAAGTGTCTTCAAGTACACAATGGTTAGCTTATTGACCGCACATTACGGGGTTTGAACCTACAACCTTTCGGACTCCCCAGATATTTAACTCAAGTTTTATATAACATGGAGCAGCTGTTTCTCACTGATGCATCAATTTGTAATGAATAAATAATTTATCTTTTGGAGTGCGTCCATCAAGTTTCGAAAAAAGAAAGAAAATAATCTAGTTATTCATGTTTCAAATCATGAATTACCGGATATATTATATATAAACATTTTTCATTGAATTTGTAGGAAAATAACTATAATGTGATACATACTGTATGATGCAAAACAGTACATGTACTATGGGTAACATTTTATTTTTTTAGTGTTACTCATGTTACATGTAGTTACTACACTATAAATGATGCATACCCTAAACCAAACCCTAACCCTATAGTAAGTACATGTAGTCAATTATTATTACTCAGTACTTAAATCTATACTTACACTGTAACAAGGCCACCCTAAAATAAAGTGTAACTTTATTTTAGTGTTCTTGTTACACGTTACATGCACTTATAATAGTAATAACAGTAAATTATGCATAATTGCAAGCAACTAACCCTAAACCAAGCTCTAATTGTAACTCTAACTCTTTAGTAAGTACATGTAGTTAATTAATAGTACTCAGTACTTAATTGTATAATTAAACTGTAACAAGGACGCCTTAAAAATAAAGTAACACTTTATTTTAAGATGTCCTTGTTACAGTGTAATTAAGTATAAGTGTGTAAGTACTGAGTATTATTAATTAACTACATGTACTTACTATATGGTTAGGAATAGTGTTTGGTTTATGGTTAGTCACTGCGGTAACACTGTTTTACAGTGCCATAGTTACACGTTACTATATGTACTTACTATAGTAATAACAGTAAATGATGCATAATTACAAGTAACTAACCCTAAACCAAACCCTAACTGTAACTCTATAGTAAGTACATGTAGTTAATTAATAGTACTTATTACTTATTTGAGTAATTGCAATGTAACTATGGCACTGTAAAATCCTACTTAAGTGTCAAAAATAGCACTCTTAAGTTCAGCTAACTGCATATAATATGAATTTAAAATGTAATGCATTTTGATTTAAGTAAGCAATAAAGTACGAGAGACTGTGCTGTATCGTGAATAAGTCACGGCTGAAGGGTGTTGTTAGGCACAACGCGAAGCAGTGACTTATTCACGATACAGCACTAGCCTCGAGTACCTTATTGCTTGCTTAAATGAAAATGCATTGCTTTTATAAAACTGTTACCACACAATGCAAATATTAAAGACAAAAAATATGTATCAATGCAACTTTCATGAAGTAAACTTTCACTAAAGCCTTCCTTCCGCCGGAAAAAATAGTCCCTGACCGTGAACAGCAACAGAAGTTACATTATCACGCCATTAGATGGCGGCAAAGACTGTCTTTATGAGTGAGTCAGTCAGTAGCGAAGACTTTTACATTGAAAAGACTGAATTGTTGTGAACACGGAACAAGACTCAACTGACAAATGCTTTGACTAGCGCTGTCAGTCACGGGAAAACTCCTTAACTGTTAAAAGGACAAGATTATACATCAGACATTTAAACAGATTTTTTATTAAGAACATAGGACTGACCTGAAGGAAAATGCTAAATCTGAATGCAGGTAATAAACTCAGTCTCTTTCTCACAATACTCTTCTACATAATACAGTAAGCTTCAATGAACAATATCAACTGAAAACAAACAGTTCATGTTGCTAAGAGTGGTTGCTAAGGGTGTTGTGTAGTGATACACAGAACCATTGGGTGAAGCGGTCATAGCTGTGTTTTATGTCAATTAAGTGTCCCAAAACATTACATTCAGTTTGTACGAAGTTCTTTTAAATGATATTATTTCTGTAATAAGTACTCATTTGTTAAAGTGCACTTCTTACAGGGTAGTATTATAAATGCTGTTTGGAGTAACCACATTTTGTTATAAAACCAATATACACACATACAACACACAACAGTTGAATTGCTCAGATTTATATTTCCTTATCTTGACTTGTTTGAGACGCATCCTACTGTGTATTTTTGCTTCACTCCATGTTTCTTCATCAGTCTTATACATAAACAACAGAAAGCAGCCGCCCCCAGTAATAGCCACATAAATGCATCTACCGTGGTATGAAAAACATGGTTGACACATACATTTATATACCATCATACCGCCCGGCCCTACCCCCCTCATCATGATGGTAAACACATTTGAAAGCAACTACAGCAATCTTTTGTGCAGCAACCTTGTTTATAGTGTTAATACAGTTTATAGAGCATGTTTTTGAAATAGGTGACTTCTCCAGATGTGCCTTTATGTGACGAAGGATGTCAGTGATCTAAAATGCTCGGATTCACCAAGGGCTCATTAAACGCTGCTGTTTAGCCAATGATGAATCATTGTGTATAACGCCTTTTTTAAAATGTTTCCTGACACGGCTCCCCGGGGGAAGAGGAGCCCTTTCACTCCTTCCCACAAAAACACATTTGTCATGAAAAGTGGAGGCAGAATGCTAATGATAGCCCTGCAGAGAAAGAATATGGCCAATCTGTGTGCCTCATCTGAACACTTACAACATCTAAATGTCGGTAATTTAGTTGCCTAACTTGCTGCACGTGTGTTATTGCATGCTTGTTACTCCTCAATTAAAGGCTGTAATTAGCCTAGCATCTTGGCTGGGTGTCGCTAATATTGGCCGCAGTTGTCTTGTGATTTTTTTTAAGCTGTTGAAAAAGAAATATGGAGTTAAAAATGTGTATAGCAAGATGTTAACGTTGACTAACAAATTTAGCTAAATGCTAACACTTTTACACAACATAGACACTTGTAAGTTTGTCATAAAACTAGCTTACTTCATGCTGTCATGATTGTTTTGTGGATTTGGCAGCGAAATGCATACTTTTAGCACGTAGTGATGCAGTTTCTGTCTTGTGCTGAACTCTATATGCGTGAGAAGCCAACAATCAGGAGGGGGGAAGCGTGGCCTGATGGGATAGAAGAAAAGGCCATGCGGAAGCCACTCATACCTGGGGAAACGAAGAATGTCCGCCAGAGCTTTTTGTCACGGGTCACGTCTCGGATCTCCCGTGTCATGTTCACCAGCCTGCCGGCCACCGGGGGAACTCTCCGGAAATCCAGGATTCTGTGCGCCACAAACAAACAAGTGTCAATTATTCATTTGCAATGCATTTTCAGATGTAACACCTGTGGTGTTTCTTCATCCAGACGTTGCACAGTTCACAGGCTTCTTTATGAGAACAGTGACACCAGACATTCAATCTTCTGCCGCATTCAATAATGAGGAAGCAAACGATAAAGAGTGCAGAAAATCCATAGAATAAAGCAATTTCTAAAGTGGCTTGGTAATGATTTTTTTCTTCAAGGTGCTACTGCTAAGCAACTGAGCCCACTTTTTACTCACTGGCTTTATGACACCTCTGTGATCGTTCTTTATTAGCTCTTTAAAGACTTTTATTGGCGTTTTAGCATCTGGCCACACACCGCAGGATATAAATGCCCTCTACTTTCTCACTCATTTAGATTTTCTTGTTGGCTAAAGTCAGAATTGGCTCCTTTTCAATTATTTCAGAGTGTGAATTTTTAATTAAATTGGCCACACACCCCACAAGAAGATGAAGTGGAATTATAGGAAGAGGAACTCACAGAATTCAATTTAAAGAAATTCAACAGAGGAATTTCATTAGCCTAAGACAAGATTTGCGGTATAACACAACCTTAGATTATTCATTTTTATAATTAAATGTTTTTTTTGTATCCCTTAACATTTAGAATATTTTTTTCTTCTATTGATCAACTGATTTTCTCTAAAACAAAGTCAATTTTGCCTAAAAACAAGTGAAAAACCTGATTCTAAGTAGATTTTTAAAGTTAAATTTATTAAATGTAAGTACAAATTACATGAAAATTACATGAAAGTTAATTTATTACATGTAAATGAAATTACATAGATAAATATATAATATTTATTATCCACACTATGGTCAATATACATATACAGTGAAAAGTTAACTTAATAAATATAAATATAAAATATCTGTTACCTTTCCATATAATAAACTAATTTCACTAAATATAAATGTCTATAGGATTAATAATACAGTAATATCTAATGTTTCTGATAGGGCTGTCAACAATTAATCATGATCAATCACATGCAAAATAAAAGTTTGAGTTTGCCTAATATATGTGGGTGTACTGTATGTAATTATTATGTATATATAAATACAAACACATTCATGTATATATTTGAGAAATATTTACAAGTATATGTATTTATTTATATTTTTATATAATTTATATTATATATAAATAAAAATATTTTGTACATAAATAACATATTTCTCTTAAATATATACATTAATTTGTGTGTATTTATATATACATATTACTCAAACTCAAACTTTTATTTTGTATGCGATTAATCGCGATTAATCGTTTGACCGCCCTAGTTTCTGGAAATATACTCCATGTGTTGTGTGTATTAAAACATGTTTAGAAGTATATTCATAGTGAAAATTAAACATAATATTAATAACTACACTCAGAACAGTTTCTTTCAGTTTCATTTAATTCAGTTTAACTTTCTCAAATTCAAACTTGTATCACAATTTAATGGTTATGTTCTGTTTTATTATCATGGTGTTCTGGTTTTCCTGTTTGCCTGACTGTGTTCCCTATTAGTTTCCATAGTTTCTAATTACGCACCTGTTTATTTTCAGTTCATTACCACTCTTTGTGTTTTTAAGTCCTTAGTTTCCTCCATTCTGTGTTCCGTATTGTCTAAGTATTATGTGGTTGTTATTCTTTTCTCCTGGGTGTTTCTTCGTGAAGATTATTCACAATTTGACACACAATTTGAATTTGCATCCTGTTTGCCATTTCAGTTCAAATAGAGGAATTGAATTGTAACTTAAAAGTCTTTCTGATTTCAATTCTAACAGGTGCACAACCCTGGTGGAGGGTTTGTTCAGCTCAGTCTTTGTCTGTGTGTGCAGTGGGCCGTCTCGGAGAAAAGCTCACATCGTGTGGCGTGAGCGCTTTCAACATTCAACCTCCAAAGACGCATGGGCTCCCGGCCCCTGAGAGACAGAAACCCAAGCCTTTGAGATGAAACCACTCAGGGGTCGCAAGTTGCAAAGTCACTCTGGACGCAGGCGACAAAGAGCCCAGTGTGGAAACACCGCATTCTAGGAACAGACATTTGTGGAAATATGCTATAACAGCGAGGAACCGACCGGTGGAAGTGGTTTATGTACTGTAAACATACTGTAGTAGCACAACATTTCTTGTAAAATTCAATTGTTTTCTCATGCTAATGGAATATCAATATAATATTTCAACAGCAAACATCCTCTCAGCGTTATCACTCAGCCGACAATAAATTGGCATATCATACTGCGCTTTTTTCTCTTCTAAATAAAATACATCATGGACATGACAGCAACAGCGTTCTGGAGGAAATCAAGTGAGTCTCACAAACTCAATTAGCTCTCTGACTCCACAAAGCCTTTCTCTGTGGGGCTTCTTGTTAAAGTCAGCGGGGAGTTTCTTCTGACTTCTGACTGCACTCACATGCACCTTGTTACTCTCAGAGTAACCGTAAGGTGTATCGACTCTATCGCACTAAGTGCTTTTCAGGCCGTTGTCCAAAAGTCTTGAGTGACATGCGCACAGTGGCGGGAATATAATAAGAGTTGGTTTGGCTTTCTGACATCACAACGGTGCGAGCGCTCTCGTGCGTAAATGTGAGATGTGGAGGTGTTTTTGTGTGTGTGGTTATGGTTTCTTTTTCCCTACCCACATCAATTCCAGAGCAGTATCAGAGCCCTACAGGTGTTTTCAGTGAAATAACTGGGAGAAAGCCAAACTGAAGGTCTCTGGGAGGGGAATTTCCTCTTAAAGGCTACTGGTTGAATGGGGTTTGAATGAGCCGTCATGCAGGCTACCAGACTGTAAGACTACCAGGCTTGAATAATGAATAATTAAAGACATTTTTAGATTATTTTAGGCAAAACGGCTGAAAAATCATAAATACAACCACTAATAATATGATTTAACTGCTTTTAACTTCTGACCAATAGGTGGCATTGTTACCAAATTGATGTTGTGTGGCCAGTGTGAGGTGACAATGACAATGTACAAAGTTTGGTGTAAATATGCCAAAGGGTTGCAGAATTACAACCTCAGAATCAGCTTGGCATCATGCCAACAATTTTGTTGAAACATTATTCGTGAACAGTTGGGTCAATCAAAAAGCTTTTAATATCTTTTTGTAGGCATGGTCTCATAATAATTTGAGCTGATTTTGGTGAAAATTGGACCAACGATCTAGGAGGAGTTAAAAAAAGTAGGTTTTCAAAAGAAATTCAAAATGATGGACAGCAATTTCGGCCGAACATGGCATAATTGGTAACACTGTTCTCTGTATGACTCAAGGAATTTACCAGCACTAGTTTCATTAAAAAAAAAAAAAGCATTTTTGGAAATTCCATTACAATGTTTGACCACAAGGTGCCGCTGTCTCGAAACTTTTTGAGTACCTTCAGGGCATGGTGCCAATGACACATATTAAGTTTCATAACTATATGCTAATGTGTCCATAAAATATAGCATTTTATGACAAAATTCAAAATGGCCAATATCCAAAATGGCCGACATGAAAAATTTGGTTATCATTTGACTCATCTCTTTTTGACCACACTAAATCAAAAGAGATCATTTTTGGGCAAACCATTCAGAAGTTATAGGCAAAAATTACCATTTTCATATCTCCAGACCAGTAGGTGGCACTGTCCCAAAAAGCTGCAAGTAGCCTCGGTTCATGCCTGTGACGACATGTACCCAGACTCAATCTCAATACGCTAAAGCATTGCAAATATACTTCTTGCATCCATTTTTAAGTGCTCTTCATTGAATATTGTCAGGGCATTATTCGAGAACGTTTGCGTTTGTCAAAAAGCTTTTAATAACGGTTTGCCAGCAAAATGGTAGAAAAATTTTTATGATGAAAAATGACGTCATAGGGTCCAATCGAATCATAAAAAAAATTAAATAATTTTATTTCTAGCCCTTATCGGTTCAAAAGTTATTAGCATAAACTAACGGATAAAGATAACTAACAGTGCTTGGCGCCTCATAATTAAAACTATTGAGACAATTTAATGTTATAATGTAACATTCAGGTGTAAGATACATTACTGATTGCTGTGTAAATACCCCTATGCCACAATAATAATAAGGTCTACAGCAAAAACTTGCAATTACACAAAATGTCTGTGAGCCAAACATGATGCTTCAACTTCAGAGGCAAAAGAGTCAGTGACACAAAACTAACATAAAGTTCCACAAAAATATCTATGTAACATAATTAGTTTATTAAGTTATATATTTTTAAACCCATAACCATAAGCAAAAAGTAAAAGTAAAAATGATGCTTGTCTTAGCAAACTAATATAAATATATTTCTAAGAAAATGGGAAATAATAAGTTCAGACAATACTGATGACATTGTCAAATTCATTGAAAATCTGATATTGTCTTTTCCAACCTTATCATTAATGTCATACACCTAAAAACAAAATAACAGACCTGTCATATCTAAACGCCTCCAAACATTTCTGTCAGACGAAGATAAAGGCAGAGTAAACACAAAGTAAACACAGTGGGAAGCTAAGCATAAATTCTTGGCAATGCTTAAGGTCACATGATCTCATTGTTATTCAGATGGTACCAGTTTGTCTCTGAAACAGTCAAATATACAAGAAAATAAGGAATACAACCAACAAAAACATTGGATCAGCTATTTATGTGGACCTGCTTTATATTAAGTGTCTTTAACTACTATGTGACATGAAGAATTAACCATTTGATACAATGCACTTATTGTGTACATACATGTTTTTGCATTGTACTGATATTTATTGTGTTCATGTTGTATTGCAAATCTCTTGTGCTGCTATTGAGGTGGGATATGGTAAGGTTAGGGACAGGTTTGGTGGTATGGGTAGGTTTAAGGGTGGGTGAGGTAAGGGAAGGGTCAACAATGTAATTATAGATGTAACTATAGAAATCAACTGTAGATGTATTTCCATGCAGGTATAGGTTTTTAATTTTCATTACTATCTTAAAATTATTCAACTATCAAATAAAACAAAGGGGACATCAAATGAAAATCTGAATTGTCCATGTTTAAGTGCTATAATCGGGTCCCCAGTGCATCTACACTGTAAAAAAAAATATTTTCATGATTTGTTATGACAACATTTTTTCTTTTGTTAAATAAACTTAGATAATTAATGTGGTTCAGACAACAAAATATTTAGAGTTTCTGTTGATTAAACCAATCGCCTTCATTGTATTAACTCAAATTTTTAATTTAAATGAACTCAAAATTTTAAGGCAACCAGGTAACATACTTTTTTAAGGTAAACCAACAATTCTTTTTTAAAACGTGAAAAAGGGCAACCTAGTAATTTGGTTTTGGTAAGCCTTTCTCTGTAAGCATGTGAAAAAATGAGCCGCTCAGATTTCGCTCCCCTTGTGACGTAGGAAGAGGATCTTATTATAATATAACCGCCCCTTAATCTGCACGTTTCCACCCACAGCGCCGCCATTTTGTTTTCACAAGTGAGGCAAAGCTGCAGATGAAGAAAATGTAAGTATTTTAAGTAATGCACTGTTTCTTCAGTTCAGGCACACAGCAAAATCCCCAGAGTTAAATCTACTCTGCTTAGAGTACATATGGTCCCTCTCTAAATAGTGTTAAAGTAACACTGAAACAGAGTTAAAGTCAATTGAAGTTTTTGTGTTTCCCTTTTCTTCAGTGATTCCGCTTGTTAAGAGCAGGTGTTCATCACTAATGCTCAATCATCACTTAATTAATCGCTTAATTATCTCATTAACTTTAACTCTGCTTCAGTGTAACTTTAACACTATTTAGAGAGGGATTATATGTACTCTGCGCATAGTTGATTTAACTCTGAGGATTTTGCTGTGCAGCTCCACTTTCCCTTAGCCTCCATATGCTCTATTACTTTATGCTAGCACACACAGAAGTTGTGTTTGACAGAAATTTATCTGTGTTACTTATGACTCAAAACTGCTTAGACTACTAATGTGATGTCATTTTACGCCGGACTGCTTCACAAACGAGAGTCAATTCAACGCTGGATTTGCACAAAAGATTAACATGACGGCACATGCTAGTCGATGAGTTGAATCAACTCCACAGCAACTACATAAATTTATCCACTAACCGTTCAGAAACGCCCAGTTTCATTCTAAAAGTTGTAACTTCTTCCTGAGTCTCTCCATCAGTGTCCGACTCCGGTTTGATCAATATAAGGCTGAACGCCGTTACTGACAATCATCATTTTGGCTGCGTGAGATTCTCCAGCTTTGTTGTTGTTGAGGAACCGAAGCGTGAGCTGTTAAAGCTCCGCCCTCTTCTGGAAATGGGGCTGGGAGCAGCAGCTCATTTGCATTTAAAGGGACACACAAAAACGACGTGTTTTTGCTCACACCTAAATGGGGGCAAATTTGACAAGCTATAATAAATGATCTGTGGGGTATTTTGAACTGAAACTTCACAGACACATTCTAGGGACACCAGAGACTTATATTACATCTTGTGAAAAAGGCATTATAGGTCCCCTTTAAATGCGTAAACACACTTGGGCCGAAAAGACCTCATCCGAAACTCTCCCACTGGCCATTGTAAGAGGCCTACAAATAACTCTCTCTTTCTCTCTTCAGGTGTTTTAGTCTTACCTGTCCAGATGAAATGCAGCGATCTCTGCGTTGTGTCGCTCAAAGTCAGAGAAGTAGAAGAAGTCTGGGGGTGTTTCCTGTTCTCTGGTTTGTCTAGAGGAAAAGAGTACAAACAAGGTTGATGTTAGTTAATGCTTTTTAGGCAATGAGCTGCTGGCAGAATCAGAGTTAGCACATGAACTACAGCAGATTTGTTTTCCACCTAACAGCTTCAGAATGCAAAACTAGAGCACTGCTTACTGTGTGCAGCTTATACTGAATACTTCATTTTAGAAAGTATGGCTGCATACGAAATTGCACACTTATTTTGAATAAGTAATGACTTAATGACCACTAAAAAGTATGTTCTAGTATGAGTGTGTGTAATCCAGAAGTACTACATCTGCCATGTTGTCACTGTCAGGTGATTTATGGTGTCAGTTACGTCGCTTCACTGTCATTCA
Source organism: Hypophthalmichthys molitrix (assembly GCA_037950675.1). Lineage (NCBI taxonomy): Eukaryota > Metazoa > Chordata > Actinopteri > Cypriniformes > Xenocyprididae > Hypophthalmichthys > Hypophthalmichthys molitrix. Next base: position 39,371,374 of record CM075494.1, read on the forward strand.
CAAATCCTCTCCCATGGGAGGGATAGTTAAGTGTCCATTGCTTGCACACTTCAGAATCTTGCCGGAAGTAGTAGGTCATCCGGGGACTTTTTGCCTACTCTTTTATGAGTACTTTGAATTCAGACATACTTATTTTGTCATATACTATTTTTCGCCTACTATATAGTATGGAACTTACAGTAGTATGCAATTTCAGATGCAGCCTGTGTGAAATGCTATGCAACATTACAAATTTACAAGAGTAGTATGCTACAGTACATTGTCATAACATAACTTCACTGCTGCAGGTTTAAGAAGAAATTTTGAATTTGTAATCAAATTTTGTTTTAAACGGTTCCAAATTTTAGCTGTCAAATCAAATCGTGAGAATGAAATATGTATAGTAGTGGCCAAAAGTGATGTCCGAAGGGGATATTTGTTTGCATGACCCTACAAATTAATATAAAACATATTTTATATTTTTTAAATATTTTAAATATTAAGGAAAAAACTAAACACTAAATTGGGTTAAGGTATTTTCTGACAAAATTGTTTGGCAAACTACAGCTACAGGTTTTATTTTACTATGCAAACAAATGCATAGAAAAAACGCTCACAGGACAAAGCATTCATAGACTACAACATAATCAGTTATTAATATTTCATTGGTGCTCTCGTTTTTGCATGTGCTCATAATTTCTTTGTATGGCAAAACATTATGCCCTCACAATTTGGCATGTTTCATTGTGCAAATAAAACAATTGACTCCAATCACAACAACATAATATGATTACATATTCTTGTCAACATCACTTTTGGCCACTACTGTATGTATAAAATATGTTAAAATCATAGCTGGCATTGCTTCCATGTTATTAGGCAATGCTTAGGATAACATACTCCCATACTATGCTTGCTCTTTCTGCATTATGCAGAAGGCTATATATATCCGTATATATACTGTATTCATGAAACAGCTGGGTGACCTACTATTTACCATAATGTTCAGTATAAAACAGAAAATACTGTGGATATAGTGCAGCTTCTTCTTAATTATTTGGTCAGAAAATCTAAACATTTATACACAAAACTGGATTCAATTTAGAGTTGTTATTCTATTAACATTTCACCTTTAATTTTAATCAAACTGCATTACATATTTCAAATGTAAATGCAGTTATTTCTCTTGTCAATCAAAAGCGCTTTGCCTGCAGCAAAAGGAAAGAGCAGCTTCCAGCAGTCTGTAGTGCTATGCTAGTTTCAGTTAGCTGTGACATTAGCGAACAGACAACATGGACGTCTGCCGAGTGGCCCGCATGGCTGGATCAGCAAAGTGATGTGTGTGTGTACAGAAAAGATTTTGGCAGGAAACAAACTGCAGGTGCATGTTCTCTCCACATACCTGTGTTCAGACAGACAGATTACAAGACTCAGACAGACAGGCGCAGGAAAAAAAGCCATAGACTCCAGACAGACATGCACTAAACCACAGATCTTAACTGTCAATGATATCGTTTTCAACAGCTCATGGTGACTCTTACATGGTGCTTCCCTGAAACAACTATAAGATCTTTCCTGGAAGTATTACAGAGTGATCTTAGACAACGGTAAATCAGTGCCAGTGATGCTAGGCTAATCTTAGCCCACAATACTTCAGTTTTTAGTGGACACGGAGGGAAAACTGTATTGCCTAAAAGTTGCTCATAACTGAGTATCAACTTTGACTCAGCCAGCACTGTTCTTTTTGGATATTTCTCCTCTGGAGAAATTCAAATAAACACAAATGAATCATTTATAGTGGTATAAAATGAATGTGAATCAGGAACTCAGATCACATGGTCTTAAAAAATCTTGATGAGAAATCTTTGAGATCATTTTAAAATGTGAACTTTGGTCTCTAGGCAAATCCGAGCACAGTTTGAACCATCATTGAGACCTCTTTTGAAACCCCAAAGGGGAATAATGTGAGATTACTGGGGTCTTTTCCTCAGGAGAATAATCCATCTATTTATAATCTCATATCTGTCTAGGAAAACTAGTTAGTGATTTTTCTTTCCTGCTCTTTACAAAAACTCCAGCCACCAGACCTCAATATCATAAGTTATTATATTAATTTTTAGTCCCCAAATTCCCATTTTCATCCAGCCATTAAGTCTAAGTGCTGCTTATATCTTCTTCCCTCGCCACTGTCAAAACACTAATGGAAACTACTTTCTTTGACTTCATATATTTTCATTTGAGGGACAAAGCAAGCTTTTCGCTCTGAAATCCTCCTCCACCATTATGATCCACTCAATTTCCCAGATCAAAAGGGAACTAATGGATTTTTATGTGCCAGATGAGGCCTAAAGTGTACTGCTGATTCCGGCGATCCTCTCTGGAGAGGGAATGGGGGGTAAAGTCCAGAATGCAATGAGTCACACAGGAAGTGACTAAAGTGTCACACACTACCACCGAAACGACACAGTGGGATTTTATTCAGCCAGTGTGTATCCATAGGCAATGTTGACTACTTTAAGTAGGATTGCTTAAAGTATGAGAATAGTCAAATAAACATTTTTTTTTTTTTTTTTTTTTTATAGTACTATAGTTTATTAACATAGGAACAGTTTTCCCAAAAATGAAAATTCTGTCATTACTTGCTCACCCTGATATTGTTTCAAACCTGTCTGACTTTCTTTGAAACACAAAAGAAGATATTTTGAAAAAATGCCTCAATGTTTTTTAATCTATAAAATAAAAGTTCCCTTGTGGAAAAAGAAGTGAGCTTAATTTTATTGAATGTGCACTTGTCGAGTAATTCAAATTGCAGATTATATAATATAAATGCAATAAAAGGCCACTTAAGTACAAATTCATGACTATGTTTCTTAACCCACTTAAGTAGACTTTTAAAAAGCTTACTTTGTAATAATGTCAAATTAAAAGTTTTACTATAAAGTAGCTTTAAAAGTCGTTATGCTTCATGCTTTTTCTATTATGGTTTAAAGAAGTGCACTTATTTTTATGTGTTGACTAACATACTAAAGAACATGTAAAGTACTTGATTATAACTGTAACTTGTTATTACTTTTAAAGTTAATATATTCTAAATGTATTAACTGCAATTCATCATTACAAATGTGCAATTACAAATATATTTAAATAGTTTCAATAGAAATTACATTAAAGCATATTTTAGTTGACCATAAATGCTTGTCAGTACATTCAGCAGTAACTTTCAGTTATATTTCAAAGACAATAGAAGTAATTATGAAATTACATATAAAGATGTATTTAAGTCCTGCTTAAGTGGGTCAAAAAAGCACTCTTAAGTTCAACTAACAGCATTTTTAATATAAATTTAAAATACATTTTCATTTAATTGCAATTAACATGCAATTAAGTGTCTGAAAAGATTCATTTGCACTTCAAGTATTTTACTTCCATAATAAGTACTCTTTAACGTATGCACAGAACTTCTTTTTAACAAGGGTCAGTGAGGTCCAATGATGTTTAGGACCCCACTGACTTTCAGCTGAAACTGTACCTTCTTTTGTATTCCACAGAAGAAAGAAAATGATGTTTTTATTACCCTATTTTTTGTTTTCTTAACCATCTTCATTAGCAACATAGTCAAGAGAAGACAGGAAATGATTCAAATATGGAGAAAAGGGGAATAAAACAGGCCAGATCTGCAACACCACCGCATGTGTCAGAACAAGTGTGTTAGGCACGACTCTGAAACATGAATAGAAATGACTCTGAGATGTAAATTAATGTATATCTGTATATTTATGAATATCGTGCAAATGCAGTAGAGGATAATATGATGGAAAGTTTCATACCTAGCATGAAAAACAGTTGAAAAAAAAAAAAAGAGATGCTTTTTGTTTCTCATTATGTCTTCCCATCCCCCATAACAAAACACAAATGACGTTTTTTCAGATGCTCTTGACATAGTATGTCTCCAGCACCTTGTGCTGTGGCTAAAAAGCGCTCAGAGCACTTTTCTGGATGCGCTGTTGTCTCTTACTGGGCTGTGATTGGCAGGACATTTGCCACGGTCACCCTGACCCTGCATGCAGCCTCCAATCTGGGAAGAAGTCCTGGCAGCTTGACATGTGACAGCTCATGTCTCTAGGGGCTGGTGGGTGTATCGCTCAGCGGTCGAGCCATATTAATGTGCTTTTTCTGCTGAAGAACGTGCAGATCAATTATGTTGATATAAATCTCATTGCCAATAAAAGCAGGAGACAGCCTGCGTATTTGTTGTTTGCCAAGCGGCAGCAATATGTGTGTCACTCAAAAGAGATACACGAGTCCCCGTCCGCACAGGTAAACAGAAAGAGGTCACCTCGCAGTTAAACGACAGCCTGCTGAGAACCCCTCAAGGACAATCTGTGACAATCCTGACATAAAACATATCACCACATAGCAGAGCAGTCTAATTGATATTGCCGCAGAGAAATTTTGTTTTAACTCCTGTCACTTAGATGTGCAGAAAAACTGATGTTAAATACTTTACAAATAAATAGCAAACGAATTAACAAACAAATGCAAACACAACAGGCTTTGTTTTCTGGCAGATGGCTTTGACGAGCAGTCAACACATGGTAGTGGAGATGACAAATCATGGCAGAAGCCACCTGAAACTGTCACTTTCCATAATATGACGCATACATCATCTGAACAGCAATCACATTAAGAGCTTGAGACCGAGCCAGCAAACTCAAACATGTATGTGCCTTGTTCCACTATACTTGTAAAGGAGCATGTTTAAAAGGCAGTTACTAATATATACACCGACTAAGCTAATGTGATCATGAAACATTCAACAGCATAAAAATCAAAACTGCCTAATGTTATTTAAGAAATAATGTCAGCCTAGGAAGACGTACAGGACTGAGATGCTTAGGGGGACTCAATCTACTCCATCTATGTTTTGATCATCACTCTGAATCTTACTTGGAGAAAGTCTTTGACAAAAACATGATTTTCTTAGCTTTTTGTTTGGAGAAAAAAAAATGAAAGAAGCTAGAATAAAACATTTTTTTTTTTAAAGCAGAGGCTCTGTTCTTTCTTTTGATCTCGAATGTTTACATATTCAAACAACAAAATATTCTGGGGGCCATGAAAGTTTTGTGAATATGATAAAAAATGCTTGCGCTGGCTGGAAACTTTTTCAGAAAACACTGGCAGGGAAAGAGTTAAAGGTACAGTTCACCTCAGTCACATTTACAGTTGTTCCGCAAATTTTCGCCTGCGAAATCAAGACGTTTTAACAGGAATCCATGTGATTGTGGATTTTGTGACGAAAGATTTCCCCATGCAGATTTCGCAACGGGTTCAAGTTGGTCGTTGCATTGACCAACAGAAAGCTGCTTGGTTTGAAAGTGTGAGTTGTGTGTCATGCACCGCTACTCTACTGGCAAAAAACAATGGACATTTTTTTGCCCGGGAAAGCAAATGTGGCTGCACATTAACTCACCCTCATTTTGCTTCATCTAATTTAATTTTAGGGTGTCATTTTTGGTCACTCTCTACTTTTTTTTGTTTGGAAAAGAGCAGACTGAACATTCTTCAAAATATCTTATTATGTATTCCACAGAAGAAAGAAAGTCAGGGATGAGTTTCCCAAAGCGAACTATGGTCACAAATCCCGCCGTTACCAATAGAGTTCAATGGGACTTAAGACCATAGTTGTCTAATGATGCTTTTGGGAAACACACCACCAGGTTTGCAACAACAAGTGGGGTACGTAAATGATTGTGATTGGTCTGCTCTTCTCTGATTGGTCAGATGGCCTAGTTAAGCAATTAATCCTCTTTAGAAGTCCTTTTAGTTTTAATGGGGAAATTTCTTGATGTGGGAGAGACAGACAGAAGGGAGGGCAGGTCAATCAGTTAAACAAAAACCATGTGAAGAGAATATGCTGAACTGGCTGTAAACTAAAATACTAATAAAATCTCTGGTCTGGAAACAATCCTTCTAGGAAAACAATAAGGAATATGGAATGGAAGTCATAAACAATATTGACTTTTAACTAAATTATATATTTTTTTGCAGTGTCACTAAGGTGACTGAGACAGCCAAACCATAATTTAAGAAAATAAATGTATGAATCATCTTTTTGCAACTGAGGTTTGGACAGTAATGCATGTGAGATCTGAATAACACAACATCAGCAAACAGAGATGCTAACTTAGTCAACATCCAGTGTGAAATGTCCCCTCTTCTCCTACTCCTCAAAATTTGTTTTTAAAGCAAAACCATTTATTTTTTTTAATTGCTTTTGCCACTTTTCAGGAGAAATATTTTGGCATTAGATGTCTAAGAGTCTATGCAATTTATTCATTTACTTTAATAATACTTGGCAATGGTCTGCACCCAAAAACCCTGTAAACTGTTTGTACATATCTCATTTAATGAATTCAATCCCTTTATAATTTGACAAATATTCTCTAAAATATGTGACCCTGGACCACAAAACCACAAAAAAGTTGCATGGGAATATTTGTAGCTATAGCCTACAGTACATTGTATGGGTAAAAAGTATTAATTTATGCCAAAAATCATTAGGATATGAAGTAAAGATCATGTTCCATGACGATATACTGTAAATATATCAAAAATGTATTTTTGTGACTGGATATGCGTTGATAAGGACTTCATTTGGACAACTTTAAAAGGTGATTTTCTCAATATTTAGATTTTTTTGCACCCTCAGATTTTCAAATATTATATCTCGGCCAAATATTGTCCTATCCTAACAAACCATACATCAATGGAAAGCTTATTTATTTAGCTTTCAGATGAAATCTCAATTTTAAAAAAAATTGATCCTTATAACTGGTTTTGTTGTCCAGGGTCACATATGTGAAAACGGCAAAGTTTATGAAATGCCACTGTTTAGCTTAGTTTAATTTTTGATAATTTTACCTTCAGATATCCCTTAATAATTATAATAATAATAATACAAACAGTGTAGCAATATACTTTATTTTGGATTAAGATTTTTGATACTTTTGATGGAATCACTGAATGAAACTGCCCTTTTAAAGTGCCCCTTTTATGCTTTTTCGGATATTACCTTTCATGTAGTGTCTAATATAGCTGTTTGTGAATGTAAAAGGTCTGCAAAGTTACAAAGATCAAAGTGCAGATAAATGGAGTTATTGTCTCCCAAAAGAAAGAACTGATTCTGAACTGCCTGAAATGAGTCATTAGTAATTCCAGTCCAAAACCTACATAGGTTTGTAACAAATCTGTATAATGCCAGCCTGTGGACTTCATTGGCTGCCAGCAAACAACGAGGATGAGGACTTGGGTCTGAATTGATTGAATTGAATTCAACAATGTTATTGTTCATGTCCAGAGCTTAAATTCAGATGTGGTAATGGGTGTTTGGTTTCCGACATGTGCTGTAAATGGTAGACCAGTCACAACAGACTGGGCCATCTGACCAATCAGAGCAGAGTAGACCAATCACAACCAACTGGGCCATCTGACCAATCAGAGCACAGTAAACCAATCACAACGGACTCAGTCGTCTGACCAAACAGAGCAGAGTAGACATTCTAAAAAGGCATTTTTCTTTACATTTTACAATTTTACTTCCAAAATGTGATGTACTTCTGAGTGAAACAGGATATTCAACAAGTAAAAATGTACGACAGGACTCGATATTATACATTGAAAATGATTGGATTGGAAGTGGTCTCATCTGAAAAGTTAAGCTATTGCATTTTGATGAAATATTACGAAGGCAATCATTTCTTCTATAGAATAACATAGACTGATGAATAATCATGAATAGGCCAAGAATCTAAGAATTAAAAAAAGGATCAGGTATAAGCAGATCTGGACCAAAGATAATTCGTCTAGACATCACAAAATGATGTAATTCATAAAATAACCTGTCACTCATTGTCAATGCATAACAGTGTTTCACTAGGAAGTTCACTAGGAAGTTAGAGGGGTTATGAGTGCACATCCTAAATAATGATGGCATTTCAACATGGAGTAGACAGCTGTCAGTCAGCTAAATCACACAACAGCACATCCAGATGGTTTTATCCCACCACAGATATCCCAAACCAAACACTGAGAGTGCCAGAGCTTCAACTCACCAATGTTTTTCCCTCTTTCTTGTCTTTTGCTCTTCTGCAGTGTCCTCACAGCGGTTCCCACAGGTATTAAGAAGTCAGTGCCACCTGTTCAAACTCAGTGACCCGTGGTGCTGTCAGTGCTGGAGGGGCCGAGGGCAACACCTCAACACTGTAACTAACACCTGAAACCTTTAAGCAGGTCATGAATTCTCCCTCAGCTCTCAAACACACAAAACTGAGCTCCTGAGCTCAGCCCACCTGTGCAGAACCTCCTTCAATCATGTCCTTACTCATGCAGGCAGATTCAGAGGAGGGATCTATCATTCGGACGTAATCCCAGATATCGTTACCGCTCCAATGACAGGACTGATTGTTAGAGACTATGTGTAGACTGTGCTGGAGGGGACTGGTTAGCAGCTCATGTTTGACCTAAGCTCGCCATCTTTCACATCAGGAGAGAAAGAGAGAAACAGCAGAAAACAAACATAAGGGAAACCTAGAGAAAGTAAAGGTATAGATCAAGTATAAAAAAATACAAGACAGCCTTTGCTATGTTTCACCCATTTCACTTGAAACGGGCCTTGCAACAGAAGGGGCTGTGCTTGAAATTTTTGGGGCTCGGGGCAAAAATGACACTGAAATTAATATAAACGCTCCAATAATTCAAGATATATAGGGCAAAAAATGTCCCTGTGTGAGTTCTTGTTTTTAATATTAATTATAGCCTATATTTATTCGATTATAATTCAGGATATAGAGTGACGTTTTCCCGAACATCAGCACTATTTCTAACAAGAAATTACTTTTGTAGCAATTAAATATTTGTTTAGTTATCACCAAAGCTTGCTGTATTTTGATGTAGATCATTAAACCATTAAGCTGTCTCAGAAGTCTGTCTGAAATTAATTTCGTGAGTACCTTTGTGCACAAACGCTGGCTGCAAAGTCATTTTCTGATAAGGCAGCGAGGTAACAAGTCACTGCCTAAGCATTCGGATGCAGTTACTTGCTTTGTCTCTGAATGAATCAGCCATTTTGAACGGATGGTTTGACTGAATGATTGAATGATTCACTCGTTTAGACAATGATTTGCTGCCACCTACTGGCAGCTTTAGTTTCATTTCATTTTTTTCCCCCATCGGTTAGGCCTCCAACTGTTTCCTCTGAATTGCAAAGGCCACCTCTGAGAATGACAGAGAATTAGAGATTGGCTGGAGAGTCGTTCATACTGACAGATCCTACGATTCAGAAACCAAAAGAAAAGAAATAACAGCTTTATTTGTGCAAAAGGCCAGAAAATTTAAGGCCAAAATGTTTTGTGTCTTCAGAAGGCTTACCCAGGACTTACATAAGCCAGCGTAAAGCATATTATACAGTTTTATCAGCTTATGAGGATAGCCAAACAAATCTTTCATTCCTAGTGTATGACAGTTTTTTCTGTTTTGTTTTCATCTTGTGTGCCCATTGCTGACATAAAATGCTAGTTATTTTTCAGTGAATTATGGATAACTAATGTTTTCATTTATTGATAAATGAGATATTTGGAAACCTAGTTGCATATGTTGTACACACTGCTTTATTTATTTTTTTTTTTTGTTCTTGTCAGAAAGGAAAGCTACATGAAAAACGAAAAAAGTTTGGAATGATGCCTGGCATATGTTTGGAAAACTGGATTGGGTACGTTTGGAAATCAGTGAAACTTGACATATTTTCTTAAGCGGTGTAATTAATGCAGCAATGATTTTTAGGGTCTAATTTAACTCTGAGATGCAATTAAGTTTCCTAAGCATGAGCAAGGCTCTGACCTTAAAGTGTGATTAATAGTGAAGAGGTTAGTACAGAATAGATCCTGCAACAGCTGATGCAACAAAAGGAGCGGATGTGTCTACTGACAGTTTTGTCGCAAACACTTTGCTTCACAACTTGAACATGTACGTTAAGACACATATGATAATTAGAAGCAGTGCAAATTACTGCAGTAATTATATTTCAGGGTTAAGAGAATTAAGGGTCATTGTGATTTTTAATTTGAATTGCCCTAAGGCGCCCTAGGAAGATTACTGTACATTGATTTAATTTCTCTCTCTCTTGCCATACTAAACCTATTTCTCACAGAATATAATTGACATTTTCCCCAGGCTGCAGCTTCCCAATGGGTGGAGATTCAAGCTTCTGTCAGTGTTTACTACATGTCGCAGTTCCCACCCAGTATGCCTTGAGGTGTTTCCTTCTGTCACCTTCAACAAGTCTTTTGACTTTGACTTAAGTCTTTTGTGTTCTCTCTAAGGCTGTGTTCACATTTAGCAGGTTTGGTTCAATTAAATCGAACTCTGGTACGATTGCTCTGTTAGTGCGGTTCATTTGAATAAGTGTGAACGCTGCCATCTGAACGCTGATGTGCACCAAACAAGCGGTCTAAGACCCTTTTCAGGGTGTCCGCTTTAAACTCTGGTATGATTTGCAACATGAACCAAAGACATCGAAACGAACCAAAACCAGGAATTGATGTCACAAGATGCGAACCTAAAAAGACAGGATGCTCAAGCATACCTGGTTTTTCTAATACTTTTTTCTTGCCACTGTTTTGACTCCTTTACACATTTTATAAGCTTCCCACAAGTCATACATAAGCACATACAGCAAGCACATTTAGGCATGACTTTAGGTTCGGTATATTTAGGTTCAGTGTTAAAAATGAACGCTAAGCGTACCAGGACTAAATGTTTTTTCTTTTCTTTTTTGGTCCGGACCAAATAAACCAAGTGAACTGAACTACAAGTGTGAACACACCCTAAGTGAACCAGGACTAAATGTATCATTTTCTTTGGTCAAGACAAAAAGAACCAAGAGAACCAAACTACAAGTGTAAACACACCTTAAGGCTGTGTGTCCACCAAAGCGTTTTTTCCAGTGGCTTGCGTACTTTTCCAAATGTTTTCAATGGGAGCGCTGCGTTTTTTAAACACCAGGAGCGTAACGAGGCGCTGAGCGTCTTGTTCAACAAGCAGAGAATGGAACAAAATGGATGAGAAATTAATATAGCTGGTTTCCAAACATACATAGCAAGTACTCTACATTGTGTCAAAAATTTTTAGTCTGAAACAAATTATCTGTGAAATCAGTTACAAGTAGCAGTGCCGCGGATATTTTGTATCATAGCAACAAAGCGCCTCAACTGAAAAGCGTTCTCAAGTGATTTTCAGCAGAGCGCCTAGCGTTTTCATCTGGCTAAAAACACTTTGGTGGACATGTGGCCTAAGTGAACCAGGACTACATGTATCATTTTCTTTGGTCCTGACAAAAAAAAAAAAAAAAACAAGAGAACCAAACTACAAGTGTGAACACACCCTAAGTCTGCCTTTACTTTAGAACCAGACCAGCGGGCTATAAGTATCAGTGTAAACAAACCAATCCAACTAGTGGCTGTCCTGCTGTAAATTGGAGTGGCCCCAGACGTCCCAGCATCCTCTCTGACCCCCTGAGAGGAGTGTGAAGCCTGGACATATGTTAGTATGCTCTTGTTCTGCTAGTGTGCCACTGTGAGAGCACATATGGATGACATGCTTCTCAAGATCTCTTTAATTAACAAGAGAAAGAATGAATACTAGCTGAGAATCTGAGAGGGGAAAAACAAAATGAATGAGGTGACAGAGCCAGACTGCTGCTCAGCACTGCAGGCCCCTGAGGCTCAATGCGCTAATTGCAATTCACAGACAGGTTCAGAAATACCTCGAAGAACAGACTGGCCATTGTCTATTCCACATAGAACATTCTTCTTTCTTTTTTTTTCAGGTATTTTAGTCAGCGTTTCTTGCACCAAATTTAGGTTTTCATTATCTTTTTTTTCATACTTTTTGACACTACTAAACAGGATGTGTAGCAACTGTATCTTCTATATGCAAATTACCTGTTATGATTGGCTAATCTCCACAAACCAGTCAAGTCAAATTTATTTGTATAACACTTTTCACAGTACACATTGTTTTAAAGCAGCTTTACAGAAAATCATGACGTTAATGTTTGTAAAATAATATTAACATTTTCATGCCTTATAGTCGCATTTAGCAGATTTGAGCTGGCCAATAATATGGTTTACACTTTGCGACGATACAAGCAATTGATATTTGCTATATAGTATATATTGCTCTTCACAAGTATACTGTATGTATGTGGATAAAGTTGGGCATACTTATATGAGATAATATATGAGTGCATTTTTTGACACTATAAGAATCAAGTAGGGCTGCACGATTTATCGCACGATACGAAAAATAACATTGAACTTAAACATTCAATGTTATGAACATGATTATGAAATCGCAAAGGCTGCGATTATTATTATTATTTTTTTTGCGCAGCTTGTCAATGAACTATGGCTCCAAATGCTAATCCATCTGAAAGCACTGCGAGTTTGAGTCGCTTATAATGTACATTTGAAAAAGCAACACGCGTCAAACATCTTTCCAGACATGAGAAGCATTTATTAACATCTTGTCCAACAAAAGACAACATTCAATAACATATTTTTACTCCAAACTCACTTCATAACGACAGTTGAGTGTCCTTCTGTGAGATGATGTGGCTTCTTACACAGAATAAGGCAGTCGTGTGTTTATTAGTCATGTTTAAACAATCAAAGCGTTTCAATCTTCTGTTTATTCAGCTACAGCCATATGACGCGTGTTATCTTCTTCTACTGCAGGGCATATTTGGAGTTTCTGCACAAGAGCGCCCTCTAGCTTTCAGATGGTGAAGCATTCACGGTAACACTTCAGTATAGGGAACACATATAAACTATTAACTACAACTTTTCCCCTTAATAAACTCCTAATTTACTGCTCATTAATAGTTAGTAAGGTAGTTGTTAAGTTTAGGTATTTGGTAGGATTAAGAATGTAGAATAAGTCATGCAAAATAAGGCATTAATATGTGCTTAATAAGTACTAATAAATAGCCAATATTCTAGTAATATGCATGCTAATAAGCAACTAGTTAAAAGACCCTAAAATAAAGTGTTAACGCATTTACTACTGATCACAGAGCCGTACAGCTCTGACAAGCTGTGTATAAAATAATCGCAGCCTTTTCCAAATCCCGTGTGGTTTAATCACGATAAATCGTGCAGCCCTACAATCAAGCAGTTGATATTTGCTATATAGTACATACTGCTTAATGTGAGTGTACTGTATGTGTTCGGGTAAGGTTAGATGTACTTATAGTAGTTATATGATTTCTTATTCATTATTAATTTGTTAATTAATTAGTTATTAATGAGTTATGTGGTGATATTAAGACTGAAAACGATACTGTTATTGATTGTGTAAACAACAAAAACGTGAATTTTTGAAAATGGTGAAGTTATGTTCAGGCTATAAGCGCGTAGTGTTTCTTTACAAAGTGACATCGACAACTACTTGCCTGGCATGAATAAAGCAGCATTTTTAGTTGTTTTAACAGATCAATGTGAACAGGGATCTTTTTGACAATGTTGCCGTCTATACGTCAAAAAAGAAAAGGAAAAACTTTTCCGTTTTAAGTACATCGTTGTCTGAAAAATCGCTGTCTGTTGTTAAAAATTTGCAGTTTAACTACCAGTGTAGCTCATCAGTGCAAGTCAAGTTGCTGAATACCGAATGTGAAAAGACACGCCTGAAGTTAATAGTGCCTTGTTACCATTAAATGCAGTGCAAGACCAATTTCTTCCCCCTAGGTGCACAATGGAAGGGAGTGGGTAGGGAATCCTGTAAGACGGAAAAGCCACAAGACATTTGAAAAACTTTGTAAGAGAAATAATTAAACTAGTTCCATCCTGTGAGACTTAATGAATGGTTGCTTAAACTTTTTCAACAACGTCAAACTCAAGAACGTTGCATCACTCTGTTCACAAGGTTTACTGGAGAATATCAAACCCTATGAAAGCTTCTTTGTAGCTCAGAGGATTCCTATTCGCTACCACAGGCCCTCTTCGATCTCTTGAGGAAATATTGTGCACCATATCTTCAGCAGAGACCTTTCCATAATTCATAATCCTCATCTTGAAATGGATTTCTTGGAAGGCAGCAGTGACAAATTCTTTTTTTTCCCCTTTTGCTGGCAGCACACAGAGCGAAGAGAGGAAGCCAAGGTGGCCTTGAATGAGCTACTGACAAGTGAATGGAAATAAGGGTACAAACACATTCCACTTCATTGTAACCAATCAGTGAGGGATCAAATTAAAATTGATTAAATTCTATGTTTAGTGACATTTTATGAATGCCGAGATTATTGCGAGCCCTTAGCTTTGCTGTTGGACACAAACACTTGCAACACACACTTGAGGAGCATTATTAGTCTGTGGAGCTGATATAGTCCTGTTCCAGTTTCCTCTAGTGAGATGTTAAATTTAGAACTGCATGCGGCATTGAGTTGAACTTTGTCAAGTTTGTAAACCAGATCAACTGGTTCATTTAAAATAAGAACAATTCATTCAATGATTCCAGAGAACCGGATGTAGTGGTTAACAGCTCACTGGAGAACAAAATAATCATTAATCTGACGGATCGCCGCCTGATCAGTCAGATTAATGATTATTTTGTTCTCCAGTGAGCTGTATAAACTCCGATCAGAAGAGATCAAATGACGCAAACAATTTTCTGTGCGCAGCTAAAATTGCTTCAGGTCTGGCAGTTCTACCAGTTTTCTGAAAAGGACAATACATTTGCAATGTCTTTTGCGGAGAGCAGAGACATTGCTATGACAGCAACCCTCCAGCAATGATAGCAAGAATCTAGTGCTGTGATATTTTAGTGGATTTCTTTCCTTCACATTTCCTTTCATTCCTCCCTAAAAGCCCAAACTTAATCAGCTAGATCAGCGAATGTCGTAAAATACAGTCTACTGTTGCTAGACTGCAGGATGTGCTCAATAATAAAAAGAGTTATATAAAAGCCGCGAAAGTGATACTGTTCCTCAAGCGGATTTCTGTGCTCGCGCTCCGAGATGGAGTAGAACACGGACAAGCAAAGTGAGCTTTGGAACTTTGGTTCATGCCTAAATGGTTAAAAACACACAGAGATATGTCTAAATGCCCGGCTTGGTGAGTATTCACTTAAACACCACTGGTTATGTCTTAAGTGAACATGAACAGTTGGGAAATTGGGAATATTGTATAACAATATATTGGATCGCCCCCAAAAATCCTGACTTGATAATCAGTAATTACTCTGAATTATTTATTTCTTAGATAACTTTTCTGCTGTACATCTGTCATCGCTCCACACTCCAACAACAAAGCCTCTCAACTGAGCGCCATTGCAAGTAAATAACAAACGCCACAGGAAAGCTAATGGATGTGTATTGTCAGCCAAGCAGGGAATGGTGGTCCATTGAAGATACACACGAGCGCGCCATTACAGCAAGACCAGATAATGAAAACACAATCATAGTTTAAGAGCGCCACTGACTGGTCATTTTTCCTCGTTCCTAAGCTCTTTGTACGCAGAGCCCAGATTTACCGGAATAATGGGCAGCCAAGATCCAGAAGAATTCCCCTCCCAAGAGACGCAGTCAAAGGCCTCAATCCTTCATGGCTTCAGAGAGCACACAGAAGGATGGATGAGGTGTTAGAGGAGGAGCAGGCAGGCGGGGGGACGTTTGGTGTTTTAGCTTTACTTCCTGGGATAACAGCCAGCTTTGGTATTAAAATTTAAGTGTTTCCCTGCCCAACAAAAGAAAGAGAGGCCTTGAGCAGTGATCAGGAGCATTAATGATGACTAGCCCAACCACTTCCAGCTTCTTAACTCTGATAGCCATCTTAAGCACTTTTCCTGTGTCTTTCCCAGCACACAAAATCAATTGGTGTTTATCAAGCTCCTCTCCCTGCACTGTCTTGTATATCGAGTTGCGGTCTTTTAGCATGCAGTGTGCACCGGTCCAGGGATTGATGGCAAACTGAGTTGCTGCGCCTGTTGAAATCGCTGGATCTGCAAGAGGCTCATCTGAGAGCTTGACAGCCGCTGAGAATGAGTTTAAAAAGCACCATGTTTTTCCACCTGAGGGCTGACTTCACATTCTAATCTCACAAGCATTTTTGGTTAAATGAGAAAACACTACAGTCAAAACGGAGCCACACTTCCATCACGCTTCCAATTTAACTGTGTTTTTGTTGCCAGGAGTGCACAATTCTCAGGGGCTGACAGAAAATCTCAAAAAAGACATGTCTCAAACTGTCTCGCTGCCGTAGATATTGGACTACTGTTCTTCCTGCAAAGTACACAGATGCTGTAGATGGAAAATCTGCCTGCCAGGTTCATAGTGACAGAATGGACATATTTGGAACAGAGGAGGAGAAAAGGAGAGGAACAGAGAATGACCATAACAATTTCCTTTCTTCATAAATGTCACCGGTCTTATTGTGCAGAATTCATCAGTGCATGCTGTTCTTAAGAAAAAAAGTTTCTCATAATCTTTCATCAAAATGTAATAACTTTCTCTGCCTCCGAAACAACATTATGCTGATGTAACCAAGGTTGTGCTGGAAAAAATAATACGTAAGCGATAATTTACAGTCAGTAATAAATATTATTTCCTCCTGAATATCCCTCAGAAATACTTTGAGGAAGTTTAATGCATCACACATGCCGTTTCATGTTGTCTAGTACTTCTGAAAAAAAAAAAAAAAAAAAAAAAACATGCAAAAGACGCAAAAAGCTGGGCATTACACTACCAGTTTAACTTGATATGACCAGCTGGTAGATGGTTAGTCAATCTAATGACCAGCTAATAAAAATCTTAGGGCAGCTAATAATAACTGTTTTGGTCCACACTACCATTTTAGACCAGCTAATGACCAGATTGGACCAATAAATAACCATGTTATGTCATTGAATGACCAGCTTGGACAAATAAGTACCATTTTTTACCAGCTAATGACCAGCTTGGTTCAATTAATAACCATTTTATACCAGCTAATGACCAGCTTAGTCCAACTAATAACCGTTTTATACCAGCTAATGACCAAGTTGGACCAATAAGTACCATTTTAGACCAGCTAATGACCAGCTTAGTCCAACTAATAACCGTTTTATACCAGCTAATGACCAGCTTAGTCCAACTAATAAATGTTTTATACCAGCTAATGACCAGGTTGGACCAATAAGTACCATTTTAGACCAGCTAATGACCAGCTTAGTCCAACTAATAACCATTTTATACCAGCTAATGACCAGCTTAGACCAATAAGTACCATTTTATACCAGCTAATGACCAGCTTAGTCCAACTAATAACCGTTTTATACCAGCTAATGACCAGGTTGGACCAATAAGTACAATTTTATACCAGCTAATGACCAGCTTTGTCCAACTAATAACCGTTTTATACCAGGCTAATGACCAGCTTAGTCCAACTAATAAATGTTTTATACCAGCTAATGTCCAGCTTACTCCAACTAATAAACATTTTATACCAGCTAATGACCAGGTTGGACCAATAAGTACCATTTTAGACCAGCTAATGACCAGCTTGGTTCAATTAATAACCATTTTATACCAGCTAATGATCAGCTTAGTCCAACTAATAACCGTTTTATACCAGCTAATGACCAAGTTGGACCAATAAGTACCATTTTATACCAGCTAATGACCAGCTTAGTCCAACTAATAAATGTTTTATACCAGCTAATGACCAGGTTGGACCAATAAGTACCATTTAAGACCAGCTAATGACCAGCTTAGTCCAACTAATAACCATTTTATACCAGCTAATGACCAGCTTAGACCAATAAGTACCATTTTATACCAGCTAATGACCAGCTTAGTCCAACTAATAACCGTTTTATACCAGCTAATGACCAGGTTGGACCAATAAGTACAATTTTATACCAGCTAATGACCAGCTTTGTCCAACTAATAACCGTTTTATACCAGGCTAATGACCAGCTTAGTCCAACTAATAAATGTTTTATACCAGCTAATGTCCAGCTTACTCCAACTAATAAACATTTTATACCAGCTAATGACCAGGTTGGACCAATAAGTACCATTTTAGACCAGCTAATGATCAGCTTAGTCCAACTAATAACCGTTTTATACCAGCTAATGACCAGCTTAGTCCAACTAATAACCGTTTTATACCAGCTAATGACCAGGTTGGACCAATAAGTACCAGTTTTTACCAGCTAATGACCAGCTTAGTCCAACTAATAACTGTTTTATACCAGCTAATGACCAGGTTGGACCAATAAGTACCATTTTATACCAGCTAATGACCAGGTTGGACCAATAAGTACCATTTTTTACCAGCTAATGACCAGCTTAGTCCAACTAATAACTGTTTTATACCAGCTAATGACCAGCTTAGTCCAACTAATAACCGTTTTACACCAGCTAATGACCAGGTTGGACCAATAAGTACCATTTTAGACCAGCTAATGACCAGCTTGGTTCAATTAATAACCGTTTTATACCAGCTAATGACCAGCTTAGTCCAACTAATAACCGTTTTATACTAGCTAATGACCAGGTTGGACCAATAAGTACCATTTTAGACCAGCTAATGACCAGCTTGGTTCAATTAATAACCGTTTTATACCAGCTAATGACCAGCTTAGTCCAACTAATAACCGTTTTATACTAGCTAATGACCAGGTTGGACCAATAAGTACCATTTTAAACCAGCTAATGACCAGCTTGGTTCAATTAATAACCATTTTAGACCAGCTAATGACCAGGTTGGACCAATAAGTACCATTTTTTACCAGCTAATGACCAGCTTAGTCCAACTAATAACTGTTTTATACCAGCTAATGACCAGGTTGGACCAATAAGTACCATTTTAGACCAGCTAATGACCAGCTTGGTTCAATTAATAACCATTTTAGACCAGCTAATGACCAGCTTGGTTCAATTAATAACCATTTTAGACCAGCTAATGACCTGCTTACTCCAACTAATAACCGTTTTATACCAGCTAATGACCAGCTTAATCCAACTAGTAACCGTTTTATACCAGCTAATGACCAGCTTAGTCCAACCAATAACCGTTTTATATCAGCTAATGACCAGGTTGGACCAATAAGTACCATTTTAGACCAGCTAATGACCAGCTTGGTTCAATTAATAACCATTTTAGACCAGCTAATGACCAGCTTGGTTCAATTAATAACCATTTTAGACCAGCTAATGACCAGCTTACTCCAACTAATAACCGTTTTATACCAGCTAATGACCAGCTTAATCCAACTAACTGTTTTATACCAGCTAATGACCAGCTTGGACCAATTAATTCCCATTTTAGCTATAGTATCTTAAGCTGAATTTTGCTTCAGTTGCTTGTTGAGATGCGAAGATAAATAGGCCAGTATTAATTCTGAATCATTTTGGGCTTTTGAGTTACCAGATGAGTTCTGGCTTTGTCAACTCCTGTCTAAAGTTATCCTCTCAGACAAACTCCTCTTAATGTTTGACTCTTAACATCTGACTAATGAATCTCAGCAGAGTTGTTCTCTTCCTACATGCACAGTGCTGAAGGCTTTCGGAAAGGCTTTATTTTTTAAACCAAGTTTTGAGGAGTTTAAAGAATTCGAAAACAGTCTGTAGATGTGCAAATCTGGCAGCTGCTGAGGTCTGATCAACAAATCTAGCGAGAACGAGAAAGACAAATGGCGGCACAAAAAGAGAAGTGAAAGACGGAGAGAGAAAAAGAGATATGAAGATATTCTGTCAACTCTCCATCTGTGTCTACTTAAACAAACTGGATGTACCACAGAAACGACCACAATAACAGTGTGGCTTTTCACAGCTTTCAATTTTGGGCTCTTTCCACAGAGTTCAACAACAACAACAACAACCTAAGAATACACCGCGCCCCCCCTTGTGGCAACTGTCACCCTCTTAATTAAAACAGCCTGATGCTCATTAAAACGTCATTTACCGGTGACACATGATTCATAATAGAATCACTGTTGATTTAGTATCTTTTATTTAGCTGTCAAGTGAATGATTATGAAGGTTTTTTTTTATGCAGATGATTTGTGTTGTGTAACATTTTGTCTTCCACCAGAATCCATGAAGTGTGTGCTCAATTTCAGACCCTCAAAGAGCTTGTCAGTCAGGTCCTCTAGGGAACAATACTATTTTTTTTTTTTTCCATTATAACTATCACTTTTTTTATATTTTATTTTGGTCACACTTTAGTTTAGGGTCTAATTCTTAATATCAACTAACTAATAACTATGACTGTTGCCTTAATAAACTCCTAATTACTGCTTATTAATAATTTTAGGTATTGGGTTTGAGATAATATAAGATATTTGAGATAATGCTTATTGCTTATATTTACGTAAATTGACATAATTATTTATTTAAGGTGTTTCCTGAAATTTTATTACACATCTTCATTTAGATAATTAATGTAAAAAACATCATCGTTCAATATTACTTTTTAAGCACTTCCAATCTATCACTTCCAATCAAATTTTAAACTTTGATTTCTATTGTTGTATGTTTCTTTTCCAGTAAATTGTTTAATATGAGGTGAGCCCTATGTAGCTACTGTTTATAATTACTTACGAAAAACATTCGATTTGAACCTCTTGAAGAGGCCTGTTCTTTTTTTTTTTTTTTTTAATTCCTCTGGTTCAATGTTAGTGAACCCATCATCTTCTCTGTACGGTTTCTAAAACTGTATCTAATTCATAAATAGAACAAATGCATAAACAACATTTAGTGGATTGCGGTTTTGCTGGAATGCGGGCGGATAGTGGTGGCTTTCCAGGATAAAGAGATTTTAAAAAAAGACTAGGCTTGTTTTTCTCTTTTGGATACTGAGACCTGTTTACTGCTAGAAATGAACATAGAGGTTATTCCAGGCCTGTGAAGGTATACTATACTTCTACATTAAGATCTCTGGAAGGTCTTTTCAGTCTTGGCTCCAAACTCAAGTAACACACTTAGGCCTCTCAATGGTGTTTGCTTGATTATGGCAAACTTTTTTCCTTTAGTTCCAAGAAAAAGCATAGTGTGCTTGAAGAACCTGTCAGCAATTGTGTGAAATTACTGAAACACTTCTCCAATAAAGCCATTTAGGCAAGATTGCTGAGGGCCTTTAGCACCATTATAACACATCATTGTGTTCTAGCTCTAACTGTGAGCTGAGTTAGGAAGAAAAAACTTCACCTATACCTTGAAGCATAACAGTTCATGACAAAGACAATGGCTAAATGTGCAGGAAAACTGCGGCTTTAGGGATGTGTGGTATATTGAACATTCACACTATATTCGCTTTGATTGTTCTGATAATATAAAATATATAATATTATATATTATGTTGGTGAATATTGTTAGATAACATGTTACATGTACTTACTGTAGTAATAACTATAAATTACGCATATTTACATGCAGCTGACCCTAAAACAAACCCTATCCCTATAGTAAGCAATTTCTGAGAAACTAAGTTTAAAGTGGACCAGACCAAGCACCAAAACACACTTGTAGCCAATCAGCAGTAAGGGGCTTATACACTCATTAGGGGGGAAGTGCCTATGTTGCATAGCATTTTCATGAATTTTGGGGAGGAGCTATCAAGATAGGGGTGCATGTGATCTGTTTGGGTAGTGTTTAGGGTGTGTTTGTTTTGGTGATTTCAAATATCAACAGTGTTTCTCAGAAATTGCTTACTGCACATTTAATTAATATTACTCAGTTCTTAAATGTATAATTACACTGTAATAAGGACACATTAAAATAAAGTGTAACCTATTGTTGTTTTAATTTATTTTAAAAAAAAATGTGGAACTGAGCATTCCTTAGATGATTATTTTTAACTCAATATTATTATTCTGTTTTTGTTCTAAAATAATATGAATCTAATTGGCATCAACAGTTGTTTGGTTGAATGGTTCATCTAATTAAAAAGGTTTACTTTTAGAACAAAGACATAAATATTGTAATATATACTGAATACCAGTAAAAGACTAAAACATATTGAGAATTTTTTTTTTTTTTTTTTTTTTTAGCTTAATCAACCAGCACTAATTGCTGCTCTGCAGAATAGGGTTAAAAAGCCAAGCTATAGGATTACATTTCTTCAGCTTTGACCAAGTGATACATGACCTGGTGATCAGAGATCTGATTATATGCTGGCTAGAATGAGCAAAAAGAAAGAGTTTGTGTAGAAATAATGATTGCTATACTCCTTCACGCTTGAGAAAAAGGCATAATTAAGATGTAGTTGTAGTTGGAGTATATTCCACTAACTTTGAGAAGCCTTGGCCTCACTTTTCCTCTTCTTCGTCATTAAGACATTCGCTCTTAGTCCCATGCATAACTGCGGGATTGTATTCCTTCATTTATTAAAGCTGCACTTTGTCATTTTACTCGGAGGTACAATAGCGGTTAGAGATATTCAAATGCTTTTTCTTCTTGTAAATGGTGATTAGAAGTGAAATCTACCGCCATGGCACTGATTTAATGATCACAAAGTGCGAGAATGAATCCTGTTTTTCTAATGTGCGCTGAAATTTTCCTTGGTTAATTTAAATGTATTCGTCCATAACATTTAGCATAATTGAAGAAGCCACACATCTAAACGAATGTACCATTAGCATGAGCGGAAATGCAAGTTACATTTTTTAGCACCTATTCACAATAGATTACACAACCAAGGTGGCATAATCAGAGACATTAAATGTACAATTAGGGGACAATTACTGTTGGAAATTTTAATAAAGCATGTATGGTACGATGTGAAGTGCCTCAACCTGAGTTGGTCTTAAAGATGTGTCTTCTGTGATATATTACTGGCAACGCATTGCTGTTCTTTGTCTCAAGCTTTTCCTTTAGAGTCTCGATCCTAGGGCTGAATGTGCAGGTTATCGCACATTTTCTGCACATCCCAGATTACTAGGGCCTGACGTGCTGTCAGGGAAGCTGTATCTGTTCTTTCCATTAACATGGATGGATTAATGAACTTGTCTGGAGATAATCTCAAACTCAAAGCCGGGAGATCACCGGTTTGTCAGCTCATGTGGGCCATTATTATACGCTCCATTCTTTTCTCATTCAGTTTCTTGAATCTGCTAATAATGCACACTCTTAAAAATAAAGGATCTGTATTGGCATTGATAGTTCCACGAAGAAACTTTAACATCCACGGAACCTTTCCATTCCACAAAATGTTCTTAAAAGTGGAAAAAGGTTCTTAAAATGTTCTTCAAACTAAGATAAAAAGGCTTCTTTTAAGAACTGTTCACTGGAAGGTTCTTTTGGGAACCAAAAATGGTTCTTCTATGGCATCACTGCAAAAACACAGTTTTGGAACCTTTATTTTTTAAGAGTGTAGAGTCACTCAAAAAGATTTCAAACAAGAAAAAAGGGGGGAAAAGCACTACAGTTGTATGGACCACTTATGATGCATTTTCTAATCTCCATTTGAAAGAAAAGAAAGAAAAATACATTCAGATTTGGAACAACATGAAGAGTAAGTACGACAAGTTTTTTGGTGAACTGTTGCTATCGTCTTTATCAACATCTGCGATATGCAGATGCCGCCAAACAAAGAATGCATTGTTGGGTATGTACTTACTGTGGAAGTATGCGGGTCAACACAAAACACTTCCTCAAAGACCTCCAGTGTAAGTGTATGTTTTTTGTTTGTACAGACTGAGGAAAGAATCAAAATAGTTTCCCGTGTTAATCAACAGCATGCCGCAGATGATGTTGATTTTTTTTTAAACCCGGAGCATTCCGTTAAGCCACCAGAAGCACTCTGGCTTTACACTAGAACAAGTCAAGCGTAAGTATCTGCGGTACAAATATACAGTGAATGGAAAAGAATATCTGGAAAATCTTAAAAAAAAAGATAGACATTCATATTTTCGAATGATGTGGAGGTGATATGGGTTGTGTTGCTCATACGGAGATAAAAACACAAGACAAGTTAACAAAAACCTTAGCCAGGACATGTCCGGTTTTTAATGGCTCAGAAAGAAAAAGCAAGATCAAATGGAATTTCAATTGAGATTTTCTTTGGTAGCACAAGATGATTAGAACTGCAAGTTTGACTGGCGTCTGCTGTGATGAGAGAGGATGGACAGATCAATCTTAATGCAGCTATAATACACAATGGACCATCTGCTTTCTCAGACATCATTTATGATGGGCAGATCACAGATGGATCAGGGAGGATGCTATAATGATATGACAAATATGCTTTAAATTTTTCAAATACCTCTTCTGGAAACATTTTTAAAACACATTTTGATGACTGGGGATGAGATTAAAAAGTCCCTTAAATCTGCAATGCTGCTTCTGTGCTTCAGTAGTTACTCTCACCTCATTGTCTGCAGAGGTGAGATTGCTGAGCTTTTTATTGTTCAGGTTCTGCTGATTAATTCTGACACACATTTCCCTTTGTCACATACAATTCAGCAGATCTGAGGCAGAGAGCAGTAAAGATATGAGACAGAAAAAGAGCTAAAGACAAAGAAAGAGAGAGAGAGAGAGAGAGAGAGAGAGAGGGTGGGGGAAAAAGACAGGTAGAATGGGAGGAAGGAAGAGAGGTAGTGTGAGAGAGACACCGTAAACCCTAACGCTCAAAATAATTAATTGGTTTGAGTAGGATAAACTTAAATTAAACAAATTAGTTAAATCAAATGAACTTTTATGAGTATTTAGAACTTTCTTTTTCTTTTGAGTTCACAAAACTGACACATTTTAAGTAATCTGACTTGTATCATTGTGTTAAGTTTTATGAACTTGTTTCTTTTAATTTAGACAAACTTAAATTTAACAAACTGCGCTAGGATTTCTTTTTTCCCAGCATGTTTTGCCATGACACTCAAAAGGAGAGTAAATGCTAAAATTAAGTGTTAAATGATGTTGTTTTTGTGCAAGATTAATGTTAAGTGTGAGATTCATTCAGCAATTGCTATGCTAATGCTATCGCTATCAAAGCATTGTGTTACCAATGAGCAAGTTAGCATTTACTGAATTAGCTAGTTAAAGCTAGCCAAGTTTCTGCTACTAAAAATATTTGAGATTACATGATGATTTTAAGTTAAGTATAAATCAAATTGTTAAGAGCAATTAAAATGTATGAATACAAAATAATAATCTGCCAGTTCTGCTTACTTAAACTTTAAATTTCTTAACTTAAAAATTTTGAGGTAACCGATTGCTTCAATTTTTTTGAGTTTTGCCAAATTATTCTGGTTTACAGTGTGAGAGACAGACAGGCAGAGAGGGAAAGAGAGGGACAAGAAGAGAGGTAGTGATAGATGACATATAGAGGGGAAACGAGGCACAGAGGGAGGAAGAGAGAGACAGGTAGACTTGAATTGACTGGGAGGAGAGAAAGAGACAGGAAGAGATCCAGGTGAGTGGAGAGAGATTGCTAAAGTGGGAGGATGAGAGATGGGTAGAAAGAGAGACAGGTAGAGAGGGAGACAAGTCAAAAAGGAGGAAGAGATATAAAGGTATGGGGACATGGAGGAAGTAAGTGAGGGAACGAGACAGGTAGAGATGCTGGAATTAAGGCAAGTAGAGAGGAAAGACAAAAGACAGGTCAAAAGAATATGAGAGAGACAGGAAGACAGGGACAGAGTGAGACAGACAGAAGGTAA
This sequence comes from Hypophthalmichthys molitrix, assembly GCA_037950675.1. NCBI lineage: Eukaryota > Metazoa > Chordata > Actinopteri > Cypriniformes > Xenocyprididae > Hypophthalmichthys > Hypophthalmichthys molitrix. Next base: position 39,397,042 of record CM075494.1, read on the forward strand.
AAGAGGAACTGAGAGGACAGTCATACAAAGTCAGTGAGCGTATGCTTATAAGAGAGAGAAAAAGAGAGAGGGCTGTTATCTGAGCGTGTTTTGACTGCCTGCCATCTTACAGATGGAATCACAAAGAGGGGAATGAGAGATGAGGGGGTGGGACGAGGGTCACGTTCGCTGAGCAGCCCAAACTGAAACTAAAACACAATGCTGAGATTGTGAAGCAGGAACCGCTCAACTTTACAGCAGATGTGGTTCCCAGTGTTACATGCAGTGTGTAAAGCATGACTCATGGGGGAGGGGTGGAGGAATCTAACCAAAATAAAATGTGACCAACATGTTTTAAACATCCAAACCAGCCGTATCCAAGTTAATGACATCTAATCTGAGGACGGTTGTTTCACAAACATGCAGAGGACACTCTTCTCTTGATAGTTTCCCAATATAACTACAAAGTAATACCGTCACAGAACAGCCAGGAGGAGGAATTCAGAAAATAATCCACCACCCCCTCCCTTCATGTCTTTGCTCCAAGTGAGAAGATGAACCTTCATCAATCCCAGCTGATTCCCCAGAAGTCTTTGAAAAAGTCTGTATTGCACCACAAAAGTCAGAACTAACAAATTGATTCCTGATGTGCCCAGAAAAGCCACAGTAAGGGACTAGTTCCCCGGGCAGTAAGGCAAAAGCTCTCTACCGGGACAATCGTCTGTGAAATCTGACTCTGTGCTGTTTGATAGCACGGCTCCTGTTGGTTGGCTCCCTGGTACATAACAACATACTATCAGGGAGATAAATTGTACTGTTCTTGTTCCTGAGGAAGATGAGGTGGAACTGAAAGAACAAGGGCTTGTGCTCACAGAATTCAGAGCTAGCATCAGATTTCCCCTTTTGTCATTGCTAAGCTGAGTCACCAAGCTGAGGGTCGCAACAGTGACTGCCCACGGCCTTGGTTCCGGAAGTATTTTTCCCATTCATTTTCACAGGGATTTGTTTAAAGGAACTAATGATTGACTTAAAAACATAAACCAAGAATTCAAAGATACAGTATAATGTATGTACTTAATGTATTTTATGAGACAATGAACCATAAAGTACTGCAAATTATGTAATCAAATCAGCATATACCACCCACAATGTGCTGTAAATCAAAATACCAAAGAGACTATGTAACGGAGGCTAGAGTTGTGCAAGTAAACCGCGCTCCACTACCCTGGCAACTAACGCTAGAAGCTGTGGGCTTTTTTGGTGTCCTTATTAATGCACATGCCTCCCACACTGGTTGATGCTGGTATGAATCCTACTTGTCACTGTGCAAGTAGGACCATTTTAATTGGTGCCATGACCTGAATGGGAGTGAACTTTAAGCCTGGTTTATACTTACAGCGTCCGCACAAGCACGAGTATAAGCACGTTGAGTGCACGAGACCCATTTTGCGTGGCGGTGTGCACAGCATTTTTTGTAGCTTCCAAATTTGCACAACTTTGAGGTGACGCTGGCCGAGCACCCAGTTTGCACTTGTCCAAATAAAATTTGTTTATAAAATGAGCCTAAAATAGCAGAAATAATCCTTTTATTAAACATAAAGTCCCATGCTTAATAAAAATGCTCATGAAATTAAAATATTTAAGAGATATTTAATGTTTAATGTATTTAATGTTCTCATATCCATATATTTTGTTCTAATGCCACAACTAAATTGAATACTAAATGTTTGTACTAAAAACAAACATTGTCACGTCACGTGTGTCCTTCAAATTGATAGGCAACCTAATCAGTTTATACGTGAAGAAATGTTAGCATCCCAAACAGAGATGAACAGCTTAAACAGGACTATAATATGTTCAGGGATTGTTCTATGAGCATTTTGGTAACTTTTATATAACAACAGTACATACAAAAACTAGGTTTACGGTTTTTTTAGTACAAATGTTGTAATGTCTACCAAAAAAATGGATAGAAAATATTTTAAAGCACAAAAAAGTCACTGAAGACTAGTACAACAATTCAATTTTGGAGTTTGGAGTTTGGAGCACTACTGTTGACTACCTGCCAAGTTTTGATTACCTTACTTCTTCTCACCGCTGCTTCCTGTTGGTTTAGAGGACAATTACTCTGTCCTCTGTCGTTTCAAAGAATAGCACAATGGTGGACGCATCAAGTATAAACGCCTTACCCATTTGGGGTGGAGTGCACGCAGTTAGCGGAAGCTTGCCGAGTGGACACCGGCGAAAGTATAAACAAGGCTTTAGCGTGGTGAGTGTAATGTAGGCCAGATAGTAATGGCTGTGCAGGTAAACCTCACTACCCTGGTCTCAAGAGGCTTGCTAGTGACTGATGCTAGAGGCTGTGTCCTTTAGTCACCATGCCAGTTGATGCTGGTTCGAATCTCACTCCTTACGATGTGAGTAGGACCAGTTTCATTGGTGCCGTGACCCGGATGATAGTGAGGTTTAGTGGGGTGAGTGTATTGTAGGCCAGATAGTAAGAGCTTTGCAGGTAAACCTCACTCCCCTGGTCTCAAGAGGTGTGCTAGTGACTGACGCTAGAGGCTGTGTCCTTTAGTAACCATACTGGTTCGAATGATGCTGGTTCGAATCCTACTCGTTACGATGTGAGAAGGACCAGCTTCATTGGTGCCATGACCCGGATGGTAGTGAGCTTTTGGGGGTGAATGTAATGGAGGCCAGATAGCAAGAGCTGTGCAGGCAAACCTCACTCCCCTGGTCTCAAGAGGTGTGCTAGTGACTGACGCTAGAGGCTGTGTCCATTAGTCACCATGCCGGTTGATGCTGGTTCGAATCCCACTTGTTACGATGTGAGAAGGACTAGTTTCATTGGTGCCATGACCCGGATGGTAGTGAGCTTTAGGGGGTGAGTGTAATAAAGGTCAGATAGTAAGAGCTGTTCAGATTATCCTCACTCCACTCCTAACAAGCGCTCCAGCAACTGACGCTGCATGCTTTAGCTTTCCATGCTGGTTGATTCTGGTTCAACTCCTGCTCAGAGCAGTGCAAGTAGGACTAGTTATGACTACAGTTACTGAAACAACTGTAAATTTGTGGTAAGCAAGGGGTCATGGTGGGGCTGGTTAGTATGACCCCATTAGCCCCTACTGGTAGATTTACACTAGAAGCAAAAGCATTTTTTTATTGACAGCCATTCAAAATTATTTGAGTTTTCTGATTAAATAAAAATGGAAAACAACATATACTGTATATTGCGGATATTTAATTAAATAGTAGGCTTTTTTTCAGTGCCTGTTGTTTTCAAGGCATAGCTTTTTCTAGTTATTATAAACCAAAGCATAATGACCAAAACTATTGTATATTTAGAAACTACAGTTGCCAAAGTATTTATTTTTTTTTTTTTTGCAAAGGAAGTACTTCAAATCCAATCGGACTATTAGACTTAAGATCTCAACACTTGGAATTCACCACACACATGCACACACTCCAAGTCCCCATTCAGATGAGCTGTGAAACAGACTTCCCTCTGTGCACAGACCCTGGATCAGTGCAGAAAGCCGTGCAGCTGTGCGAGACAGCTGTCAGGAATAAGGCAGACAATGCGCTTTGACATGTTGATTCACTGCTCGCTGGCTACGAGCAGCCTGCATCGCTTCAGAAATGCATGCATAAATGGAGGTTTCCTTCAACCTCCTCAGGAGCTCCAACATAAATGATTTCTGCTTGGAGGACCTGGAAATCATACAGACACGACTGGATGGCTTGGGTTTAACCACTGACTTCGGTGGGTTGTTCTTGTGTCAAGCAAGGGAAACCAAAATAAACTGTCAAATCTGAAACAAGCAGAATCTAACAATAACATTTTGTCTTCCTTTACAGATAATATGTTAGTGGTGTGAGAAACAACAAAACAGCACAGTTTCTCAAAGGAGGTCTATAATTAGAGGTCCATCTATAGAGAAAAATGCTAATGGTAACCATGCTAACCAGCAAAACTTTGACCCCTTGGGTCTTAATTTAAACATTTTGCACTTTTCTCATTAGGGTTTACCAGCATTTTTATGTTTTCTAGATCTGGTTGCATCATCAAAAATCTCCTTCAGTCAGATTTTACATCCTGTAATCCCTAAACATTGTGTCTTTCAGCAGGTCCCAGGTCAGCCACTCTTAAAAATCCAACCCTTCTCCACACACTACGCATAAATGCATCACTTCAGCTTAACTTCCTGCTACGGCTGAGGGCTCAGACTGCATGCTCTAAACATTACCCCAGTTGTCATATTTCATGGAGTTTGACATGTGAACTGCCGTAACAGGATTTGAACCTAAAATATTCTAAGCCTCTTTTACTATATCAGAATATTTCAATATGAGATCCAATACAGTGCAGCAAATGTACTGTTTTTATTTATTTATTTTAAATACGCTTATCCATTGACCATAAAACATGTTTTATCATGCATCTTTTTTATTCCTGCCCACATATTCAATCAGCAAACTCTCTCCCCCCTTTTTTTATATGATAAAGCGCATCTGAAGCTGGAAGTAAACCTGGATTTTCCAACTGGATTTTTCCATCTGCATTCCAAAACAACACGGTAAACCCTGCTTACTTTGAAAGTCCTCAGCACAGGTTTTGACATGCATTGTGCTTTATCGAGATGATTTCCCATTTCATAAATCGACCTAACATGCATTAATAAGGTAAAGACGGCCTCATATGTACCATGAAGACAACTGGTGTGCACATAGCCTACAACAGAACTTACTAAAAGCTGGTACCACAGAGATACCACACAGTGACAGTGGAAATCAGAGGGAGAAAGATAGTATGGGGATGATGGTATCTCCCTGGGTGAGATCCATGCAACATTCTACATTACATGAACATATTCTACATTACAGCGTTGAATGCATGCCAGCTGTAGCTGAAAAGACTTGCTGTTGCTGCTGTGAGAGTTCATATCAAAGCACTGCAGCAATTTCAAAACCAATACGAGGGAAAAAAATCATTAACATCAAAGGAGTGGAAAACTGAAACTTGGCTCTTAGCTTAAAGATCCACAAGCTATTTTGCTGCGTGAGAGTTTTGTTCCTGTTGTGACACATCTAGCCTGGCACACACTTTAAAGAGCTGCTTACAGACCAAACTTGTGAGTAAACGAGAACTGTTTGAGGGTTCATAACATGGTTTATCCAAGTAGGACATTTTCCTCAAGCAACACTCTTGACTCTATTCCTATTAACCAATCATTGGCCTCTGAATATAGAGGTTAGGATAAGATCCTGGAGTCAAGGAGTGAATTATGGATGGGTCTGATAATCAAAGCTGGAATCCCAATATAGGAAGTCAAATGCATTTATGCACTTGGCAAATGCTGTTATCCAAAGCATCTTACATTCGCATTCAAGGCATATGTTTTATCAGTTCACATGCCCTCGGAACCAAATGAGCAAAAATAAATATTACAACCCTGCACACTGCAGAAATGATGAAAATAATGGTGTTTATGATTTCCCCCCTTATTTCTGCAATGGATTTTGTGGCCTACGCACCTTGTTTTTGGACTCCTATTAAAGTGTGGTGAGTCTCTGGATGTTGTTTTTTTTCACCCTGGGAATTGAACCCATGACTTTGGCATTGCTAACATCACACTCTACAATTTGAGGTATGGGAATGTATAAATACATACATAATTCAAACAACATTTCAGTAACCTCAAAATGTATGATTACAACAAGTAAGTTGCTAACGCTATCAGTCGTGTTTGGCTGATTTCTGTTAAAATACTTTCTGTTAGGATCTGTATCAGACATAAGTCAACAAAACATAACTCTAACTCTAACATGCCCGTGGTCTTCGGGCCCTCAGATGACACTGCATCACTCATCGGCATGATTGTGTCAATGACATTACTAAATGGGCCCAGGAATATTTCCAGAAACCACTTTCAGTAAACACAATCTACCGTGCCATCTGCAGATACCAACAAAAGCTCTATCATGCAAAAAGGAAGCCATATGTGAACATGGTCCAGGGGTGCTGAATTGGCCTGCCTGCAGTCCAGATATTTCACCTATAGAGAAAAATACGTCAAAGATGACCACAAACTCTTCAGCAGCTGGAAACCTATATCAACCAAGAATGGAACCAAATTTCAACACCAAAACTCCAGAAATTCATAACCTTGATGCCCAGACATCTTCAAACTGTTTTGAAAAGAAGAGGAGATGCTACACCATGGTAAACATGCCCCCGTCCCAACTATTTTGAGACCTGTAGCAGGCATCAAATTTGAAATAAGCTCATTTTGTGCATAAAATTGTAAAAATTTCTCAATTTAAACATTTGTTATGTTATCTATGTTGTATTGTGAATAAAATATTGGCTCATGTGATTTGAAAGTCTTAGATTTCATTTTATTCAAATTTACAAAATGTCCCAACATTTCCGGAATTCGGGTTGCAGGTATATAGCAAAAAAATGTTTGGCTAATTTTGCTAATGGCGCAACATATCAATTTGGTTGTGTGAGACAAATTGACAAACATATCACAGCCTGAAAATTACTGACTGATAGTAAAAGTCTCTTACAGTCACTGAATAATCTGCATGTTGCCTGGAGGAATAACCGATCATTTTAAGTTAAAGTGTTGTTAGGGTTAGCATTAAGGCTAACTTTGATAAGATTATTGTTACCAAACAACACAAGACATGGGTAAATCATGTCTTGCACACATGCAAACAATCTCAACATGTAAATCACAGTCTGTTATTGTTTTACCTCGAAAGATCACTAGAAAGAATCTTGATTGTCAAGTTTGTAAATCTACCCTAAACAACACCTTGTCTCATTAAGGAAATAAAAGACAACTTAAAGAGTGCGCACAATGGCCCGGTTTTTACAGACAGGGCTTAGATTGTAAATAACATGCAATTAAGTGTCAAAAAACATTACATTCAATTTGTACTTAAGTACATTTTTTAAAGTATATTTTCCCATAATAAGCACTCTTTTTAAAATAGGCTACTTCTTTTACACAAGGGCTTTTTCTGTCTCTCTGTCTTTCTCTAATTTGATCTCATTCCTCACTCCTTGGCGATCATCAGCGTTCAGTGCTGTGGTGTGGCATAATTAAACCGTTCAGTGAGCAGGGCTTTCCTGCACACTACAGCTACTTCTTCCTCATTCTGATGGGATGAGTGCTTTTCCGTGGCACATGTCCCCCTGGTCTGGTCTCTGACTGAACATGGACAAGGTAGAGTGAAAGGTTGCACAATGATTTATTGCTGCATTTGCACCTAGATCCCAGTCAGATAACTCAAGTTCAATAAACTCCTCACACATACACACACACGTCAGCCCCTGTGGCTTTCTAAGACTGCGAGAACCGGAGCAGTTACCCCTCCATGCGCCTGCAGATAGATTAGCATCCAGCTCAAAGCAGCAGCACATCAAAAGAAGCTTTGATGCTTCTTTACGGCTGCATAGAGGGGCAGGTGAGGGAAAGGGTGGCCCCGTGCCATCAACGAGGATTCTGGGAAATACTCCCAGCTTTTAGAGATGGAGAAATCTATAGCCTTCTCATAGTGGGAGATGGATATAGAGCCTGGGAAAGAGCTTTATTCGGGATGAAAAAGTGCATACTTGCTGTGGTGAGGGTGGCCATTTGCTCTGGATGTTCAATGGTTTGAGTGGGACCATATGGCAGGCTATTCATGTCAACGATATGATGTATAGATGATTCTTCAAGATTAGCACATGTCCTTTAGCAATGATTATTCACAGCACAAACTGAGAAATGCATTGCACAATATAATTGTTTTAACACCTCCAAAGTGTAATTGCTCAAAGTTGTGAAACACAGCTAAAGAGAACTCTGTTTGTTTGTTAACCAGTCTTTCAGTGTTTGTCTCTGTCTAGTTGGAGATTATGTTTAATTATTGCTTTTAGATGTGTATCATGCAGGTTGGTGTATCATGCAAATTCAAACACAAATTTCCTCTGAAATTATCTTGAGCTTTACTCACCCTCAAGCCATCCTAAGTGTATATGACTTTCTGGTAACATTTTAGTATAGGGAACACATATAAACTATTAACTACAACTGTTAACTCCTAATTCACTGCTTGTTAATAGTTATTAAGGTAGTTGTTAAGTTTAGGTATTTGGTAGGATTAAGAATGTAGAATATAGTCATGCAGAATAAGGCATTAATATGTGCTTAATAAGTACTAATAAACAGTCAATATTCTATTAATATACATGCTAATAAGCAACTAGTTAAAAGACCTTAAAATAAAGTGTTACCGACTTTCTTCTTTCTGACGAACACAATCGGAGATATATTAATAAATATACTGACGCATCCAAGCTTTACAATGTGATACAAACGAGTATGAAGCTAAAGAAACTGCATCCATCCACATCCATCCATCAAAAATGTGTACTCCACATGGCTCAGGGGGGGTTAATAAAGGCCTTCTGGAGCAAAGCGATGTGTTTGTGCAAAAAAAAAAAAAATCCATATTTAACAAGTAATGAAGTAAAATATCTAGCTTCCGACGAACCGCCTTCCATATTCAAGTTATGAAAAAAATGGAACTGGCATCACGTCAGTTAAGCTTTATCCGGAAGTTAAACAGGGAAGGCGTAGGACGTAGCGTAAGCTTTTTGAACTGCGAGAGGCGTTGCGCTCTTCCTAAGTTGAATACAGAAGGCGGTCTGGCGGAAGTTAGATATTTTACTTCATAACTTAAGAAAGTAATATGCACCTAGGATGGCTTGAGGGTAAGTAAAGCTTGGGCTAATTTTCATTTGAAAGTGAACTAACCCTTTAATGTGAGAGGAAAAGGTAAGATACAGCGTATGAGTTACTGTATTAATAAAATTATTAAATTAAACCATGCTGGTTGACTAAGTTCAAGTTTACTATCAAGTTTACCCATATACTTGTCCACAAATGAGACTAGCACCAAATTAGGGATGTGCAATACAACATTTTCAAAATCAAGTCAGTGGGTGGCCTGAACAATTGTCAGCTAATTTGGGTAACACTTTATTTCGAAGGTCCACTTTAGTCATTTTACTAACTATAAGTAACTCTGCAACTACATGTCAACTACATTAGAGTATTAGTAGACTGTCTACTTAATATCTGCTAACACTTTATTTTGATCACCCCAACAGATATTCTACTGACTAATTTTGCAACTACATGTCAACTTATTCTACTAACCCAAATCTTAGCACCTAACCCTAATCTCTCCTAAACACCTACTAAACACTCTACTACACATTCTACTAATACACTAATGAGAGTTAGTTGACATGTAGTTGCAAAGTTATAGTTAGTAAAATGTCTAAAGTGGACCATTGAGATAAAGTGTAACCCTAATTTGATACAGCTACAGTAATGTGAAAAGATTTAGGCACTTGTGAAAAAAATTATAAAGTTTTAAAAAATTAGATTGTATTAAAAAATAACTTGACTTAAATTAATATTTGGTATGACCACCCTTTGTGTTTAAAACAGCTTTTGTCCTAGGTACACTTGCAGACATCTACAAGGTAGATTTGCAGCTATATTTCTCCAAGTGTCTTGGTGATATTGCCACAGTTCTTCTGGATTTAGTCTGTCTCAGTTTTTTCCATCTCTTCATGTAATCTCAGATGGACGTGAGATCAGAAATCTCTATGTGACTCATACCATCTGTTGTCAGACTCCTTGTCATTGTTGTTGTTGTGGTTCGATTGACATCACAGTTCGGTTCGTATGAATGATGTGAACGCTGTTTTCTGAACTCGAGTGCGCACCCGTGAACCCTACCCGAGTCCCTATGGTACACTAAAGCAAAAGACAATGATAAGCATCTTTGAGGCCCGGTTTCACAAACAAGGCTTAGATTAAGCCAGGATTAGGCCTTAGTTCAATTAGGTCATTTAAGTAGCTTTTAAAAGTGCCTTAGACAAAAACATTACTGGTGAGACAAATCTTGAGACAAAACAATGACACTGTCATATTTTAAGATATTTTTCTTTCAGTTAAAACAGCTGAAACATGCATTTTAGTCTGGGACTAGGCTTAAACCTTGTCTGTGAAACTGGAGGAAAGACTTTTGCACAGTATTGTGTATTACATCTAAGCAGTAATTCACCTTGTCCTAAACCAGTAATGTTTTTCAGCCGGGATTACTAATCCAAACATGCATAATCCACTTTATCCGGAGTGTGAATTGTGCATCTCCTGATGCTACTGTTGTGTAATATCTGTGTGTGTGTTTTCCAACAGCTTCTGTCTGGACCCACCAAGAAAGACTAAGAAATCACAGATGGCAAATGACAAAGCATAATCAAAGAAAACAACAACAACAAAAAAGGTTTTCCACTGGGTGGAAGCGAATCAAGCATCAACTAGCAATTATTTGATCACAAATGAGTCAGGTAGCCCTGGCAGTGTTGTTTCAACAGAGGGAATATGGCAGACACACTCCGTCGATCCGCCCTGTTTTATGTGCGGCTGTTACAGCTTCTGCTGGCAAATATCCCCGAGAGCGAGTGATAGTGTCTCGCAGTTTTTAATTAATGCGTAAGCCTGGCGATGTTAATTAAAACCAGACTGATCATTACCCACCAGGAAAGATCTTACGGACGCTCATGCTGCCGGCCAACAAACGCCGAACACAACTGAGGAGTTATTAATAATCGTCAAGCTCAGATGCAATCTTTAGTGGGTTAAAAATAATAATAAAAAAGGTTTTCAATGGGGATTTATAGGTAAATAGCTGCATACTCAATTTATCTTTGCTTTGTTCAATATCATAATAAGGGCATTCATACTATTGAAAAGCACTTAAAGGGACAGTTCACCCCAAAATTCTGTCATCAATTACTCACTCTCACATCATTCTAAACCCAAAACACAAATTATAAGATATTTTTAAGCTCAACCGTACTAGCTTGACGTACTTGCATTGGTTCTTGCGGAAGTTCTTGCATCGGTTCTCATGCTTGAGCTTCGGTTTACCAAATTTGAATGCTCTGTGTATTTTCACTGATCAATTTTTATATGTGAATAAAAGCCTAATTTAAATTGGTTCATCATACAAAGAGGCTGTGTCTCTTCAGAAATCTATGATTAAACCGCTCTATTCTTATGGATTACTTTTACTTTTTAATTATGAACATTGTGAAGCATCAGAGTTTTGGTTGAATAGAATTCAATGGAGACAGAAATCTCTGATTTCATTTAAAAAATCTTCATTTGTGTTCCAAAGATGAACGAAAGTCTTAAGGCCTGTTCACACCAAGAACGATAACTATAATGATAACTATATTAGTGTCCACCTGATATTGTTCTGTTTATTATATGTGCGTTCTACCATGTGCGTTCTGTCTAATGACAGAATTTTCATTTTTTCAACTATCTCTTTAAGACCTAGAAGTTAGAACACTGACCCCTGGTTTCACAGACAAGTCTTAAATCTAGTCCCAGGCTAAAATGTATGTTTGAGCTGTTTTAACTGAAAGCAACTTGCACTGACATGTCTTAAAATATGTGACTGCCATTGTTTGTGTCAGTGCTAAGATTCAAACCAGTAATGTCTTTGTCTAAGGTATGTTTATAAAAGCTATGTCCTAATTGAACTAAGGCCTAATCCTGGCTTAATCTAAACCCTGTCTGTGAAACCAGGCCTGAGTCCTGGTACTCATGTGGCGATGTGAGTTTGATTCGAGCGTGCCTCATTTCTTGACCCTATTCTATTTTTAACATACTTTTCATATTTCACACATGTAGGAAGACCGCAACTACGTACACTATTAATCTTGGTCAACTTCCAACAGCAAAAACAAGTTTTTGTTGAAACACAAAAGCCTTAGTCCACGCCTCATAAATACACTTGGGATGAAAGCATGCAGGGGACTGGTTCTCTATTGGAAATGCATTCATGAAAAATGAAAGACTGCAGTATCACTTACTTCATAGGTTTGAACAGGGCTTGTCCGTAGTTCTGGAATGACATGATGAGCTTCAGCTGAGTGCCGCCTGACTTCATAGCTGTGAAAAGAACAATTTCTGTAACACCAGCCGACCAGCTTTCTAAAAACAAGACAATATGTACACACACACACCCACACAACCTTCTCTTCCAGCATTCATGCTAAATAGCTTTCGCTCTAACTCACACAAGTATGTATTAGCTGTGATGTTTTGGAGTCAGTTTTGTAAGCAGCAGTGCATTTTTGTCAGACTGTCAGCAAATCTCATGAAAACATGCAGATTTACAAGACTAAGCAACCATCTGCTGTTTATGAGAGTCAAAGTGTTTGAAACATTTGAAATATGAGATATTTGCAGTCCCTTTAAGATTAGTCATTTCACTCGGCGGCCATCTTTGAAACGCCTCTCGGGCTTGTAAGTGCAGCTCCTATCTCTTTGAATGGGGAAACATCAAATTCCCCAAAACTGTTCACAAGGTTCACGATTAAATTTCATATTTGAAATCTGACAACAACTATCTGACTGTTTCTATAGGAAACGGAGCTTCTAACAGCAGCTGACTTTATGATTGGCCGTTTTATTTAGAAGGCGGGACTTATTCCACCATATTGCACATTGCACTTTCTCCCAATTATAGTAATACTGGTGAATCGTCTTCCTGTATATAAAGTCTTTGATATTTCTGATATGATAAATGAATAATTAAGACCAGTCATGTGACGCTATGATGTGACACTGATTTAATTAAAACTATTAACTAAAACTTTTTTTCCAGCTAGTTTTCATTTCTCATTTTAATTTAGTTGAACTTGATGTTTAATATAACTAAAACTGAAATAATATATTAAATTATTATATTAAAAAATGACAAAGCACAGCAAAATAACTAAAATCAACATAAAAAGGGAAAACATAAAAACAGTAAACTAATTCAAAATATAAATAAAAACTATAATAGCATATAAAATAACACTGATTCATACATGCATTATAGTGCAATGATGAAGATGTTTTCAAAATTCCTGAATTAAAATTCATTCGGACATAAATTGGAAGGAAATAAGTAAAAAAATGTGTTAAATGTGTATGTGGCATAAATGTTTTTCAAAATCAAATGTTCAGACTGCATTTTAAACTTTTTGAAGTTTAAATGAAGTCCCCTCCCAAGGGGTTTGAGTGTACACAGGCCTTTGGCAGCTTAACTTAGTCACAACAAATCATATTTACTACAAAGCGAATAATCCCCCAAAATTACACCATACTGTCTAGAGTGAAGTCATGTTTCTCGTGGCTTTCCCAGCTGGGGCTGTGTCATTGCATGTCTCTCATTTTCTTTTCATTAAGAGCCCGATCCAGACAGTCTAGTTCTGGAAGTCTTAAAACTATAAGCAAAGTCAGGAAACTGACCTTACATCAGCAGAAAACATGTTTTTGTCAGGCTGATTAATGAGATTGGACAGCAAAGATGGCTGATACGGCTTTACGATGAGTAATCCAAAAATTCTGTATCATATTTCCCCAGAGGGCACCTGTGCAATTCTGCAGCAGTAAAGTCTTATTGAACTCATTAGTTGAGCAGAGCCATAATGCTGTTATTATCTAGTGTATCTACACATACACAAATAAGTATTGTTTAACTGTGCATCTTTTGATTTGGTTCAATCACTGGAGAACTGCTCTATTTATCAGATTAAATGTGTCCTAAATGTTGCCAGCAACACTATTTTAGTATAATTTTTTGAAAGCGCTGCAATCACAGCAGAGTATTTCACCAAGTGCTGAATTTATAACCTTAATTAATCCTAATATGACTAAAACTACCTCAAGCAAGGTGCTATTTGTTCCAGAAGCTGTATTGAACCACACTGTAAAAAGTGAACAAAGACAATAGGAGACAATTCTTACCATAGGAGGTGATTTTTTTATTATTTTTTATGATAAATACCTATGTGTGAACCCAAATATTCTCTGCGACACTAAAAATCATTGCTATGTTTGGGGCGGTACTATCTGTATATCTGGCCAATGGCAGACAGGGGGAGTGTTCAGGAAACCTGCTTGAAAACAGTCATTATTGTCGAAATTTTATTTGCCGTTGTGAAAAAAAAGAGTGCATAATTGTATTGAATGTGCACTTGTAGTGTACTTTAAATCTTAAAATTATTTCAAAAAACTGTAATTGCAGATAATATATTAATAAAATAAAAGGCCACTTAAGTACACTTAAAGAGAGCACACTTTCATGACTATGTTTCTTATCCCACTTGAGTCCACCTAAAAGTGCACTTTGTAATAATATCAAATTAAAAATTTTACTTAAAGTACGGACACGGTAAGATTTTTAATGTTTTTAAAAGAAGTTTCGTCTGCTCACCAAGGCTGCATTTATTTAATTAAAAATACAGTAAAAACAGTAATATTGTGAAATATTATTACAATTTAAAATAACTGTTTTCTGTTTGAATATATTTTATAAAGTAATTTATTCCTGTGATCAAAGCTGAATTTTCAGCATCATTACTCCAGTCTTCAGTGTCACATGATCCTTCAGAAATCATTCTAATATGATGATTTGCTGCTCAAGAAACATTTATGATTATTATCAATGTTGAAAACAGTTGTGTACTTTTTTTCAGGATTCCTTGATCATTTTTTCTGAAATACAAAACTTTTGTAACATTATACACTACCGTTCAAAAGTTTGGGGTCAGTAAGAATTTTTATTTTTATTTTTTTGAAAATAAATTAAAGAAATTAATACTTTTATTCAGCAAAGGATGCATTAAATCAATCAAAAGTGACATTAAAGACATTTATAATGTTACAAAATATTATATTTCAAATAAATGCTGTTCTTTTGAACTTTCTATTCATCAAAGAATCCTGAAAAAAAAAAAAAATATTGTACACAAATATTTTGTACAATTGTACACAATAAATGTTTCTTGAGCAGCAAATCATCATATTAGAATGATTTCTGAAGGATCATGTGACACTGAAGACTGGAGTAATCATGCTGAAAATTCAGCTTTGATCACAGGAATAAATTACTTTATAAAATATAATCAAACAGAAAACAGTTATTTTAAATTGTAATAATATTTCACAATATTACTGTTTTTACTGTATTTTTAATTAAATAAATGCAGCCTTGGTGAGCAGACGAAACTTCTTTTAAAAACATTAAAAATCTTACCGTGTCCAAACTTTTGACTGGTGTACATTTTAAATCACAACATTAAACATTACATTCAGTTGAAGTAGATTACCATAATATTACCGTAATAATCACTCTTTTTGAAAGTAGTGACACTAGTAGCACAGAAATTACACACGCCATCAACTATGAGCTATATTTAATAACCCTTAAAATGATTTTAGATGGTATCAGGTTTATTAAATAATATTTTTAATTCATATAGTATAGTTTCTTAAGTCAGATGCTGTTTTTATAAGAGCATCACAATACAGATGTATCAGACTGATGTGCTCAGGGCAGCAAAAAAGTACATAAAGATCTTCAGGTGGACTTTCAGACTAATGGAAGAAGAGTGGTTGTCAATCACACACTCTCTTGGGAATAAAAGGAAGTGTGCATGCCGCATTCTGCCTACAGAAATAGGTCCTGATGTTTACTAGCCTTCTCAAGTGCCTGAGTGCATGCACACACAAACATGTCTATGTGGATCATTCTGTATACCTCACAAGCTTCTAAATAAAATAAGTACAAATGGCACTTTACACCACAGGGGACAAAATAGGGTCTGAAAATAGTATTTTTCCCCTTTTTCGGTAAATGAAGAGTGAAAGGACGTATTTAACCATCAAAAATGTCAACCTCAGAAGGTCAAACTAAATATTATATGAGCAGTTTTATTTTATTTTAGAGATTTGTGACCTTGTTACCAAAATGTTAGTCTCGTGTAGCCAGACCCTCAGACTGACAGCTTTCATTGGCCAAGGATTGGCCAAAGGCCGTCTGACTGATATGTAAAGCAACCAATCACAAGTTGTTTTGTTCACCATCATGTTTAGGGGCGTTAAAATGTAAAGTCGATACAATAACATACATACCGGTTTACAACCAATAATTAATTCATTCAAAAATTTGTATTTAGTTGATCCTGGTAAGCACTCATTGTCACACTTGTAAACACGACGGCTTTCTTTTTCCATGAGGGGGTTTGGCTTCACAATGGCTTTGTTTCCAGGTGGACCGTTATAGAATGCGACGCACATGTCTCCCAGACATCCTATAGAATTCAACCAATCAGATGATGACTTTGAAACTCCCAAAGTGTTTCCCATTTTGAGTGCCAAACACTGTAAAAAATTATTTTCATGATTTATCACATTTTTTCTTTTGTCAAATCAACTTTAATAATTAATGTGGTTCAGATAACATAATATTTTGAGTTTCTGTTGATTAAACCAATCGCCTTCATTGTATTAACTCAAATTTTTAATTTCAGTGAACTCAAAATTTTAAGGCAACCAGGTAACTTACTATTTTAAGTTAAACCAACAATTCTTTTTTTTACAGTGTATGTATCAGATGTTCAGCCAACGGTCTGTGGGTATGATATCTGAGGTTAAAACTAACCAAACGTAGGACATTTACTAACCCAGATTTGTATGATTTTTTAAATTAAACAAAACATATAGTTTTTTAAACTATACCCAATTGGTAACAGGGTTACAGATTAAGCCAAAATACAGTAACTAATTAGGGGGCTAACTAGTTTGGGACAAAATGTTGGCTTGTAGTTCACTAATAGATTAAATTCATTTGTTTAACCTTTACACTTATTCTTAGAATAGCTTTGGTAACAGTGAAGAATGGTTGAGCTTCATTGACTGCAATTTCTGACCATAAAATAATACCAACGTTTAATGTGTGTTTAAAACGAACTATTTTTCATGCATATTAATCTTATGTTTGATAATAGTTTATGTAACATATCTAAAAGTTTTCACTACCAAGTGTACTCTATTTGTGGAAAGTGCCCAATTTTCTGAAATTATTACGATTTTCACATTACTCATCCACACAAACATGCGTATTGCACATCCATTCAAATAAAGCCCCTTTAGCCTCCAAAATTCATTGTAATTTAACCAAAATGACAATTTACACACTATTGACCTAGTTGGCTCATGTCAACCACTTGGCAATAATTGCTTTCATGATGGCAGCACAGGACCTAGAGCCATCCAACTTCAGCTGGGCTATTCCATTAAACAGGAGCAGGTCCTGTACCTGAACTTTCCGAACCTACCTACGCTGGTGATCCTCTGGGAGACCAGGTCCTTCAGGAGGGCCGCTATGACGGGGGTGTGTCTGGAGTACAGCTCATATCGGTTAATCCCGATGTGGAAGCGGAGCCAGTTGGGGTATGACTCAGCACTGGCCTCCCCTGCCGGACTGTACTCCTCCTCCTCCACGTTCCCCTCGTTATGCCTGTCGGTAAAGGACAGTGGAGGACATTAGTCACTACCAGCACACATACTGCCTGAAAACAGGAAACCACATTATGGGTGAACTGAATATCCTTAATATACTGTATTTAGTCTTATAACATTAAGATGAACTCAAAATGCCATGCAACTTTGTGTAAAATATAGTTTTTATACAGTTAGACAAACTAGCAGTACTTATTGCTAGACCCAGGTGGAATCTGAGCTTAGTAATAACATAAAATATACTCCTTGTGAAAAAGAAGTACATTTTAGCATACTTTTAAAAAGTGTACTAATCACGTAAAACAATATGCTTAAGTGCGAATGTTTTCGGACACTTGTTTCGGCATGTTGTTTACAATTAAATGAAAATGTATTAAAGTTTTAATTTTTATAAACGCAATTAGCTGAACTTAAGAGTGCTTTTTGACCCACTGAAAGGTGCAGTGTGTAAATTTTAACGGCATCTAGCGGTGAGGTTGCAAACTGCAACAAACTCGCAAACCCCTTCCACCCCTCCCTTTCGAAGAAGCTACGGTGGCCGTCTGGCCGACATGTCAAACATGAACGATTTAGAAGAAGAACAACATAGTGACGAAATGCGATCTGTTTGTCCGTTTAGGGCTGCTGTAGAAATATGTTGGTGCATAATGGTGACTTGACATGGAGAGGGGACCCGTGGTGTATGAGATATAATGGTTCATTATGTAAGGTCTTTATGTACCACTGAAAACATAGTTATGTATATTTTATTGCATTTCTGTCAATAGATCCTCCCAAATTTTAGGACTCAAGTGCATCTTTATATGTAATTACATAATTACTTATATTTTCTTTAAGATATTGGCTAAAGTTACTGCTGAATGTACTGACAAGCATTTATGATAAACTAAAATACTTAAATGTGATTTCTGTTGAAAATTGAATGCCATGTATTGCAATAATAAGGTTGCAATTTAGCATATACATTAACTTTAAATGTAACATTAAATAACACCCTAAAGTTCAAATTACAGTATAATCAAGTACTCTTTAGTATGTTAGTCAATACATCAAAATAAGCAGTTTTAAAGCATGACAAAAGACTATTAAAACATAATGATTTAAAATGCACTCTAAAGTGAAACTTGCAATTTGACATTATTATAATGTGCAGTTTTTAAAAGTCTACTTAAGTGTGTTAAGACACTTAAGATGGTTTCACGGGCGAGGCTTAAGCTACTCCAAGACTAAAATGCATGATTGAGCTGTTTTAACTTAAAACAACTTTCACTGATATATCTTAAAATATGTTAGTGTCATTGTTTTGTCTCAAGATGCACACCAGTAATGTTTTTTCTAAGACGCAATTATAAAAGCTACTTAAATGCTGTAATTAAACTAAGGCCTAATCCTGGCTTAATCTAAGCCCTGTCTGTGAAACCAGGGTATCGTCATTATCGTGTACGCTCTTTAAGTGCACTTATTGCCTATTTAATTAATATTATATTATCTGCAAGTACAGTATTTTTAAATATACCTTTAGGATTTGAAGTACACATTCAGTACATTCATCATGCTTCTTTTTCACAAGGGACCTAATAAAAACATGCAAGGAGTGGGCAGGACGTTATGATTGTCTGAGGGGCTGTTTAAATGACACCGCTTTCAACTAAAAACAGAACACTTTTTATGGCCGTTCATTTACACGACAATGCATTTTGGGGGCCTGAAAATGTAAACTTTTGAAAACGGGTTTCAAAGTGCATGTTTTTGAATACGATACCGTTATCGTCTCTGTGTAAACTACAAAAGCACAAATATGTGAAAACAATGAAGTTATGTGCATGCGTATTACGTGTTCAGTCTATAGGCGCGTGGGGTTTCTTTACAAAGTGACATTGCCAACTACTGGTCTGGCATGAATAATACAGCTTTTTTAGTCATTTTCACAGATCTGTATTTTGACAGCGTTGCCGTCTGTATGCAAAAAAAAACTGCAATTGAAAGACTTTTCTGTTTTTAGTACATCATTGTTGTGTAAACATACCCTAAATCTACAGGATTTTCTGTGTAGATTCTGTGCTTCAAAAATCAGCTTTATTTGACCTCAATTTACTCTACATTTATCTGAAGAGAGAGTGTCATTTATTTTAAGCTTTATTTATTTAAATGATATTAACATGCTAGCCTCAGTGAATTCCATTACTGAATTCCAAAAACCATTTAGTATATCGTTTGATGACTGTGAAAGCTATTTTAAAACATTTAAATGAAGGTGAGCATATTTGAATGTGTTGGCTGGACTGATGCCATACTGTGCTGACAGTGGAATGACTGAATACATCAGCTGTACTTCATTTCCCTGAGGCCCTTAACCTCACTACAACACACAAGCAAAAAAAGACAGCCTATATATATACATAAATATTGCATTCCAATAAAACATGAAAAGCAATATTAAACTGTAATGTGACAGCATCTGGATGACAGGCTGTCACATGCATTTTCAGTGATTAACAAAACACTGTTAAAACTGCCTTTTAACTCAACTGTTCCTGTTTAGTTCATCTGTATCTGGATCAGTCAGGCATGGTTAAAAGGCATGTTTAGTTAATTCAGGCATGGTTAAAGGCAGAGAGAATCAGCTCTCCCTGAGATATATCCCTGAGGACGCCAGAGCTTGAAGAACAAAAAGAGTGGACACAGGAGCAAACAAAGGGCATGACACCAACAAAAAACCCTTCAGCTTAATGCATCTGACAGCTCTGAAGAAAACAACACATCACACCAGAGGAACAGAGATGGGTGCTAGCAGCAAAGCTTTAACACTCACAATGAGTCAGTATGAACTGGAAATTATAAAAGCCAGAGTATCACGTCTTTCCACAACATATGTGCTCTTATTTTTAGCTCTACATTTAAAAATAGACATACTTCCCTCTTTTAATTATTACTTAAATTCTGGATTTCCATTGAGAATCTGACTTTATTATGATTATTACTTAGGCAAAACAAGAAAATTATGACCCCTGGGTGTGACGTGAGAAACATTTCTTAGCTCTAGCCATTCTTGCCATTCTAGTTTTCCCAGTTGCTTTTGGATTTTCAACACTCTTTCAGACTTACTGTATATGCACATACCGTAGGTTCTTAACTACAAAAAAGCCATACTGAGGCATGTTGTCACAATGGGAACCACATATTTGTTAAATCTGATTCGAGAAATATGATCTATTATCTAAAGTGAAACTTACCACAAGATATCTGCATTTAAAAAAAACATTACTTACTTTGCAGCTAAATTTAAACAGGAAAACTGTGAAACACAAACAGTTCATGAAACAGGAAAAATGATCCCAATTATCTTAACATGTCATTTGGTAACTAGATGCTTAAAACCAACATACAAAACCACTGCAAGAGAAAATGCATTTTGTTTGATTGGATTTTTTTGACTATAAATCTTAAAGTGTGACAACTTTGTGACAACTAGAACCAGTCCCCATTAACATTTTAATTATGCATAATAACTGGGACATAGAAAATTGTTTCATATGCATAAAAGCCGTTAAAACTTGCACTTTCTATTCATCTTTTCCTGATGCTTTGGGATTAAATATGAGAAATCACTGTCAATGCTTTTCTTTATATTATCTCTTTAGAAGCAAGAATGGAGCAAGTTGTCACACTTGAATATTTCTCAGGACAGGTTTATTACCAAAAGTAATTTTTGTATACTGTAGAAACATCTTGTTTTATCAACAAACTAAACCTACTGAACCATTTAGCAAGGCATGCCACTTTATATTAAGTGTCTTTATAGGCTACTATGTGCTAACATTTAGATTAACCAATGCACTTATTGTGCACATACATGTACTTAAATACCTACATGTAATTACAGCTGTAATTAATTTCTGAAATTACACTGTTGACTCTTTCCATACCCCTTCACCCACCCTAACCTGTCCCTAACCTTACCCGGATCCCACCTTTAGCAATACATGAATCATACATTTTTTTTTTTTTTTTTTTTTTTTTTTTTTACTTAAGTACATAGTTAAAGACACCAAATATACAATTTGACCTTTTCCTTTTTGAAATATGAAATCTCCAAAGTAATATAAGTCATCTTCAGCAACATTTTTTTCCAGAATATTGACAACCTCCGTGTGTGACAACTAGCCCCGGTCTCTTTTAAATGTGACCATAAGACTTCAAAGCTCGTTTTAAAGCATATAACAAAACAACAATACGTCAGGTTCAAAGCAGCACTTGCCATTCTTGTTGTCCGGCAGCTTTGGGGTAGAATCTAATATCAGTGTTGAGGTTGAATAAGGTGTCATCTTCAGAGAGATGAGGCAGGTCAGTCTTATAGAGCGGATGCTCATAGAGCGCCTTCAGTCTGGAGGAACCCTGGACAGCTCTCTGCTTCTGTCCGCTCACGGTGTCTTTCATCAAACCCCTCTTCTCTGAGCCCAACTGCAGCTGTCTCACTCTCTTTTCAGACTCGGCTCTCTCTGTCACTTTCTCCCGTGAGTGCGAAGTGAGATTGGAGTTGGGTTCATTGCTGAAATCCTGTAGTAATCTCAAAGAGTGTTTATTAGGCCAGCCCGGTTCGGCGGCGGCGGCTCTGGTGCGCTGTTTGGCCCAGGACCGAGGCTCCTCGCCCGGGGTGTGAGCGCAGGAGCAGCCGCCTCCTCCTCCAGCGCTGGAGCTCGAGCCCGCCGCGCGCTTCTCCAGCTTGGGTAACAGGTCTATCATAATGTGCATGGTGCAGGCGACCAGAAACACCATTAAAATCAACACGCGAAATTTACGGAAAAGGATCATTTTTATACCTTGCCACAATATAATACAGCCTATAATAAAGGATATTTAAGGGCGCATGTGGTGTCCTACTGTAATCCTCCTTATGATGGGAGATCCATGTTCAAAAATCAGGTGCAAAAATCCTGGTGTTTCCAGGTGTATCAAGAAATATTTCTCTTCGGCATAGTTGCGCGGATGATTTTGGTTTAGATCAGATGTCCTGTCGCATCCTTACCCCTTCAGTTCATCATGATAAAGCGCATCTGTAAAATGTCCCGGTAAATACTGACAAAGCACGAGAAAACCGCCGTTTGACTTCTCAAGAACCGCACGGATGTCGGATCAGTCCCATGTGTGGATTTCTGCAGTATGTGAAGAGGGAGATAAAGTGCATTAGTTCTTCATGAAGAGCAGTCAGTGACAGGTGTAGATGTATCAGTGCCCTGTGTGTTAAATATTGGGATCCTGCCTCTCCTCGTCACAGCATTCAGATTGGCTGAGAGTCCAGAGACTCAAGGAAGAGCGACTCATAAGATATTCGGCTTGGAATGTTAGTGCAGTTCCTTTCTGTGAAGACAGAGGGCGCTCATGCGCATTAGATTTAACGTTACAGGTGATTGGTGGTGGTAAAACTATAGTAAAAACATTAGATAATGCTTAATTTATCAGTAGATACAATGTGAATATTAAGGGAAATATATTATATCAAATGTTCTTAAAATGTTTGACCATTTGTATGTTTAAGAAATCAGTCAAAATCATGTCTTCATTTTGCCATTGAGATGACCTGGAAAAAGTGTCCCAATTAACATGAATTCACCCTCATTGAAAAAATAAATTTGTACAGTTTTGGAACGACACAAGGGTGAGTAAATGATGGCAAAATATTTATTTGGGGGTAACTATCCCTTTAAGATGGTGTTTGTTGATGTTATTCAGGAAAAGTTTTGGTGTCTGGTGTTATGATCTGCTGGGGTCATCATTACCTCAGTATTTAAGTATTTAAAGCCAACTTCTGTATATGCAATAAACACTGAGACTTAAGATTCAAATTAGTTTAAAGTACTTTGTAGACAATTTTCCCAAACTGATGAGATATTTTGAAAGATTAGCCTCATAAGAGGAGGATGTAAAACCATAACAGTTGCCAGTTTGATATCAAATGCATCAGGATAAAAACATTTTCATCAGAACAATGGCAGGATTTTATCATCAGACTAACAGTACACTACAAGAATTATGAATTTGATATGGCAGTTTGCCATGGTTTATGTCTGGGGCAAGCATTTATCTTCTTTGCTTTGTCTTAATAAGGATTATTACCGACTCAAAAATAGCAGATAAGAAATGATGTCTCAAAATTAATTAAAGTTCAATAAAGAGCCCTGGGGGTGACGTGAGAGACTGTAATATTTAAAATAACTGTGATTTAAATAAACTTTAGAAAAATCTATGCAATTATGCCAGAAAAAAAAAATGTGATTGTTGATGAACATCACCGTTTTAGGTTGAGGAATTGATTGCAAACATTTTAATTAAAAGGAAAAAAGTATTTTAATCGACCTTGTCGAACTTTACAGTATCTACGTCTGCATAGAACTCAGTGTTATATGACAAAAAGTCCTGCTATAGGTGTTGCCTTGCAAAAACTTAAACCCCTCCATCTTCCTTTATCTCTGCTGCAGGATCTATAGCAGCTGCTGCTAAAATTATCTCTAATATTTCCTAGATATGCAGTTGAAGTATTTGCAGGAATAACAGTTATGCAGAAAAAAACATGTGTGGGTGTTTCTTCAGCTTCAGGGTTCATTTTTATTGAAACTAACAGATAAACAAGGTTTTTTTCTTTTTTTATGAAGGTCACATTAAAACTCTTGGAAATTGCATATTGTAGGATAGCTATGGCTATATGGTTTCAGAAAAATTCCTTAAATATGATGTGTTCTGTCCACACAGCATACCAACTCTGTAAAAAAAAATTCTGTTAAATTTACGGTAAAAAACTGGCAGCTGTGGTTGCCAGAAATTTACCATAAAAAATACAGTAGCAACGTTTTAGGTTTTACAGATTTAACTTAAATTTACAGTAAAATACCGTAGTTCATTAACTTATATAATGTTAATTTACCAACCAATTGAAGAACTAATATCTGTTTTGTACCTTTTTAATACACTGACAACCACCAAACACAGTGGTGATAAGAGTCACATGTTGAATCAAAGCTCATCACAAGCAGCTTTTCCAAAAGCTGAGAAGGACAATACTAATATATAGAAGGTGCACACAGTGTCATTCACACAAACACTAAACATCATGGTAGCAAAAAAAAAAAATGCAATAAACATTAATTTAACAACATTAGATGTAACATAAAACCTTAATGTACATAACTAAATAGAAAAAAAAAAAAAAAAAAAACTAAGAGCAAACAGTTAATTCAACGAAAATACATATGAAGTGTTCTGGGAATGGCAATTCACGTTTTTTTTTTCACTTCTAAAAACTGTAAATTTAACGGTATTTTACTGTAAAGTTACATTAAATGTACTGTTTTTCACCGTAGCATTTTTACAGTCTTTTACCGTTAAAAACACAATCATTTGTAACATCCTATTCAATTCTGCATGAAATAATATTAAAAGACTCACAGATTACATAAAAATATAAGTGTTAAAAATGTGTAATCTCACGGCAGTGTTGTCTGAGCTCATCCTGAAGGATAAAACTAAAAATTTATAGAGGCATATTTATGAATACTGCATGAGAGTAAAATGAATCAGGTTTATATGTAGGCCAGGATCCCCTTTGTTCGACTGCTAAATGACTTTAATGAATGTTTCCATATTTTGCACTGTCCTCCTTAATGTAAGCCAATTTCAGCTCCTTTTCAATATATAACAAAGGATCTGGAGCAGTAAAGATGTTATCCTGTCTGCTTCTATCATTCGCTCTTATGCTCATCTGACGTGATCTGGGAAATCTGAGAGCTTGTAAGAGCACGCCTTTTTTATGAATCGCAAAGTAGAGTGCTTCATTAATAGCTGACCAAAGTGAATGTAACAAAAGGACAGCATCTTTTGTCCCTCTCATCTTTTTAAATCATTAACCTGCATATTAAACATGCTAACCATGTAGTTCAGCTTTACGGTCCATGTTGTTGTGAGGTTCTCAACTGGTGAGCCACAACCCAAAATTGGGTCTGTTCTGTTTAAGCAGAAGGGGAAAATGATTAATGCAAATAATAAAATGCAGCTAATCAGATAATCATACATTATTAGGGTAGAAAATCTTTTTTTTTTTTTTTTTTAAATATGTGATGCTTCCCTTATCTTGATGTTGACATCAAAGGCCATATGTGCAATAAAACATTTCAGTGTTTCATTTAAAGGACATTTCTGTATTTTATTTTATTTTTTTAATAATGATAAACAATTTTAGTACCATCACCATTTATTTTCCGAAGTAAAGTCAGGTTCCTGAAGTGAAACAATGAGATCTGCTGCTTAACAGCACAAAGGTTCTTTGTGATTGAGCCAAAAAAAAAAAAAAAAAAAAATGATGAAATGAATTCCTGTGTCTCGCAACACTTTGAAGGCAAACAAAGTGTCAGCATTTCACAACTCTGCCCCAAATTGATTAACATTCCTTTTTGTCAAGATTATTCATGGCAGCGCTAGATGGATTTTTCATTGCAGTCCAGAATACAGTTTTGAGGGGGGTGTACCGGCCTAAATAAAGCATTGTAATCATCCTAGCTGTTGCAACAAGATTTCATTACCTCTCAAACAGGTCTGTGAAAATCGCAAACACACGCATTTCCTTGAAGCCTCCGACAGGGAACATGGACGTTTTTGTAAAGCCAGAATGTTGATGAGCCAGTTGGATGAGCTTGTTGGCTGAATCTACCATTTCAATTTGATAGTAGCTCACAGATATCTTTTATATTCTGGGTTTGTATAGCAGAATCTGGCCCGTGAGCTGCCCAAAGAGCAATGTTAATTCATCCGTCACAACGTTTGTGACATAAAACAGTATTAAAAGAGGTACAACGTCATTCATTTAGATCCACATCCCAGTTTTATGGGAGCAATAGTGATTTCTACAACTTAACATACTGCAAGGAAAATAAAACAGGTTTTCTGAAGAGATAACTAGAAAATGTGAGTGGTGCTTGCCTAAGCAAACAAGTCACCACCACTATGCTAGAGTGTTGTCAGAATGCTGTAATGTAGTTGCTTAGCTTGTCAGAGTGGTTTCTAACATTAACATTATGCTAGGATTGCTAGAATGTTCTGGGCGGTTGATAGGGGAGTGCTACAAGGTTGCTAAGATAATCTGAGTGGCTTTACCTTATTGCTAGCATGTTTTAAATGGCTGCTAGGGCAAAGATATGTGGTTACTAGGGTATTTTAGATAGTTGCACTTCCCCTCGCCACCACCATTTTGAAGTGCGTTCAACTTCATCAAGTGGACGAGGGATGCTTATTTAGACAGACGTCACAACAGCAACTTCCAGCGCTTGCACTTAATCAAGGGCTTAGGACGTTGATTTAAACCAGGGGTGTCCAAACTTGGTCCTGGAGGGCCACTGTCCTACAGAGTTTAGCTCTAACTTGCCTCAACACACCTGCCTGGACGTTTCTAGTATCCCTAATAAGACCTTGATTAGCTGGTTCAGGTGTGTTTAATTGTTTGATAACTGCAGGACAGTGGCCCTCCAGGTGCAGGATTGGACACCCCTGATTTAAATACATTTCAAGGGTTCTGCCAGTAGTGGGCACTAGTGCAATGTAAGCAATAATGTATATCCAAGTGAACGAGACGGAGGGAAGTTAGTGTGAACTGTGTAAAAAACAGTCAGCTTAAAGGGTTAGTTCACCAAAAATGAAAATTATGTCATTAATTACACTGTTGACTCTTTCCATACCCCTTAACCCACCCTTAAACCATATCCATGCACTATAGTTGTCATATACTAGAGTAGTGTGGAATGGGGGTAAATTAGGCGTGATGTGCTGTGACGTCACAATCATGTTGCATTGCAGTCTATAGATCTGCCTGATGTGTATATGTTGAGTAGACCCGCTCCCTCTGTCATAATCGAGGGTTCAAGGGTCTGTCCAAATAAACTTCCCTCATCCACTTGAAGTTGAATGCACTTTAAAATGGCAGCTGGGATTTTCAGAGGGGAAGTGCTTACAGAAGTTTAAGAGTGTATGTCTAAAAGTGGAGTTAAACACAGCCCTAGTAATTCTGAAGACCTTGATTAGCTTGTTCAGTTTGATCAGGGTAGGAGCTAAACTCTGCAGGAAAGTGGACCTGAAGTGCCAGAGTTGAGATCGCCTGGTCTATGATATTTTCATTTTTAGTTATGTCTGAGTCCCCTCTTCAGTGAAAAGATGTGGTCACATTTACCATTGCGCAACAAACTCAATAATTTCAATAGGAATCCATGCAATCTGGAGATTCGCGTGAGGGTAAAAATGTTGCCTTTTGTGTTCAAGTTGGTCATGTGAATTCGCCACACTGAGCAGCAGAAAGCTGGTTGGTTTGAAAATGATTTCTGTGTGAGCTGGGTTTCATGCATTACGACACTATCAACAACACACTGACCTTTTTTCGCAGATATTTCGCAAATGTGACCGCACCTTACGTCTATGGGATGTTTTGGCTGTTTAGACTGCCAGGTATGAAATGTAATTAATAAATAGAACACTTGATCTTAAAAGGCCCTATGATTTGAGCTCATTCATGTCCAAGTGTGCCATAGTATAATAATGAGGATAAGGGGTTGTTTAACTCCGTAATCCTAAGTGTGCTTTAGGGCTGGAATACACAACACTACACTGACTTTTGCCCAGATTTTTGCCCCAATTTACAGTTTGGATGAGTCTACACTACTTGCCAAAAGTCAGAGCCAGTCTGAAGTTTTGAGTTGAATGATTTTGCAGAAAATAGTATATATTATAGACTCAGTGTTATATTTTTTAGCCCTAGACCATGATTCCATCCAGTCAGAGGACATCAAACATGTTTGATATTTTAAATATGATTATAGAACACATATTGTTTTTATTTGTCATGCATCTCCTAGCCTCAAGGTGCATGTTTCTACATGAGTTTGTTGTGTTTAGAAGGGCTTGAAAGTCTAGTAGTGTGTGATCTTCAGTCATGTAGTGTTTGATGATGCCCAGTTTTTCTAAGTAACCATTTAAAAAGTCATGTAGTTTAGCAAGCACTTGAGACTAATTCTTACTTTTGGTGCCCACATACTTTATATGATTCAACACTATAAAGACTTCATAAGTCATTGAGTAGTGTATGCATACATCTGAATGGAAAGAAAAATAATGGTTTACACAGTAGATTTGAATGGGGATATATATAAAATGACAAAATGATGCTAAAAAAACATATTTAGAATAAATAATTCCCCTTTTTGTTATGCATTGTGTCTTAAACACTGTATTTTATGCATGCTAGTAAGCATTTTATATAGAAGAGAGGTCAATGAGGTGAAATTTAGCATTTTTTCCATTCGCCTACTCAGCTATGCTTTTCCCAGGATGATGTCAGAGTGTCATATTTATAAGTTGTTGTCGCTAAAAGTTGATGACCTTTGGTCTTCCAGGATGAGTGTGAGCTCAGACGCAGTGTGTTCGAGCTAGAGGAGAGGTGGCTCACTCTTGGCATCGATCCGAGGTAGACTCTTTGCCAAGTCAGGGAGGTATTTCAAGAATGGATTGTTCCTCCTCCAAGAGAAGAAAATTGGAATGTGGGAATAAAACTTTGAAGAGAGCTGGTATCAGTGGATCAGTGTGTATTTGTGATTCTACAACATCTAGGTCCAGCTGGATCTCCTTCAGATGAAGTCTCAGTATCTCTATTGGTTTTATAGTCAGGCAGTAATGGGACGTCCTTCACAGGGTTTCGCTGCATCAATTTGACTGACATCCAGACTGTTTAGATGCATGTCCCTGAGTAAAATGAGGTTTATTGCAGCATTGTGAGGTGGATAATTGAATTTCTCTCATGTTTTTGTGGCCTTTTCTTTTTGTCACACAGAGCGTAATGTTCCTTTTTCTGAGACATTGATGTGACGGTCTGCAGTGTTCCCAGCGGTGTTTGAAGTCTGCTATGTGAGCTGTCTGACAACTTGATTGAGTCCAAGGTACAAACTGTAGCTAATCTTCAGATATTGTTAAAAAAAAAAGAAAAAAAAAGAATACAGCGCTCCAGATAGAAGTCAGAATTAAATGAGTTAATGTCAGGCGTGCATGACAAGTGAGCCTGAGGAAAGTTTTAGTCAATTATGGTCACAAAGCCTCTGCTCTCTGTCAGGTTACAGACTCATAAACACCAAATGCATTTGGGAAAGTAAGTTTTTTTTTTAAGTACATTTGTGGTTTAAAGTGACAGACCTTCACTGATGTAGGCAATGTGAGCAATTCAAATCACAGACAAATACATTTTAATGGGGGAAAAAAAAGCCTACAAAAGTTTTTGCTAAAAATGTTTTTTCTTATTAGGCCTTTATTGTTTTTTAAGGAAATTGGAAAAAAAAAAAAAAAAAAAAATGGGTCACGAGACTGGCTATTTGATGCATGTTTGTTGGAGATAAAAAAACAAAAAACAAAACAATCAACAAAAAAACAGCTAATTTAGGGGCGGTTTATGGCACCCTTTTCAACTAAAAACATAAAAAAAAAAAAAAAAACATTTTGGCCGTTCATTTACACAACAACGGTGTTTTGGGGGCCTGAAAACGCAAACTTTTGAAAATGGGTTTCAAAGTGCAAGTTTTTGAAAGTGATATTGTTATCGTCTCCGTGTAAAACTACAAAAACGCGTATTACGTGTTCTGTAGTGTTTCTTTACAAAGTGACGTCGCCAACTACTGGCCTGGCATGTATAATACAGCGTTTTTAGTCATTTTCACCGATCCATGTGAACGGGGATAGTTCTGACAACTTTTTCGTCTATATACGAAAAATGCAAAGGGAAAACTTTTCCGTTTTTAGTACATCGTTGTTGTGTAAACATGTA
Organism: Hypophthalmichthys molitrix; assembly: GCA_037950675.1. Lineage (NCBI taxonomy): Eukaryota > Metazoa > Chordata > Actinopteri > Cypriniformes > Xenocyprididae > Hypophthalmichthys > Hypophthalmichthys molitrix. The sequence goes on from CM075494.1 coordinate 39,427,306, forward strand.
AACCTAATTCTTTTGTCATAAGAAAAATTTTATATATGTGAAAATATATATTTTTAAACAAACTACATATAATACATTTTTTATTATTTTATTATATTATTTTATTTTATTTTATTTTATTCTGCTGGTAAACTTTCTCAATACTTCTGCCATTGACAGGTCTGGGGAAGTTTTAATTTTGGAAACTGGTGGAAGTGACAAATTAGACAGAAAATAGGGGTTACAGCTGACACACACACACAAAAAAAACCACAATTCACTTACTTCTATAAAGCTTCCGCAAGATCACATTACATTCCAGTCAGAATCTGGCTACTCATTTCCAGTTGTCTCACAAGAACAAAGAGTGAAACAAAAAAAGGAAGGAATGAACCGTTTCATGACTGGCATGATCTCAAGGGTTCCACTTTCATTTTGGACTGACAAATGTCTCTTTGAGCTGGCATTTATTTGTCTCTCTGTAAACGATGATCTCAACTTGAGTTTCAGCCTGAGGCAGATGAATTCTTTACATTATTGATAACTGCAGTGGCTGACCTTTTACAAGCGCACAGACACCATCCGCAGAGCATTTACTTATTTATAACCAGCGAAATACATTCACTGTTCACTGTTTTTGTACATTCAAAAATCTATTCAGCATAACTGCGATGAAAATGTTTTTGTATAATTGGCCATTTGGTTTAAACTTCAATGAAACATCCTTGTTGAAGAGTCCTCATGTAGACTTGATTATGAATTTCCATGTAAATAGCATATATGTGATAACACAATCCATCAGTGGGTGACCTTGACTTTTGAACACACGCTTACAGAGAACGAACAGCAATGAAGTGCATCCGCACACTTAAACGTGGAAGCCACAGGGTGTAATTTCTCTCCTATAGAGCTGGCGTGACTCATGCCTTGCCAATCTAACATCACTTCATCCAAGCATCCATCATCAAAGATGAGTCCAGCTTTCATCCACCATTCATCTTTCCTGCACTCGTCACAATAATGGAGCCTACTGAAAAGTACAACACTCATACCCTTGAGGAGAACCCATAATGAACATATGACAACACTCTCATTTGATTAGTCTTTATCAGTCATATTTAGTCATAATATTATTTATAAAGATATGTTTTTTCTTATTTTATTGCATTATTTTTCAATGCACTGAAAAAGAATAATGTAATTTAATGGTAAAAGACTGTAAAATACTGTGATAAAAACCTGTTATTGGTTAACAGTACTTTCCTTTGTGGTTGAAAAAACTTTAATAGATCTATCAGGACATTTTATGTAATTTTACAGCTGTTAAATGTACAGTTTTAAGACGTAAATAGAAAAAAAAAAAAATCTTATAATTTACAGTGAAAAAGTGTAAAATGACATTCCCAGAATTCCCTGTGTGACACTTCACTTTTTTTTTCTTCACAGAATTAGGTCCAATATCATATATCACTGACTTTTCCACCCGTTGTCTTGACCATGGACTACACTGTTGTCACTACACCTTTATTGCTGACATTCTGTCTTCTCACGGGTCAATCAGTTGGATTAACACCAATACCAGTGAAAAATGACTTATTTAAGCACTTTTAGTTTAACTCTCCTCAGAGTCTCAGGTCTATACAGCTTACAGTCTCCAGCGACCACCCGAAGAAAACAAATTCCAACACTATCAGCTGTCCCGTGTCACGCATGTCCAGATCAGACACTGATATCAAGAGACAATAGTGAATAGTGGGGTTGGTAGAGTTCAACCTATAGATGAGCATCTTTATTTTGTAAATTATAAAGAAAGAAAAGAAAAAAACTGTCAAAATGAAACAATAAAAAAAAAAAGACAACAAGACAAAATGAAAAACAACCTGTGGCTGTTGAAGACTATAGGTCCTATCATACACCCGCAACACCAGGCGCGATTCAGGTGTTTTTTGCTAGTTTCAGTCTGACACAGTTATCATTTTCATGTCCTGCGCCACGTTGTTTAAATAGCAAATGCACTCACCCCCATCTGTTCGCCCATGGGTGTGCTGGTCTGAAAATGAGGTGAGTTTAGGTGCATTGTTGGCGTGTTGCTGTTTTGAAGCAACTGAAAATGACTGCCTATAGTCGCATATTACTAACGTGCCCTTTAAATAACAAAAAAAAAAAAAAAAAAGTATTGCGCCATTGACTTTAGACCAGGTTTCAGTTGATCAATGGCATAACGTTTTTGTTATTTAAGGCGAGACACCCCAGGTGAATAGGGTAAAAAAAATAACTAGTAGATATCACCATACTTCCCCAGCTGATTGATTACATTAAAAATTGCAAACATTTTTTGTATTACAAGTTTTCTAAAATGTTATGTTTAAATATGCAAATGAGGCATTATCTAATTAAATATGTGCTAATTTGCATACATTTCTAGAACAAAAATCGGAATATTGGATGATGTCAGGTTCAAAATTCTTGTTAATTTTTTCGGACATATTAAATTCAAAGGTTTTTACAGAGGGAATTTTGGATATCTCTTTTTATCACTCCATAAATCAGAAAATACTATCAACAGCCAGAAAAAAATACATTTTTACCATTTCTTTAGGAATAAAATGTTGTATAAAATCAGGCAAATTATATATCAACAAATCCTTCTGTAAAAACCTTCAGAATATAGATAGGAATAAAACTGTAAAGTTTGGTGTATGTAAGTTCTGCTGAAGTGGAGATTTCTGGTTCAGAGCAGGAGAAAAAACTCATTTTGAGAAAACGGCCTTTAAAGATATTTACTATAATTGAAATCCATAGACACAAATAGATAAAGTGCTATAAAATATACACTTAAAAGTGTATTTTGGAGGTTTTCTTTCCACCAGTCTGAAAAAGCACTTTATGAAAAGCCAAAAAGCATAAAATCTCAAAATTGACAGGTGCCTGAAAAAACAGTGTTTTTGCCTGTAGTGTCCCATTAGTAATATGCGCCTATAAGCGGGTGCACAACACACGTACTGTACATTCTGCTTGTTATACACACAGGGACACGCAGCAGCACACAAACATGCCAAATATTAAAAATAAAAGGATTACAATGCTTTAATCTCACACACGAGCAGATCTGTTTCCTCTCTGGAGAAGCGTTCAGTCTTTCTGCTTGCAAATTCCACCATGTAAATAGCAATCCGCCATGGTGCAAGCACACCTGGCTTTTTAAAGGGAATGGGAAATGAGACTTTGATTGGCTTATTGCATGTTACTCCCAAAACACACCCATTACTCATTAAGAGACTAGGTACAACCCTTTTGGATCATGCGTATGGCTTGCTGACCCTTTTTTCGTTGTTAAACTAGCAAAAGTGGATTCGGACACGTGCACCAGCACCATCTGTTAAGCAGATATTAAGCAGACAGTCTATTAATACATAACGAGAGTTAGTTGACATGTAGTTGCAAAGTTACTTATTGACATGGATGGTGTTGGGTTTTGTTTCATGTTTATAGTTTCATGTCTCCTATTTTGTAATAATCATTGTCATGTTTTATGTTTCCTGATTTGCCATGTGCTCCTATGTCATGTGATTCCCTTGTCCTCATGTGATCATGTCATCATGAGTTAGGCTGTCATTAGGCTTGTTCGACATCAGCTGCGGCTCGTACTTTGAAACGTATTTTGAAAATTCAGTTTTGCATCACAGGAATAAATTACATTTTAAAACATACTCCAATAAAAAAAGTTATTTTAAATTGTAATAATATTACTGTATTTACTGTATTTTTAATCAAATAAATGCAGTCTTGGTGAGCAGAAGAGATTTCTTTAAACCACAAACGTTTAAACAACAGTGCATGTCTGCTCCAGCTTCTCAGGACAAACTGTTTGGAAAAGCAATTGTTAAAAATGTTACTAAAGAAATAACTCTTACCACATGCACATTTAGAAGATGAATAAGATGTTATATGATATGTTAAGCGTTCAGGCCCACACACACAGTTTTTATTGCTGAATGCATGTAGGTGAGAAGATCTGGACAATGAAAAACCTTTTGAATTGAAAAAGAATGACAGACTAGAGAATACAAAACAGATTTTGACTTTGATCACTCCAAATCAAAAGAGTGGCTCAGTGCCATATCACTTCACTGCATAAAGTGCATAGTGTTCAAGAAATAAATATATACAGGAGTGTTTCCTATTATCTCCCAACCTAAATAATAACACAGATGCATAGAGCTGCTCAAGGTCATATTACTGCTGGTCTTAAACTGACAGTCTTGTTCAAGTGTGCTGATTCAGTTGTGAAATGAGGCGATGTGTCCTCCCAGTGTACTTTAGCTAAAGCCTGGGATAAAGAAAAGCATAGAAATCCCATCGGTTGAGGTTAAATCCTGTCATTTTAACCTTTCTCAGATTTCTCTTCGAAGGATTACACTATATTGTGCAGGCAGGTGGCTGTAGAGAATGTAATGCTGCCCAATGTTTGTACAATAAACAACATTATTGCATGGCTCTCTGAAATGCTTCATTCTGGACGTGACATTATAAGGTCAGTTATTCCCCTGATAATTACTGTCGTCAATAGTAATGACTGCCATCTTGCGCCTCAGTTATTGACTGTAGTTACTGTAAAATGAAACCTTCAGTATTAATAGTAGGCCTAATGTTGAAGTGTTAGATTTGTTGCTAGAATGATTGTTTGTACACTGTAATAGTTTATAAGATAATAAACAGGTAAGATATTAAAATGGTTTCTTCTCAAATCAGTATTTCATGTCCTTTGTTATGACTTATGGTGAAAAGCTGTTTAATAAGTGATATAACTGTACATTATCCCTTAAATGTCTTGTTTGAACTTGTTTGTTCTTCTAGGCTACTAGGAACTCTTTTTATTCACGGAAGCTTTGCGTTTAATGAGATATTACAATATTTCAACTTAAATCAATATTGTGTGTCTAATTATTTGCTAATGTGGCAAGTAGCTATATAATAAGCAGGATAATGTACATTCCAGCTGGGTGAAAAATAGACAAGGCTTGATCACCCTGTTGGGGTTTATTTTGGCTGGATGTACATTATCTTTATTTAACTAGATTTTTGCATTCTCAGATGACAAAATGATGTTAAACTGTGCAAAGAGTCACCATAATGAGGCTGCTATGTGGTTGCTAGAGTGTTCTGGGTAGTTGCTAGGGCATTGCTTATAGGGAGGTTCCCAGCTAACAAAAATATGCTCTAACAACGTTTTGCTAATGTTCCTATTAAGTTATAAAACACTATTTCTGAATGTTCTCTGAACGTTCAAAACGTCCATTTAAAAAAAAAAAAAATGTTTTAAAAAAGTTTTTTTTCTTGGTTATGAGAACATTAAGGAAACATTCCATTTTATAATTTTACAAACATAATGAGAATGTTATCTGAACATTCTAAACGAAGTAGCAACATTTAAGGCCCTGTTTACACTAGTGCGTTTTCGCTTTAAAAAAAAAAAGTTTTGCTATGGTTACGCCTGTCATTAACACTACGCCGGCGTTTTCAAACCTCAAAAATGGAGATTTCGAAAACGCTGCAAGGCCCGTTTTTGTTTGAAAATACCGGGGTTGAATTTCAGTATAAACGGACCAAAACAGAGACTTTTGAAGACGATGGCGTGGCTGCCCATGTTCGCTCTGCAAATCCTTGATGACCGTGTAAACAATAACATGGAGACTGAACTGCAATCCTTGCTGGCTTTGTTGTCATTTTTAACAGTCATTGCGCAGTTAAACTCTGCATTTTTTAATACTGCAGCTACTTGTAAGTGCGTGCCCAGTGTGCATGAATGATCATGTGACATGCGTTTTCGGCTGTGTAGTGTAGATGGAAATAGTTTCTGAAACACTGTGGAAATGCCAGTGTAGACGAGGATTGTTTTCATTTTAAAACGCCGTTTTAGAACAAAAACACACTAGTGTAAACAGGGCCTAAAAAACGTTAGGCGAACACCCGACTAAATGTTTCAGGGAAAACGTTCTGTGAATGATGTGTGATAACTTTTTGAGAACATTATTAAAGACCAGATAATTCTGAACAAATGTTTTATTAACATATCTGGAAGATTTTGCTGCACTAAAGTTTTGAAAACATTCCCTGTTAGCTGGGTTTCTGTTTTGATGCTAAAACAGCCCTTCCAGTTCCTGACCAATCCTTTATGACCTCCTCATAGTTCAGACAGATGGTACAGTACAGTTTCTGATCTTTTAAGCGCCTACCACCACTCACTGGACAGTAACCAATGTACATTCAAGGGTCATGAACTGACATGTTTGATTGAAGGACGGATTGACCCAAACGTGTCAGTTTGAACTTCAATCAGTCAACATTTGCTCTGATTTAAAGTATCATGATCGTGCAGAAAGGGATCCAGATAGCGAGGATCACTTGATGTGGCATTTCTGTGGGCACATACTGTAGTGCACCATTTACCAACTTCCTGTCAGACAAATGTAACAAGTGCCTGTTGCAAAACTGGCTGGGCTCAGCCACAGCTCTCGTAGGCTGCTTCCTGTTTTTTTTTTTTTTTCCTCTTTCTCTTGTGTTTATATATGGGTCAGTGTGGGACGGACTCACCTCCAGACTCACATTCGACATCATTGCCCAGACGGAGGATGACTGGAGCGGAAGGGAAGGAGTGATGGTCTGCTGAAAACAGGAGCGGCCTCTATGTCTAATGTGTTGCCATTCACTAGCATGTTGTGCTTGGCCTATGTTCTTCCTCTTGCCCGAATGCCCCATAATTAGACAGGAGCGGATACTTTCTCAGTAGGAAGAGGTTAGAATGATGTTTTCTTTATGGTTTGTGTGGAATTAAAGGGCTGAGGAGTCACAGGAAGTCACAGGAAGTGACAATACCCATATTTGCAAAAAGGCAAGGAAGATGACAGAATTACACTACTATTCAAAAGTCTGGAATAATTAATATTTTTAATGTTTTTGAAAGAAGTCTCTTAAGCCCAAAGTATACTTAACTGTCATTAGCACAGTATGCGAATACTGTATGTGGGCAGCTGATTTTTCCAATTGTGCATAGTCTGGGCCTCATTCATGAAATACGAACAGAACAAATTTTTGTGTAAATCGTTCGTAAAGCTGTTCTGACGTAAATTTGTGGATTCACAAAAATGTTTGTATTTTCAAAATGTTAGTTGGTACAAAAGAAATTTACACCTGCTCCCTACCATGTACTGTATATATGGTGCGTAAAACATTCAAACATTCTGCGTTCGTTTAGGTAGACTGATGACTGCATTTTGATGGATTATTATGTACCATAATAATATTTCACAAGTTCGTTTGCCCTGTGTTTTTATTTTTGTTTTTTTTAACTGTTCATCTGGGTAAAACACAGCACTCGTCACTGTCACGTTTTACCCAGCCGTCCAATAACAGTGGAGAAGGGGCAGGGCAGATACTACACTGACCAACCATCCTACTTGTACAATGACTAAACAACAATGGAGAAGTTAATATTGCTTGTTACTACATTTTTATATTCAGTAGTATTCTTAAAAATGAGATACTAGTAATACGTTACTGTCGTGGATATTCCAAATCATAGCAACCAAAGTGTCTCGGCTGGAAAAACGCTGCGCCTCCAAAGCGCTTACAAAGCAGTTTTCAGAAGAGCACCAGGCATTTTTTCAGCTGGCTAAAAATGCTTTGGTGGACACAAGTTAATTGAATATTTATTGTTAGGCATATGGCCTACTAGTCTCTTTTGCATTTATGCAATATATTGGAGCCAAACCTGAGAAGGGAGTCCGGAAGATTTCACAGCATTCCTGGACACGTAATTTGCATAGTTGTAATTCATGGGCGGGGATTATGCTAATTGTGAATAAGCGTTCACGCATGCCCTGTTTACGAATGATTGGAATTCATTAACATTCACATTTAACTATCAAATCTGATGTTTATGAAGCATTTGTGAATCCAGAGGAGAGTTTTCGAAAAGGTCCATTTTATGCGTAAATTACTCTGAATTTACTTATATTTTTACGAACGTTTCATGAATGAGACCCTCTGTACACGCAGGTTGCATGTGCACATTGAATTTTTTTAGTAGTTTGTCCACAAGATGGCAACAGTGATCCGGGATGACTATGTGGAGTACCAGCAAAGTACCCGCATTTGTACAAATCTAGCTGAAATCTATCTGGAAAGTTCTGTCATTAAACTCTAGATGGCGCAGGCTAATAGGCTTTTAGAAACCCTCCACCTTCCCCAGCTCCACCTGTATAGATCTGCTACAGGTAATTCATGTATGCTATATTGTACAGCAGCAGCATGTCTTACATGCTTACAGCAGCGTGTCATGTATTTATTGGCAGTAGCAAGTCCCGTACTTGCGCAGCAGCAGCAGCAATGCGACTGCAGTGCAAGTTGACGCAATTCTTATGCATTGGACTGCCTCTGTACGTGTCAAATGGAATATACTTTGAAAGGCTATCGCTGCGTCTGAAATAGAATACTTCTCTACTATATAGTATGTGAAAAAACAGTATGCCAAAAGGGTAGTTCATCCTAATACATAGTTTTTGAAAAAATACCCAGCAAAAAGTACCTAGATGACCAACTTTTTCCAGCGAGATTCTGAAGTGTGCATTCGATGCTCAACAAGGCTCTGTTCATTTGATCAAAATACCGTAAAAAGAGTAATATTGTGAAATTGTAATGGTTATGTTCTATGTGTTATGTGTTATGTTGTTTCCGTTGTTTCTCACGTTTCTTTTCTGTGTTTAGTTCCTGTTCCCTCTGTTCCCTCTGCTAGTTGGTTTCTATGGTTACTCATTTGTTAACTGATTATGTTCACCTGAGTCTTGTTTGGTTCCTCGTTTAGTTATGTATTTAAGCCTGCACTTTGATTCTTCTTTTTTTCCTGTATTGTCTTTATCTGAGTGAAGCTGTTACGTTGATTCCTGCGGTCACCGTGATTTTGCCAAGTAACACATGTTCCTGGATCAACATATTTTGTTGATCCTGGAACAACATTCCAGTCTGAAAATTTAGTCGTAACCTAATCCTACCCATAACTTATCCCTAAAATCAGAGGGGAAAGATAGGTGAATAACATTGATGTAGAAGCACCTAACCCTGGTTGCAAGCCTAAACTTGGTTATAAATGGTAAACTTGTCACTCAAATCTGATTGGTTGATTGGAATGTTGTTCCAGGATCAACAAAGATGTTGATCCAGGAACATGTTGCACTTGGCAAAATCACGGTGACCTGATTCCTGCCTTCTGGATTGCCTTCTTAGCCTTTCTTTTAGTATATAAACTGTAACTGCTGCATGTTATAGATCCTCTACTCATCTTCCCTTGCCTATCCTGTGACAGAAATATTATTACATTCCCCCCCCAAGTTTTCAATTGTAATATATTTTAAAATGTAATTTATTACTTTATTACTTGCTGATTTTTCAAGCAGCCATTACTCTAATCTTCACTGTGCATGATCCTTCTAAAATCATTCAACATTCATCCCAGGAATATACTACATTTTCAAATATATTCAAATAGAAAACAGTTTTTTTTTTTTTAACAGCCTTGGTAGGCATAAAGACACTTCTAAAAATCTGAATTATTCCAAGCTTTTGATGCTGTAAAACACATTTGGCATCCTTTTAGATTGTGTTCTTTTAAAATCAAGGCTATTGTACAAAATAAGTTCAGAGCAGATAACCTCACAGTTCAGCTTTACATTGTGCCCTAATTAGGCATGCCAGGACGAAGAGACAAGCAATAAATCCTGTCTTGCCCATTTAAGTGTTTTCCCTAACCAGCTGTGACAAGAAACGTGACAAGACGTATAAGGGCCGTTCACCATGACTAAATCAATGGAGGTCACTAAGTCTCTGTACTGTTTCTAATAGGCAGTCATACTCTAATGTTTCAGGTGGTGGATCATGTAAAGTTCACTGTTGTCACTCCCCATCGTGTCACTGCACATTTTTATTAAAACTCTGCTCAACTTTGCACATTGGCAAAGGTCGTTGTCACTCATGTCACCTCAAATGACCAACTGTCATTGAAAAATAAATGACTTCCAGTCACTTTGTTTCTGCATAATGCACGTTTAATCTGTTTTAACTGAAAGCAACTTTCACTGACATATCTTAAAATATGTCAGTGTCATTGTTTTGTCTCAAGATGCAAACCAGTTTTTTTTTGTTTTTTTTCCCAAGGCATGTTTATAAAAGGTACTTAAATATCTTAATTGAACTAAGCCATAATCCTGGCTTAATCTAAACCCCTATTCTATTAATTCTGATAAGAGCACAAAATGCACACATGTAATAGTTTACCCACCCAAAGTTTGAATACAGAACAATCCAAAATCACCATAAAATACCATAAAACATAACAAAAACACCATAAAAATGTCGCACATACAGCTTTTTATTAGGAACAAACTGCAATATTATGGATCACTTTATGGTTCTTTTATGATGTTTCTTGTTGTTTTTGGAGATTGAGAGTCATTAGAATGGTTGTTGTATGGCAAGAGTTGTGTGTAGATCCTTCAGAAAGTCTTATGAAACATGAGAGTCAATACAAATGATGACAGAATTTTCATTTTTGGGTGAACTGTTTATTTAATAACGATTGTGATGGGGACAGCTAGACACAATCAAAAACAAATTGCTGCAATGTGCAGTGCTACTTTAAACATCAAATAGATAAAGAAAGAAAGCTATTTTGGACTTCAAAAAGTGCTTTAAAAATTGATTGGTCACAGCCATCAGCAAGGGACATAGTGTTGAATGTGTTAAAACAAATGCTAAAAAAGACTGTAGAGACACAAAATATATATTTTATTATATAGTAGTTTATTACAAATCAGTGTATTTGTCATTTAAAAAGTATCTTGTTTTATGTATAATTTATGTGATGCATGTCTGCCTTTGTTTAATGTATCAGCATTATTTAATGTCTGACTCCAAACCATTTAAAATGAACTTTATCTCATATTGATTTATCTTTTGCTGACCTTGCCCTACCTATAAATCAATAAGTCTTTCTGTCTTTGCTGTTTGTATAAGTTGGACTAATATTCCTTGTGGACCTGATGGGTGTGAGCTAACCAACCAAGACAATAGTTTTGATTCATGTGATCTCTATAGACCTTGTTCTTACAACAGCTGACTGAGGAGATGTGCAGCCTCCCTTATCGGTCATCCTGGCAGCCACAATTAGGTCATGATGGCCTGGTGACCACATCCTGAACACAGACCAGTCAGTAAACAACAAGTAGGACTGGTTTGTTCCTGTGGATATAACCTCACTTTTCAGTTCTTTATCTTACTACAATGCTGTGATACAGATTCTGCAGTACACTCTTGAGAGGCTTTTCACAGTAATACCATAGAAGAACTATTTTTGGTTCTCCTTAAAGCACCTTTTAGTGAACAGTTCTTTAAAGAACATTTTTCTTAGTGTGAAGACCATAAAAATCAAAAGATTTTTTTCCAATATAAAGAACGTTTTGTGCAATGCAAAGGTTCCATGGATGTTAAAGTTTCTTCATGGATTCATTGAAACTTTATTTTTAACAGTATAGCCATAATAAAATGAAGATATTTGTCTATATTTGCTGTGTGCTACAGTATTTTGGTTGCACACCATTTATTGCAAATACACTGGAAAAAAATTGTTGTAGAAACAATTTTCACTCAGAAATTGCTAGTTAATCTCCCTAAAAACTACAAAGAAACAGCAAGTAACACATTGAATAAAACATGACATTTTGAAGTAGAAATCTTAAATTGTAACTTCGCAGATTTTCAACCCAGTTTGTATTGTTACAATGTCCGTAGTATATGTAAATTATGGTAAAAATGGAACACTATGGCAATAGCTTTCTTACCTGTACGCAACGTAGTTTTGCTTCAGGCGGAACTGACAGTGTCTTTCAGTTTTTCTCCTCCGTTTGGCCTAAAACACTGTGTTCATCCAGTTTAAAATGTTGACTACAAACACAGGTTTTTTTAGATGTTCTGTTGTGGCGTATTTACGATTCTTTGTTGCCTTTAGCCATGCCTACAACGTGCTGGATCCTTCACTAGAAACCAAAACTAACTCATTCCCGCTAAACGTTTACTCTTTAAATTCTTGCACCTGAGAACAATACAAGTCGACACCATTATGACTACAAGTTTGCTAAGAAGTATTTCTTACTAAACCAAAGTGGTATTTGACTCTGGTGAGTGTCTCAGACTGATGGTAGTGGCCTTTGACGACAACACGCAATGCATTATTGGTGTTGAAGTTTCCCTATCTACTTGACAAAAGGGAAGACAACAGCCTTTTCCCTCTGTTTTCTCTAGTCAGGTAGCACCGATTTCAAAAGTAACTGTTACAACTTTCTACTGCATAAGCAGCCAAATTTCACTGAAAGCCCATTTTGCCAGCTGTGAAGTACCCCTTTAAAAGTATTTTCTTGTAAAATGTACTCCATTAATCTTTCTTTTATTTACAACTTCAAAAAAATCTTTAAAAGGTTTTATTTACAACTTCAAAAAACAAACAAACAAACAAACAAACAAACAAAAAAACCCTCAAATATGTTAATTTATTTCAAAAAACTGTTTTTATATGTTAAATTTAGTAAAATGGTTAACAATTCCAGGTTACCACTTTTTGCAGTATGAAAGGTTTTCATAGTGTTTAGCAATTAGTATTTTGTCATTTAATAACATTAACAGAATAAAGGAGCGGTCACATTTACAGTTGTTTCGCCAAATTTTGACAGGCAAAATCCAGTCAATTCAATAGAAATCCACACGATCAGGAATTTCCCCAAACAAATTCCACAACTGGTTCAAGTTGGTCATGTGAATTCGGTGCACTGACCAACAGAAAGTTGCTTGGTTTTAAATCAACTTTTCTGTGAGTTCTTCTTCATATGTTGCTTCAAACTAACTGGCACACACTAGAAAACTAGGTCAGGATACACATCGAAGGGAAACAGAAACAGAACAAAAGCAATTTAAAACACAATAAACAAAATATAATCCTGACAGTACGAGGAGCCAGGCAGGGATCCAGACCAGAGCCAGGATGAATGCCTACAGTGGAGTCGAGGGAGGGAGGAGCCATGGTGATGATTTGGCTGTCGACTCCAGTGGGAAGACTGAAGGAGACAAGGCCGATGGAAGTGGAGCCCTAGGTGCAGACAGAGAGCAGATGCCACAGTGACGAGGGTCCGAGGTGGAGCCAGGATGCCAGAGGACTGAGGTGGAACCAATGGGACTGAGGACGGCAGTGGAGGTGGAGCCGGAGGGAAAGCAGAGACAAATGGAGTCGAAGGGGTGGAGAGAAGGAGTGTGGCGGATGGCTCGGAAGTCTGTGATGCAGGCAAGATGATGTCTGACCAAGGCAGAGCCGGAGGGACAAGGGAGCCTGGTGGAGCCAAGGAAGGGAGCAGCCAAGGTGGAGTGATGACTGGAGGCAGAGCCGGGGGATCCTCTTTACTGAGTGGAGCTGGAGACCAGAATACCCAGGGTAAATCGATACAGTGGAGAGGTGGCAGAGGAGGAGCCGAGGGGCTGAAGGGAACCAGCAGAGGCAGGGCTAAGGATCTGACTATTATTGGAAAAGGAGGTGGGAGAGGGAGGCTGGCTGGGAACTCTGGAGACTTAAAGCTGGGCGGAACCAGCGGGGGCACAGGAGACTTTGAGCTGGGTGGAACCAGGAGAAAGAGGCCAGGTACAGCTCACCTTCTGTGGCAGGAGTGGGCAGTGCTCCACTCCATGCCACTAACTTCACTAACACGCCCATTGGTACGCACAGTGTTGCTGATTCACGCACCTGGTCAGACTTTCTGTGGGGCTCGGGCTCCGGGGCGATGGTTGGCTTAGTCCTCTTGTCTAAATTCTACATAGCGGCAGGCTCAGGCATTAGCTCAGCTGGCTGGGATCTGAGTTCAGAGTGGGGCTGGTGATGTCCTCCTTGGGGCAGATGGTGAACGCTGATCCATTATTCACGAGCACCCACTCCACAAATGCGTCAAAATCTCCCAGATGGAGTACTGATAACACAGAACAATGAACAAAGTTAACTTAGGAAACTAAGGGCTTAAATACACAGGAAGAAATGAGGGAACAAATGACCAAAAGGTGAATGTAATTTGTAACTAAGGGTCCTAACTGGCACACACTAGGAAACTAGGTCAGGATACATATGGCAGGGAGACAGAAACAGAACAGAACCAAGCCAAAACACAATGAACAAAATATAATCCTGACAGTGACTACTCCTTAACTGTTTAAAATATATCAGAGCCATGGCCTTCAGGGTATTTAATTTTTCGAAGATCTTCATACTAGCAGAGTAAATGTAGTACAGAGTCTAATTGGAGCCTTTGCATCAGAAAAGGACACTGAGACTCTTACAATGTTGGATTCATGCAAATAAATAACAATATGTTTCCAGTGATTGTTTCAGTTTCTGTGTAGCTGTGATAAGTGTTTTCTGTGTGCAGCATCAAACAATCAATCAAAGTGAATTAATCCATGGTTTGAAAGTATGCAGTTTATTTGTCGCCTCTTGTTTTCATGTTTACCTCTAGGGAGTTTCTTGTAGAAATAAGCATGTTTAAATGTTAAGGCTCATTCAGGTTAATATTTTCTTCATAATGGTTCAACTCTCTGTTGTGTTCAAATGCACCAGCAGCTGTTGTTCCTGTTCAATCAGAGGGAATCTGTTGAGGTATTGGATAAACATGTGAGCGGCAGCTTCAATGAGCCAAAAGTGAAGAGCCAAATCGAAAGTTAGAGGAAAGAAGTGAAGCTTTGACATATTCATCAAAGTAGCAAAAGGAGGTTGAAAAGGTTGATATTGAAATATGGTAATGTCGAGGCAAGCTATTTCGGCTTTCAATATTTATGAAAAATGAAAAGAAAAAAAAATGAGGCTTGTTCTGTTTGATTCAGCATTCTGTTAGTGCACAATGACATGCGCCTCCTTTCTTGAAAATTCATTTCAAAGCCCACATCAAGATACGCTGGAGAGTTTTCAAATCATGTGCCCTTTCAGAGGTGGACCATTTGCTTGATTTTGAACATTATTCAATCATCAAACATTCTGATTTATAAACACATTGTAAGTCTTTGTTAATCATGATGCATTTGATGGCTTTAGATGACTTCTTATGTCCACACTGAGGGTTTTTTAATGTTTGCCCTAAATTGTTCTTATAAACTGTAAAAAGGTCAAGCATAATTTAAAAAGGACATCATTGGGCAGCTTATTAAAGGCTAATTGGTTCAGATTAGCATGCTGTGAATATGGTTAATGGCCTTAATTGTGTTAAGAGCAAAGCCATTAATCCTGTTCCATATTCCCCAACCTTCTATATATACACATTTTTCTTTCTTGGTGCTCCTGCCACATCCTTAATAAAATAATATTTATTAAAATAATATTTAAAATAATATTTTATATATATTTAATATAACAACAGCAATGATATGTATATTATTATTATACCTCAAATTATGTACAGTATTGTATAAAACAACACTATGTGATGGAAATTACAGCGATAGAAATATATATTTTAAATGTTTCTGAAACAAAATGGCCAAGCATCTGGGTTTGAAAAAGATGGCCATTTTAATGTGACATTCATAAGACAAAAATAAAGAAAAGAGTTAAAATCTGCCAGATAAAAATAAATAAATAAATAATAATAAAAAATCCACTCACAAGACATAAAAATACTATACTATATAACATATAGGAAATATAAATATTGGAATTATTGGTTATTGTTCTTTATGATTTGGAAAAATAGCTGTGGTGACTTCATTCGTCACCAGCATGAGATGGCATGAAATTGTCCCAAAGAGGTGTTAGTTTTGCACTTAAAAGGGATATAATTAGAATGAGTCACATGTGAGAGGTGCATGCTGGGATTCAGTGGAGTGAGAGTCCATGGAGGTGAAGAATGTGAGAATCTATCAGGAACTGTGGTGCTGCTCACTAGAGGCTGAAGAATCAAAGTATTTATAGATTTACTTCTATTGTCTTTGAACTATGTTTAAGATGCACTGCTGAATGTACTGACAAGCATTTGTGGTAAACTAAAATACACTTTAATGTCATTTCTATTGAAATGTCATGTATTTAAACATTTGTAATGGTAAAGTTTATAATATAGGTAACACTTTTACAGTGTGCATGTTACATGTAGTTACTGTAGTAATAACTTAGTAATTAATTAGTAATAACTATAAATTGTACATAATTACATGCATCTAAACCAAACCCTAACTCTATAGTAAGTACATAGTTAATTATTATTACTCAGTACTGAAATGTATAATTACACTGTAACAAGGACACCTTAAAATAAAGGGTGCTTCTCATTTCTTATTTGTGCATCCTCACTTCCTTCACATATTTTTGATCAGCTGCGCTCAAGGGATCTGCCTTTATATTGGTTATGGTTACGTTTGGTTATTTAAAAGATTAATAATAATAAAGCAAGATGCCCTGTTGAAAATTGTGAGATGTATGGTTTATTTAAACTGCAAAGCTAAAAAATAAATTAAAATTATTGTTACAGATTTGAAGGGGGACAAGAATTTGTATGTGTGTTAGGTTATTCAACAAGAAAGACTTCCGGGCACCTGTGCATCATCACTCATAGCTCCTCTGGAAGCTTCCTCGTTCCTGGCTGTCAAAATAGGGCTTGGACACAATGACTATAGGAGAGTCATGAACAATGAACAGGTAAATTATTGTTAGAAGCAGCAGGAACACAATCCAATGAAGGTGAGTCATGAAGAGCAGCAGAAATAATAATGAACATGCAGATGATAACTATAGATTTGTCTTACAGGAAGTCTCACACACAAGTCTTTCTTTAAAGCACAACAAAAGTTAAGAATGGTCATGCTATATTGTTAGAACTAAAGTATAGTGCCAAGCATGATGTGACATGAGTGGTTATGACAATACAGAATTACGGGAACTTAGTTTTGTTTAGATTATCACATTATCTTAACAATGTGCTAACATCGAACTCCTGACGACAGTTACCAGAATTATAAAAAAGAGGCTTTTCACGGTGATGCCGTAGAAGATTTATTTTCAGTGAACAGTTTTTAAGAGGACCTTGTTTTTCTTAGTGTAAAGAACATATTAAATATCTTAAAACCTCCACTATAAAGAACCTTTTGTGGAATGGAAAGGTTCCATGAATGTTAAAGGTTCTTCATGGAATCATTGATCCCAATAAAGAACCTTTATTTTTAAGAGTGTATGTAGAGCATTCCAAATCAGTGAGAACTTAAGGGGATATAGACAGTATACAGTGAGGTACTATGTTTTAAAACCAAGCCAATGTTGTATTCCTTCCTCTATAGGACAAAAATGGCAATAAACCAACTTTGACTTTTGGTCTATAACACCCACTGGAGTGACACATATCCAGAGGCTCTGCTGTCACCGTTTAAACCATCAAGCTAGTTAGGCTGGTCTGGTTTGATGATTTTAGAGGGGTTTGTGCACTCGTCAGCTGGTCAGGGGTGCGTTTTCCATACGTAACTTGCTGATTATTTATCATGTTATGATGCTTTGTTGGAGAAACTAACCAACTAGTCATAACTTTAGTAACATGGTCGCACATCTTTCATTTCAAGAATATAGGACTGCTGTTAATGACGTCACACGCAGGTGGGGGAGTAATTACTTCCACTAATTAATTTATTCCAGATCTCCGAGATGCTGCTGTAATGAACATGGCACCTAATGACTACCTAACTGTTTTTCTTCCATGTCATTTTGCTTTATTTGATGTTTGATGGTAAAGCTGAATTTTCAGCATCATTACTCCAGTCTTCAGTCTTCATTATCCTTCAAAAATCATTCTAATATGAGGATTTGATGCTAAATAAACATTTCTTATTATTATCAATGTTAAAAACAGTTGCTTATGTATCACAGAACGATCCCTTGTGACACATGTCGTATATTACAAGTGTTCTGGGGTATGCAATATGTAAATTAATACTATTTAATGTATTATTTAATGAAAATCCTGACCTTGGCCATTGGTCTTCTGTGCACGGATGTGCGTTCGTGTGACACTGTTAGCACCCAGTTCACTCCATCTCGACCAGAAGCACACAAGTTGTGAGAAATCAAGATGAATAAATACGCAACATGAAAAAATTTCATTAAATAATACGTTAAATTTCATATCATACACCCGCAGAACACTTGAAATATACAACATTTGTTGCATGTGATCATTCTGTGATACTTTTGAGTCTTTTATAAAAAGCTTGATGCTGGTTGATATTCACTGCGATTATATGGACGAGCGGAAGTTGGGACATTTTTTAAAAATTCTCCTTTTGTGGTCCATAAAAGAAACAAGAGCATACAGCATTAGAACAACACCAGGGTGAGTAAACGATGACTTAATTTTCATTTTAGTGTAAACTATCCCTTTAAGCTGAATTGTGTTTCACCCTCTAATCTCCCTGTCTGTAAGTGTAAAAATATCTCTAGAATGGTTGCTATAGAGCCGGACTTACTGGATTAATGCAGGTATTGTGCTTCAGTGATATATATATATATATTTTACTTGTTTCTATAGTTTCTAACATTACATTTGATTTGGCAAAATAAATCATTCTAATTATGCATACAGCATTACACTGTTTGTGTGTAATATTCTGATGTCGTCCATCTCTTTTAAGAAGGAAAAAAATACAATCTTAAATGTGAATCCAAATAAAGTTGGCCAGACTGACTTAAAAAGTACACACCTTGAAGTTCATGGCTATGTTCAGAATAACATGCTAGCATGCTGTATACTAGGAGAGCGCGGGACACAATCTAACACATGGTTTAAATACTTCCACATAGCTTGATGAATATTTGTGTATTTACTAGTTGCCATATCGACAATATATAGAGAAAAAAATGCGCAAAAATTCTGAAATCTTTGGGAGATATCGTTGAACATTTAAGAATAGCAAAAGTTAATTTTTCATCTATATATATTTTTGTGTATATTTAAAATTAGACAAATCTGATATTGTTTTAATCTCCAATCTGTAATATGAGGCATGTTGTCAAATTTCAATTCCCTTCTTTCGGGGTAAATAATAAAAAAAGTATACACTGTGTTAATAAAACAAAGCCACATATTTGTACCAGACATGTGTAAATTAATGTGGAATAAGAAAAAAAAATTCTCTGAACCCTAAGTAGATTTACACAAACTAAGAAAATCAAAAAGCGTTGTGCCCCACTCTCCCCTATTTCTATCACAAGAATTGCAAAAATAATGACACTGCTATTGGTCAGAGAAACAAACAGTCCCACCCCAAACTCACTCCACTGGTTGAGTCAGTATTGTTCCTTGGGGACCTATTTTCAAATGTGTCTGCATTTTAAGTTGTCATACAAGGAAGTATTTTATCATAAAAATAATACCACTATTGTTGCTTAAGCAACAACCCAGCATTTTTTAGAGTGTAGACATCACACATGTGATGTGATCATGATTATTGAGGAATAATGTCTGCTGTTTTTTTCCAGTGTTGTGACATATTTCCTAGTGAAATGGAATATTGAATAGAGGGTAGGGTTTTACTTTAGCGCTCCTCCTCTCCATCTCTCGCTCATAGCACACTAACGGTTGGAGGGGAGTGGTTTAAGCGTTTTCAACCCAAGCCGTCAAACTGACGTCATCAGGGAAGGAAACTTTTCAGATTTTGATTAAAGATTGCCACGACAAACAATTTTTTTCTGTTCACCACAAGACTAGTAATATGCACTAACAAAGTAAATAGGGTCAATTTTGATTTCATGCCGACTTTAAGACAAACCGTGTGCAAATTCATAAGTCAACACCATTGCTGAGTATTTTCTCTTTAAAACGGCAGTAAACGACAGTCTCAAACCCGCGGTTTGAAATCACTGGTGTTTCTGACGTCACAGACTACCTTGTAACCAATCACGTCAACATGCCGGCGGGCTTTATGCTGCCTTCATGTGCTCTTGGACTTATCATAAATATGAGTTTCCTAGGTAAAAATTGCTCATGAACGCCTTCCAATTTCGAAAGTTGAATGCAATAAGCTCGTAATCACGACTTCAGAAGTGGGAATTATCAAATTTCCGATAGCACGTGAAGGCAGCATTAGCATCATTAACTCAAGGGAGTCTCAAAAGAAGGTTATCGCGGAATATTTTTCTGTCAATAAGAAAAATCAGGTAGATTTAGCTGTATGCCGGGTGTATGATGTATATTACGATGTTATGATGAACTATATGCCTTTCTCCACTGACGTTCTGAGTTGTTCAAAATGTTTGTAAGGATACTGATTGTTAGACGGCAGCTGTCGGACTCGTGAATATGAACGTGTTTGTGTAACATTAGCAACACATTATTAGCAGCTGTTTGATAATGTAGTCAATCAAAAGGCTAATCATATTAATTACCATTATGTGTCCGACATTGTAAAAAGCGATACCATTGTGCAGCGTTTACCTCAGTAAGTTGACCGAGTGGATCTCGTCTGAGCTCGTGCGAGTGAATGGAGGCGGGGCTAAGTATCACATTCATAGATCCGTGTTTATTAAATGAGGCAAGGGTGTAGAGTTACATTCAAGCTATTTTAAGGCATTAAGATTTTTTTCCACAGGAGAAAAAAAATTTAAATATGTAATTTTGTTGATCAAAGATGAGTTTTAAGTGACAAAACTTACTAATTAGTAAGCTAATATTCCTTTCCACATCATAGCTTGCTGATTTCCACTTGTTTGGAAGTGGATGGGAAATGTTGGGCCAGCAGGTTGTTTTTATGCTCAATACTGTCAAAACATAGTGTGTTAAATTCTTAAACGCTTTATGCCATACAGATTCCTCCACCATACACAAACACACAATGATGCTGATAAGGTTGAAAAGTGATATTCAATATTGCTCAGCTTGCTGAAAATCTTATCGCTCATGAGTAACTAAAGATAAGCACTGCAGGAGATGCTGGCTAATGCACTCTAGAGGTTTGAAAGTGGAAAAAAAAATGAACAGCTGTTTCTGAATGCACCCCTAAGTCAAAGGATCACGTTATTTGCCACAGCTGTAGAATATCTATATGATTGTAGAACTGCGAGATAGGGAGGACTTTGTTACCAGTAAGGTGGATTAGAACTGCTGTGACTGGTTATGTGTTACAGTTTATACATCTTCTACACAATAATGGAGGGATGACTGTTTATCATTATTCTCCACTGGTATCTCTCAAACTGTAATCTTGCTCAATGTTTCTGACAACACTGACAAAATAGAAGTGAATCTGTTTCTCTGATGAAAGAAAGATCTGATCAGCAGAGGTCTGACTGACAGATCTTCCCTTAATTGTGAGAAAAAAGTAAAATTTAAAAAGACTACGGAAATAATATACTTTTAAGGAATACAGGTGCATCTCAATAAATTAGAATATCATGAAAAAGTTATTTTTTTTCCCCTGTAATTTAATTCAAAAAGTAAAACTTAAATATATTCTAGATTTATTAGACATAAAGTAAAATATTTCCAGACTTTTTTGTTTTCATTTTGATGATTACAGCTTGCTGCTCATCAAAATAAAAAAATCAGTATCTTAAATTATTAGAATATTTAATTTCAAGTTTTATTAAATTACCATTCTCAGGGTATAAATACTGGGTTTAGGTCAGTGATCCCAACAGCAGTCATGGGGAAGTCTGCTGACTTGACAGTTGTCCAGAAGACGATCATCAAGACCCTCTACAATGAGGGTGAGCCACAGAGGGTCATTGCTGAAAGAGCTGGCTGTTCGCAGAGTGCTGTGCCAAAGAATATTCATGGAAAGTTGACTGGAAGGAAAAAGTGTGGTAGGAAAAGGTGTACAAGTGAAAGGAATGACCGCAGGCTTGAGAAGATTGTCAGGTGGAGCCGATTTAAGAACTTAGGAGAGCTTCAAAAGGAGTGGACTGAAGCTGGAGTCAGTGCATCAAGAGCCACTGCACACAGACGTCTTCAGGAAATGGGCTACAACTGTCACATTTTACGTACCAAGACACTTCTGAACCAAAGACAACGTCAGAAGCGTCTTACCTGGGCTAAGGAGAAAAAGAACAGGACTGTTGCTCAGTGGTCCAAAGTCCTCTTTTCAGATGAAAGTAAATTTTGCATTTAATTTGGAAATCAAGGTCCCAGAGTCTGGAGGAAGAGTGGAGAGGCACAGAAACCATGTTGCTTGAAGTCCAGTGTGAAGTTTCCACAGTCAGTGAGGATTTGGGCTGCCATGTCATCTGCTGGTGTTGGTCCATGTGTTTTCTGAAGTCCACAGTCAACGCAGCCATCTACCAGGAAATTTTAGAGCACTTCATGCTTCATTCTGCTGACAAGCTTTATGGAGATGCTGGTTTCATTTTCCAGCAGGATTTGGCACCTGCCCACACTGCCAAAAGTACTGATTCATTGACCATGGTGTTACTGTGCTTGATTGGCCAGCAAACTCGCCTGACCTGAAGCCCATAGAGAATCTATGGGGTATTGTCAAAAGGAAGATGAGAGACTCCAGACCCAACAATGCAGATGACCTGAAGGCTGCTATCAAAGCAACCTGGGCTTCCATTACACCTCAGCAGTGCCACAGGCTGATCGCCTCCATGCCACGCCGCATTGAGGCAGTAATTCATGCAAAAGGAGGCCCAACCAAGTATTGAGTGCATAGAAATGAACATACTTTTCAGAAGCCTGACATTTCTGTTTAAAATATCCTTTTTTTATTGATCTTATGAAGTATTCTAATTTATTGAGAAGGTAGGTTTTTGTTAAATGTGATCCAAAATCATCACAATTAAAAGAACCAGAGACTTAAAGTACTTCAGTCTGTGTGCATTGAATTTATTTAATACACGAGTTCCACAAATTGAGTTGAATTACTGAAATAAATGAACTTTTCCACGACATTCTAATTTATTGAGATGCACCTGTATACTTAAGCCTTAACTGACTGTAATGTTTTTGAACACTTACTGTTTATTAACAGCACGTTATTTGCAATTAAATAAAAACGTGTTATAGTTTGAATTTATGTGAAATGCAATAAGCTGAATCTTTTTTTTACCCACCTAAGTAGCACTTAAGTACATTGTAATCCCCTAGTTTCACAGATGAGGCTTAAGCCTAGTCCCAGACTAAAATGCATGTTTGAGCTGTTTTAACTGTAAGCAACTTGCACTGACATACAGTAGGCTATATCTTAAAATATGTCAGTGTCATCGTTTTGTCTCAAGATGCACACCAATAAAGTGTGTAAAGTTAATAAAAGCTACTTAAATGTCCTAACTGAAATAAGGCCTAATCCTGGTTTAATCTAAGCCCTGTCTGTGAAACCAGGCCTATATGTAATACAGTAAAAAAATATAATCAAGTACTTTACATTTGCTTTAGTATGTTAAAGGGATAGTTCACCCAAAAATGATTTACTCACCCTCAAGCAATCCTAGATGTATATGACTATCTTCTTTCAGAAAAACACAACTGGACATATATTTAAAAATATGGTGGCACCCATCCATAAAAAAAGTAATCCATATGACTCCAGGGGGTTAATAAAGGTCTTCTGAAGCGAAGCGATGCGTTTTTGTAAGACAAATATCCATATTTAAGACTTCAAATAACTAGCTTCGGGTGGACAACTGTATGCAGAATGCGCAAGTCGATAATGTGATAATTTTCATTTTTGGGTGAACTATCCCTTAAAGTACACTTCAAAAGAATTTTAAAACAAATGTACTTCAAAATAACAATTTTAATTTGACAATATTACAAAGTGCATATTTGAAAAGTGTGCTTAACATAGTCATGAAAGTGTACTATCTGTATGTACGCTACATGTGCGCATTCAATACAGTTAAGCTAAATTCTTTTTCACACAACAAAAATGACTTATAATGAGTGAAGTTCTAGCAGCTCTAGCAGCATTTGAGCACAGATGTCACTTGGTTTTATATCTGTTTGAATTGAATTATATATACAAATAATTGTTGGGGCAACTGTATTTCTGGCCATTGTAAAAATTATTACATCTTTTATTATGAGGAACGGCATTAATACATTGTATAAGATGCAATAATCATTATTAGAGCCATAAAGCCACTAACAGGTGTTAGGACTGATGTTTGTCTGATATTGCTCTTGCTGTCGTCACTGGTGCTGTGACAGTATATGAAGTTTAACTTTTCCTGGTGAAGTTCTCGGTGTCGCTTTGACAAGAAAGTCTATTTTTTCTCCTGCTGAAATAGCTGGTAGAGGAGCTGTCGCCATTAATGTGTCACACCGCTGAACATATTGTGATAACTTGACACTGAGATTGGAAGTTTTTGGCTAGATTCAGTAATTGGTTCAGAATGCCTGATCTTGTGTTTTTGATTTACAGGAGCCATTTAATGAAGAGAATCATATAGAACATCCTAAGTAAGTTCTGGCTGGCTTTAAAATAAACTCTTTAAACACAAGGTTAATGAATTTCTCAGTTTTGTGTAATACCTTTATGCATTACATACACAAACGACTCCTACATTTCTTTTCTTTGCCATTAGCCTGCTATTGAGGCTGATTCCACGACTTTGTCTTTAAAGTTGTTTCCGGATCCCCAAGGCTTTTCTTGTTTGGTGTGCGTGCTTCTGTTGAAGCCCTGGGGAGAAAACTCAAGCTCATAGTGATCCTACATGCTGGGGCTGAAATTGTTGAGAAGCCAGAAATAGCCTCCCTTTGGGTTTGTGCTAGGAAGCGGCACTGTACAGTGCTGATTGTTCTACCCCTATATATCACATTATAAAAAAGTGCATTTAAATGGTTTGCTTCTAATGTACCTGTAAAGTGATAATGACAGGTCTTATAAAGTGTAAATGACAAAAGCAAGGACCTTTCCTGCCTCGTTGTGCTGATAGAGTACAAAGCAGGGGGTTTAAAATGGGAATATTTGCATAGAGAAAAAAGAGAAGAAAACTAAGCCCAACTGCAGTTCATTTACTCCAGATCTACTATAACACAGCACTCTCTCTTTCTCAGCAAGCAAAAGAAAATTTGGTAACACTTTATTTTGATAGTCCCCTTTAGACATTCTGTTGACGTTGCACCTACATGTCAACTAACCCTCATTAGACTAGAGTATTAGTAGGCTGTCTAATGAATATCTGCTAACACTTTATTTTGATGCTCCCTCAACAGACGTTCTTCTTAGTATAAGAATTTTTGCAAGTACATGTCAACTTACTAACCCTAATCTCTTATTCTACTACTCCTACCCCTAACAGTTAGTTGCAACCCAGTCTCATTAGAACGTTTTCGAGGGGTTGCAAAATACGTACATATCACTGCAGTTTCGATGTGAAATGTAATGGAACTAAAAGCGTGTTCATTTTTTTTTTTTTTTTTGCCGGAACAGATAAATGTGAATATGGTACGTTTTTATGACGTTGGTTTTTATACGAATCACAGCAGTTCTGATTTGAAATTTGCACTCCGCTGTGTTTTAAAATAACGTACCACCAACACTACACCTAAACCTACCCGATAGTGTTAACAAAAGCAAATGTGACATGTAATCGTGCTGTTTTAGCTTGTTTAGATCTATTTTTGAGCTCTTTTACCGTGACTCGCCTTTCACGGGATTTGTACGCAAGGATTCCTCGTCCTGAACACAACTCCGTATCAGCTGAGCTACCGAGCAAACTTGTTATGTCACAAAAGCGAAACATATGGAGCTGGTTAAGCGATGCAAAGTCCAAAATATATTCGTTTTCAAATCGTGCACTTTGGTAAAAAAAACGTTTTGAAGTCATAACATAATATTGTGCAAGGAGATGTGAAAACGAGCCTTTATTAATCCATAATCTGACCCCGTAATCGTAACTGTGTACGAAGACGATTAAAAGTGCTTGCTGTTTTACTGCCTCTAGTGTTCATTTCTGTTGGAAACTGCAGTGATATGTACGCATTGGTACGTATTTTGGTGACTCACGAAAACGTTCCCACAGGTACGTCTTTCCTAAGAGACCAGGTTGGTTAGTTTACATGTAGGAGCAACTTTACTTATAGTCAACAGAATGTCTAAAGGGGACCATCAAAATAAAATGTAACTGAAAATTTTAAGTTTTTCTGTTCGATTTATAAAGCCCTCCTCCATGAAGTTTGCTAGACTGGCAGATCTGCTAAGTAATAAATCCACTCTCTTACTGCACATTAGCACATTATGCACATCTGAATATTAAGAGAAGTCCACAAAACATTTTAGGTTTTGAAGAATCAACTCTAAAATAAAAATTAATAATTAATATCTTTATCCCATGGTGTCATAAGTACCATAAAGGCTTCTTCAATGACAACATAAGAAATCCAAAGGCTTTATAGGAATTTATTATGGTTCTCCAACAGTGCTTGACATTACATTTTTGCTCACCAGTCACTGTAGCTAGTGGTTTTCCAAAGTTACTAGCCACTCAGCATTTTCCCTGGCCACAATTTTGACATTGTTGCCACTGGGAAAAACTGCCATATAGATATTTTTAATATTATCTTATAATTTGACAACAGGTATTAGGCTGCTGTCACGTTAAGATCTGACGCACGGATCCATTATACTGCTACACATGCGTTTTCTTTCGCAACTATTTATGTTCACTTAAAACATAACTGACCATTTATACGAATACTCGCCAAGACTGGCATTTTGATTATTTTGTGTGTATTTGACTGTGCAAAAAGCAACAAAAGAGAACTCAATTTAGTACTGAGAGGCGGCTTTATGTGCGCACGACATTGCACGACATTACACATTGCACATAATATAAAATGTATATATTATAAATAAAATTCAACTGCCAAAATCACTAGTGGGAGTGACTACATTGCACGCCACTGCTGAAATCCATCCCGCATTTGGAGGGTTGGCAGATGTCAAGCCCTGTTCTCTAAAAAAATGGGAACTTTCTCTTGGTTTTCCAATAATGGGAACTTACAAAGGTTATGGTAACAGTGTTCTTGTTACACGTTACATGTTTTTTTGCACATGCAACTGTTCCTAAACCAAACCATATTCCTAACCTTAATCCTATAGTAAGAACATGTAGGTAATTAATATTACTCATTACTTAAATGTATAATTACACTGAAACAAGGATGCCTTAAAATAAAGTGTAACCAAGGTTTAATTATACAACTCACAAACTTTTTTTTAAATGGTGTTATAGGAACTCAAAAGTTTCTCCTATGGCATTATAGTAAATTGTGGTTAATAATGATTCTCCATTAATGGTCATTATTACTTAAAAACATCCCCCTATGACATCATAAGAAGATTATCCAATAAAGGTTCTTCTGTGGTCTCATGAGAGGTTTCACAGTACCATCCTCAACACAGCAATAAATATTTGAAGGAAACTAAACAATGCCTTTGTGAGAAGTCAAATGCTGGAGACGAGAGACTCGTGTAGAATTATTACTGCATGATACTAATTATTTGTCAGGACTTTGTGCATGTTCAGCATTTGTGAATGTTGCAGTGCTGTACATTTAAACACTACCATTGGGCGAATGCTAAAAGTGCTGATTTTGAATATCTGAACACTGACAGATATCAAAGGGCTCTGTTCACATTCAGTCATCCCTGCTGACCCCTTGGATCACTGTTTGACAGGAAGTGTGTTTGCTGTGTGTACACTATATTAGGATCCAGAGTTGACTTTTGCCACTCCTGTCAACGACGGTAACCTTTCAGGTCACATACATCATCAAGGGTAAGACTATAATTTGTACGATTAGATTCAAAGCATGCATTATGCACCAGTTTCTAATAAAGCTACCAGCCAACAGCCAAAACCATTTCTTACACGTCATTGGCACTTGGTGGGTTTTCATTTTGGAACCTGTTTATACAAATGTATATGTACATTTTACCTGGGGTGGTGGAGATTTGATGTTTTTAATATCTAGGAGTGTCATGCGTGTGTGTCTGTATGTTTTTCTGTTTATGTTGCCGGTCATTCTGAGGTCTGAGGTTCAGGACAGGAATGCAGACGCGTGGGCGTGAGTGGTCAGCTGTGGTAACTTGTGGATTTCCCCTCCTTCGGTTCATCTAAACCTCTGCCTCGAGAAAAAACTCTTGGCTTTACTTTCCCTGGCACTTGTCCACCACACGCTGCCAGGGGGATAAAAGCAGCTTTCAGAAAGAGGCTTTGGAATGGTATGATATTTACCACAGCCGGTGAAAGAGCGGCATCGGTTCTAACGTCAATGAGAGGTGCAAGGCATTGACAAAATGCCCCCTTTGATTTTCTGCTGGCTGGAAGGTTGACCGTTCTGTTGTCTTTGTAGATGAGATGGGGAATATGGAGACACAGGGAGCAATAGCAGTGGAGGCAGCAGCTTTTCTCTTAATTACACAGGGGACAGTTGATTGACGCGACTCGCCCCTGCACGCTGGCATTTCCGCCCCACGTCTGGTTCCGCCTCGTGACTTGGATGGGGTCCGTTCCAGCGCTGAAGAGCCCAGCTGGAGAGTAGAGAGTTGTGGTAGCAACAAATGTCACTGTGAAGAGAGGTGATGTGCAGGAGCAAAGAAAGAAAGAAAGAGAAGAGAGAGTGTCTCGAGCTCATCTAAATGAGAACAACTCAGAGTAAATGTTATTGCTTTAAGGTTGGTCTTTCATAGCTCAGAAGACTCAATGGCTATGGTTAATTTGAGTTACTGTCTCTGATATTTCTCCTGAAATTCCTTAGGGAAAATAAAAATAGACACAAATACAATAAGAGCTACAAAATTAATGTAAATATCATAGTTAAAAACACTTGGTATTGGTAGAATTTGATGAAAAATTAGTTCAGAGATACAGACTTTGGAATCTGAGCACAGTTTGAGATGTTGTTGACAGTTGGCCATTAGGCAGTTTTTGTTCGTCGGCCAACTAAGTTTTCTCAGTGTGTTCCGCACTGTCGGCTGAAGTTGGTCCTCGTCGTTTTTTTTCAGCCGATTTGACATGTTGAATCGGCGTCGGACCTCGTCTGTCTGTCGGACCATCTGATCATTCTGATTGGCTGTTCAGCTACTGCCACCTGCTGGTATGGAATGGCATTTCATCTTACGCAGGCGCAGAACGGATGTGCTACTTGGCCGTCGGGTGTCGAGCGTCGGTTTGGTATGTCAGGGCAACTTTGGACCCAGACGCTGCTGACATGAGCCAACCCCGCAGTCTGCTTTCGTCGCCACTAGTTTGTCAGCGTCGGCTTGGTGTGTTCCTACCTTAAAGGAAACAAATAAGATTACTGGGATCTTTTTTTTTTTGTTTGTTTGTTTTTTTCTTCAGGCAAAAAGAATCTGTTTGCTCTACATTTAATCTCATTGCTGTTTTACGGCAGGGGTGTCTGAACCTCCTGATGGGCCAATGTGCAGACACACTTGCCTGGAAGTTTGTAGTATCGGGTCCTATCGGGTCCATGGTTAAGAACAAAAGAACTAAAGATTTAAAGAGGTTAAGTTTACAGCCAATAGGGTTATGATGGTTAAATTCAGAGTAGGGTTGGATTAGGTTTAGGGTTAGGCAACTCTGGCTCTTGAGATCCACTTTAGCTCCAACCCTGACAAACACAACTGAACCATCTAATCAAGGTCATCAGGGTTACAAGAAAACTACAGGCAGGATTTAATTTTTATGTGAACATTCTATATTGCAGTGTTTCCCAACCCTTTTCCTGGAAACACACTTCCTTATCTGAATCATCTCAGAGTCTCTACTAATGAGTTGGGCTGAGTTTCTCAAAATCATCATGAGCTAAGTTGACTGTAGAGACAAATGATGCCAACGTTGCTACGATCTACTTAGGCTTATGATTCTTTTGAGAAACACAGCCCTGATGAGTTGAATCAGGTGAGTTTAATTACAGTAGGAAGAGTGTGAAAATGTGTACTCCAACATAATTTGTGTTGAGAAGTGCACAGAAGACACGGCGAACCTCAATACCGAAGTTCTACAAATGTAATGATTTGTCATTGACATTGTCCCAAATACTACAACTTGCCATAATAATGTGTCATGTGAATTGTCCTGCAATCATTTTCTGTGGTCAGCGGCACCTATTGATGTGGATGCAGCATCAGTTTTCAGCTATTGATTGCACTGTATAAATGTTTATTTGCATTATTAATTTATTCCACAAGCAAACATGTCCAATAACAGGGAGGGTTACTAAAATAAAACAAGTATTATTCCACTGTTTATATGATCTTAGTATGTTGGCCCTTGTGAGACAATGCGCTCCATGACATTTTAGGCCACAGATATGAGTCTTTATTTTATTAGAGTGTACAATCTTTTCAACAGTACTATTAATTTATTAACTCTTTCCCCGCCATTGTTGGAATTTTCCAACATTTATGAGACAGCGCTTCCCCGCCATTGATGGAATTTTCTGGCATTTATGAGACAGCGCTTCCACACCAATGATGGAATTTTCCGGCTTTCCGTGTTTTCACTGTTATACAGTAGGGGGTGCTATTATGCATCTTCTGAAAGAGTACTGAATCTCCAGATCAAAACACAGGCAAAAAAGAAGCAGAAACAAGCGATAAAAACATTGATTATGCGCATTGTAGTTTTTTTGGGGGAAAAAAATAAAAAAATTCTCAGCTTTTTGTTCAAAATGTTGCTTTTTAATGAAACGTACCCACCCTGGGGGTGGCTGGCAACTTTAAAAAAAAAAAAATGCTGGCAGGGAAAGAGTTAATTTATAATGAGAAAAAAGGTGTTACAGTATATATAAGAGAAATCTAAGCATGTTTCATCTGTACCTAACCTTTTTTGACTCTCAAAGATCCTATTACTTTCTTTAACAAAATACATGGATAAAAACTATCCAGCCCTAGCACAACCCTCCTTTAGATTTCTTTGATGTTGGTACATGTAAGAATAATGAATGAATTGAACGAACTGCCAACAGTTGTGTTTACAGTCAACAGAAGATTGTCAGGGGGGTTGGGTAATTTGCAGGCATTTTTCTGTTGTTCATCGAGTTCACGACACTGGCCATTTTGGAACAATCTGTCTGTGCTGAGGGGCTAAATGGGTCTGTAACTCATTTATTCAGCATGATGATATGGAACACAAACAGATACAGTTCTTTGTGTGATAAATGGGTCAATCTCCCTTTACTTATGGATAGAGGAGAGAAATGGGAGGTCTCAAGTGAAGATTGCCAGGAAAATTGCAGGAAATACATTTTGTAGCTGAGGCTACAAGATATACCCATTGTTGTTGAGTGAGTCTCATCTGATATCCTTATCACATTGTATGGTGTTTTAGAAGAGTGATTGTGAGCGTTAAGCCACTGTGATTGGAATAATGGTGAAATTTGATAAAACTATTGGCCCATGAAATTTTATCGCTTACAAGTGAGTTTGCTCTGGACCTAAAATGGTGCTTATCATTTTTAATGTGCATTCTGATAGTGTGCCTTTTGGGGTTTAACAGCATATAATGTATGTTAAGTAAAGCTTTGCCCAAAAGAAAATCACAATCAATCTCTTTTTTTAATCTGTGAAAAAGACAATAAAAGAGTTTTTAAAAGTATTCCATTGCTCTATATTTTAAGTCATCTCAATTCATTTGATACCTCTGTGTGATGAACGGAGAGAAATTTAAGCTGTTAATTATTCACATATAATCCATTTCCACTAAGAAAAACAACTTAGTAACCTGGATAAACTGATTCATTTAAAATATCTGACTCAAAAGATTGATTCATTTGCATCGGATCTCGCAACTTCTCTCATAAACTAGCTGAGAATAATACAGTTATAAGTCAATAACAACAAAATTTGGTCTGTTCCTCACATTATCATATGGCTTCATAAGTCATGGGAAATGCTGCACCATTTTTTTTTTTGGTCATTTTAGAGATTTATAGCCTCTTATTCAGATAGATGGAAAAGAGCGGCCAGGATATTCTTTAAAGAAAATCAAAGTTTGTGTTTCACAAAATGTTGATTTTTGAGTGATCCATTCCTTTAACTCAACCGGACTGAGATGATGTTAACATTTAGGAATGAATTGTGGCATATTTTTTTATTAGTGATTTATCTAACCAACCTGGTTTAGCAATAACTCTCTTTGCTTTTTCTTTTCTTTCCTGTTTTTTTTTTTTTTTTTAATTAAATGGTTTCTCTTTTCATAATGGCTCTGTTCTCTAATGCATAGGAATTGAGTTCTCGGCTCTGGCTTTGAAGATCTCAGTGCCTGTGTGTCCGTGAGACTGACAGTGTGGAGAATTAAATATATGTTCTGGAGGCCGCTGTCAAGATACATTGTGTTCCCAAGCCGCTAATCCATTCATACCATTCTGCTGGGAATGTAATTGGACGTTAAAAATGTGACTTATAATCCATGGCTGGATGCGTGAGTATTGACCGCTGTTGGTGTTACTCTCATGACTAAATGTCAGCCACTATCATTGTCTGATGCCTGAGCCCGAGGGTCTCGTGATCTTAAGTGGCTCTCACAGAGCTGAAAGCCCCATCTCCTATGTTTTTACCTATCACATCAAGGTCAAAGCTGTCATTTTTGCAGATGTGGGGTAATGCATTTTTTCTTTTATTGAGACTTTTGCAAATGCATTTCGTGAAGCCAAATATCCAAATGGACTGTTCTGTTGTAGCATTTCACCAGATTTAGGGAATCTGGTAATAAAAACTGGATGAGTTTTAAAGGCTTTTTTCCAGGGTGTAAAGCAAACAGGCTTGTTAAAAAGGTCTGTAATAGCCTATAATGTGTCCAAACTGGATTATTAAAGGATTAGCTCATTCAGAAATTAAAATTCTGTTATTGTATGCTCACTCTTGTGTTGTTCCAAAACTATTTGACTTTCTTTCTTCCACAGAACTCAGAAGGAGAACATCTGAAGACTGTTTTCCATGGTCACAAGGTTCAAAAAGAATGCAAAAGAAGTGTATTATGACTCATTCACTACATTCCAAATCATTTGAATTCATACAATATCTTTGTGTGACAGACTGAAATCTAAGTTGTTATTTACTGATAAGCTTGCCCTCCAACGGATTTGTAACAAAACCCTGGTATCTGAATCAATAGACAAATAATAAAACAAACAAAGAACCAGCAAAGAAAAAGTAAGCAGACATTTGGCAGATGTAATCCAATGTGAGAGTGACAGTTGAATTCCTTGGTCAAGGGTATAGTGATGGTTCATGGTTTGCTCCATGTAGGGATCAAATAGATATTACTTTGAAGTCTAGGCTCTGTTTACACCTGATATTAAGATGTTTTGGTCGATCAGATCACAAGTAGACGAGGGAGACACATATCCATTTACACCTGGTGTTTTAATCCGTCTCTTATGTCCACGTTCAACCACTTCTGTCCAGATTTCTTCGAGGGGAGGGTTATGAGTTTTTTTCAGATCTTTTGATCTAATGGACGAAATAAGCTCATGCAATTTACACATGAACGCACCGAAGTCGATAAAAAAACCCAGAGCATCAGCGTTCGTTTCTGCTCTGACAGCTGCAAGACGTCACCGAACACTGTGAGTGTGTAAGAAATCAGGAATGCTGAGAGAACATTGTGCTTGGTATGATTTTTGGCTTCAAACCAAGCTTGGGTCTCTAGACGACAAAGTTTAAATCTCCTCTGACTAGCGTGCTTTCCATAATGTTTATGCGTTAGGTAAGTAGGCGAAGAGTAGGTGGTCTTTGGTGGTTGTTTGAAAGTATTTGAGCACATAAGAGTTTACACTACAAATGCAATCCGGTTGAATGTGCTTTCAAATACCTCTGAAAGTGGACAAGCTCAAAACATTTTAGACCTCGTTAACAGAATCTGTATTTATCAGTGCTACAGATTTGTTGTGTCCAAGGTCCAATACTAAAATACTTGTAATACTAAAATATCTTAAAAACACTCATGCATTACAGTTAATGTTAAAATCAACCGACTATGAAAATGTGATGCTTTCAAGCAGTCCACTTGGACAGAATGAAGTGACATACAGTACACTGACCACACAGTACCAGTTAAACACGTTTCCACTTTCCTCTCATTTTCAAACCTAATCTCTCCTTAAGAGCGCATAGGTAATTGATTTCATTTGTGCAACACAAGCTAATATTCCATCACTGCTAGCCCTGACCTTTGGAGTGTGAAGCACTTAGCTGCGCTAATTCCAGCGCCATTAGAGAGGCATTCTCTTCTGAAACTGCCTTCTGCCACAAGGCAATAATGGGTTATATGCTTAGCCTGTTAAATGAGGTGTAAAATGAAATGGCACATGATTTGTTTTTCATACTTAAAGCTATTTCTTAAGCAGCAGACAGCCATGTTTGCTAAATGAATCAACATTAACTTGGTTCTACAGTTGGGGCTTGATATTGATTCAGTTTAATCAAAATTTTTAGATTAACCAAAAACAAAAGTTTAGATTTCAATATTTAGATGATAGCCAGGGCTGTTTTTTTTAAACGTATTTGTTTAAACTCAACATAGTTAAAGAAAAGTAGCCATTTACTAATTTTTTTTTATCTACCCGTAAAATTTGTACACAAAATTTTTCACGTTTTGCATATTTTCAAATTGTTGTAAAGCCTGAAAGAAATTTAAGACTTAAATTTGTATGCTCTGATGACATCATTTTTTTCCAATCTGTTGTATAAAAATATATAATAAATGCAATTTGTACATACACTGGCATGACAACAGCTCTTCTGTAATGAAGATGTGCATTTCTTGCATTTTCAAAGCCACATGAAAGCGACAATTGCACATTTCTAAGAACTTTGCACTTTGTATGACAATTTGTATGTCTTTGTCGTTACGGTGGACACTGTATGTCATTGACCCATGTTAATGGACAATTGGTTACCGCAAAGTCATTGCATAATTTAAAGACATTATGTTCCCATAATGATAGTTTAGCTTTGTAGATTTTAATGTGTACTTTTGACAGACTGATTACAGTGCTGTGCGTTCTCACAGGCTACTCCCAGCTTTAACTAATTGTAGGCTTTTTCCTCTAAAAATGTGTTTATTCTGTCCTTGTGCTTCTCTTCGGTCCCAAGGGAAACATTAGGTCGTCTCCATCTACTGTAATATTTGCGGTGTTTATTTATTTTTTTTTTTATCTTATTAGTGAGGGGTCAATAGTTTCTCTACACAGATATCAGGAACATTGGGTTCCTGACAGTACTTGGATCCCACATCAATATCCTGTCTATCCAGTTTTTTTTTTTTTTTATTAGTTTTTGATGTCAAACCTAAAAGCACTAAAACCTTAACCTGTAATCAATACAGTAAATGACAAGGGCACAATACCAAAAACAGAGAAGAAAGATTTAAAAGCCATAATTTCTCCAGGCCATTCTCCGCTGGGCCACGCATTTGTTATAATTTGTTTAACACGTACGTCAGGCTGCAGAAGAACGATAGCAGTGAGATTAATCAGTTAGCCACATTCTCGATAGCCACATTCTCTCACATGAGATGTTCCGAGACCCTTCTGGTGATTCAAGATAAAACACGCAGCAATAACATCATAAGATAATGCTCACTGATGTTGAGAGAAAGCACACTCTCCTTTATTTGATACCACATTTAATATACAATGTAGTGGCTGGCTTAGTGATTAAATATCTGAGCTAGTAAACAATGTATACAGGATAGTTCAGCCAAAACTGAAAATTCTGTCATAATTTAAATCTGGAATACACTACACCACTTTTGCAATTTGAATAGGATTTCAAACCATATATGAATGTAGTTCAAAACGGATTTCCCAAAATGTGACTTGAATAGGATTTCACACCACATATGAATGTAGCTCGAAATGGATTTCCCAAAATGTGACTTGAATAGGATTTCACACCACATATGAATGTAGCTCGAAACGGATTTCCCGAAATGTGATTTGAATAGGATTTCACACCACATATGAATGTAGCTCGAAACGGATTTTCCGAAATGTAATTTGAATAGGATTTCACACCACATATGAATGTAGCTCGAAACAGATTTCCCGAAATGTGACTTGAATAGGATTTCACACCACATATGAATGTAGCTCGAAACGGATTTCCCGAAATGTGACTTGAATAGGATTTCACACCACTTATGAATGTAGCTCGAAACGGATTTCCCGAAATGTGACTTGAATAGGATTTCACACCACTTATGAATGTAGCTCGAAACGGATTTCCCGAAATGTGACTTGAATAGGATTTCACACCACATATGAATGTAGCTCGAAACGGATTTCCCGAAATGTGACTTGAATAGGATTTCAAACCATGTATGAATGTAGCTTGCATTTCATGTGATTTTTGTTTGTTTGTTTGTTTATTAGTTTGCCATTCACACTTGCTAAATTTAAATAAGCAAATCGGATTTTTTGTGCATATCCGATTGAAATCAGATCAAAAGCTATATTCATACATGGTTTTAAATCATGTTCAAATCGTTGTTTAAGTGACTTTCTCACGCCATGTAAAACATAAACATCAGACATTGTTAAAGGAAACATGCTGCAGAAACAAGGTTGTGTTGTTGCAAAGTGTCGGACGAGCAGAAAATGACAATATAACAGAGTCATGTTTTGAGACCTGCGGGGACGACAACATGGAATAAAGCCACACATACCAGCCTTCTATGGTTCTGCCATTGCCTCAGAAGACGTAGCAGTCCAGCGTGGCTAAACATTGTCATGTCGTAAATAAGACAACATCTATATTTCAAACCCCTCTATGTTGCGGTTGTTGTTTTTGTTGTTTTTTGGCGTATGCCTACCAACGCAACATCATTGCTGTAGAAACCAATGCAGATATTCCAGAAAGAGCGAATCTGAACAGCTGCGATACACAATATGAACATTCAATCATTTTAGATCCAGATTCCAGGCAAATAAGACAAATAATTGGAGTCAATGCTCAGAGCCAGTCTGCAGATCTGAGTTGACAGATTTCAAAGTAAATCACATAGTGTATGATGAGCACATGTTTTAGCTTCAGATTTTGATTCCATCCAGTCTGAGAACATCGAATATGTTTGATATAACACATTTTCATTCCTAGCAACAAGGAATTTAGCAACATTTACAAAGTTGGCAACTGTACAGTATGATGCCTAGTGTTTTAAAATCTGTTCAAATTTTAAGCCTTTACTCGTCTTCATGTGTCAAAGAACACTCAGGAGATATGCAGGAGTAAAGATAACATGCACTACATTTAAACAGTAGCAGTGGTTCCATCCACCTATTTTTATGCACATTTTGGGATATCGCATAAAAAAAAACCCAGCTGGATGGAAATGACAAGATGCGCATAAATTCTAAAAATGTGCATAAAAAACGTATGCGCTCGTTTAAGAGACATGAACATAAACTACAATGGAAACACATTTACTAAATACATTCCTTGATGCACATCAAAAAAAAAAAAAAAAAAAAAATCATGTGACTTTGCGATGGGATGGCATAACTGGACTAATTAGCGGACTGATCTTGTTGCACAGCATCTGAAATGCTCTTTTGGTCATTCTGTAATGCCTGAGCAAAGTCTGTCATCAAAGTGATTCGGGATAATGACCTCCCAGAACTGTCTTACATGACTACTTTCCCAAACAGCAGACATCTTCCTCCGAAATGCGTTTATTGAGTTTCGTCTGTGCACTCTGAGACGCAAGTAATTTATTATATGTGGAAATGATTATATACAGTGGCTTCTCCTACTTTTCTTAGTGATATTTAACACCAGTTTATCAGGAAGTGATGATTTTGTTTTCTTCGACTTACTGGATGGAAACCAATTTTTTTTTGCGATATTGCCATTTTGAGCATAAGTTAAATTCCCAACTTTGGATGGAAACAAAGCTAATGATGATTACCGACAAAGAACTGAACTGGTAGTATACACACGCGTTAATAAGGGAACTAAATGAGACACATGTGATAATGATATGTAACCATGGAAACAAACGAGATAAACAGCAACCAAGGAAACCGAAATTAAACAGAGCAGGAAAACAGGAACTAAAGGGAAAGGAACAGAATTTCAAAATAAAAGACATAACATAAAATAACCTAACCATAACATCATGTCATTCCAAAATATCCAAAAATATCCATATGATGAAAGTCATAAAAAATACCTTGTTTTGTTCCACAGAAAAAAAAAGTTAATAAATTAATAATAAATTATGTAATTTTCGTTTTTGCATGAACTGTCCTTTTAACTTGGTTATTACATATGTACCTGTCATTGTAATATGTGTAATTTTCTTTAGTAAGAATTGTCTGCTAAATGACTATAAATGTATAAGGAAGCGCAGTTCTTTTACCAATTCACCATAAAGTAGTTTTTATAGGCTTACACTATGTTGCATTTCTCTATTTTATGTTATGTTATTAAATTGGTAACTCAGTCATGACAAGATGGGCTTTTAATAAAACTTGGCTGCCTATGTAGTAGAAATTAATTTTTAAAAAAATCAGTGCTACAAAGAAAACAGAAAATTGGCCAAAAGGACGAAAAACTTCAACACCCATAATGCACTCTGTGAGTGGGGATACAATAATGTGGTAGAAAAAGCTGTAGTTTGACACTGGATTATGTGTTTTACTGACTTTTGCGGACAAAAAAAATAGGATATCTCAATGCAGATAACAGAGAATAAGTACACATTGTTCACTTACATATAACTACTACTGTCTTTGCAAAACTAAAAGGAAGAAAAAAAAACTTACACATATCTAAGTCTGACAAATAGTCTATATTAATGATGGTGTAATACTTAAGCGTGACTGACAGCAGTAATCACTGTGAGGCCTGTTTAATGTGCCATTTGTACTGAAGGTGTGTGTTCAGCACTGGTCGAGACGGGGCGGAGCTTCCTTTGTAAGCTGTCATCACCGGTAAAAGTGAGAGGTGATGATAGACTGAGATAGAAAGCTAATAAAAGCCCAGACGGAGATAATGTCAAGTTTGCTTGCTAACACCACAAGGGAATCTTAAAGGAGGGGAACCACAGACACGTTTTGAGGGAGTGTCTGTTCTCACATTTTTAACAATGTGCCTAGGATGTGCTTAGGAACACTCTAAATGAAAGCAAAACTATCAAAGAGGAATACTATTAAAACATACTAACACAACCAAATCACAGCATAGTGCATATAGCCTATATTTAGATATTTAGACTAAACATACAGACTGCTGAATAGAAACTTTGTTTTGTCAAGAATTTTATTCTTGGGTGTGCTCATGTACCATACTGTCATGTTTTAGTCTGATGAAGAAGATTCAGGTAGAAGCATTTTTTTTTAAAAACAAAGTAAACTTGGGTAATCCACATACATGCAAGACAGCGTGCCATGCACAAACAATACCGGACAATGACTGAAAAGAACAGTGGTACACAAGGTGACAAACTCAAATACAAGGTATGCTCTAATTAGGAACATAATGAATCACTATGACAACTGATTAACAACATGCAAACAGACACAGAGGCAGATGGCAACAAAGAGAAACATAAGAACCATGAAAATGAAACTAAAGCTAAACTGAAAATAATGGTGACATAATGTCCCCCTCCGGAAAGCCGTGTCCTCACGCTGTAATAGATCGACAGGGGGACAGAGAGGGTGAGGGCTCTGGAGGCGGACGAGTGCCTGGCGAAGAACCAGAACTAGGCAGGAGGAACTGGGGCAGAGCAGATAGCAGATGGACCCCTGGAGGAGCTGGACACAGCCATGGAAGATCTGAAGGTGGAAGAAACCAGGGAGTAAGCGATGGCAGGATTAGAAAAAGTGGACACCTAGAGCACAGGTGGTATGAAGGCCCACGGCAGAATCAATGGTGGGAAGAGCCAAGGCAGAGTAAGTGGTCTGATGACCAACGGTGTAGCCGAGAGGTCTGGAGACACTGGTGGAGCCAAGAGACTGAAGGGACCGGGTGACAACTCGAGGCGGAGGCTGTGCGACCGAGGACCTTGGTGAAACTGTAGGGAAGGTGGAGCTGAAGGGGTGGTGAGCCGAAGTGCAGCGAAAGGCTCGAAAGTCGGCGGCTTAGGCAGGGCGATGTCCGACCAAGGTGGATCCGGTGGGACGAGGAAGCATGGCAGAGCAGAGTAGAGGACGGTCCCAGGTGGAGCCGTGGGAGGGAGGAGCCAAGGTGGAGTCGACTGCTCAACAGGCCGAGTAGGAACTACAGGCCTGTAGGTCTGAAGTGGAACACAGGAATCGACACACCTTGGCTGAGCTGGTGAACTAGAAGTCCACGGCGGATCCGAGCATGTAAGAGCCAGTAGAGGAGCTGAGGAACTGAAGGGCGCCAGCAAAGGCAGAGCAGAGTGACTGACAAACAAAGTAAACTCGGATAATCCACATAGATGCGAGAGCGTGCCATGCACAAACAATACCGGACAATGACTGAAATGAACAGAGGAACTTAAATACACAAGGTGACAAACTCAAATACAAACAGGTGTGCTCTAATTAGGAACATAATGAATCACCATGACAACTGATTAACGACATGCAAAAAGGAAAAAAGGCAGACGACAACAAAGAGTCTATGAAAATAATACTAAAGCTAAACTGAACATAATGGTGACACATTTTTAAAAAAGAGTACTTAAGTGCTAACTAAATTGTATTTGGGATATTCAGTGTACTGCTGAAAATCAATTATGGTAAACTAAAATATACTTTAATGTCAGTTCTATTTAATCTTTTACAATATAACATGATTTAAATATATGTGTAATGATGAAGATGTAATTGAATACATTTAAAATATATCAGTTTTAAAATAATACTGGATCACATACTGCAGTTAAACTTATAATCAAGTACTTTACAAAATAAGTGTACTTCTTTAAAGCATGACAAAATATTATATAATGATTTAAAAAGTACTTTAAAGTAAAACATAATTTACCACTTTATTTACAAAATAATATTATCCAAAGCGTGTTCATGCAACAATGTCAGCATGTGTCGTGATGCTCTCATGAACACTTATGCATGTTGAGTTGACGCTTGAGTCTGAACACAACACGTATGCGTCGCAAAACTCTCGTGAACGTGCATTGCAGATCAATATTTTTGTAAGTAAAGTGGTAAATTATGTTTCTTTACACAAACAAAGCATTCGCTGCGCTTCATAAAACTGAGGTTAAACCACTGGAGTCGCATGAAGTACTTTAATGATGTTTTTCCTACCTTTCTGGACCTTAGAGCAGTAGTTGCATTTGATCTCTATGGAGGGACAGAAACCTCACAGACTTCATCAAAAAGATCTTAATTTGTGTTACGAAGATGAACAAAGGTCTTACGGATTTGGAACAACACGAGGGTGAGTAATAAATGACAGAAGTTTCATTTTTGGGTGAACTAACCCTTTAATATTATATTATTTGAAGAACACTACAAGTGCACATTCAATACAATTAAGCACACTTCTTTTTCACAAGGGAATACTTTAAGCAAATATGTAGTTTAAGAAGTATAAGATAAAAGGAAAAACACAACATAATTTAAACTTCTCAGTGGCTCTGATAAAAGTTTTATGATTTCTGGTCATAGTATTAAAACCTTGGTATTAAATGGTGCCATGGCTCCACTGCACAGTCTGGCTCTCAATCATTCACAAAAGGCCAGATGAGACCTCTGTTGTGGGTAAGAGCCAGTGGGCACTAGAAAAGGATTTTTTTTCTTTTCTTCTCTGGGATGAGACCTTATTGACGAGCCTTGAACCATAACTGAGAGAAATCATGTTTTTAATGCAACCGATGCATGGCTACACCTGTAGAAAATTGTCTCTCTGTAATGTTCTCCATCATATACACACAAAATATTGCCAGAGCGGTCCCCTAACATTCCTATTGCGGCAGATATCAGTTCTGGCACAAATATTTTACAACAAAAGGCTTGGCTGTGTTCTCAAATGCATCAGAAAAGCACATCATGTCCTGCAAGAGAACAAAAACAAATCAAGGACACATTGTGACTGCTAGTTGAGTTACCTCTTTGCAAAGGTATGTTTTAGAGCTAAAGTTTGATTAAACGCATGGCCTATGATATTACTGAAATAAAAGGCTACTTAAGTGCACTTCAAGAGAGTAAAATTTCATGACACTTTTAAAAACTCCACTTTGTAAAAATGTCAAATTAAAAGTTTTATTTTAAAGTACATTTTAAATCATTATGTTTTAATAATATTTTGTTGTGTAAAGATATACTTAAATAGGTCAAAAAAGCACTTTTGAGTTCAACTAACTGCATTTAATATAAATTTAAACGATAATAGATTTTATTTCATTTAGCTGTAAATAACATGTCTGAAACATTATATTCAGATCGCATGTATATGATAAGTATGCTTTTCTTTTTCACAAGGTTATGATGTGAATGCTAAAAGCTATGGGAAGCATAAGAAATTCTTCAATAATTTTTTCTAAAATATAAAGTAAAATGTAAAAGTTTTTCAAGCATTTCTATGATGCTGCTAATTGGGGTCTGTGAAGCATCACTTCATCTGCCATTTCCAGCTTCCAGCTTCCAGCAAACCCACTTCCTCTCTGTCCCTTTCATTCTGCGTAAGAAGTCACTCTGTCCAAAGAGGGTTCCAGACTTATGCACTAATTTTCCTCACCGAAAGCTGTTTTACTGAAAATCTGAACCTGGAACACATCTGCTGTGAGTTACATTTAGTTTTCATAAAGACTGTTAATGTTTGTGTTTTGTTGCTTAGTTTGATTTCATCTCAAAGTAACAGTGGGGAACAAATAAGAAATTGTATTTTGCTAATTATATAGCATCAAAATACCTAATTATCATGAAAATATCACAAGGCAAAAAAAAAAAAAAAAAAAAAAAGTCCTAAGAAAAACTTACAGATATAATAAGCTATAATATATGCTGAATTTCTGCTTTATTTTGGCAACCTAAGAGAATATGATAAAAGGAATGCGCTGTAATAGAACAAAGACAAAAATGTCTCTCCTGAGATCTGAAGAAATAAATGTATAATTTTAAACAAGAGAGGAATTTGGTATATTTTGCATTTCAAGTGATTTCTTTGCATACTAGTGTCAACTGAAATAGTTATTTACTCATGCAGAATGTAATTTCTGTTTCTTTTGATTTGGGGGTAAAATATAACCCAGAGATTTTTTGACTGTCAAATGCTGTCACTGGTAAAAAGGTGGTACCCTTTTAAAATGTACTACTAAAATATACCATTTATGCAGATTTGCAGGAGTAAATAAGGTACGAAGGTGTAGATTTTGAAAGTGTACTGCTTCAGTGACACTTGCCGATAATGGTAAATTCAACATAATATTATGTGTTTTTGTCCATTCACGCATGGAAGCGAACTCAATTTGGCGCTGGTGAGCACAAGTACAGATTTGAGTTCTTTTTTTTATTTGCGTCTTATTGCACTTCAATGATTTAATAGCACTTGAATTAATGATAGCAT
The DNA here is from genome assembly GCA_037950675.1 of Hypophthalmichthys molitrix. Lineage (NCBI taxonomy): Eukaryota > Metazoa > Chordata > Actinopteri > Cypriniformes > Xenocyprididae > Hypophthalmichthys > Hypophthalmichthys molitrix. The sequence continues at coordinate 39,470,845 of CM075494.1, forward strand.
CATCATATAATGTAACGCTAGCCAAAGGATGCCAGGAAAAAAATGGATGCCGTGTTAATTGTGTTAAATATTTTTAATGGTTAAACTGAAAACAAAACTTTAATTGCATACTCGAATCATTTCTCCAGTAAACTAAACAGAAGCGAAACCTCTTTCCAGTGTCTAAAATTTGTCCACACTGTAAAAAGTAATACACTCTATCTACTCAATAAAACTGTGGCAGATTACAAGCAATTTTGTTAATTAAATTCAACATATAACAATAAATCAAATTAATTCCTTAAAATTAGCAAACACCATTACAAAAACCACAAACTGACATAAAAAGCAAAGAGTCAAACTGGCCAACTAAAAGAAACACTGATCATCATAATGGTGATCAAACATTTTCAATAAAGTCAACACCAACTAAAACCTCTGTTAATTCTTGTGTTTCTCTTTCCTTCAATGATTCTGCTTGTTATCATCAGGCGTCTTCAATGTTGGCAATAAGAAATAAAGAGTTCTTAATTCATCTTTGACGTCTGTCTGCCTATTCAGATATTTTTGTTTAAATTGTACTTGTTTTAAATGGTTGTCATTTAAGGAATTAATTTGATTAATTCTAACTCAATTCTAATTGTTGAATTTAATTAATAATATTGCTTGTAATCTGTTGCCAAAATTTTATTGGGTAGATATAACGTATTACTTTTTACAGTGCACTCACACTTTCATCCAATGGGAAACAGACATAGTCTGTGACTTGATGTGTGTTGTCTCGAAAAATCAGTTTTGTGAGTCAGATGGCCTTAGATCCTTTCATGAATGATGCATGCTCGGACTCAAAGAGCTGGCCTCCACATGAAAGACATAAAATATGTGAATATGAATCCGATGGCAAACAACGTTCAAAGCTCTGCTCTGGAAAAAACATAAATAAGTTGCCTGTTTCCCATTGTGTTTTGCAGAATACAGAATACAAAGTACAGAGTGTGAAAAATCAGGTCCTCTAGACCTCAATATTTATATGTTTCTCATATAGACTACTTCAAAACCTTCTTAAATGTGGCATCCTCAAAGTAACCCAAGTAAAGGAAAATATAGGCCAGAAACACACTTTACACAAGAACACAAATGCAGACATGACCTGGTCACATTGCAAGCTATACACTAACACTGCTAACTAACTTCTTTGCAAAGATTATGAAATAATTGTGGCTTATATGTTATATACTTGCAAGAAATTGTACTTGGTCAGAATAGGCAGCTACTTTTGAACGACTGCCAATGGAGAAAGATGCTTTTTAGCCATACAAGATAGTTACAGCATCAGCCAGCAGTAGCTAACTGCTAATGATAATAGGGTAACAAATCCCTTTATCATAACAAACCACAGTACTCAATGGGGCATCAGAGAGACTTTCAAATGTCTGTTGCCTGTAGCGATTTCTGCAAAATCATATTATGTTGCTTGTTCCATGTTTTGGAATATTTTCAAACTGAAATGTCTAGTGGGTGACGCTAAAAGTGTAAAACTAATCCATATGAATCAAGCAGTTTAGTCCAAATTTTCTGAAAAGACACGATTGCTTTATATGATGAACAGACAGAATTTAGGCTTTTATTCACATATAAAACATTGATCAGCAAACATAAACAGAAGCTCAACTGTACATGCTTGAGGCATGAGAACAAACTGAAGCTAAAACATGCTGCGTAACACACAAGAATGAACTTCACTGGTACTTGCGGAAGCTCAAACGTGTTGTGTAGCACACATGAATCAACCTCATTGGTTCTTGCGGAGGCTCAAATGTGTTGCATAACACAAGAATGAACCTCATTGGTACTTGTGGAAGTTCATCATATAAATGATCGTGTCTCTATAGAAAATTTGGACTAAACCACTCAATTCATATGAACCTTTTGAAGCATCAAAGTGGTAGTTGGGTAGGCTGTCAATGGAGGGACAGAAATCATCTCAGGTTATGCATGTAACCATGGTTCCCTGAGAAGGGAACGAGACGCTGGCTGGCAGGTCCAAGCTATAGAACCTGATGAAGGTGTGTGGGGAGGACCATCCCGCAGCATCACAAATGTCTTGGAGGGAGGCCCCCGACAATAGAGGAGTAGAAGATGCTATACTCTGTGTGGAATGTGCTTTGAGGGGCTGCGGTGAAGGCAGGCAGTGCACCTCGTATGCCACAGAAATAGTCTTGACAATCCACCTGCTTACAGTAGGTTTGGTAGCCGGGCAGCTCTTCTTAGGGGGCCCGAAGCATACCAGCAGTTGATCAAATTTTCTCCATTGAGAATTCTTTCTCACATATATCTGACAGGGCAGAGCAACTGTAGGTTATCACGTTCAGCCGACACTTGAGGAGGATGAAAGGCCTGAAGGACTAGTGGGTACTTTGGGTACATAACCAAGTCTCGGGTGCAGAATAGCTTTTACGCTACCCGGAGCAAATTCCAAACAGAAAGGAGCAACTGACAGAGCTTGTAAGTCCTCAACTCTCTTGAGGGACGTAATCGCTAATAGAAGCGCCATCTTTAGAGTGATACATTTGTCAGATGCTGTGTCCAATGGCTCGAAGGGTGCCAAGGATAACCCTTCTAAAACCACTGTCAGGTCCCATGAGGGAATCCTGACTTGAGCCGTAGGCCTCATCCTCAAGGTTCCATGGAGGAAATGAGTTACAAGATGGTGTCTCCCCAGAGATGCACCATCTAAAGGTGCGTGGAAGGTAGATATGGCCGCCACATACACCTTTAGTGTGGATGGTGAAAGACCAGCAGAAAAGCGGTCTTGGAGGAACTCCAGCACTGAAGCCACTGGGCAATTAACTAGGTCAAATTGATGCCTCCTACACCATATAGTAAATACTCTCCACTTGAGAGCATAAAGTTTCCTCATGGAGGGAGCTTTAGAGTTGAGTATGGTCTCTACTACTTCAGTAGAGAGACCTGCATTTAGGAACTGATCGCCCTCAAGGGCCAGACCCACAGTTTCCACATCTCCGGCCGTGGGTGAAATATTGAGCCCCCGGCCTGTGTTAGGAGATCCCTCCTGATGGGAATCTCCCACGGGAGGCTGTCCAAGAGGGCTATTAGGTCCGAGAACCAAACTCGTGCCAGCCAGAATGGGGCTACCAACAGCAGCCTGACACCGTCTTGGCGAACTCTCTCTGGATCTCCTGGGAACAGAGCAATCAGGGGGAATGGATTAGAATGGACTAGATGCACAGTAAATGATGACAGTATTTTCATATTTGGGTGAGCTAACCCATTAGTTATGAGAATGTGAAAATGTGTTTAAAATGAGTTTACAAATCATACACTATGGTGAAAGTGTTTCGAAGTCATAACATATTATTTGTGCAGGGAACAGCATGAAAAGTCTTTATTAATTGATATTCTGCCCATGCTATCATAATGTGTGTGAAAAGAAATAAAAGTTGTTGGTATTTTACTGCCACATTTTTTAAATGAGCCTTTGTTGGATATTTTTTTTTTTTAAATATAATTGCCCATTATTTATTCAATGATGTACGTAGTTGAGGAACCATGTGATGCTGGGGCTGATTTAACTTCTATCTCTCATCTGGCTCTATCATACACTAGTCTTATCCAGAGGGAATCCTGTCTGGCCTAATGTACTGTCCCTCAACAGATTGGACTTCTGCCTCTTTTTGATATTTCTGCTCCAGTGGAGAGTTAAATAAATGTCCTGCTGGCCCGCAGCTCTAGACTCAGCCCCAGTACTTGCCGTTCCAGGCTGCACTGCCTTTCCAATAGCCTTTTAATTTGGGTCAGAGTGATTTAGAGGCAAAGCTATGCATGACAAATTAAGCACCTCGGAAGCAAATGTCTCCCCTGTAGTTTGAAGTAAGTCTGCTTGGCTACACAATAGACTTCGGCTCTGCAAGGTGCAAACAGCAATAAAAAGGTTCTCAAATGCAGCCGCTTATACAGAAACAGCCTGTGTTCTGGGAGAATATAAATGTTTAGCCAATTCTGACAGTGTGCAATGGTGGGTGAAAGCCAACCACTGTGTGTAGACCAGCATAATGGCGGTTTTCTTCCTTGTAAAATCCTCCTATGAGCCTCACCCAAACAATCTGATGTGCTGCATGTATCCTTGTTCAAATAAGCGTACCTGAGCGATGGGAGATGCTTATTATATGCGTACACATATGAGCATCTATCTGCAAGGCACTATCAACCATTTTCCCGTCCCCTGCAAGACACTGTAAAGTCTTCAGTCTCTCCCATCCAGCCCAGTGCCCTTGATGGAACACATCTTTCTTGATTACAAGTGTCTGTAAACTGATGAATTGTATATGTTGAATGAAGCACTATTCTTGAGCTATTGTAGCCTAATTTTCAAGGGCTCTCTATCACAATGATGATAGTTGAGGTTGAAATCATCATTTGAAACACTTGGTGGTGATTTTACATACAGTTTCAGCAGCTAAATAAATAAAATTAAAAATAAACTTAATTCAATTGAGGGTACATTTTCCACAGAATTAAATCCAGCCATTTCATTAGTAACAAATTAGTTTTGGAATGGGTTTGGTCTAGCTTTATGAAATGAAATGCATGATGCAATGAAAATGCAACACCACATATCAATAAATGCACATACAAACACATTAATATTATTATTACATTTTATAATATTACTACACTATCCATCGCTACAGCTCGAAAGGATAAATCATTATTTTAGACTTGCCGTGGTGAATTAGAGTAAGACATAACAACAATTTGAAAGACAGACGTTTGGTGTACTTGGTTATCAATTAAATTTTGTTCAATTCGAACAAGAAAAATGTTCCCTTAAAGGGTTAGTTCACCCAAAAATGAAAATTCTGTCATTTATTACTCACCCTCATGTCGTTCCACACCCGTCAGACCTTCGTTAATCTTCGGAACGCAAATTGAGATATTTTTGTTAAAATCTGATGGCTCGGTGAGGCCTGCATAGGGAGCAATGACATTTCCTCTCTCAAGATCCATAAAGGTACTAAAAACATATTAAAATCAGTTCATGTGAGTACAGTGGTTCAATATTAATATTATAAAGCTACGAGAATATTTTTGGTGCGCCAAGAAAAAACAAAATAACGGAGCAAAATGAATCAGCGTGTCGAATCAGCAGATCGGAGCGCCAAAGTCACGTGATTTCAGCAGTTTGGCGGTTTGACACGCGATCCGAATCATGATTCGATATGCTGATTCATAATGCTCTGAAGCTTCCTGAAGCAGTGTTTTGAAATCGGCCATCACTAAATAAGTCGTTATTTTATTTTTTTAGCGCACCAAAAATATTCCTGTCGCTTTATAATATCACAAGATATTTTATGGTGAAAAAAAAAAAAAAAGTGTTAACCCTCTGGTACTGTTCGGTCTTTATTTATTTATTTATTTATTTTTTAGGAAACATGATTCAAAAAGGTTAAATGGTCCTGGAAAAAAAGTCACACTATTGTTAATGGTCAAAAATGGCTGCAATGGAAATTAATGGGAGACAAATTTAATCTGTTGGAAATGTTTGGTTCCAACCAGAGGGTTAAACAAATATTAAGTTAAGTTTAATTAAAACCATAATTCAGCTAAATTTCAACCCTGAGCTTTATGGTGGCTTCATTCTTCCAAAAGAATTCCAGAAGAAATCTTTATTCTTCTTAGCTAACAAAAAAAAAAAAAACAACAACAAAAAAAGTATGCCGAGTGTGCTGTATACCCATCACTGTTTGTATGTACTAAAGCAACAACTTGCTGGATATATAGCCTACAGTCTTCTGAATGAAAGAGGTGTTTGAGAATCCTGCTTGTATTCTCATCAGAATATCTTCACTCTGGAGTTTAACCCCCTTAAAATTTCTTTACTCAATCTATCTTTGTGTTTCACTTTACCAAAGCATTTACTGAAGGGGAAAAAATAAATAAATAAATAAACACCCGCATAACACTCTTTCCTACATAAATATTGCTGTTGGGGTTTGCATACATTGTTTTATACAGCTTTCTCCTAAAAGAATAGAAAGGCCCAACAAATATACATATTTGAGAAATAAATTAGTTTATTAAGTTATTAATACTTTAATAATTATATAATTTCTATTTGTAAACAAAAATGCATAATGGGTAAATGATAAATGGTGTGCTAAAGTTAATTTGTGTGTGTGTGTATTTTGTCCAAGAATGTATTGGTATGTGTATGAATATGCACAGTATATATATATATATATATATATATATATATATATATATATTAGTGATAATGTTTGTCATCATAAAAGTTTAATAAAAAAGAAGAGAACGAATGAGTGACAGTTTTGATTGCGTTTTGCTTCTTATTGCCACTCGTCCTGCTTTGTGTATGTAAATAACAGTTACGAAACTGATGTGGTGTCATCTGTGAGGATAACAAAATTGGCCAGTAAACAGTGCCATATTTTAAACCGCTGTGTGCTCAGACTGGGACTCCATCTATTAGTTGTTTTTTTCCACTTCTGTGTCACCTTGTATGGATCAGTCGCTCATGGGAGGAGAGCAGTTCAAGTGTCTAAGTGTCACTCAGACTATCTATCAGCGAGCACTCTGGGTAAACCGAATGCTGTGTTTGCATCAAATTAGGCGTGTGTCTCCTAGGGAGCTGGATGCTTGTCTTTCTTCTTTCCCTCGTTCTCTGTCTCGCTGTACTGAGGAGATAGACGCAGGAGTGATGGAGGTCCTTCCTCTGTGCTGTGGAGATAAGTCTAATTCAAGCCCTGAATGCATTTAGGACTCCGTTCACTGATAGAGCTCCTCTGATGAGCCCATTCAAATCCTTAAAGGATGCCCTACTCCACCCATCCCAATGTCGGGCAGATTGCCACGCGATAGTTGCGTAATCTTGTCGGAGTGGTAATGCCTCGTTTTTGATGTGCAGTATCCCATTATTTCTGGGCAGCAGATAGGAACTTAATTAGAAACATAATGGATCTGCCGCACATCAGACAAGGCTAATTAAGACGGCCCGGCGTGCAAGATAATTGGGGTTTTTGTGAAGACCTTGGGTCAGATGGACCCTTTTTTAAATTCCAGGCCCCACTGGTCTGCGGCGTTCAGGTCAGCCACTCATGAGATCTGAGAGAGCACAACAGGCAGATTGTTTCCTTACTTAAACACTTCCTGAAACCCAGAGGAAAAGATGTGTTTTATTTGACACATGAAGTGTGTAATTTTTGTGTAAGCTAAAATACTTTCTCCTATACCAGTTACTGCATACTGGGTTACTTGCCTGTACAATGACGTAACTCACTGATTAACCCTCTGGAGTCTGAGGTGTTTTTGGGGCCCTGGAGGTGTTTGTAGCATTTTACTGGCTACAATCTGATTACACTTTACAGTTTCAAATGATGTCTTGCTCATAATCATGACCATAAATTCTTTCAAATGTTATGAGGAAAAAAAATGCCAGTGAACACTGTGAAGCCTCCGTTGTCTCCATAGTACGATGCCTCACTGGGGAAATGAACTATAGTCGCAGTTTCCTGAAACCTCAGGAAAACCTCCTGTCACACATCCATGTTGGTTCAACAACATAGAACAGTCACTAACAATGTTATTTCACAAGTGGTGGAATAATAACTTCTAATTGATCCGTTTGAGATCGATTTACCTTTTACGCCATAATTCAGGGTTCCTCTTGGTGTTCTAGTGTTCACATATGCAATAACAGTGCTTTTATTCTTTAACAAACTAAAAGACATAAAATAAAATTTGCATGTGTAAAGAAAAATATGAACGATTTACATCTGCCTGTAGCTTTCTAGTAATCCTGAAGACCTTGATTAGCTTGTTCAGGTGTGTTTTGTTGATATTGTTAGAGTTAGACACGTTCCTGGGTCTACATATTTTGTTGATCCTGGAACAACATTCCTTTCCAAAAATTTGATCCTAACCATATCCCTACCTAACTCTACCCATAAGTTAAATCAGAGGGAAATGATAGGTGAATAATACTGTTGTAGAAGCACCTTGCCACATCCACACACTTTATGAACTGTCAGTTTGTTTGTTTTCCTTTGTCACGTGTCCCTTTGTTCCTGGTTCCCGCCACTATCTGTTTCCATGGACATTAATCATCACCTCAGCTGTTCATCATTTGAGTTCATTAGTGTGTGTGTATATCAGTTCAGTTCTGTCAGTGTGTCTTTGTCGGGTCTCGTTAGTATCTTGAATGTGTTGGTGTTTGTTCTTCTCTGGATTCGGTGTTTCTCCTTGTGGATTATCAAGTAAAGACTTACTAAACGTACTCTTCCTCGTCGTGTGTTGTTTACACCACCCCCACGTAACAGAAGACCCGACCAAAACAGTTGCGACGTGTTTTGTCTTCAGTGTTTAGTTTGTTCCGTGTTTTTGGTTAGTTTGCTTTTTGTTTTTTCCCGCACTATGGACCCTTTTTTTTCCGTGCAACTGCTTTGCCTTGAGCAGAAGGACCGCTCCCTCGAGGCACATCTAGAGGATTTCATCCGTCTTGTGCCATTCACTACTTTCCCGGACAGCAGCCTCTGCAACTTTCTATATGCCGGCCTGAACACTGCCACCAAAGCGCTGCTGTCCGGAGAACGGCCTCGAGGGAGCTTCCTGGATTATGTCGAGTGGGTGCTGGTGTCCTGTAATTCACAGCTCACTGTTACCATCATCGACGACACCAGCCCCACTAGCTACCTAGTGCCCAGCCAACAACACCCCGACTGCGAGGATCGACAGCCCGAGCCCACCACAGGCAAAGAGAGCCACTCCGCCGCGACGTACACACCAGCGCACACAAGAGTGACCGAGTTGAACGTCGCCATGGAGCCTGAGCAACGCGTGCCTGACCAGGTGTGTGAGCCGGCTGCTACTACCATCGCTGAGGGAGTCTTAGTGGAGTTCGACGGGATGGAAGGAAGCCCCGCCCAACCCCCCACCACTGAGAGTGATTGTTCGCCACCGCACTGGAGAGAATTTTTTTTGATGTTGGAGAGGTTGTTTTGTCTACCCCTCTGTTATCTCCTGAGTCTGTCTTTGTTTCCGTCTCCCCGCTGGTTCCGTCCAGCCCTGAACTGTCCGTCTCCCCGCTGGTTCCGTCCAGCCCTGTGTTCCCTCCCAACCTCCCTCATCCACTACCTCTCCAGCACACCTTGGGCTCTGTTTTTTGTTTTGGACTTTCCTCTGTTCCTCAGTTTTTGTCCCAGTCCCCAGCTAATCCTGTCGTCCCATCTTCTATGCCTCCCATCTGTCCCTCAGTGCCTCCTCTCAGTGGTGAGGCTACACCTCGGGCCCTCTGGGAGTCATCTCGTCACGGCTGTGAGAAGCCCTTGGCTCCGCCCTCTGCCTCTGCACGCTCCAGTCCTCCTCGACCTGACGTCCCAACTCCTGCGCCTATGCTCCTTCCTACCTCGATGCCGGCAGAGACCGTCGGACTTTCAGCCTCGCAGGACTCCCTCAGTACGTCGGCTCCACCTGGGTCGGGCATCGCTACGCCTACGCCACGGACTTACGGGCCGGTCGCTACACTCCGGCCCTCCACCCCTTCATCTTCGGCCAGCTCCTCCCTCCCTCAGGCTCCACCTCCGCCCTCGGTCGCTCCTGCTCGCCTTCAGCCCTTCGAGTCTCTACCACCACCTCGGGGGGTCGTCACTACGGCTACGTCGCGGCCGCCAAGATCTTCAGAGTCCCTCCACTACATCGGCTCTCTGGCTTCGCGGTGGGCTTCATCATCGGTGTCGCCGTCGCCTCTGGTCGTCCCCATGGCGGCCCCTATGATCTTCGCTCTATGGCTCCTCCCTCCTGCGCCGCCGCCATGGGACACCGTCTCAGCTGTGGCCTGGGTCAGCTCACGATATCTACCCCTGCTCAAGGCTCCACCCTGGACCACTCCACCATCCTCTCCACCCTGGACTTTTGTTTCCTGCCTCCTCCTGGTAGGCCGTCCACCTCCTGAACCACCTCCTACATCTTCATCGGCATCTCTCCATCATCTCCTTCTCTCCACGGCGCGAGGAGGCGCCTTTCCAGGAGGGGGCGATATGTCACATCCACACACTTTATGAACTGTCAGTTTGTTTGTTTTCCTTTGTCACGTGTCCCTTTGTTCCTGGTTCTCGCCACTATCTGTTTCCATGGACATTAATCATCACCTCAGCTGTTCATCATTTGAGTTCATTAGTGTGTGTGTATATCAGTTCAGTTCTGTCAGTGTGTCTTTGTCGGGTCTCGTTAGTATCTTGAATGTGTTGGTGTTTGTTCTTCTCTGGATTCGGTGTTTCTCCTTGTGGATTATCAAGTAAAGACTTACTAAACGTACTCTTCCTCGTCGTGTGTTGTTTACACCACCCCCACGTAACACACCTAACCCTGGTTGTAAGCCTAAACTTGTAATAAACTGTAAACTTATCCCTCAAATCTGACTGGTTGATTGGAATGTTGTTCCAGAATGAACAAAGATGATGATCCAGGAACATGTTGCACTTGGTGACATCAGGTTTTTATTAGGGTTGAAGAAAAACTTCACAGGAAAGTGGCCCAGCCTCAGAGTTGCCCAGCCCTGATCTATTTTATCTGGTCCACAAGTCATACTTAAGCCCTGGGTGTACTTCGTTTTTTTTACGCGTACGCTAGTGTACGCGCACAGTTAAACGCACAGCCTTGCAAAGTATACTTCATTTGACTCATAAGCATAAACAGGCATTCGACGCATGCAGAGTTTTGAGTAATCTCTCACCATGAGTTACAACCCATGTAAACATATTTGTATTCTTTCATGAAGGTACTTTCTAACCTCTTCACACAATCTGTCATCTATGTCCGTTGTCGCTGTAGCTTGCATGCATTCTGATCTGTTCTGTTTATGCAGTTTTTCTGCCCCCAGGGCATGGTTGCCACCTTGTGGATAACTAATTACTGCAAAAAAAATTTAAATGCATATGTGTGACCTGCGCATACAAGTACGGGTGGTTACAAAAATCCGGCGGTGCGCGTACTCTTCTGATGATGAAATTTGCATCACGCGCACTGTACGCTGAGCCTCGCACACGCGTAAAAAGTGAACTATACTTTGGGCTTAACAAGAGAGTTTGCTGCTAACCACAGGTTGAGAGCTGTAGTTCAAACCACACAACTTTGTGACGATGTTTGTGAATGTTTGGGAAACACAGAATTATGAACAATGGAACAACGGAACAATGGAACCTGCTACAATAACTGGCTAACAATGCTTTTAGGAAAGACACCAGCACAATATAGCAATGCTGGCTCCACCAATGGCGTGAGTTTAGGGCAGGACTATTTGTAACCCCAAAAATGTAAATTCTGTCATCAATAACTCACCCTCATGTCGTTACAAACCTGAATTCTTCTGTGTTGTAGAACACAAAAGACGATATTTGAAGACCATAAATGTAGCGTAAAAGTAATCCATACAACTCAAGTCTTCTGAATGATTTGCAAACCAAATCAAATAATTGATCAACTCATGTACAATATACAGAGCTCAAATCAAATATGTTGACACATCAAAAACAGTAAATTTAATCAGAATCACTAGCCTTCAGGTGACCCGAGTTTGAGTCCTTTCCCCTTTCACTCCCACTTCACTTCCAGCTATACTTCCTAAATAAAGGCAAAAATGGCAAAATAAATCTAATCATAGTAATAATAATATTAAAAAGCCTATTGAACTTAACTGGTTTTTGTGCCTTGAAGTCAAGTGATGTGCAACAACCAATCAGGTTTAATGTGAACAATTAACTGTTCTTAAAGCAAAGATCACTTATATAATTTTATATATAAATAAGCCAATACACAATAGTCCAACCAAAGGCAATGGTGGGAAACAAACCCATACCTGAACAGAACAGGGAAACAGATCAAAAATCAACTCAAAACATACCAACATGTTCTCCAACCAATATGCCCATATAGGTCGTTTGTCATTTCCCTGAAATACGACCCATAGAGCGTTAGTTGCGCCCCTATCGACAACAGGACACTTTCATTTTAATTCATGAAATATGACCCATAGGAGCGTTTACTAAAGTTGTGCCCCTATCGACAACAGGACACTTTCATTTTAATGCATTGTTTCCTTTTATCTGCGTTATATTTTGGGTTTTGCGTAGCTCAATTGGCAGAGCATTGCAATATATAACAATATGCAATCATGCGATCGTGAGTTCGATCCCAGGGAACGCATGCGTTCATAATGTGTATGTGTACTAAAAATCACTAAGGGTAGGTTTAGGTGTGGGGTAGGTGTAGTCGTTAATAAAAAAATTAGTTTCGCTAAGAGGAAATAGGACAAATGGTGTAAAAAAGTCCACACACTGTATTTAAATGAACACGCATTTTGATTGGTAACGACAGTCATACGTCATTTCATGACGACAGACATAATACAACACTGTCATTATTTTTACGCCAGCTAGAGGGTGCATGACTTTAAAACTTAAATATAGGTTGTAATAAGGTGCTTGAAAAACGACCTATAGGGTCTTTTTTTTTTTTGGGAGGACAGTCTGAAACCTACATAACACTGAAAATGGGGTGCTTCACCTTGAAAGAAAACATAGTGGTCTAGGAAGTGCGGATGGGTTGGGATGGGGTGCAGCAGTCAAACTTTTCACTTTTTCTGGACCAGGGCTCAGCTTGGCTTTTCTTCTCCACTTACTTTCATCTTGGACTTGAGAGGACAGCATTGTGATTCATTGTGTTCTCTGGTTTGTCCAATATTGGGTTTGTGAGAGCTTTTTGTTTGGCTTTTTCCAAAGTCATATTGCTGTGTATTCTGAGATTTTGCCTTCAGACCAGCAGCTGCGTAAAAGGGTAAAAATGGTTTTGGAGAGGGGAGCATGCACTATAGATTATCAAGAGTTTGCACCCCACACAAAAGTGGTGATAATAATTGGTGGTGCCTTTTAGAGTTGCTGTGACCTTGTTAATCTATAAATAAATTGCATTTTTCTGCCAGTAATTTTCTTTTCTTTTTTTTCAAATTAATAAAAAAAAAAAGAGACTTAGATATGAGGCTGTAAAACGACACATCTGAATTGCAGGCTTAACATTTCTGATTTTATTACAGCTAAAATAAACCTGTAATGTAAAATAACTTATATTATTGCAGTAGGTACATTGAAGAGATTTACTCACCCTTAAGCCATCCTAGGTGTATATGACTATCTTCTCTCAGACGAACACCATTGGAGATATATTAAAAAAATATCCTGGCTCTTCCAAGCTTTATAATGGTAGTGAATGGCGCTCATGATTTTGAAGCCCAAAAAAGTTCATCCATCCATTACCTCCCATTATAAAGCTTGGAAGAGCCAGGATATTTTTAATATAACTCCAATTGTGTTCATCTGTATGAAGATAGTCATATACACATAGGATGGCTTGAGGGTGAGTAAATCATGAGATTTTTTGGGTGAACTATCCTGTTAATACTTATGATAATTGCCCAGACACATTTCTGACTGTATCTATCAGACTAAAGAAATTTTATCAGCAAAATGTTGTAACCTAAAATCTGATATATGAATAGAATATTATACAAGTCTTTAGATCATATGACACTATATAGAACAAAACTGTAAAACTTGAAATGGTCAGAGTACAGCGCTTTAATTACCAACATGTCCTTACTATATGATATTGGTTATAGTAGGACTTGGTTTAGGGTTATTTGCTTGTAGTTCTGCATAATTTACTGTTATTACTATAGTAAGTAAGTACATGTAATGTGTAACAAGCACACTGTAAAATAAAGTTTGGTTACACTTTATTTTGTGTCTTTGTTACACTGTAATTATAGATTTAAGTACTGAGTAATATTAAGTAACTACATGTACTTACTATAGGGTTAGGGTTAGTTTGGTTTGGTTTAGGGTTAGTTGCATGTAATTTTGCATAATTTATAGTTATTACAATTGTAACTACAATCAACATATGTACCAATAACACTGTAAAATAAAGTGTTACCTAAAGTTTCATAGTTACCTATTAATGACGGAAAATTATTCTAAAGTGTTACTAAGAAATGTTTGTTAGGTGCATGGCTGTTATGAAGCACACAAAACCGTTTTTGAATCAATAAATCCACAATAGAAAAACACATGAGATCATGTAGATTAGCCTACACAACCACTTTCAACATAGACGATAATGGACAAATAAACTATAGGGAAACTCAGGGCTTATACACAGCAAAATCCCCAGAGTTAAATCAACTCTGCTTAGAGTACAGAGTATAGGAAAGACGTACCTGTGGGAACGTTTTCGCGAGTCGCCAAAATACGTACCAACGTGTACATATCACTGCAGTTTCCAACATGAACGCTAGAGGCAGTAAAACTGCACACGCTTTTTTAATCGTTTTCATAGGCTACACAATTACGATTACAGAGTCAGATTATGGATTAATAAAGACTCGTTTTCACATCTCCTTGCACAATATTATGTTATGACTTCAAAACGCTTTTTTTTACCAAAGCGCAAGATTTGTAAGCGAATATATTTTGGACTTCGCATCGCTTAACCAGCTCCATATGCTTTGCTTTTCTGACGAAACAAACTTGCTCGGTAGCTCAGCTGATCCGGAGTTGGACTTAAGACGAGGAGGCCCTGGGTACGAATCCCGTGAAAGGCGAGTCAAGGTAAAAGAGCTCAAAGAGAGATGTGAGATCTAAACAAGCTAAAACGGCACGATTAAGGATGCTATTTATGTCACATTTGCTTTTGTTAACACTATCGGGTAGGTTTAGGTGTAGTAGTGTTGGTGGTACGTTATTTTAAAATGCAATGGAGTGCAAATGTCAAATCAGAAAATGTTTCCACGGGTACGTTTTTCTAATGAGACTGGGTTGTAATTATCTCATTAACTTTAACTCTGCTTCGGTAGTGTTACTTTAACACTATTTAGAGAGGGACCATATGTACTCTGTGCAGAGTTGATTTAGAACAGGAACAGAGCAAACTAAAACATAACATACACGTTACAATGTTATGAATGTCGAGAAGTATTATCATCTAGGGTTGTCAGCTAATTTTGTACATGTATTATTTGGCTTGTCTGTTAATCAAAACTAAAATTGTAGGTTTAATTTATTTACCTTTTGTGCTTTTAAAACTTTTAGAAATATTCAGAAAAGATTCAAAAGTTACAGAAAGATAGTATACATTAACACCACATGTTCTGTATTAGAACAGCATGTTATTGAAAATGACAGTGTGAATTATTATATGATAATGTATAAAACATAATGAAATTATATATTAAATAGCAGAGACTGGAATTTCAGAAGATAGATAATGCTTTCCCCTTTGTGAAAAGAGAATTTATTTCACAACATGAAATGCAGGCAGGTCTGTTCCTGAGTGTGAGAGATTTCCATTACTCCACTGAGTGAACAAATTTAGGGGGCTGCAGTTTTGCTTGAGGAACCCTGCGGAGTTCCAAAGCAAGCAGCAGTGATAACAAGATCATGTCCAAGCCTTTTATCGAACAGCGTGAACGGCGCAGGAGTTCAGAATCAGTGCCTGGGAAAATTCATTATTTTTCCCTGCTAACAATGATCAATGGCTGTCAATGGACATACTGAGACCAGGCCTCTCTTAAACAGATCTTATTGGTCTGATTGGAGCGTGCTGCGGATCGACCGCTCTTCTCTGATCAATACTGGTGAGATGGCCAGTGAGAGATTACTTTTTTGAGAGACCTGGGGTGTGTATCTTTGTGTGTCTGTGTATTTGCAGAGGATTCAGCAGAATAAGCCTGGGGAACAAGACAACAGGAGAAAAAAAACAAAAAAAGAGGCTGAAACCCAGGTGACAAAAAGGCCTAATTAACTGTAATGGCTGTGGCTTTATACACACACACAAAAAGGCAATTATTGGGCAGTCGCTCCCAGGGGTGGAGTTTTGGCGGAGTCTCACACGGTCAGGCTCTCTGCCAATCACAAAGACATACTGTACGTAAAACAGGAATATGAATTCAGGCTCAGATGCTACGTGTATTACGAAAATTTGCAACTGGTTAGTTACTCCCTTAAGAGTCATTTATCACTAAGTGGCTGTAAAATGAGAAATAATCAAGAAATAGCAACAAATTAAGTGCCCGGTTCTGGTGACTTTAGGTCTTTTAGATGGCCAAAATGAAAAATGCTAAATGCAAAAAAAAAAGAAACATATATATATATATATATATATATATATATATATATATATATATATATATATATATATATATATATTACCTATTTAAAGCCTTGATGTATTATTTTAGGACACTGAATTAATTTATGTATTATTTTAGGACACACTATTTTATTTTCAGCAGTGAACCACCAGTGTCTATGACACGGTTGGATGAGCCATAAGCTATCTAGAGAAACCATTGTGATTCTCTGTTCTATTTGAAGTTCGAGTGCCTGACCTCTTTTTGACAAAAGAAAGGCTGTCCATGGCCCCTATTATAGCTTTACACGACCACTACAGCCTTGTGCTCTATAACATAACCCATCTATAACACATTAAACACAGTGCCTTAAAATGGGTTTCTTGTGTCACCTGGTGGGTAGTGGACGTGAATAATAATGACAGGTATTGTACATTTATAATGCTTTCCTGTTCATAGTTATACACTAAATTATTGACTGGATATGAAAATATCAACAAGGTTTATTAAACACAAAGGACAATAAAGCGTAACAGCGTGCAGTAGACACAAACACAATCACGAACAACACCTGACAACTGAAGAGAGGGACAAAATACAGGGCAAATGATGGGACTAATTATTAACAACTGTGATGATCAATGAATGTCCATGACAACAAATGAGAAGCGGGAAACTGAAACAAAGGAACACAGGAACTACCGAATCCAAACTAAAAGTAAAAGAAAACGAAACTAAGAACAAACATAACTGTGACAGATGTACAGTATATATCTTCAATTTCCACAATAGAAAAAAAATCCACAATATAGGATTTTTGCAAACTAGTCCAAGACTGTTGCACTAGTCTACAAATTTTTCTGGAGATTGAATAACAACAATTCACAAACAAAGTTGAACTTTCATGTATTATTTTAGTTGTTATTAGTATAATTGAGTTTGATTGACAAACGATCTAACCAATCATAAAGCCGAATCCGCCATTTTGTCCGACAAAGCAGTCAGGAGTTAGAAGATTAACCTCGGTGGACTTGAATTTGAAAAATGGTGTGTACTGACATCTTTCTGCATTTGAAACAACATTCCTTCTTATGTTCATTCATATTTATTTGATGCTATAAGTTAACTAGTAAGAAGAGATGATTGGTTCCATGGTACAGCAATCTGTCACAACACATTAAAGAGCCACATAACGGTTTTTATTGTTTGAATTTCTTAAAAAGTGACACAATTTGAAAGCTGGGACTTTGTTTAATATCAAAAGTAACCTGCTCTGTCTTGTCTTTCGATGTGTTGTCTGTGTCCTCTTTGCTCCGCAATGTATTTTTCACTCTGTGTGGTGTGACAGCGCCATGGCTTGTCGGACAAAGCAACAGTAACTAAGGGGGGCAGGTCTTTGCGAAGGGTCAATTGAGAACCCTTTAAATGTACAATCCTACTTCTACTACTTCTAAATCTGTGAGGCTGAAAAGTTAGATTTAAAGTCAGTTTTGGGACCCTAGCTAGAACAGCCCATTCCTGCCAGGAGGTTATAAGTTTGGGTTGGTTGTGAGCAGTAGCAATCAAGCTCAGCAAGTGTGATGCCAGCAGATTGTGACCAGCCTAATGCAATTACATGGCTGGCCCTCCCAGGCTTCAGCCTTAAAAAAACAGGGTTAGTGATTTGCCCTCCGCTCCAGTGGCCAGGCTAGCTGCCATCACCAGCTAATCCCCATATTAGACACATGCCGGCAGAGATGAAGAAATAGCCCAGTGATATAGGCGCTGTGACAGAGTCCAGTGGAGTTTATACTGAAGTCTGTACAGAGGGACCTGCTTGGATCTGCATTTCCCTGGTTCCCTTGAAATACATGAAGCGAGTTAATCCAGTTAGCCATGGACATGTATAAACACACACTTACTATTGTGCGTGACAACCATTTAAATCTGAATCTGGGGAAGACTCGTAAAGACTTGTAAAAAAAAAAAAAAAAATCAAATAAACTGAACTCACGAACTGAGTACACACATCTCACCACAACTTCCTCAATTTTAATCATTTAACTTTAGCAACACTTTACTGGAAGCCTTTATATAATGCATCATAAATTCATAGATTGTTATACAGTGGAGCATACATCCTTGTCTTTTGGGGCCTGGCCCCCTTTTCTGGTCCCCCAGTTATTTAAGTCACTTTACTTTTACTTGCATTTACTTGCATTCAAAACAGACAAGGTTCCTCAAGCAAGGTGCCAGTTTTTAATATGATTGTCACAACATGTCAGACAAGATGAAGAGCAGGGGATCTGTTTGCAGCAATATAACTTTATTTAACAAAACACTGAGAGTTTAAATACACAAGATAAAGAGAACTGAACAAGAAACAGGTGGTGAACATAATCAGTAACTAAGGAAAGAAATGAGAAAATGCACAACTATAGGTGCATCTCAATCGGCTCCCTAGTTCAGTAATCAGAGCACTGATCAGGGAGTCGGCCATTTTAAGGGCTGTCTCAATCGCAAAATCCTTCCAGTGCACTGGAACGTTTGGTCCCTAAAAAATCCCACAATGCACCACCAAAAACCAGGGAGCATTAATGCCCACTGTGTTCCCTTACCAGAAATTGCGTCACATTTCTGAAGCGCAAAACATAAAACGCACGAGCCAACTCAATATTTATATAATGACACGCGACAGAAGATTTGAAAGCAAAAACTTTTTTATTATTTGTCATCATAAACACACATCACTAGAAAGGTAGTGAACACATCTACAGTAGTTAACATTCAGAATTAATATTTGGCTTAAATATTGTTAGGAAATGTAATGACAAAAAGATATAGGTCCTGCCTGTTGTTAATTAATACGGTAACGTTCTACAACATTGTACGTTGATGTTGTACGTAGTCATGTCGCTAGAAACTGAGTAATCACTGTCCCAATGTGTAGTGAACCAGGGTCCTTACCAGTGCCTGGATTTGTGTACATGAGATTTATGAGCTGATCACTTTACCTCAGCTAAAACTGCTGCATTTTGAAAAATTATACTTTGGACGCGGGCCCATTTGTTTGTGAGATATATACGATCATATACAGTTTTACAACATAAACATAAACATCTCGCGATCGCTATTTCATTATAAAGGTATGAAGTCCCGTTTGATTTTTCATGTTGTTATTTGCACACCCGACGCAAATTACAATTATCTATATCGTAAAAAAGACACCGTAGATTGACAGTAAACCTTTAGAACTTTCTAATGATATAACTTGTATCTTTATTAATATTTTAGATAGATAGATAGCTCTTTTGCCTGCTAACATGATCACGTCGAGCTAAGCGGGTGTGGTTTCAGTAATCAGGCACCTCAGTTTCAACCACGTTCCGCCTCTTTGCCCATTTTCAGTAATCCAGGAGTGAAGTGCGGTGATGTGCTGCTAAGACGGCAGTGGCCTCATTTCAAAAATGCTCTTCAGAAATCTACGGGTGACGTCACGCATGCTACGTCCATATTTTTTTACAGTCTATGGTTTTACTGCATTAAGCTCTTGAAAAGTAAGGAAAGTGTTAAATATATTACATTTTAAAGGTTGCATTATGATTGCACTATAAAAGCTTAAATAACAAAATTATTCTTGTTAGAAATATCTTATATTTGCAATTGTCTCCAATTTGCAGAAAGTGAGCAGTTGACATTGCTGAAGGTGAATGAATGACTCCATGAGTCTGGAATACCCACTGAGATTGTTAATAATTGCTGCTTTGATGCTAAAAAGAGCATATTAACCGATAGCAAACTCAGCAGTGTGCCAGCCAAATGGACAGCAAGTTAAATGAGAAAAGATCAGTTTTACCAGACATACCATTTTCTAAATTACTGCATGACGGGTCAAATCTCATGATTTAGTTTTGAAAGATTTTTGTTCCTGTGAAACTACTGAATGTGCTGCTTTTGCCAAGATTTCATCTTTTTCAGTCTTTGAAGTGAAAAATACTGCATTTTCATTGAACTGATGTTGTATGTTCTACTTTTACAGGTCTTTGTTCTAAATTACTGTGGATGAGTGGATATATTATGCATTACGCACACACAAAGTAGCACACATCCAGTGAATCTTTATTAAAGCAAATATACTGTGCACACATGAACACAAAGAAATGTATTCAGATGAGCAAGAGAAAATGAATCATCTAGCTTTATTTGGAACATGGCTTGTTTCGAGAGAATGTATTTTTCTTTTTTACAGTCTTTAATGAGCTGTTAATTGGCAGGTACTTCTATGACACGTGCCTGAACCGTAAGGGAAGGAATCTGATCTTCTTAATTTCCCTGCTGGATGAAAAATGAACTCATTACTAAATAACCCCCAGTGTAAATATGCAGTAAATGCTTCCTTTGCAGGGTGCCAGCTTTATCAGCGTGATCTCTCACAGCAGGGGCCTGGAAATTTGTACGAATTCACCTCAAAAGGCTGCTGAAATTGGACATTTCCCTTTGAAAATATAGTATGATTTCATAGAGCTCTAAGCAGAGCATTTCCTTGCAGATCACACAGACTTTCTTATAATGCCTAAGTTACATCACCTTTCTTTCCTCTTTTATCTAACCATCTAAGAGTGGATGTGTTCCAGCGTTCACTCCTGCAGAGTCTGACATTACTACTCATATACTGGACTATCAGCAGGCTGTTAAAATCTTTGCATAGGACATCATTTGTAGAAAAGCAAGTAACTCTGTGATTTGCCAACACTGTCTACATTGTTTTAGTCTGTGATTGTAACATCTGCATTCGCCATCCATTCCTCCAACTGCCAGAGGGAGCCATCTCCCGAATACTGAACACTGCCTGTTCTTCTCTCTCCTCTTCCTGTCTACACCTGTTATAAGCCATGTTGTTTGTACATCATGTTGTGAAGTATTGCCAGTTTACCCTGTCTCTACTAAGCGTTTTCATTACCCGTTTGTTTGCACGTGCATGTCTCTCTGCCTGTTTCTGACCTCGACTTTTGGATTACTGTTTTGGATTTGTTTGCTGTCGGTGGCCTGTTGCACAAAGCCGGTTTCAGTTGCTACCCAGGTAAGTTCAAGATTACTTTGAGCAAACTCTGGTTTTTCGGGCTTATGAAGGTGGATTGGTTTTCAGCGGGGTTCATTGCTATGGTAACTTACGCTACACGGCCAGGTTTTATTCAGAGTTAGAGATCACAAACCCAAACTCGACCAATCAGCTGTGAGTAAAGTGACACGTATCTGATGCAATAAAGCCACTCCCCCTGTATCTCTCGCTCCAAATTAAATCAGTTTATAGTGAAAACATTGTAGAGACAAAATTGCTCAACATTTGCTGTTAATTATTCATTATATTTATATGAAATAAATTAAAATTATGAATAATTCATGACATTCATATAATTAGGCCTATTATATTAATTGACAATATTAAACTTTGCTTTTAAATTGAAATAAATATAATACATGCATAATATATAAAGGTTTTAAACAGATTAAGCTTACATGTATTCTTTTGAGCTCTTTGTGAAACTATATTAATTATTTGGTCTATTTGTTTGATTCACATGCATTGATATAGTCAGATATTTTCTTTCAGCTGCCTTCTCAAACTTTCACAGCATCAGTGTTTATTCCTGCTTTGTAAATGCGTTTAATTTCATATTTTTCATAACGATCTCTTAATCTTCGGAGGAGACATGAATTGCGCGGCTCTCTCGTGAGAAGTGAATCAAACTGACGTTCTCCTTGTTCCGTGTGATTGGCTGTTTCCCGCACGAATCACACTTTCAGGTGCACACGCTTTGCAAACTCTGGATTAAACCTGAGTTGACAGAGAAAGTTTATACCGAGCGTTGTGCAACAGCTGATCCTGATCTAAAACAGGTTGGATTTATCTGGATTTGTCAACTCCAAACCTACTCTGAACTAACCAACTAGCTTCATGCAACAGGCCACTGAACTGCCGCTATTGCTATCGACCCTTTGCTTGATTTTTGACCACGATTCCTGCTCTACATCTAACTTTGTTTGTGCTGTTGTGCTTAATAAATCTCTGCACGTGGATTCAAATACTCAACCGAGTCAGTCATCGTTACAGTGATCCACAAGGTATTTTGCAGATCAGCGGCACAAACACGCAACAAATAAACAAACAAGCAAAAAAAAAAAAAAAAACTTTGACGTCACTGTGTATGTCTGAATCACTATCTAACTCGACTCAACTTGGCACTTAATCTGGACTGAAAGACTGTTGGACTCTGGCGTATTGTTTTATTGTTATGATATGACAATGATGACACTTGTTGTTACTGTACTTTAAAGCATTTAAGAAAATCTAATTCACCTCACACGTGACAGGTACAACAGCGGTCTAATCCAGTTTGGCATTTTAAAGATATTCCTTACGAATATACTGACCTCATGAATATTTTTAGCTTCAGGTTTCTGTTGTACTCTGCTAAAGAGAAAGTACTGTTTCCTCATTGAAAAACACAAGAGCTTTTCCATATTTAATACAGCCATGAGAATAAAAAGTACTTTAATGTTCCATGAGAACAAGCTCTTAAGAGCTTAGAGTATCATAAAAACAGCAGAGTAGAAAGAAAATACATGTTTTCATTAAACATATTAGAGGGATTAATAGGAACCAAAATATCTTTTCAGTAACTTTTTTTTTTATTTTTATTTTTTTTTTTTTTATCCATAACTGCATGTTTTTAAGTGTATGCGCACTTCCAGCAAGGCTTAAACCTTGCTTAAATGAGTCGTTTTCCCCGCCGTTAATAACTAGGTGCTAAGTCTGCCAAATTAAACTTTTTTGGAGTGACTTTCTGCCATAATAAACCTTGCATGAAGTTTATAGGAAATGCTTTTTCTTCTCTTTTATTTCAGATCATAAATTTGCCCAAAATCTTGCATATATTTGGTCAGCTGTGACATATGTTACTCTTTTCCTCATTATCATTCTTTATGGAGCATTGCAGCGGTGTCTTTATGGCCTACCATTATGCCCCCCTCCCCTTTTTGGCTTTTTAGAAATTAATAAAAATTTGTAATCCATTCCCTGACTTTCATATCTCTGTGAAACAATGCAGCGCATGAAGAAATCACAAACGACATTTGAAGCTTCCCCTATTTGATGTTTCCTAGAAAGGAGGGGTCCGAAATTAATTTTCTGTTTCTCCAAAACGCTCAAGATAAACGATGACTGAAATATGGGCCACATTTGGTGCAGTGGCAGATGTTGTCAGGTGATTTTTCTCTACAGTATGCAGGCTTTTTAGCAAACTGAGACCATGGTGTCATTTTGTATAAAGGAGTATAATCAGCCAGCGAATGGGTCTGCCTGCAGGGTGACTCTTTATTATTTACTAAAGTAGGTAAAAGGAGGTTTGACATTGCTGGCAGACATTGTATATAACAAGGAGCAAGTAGTACATCAAATAGACTTTGTATGTGAGCCTTTGCATGTGGGGAAGTCACGAAACTCCGTCCCATTAGAATACGGCTCTCAAATAGACTAGAGAAGGTAAATAGGATATTTATCAGCGGTGGGCACCAGGGAAACGTCTTCTGAAAACAAACAGCTGCGTTTTATTATAGGAAAAACACACTGCATCTAAGATGCGAACATTCCCATTTGCAAGCACAATACTGACCGAATGACCTGTTTGTTTTCGCTTGTTTGGAGAACTGCAAGCTTTATAATGCAGCCACCCTTGCTTCCACGGTAAGAAAAAGGGAGAAGGGTAGATAAAGAGAAAAAATATTTGTTATGCATTGGCACAGGCTAGACCAGCCTGTTTTGCTGGACCAGTGCAGTATGTTCGGCAGCTATCGATTGGAGAACATTTAGTGGTATCTGCTTGAAGGGTTGCAACTGTATCCATTGGTCGGTAGGAATTGACATTCAGATAAAAGGACCACACAGTCTCTATCCAATTAGGTTTATGTGGGGAATTTTATTGACAAAGGTCTCCGACGAGACCAGAAGAGACCTTGAGCTTCTCTTTAGAAAGGCTTAATAGTTTAACAAACTCTAAAAGAAAAGTGACACAAGACACCGTTAGGTCTACGATGCATAAAAGAAAATATTACAACACTTTCCGAAAGCAGAAAAAGGATGTACTTGCTATAAGTGGATTTACAGAAAGACAACAAAGAGCAACAGATGGGTTTTGGAGGTAAAACCCCATTCATTTTCTGAATAAAGTAATTGATTGTGTGTGTGTGTGTGGCCTTTTAGCCAATGTGTTTTTTTCCCCATTTCATTTGTGAAAAATATTGTCAAAAGAGCATAACCTCCCATTCCCGTGAAGCATTGCAAATTACATAATAATATAAAAGAATATAAAATATTATCTGTCACACATTTTCTTTAGTGGAGTTTCAGTAGTTTTATATTGTAACATTATTTGTGATTCAATAACTTTCACTATGTTTAATGGGTTGAGTAATTCATTTCCCCATAAAGGACACTAAGAATACTATAGTCATGTATGCCCTTGTAAAAAGAAGTGCACTTACAGTAACTAGATTAAATGTGTAAGTAGCTATTTAAAAAGAAAAAACTGAACTTGCACTTAAATACACTTTTAAATAGTGTACTTTGTAATAATGTGAAATGTTTTATGCTTAAAGTTTGCTTAAAGTATGCTAAAATGTATTTCTTTTTCACAAGGGTGTCTTTCTTTTCTTATGGGGAAAAATAGTAAGGGTCAACTCTGAAATATATTTCATATCATAAGTGTCCATATGTCATAAATGTCTAACCTTCACCTGTGTCACAAAGTAATATATACAATATATGTATAATATGTACAACATTTTCTGAACATTTACGTTGATGATGAACATACAGCAGGTGTTAAGTTTAACAGTTTCACACTGCTGGATGCTATAAATCCATTGAGTGCAGTGCTGTTTATGGGGTTTTCAGTGCAATGACCTTGTGTTGCGGAGGAATATTAATCTTTGTTAATAAGCGTGTGAGAGATTTACTGCAATGCCCGTGAGGAAGAGAAGGTCACAAAACTCTAACACCATTATGTAGTGATTAAGCCCATCTTAAAAACCGTGTTTGGTTTTAATGACTTATTGCAGAGTATACCTGAACAGAGATACAACCCTGATATATTAACAGTTCCCATGAAACATTTTGTGGAGAAGGAGATGAGGAAATAAAGTTTGCAAGGAAAGATGTGCTGCAGAACCTAGCAAGCTGCCAGCATTCTATTACAGGCATGTTTCAGACGTCAAGATTGATGTGTCCTTCATGGATAAGATAAGATAAGATCAGTGTGTGATTCAAATTTTTGTGCTTGCTATAAAATCACGTCATTAGTTTAGCAACAGGCTAATGCCAAACTAGAAAACAATTATCACCAATCAAGTCCAAAACTCCAAAAGAAAACTTACATGGGCTTATGACAGAGCCTAGAGGTACACCCCAACAAACATGAACAAATAAACACAATGACCCAACCACCATATTTGTTGGAGTTTGTTGTGATTATACTGCATTAGTCTCAACATAGTAATATGGAGCTAGTTAAGTCTGAAGTACACTGTAAAAAAATGGGTGTAGAAATTAGAAATTGCTAGTAAATTTCACAAATTACAAAAAAATAGTAAGTAACACATTGAATTAACTGTGAAATTCTGAGGTGGAAAAACTGAAATAGTATTTTCTTGTAAAATGGTCTCCAATAATCAACTCTTTTTTTTTTTAATAAATATTTATAAAAATAAATATT
This sequence comes from Hypophthalmichthys molitrix, assembly GCA_037950675.1. Classification (NCBI taxonomy): domain Eukaryota; kingdom Metazoa; phylum Chordata; class Actinopteri; order Cypriniformes; family Xenocyprididae; genus Hypophthalmichthys; species Hypophthalmichthys molitrix. Next base: position 39,496,789 of record CM075494.1, read on the forward strand.
CCTAATATGTATAGTCTCATGGGGCTCTGTATGTGATATTTTATTGTTTTATTGGATGGATACCTTGACAAGAACAAATATATAGTTCATAAAGCAAGGCCAAGTAAACTATCTTGCATATAAAGCCTGACTTCACAATAGAGTGCACACAATCTCAGTTCCTCAATATCACTAGAACGAGCTGGATTCTGTTGCCACTGCTGTTTGAGATTGAATTCAGGAGAGTAAAACACTCCCCAGATGTCTATTGATTTTGGACTTGTTCTGATAATATTACTGAAGACAGTTCATCTCATACCACCAAAGGAAAGGAGAGATGAAACTGTGTACAGATGGCCTGACACTCAGCTCATATTGATATTCCTCTGCTATTTGAAACGTAAAGTGAACAACTGTAAATAAAGATGGACATGTAGGCATTTTTCATTACACACAAGCAATGGCTCCATATTCCATATGGTGCATATTCTTGGCTATTTGAAGCAAATCTATCTGACTCCTATGCAGTTTGTCTTGAATGTATGCTTTTCTGTCTTATTTTACATTTATGGGTGCTTCTTCAACTTGAGGCAATTTTACATCCCAGGGGTTGATTTTTTTCAAGTTTTCATGTTCTTTTCTTTTTGTTATATGAAGGTCACATTAAAAGTGCCTTACCATGTTCAAATCGAAGAAAAAAAAAAAAAAAACTTTATGAACAATAATAATCTAAAAAAAAAAAAAAATCTATATTTTAGTTACATTTCTAAAAGTTCCATATAGCTAAGAAACACCCTATTACAAAAGTTATGTGTTCTCATATTCTTGTTGGTGAGAATGAATGTTTCATAACTGTCACTAACATTGACAACAGCAACATTTAGCCCTCCTTGCAGGCTTTATGCAGCCTTGCCTCAGCATTACTAAAGATCTTCATCAGCTATTCAGCTTCACATTTACAACATTCAATAAGTCTTAAAAAGAAGCTTTTAAAAAGTAGTCTCATTGTTCATTCATAACTTACTGTGCCATGCCTAATACAAATATGGAAAGATATGAGAGGAGAGACGGGTATCACCAGCCTAATTCTTCATGACTTTTGCATGTTTTTGCTCAGAGATTGCGAGGGCCTTACACTTAAGTATTCATCCTTAGCTGAGAATAGCTGACATATTCTCACTATCTCCATCACAACTCTGAGAGTTCTTGTGCATCAGGATCCTTGTCAGAGACAATGAATTTCTACCCCATCAATTCACCTCTACAGGCACTCCCAATACCGAAATAACCAAGATTATCTCATCAGAGGGGTTCAACCACTTTTAGCCCCACCCACATTATACAGTTTTCATCACTGAGCACATTCTCAAGTCATCTTATGTATTGAGCCCATTTCAAATAACACAGTTGAACCAACAATACAGATGGGACAAACAAAGGAGGGATAACCAATAACCTTGATGCATTACAAAATGAACTGATGTAGCAAATTAGCTCAAAAGAAATATAAAAATTAATCATAACTAGTTATAATTAATTATAAATACTTGGATTAGTTAATAACATTAACTTCATGTAATAAAATTAATATTACAATCAATTAACCTGTTGTCCAATGAACACACAGTGTTAATTGTTGATTAATTCTAAGAAATGTTCATTTCCAGGTTATGGAAATCGGCATGATTAGGGACTCCAGTATGAGAGCATATAACACGGACAACTTTACGTGTGACATGAACAAGACTTTATTAACTAGACTAAACACTTAACTACTCTAACATTAACACACATACATGCATACAGTTTATCAAGGGAAAGAGAGAGCTGAAGCAGAATACAGGAAAGCAAGAAGTTACAGGATTGTTTGAAATTCAGCAGATCAACAGCCTTGAGCAAACCATCAGTTTATTTCTAACACGCCCTTCTTTAAAAGGGGTAAGGATACTTAATGTATCAAGTAATGAGACTAAGTTTGATACTTGCATGTCTCGCAAATTTGAATTAAACTTGTTCTAATGCAATTTGTTGAGGCTCTAGTTGATCCTTGCTGATGTTGTCTTGATGAGAAAGAACCAGTTGGATTCAGAGGATCTTTGGTGAATGGAAGGTCTATGCCGAAGCCTGGCACAAACTTGGGGTTCCTTAGAAGCTTCTTAGTACAGCATCATCTTGACGTCAGCGTTTTTCAGTAAAGGAAAAGAGAGGGAAGAGACCGTGGTCTTGTGATCAGTGATTTTAAAAGGGTGAAGATGTCACACCCTCTTGAGGTGTCTGAGCCAATAAGGAGTTTTCCCTTCAGAGGGAAACTTTTACGAGTCTTTGTTCTGTAGCCAGATATTAGCATAAGACATTGGATTGGATGTTTGAGAGAAGAACCTTCTAGATTCTTACAATACTAATGTGTCACAGAGTTAGTAACACGTAACATAAATTACCAAATAGGAAACGAAAGTTGAAGTCCGTAGATACCAAACATGCTACCCATGTGATTTTAGGTAATTATAAATTAGCAACTCTGAAACATTAATACCAAAATAGTTCAAAAGAGAGAATTAATACATAGAATAAAGCCTATAAAAGGAAAGTCACAAGATGGGAAAATTGGATACATGTTTATACATTTTTCAAGTGGTTATATACAGAATATATATAGGATTAAGAGGGTTTATTTGTCCTTCTCAGTAAGAATGAAGTCAGAGTCACTAGTCTCTGCAAAATTCTTTCTGATCATAAAAGTTCTTATCAGTTTTCCTGTGTCCTGTAACAGGACACCTAGTTCTGCCTGTGTGTTAGCTATGTTTGGGATGCTAGTTGCAGTTTTTGGGGGATGGGTTCACAGAACTTTGAGAGAGTGAGTTTCTGGATAATTCATTAAATATAATGAATAATTGTGTGTCTGATTGGTCCAGACGCTACATTGATTAATTTGATTGTCGAATGAGCTTATTAGAGATAAATGTGCTTTCAATGTTCCAGCCAATTAGTGTAACCTCTTCAAACAGAAATTTTGCAAAAGATTTTCCTCGATTGCAACACACATAGAATGAGCATATTAAATGGCAGCTCATGATCAGGTAAAATATCATGTCCTATGATGCAGCCCTGAATATTTGCTAATGATGTAAGCCATGGAAGATGGAAACCAACACAAGGTTTTTCTGTAGTCAAAGAGTCTCAGGTCAAATAGGCAAGTGGCCACTCAAGAATTGCATTGATTGTTGTGAAAGTGAGCCACTATAAGATGTACTGAAGACATAAAAATGACATATGTTACTGCATAGCGGGTCTTTTCATAGACATTCAAATGAGGGATCTGGGAATAGTTTTATTCAAAATTTCTAACTGCTGTGTGTCAGGATCACGTCAGGCTCTCCCTCATTCACCCAACCGTCACACTCACCAGAGTACTGATCACATGCTCCTGGATATCATCAAGAAATGAAAGCTCTAGCGTAAGTTCTGCCGGGAATACTCTAGTTTAAATCTAACCAATCATTATCTAACACTTGGAGTATAAAAGATCGATACTAACACATATCTGAGTTCGCAGATGCTGACGTCAACCTCCACCTTCATCCTCCCCACCACCACCAGGATGGTCCCTGTCCATACCTCCCGGGGGGTCGGCTACGCCCCTGCCTTTATCTCCAGGCAGGAAACGCAAAGCCTACAACCCTCAGGATGTGTGCTACGGACGGGGCCTACGCCAAAGAACTTTATCTCATAATATTTTGCTTACTGATTGTTAATAAATAACATTATGTCTTTCTGGTAGAACTAATCAACAGCACTATATAGAGCATACACTCACACCCAGTCATCGTCTGGCCTCGTCTGATGGTACAGACTACATACCCGCTAAATGTTCCCGAAGATCTCTCGCAATCCAGCCATCCAAGTCAACTTTCAGCCATCCTAGTCGTCTTCCAGTCATCCCTCATCTCTGTTCCCTTGTCTGTGTGTGTGTCTGTGTGTGTGTATATGCACATGCGCTCCACGGATCTGTAAGGTGAGTACTTAAAGTTATCTCAAGCCAATCTCATCTGCTATAAATCTCAAGACTCACAATTGACCTGTTTCTGCATTGTGTTCCTGTTAATTCTAATAATAAACCTTAGAAATCAGTTTCTGGTCATTGTGTCTAAGCCTGAGCATGATACTCTGACTATACAAGGTATGTAAAATGATCATGCCTTTTATTTTGGTCCACAAAGCAAAGAACATTGATTGTTATAACCCAACTAAAGATTAATTAGGAAAATGTGTCTAAAAATCAATTTGTATTTATTTGGGCTCTGTAACAAAATTTATTTAATTTCAGCTTAAGCTGTCTTTTTGTGGACTCAGTGCTGAGCAGCATCATGAATACTATAAAAACAACTTAAAACTGCATGCATGCATAGTGTAGCATCTTACTGTTAAACCAATATCACACTCGCAAGAGTGTGTTATGGCCATATATCAGCACCGCAGGTAATCACAGCTCTGCTGATATATGGCTATAACTCACTCTTGAGAGTGTGATATTGCTTTCCTACAACAGTTCAACGAACAGGTATGCAAATAAGGAAAACCAATGAGTGTTGCAAAGGCCCCTTTGTGTGTGTAAATATATTCCTATGCAATAAACTCAGGATCTAGTTAAAACAATGGATCTCATTCACTAAGCATGTGTACGCACAAATTTGTGCGTGAAATGTGCGTAGGAACAATTTTAAAAAGGAATCACAATTCACCAAAAATTTCATACTAAAAATCATTCTAAATTTACGACAAAATATAGGAACAACTGAAAGCACTCGTACGCAAAAAAAAGAAAAAAAAAAGGCACTTAGGGCCTATTCTGTACGGTCTTGTAATTGTGTTAAGAAGTTATATAAATATGATATTTCATCCTAACAAGACTATAATTATATTAAAATATGTTACATTAATTGTATTATATAATTCATACATAAAATTATATAATAAAATTATTAAATAATACAATTTAATCTTAAATACATTTCCTTATATACAGTGATTATGTTCAGCTGCGAAGATATACGCGCATGTACGGCTGGCTCATGAGAGGTCTGTATGAAAGGTGTTTATTTTGAGAACTGGTGAGTATGGCACGCTTGGCATTGCTCGAGAATCGGGCGAGAGCGCGTCTTTAAACAGCACCATGTCTGACGAGAGTGACGTAAGCTGTTAGGAAAGCATGCGTGGAAAGCCCTTATATGGAGATGGTTTGGAAGTGTTTTATGCAAATGACTAATCTTGTGCATGCAGCCGCTAATTTAGAATACAACAAATTCATTAAAATAATAACAAAGTTAAGAACAAATTCATGTGCGTACGAACGTGTTGTGAATTAGGCGGAGCTTTTTAATGAGAAGTTCTCCTGTGCCTACAAATATGAAATAATCCATGCAGTTATTAGTGAATGAGACCCAATGTCTCTTAGCCTCCATTAGTAGTCCAAAAAAGTCAGATTAGAACTACCAAAGGGTCGTTCCTGAAAAGTTATTGAGTGCGATTGTGTGATGCTTCATTGAACAAGAGTTCAATAAATAGTGAGCTACTTACATTTTAGACACGATATTGCAAGTTTTTCTGTTTTTTGCATAGCCAACGAAAATAGTTCCAAACAAGCCACAGCACAGCTGCTGTACACACAGTAGTGGTTTCGTTACTGTTTTTGAATGAAACAGTTGAAAGAATCAGCGTTTTTTTTTTTTTTTTGAATAGCTCAGAAAGATTCAATTACTCACTCATAAAGACAGGAGACGTATCTCACTCCTGAATCAATCCATGTTTAACAAATCAGTTAAAACAATCAGCATTTTTGAACAAATCAGCTGAATAAATGAATGATTCAATGATTTACTCAAAGACAGGTCACATATTTCTCTTCTGAATAAGTCCACATTTAACAAATGGCTTGAAACAACCAGTGCAGCGCAAACTCCGCCCTGTTGCAGAATCTAAAGATTTCATTGGTCATGTCAATCAAAGTGCTGCACAATGAATCGATAAAAGGTTTTTTGTTTTTTTAATTAATCAGCTGAGTGAATGATTCAATAATTCACTAATAAAGACAGTTAGTTGCCAACATCTAGGCTACTGGTGTAATGATGTGAACCCAGTGCACAGACTGATATTCTGTTTGGAACTGCAGAATGATGCATGGAAAATTATTTGACACAATACAATGTGCCTGACTTGGCCTTCCATTTTCAGTGTGATCAATGTAAGCAGACTAATAATTGATTAATAATTGGATTAAAACTGAATTAAACACACGCTGAGTAGCTGTAATAATGAATACCTTTTACTACTTCAATTGCTTTTTCCCCTCAAATTTTAGGCAGTATAAACTAGTACAGTAGGCATACACATAGTATGCCTAGTTTACTGTAGGTATAACCACAAGTTATTCTGAATTTTGACTTGGATTGCTAATGCCACAATTCAGCTCTCTCAATCAGAGGAACAAAGAAGCATTTCCAGACTTGGACATTCTCGTCACTTGAAGTGTGCATGAAGGTCGGCTGATTGCATATATATATATATATATATATATATATATATATATATATATATATATATATATATATATATATTAGGGCTTGCATAGACTAGTCGAGAGATCGACTACTTCAACCACTAGTCGTCGCTGTTGGAAACAATCGACTACTCGAGCGTGCATTAACCATAAATGAATTCAAAATGCGAACATCACCAACAGACACCATGCATCAAATGTGTGGAAGTATTTCATCAAGGATGACAAAAATATTGTAATTTGCCAACTCTGTAAGACTACTTTAAAATACAACAGCAGTAAGACAGCTATGCACAACTACCTACGATTGAAACATCCAACAACAAAGGCAAATGTTAGTGAGGCGCACACCACGAAGCAAGCGAGCATTGGTGAATTCTGTAAAACAAATACGACTCTCTAAAAGCGGACATTGCATCTGAAATGAAAGGCAAGAACGTCTCCCTCACTACTGATCTCTCAATGCGCTTGTATTTCTAAATGCAAACCAACGATCCATGAGCTCGACCAAAGACTGCGTGTGGGGAGAGGACGATAAACTTTCAAGCCGGTTGAAGTAAGATTCTATTCGTTCTTGTTATTACTGTTGAAAACTTGGTAAATATTAAAGTTATTATTATAAGTTCTTGTTAAATTACTGTATGCATGCAGCCATGCATATATAGTTTGCATATATGACACGAATGTTGCGTGCAGCTATTTATTTGGCTTTACTCTGTTACATATTAAAATATGTAATTTCGTAATTATAATGTTTTGAGAGTTTACTTATGTAATTGTTGCATTAAGCAAGAATTAATAAAAATTTATTAGTAAAAACTATTTCATGTCTTTTCATTTACAGTAGCATGAACCACGAGTAGTCGAGTAACTGGGGTATTGTTTTGACAAGAAATCGACTAGCAGAAATCAGTCGTGCGACCCCTAATATATATATACATACACACGTGTGTATATATATATATACACACACATATATATATATATATATATATATATATATATATATATATATACTGTATATTTATTTCCAATTCATTTCACAAGCCACATAATGGCAGCTATATAGATTAGTTTTTATCACTATTTATTCTGCCTTCAAATTATTGTCAGTGTAAAATGACACCTCATTGTTCTCTATTAGTGTATATTGACCAGAGGCAATAACCATCATAGACTCAGAGGGGCAAATGTCAGATTTTATGGGCTTTTCAATGGCAGATTCTTGAACTTTTTCCTCTGGACTCCCCAGTCTTCACTATTTGGTTAAATCCTTGATATTGACACATAGTTTATGGGAATCTAAAGGTCTTCAAGCTCAGTGACAACATTGCATTATACTGTCAGTTACATTTCATGCTATCTGAATAAAGACCTTTGGAGATAACGTGCCATTTTAGTCTTGAAAACCAATAGTATGTCGAATAAGTCATGTTATATTGGGGCCAAAGGGATTGGGTTATAAATAGAAGGAGGGGAGGAGATATCCCACTGTTCCTGAGGTTATCTGATGTTACATCACACCATACCCTCCCGGTGGATGCATATTAATTATCTGCATATGACATTGTGGTTAAATTCTCTGCTTTTCTACCACACACAGAATTTTTTTACAAGTTTAGCTTAAAATATTGTGACCATGTGATCTTTAATTGACATCATGTTATATATTTCTTATAAACATGTTGGACAAAGACAATTCTCTAAGGTCAGATTTATTTCTCATTGTACGACTAACCCTAACTTACAGTGCACTGATGCCATTCTAGAGAAAATCTTTAAATGTAAGCTGAGGATTTTTATCAGCTCAGCGATCATAAAGTACATTTGGAATCCAACAGATGTTTTCCTTGTTTAGATGTGTATAACAGAGCACAACAATTCAACCTAAGATGTTTTACATGGACACAGTATTTGCATAATACACTTTAGAAAAATGAGACTAAGGGCAGATAACACAGCTCAGCTCAGTGACAATAGTTGTGAAGTGGACGCCCCTGAACTTGGGGGGACGCGGGGCGAACTGAATCGCATAGCCGAGCCTGATGGTCCAAATGAGCCAGCGAGACGGACTGGGGAGTGCTAACCAAGCCCGCAGAGACCGTACAACCAAGATCAAAGGGACCGTAGATGTACCTGCAGTGGGGCAGCAAGGTGGAACGCAGGGACGCAGCTCGGGAGGCTGTCTTTGCGAGACGGCCCATAGCGGGGTCTGAGTGTGCTGTGCAACAACTACCTGGTTCCATGGTTGGACGGAGGGTGCAGAAGAGGCTTTGGTTGCCCTCTCGAACTGCCCACTGCTGCCTGCTGGTGATAGAAGAGGGGGATGAGAGAAGTTGAAAATGTGGGTACCAGAAACAAAACGAAACACATGATTTACCACCCGGCCCTCCTCTGGGAGAGCAGTCTTCTAAAGAGCAGTCCCATCCATCTCCAGGTCGCCCGTCCTAGGGCCTCTTGCTCTTGGCTTTACTGCCCTTCTTGGCGGGGGCCTGGATGGGCTGGGCACCCCGCTTGCGACCGGCTCCATGGTGCCGCTTGGATGGAGGCTGCTGCTGCGGCTTGGGGGTGGGGGCAGCCGCAGGGAGGCGCCCTCAGCGACAAGCAGGCTGAGGTGCTGCTGGCGGCGGATGGGTGGATGCAGCAGCTGATTGCTGCGGCAGGATGTGGCTGATAGCCTCAGACTGCTTCTGTACAGCCGAGAACTGCTGGGCAAAGTTCTCGACCGCGTCGCCGAAGAGGCTGGTCTGGGACACAGGGGAATTAAGAAACCTGACTTTGTCAATATCCCTCATATTGCATAACAACGGCCTGTTCCACACGGGGGATGCGCGTATAACCCTTCGCCGGACCGCCATCAAGGGTGGTGAGGGAGGAGGACCCACGGGAACAGTTTCGGGCAGGAAAAGGTGCCGTCCACGTACCGGTGAGTTCTTCATGCACCTCCAGGAATAAAGGAACCGGGGTGGGTGGCTGAGAACCAGCACGTGCCACCCCGAGATGCCAATCGTCCAACCGCGAGGGCTAGGGACAAAGTGGAGGATTCCACACAAGCCCAACCCTGCTGGCGGGCCGGGAATGCATAGCCATCATCTCTGGATCCGAATCGGGCACTGTTACCATTCCCGAAGGAGGCAACTGTGCTGACTCAAGATTCAAAGAGGTGAACTTTGCGAAGTCAAGTACAGAATTAGAGGTTGGCCTGAAGAAGGAGTCATGCCATTTGAACCACTCCCGGAGTGTCCAGCCCAAGATGGCCTTGACCTATTTCCTACTGTGGTAGATGTGCCAAATGGTGCCTCTAAAGTTGTGAAGATTCCTGTCCTGAATTCCACTCAACATGACATTTACCTCCCCGCAAGGACAGTGTTGGGTACCATCACTCAGGTATCTGAAGTTCTACCCCTCACTCCATGTGGTGGTGCTGGAGATGAAAACAACCAGAAGGAAAGGATGGTTCATATAAATCAGTTGAGGCAAGGGGATAACAGAAGTCCGTTACCCGTCGACAAAGTGGCACCCACCTGTTGATTTAGAACACCTTACAAAACAACAGCAGAAGATAGTTCATCAAATGCTATACGAAGAATCTGATGTCTTTGCTCATGATGATGGAGATATAAGATGCATACCAAATCTGAAATTGAAGATAAATCTGAAAGATGACACTCCAGTACAGAAATGCTACAATTCAATTCCGAAACCCCTATACAAGGTAGTTAAAGAGTATGTCCAAAATCTCCTTGACCGTGGTTGGATAAAGAAATCTTCCTCTGCGTACTCATCACCAGTTGTCTGCATCCGGAAGAAGGACAGTAGCTTACGGCTATGTGTTGACTTTCGAGAGCTGAATCGGAAGACTATTCCAGATAGACACCCACTATCTAGGATACAAGATTTGCTGGACAGTCTAGGAGGATTTACATGGTTCTCCATTCTTGACCAAGGTAGTGCATATCATCAAGGATTTGTGGCTGAGGATTCAAGGCACGTGATAGCATTTAGCACCCCATGGGGACTCTATGAGTGGAAACGTATCCCTTTTGGATTAACTAACGCTCCAGCAGCCTTCCAGAGGTGTATGGAGAGTGTTCTAGAGGGCATCAGAGACAAATGTTGTTCTCCACGAGCATGTCGAAGACTTTAGGCAAGTACTCTGCCAAATGCGTGAATATGGCATCAGACGAAATGTGAACTTTTCAAAAAGCAGATCAGATACCTTGGTCGGATGGTGTCAGGAGAAGACATTGAGATTGACCCAAAGGATCTTGAGGCTATATTGCAATTGAAAAAGAAAGATCCAAAAACAGTGGAGGAAGTTAGGGTTTCTAAGTTACTACAGATCCTTCATCCAGGATTTCTCAATGTCGGTGAAGCCGCTGTATGAGCTCTTGCAGAACCCCAAAGAAGAGACTGCTCTGAAAGTAACAAAGACCAGCCAATGTAAACAGAAGGTGAGGAAGGGGACCAAAGCACAAATGCCATCGAGAACCCCTATTCAATGGACATCTGAACATCAGGATGTTGTGTCAAAATTCATAGAGATGCTTACCAATCCACCAATCATAGCATACCCTGATTTTGACTTACCTTTCGTGTTGCACACCGCGTCAAATGAAGGCTTAGGTGCTGTATTTTACCAGCGACAAGCAGGTAAACTTTGTGTTATTGGATTTGGCTCGAGAACATTGACTCCAGCAGAGTGCAGTTACCATTTACATTCTGGTAAACTTGAGTTTCTAGCTCTCAAGTGGGCAATCTGTGACAAATTTAGAGATTACTTGTACTATGCCCCAACATTTACAGTATACACAGACAGCAATCCATTGACATATGTCTTGAGTACTGCCAGGCCAGGTAAACAGAACTCAGACGCAGATACACTTTCATGATATCCGGTGAACCTCACAGACCACCTGAGTGATTACACTTAGCCATGTGTCAGCCATGTGGCAAGGGAGCAAAGCTGTTGTTGAAGAAGAGGTACCATGGGTGGCTTCACTGACTCTTTCCTCAGCAAGTTATGGGGAAGAGGAAATGTTGAAAGGGCAGATGGTTTCCCCAATAGCTCAGAAGGATATCAGAGCTTCACAACAGGATGACATCACTATTAAGGAAAAAAGTCATCAAGCTTAAGGAAAGCAACTGTATCCCAAACAACAAAGAAAAAAATGTCATGAGCAGAGGAACCAGGCATTTGGTACAGCAGTGGAACAAGCTCACAGTGGAGGAAGGAATTCTGTACCGACACTCTGGAAACAGTTTGTCCTACCTGAAAAGCTGAAGCCATTGGTCTTGAAGAACCTCCACGACAACATGAGTCACATTGGTGCTGACAAGGTAACCCATTTAGCTTAGATTTTACTGGCCCTTCATGCAGAAGGAAATTGATGAATATGTGATCAAAAAGTGCAACTGTATCAAACAGAAGCGTCCGAATGTCCCTGAGAGAGCACCCATGGGATCGATTACCACCAGTTCACCCTTTGAACTGGTCTTCATTGATTATCTTCACTTGGAGCCAAGCAAAGGAGGGTACCAATACATACTCGTCCTTGTGGATCATTTCACGCGCTTTGCGCAAGCATAACCAACAAAAAATAAATCAGGGAAAACGGCGACAGAGAAGATCTTTCAGGATTTCATACCATGCTTTGGATATCCAGAGAGACTACACCACGATCAAGGACAAGAGTTTGAAAACACCTTGTTCCAGACACTGAAACAACTGGCAGGGATGTCTCATTCAAGGATTACCCCTTACCACCCACAGGGTAATCCAGTCGAAAGGCTAAACCATACCTTGTTGCAAATGCTTCGAACTCTGGAGGAAGAGAAAAAGGCTGATTGGAAAGAACACCTTCCATCTGGTGACAAGAACATCTGGTTCATGTGTATAATTGTATCAGACATGAAGCCACTGGATACTCACCATTCTTTTTACTACATGGAAGATCCCCCAGGTTGCCAATTGACCTGATGCTCAACCTAAACCCAGAAAAAGAGACACAAAGCCACCTGACATTTGCTGAGAAATGGGCATCCAGAATGCAAGAAGCTTACAAAATTGCATCCGAAAATAGCCAAAAGTCATCTGCGAAAGGAAAGAAGTACTACGACAGAAAGGTGAAAGGAGTACCTCTCCATCCAGGTGATCGGGTTTTAGTACGGAATCTTTCTGAGAGAGGAGGTCCAGGGAAGCTCCGTCCGTACTGGGAGAAGTCAGTGGAGAGGATCAAAGAGGGGCCTGTGTACAAGATCCAACCTGAAACTGGTAAAAAGACAATTCTAGTATTACACAGGAACCTTTTATTACCAGTGAATGATTTACCTGTTGAAGACCGCACTCCAAAAGTACCTGTAACGAAAAGACAAATGAATAAGACACAGAGACGAGTGTGGATCAGGAGGAGGAAAGCTCGGATGAGGAACAATGGTACTATCCTTACTTACCAATGACTGAAGGGAATCATGACTATGTCGAACTACCACAAAAGTCCCATACTGATAAGACATCTCTATTAAGACCGATTGCGAGAGAGTTTTACCCTTCTGCAACACCATTGTTGGAACCAGTTGCCATACAGGAAGACAGAACAGAAGGCGAGGAGCAGGTTCTGGAAGAAGAGGATATTGTCAGGTTCGGTCCAGAAGAGTTGCCTCAGTCAAGTCAAGAATTACCTGAAAGGCAAAATAAACAATGTGAGAGTGTTGATGAAGAGGAACAAGAGACTTTAAGAAGATCAAACAGGCAAGCAAAGCCAAAAGAAATACTGACTTATGACATATTAGGTCAACCGACTTACAGACAAAGTCAGTTAAATGCAGTCCAGCCTTACATGATTCCGAGAAGTCCAGTGACTTACCAGGCAGTTAATGCAGTTCCTTGGTGGCAACCAATACCTATATGGACTTGTTAGATGACTGACTGAGAAAAGATAGACTGACCTAGTATTGATGTCGAGTCATCAAAAAAAAAAAAAAAAAAAAAAAAAAAAGTAGGGGAGAGTGTGACAGACTGAAAACGTGACTGTGAAAGATAAAAGTTGAGTAATAATGGGTACCCCAAAATAATTTTTTTTCCTCTATCTCTTTCTTCAGTTTTAAGTATTTAAGAGAGTCTCTAAAAATGTATTCTAATATTACATGGATTTAAGTGTGTTCTGTAAGATGCCTGTAGGTGGCGCATTACACTAGAGTGATGAGGAATTTACGTGCTGGTCAAAGGGCAAAGCCATTAAAGAAAGCACAAGAATGTGGCAGACTTTAATCTGTGTATCTCATTATTTCCTACAGTTACTACATCTCATACTTCCCTGTCTGAGACCGGTAACACTTACTTAACACAGTTGAACCAACAATACTGATGGGACAAACAAAGGATGAATAACCAATAACCTTAATGCATTACAAAATGAATTGATTAATTTGATTGTCGAATGAGCTTATTAGAGCTAAATGTGCTTTCAATGTTCCAGCCAATTAGTGTAACCTCTTCAAACAGGACATTTTGCAAAAGATTTTCCTTGATTGCAACACTCATAGAATGAGCATATTAAATGGCAGCTCATGATCAGGTAAAATATCATGTCCTATGATGCAGCCCTGAACTTTTGCTAATGAGGTAAAAAATGGAAACCAACACAAGGTTTTTCTGAAGTCAAAGAGTCTCAGGTCAAATAGGCAAGTGGCCACTCAAGGATTACATTTATTGTTGTGTTTGAAAGCAACTCTTTGAGCCACTATAAGACGTATTGAAGACATAACAATTACTGATTTTCAGATATGCAAATCCTGTTTGGGCAATGCTGTAATTTCTGCACTGACTAAGTGTTAACCTTGCTGTGTCAGACACATTTTGCCATAATTCTGCCAGAAAATGTCAGATGACTAAATAGTTCTTGGGGTACAGCTACAATGAAAAGGCTATAATGGTAAGGGAGTAGAAGGGAAAAAAGGACTATTTACATAATTTCATCGATTTTTATAGTCTGAGAAAAATACTGAAAGAGTCATTAAACAAAATGTATAAAAAGTTCACAGTTCAAGAAATGTACTGATCACATGCTCCTGGATATCATCAAGAACTAATCAACAGCACTATATAGAGCACACACTCTCACCCAGTCATTGTCTGGCCTCGTTTGATGCTACAGACTAATTACCTGCTAAATGTTCCCGAAGATCTCTTGCAACACAGATGTTACCTCAATCCAGCCATAAAAGTCATCTTTCAGCCATCCTAGTCATCTTCCAGTTGTTCCTCATCTCTGTTCCCTCGTGTGTGTGTGTGTGTGTTTGTGCACACTCCACGGATCTGTAAGATGAGTACGCCAAGTTATCTCTTATCTATATATTAGTGTATTATCTCAAGCCAGTCTCATCTGTTATAAATCTCAAGACTCACAACTTACCTCTTTCTGCATTGTGTTTCTGCTAATTCTGCTAATAAACCTTACATCGGTTTCTGATCATTGTGTCTAAGCCTGAGCATGATACTCTGACTATACAAGGTATGTAAAATGATCATTCCTTTTATTTTGGTCCACAAAGCAAAGAACACTGATTGTTATAACCCAACGAAAGATTAATTAGGAAAATGTGTCTAAAAATCACATTCTAACAGAGTTTGTTATTACAGGGGCTCTGTAACAAAATTTATTTAATTTCAGTCTGTCTTTTTGTGGACTGTATGCATAGTGTAGCAGTTATTGTTAAAGCAATATCACAACACTCGCAACTCACTCTTGAGAGTGTGATATTGCTTTCCTACAACAGTTCAACGAACAGGTATGCAAATAAGGAAAACCAATGAGTGTTGCAAAGGCCACTTTTTGTGTGAAAATATATTCTTATGCAATAAACTCAGGATCTAGTTAAAACAATGTCTCTTAGCCTCCATTTATAGTATGAAAAAGTCAGATTAGAACTACCAACGGGTCGTTCCTGAAAAGTTGTGTAACAAGGAGGCAGCATGATTGTGTGATGCTTCACTGGACAAGAGATCAATAAATAGTGAGCTACTTACATTTTAGACACGATATTGTAAGTTTTTTTCTGATTTTTTGCAATGCCAACGAAAATAGTTCCAATCAAGCTACAACATAACCACTACTGTGTGTACAGCGGCTTCGCTACTGTGTTATTGAATGAATCGGTTCAAAGAATCAGCGTTTTTTTTTTCTTTTTTTCGAATAGTTCAATAAAAGATTCAATTACTCACTCATAAAGACAGTCTACATATTTCATTCCTGAATTAATTCATGTTTAACAAATCAGTTACATCAATCAGCATTTTTGAATAAATCAGCTGAATGAACGAATGATTCAATGATTTACTCAAAGACAGGTCACATAAGTCGCGTTTCCACCGAAATTGCCAGGAATAATTTGTCCCAGGAACTTTTTTCCCCCCAGACCTATTGCTAACTGCGTTTCCATAGCAGTCTAAAGTACCGTGAAGATAGTCCGGTGACGTAGGACTGCGCCGCGACTTTCTAGTTCCCGCTTAATAAAGCCTGAACCTCATTGTCAGTACATCCATTGTACTTTTTAAACTCCATTTGTGATTCAAATAGCAAACAACTCTTACTGCACACACCACAACAGACTTTAAAAAAACGATGGTTGAAATAAAACGCTGCATGGAGTCAACCAATCAAAATGCTGTGTGAACTCAACCAATCAGCATGTTCAGCACGCAAGTCCCAACTCTGAAAGTTCCGGAACTTTGAAAAAGTGCTACCTAGTGAGCAGGGACTTTCAGAGGGAGAATTTTTTACCCGGAACTTCATTTACACCCCAAAGTTCCTAGTTCCTGGGTAAACTTCCTGTGGTGGATATATTTCTCTTCTGAATAAGTCCACATTTAACAAATGGCTTGAAACAATCATGTGATGTTTTCCCCCCAAACCAGTTCAGAGCAAACTCCACCCCGTTACAGAATCTAAAGATTTCATTAGTCATGTCAATCACAGTGCTGCACAATGAATCGATACAAACTAAACCCTAATCCTACCCTACACCCTAACCTCAACCAAAACAATTGGCTGCTGGTTCAATGAATCACTCATAAAGACAGTTACTTGCCACCATTTAATGGTGTAATGACGTGAACCCAGTGCACAGACTGATATTCTATTTGGAACTGCAGAATGATGAATGGAAAATTATTTGACACAATACAATGTGCCTGACTTGGCCTTCCATTTTTAGTGTGATCAATGTAAGCAGATTAATAATTTAGTAATAATTGGATTAAAATGGCCACTTTTTATTTCCAAGATGATAATTAGACACCACTCTGTGAATCAAACCCAGCTGAGTAGCTGTAATAATGAATACCTTTTACTATTTCATTTGCATTTTCCCCTCAAATTTTAGGCAGTATACACTCAGTAGTAAGCTAATATCCTTAGCATTTAGCTTAGTATGTCTAGTTTACTGTAGGTATAAGCACAAGTTATTCTGAATTTTGACTTTATATATATAATATGTTTTACGTGGACACAGTATTTGCATAATACACTATACAAGAATGAGACTAAGGGCCCATAACACAACTCAGCGCAGTGACAATAGTTGTGAAATTGCTGTGCTTCACTGCTTTCCAAATAATAAATTAGAAATAATAAAAAGTGAGAGGTAAGCAAACCACCAAAAACAGTAAAACAAAGGTAACATATGCAGCGCTATAGCACACTAGAAAAGAAATACGATGCTTTCTCTAAGAAGTGTTTCTGCAGACTAATCAGCAATAATAAAACATCTGTGATTCTAAAACAGATGGATGGAGTCCATATTCAAAGAGCTCTGTGGCAATTCCAGAGCTCAATTACAACAGAATATGTGCTTGAGTTCTCGATAAATCGCTGAATTTGCCTCTGATAATGCCACATGGGAACATATAATGTGGAGGAAAGAGTGTTTAAGAAAGTCTGCTTTTTGAAATGTCACAGAAAGGTTGATGTAAACAAAAGGAAGCAAAACAAAAAGACCCTTTCTAGTCCACCATGAAATTATTGCCCAAAATCCATTGTTACATTAAGTTTCAAAGAAGATCATATAAGTTTATAAGTAGAACTGGAAACATCATGAAATGACTAAGTCCAATATTGTTACCCAGCTGAGGGCAGATGCAAAGTGTGAAATCTGCCAACTGAGGTTTTTTTTTTATTATTTTTGAGAGGCTTTTTCTACTTCTTGAAATAGGTCATTACACTTGGACTTGTACTCATTGACACGTGACAGCTGTAATCAGGTCAAAATGACCCTCTTCTCCCAAATTACCTTCATTTGGCCTTTCAAGAAGTGTTAAGACTCTTCTTACTGACAGAGAACAGTTTGACAGACTCATCTAGTTAGACTTTTGACTATCAGTATAAAATCGGTCTACTTTCTATAGTTTACTGTGGCCAAGAACCAGTTTTGGGTGGGTTTCAGTTTAGTTTCCTGTGTTAGTGTTTTGTTTCCATGTTTTCTCATTGATTTGGTTATGTGTCACACCTGTTGTTCATTTTCATTGTGTATTCACCTGTGTATTTTGCTTCAGTCACTTTCTGTTCTCGTCAAGTTTAGTTGGTCGTTCTGTTCTAGTTGTGATCCTTTGATTCAAGAGTGTTTTTGTTACCTTTTTGTTTGTTAATAAAGGAAGAGTGCTGCGACTAAGGGTACGTTTACACGACAATGATATGGTTAAAACGGAGAAGTTTTTCCTTTAAGTTTTCCACGTACAGGCGACACCATTGTCAAAACGATCCCCATTCATACAAATCTGTGAAAATGATTGCGATGAAACACTATTGACTGAACATGTAATGCTCATGTGCATGACGTCATCTTTTTCACTGATATGTGTTTTTGCTGTTTACATGGAGACCGTTTTCAAAACTTGCACTTTGAAACCCGTTTTTAAAAGTTTGCATTTTCAGGCCACCAAAACACTGTTGTCGTGTAAATGAGAGGCCAAAATGCATTAAAAAAAAGTGTTCAGTGTTTAGTTGAAAATGGTGTCGTGTAAATGGCCCCTTAGTCTACTTGTAATGGATAATTTTGTTTAATGTCTATTTTGGGAGGGATTCAGTTTGGTTTCCAATGTTAGTGTTTTGTTTCCATGGTTTCTCATTGATTTGGTTATGTGTCACACCTGTTGTTCTTCTTTTGTTGATTCGTTCACCTGTGTATTTTGCTTCAGTCACTGTCAAGTCTAGTTGGTTGTTCTGTTCTAGTTTTGATCCTGTGATTCAAGTGTATTTTTGTTACCTTTTTATTTGTTAATAAAGGAAGAGTGCTGCGACTAAGGGTATGTTTACACGACAACAATATGGTTAAAATGGAGAAGTTTTTCCTTTGAGTTTTACGTGTACAGACGACACCATTGTCAAAACGATTCCCATTTATACGAATCCGTAAAAATAACTAAAAACGCGGTATTCTGCTGGCAGGCCATTAGATGGCGATGAAACACTGTAGACTGAACATGTAATGCGCATGTGCATGACGTCATCGTTTTCAAAGATTCACATTTTTGTTGTTTACACGGAGACCGTTTTCAAAAAATTTACACTTTGAAACCCAATTTTAAAAGTTTGCGTTTTCAGGCCACCAAAACTCTGTTGTCATGTAAATGAACGGCCAATACGCATAAAAAGTTTTCCGCATTTCCTGCATTTCATTTCACCCTGTTTTAAACACACATTTACACTACTGTTACTTTTGCGCTTGGATAACTGGTCTAATATCCTTTTTTAAATTGTTTGGTAGAATTCATTATTCATTATTTTTAAAGTCATTAGTGCATTGCAAATAAGGTGTTTGACTTCAGACGCATTAGTATAAGCCAAGAAAGGAAAGCAAAAATATACAGTTCTGCTCATGGATATTTAGTTTATAAATATATAATAAAAGAGTTTGAGATTTTGGCAAGCGCTTACCATTTTTGTGCATTATATGCACCAGGCGATCAGTAAATGGACTGTGTGCTGTCTGAGACAACCTATGTGAAAAAGAATATTTGAAAAAAAAAAAAAAAAAAAAAAATGTACTCACAGGTAGTATAATATTATTGAAATTAAATGTCACTTAAGTGCCATTAAAGAGAGAACAATTTCATCAATAGAAATGACATTCACATTTTAGTGAATTTAATTTTTGTCAGTATATTAATCATTTTCACCTTATTTTCAAAGACAACTAAATTATGAAACTACATATAAATATACTTAAATCCTAAAGTAAGCATGTCAAAAACACTATAAGTATACTATAATACATTTTCATTTAATTGCAAATAATATGCAATCAGCTGTCCAAAAACATTACTTTCAGTTCACACTTGCACACTGTAAAAAATAAATCCATAAAATAACAGAAAAAGAACTGGCAGCTTATTACCCAGACATTATCCAGTAATTTTACAGACATTTCCATTAACCCTAAAATACAACGCAATGAAGTTCAAAATTCAAAATACAGGTAAAACACCTGTAAAAAATTAACACGGAAAATTCCGTCAAATGAATGAAATACATTGTGCCATATTTTTATGGATTTATTTTTAGAGTGTACATATATTTTTAAAGCATATTTTTACATAGTAAGTAAAGTATGATAAATTGTACTTTTTCCACAAGGGAAGGTTTGACATACAGTAGTATATGGTAAATTTGTGTGGTAAAACTGCCTTTAGATCTGGAAAAAAAGACTAGAAAATAATATGGATTGTGTAGGAGTACACTATTGATGTTTATGAACACATATGCATGAGAAAGAACAAATGAGACTTTCATACAGTCTTCAAAATGGTAAAAACAGCCTCAGCTGAATAACTTTACAGCCTACTAAAGTGCATCGATTTAAAAAAGCCAGCAATCTTAAATACAAAACTCTTGGTTTTAACCAAATGCAGTTTACTCCCAGAATAATCTGTTCATGCTGAGGCGAATTCTAAAGAGATGTTTTGCTGTTTCAAGGTTACATAATTTTAACATTCCTCTGTCTATTTTAGCATGACTGAAGGCTACACTGTGAAGGACACAAGACATTGGTATCCACTATCCTGTCTTTCTATGTCCCTGCTGACCCTGAGGCGGCTGAAGTAGAGTTGGGACTGATTCTCCGTGACTCTCTCCTATGTCAGTTAACCAGCAGGTACTCGGACTGATGCACTTACTAACAGTCCGCGGGCGGAAGCAACTCTTTTGAGCCCACTCCAATGCTAAATTGCATTCTGCCCTCTTCACCCACAAGTCCCTGTAAACAATGCAGCGGCATCGACAGAGATGAGAGACAGGAGCTTACCGCTCCCCCTCCAGTTTCCACTGTCAGGGCTACAATTTCTCGCACACCGGAGAGAAAAGGTTGAGGTCCCTTCGGGAGAGTTGGGAGAGCTCTTATGTGCCCATATGTGTCTCTCTCTGCCCATATTCTCTTTTCTTACTCTCATTCACTTGGTCCTTTTGTTAATCTTTCTTCCTATTTTGCCTATGTGTCTCTGAGATTTTACTTTTACAGTGATAAGTGATCCAGGTTCTGATCCAAAACCCAGTGATCTTCTTACGTAGATCGCATTTTATGGATAATGAAAACCACAACAGGACAAAGGTCCGCACACAATGTTTACAAATATTATACAAATATTATATGGTATGTTGTCAGACACATACACACATTTTTTGAAAGTATAAATTTTGTGCTATATGCATAATGCAGGCAGTTTCTGAGGATGCAGAAGACTATAGCAAAGTCCCTTTAAGACAAGTCATTTCACTCGGCGGCCATCTTTGAAACGCCTCTCGGGCATGCAAGTGTACCTCCTATCTCTTTGAATGGGGAAACATCAAATTCTCCAAAGCTGTTTGCCAAGCTTTCGATTAAATTTCATATATGAAATCACAAATGGAATCTGACGACAACTGTCTCATAAATCTTGTTTCTAAATGCTTGAATCATGACAAATAATGGTATTTTTCAGGCTGGATCAAGCTAATGCGCATGCGCAGTTCTAAAGTGCACGTCTCTTGTGTCTCATTTCGGAGGCGCGCCTCTGACTGTTTTTATAGAACCTGGAGCTTCTAACGGCCGCTGCAGTGATGCGATGACTTTACCAATCGCCGATTGGCTCTTATTTAGAAGGCGGGACTTATTCCGCCATATTGCGCGTTGCAATGTCTCCCATTCAAAACAATACGAGTGACGCATCTTGTGTTATTCTATAGTCTTTGACTATAGCTGATAATACCTAGAATATGAAAATCAACCGCAGGTGGTAGATCCTTCTCCTATCTGGCACCTAAACTCTGGAACAATCTTCCAAGCATTGTTCGGGAGGCAGACACACTCTGTCAGTTTAAATCTAGACTAAAAACGCATCTCTTTAACCTGGCATACACATAACACATTATCAATTTATATTTTCAAATCCGTTAAAGGATTATTAGGCTGCATAAATTAGGTCAGCCGGAACCGGGAACACTTCCTATAACACCAGATGTACTCGTTACATCAGAAGAAGAATGGCATCTACGCTAATATTAGTCTTTCTGTTTATCCCGAGGTCTACCGTAGTCAACCAGATCCGGGCCGTATCCAGGTGAGACCGAGGACCGGCGCTTTGACACGACCACAACACAGCCCTGAAGTATCAGCAGAGATTGAGTCAACTAGATCATCCATTGTGAAGGCCTCATCGACACGACAGCCAGTGGCACAGCTCCTCAACAAACCGTCCATACCGGTGTGATGAATACGATCCTCAACTGGACTGAACTGGAATAAATACTTTGAATGTTGCGATCCTATCAGACATAAGATAGCAACCTGAATCGTAACAAAGCACTGTTCGCCAGAGGAGAACTGGCCCCCCGACTAAGCCTGGTTTCTCCCAAGGTTTTTTTCTCCATTTTAACACAGATGTCTATTTGCCACCTGTTTGCCATTTGATGTCACCTGTTGGAGTTTGGGTTCCTTGCCGCTGTCGCCTTTGGCTTGCTTAGTTGGGGACACTTGACATTTGATATTCAACAGTGCTTTGATCTGCCGACATTGACACTATTCTTTAAGAGCTGCTGTGCAGCCAAAATTATATACCAGTTATCAATGTTAAGCTGCTTTGACACAATCTGCATTGTAAAAAGCGCTATATAAATAAAGGTGACTTGACTTGACTATAGCTCCGGTCACACATGATATAATTATCTTTTTTGTTCACACACCTTCTCCACATATAAGTTTGCAGGTCAGAGTTCACCAAACACTGGGCCTCATTCACAAAACTTTCGTAAATATATGAGTACATTCAGAGTAATTTGCAAGTAAAACTGACCATCCTGAAAGCTCTCCTCCGGATTCACGAACGCTTTGTAAACATCAGATTTGATAGTAAAATGTGTGTATGTTAATAAATTCATACCATTTGTAAATAGGGTGCGTGTGCACACTCATTCGCTTTTAGCATATTCTCCTCCCATGAGTTACAGCTATGTAAATTACTTGTCCAGAAATGCTGTGGAAATGGCTTTACGAATCATTTACACAAAAATTGGCCCACTGTAGTGGTGGTATGCGAAACTTCTTTGCATTAGCTGGCATGTCTGTTCTCCTTCATTTAATGCTTATTAGAGCCCAGATAGCACAAATATGTCTCTAAGATGTCTGCTAAAGATTGCATAAACTGGAAAATATCTGTTGAAAATATCTGTTAAAACTGCGACCGTTATGTGCACGAAGTGTCCAACAATGCATACTTTGTTTTTTTGGTTAAATAAGTGCATCAACCGTGTATTTGAAGTGCACTTCTCTTTGTTGGACTTTTCAGTGTGAACACACTGATTTATACCACAAAATGACATAGAATAGTCCTTAAGGACAAATTGCAAATTGTATGCAGATAATTTTAGCCGAAGGAGGTCTGTAATAAAGCAATGTGTGCAACATTGCCATCTCAATGCTGCACAGCTGGCCCTTGGAAGTACACTATTCTTTTGTTCAGCCTGAATTTATTTTAATAATTTAATTGTTGGTCTATGTCCAAATGCATTAGACAGACATCCTTGACGATTGTGTCTTGCTGTTTTTAGTGTCTTGCACTATAAGTTTTGCATTTTTAGGGTGTCTTTTCAAGCTTATAAAACTTCTCAACAGCCCTGGATTGAATTCTATTCCATTGTGCTCCATCCAGCTGCCTCTGAACTTAAGAAAACATCTACTGTGTGCAGCTAAGTTTTAATATGATTTAATAAACTAAGGCTTAAAGTCCTTATAAAAGCATAATGGTGAAGGAGAACTGTCTATATATTGCATTTTCAAATTAAAAGAATGTGTATGAATACATTGTAAGTCATTAGGTATTTGAGTCACTAACCCTTTGGAAACTAAAATAGAACTCCAGGAGAAGAAAAATATGCATGAATTATGATTTACATATTATATGCTATAGGAAAACTGCAAATTACTGAACATTTACATTTCTTAAACTTTGCATTTGCAATTCCTGCTGTGGTAAATATTCAAACTCTACCTGTTATAATATGACTTCCACCATGCTATCTATTAAGGGTAAAGGCCATTATGATTAATCTAAATCGCAATTATAACCTTTTTTCCTCAGAATGATAATCTAATGCTCTGGACAGATTGCACTACTTTGCCTAAAAGACCCATGGATTAACATTATGCTGCAGTCTATATAATTACAGTTAAACAGTCTTCCCATAGCTTCCTTTAGCTCGGAGAAGAAGCCTAATCAGATTTATCGCAGCCTCCTTCTGTAATTATTTACTCCATTAGCCATTAGTGGCCAACACAAAGTGCATTGGTTTGCAAAATTAGAATCCTTATCTAAATGTTCCAGAAACATCACTGTATCCTCCACCCAAATGTGGAAATTTAATAGGGAAAGTTTGTTTAAGGATTTGTTGTAAGGACCAAGAGTTTTGGGCAGCTGTAAGGACTTGTGTGTTTGCTTGCCAGCAGAGGAAACTGGAAACATTGTCCCAGTCCTGGGTTATAAAGGGACCTATACTTAAAAGCATCTTTTGCTGCTGCGTGTGTAGCTACAGAGCCATCCTAAAAAATTGTGCCAGTTCCTGTGATTTCAAGTGACGGCTTCTGGATAGAGAGGTAGTGAGACGACTTACATACTGAAAACTTTAGTAACTGTAGATGAGTTTTGAGGGAGATTAATATTTAGAAATGTCTATGAGATCTCTATGGAATGAGACACTGCGTGACAAAGTCATGTCATGCGATATAAAATCACACTGTGAGATATAAGTTGTAAACACCTATTTGTTTTCTTTTTTACTCTGAGGCAGAATATAAATTCTATAAAAATAGACACATGGTATGAAAGGGAAAAAATGCAGTTCATTTAACAAACATATAACATACACATTGACACACTACATACTGTAGTATGTGACACATTGTCACAATAGGAACCTGCTGTTTATTGCCACTGGTTTAAGAGGAGTGACTTTGTTTTAAATATGATATACACTCTTAAAAATAAAAATTGTTTATTTGCATTGATTGACCTTTAACATCTACTGAACCTTTCCATTCCATAAAAGGTTATTTATAGTGGAAAAAGGTTCTTTAGATTATTAAAAAATGTTCTTCACACTAAGAAAAAATGAGGTTAAGAACTGTTCACTGAAAGGTTTTTCTATGGCATCACTGCAAAAATCCCTCTTTAGTTACTTTATTTTTAAAAGTGTACATAGAAATGAAGAACAAACTGATGTGATGTCATTTCGACCAAAATCAGGCCAAAACGGAGATCGATTTGGGAGTTCAAAACAGCTTGCCATAGCGGACTTTCCTGAAAAGTTTGCTCCGGCTGGAAAACACGTTCGTAATACAATTGGTCCATGGCGATTAATTAATAGGTAGGTGTGGCCTTCTTTGACGTGGAAATCTTCTCTGGTTCATTTCTTCTGTTCAGTCTGTCGAGGTCGGATGTTCGCGATTGAAATCATGAACACACTGGAGAGTCGCTTTGAAATAATTATTGTAATTCCGATGAAATGAGACACTGGCACTGGTTTTCATGTTTAATACTGGAAAGCTACTTGCTTTTAAGCAATCTATTGTATAAAGTGTTATTTATATAAACGTGACATTACTTTACGAACTGCAGAGCTCATACGGTGCAGACTGTTACACCACGCCTGTCCTGGACTCCAGTTCCCATTATCCTCGATTGTGCACCTGAACTCACTTCCCTAATCAGCCTTCCCGCTTCTCCTGGATTCCTTGCACCTGTTTATTGTCATTAGCACTCCCTTTAAGTTGGACTCACTCCTAGCACTCCCTGTCCGTTCTATTGTTAGTTTACATGTGTTTGGAAGTCCATGAAAGCCTCATCTCTGCAGCACCATACTCATAACAGAAGAACGGACCCAACCGCTGGATATTCACAAAAAAATGGGTCTTTTCATTATCCCTGTGCCTGCAAGGGATTGCCAGCGCCTGCCTCCCAGCAAGGAGCACTCTTCAGCGGTGGATCGTCTCTGGGGATTTCGGCAGGACGGTCGCCCGCTGGAGAGGTATGTGGAGGAATTTTCTGAGCTTGCTTACTTGGTGAACTGGCCAGATGCCCCACTTAACGCTTGTTTTCTGGCAGGTCTGGGCGAGGACACGATTCGCTTTAGTGAACCTGCATGTTTTTTTTTCCCTAGTCGAAACAATTAATCTGATTCCTGAATGGTTCTGATTTTGAAATTGAAGAGGTTCAAAAAGAATCGTGTTTTCCTCGTTCAGTCCCCGCAGAAATCCAAGCGGCCTACAGAGTCAGAGAATATATGCTGCATGAGATAGAACAGGTATAGTTTAGTTTAGTTACAGTTATAACTTATGTTGTCATCTTGCTTTTATGACATGCTATTGCATTTGTGTTACGCACTGTATTGCAATAACATGGCCTCACCCCTTTGTTGTGTGTTTGGCAGGGTTTATGTAAATTTTAGGGTTAGTGATGTCACTAACCCAGGAAGAAGTTTGTTGTAGTCCCTACCAGCCATTTGTTGTAGTCCTTAAAAAGTGATTTCTGTGAAAGAAAATATCTTCCTTTGCTTTGAACTTTAAGGGTCCTAACTTTGCAGATGTTGTTTACGCTCTAACAGCAACATTACACACTAACTAAAGTTAAAAAAGTTAAATCATAATCAACCACCCCTTTAAATGCGGAAGAATAGCGTGCTGTTATCTGTGCGCACAGCCTCACACACCCGAAGCACATGCAGAGAGAAGGAAGGAGAGCAGGGTTGCCAGGTTTTCACAACAAAACCCGCCCAATTACAGTGTTAAAGTAGTCCAATTCCATTGGAAAACCGCGGACTTGGCAACACAGAGAGTGAGAGAGATTTCAGACAACGCTCAACCATCGAATTAATTCCTCTTTCGAGTTTACTTGCACTTGAAGGGCAAAATTATGTCAAAATACTTGTCTCGGCAAATATTCTCTCAGTTATGTCATAAGTGAAGTCAGTATATTTGTGTCAGTATATTCGGTCTATGCATTCAGTCTTAAAGTGACAGCAGCCTAATATTCCTGCTGTTGTCTGTGTCATTAATGTTAATACACAACAACAACAACAACAACAAAACTTTATCATCATCTACCATGTTCGAGAGAAAAGAAGATAGCGAGGAGAGCAGTCAGGAGGAAAGTGATGACGGCAATTTGAAGGATAAGTGTGCTGCGTAAAGTGTGAGTACCAAGCAGCATCTCCAGGTGCTCCGCTCCCTTGAGAACCATTGCACCCCTGGATATAGATACCTTGTGACAACTCCCTCATGCAACAGCTAGCCACCATTTCCACAACAATGCCCAAATTTTAAGATATCAAAGGTAGTATGGGAAAATTAAAGTAATTTTAAATGCAGTATTTTTCATTCATTAAGCTCCTGAGGGATGCCTGACGGATGTGATCCATACATGCATTGTCTAACGTTAGATGTCTGCGTGGCTTGTTTTCAGTTCCAGACTATTTCATCCAAATTCCCTTACTTAGAAGTCTGTTTGCCTTCAGCCTTGTCTTCAGGCAAGTAAAACATGCTCATTTGGATTGAGGTCAGGTGCCTGATATTTCCAGCCAAGAGCAATCCACATTTTGGCTCAGAAAATCCTTAGCTGTGTTCAACGTACGTGTGATTGTCATTGTCATTGTTCTGCCACAAAAAAATGAGCCATGCAATATGCTGTCATGTTTTGAAACATTACATCAGATTTAAGCATTTAAGATTAAGCAGTCACATCACAAGACAAGTGTGCCGTTTTAAAAGGCAACCATGCAAGCTCAGGGCACAGCATTATGAGTTGTTTGCTTTTTCTCCTCTCCTTTATTTCATCAGCCTAGTGCTAGGGTTTTCAAACCAACCAACATGTTGTAAACGCTCCGTCTTATCATATTGCAGTTTTATAAAAATGTTATAAAATTATTATGCCATTTTATAAAGATTAATAATCCACTCGAGTCAGTGTGTGATTTTGCCATAGGTAAGGGAGTTTCAGGACACTCTTGTGACTGAAAGATGAAAGCTATAAATGAAAAGCTGAAGCATATTTTAAAACAGGTTTTCTGCAGCATTACATCTTTACACAGACCAGTGTGTTCTTGCTTAACACAGAGTCATGCTAAAACCTGGATAATCACAATCTGAAATATCTTGTTTCATGTTTCCCACTGTTCATATTTTAGTATGGGTTAGTTATTAATCTTATGTAGACAGGTTTCAAGATTTCACACTGCACATTTGTAAACCCCAGGTTAACACTTGCATTTGCATATTTATGAGGTTAATAACGTTTACAAATGTATGCGACCAGTATGCAACCTGTTTTAATAAATGCTTGCGGAAATGTCACCACATAAATTACTCGGGCTGTATTAAATCTTCTGAAATACAGCACAAATAATAAGTCTCTTCATCACTCCAGTTAATGTTACTCCATTATATGTCGCTGTTGAACTTTTCTAACCATTTCCTTTCAGACATGGAGACTAAAGGCAGAAAAGTGTATGAATAATTAATGAGATAAGCACTTATGATTGGTTTGTCTGTTGCTAAACAACTCTACATGACCACATGATGACACATTTCAATTTATTCCCCTTTTTCTGAGACAATTTATCATTGAGCAGTCAAGCAAATTACATAAAGCAATGGCTGAGGCTTTGTGTTTGAGTACATTTTGATATAATGCCCTTAAAATCTCCCAGCCACTTAAATCGCTGAAAGCTGAGAGCATTCGGAGGGAAGGTTAGGTTATGGCATGCCTTTGTCTCGTGTCCTTTCGCTTGAATAAAGGCCTGTGTTAAGTGCTGAACACAGAAGCATTTCTTTTGAGTTCTCACACACTTCCTGTGGAACGACTCTACATGAGGGGAGAGTCCTTGACCCAGTTACAAAGAACACATTTGATATGTGCAGAATCATAGTAGTACTTTTATGAATGTTTGTGAAATATTTAAGCAAGGGGAATCATAGGCAACCAATAATGAATTATTTATTGTAAAGTATTTATACATTTATGGCAGCATACTTTTTTTTTTTTTTGTACTACCCCTACACTGATTTAGGAAAAAAAATTGTGCAGTAAAGTTTTACAATGAGAGTCATCATTGGAAAAAAAGGGAATTATCTATTATAGATATCATAGATAGATGGATGCTATACTATAGAAGATGGGCTATATTGGAATCCAAGAGTGTACAATAAGAATATATAATAGAATATATAATGAAGGGATCTCTAAAGAGTTTAATAGAGTACAAATGAATTGTGGACACTTTGCACTGCAATTGAACTAGTGGCCTCAGACGTTTGGAAATTTTCATCTGACTTGAGCCTAACATAACTCCCAAAAAATATGTCAGAGCTGAAAGGCATAAGCACCATTGAACATGAAGAACTGTTGTTTGTTCCCAAGTCTCATGCAGTTATATTCTAATTGTTTCTATCTATGTGACTTCTCAACAGAGCAATTAACATTCAGGTGTTGTGACATATTGCCGCAGTTCATCAGAGGACAGACAGTTGAAATCGCAGCACGTATGTTGAAAAAAAGAAATTATGCATCAAGCGCCTTGTAATGAGGCTTTGTCCCCTCCTCGAACCCTGGACTGAGCTTTACAATTTCATTCATATCTCACGCTTGATTAAGCTCCATCTACTTCAAGTTTAGGCCAGTGTGGAATGTTAACTGTCCTGTGACACAATTATGAAACAGTGTATTAGTGTTAAGACTGAAACTTTCCCAAGGTCATGCAATGATTTTGTTTTAAAGGTCGCCAACAGACACATTTCCTATTAGATGTAGATTCTCTATTATCTATTAAATAAATGCAAGTCAAATGTGGTTTATTTTCTGGTGAAAAGGGGTGGGGGGAAACAGAAGGTGAGCCGTTTTTGTTTTTTCTGAAGCAAGTTCATAATTGCATCAATTCGTTTGCAGTTACATGTGAGACCAAGATACAAATGGCTTTGAAAAAGTTGAAACAGCCATGTTTAATTCAAGTCACTGTTCATTTCAAAGAGTGATGTACATCTCAACAGATCTTCATATGGAACGACAAAACCTTCTACTATATCTGTGAACCAAATGTTTGTTACATAAATGTTAGTTATATACTGTCACCCCCATAATATATTGTATAATTAACATAATTGTCAAACAGTGTGGGCCACAGGGCCATATATACAGGGGACAAACAAAAGCATCTAAACTAGAAACAGGTGACACTAATTAGTAACTAGGGCAACTAACAAGAGTTATGCTGCCTTCACATGCTATTGGAAATGATAATTCCCACTCCTGAAGTCATGATTACGAGCTCATGGCATTCAAGTTTCATGCAATTTTTACCTTGGAAACTCCTATTTACAATAATTCAGAGAGCACGTGAAGGCAGCATTAATCAAGAACTAAACTGAAAGGAAACACAAGAAACGGAAACACAAGAACGCAATGACTACTAAACTAATCCTGCCTTCACATGCTCTCAGAATTATCGTAAATAAAAGTTTCCTAGATTAAAAAAATTGCACATAAATGCCCTCTCATTTAGAAACTTGAACACGATAAGCTCATAATCACAACTTCAGAATTAAGAATTATCAAATTTCCTATAGCACGTGAAGTCAGCATTAACACAACCCTTACAATAAAACAATTAATAATGTAAAATCTTAATAATATCTAATATACAATATTTCTGACAAAATCCACAGTTAGCGTTAGAAAATCCACTGTACATTTTTGCAAGGGTGTTGCTTTTTACTGTTTCACAGTAATTGCTCAATTGGTTCAGTTGGTTGAATATTATAATGTCTAATAAAATTTAGTCACACGGGTTGCAAAATAGTTAATGGATATTAAAACATGAAACTAAGCTTGTGCAATTTTCTGAAGTCAGAACAAAGTATGTAGGAAAAGGTTGTTTCTCATTTCACATGCAATTAAAAAAAAATCTGTTTAAATAGTATTAAAGGTACATCTGTAAAAAAAGAAAGAAAAAAGTCAATTTAATTGTAGGGGTCAGAGAGAGGGTCAATTAAAACTAAATTAAACTAAACAGTTGTTGGTGCAAAAACCTTGAATGACATTATAATTGGATCTCCAAAAAATAAAATGGAATGCTTAAAAAAAATCTATGATATGACCCTTTTAATTAGGTTCTTACCCTCTCTTGAAATTAGTTCATTTAAATAATTTTAGCTTTACCCTGAAGTTATGTTTTTGCAAGAGAAACTTAGTTTTATAAATTGAGCTTAGCATCTGTTCAAAAAGAAGATTTAAAATTCCATTGACGTAGAGAACAGATGTTTTATGAGTCACCTGGGTGACTGATTCTTCCAAGCAGGATTAAATTATAATATCATTATATGATGTGATGATATTGAAGATTATTGTTGTAAAGCACTATTTGGACAGGAATGGTTCTAAAAATAAATAAATAAAAACAGTAGGTTACTTACTCCGCAATCTTTATAGACATTGTCCGAGGAAAAAACACAAACTGTGAAAGACTAATTTACTCTCTAAAAAATATTTAGGCTTAATTTGAATTTTAATTACACATGCAGTAAACTAACAAACTTAATGTGAAGCATATTTGTCAGTTGTAAATAAATGAGTAAGAAACAGGTAAGATTTCTGTAATAGTAATAAACTGAATGTGTTTTAAACATACAATGGCCAGGTTTCTAAATTTATTATCAATAAATACAATTTGTTTCAATCTCATACATTTTAACTAATTGAATATTGAATATACAGCCAGCCATATTTTAACCATGTTCATACTTTTTAACTGAATACATTTAATTGTTCTGACAATGAACAAATTTGTGCTTATTATTATTATTATTATTATTTCAAATAAAATCAAATAGATGTGAAAAGTTAATCAAATAAGCCATGATTTTCTTTAATGCAGAAATTTTTAATGCAGAAAGCTGTTTCCCACTTGTTCCCTTTCGAAATAGAACTCAACACTGCTTCATGGAGCATCATTCCTTGTGAGCCTGTGTCTGAAGCATGTGTGAATACATGCCAATCTTGATTGGCTACCGCAGTCAGGTGACGTCAGATGTGCGCCGGCAGGGCATACAAGGTCACTTAGAAAGAACGTCATCAGCTTCTTTGCCTTCAGCGAGCCATTTGTTTGTCTGTGCGTGTGAATCTCTCTGTGCATTTGTGGCTAGGAGTAAAAAAACGTCTCAAGCATCGCCTGCAAGCTTGTGTCTCATTCCTCTTCTCAGGGAACCATGGTTACAGTCGTAACCTGAGGCGTTTCATTTATGTATGACTGACAAATATACATCATGTTAAGTTTATTAGTTTTAAGTATTAATTTTATGAGTAGCTTTCCTTCCAAATTGACACCAAGCTTATCTAGAGATGAAAAGTTTGTCCACGTTTCAGTAGGTTCAGCTGCAATTAAAAGCTGATACCAAATAAGTTATATACTTTTCGCCTACTGCTGTCATGTCAGCAATTTCTGCTGTGGCCACAAGTTAGGGAACAGATATAATCATTTGCAGATTTAAAATGGTAATGGGGAACCTTTTCGTTCTTGCCTCAGGGACAGCAAACACCTGTCAAGTGTTTCTGTTCTCTCCTGCATATCAAGGAGACATCGCTTGAAAAGAGTTTTTAAAGCCGGGACAGGGAGATCTTCAAAGGCATAGATCAGTAAATGAGGAGCCCTTGCAGATATTTCGCACAACTTTTCGAATGTTTCAATTCTGGCAGATAAAGAAATGAATGAGATGAATTATTCATCTCGTGTGGAGGGTGGTACGCATTCATCTCAGGCACTCTTGATAAACTAGTTTTAAATTATGGCTGACGTGGAGGTCTGAATGTCAGGCAGCAGACAACAGCCTTCCAGACTCATTCAGTTCAACTCCAGTTTCTTTTCATTCTTTATTCAGAAAGACTACAGATGACTCTAGCTATTACAAGTGATTCAAATGTCAAGAATGCATACTTTGTATTAAAAACCCTAGAAATTTAGAGATTATCAACCATTCACTGATAATCTTTTGTCCACTTGTGAACCTGCTACCAGTTCATTTAGTCAGTGACCTGAACTTCAGGTGCTGTTTCCAAACTGCTAGACTAGTCTTACAAGTTAGTCATTTTTTTTTTTTTTTTTTTTCCCTTTCCTTAAGACAGGTCATAACTTTTTTTAAATCAGTTGAATGGTAAAAATGGTAGTCTAATTCAAATTCAAAACAAAAGAATGATTACCCCTCGCAAACAGACCAGCTGATTAACTGAAAAGGTCTGGCTCAAATAAATCTCTCACACTGCAAAAAGTGATTATTTTTCCTCCTTTTTTTGTCTTGTTTTCCAGTATAAATATTGAAAAAAATCTTAAATCAAGATATATTTTGTTATATATATTATATAAGGCAATTAACGCAACCGCCCTGCCCTGACCCAGACCTATGTAGGTCATCTTACATTTCATCAGATTTCATACAGATGACTGTTGATGAACATGAAGCAGGGCAACAGCTCACTGCGTGATGTAGCCTATAGAATGCATGGGGGGATTAATCTGCGAGATTAATTAGATTAATTAATCTGCACATCATGTAATTAATTAGTAATTAATCATGTAAATAATTTTAGCCCTAGGCCCTGTCCACACATACACGGGTATTGGCCAGTGATAACGGCTGCAGTTTGGCCATTCGTCCACACACAAACGCAGTAGCCCGTCACTGAAACTGAACATTTTTGAAAACTCCTGCCAGGGTAAAGATTTTTAGAAACTCCGGTTACAGTGTTGTCATGTAGACGGTGAAACCGAAGATTTTGGCTTGTGACGTCGAAACCACAACCAGTAATAACCTTTTTCCAGGCTTCTGATTGGCCAACATGGCTTTACAGATGTTTGCCACCTGTTGGTTTGGCATGCTCTTGACACGCTTCAACGAAGGAGGAAAAACTTTATTTAGTGTGGACTAGGCCCTAGTTGTCACAGTTATGTTCTGTTTAACTCTGTTCATTGACTCGTTTGTTTTCATTCATCACGGGAATCTTGGTTTTCCTGCCACTCATCAGTTACCGTGGACACTAATCACCACAGCTGATCGCCTTTTATTTAATCATCTCTGTGTATTTAAGTTCCTGCCTGTGTTTTCTTCTTTGTCCGATAACGTTTACATGTAGTGTGTGTTGTTCCCATCAGTTCTCCTGTTATTTGGATTACTGTTTAATAAACCTTCCTGTTAGAATTATATTTTTCTTCTTCGCCTGTTTGCCTGCAGCCACCTGTGATATAGTAAGTTTTTTTTTTTTTTGCATTCACAACAAGATTTTTGCCGTACATAACAATAGTACTGGTTACAGAAGGATTTTCCAACTCCTAAATGTTCCTGTAAGCACCATTGGGGCCATTTTCCACAACTAAAAGGAACATCATTCCACCATCAACTGGCCATTTAAAGGAGCTCCTCGCAAGACTTCTGATCAGGGAGTCAGAAGGTTAGTCAGAAGTGTAGCCCAAGAACCAAGGACCACTCGGAAAGAGGTCCAGAAAGACTTGGAGGCAGCAGGTACAGTTGTCACAGAGAAAACAATAGGAAATGCACTCCACCACCACAGCCTCCATGCACGCTCACCAGAGAAAGCTCCATTATTGAAGAAAAGGCATGTTGAAGCTCATTTGAAGTTTTCTACACAACATTTGGAAAGGTCTGAACTACTGGGAGAATTTAGTGTGGTCGGATGAGACAAAAATCAAACTTTTGGCAACAATACCTCATGCCATGTTTGGTGGAGAAATGGCTTTGCATATGACCCTAAAAATACCATACCAACAGTGATTTTTTTTTTTTTTTTTGAGGTGGAAATATCATGGTATGGGGCTGTTTCTCTTCTCATGGTACTGGCAGAATCAATATTATTGAAGGGAAGATGAATGGATTCATGTACTGGAAATTCTTGATGAATTTGTTGGCATCCACCAGGATGATGAAGATGAGACTTTGGTGGACGTTCCACCAGGACAACAATCCAAAACACGCTGCAAAGGAGAGTTTGTATTGGTTCCAGAAGAAGAAGAAAGTTGTTAGAGTGTCCCAGTAAAGAAAGACCCCCAGAATATTCAAGATTTGAAGTGCCTTGAAGCTGTCATTGCAATTTTTTCACCAACTATTAAATAAAAATTTCAGTTAGTGTGTTCAACACTTTGTTTTTCCTGAGTCATTTCCCTTTATTACACATAGCTTTTTTTATGGATTGGAAAATTATTATTTCTTTGTCTGTGTAGATTTCTCAAGTTGATATCGATGTCTGTTCAAAATTTTATGTGAATTGCTGCATTGGGACCATGTTTAATAAAAAAAAAATGTTGACATTTTCAATACTTATTTTACCCACTGTACATGTTAATATATTCTATATTGTCATATAGCAGTTGGTCAGAGATAATTCATTTTGGAAATAAAAGCAGTAATCTGATTTAGAAATTTAAGTCAGGCATAGAAATTTAAAGCATTATTACCTCTGAATACCTCTTTTATCGTTGTGATATCTATATCTCAGTATGTCAATGGCTCTGATGAGACACGTTTGCTTTCTCTTGTGTGTCAGGCAGCAAACATGAAGGGATGAGATGACTCGTGAGTAATGAACAGAGGAAATGGACCATATGACTCTGTCATTCTGTTTGATATGTAATTCATCCACTGTCATACATGAGATGCTGTATTTAGACTGCAACTTTCTGAAGACTGTCTCTTTGTGATGATATCTGCACGTTAGGATGATGTCTCACAGTTGGCTGAATGTGTCTTTCAAATATTGAAAGAGTTGCTATAAGAGGCCTGTAGTTTCATGCTGACTGTAAAGACCCCATGAAATCAAAATAAGGGTTTTGTGGCTTGTAGCTCATGTCTAATACCTTTGATGTCATATACAATATATATTAGCAAGATCAATTGACTTTTTTCATACACATCTAGGAATTTATTCACTCAATGTGTTAATCATAGTTTATGCTATATTTTAGAATTTTATTTTTGCATCTTGGTGGTTCAATCCAGCATTTTATGTTGTAAAATTCAGTGAAAATACAAGGACAAAAACATTTGTTACATTTAAGCACAAAATATACTACAACTTTGTGCTGGCTGTCTGCTGACGTCTACATGCAGGTTGATTTATAAGCCGGACAACAGCGCATATGCAAGGGAATGAATGCTCAAATAGAAGGGTCTAGTAGGTTTGTGATGGCAAGTCCTGATTTCGCAGAGTTAGACGTGTTCCTGGGTCAACATACACTATATTACTAAAAGTTTTGGGATGCCTGCCTTTACGTGCACATGAACTTTATTGACATCCCATTCTTAATCCGTAGGGTTTAATATGGAGTTGGCCCACCCTTTGCAGCTATAACAGCTTCAACTCTTCTGGGAAGGCTTTCCACAAGGTTTATGAGGGTGAATTTTTGTCCATTCTTCTAGAAGCGCATTTGTGAGGTCAGGCACTGATGTTGGACGAGAAGGCCTGGCTTGCAGTCTCCACTCTAATTCATCCCAAAGGTGTTCTATGGGGTTTAGGTCAGGACTCTGTGCAGGCCAGTCAAGTTCCTCCACACCAAACTCGCTCATCCATGTCTTTATGGACCTTGCTTTGTGCACTGGTGCACAGTCATGTTGGAACAGGAAGGGGCCATCCCCAAACTGTTCCCACAAATTTGGGAGCATGAAATTGTCCAAAATGTCTTGGTATGCTGAAGCATTAAGAGTTCCTTTCACTGGAACTAAGGGGCCAAGCCCAACCCCTGAAAAACAACCCCACACCATAATCCCCCCTCCACCAAACTTTACACTTGGCACAATGCAGTCAGGCAAGTACCGTTCTCCTGGCAACTGCCAAACCCAGACTCGTCCATTGGATTGCCAGACAGAGAAGTGTGATTCGTCACTCCAGAAAACACGTCTCCACTGCTCTAGAGTCCAGTGGCGGCGTGCTTTACACCACTGCATCTGACGCTTTGCATTGCACTTGGTGACGTAAGGCTTGGATGCAGCTGCTCGGCCATGGAAACCCATTCCATGAAGCTCTCTATGCACTGTTCTTGAGCTAATCTGAAGGCCACACAAAGTTTGGAGGTCTGTAGCTACTGACTCTGCAGAAGGTTGGCGACTTCTGCGCACTGTGCACCTCAGCGTGCGCTGACCCCGCTCTGTGATTTTACATGGCCTACCACTTCATGGCTGAGTTGCTGTTGTTCCCAATTGCTTCCACTTTGTTATGATACCACTAACAGTTGACCGTGGAATATTTAGTAGTGAGGAAATTTCACGAATGGACTTATTGCACAGGTGGCAACCTATCACGGTACCATGCCTGAATTCGCTGAGCTCCTGAGAGTGACCCATTCTTTCACAAATGTTTGTAGAAGCAGTCTGCATGCCTAGGTGCTTGATTTTATACACCTGTGGCCATGGAAGTGATTGGAACACCTGAATTCAATGATTTGGACGGGTGTCCCAATACTTTTGGCAATATAGTGTATTTTGTTGATCCTGGAACAACATTCCTAACGAAAATTTAATCCTAACCATATCCCTACCCTTTAAACCTAACTCTACCCATAAGTTACTCCTAAAATCAGAAGGAAATGATAGGTGAATAACACTGTTGTAGAAGCACCTAACTCTGGTTGTAAGTCTAAACTTTACATAAACTGTTAACTTGTCCCTCAAATCTGATTGGATGATTGGAATGTTTTTCCAGGACCAACAAAGATATTGATGCAGGAACATGTCGCACTTGGTGTCGAGGATGTGTCATTCTCTATTCTCTCTATTCTTGGAGCAAAAACCATAAGCCGCGTTTTCACCGCAGGAACTTTCCCCAGGAACTAGGAGCTTTGGGGTGTTACTTGGTGTGTTCCGACCACAAAAACCAGGGCCTAAATGAAGTTCCGGGTAAAAAAAAAAATCCCCCTCAGAAAGTCCCTGCTCACTAGGTAGTACTTTTTCGAAGTTCAGGAACTTTCGGGGGTGGGACTTGGGTGCTGAACATGCTGATTGGTTGAGTTCACGCAGCATTTTGATTGGTTGACATTTTATTTCAACCATCGTTTTTTAAATCTGTTGTGTGCGTGCAGTAAAAGTTGTTTGCTATTCAGTTCAACAATGGAGTTTAAAAAGTATGACTGATAGACTGACGATGAGGTTCAGGCTTTATTAAGCGTAAATGCGGAGGACGAAATCCAACGGGAACTGGAAAGTCACGCGCAGTCCTATGTCACCGGACTATCTTCACGGTACTTAAGGCTGCTATGGAAACGCAGCTATAGGTCTGGGGGAAAAAAGTTCCTGGGACAAATTGTTCCGGGTAATTTCAGTGGAAACGCGGCTATAAAGACTCTTCATAAAACCTTGGCATATATATTGGTGCTAACAACAAAAAGTCTGTTGTTAAAGGTAATAACTACAGGTGTCTAGTAACATCAAATCAACAGCTATTAATGATGTGTATGAGTGTGTGCACGTATATATGAAGGAAGAGGTCTATCTTGATTCGCCTCATCTCCCTCTCCTGCTTCCCACATGTCACTTCCTTTAATAATCAGACATGCAGAGAAAAGAAGTATTGGTGGACGAAAAGAAGACCCCCACATTTACCTGTCACAGTGACTGCAGAAAGACAATATCCTCTGCTTTGAAGTGTAATTAGCACTTTGGGATGCCTGTGAGATGCACCTGAGGCTACTTCCTGTCTCCGTGGATTTTCTCATTTAACAAGCCTGTAGATAAAGAGAGAGTTTGTGAGGTTGTGTGAGAACAGAGCATAGGCTCTCCTTGTTTGTGCTCATTGTTGAGGGCACTTGCCTTGAGCTCTCTCTGAACTCTACAGAGCCCATGACACAAATGCCGTCATTGTTCACGTCAAGCATTGGCAAACACTGATAAAACACAAGATGATGCTGGTCTGCTCTGTGAACTTTTTTGTGTAAACAGCAGATGTAGATGTAGATGTTTTTCCTCCCTATTAATGTAGCTGCTTACATTAATACACAGCCAATTGTGGACATGTGCATGTTTAATATGTTGAAAACAGCATGATTGAAATAAATATATTTTTCAAATTAAAAATGTATTTTGTTTAACCACAATGTAATTATGCAAATTACCCTGAGCATGAGAAGATGAAAGAAAGTGCTGATCTTGAAGTCTGGCTGGAGAGTGTCTATTCAGAACACAACACGGCTATATTTTATCAGTGTTCACTTTTGTTTTGTTTTTTTCCCATGAGCCCCTGAAATAATCAGAGACTATGATCGCTGACTGATGGCTCCATTGTCAGCACATCCACCAGCTCTGGTTTTTAATAGGCGTGGGTTCGACTTGCACACGGCAGTGTCTTATCAGGACACTATGACCCTCATTCTGCTGCTGTCCGTCAAAGCTTTGATGCTACCATGTGGCTAACGCCCTTCTCTGAACCTAATCTGCTTCACTCTTCTGACTGACACATACCTGCATCCAAACTCTATCTGGAGACACGTCAGAGTCTGGCCTCTATTTGCTATTTCATCCAAACGCTAAATGACAACAGTGTGTCCTTCGCCATATTACTCCTTCCTCCACTGAATATTAATCTTCATGGTGATTTGAAGGTCATAAGTTGCTTGTAGAGCTTTGAATGCTCAATTAATGATAAATTATAGTTCTTACATGAGGATGACATAAGCTTGATTAATAACACATAGAAGATGACTTTATAAAGACCCAACATGGAACCATTTGCTTTAATAGCATCTAAGCATGTCCTTGTGGATAAAAAGACGCAGACATGAGTCGGTCATGCTAGTGTCCATAAAACAATTCTCTCTGGAGAGAATTTGAAGCAGCAGCTGTTCGACTGATGAAGGATTATAATCTAAATCTGCAAGGGCGATTCATCTCGGTTCCATTGGTCATCCTGGTGTAAACCTAATGTTTACACCAGGCAACCTAATGTTTTTCCAGTGAACTGCACTTAAAAGTTTATTGATCACTGTCACATTACCAAGGGAAATCAAGCTGTCAGAATTTTGAAATGAATGATTTAGATTTGTAACTTTCAGAACTTGAAACTTCCTCCCCAAGTTAAGCTGCCTAATACTTGTTACTATGGAAGCTTGTTCTGCCAAGGAATAAAACAATTTAAAAGATAATTGCAACTTTTTCTCGCAATTCTGACTTAGCAAGTTTGAGTTTATATTATGCAATTCTGAGAAAAAAAATAAACTTTTTTTCTCATAACTGTGAGTCAGAATTGTGCGATATAAACTCATGAATGTGAAGGAAAAAGTTTTGAATTGTGAAGAGTTTATATATCACAATTCTGACTATATAACTAGCAATTGTGAGTTTATATCATGCAATTCTGAGACAAAGTCAAAAATTGTGAGATGAAAAGTCGCAGTTACCTTATTTTTTATTGAGTGGCAGAAACTTAGGTTTAATTGATTATCAATTTTTTTTTTTTTTTAGAAAAATCATGTTAAACTGAGTATCAAATATGATCTATCAGGTTTAGAATAATGTTTATTTGGTCATCTCTCAGTCATCATTGTATTGCGTTGCATTATATATTTTTTCCTCCACAACAAAAACTACAAGAGCTTTGATCATAAAATTAAGCATTTAAAATTAATCTTAAGACTGTAGGCTATTATTGGGGAAATATATAGAGAAAACTTACAGGTGCATCTCAATAAATTAGAATGTCATGGAAAAGTTCATTTATTTCAGTAATTCAACTCGTGTATTAAATAAATTCAATGCACACAGACTGAAGTACTTTAAGTCTTTGGTTCTTTTAGTTGTGATGATTTTGGCTCACATTTAACAAAAACCCACCAATTCAATCTCACCAATCTCAATAAATTAGAATACTTCATAAGATCAATAAAAAAAAGGATATTTTAAACAGAAATGTCAGGCTTCTGAAAAGTATGTTCATTTCTATGCACTCAATACTTGGTTGGGCCTCCTTTTGCATAAATTACTGCATCAATGCGGCGTGGCATGAAGGCGATCAGCCTGTGGCACTGCTCAGGTGTAATGGAAGCCCAGGTTGCTTTGATAGCGGCCTTCAGGTCATCTGCATTGTTGGGTCTGTTATCTCTCATCTTCCTCTTGACAATACCCCATAGATTCTCTATGGGCTTCAGGTCAGGCGAGTTTGCTGGCCAATCAAGCACAGTAACACCATAGTCATTGAACCAGCTTTTGGTACCTTTGGCAGTGTGGGCAGGTGCCAAATCCTGCTGGAAAATGAAACCAGCATCTCCATAAAGCTTGTCAGCAGAAGGAAGCATGAAGTGCTCTAAAATTTCCTGGTAGATGGCTGCGTTGACTGTGGACTTCAGAAAACACAGTGGACCGACACCAGCAGATGACATGGCAGCCCAAATCCTCACTGACCGTGGAAACTTCTCACTGAACTTCAAGCAACATGGTTTCTGTGCCTCTCCACTCTTCCTCCAGACTCTGGGACCTTGATTTCCAAATGAAATGCAAAATTTACTTTCATCTGAAAAGAGGACTTTGGACCACTGAGCAACAGTCCTGTTCTTTTTCTCCTTAGCCCATAAGAAGCTTCTGACGTTGTCTTTGGACATATTCTCATTATATCATACTGAATATTCTTATTATATCAAACTTTACAAGCCATAAAAGCCTGATGTACTAAATATGCACAAATGACACGTGCAACTTTTTACATTATTTTTTTTTTTTTTTTTTATACAGGTCTGAAGGCTCAGGAAACTTTGTGTTTTCCACAAAGAAAAACACCAGATGAGCAGATATCAATGAATAAACACACAAGGTAACTAATCAAGGAAATTAGGCACAGGTGAGAGACATGAGGGCTAACCGCAGAGACTAGGGCTGTGTCCGAAATCGCCCCCT
This sequence comes from Hypophthalmichthys molitrix, assembly GCA_037950675.1. Classification (NCBI taxonomy): domain Eukaryota; kingdom Metazoa; phylum Chordata; class Actinopteri; order Cypriniformes; family Xenocyprididae; genus Hypophthalmichthys; species Hypophthalmichthys molitrix. The sequence goes on from CM075494.1 coordinate 39,538,763, forward strand.
ATACCCTCATTCACTACTCCCTACATTACTCCACTAATATAGTCCACTGAAGGAGTGAATGAAAACAAGTGGGTGAATTCGGACACTGAGTGCACCGGAAGGGCTGCCGTTTTTGCATAGTTTGTGCTTGCTGCTTAATATTTTAGCAAACTGGCAGCCCTAGTAGTAAAATGAAAAGATTAATGTTGAACTCATGTCATGGAAACTAGCATGCATTATCCGTAATTAAACAATATAATAATCAATTAAAAAGGAATTTATACCTGTATGGATATCACTCTGTAGCCACATTGGATCAGCGCTTTGGAAAATGTATGCGGGCGCATCTTCAGGCGAGACGCGGGAATTAATTCAAGTTCAACACGCGACTCTCAAAGTGCATTATGGGTATTCTCTAGCCGTTGAGCACACATCAGTTGTACACTCATTATTGCGGTGCATTGTGGGATTGAATGAGTGCACTCAATAACGTCCACTATGGTTACGGACACCACTACAAATGGCTGTCCCCTCAAATACTGCCCTATTTAAGGGTATAGGGGGCGATTTCAGACACCGCCTAGAATAACTACAAACTGAATACAAACTATGGAAACAGGAAGTACAAAATAAAAGACCAGAACACAAAATGAAGCCCGAAGTACAAAAGCCCAAACAAAGAGCATATAGGATCTCCTGGCTATATGAAGAACCAACGGTTCTATACATGAACATAAAAACATGTTCCACATGCATGATCTTCAATTAGCAATTTATACACTAATTGACACACTATTCGCTAAGAGACACCATATTAACAGTCTGTTAACAGCTGCAAACCTCTCTAGAGAATTTTGAAAAAATTACAGCATAAAGATTGTCATTGTGTCATGTAACGTACATGATTATGTGTTTGTACTGTTTTTGTCCACATAAGAGGAAGAAAGATAAAAACTGTGTAGTAATATCGAATCTGTTTTGCATTTTCCCCCCTAACATTTCTGAAGATTAGATGTTATTTTTCACTTTCCATCTTTACCTCCATCAGATGGAGAGATTTCAGTGCAACTGCCAATAGAAAGCAATTATTTTGTTTTGTTTAATCTGGTATTAGTTGGCTTCAGCTGTTGTATTTGATCAATTTCAGTGAGCTATATTCAGATGTTGATGTGTGTTTGAAGACTTCACTCCTCAGCATACATATGTAGATCTGTTCTGTTCTGCAGTCTGACATTGGTAAGTATAATAGATTAAAAAATTGAATTTACATTTGGACATCTAGTCACAATTCATGAGCAAACAGAATTCCTTTGCTTCATTTAATTTGTGTAATGAAAAGCTTCTGAAGTGGATGAAAAGATGACACGAATATTCAAAGAGAGAAAATTGCAATAACAGTAATTTGCATTTTTGTCTCAAACAGAAGATTGGGTCTTTGTAAATGTAAAAGAAAATGCTTTTTGCTCCTCCCAGACAACCAAAACATGTTAAAAAGATCGGCTATGAATAGATGTACAGGTATATTCACACTTGTGTTGGTGAACAGATACTGCATGTGTGGGATTCATGTGGTCATGATTCATAGGTGTCATGTCACCTATTTTAGCCATAGCTGACATTGTCCCCAGCACTTTTTGAAAAAGTATATGTAATACAGAGGAAGCTTCTCCAAATTCATGTGCAGAAGAGTGTTAATTTCATTTTAGTTATTTTTAATGCTATGGGGTTGTTGCAGTTGTTATCAATAGCAGAAAGCAACAGGATTTTTTTCCTTGCACTGTAACCTAGTAAAAATAATATGATTCTGTAATAAACTTTCTCAAAATATTGACTTAATATCTCATAATAAGAAGAAACCAAGCCATAATTATGAGATTTTCACATTAGGTAAATACAAATGAATTTTTACTAGAAAGTTTATCGTTGTTATGAGACACTAAGGGTACGTTCACATGACAGCGATGTACTAAAAATGGAAACGTTTTTCATGTACAGATGACAACATTGTCATAATGTTCTCCGTTCAGATGGATCGCAAAAATGACTAAAAATGCTGTATTATTCATGCCAGGCCAGAGGTTGGTGATGTCACCCTATAAAGAAACTCTACACACCTACAGGTATAGATTGAACATGTAATACACATGCGCATGATGTCACCATTTTCACAATTTCAAGTTTTTGTAGTTTACATGGAGACGATAGTGGTATCGATTTCAAACACTTGCACTTTGAAACTGTTTTCAAAAGTTTGCATTTTCAGGCCCCCAATGAACGACCAAAACTTTTCAGTTTTTAGTTAAAAATGTTATGTTCTCATGGCTTAGGGGCCATTTACACTTCTCATTATGAGCTACTAATTATAAGGCATAATTATGACATTAATATTATGACAATATCTTATGATTATGAGAAGGGGCAATACTAATTCATAATTATTAGAACATTTTTCGGTAACACTTTACAATAAAGTTTTAGATTCAAATTCTTCATTTCATGGAAAGGTTTTCTTCAACCTAATCGAGAGAAATATTTGGAAAAGCAAATATCTGAACATTCCACATGGCTCCTCAACATTTCTGCCAGTTCCATCGCCATAAAATGTACAGATTGACTCTGTCAGTCGTCTCTGTATTGCATTGTGGTCCTGCTGAGATCACCAAACACTGACACTGTGCAGTCATTTTTTCACCAGAACAACAAGAGAAAAAAAATATAAGTTCCTTATATTAAGCAATCCAGAAGGAAAGAGTCTTGATGACAGAAAAAAACTCCTAATGACAATGTCTGGCAACAATAAGTAAAACACCAGTCAAAGAAAATGGTCAACGCTGATCTATAGTGAAATGTCAAGCAGAATATTGTGACATTTGTGAAGTGACTTAAGATGTAGTATTTCATTAAACTTTGAGTATGGCAGCACACACTGCTGTCATCATAGATGTGCCACAGTGAGCATGTCCTCTCATTAGTCCCATCGGGAGAAATTTCCTCCTCACGGGTTGTCAGATTAGACACATGGCTTTGAAATGACAGATGTGTCTGAAAGAACGGATACTTCCTAAAAACAAGGACACCTAGACGAGAACTGTGAGGACACCATGACCTGAGCAAGTATCAAAAGAACATAATGAGAAAAGCATAACAAAAAGAAAGAGAGAATTGTGGAGCTGCAACTAGCATAGTGCAGTGCTCTGATAACTTCTTATAAACCAGAAGGATTAATGTATTTTCCCTAATTTATTCTATTTATTCTGTTATTCTGTTCAACACGGAAGCCCTAAAGCATGACATCACATTCTGATGAAAAGCAATTTTGCATAGAGTGTGACTGCACCTTATATCTTACTATGGCAAGGTCTGTTTTTTTTTTTTTTTTGGTAAATCTGTTAGGATGATTGGGGGAATGTCAAACCACATAATTAATATACATGGTATTCATTATTACACCATTGGTACTAAACATCTTTAATGCAGTAAAAATGATTGTAATCTGCTGCTTTTAATATGCTTCTAGTGAATTTTGTACAAGCACTAAAGCTAATCATGAAAAACAACGAGTTCATACTGGAGCTTTAAGTAAATTATTAACCTTTGATTGTTCATTTGAAGTTTGTGGTTCTGAGAATAAAATACACTGAAGGCCAGGGTGTCACACACAGAAGAGAACAGACGAGGTAAGTTATTGCAGGAGTGGAAGAGAGAGCAGAGTGGGAATGCAACACAGGTAAGTCAAATGGCAGTAGATGGTTTGATGATGACTTGTAACACGGTGTGTAATCAGGCAATACAGGTAAGTTCTCAGGTGAGTAATCGGGTAGGGTCTGTGGAGCTTGTCATACATGAGACCAGACACTGAAGTGGTGGGGATCGAAGGGATCAGTGTCAGAAAAAGGGTGAGTTGACAAGGAAGTGCAAGTGCAGGTGGTACAGGCAGCTCAAGGGACCAGGGTGGTGCAGGTAGCTCTGGGGACCAAGATGGAGCAGGAAGGTTTGGAGCCCAGGGAGGCATTGCCTTCGTGGCCTTGCCGATGTAGCCAGGCTCGGCCACTATGGCTGACCTATGGGTTTCTGGGCTGGAGAGGAATGGCGGCTGTGACAAGCAGGGCAGAGCGAGAACCATGAGAGAACGGCACGAGTGATATTGAGTGTCAGCTGCGCGTTGCACCGGTCTCGTATCTCACGGAGGAGCTCTGGAAGCATAAAAGGAGGAGCAACGACAGTGAAGGATGAGAGAGGACTAGGCCTGGATTTTTTTGTTATGTTTTATTATGTTTGCGTCCCTCACGGCCGACTGCCGGCATTTTACTTTCGTTTTGTTCTTGGTTTATTTTGTATTATTATTAAAGTCTGTTAAACGTTTGCTGGTTCCTGCCTCCTTTTTCCCGTACATAAACAAACTACGTTACATTGGTGCTGAAACCCGGGAGGAAGGAGGGACATGCTGTCAGAGAGCCCTCATTGCTGAGGGGGATCGCGGTGCTGAGGAGGTCGGGCAGTGCGGAAGAGTGAAGGTGCCCGAGGCAGTGCTGCCGCCTGCCCTCAGCCGGAGGAGCCATCGCCGGCTGCCAAGGGGCAGAGGAGGATCAAACCGTCCACCGAGCATCCAGTACCATCGCATGGCACCGCCAGGAAGAGCCTCTTGGCTGGCTGAGGACCGAGTGGCAGTATGTCCGAGAACCGGACCAAGAATTTTTTTTCCCTCTCTCGTCTCTGTCACTCCTTGTGCTTCCATCTCCTTTTCTCTCATCTCGTCTGTCCTTACCCCCAGGTGCTGCGGCCGCCGAGACTGGCCCCCGGGGGGAGTAGAGCGCAGTCTCGGGAGTGATAATGAGCACCGGTCTCATATCTCACGGAGGAGCTCCGGAAGCATAAAAGAAGGAGCAACGACAGTGAAGGATGAGAAAGGACCAGGCCTGGATTTATTTTGTTTTTGTGGCTGGCAGTTGGTCGTGAGGGACTGCCGGCATTTTACTTTCATTTTGTTGTTGGTTTATTTTATATTATTATTAAAGTCTGTTAAACGTTCGATGGTTCCCACCTCCCTCTTCCTGTACATAAACAAACTACGTTACAAGCTACGTTATCTTAGGATGAGACACTGTGATGGCGGCCATTTTAGGAAGAGACTCTGGGGCTAACTGTTTTACATATTGGGGAATGAAGCTCTCTAGACATCTGAAGATGGCCTCTCTCCAGTCCAATCCTGAGATATCTGGGAGCTCTCTCGGATGTGCAAAGTTCACCCCAACCCAGTCCAATGCCTTGATGATCTCATCGTTCAAGGGGCAGGTGATGACGAGATGACAGAATCCTTCTGTGTATTCAAACAGATTGCGGCTATTTTGAGCCACCACCACGATCTGTCCTGCAAGTTTAAAGCTCATCCTTTTTTGTGGTCTGGCCTTCTGACGAGTGCTGACGGGTACCAAGCTGGTGACTGGTGACGGAGCTGGTGACTGTGACACAGGGTTGGGCAAAACTGATCATTTAATATTTGGCTCCAATTCATTTCATGAATTTGGCTTGGAAATGAATTAGTCACATGCCCTGCATGACATTTAATTGAAAGTTGACTTGGAAAGACAGGAAGAGGGAATTTACTGAATTGCAATTTTGTTTAGGTTAAACAACATCATTTTTTTTTATGTGTTCAGAATATAGTTTCATCTTGCTTCATCGCTTCACATTGAATTGCTCCATTTTAAAGAATGGAGACAAACTAGAGCATTCAGAGATATGAAGTGTTTTTCCAGCATAGTCCATAAAATTGTTAACATATTAAACATATCTATGCAGATGGCATTTCAAACATTGATGAATGATATCATCTTATCTATTTTTTCTGAAAATATCCTGTGTATGAACTTGTTCATGAGTAATTCATACAGATAAATTAAATGCATTTCATTCCATTTAATTGTACTCCCTTAAATCTAAATTTGAATTCTACATCCGGTTCCAATCCAAATTCATTAAAAATCAGGACATGAATTACCATTTAAAAGGCAAGAGATGGATGTAAATCTTTTGAAGGTTGCAGCATCTACTACATGGGATTTTGACTATAAAATTATCAAGCTGATAGGATTGATATATTCTCCCATTTGTAATAAAAAATGGTGTACTTACTAAATTGCAAGTAATTTTCTCAAATAATAGCAAGTAACACATTGAATTAAATGTAAAATTTTGAAGGGTTGATTATCCATTCAGTCGTACCCGTGATTCTATGGACCAATATTCACCATTCTTTCCAGTCTTGTGCTTTCTTGTTTAGGTGTTCTATGCCTAGGCTGGTGTCACTTTCCAGTAATCTTTGTTTTATATACAACTGCCAAAAATATTTTGGTAACACTTCATTTTAAGGTGATATAGTTACACGTTACTACATGTACTTCCTATGTAATAACAGTAAATTATGCATAATTACAGGTAACTAACCCTAAACCAAACACTAACCCTAATCGTACCTCTATAATAAGTACACGTAATTAATTAATATTACTCAGTACTTATTTGAGTAAGTACAATGTAACTACGTCACCTTAAAATAAAGTGTAACCAATATTTTTTTTACAGTGTGGTTTTTCCATCAACATTTTCTTGACATAACATGGCACACTTTCTAAATTCATACAGCAAGCACACAAGCAAGCAAGCTATGACCAAACAAAAGAGTAGAGCAGAGCAGAGGGGCCCAAATCTTAAAACAAAAGGTGGTGAAGCTGCTAGCTTGATCCCTGGGAGACAAGAGCTGCAGAGGATGAAAAAAGAGCCACGAAAGATGAATGGAAAGTTGTCTCTCTTTGCCAGTGGTGTGATTGTGGGAGGTAGAGGACACACAGTGAGGAACCTGCACTGCTGGGCAGACAATCTTAACAGTGCAACACTGTTTCTCCACACTCAGCACGACACCTTAACACCCACAAAATAGCCAAAGGATTACACCAGACCTTCACACTGACTACCAACAAAATAACACCCTCATACAGAGACACACACATGTAGTTCTGGCAGACAACAGTGTCTATTGTTCTGTTACTCTCTTTCAATCCAGTGGTTGAATACCTTTTCTTAACTTTAGTATACTTAAAGTTCACCCAAAAATGAAAATTCTGTCATGTATTACTCGCCCTCATGTCGTTCCACATACGTAAGACCTTGGTTCATCTTCGGAACACAAATTAAGATCTTTTTGAAAGAGATTTCTTTCCCTCCATAGAGATCCAACGCAACTACCACTTTCAAGGTCCAGAAAGGAAGGAATGACGTCATTAAAGTACTCAGTGGTTTAACCTCAATTTTATGAAGCAACGCGAGTGCTTTGTTTGTGCAAAAAACATAATTTTCCACTTTACCTACAAAAATATTGATCTGCAACACATTCACAAGAGCTTCATGACACATGCGTGTTGTGTTCAAACTCGCGCGTCAACAACGCACATGCACGGGTGTTCACGAGAGCATCATGACATTTGCGTTTTGTGTTCATGCGAGAGCTGATGTTGACGCATGACGTTCACATGACGCCATGTGAACATGCTTTGGATAATATTATTTTTTAAATAAAGTGATAATTATTGTTTTTTTTTGCACAAACAAAGCACTCACATTGCTTCATAAAATTGAGTTGAAGTCACATGGAGTACTTTAATGATGTCTTTCCTACCTTTCTGGACCTTGGAGCAGTAGTTAGAATGTTAGAGTATTAGTAGACTGGTAGGGTTAGGGTTAGAATAAGTTGACGTAATTGCAAAGTTACTTATAGTCAGTAGAATGTCTGTTGGGGGACCATCACAATAAAGAGTTAGCAGATGTTAAGCAGACATGTAGTTGCAAAGTTACTTTTAGTTATTGGAATGTTCAAAAGGGACCATCAAAATAAAGTGTTACCGGAGTTTCGTCTTTTGCTTTGTTCCAGAATTTAGAGACTTGACTTGGCCTTTACCAAGATGCAAAGTGGATCAGACTTTATGCCAATAGCGAGAGATTAATCTTGGATGAAATGGCAATGCTTTAGACCAGACTGAAACTGTCATATTAGCGTGTGGCCTGGAGTGAATCGATCACATCCTCCAATAAACAGCTCTAAATGTGAATCATTAGACCTTTGTCTGCCATCACCAATCAGAGAGGTATTGATTATGCATGATCAATGTGCTGTCACGCCACATTACCTCAGTCTTCATAAATATCTAATTTTTCAATATCTCACATTTCTGCTCAATAATGATCACATCGAAAAGCCTCAATAATGATGTGCTGTGGGATAAACTAAAGCTATAATCCACAAAAAGCATGTGAAAAAAGCAAAATAAAGTCTTATTCAATGTTATTTTAGTATCATTGATATACTATTATAGTTTTTATATATATATTGAATTAGATTGTATTTTTTTCTATTTTCATTTGAATTTTACAGTGGAACAGTACAACAGACCTTGACAATGCCAAAGGGACAGAGCTTTGGGTGGTGAGGACAAGGGTGGAGCTGGAGGGAGGGTGACCAAGGCAGAGTCAAGGATGTTGGTAAATTGGGTGATGCCGGTGGGATGGAGGATCCCGGTGGAGCCACAGGACTGGAGGACCCAAGTGGCGATGGTAGGACAAGGGACCCTGGTGAGGTTGCAGGGATAACAAGCCACGGCAGAGCCGAGGGAATGATTTGCCATGGTAGAGCCCACTGACCAAGGCAGAGCTGGGAGCTGGGAAGCCCGAGTTGAAGCCGGGGAGCTGGGTGGAACCAGTGCAGACAGAGGAGGAATGGCCAGGGAACTGTCAGGACAAGAGAGTCCAGTAGGCCCAGAGATTCCAGTGGAAACGGAGAGATCTCGGGAGTCCATTGCAGGTTATGGAGATGTATGAGGGCTATTTCTGGGACCACCGGACTTTGGAGCTCTGGGTTGGTGGTGGGCATAGACAGAGCCCTCTGGGTCCGTTATGTCCTCTGTAGGATTTGGGGCAGGAATGGGCACAGAGTGTGTGGAGCAGCTTCTTGTGCTTCTTCCACTGTGAGCAGAGAATCAGTCATCCACAAATCATACTCAATGTAATGGATGGGCATGAGTTGGAGGAGGTGTTTGTCTAGCCCATCCCAAAACCACATCTTCAATCTCATTCCAATTTACCTGATGGCACAGCTCTACAAAGTCCTCAACAAAATCCTCCAGGGCACAACCCTTTTGATACAGGGCAAGGAGTTGGTCCTCAGGGTGGATGTCAACTGCTGTAAGTGCCATAGTTTGTATAGGGCCGTCAAAGCAATATCAAATTAAGGCAAGAGAACCAAACTGGGGATATAAATAAACAGGGCTAAATGAGGAACCAAACAAGACATATGTGAATACAATCATAAATGTAGGGAACCAAATCAGTGACTATGGAAACCAAACGAGAACATAATATGAAACCAAAAGAACGAAACACAGGAAAATAACTAAACAGACAACAGTTATTTTAAATTGTAATAATACTTCACAATATTGTGTTTTTACGGTTTCTAATCAAATAATTGCAGCCTTGGTGAATATTAGAGACTATATTAGTGAATCTTACAAACCCTAAACTTTGAATGGCTATTTCTCCCACCACATGGAAGGGAGATGTTTTCAGTAAATAAAAAAAAAATATATGAATATGGAGCTGATGTTATATTGTAAATTTAGAAGGTGATGTATTTCTATAACATGCTTTACTGATTATGTTATTTGTAACATCTTACCCTCAACACTGTGATAAATTGCTCTCTGGCCCAGTCTTTAATCTGCATCAGTGTCTACTTTGACCTTTATAAGGACATAACAGAGCACGTTCTTTCTTTGTGGGTAAGAGGTTGAGATATATCTCTTGTCTTGTCCTCTGTGTCTATGTGTCAGTGCTAGACTGAGAGTGTTGTGTATTGGCACACGGGTTGATTTTGGTACAGTCTGATTGCTTAGTTCATCTGATTGCTTGGTCTGATTGCTCCTTCCAGCCATTTGCCACGAATGTTTCAGTCCACTGGAGAAAACAGTGCATGTTATACTGTTTATTTAGTGACCAAATTAGAAAAAAATGTTCAGATGTACACTTACAATGGAAATTATACAGTTTTTTTATACAAATCTTCTTCTTTGATGGCATGCTTTAGGATACTTGTTTGATGGGCAGCTAGTCTGTTGTCTATCAGGTCTGATTAGCAGGACACTGGGGTGCTCAATCAAGTAGTTTGGAAGCAATCACAATCACTTACTCTTTCTTTTTCCAGCAAGGCAGTCTACTGACAGACTTCTACTCACGGTTCGGGCATCTCCCTGTGGAGATCTCCTCATTGTCATTCATATTACAATCTCCCCATCAACAATTAGTGCCAGAATTTCACGTAAAAAAATAATTAAGAGAAAAAAAAAAAACCCTTGGGGAATAGCACTGATACTAACAGCATGTTAAGCAGTCATTCAAGGAAAAGCCATTCATGTCAGCAAAATGATGTTTCAATCAGGATCAGTGCACTAGGTGCCTTGGGAAGGTTTTTTCTGCAAACATTATACTGTATTTGCACTCCACCCTCTTCTAGCAGCTCAATAGCTTCCCATGTCTAATTACACTGACGCCCTGATAAAACAGCCTCTGTGTCATAAATATTTGATTGTACTCCAGATAGAATCTCGGGCCAGTTGCCCCGGTGTGACGGCTGCTCCTTGTCTGGGCTGGGTGGCGGAGCGTGTCAGGCCTCATGCCTGGATCAGATGAGTCTGACCTTGCTCTAGGATTAGCCTGTAGCGGCCAGCCTCAGTGACAAAACACTCTTATCCACCCATCTGCTCTTCTGAGCTGAATATCTCATTAACCCTGTCTAATAACCCACAATGAGTGTACTATTTTAATTATTTAGAGCTTTATAATTGCTGTTTTTATGAAATGGCCTTTTTGATGTACAGTCTGAGACCAACAGTGAAAATGCTCGTTTTGACAATTGTGTCGTCTGTATACAAAAAAACGCAACTTAAACTAATGCCATTGGCTGAGCAAGACGTTGCCAGGCAGCTCAAATAAACATGAATGTTTTGAAAGTGTTGTCACACTGGCACGTCTCCTGAGGTCCAAATCCAAGCGTGATTGTTCCTGCTGCTCCCCATAGCATTGGTCTGGTTTCATACTCACTTGATTCTATCGAACCACAGAGTGCATTTGCGTTCCTCTTACATCATCACAAACGACACGTGATAGAAAACAGAACGTGTGTCAGTATATTGTGCCATTATTGTGCTATTATGCACAGCAGAATACAGAGATACTATATGTTCTACGTCAGACACTTTTGAGGAGACAAAAATTGCAAGCTATTCATTTGCTGCTCATATTGCACTCACTCTGCATGATTACATTGTATGCTCACCCTGTCACCCCTACATGCGTTTTGTTGAACTAATGATGTCGTCATCTGCTAAAATGCATGCACACGTTGCTTTACTTCCTAAACAAGTGCGGATGCGAGTTTGAGTTGCTTTCACATTCACGTGAATCACGCCGCAGTTCCATTGCAACCGAACTCAGATGTCCTACAGGTCCTCTCAGGGTCGGTCCCACAGAGCCTACAACCTACAAATGACTTAAGCCTTGTTCAGACTGTCAGCCCAAATCTGATTTTGGTGCATATCGATTGGAATCCGATCATATTTAGCAAGTGTGAACAGCAATGAAATACTATTTTTACAAATCTGTTTCAAGCTACATTCATATGTGGTTTGACATCCTATTCAAATCACATTTCTGTTAATCTGTTTCAGTCTGACTGCTCTGATCTGATTTTGTCACTTTCTTACACCACGCAAAATGTAAACATGTTAGACATTGTTATGCTGAAAGTCGTTGCAGAAAAGTTGTGTTGTCGCAAAGTGCAGATTGAGCAGAAAATTACAATATACTGCTAGATGGCCTGGTCTACACAAGTCTTTGGGTTTTGAGACTGGTGGAGATGGCAGCAGACAATAAAGCTGACAATTGCAGCCTCTTAAGGGGCTTTCGCACTGGAGGAATCTTTTCATAGTTCCTAGAACTATTGGCTGAAGTACCCCGGATTTTGCCGTGTTTGCACCGCAGGAATTGGGAACGATTTTAGTTCTAGGAGCTCATTTTGGGGGAACTAAATCAGCTCCTACTTCAGAGTAGGGTCTAAACCAGCTCTATAGGAACTATCAGTGACGTAAGTGTAGCTATGTTGATTGGTCAAACGCATGTCAAACACCTTCACTCTGCATTTTTAAAAAGCCATGTAAACATATTTACTTCACGAACATGGAAAACAGCGATAACGGCATCTACCTGTTGTCTGCAGGGTTGCGTTCTTTTCTCCGCCTCGATACTGAAAGTTGTCATAGGAGATTTTGTCTCTTAGCCCCAATTTTTGCTCTTTCAGTCACGTACACTATGCGTTTACATTCCATCTCCATCATCACGAAACCCACAACACACAACAAACAAAGCTCCGATCATGGCGTCTTCCATCCACCGATTTTTAGCGTTTGTAAATGCCGCGCTTAAAGACGCCACTGTCGGCCGGTTCAGAGTTCCTATTACCGGTGCAAATGCAACCAGGATCTTGGCCCTGGGGAGAAATTAGTTCCCGGGGAAGTATCCTAATGGCCAGTTCCTATAACTGAGTTCATAGAACTATTCTGTGCTGCCTCGTAATACATAGTAGTCCAGCAGTTTGGCTTCACGTTGTCATATTGTTAAACAACATCTGTATTGCAAACCCCTCTATGTTTCTGTTGTTCTTGTTTTTGGGATAGATATATCAATGCAACGTCACTGCCATAGAAACCAATGCAGATAATCTGGAAAAAGAAAGAGCGCAATACACATGGAATACACAAATCGAATCTGATCAGTTGTGATACACAGAGTGGACTTTCAATCAATTAGATCAGGTTCCATTCGGATACACAAATTTGGACTGTCAGTATGAACCTAGCTTTAGATATAGTTGATTCTGCATATTAAACTGTACTAGGAGAGAGTATTTTAACATAGAAAAAAAAAATTACCATTTCATTATTATTCATGAAAAACAAGCCCTTTGTTTGCAGTTATCTGTTGCCTCAAAAGTGATTACGACGAATGTAAATGTACTACACAGAGTACTACATTATCAATCCAATACAGCTGCTCATGCAAAGTATACCAATTTCCCTCAAGATAACCAAAGGGATTGTCTTTAGATGTTCCTATCTTGATCAAATCCTTAAACATACTATTTTCCCATCTTGTCTCATACAGAAAGATTTGTAACCAATTTTCCCCGTTTTTTTTTTTTTTTTTTTTCATTTTGCCCACAGCAATAATGAAAAATATAGAGGCTACCATTGTTCCCACAAGCAGATAAACCAAATCCAAAGGCAACAGAAATGTTCCAACAAGATCCATCCTGTCAGAGCATAAGTCAGTTTCTGGTCTCTTTCATCAGCAGCCGGCTAGCTAATGGTGAAGGTTTCTTTTATTAGCAGAATAATTATCAAAGCGTTCCCCCTAACTGAGCATTGTGTGAGCGTGGTTCGGACGAGCTCCCAGAAGACCCGCAGTTTGACAGCTCCCATGAATCGTCAGGCTTCGGCTCCGGGCCTCGCGGCCTTAAACAGCCTCTTCTTACAGAAATAATCTACCTCCCCTCCAGGGACCCTCCTCAGCAGATACTGCTAAATTGTGTGGGGCCATGTACACCGTTCGCTCTTTAAAAACGAGTTCATGGAATATTTAATATCTTTGTCTTAGATGAAGCACCTCTACCATTTTCTCAGATGCCTGCCGCTCTTGAGTCCCGAGGCACTTTCCTGCTCTAAATAACTGCCTCCATCTTAAAATATTTAAAGTCTTAATACATGTGATGGTTACATTAGGGACGAGTCGAGCGAGAGAAAAGCCTCCAACACATTTGATTTTGAAAACTTTAAATTCATCTTGCTGGGCTTTTATGGTGCCTACTAGCATTTGGCTGTCATGCATTTTGTCCCAGTAATTTGTCATGCCATTTAAGTCTTGTTCAATAATGCTTAATACCACTTCTCTCGCCGAGCTGACGTGAAAGGCTGTCCTGTTGTGAGGTTGGTAGGTAGCTTAAGAGCAATTAAGCTTGTCAGGGTGGTGTTTGAATACAGTTAGGCCTGACTGTCTGCAGTCTTGGGATGAAAATGTCAAAAGTTTAGCTGCTTTATGGAATCAAAGCATAGCAAAGCCACCATCTTGGTTAGATACTGCGCTATGCATATTCTCTCAGCTTGATGTTAATAACATATTAGTATCACAGTTTTCTACTGCAATCTGTGCTATTTTTACCATCAGTGCCACTCCAATTTTCCATTCTGAAAGTGGCTGTTCTCCATAAACTTGATGACAATCAGTAAGATAATGTGTGGATTATTGCAAGTTAAGAAACTGATGAAAAATATTGTGATTATCTCATGATAGCCCAGCCAAAAAAAGTAAATAAATTAAAAAAAAAAAATTATTCACTGTTAGAACACCATGGTTTTCAGATGACACACTCTTTTTCGCAGACATTAGAGGCATGCGTTTACTTACTGTGTCAATTCACTCTGATAACTTTTGGTTTAGGTTGGGTCTTAATTGGTTTTTACGTCTAAAACTTCTGTCTAAAACCACTGCTTTTGACAGCATTGATGAAACATTTCTGCTGTGCACATGGGAAAAGTTTTGTAGTTGTATGCTTTCAAGTTGTACTCATTTGGGAGGGAAACAGCTTGTGAAATCTGCTGATATTCATCATCAATATGGTTTCACACATGGGGGGCCATGCTGTAGACGTCTGTGAAGACATTTGATTTATCTATAAAAGGAGAGTTGATGGATGCTATTTGTGTCTTATTGTGGAAAAACTGCGTGATGTACATTTTCATTTAGCTTTAATGGTGGATTTATGAGGTGATATAATAAAGTTGCAGAGTTTCAAAAAGCTCACAATCTTTTGATCTGTAAAAATACTTCCTGTGTAGTGAAAATTAAAAGTCTGTTTTCAGTTTTTCTTGGTTCTCACTTATTGGTTTTCACAGTGAAAATAAAATAAGCCTTCTCTGTGGTAGATGAAGAGCAAATTATCAAAGTGATGAGAAACATGCTACAGATTTCCCTGACATTAATTTCATGTGACAGTATTTTTAAGGGGTTACATATATATATATATATATATATATATATATATATATATATATATATATATATATATATATAAATCATATAATACCCATTATTAAATGGGGCAAGAAAAAAAAATAATTTAATGTGTTGATTTAATGTGATTATTTTAATCACGTCACATTAATTGCATTCATTTAATTTTATAATTAATGTAATTATTCAAGCAGTTATTCAACAATAAGGAATTTTTTACCATCTGAGCAATTTATTGTTTTTCAGTCCATATTTATATTAATTAAAAATATAATAATACAGATGCATTATTTATAAATTATGTACAATTCATAAATTATTTTTAATGAATTAGTTTTAATTAATATTTTGAGCTCAAACTTAAATATAATAATAATAAAAATATAGTTTATAATAAGTATAATAAAATATAATAAGTTAATGCTTTTTAAAAATGTAAAAAAAAAAAAAGAAAAAAAGAAAAAAGAAAAAAGTTTTTTTGTGATGGGTAGGTTTAGGGTTAGGGGATATAATATGCAGTTTTTCCAATAGATAGACAGACAGACAGACAGACAGGACAAAACGGACAGATGGACTGCTAAACGAGATCTGGTTATGCAGCGAGACGTACTTTGTGCCCTCCGTTAAAGGCATGAACTCAAAGCCTTTGTAGAAGAATTTCTTCAAATGCTTCTCAGTGGGGATGGAAAGCAGACCTGTTTTCTACCTCACTGAAGGAGGCTTGAAAGAAATGACTGCTACACTTTTCAGCTCGTGTTCCCTCATCTTCAATTACTCTATACCGCCTCATATATACCTCTAATGAAAATTCTTTAGATGGTTTCATTTTATTTCTTTTTGTGTGCACAGGAGCTTTAACAAGCCTCTATCTCACCCTTCCCAAACACTCTCTGTCTGTTCAAAGACACACAGAGAGAGAGAGAGAGAGAGAGAGAGAGAGAGAGAGAGATGGAAAATGTTGCCCTTTTCAATAGTTGAGAACACTATGAATGTTGTTTACTTAAAAACATAAGCAGAACATGATAATTTATTCATAGCTTATACGCAAACAAATTTAATTTCTCCAACAGCCACATACCAGCAATAATGTCAAAAGACTTTATTGTAGATACTTTAATAATGGTTGTATTCTAGTTTCAAGTCAATGAACTAAAGAATAAAGGCTGTTTTGCTATATAGAAATGACTATTTAAATCAAACACTGTGGACTTTATTTTTATTAAGCCTGTTTCAAGATAACACAGAAATTTAAAGAATAATCGGCAGATATAAAACATGAAATTAATGCATTTTTTTTTATTAAATGAACTCAGTATTCGATGCATCCATTAACACATTCACCACACTTTGAAAAACATTGTAAAAAAATTAAGTAAACCCTAATACCATATAGTAAACACTGTCTATTTCTACATAATAGCATTCAAATGAATAAAAAAGAGAAAGTCTACAGTCTAAAAAAATAATTTAATGAAAAATTATGAAAAAAATTCAAAAAGGTATATGATATGACTTTTTTTTGCACATTACAGTAGTCTACTGACCAGTAGTGGCCTTTGCTATGTTTCACCCGTTTCACTTGAAATGGGCCTCGCAACAGAAGGGGCCTCCTCTTGGCTCGAAAAAGAGCCCCACCATCACGCCGCACATACACCAGGGGCTGAAATGAAT
Organism: Hypophthalmichthys molitrix; assembly: GCA_037950675.1. Classification (NCBI taxonomy): domain Eukaryota; kingdom Metazoa; phylum Chordata; class Actinopteri; order Cypriniformes; family Xenocyprididae; genus Hypophthalmichthys; species Hypophthalmichthys molitrix. The sequence goes on from CM075494.1 coordinate 39,555,581, forward strand.
GGGTCTTGGGGCAAAACTGATAAAAAACAGCAAATTCATGATATGGGGGCAAAAATGTCCTTGTAACAGTTTAAATTTTAATATTTAAAACAGGATATACTTAAAGGGATAGTTCACTAAAAAATGAAAATTATCCCATGATTTACTCACCCTCAAGCCATCCTAGGTGTTTATGACTATCTTCTTTCAGACGAACACAATCGGAGATATATTTTAAAAAATCCTTAGTCCTCTAAGGTTTAGAATGGGTGTGAATGGGGGCCCAAATTCTGAAGAACAAAACTGCACCATCCATAAAAAAATGAATCCATACGACTCCAAGGGGTTAATAAAGGCCTTCTGAAGTGAATCGATGTGTTTGTGTAAGACAAGTATACGATGTGTAGTACGTAGTCATTGTGTAGAACATCATGGCATTGTGTACTACGTTGTATGCCTGTCACACTTTTAAATAAGGATACTTGTCTTACTCAAGCGCATCAATTTGCTTCAAAAGGCCTTTATTAACCCCCTGGAGTCGTATGAATTTATTTTTTTTTTAGGTTTGGAGCATTGTTAGACTCCTTCTCGTTATGAGAATTTTCCTGTGAGGCCCCTGCTTTTTAGTAGGCAGTGTTGTCAAGTCGTTAGGCTCCCTGTGAGCCTCATTAGCTTTTTTTATAGAAACTGCTCCTCAGTGCTCCGCCTGGGGCAGCATTGAGTTGTTAGATGCACTGCGTGCCTCCTTGATGGGAGCTTGACAAAGCTGAATTGCTAGGCTCTCTTGAGCCTCCTTGGCTGCTCTTTTGATATAGCTTTGCTAGGCCTTCTCTTTTTTAAGAAGTATTGTATATTTGGCCTCCGCTCCCCTGGAGCTCTGCCCTTTTTAAATTCTGAGTTGTAGGCTCTCTTTGAGCCTCCTTGGAGCTGCTCTGGGTATAGAATTTAGTGAGACCTCCTCTCGTTTTGGAGAGTCAGCATATTGAGGCCTCCATTCTCGGATTTCGGTAGCACACATTTCAAAGCTCTGAGTAGCTCTGAGCTGTAGGCTCTCATTCCTGAGCCTCCTCTGGTGCATCTAGGTTGTGAATACCTCCCCTGAGCTCCATTTGTTATTTTACTGTCAAGTTGCTAGGCCTTTTTTAGGCCTTCTTTGACAGGTATTGGATGTAGCTAGGCCTCCTCTCTCTTAAAAGAGTCATTATCTTAAGGCCTCCATCCTCCGAGCTCAGCCTGGGTCTAAGTTGTTAGGCCAGAGCAATGTTAGACCTCCTGTTGCTTTAGAGAGTCATTCTATTTGAAGCCTCCACTCCTCTGAGCTCCTCCCATTATTGTGGTTGCTAGCCCTGCTATTTAGCTTCCTTGACAGGCGTACAACGTACTGTATTCGTCCTATGAGCTCAGCCATAGGCTAAGTGGTTAGGCTCTGTGAGCCTCCTTGGCTACTGCGAGCATTGTCAGGCCTTCTCTTGCTTGAGAGAGATCTCTTTGAGGTCTCCGACTGCACATGTATTTCGTCATACTGAGGCCTTCACTCCTAGAGCTCGGCTAGGCGGTAGGGTAATATGCTAGGCCATTAGGCTCTCTTGAAGCCTCCTTGGCTACTGACCTCTGTGTGGGTGTTGCTAGGCCTTCTCTCATTATGAAAGCCATTGTATAAAGGCCTCCACTCTGCGGAGCTTCATGGGCCAGTTAGACTGAGCTTAGCTCTTTCTGAGACTTTGTCAGTACTGCCCTTGGGTTAGAGTGTTGCCTAGGCCTCTTGTTTGAGGCCTCCTCTCTTCAGGGCTGCCTGAACAGAAGTTCAGAGTATTAGGCCCCCTGTGAGCCTCCTTGGACGCTGGCCTGAATATGAATGTAGTTAGGCTCCCTCTCTTTAGAGTCATCCTGTTGAGGCCTCCGGTCTATGATTGTTGCTGGTGCTCCTTAGGGATGAAGATTCCTTTGAGTCCTTTGACATAACTCAGCCAATAGGGCACTCATCCCTTCAGTATGGCAGCGTGGTGTTCCACTCTCCATAGCGACCCCTAGGGAACATCTCAGCCCTAGTGAAAAAATAGTATGCTTAAGCACAATTTATTCGTATGTACTTTAGTATAATTAAATGTATTTGTGGCACGCTATAAATTGGTATGCTAAGTCTGCTAAATTGGAACAACTAATTTTGTACTAAATGTTTTTTAGTTGTCCAAAAGCAGTGCTGAAGTTCAACTAAAGTTGTATTAAATATACTTGTTTCTGCTAAAGTGGAACTATTCCAAGTATACTTAAGTACACTTTAAATATACTCTTGTATTTAAGTTTTGAAATGCAGAATTCACTCAGCATAAAATTCAAATATATTTTGGTGACATTAGAATTGCAATTCAATTACATTGTAAGAATGTTGAACATACATTAATATTATACTGATAACAAACTTTTAGTGATTTTAAAACAATGCAGTGGCATTCCAAGTTAACTTGAAGTGTGCTAATGGCATCATTATAGTGTGCTTCGAATAGGCTACAATAAATTAATCTTTATAAATAAAGTCACAGCTTAAGAATATGCCTTTTACAGACACCCACAGTATACCAGTAACTTACTTATCCAGTGAACATCAGTGAGACAATGGGAACATATGTATATGTATATTGAATGCAGGAACCAGTACGGGCTGGTATTGAACCCGGGTCGCTGTTGCACAAGAGCACGCAGCTTACCTCTTGCGCCACCACATGGACCATGCAAAACTGGGGTTACTTTGTGTTCCGTTCCTTGGTGGAAAAATGTGAATGTGCAGAACTGCTTGTGTTTCAGTGTGTGCAGATGGAATAAAATCATGTGTAACATTTCTCTGCCGATTCTCTGTGCGCTTTAACTCTCAATGCACCACAACTGCTCCTGACAAAAACGCAATGAAATGATTTGGCGGTTTGGCGGTCTCGTATTATGCTGCAGATTTAAATGTGACCAGTAAATTAAAATTATTTACTTTTCATGCAGTTAGCGTTTCTGAATTTATTAACTTTTTGTGTCATTTTTGAAGACTGGTCAGGATCGGTTTAATAATTAGTTTAATAATTCATAATATTTTGACAGCCCAAAGTGCAACCAGCCATTAAAGTAGCATTAATGGGAAAAGTGTGTTACAGTAGGTGCTTTGGAATGCATTACAAATACACTAAAGTAATAAAACTTCTGATCAGGTATGTACATTTCTTTCACCATTCACCTTTCATCAAACTGACTATATGTTGTTTTCTTTATTTGTCATAATTACAAATATTTACTTTTGTAACTACTTTCTATATGTATGTATATTTGCTTTGAAACCATGCAAAATTGTGAAAAGTGCTATAGAAATAAATTTAAATTGAATTAAACAATAGCCTACCTGATATTCAAAGTGTGAGCAAATTATTGAAAAGGTAAAGGTCATAATTATAAAACTTACTTCATGATTATTTTTTGCAACTCAAAATACATTTCCTCTAAACTTTTATCCAGGACAATACTATTTTTTTATACTAAACAAGTAGAACTCAAATACAGTTAATTGAATTGTACATTTAATCATAACAGGTCAACATAGTATTCAACAAAAATAAATTACTGAAGTAATAAGGCTACTTAAATATTTAACAAATTAAATGGGGGTCAAGGTTTAGCGTCAGCAGTTACAGTGTTTTCAAATCATTTCAGGAAGAATGTATTTATGAGATAAAATGCACATGAACATCAGCACAACTCATAATTATGAGTTTAAGTAACTCTGGATTTTCTTAAGAATTTCCAAGTTAGGTGCATGATGGCGAGATTTCATGTCAAAGTCTGCCCAAGTAAAAAACCTACTAAAATGTATTTAAAATAGGCCTACATTTGTTTCACACTAACTAATATACAGTACATTAATATACAGTAGTTAACATTTGAAGTGGATCATAAAAAGTAATCAAAGTAAAAAGAAGGTTTTAGGACAACTTTGAAGAAAGGTTTTGATCCACTTCAAATGTTGACTACTATATTTACTGACATAAATATTTTAATTAAACTTTATTTGGAGTTCTTCTTTATTGCACAATGCATATTTCTTAATATTAAGCCTAAAATGTGTTTAATATCACTATTAGTAAGGATAGCATGATCACTGTATAATTTGAATGCAAGATACATAAAGTGTACCTAAAGTATACTTGCAATAGTTCCACTTTAGCACAATCAAATATACTTAAGTATATCTTTAGTTGGACCTCAACACAAAAATACTTGTTCCAGTTTAGCAGACTTTAAGTATACCAATTTAGTATAATAAAAGTACAATTGCAGGATATTTATATTAAGTACATAAATATGTAAATGCAATTGTAGTACACTTAGCATAAAATAAATGTATTTCAAATACATTTTAGTATATTTATTTTTCACTAGGGAGGTTACACATGTAACCATGGTTCTCTGAGAATAGAAACAAGACACTGCGTCCCTTTGCCAGGCTTCCGGTATTCCTGCACACGTCTCCTTCAGACAAGAAGTGGGTGATGTATTTCACACGTGCCCTTTTACACTCATTATCACACTAGTGGTGACGTCATAGGCTGCTGCCTGCCAATGTCAAGTTCATTGTCATGTTTACACTCATGCTTCAGACACCAGTCATTCCCCATAGTGACCCCTAGGGGACGCAGCGTCTTGTTCCCTATTCTCAGGGAACCATGGTTACATGTGTAACCTAAGATGTTTTCATTACTGAATGAATCGATCTCATAAAGACAGTCACTTGCTGAACCCTGAATGAATCAAGACATTTTGAACGAATCTTATGACTGAATGATTAAATGACTCACTCATTAAGCCGCATTAACAGCTTTCTTTCATGTAGGCTTAGGAAGTAAGCCATCGGATTTAACAAATTTGACTATCATTGAGGTACCAACAACAGAAAATACTGCTAGCAGCAAGAACAGTTAACCTGAAGGTGTGGTTATTAGCAACACAGAAGAAAAAGATAGGAACACTTCAGTGTGTGAGGATCAAAGAACGGAGCATGGAAGTGAGTTAAAAAGGCCAATGACAGACATGGTTAACAAAGCGCATGATAGGGAAATCACAACCCCCTCTCCATCTCAAACAATCCTAGTATACACAGAGACCGATCCAGTATGTTGGCCAAAGTGTATTACGAGTGCACAGCGGGTACACATTGTTTGAATGGGTCCAGTTCAGCTTGAAAACAATGACTTTCCCCCAAGTCAAGGCAATGATCAAACCAAAGCACGTCTGCGATTTACGAATGACAGGTATAACAAGAGGATGAAAAATGGATAAAGCATATGTAAATCATGGTTAGTGTGCTCAAAATCATCAGATTCAGTCTTCTGTATTTGTTGTACATTATTTGGTATTCAGAATCATAGTCTTGCAAACACTGGCTTTAGGCTGTGGGTGTGCCTTACACTCACACTTAATGAGCATGAGAGTTCAAATGTGCCTATATGGATAGCTGGCAAGTTAGAAATGCACTTGAAAACACATAGCTCTATTGACGGTACTTGTCAGGAAATGCAGGGTTAGGGCCACATTTTGAGCTCAGAGCCATCTTTCGGACAGCACACCAAATGCGCATACTCTTTTATTCTATCTGATAATTTGTAAGTGTTATCTTGTGAAGACACTGCACATAGTTAACTGTCAAGTCCATGTTGGTGCTACTGTGAAAGAACATTTCATCAGTTTCCTACCAGTGCATGACTCATCAGGTGCAAGACTGACAGAGGTATTCTTGAAACACATAGAATATTAGGGATTGGACATCTCAAAATGCAGAGGATAAGCATACGACAACAGGAGCAATATGGGGGACAGAATTGCGGAGAGTACTGGATATTAAAGGGATAGTTCACCCAAAAATGAAAATTTGATGTTTATCTGTTTACCCCCAGGGCATCCAAGATGTAGGTGACTTTGTTTCTTCAGTAGAACACAAATGATGATTTTTAACTCCAACCGTTGCAGTCTGTCAGTCGTATAATGCATGTCAATGGTAACAAAATCTATGAGAGTAAAAAAAACATGCACAGACAAATCCAAATTAAACCCTGTGGCTCGTGACGACACATTGATGTCCTAAGACACGAAACGATCGGTTTGTGCGAGAAACCGAACAGTATTTATATCATTTTTTACCTCTAATACACAACTATGTCCAACTGCCTTGAGCGCGCGCACGGCATCCGGTGCGTGAGGTGTGTACACGCTCTGGTGTAGTTTAAACATGGTGCCATAAAAAAGAGACATACAAAGATTTTGTTCACATACCTCAGTTGGATGTGGAAAAACCATAGGCACAGCTGATGGTTTAAGTCATACGTGATCCTCTCCTGGGTTTGTAAAATCATCAGGGGAAAAATGATCACTGCAGACCCTCAACAACTTTAGTACGTTAACGGGTGTGTTGATATCCAGCCGAAGAGCAATCAACCATAACTTCAGGCGAGCAGGCTCAGAAGTTGGGAATACGTGGAAAGTCACCACTCCCGTATGAGTCAGCACGAGAGAACGTAATCTTTTAGTTTTAAGTCGGTTTGAACAATCCGGATAAGCGCAAGAAAGTACCATTTTGATTAGCCATCGTACCTACAATGTTTGTGCTCTGTGTAAACAATGAGTGACGTATACGTGCAAGAGATCACTTCCAGCGCTTGCTTAAACTACGCCAGAGCGCGTACACACGTCTTTTTTACTCTCATAGATTTTGTTACCATTGACATGCATTATACGACTGAAAGACTCCAACGGTTAGAGTTAAAAATCATCATTTGTGTTCTACTGAAGAAACAAAGTCACCTACATCTTGGATGCCCAGGGGGTGAGCAGAAAAACATCAAATTTTCATTTTTGGGTGAACTATCCCTTTAACAGCAAAGCATTATTCATGCCGTACGCTAGCCACACTCTAAACTTAATTATTGCTGATGCTGCAAAATCAACAGTGGAGTCTGTGAGCTTCTTTGGAGCACTACAACGGCGCTACACTATATTCAGCTCGTCTCCACAGAGGTGGGACATTTTCAAACATCATATGCCACAGATGACCCTCAAGGCCCTCTCCAAGACACACTGGGAGTGTAGCATTGAAAGTGTAAATGTTTTGCAGTACCAGTTCTCTGATATAGGTGATGCACTGCAGTCATTGGTAGATCACACAGTGGAAAAGGGTGACCACCAGCCTACATATCCTATATGAGGTAAATAGCATCAGCAAGCTGCTTCAAAGCCCAGAAGTGGGAATCAATGTATTAAAACATGAAGCGGACTAGATTTCTCCATGAGTTCAGAATTAAAGGTTTTTCATCCGCACAAACAGATGCCAGAGCCATAGCAGAAGAGGTGGGATTGCCAATGGCTTTTCCTGTCTTGTGCACACGCAAACCTAATCGACAGTTCCAGTACGAGTCACAACATGAGGACGATGTTTTGAAACCCGAGGAGTTGTTTAAAAGAAACGTGTTCCTTCCCTCGGTGGATCCCGCTGTTGCTGGCATCAAGGAGCATTTCAAATTGATGGATTTATTTACCGATTGAAAGAAATGAAAAATGGCAAACTGTCCAGTAGTATTATGAAAAGATTTATCTTGAACTCTGTCAAGGAAACTATGTATAAACCTTATTGATAATTAAACAATTTAATAATCAAATAAATAGGAATTTATACCTGTATGATATTACACTATAGCCACACTGAACCAGCGGTTTGGAAAATGGACGGATGGATGATTCAACTGCAGGCGCCATCTTCTGGTCAATTTTTTGGCGCACAACTCTCACAGTGCATTATGGGTATTCTCTAGCCATTGAGTGTACATCGGTCGTACATTCGTTATTGCAGTGCATTGTGGGATTGAATGAGTGCACTCGATAACATCCACTATTTCGGACACCACAACAAATGGCTATCCCAAATAGTGCCCTATTTAAGGGAACAGGGGGGCGATTTCGGACACAGCCTAGCGCTTAAATATACAAGGAAACGAGGAACAACTGGGGACGCAATCAAAGGGAACTAAATAATCAAAGAAACTACAAACGACAAGACACCAGCACAGGAAACTCAAAACTACAATATAAAATCCAAACACATGGCAAAACCAGGAACCTCTGACATTATTCACCAGGTTTGGAAAAGTAATACACTCTATCTACTCAATAAAATTGTGGCAACAGATTACAAGCAATTTTGTTAATTAAATTCAACATATAACAATTGAGTTAGAATGAATCAAATTAATTCCTTAAATGTCAACCATTTAGAATGTGTAAAATTACAAAAACTACAAACTGACATAAAAAGCAAAGAGTCAAACTGGCCAACTAAAAGAAACACTGATCACCATAACGGTGATCAAACATTTTCAATAAAATCAACACCAACACCTAAACCTCTGTTAATTCTTGTGTTTCTCTTTCCTTCAATGATTCTGCTTGTTATCATCAGGTGTCTTCAATGTTGGCAATAAAAAATAAAGAGTTCTTAATTCATCTTTGATGTATGTCTGTCTATTCAGATATTTTTGTTTAAATTTTACTCATTTTAAATGGTTGACATTTAAGGAATTAATTTGATTAATTCTAACTCAATTCTAATTGTTGAATTTAATTAATAATATTGCTTGAAATCTGTTGCCAAAATTGTATTGAGTAGATATAGCGTATTACTTTTTACAGTGTATAAACTGGATTTGACTATGTTTAACAAGCATGTGCCTTAGGAGCACATCCACCCCCAGAAGTTATTAATAATGCACTGTAGTATATCAGCTTATCCCTTTAAAGATGTTGCATGTGTTATGCATTCCTGTGAAATTATAAGCTCTGAATTGGGCTGACAGTCCCTGCTGCCAAAAAAGACCTCGATTAGAGGAGAACGGTTCATTAACAAGGTCATGTGTGCAATGCGTCTGCTCTGCGTCACATTATTCTTCTGCCAAAGCACATTATTAATAATAAGTCTGCATGGTGCGTGAGGCTGTAACTCTGTGCTGTGGATTCTTTTTACCCAACAGGCTTTCAGTTCTCTGACGCTGTCGAACTGCAGTAGCTGGAAATACTTGGAATATAGATGGCTGTAAAATAACACATGCAATAAAAGAGAACGAAACAGGCCTTTAATCTTGGTGTTGCACTCGTGATGCGATTGCTCTATTAGTGCAATTATTTGAATATGAATGAACGCTGCTGTTCGAACTTTGGTGCACACCAAACAAGCGGACTGAGACCCCTGAAAAGTGGGTCTCAGTCAACTTCCAAATGAACTCTGGTGACCCTATGAATGGGTTCGAATGAAATATGAATGCAACACGAACCAAAGACATCTAAATGAACCAAAAATCAGGACATGATTTCACAAGATGTAACCCTAAAAAGAACAGCTTGAGCATCCCTGGTTTTTCTCTTCATAGGAGCTACATTGCAGTTCAGTACAGGCTTCGGAAACGTTGTCTCCTTGCAGCAGATCTTCATTTGTGTCTATGATGGAGGAATTCCTTTTGCTGGTACAAATACCATCGTATGTACTCACATACTGTATAATGAGCGCATTTAGCCCAACACAAAGCATTGTTTTAAATGTTCAGAAAGTTCCATCGCAAAATATACGTAATTTTTGTATATTTAGGTTTGGTGATAAAATGACAGTGCGAATGCTAAGCAAACCAGGACTAAATGTATAATTTTCATTTTTGGTCCGGACCAAAAGAACCAAGAGAACCGAAATACAAGTGTGAACACATGCTTTAACACAGGAGAAACATCATCACAAAAAAAGAAAGGCCAGATTTAATGGCATTGTCATGCACATTGTTTGCTCTATTTAAATACAATGCACAGAAAACTGCTTTTCAGATTGCAGAATGTCAGACTGCTGCTATCTCTATTAAAGCATCTGTATATCTCTATTATTTTTTTTTTCTTATTAATGTTCGTGGAACATCCAGTGAGGCATAATATTCAAAAATGCAGTTGTCAAAGTGAGCGCTGTCTTATACGTGCTTATCTTGCAAACATCTGGACGTGTAATATGTTATCTTGCTGACATTACACTATCTAATCCACCGATGCATTATTCATGCTAGCGAATAATAATTAAATTAATATAAGAATACTCTGAGAGAGCTGTTATCTGTGGACTAGTTCAGCTATGTGTTTTCTAGATACAGATCTTACCAGCAGGCTCCAAGGGACCATGAGGGGCACAGGTTAAAGGCGCTTTGTCCTTCCCTACGGCCTCTCTAAAAATGTGCCTCATCATTTCAGAGTCCCAGATGTAACAAGACAAGCTGGAGTGACTGTGACATCCCCACTGCCTGAAGAATATGTGTCATTGCCTATAAGGGTCCTGCATGTTTCTGTCACTCATATTCATGGAAGGAGAATGGAAACAGTCTAGAACACACTATTTATTTAAAGGCTGAGATATATGAATTACATTAATAATTGGATAATGTCTGCATATAATTCTGCATTAGACTAGCACGCACTTCTAGACAGAAAATTGTATGCTTTTATTGTTTTGATGTTTACTAACTTGTAGCTTGTGCCTATCATGACGCTGTTATAATGTGCACACTGTCTCCAACAAGCAAGAGGGCAATAATGAGCAGCAGCCAGTGAAGTTTCAAGAGGAAGTTGAGGGAGTGCAAAGCAAGGATTCAAGGTTTGGTTAGATGTTTTACAAGTGGCTGATTCTGTTTTCTCTGTCTGCTGTCTTTAATGTCATAGCTCAGGAGAGTCACTGGCTTTATCTGAAAGCTGGAAAATGCTGGCTCTGCAAAACAACATACGGAGGTAGAAAGCCAACAAGGCCCATCCAAATTCTATAATCATGGCTTTTTAACTCCACTTTTAGACATACACTCGCAAACTTCCCTAAGCACTTTCCTTCGGGTGAATCCCTGCCGCCATTTTGAAATGCGTTCAACTTCATCAAGTGGGCGAGGGAAGTTTATTTTGGCAGAAACTCGACCCCTCAATTTTGATCGAGGAGTAAGTCTACTCAATATGTACACTTCAGGCAGATCCATAGACCACAATGCAACATGATTGTGATGTCACAACTCTAGTGCAGGGGTTGGCAATTAAGTTTGACAATGGGCCAAAAAAAATTTCGCCACTAGATGGCGGGCCAGAACATAGTCAAAGGATAATTTAAATTAATTGATGAAAAATGCAACTAGAATTACCTGTGGCAGACTGTTACAGTGTCTTTTGTTACTGTTACTCTGTGTTAATAGGACAGTCATTAACAAAAAGCCACATTTGTGTGGCGGTGTCCAGGTTTTACACTGGATAAATTAATAAAGCAGAGTACTAACACGTAACCTGGCAAGTATCTTAATTCACCAACTTACAACACAGACCGCCTTGCTAAAACACACATGTGGGAGATGCAGAATGGATAAAAATAACTCAAAAAATAAAAGAGGACATGAATAAGCCCATTAATACCATTAATGAGTCATGCTCTTAACGAACTATGTTTTATTTCCTCTTTCCATATTGTTAATAATAAATGTGTCTCATTTTAATTTGCTTGTCACACAATGGAGCCTAACTTATTGTAATAATTATTTGACGTAGCCTACTTTTACACTCATAATTATTCCTTGGTTATGTTGGCTTTTTTTTTTTTAGTTGGCTAAACTGCATTTTTTTTTTTTTAATTGTTTGCGTGCTGGAGGTAAGCTTTTACGTTGTGTGCAGACTGATGTTAACATCAGGCACTATCAAAGAGTCTAAAGAGTAAAGTTGACAGCGAAAATAGGGCATACAAAGAAGAATGGAAAGACAACTATGCGTTCATCCTACCTGTTTTGTGAATGCAAAGCCGGTGTGTCTTATCTGCAACGAAGTTGCAATTTTTTGAGAAGTTGAGATTTGCAAACAGTGTCTAACTGCCTGAACTTGTTTAAGGTTTTGCAGAAAGAGTGATTTGTTCGACAAATTGGTTTAGGCTATTGAGAATTTGGTTTAGAGAATGGAGTTTAGTGTCTTAGCAATTGTGAAAAACTGTAATATGTTGTCTAGAATATTGAACTTTTGTGTTTGGGGTCGTAGCTTCAGAAAGATCTGGAGAATTATCTTTTAATTGAAGTGGCAACAGAAAACAAGAAGCTGTATTGCATGGGAAGAATGATTTTGACATAACAATTTGTTCAGTTCTAAATAGAGACTATGACTGATGTGTGAATTTTTCATTACATGAATAATCTTGTACTTTTGTGACCAGCAGCTCTATCCAGTCAGTTTCAATCAGTCATATGAGCATCTCCTGTAATGCAGCATGTATTCTCCAGTGCAGTGTGGATTAAGCATGTTAGATGTAGTGAGGGATTACAGATAGACGTGGGGCACAGCTTTACAGGGTCAGGGAGCTCTGCCAGATGTTGAGTAAATCCGCCTACAAATCCCAAAGCACAGCTCCCCAGACTCAAAGCAGCATTCTGATTTGAGGTTTACAGTGACGTACAAAAGAGAACTTTGGACATAGATTCAACATTTTCTTAAAGGAGTGTTCTGGGTTCAATTCAAGGTAAGCTCTATCAACAGTATTGCAGAAATGTGCACTTGCATTAATTTGTCCATACAAAACTAATGTATGTCATTTGTTAAAATAGTCAGGACTGCAGTTCTAGGTGAATGAACTTCTGGTTGCCAACTTTATTCCTCTAGATGGATATTTGTCTATGTAAACAGTCCATTTATACATAACCTCACACAGATAAGGTAGTAGTAAGATACTGTATCATACTAGTCTCATGTTTACGTCAGTGCAATGCCTTTCCCAATAGACTTCCATAGATTTTTAAGCCACTGTACATTTTTCATTCAGTCGATTATCTGAAGGATTTTTAGTCAAAGTTAATGAGAGCTGAACAGTACTGAACAAACTGCATAGTCAGTTTTTATATCAGATATATCCTGTTCACAACATACTATATATTGTTTGTCATTTTTATTCATTGAGGACAGCAGTAACATTAAAATATTTTTTATCATCAAGTTTTATTGGATGTAAAGACTCAAGTAGTGAAATTTAATTCCACTGTTGGAAAGATTTTACGGCTCCACAGTGCAACTCAAACCAATTAACTGTCTAAAACGATATAGGTTATTGCAGGACAGACGTGCCTTTTATTATTTGCATATTCACCACCAATGAAATTTATGTTCTTTGATCTGAACTAATTGGCTGAGCATTTCCTATTTGCTTTGCTGCCAGAATCCCTCTATCTGTGTGCACTGAAACATGGTTGTCACTTCCACATCCTTACTGTGTGTACATGGTCGTAGAGACTTGCGGATGGGTGCTTTTTGACTTTGGCCAGTAAGCAAGCACCATAGCAACCACCTAGCAATGCTCTAACAACCATTGAGAACATCCTCACAGACACACCATGATAAAAATATTCAGAACACATTTGCAACCACATAGCAATGTCCTGCCAACCACATCAAACAGAGGTAATACTTTAATTTGATGGTCCCCTTTAGACATTCTTTTGACTATAAGGAACTTTGCACAAACACGTAACTCTCATTAGAGTATTAGTGGAGTATTGGTAAACTGTCTGCATTGCTAAAGAAAACTGGCCAACTGATAGGATTTAAGCTTTTGGTCACTTGCTCAGAGCAACTGCTTTTACATTAAACTATGGCTGCTTCCGAAATCGCATGCTCTCTTGAGTAGGTACTTATTTTGAATAAGTAATTACTTTGGGACCGCTGAAAAAAAAGTATGTTCTATATAGTATGAATGTGTGTAAATTAATGTAATCCAGAAGTAATACATTCACCTTGCTGTCATTACCCATGTGACCTACCAGTGTTGCTTTACTGCCATTCACAAATCCTCTCCCATGGCCTCATGGGATAGTAAAGTGTCCATCATATGCACTCTTTAGAATCTTGTCGGAAGTACCTTCTGGATACTATTTGCCTACTCTTTTAGGAGTACTGTGAATTCGGACATACTTCTTTTGTCACATATTTTTCACCTACATATATATATACACTGATCAGGCATGACATTATGACCACCTTCCTAACATTGTGTTGGTCCCCCTATTGCTGCCAAAACAGCCCTGACCCATCAAGGCATGGACTCTACTAGACCCCTGAAGGTAGAGTTGTTAAAAAGTACTGACTTCGGTACCTAGTCGGTACTGAAATTTAAAAATGTGATGCTTTGAGTGCTGTTGAGTGGATTCGTAAACAACTCTGATTGGCCATTGCGTTGACGCTGTTACGATTTCCTAATTGGTATAGGGGAAGGAACACAACAGCAAAAATGGATGGTGGTGAATGAGTGTGCAACAGCAGGGAAAACAAACTCCAGCTCCAGCCTAGTTCAAATAATCCAAAACAAACCACAGTTTGTCACAAAAGAGTAGTTTTTATTTATAAAATCGAACAAAGAAAAAAAAAAAAGAAGAGGGGTATCAGATTCAGAAGGGGGTATTGCCAAAACAACAAACATAACCAAACTAACTCTTCATTAACCAAATTACCTAAACTAAAGGAAAAGAAAACAAAAAGTACAGCAAAATAAGCTAACTCCCTAGCTAACATAAACATGAGAAAAGTTCAAGTCAAAATAAAGAAGATTAATCAAAACATGCAATAAATAATCATAAAATTTTTTACTCCCTTCTAACTCTTATATTTCAATCATAGAGTGTAATAAGAGAGACAAAGGACAGAAACTCTACTTTAATAAGTTCAACAGATACACAGAACCACCAACTACTTGCTTTAACACAACATAAAGTCTGGGGTTGCAGATGAGTCCTCAAAACTGTTGCACACAGTCAAGCCGCCACCAACACTGCTCTGATGATAGCTGCAGCTTAAATACGCTCTCTCCCCTCCAATCATCCAATCACAACTGGATACTCATTAATGAGGTCACTTGCGCTGTGCGGAGAGAGAGTGTGAAACAGAGAGAGAAAGAGAAAAACACATGCAAAGCATAGCTTGGGCACAACGAGAAAAAACCCTTACGGCTCTGGACGTAACAATGCGCTCATCGGATATCTCTGTGATTGGCTTCAAATAACTCTATCTGAAGGTGTGCTTTGCTATCTGGCACCAAAATGTTAGTAGCAGATCCTTTAAGTCCTGTAAGTTGGTGGGGCCTCCATGGATCGGACTTGTTTGTTCTGCACATCCCACAGATGCTCGATTGGATTCAGTTCTGGGGAATTTGGAGGCCAAGTCAACACCTCAAACTCATTGTTGTGCTCCTCAAACCATTCCTGAACCATTTTTGCTTTGTGGCAGGGCACATTATCCTGCTAAAAGAGGCCACGGAATACCGTTTCAATGAAAGGGTGTACTTGCCTTCTTCCAACAATGGTTAGGTAGGTGGTACGTGTCAAAGTAACATCCACATGGATGGCAGGACCCAAGGTTTCCACAGCATTGCCCAAAGCATCACACTGCCTCCATCGGCTTGCCTTCTTCCCATAGTGCATCCTGGTGCCATGTGTTCCACCGGTAAGTGACACACACGCACTCGGCCATCCACGTGATGTAAAAGAAAACCAGGCTACCATCCCCCATTACTCTGTGGTCCAGTTCTGATGCTCACGTGCCCACTGTTGCCGCTTTCGGCAGTGGACAGGCGTCAGCATGGGCACCCTGACTGGTCTGCGGCTATGCAGCCCCATATGCAACAAATTGCTATACGCTGTGTATTCTTACACCTTTCTATCAGAACCAGCATTAACTTCTTGAGCAATTTGAGCTACTGTAGCTCGTCTGTTGGACTGGACCACACGGGCCAGCCTTCACTCCCCATGTGGATCAGTGAGCCTTGGCCGCCCATGACCCTGTCACCGGTTCACCACTGTTCCTTCCTTGAACCACTTTTGATAGATACTGACCACTGCAGAAAACCCCACAAGAGCTGCAGTTTTAGAGATGCTCTGACCCAGTCGTCTAGCCATCACAATTTGGTCCTTGTCAAACTTGCTTAAATCCTTATGCTTGCCCATTTTTCCTGCTTTTAGTACATCAATTTTGAAGACAAAATGTTCACTTGCTGCCTAATATCCCATCCACTAACAGGTGTCGTAATGAAGATATAATCAGTGTTATTCACTTCACCTGTCAGTGGTCATAATGTTATGCCTGATCGGTGTATATATAAACTCTGTGGCATCTCTGCATAGAATTGATATATAGCTTTCTCCTTGATTAACAGAGATTCAAGTTGCATTTCTTGATGCAGCGGCAGACTGTGTTAGTGACAATGGTTTTTCAAAGTATTCCAGAGCCCATGTGGACATACATTTAACACATTTAGCATGACGGTTTTAATATAATACCGTCTGAGGGCTCGAAGGTCATGGACATTCAACAGAAGTTTCCTGCTTGCCTGACACAGACTGAGATTTCTTTGGATTCCCTGAATCTTTTCACAGTATTATGTATGGTAGATGCTGAAAAACCTAAACACTTTGCAATCTTGCATTGATAAATGTGATTTTTGAATTGTATGATAATTCTTTCATGAAATTTGGCACAGTGGTGAGCCATGATACCCTCACCTATTACCAATTTACCTGCTTATTGTGGACTCTTTCAAAACAGTTTAACTTGGAAATTCTGTAATCTTTTCACTATGCTTTCTCAGATCCCAGTTGTGGGTTCTAACTAAACCATTAGTAGTTTGACTTCCTGAAGAGTGTGAATCAATGGAACTTTTAAAACAGCCTATGTTTGGGGCAGAATTATTTGTTTGTCTAAACAAAGGAAGCCAGCCAGGAACTGCACTGTAAAAAGTAATACGCTATATCTACTCATATCTACGCTATATCATAAAATTTTGGCAACAGAATACAAGCAATATTATTAATTAAATTCAACAATTAGAACTGAGTTAGAATTAATCAAATTAAATCCTTAAATGTCAACCATTTAAACAAGTAAAATTCAGACGTCAAAGATGAATTAAGAACTCTTTATTTTTTATTGCCAACATTGAAAACACCTGATGATAACAAGCAGAATCATTGAAGGAAAGAGAAACACAAGAATTAACAGAGGTTTAGATGTTGGTGTTGATTTTATTGAAAATGTTTGATCACCATTATGGCGATCAGTGTGTCTTTCAGTTGGCCAGTTTGAATCTTTGCTTTTTATGTCAGTTTGTGGTTTTTGTAATGGTGTTTGCTAACACACATTTTTTTTTACACATTTTAAATGGTTGACTTTTAAGAAATTAATTTGATTCATTCTAACTCAGTTCTTATATGTTGAATTTGATTAACAAAATTGCTTGTAATCTGTTGCCACAATTTTATTGAGAAGATAGAGTGTATTACCTTTTACAGTGTGTGATGGAATGGGTGGTTGAAGTCTGTTTAGAAACAAATTATTATATTTGCCATTCCATTTGGTGTCACTAAAAGCTGAGAAATGACATGCTGCACCTTTAAATATGCACAGTGAGTTTTCTACTTTACAATAATTTACATTTTGTAATAATAATAATAATAATAAAGGTGTTTTGTAAGTTTTGTCAGAGGAGAGGCCCACTGTCAGAGGTTTTGAAAACTCAAAACCATTTAAAGAACCCTTTAGACCCATACAAATGGCCCATCATTGGTGCTGTTGCCATCTCTTCACCAGTAACCAGGGGAGGGCGGGCGATAGTATTCTGTGTTTTCCGCAGATCGCTGGCATTCAGTGCTCCATTGCCCTTTATGACCTGTAATCCATGCTTATTAAACAAGGTGCCTGTGCTATTAAGAGTGGAAAATGAGTCCTAATGGCGGAGCTGCTGGCAGCGCCCGCCTCCTCAATGCCATCTCACATTTATGAGCAGCGCTATATTACAACCCTAATTCAGATGGCCATGCATCACTGGCCCCAAAAAATGTTTTCATCTATTTTTTTTCCATCTCAAAACCCCAGCGAGAGAATATGGTCAGTCTAAGAATGCAAATTTCCAGGTCTAACCTTGGTTTTATACACATTCACCCATCAAAAATCCAAAAGATAAGTCTTTAATCTCTCTGAATGTAGTTTTACCCAGTGAGAACGAGTTATGGGGGGAATAATATATCTGGCCCTGAAGTGATACAGAAGTGGGTGCAGTTAGAGTTGAAGGTCCAACAGTGACAAGGGAGGAAATTACATCACGCTCTGAGATGATGGAGAGAAAGGAGATCTGGCTGTGATGTGACAGTAAATCAAGGCTTGAGCGTGACAGTGGTGATTTGTAACCAAATCCTTTCTTCAGGTATTAGGGCCCTGAGGAAGAATATCAGATTTAAAGGCTCTGTTAAATAATTGAACATACATAAGTTTTGCTCTGCCACAAGTTATGGATTTATGGTCACAGCCTCAGATGACATGCCTATGGACATCCTAACGTTTATATTCTGTCTTTGTTTTCACTCTATTTGCTCTATTCCTGTTTGCCTGAGTTTCCCTGGCTGCACTTTCCACACACCTGTTCTCCTTGATTACGTTCCCTGTGTATTTAAGCCTTGAGTTCTTTCTGTTCAGCGTCTGGTATCGTTTCAGTTTTATGTGGTTTGTGTTTTCTCCTGTGTTTCATTAGACATCTCCTGAGTGTTTCTTATTCTGTTTAAAAGACTTTGTTTGCTGAACTCTATCGTCAAGCGTGCAGCAGACCTATGTCGTTACACATAGTCTGTTCATGGACCGTTGGATATGTACTGTTGGCTGTATACACTACTGGTCTAAAGTTTGGAATAATTACTTTTTTTCCACTCATAAATGATTTCTGAAGGATCATGTGACACTGAAGACTGGAGTAATGATGCTGAAAATTCAGCTTTGATCACAGGAACAGATTATATTTTAAAATTCTAATACAAAATAGTTTTTTTATTATAATGATATTTCATAATATTACCATTTTTCCTGTATTTTTGATCAAATAAATGCAGCCTTTGTGAGCCTAAGGGGCCATTTACTAAAACGGGAAAATGTATGCGTTTTGATGGTATAAAGACGCAAACTTTCAAAGTGCAAGTTTTTGAAAACAATACCTTTTTGTCTCTGTGTAAACTACAAAAATGTAAATGTGTGAAAATGGTGAGGTCATGTGCATGTGTATTACGTGTTCAGTCTATAGACGCGTAGCATTTCTATACAAAGTCACATCGCCAACTACTGGCCTGACATGAGTAATACAACGTTTTTATTCGTTTTAAACGATCATTTTGATAACTTTTCAATTTTTAGTACATCGTTGTTGTGTAAACATACCCTAAGACATAAAAAAAAAAAACATTACAAATTCTTAATTATTGCAAACTTTTTAGCAGTAGTGTATATATTTTATTCTAAAAATGTTTTCTTCAGAGAATGATATTAAACAAAACATCAGGTTATGTGCTGGAAATAACAATGTAGTGGAAAAATGAAAATGTACAACCTATACATAAATGTGTATGGTTGCTTCTTCAACTACAGTATGGGCCATGTGTGGCACTCTTAAAAAAAATCTTAACACTCTTAAACAAAAAAAATCAAACATAACACATTTTAGGATACTTGCAGCTGGTGCTACTTTCTGATGAATGTTATCGATCTGATTTGTGAGGAATCAACATCCAGTGTGCTGGCGCTTAACCCTGTGCCCTCTGACCCCTGACCTCTGCCGCCTGAACAGTGACTCTCGTAATTACACGGCTGGTCTCTGAAGAGTGAGTCACAGTGTTCGCACCTCTCCTCCTCTGCAGTGCTTTCTAATGAACAGCTCCTCTCTGTTGCGTTATCTGCCTGAGCTCAACTGGTAAGCACCAGGGCCTACGATGAAATATTCATGCCCTGCATTTCTTTCAGGCAATCAGGTATCCACACAGACGCTTATAATTATACCGCAGGCAGGCACAGAGCTTGTCATCGTCAACACAGAAGCACAAAGCGAGAGATTATAGTTGGGTCTGCATGGGATCTCCAATCTTTTCTGTGCCAGCTCGGTGTCACAGAGGGTTGAGGTGCGCTGAATACAGGCACTTGCTTTATGATGCCATTAATACATGCAGGCTCTTCAAATGCAGATGCTAGCAAGCAAGAAATGTTAAAGGTTAGCCTGATCGTTCTCAGAGTCCTCTGCTACAGAAATGGATAAACGTCATCTTGCAGCAAAAATGTCCGTGTACCGGTTTTAAGCATGTCGTTCATACGTTCAGAACATTTCACTGCAATGCTTTGCCAGTTACATTTATGCATTTGGAAGATGCTTTTATCCAAAACTATTTATACTGCATTAAAGATATATATATATCTTATAGATATATATATATATCTATATATATATATATATATATATATATATATATATATATATATACCTGAGACGTTCCCTTTCGAAAGGGAACTCAACACTGCGTTTGACACGCTATGGGGAACTATATACCCACGCCGCCATGCATGCCAAAAAATGGCTAGACAAACATCAGAACTAGCAGTTTCAACTGAAATGCAAAAACCACTCCCCCTGTCACTGACAGCATTCCCTACGGCCAACAGCCCAAGCTATAAGCCTCAAAGAGGCCTTCCACAGAAGGCCTACCAAGGCCGCTCAAAGTTCTTCTGGAACCAAGCTTCTTTTCAAAGAAAAGAGGGTACCTTTAAGGGAATGTAACAAGGGGGCCCGAGGGAACCCTAGCCAGTCACTTGTCAAGGGAACATAATCGACCCTGATTGCCACCAGGAAGGCCGACCTGGTCTAACAAAAACCTAATCTAGGCCAACAACCTGTCTGATCACAGAGTCTCAAATCACATTCTTCAGAGAAGATATCCAGTAAGAGCAACGTTACTCAAAGTGTGGGGCACGCCCCACTGGTGGGGAATAGAGACATGACAAGTGGGGCATGACAAACGAGAGGAAATTTGGTCATTTTTGTGCCCATCTCGATTAACCTTTTGAGTCCCACATATGGGATTTTTATTTCTGTGCCCCTGAGAGTTCGGTCCCAAATATGGGATTAATAACGTTCAGTGACGTCACTTAACTGCCAGATTCAAACTGTGCTTTCGCACTTTGGCTGGCGCTGAGCCAGTCGACGGATGCGCTCAGCAGCGCTCTTCATTTGTCACAACTATGCAGTGTTTTCAACAACATAATGTTTATTTTAGGTTTCAGACATTTAAATATACATAAGTACCAGTAAAACAATACATTTAGAGTTTGTAAAGTACGTACTGATGTCTGTGGAAGCAGCAGTAACAATCAATTCAAATATGATTTCCCAACGTGTTTTATTCATATCAGACACACATAGTATAAGTAACTATAAAGTTTACTCTATTTTTCTCCCAGATCACCGGGCACTTACATGGATTTCGGGAGAAATTGATCAATTCACGTGCTGTAAATCCGACTGACAGGACTCTCTGAGCAGCTGCGCAAACAAACATGACGGCACCCATTTCGCGTTATAGATCAAGGTCATTTATTAACGTTTTTAAACGACAAAACACACTCACTTATACATATTTGAGAATCGAAATATCAGATATGAATATTTTGAATAAAAGAAGGAGAAACGAAATAAAAGCGTTCCATCTGTCATACAGTGTTATTGTGGCTGCGGTGTGTGACGTGATAAGCAGAACAATAAGGGGATTAGGGGAAACATTCTAAAATAATGGTCTCGTAAAAAAACCCTCAAATATTTAACTTATTCACCTTATTCCTGACTAGCCTACTGTGTTTCGAATTATGGGTTGCACTTCCGGTTTGGGAAACTTCCATTTAAAAAGACTGAAACTAATTGTTTCAAATCATAAGGTTGCCCTACAAATAAAGAGTATCCGTCAGTTTGACTGAATGAGCTGTCAATTTTTCTTTCATGTTTTATTTTCAGACATCATGAGAATAACTTAACGCTTGGTACTATGGCTAGAGCTCTTTTCAGTCGCTGCTTTCTATCCTCGTGATTATTTTCTTTTGTCCCTTTGCATACCACTATAATCGTATGAAAAAGGACAACATATACTGCACATTTGTGGTCTGTTCTCCCGATATAATTTACGATATACCCCATTAACAATTCACTGGAATGCACACAGAATCTCTCGTTTTTCTCCTCAAAGCCTCACGTCTCTTTCCAGGTTTGTTTTCACAGGTAAATACAATTATTATCTTCATAATAATTGTCAGCTAGTGGCAGTGTCTAAGCTCTAAGGGAGCCAAATCTGAGAACCAAACTATCCAGTGAGGTTAACTAGTTTAACTCAACCTGAGCTTAATTTCATCCACACATTCCAACAGGCAACGTACTCAGTAAAAACACCATTAACCCTTAAAGTAAGGGGAGTACAAAGAATATTATGCTACCATGTTCTGAGGGAGGCCAAAAAACAGGCCTACTACTTCAAACGATCACGGGCATAAACCTGTGGCAGTGCTAGTTTCCAAGTGAGCAAATTCTAACTAAAACACCTACCAACAAGCCTTGTAATACAACAAGCTATTGTGCTCTGAAGGAGGCCCAAACGGAGCCTTCTACTTCAAACAACACGAGTGTCAGCTTGTGGCAATGTTCAAACTCTAAGGGAGCCATATATGAAAACCAAACTATGTAGTGAGGTTAACTTTATTAAACTCAACCTGAGTTTATACATTCCAACAGACAATATGCTCAGTAAAAAACACTTTTACCCTTTCAGCAAGGGGAGTACAAACTACATCACCATAAACTTAAGGAGGCCAAAGTCAGGCCTACTACTCCAGAACACACAGGTGCTAGCCTGTGGCAGTATTAGAGTTTACTGAGCTCACATAGTGTAGGGCAGGAATCAGAACTAAAGTAATAAAGTACAACAACCTTGAATAACAAGGGAGTACTATTAATCCAACCCTGAAAAATACAGGATGGGTAACAGAAATTCTCACCAAAAACAGGTATAATCTGTACTGAACCCTAGAGACCAGAAGCTTTCATAAAAAGCTGCAACCATATCACTCAAGCTTGAACTAAGTTCAAGGGGTTCAGGGGAAAAACTGAAGTCAAAGTACCACTAGATAGTTCTGGGGGAGTGGGGCCACAGCAACAAAGTTTCTATTCACATAGTGAAAAAGGGCCCTACACCGCCTGAGACAACGGCACCAGGGAGACTTAGCAATAGTCTGCTACCTTATTTGCTATCTATTCTGCACCTACATCAAGGGGACAATGGGCCTTGGCCTGACAACTCTGATAAGAAGAGGTCAGAACTAGGAAAAACTACACTCACATAACAGGGGTAGTAAAAAAAAGGCGTAAAATGCTTCTAGCAGACCACCTAAACCCTAGTTCTAGCCTAGGCCAGCTATAGCTGTGGGCCTATAAGCCCAACACATAAGCATAGATCTGCCTGGGGCTAAGAAACAACAGCCTCTACCAACGACTCAATTGAGAGGAGGTCAATTCTGAGAAAAAACTCTGAGAATACTATATTTCTACAATAAAGCTCAGAGGAGCAGAGCTCAACCCAAGCACACAATGTCAGGCAGCCTGTAAGGCTGACGCTGAACATAGATCTAACTGAAGTTAGTGAAAGCTAATCTCAAAACTCTAGCATTTACCAGAGGAGAAAGCTAATTTACCATAAGGTGGCTAACAGTGCGGCTTAGTTAAAGCCCACATCTGAATACATATGAACGGTAGCTTCAGTGAATTCTGCAAAGAATGAAGCCAACACACCCATAAAGGGGACTAACAAAGCACTACCCTTAATAATATATCGTTCCAGCCAACCTAATGGAACTTCAGGGCCCTTAAACGGCATCCTAACAGGAAACCGAGGTAATATAAAGAGACCTACCAAGCCAATTTCAGCAGATCCAACTGATATGCTTGTAAAGCAACACCAGCCTGACCTGCTGCTGCGTATGGAGCGTTGGAGCCTGCCTATTACACGAGATAGTTGCACCCATCTCGTCAGAAGGAGGCATCGATGCGTACCCATACTCACTCCATCAACACGAGCGAATTAATCTGCTGATGTTGATGAATGCGAGCTGAATACAGGTTCTTCCATGCCTTCTCGATCTCAGTATGAAGATCAAGAAGGAATGGAAAGCTTACAGTGGCTGGAGGATTATGGCCAAAAAAGAACCGTTTGTCGAACAATCCGCGAGCGGTTTCTTTCTTAACCTGCTCCAATGGCAGCTGCAGTCTGCCAGAGGCGCATTCCATAATCTCACACAGCTGTATATATGCGGGGCAGGGTGGCTTTGAGGATTCAGGAGGCTCACCATCTTCATCCTCATCAGCCATCTCCTGCTCTCTTGTTTGGCTTAGAACAAGAAGAGCAATAGCTGCTGAATCTAATGATGTCATAGACAACACATCATAATCACACAGCTCTCTCCCGTCAGCCATCGGAGGTTGTGGGGAATTTCACCCCTCTCAGCTCTTCAACAAGCTCCAGCTGAGAACCCCATGGTCTAGTCTCTACTCTACCTCAGCAAAAGTAAGACCTGAACCATTAGGCGCAGCTGCTGGTCCTTCTCCTCTCGAGGAAAAGACCAGAAGAGAATGGAGCATTTTTACAAGTAAAACACACTCACAATAAAAACAGACAGATCCCACAAGAACTGCCTGTACATGCTCTTTTGTTCTCATAAAAGACAACGTTATAAGATATGTGTGTGATCAAATGTCAACATTATGGGACACAGATGCACACACTTCCTGAAACGTTTGTCAGACATAATTTGTCTTACCTTAATACCGGTTTGATATCGCTTGCTTTCAAACAAAACAGTCCCTGAAGACGAAAATATACTGACTGCTTCTCTAGGCACTCATTATATACTTCCGGGTCGCGCAATGATGACGTCATAGGCTGTCGCCGGCTAATAGGATTGTCGTGATTTGATAATTGTTTTCAGACACCGGGTCACGAGGATGCGTTCCCCATAGCATGTCAAACGCAGTGCTGAGTTCCCTTTCGAAAGGGAACCTCTAACACTGTGTCTACACCAGACACGACCGTTGTCGCATCGCGCTGCAACAGTTAAAAGCTGTCTACACTGAACGCGTCAAACCGACCTTTGCAAAGCACTTGGACTATGTCAGAAATAGAATGGGGAACCCGTTTAGTCCAACTCTTTGGACAACAAAACATATTAAAACATCCATTTCTGTCAGTTTTACAGCAGCAAAAGGAACACTGTTGTGTTTACTTATTGCTACTTGCAAAATCCTGTCATTGCCGCTGTAACGATGGACAAAACATGATTAAAACTTGCAGCTTGGCCATTGAAAGCCAGCTCATACGAACACCAACATTCATCTTGAAAACATATGATTTGATTTGCGTCTTCCAATTGGTTCTTCCATGGACTTAGAGGCTTTTGCCTGCAAAGGCAAGTGGTGTTTAGTGGTTTCTGCCAACGAATCGGTATTTCTGAATGGGCTGACGCTGGTATTTAGCGGATATTTGAAGCAAAAGTATTTGATAAACATATAATATAATTTTTGACAGAGGTGGTGTTTAGCAGCTTTTGCATCTGAGCTCTTCATATATATTAGGGCTGCAAGATATATCGCTTTAGCATCGAAATAGTCAGATCGCAGGATGTGCAATGTCAAGTATAGTGATCGTTAGTCCGTACGGACCAGACACCACAGTTCAAAATCCACGCAATTCTGGGGTGACAATGACACAGATAAAGTTAAACGCAAACCATTTTGTCTCTCTGCATAAAATCCATAATTTTTTGCCAACATGGTCTGAAGATGATTTTCTATTTTGAGTCGAACTTGGTAAAAATCAGACAAACGGTCTAGGAGGAGTTCAATAAAAGTAAAATTCCAAAGAAAATCAAAATGGCAGACAGGAAGTTAGGCTAACTACTGCAAAATTGGTATCTATGTTCTATAATTTTTGACAATAAGGTGGTGCTGTCTCAAAACTTTATAAGTACCTTCAGGGCATGATGCCGAAGACACATACCGAGTTTAAAAACGATACGTCAATGCATTCATAAAATATTGCATTTTAGAATAAAATTCTAAATTGCGACACCTAAAATGGCTGATATGGGATAATAGGATATTGTTCGACTCGTCATCCTGCACCGAATCTAAAGAGACCAGTTTTGTGATTTTTGGCTAAACCGTTCTGAAGTAATTGGCAAAAAATGTACATTTTTCATATCTCCTGACCACTAGGTGGCGCTGCGGCGAATAATAAAAGATAATAAAAGATTTTCTCTATTTACTTGCATCTCATGTGACCATTATCAGACACTGAGAACTGTAAACATGCGGATATGTCAATAAATTATTGAAATATTGCCTTAAAATCTCAGGGGGTACTTAAAGTTAATATTTTATGTTTAAAAGCTTTGGCTGACAAAAAAAAGTTTGAATATTGTGCTCTAAAAACACGGTGCTCAAGTTAAAATAAGTTCAATTTTTAAATACACATCTTATTTACAACACCTTGTGTCTTGCTTTTTAAAGATAAATGGCTAATAGGGATTTAGTGGTTCAAAGGTGAGAAATGGTTTTTGCATAGTAGTTTATATGCAAACACATAATTGTTGTGATTACATACAGACCAATTTTGTCAGTTTGAATCGATAATGTAACAATCACCAAATCTGACAAGTTTCTTGCTTTGGATATACTTCCCTTCATATAGTGAAATGAATGCAGAAAAGGTTAAAATCTTAATGTGTCTTAACTCTGGCATGTTTTCACCTTATGACAGGAAGGTGATGAATTATTTGTGCAGAAGAAAACATTTTTGTTCTTAAATCATATTTAATAGCCCTGCAACTAAACACTGAAGTATGTTGAGCTGAGGAGCTGCTTAGTAATTTTTTTTTTGAATAATTCAGTAGGAAGTTGAGAGTGTGAATTACAGTGGGACTCAGTAATCAGCTGCTGAATTATTGGAGAGCCTCTCAATTATGCATTTTTTTCCTAAGCCATTTAAACTTGCTTTAGATGAGACTGGCGGAGAACAGAGATCGTTCAACTTATAAAAGGTAAGTGCTCTGCCGTACAACCACATACTTCCTGTGACAAACTTTCAACTAAACAACAGGCCATCAATTTAACAAGCTGAACAATCAACTCTCCACTTAGACCTGCAATCAACCTAAGAAAAAAAATCCATTAGAGAAGCAAATAATGTGGTCAGTTAGAGCTATAATTACATGGGTGGTGAGGATATATAAGAGGGGATAATGAGGAAGGAATTGGAGGGGAGAGGAATATAATGAGCGGGTACATATGTAAATGAGGAAAATTCTGAATGATCACACGTCCACTGGCTCATCCTGTATATGACAGACAGGAAGAAGAGCAAGAGGTGGGCAAGTCTGGATCTCTCCTACTACCAACTAGCCAGCCATTGGGATTTGGAGAATTGCTGGTTAAAATGAGTCAGCCGCATATCTGCTTGTCGGTACAGCAGTTGACCAAATTGTAAATGGCAGTCGTAACAAGATTGAATGGTCAAAGTGTTAGTTCAACCAAAAATGTAAATTCGGTTACACTTTATTTTACAGTGCAGTAGTTACATTGCAATTACTCAAATAAGTACTGAGTACTATTAATTAACTCCATGTACTTACTATAGAGTTACAGTTAGGGTTAGGTTCAGGATTACTTCAGTTACTTGTAATTATGCATAATTTACTGTTATTACTATAGTAAGTACATGTAGTAACGTGTAACTACAGCACTGTAAAATAAAGTGTTACCGTAAATACCGAATCTTTTGTTTCGAACCAGTGATTTGTAGCATGTATCAAACTGCCAAAGTCACGCCCCCCAGTGGTGAACCATTGAAATTTCAAAACACTGAAATCACGTGACTTTGGCAGTTTGATACATGCTCCGAACCACTGATTCGAAACAAAAGATTCGTAAAGCTTCGAAGCTTCATGAAGCAGTGTTTTGAAATCACTAGATATTGTTAAATAAATAATTTTATTTTATTATTATTCTTTTTTTTTTTTGTGCACAAAAAGTATTCTCGTTGCTTCATAACATTAAGGTTGAACCACTGTAGTCACATGAACTGTTTTAAATACGTCTTTAGTAGCTTTCTGGACATCTTAAAGTGTTAATTATCTTGCTGGCAATGGAGGCCCCACTGAGCCATTGGATTTTATCAAAAATATCTTAATTTGTGTTCCGAAGATGAACGAAGGTCTTATGGGTGTGAAACGACATGAGGGTGAGTAATTAATGACAGAATTTTCATTTTGGGGTGAACTAACCCTTTAAATGTTAGAACATAGTAGTCAAAGACACTTAATATAAAGTGTGACCACTGGTAATTTATCAAACTACAGTTCTCACTATGAAGAACATGGGGTCCCATATCTGGGGTCGTGTGTCTGCATCAGTGTGCATTCAGAATAGCCTTTATCGGCTAAAAAAAAAGGAAAATTGTTGAGTTTGGGCTGTGCACCTGTTTCACAGAGCAGAACCAGATTCCAAGTACATGTTCCTGGATCAACGTCTTTGTTGGTCCTGGAACAACATTCCAATGAACCAGTGAGATTTAAGGGGCAAGTTTACAGTTTATGTAAAGTTTAGGCTTATAACCAGGGTTAGGTGCTTCTACATCAGTGTTATTCACCTACCATTTCCTTCTGATTTTAGGGATAAGTTATAGGGTTACAGGTTTAGGGGTAGGTATATGGTTAGGACTAAATTTTCAGACAGGAATGTTGTTCCAGGATCAACAAAACGCGTCTAACTCAGCAAAATCAGGACATGCTATCACAGACATGCAAAGGGGTGAACAGAAACCATATCACAGCTAATTCAGTGTTCTACACCACTGCTTTTCACTCCAACAGATCACCTGATGCTTCCTCATAACACTGGGAAGTATGTGCTCCCAGTACACTAGGGATGCTGGGTTAAGCACAAATCAAACTGCTCTCTACAGTAATCGAGTCAAGTGCTAGTTTAGGCGAAATGGCTTGAAAATGGCAAGTTCTATCAGATGACATCTGGTACTACGAGCGGAAATTAATCATTTTGAAACGTGTGAATGTGTGCATGTGTGCTCCTGCACACTGATCTGGTGTGTACATAAGTGTTCTTTGGTAAAGGGCAGCGAGATGTGGATGTGCTGTTCTCCCCAAACGCCCCATGTCCTGATATACCTCTGCTGGTCCAGCTGTGATCTAATCTCCTGGAATTACAGGGATATCTAGATCCTGTCTAGCCCACCTGAGGTCCTGTACTTGCTCTGAAGGACCACAAGACAAGGCTGGAGACCAAGGACTATACTGCCACCTACAGTCAGGATTTTAGTGTACGTGTGAGGAGTAAATTACATAAAATGAATAATCTGTTTTGGATACCATTGGCTTTCATTATATGGAGAAAACCATAAAAACATCTCCACAGAATAAAGTCAGGTTTGGTACAACACGAGGGTGAGTAAATGACGGCAGATCCCTTTAAGCTTGATGAATACAGTGAAGTTATGCAGCTCTGTTCCATATGTTAAATTACAGGGACCATGGGCTGTCACTAGAATGGTAAACTATTACTTTATCCCAACTTAGAAAGTAAATGTGTCGTGCATGGCCTCATGATCACAGACAAGATTATATGTGATTATATGAGTAGATATTATAATGAACCCATTATGTATGCAGGGTCATTATACAGTATTGTAAAGTATGACTGTATTATAGACTTAGTGAGACAGATGGCAATTCATTCAGATGAGTGGCACGACCAAAATCTATGTTCATGAGGATCCTGATGGCAGATGTTGTTATAATTCTTACATAATTTGTACATTATTTACAGCATGTGTTGTTTTAGTGAATGACACATCAGGTTTTTTAGACAACTCAATGAAGCATATAAGACCATATCTACACTACACAAGAATGTTTTGTTGTTTGCAATTTTACTTCATGTTTTGTTTCTTTACCTGCTTGCACGCTGTGTCCCAATCCACATATTATCTAATATCTTATTGAGCACAATTCATCAGTGAACACTGCCAAAAATGTCTTTATATCATTTTGAAAAAGAAATACACTGAATTTTATTCAGAAAAGGCATTAAATTGATCAAAAGTGGCAGTAAAGACATTTATAATGTTACAAAAGCAGGGCTGTATGTTAACTTTTTTTGCACATATCACTGGTGGTACAGAGGTTTTGTAGCACAGGCCACACAATTGCAGCGCAAGAGTAAAATGTCTGTTACCATCTCTGAAAATAATCACAGTTCATCACTTAAAGTGACTGACAAAGGACATTAATTTTCCATATAAGGCAAACAAAATCCAAACCTTAGCAAGAAATGTTTTCAGACAAAGGTTTTTTGTTTGTTTGTTTGTTTTTGTGCCAAAAATGGCAGACTGCAGGAACCTCTTGCTTAACATTAAGTCATTTTTCTTTACATAGCCCAATATCACTAATCACAATCCAAACAACATCCATCCATTTTGGTTGAGCACTTGAAAATACCACTTATTTTTCCTATAAATCATTAGAAACATTTAAAGAAAAAAATGTCACCGGGTGAAGAAAAACTCCTGTACACTTTTCTACAATGGAGAAAAACTGGTTTTGCATATGTTTACTTCAAATTTCTTTAGAGAAAAGTATTATTTTTCCTATTTTTACCCAAAATAGGGTGTGTTGTGAGCATTCGTGAGTACACACATGTAATGTAATGTCTGTTTCATTCATACCCATAGCCAGAGGGCGCCCTCACACAGAAATTCCACAAGTGAGACTCATACAATTCATAAAACTTATGACGGTCCAGGAAATCCCTAATATGGACAAAGTCATCCAGTGAGCTATGTAGCTGAATAAAAGGCAGATAGAGACTTTTTGACATGACTTTTTGACATTTTCATAAGAATAAAGTTTCAGTGAGTCCAAAATTGCGTCCTATCTGAGTGGGTACTACATTTGAATTTGAACTTACTTCACAACCGTTAAAATACGTATACGTTCTATAGTATGGCTGTGTGTTGTTTGAATGTAATCCAAACATACTACATACGCCATGCTGTTAAATTTATTCATACCATCACTCCCTCAGCCGTTTTAAAAACCGTTATTGAAAACACTCATGCAGTATAGTATTAGGTAGGTTTTTTTGTCATTTGATTCCAAGTTAAATTGCCTATTACACTTTTTTCATATATGACCTTTCATGTAGTATTTAATATAGCTGTTTGTGAATGTAAAAGGTCTGCAACGTTTCAAAAATCAAAGTGCAGATCAATAAAGTTATTGTCTCCTAAAAGAAAGAAGCAATTCTGAACTGCCTGAAACGAGTCGTCAGTAATTCTAGTCTTCCTGCTGAACCTACGGTTTGTAACACATTTGCATAATGCCAGCCTATGGTCTTCATTGGTTGCCTTTGAACAACGTCTACTTTGACCCTCAAACACTGTAATTGTAGCTGAGACTGGAAAAGATCAGTTTGTGTTGTCGAGATGACGAGAAGATGCCGTTTTCTGCTCTGTGAAAGAAAATCCACTTTGATGCACTTCCAAAGGATGAGGACTCATGCTCAAATTGATTCGGTAAAATCGACACCATCGTTACTGTTCGTATCACTGTGTATAAAGTGCTAAGGAAGCCTCAGGAGCCGAAATTCAGATATGGTAATGGACAATTCGTTTCCGACACATGCTGATGTTAATAAGTGTGGAAACCCGTCCTGTCATTACATGTAATGCTAATGCTATGTCCTCTCTCAGCAACAAACCACAAGCCCTGGTGTACAGTGAATCAGATGTAAAACATCCATCATTTCTGAAATGGGGTCAGCAGCGTTTTCGATGTTCGAAAACGCCGGTGTAGTGTAAACGACAGGTGTAACCGTAGCAAAACGTATGCATTTTAAAACGAAGATGCACTAGTGTAAATGGGGCCTTACGAAACCTAATTTTGAATTGAAAGCAGAGGTTTATACATGCTTTAGATTTCTATAGCAGAGAAATTGGTTGACCGTAACTGAACCTTCATGTGCATGGGGCAATTTGTGGCACTGAGTTAGATACTGCAGGGGATTGTCCCTAAAATAAGCAGTTTTGATAAAGTATCTGCTAAACATTTACTTTACAGGATAGGTTAAAGAATGCTTTGAACGTCTGATTTATTAGATCGGGTCACATCACAAGGAAAAACAGTGATGGTAACCACTGTAAGTGGCCATGTGCTGGCGGCGGGAACTTCTCTGATCAATGGCTGAGTGGAATTGCCCACGGGTTGTACATGAGGTCAGCTTCTGAAAGGATGATAAATGCAGACAAAGCAAAGAAGCGGACGAGGGCGAGGGGGAACTTTCAATGTGCTCTCTGTCACAGCACCTTAACAAGGACAAAACCTGTCACACCCTGAGGCAGGATGGAGGATTCTCTTCAATCTCTGTCTCTCTCAAGGTGGAAGTTATGGTAATTCTGCTGGACTGTAAATGATAGACTGATTTGAAGTTTTTCTCTCAGGGGTTTGGGGGTGTTGATACATTACACTGGTCTTGGAGGATTATATCTACATGACATCACGAAGAGTACAGTCAAAGGTCATTTATAAGACCATGTCAGGGAAGGGTAACTACAGCTATTTTTCAGTCTAATCTTTCTTTTTATTACAAAAATACAATATGAATTTTTATTAATAATAAAGAGATACTGGGAAAAGAATAATGCTATAAAAGGCAGGCATTGAATAGATGCCAGGCAGAAATGCAGATCTAAATGCAAGGGTTTTTATCAAACCAAGAATAGAGAAACACAAGGGCTATATATACACACACAAGGTGTAACAAGCTAACAAGAAACACCTGGGAACAATCAGACTAATTAACCCTCTGGTGTTCTTCCGTCATTTTTGCTTGCTATGTGAACACACACACACACAAATAATTCATGGACATGATTTGAAAAGGTTAAATTGTCCTTAAAAAATAGTCACACTTGTGCTCCCCTCGGTCAAAAATGATCGCATTGGAAATTAATGGGAGACGAATTTCATCCATTGAAAACTTTTGGTACTGCGGCCAAACAAAATCTTACTGAAAGCTCATTTTTTGAGATATCAAGCTCAAATTTGGAACACAACTTGTTTAGATTTATGGCTTTGATTTCTTGCAGTTTTAGAGCAAAATGTGTTTTTGAAAATATATATATTTCATATAAAATTTGAAAATAGTATTTTTGTACATTTTTAATAAAAAACGTAAAATTCTGTAACTTTTTTAAATGAACTTTTTTTTCACTTCAGCAATAATCTGTCAAGTGTCATCTTTGAAATAAGATCAAAATTTATGACAGTTTAAGTTGGAAATTTCATTTTCAGGTTTATGCTCAAAAAGCAAATAAATGGATTATAACTACAGTGTTAATATAATTTAGTACCATAAAATCCCCTAAAAATACAAAATATCAGATAAAAAAAAGAAATTATCGAAATAAAATATAGTACATTCATTTCATTGAAAATAGAAAAAAAAAAAAAAAAAAATCATTCATTTTTGACCGACATGCAAAGAGCACCAGAGGGTTAAAATGAAAAGCTACAAGGGACTACAAATATGGCAACAGGAAAAGGGATGTAACACAAAAGTCCTCACAAAAATACAGGGAGCATATGCCAAATAATGGGTTACAAATTGTTTTTTATTTATTTATTTATTTATTTTTTATGCAGTTTTATGGATAATAGTTTTGCCCTTGTCTAAAGTTTTAACACGTCCAGTTTTAACACACAAAAGTTTGGGGTCAGTAAGATTTTATGCACACCAAAAGCTGCATTTATTTGATAAAAATAATGTTGTGAAATGTTATTACAATTTAAAGTAACCGTTTTCTATTATATATATATATATATATATATATATATATATATATATATATATATATATATATATATATATATATATATATATATATATCTGCTCACCAAGGCTGCATTTATTTAATTAAAAATACAGTAAAAACAGTAATATTGTGAAATATTATTATTAATTGTGAAATACAATTTAAAATAACTGTTTTCTATTTGAATATATTTTATAAATGTATTCCTGTGATCAAAGCTGAATTTTCAGCATCATTACTCCAGTCTTCAGTGTCACATGATCCTTCAGAAATCATTCTAATATGATGATCTGCTGCTCAAGAAACATTTATTATTTATATATATATCCAATTTTAGTAATAATATTTCACAATATTACTGTTTTTACTGTTTTTACTGTATTTTTAATTAAATAAATGCAGCCTTAGTGAGCAGACAAAACTTCTTTTAAAAACATTAACAATAATGTATATATACAGTAGTGTATATATATAAAGTACCATAATAATACAGATCATGCTAACAGCTGTAGCTGAGAAAGACAAATAGGAAGGGCATTACATTCATATCCTCCTGCAATACATCATAAAAAATATAGAGATAAATCACCCTTCAAATGATATAGTGCATTGGTTTTATTAGATCATTGAGCTGAGACTTTAACACAGAGGAGCTATACGCTGCCCTGCTGACATGTTTACAAACGCACCCTGTGCCCACATGTGTGCGTGTGCATAAGTAACACAACCCTTGCTCGAACTCACCACACAAAACACGAACAAATAAAATTCTTCACGCCTAGGCAAGTCCAAGTGCCATGTAGCATTTAGCCACTTAAATGCTTTGAGGAGCAATGTTTCCATGTCATTTCCTGTTTCCTTCAGCTTGACTACCCTGCACCACATCTCTGTTCCTCTCAGAGAACACACACACCCATAACTTAACCATATCAGATGCTTTATAAAATGTTGGATTTTCATACACACATACTCACCGTGTAGCATGACCCTCGTGAAAAAGAAGTACACTTTAGCATACACGTAGCACACTAAAAAGTACTTATTATGGAAATACAGTAATATACAGAGTAAACATTTTTTTTCGTAAAAAATTATTGGAGTCCATTTTCAAAAAAAAAAAAAAAAAAATACTATTTTAGTTTTATTTTAGCAATATTCAATGTGCTACTTGCCATTTATTTGTAATTATTTGTGAAATTTACTAGAAATTTCTGAGTGAAAATGTTACAAAGCAAATCTTACACCAGTTTTTTTTTTTCAGTGTACTTTAAAATAATATACTTGTGTGAACTGAACATAATGACACCTAAATGCATGTAAATTGTAATTGAATGAAAATGTATTATAGTTTACATTTTTATTTATATTAAACAAATTAGTGCTTTTCTGACCAACTTAAGTAGGATTTAAGTACATCTATATATAATTTCAGAATTACTTCTGTTTTCTTTGAAATATGGTTATGTGTACTGCTGAATGTATTTAAAGATATTTGTAATTACACATTTGTAATGCAGTTGCAATTTAGTACACTTTAAATGTAATATTGAATAACACAAAATTACAAAGTACTTCATAAAATTTATATACTACTATAAAGTACAAGAACATCTTTACATGTTTTAGTATGTTAGTCAACACATCAAAAATAAGTTTACGTCTTTAAAGCATGACAAAAGATTATATAAACATAATGTTTTCAAATGCAAATGAGCTGCCGCTCCCAGCCACTTTTAAGAAGAGGGTGGAGCTCTAACAGCTTGCGCTTCGGAATCTCATGCAGCTAAAATGACGATTGTCAGTAACGGTGTTCAGCCTTACTTTCACGTTGTGTGGCTGTAGATAAAGGAGTTCAAACCGGAGTCGGACACAACTTTTAGAATGCATCTGGACGATTTTTAATGGTTAATGGTTAATGGCCTCACCCCCTTTGTCACGTGTTCACGGGGGCAGGGTTTATGTAAATTTTAGAGTTAGTGATGTCACTAACACAGGAAGAAGCTCGTTGTAGTCCCTACCAGCCGTTTGTTGTAGTCCTTAAACAGAGCGTTCTTGAAAAGAAAATATCCCCCTTTGAATCATAACTTTGCAGATGTTGTGTATGCTCAAACAGCAACGTCACACACAAGTTAAAAAAAGTGAAATTATAATCAACCACCCCTACATAAGTAAGAAACATTCACGAAAGTCTACTTTCGTTAAATACACTTAAGTGGCTTTTTATTTCATTAATATTATATTATCTGCAAGATTTTTTTAAATAAAATTGCTAAGATTTGAAGTATACTTCAAGTTCACATTTAATACAAGTAAGCACATTTAGTGACTTGTTGAACTAGATTGCAGGAAGTTAGTGAATAAGATGCTGAAATAGTTTAGTGAAGTCAACCTTTAGTTCTTGCATGTTGCTTTAGAAAGTATGAGTTTTTTTCTACAGTAATTAAATTGATTAGCTATTATATTTTCAGCATTTGTTGAACAATGCCCTTAGTGCTGACTGCAGTGCCGGCAGCTTTCTGGAGCTGGAGTGTCTTCAGTGGCTTGGAACTAACACTCCATAAAGCAATCCAAATTAATGTCATTTTTAATTAACTGTTTCATTCCGTTAGACAGCACTTAAGAGACTGATTCTTTTTCAGTTTTCATCTAGAAAAAACAACAACAAAACAAACAAACTATGAAATAAATAAGTAAACATTATTTAATACATGAATGAGAAGATAATGATACAGGATCTGACAGTGAGGACCAGGAGGCTGAACTCGACTCGGGGAGAGAATCATGACTTCTTTGAAGACTCATGCCGGGCTGTGACGCACGGTCACAGTGGGAAAGATAAAGACAATATGATGGCGATCAATACAATGAATACAATGTTGACAGAAATGTTTGAGATGCAGATGTCTTCTGCAGTGAGCATCTTCACTCACTAAGGTGTTCTGCTGTACTGTAGATTGAGTACAATCAGTTTCACTTTTTGTCTGGTGGAACATTTTTTTGTGTTGAGTCCTCAAAAATCAGAGGTTTTTTCATTTGAAAGATGGAACGTGTTTAAAATGAAAGATAGGCCCAGTTGACTGTGGCAAACCTTGAAACCGAATTGCACTGATAGAGCTAATCTGAATTCACTAAATAAAATAATTAAAGGGATAGTTCACGCTCATGTCGTTTCAAACCTGTATGAGTTTTTTCTCTTCTGTTGAGCACAAAAGAAGATATTTTGATGAATGTGGGTAACCATAGAGTTGATGGAAGCCTTTGACTTCCAATGTAGGAAAAACAAAAGATACTGTGGAAATCAACGGCTACCGTCTGGTTACCAACATTCTTTGAAATATCTTCTGTGTTCAAGAGAAGAAAGAAACTCATGCAGGTTTGGAAAAACTAGTTTTTAAGGGAGTAAATGATGACAAAATGTTCCTTTTTGGGTGAACTGTCCCTTTAAGCTAACATACCACAGTTTCTATGCAATTGTTATGCATTAAAACGGACTGGCCCAGCCAACATTGCAATAAGGGCACGATATGGGCCCTACAAGGGTTTGTCCGTAGGGTTCCATGTCTGAGCCCATATATGGACAAACCCATTTAGTACCCATACTGGGGATAATTCAGACATTCTTTTCAGAAAATGAGAGGGGAAAAAAAATAAAAATAAAAATCTCTCTCCTCCATAATTACAAGGGAGCTTGAATTCATGGCATTTACCACAGCATCTGGAGTATGGGCAGGTCTCCACTCCATTCCCTCATACTCTACAAGGACACCCTCAGGGATGGACAATGTTGCTGGCTCACACACCTGGTCAGACATTCCGTTGGGCTCTGGCTCCAGGACGATATTGGGCTCAGGCACTGGCTCTGGTATTGTGGCGTGCTCAGCCTCTGTGCCTGCAGTGAGCTCAGGCATTTGTTCCGTGATGGGAATTGTAAGGCGGCTGGCTAGGCTCTGGCGAAGAAGGATCCTGCTCACTCACGCCAATGGTGTAGGGGGATCCACACTGTGATAAATCTCAGTCCACGAATTCTAGGAAATTCCCTTGAGGGCCGTCTCCAGGTAGGCACACTCTGGTTTGATGATTCAAACCTGCCTGGAAAAATACGCAGAGGCTGTCGTCATAATGAACAAGATGGGCCAGTTCTACAAACCTCACCTCAGGATTGATTCCCCTGGGTGAGAGGGAGGATCTTTACTGCTGCTAGATCCATTTCTTATGGTCTGGTCTGATCACAGAATGGATAAGGTAAAAAAAAAAAAAAAAAAAGCTGGATCTAGTTGCAAGCAGTAAACATTTAATGACTTCTCAGTCAGAAGTCATTAAATGTATACTCGAATACATAAACACGGGAAACAGAACAACCAGTTATAGTACGAGATCAGAGCCCAGACTGAACAAACACAAGGCTATATATACAAACGTAAACTTATCAAAGAAATTAGACACAAGTGTTACAACTTAATCAATCAGTGAAAAACCCTGGAAACAGACAAGGAAATCAAACAAGCATGCAAACCAGGAAAAACCAAACAAACTTGACACTTGCATTTAAAGGGGATCTATTATGCCCTTTTTACAAGATGTACCCCCAGTTTCACAGACGAGGCTTACGCTAGTCCTAGACTAAAATGCATGTTTGAGCTGTTTTAACTGAAAGAAACTTCTACTGACATACCTTAATATATGTCACTGCCATTGTTTTGTCTCAAGATGCACACCAGTAATGTTTTTTTTTTTGTGTTTTTTTTTTTTTTTATGTTTATTAAAGCTACTTGAATATCCAAATTAAATTAAGGCCTAATCCTGGCTTAGGCTAAACCTTGTCTGTGAAACCAGCCCGTAATACAAGCATCCCCAGAATGTGTCTGAAGTTTCAGCTTAAAATACCCCACTGTAGAGTTGTCAGAAGTACCGACTTCGGTACCTAGTCGGTACTGAAATTTTAAAAATGTGACACTTTGAGCGCTGTAAACACTTCTGATTGGCCATTGTGTTCACAGCTCATCAGATATGTCTGTGATTGGCTTAAATGATCAACGCAGTAAAAGTTGTAAATAGTCATCAATGAAGCTCTTCACTGAGCACTTACACAGATACACACGGGAGCGGTTGAAAGCAGGTGTCTATTGCGGACCAGTCCGCTGCCATGCGTTGATCATTGTAGCCAATCACAGACATTTCCGATGAGCGCGTCAACACAATGGCCAATCAGAGGTGTTTACGAATCCACTCAACAGCGCTCAAAGTGTCACATTTTTAAAATTTCAGTACTGATAGGTACCGAAGTCGGTACTTTTGACAACTCTACCCCACTGATCTTTTTTTTTTTTTTTTTTTTGTGGAAGCTTTAAATGCAATTGAGCTACTGCTCCCCGCCCCCCTTTCAAGAAAAGGGCTGTGCCTATACAGCTCGTACCTCAGATACTCCGGCAACAACAAAGCAGGAGAAACAGTATTCCACAAACTCGTTTTTACATTCCACTGCACTGCTTTTCCATTATTTTCTATGTAAACATGCTAGAATGCTGCGCTAGGTGCTTTGTTGGGACTCGGATTGTTTTAAAGGGACTCTGATTGGTTTATTGCACATTACGCCCAAAACATGCCATTTTTTTCTGTTGTTAAACTAGCAAAAGTGGATCCCTAAGTGCACCTGCGCTTCAGACATGCGATTAGATCATTAAAATAGGGCCCAAGATGTCGAGACGCATTTTTTAAAAGTTAAACTTCTTTTAACTTGAGCTCTGCGTTTTTAGAATGCCGTTTCCTGCGCGAGACAACGTAAAAGATGCAAGAAGCAAACACAACAGTCAAAAACATTAGTCCAGTGTGTTAAAATGGAAAAACACATTCTGTTGTTATAGAAACAGCCAACTACAGAACATTTAGATAGTTAATAATGTAGCTGAGACATTCTTGTGTTTCCACTAGCTGCTCTGGCAAGGATATAAACATGGTGGATTGTGTACAGCTCACTCAGGGGAGGATCTAAGCTAATAGGGCAGATTCTGTCACCAGTCGTGGACGAGGCCTGTTACATTGTGACATCACAATGTATAGAAAATGCGAATGACTCATTTTGAGACACTGTTTATGATTTATAATTTATGGGGAATATAAAAAAAGGAGTGGGTGGATTTTTACCATTATAGGATGGTTGTGTATATACACTGCTGACACATATTTATGTTCAAACACCATGTAAAATATGATGTAAAATGTTCTACTTTTTCCACAAAGGCAGCCAAATCAGTTTGGCATAAATTCATCTCTCACTTTGTAGAAGCTATAGTCAAATTAGGAAAATGCCAAAATAAACTCTCAAAAACTATGAACAAAGCTACACCAGGAGAAAACAAAGCAATAGAGGTTCATTTGCAAGGAGAATATTCATAGTTTGAGTTGAAAACAGTGTGTTCTGTGAGGTCAATTACTGGCTGCTGAGAACAAGAAACCATCAAAATTAAATTTTGCATGTTAATCATTTTTGTATTGTGACTGAGCACTACTTGATGTCGAGTATAAAATCTGGTTCCCAATGAAAAAACTGAGCAAACTGATGATCTTTGATAGATCACCCAACAAGAACGGGTACTTCTTACACAAGCAGTGGATGCTTTTATCCACGATGACCTACAGTACACATACAGGACAACCCTCTGGAGGATCCCGAGGTGAAGTGTCTTGCTTGTCAGTTGCACACAATGTTGACATGGCTTTCTTTTTATTGGCAATTCTCATGAAACCTGTCAAGAACATTTCCAGGTCATGTTTCACCCCACAATCAAAAGAAAGACAGAAGAAATTAGATTTTGCAAAATACAGATTGGAGAAAATTATATGGAAGCTTGATTCCACCACAGAATAAAAAAAATATAATAATAATTACAACATCTTTTCCCGCAATTCTGAATTTATATTTTTTGCACAATATGGTGGGGACACACCAGCAGTGATTGTCTCTCCTGTAGAAAAGACTAACATATAAAAACAGACACCAAAAAGGAAACAGGAGGGACGACTCGTGCCACAAACTCATTTAAAAACAAATTAACCGAGCAGGGGAGGATTGTAGATAAAATAATCTGGAGCTGACCGTATAACACCAGGCAGGCCTTCCAGCTGACGGGCTGCATCTGACTGTTGATTTGATGACTGAAGACTTGCCGAATGGAATAAATTGACTTAGTGCTCACTATTCACCATCAACACAACACATAGACACACAGAGAGAACAATAGAGAGACATTATTTCATTCCCACTAATGATCATCCTATTAAATCTGTGGGCAAAGAGAAACTTCACATGGCTTTTCAGTGTCTGGAAATCCATGTTGGTCACCTGTCAAGTGCACTCAGGGCTAACGCAGGGTGATGGATGCAAGCACCTTCACGTCCTTA
The DNA here is from genome assembly GCA_037950675.1 of Hypophthalmichthys molitrix. Classification (NCBI taxonomy): domain Eukaryota; kingdom Metazoa; phylum Chordata; class Actinopteri; order Cypriniformes; family Xenocyprididae; genus Hypophthalmichthys; species Hypophthalmichthys molitrix. Next base: position 39,596,821 of record CM075494.1, read on the forward strand.
GGGACACACAGACACACACACACACACACACACACATACTCATTCACAGAGAAAGGAAGCCCAAAGTGATTTTTTTTTTTTTTATCTTTATCTTTAGAGGAAGTGCTCTGCACAGACAGACTGTGCCCTTACTTGCAGGTCAAGAGCTCCCTAACAGGATAAAGCCTCTTTTATGATTTAAAAACATTCAGTAGCTGAAGAGGACGTAGCATGGTAAATGGAGACGGTAAATATCAGTTCAGTCAAGGGCATATGCTGTATACCCATTATCTTACTTATTTATTTATTTTTTTGCACTTGTTCAACTAGAAATTAGAAAAGTTAACTAAAAAGTCCAAAAGCTAAAATGAGGTGTGCTGAAATTTGACCCAGTACTTTTTCAAACTACTGCACTTTTTAAGTAAGTGCTGGATATTTTGGTACAAAGAGCACTGCCTTGTACACAAACAAGACAGACATGTCTGGCTCAGTGGAAAAACAATCAAAAGCATAATTTCGGTCAGGGCGGGATGTTTCACAACCAATTTTCAGTTACAGAATGCTTCTGCATGGTAACGGTGTAAATGTTCTTCACTCTGACATGTGAACATATTTGTGAGCTCATCACTGCACCAGTCCTAAATTTTGACACTCTTTACAAATGCCAGTTGTCCCATAATTACATCAAATTTAAATTACCCGTGGTTTCTCAAGGTCATAATATAGAAGAACAGATTTCAGAAGCACATTACGGTACATAAGTACACAGTAAAATCCCCAGAGTTAAATCAACTCTGCTCAGAGTACATATGGTCCCTCTCTAAATAGTGTTAAAGTAACACTGAAGCAGAGTTAAAGTTAATGAGATAATTAAGCAATTAATAAGGCTGTGACTGAAGTCAGTTGTAGTTCTTGTGTTTCTCTTTTCTTCAGTGATTCTGCTTGTTAACAGCAGGTGTTCATCACTAATGCACAATCATCACTTAATTAAATTGCTTAATTATCTCATTAACTTTAACTCTGCTTTAGTGTTATTTTAACACTATTTAGAGAGGGACCATATGTACTCTGAGCAGAGTTGATTTAACTCTGGAGATTTTGCTGTGTACCATAATCATTTTATTTAAAATAGTATGTTTATGATGTTCAGTTTATTGCAATAAATATGGCAAACATTTTAACTATAACGAATATAGTAATATAGATATAGCCGATATAGTGTATATTAGTATAACTAATATAGATATAGTGTAACACACATTACTATAAATTGTTATATAATGCTTAAAAGATCTTGTGTGTTATTTTATGCATTACATGTATTAGTTTACAGTAACACTTTAGTGTAGGGTGCAATTCTCTCTATTAACTAGTTGCTTATTAGCATGCATATTCCTAGGATACTGGATGTTTATTAGTATTTATAAACCACATACTAATGACTTATTCTGCATGACCATATTCTACATCCCTTAATCCTACCCAATGCCTAAACTTGAACACTATCAGAAACAACCTTACAAACTATTAATAAGAAGTAATTAGGAGTTTACTGAGGCAAAAGTCATAGTTAATAGTGAGAATTGGACCCTAATCTAAAGGGTGACCAAGTTTAGTTATTATGAAGTATCACCTACACTATATCGTTCAAGAGTGTTCTATCAGTAAGATTCATTTTGAAAGAAATTAATACTTTTATTCAGAAAGGACAATGATCAAAAGTGACAGTAAAGAGATAATGTTACAAAAGATTTCTATTTAAAATAAGTGCTGTTCTTTTGAACAGGCATTCTCCATAGTGTCCTCTATGGGACGCAGTGTCTCATTCCCCTTCTCAGGGAACCATGGTTACATGCGTAACCTGAGATGTTCTCAACACTGATAATAAGTTGTTGTTTTTTTTTGTTGTTTTTTTTTGTTTTTTTGAGCATCAAATCAGCATATTAAAAATGATGTGATACCATAGCTTTGCACTCTGTCAAGCATTTAATCCTCTTTTTCAGGAGAATAATTCATTTGAGAATAAGGCGCCATTTCCAACCATGTGTAAAAGGGAATGAAGTAGTCACTTCCTGGGAAATTAGCACAAAATATCTGTAATAAAAAGTTGAAAGTTGCTGTTATCTGGAAGTTGCTGCAATCGGGGAAGCCACTGTGGCTGTTTATTCCTACATCATAAATTACTTGCGCCTCAGAGCATGCAGACGAATTGTGACTTTGGCTCAGGCATTTCAGAAAAAGCAAACCAACATTTGAGATGCTGAGCAATGACATTGGTCCAAGGGTTAGTCCAGTTACCCAATCACATCATCTGTTTTGGTAAAGTCACATGAGTTTTTTGTTGCACATTTAGGGATTTATTCAATAAATGTGTTGATTCACATAAAAATAGGTGGGTGGAAACACAACTAAATATATCCATACCTTTGTAGGAGCACACGGCTTGAAAATCTCAGCCTGAATCATTCCTGTGGTGGGTCTGAAATATGACAGCCATAATCCTGGCACAGCTCATCTGTATCCCTCTAATCTCTGACATAAAATTGAAAAGGTGATGATGTATCCTGGCCCTAGTAAAAAACAGCTCCTACTCTTAATGAAGATCCACACTAACTATTAGAGCTGACAAATACAAAGAGCTTCGTGAGATGGGCAGGGAAGCGTATGATTAAAGTGAGGAAGGGAAAAACAAAGAGATGAAACTAGAGAGATGGAGAGATATGATGGCAGCCTGTGGATTTTGTCAGTAAATGAAATGAGAAGTGACACACACTCAGCCCAGTGGCGACTTAATGACTTGCGGTAAGTCAGCTCTGTCTCAATTAATCAAGACGGCTCCCCCTTCCATCTCTCTCTCTTTCAGTTGCTCCTCAAGACTTGTATTTGCCTTCTTCTCAGAGATTGCAGCCATGAAAGAATGAGGGCATGTATATAGAGCCAGCCATGCCTTAGGTGTCCTCACATGATGATAGCAACAACTACAGAGGCTAAGTGCCCCTGGATAACTAGCCCAAATAGGGACGAGGACATCATGTCTCTTGGCGTAAAGGTTCATCTACAAGGCCGCTTTGGGCTGTTGAGTGTACCACAGTAATATAAGTCCTACAAATGTAAATGCCACTTTAAACTTAGTCTGATTAGTCTTCAACTACTCTAGACAGTCCAGAACATTGAGTAAGACTTTCTGAAGTGACATTTAAAGTTGGACAAAACAAGCCTCCTGGGTTGTTCCAGATGACTGTGGACTTTCAGAAAGACTTCCATCAGTAATTTCTATAATCATCTGGACATGTATTATTTGGGATCAAGATAGCTAATAGCTAATTAAACTATGGTATGAATGGACGTGCTGTATTATAAGTGTAGTCACAGATAAAAAGGGTTGTTTGGCAAGATGTACCTTTGTGAAAAAGAAGTGTGCATCTAATAATTAAATAAAAGCCACTTAAGTATACTTAAAGAAGTTTACGTACAAAGAATATATAATATAGTCCATATATTTAACAATATATTTACAATTTAGGGAAAATCTCTTGTCTAAAGGTCTTTTTTTCTTTCTAGCTAACTAATATTATATGTGCATTAAATGACTCTCCAGACCAGAATGTGACGTCAGGTGACATCTTGCTCACAAGCGCTTTAATGATGTCTTTCTGTGATTGAAACACTAATTGGGTAAGTTGTTCAGTATCTTTGAGTAGCTAGATTACCAGATGTTTAGAATATGTAAATTAGCTTAACAAGTGACCACAGACTGTTCCCTTGTGACTTTACAAAAATAATATACTTTAATAGAATATACTTAAGTGTGAACTGAATGCAATGTTTTCCGACACTTAATTGTTTGCAATTAAATGAAAATGCATTATAGTTTAAATTTATAATAAATGCAATAGTTGAACTTAAGAGTGTTTTTTGACACATTTAAGTACATCTTTATATGTATTACTTCTATTGTTTTTGAAATATGGTTAAAGTTACTGCTGGATGTACTGACAAGCTGATGGTAAACTAAAATTTAATGCCACTTCTATTGAAACTTGTATTTCACAGATTTAACTATATATTTGTAATTACAAATTTATAATGTGATGAAGTTGTAATGTAGTACATTTAAAATATATTAACTCTCAATTTAATATTGAAAACACATATTACAGTTAAAATTATAATTATTTACATGTGAGTTATGGGTTACACTTTATTTTACAGTGCCGTAGTTACATTGTAATTACTCAAATAAGTACTGAGTATTTTTAATTAACTACATGTACTTACTATAGAGTTACAGTTAGGGTTTGGTTTAGGGTTAGTTACTTGTAATTATGCATAATTTACTGTTATTACTATAGTAAGTACACGTAGTAACATGTAACTACAGCACTGTAAAATAAAGTGTTACCGAATTATGTACTATCAAAGTAAGTACACTATAAGTGCATATACAATTAAACACACTTCTTTTTTTAAAACTTTGTTTTAAATAAAACTGCTAAATATCAATCAAGCGATGTCATTTGGCTTTTTTGTATTACACCATAAGATAGCATAAAAATGTGGAAGTATAGCAGTAAAAAAAAAAAATACAGTAACATTTATCCCCCTGGGGATTCTGGGAGCATGCTAGCTTCCCCTGAGGTTAACATACTTACCTATGCTCATCGTGCACCTCAGAGGTTGTTCTGTTTTCAGTGCCTAGAAACAGCCTCTAACTCTCACTTTGATGATGAGTGCCGGGATCAGTGTTAGGACAAGGATTTTGATGTTACTTTCCTCCTAGCTGAATTCCTCTCTTGAGGGAAATGAAAAAGATTTAAACACTTGAACTGTACTAGCTTTGTAGATGTAAGATACAATGACTCGGTCAAGGACGAAAATAGGGTGTAGCATCATTTTTAAATCCCAGCTGAAAGACCAACATTGAATTAACCTGTTGGTCCAAGCTGGTTTTTGCTAGTGGTACCAGCGTATGTTGTAGAAGATGGTTGACCAGTATGGTCTTTCTGGAGAAGCTGGTTGGCCAGGAAAGTCTTGGCCCACACTAAAAGATTTTTTTACCAGATTTTCAAAAACCACAAACCACAAAAATCATAGATTTAACCATTTTGTTCCTATAATGTGTGGAGTGCCGCAATGTGACCAAGACAGGACACCACACAGTAACAGATTTCATTCACAAACAACAAGAATTCTGCCTGTGAACACAGGAAATCTTGCAGAATCTCTTGCGGTCAAACATGACTTCGGAGTAAACAAACATGGCAGATGACGGGCAAGACGAAATGGCGATAATAGCGTTTGGACTGCTTTTTACAGAAAATTCGCAGAAAAAAGGAAAAGAAAAGGGTTTTTGATGAAGCCATGTTATGCTTCCGTCAGCTCACTTTCTGTTTGGGTATCGTTTCGTTCCACAAGACAATCTACAGAGTGTGTGCACGTCTGTCCTAGGGCTTCCCCCCACACCACAGTATTACTTATCGTTAATATATATAATGTGTTGGATATTTACAATTTGAATCTGCTCGAAATAATGTCGGGCCATCGGGCCGCATCACTCTTAACACACCTCACACCACAGGAAAATCTGATTATCTATAGAACCATCAAGATAATCAGGACTTTACCTTGGATTGTTGGGAAGAGAAAATTGGGCCCAAAACTGACCCAATTACCCTGTAGTGTGTGGCTGCCTTTAGTGGTTAAAGGGTTAGTTCACCCAAAAATGAAAATAATGTCATTTATTACTCACCCTCATGTCGTTCTACACCTGTAAGACCTTCGTTCATCTTCAGAACACAAATTAAGCTATTTTTGATGAAATCCAATAACTCAGTTAGGCCTCTATAAACAGCAATGCCACTGAAAATCTCAAGATCCATAAAGGTACTAAAAACATATTTAAAACAGTTTATGTGAGTTCAGTGGTTCTACCTTAATATTATAAAGCGACAATAATACTTTTTGTGCGCCAAAAAAACAAAATAACTTTTCAACAATATCTCGTGATGGCCGATTTCAAAACACTGCTTCAGAGCTTTACAAATCAAATGGTGGTTTGGAGCGCCAAAGTCACGTGATTTCAGCAGTTTAGCCGTTTGATAGGAGATCTGAATCACTGACTCGAAACAAAAGAATCGTAAAGCTCCGAAGCAGTGTTCTGAAATCGCCATCACAAGATATTGTTGAAAAGTCGTTATTTAGTTTTTTTTGGCACACAAGTATTCTCGTAGCTTTATAATATTAGGGTAGAACCACTGAACCTTTCTGGATCTTGAGATTTTCAGTGACATTGCTGTCAATGGAGGCCTCACTGAGCCATCTGATTTAATCAGAAACATCTTAATTTGTGTTCCGAAGATGAACGAAGGTCTTACGGCTGTGGAATGACATGAGGGCGAGTAATTAATTAAATTATTTTCATTTTTGGGTGAACTAACCCTTTAAGCCTGTTGGGAACATAGCTATTCTGATCTTTCCAGTATGTTTGTTTTGTTTTGTTTTGTTTTTTTCAGTATGATTGTACAGCATCTTGAGTGCTGTACAATTTTCTCCTTTTTTCTTTCTTTCTGCAAAACAACTTTGATTTAGTTCTTTAATCCTACACTAATCCCACTTCAGCTAGCATTTGAAATAACTTCACAATACCACATCTTTGTGCTGGTTCCACCCAAGCAAACACATCTGAAGAAAGGGATTGAAGCAGGTTCACATTCAGCTGTCAAGATTTATCAGTTGGGGATCAGCCGGCTCTCAGCTCCAGCCTAATCATCTGTCTGTTTACCACTGCAGCATGTCAATTAGCTCCATTCACAGGTAAGTCCTTCAGCACCATCTGACAAAAAGAAACGTCATCATGCTTGCTCTTATGTGTCCAACTACCATCTTGTCTCTTCTAATTACCTTTGTAGAATTTATTGGAAGTGCAGAATTCTCTCACTCATTGCACTTTGAGAACCTGCAAGGTGATTTTCAGACATTTGACTGGCTGGTCCAGTAGCTAAGCCTCCTTTAACCCCTTCTGTTTTACTTCCCCAAGCTGGCACTGCACTTGCCTGGCAATGTTTGGGATGTGTCCAAGTGCACTCCAGATGTAAGCAGCAGATGGGACAGTGGCACCACATCCCATAGGTAAATCAGATCGGGCACAATCAGCACACACTTATGGATGTAAACAAATGCAGCCACAGATGTCCAGTCTTCTCCTTACACCTTCCCAACCATCCCTTTCTCCAGGTCTTTCAACAAGAGATTGTCAGTGTTTGCTTTTTATTAGCTAAAGAAAAAAAAAAAAAAAAAAAAAAAAGGAAAACAGTTTATTTACCAGTTGTCCTTGTGACCCAACATGAATTTGCATACTGGTTTAGGCCAGATTTTTTCTGTGATCAGCATAGCTGTGTTGTATTTCCTTTCTGGTTTGTCTGGTTGTCCATTAACTATGTAAACTATAATGAATTAGTTATACTAATACAACACAATATTATATCGTGCCCCTACCTACATTTTTGCAAACTCAAAAAATGCACCTATACACACAATTTACTACAGTTTCCAGTTGAAATTAACACTATAGTGGCAGTACAATGCAGATAGATATTATTCTGTTTAACACAAATTATGATTACAGGGGCAGATGATCAATTAATAAAGACTTTTGCGTGGCTCCCAGCACAGTACTATGTTATGAGCTCAAAACACTTAACATAATGCATGAATTGTAAACTAATAGATTTTGACATTTACATCACAAAACCAGCTCCATGTGTGTGGACTAAAATGGTTGCATGGTTGCTTTAACACTTGTGTTTTATTATACTTGCGCAGGAACTATCCCTAGGAACTAGGGACTGTGGGGTGGTACTGTGTTTCGACCGCAGGGTCTAAAGAAAGTTCTGGGTAAAAATTTTCCCCTCAGAAAGTCCCTGCTCACGAGGTAGTACTTTTTCAAAGTTCAGGAACTTTCGGGGTTGGGATTTGGGCACTGAACATGCTGATTTGTTGAGTTCACACAGCATTTTGATTGGTTGACTCCACATAGTATTTTATTTCAACCACCATTTTGAAAAGTCTGTTGCGGTGCATGCAGTAAGAGTTGTTTGCTATTCGAATCAACAATGGAGTTTAAAAAAAATACCACGGATGGACCGGCAATGAGGTTCAGGCTTTATTAAGCTTATATGCAGAGGACGAAATCCAGCGGGAACTGGAAAGTTGCACGCAGTCCTACGTTACCGGACTAAGTGCCTAAACTTCACAGTACTTTAGACCGCCATGGAAACGCAGACAGCAAATGGTCTCTGGGGAAAAAAGTTCCTGGAACAAATTATTTCGGGTAATTTCAGTGTAAACACGACTTTCATTTCCAAACTGAATGGATGGCTCAAGAATTGGCCTTCAGTTGGCATCAATATCAGTAGCACTGGCATATAAAAAAGCATCATCATCTGACATGACGGACAACTAAGACTGAGAATGAGTGAATGAATTTGTTTGTGTCTTTCTCAGTAGAAGCACTGAGGTGGTTAATGAAAAAGAACATGTGCCCGATGATTCATTTATGAATTTTTTTAAACATTTCCTCCCTGCATGAGTCAAGGGTTCATTTTCAGCTTATGGCATCAAGAATACTCAAAATTGTATTACACTTACTCTGACTCACATCCCTATGCATTAAAAATCCTTACCCTAAAATTGCCTACAGCTCCTGCCAGTATAATACACCATTCAGGGTTTCCTGTCTCTGCCATGATCAAGGTTTGCCTTGTCTGCACAGTCCAGTTAGCTCCTGCTGGTAAATGCCATAACTGCACCATATAACTGTAAATAGCAGCTTGAATGGGAATGCAATCAGATAGCCTACAGACGTGCCGTAGCATACAGACCACCTTCATCCATCCAATGAAACACATTCATCTTATCCACTCATCTTATTCACTCTGCAGACAACAAACTAGTGCTTTCATTAAGATGCAGCCTCTCCCAGCAGGGATCTGGAAGAGAAATCAAGATGTTTCATGCCAATTTACAGTACGTATAATGCATCAGAGTTTGGGTGAACCAGAAGAGCCCCTAAACACCCAAAAGGGATTTCAACTGTGATACCAACACAATTGCATGGTAATTTGTGATTTGCATTTTGCTGAATTGGTGGCTAATTGGTATGAATTCAAACAATCTCATTTGTACATTTTCATATAATCTGATAATAATGATAATTAATTGCATCTATATAGCACTTTTCTCAACACTCAGGAAGGGGGAAATCCCCTCAACCACCACCAATGTGGAGCATCCACCTGGATGATACAATGGCAGCCATAAGGCACAAGAATGCCCAATAAACACCAGCTTATTGGTGGAGAGGTGACAGAGTGATGAAGCCAATCAGTATATTTGGGGATGATTAGGAGCCAATGATGATGGACAGAAGCCAATGGGCAAGTTTGGCCAGGACGCCAGGTTTACAACCCTACTCTTTTCGAAGGACATCCTGGGATTTTTTTTATGACCACAGACAGTCACTCACAACCTTAACATCTAATCCGAAGGATGGGGCTTTTTGATACTATAGCGTCCCTATCATTATACTGGGGCCCACACAGACAAAAGGGTGAGCACCCCCTGCTGGCCTTATAATTCCTTATAATTGCTCTTCCAGCAGCAACCTAGTTGTCCCAAGATGTCTCCCATCCAGGTACTGACCAGGCTCAACCCTGCTTAGCTTCGGTGGGTGACAATGCAAGAGCTGCAGAGGGATAGCTGCTTGCTAAACAAGGGTGGATCATCATGCTTACGTTTTTCTAATAATGTTATTTTTTTCGTACGAATAATATCGTCAAATTCATACAAGTTTGGGTTGGTGATACCTTAATTGAAAGTCAAGATTTTTGAAACTTACCTTCTACTGGTTCCTGCTTTCTAATTTCTAACTCCTCCCTCTACCCATCGGTCACTTGAGTGGACCACTGTGGGCGGATATCTGGGTAAATATCATGCAAATGAATGCAACCATCAAGAGGCAGAGGGCACAACGGCACTGGACAATTGAATGTGCTGTTGTAAGAGGAGACATGTGGCATGATAGAGTCCCCTTGAGAATTTATCAAGGGTTATGCTTGTCTATTTTTCAATGTCTATTTTACTATTTTTATTACTTATCATTTAGAGGATGCTGTACACAAACAGAAATCCTCACAAAATTATCAAGGGGCACATTTCCTTTGAATCTGGCTCAAAACAGCATTTAAGCTGCAGACAAAAATTTCCACTTGCTATATTTCTGAGATAGAAGCTTTGGGAGCACTAACTTTGATCATTCAAACACTGGGCAGCAGATGGCTGAGATGCTCACTATGTGGGTTACTGACCCATGTCCTGCTGGCTCAAGACCCCAGTGAGCACCGATGAAAATGAAACAATGTCCTTTGGTTCCACCTTTCAAAACAAAGCAAGTAGACAGAGGACTGCATGGACAGAAAGAAGCGTGAGGGCTGTTTCATAGTCATGCCTGACAACTAGATTTGTCTAAACAGAAACTGTTCAATGACATGCACTGTCATTGTAAACATGTACTGTTAAGTGTTAAAGTCTTCAACTAACGTTAATATAAAAAGTCACTTTGCAGAAAATGAATTTGATGCCAACAGATGATCATTTTGTTCAACCAACACACAAATAAAAAGCCCTGAAGATGTGTCTGAATGCTTTCTCAGGATTTTTTAATCTAAATCAGTACATCTCTATATCAGAAGAGTCACTGACCAGATTCAGACGACAGTGTTTGTGAGTGGGTCTCAGATCCTCTGGTCAAACAGAAGGGTAGTGACCTTGAGCTGAGAGATGCTAATGTGCAAACAGCTTTTTACACCTCCAACCTGGACAGACTGTTTCCTAGCAACCAGCTTCACTTTAAGGCAGAAGGATCAAAATGACTTTTCTGGCCTGGCTGTTGTGGGATGCATAGGCAAAGGTCAGCATTGAAGGTTGCCAGTTTTTTTAGCCTGCAGTCAAGATTTCTGTTGACATCTTAATATTGGATTCTGGATTTGTGTGTGCAGATAAAAGGATGTCTGAAATGTTTAATATAGGGTACTGTATATACACATTTTAAAGTTGTAATTCAAGGTTATTAAAGACAAGCTTTATTCAGTCGTCTAGTAGATAGTCTGTTAAAACAAATAAGAAAACAAATTGCAACAGTTATCAATGAATGAAGAAGGGTCAAAGGCTCAAAGGAACAAATCATCTTAAATTTAATACCTGTCAGATTCTCTGAAAGGGAGATGAGAGGCTACTTAGGGGTGAATTCAGGGTGATTGGGACACTTTTTACCATTGAGAAGACTTGGAAAAAGTGTCCCAATCAACCTGAAATTCACCCTAAATGTACTTAAAGAGAGTACAATTTCACTATTTAACACACTTTAGTACACTATACTGTGCACTGTGTAATGTCAAATTAAATGTTTTACCTTACAGTAAATTTTTTATCATGTTTTATCATCATTGGTGCTTTAAAGAAGTTTACTTTTATTTAAGTTTACAATTATTTTGATATGTAGACTAACATATAAAAGCAACTAAAGATGTGAAGTACTAAAATGTGTAAAGTACTTCAGATTTTTAACTGTACAGTGTGTTGTTTGATATTACATTTGAAATTAATATTTTAAATTGCAATTTTATCATTACAAATGTGTAATTACAAATATTTTTAAATACATGACAAATTTTAATACAAAAATGACATTAAAGTATATTTTAGTTGTTGTAAATACATTCAACAGTAAGTTTTAGAATATTTCAAAGACTATAGAAGTGATGACGACACTATATATATATATAATATATATATATATATATATATATATATATATATATATATATATATATATATATATATATAAAGATGTACTTAAGTGGAGGAAAAAAAAAAAAAAAAAACATTCTACAGTTTAAACTATAATACATTTTCATTGAATTGAAATTTGTCACAGTTCGCGGTAAGGGGAGTAGAACCGTGGATCTAATCACAGATTTTAATCATAACAGGAAGAAAATCCAAGAATACAAAAAGAAACCTTAAACACAACTGCTTAGTAAGCAGCACACTAAGACAATAAGCAACCGAAGACTCCAAAACAAGGCTATAAATACACAGAAATGAAAACTAACTAGAAACAGGCGTGGAACATAATCAGTAACCAGGGAAACCAAGTAGAACATAATTAGAAACCTACGGCTGTGTCCAAAATCGCCCCCCATACCCTTAAATAGGGCACTATTTGAGGGGATAGCTATTTTTTAGTGGTATCCAAAACCATTGTGGACGTTATCGAGTGCACTCATTCAATCCCACAATGCACTGCATTAATGAGTGTTCAACCGATGTACACTCAACGGCTAGAGAATACCCATAATGCACTGTGATGGGTGCGACGATTGAATTCCCCAGTCTGACCAGAAGATGGTGCCTGCAGTTGAATTATCTATTCAGTCATTTTCCAAACCGCTGGTCAAATGTGGCTACAGCATATCATACAGGTATAAATTCCTTTTTAGTCGTTTATTTAATTGTTTAAGTAAGTTTTATACATGCTAGTTTCCATGACAGAGTTCAAGATAAATCTTTTCATTTCACTACTGGAGCTGCTAGTTTGCTGAGTTTAAAGGATTATTAAACTCAAGCACAAACTATGCAAAAGTGGCAATTCACTCACTCCTTTTCATTCACTCCCTCAGTTGAACTATATTAGTGGACTAATATAGGGAGTAGTGAATGAGGGTATGGGGGTGATTTCGGACACAGCCTCAGTAACCATGAAAACAGGAACTAAACCACAGGAACAGTGAAAACAGAAACAGTGGAAAATGATAAACTTCAAAATAAGAGTCATATAACCAAAAATGAAACAGATGGCCCATGACAATTGACATGCAGTTGTTTCTGAAAACATTAGTTCACGTTTAACTTTAAAAGTGTATTTTTAGTAACAAGTATTCTTTTTAAAAGTATTTGAAAATGTACTGCTTTTCACAAGGGTGTACCATCATGTGACCAGGCCCACATGAAGTTCTACACTTCATTTGGCCTTTGATTGTTCATTTATTTCAGCTACCAATGAAGCTCTACTACACACTTTTTACTATGTTTACAAATCCATCTGGGAATGACAGCCTAAGTTTTTGTTGAAAAGACCAGGGCTGCACTTTACAAAAGCAAGGCATGCTACAGTGGACTGGAAAGGGTTTGTTTTCTCTCTCTCTCTCTCGCTCTCTGAGAAATGGATTTTTCAATAAACTGGCCCATAAGAACTATAATATCTTGCGTTTCTTGCAGTGGGTGTAATTAATAAGAAAATGAATCTGTGGCATAAACTTTGTTCTACATTGTTACTGTCCCTTTTTATTTAATCCTTTCTTCAGGCTATATGGATTATTCCTCCATCGCTGTATCATCAGGGGAATAGAGAGCAATATTCTTGCAAGTGCTTCTGATCTTCTAATTCTAATCTTAATGATTTCTCATGGTCACTGAGGGATTCTTGTCTCAAATAAACTTTGATTGTCCTCTTTAAATAAAATTGAAATAGATCTGCAAAAGCTGAGTAACTCAGATTTTTTCTTTCATTATATTTCAGACATTAAATATCTGCAATTCACGAGAAAGCGTCCTTCATTCTCCTTTACAAATTCTATTCAGTGAAAGATTAGTTGCAACAAAGACATTTTCTGTCTCTGCATTCTATTGATCAAACAAAAGAGAAACTCAAAACTGCACAGTCAGTACGCTCGTCTCCCTTCATCTAGAAATTACAGTCTTAAAAAACATCACACGCCTTTGTACTTCAGAGCCGGTATCATCCTGTGTTTCTCAACTTTAAGACAGCTGGGATTTGACCTTTAGCGGCTGTTCTTCAGCATCCATTTGAGCAGCAAGCTGTCCCGATCACATACACCCCCATCAAAGCAGAAGAAAGGGGTGTGGATGAAGAGAATGAATATTCATGAAATATTCATGACAGTAAAGGTTTCCAGAGGGACAAGTGCAGGTCTGGCTTTTGAACTCGACACTTAATCATTTACCTGAGAGCTGTTTGAGATTTCTGGGGGAGACTGCCAGAAGTCCTCCACAATGATGTCCCAGGTGAGGAATTAATCAAATCAAAGCATTTATGATCTCCGAGCAGAGGTCCAGCGGTGAACCATGGCCAATCACATCAAAGACACAACAGGCCTTTGAGAGATGGAGGTCAGCCAGTCTGAGGAAGATCTCACCTTGACCACATGGTCAAAGTCAACACAGAAATTTGCTTGATGCACAAGCAAAGCCATAGCAGAACCAGCTAATCCAGACATGACCAATTGCTTTCAGAACTGGCTGCAGTAAAACCAACATGAAAAGCATTTTTCTAAACAAAAAAGGATACGTTTTCCATAAAACATAAGCATAATGACCACAGCCTGTCAATGCCCCGATATACTTCAAGCAAAAACAATTAGAAAACTGGTGTGATGTCATTCTGAACAAAATCAGGCCAAAACTTAGTTTGTTTGGAGTTTCAGGAGTTTGAAACAGCTGGTCAAAGCAAACTTTCTGTAAACGTTCGCTCTGGCTGGTAAACACTTTCGACTATCACTGATCTGTGGCAATTGTGTAATAGATGGGTGTGGCTCTGAGGCTCCGCCTTCTTTGACATAGAAATGTTCCCGGTTTATTTCTTCAGTTCAGTCCGTTGAGGTCAGACATGCAAGGGTAAAAGCATGAACACAGTGGAGAGCCACTTTATAGTAGAAAGTAGCAAAAACTATATCACAAAAGAAAAAGGAGGAAAAGTCCAAAATAAAAAGTCCTATTCAGCCGCTGCTGGAGCTCTGAAATCTCATTTGAATGCATTTTGAAACGTGACAAAAAGCCAAATGACACTGGTTCTCATGTGTTTCCATATATTCAAAACTGCCGAAAAACAAGATGCTCTTCAGGCACGAAGCACAAATGAAAGAAAAAGAAAATGTTTAGAGCTACATTTAAGATTTATGCGTCACGTCTCTTGTAAGATGAAGATGATCACGATGCAAAAGGTTTAAAATAAAAGTATTTATTTAGTCAACCGAACTCAAATAGTCTATATTGAAACAGTATCACCACACGAACAATACTAGACAAGGAACTTAAATACACAATGATGATAAACTCAAAGACTAACAGGTGTGAACGTAAATGAGTGTCTATGGTAACAAATGGCTGGCGGGACCAATGGAATGCAGGATAGAGGAAAACTGAAAGTCCAACATGAAAATGAAACCAAAACACAGGCAACACATTATGTATTTGAATTGTATATAAATTTTGTATCCTTTTGGATTACACAGTTTTAACATGAACTGATAAACTTAACGTGATCCATATGTGTCAGTCATACATAAATGAAAGATTTCCGCACTCAAAAAAGTAATGGCATAGTTTATTATTAACTGTTTGCATCTGTTTGAATAATCATATTTTCAGAATACTTTATTTCAATGCTTAGAATCATCATAAATCTGTTAAATGACAACAATTACATTTATTCAGCTAAAAAGTATGAAAATACAATGTGAAACAATGAATATTCAATTAGTTCAAATTGATGAGACTGAAACTGGATTAACTGATTATACATATAAAGTATAAACCTGGTTATTGTGTATTTGAACATATTTGGTTTATTAGTAACATTACAGAAATCTTACCTGTTCCTTACCCGTTTGGATAGAAATTATATATACAATTCACATACATTTCTAAATATTTTTGAGAGTGTTCTGTGTGGTTTCCACAGCATGAGAGAGTGAGGTGCTGCTTAGAATGACAAATGATCACAGCAGTCTAAGTGCTGCTTAGCCCTCAGGCAAGGGTTACATGTGTGGATATCTGGAGAGACACAGAAAGAGGGTTATTTGAGTTTGTTCCTCTGTTTTTCCCTCTTTTCACACAGCTTCTCCATGATTTACTTATTCTGGGGGGTTCTCCAATGTAGATTAAACAAAAAATGAACACATTTTCGCAATGATAAATTCTTGCCCAGAGGTACCATGCCTTCTAATCACCTGAGTTTCACACTTGCATGCCATTAGGGGGATTGTGTTAATTTTCATAACTTCAATCAAGCTCAGGTAAGTGCCTGTATTATTAGATTATTCCACAGGCATATGACCCTAAAGGGTGACTGGGTGTCTTACTTTCTAAGAGTGATCTAATTTGTTTATTTTGGTATCTGCAATGTTTGCACTGCAATCAATTTACTTCTTAATGACTTATAGTTTTTTTTTTTTTCTTAATTTTTTCCAGTACAAATATCGAAATATACTTAAAACAAGATTTGTAATACAATCAAGTATTATAATACAATTAAGGAAATCAATGAATAGTATACACTGATCAGGCATAACATTATGACCACTGACAGGTGAAGTGAATAACACTGATTATCTCTTCATCACGACACCTGTTAGTGGATGGGATATATTAGGCAGCAAGTGAACATTTTGTCCTCCAAGTTGATGTGTTAGAAGCAGGAAAAATGGGAAAGCTTAAGAATTTGAGCGAGTTTGACAAGGGCCAAATTGTGATGGCTAGACAACTGGGTCAGAGCATCTCCAAAACTGCAGCTCTTGTGGGGTGTTCTCGGTCTGCAGTGGTCAGTATCTATCAAAAGTGCTCCAAGGAAGGAACAGTGGTGAACCGGTGACAGGGTCATGGGTGGCCCAGGCTCATTGATGCACATGGGGAGCGAAGGCTGGCCCGTATGGTCCAATCCAACAGACGAGCTACTGTAGCTTAAACTGCTCAAGAAGTTAATGCTGCTTCTGATAGAAAGGTGTCAGAATACACAGAGTATCGCAGTTTGTTGTGTATGGGGCTGCATAGCCGCAGACCAGTCAGGGTGCCCGTGCTGAACCCTGTCCACCACCGAAAGTGCCAGCGGAGCAGTGAAAGAAGGTGGCCTGGTCTGATGAATCACGTTTTCTTTTACATCACGTGGATGGGCGGGTGTGTGTGTGTTTCTTACCTGGGGAACACATGGCACCAGGATGCACTATGGGAAGAAGGGAAGCCGGCAGAGGCAGTGTGATGCTTTGGGCAATGTTCAGCTGGTAAACCTTGGGTCCTGCCATCCATGTGGTTGTTACTTTGACACATACCACCTAACTAAGCATTGTTGCAAACCATGTACCCCCTTTCATGGAAACAGTATTCTCTGGTTGCTGTGGCCTCTTTCAGCAGGATAAAAACAGTTCAGTAATGGTTTGAGGAGCACAACAACGAGTTTGAGGTGTTGACTTGGCCTCCAAATTCCCCAGATCTCAATCCAATCAAGCATCTGTGGGATGTGCTGAACAAACAAACCGATCCATGGAGGCCCCACCTCGCAACTTACAGGACTTAAAGGATCTGATGATAACATCTTGGTGCCAAAGCACACCTTCAGGGGTCTAGTGGAGTCCATGCCTCGATGGGTCAGGGCTGTTTTGGCAGCAAAAGGGGGACCAACACAATATTAGGAAGGTGGTCATAATGTTATGCCTGATTAGTGTATCATGTGTATTTAAGTAATTTCAGTGTGGAATTTCAGTTAATTGATCGAAGCCCAATGTACAATAAACAACCAGGGCTGTGTTTCTCAAAAGCATCATAAGCCTAAGTGGATTGTTGAACCATTGACACCAATGGTCTCTACGATCAACTTAGCTCGCAATGCTTTTGAGAAACGCAGCCCAGGTTACTCTAATGCAAATAGGGCTCATGATGCTTCCAGTGAAGCATGTAGAGCCTCATGACATGATGAAGTAATAGGTGGGTGTGGCTTCCACCTTCTTTGAAGTGGAAACCTTCTCTGGTTCATTTTCAGCTGTTCAGTCCATCAAGGTCAGATGTCGAAAATGTAGTTGCAATTTTAATTGAAACACTGACACTGTTTTTCATGTTTAATACTGTCTCCGCTTGCTTTTAAACAATCTATTGTGTAAAGTGGTATATAAATAAACGTGACCTGACTTTACAGGAGTGTCGAATTGCGGAGCTGGTTCAAACATATCCACGTCGCTATGATCAGATGCTTTCTTAACTGCTGTTTTCTCACCTCTGTCATTTTTGTTGTGTTTCTGTTTTGTTCCTGAGAGGAAGGTGCGCAGAATATGTGTTAAAATAATCATCTAAATGTCACTCTCAGCAGCATGAACGGCATCAGAATGTTTGCTAACAGTATATCGCTGCAAAGGTACCTTTTTTTACGCCTAAGCGAACTTCGCATGAATATATCAGGGCCTTAACTGGCACAATTCTTCATCAGAGCAACACTCAAATTATCGGTAAAGACGGTATGCGTCACAAAGTCTGCTTCATTTCGAGCCTCACTTGAAATTAACACTCATGAATGCAGAGCTCGTCTTTATTAAGATGGTTCCTCAGTAGCGACAAGCATGACAAACATCTTACAATCCCAGCATACACCTCTGAGGTCGGCCTGTGTGTGAGTCAGTGCCCTGTCAAAAGCAGAATGTTGTGCTTCACATGCCGTGGTCAGGATGTGACATTAGCTGTTGTTAATCACGTATCTCTGTCCATGCTAATTAGATGCTAATAGTTTGATGCCCCGTGAAACAGGGTTTCTTTTAGCTGAAAATTCAGCAAAAGTGAAAATGACAGAAAAACTGGATGTTGTGAGGGAATAAAACATTGAATGGTTGTCGAAATGTAAAAATAAGTGTTTGACCCTCACCATTTGCAGTCAATCCAGTCTTCTGTCATGGTCATAAATATGCAATGAAAAGACTGATGAGGAAGAAAATCTATTTTGTAAAATACAGATGCATGACTGGAAGTTACATATGGCTAGTGGCAAAAAGTTTATTTTGAACTCTGGGTAAACCTTATCTTCTCTGGGGGAAGTGTGAATAATATCTGAAGGATGCTGATGGATCATCTGTCTCATTTGACACTTCTCATTGGGCGATGGCTTTAGACGTACATCCACTGACATTGGCAACAGTTCATTCACGCTGGCTGAGCAGGTGGCGGGAGAGAGAGAGAGACAGAAAGGTGAGACAAGTTCTGAGAGTCATCTTTCTCCTCGCTAAATTCACCTCCATCTGTCTGCTTAAGGGTGGTGGGTCAACACCTGGCAGCCCTTATGAGCAGGTACAAATAATGGGAGCTACTTTGACAGCTACTTTTGGGAGTTACTGTGCCAAAAAAAAAAAACAAAAAAAAAAAAAAAAAAAACACACACTGTAATGGTTTTACTGAATCAGATTTATCTCTGATATAAAAATAGTAAATTTATCATTTATAAAGCATTAATAGACATTAGTAAGCAGTTTATAAATACAGCTATAAATGCTTTGTTCTTGATTTATAAGCGTATCTATTATGTCTTTAATAATTGTATTTTCATACTTTATTAATGATATTAACTGTACTTTATTAATGATCAATTTATTATTTCTAAAGTAAGTATTACATTATTTACAAACCATTTATTTAGGAGTTGTCAGTTGTTCATAAGATCATTTAGAAAGTGCAAGTAAATGATTAAAGTGCCCCTATTTGTCACAGACACGTCAGGTTCCAACATCACCCAATCACAGCGCACTCAATCACCGGAGTACTGATCACCCGCACCTGCACCTCATCATGCCACTCATTACTGCCACTACAAAACACTCACACACACTCTCAGTCACTGTCCGGTCTCGTTCGCATTAGGATCTCTACATGCTTACCTCTTGGACTCCATTCGTATCTACTAACCTGTCTCCATTGTCTCCAAGTCTCCTCGTCTCCCAACGTTGTTCCTGTGTGTGTGTGAGTGTCAGCGTCCATCATCGTCAGCCTTCTCTCCATTCATCCACGGATCGTCACCTCTGCAATTCACTCAAAAGGACAGTATTCATTTCTCATCTTCACGACCACACTCAACTAAACCATCTGCACTTACCAGTTTCACCATTTACTCTGCTGTGTGTGATCAATAAAGTCTTTCTCTCTGTTATATCTGCCTCTGACCCATCTGTATTGTAACAGAAGACCGGACCTGAAAACACCGTCATCACACACAGCATGAGTCACCCGGATCCCATCCAAGAGCTCGTCGATGTCCTTCGACGAGCTCTCACCACCACTCCAACATCACCTCATCCAGCGTTCACCTCCACAAGCACCGTAACCTCTCCTTCACCTCCTGTGCACGCCAGTCCCATGGCGAAACCGGCGCCCTACTCTGGTTCGGCGGAGGACTGCAGCGGTTTTCTTCTGCAGTGCTCACTGGTCCTGGAGATGCAACCGCACAACTTTCCCACCGAAACCTCTAAAGTGGCGTTCATCATCTCTCAACTGCAAGGCAAAGCGCTCCAGTGGGCAGATTCAATCTGGTCCCAAAATCATCCTATTACTCAATCGTACTCTGGTTTTGTGGCTCACTTCCGCGAGGTGTTTGGAAAACCCATCTCTGACTCGTCGATTGGTGAGAAACTATATAATTTAAAACAAGGATCCCTGTCTGTTAACGAATATGCCTTGCAGTTCAGAACACTTGCAGCATCCAGCGGCTGGAACGAACAAGCCTTGATCACAACGTATCGCCAAGGATTGGATCCTCGCGTGCGGTTGCATCTCGCTGCATACGAGGATTCCATCGGCCTTGAACGATTCATCCAACTCTCCATCCGTTTCGCCACTCGTATGCAGTCGTGTTTAGAAGAACACCAGGGCCAGTTGCTATTTCCCACTACAGCACGTCGACCAGAATCCGTCAGCTCCCCAGAACCAGCCAACGAACCCATGTCTCTGGAAGGCACTCGGCTCTCCCCCGCTGAGCGACAGAGACGGCTGACCCAGAATCTCTGCTTGTACTGTGGTTCTCCTGGGCATATTCTCTCCACATGCCCAATTCGTCCTCCGCGACCCATGGTGAGTGCTATCATTCCATCAATTAAGAATATGAAACCCCTCACCACTACTGTAACACTTACTGCTTCTGACGTATCCATTCCAGTTGTCGCCCTTCTCGATTCTGGGTCAGCCGGCAACTTCATCTCCGGCACCCTCTGTCGCCAGCTCCACGTCAAGACCACGGCCACGCCGACCACCTACCAGATTCGATCTGTGACAGGGGAAGCCCTTAGCCGTAAGCACATTCGTCATTGCACCGAAGCCATCCAGATACAAGTCGGCCTTCTACATGTGGAACATCTCCATCTGCTGGTTCTGGAGGGATCCACCGCTGACGTGATATTAGGGCGCCCCTGGTTGGAGCAGCACAACCCAACTCTCTCCTGGAAGACTGGCGAAGTCCTGAAGTGGGGCGAAACCTGCTTTCATGACTGTTTCCCTGGGCTCCCCATTCCTCGATCTCCACGTACTGAGTCTCTTCCAGTTTGTGCCACGACCATCGAGAGCCCAGTGGACCAACGCTCCGTGGACATCCCTGAGTGTTACGCCCCCTTCAGTGACGTTTTCTGCCCACAACGAGCTTCCAAGCTGCCTCCACACCGGCCATGGGACTGTGCCATCGATCTGCTTCCGGGTGAACCAGTGCCTAGGGGACGGATATACCCTCTATCCGTCCCGGAGGAGAAGGCCATGGAGGAATACATCAAGGAAGCTCTTGCCCAAGGATACATCAGACCATCCACTTCCCCTGCTGCTTCAAGCTTCTTCTTCGTGGCCAAGAAGGACGGAGGCTTGAGGCCCTGCATCGATTACCGCTCACTCAATAACATAACTGTCAAGTTCCGTTATCCCCTTCCTCTCGTCCCATCAGCCCTAGAACATCTCCGTGGTGCCACTGTCTTCACCAAACTGGACCTCCGCAGCGCGTACAACCTCATCCGGATACGCGAGGGGGACGAGTGGAAGACCGCATTTGTGACACCTACTGGCCACTACGAATATTTGGTTATGCCGTATGGCCTGGTCAACGCCCCCTCCGTATTCCAGGACTTCATTCATGAGGTGCTCCGGGAGTTTCTCCATCGTTTTGTCCTGGTCTACATTGACGACATCCTAATCTACTCCCGGAGCCTGGCCGAACATCGCCACCACGTTGCGGAGGTCCTCCAACAACTCCGCAAGTTTCATCTCTTCCTCAAGGCAGAAAAGTGCACATTCCATCAACCATCAGTTCAATTCCTCGGGTACATCATCGATAGCAGTGGCATCCGGATGGACGAGGGGAAGGTGGAAGCAATCAAGAACTGGCCGACTCCCTCAACCATCAAGGAACTACAACGCTTTCTCGGATTCTCCAACTTTTACCGCCGTTTCATCCACAACTACAGCTCCATAACCACTCCACTTACCAACCTGCTCCGTAATAAGCCCAAGTCTCTGTCCTGGACCCCTGAGGCCACGGAGGCCTTTCAACACCTCAAGGAAGCCTTCACCACCGCTCCTCTCCTCGTCCACCCCAACCCAGAGCTGCCCTTCGTAGTCGAGGTGGACGCTTCCACCACCGGAGTAGGAGCGGTGTTGTCCCAGCAGCAGAGGAATCCCAGCAGACTCCATCCATGTGCCTTCTTCTCCCGCAAGCTCAACCCGGCGGAGAGAAATTACGACATCGGGAACAGAGAACTCCTAGCTGTTAAGCTCGCCCTGGAGGAGTGGAGGCATTGGTTGGAGGGATCAAAACATCCCTTTCAAGTCCTTACTGATCACAAAAACCTAGAATACTTACGCTCTGCCAAAAGACTTAACCCAAGACAAGCCCGCTGGTCCCTCTTCTTTACAAGATTCAATTTCTCCATAACCTACCGCCCTGGTCCCAAGAATGTGAAAGCAGATGCTCTCTCCCGTCTCCATGCTCCAGACGAAAAGGTCGAAGTTCCAGAAACCATTCTCCCAAAAGAAATCATTGTCAACCCCATTTCCTGGTCTGAGGAGACCTTACCCTCCTCCAATGCCTCCACCAACGCTCCGCCGGGTTGTCCACCAGGCTTGTGCTACACCACCAAATCTCGACGCACTCCACTGATCCACTCTGCCCACACGTCACTTGGCACTGGTCACCCGGGGGCCAATGAAACCCTCTCGCTGCTGAGGGAACGCTTCTGGTGGCCCAACATGGCAGCTGATGTCAGAAGGTACGTGCAGGGCTGTAAGGAATGCGCCATCTCCAAGAGCCCACGCCATCTACCATCCGGCAAGCTCTTGCCTCTGCCCGTTCCCAACCGACCCTGGTCACACCTAGGAGTCGATTTCATTACCGATCTCCCAGCTTCCAACAACAACACCTGCATCCTCGTAGTGGTGGATCGGTTCTCTAAGTCCTGCCGCCTCATACCCCTGAGAGGCCTACCCACTGCCATGGAAACGGCAGAGCAACTCTTCAATCATGTGTTTCGATACTTTGGAATTCCTGAAGATATAGTCTCCGATAGAGGACCACAGTTTATCTCGAAGGTATGGAGAGCATTCTTCTCGCTCCTAGGTGTGACCGTCAGCCTAACATCCGGGTACCATCCGCAGTCGAACGGGCAGACGGAAAGGAAGATCCAGGAGATCGGTCGCTTCCTCCGTACCTTCTGTCATGACCACCAGGACTCTTGGAACCAGTACCTGGGTTGGGCCGAGTACGCCCAAAACTCTCTCCGTCAGCCTTCCACCGGCCTTACACCATTCCAATGCGTACTCGGCTACCAACCCCCACTGTTCCCCTGGTCCGGGGAACCCTCTGATGTACCATCTGTGGATTACTGGTTCCGAGAGAGCGAGAGGGTCTGGGACTCAGCGCATCACCAACTGCAGCGAGCCCTGCGCAGACGCAGGATGACAGCAGACCTTCGCCGGTCCGAAGCCCCCTCATACCAGCCCGGTCAGAAGGTCTGGCTGTCAACCAGGGACATCCGCCTGCGTCTGCCCTGCCGGAAGCTGAGTCCCAGGTTCATTGGTCCGTTCACCATCACCAAGCAGATCAATCCTGTCACGTATCAACTTCAACTACCACCACACTACAGAATTCATCCCACTTTCCATGTCTCACTGCTTAAGCCTCACCACCCTTCTGTTTCTCCCTCCACAGGACCTGACGTGGCAGCCTCCGAACCCCCCCTTCCACTCATCCTGGACGACGGCGCCGCATATGAGGTTCATGACATCTTGGACTCCCGACGCCGTGGTGGTCGATTAGAGTACCTGGTCGACTGGGAGGGCTACGGCCCGGAAGAACGCTCATGGGTACCCAGGGACGACATCTTAGATCCTAACCTCCTCCAAACCTTCCATTCCACTCATCCTGACAGACCAGCCCCCCGTGGAAGAGGCCGACCACCGCGACGTCGGGGTCCTCGGCCCTCAGGAGCGGGCCGTGGAGGGGGGGGGTACTGTCACAGACACGTCAGGTTCCAACATCACCCAATCACAGCGCACTCAATCACCGGAGTACTGATCACCCGCACCTGCACCTCATCATGCCACTCATTACTGCCACTACAAAACACTCACACACACTCTCAGTCACTGTCCGGTCTCGTTCGCATTAGGATCTCTACATGCTTACCTCTTGGACTCCATTCGTATCTACTAACCTGTCTCCATTGTCTCCAAGTCTCCTCGTCTCCCAACGTTGTTCCTGTGTGTGTGTGAGTGTCAGCGTCCATCATCGTCAGCCTTCTCTCCATTCATCCACGGATCGTCACCTCTGCAATTCACTCAAAAGGACAGTATTCATTTCTCATCTTCACGACCACACTCAACTAAACCATCTGCACTTACCAGTTTCACCATTTACTCTGCTGTGTGTGATCAATAAAGTCTTTCTCTCTGTTATATCTGCCTCTGACCCATCTGTATTGTAACACTATTATGGCATTTGAAAGGTTCCTATTTTTGTTTTGGAAGTCCCCAACAACAGGTTTAAAAGCATGGTCAAAAAACACTTTCATTGTCTTATAATATGCATTTATTTTTTACCTTCAACGACTCCCATATGATTCGCTCAACTATTAATTTTACCGAACCCCTTGTTTGCATGACGCTAATCTGTGGTGATTGGTCAGATGACTTCTGGGTAACACTTTAGAATAGGGAACACAAATAAACTATTAACTACTACTTTTCCCTCAGTAAACTCCTAATTTACTGCTTATTAATAGTTAGTAAGGTAGTTGTTAAATTTAGGTATTGGGTAGGATTAAGAATGTAGAATAATGTCATGCAGAATAAGGCATTAATATGTGCTTATTAAGTATATTCTATTCTATTCTACCAATATTCTATTAATAAGCATGATAATAAGCACCTAGTTAAAAGACCCTAAAATAAAGTGTTACCGACTTCTGCTGGTTAACACTGAGTACAGTATACAGTGCTTGCATCACTTACATTATATTATAATAATAATCCACTCTGTTCTAAAAATAAAGACTCAGAGAGGAATTAAGCTGTTTTGTGTTTATGTTAGTGAACCTAGCCCACAGCTCGGTGGAAAACACCCAAACAGTCATGGTATATGCGTATATGCGTATATGCGTATTGATAAAGCACTGCAGTTGTACACCAATGTATTACTCTATTCTTTATCTTGACTCCAAGTAATAACAATGACAAACATTTGACACATTTCTAGACAATTGCGAGCGAACACATATTGCTGTTAGCTGAATAGCTGGAGACCTACAAGCTGCACAGAGCATACACAACACACAACTAAATACGTATTGTGTATGCTACAGAGAATGTGGTGACTCTGGTTTGGACGCGGAGACGTCACTGACATGTTCAGACTGAACCATATAAGGGTTTCAAACCAGTAAAGTTACTCTACTTAGGCCATTGAACTGAAACTCAGAACCGTGTGGATGTTAGCCACTGGATTTTAGTCCTTGCTAATCGCATATTTGTCTAGAAGATTTTTATTTATTTATTTATTTTACTTAGAGGACATATAGACTTTATTTCAGGGTCTTTTAACTAGTTGCTTATTAGCATGCATATTACTAGAATATTGGCTGTTTATTAGCAATTATTAAGCACATATTATTGCCTTATTCTGCATGACCTTATTATACATTTTTAAATCCTACCCAATCCCTAAACTTAACAACTAACTTACTAACTAACTATTAATAAGCAGTAAGTAATTAATTAATAGTGAATACATGTTCCCTATACTAAAGTGTTACCAAATATTTATTTAGATGCAAAAAATGAAACTGTACAACTGTACACTTGGTTTCACTGCAATTGGTTTCACTATGCGCAACTGCCCCACAGACCTCAAACTTTAGTAGGAATGTCAACCATAATGACATATTACTTAATAATGAGTTAATAGTCAGGTGCCTCAACAAGTGAAGTCATAACATAATGATATCTTTGCAAATCATTAGCAAATGATTATTTAAAGCAGACAATTGGAAATACTGTACAATCAACTGTTGAAATACTGTACATGGCTTTGACCCATGTGGTAATTAACACATTCATTTACACTATTAGGAATTAATACCTAATGACACATTTAATTGATAGCAATTCATATATTAGCTAGGGCCAGATTTACTAACAGCGTGCGCCAGCGCAAACCCTCTTTTGTCATTAAAAAACTGCTGTCAGGATTTATACACAATGAGAAATTAGCACTGAAGAGGCGTGGACATGGTTATTTTTGCGGCTGAACTTATTGCATATGTATGAAAGCCCGTTTCCACCACTAAATAAAAAAATAAAAACGGTATCTCAGCATTCTGACTTTTTTTTCCTCACAATAGCGAGTTATAAGGTCAGAATTGCGAGATATGAACTCACAATTGCGTGATATACAGTAAAGTCATAATTCTGACTTTTTTTCTCGCAATTCTGCCTTTATAACTCGCAAATTCTGACTTTATAACTTGCAATTGTGAGAAAAAAGTCAAATTCTAATATATAAACTCAATTGCGTGAGATAATGTCACAATTCTGACTTTTTTTCTCACAGTTGCTAGTTATAAAGTCAGAATTCTGATATATAAACTCGCAACTGCATGATATAAAGTCACAATTCTGACTTTCTCGCAATTCTGACTTTTTCTCACAATTGTGAGATATAAACTAACAATTGTGTGAAACTTTATATCTCGCAATTCTGACTGTCACGCAATTGCGAGTTTATATCTCAGAATTGTGACTTCATACCATGCAATTGCGAGTTTATATCTCGCAATTCTGACTTTATATCACACATTTGTGAGTTTATTTCTCAGAATTATGACTTTATAACTCGCAATTGCTAAATAAAAAGTCAGAATTCTGAGATAAAAAGTCACAATTACGGTTTTTATTTTTTTATGATGCAGGTGATGGAGTCCAGGGAGGTGTAGATGGTGGTGAAATCCAGTGAGTAGCCTTGAGCAGGGGAGTCCAGTTGATGCTCCAGGCCACAGCCAGGACGGCGACCCACGGCAGCGTTGCTGGAGGGAGGAGCCGAGGTGGTGAGCATCTCCAAGCAACCTTGGGGATGCGTGGAAGCAGCGCAGCCGATGGAGGTGGAGCCTTGGGCGAAGACAGAGTCGAAGGAGCGGACTGATGCCGATGGTCTCGGAGTCCGCAACGGAGTCGCAGCGACGGCCCCCCGAGGCGGAAGCAGGGTACCGGAGGGCTGAGGTGGAGCTGGAACGACTGAGGCGGAGCCTGAGGGAAGGCGGAGCCAAACGGAGCCGTAGGGGTGGAAGGTCGGAGAGTATCGAACGACCCGTAAGTCCGTGGCGATGTAGAGGCGATGTCTGACCCAGGCGGAGTCTAGGGTCCGAGGGAGTCCAGTGGAGCCGAAAGCTCGATGGTCTCTGCTGTAGACGAGGGTGGAAGGAGCAGCGGCGGAGGAGTCAGGACGATGAGCCGAGGTGTTGCGACGGGATCTGAGGCCGGAGGCGGAGCCGCAGGATCTTCATCGCCTGAAGTTGGCTCACAGCAGGCCCCAGATGTAGCCACGCCACTGAGAGGAGGCTGGTGTAGAGCTGAGGGAGTGATGGGAGACAGCAAGGGCTGGGTAGCAGGCATGGTTGAGGGCTGGAGAAAGGGCTGGTGAAGAGGGACTGAAAAATAAAAAATCTTGAATAGAGGTTTGGAGAGGAGGTGGGAGAGGGAGGCTGGGCGGGACCAGTTCATCCAAAATAGAACAGTCTTAGAAGGAAATAACGGAGGTAGGGAATCTTCACCAAACTCAAAACAACAGTCATTAGTGCATGCCTGGAACTCACTCTCAGTGGCGGGAGTGTGGGCGGGGCTCCATTCCAAACCCTCGTCTTCCATACTAACTCCCTCGGCGATGGATGTTGCAGCGAACTCACACACCAGGTCAGACGCGCTGTGCTCCAGCTCCGCGGCGATGTTATGCTCAGCCGTTCCACTCGTAGCTGGCTCTTGCATCGCGGTGGAGGCGGGCTCTCTGTCTTCGGTGGTGACGCGCTGACTTTCCACGCCGTCTGGAGGTTCCTGGCTGGGCACTGGAGTGGGAGTGGGGCTGGAGTCGTTGTCGCAGAATCCCACGGTCATAGACGATCCACATGATGCCAGCACCCACTCCACGTATTCAGGGAAGCTCCCTCGAGGCCCTTCCCCGGACAGCTGCGCTTTGGTGGCGGTGTTGAGGCCGGCATACAGGAAGTTGCAAAGGATGCTGTCCGGGAAATGTGTAGCTGGAGCTAGGAATAAAATTTTTTCCAAATGTGCCTCGAGGGAGCGGTCCTTCTGCTCAAGACAGATTAACAGAAATGCGGGTGTGTACATTGTGAC
The DNA here is from genome assembly GCA_037950675.1 of Hypophthalmichthys molitrix. NCBI lineage: Eukaryota > Metazoa > Chordata > Actinopteri > Cypriniformes > Xenocyprididae > Hypophthalmichthys > Hypophthalmichthys molitrix. The sequence goes on from CM075494.1 coordinate 39,625,546, forward strand.
GGGAACGAAAAGTGAAACACGAAAAACACTGGCTGGTTGTGAGCATAAACACGCACGACGAGAAGGAATAGAAGTATAACTTGCTTTAATAAATCCACAAGGAAGGTTATCCACAGACAGGTAAACCGAGAAGACAACCACACTACACATGAACGATACCGGACAATGCTGAACAGGAAACACAGGGCTTATATACACAGGGAAACAAGGAGGGTGATGGAACACAGCTGAAAGTGATGATTGGGGTGATCAGTAACCATGGTGACTAACTAGTGGCGGGAAATGGTACAACACAAGTCCAAAACAGAGTGCACATGTAACACATACATTAACTCATGATTATATGTACATTAATTAAGCATGAATTAGAGGACCCGTATTGTAAAGTGTTACCAAAAATCTTACTTATTCCAAATTTTTGAATGGTAGAGTATATTTATACACATACATACATAATTAATAATAATAATAATAATAATAATAATAATAATTTTCCCCTAACCACATGACCTTGGTTATGCATTAGAATAACATGCACTGATGAATCTTCAATAAGAAGAGAGATAAATAAGAATAAGATCAACTTTGATCTGTCTTTAAACACCTCATATTTCTTGCAGTTCAGTATCAGTGTCAACATAATGGCAATGATGGATATAAATACAGCCTTTTTGCCTGGCTGCACTACTGTCAACAAGGGTGTTGCGTGGTAATTACTGTTGATGCTGTAAATGCCGGCCACAGCTCTTAGCCGATACTAAATGACTCCAGCCAATAAGAGTGCTGTAATTACCAGGCTATAAAAAAACAGTGATGGGCCGTTGACAGCGTACAGACTGTTCTTCTGTTGTCAAAACTGTTTTGCCCCTAACCACTGACCTCCCAACTGTCTACCCATTGCTAAAAGACTTCACACTCCTATACATCCATCAGCAGAGCTGTGCAAGGCCCTGTACATGAAGTCGACAGACATTTGATCGCTAAGTCACATGACCTGAAGTGAAATGTGTCCCACTCTGTGCGAGACATGTGTCAGTGCTAGAGAGACCTGGTCCCCAAGGCTTTAACACATGGACAGAGCTTCAGTAGTGTCTTTGTATTTACGACTCCATTAAGCACAAGGACATGACAGCATGTTAATATTGCCCTCCTTTGAGTCTGCTCATCCTGATTTATCTGGCGGGCACTGTAGTTATTCAGGCCGCTAACGGAGTCACAATGACAAAAACCCTCAAGAGCAAAAAAGGATGACATCCGCTCAGTGCTAACGATTCTTTATGCCTCAACGCAGCCTATTAATACTAGCCTCCTGCATGTGGCACATCTGAGTGTACATGCTAACACATTAATCGATTATCTTCAGTATGATCATTATCTACAACAATCTATTAACAGCTCCATCCATGTTCCTTGAAACAACATGAGCTGCAGATCCACGGATAGCATTGATTTCATTCAAGCACAACACTGTGTGCAAAGGTTATTTTGCTTGTTGTTAATTTTACAGCAAAAAGCCACAATAGCCTATCGCTAAATCTATAGATCACTGTGATTTGCATAAGTAGGACATGCTTTGATTGGCACCCCTTCAATGAACCCTGAGTTGTACCTCCTATTCTTAATCTTAATCCTTAACTTCCAGTATGAAATTTTAACCCCAATCCCTGTTCTTTAACCACATTCTGAATCCTGCCACTGACAATTTACCCCTTCATTTGATCTGAATCCTAACCCTTAAAACCCACTCTCATGAGAAAACATACTGTAACGGCTTTATGTTTTGGCAAATTGGTGGTGAATTTACTGGAATTTGTACCATTTGATTTGTATGAAAATATATGATTCTTTGGGAAAAAAAACTAAGCATGAAGGTCCATCCCTAACCCCTCTTCCAAACCTAACCCTCAGTGTGTTCAAATCAAGTAGCTTTCTGTTGGTCAACACGGCAAATTTGCAAATGAAAAACTATTGAAACAATTCAATTTTGACTGTGAAAATTCACTGAACAACAGTTCATGTGAGCACACCTTTAGGATTGTAGATGGCTGGTTTTCCTATCTGTTATTCTGTAGCTTTTTCATTCCACTTCAGTTGAAATAATAATTGAGTAGATGGATAGTTCTTCTCACGTTTTCACAAACTTCGGAGTGAATAATGACAGATCACAATCAACCTCACAAAAAAGGGCATGGGATTTACTTGTTGATGTTTGCAATGTTGGCAAATGGGACAGGGACAAACATGAGTGTTCAAGATAAAAAAAAAAGAAAATGTATTTCTAGTTTAAAATGCATTTTTCTTGGTCAACACAGTGAGTTTGCATGACCAACTTGAATCTGATGCAAAATGGAAATATTTTGCCCTCGTGTGAAATTCCCAATTCATACTGAAACAACTTGATTTTAATGTGAAAATTCACTGAAGAACTGTAAATGTGACCACACCTTCAGGATGAAGGACTGGAACAAATTAATATGAATTTGCCACCATAAATAGTTACGAATTGCCATTAGACTGTGTTGGCCCTTACCACATTACTAACCTCTACCCTACTCTAACCACTATCCCTAAAATCAGCCTTCTATCCTCAAACCCCAACCTCTAACCTAGGGGTGGTCACTGCCCAGCAGAGTTTAGCTCCAACTAGCCTCAACAAACCTGCCAGGAAGTTTCTATTATGCCTAGTAAGATGTTCATTAGCCAATTTCAGGTGTTTTAATTAAGGTTGGAGCTGAACTTTGCAGGACAGTGGCCCTCCAGGCACAGGTTTGGAAACTCTTCTCTAACCCTTATACCATGATCTCTATTCAGACTTCTTAAAGCAAACTCCCAACCTCATCTCAATCTTATAGGGGAATAAGATTCTGCCAGTGCTACCTTAATTTGTTGTTTAGGATCCTGAGTTCAGAAACCTACACTCAGAATGGAGGCTAAGGGTCAAGGTTAGAAGTAAAAGATGTGGTCACGTTAGCAAAATTCCCCAGGCAAAAAAAAAGGGCTCAATTTTCAATAGTGTAGTGATAAATGAAGCACAGCACACAGAAATCACTTTCAAACCTAGGACTGAAATTAGGAGGTAGCACCAAAGTTTAAGATCAAGGTTCGTGAAGGGTTTGGTTTGTGTAAGGGCAAAAATTTGTTAATAAAAAATGTTGTTCAAGTCAAGTCTTAAAGAGGCCATATTATGCCCTTTTCAAAGTCTTAATTTTGTTTTTGTTGTCTACTTGAATAGGTTTTCATGCTTGAATGGTCAAAAAACATGATTTTCCCCATATTTCACATTATTGCAGCTCCTCTCTTCACAGTCTGTAAGTAACGCTCTGGGGTGCGTTTCCCAAAAGCACCGTTAGCCAACTAACATCGCAAGTTCCGTCATTACTAACATAGTTCAACATTTGGTGTTTCTCAAAACCATAGTTCAAACGAACATTCGCAAACTGCATCGCAAACTTGTGTGGTTGGAGAGGCAAGCTCCCGAGCTGTGGTTAGAAGCTTGTTTTTATGACATGTTGACTTAATAAATCATTATCTTGAGCAAAATAAGCAAGCTGATATTAAGTACAATGTATATCTTTAATTTCAAATATGTACAAATGTCATTTACATATTTTAGTTTGTCAAGAGATTTTAAGTACCTTTCTTGAAGAGTGCACATGTGCGTACATGTCCAAGTACATAAGAACGAGCCTATGATTGAATCTGGGAAAAAAGCAAAATAACTGAGAAAAATGAGAATTAGTCCTCAGATGCCATGTCTGTAATTTATAGCAAAAAATCTTGCATTAATTTGATCTCAAACGGATTAATTTAAAGAAGTTATTACTCCACCATCTGCGTGACATCATTTACCAACGTGGTTGAACGACAGGTTTGTGATAATATGGTTTCGGGAAACAGTCATGATTAGCTAGTTGATTTATTCAATAATGCATTGTACTATGGTAATGAGGCAGCGAGTTGCGTCGTTGTACGGAAAATGCACCCCTGTTTAGTTCCTTTCTCTATGAAGCCCCTACTTCCGAAAAGCACAATGTGCTCTCATTGGTCGGCTTGGCCAGTGTGTTGTGATTAGTCAACTGCTTCGAGCTTGTTTGGGAAATGTCACGCCTCTTACCATAACCCCTTACCTAACCCAACTCAACAAGTAAATATCAGTGTTACTGATATAGAGAATAACTCCCTTTAGAGTGACTTTGTGCTTTGTAAATTTGCAGACTTTTTTCATGCTCAAACAGCAACATTACACACTAAAGAAAGTTGAACAGGAAAAAGGAATTACATTGTTTACAAAAGTTAGAGGGATGTTAATCCAGAAACATGTTCTATTTACATGCAAATCACGTTTTCATATGCTATATTATAGCAAAGTGTTGCTTTGTTCTTATGCTGCCATACGTGTAGTGTACTACGACTTGAATTCGACATTGCTGAGGGAATATTCAAAAAGCAGTACCTTACAACACTATGTGGTTATCAGCCATACAGCAGCTGCTGAAACATTCTAGCCTCTGAGTGAGGATGGAGAGGGGGAGCAGAACTAGACGGGAAGCAGATTTGTTCCAGTCATTTATCTTTCAGGTGTGTGCACCTCAACGGCCCACCGGGCCCCAGCAGTCTGGCTCTGCCGGTTGGATGTGTCTGCCTCCTGCACTGCAGAGCCTCATCAAAGACCTCTCACATTGCAGAATCACTACCCATCTGCTATTTTACACAGAGGTTACCTGAGGACCTCCCAAATACGTACACAGACATGTATGTCGGTGAACACGGTACTTCATGGAAATGCCGGATGAATTCAGACACCACTGTGATTTAATAGCGCCTATCACATCTGCAGGTGTATGCACATTACACAGCACTGCTAGGTAAAGCTACTGTATTTTATAGCTCTAATCACCTGAAATGAACCCCCAAATCGCATTACAATTGTGTTGTTCAGGAGAGCATGGCAGCTTTGAGCCGAATAAGGAAATCCAATGGCAGTTGCTTTTCTGTGCGACTCAACAGCTCAGGGGGACCGTGTGCAGATTAAGAGAAAATGAAGTCATCCTTCGCAGAACACAAGCCCTACATCAGCAGCGCAAGAACCCTCTTGCCCTGCTCCCAGAGGACGCGTTCGGCAGGTTTTGACGGTAGCTGTGATGTCTGGCACCACCGCAGCAGCCCAGTCACGGCACCCACGAGACTCTCCAGAGATTCGCTTCAGAGGCTGCCCAAATCAAGTATATTTCACGGAGCCAGAGAGAGGCACAAACTAATCAAAACTGTTGCCATTCTAGATGGCTGGTTTTCCTATCTGCTCGACTGTACAATTTTAATCCATCAAGTATTTGTTGCTTCAGTGTGAGAACTTTTGAGTTTTTATTCCGCTTGAGTTGAGTAAATAATTGAATAGTTGGATAGTTCATCTTGCATCTTCAAAACTCAGAGCGAATCATGACAGATCACAATCAACCTTACAAAAATGGCCATGGGATTTAGATGTTGATGTTTGTAATGCTGATTATAGGGCTATCAAAATGGCTGAATGGCTAGAATTTTATACGTAAATATTACTAATATTCAAATTAAATTCGAATTTAAAAGACATAAAGCTTTTGGCTTGTGGCTGTCTGTTGCGAGATGCGAAAGCAATGGTCAAAGATGTCCATCTAATTTTAATTTAATGATAGTCATAGTTGGTTAATGGGCCAATGACAAATTTGAATGTTCAAGATAAAGATTACAATTATTACTATGCATCTGCAAAGTTCTTAGACATGTTATATTTGTATCAATGTTGGTTTCATATAGTTTAGAAAAACTATTATCAACAAAAGATCAAATTGGATGACTCTAAAAAGTTTTTTTTTTTCCTTTACACTGCATCGTTTTCAATATTTATTTATTTTTTTTAAATCGCTGTATTTATTAGAGTACTTTCAAAACCTAACAAGAATTAGGACATATAATAACAACAGAATCATGATAAAACTCCTATAAATCATCTACAGCATATGAAGATCTGATATCTGTCTCTTCCCTCTATTTCACTGCTATCAAAAAATTAAGAATTTTTTTTTTTTTTTTTTTTTTGTCAGCGGGAAACTAATCTAGTGTGATAAAACAAGGAGCTTGTGATCAGTCTGAATGAAGGCTATAAAGACCACTGTCTGATATTAGGCACCTCCTCAGATCATGACATATCTCAGCAAGCATATAATCCCATGATCCAGCACAGATTCCCGGAATTGACTTCAGTCATTAGCCACCTGGTGCTAACTCTTCCTAAGTAATTAACAACAGTTTATTTGCCCATTATGTTTTCTTCACCAACTCTGCGCTACTTTCCACATTCCCTCCCACTGCTCAAGTAATTGTCTGTGTTACATTTCTACTGGGCAGGAATACAAAGTATTTTATGTTGGGCATAAGCCATGGATCAAACCTAGATTTTACATGTTTATTATTTAATCTTAGTCTTAAAGGAGCAGCTAAACCAAAAAAAAAATTATCTTATAGTCATGACATCAGTGACAGTCAGACATGAGAGAGGTGAGAACCAATGAAATTTGATGTTCAGGTAATAAAATTCAGACTTAAATTTATGTTTGTCACATAAAGCTATCGTATATCCAGTGTTGTTAACTCTTTCCCCACCATTGACCGAATTTTCCAGCAATCCATGTTTTCAATGTTATATGGTAGGGGGCACTATTATACATCTTCTGAAGGAGTACAGAACCTCTAACTCAAAACACAGGAGAAGAAGAAGCAGAAACAAGATGCACATGTGAGCTAACACAATTATCAAACATTAAATAGCATATAAATCAAAACTGCCTAATGTTACCAAATGAAATGTCAAACCACAAAGAGGTATAGGACTGTGAAGCTTTGGGGGTGTTAATGGACTTGATCTACTTGGTCTACATTTTTTCCAGACATAGTCTTTGAAAAAAACAAAAAAAAAAACCAAACAAAAAAAAAAAAAAAAAAAAAAAAAATTTTCTCAGCTTTTTGTTCAAAATGTTGTTTTTTATGTAACTTACCCACATTTAAATGTTGATAAAAAAAAAAAAAAAGAATGCATGAAGCTAAAATAAAACGAAGCTCTGTTCTTTCTCTTGATATATTGTATATTCAGATATTTATGGAACAAAATATTCAGGGGAGATTTTTGTGAAAATGATCAAAAAAGCTGGCGCTGACTGGTAACTTTTTAAAAAATGCTGGCAGGGGAAAGAGTTAACTAAAACTAAAACTATTAAAAATTGTTTTCAGTAATTGAAATAAAGTTGAAATAAAATAAAATAAAATGAAATAAAATATAAATTTTAAAGTTAAATGATAATTACAGATTACAGAAAAAAATAAAAATAAATGACAAAAAGCACATAAAATTACTAAACAACCTAAAATTAAAATGAAAACTTAAAATATAAAGATAAAAGCTGTAATAGATAAGCAATATCACACTCGTAGCTGTGCGATATGGCTCTATATCAGCACGGCTATGATTACTTATGGCTGAATCACAGCCGTGCTGATACAGAGCCATATCGCATGGCTATGCGTGTGATATTGCGTTTATACAACAGTTCGACAGCACGAGCGTGTAAATGAAGAAGAAACAACAACGAATTGTCTTTAAAAACCCTCTTTTGTGAGGACCTACTTCCTTCCGCCACAGATTCAAATCTCAAGTTAACAGTTTAACAGTTGAGCCCATGCCTCCATTATTAATTCTAAAACGTAAGTTTAGAACTAGTAATGAAGGAACGTTGAGTCGCTTCATTGAAACTCATTGTAATATGTATAGTGTATTGAGAGAGAGATCGAATAAGCGAGTGAATTACCTGCATCTAGATGATATTCTTCAGGTCAATCTTATATTCATAATCACAAAATCAGTTTGAATGCCTGCTGAGGAAAGCGATATCTTTGTCTTTTTAACATATAAGAGGATTTCCCATGATAGCGCTAGTCAATGCATTTGTCAGTTGTGTCTCGTAAGATGCTGTTTAAAGTAAAAACAGTGTCCTTGTTTCCTTGTTTCAGTCCATTTCAATATAAAAGTCTTTGCGACTGACTCACTCACACACACACACATAAAGACGATCTTTGCCGCCATCTAATGGTGTATTAATGTAACTTTCACTGAATATGAAAATCACTAATAGACTCTCTCAATACCAAAAACTATGGCATGTTATTTATATAAAATATTATTTACTGAACAATAATATTTAAATTAACAACAATAGCCATGATAACAGTATAAGAGGAAATAAACAAGCAAACAGTTCAGTCAAACGTACAAAAGCAGTGCTCTAGTTAGTACAGGATTTAATTTCAATGTAAATATAAAGTTATGAAACTTAATATAGCCCTTAAGCCAAATCTATTAGCTCTGGAACAAGTAATAGATTAATAAGACCAAAGATTGCCCAAGGACTGGCCGAGATGAAGCTGTTCTCGACAGGTACATGAGTGCTGAAAGTGTCCAAACAAATTTTCAAATAGGCGCTATACGTTTACATATAAATCGCATATCTGAGGTCAAAACAACTACATTCTCGCCTAAAAAACTCTTACAAGAAAAACTCTTACAAAATAACGATAGTACAAAAATATGGTGAGTTTGTTCGTCCGCCATGGCACTCGCTGTAAGAATGCTGAAAGCGGAGTGATTCAAACAGTGAAATGGTTCCTGTGGCGATACTGGTAGAATATTGCATGGCTGGAAAGACCTCTCAGCCAATCAGATTCGAGAACCAGAACGAACTGTTGTATAATAAATACTACTATATTCTATATAATACTATATATAAATAATACTAAAATCACACTGCAATAAGACTTGGAATATCAAGCAGATGTCGTATTGGCCATATTAGTTTAAAACAATGTTTGGTGCTTTTTTAAAGCTTGACAGTCCTCATTCATTTTCACTGTATGGAAAAAGCAGTTTAGACTTTCTGCAAAATGTACTCATTTGTGTTTCACAGAAGAAAGCAAACCATATGGGTTTGAAACAACAAAGTCGAGTAAATGAAGACAGAATTTTCATTTCTGTGTAAACTATTCCTTTAACAAAGATTTATGTGGCTTTTAGTCCCTGTGAGAGTCCCTTTGTCTGGGTAACAAATAGATAAAGTCATCTAAAAACACTAATAAAATGTATTACCTTAGCTGTGATGAATGTGTTCTTCACAGTGGCGTAAGCTTCATTTGAACACTGGGAGAAACATGTATTCTCTTACAAAAAGGCTCATTTTAGTAGATAAACATTGTGAGATTCTGTGTGAATTATTTGAACAGGACTAGTGGCACCTCAACATTACGTCACTGGTAAAAGATCAAGGATCAACATTGATAAACGATTAAAAAAAAAAACCTCTGTTGATGCACATTATCTGTGTTAACCCATGTCTTCTATAATTTAACCCCTGCCAAGGCTCTGGTCTAATCGATCCTCTCATTATGACGGGTCTAAAGCTGACAGAGATTGGCTCGACCCACAGCTAGTGTGCTGGTGAGAAAGAAGGTGTCACTGTTCAGCCCCCCTTCTGCCTAAAGACAAATTAAGCCATTGATTTTCCTTTTTGTACCTCAACTGCTATTGATTGCTCTGTGTCGTCTAAAATTACCCAAGCTAACATTGCATCCATTTCCACAAGCTGATTTGACATGGAGAGCCGCCCCTCCCGTACACATACACATATATAAACACATGCAGGGATCATGTAGTATTGTTCTCTACATTTCACTGAGTGGTTGATGCATGTGACAAACACACTGCCTGAAAGCTGCAGGGTGCTTTAATGCTGCTGTATAATAAGACACAGCTGAGGTACTGTATATAAAGCACACATCAGTCATGCAGAAATTACTGTGAGCTGTGTGCATTAAGCTTTGATATTGCAACGCTTGTTCTTGCAACTTAATTGAAGGTGTGGATCATTTAATTGAAGGAAAAATGACTTCATATGAAGATTTTTCTCAGGTGCTGCTATCTACAGATTCATCCAACAAATGATGACTTCACTGCCTATTAAGAGCAGAGGTAAAATGTGATCTGTTTTGCCATTTTTTATCTCCTGCAGAAAATCCTGTTGATATATTCACTGTGAAGCCATTGTGTGACTTCCAGCATAGCTCTGTGCACACATGCAGACAATGCAGTGTTTAGTTAGGAGCAGAACCACAGGGAAGCTGGGCCTGCAGAACTCCACAGAGTTTAGCAGATCTGGACCGAATTGGAATGTTTATCACATTCCCTGCCCTTGGTTAATTTCATTATACTTTTAGAATGTGGTAATCACAGCTTTGTTTAATGCTTTTCATGTTAATTTTGAATCCTATTAAATCTGTTAAGCCTGACACATTAAATAATAGAAAAAAAAAAGAATAATAATTTTCTCCAAATGAAATTATATATTATATATATATATATATATATATATATATATTTTTTTTTTTTTTTTTTTTTTTTTTTTTTTTTAATAAGTTTAGCACAGATAAATAATTTCATTGCCTGCTGAGCATTTACACACCGTCGCTTGGCTGAGAGCGCCCTCTGTTGCTTTCTTTCACACACTCACAGTAAAGCCCAAAGTATACTTCACTTTTTATGCATACACGAGGGTCAGCATACAGTGCGCGTGATGCAAATTTCGTCATCAAAAGAGTACGCGCATCACACATGCAAATTTTTTTGCAGTAATTACTTTATCCACAAGGTGGCAACCATGCCCTGGGGGCGTCGATTCACAAGGTAGTCAAAGAAAAACTGCATAAACAGGACAGACCAGAACGCATGCAAGCTACAGCGACAATGGAGGCCTATATAGATGACACACTGTGCGAAGAGGTACCCTCATTTGTACAACTCTAGCATTAAAGAATACAAATATTTTTACATGGGTTATAACCCGTGGCGAGAGATTGCTCAAAACTGTGCATGCGTCGAACGCCTGTGTATATGTACGAGTCAAGTGAAGTATGCTTTGCAAGGCTGTGCGTTTGACTGTGCACGTAAGCTATCGCACGTGTTTAAAAAAAAAAAAAAAAAAAAAAAAGCATACCCAGGGCTTGAGAGAAAGAGAGAGCACATGCAGGGCTCATTGACAGAACTGTCACTGTCCCGATCAGACCAGTGCTGCATCGTTATTAAAGCTTATCATTTTCATGTGTTTTTAAGCCTTGCCATTTTATTTGAGCGCAAGATGACACAAAAGATAACTTGTGCGTGCTGTGTAAGAAAGTTTGTGTGCGCAAACTGCACATCCGTAACAATTGAGCTCTCTTTTACATCAATTTCAAAACAATACCCGTCTTGGCAAGTATCCTAGTAAACATAGTTGGTTAAGAGAACATAAACAGTTGAGAAATAAAACACATATGTATGGTATCAGTGTATTGGATCCGTGCATTATATCTTAAAGCGACAGAAGCCTAATATTCCTGCTGCTGTCTGCGTTTTAAAGGGGACCTATTATTTTTACAAGATGTAATTTAAGTCTCAGGTGTCCCCAGAATGTGTCTGTGAAGTTTCAGCTTAAAATACCTCACAGATCATTTATAAATCTGTTGTAAAAACCCATTTCTGATTACAGTCAAGAACAGTCTGTTTTTGTGCATGTGACTTTAAATGCAAATGAGCTGCTGTGCCCCGCCCCCTCTCTACGATCACAGTTCCTGCCTCAATCGGATTCTCTGCCAAATACAAACAAGACATCTGCTTGGTTTTGACTGTCAGTCAGTGGCCGTAGGCGGGGCCTGAGGAATGTGATGTCACATCACTCAGAGAATCAAAACGGCTTGTCTAATGAGACTGATTTGGTTTAATGGGGATTTAAAAAAAAAAAAAAAAAAAATGAGTGGGTGGATTTTTATCATTGTAGGGTTGTTGTGTTCACACACTGCCAACACACATTTATATCCAAACACCTTGTAAAAGTGGATTTAGCATAATAGGTGATCTTTAAGGATTCATCTATATTTAATTTATACAGTGAAGACTATGTAGTGTTATTTTACATTTGATTACTTTATTTAATTTCTGTATATCTACCTAATCTGTATCCAATTACTGTTACTGTTTATTATTATTTATTTCTTGTAATTTGATTTTTTTTTTATTACAGACTGTTTACTTGACTTTAATAGGGTTTGAAAATTATATTTTATATATTTTATATATTTATATAGATTTTTTCTTTTCTTTTCTTTTCATTTGCATTGTTCTTGCATTCAGTGTAAAAAGTCTGGTAAGTGAAATAAAACAAATTTCACAAACCAATGGCGACTCGAGCTTCAGTGTGTCCGTAGAGGGTTGGTTCCCTCTATCCCTTTATTATAAACTGTCAGAAAATGTAAACCCTAAATATAGCTTGATCAGTAACACACATTCAAATACACATCTAAAAGCTTTCACCCACCACACCATGTTCCAGAACATCACCTGGGCATATCCTATTACAACTGAAACTGGACTACATGTAATTTTTTTTGGTTGATAAGCATTAGTAAATTTAGTTTATAAAATAAAGTTTCACTTTTCATTATGCACACTGATATAATGTACTACCAGCATGAGTAAACTGGACTATCATAGTTTCAAAGGCTGAAGTACTTCTCATCCTCAACTATTCCTACACTCCACACATTCATTAATAATTTGTGCTACATTGCAGTATGTCTTTTGTTTCAGCGTCTGTGCAAATTTGGCTTTTCCACCAGACTCCAGAAGGGGCTTTTATAGCTCATGCTTTGTGCTCTGTAATAATTGGTAATCTCACCCACACTCCCTTGACTGCCAATTAGGGCTCAGCCTAAACTGGGTCTATTTACCCAAAGTGCTTTCCACTGAAGACGTCTCCTTATAACGCATTACAGAAGCCGAGCTCCGATTCACAGTCTTCCTACACACTGTATATGGTACCAAGAGAAACACAACTCATAAATTATGGAGTCAATATATTTACTGTACCTGTTAGACGATATCATTTATTTATGCTTTCAGAGCAGCTTGTGTACGTCACAAAAATCATTGAGGACCTCAATTTGAGTGACAGGATTTAAATAGATAGACTGTAAAAAAAAAAAAAAAAAAAAAAAAAGTTTTAAATAAAACAAATATTATTGGAGAATATTTTACAAAAAAAAAAAAAGTCTTTATACTTCAAAATTTCACATTTGATTCAGTTACTTGCTGTTCCTTATTTGTAACATTACAGTATATGACTGACTCAAAACTGTCCAAATGAACCAATTCACTAAAATGAATGAACAAAAATGGTTGCTGTTAAAGGAATTATTCACAAAAAAAAATTAACATTCAGTCATTACTTACTCATCATCATCTTTTCGTTCCAAACTTATTTATTCTGTGGCAAATAAAAGAAGATAATTTAATATTAGGTGTCTATTATAACTTGCACTGAAGCTGTCTGTTTCTCATCCATGTTCTGTGATTTGTTCTACATTCTAATCTGTTTTTAACATTGAACTATGCAAAACTGAATTGCAATAAATACAGCTGTTTGGGCGCAAGACATTAGACAAAGCGTGTCGGTTTGTGTTCATATAGAAAACATTAGTTCCAGAGCAGAAAGAAAAAGCTGACACACGACTTAAAAAAATAACAAATTCTTCGATTTTCCTCTCTTGTTACAGGCAAGGGTGGGCTGCTTACAAGGTTATTGGTGTGAAGGACCATGGACACACAAGTAATGAGTAGATATTCAACACTGCAGCCACTCTCTTACTCATTATCCATTTTAAACCATTCCAAACTGCATCAGTTCCAGTCTGTAGCAAGATTACACTGTCTTTGCTCCATCGCTGGTATTGATACAAGTTTCTTTCTTGAATAACATAAATACTGATGACTCATCTGATGCTTTCACAAATTTGTGTCCAAAAAAAAAAAAAAAAAAAAAAAAAAATGCCCCAAGAATGAAACTCTAATACCATCTTCCACCCAGGGTTGAGGGTGCCAGGTTTACGTAAAAAAACGGGGAGGTTTGAAGGTTTTGCTTCAACCCGCGGATTAAAAAAAAACCCCAACCTGCAGCAAAAAACAGTGTAAAAGTAGCCCAATTCTGCGAAGAAACCACGGACTTGGTAATACTGCTTCCACCAGGAAGTTGGCTGGACAGCAGGGTCCACTTTTGCCCCTGCTGGTAGATGCTGTAACTACACCAGCAAAAACCTTGTTTTACCACTCAAAATACTTATTATACTAGCAATAGTAATGGTTTAGCAATGAGTCTTAACCTAACAGCAATAGTGCTGCAGGGATAAAGTACTGTATGTTTGTAGGTAAAAACCTGGGAAAAAAGTTAGCATTTTAGGTTCATATTTTATTCTATGGCATTAAATACTGTATAAGTAACACCCTTTTGTGATTATTTTAAAGCTTTTACTTTTCTTGTAAAAGGCGGTTGCTAAAATGCTTTCACAGCCTCACTGTGTTCATATCACAAACTATTCTAACTCAAAATCTCAGTCAAAATGTTTTAAAATAAAGACTGCAAGAGCTGTTGGAATCTTAGTGATGGTGGCACTGAAATCATGCGACCTGCAAGGTGAGTTCATTTATCGCCTAAGTTTAGTCATGTACTTCTGATGTTTGTATATTTAGGCTTTAAAATTCATAAAAGTTGTGTAGATTATTATGATAATCAAAACACGTAACACCGTGTCCTAACTACACACGACGCGACACTGCTACACGCAATAAAAGGTATCTTTTCCGTGTTAATCTGAGTTTTTGTCCTAACTAGCCACGACACGCGACAATTCTATTTTAGAAACGGTTTCTATTTCTCCGCAGCGTCGCGGCTGAAACAACAACACAAAGTATGGCAAGGATAATCTCAGGCACTGTTTATGTGCTTTACAATGTTAAAAGCGTCTAATGTGAGTTTGAATATCATTTTTGTGTGTTTTTATAGCCGTACTGAAAGCAACGATGGAGAATTTACCTCAGATCTTGAAACAAGAACGTTCAAACTCTCAACTCAATGTGAACAGACAAGTATATTCTATGACAAAGATTGTTTCAGTAAGTCAGTATGTATTTTTAATAATGTTAAAATGGTGTAATATTCATGAATTTGATTATGTACTTATCTCTTTGCGAGTGCCGTTGGAGCTTGCCGAGAGAGCCCATCCATGTGCTCTTCTGACTGGCTGTGATTTTTGATTGACTTTATCACGTCTCATAATCGCGTCTCATTATCTGTGGACAGATAAATTGTTTGTCGCTGGAATCTTATCGCATCGCGTCTGGTTAGGACACGGTGTAAGAATCATTTCCTTTTGTTGGTCACAAAGCTTATTTTCTTCAATAATCCAAAGACAATGGACAAATTCCATTGGGTTTTTTTTTTTTTTTTTTTCAAGGGAACCAGGGTGATGCTGACTTACGGGTTGGCCTACAAAAAGATGTCATGACTGCAGTGTTCTATTACTTTTACATCAACAAAAATCCCATTCATTTTATGAGACCTTTAAATAATCTTTAATTCTTATCTAACAAACTTCAAAGCCATGTGCTGTCAACATCTAAACAGGCTTTTAACAAATTAGCACCATGCACTGATCAATTCCCCTCTAATCACATTGAGAATCCTGAGAAACCATCAAACAGGTTCTTTGAAAACTCAAGGTGTTAGAAGCATCAGCAAAACAGACTGAGGGAAGAACATCACACAAGTGAGAAGGAACAATGCTGTCGAGTGTAGGTGAAGATTCTGTAACGTGCATGACTCCAAGGGGACCACGTTTTCATGAAATGTAAGGATTGGAACTGATGATTGAAAGTCACAGAATAGGGCATAATGAACAAGGACACGTACACAGACAGCAATACCTTCATATAACCAGCATTGATCAACAAAATTTCTCTGTATGAATGGTAGATTTTTTCTTTTTTGTAGCTGTAATTCTTCAAGGAGAACAGCATTTCTTAAATGCTGTAATTGATATTTCTCTTATCATTTTCTCACCCTCAGCTTGCTTTGAACCTATATGGCTTTAATCTGTAGGTCTATGTTTATTCTGTGGAACTTAAAAAGGATAAATTCTAAAGAAAGTTCTCTTGCTTTTGTGTGCAAAAGAATAAAGTCATACAGGTTTTGAATGACATGACAGAGTAAATAATCCCAGAATTATTTGGAGGTGAAATAAACCTTTAACAGCAGAAACATTAGCCAAAAAGGGGTTAACGGATACTAGTAGAAACGCTGTGAGCTTGTTATGTGTATACACACACACATATTAATGCATGCAAACACACTGTCACCTTGATTCAGCGTGACTGCAGGGCCATTAGGGAACCAAAGCAGATATTAAGGAGGCCACATAATAAGTGCATGTTTTCTCATATCTTTATAAAGTACTCAAAGAGATTAAACAGCCATTGCAAAGTGAAGGGCAATGAGGTTGCCTGTGGTGTAAAGACTCACAGCAGAGAAGGAAGTACAGAGGAACAGCTCCCTCTAGTGTAAAACTGCACATCAGCACTGAGAAATTAAAGCTGTTGGGTCAAATATAAACATATAATGCAGTCAAAGAGCTGTCATATAACCTAAGATTTTTTTTTAAATTGTCCACCTAGTCATAGCTTGGGATTGCAACTATTGATTTGGGATTGACCATCAAGTCTGATTCTCAAATTGTCCAGCACATACAGTACAAAAATAAAAACGTTAGTCAGTCTGAAATATTGTGAACTTGATGTCCTCTAACTTGTAATAGCCTTGAGTAATACCTGTGACTGTAGTGGTAGATAAAGTTAAGGGGTTAAAACATAACTGACCGTGTTTTCGTGAATACTCGCCAAGACTGGCATTTTGACATCGTTTTGTGTGCATTTGACTGTTTAAGCGCAATAACTCAATTTAGTACTGAGAGGCGACTTTATGTGCGTGCATTTTGAGTGTGAGCAGAAAGTCTGTGGTGATAAGTAAAATTATGTGCAATACTCGCAATCCCACTCCGAAATACAAGCCCTGTAACACCAACAATATTCACAAGAAGCAAATGAAAAGAGTGAGTGAGGGAAGGCGGGTTTGTGTGTCAACTTGTTTACAAATCATGCACTATGGTAAGTGTTTTGAGCTCATAACATATTGTGCAAGAAACCATAGAAAATAAGTATTTAATATTCTACCCCTGTAATCATAATTTGTGTGAAATTGAATAAAAGTTGTTGGTGTTCACTAGCTGGAAACTGCAGTGAATTGTATATAGATGCATTTTTGGAGTTTTGCAAAAATGTAATTAGAGGCACGTTTTTCCACTGAGCCTGGGTTGCAGTGTTATAAATCATGCATATAATGTATATAATGTTGCTATAATTATGCATTTTATCCTTGGAAATCACAAAAAGACATTATATATTATAGAGATATATAAGATATTATTGAGATATCAGTATCTGTAATACTGCCAGTTGGATAAAAAGAAAAGAAAAGGAAAAAAAGTAAACTCACACCATTGATTGAGCCAGTGTTCGCTGTGACAGGCTGGTCAGGTTCACTGTCGGTGTTACATTTTTTATATGAGGACAGACAGCAGTATTCTGCTGCAGTGTGAATATAGCCATATAGTCTCAACTCCATTTCTCAGACAAAAGACTAATCAGATCTGATCCGTCAGGGGTTATCTATCAGTCCAGAGTGAAAGCAACTTACACATTTTACACATCTCACAGATACAGTGAAGAGAATCATTCAGTTTGACCTTGGTTTCTCTCAACAAGAACACTTTTCAGTGAGAGCACTAAAGAGCTCGAATGAAGAAACTAATTGCTTCTGCTTTACTTTTACTGACCTTAGTGGGACCATTTTCTCAGTGGTTGGTGTTTGAAATTACTCCACTTTAAAGGTCTGTAATTGAGTTCTACCTGTGGCCGCACGACAGTGAGAGTAAAGCCACATGTGGTTGAATGCCCACGTCGCTGCGGAACGCTAAAACCTTTTTTAAAATCTTTGTCTGAATTTGAAGTCTCACTGCTTTGTTCAATCCATTGAAAACCACCACGCAAACAACCTACAATCATGAAACAAGTCAATTCCACAATTAAGGCAAAACTCCACAGGTGACTAGGGTAAAAAAAAAAAATAATAATAATAATAATAATAGATAGATAGATAGATATACTTCTCCAGTTGATTGATTACTTTAAGAATTGCAAATATTTTTTGTATTAGGGTACCTATTAAGCCTACCAAAATCTAAGTTTAGGTGTTTTTTTTCATAGATTTTCATAGATTTTTTTCACACAACTTTATTCAACAATATCTTCTCTTCTGTGTCATTCTAATGCATTGTTTACTTCCAGCGCCTCCAGGTTCTACGTCAGAACGCCGACTCGTTATTGGCCGGCTCCTGCGTCAGCATCACATGCATGCATTGCGCTGCTCACGTGTGCAGCTCTGGCTAATACTGAGCTGGCATTCGGACGTAAACATGGAAGCCTTCAGTGTGCTTACTGCGTCACCTGCATATGGATAATGACAGGGAAGAGAAGAGATTGTCAGTTTGGTTCCAGAGTTATGCCTGGTCAAAATTCCACAGGATGTGACGTATCTCAGGAAGAAAGCTGAGTTGGGGCTCCATACTCCCAGCACAGATGGCCCACTGGGTGACCCCTCCATGCCTGTTGTCTGAAGCCCCCAACTCGGATTGGGTCCCGAGTTATGCCCAGTCAAAGCTGGACAGGAAGTGGCAATATCTTGGAACCGGACGGTGCAGAGGCTCGGTAATGTGGGGAAAGTAGGGTCCCTCTCCATGCCCGGAGTCTCAAGCCTTAACTCAGCTTGGCTCCAGAGTTATGCCTGGTTATACATAAGGAACTTTAGGACACAACGGGCTCCATCTCAATTGAATTAATGTGCGTAGTTTGTAGGCCTATCTAAATATAGTTGTAAATTAAAGTAGTAAGTAAGATAAGTTAAGGTAAAAGGACATGATGAAGTGTTCTTTGAGAGTTTCCTCATTGAAACACGTAAGGTGGGCTTAATGGTTAAGCCTTAATGGTTCCACAGTGAGTAATGGTGAAAAAATACTTTTTTTTTTCCTATAAAAATGTAAGATGTGTTTACAAAAACTTGCATGGAGCTTAAATATACTGTGGACTAAGCATCACAGTAATTTTCATTGTGCTCACATTGAAAAAAGTCAAGATTTTTTCATTCAAGGTTAGCTTGTGTTGGCTATAATTTGCATGAGTTTTGTGGCGCTGTACCATTTAAGCCCATCTTAAAGTTAATTTATGAAAATAATTTGCTCTACAAAACAACTGATGATGTATTTATTTGTAAATTAATGTAAAATGATTCACAAAACATTTAGTGTTTGTAGTTCACATGCTTAATTGTTTGGCAGTCTATCTTTCTGTAAGGCTAATGGTTTGACCTTGAGATTAGCTTTGTGCACAAGCTAATAAAACTCCTTTTTTCCATTTAAAGGAAAATTATAATGATAAAGTACTATTTGTTCATACACAAAAAAACAATAAATTTGTCTCTTATCTGACATAATATCAATGTACTTTCCAAAGAAATGGCTGAACATTGCAGAAATGTGTTGTGTCTTTGTGTGAGGTCCCCTGGGACAGCATGCACATGAGTGGGGCTAACTCAACATTGACAAAAGTGATTGGTATGCAATAAAAAATGTCAGGGAAGTAACAAATCACTGGATTGGTTAAAATAATGAGCAGGATAAAATTCTCTTTTTTTAAAAATTTGACTTCAGAGATGAAAATGGGCTTAAAGGGTACATCCTACACATTTTCTTAAATGTTGTGTTTAGATATGCAAATGAGGCATTCTCTAATTCAATATGCACTAATTTGCATACATTTCCAGACCAGAACTCTGAACATTGTTTCAAAATTCTTGCTACGTTTTGTTGACATGTTAGAGTCAGAGGTTTTTACAGAAGAGTTTTTGGATTTCTCTTTTTATCACACCATAAATCAGAAAATATGGTCAACAGCCAGGCTAAAAAAACCTTTTTAGTTATAAAATGT
Source organism: Hypophthalmichthys molitrix (assembly GCA_037950675.1). Taxonomy (NCBI): domain Eukaryota; kingdom Metazoa; phylum Chordata; class Actinopteri; order Cypriniformes; family Xenocyprididae; genus Hypophthalmichthys; species Hypophthalmichthys molitrix. The sequence continues at coordinate 39,645,581 of CM075494.1, forward strand.
AGTATAAAATCAGGCAAATGATACATGAACAAACCCTTTTGTAAAAACCTTCAGAATTCAGATTCTAAAGTTTGGTGTATGTAAGTCCTGCTGAAAAGGAGGTTTAAAGATGTATTGTAAGACACAAATAGATAAAATGCAATAAAATGAACACTTATTTTAGAGATGTTTTCTTTCCACAACTCTGAAGCAGCACGTTATAAAAACCCAAACAGCACAAAATCTTAAAATTGACCAGAGCATAGAAAAGAGCAAAGTTTTGCAAGTAGTGTCTTGCCTTAAATACAATCAGTGTTATCCTGACCACCTTTTCAGTGCACACACCTTGTAATAGTACTACATTTTTGTCTGATTTTCACTGTATTTCAGGGTTTGGCTCCTGCAGTAAAAGTGGACTTGGTGTGACCTCCTGTTGTGCGGTAAGGATTGTTAGCACTCAGACTTCTGCAGGCTCCAGCACGTTCCTCATTAGTGGAAGAGCAAGAGTTTCACAGTGGCTGTGGACTGTGACACTGCCGCCCACCGCCAGCCCCAAACCTCAGGTCGGGGCAAACCCTCTGCAGTGGAGCTCCAGGAAACAGTTTCAGGTCGATGCTCTAAGAACAAAGCATGCAGGTCACGGCAGAGGGGGCAAAAGAGCATGGCAAGGCGGTGTAGCCAAGCAAATGTCATCCCATAAGTATGATAAAGGGTGTTGAGAATATTCAGAGGCAGAGGACGTGTGCAACACACACAGAAGCTCGCATGCACTCCGACCCAGAAACCCCTATTAATGTCCAGCCGGAGCCAGTGAATCTCAATTAGAGAGAATAATGTTTTTTGTTAAAATACAGCCACGACTTTTACTGCAGAGCGTACCCATAATGCATCATGGCTATATCAGCTCTATCTTCCACTGTTCTGTAACTGCAATTGATTTATCCTCCTCTGGAGAGAGAGAGGGAACACAGATAAACCAAGAGGCAAGCTCATAACAGGGCTGATCTTTCACCTGATCACACACAGTTGGACACCATCCAAGATAATGCAAGCTTTTTTACGATTTCTCAAGAAAATGTGAGGGTGATTGCTTGTTTTAAACTGACTCTGCTTCACTAATAAGATTTGAGGGAGAGAAAAAATACAATTAAATCACACTGATCTGAAAGGATAATGTAAGATCTGCTTTTTATAATACAAACACCACATTAAATCAGTCACGAAACTGGCAGATAAAAGAGAATGCTGTGGCCACAAAGGTTATTTTGATTATCTCACAACATGGCAGATTCGTCGTAGCCTGGCAGCCTTGTGAGATTAAACTAAAGTCTTTTCCATTCTGACTGAGAGATGGTATCTTCTTTTCTTCCTCTTGTAATTTTCACACAGGTTAACTCCTTTAAATAAGAGGTACAAGGTTGGATGAACACAGTGTGATCTAACAGAGGAATTATGGGTGAGGAGATGGTCAAATGGAAACGAGGGTGATTAAACGAAGCAATCACATTAATGGCTAAGCTCAGCATGTGAAATGAATAGAATGTCCAAATTGACAGTATTCACAAAAAAGTACCCAGATGACCTGCTACGTCTGGAGGGAATGCTGAAGTGTGCATCTGTTGGACACTTTACTATCCTATGAGGTGATCCATCTCCCACGGGACGGCAATGAAGCGATGCAACTGATGCTTGTAGGTCACATGACAATGACAACATGATCCTGGATTTCCATTTATACTACATACATTCATACGATATAGAAAATAGTTTTTAATGGTCTCCAAGTAATTCATTATTCATAAGAAGTACCTACTCAGACAGTTTGGGATGCAGCCAGAGTGAGAATCTCTGGCTAAACTTTATCGTGAGATGTCAGACATCAGCTTACGGCAGAGAAAGAATAAGTTTATCAGACAGACAAAACCTAAAAGTTTAACAGGTTTTGTCTTTTGTGTTTACTGAAACTGTAAAGAAGCAAGCAGCATCATCATCATCTCTGAGGGTGTTTACACACTCAGATGCAACTCGCCGCAATGCGACGCCAGGCGCGCCGCAAGTGTTTTTTGCTAATTTAAGCCTTTATAGTTATAGGCAGAAACTAATCCACTAGTTTTCCATGTTGGGATTCTTCTGAAGTCTGTATAGAAATGCAAGCGAGCTGTTAAAACTGGACACATCAAAGAGAACGTTCTTTCACTCTTCCATTTGTCCTGTTGTCAACAGACTCAAGCGTGAAATATATCAGAACCTGAACACATCTGTTTCCACTGTAGACAGCATCAGTGATTATAATGAGTTCTATTTGCTTTTGACGCAACACACATCCAATGTAGGCAAATATCAGGCATTAAGCGACTGAACACCAGTGGGCGGGGCTTGTAGTGTGATGATGTAAAACAACTCATTCATGTCTTGCTCTGGAGGCAGTCGTATACAAATAATGTATTTGCCCATGTGTGACGTCACAGGTCACCTAATATTAAAATTGTTTTTTAAGCTTGATTAAATAAATGCTTTGTTTATAATGAGGAGGAGCTATGAAACTTGCAGGATGTTTTAATGGAACAAAGACCTCTTATGTCAAAAGATCAAGGTAAATTTGATTTCTTATGTCATGACCCCTTTAAAGAGGGATTTGAATCTTTTGTTGTTGTTGTTGTTGTTGTTGTTGTGATTAGGTATCAGTCTATGTTCAATTCATCGGTTGTTGATGCCCAACAATCATGCCAGTTTAAAATAATAAATAGTAATAATGCTACACATTCTGTCTTCATAAAACTACAATAAGTGAATCATGTCCTGTGTGTCATTGCATGTTAAAATTACTTTTGTACAGACCCCGAAACAAACCAAGTGTGAAAGCACTATGAGAAAAAAATGGCTCTTGCTTTAAAGGCCATGGCAGGCAAGAGAGGAAAAGTCAATTTGTCACCAATCACAGGGAATGCAAATGCAAATGTCAATAGGACTCTAAGCAGCCTCAGTGTGAAGTCATCTGACTGATTGGCAAACGCAATATTATAGACAGACAGTACAAGTGATAATCTGTGTTGTCAGGGACAGCCTTATATCATGGCTAATCAATAAAAGGGTGTTGTAATGGTACAGATGTAAACATTCTGGTTTAACCTTTATGTATCATTGGGCTTTTAAAGGGTTAGTTCACCCAAAAATGAAAATTCTGTCATTAATTACTCACACTCATGTCATTCCACACCCGTAAGACCTTTGTTCATCTTCAGAACACAAATTAAGATATTTTTGATGAAATCAGAGAGTTTTTTTATGTCCCATAGATATCAATGGAATTAACGTCATTCAAGGTCCAGAAAAGTAGTAAAAACATTGTTAAAATAGTCGACGTGACTACAGTGGTTCAACCATAATGTAATGAAGAGATGAGAATACTTTTTGTGTGCAAAAACAAAACAAAAATAACGACTTTATTCAACAATATCTTCTCTTTTGGGTCATTCTCCTATGCTGTTTACGTCCAGCACTTCCAGGTTCTACGCCGAAACGCAGACTCATTGTTGGCCGATGCTGTAACACGTCAGCAGCACATGCATGTGATACTGATGCAAGAGGCGGCCAATAATGAGCCGGCGGTCTGACGTGGAGCCTAGAAGTGCTGAACATTAAACAACATAGCAGAAAGACAGGGGAGAGAAAATATTGATGAATAAAGTCGCTATTTTGTTTTGTTTTTGGGCACAAAAAAAAGTATTCTCGTCACTTCATAACATTAAGGTTGAACCACTGCAGTCCCATTTTAATGATGTGTTTACTACCTTTCTGGACCTAAAATAATTACGTTACTTTATATGGGAGATAAAAACCTCTCGGATTTCATCAAAAATATCTTAATTTGTGTTCCGAAGATGAACAAAGATCTCATGGGAGTGTACTGACATAAGGATAAGTAATTAATGACAGAAATTTCATTTTTGGCTTAACTATCCCTTTAAACAACATGTTAGTACATGTTTTGCTGGGGATTTTTTTAATGAAGCTGAATTTTGGTTAGATCAGAGACAACAAGGAGGAGATATATATATATATATATGTGTGTGTGTGTGTGTGTGTGTGTGTGTGTGTGTTTTTCCATACTATAATATCATTCCACACACACACACACACACACACACACACACTTCCCTGCTTATTAATTCAAAGAAGTTGCTACAATCCCAACACACTGGAGCCCTTGGAGAAGAATTCATTTAGGAGGGCATGAAATAAGAAATTTCATCACTTGACTGGCCACAAGGCACAATCCAATCACAGCACACATTAACAGTAACGTGGAGTTATGCAGATGAGACGAAGTTTACCGTCAACCCTGCTGTTTGGCTGTGAGCCGCCTCTACGGCAGCAACAGATAAAGATTTGCATGTAGAAGCAGTCAACAGAGATGCCTGAAACTCATTTTAAAATGCCAGGCCAAACCATGAAGCCATAGAAAACAATCTATAGTATAATAATCGTAGCCTGAGCACTTGCCAAAGCTGTGCATATAACTGAATCAACTTTGAGGTAAATGTCACTTTACTACTCATACAAAACACTCAAACCTTTTGTGGTCACTACTACTGCATTACTAATAGATCTCTCATTTTGTGGGAAATTATAATTGATGTTGTGTGCAAGCCCACATAAAAGTTTTTTTTTTTTTCTTTGTAATAATGTCAAATGAAAAGTTTTAATTCAAAGTACATTTTAGATTATTATGTTTTAATAATCTTGTCATGCTTTAAAGAAACACACTTATTTTGATGTGTTGACTAATATACTAAAGCACATGTAAAGTACTTGATTATAATTTTAACTCTAGTGTTTAATTCAATTTTACATTTAAGTTAATATAGTTTAAATGTACTAAATTGCAACTTTATCATTACAAATGTGAAATTACAAATAGGCTATATTTAAATACATTAGTACATAGAAGTTTCAACAGATATTATATTTTGGTTTATCATAAATACTCGTGTATTTATGAAAGTGTACTGCTGAATGTACTGAGTAGCATTTATGATTAAAAAACATTCTTGAGTTCAACTAATTGCATTTGATATAAATTTAAACAGATATTTATAAATTTGATTGTAAATAGCTTGAAATTAAGTGTCAGAAAACATAAAATTCAGGTCTTACTTAAGTATATTCTTTTAAAGTGTATTATTTCTCCAATAAGTATTGTTTAAAAGTATAAGTGTACTTCATTTTCATAAAGGTAAGGTACAAAAAAAAACTCTAGTTAAGTGTGTTAAAAAGTAAAGAAATTGAACTTTTGTTTATTTTAATATTATATTATCTGCACGTACAGTTTTTTTTTAAAAAATATACTTTTATTACTAAGAATTCAAATACACTACAAGTGTATATTCAATACTATTACTGTAAATCCACTTCTTTTTTTCACAAGGCCATGGTTAACTGTTGTTTTATATCAAACAAAATTTTTAAAACTAATTACAAAGGCAATTGAATTTCCCCAACAAAATTCATACAGCATGCACTGAATTTTAGGATTCATCTTCTATTTCTCTCTCTCTCAGGTAACAGAGCTGTTGCGTTTCCCAACACCATTGCCCCTCAGTGTCTCTCAGCAGACTCCACAGCCAATCAACACATTCAGATTGACTTTGCAAACACTTGTTACACTTGGCCCAATCTTAAGCCTAGCCACATGACTCACAAGGTAAAAAGAAAAGTGCAATTTCTTTTCTATGCCCCCTCCATACTCCCTCATTTTTAATAATGACTTCAAAGCAACTTTGACTGCTCTCTCTATCCTCTGGACTCATGAGCTGTGAGAGGTGTTGTTCATCAGAAGTGTTGAAATGTATTATTGAAATGATTTGGAAGAGGGCATGAGGCATTGACCTCACTTCAGCAAGTTGAACTTAGGGCATAGCCGAGTGAACACAGTGCACCTAAACACAGCTGCAATCAATTTTTAAACCAGCAAATGTCTCTTTGGCTGAATTTACACAGTGTTTGAGACTGACAGACGTCATTACTTAAAGGTTTAACTTGTAGGGTGTGTTTAGACTTATAGTTTGGCTCTCTTGGTCTTTAGATCCACACCAAAAAAAGTAAAGATACATTTAGTCCTGGTTCGCTTAGCGTTCACACTGTCATTTTTAACACTGAACCTAAAGATAAAAAATAAAAAGTCTTTTATAACGTATATTTTGCATCAGACATCCAAAACAATGCTGTGTTCCGGGCTAAATGCGCTCGTTGTATGTGCGTACATATGATGGTATTTTTTTTACCAGCTGAGCACTCGTAAAGAGCTTATAAAATGTGTAAAGGTGTCAAAACAGCACTAGGAATTCCTCCATTACATACACATATGAAGATCTGCTTAGAGGAGACGTGGTTCTGATGCCTGTACCGAACTGTAATGAGCAACAATGACCAAAAAAAACAGGTGTGCTTGATCATTCTGACCTTTTCAGGCACGTCTTTGGTCCATGTTGCCTTCATATTTGAGTTGAACCACACCAGAGTAATGAAGAAAGTGTAAACTGGCGTGACGTCAGTTAAGCTTCTTCCATAAGTTGAATAGGTAAGGCGTATGACGTAGCGTAAGCTTTGAGAACTGAAAGAGTTTTACACTTTCTTCGTATGTTGAATACGGAAGGCGGTCTGGCGGAAGCTAGATATTTTACTTTATAACTTGTTTAAATATGGATTTTCTTTACACAAACGCATCGGAGCCGTGTGGAGTATATGTTTATGATGGATGGATTTGGATGGAGACACTTTCTTCAGCTCATACTTGTTGATCCCGTTCATTGCCACTATAAATGCATCAGGATATTTATAAATATTTCTCAGATTATGTTCATCAGAAAGAAAAAAAAAAACATATACACCTAGGATGGCTTGAGGGTGAGTAAAGCTTGAGCTAATTTTCATTTCAAAGTGAACTAATCCTTTAATGAACAGAGACTCGAACTTCGTCTTGTGCACAGCTATGGCATATGACACAACGCTGCCCACAAGGCTATTGCTCCTACATAACAGCTTATTTTTATCAGTTATTTTGTCTTTGGGTTGTTATATTTCTCATATATTTATATGATTGCATTAATGAGAAAGAGATTGTGTGTGAATTAATTCTACCTGTCTACTGTCTGTTTGTGTGTGTTACAATGCAGCAGCACATTAGTTTATAATTAAAGGTGCAGTGTGTACATTTTAGTGAGATTGCAAATTGCAATACAGAGAAGCTACTATGGCCAAAACAAGAGAAAGATGTCATCGTCTGAGACAGCAGAGATTAGCCAGTCAAGCAAACGTACTCTGTAGAGCAGTTTGTCCGTTTAGGGCTACTGTAGAAACATGCCGGCGCAAAATGGCGACTTAACATGTAAGGGGACCCGCGGTCTATGTGGATAGAAATGGCTCATTCTAAGGTAATAAAAACATAACAGTTCATTATGTAAGGTCTTTATAGACCACTGAAAACATAGTTATATATGTTATATTGCATTTCTGTCAATAGATCCTTTTAAAATGTGTACCTTACGTGTACAATATGCTGTTTAAAATGTGCATTCACCCATATTGAGCATCCAGATGGTATAATCAATCATATCTTGTGGAGCACTATTGGAGTATGCATTTATTTGTCATTTTAACTGTTGGAAAACAGCCTGTAAAGTGGAGTTTAAAAGTGGCATTAAAGTCAACTAGTCTGTGCAACCCCTAGTACACATCCTATCCTACCCATTATTTTATGTAATATCATGAATTATTAGTTTGTATATATTACACTTTTTTTGAAGAGTCACACCACATAATGTTTTACAACCTTAACTAACCTTGTCTCGTCATTAAAAAGGACAAATTATCTGATATTTTAAGAGACTAACGCACAACTCGCATCCGTCTCTGGATTCTATGGGATTCCATTCACACAGCAGTCTCATTTATAACCAATTGCATGAAACTAACCGTATTTAGCATATTAAAGCAAAACTGACAACCACACTGAGCTGCTTTTTTAACGTGGCCTTGGATAGAGAAAAGAGTGAACAGATCCGTAGGTTGGGGAATATGATTATTATTTACACAATCATAATGATCAAAGAAAGGGGTTATTCAAGTTTACAGTAGTTTTTTTTTTTTTTTGAGTCAGCCTTATAAAAAAAGTGTTTGGATCGCATAACATTGTTTTACAAGATGCATGATGGAAAGGCATAATAGGAAGACTAGGTTGTCCTTGGCAGTAATTTCATCCTGAGCGTAATCCACTCTGCTAAATTCAATACATCTGCTTGGATGTGTATCCAGGCCTCTCACCTCATCTTCTCACAATTTACAGACAGATGCACACATGCATGTACAGACACGCACAGATTTACACGATCATACCCGTCTCTGAATCAAATACGCTCACACATCTGCAAGCAGTAGCTGATGCTGGCTCGACTACAAACCACTAACTGAAGAAGACTTGGACAGCTCCTGTCAGTCAGAGTAATGGGAGCTGATTAGGCATAGAAAGATCCAGTTACAGTGGGAGAATGTGAGGAGGTGGAAGGGGAACTATGGACTTTAGTCAGGATAGACAGTATATTTAATTTAGAGTGAATGAAAATAAGGCTGTGAGGGACAGACGTACAACTGTGCTAATCGCTAATAATCAGTTGATGAAACATTGCAAGTATGCCTTTACAAAAATTCCACATAGAAAAAAAATAGTTAATACTATGGACCTTAAATGTATATTTACAATGACATTTTTTTCATTCTTCACTCAGGGGTAAAACCAAGTTTGAAACAGCTGCACAATGCTACACTATTTGCGAACATTCCGACCAAGGTTATTATAGTTAATGAACCATTACCATTTTTTTTTACTTGAAATACAATAAATGTTAACTGAATTAAAAAGAAATATAAAAAACTTAAACATTATTTATTTCAGCTAGCTGACAAAGCAACATTTTTCATTTTCATTTAGTTTAACTTGATATTCCAAAATAACTAAAACAAGAAAAAATGTAGGGCGGGACTTGATTTTTTAGATGGGGAAATGATTGGATGGTTGTGGTTTGCTATTGGTGGATCTCATATGATTGACAGGACAGAGCCTCATCTGCATCAGATTCAATATAGTGTTTACTCTAATTTAATTAAAGGGTTAGTTCACCCAAAAATGAAAATTCTATCATTATTTACTCACCCTCTTGTCGTTCTACACCCGTAAGACCTTTGTTCATCTTTGGAACACAAATTTTTTGATAAAATCCGATGAAAATCTTCATGAAGCTTCAAAGCTTTAAGAATCTTTTGTTTTGAATCAGTGGTTCAGAAACTGCCAAAGTCATGTGATTTCAGTAAACGAGGCTTCGTTACATCATAAGTGTTTTCAAATTTTGAAAAAAGATTTGTAAAGCTTTGAAGCTTCATGAAGCAGTGTTTTGAAATCGCCCGTCACTAGATATTGTTGCATAAAGTCGTTATTTAATTTTTTTTTGGTGCACAAAAAGTATTCTCGTCGCTTCATAACATTAAGGTTGAACCACTGTAGTCACATGAACTGTTTTAAATATGTCTTTAGTAGCTTTCTGGACATCTGAAAGTGTTAATTATCTTGCTGTCAACGGAGGCCTCACTCTGAGCCATTGGATTTTATCAAAAATATCTTAATTTGTGTTCTAAGGATGAACGAAGGTCTTACGGGTGTGGAATGACATGACGGTGAGTAATTAATGACAGAATTTTCATTTTTGGGTGAACTAACCCTTCAAGTCCATCGGTCTGACACGCAAAATCTATCCTCACCCAATCTACACGAACAGCAACTTTTAATGATAGAAAAGAGTGTAAAAAATGGCCTGACAAAAATTTGATTCAATTATAATTACTTTCATAGTTATTTTCAAGAATATGATGTAGGAGAAAAAATAGTTTTTTTTTTTGTTTTGTTTTTGTTTTTTTTTAAAAATAGGGTAGGGGGAAAAAAATAAATTAACCAAACTGAACTTAAAATGTATCACTTTAAAAGGTGCTCCAGTACTTACTGCGCTCTCCCTAACGTCTTCTCTCTTTTTGGCCCCTCATGAAATAGACCAGCCATGCATGGAATGAATTCTGTAATACAAATTGTCACTGTTACTTACAGCATCTCCACACAGAAACAAACATGACAGCGAATAATTGCAAGGCCTTTGAGTGCAATGTACCAGCAAAAGTCACTGCACCTTGAACTTGACTATGAAGCAGGGATAGAGAATAAGAAAAAAAAAGAAGAGTGTGCAAGACTGGAAAGAGGAGGAGGACAGGTCAACATATTGTATTTAAGAGCCCATTTCCCTGAGTGATTCCATTAAAACTCTCCACTGGGCCAATTATAGCATGAAGTGAAAAACGTCCTCCCTCATTAGGTGCTGATAGGGGGTGCTGAGTCCGGTCAGCGGTGGAGAAGAGTATGTGCGTAAGAGATCAGTCAAAGAGATTTTTGTGTGATAGATGCATATTAAAGACAGCAATAACACAGAGAGACAAAGGCAAAATGCACTTTTTGTCCATCTGAAAGAAAAAAAGGAAAAAGAAAAAAAAAAACACGTCCACACAGCACATGACTGAATGTCTAAACTGTTCTGGAAATTATGTATTTGCAGGGCAGCTGCAGGTTGATTTATCATCTGACATTCATTCACTGCTACTTTGCCTTTGGTATCATCAATTACCTACTACCAGTGTTTAATATGCCATAGTTAACATCTGACCTTGACAAATTAGACTGTGTAAATGGTTCTTCTTCAAATAGAGCAGCTCAGTCCTGACGTCAATTTGCAGACCAACCTGGGAAGCTAATTGTCATGGGTTCCCACATGAATTCTGAATATTTATTTATTTATTTGATTTATGAAAAAAAAAAAAAAAGAGTCTGTGGTGAACAGATAAATTATGAACAGTCTTACTTCAAAAAATTAATTATTAAAGCCATGCATAATTTTCTCCCTGGTTTTAGTATCCGTTTCAGTAACGTGATTTCAGCCACGTGACTATATATATATATGTGTGTGTGTGTGTGTGTGTGTGTGTGTGTGTATGTCTGTTTGGTGTTGTTGAGGGTCCACTTTTACATGGAGATTGCTCTAGATTAAGGGGCCGTTTACACGACACTGTTTTCAACTAAAAACAGGAAACTTTTTATGCATTTTGACCATAGACTGTAAAAAAATATGGACGTAGTGTCTGTGACGTCACTTGTAGGTTTCTGAAGAGCATTTTTGAAGCCTAAAGCTGGCCGTTGCCATCTTGGCAGCGCGTCACTCCCAGTTAACAGAAAATGAGCAAAGAGGTGGGACGTGGGTGGAGCTGAGGTGACGTGATGGCAGCAGACAGACGGCTAGTGGTGACAGCAGCGGCAATCCACCTGTCACTCAAGTGTCCGGCCCTTAATTATACAGAACTTTAAAGGTGCAATATGTAATATTTATGTCCACCAGAGGTCGCTAGAGGCCTATTCAAAACAAAGGCATAGCTTGATGATGGCAAGTTTGAGCGCGGAATCTTGGGACATGTGGTCTTCACATCACAGCCGGTGCAGAAGAATAAGGATAGGACTCGGGCAGAAACATGTTCATGGATGAGATTATTAACGTTACTGTAAAATGAAGCAGAGCAGGACCGAGTGTTGTGGGGGCTGAACGAGGCCGCTGGAGCGATTGCGCAACACACACCTCAAGAGCAGCGGGACTTTTATTATGTCACAGTCGCCAGCGCTGCTTCCGCTTTTCCGGTCATGAGTATGAGGTAACGCAGCTCTGTTTATCCTATTAGATACATTTGAGAGTGTTGAAAATGATGTTATAACGTTACTCTGTGCGTTCGCTCGGCGGCTGCTGTGAGACACTTGTTTGAGACACACTGCAGTAAGGTAGATCGATTTTAGAATATCATAGTAAATACTGGATGGCTTGTGTTGATAAATGGCATGCAATTAATTTTAAAACGTATTGTATGATGGAGAAAATGCTGTATTACTGTTACTAAAAATAAAGCTGCATCTGATTATGCTATGTTAGCTACTTGACAAAATAGTGTTTTTCTCTGAGGCATGGTAAAGCAAAAAAAAAAAAAAAAAAAAAAATCAAGAAAATTAGATTTAAACAATAAGACTAAACGTGTTGAGCTATATAACAACAATTAGTTTTCTGTCTATAAACGTAACCAAACAGTTGTTCCCTTGTCTATTAAAACATGTAAATATTAAAGTGTCTTCACCATGGTGTTTCCATGGTTTTTACAAAATAAAATCGGAAACCGAGGGTAACGCGGGTATGATGCAATTGACAGGTGACTCCTCACAGGTCCCAGGGCCTTGGTTAAAATTGCAATTACAAATAGTTGGAAACATTTGGGATGTTGTAAGTACTCAAGTGAACAAAATATTTAACACTGGCCTAGTGGTTTTTGAATATTTTACTGCAAAAATATTACATATTGCACCTTTAAGGCTTAATATAATTTAAACGGATAAGTTATTAAAAAATTCACCCCCCTCACAGTTGTCATGAAGGGCAAAATTAGCTATATAGACTAAAACCACAATTTGTACCAGGCTGTAAACATGTTTTTTTCTGCTGTAAAGTTGGGCATTTTAACATGGGGCTCAATGAGATTCTGTCTCTCTTTTGGAGCCTGTCCCTAGCGGCCAGTCGATGAAATGCAGTTTAAGTCACTTCTGTATTGGCTTCAAGAGAAACAGGGGAGGTTGCCGCTTCGTTTTGACTGTTCACGACAACGTCATTTTGGGGGGCCTGAAAATGTAAACTTTGGAAAATGGGTTTCAAAGTGCAAGTTTTCGAAAACCATACTGTTATCGTCTCCATGTAAACTACAAAACACGGATTTGTGAAAACAGTGACGTCATGCGCATGTGTATTACGGGTTCAGTCTATAGGCGCGTAGTGTTTCTTTATAAAGTGACCTCGCCAACTACTGGCCTGGCATGAATAATACAGTATTTTTAATCGTCCTCACGGATCCATGTGAATGGGGATCACTTTGATCACATTGTCATCTCTATGCAAAAAAAGCAAAGTAAAAACGTTTTCATTTTTAGGACATGTATGTGCTGTTACGATACCATGCATTAGTCTATTTCTAAGGTCTTTTGGAGTAAAAGTTACCAATTCTGAAACCATCATAAATTATGCAAATTGAGCCACAAGACAAGACAAAGAGAACTTTTCCCTCCTCAAAATCCACGCTGGACATTGGCTGTTCACCCAAGGAGGCCTTTTGGCTCGTTTGTCCTTAAAAGACAACCACACGCGTCTCTCGATTTGTCCCTCGCCATCTCATGCACATCTCTCCCGGACGTCTATCGGCGACCAAGCTCCCATCACACGCTCCTCTCCTTTTTCGGGACGACCACCTTCGGCGAAGCAAACTTTCAAGTTCTCAGTTCAAACTTCCCGTGGAGACGGAAGAAGCCAACGAACTGCAGCCACGGATGCACTGAATCTTCTGTATCTTTTTGAAACTCAGAACGCAAACTCATGCAAGTAGCCTACCGCCTCTATCTATCTTTGATGTGCTAAGTTAAACAACCTAACCAAGTGAGACTGATTCTTTGCTGGCTCTTAAGGACTGTCTGCAAGTTTCGCTGTCTTCTCTTTTCCTGTCTTTACTTTCGCTTTTGTATATATGTATATTCTTTGTGTATATTTAGCCGTATAGCCTATGTATTCGTAGTTTCATATATTAAATCCATTATATTCATGCTCAATTGTCTCTGTTGCTCATTCAACAAATCAAATCACTTTTACGTTTCGATTTTGCAAACTGCTTTACGCTTTAATGCTAGAAGAGGAGGTTATTTCTCATGGCCAAAGGAATAACCGCCTTTTTTTAAATAGTCGATAAGGAAAGCCGATAGTTTGCTGGACAAACTAGACCAGTTTTTCTAAATTAACTATTAAACTAGAACTAACCCTGAACCATATATATAATTAATTATAATCCATTGTAATTAATTCACAATATATGTGCATAATTCCCTTTTTGGTCGATTTGTATCATAATTAATCATAACGCGTTATGATTTAATTATATATATATTATATATATATTTATAAGTAAAAATGCTAAAGTAAAAAGTGACTGAAACTTATGATTATCTCATTATCATACATACACTTCTTTCAGGTATAATTTACTACACAACATATTTATATTTTTCATATATTAAAGTACGTTACTAGAGCATTGCTCTCCATGGAGCAAAGTTCACGTTGACTTTTATTTTGTGGTATGAAAGACATCTCAGGTGACAAAAAGTAATATCTGTTCTTGATGAAAAACTCCTCACTATTTCAATTAGAGGTGATGAGAACTGAGAGTGTCCTTGAGCAGCCAATTTCACCCTGGGCTCTTCAGAGGACTCTTCAGTTGGAAGCAAGAAGTGCTTTACAGCTTGATGCCACAGAAGAGCCTTTTTCCACTTTTTAATATCTAGTTTTTAGATAAAATCACATCCATGTGCTATAAAGATTAGCATTAGTGACATGGCAACTCACAATTGGCACTTGTTAGATGTCAATAAGGTAGGCTAATTAGCTAGCTAATTTAGCTAATGTTTGGCTTAGGTTAATTTAATAACTGAATATATTAAATTAACAGAAAAAAGAAATTAAAAAAGAGAGAAATGTCAGAGACAGCCATGGGTAGTAAATTAAACACTAAACAACATCGCAACGTAAACGTAAACATACCTACCTAAGTGTTTGTTAGGTACCCATCCAATCCTGATTTGATTTCATAACAGTGTAATGAAGAAGAAGAAGAAAACCGCGTCAAAGTACAGAACAACACGTTTCAACCACTGTTTCGGGTTGTTGACTGAAAACCGTTGATGAGTGTTTTAAGTTACTGTGTGCCTAGAGTCCATTGTGATTTTATAAGCAGCCTTTAGGTGGCGCATGCGCTAAAATGATGAGACGTCAGCATTAACTTGTCAAGATGATAAACAGCCTGTAAGCTGATTGTGTTTACAGTTGGTTCTCGTCGTGTTTCTTCGCTATTATGTGACTGGTTTGTGTTTTCAGTATTCCTCAAACTGTCCGTTCAGAGTTTATATGATTTTAATTTAACATTAATTGTTTTATATAGGTTATATTTACCTGACATTATTCTCCAGGTTAAAAAGTTTGCAAATGATTGTATTGAGCAAAGATTCTAGACATTTTGTGTTCATTTATAGTCACTGTTGGAAATATATTATTTGTGTTGTTTTGGGAGTTGAAAAAGTTTTTCACACCATAGTTTAGCAACTTAAAATGGTGGTCTGCATGACAAATGTGATGTTCAAAATCAGACACTGAACGTGTTTATGACTAATATTAACAGATGTTTCTATTTTAATGCATGTAATTTTCTTATGTTTTAAGTATTTTGATGATTGAGTATGTGTAAGGTGAATTATTATTATTATTATTATTATTATTTAATATTAAAGTGTTAGTTCACCCAAAAATGAAAATTCTGTCATCATTTACTCACAAGTTGTTCCAAACCTGAGTTTCTTTCTTCTGCCCTAGTGTTTTCATTTCCATACTATGGAATACAATGGATACTGTTTGGTTACCAGCACTCTTCAAAATATCCTTTTTTTGTGTGTTCAACAGAAGAAAAAAAAATCATTTGGAAAAACTTGAGGGTGAGTAGCCTATATGATAACAGAATTTTCGATTTTGGGTGAGCTATCCCTTTAAGGACATAATTGAAACCAAAATAAAGGGGGAAAACTGAAAAGAAAAACTGGTGACAGAAAAAAAAGTGACAGATTTACATGTTTCACTCACTATTTTTCTCAGTTACCCTCTAATTCACCTGTTTGGGACCACTTGGAAACAGATGCTGAAGACTTAAACGATGTTTCACTTTTGAAACCACATTTCCTTGTATGGTAAAGCCAGTGGGAAGATGTTCCAGTTACCTGCAGTAAGGACTGTCCATCTGTTTTCAGCATCCTCCTGGGATTGCTGACACATTTCTCAAGAGGATACCACGTCCCCGCAAATCCAGTCAGGTGCGAGTATTCACCCATAACAGCTGAAGTTAAGAACGTAAACATGCTCGCATGCATCCAGGACCTGATTAAGATTTGTGCTCTGAACAGTTACTAATATAGATCTGCATAAGACAAGAATGTGATATGATTATCATATGCAGGATTAGGGTTATGATAATCATAACGGATTAAGCATTTTCAGGTTTCCTTTCATTTGTAGACTAATTTACAACTGAATGAAAACTTTAATAGTAATGATTCAGTTGAAAATACACAGTGAAGGGTTAAAATAAAATACTTTTTTTTTTTTTTATCATAACAGTCGCTCCACACTAGAGCCAATGTTTGTGCAAACTTTATTAAAAAAAAATTATTTGATCACAAATCAGTATTGTGAAAATACAGTACAATATTCTGGACTATTGCAATTTAAAATAAATGTTTTCTATTTGATGAAAAGAAAGTTCAAAAGAACAGCATTTACTTGAATTTTTATAGAATCTTTACTGTCGCTTTTGACTAATTTAATACATCCTTGATAAATAAAATAATTAATTTCTTTAAGAAATGACTCCAGAGTTTTGAAGTGTACTGTTTTGTACAAATGGATGTGTAACTTCAGAATTACTGGTAGTCAATAAATATGTTTACATTTAACAAAGGTGACTAAAGCTTTTATTTATTTATCTTTTTTTTTACACTTAGACCCTTTATTTATGCCCAAAATTATTATGTTTAGACCCTATTCTTAATTACATTTCATCTCCTTATTCAAATGTAGTACCAAATGTTGCATTTAGGACCAAAAGTTCCTAAACACATTTATTGCATTAATTTGAGCTTGCTTTATTATTTTCATACACCAGGGGGCAGGCCAGTCTTTTATTCTTCTTCTTCTTTTTTTACCTGTAACTAGATAGAACTGTAGATAGATAGCACAAAGCTCTGTGTGTGTGTGTGTGTGTGCGCGCGCGTGTGCGTGTGTGTAAACAAGTTTTATTCAGTATTTAACATATTGACTGAACAGAACATCCTGACAGAAATGCTTCTTTTTACCAGCCTTCTCTAACAATATCTTTGCATAAACTTTTTCCAACATTCTTTTCCATTTCCCAATTTCCATCTCTGTTATAAGTGAATGCCGTTGACATAGTAACTTTACTAACACATTGACGGTTGTGAAAGGAAGTCCTTGATGCTCTCGTTTCATTGCAATGCGGCTGTATGCGGCTCGAACTTGGCCATGGTTATTTATGCCAACAATAATAATTACAAGGGACCTTGCTATGTATTAATTTTACATGATTTAGAGGTCAGATCTATTTTAGTTCGTTTTTGTTCAGATCATGAATTCTAGTCAGGCACACTCAGTTCTTTGCAACTGGAAGAACGTCTGTGGATTTTTGAACAGTATTGCATTTACTCTAGTGAAAACACTGAGTATAATGTAATCACCCTCAACCCTACAGTATGTATGCTGTGTGCAGCAGCATTTACAAACATTATTACATTTGCTAATTGAATCTATCCGAGTCCATTGTGGATAGTTTCTTCTCTCACAGCTTCTGCTGTGCTTTTATGCTGTGTTCACGTGTTGTGAAGAAGCACATCCTCATTTTCCCTCTAGCCATGCAAAAAAAAATAAAAAAATAAATGAATCATCAGAAAATCAATAGAACGGTTTTCATAGCTAGTTTAAAAAGCTTTAACCGGTCTCTCACGGCCTAACTGGTGTTCAGCAGTTGGTCAGCAGGTCTCCTAACCTAACTTGTTCTCCAGACTCAAAAGGAAAGATTCAGAGCTAAATGAATAGAAAATGAGTCCATCCACTTGTCCATTGATTTTCTGAAGCTGTGAGAAATCTTGTGTGTGTGGAAATAGCACTGATTAATTACACAACTGAATTCAGAAAGCTTGGAATATGTGTCATTTGGACTACTTTATTGGTTCTTTTTTGTCATTCTGGAGCATTACATCCTAGATCCCTATTTACCACTGCTTATTAATGCAAATATCTAATCAGCCAATAACATGACAGCAACTCAATGCAACTAGGCATGTAGACATGGTCAATCAGCTGATGTTCAAACTGAGCGTCAGAACGGGGAAGAAAGGTGATTTAAAGGGTTAGTTCACCCAAAAATGAAAATTCTGTCATTAATTACTCACACTCATGTCGTTCCACACCTGTAAGACCTTTGTTCATATTCGGAACACAAATGAAGATATTTTTGATGAAATCCGAGAGGTATATGACTTGTCCAGCAATTTAACCGACTCTTTCAAGGTCCAGAAAGGTACCAAAGACATCGTTAAAATAGTCGACGTGACTACAGTGGTTCAACCTTAATATTATGAAGCGACGAGAATACTTTTTGTATGCAAAAACAAAACTAAAAAAATTACTTTATTCAACAATATCTTGCTGTTTACGTCAGAATGCAGACTCATTAGGAGACGGCCAATAATGAGTCGCCGTTCTGACATAGAAACTTTAAGCGCTGAACGTAAACATCGAATTTTTACGTACATTTACTTGTGTGGAACGACATGAGGGTGAGTAATTAATGACGACACAATCTTCATTTTTGGGTGAACTAACCCTTTAAGTGACTTTGAACGTGGCATGATTGTTGTGCCAGATGGGCTGGTCTGAGTATTTCAGAAACTGCTGATCTACTGGGATTTTCATGCACAACCATCTCTAGAGTTTACAGAGAATGGTCCAAAAAAGAGAAGATATCCAGTGATCGGCAGTACTGTGCGCAAAAATGCCTTGTTGATGCCAGAGGTCAGTGGAGAATGGCCAGACTGGTTCAGCTGATAGAAAGACAACAGTAACTCAAATAACCACTCACTACAACCGAGGTCTGCAGAAGAGCATCTCTGAATGCACAACACGTCGAATCTTGAAGCAGATGGACTCCTGTCAGCTAAGAACAGGAAACTGAGGACACAGTTTGCAAAGGTTCACCAAAATTGGACAATAGAAGATTGGAAAACTGTTACCTGGTTTTATAAGTTCTGATTTCTGCTGCAACATTCAGATGGTAGCATCAGAATTTGGCATAAACAACATGAAAGCATGGATCCATCCTGCCTTGTATCAACGGTTCAGGCTGGTGGTGTAATGGTGTGGGGGATGTTTTCTTGGCACACTTTAGTACCAACTGAGCGTTTAAACACGTGAGTATTGTTGCTGACCATATCCATCCTTTTATGACCACAGTGTACTCATCTTCTGATGGCTTCTTCCAGCAGGAAACATGCCATGTCACAAAGCTCAAATCAAACTGGTTTCTTGAACATGACAATGACTTCACTATACTCAAATGACCTCCACAGTCACCAGATCACAATCAAATAGAGAACCTTTGGGATGTGGTGGAATGGGAGATTCACATCATGGATGCTATCATGACAATATGCACCAAAGTCTCTGAGGAATGTTTCCAGCACCTTGTTGAATCTATACCATGAAGAATTAAGGCAATTCTGAAGGCAAAAGAGAGTCCAACCCAGCACTAGCAATGTGTAACAAATTAAGTGGCCGGGAGTGTATGTTTGTATGTTTCCGAAACTTCTAATGTGTATTGATGACATTGCAGGGGACTGCAAATGAAGTTTGTCAGGTGAAGTGAACTTCTCCAGATATGCCTCGCAGAGTGTGTAGGGAGAAGTGAACACTGCTTAGGAACCTGTGAATCAGATCTCAGTTTACATCTGTTTGGATCCAGCTGTACAGTCATCTGACCAGCCGTGTCATCCACCCACACGGTCAGTCCAGCAAAGTATGTGCTTTGCGCTCCATAATCCCTTAATCCAGCCACCGCTAGACCACGGCGAGAGAGAGACAGGATAATTGCATGAGTCACAAGCCTAGGTGCGGGAGAGATGGAGAGAGATGAGACGAGGATTAAATGGCTCACCTTTATCTTTGTGAATCATTTGTTTACTAAAGTTAAATACACAATGAAGAGAAGACAGGAAGTGCATAAAACAGATCCACTGCTCTCCTTTCGTAAACCCGAGGCTATGTGTAATAATTCAACCATTTTATTTCCCAAATATATGAACCATTTCTAATATGCATGCTGCTGGGCTGAGAAATATTGATTTATTGCTTTTGACAACAGACAAACACACAATGAATTATGAATGAATTGTTTTCTATATAGTGTATACTGCAGATTTACCGAGGACTACTTTTTGAAACCTCATGGCATTGACCTCAGTGTTTTATTCATTTGCTGTACATTAAAGCAATGTTTATACAATGCAGCTTAACTTGTGAAAGTTTAAAAGTTTTCTAAGCTGTGGACACAGGCAACGACGCGCTCGTGAGAAAACAGCTTTGTGTATGACGGGGCTGGAGATGAGGGATAAAGCGGGAGAGAGAGACAGAAAGAGATCAAAGCACACGAGAGCTTGTCTAGCGATGTATTACGGCCTTCATTCCCCGCTTGAAAATGTTGGGTTGCCATGGAAACGCCTGTTGAACGAGGCTGCTATGAATCTTTCAGTAACTCCTCGCTTTAGTCCTGCAGAGAAAAAAAGTTGGCATTACTTATTCTGAAAATACATTTGACTCTGTGCCGCATCCAAAATTTAATAACAATATTATTGTCTCACTTGACTGCTCGTGTCATAAACAGCGTAGAAATTATAGATATGAGAAACACAAGATTGATATTTGAAGTGAGAAAAATAGACATGAGAGGCACTTAACATCAGGTTATGCTAAATGTAAGTGGATTGAAGGTTACAGCGTGCGTACAATACAATTACAAATTCATTAAGCCAATGTCTCAACTATGACAGAAACACTAGGTTAAAGCAGAAAGATCTAAAAATAACAACCAAAATATCGTCCTGTTCAGTCTATGTAAATTATAGTGTGGTCTCTACTGCTCCATTTCAATGTAAATTTGGGATTTTATGCCCATTTTATTGTCTTTAAAGGATAGTCATCAAAATTCTGTCCTCATTTACTTACCACTGATGTCATTCCAAAGTCCAAACCTGTATTTCAGCATGAATATGCCCCATTGCACAAAGCAAGGTACATAAAGACATGGATGGATGAGTTTGGTTTGGAAGAACTTGACTGGCCAGCACAGATCCCTGACCTCAACCCCATCCACCTTTGGGATGAACTGGAATGGAGATTGCGAACCAAGCCTTCTCGTCCAACATCAGTGCCTGACCTCACAAATGCTCTACTGGATGGATGGGCATTTCCACAGAAACTCTCCCAAAATCTTGTGGAAAGCCTTCCCAGAAGAGTGCAACCTGTTATAGCAAAGGGGGGCCAACTCCATATTAATGTCTATGTATTTAGAATGCAATGTCACTGCAGTCCCTGTTGGTGTAATTGTCAGGTGGTACCAATACTTTTGTCCATATGTCTTGCCGCACACAGTGCAGCAAAAAAGATTTATGCTGATTCTAAGCAATTTGAATAAATGAATTTTGAAAATGTGATTGAAATAAAATCAAATATATGCAAATAGTTAATAAACAATGCCATTTTTTTAATTTCAGAAATCCTGTTTCATTTATGTATGACTGACAAATATGCATCATATTAAAGGGTTAGTTCACCCAAAAATGGAAATTGTCATTAATTACTCACCCTCATGTCGTTATACACCCGTAAGACCTTTGTTCATCTTCAGAACACAAATTTTTGATAAAATCCGATGGCTCAGTGAGGCCTCCATTGACAGCAAGACAATTAACACTTTCAGATGCCCAGAAAGCTATTAAATACATATTTAAATCAGTTTATGTGACTACAGTGGTTTAATTTTAATGTTATGAAGTGACGAGAATATTTTTTATGCTCCTAAAAAAAAAAAAAAACGACTTTGATTCAACAATATCTATTCAAAACACTGCTTCATGAAGCTTCAAAGCTTTTGTTTCAAATCAGTGGTTCAGAGCGGGTATCAAACTGCCAAAGTCACGCCCCCCAGTGGTGAACCATTGAAATTTCAAAACACTTTTGACATAACGAATACTTGTTTACTGAAATCACGTGACTTTGGCAGTTTGATACACGCTACGAACCACTAATTCGAAACAAAAGATTCATAGATTTTAGTACCTTTTTGTACATCTGTAAGTGTTCATTATCTTGATGTCAATGCAGGCCTCACTGAGCCATCAGATTTTATCAAAAATATCTTCATTTGTGTTCTGAAGATGAACGAAGGTCTTACGGGTGTAGAACGACATGAGGGTGAGTAATTAATTACAGAATTTTCATTTAACCCTTTAAGTTTATTAGTTTATGTTAAAACAATGTAATCCCAATGGATGGAAATTTGATATACAATTCAACTACATAATCTTATATTAGGCCTGTATAATTTTTATTTTAGAGTGAGGCTGAGTTATGTGCTTAATTTTAATATTTTGTGTTAAGAGTTAATTCAAATCACCACTATGAGCAATAACAGTGATGCTTTCCTTAGCAAGCGCCACAAACTACTTAAACCTAATGTTGCTAACGTAATTTTCAGACATTAATAATGTATGCGCTGTCTAGATTTCCCAGCAGAAGCTATCACTGCGTTAACTGTCAAATGAATTTTAATACATACACAATGTTTATAAATCGCCTGATGAAACTTGTGTGTGGGAAAGGATGAAAAACTGACTATGGACTGATGCCCTGTGTAATTAAGAGATAGATGCTTTTTGCAATGTTTGTATACCCCTCTCCTGCAATTATAAGACTTAGTTTGATCATATCTCATTCCTGGTTTGATCTCGTTTTTCTGTCAGTGCTGGAGTGCAGAGAAAACATTTTGATTTCTCATCTCTCAAGGAGGGCTGAAAGCTCCAGCAGATTTGTGAGGCTGCGCAATCTATATTTCAGCACTGCATGGATTGTGCCGAGCCTCATCCATTCTGGCTAAACAAACAGTGGGGTTGATTCATTAAGGCACGCTAAGGCAACGGCAGTTTTCATGGTAACTTTAGCATTAATGATTCATTCGAGTCGACTTTTTGAAGTGTCCCTTTAGAGCACCCCCGTGCCGGCTCATCAACCCTACCCGACATGCTTTAATGACATAGGGGCTTATAGATGAAACACTCAGAACTGCAGAAGACCACAGTCAAGTGCCCTGAAATACCAACACTGATGTCATCATCATGAAATGTTTATCCTCATAGTACTACATCTGAATATAAAGATCACAATCTTTTAAAATACATGAGTATATTCTTAGCTCGACGGAGAGGCTCGGGTTTGGTTTATTTTCACCTCCTCTGGTGCTCAACAAGTCCATGATCGATCTGTACAGAAATACTGACGCAATTCATATTTCTGCGGCAAAAGCCGAGTCCAGGCTGTTGATTTCCAACCCTGCTAACTTTACACCTGTGATCAAGGTGATGATCCAATCTTAAGGGGTGCTATTTCTCACTCCCAAAGATATCAACCTTCAACACCTTCAGCATTACTATAAGGCTACTATGTGAGAAGGCAATATATTTTTCAGAAACATTTTCTTAAATCAATATAGGTGTAACACTTAAATCCACAGAAGATGAAGATGATAATAATGCAAGGTTTATTAAATGACAAGAGAGCCAACATGCGAGACAGTGGGCCTCATTTATGAAACAAACGTGCTACAGAAAACTGGGCATATGGTTGTTTTTATCAATATGGACGTGAGCGGTGATCAAATCTCACGTCAAGTCTCAGCTCGTGTACACAAGTTTTTGAGTTAGCATGAACTTGCGTGCAGCATAGTAAATCTGGTGGAGAATTGTAATGAGAGCATTTTGTTCATTTAGATTATTTTCCTGACTGACAACCGAAGCTTAGTCGATCATTAACTGTTAAAGGGTTAGTTCACCCAAAAATGAAATTTCATTAATTACTCACCCTCATGTCATTCCACACCCGTAAGACCTTCGTTCATCTTCAGAACACAAATTAAGATATTTTGATGAAATCTGAGAGGTTTTTTTATCCTCCATTGAAAGCAACGAAATTAGTACATTCAATGTCCAGAAAAGTTGTAAAGACATTCTTAATATAGTCAACATGACTGCAGTGGTTCAACCTTAATGTTATAAAGCGACGAGAATACTTTTTGTGCACCAAAAACAAAACAAAAATAACGACTTTATTTACATTTATTTACATTTTTCACAAAAATAGGAAAATTGTCATCATTTACTCACCTTCATGTAATTTTAAACCCACTTGATTTGGTTTCTTTGTGGAAAAGAGAAATTTTGAAGAGTTTTTATGCAATGAAACCTTTCCATACATTTAGCATTAGGGCTGTCAAGTCAGCATGTACATGTTCATTTATAATGTCATGTGCTGGGGAAGCCATGACGTAGGCCTAAAAGTTGCATGAATTGCAATATGACCGTTCAAACTGATTTCGCATTGCAAACATCAGACCTGTATTTGACTGAGGGATATGAAAGTGGTCCAAATCAGAATCGAAAAGATCAGATTCCATGTGGTTTCTGCTGTTCACACTGTAATGATAAAAAAAAAAAAAAAAAAAAACAGATTCAAGTCACAAATGCGCAAAAAAAAAAAAAAAATCAAATTTGGGTCACTTTTGCCTGCCGTCTAAATGTAGCCAAATTGCAGTTAAAGGTGCAATGTGTAAGATTTTTGCAGTAAAATATCCAAAAACCACTAGGCCAGTGTTATATATTTTGTTCACTTGAGTACTTACAATATATGTTTTCAACTATTTGTAAATCGTGAGAAAATTGCAGTTTTAACCAAGACCCCGGGACGTGTGAGGAGTCGCCTGTGAATTGCGTCATACCCGCGTTACCCTCGGTTTCCGGTTTTAAAAACCATGGAAACACCAAAGACGCTTTAATATATTACATGTTTTAATAGGCAAGGGAACAACTGTTTGGTTAAGTTTATAGACAGAACTAATTATTGTTATATAGCTCAACACGTTTAGTCTTATTGTTTAAATCTAGTTTTCTTGATTTTTTGCGAGTACCATGCTTTACCATGCCTCAGAGAAAAACACTATTTTGTGAAGTAGCTAACATAGCATAATCAGATGCAGCTTTATTTTTAGTAACAGAAATACAGAATTTTCTCCATCATACAACACGTTTTAAAATTAATTGCATGCCATTTATCAACACAAGCCATCCAGTATTTACTATGAAATTCTAAAATCTAAAATCTTACTGCAGTGTGTCTCAAACAAGTGTCTCACAGCAGCCGCCGAGCGAACGCATATAGTAACATTATAACATAATTTTCAACACTTTCAAATGTATCTAATATGATAAACAGAGCTGCGTTACCTCATTTCATGACTGGAAAAGCGGAAGCTGCGCCGGCGACTGTGGCATAATAAAAGTTCAGCTGCTCACGGCGTGTTGCGCAAATGCTCCAGCGGCCTCGTTCAGCTCCCACAACACTCGGTCCTGCTCTGCTTCATACTACAGTAATGTTAATAACCTCATCCATGAACATGATTTCTTCCCGAGTCCTATCCTTATTCTTTTGCACCAGCTGTAAAGTGAAGACCACATGTCCCAAGATTCCGCTCTCAAACTTGCCGTCATTAAGCTACGCCTTTGTTTTGAATAGGCCTCTAGCGACATCTAGCGGACGGAAATCCTACATATTGCACCTTTAAGTGGCCTTTTATTTCAATAATATTAAATTGTCTACAACTACAGTTTTTATATGATTTGAAGTACAGAATAAGTGCAATACAATTAAGTGTGCATCTTTTTGGTTGTGCTATATTTCTATTTTTTAGCTATTTTGAACCATACCTTTGTGTGCTAAAAATAGAAACAAATCCTTATTCACAAAAGTAAAAAAAAAAATCTTTAGAACTTTATCTCTCAGATATTATTCACGTCATTGTGCCAGCATACGGCAACGTTTTCTGTGAATAACCATTTAAATTTCGTTTTTCCCTACAAAAGCTTTTATGGCTTAAGAAAACTTAAGAAAAAGTCCTGTTGACTCATTCCTGGATGCACTATGGAAGAAAATCATTTGGGTTTCTAACAACATGAGAGCAGGTAATTCAAACTATTCATACACTATTCCTCCTAACAGACAGAATATTATTTACAGAGGCACTTGAAAATAATGACACTGTTTAATCAGACCAGAAGTCATTTAGTGTAGTGTATCTAAGAGCAGGTTTCATGGTACTGCTTTCAGATATTAAATCTCTATTTCTAAAGCCACAGCATTTGTTTCTGGCCCAGTGGATTCATAAGCTACTGTAGACTCTGTGTCAAGGATATCACACCACAGTGTTGCACAGCCCTCTATTTGTTTCACCAGAGAACTTTTGTAATTTACACTGACTTACAGCTGAACCCTCCACATGGGTAAACTATAGATGTGCAATATCTTTATGTCCCAGTATCATGCAGAGGGAGTGAAATGACAGGGAGGCTGGTGGAGAACAAGGGGGTGTATCCCTAGAGAAGAGCTTTCTGGAAGCCCAACTTATCGCTGCAATTAAAAGACAACCGAGAATCCCTTTCCAGGGCCATTATGTAGTATATAATGAGCAATTATGAGGATATGTATAAACCAAAGCAGACTGCACCACGCAGATCAGTTTCCTTCTTGGGAGGAACAGCAACACATTTTATTATGTGTCCTTAAAGAGTCCAGGAAATCAAAATGTATAGAGTTTTGTGGCCTTTAGTTTGTCTTATAACTTTGAGATAATCTGTATGCTGATGTACTTATAAAAGTTGCCCAAATACATTTTACTTTCAGGAAAAATGACCAAAAATATTGATGACTGCGGCCTTGATCTAATTTGAAGCTCTTTATTAAGACTTAAAGGTAGAGATAGGCTCTTCACATTCTGATAGCAATGTGGAATATAACTGAATGTGACACCTCCACTTATCGTTTTGTCATTCCAAAAACGTATGACTTAGCCTGTGTCTTAATGTGCGTACATCCTAAATAGTATGTGACATTAGTAATATTCAATACTATTTAGGGCAGATAGGGTGGATAGTATGCACATTGGGATGCAGGATTACTTTCTTCTGTGCAACACAAAAGGAGTTTAACACTACAAAACAAAAGTTTTGTAGTTGCCCTTTTTTAAGCTGAGTCTTCGTATGAGACGAAGATTTTCAAGCTTTAAAAAGGATGCAAATGCAACATAAATCATAAAAGTAGTCCATAAGAATATTAAATACAAAACTAACAACTTTCTTTTTCAATAGGAAAGATGTTAATACATAAAGGGAAACTGCTGAAAGGGAAACTGAATTTATAGCATTGTGTATAACCTGTCCTGGGTCCATGCTTGTTGAAGTCGACATGAAATGGAAGTTGCGATAGTCTTTTCTTCCCTATTGTGACGTATATCGAAGTGAAACAGCTTCTTAAACAAGAAAAAAAAAAAAAAAAAAAATTGGGTGGGACTTGATTTTATCCATGGGGAATTGATTGGATGGTTGTGGTTTGCTATTGGTGGATCTCATGTGAGTGACAGGTTAAAGAAATTACCTACAGCTTTCAAGTGCAAATTCAATCTAGGTAAAGTGGCAGGGTTTGACATCAGTGTGGTGTGTAGTCCCGAATGAAGAAGGATGAACTCAAGTGTGTCTCACTTCAAACCCAGAAACAATTCAATGGTTCACTAGAAAGGAGGAATCCTGTCAGCTTTCATCTGGCCTTGAAATCGGTCCTCAAAGCCAGTGTCTTCATTAGCACCCATCCGTTACGTCAGCCCTTCAATAAATACAGCCTGCCCTCGAGCTACGGTGGGTTTGTTTCCTGACGCAAAACTCTTAGCATCACAGGGGAAATTAGACAGAGTTATGTAAGATTTACGATTACTCATGCTTTTATATCACATAGTTTTTTATTTATTTATTTTTTAATGTAACATTTATCTGATGGTGATTCAGCATTAGGTCCCACTTTATATTAAGTGTCTTTAACTACTTTGTACTTACATTTAAATTAACCTTTTGTTACAATGCACTTATTGTGTACATACATTGCACTTGTACATTTACATTGTAAAATACCTGCATGTAATTACAGCTGTAATTAATTTCTGTAATAACATCTATAAGTACACTGTTAACCCATACCTTAAACCTATCCATACCACCAAACCTGTCCTAACCTTACCCATATCCCTCCTCAATAGCAGCACAAGTGTTTTAGGTAACACTTTATTTTTAGGTGTCCTTGTTACAGGGTAATTATACATTTAAGCACAGTGTAATATTAATTAACAACATGTACTTAGGAAGATGTGTAACAGGGACACAGGGTAAAATAAAGTGTTACCTTGTTGTGCAATGTAACATGAACACAATAAGTACACTGTACCTAACACTTTTTCTCGATGTAAGTATATAAAGTGTGACCCAAAATAATGATTTTCAAGATGATAAAGTTTGAGAAGAATAAGCATACAGGTATGGAATGACATTCAGGTGAGTAAATGATTTAAATTTTTTGGTGAACTATCCAATTAAACAGCAAGATCAAGATAAAAAGAATTTGTATTCTTATGCATATAGCATCTTTTGCAGTTGTGGTAGCACACCCCTTTCTTCTGACTTATTTCACAGCCTTTGTTCTACAGAGAAAGCTGTTGTTCTGCCCTCCAGAGGCTGCTTTAAAAGCCGAGCTTGTGCACCTCATCTATTTTTGATGATGTGGCTCTTCCTGTAATCCTGCAGTGGGTGAAAACCACAGGTAGGTTTTTGGGTGAGTTTACGGTGGGAAACAGACATGCAGATCTGTAGTTGGATTCTGAATCACCTTTGAGTAGGTATAAGTAAACTATATGCAAAATGTAGTAGTGCAGCTCTGACAGTTCTGTCATCATTTACAAATTCAAGTCATTTCAAAACTGTATAACTTACTTTTTCTGTGCAACACAAAAGGAAAAGTTTTGTAGTTGCTATTCTCCATGCAATGAGTCTGCTTATAGGGATTTTCAAGCATAAAAAAAGCACCATAAGTAGCCTATATGTTGTGTGCTAATTTCCTTAAAGTTTTCTGAAGTCATACGATGAATATGAAATTTAAGCTATTTATTGACGGTCTTCCTGTTCAGTGAGCTGGTATACTACAATCGAATCTTTGAGTCAATTTGTGAGTGAATCTGATTCATGGGTGAATCATTTGGACTGGGTTTGTGAACTGGATCAACAATACATTGAAAAGATCTGACTTTTATGAACCCACAAATTTAAGTGAATAACAACTTCAATTTTAGTCTGTTCCTCACACAAAGCTAATGTGACTTCTGAAGACATGATATGCAGTGCATGAATCATATGGACTACTTTTAAGTACTTTCTGTGGGGGATTTGCAAGTTTTTTGAACACTTGCCGAGACCCAAATGAAAGTAAAAATGGGTCTGAAAATAAACTGACTAGTCATTTGCCACATTAGGAACTGCACAATTAAATTGCAGATATATTGCATGACTGATTCAAAGACATGCATGATTCTCTATGAAAAGATCAGTGACTGTTTTAACAATATCACCATTTGCCAGCAGAACTTTTATCTAGGATGTCTGGAGTATTTTGTGATGACATGAAATTCCATTGTGAAAGAGATAAAATAGTTAAATAATGCAAAATACAGCTTCAGCCCAGTAATAAATGCTTATGGCTGCTAAACTTCTTCAATTTACTTGCCATAGGCAGACAAAAACTTCATTTTGGACTATCCTCATAAAATCTGACGTCCACTTAGTGTTAAAGGGGGTCATATAATGCCACTTTTACAAGATGTAAAACAAGTCTCTGATGTCCCCAGAGTGTGTATGTGAAATTTTAGCTCAAAATACCCCACAGATATTTTTTTATAGCATGTTAAATTTGTCACTTTTTGAGGGTGAGCTCAGTTTTTGTGTGTCCCTTTAAATGCAAATGGGCTGCTGCTCCTAAGCAGAGGGCAGAGTTTCAAGAGCTCATGTTAGCACTTAGCAGCGCCGATTACCTCACGCAGACTCACTGAAAATATCAGAAATTGTTCAGCCTTTTATGTCCAAAACGAAGTCGGACAATGATGAAGAGACTCAAGAAGAAGTGACAGCATCTAGAATGCAACCGGACGTTTCTGAATGGTTAGTTGATTAATTTATGTAGCTGATGTGGTGTTAACTATCTTAAAGTCATTGATTAGCATAGAATATATGCTGCATGAAGACAGAACAGTTATAGTTTAGTTTAATTACGGTTATAACTTCTTGTCATCTTGCTTTTATGACATGCTATTGCATTTGTGTTAAGTACTGTAATGCAATAACATGGCCTCACCCCTTTGTTGTATGTTCTGGTTGCAGGGTTTATGTAAATTTTAGGGTTAGTGATGTCACCAACCTGGGAAGAAGCTCGTTGTAGTCTCTACCAGCCGTTTGTTGTAGTCCTTAAACAGAATTCATTAAAAGAAAATATCTCCCTTTGCATTTAACTTTGAGCGTTGTAACTTTGCAGATGTTGTTTATGCTCTAAAAGCAACATTACATACTAACTAAAGTTTAAAAAGTGAAATCATAATCAACCACCCCTTTAATATTTTTGTCCTAATGCAATTTCTCCTTTTTTTTTTCCAAGTAGAACCAATTTCTGAAAATTCTTCTATGTATAATTAGAGGAAGAGCATTCCTCTCCAGGCTGAGATCTGACGCAAACACTTTTCAGAACTGTTATAGGAAGAAGGATTTGCTTTTCATGGACATATTTACCCATTTAACACAATCGTGTTTGCAGTAGTGGTAACATTTAGATTTTACCCTTGAGGACCAAGGACAGATCATACTGAACTTATTCAAACATTTCAAAGAGATTCTTTTAACATGTATATTTCTCCTTAAACATGAGTTAGAAATGGCTGTTAGCATTGCCTAAATCATAGGGGTGAACAAGAGGTGGTGTGAGGACATTAGTGGAAGTGTTGTATTCTCTAGCTGTTTACTACTCTAGTGCTCAGTCACGTACTTCGTTTTTCATCATCTTAAATTAACATTCACCCTTGTCCTTCCACTAAGACAGAATTTACGAACACAGTTTCTTCATCAGCCTTACTCAGTGGGCATCACAGAGATTAGAAACCCAGTGATTTATTTATTACTCCTCCATACTGCATTTAAATAGCAGAAGAAGGAGGAAAACATTGTTTTATGTCCATCGCATCTCATTTGGAGTTAATTAATGCTTGTCTGGGGAGACAGGAGGCAGATGAAAAGAAGGCCAGTGAATAATGGGAGCCAACCCCGCAGGATAAATGACTAAAATACAACAGTCAGCGTAAATTCATTATTTTTTTTTTCCTTCTAAAAGAGTTAATTTTGCGCACTGGGTGAGTTGGGAGCCACAGGTATGGATGTATGCATTTCAGTGCATGCAAGAAGTCACCCAAGAGAGCAACCATCTTACAAACATTTCACAGTTAAATTGCTAGAATGAAAGCAACTAGAAGTGCAGAAACTTTCAAGTCTCTGGATCTCCATGGAGATTAATAATGCAACAAAGCAGCGTGCGAGTGAGAGTGTGAGTGAGAAAGGCTGGCATTCACAGTGCTGCTGCTCAAATTCTTATTGCTTTAATGGATTCATTCTACAAGGCAATGAAGCAAAATGTATCCTCACATGGAGAGCCTTGGTCTGTAGACATAGATGCACCAGTTCTATTTCCCAGAATGATCCTGGTGACCACCAAAATACTATGGGTATAATGTTTAGCATTTCTATGCTATGGCATTCTTAAGCAATTAATCAATGACCTATGAAGATTGCTGTAATTTGTGATTGTTGATGCTGCTCCCATTTCATTATATCAAAACAAAAGTGTAACCCTTGGGCATGTTTTCCAACACCAGAACTCCCCAGAGCTTCCTCTTAACATAAGTGGGATCTTCAGATCAAACAAAGCATTGAAAGACACTTCAAATGTTTTGCCTCTCTCATAAACTCCCTGAGGAATAAACAATGAAACTACATACAGTAATGGGGGGTTTAATGGAAACGCATCTTGGTTAAGTATTCATTTTACTGGTCAGCTGGCTCTGTGTGAAAGCTTTGCAACAAGATGGACAGAAAATCATGTCCATGTGAACCAGTCCAAAACCTTGACTTTGACTTTCAGCATGAAGTTTGGTGCGCATTCTAGTCAAGAACTGGATGATTAGACTGGGAGGGACTGACAAACTGCTGCCAACCATAGTTTATTCTTTTACATGATGTTTCTAGGCCACTGTTAAATTTGAAATCAGGTATAACCCTGAGATCGAAACAGGGTATAAAAGCGTGCTCAAGGATATTTACTTGCTTCTAAGTGTCTCAAAACTCTTCAACATCTTTCAAAGATTCAATGCCATGAACCTTGCAAGTACTCGTTGTACCCTGTTGAAAAGACCAGCATTGCTGGTCAACAGAATATGTTGTGTTTAGGATGCTGGTCCCTAGAATGGGATGCTGGATGTTTTTTCCCCTAAAATCAGCACTAACCAGCATAAACCAGCTTGGAAATGGAGCCTAGAATGACATTTTCTATTGTCATCTTACATTTTCCATTGGAACTAGCAGTTGTTTGATGATTACCTGTGCCCCATGACTCCTGTAAATTTTTTAGATTGGAGCTTGAAAGAAAAAGCATTTGCAATGTGCATCAGATGTTCCCAGTTCTGGATCTTTGTTGATGATGTATTTTTGTTGACCAAAATCCATAAACGAGTTCACATTTTAGCACTTCCAGTTACATCTTCCTGAAATCAGTGTTTTTTTGTTTTTGTTTTTTTATGGATTTTTGGTGAAATGCCTGAAATAAGGTCTATAATGAACACAAGCTCAAGATATTTTCATGTTTTATTCTGCAAAAAAAAAAAAAAAAGCATTAGTAGCTGTCAAGGACATTAAATGTCATCAGGTAAAACTCTTCTACTCACTAGTACATTTTCACAGTGTTACATTTATAATCACGCTCTTGCAAACTATTCTAACTTAACTTCTAACTTTCAAGGAAAATGTTTCTGAAATGAAGACTAAAAGAGATGTCAGAAGCTTAATGGTGGTGATGTTGAAGTCATGCAACTGTGGTGTGGTTTTATTGTGAATGTTTAGCTTTTAGACTATCATGATGAACAAAATGTGTATGAAACTTTTGTTGATCACAGAGCATATTTTCTGTCAGTGGGAAAATCCTTTTGGGTTTTTACTGAAAGGGAACCAGGGTGATGTTGACTTCTGGGTTTGCATACATAAAAAGCATCAACACTGCAGTGCTCTATATTCCTGTCAACCAATCAGATTGTAGGGCTTTGGGCTATATGTTTAGGGCTTCACCAACATTTTTACC
The DNA here is from genome assembly GCA_037950675.1 of Hypophthalmichthys molitrix. Lineage (NCBI taxonomy): Eukaryota > Metazoa > Chordata > Actinopteri > Cypriniformes > Xenocyprididae > Hypophthalmichthys > Hypophthalmichthys molitrix. Next base: position 39,678,967 of record CM075494.1, read on the forward strand.
AACCAATTAATCCACCTTGATTTATTGGGGGTTAAGGATATAGTTGGAACAATGTGTCTTTGACAGGAATATCATGCAGATACACATCCTATTTGGCAGCATTAAGGACTGCAGCTTTTTCATATTTCACACTAAGCCTGAGAGAACAGCTGCAAGCCAAGCCAAAGCACTAACTGGTTTGTATATGAAGCAAAACAATGCAATGCAACTCTTCACAAGCAATGCAGATGCTCTCAAGGGGCTTTCAGGCACAAGTTCTTCTGACAGATCCCCTGTCATTGAGACAAGCATTTGAAAACATTTGAAGTAAAACTCAGACACAATACAATTTTAAGAGAAATGTATGAGAAACAAGTTTGGACCCAATTTGATCTGCTCACCGTGGTGTGCTCCTCAGATGAAATCTCGGATAAACACGGATTCCGCACGTGTTTCACTGGTCGGCAGTGCGTCAATCCAATCTCCTTTGGACATCACTTCAATCTCCCTCACAATGGGCAGCCCACCATTTCTCCAACACTCCCCCTCACTCAGAGACAAGACCAAAATAGACCTGAAAAGAGTGAAGAGAAAATAGATATGGCCACATAAAAAAGAGGAGAGAAAAACAAAATAGAACTGCGTACGAATGCGTCTGCTGTGCTGTGTGTGTACTGAATGTTCAGGGAGAGCAAGGCCTCACGAAGCAGTCTTTTGTTGTGTCCTTTTGAGAGTGCTTGGAGAGACCGTCATCTGTGTATAGAGCGGGAGCTGGCGAGAGAGGGAGAGGACAAAAGGAATGAGATATTATGGCAGCTGGGCCTCAAGGCCTTTGAAGGCTGCTGCATCCACAGACCTGCACTCTAAACACACGCTCCAGTTCTGCCAGTCCTGCCCCATTGTCATTCACTGCGTACGGCAAGAGGCTGGCACACAGAAAGGCCATCCTAAGCCCATGCATTATAAATATCCCACATTTTCAGACAGAGCTCATAGCAGCCTTGAAACTTTGCATTCAACCTTGACGTTATCGCCATACGAATCTAATACGGGGTCCTCCAATGAGTAAGTTAGGCCCAACAACTCATATGGTGGGTAATTGTTCTGAAGTCAAATGAATAATGATGTGCACATTCAAAGATGTGGTTTCGATACATGTTGAGGCTGGTTTGACATCAGTGGTCATTGGTTCTATCATGACGTGGTGTATTTGAATTGAATGTCACCAAGAAATATTGTTAGATACCCTGATAGCCGAAAGCTGATGCTCAGCCTTGATGTTCAAATCTGGATTCAAATCTGCAACCTTTTGGTTACAAGCCCAGTTCTTTAACAACCTTTTACAGCTCTGAAGGTTGCTTGAACTAGCAAACTTCTGGTTATTATCTTTAAGCGTTAGCCACTGTGCCACAACCACTTTTGTATTAATCTGTGCTTAGTGGCTCCTAGGAATTAATAAAGTAGTTGGAAAAGGTTGTATGTTATCCTTTGTTTATTGCATTATTTTGGGTTTTCTAAACATCTTGACTTGGAAAATCTGTGCCGTGTCGTGTTTTCCAAGCGTTCTTAGGGTTTGGTGAAAAACAAACCAAAATTAATTATATTATTCAATGAATCCTGACATGGTCATTGGTCTTCTATGCACGGCACGCATTTATGACAGTCTATTAGCACCGCAGTTCACTCTGACTTGCCCAGAAAAAGCACACAAGTTGTGAGAAATTAAGATTAATAAAAATGCAATGTTTAGAAAAGTGCTGTGGTGAGTTTCTGTGCTATCTAGTGGTTTAGAGAAAAATCAAATCAAATGCGACTTTTACTCCAATGCGTTTTTAGCCCCATAGCTCAAATTTGGCATAACAGATTCACTGTGAATCCTATTCAGGCTCAGTGAGAATATGTTGAATATGTTGGAGCCAGTAGAGAAGATTCATGCTCTCATTGATCCTGCAGTCAGACTCCCTCAGCACTGAGGTACTGGATCTGTATTCCAGCTGCCTGTGAGTGACACATCCTGCAGAAAAAAGAGAGAGTCTGAACCCTGTCTGCAAGGCAAAGCGCTGCAGGCATTCTGCGGCTCTGGGTCTGACTGATGAAAGACGATGAGTAGATTTAGAGAGTGTTGACAACACCACAGCAGGACTGGAAAACATTAACCAATCGGTTCAGCGCAACTCTGAAGATTCTTGGCAAACAGGTTGGGCCGATGGGGCAATCTTCACAGGTGCAATGACCCACAATGGAGGCGTTCTTGCCTTTGGCCATTTTTGGTGTCTTTTAATCTGAACCAAAGTGAACAAAGTTTGACACTTCTTTTGGTCTCATATGTGATGAAACTTAGGAGTAAATTCACTGAACAGTTGATGCACTTCAGTGTGCAGTATTTCAGCACAAAACCCTTACATTACCCTTACACTTTTCACATTCCAGCCATATTTCAACTAGGAATAGTTTGGACAAAAATGAAAATTCTCTCATTATTTACACACACAAAACACAAAAGGAGAATATTGATCATCATGCAGCTTTTTTCATACATCGGCAGTGACAACTAGTGGTGAGGGAATTTTTCAGGGAGACTGTTGTGTAAATCAATATTTGTCAAAACAATAAAATAGTCCTGCAGTATATATATTATTATTATTATTATTATTTGATAATTATGCTCCTGTTCACAGATGATATCCACCTGATATTCTAAAATAATTAATGGCTCTTGGGCAGCAAACACTTGTCAAACCACATGGTTCAAACCACATAGCTGTATACAGGCTATGACCATTATAAACACGTATGCTTGATTCTAGAGCCCCATTACGTCTAACACAGGGATGTCCAAACCTGTTTCTGGATGGCCACTTTCCTGCAGAGTTTAGCTCCAACACCTGCCTGGAAGTTTCTAGTGATTCTGAAAACATTAGCTGCATCCCAATTCAGAGGTTGTGTCCCTTGAATGCTTCATTTGAAGGTTGAATGCATCACAGCAACGTGACAAAGGCTGTCCCAATTTGAAGGCTCCTTCAAATGCAACCTACAAATCCCTTCATTTCCCATGCCATGAAGAATAGAATGAATGGATCCAGCCTAGAGCTATCCTATCCTATCCCAAGATTCATTGCACACCGGTAATGGATTTTTTTTTTTTTTTTTTTTTGAGAGAGAGAGAAAATGCCGGATTACACTTTTAAATGAAAGTATTGGGTTTCAACTCAAAATGTAAAATGTAAAAGAAAACAAAAAGAAAAACAAATGTAAAAGAAAACAAAAAGAAAGTGGTTTAAATGTTGACATATCTTAAGATGCAATTTTGTATATAGTTTATACTCTTTATTAAGTACATAAATGGACCAAGGTTGTAGTTAGACAAGTTGTGAACCCTGTTCTGTTTTCACACAGTTTAATATAACTTTCAAAAAGTCCAGTATAAACGTTATTGGCGCTTGTCAACAGCAGCTGTCACAGTTGCTAGGCGAGCAATCCTCCCTAAACTAGACCGTCCCATTTAACAATGCTCAGTCCAACCTTTGCGGAATCCAAAGTCTCTGAATTGGAACACAGCTATTGATTAACTGGTTCAGGTGTGTTTAATTAGGGCTGGTGCTACACTCTGCAGGAAGTCCGCTGTCCAGAAGAGAGATTAGACATGCCTGATCTAACATCTACTGAAAGTTTCTAGTATGCCTAATTAGACCTAGATTAGCTGGTTCAGGTCTGTTTAATTTGGGTTGGAGCAAACTCTGCAGGACAGTGGCCCTCCAGTTTGGACACCCCTGTCATACACTAAATTATGGCCAATTTTTATATTTATACCTTTTGTTTGTAAGCAAATGGGTTGCAGTAAGTCTTTAATCAATAAATCCAACTGGTACAGGAAATATCTGGAGATATAATTTACAACCACGTTAAACACAAATGACACGGAACAATGAACAGACAGAACTAAGGGTTTAAATACACAGAGTAATCAAGGTAAAATAATTGAGGTAAAACAGAACAAGTGTAGATCTATTTAACAATCAAGGAGACTAACTAGGAGCACAGACTAACTCAGAACACACCCCTTCAGATCCACAAAGCAAAGTTGAGTCAGAGGAGGAGCCGAAGGACTAAAGAGAAACAGTGGAGGTGGGACTGAAGAATTGGCTGTTTTAGGCAGACGAGGTGGGAGAGGGAGGCTGGGCGGGATCACTGGAGATGCAGGAGATTTGGAGCTGGGCAGGACCAGCGGAGACAGGAGACAGGAAAATATCATCTTCCAGTTCCTCATATAATGCAGAGGCCAGCTGCAGCTCACTCTCAGTGATGGGAGGGTGGGTGTGGCTCCACTCCATGCCTTCAAACTCCACGACTACACACACAGTTACGGATGGTGTAGCCGGCTCGTGCACCTTGTCAGACATTCCATTGGGCTCGGGCTCCGGGGCGATGATAGGCTCAGTCTTAGTTCCTACTGTCACTGGCATCGTGGCAGGTACGGGCTCTGGCGTATGCTCCGTGCAGGGTTTGGGAGGCATCTGGCTGGGCTCTGTGTCCTCCTCAGCTGGGCAGATGGTGAAATCTGAACCATTGTTCACCAGCACCCACTCCACAAACATGCCAAAATTTCCCACAGGATCATCACCAAGCAGGCGTGCCTTTGTGCACTCTTTCAGGCTGTTCCTGGAAAACGCGCACAGAGAGCGGTCAGGAAAGTTTGTAAGGCATGCCAAGTCTAAAAAATCCTTAGTGTGGTCCTCAAAGCTTTGTTGCTCCTGCTCCAGGCAGAGAAGTTGGACAGCCAATAAGTCCATAATTAAAAAAAAGGGGGGAAAAACCCAGCCAAAAAAAATCAAATCTTGGCTCCCTGTTCTTTAAGAAAACGGGTTGCAACAATAATCGCACAGCAAAAGAAATGCAACTAAAAAACAATCTTTAATCAAAAAATCCAACTGGAACTGAAAATCTCAGGAGATATAACACACAACCATGTTAAACACAAATGACCTACAGAACAATAAACAGACAGACTAAAGGTTTAAATACACAATACAAGGTAAAACAGAACAGGTGTAGAGCTAACTAATAACCAAGGAGACTAGGAACACAGATAGGCAGACAGAAAGGGAACACAATGACAATAATACCGAACATAACCGTTACATCAAACTTTCATAAACAATATTTTTAATAAAAACATTTTGGCTAAATTTACTTCTACGGTAAAATAAAGTAATATTGAAATCTTATTATAATCAAAAATAATTATTTTCTATTTGAATATATTTTAATATGTAACTTCCTGTGAGTAAAACTTGAATTTTCAGCATCATTACTCCAGTCTTCAGGCACATGATCCTTCAGAAATCATTCAGATATGCTGATTTGATGCTCACGACACATTTCTTATTATAAATTCTTTGCTTAATGCAGACAGTGCAAATAAAGAATTCTTTCATTCTTACGCAACTCTAACGCAATTCATTCTTCATGTCAGTGTGCACCTTACATTCCAAAGAAGCTTAACTGATGGTGAGTTTGCAGGCAAATGCCGTAGTGCTGTGCTAGAGAATTACAAGACGCTGGAGCAAATCTAGTAATACGCTGATGGATTTGCCAGTGGCAGATGTGGACTGGCACAGGTGTCCATCCCATGTGTGACTCTGCATGACGAAAGCCGAATGTGTCTCGCTTTGACCACTGAGACTTTTCATGTGACCCACAGCACCAGCTCTGGTGTTTTTGTTGAACAAATGACCAGATTACATAATCAGCCCGCCTTCTTTCACAGAGCCTGGCAGGTGCTGTTTACATGTAACTGTGAGCACCACATTAAACTGAAAAGTGCTTTATAGTCATCATTGCAGCAGCAACTTCGGGGGCGAGCAATCTGTCATACTCAATCTGCAGAGCAACAGAGCGGGACAAGAGCGCTGAAGCTCCACGGTTGTTATCCCTCCATGCTGGTGTCTTCCCAGGTGGCTGCCATAATTCCCTTCAGATGTTTTACACTCACAGGATACCAGTAGTTAAAGTTTGAACTGTCTATTTGATACTCAGGCTGCCACCCTTGTGAAAAAGAAGTACATTTTAGCAGACTTGTAAAAAGACTACTTATTACAGAAATAATATTGTTTATAAGATTTATGTGCGATCTCAATGTTAATGTTTTTGGACTCTTCGGTGCATGTTGTTTACAATTAAATGAATGTGTATTGTTTAAATTTATATTAAATGCAATTAGCTGAACTTAAGGCCCCGTTTACACTAGTGCGTTTTCGTTTTAAAACGCATTAGTTTTGCTACGGTTACGGCTGTCGTTTACACTACACCAGCGTTTTCGAACCTTGAAAATGGAGACTTTCGAAAACGCTGCAGAGCCCGTTTTAGTTTGAAAACGCTGGGGTTGCGTTTCAGTGTAAATGGACAAAAACGCAGACTTTTGAAAACGATGGCGTGGCTCCCCACGTTCACTCTGTGTATCCTTGACAACCGTGTAAACAATAACATGGAGACTGAACTGCAATCTTTGCTGGCTTTGTTGTCATTTTTAGCAGCCATTATCCAGTTAAACTCTGCATTTTTTTTAATACTGCAACTACCTACATGCGCAATACGCAACTGTTTACACTTGTATGCGCATGCTCAGTGTGCATGAACGGTCACGTGACACCTGTTTTCGACCGTGTAGTATAGACGGAGATCGTTTATGAAACGCTGTGCAAACGGCAGTGTAGACGAGGATCATTTTCATTTTAAAACGCCGTTTTAAAACAAACACGCACTAGTGTAAACGGGGCCTGAGAGTGCTTTTTTGACCCACTTAAGTAGGACTTAAATACATCCTTATATGTAATTTTATAATTACTTATATTGTCTATAATATGGTTTGTACCGCATGTACTGACCAGCATTTATGGGAAGCTAAAATATACTTTAATGTCATTTCTATTGAAACTTGTATGTCATGTATTTAAATATGTAATTACACATTTGCAATGAAGTTGCCGTTTGGTGCATTTCAAATACATTTACTTTAAATGTAATACTAAAAAACAGTTAAAGTTACAATCACGAACTTTAGTATGTGCTTTGCTATGTTAGTCAACATATCAAAATATGTGCACTTCTTTAAAATAAGGCTATTAAAACATGATGATTTAAAATGCACTTTAAAGTAAAATTTTCATTTAGACATTATTGTAAAATGTAGTGTGTAAAAAGCAGTCATGAAAGTGATATTTATTTCATTAATATTATATTATCTGCAAGTATACATTTTTAAAATATACTTTTTAAAATTTGAAGTGTAAATTCAATTCATTTAAGTGCACTTCTTTTTCACAAGGACAGGGAATTTAACAGGATCCAGTTGAATAACTTCAGATTCGCTTAGTTTGACACAACATGTTTTTGGTTGCCTTGTGACTCAGAACTGTGCTTAAAGTAGTTATGCAACAAATGCATCCAACTGAGTTCTCTCTCTAAAAAAAGGCCAAATATCTTCCAAAGATTCCAAAGAAGGAGGCAACAATCTATTCATTGTTATTTTTTTTCTCTCTTGCCATCATCAGTTAAGCAATAGATCAAACACTCATCATGTCAATTTGTACCAGACTCTTTTGAGTATTAGTTGCCCCTTATCTAAATCACAAAATAGAGGTTGGTTGATGTCAGAAAATGTCAAAAAAAAAAAAAAATATATATATATATATATATATATATATATATATATATATATATATATATATATCAAAATTAAGTAAAACTGAACATAATTTCTCAGTTAAATGCATTTAAACATTCTGAAAGTCTAGTTCCAGTTCATAGGGTCCCTATAAGTGTTCACTGCTCCCTAAATATGGAGCAGGGGTTATTTATAGAAGCTCACTTCAGATGACAAAATTTGTCATGTGGACTACACTGCCATGTCATCAGCCACAGACAAGTCTAAATCACACAGATTAAGGGCTTTGAGTCGGATGACATAATGTACTGATGTATATAAATATAAACAACAGTATTTTCATATGCATGAATATATATTTAATACATCCAGATGTGTTAATATAAAAAATATATTTAACTTAATATAAATTGTAAAATTTAAAATAGTCAAATGTCCTAGGTTTAGATTAATAAATGACCATTTAAATGTTTAATATGAAAATAAATGATTTCATTGCAATGGCCACATAACTGCATCTGCTCATCACATCCGCCTAATCATTTCTAGGGTGATTTAATTTGAATATAAATGAGGTCTAACTTTTTTTCCAACACATTAATTTTCCCCTCAATTTGCGTAGTTTGTAGACACACTGCTGAGTAAATGTAGGACAGAACAAATGGTTAATCTTAAACAGAACAGGGTTAATCTTACCTGGCAGGCTGGGTTACTGATTTAATCCAACAGGCTAGTTTACACATTTAATCCAGATAGCAGTTCATCTTTGTCAGGGGTTGGCTTGCAGCATGCATAACAAGACGTAGGAGTAGCAAAACAAACAATCTTTATTTAGAATACGTAATACTCAGGAGATCACAGGAGAAACATAGCACATAGCAAACCAACATAATACATAAATGAGAACCGACAAAGAACTGAACTGAAACGGGAATATATACAGTATATACATGGCAAACATAACAATACACAGGTGATAATCATAAATAACTATATAAACCAATGAGGACATAATCAGTAACTATGGGAAACAAAACTAAACAGAGCAGGGAAAAAGGAACCTAAACAGAATATCAAAATAAGAGTCCATAATATGAAACATACGCCTGACATTACATGGAGGTGGGCACAGAGCTGGTGATGGACAGGATCCTGGAGTAGGTGGTAGAGGAAAACCCCATGGCGGAGCCGACGGAGAGATGGGCCAGGGTGGAGACTTTACTGACAGTCTGGGAGGACCCTGGGGACTGACCGATGGAGGTGGAGCCGAGGGAGGAGGAGACCCAGGCGGAGCTGAGGAGACAAAGAGACCGGGCGACACCGAAGGACCTGGAGGCCAAGGAGGAGCCGCACTGATGAGCGGCAGAGGTGGAGCCAACGTGCTGAAGGACTAAGGTAGAGCTGGTGGGAGTAAGGAGTGAGGAGGAGCCGGAGGGAAGGAGGAGCCTGCCAAAGGGGTGGAGGGACGAGGCATAGCCAAAAGCCTGGAAGTCAGTGGTGTAGGCAGAGTGGTGACTGACCAAGGTGGAGCTGAAGGGATAAGGGAACCCAGTGGAGCTGGAAGAACGATGGTCCAAGGTAGAACCGAGGTAACAAGGAGCCAAGGTAGAGCCGACTGGTCTACAGTCAGAGGTGGAGTAATGGGTTTGGCAGCCCGAGGAAGAGCCAAGGGATCCTCACACCAAGATGGAGCTGGAGACCGAAAAGCCTGAGGCGGATCTGAACAGCAGAGTGGAGCCACCAAAGTAGGAACCAAGGGGATGAAGGGAGCCAGTGGAGGTGGGTCAGAGAAGGCTGGGTGGGACAATCAGCAACGAAGAAGACTTGGAACTAGACAAAACCATCAGCGGCAAAGAAGACTTGTATTATATTTTCCAATTCCTCAAACCATAGTATATGGACCTGGCACAGCTCACTCTCAGCAACAGGAGTATATATATATATATATATATATATATATATATATATATATATATATATATATATATATAGTATTATATTCCATGTCATTGTACTCAACTAAGACACCCTCCTCATTGGTGCCAGCTCATGCACCTGGTCAGACTCTCCGTGGGGCTCGGGATCCAGAAAGAAAACGACCTCCGTAATAGGCTCTATCACTGTCTTTGTGGCGGGCTTAGGCTCGGAGTCTGCAATGGACATAGGCTCTTGGTCCATTGCGGGTGTAGCTGAAGTCTGGCTGGGCTCTGGGTCCATGGCAGATGTGTTCTCTAGGATTTTGTGGAGCCAACCTTCTGGGAAAACACTCTCCAGGCAGGTGAGAATGTACTGCTTCCATGTGAGCTTCCACATATCAGGCAATTCCACAGCCTGAGTATAATTGGCTCCAATCCAATAAACTTTAAACTGCCATCATCTAGGGGTGAAAAACTTGCCAGTTCAACAAAGCTAGCTGTACATTCCCAAAGGGGAAGGTTCTTTTTACCAAGATCTGAAAAAAACTGTTGTTAGATCGGCAAAAGTCTGCTGGATGACTCAAAACGTTTGACAGCTCCAGGGCTTTCATGAAAACTACAGATTATACTTTCCACAATTTTGTTTCCTTTCCGACAGACAGTCGTAACGACAGAGGATTATTAACAGAACAGTTCTTGTAAGGGTAGGTTTATTACTTAAAATTGTATTGTACTGTCTACTCTTTAAATAAGCATTATGGAAAATATGGAACACTATGGCAACAGGTTTCTTAGACAGAACTGACAGAACGTTTGGCCTAAAACACTCTGTTCGTGGTCATCCAGTTTGAAATGTTCACTACAAACACAGAGGTTTTTCAGATTTCCCATTGTGACGTTCTCTCCATATTTGCTATTCTTTGCAGCATTTAGTCACTGCCTACAGTGCTTTGGATTATTGAAACAAAACTAACTCCTGCTAACCATTTGAAGAATTCATTTGCAAAAACAGATAACTCCGTATTTATTAATTCTCACAAATCATGTTTTTTTTATTGTGCATTCAATCAATCAAACTGCAGTTGCAGTTGGGTTGCACACACACACCCAAAAACGCAAAAGGACAAACAAGAGTTCAGCATGTAAGATGTCTATGGTGTACAAGGACATGCAGGAGTCAAAATTATAAATCCTCAATCGCTTTTAGTCAGCTTTAACGAAACTCCCCTCTTTTCAAAGTGACTAGAAGCCTTGTCACCTGACCTGAATACTGCTCGCTGATTCACTAAAACGGACTTATCAGTTTCTGTACACAAACAACAAGGGCGCTTGTCGGTTTCTGCTGTAAAACATGAACTTGCGATACCTTGACAGTGGACAATACCGTCTTTTCTGACAAAATGGATTTAGGGTTCAGAACGTGCTATATATGGAGAATAACGCACACCAGTCAGTTTTTTTTTTTTTTTTAGTTTATCGGTTTTTGAAAATGAACTCTTCATTTACTCTTTGAATTCTTGCACCTGGGAACAAGTTGACACCATTATGACTAAAAGTTTGCTAAGAAGCATTAACTACTAAAGCAAGGCAGTATTTGACTCTGGTTAAGTGCATTGCAGACTGGTGGGATTGGCCTTGGATGGCAACATGCCCAGTGCATTATGGGTGTTGAAGTACCTATTTGGGAAAAGAGAAGACAACAGACTTTTTTATTTGTTTTCTCTAGTCAGGTTGCACCGATTTCAAGATCCCAAAACACTGCATGTCATGTAAATGAACGGCCAAAACGCATAGAAAGTTTTCCGTTTTTAGTTGAAAATGATTGTCGTGTAAACAGCCCCCTAGTTTATTTCCTTTGTTACTAATAATCAGCACCTGTGTCTTTAGTTCCTCATTTACTTTTTTATTTAATGCCCTTGGTAGTTCATTGGCGAGTACTTTCTTTACATTTGCATGAATTAGTTTTTCTCTGTTTTTTAATAAAGAAATGTTGCTGTTAGATCCTCTGCTCGTCTTCTTTTACCTACCCAGCACTGACATATATTATCTTAGTAGCTTCTCTCATATTATCTTATTTTGTCTTTTAATATGAACCTTGTTCTGAAGGATTTATACTGGAAAACATGACAAATTTGATCTGTAGAGGCACAGAGTAGCCACAGATCTGATGGCAGCTCTAGTATACTTCACTCAGTCTCTCATAAACACATAAATCACTGCACAGTTTCAGAACAATGAAGTGAAACAGCCTATTTGTCTCAATCAGTGACCGGTTAATGTGAAGAGACACTTCAACAGAAACAACAGTTCCATTTACCTTGATAAAAATAAGATTTGTAAATATATTCTTCAGGCACGAGTCTCCAATCTGAATAATCGTGGGTATAATTCAGGCCTTTATGAAATCTATGCTTTTTCATTTTGTCACCAACCTCTGCTTATACAAAAAAATTATGGCCTTAGTTATGCATGTTTAATAAGGTATAATGCTCTCATTTAACCACATGTTGCTCCATAATGGTATTACATTCGGTGCTTACTCTCTGTAAATCGCTTGTAAAATATGAAGAACATAAATAAAACATGACTGTATTTAGTTTGTATTCACAGTACTGGATTGTTTTCTAGTTGTGATGCTCATTTCATAAAAATATGTGTCACCAATATAATTTGATTTGCATGTAAATACTAAGAGACTGAAAATACGAGCATCTGCAACATAAAGGCATATCAGCATAAATGTTGGACTGATTTTGTTCAAGAATTGGCAGCTTCAACATGAAGAGCGTCCAACCGCAGTTCATTTTTGTTAAGCAATGCAATTGTGCTACAGGACTGTCCATGAAAGTTTAGTGAACTGGAGGTCAATACATGCCATTTTAGGTCAATAAACCAATTTTTCCTAAATCAAATCTAACGCACTGACAGCTTAATCATATGCACAATGCCATGCCAAGACATGAGGTACACATTTATTTGTATCATCAATGACATGACAATTATTTCAAAAGATATTCATGCAAAGCATGTTTGGTTCCTCCTCATTTGCTGCTTATTTGAAAAGGAGATTAGAAGTAAGCATTAAAAATGAGAGTCTAATGCAAGAGCTCATTAAAAGTACATATTGAATTCTTGAGTAGGTCAGTGGATTGCGGGTGGCATTATAATCTCACATGCAAACAGATATTATATATAATGTGCAGCATAAGAAGACTTTCCATGCAGTGAGTCAGCGGCGTTAAATAGTGATAACACCGCACATGAATTTGATTACACGATAATGACCACACGCTCACGCCTCCAGGTTGTACAACCGCCAACACCTAACGCCCAGACATGTGTTGTGTGGGACGTCAGCGTCCAATATCTCCACCAACATTGTATAACAACAAGCTGTTAGGGCCATTGTCAGAGTGTGGAGAAGCCAGAAGATGGGCATTTGATGAACCAGCACAACTGAGCAACACTTTTGAAAACATGCATGTAGCAGTTGCCATGAAGGAATGCTAAAAACACGTGGTTCACAGTAAGCCGCCAGGGGCCTGAACGATTACCAGCAGAGGTCTTTTGTAAGAACAGACTACTTCTATATGTTGGACTGATAAATTATGAAAGCAGGAGTGGAAACCAAATGGACCTACAAGCATGGACTGAGAGAAAAGATAAACAGATATGACATGAAGGTATCTGAAAACAGTTATTGTGTCTTAACTAGATGTTGACATTTTTTGAAGAAAATGTCAGCTGTGCTTGTTAGTGCAAAACTTGTTGTCAGGATATTGGAGTTTGCATTTATACACTAGACAAGTCAAAAGAGCCTGTCCATATCTCCGCCATATTCTGGTACTGACATAGAGGAGGTTGTTATTGCATTGCTGGGTGCATGCTAGGGTATTTGGGGTATTTTATAGGTGTTTATTACGCGGCTCTCTGGCATACTTGATTCTGATTGGTCAGTTGCGACATTCTGGGTTATTCCCCGATAACAACCTGTCAATAGCAACACTGAATAACATAACACCCATCCAGGTATCTGAAGCCTTGTCTTTCATGCCTCTTGTATCACACCGTAGACTCACTTGTTTCATACAATCGCAGCTGCTACCATCTTGTGCTTCTGTTATATTTATTGATTGTATTGGAAATTTGGACTTCACTATTAATTGTACTGTAATAGTGTTGCTGTGTTCATCTTCTTGCCAAGATATATTGCTATAGAGATATTTTCCCCATTATTATTTATGTGGTGAAAAGCTGCATAATAAGTGCTATATTTTATCCCTTAAATGTTCATCAAGTTTGAACTTGTTCAGTCGTCTTGGCTAAAAGCCACTCACTAGCAACTATTTTAAATAAAATATTTCAACAAAAATCAATATTTTATGTCCAGTTATTTACTTATGTGGGAAGTACCCATGTAGTAAGCAAGATAATGTACGTCTATATAGTTGTTATCACAAAATAAACTCTATATTCTACTTTATTCTGTGATAACAACTGGCTGGATGTACATTATCCCTTAATTAATGTCCAACGATAGTCCCTTCAGTGACCTGGTCTTCAGTGTAAGTCTAGGATTATTATACAAATAAGTGCGCTTGATAATTACAGGTAGGTGTGTTTGATTAGGATTGGAGCTAAACTCTGCAGGACAGTCACAGTGTAGTCATTGCTCATGTGGTCAAAGTAATATATGTGACACATGCTGGAAAAATTAGTCACAAGGAGCAAATTTTCAAAAATGATTTATTATTATTCACATTCTCTATTAAAAAACCTTCAAAATGATGTATGATTTGTTGGAATCTACAAATAATGACTGAGCTACATCTGTGTAAAGTCAATAGTCAGCAAAGTCAGTTTTAAGAAAAATCAAGTTAAAATTTTCTGAGGGTTCCAAAACAAAATCACCTAGCAACCATACCTTAAAATCCCTGGTAATAACACCAAATTTGGCACAATCCAAGTCAAAACCCACCTCTATAAGAAAAATAGGCCTATATATTCAATGTTTTTTTCCATGATACCACAAATGTTTGATTAAAGCTGCAGTCCGAATGTTTTGCCTCTTTGTCGCCATCTCTGTTTGAAGCCTGCAATTGCGGTAATTTGCGAAATTATCATCTTTGCGTGGGTTGTGCATGGGCACGGCTCCTCAGCGCAAATGAATTTAATGTTTGCTGTCAGTCACCATATCGGTATGGATACTGTACTTCAGAATCACAAATTCTACGTCTTGGAAGTATGACCAAAATAAGAATTTTCACCAGAAAATGTCATCTGAACAAGTAAGTAACATGTCTGCTACTTTTGTACTGATCAACTGAAAAAAAAAAAAGCATTACAATAAATCGCGCTGCCAATGGCGATTAAATCTAAAGATCGCTTAGCTCGGATCACGTCAAACTGTGCAAATTATTATTATTGTTATACTTTGTTCTCAAACTGTTAATGTTAAATTC
Organism: Hypophthalmichthys molitrix; assembly: GCA_037950675.1. Lineage (NCBI taxonomy): Eukaryota > Metazoa > Chordata > Actinopteri > Cypriniformes > Xenocyprididae > Hypophthalmichthys > Hypophthalmichthys molitrix. The sequence goes on from CM075494.1 coordinate 39,693,987, forward strand.
AATTTGTACGAATTCATTCATTTTTTACTAAATTGTACGTATTTTCAAATTGACAAATTTGTATGAATTCATACAAATGACCTACCCAAACCCAGCCCCTAAACCTACCCGTTACTGGGGTTTAGACAAATTATACGAATTCATATGAGTGAGGTTGTACAAATTCATACAAATTAGCCACCTCGTAAAATTCAAACGAATTGGTCGTGAGATCGCGTTGACAAATAAAAATACTTTTTGATGTTTAATTGGTATTTGGAGCATTGGGATCACTAGACGAGGTCTTAATGAACTCATTTTTGTGAAAACCTCGATTTCGACCAAAATTGACATTTTTCACTTGTTTTGCCTGTAGCTTGAAATTAGCCCGTGCGCATTCCGACTCATTTTGCCAGCACGGGTCACCTATATGTTCATGTAGCCACCACAACAAAAACTTCAGCATATCAGAAACTATTATAATATCAAACATTAAAGCATTAAACACTAACAGCTCTTTCCCTTTACTAAAATAAAAATAAATAAATAAATAACACCTTACTCTCCTTTTACACTCCTATTCAAAATATGCTGGGAACTAGTCCACTTGCCAAATTAGAATTGTTAACCCTGCATTTATTTAAGGTGTGGTAATAGGTCCGCTGAATTTCTTTTTGGTGTGTACACTTTTCCAGCCACACAACTGTTGTACAACGTTCTTCACTTCTACACACCCCACTTTTTATCTTAGCCTATCTTATTTATTTGTTTATTTATTTATTACTATTGCCAGAAGCTCCCTTCCTTTGCTTCCTCTGCCATTTCCTTCAAATACTTTTTTAACTCCAATCCAGCGGTACCAATGTCTTTCAAGAGACACAGTATTGATATTCCCATAAAACCTTGACACCCGAACTTCACGTTAATTTGTATATACACTTGAACATACATGCAATATGGATAATATAGTCCAACAGGTATTTACATATCCACAGCTTTAGAAATATAAAAAATATTTTTAAATTGTGTGTCGTAACACTTGAGGCGATGGTTGAGGATGATTATCAGTGCATAGTTAATTACAGTCTTTTACTGGCACAGACTGTGCAACGTTATATGGCTTTTGAAGACTTGAATTATAATGCACAAATTACACTACTGTTTAAAGGTGTGGAATGATCAAGATTTTTTTTTTTTTTTTATAGAGATGTCTTATGTTCACCAAGGCTACAATTATTTAATAAAAAATAAATAAATAAATAAAAAAAACAGTAAAATTGTGAAATATTATTACAATTTAAAATCAATGTTTTCTATCAATATACAGTAGTCAACATTTGAACTGGATCAAAAAAGTTCATCAAAGTTGTCCTAAAATGAAGGTTTTAGGACAACTTTGATGAAAGGTTTTGATCCACTTCAAATGTTGACTACTATATTTTAAAATGTAATTTATTCCTGTGATGAAAGCTTAATTTTTAGCATCATTACTCTAGTCTTCAGTGTCAGATGATTCATCAGAAATCATTATAATATGATGATTTGATGCACAGTTGTTATCAATTATTATTGTTACTTAATTATCTAAATTATTAATAATGGTGTTATTATTGTTACTCAATTATTTCAGTTATTATTGATGGTTTTTATTATTATTATTATTATTTTTCAGGATTCATTAATGAATAGAAAGTTCAAAAGATCAGCATTTATTTAAAATAGAATCATTTTCTAACATTATAAATGGCTTTACTGTCAATAATCAATTTAATGTGTTATTGCTGAATAAAATAGCTGAATTTGCTGAAAAAAAACTTACATCAAATGTTTGAATTGTTGTGTATCATGGTTTCCACAAAAATATTTAGCAGCAACAGTGGTAATAAAAATAAATATTTCTTGATCATCAAATCAGCATATTAGAATGATTCACTATTTCCATTACTATAACATTTTAAAGTTTAACCTTGGGAAAAAGTTGTAGAATACTTTAAAACAAGATGAATGTGCATCATAACACAGAGAAAAATAATGAAATCATTATAATGTTGTCACAGTCAATTTTAGTTTCATTTACTTGTTCTTGTTTCTTGTTCTTGTTTAGTTTCTAGTCATGGTTTTCCTTGTCACTGTTTTGCCTGTGGTTCTAGTTTATCATTAGTTGCCATGTTTTCTGATTAGTCCTCACCTGTTCCCTGTTCCATTGATGTTTCCTTAGCTGTGTCCGAAATCACCCCCATACCCTCATTCACTATTCCCTACATTAGTCCACTAATATAGTTCACTTGAGTGAATGAAAACGAGTGAGTGAATTAGGACACCGGAAGGGCTGCTTTTGCATAGTTTGTGCTTGCTGTTTAATCATTTGAAACTGGCAGCTCCAGTATTAATGAAAAGATTTATCTTGAACTCTGTCATGGAAACTAGCATGTATAAAGCTTAATTAAACAATGTAATAATTAATTAAAAAGGAATTTATACCTGTATGATATTATGCTGTAGCCACATTGGTTTAGGCACACACAACTACAAGCACCATCTTCTGGTCAGATGCAGTAATTCATTCAGTACTTGACCCTCACAGTGCATTATGGGTATTCTCTAGCCGTTGAGTTCTACACTCATTATTGCTGTGCATTCTGGGATTGAATGAGTGCACTCAATAGCATCCACTATGGTTTTGGACTCCACTACAAATGGCTGTACCCTCAAATAGGGCTCTAATTAGGGGTTTAGGGGGTGATTTCAGACACAGCCCTTGTGTATTTAAATGGACAGTTTACCCAAAAATGAAAATTCTGTCATTAGTTACTCACCCTCATGACGTTCCACACCTTCGTTCATCTTCAGAACACAAATTAAGATATTTTTGATGAAATTCGAGAGGTAGTGTATATGACTTGTCCATAGACAGCAATGTAATCACCACTTTCAAGGTCCAGAAAGGTACTAAAGACATCATTAAAACAGTCGACGTGACTGCAGTGGTTTGTTTTTGAGCACAAAAAAAAATTAAGGTTGAACCACTGTAGTCACGTCGACTGTTTTAACTAGGTCAGGATACACATGGCAGGGAAACAGAAACAGAACAGTACCAAACCAAAATACAAATGAACAACACATAATCCTGACAGCGTTATGTATAGTGTGTATTTTCAGTGTTTATGAAAAGTGATTATATTGTTCAGTCACGCATCTCTTCTGATGGATTTACCACAGCTACCCATCACAAATGTAAAATGAGGGAAACGTGTTGAAAAAATGTAAAGACATTGAACATATTTATTCATTCTCATTGATTAAATGTACTACAAATCGACCTATTAATTCCATGAAGTCAGTATTCTATGGACCTGAAAGGATTCTTAAACATCTAATGCGTAAAATGTTCAGGTTTTAGATGCTGTCATACTTTAAGTATGTGTGCTTCAAGGTCTATGATATGTCTTAAAACAAAACTTTATATGAATGCCTACTAATGAGACCACACTAGCCAGGCAAGGGTTTCAGGTGACATTCATGCACAAAAAAAGTGCTTAAAAAAGTATAAAAAAAAGAATAAAATGTATTATTAGTAAGCATATCAATAGTATTGCTCATGCCCTAATTAACCCAAGTATGAACAATAGTAAGTCATGCTCGACTTAATGATTTAAAGAAAGACTACAGGGAGCTTATGCTGAGGAGAACTCATGCTTTAGTCGACTATAGGTCATGACTTGTGGTGTGCAGACATCAATATTTGATGTAAACCACAGAGTCAGTGACATAAATGTCAGCATCCACATGCCCCTCTGAGGAAGTTATTTCACATTTTCTGGGCCTCTGCAAGTATATGAAAGACTGTGTTTTTTTTGCCTTGTACTCAGAAAAATTGGTAATATTGAAGCTTCTTTATTGATGCCACACTTCACATCAAAGAGTACTGGATTTCTCATGCTTTTGAAATGTCATTTTGATTTCATCCAAGTACACTGCTACCTCTAATGTTATTTTATCTTAGGAATAGGAAACAAGATTCACAGGTGGACCACAATTATAAGTTTATGACAGAAACAGGATGTATGTTCAAAGCACAAATGCTTTTGTCACATCTGAATCTGCTGTGTTCGACAGAAGAAATAGATATTTAAATAGTTTAAGCTGTGTGTATTCTTGAGATGAAATACTGCAATGCAGGTAATCTCTTGAAGTCCTATATTTCTGCAATGCATTTCATCTGCCTTCCCACTTATTTTCCTTCAGTGATTTACTGTGCACAATACTCTGATTTCACAGCAAAGAAATGTCTCAGCGTGACTCCGGTGGCACCGGTGCCTTATAAAATATTTATATAAAATTTCTGGGTTGCTTTGTTGGCCAGTATTCTGACAACATTAGGACACTTTTCAACCAAAATGTCAGTGCTGTCATTATTTATCCACCATCCTGTCGTTCTGAACCGCATGACTTTCTTTCTTCATTCACAATATCATATATTCAAACTGTGGTTTGTCTGGTTATAAGACAAACGAAAACCAAACAGTAGGGTTCCAAAGATAAGATCCTATTCAATTTCTCCACAGGAAAGTATGATTTCAAATGGTAATGTATAAACCTTTCAAGACAGCCTTACAACGAGCTCAGCGATTAGATTAACAGGGATAGAAGAAATGGCAAAATACTGCATGGTAATTTAATCAATACTTTTATTATAGTTTTATATTGTCTTTCATTGCTTGATGGGATGAAATTCTGACTCAACTATCTTTTTCAGATTTTCAAGTACTTCCTTGCCTTACTTTTCAAGTACTTTCTTGGAGCTAGTTGGTGCTTTTCATGACTTAAAGGTGTCATGATATGGATTTTTTTCTTATTTTAATGTGTTACTTGAGGTTCTTATCATGTTAATAAAGTTTTTTGCACAAAAAAAAAAAAAAAAAAAAAAAAGATTATTTTCAACCCTCATTCTGACCTTCTGTATGAAATGATCTGTTTTTAAGGCACGGCTCCTTTAAGGCTCCTAATATAAAGTGGGACCAGAGAGCCTTAAATAACTTGTTAACTCAAACAAGTAACGCAGTTCGTTCCGCATTCATTCAGTTTGCTGTTTGACGTTTCTGTAGTGATTTTGGATTAGCCTCACATGGGGCACCACAAATGTAGTGATTTGTGGTCTTAAATATTAATATTAATATTTTGTATTAATATTAAGTCAGATGATTCCTTCAAATATTTTTATGGGCACCAGAATTTATTGTCTCACCTTGACAATAAAGAACAATCATGGAAGACTGTTGACTGAATTACAATTATATAAATTGAAAGAAGTTCATCATCTGACCAAACTGAAAGATTTGTGAGATATTGTTAACTTAGAGCCTCTTACTGTATTATCAACAAAAGGAAGACAAAAGTGGATTTTATTAACAAAAGGACAGACAAGAGTAACTAACAACTACTGAATGGATAATGTGCAAAAGGATTGATAAATGCAAGTGACTGAGTTGGATGTTACAAGTTAATCTTATGGAAAGATAAACTGTAGGTTCTCTAGAAGAAATAAGGTAAACCTTATTCTGAAATCAACAAATAAAGCGAGAGATTATTTGTTATTAACTGATATCAGCTATGCAAAATCTAATGCAAATTAGATAATCATATATTGACAATATACACTGATGCCAAGGTCTCCTGAAAGAGGTTTGGTAAGTGATATTTACGTCTGCCTGGTTGTGCTGAATCCGAGGGTGACGTCTTCCACTTGTTTAGCTGGGCAGCGTTGCAGTGGGAAGAAAGGAGTTGGAATCCATTTCACAGCCTTGAACACGAAGTACTTGTGAACGTTGAACTCCTGGAGCACAGAGAAGGTCCTTTTCCTGGAACATGCAGAACAAGCAGCCTTGAAGGTTCTGATGTCTGTGCAGACGATCCTTATTCTATGTGTTACGTCCCAGGACGAATATCATTCATTGTTGTTAATTTTGTGAATATATGTGTATGTGACTGTGTTTCCCTGATGCCCAACAGCCTGCTGGGAAGTGTAGTTTTTCCCTGTTTTCCTCTGTTCCTCCCTGTCCTCTTGCAGGAGCCTAATTGATGCCACCTGTTTCTCGTTAGAGTTGTGGAGAGGAGCTTGCATTTACACAGAGGGAACTGGCTGTTCACCAGAGAGAGCATGGCCTGCCTGCCTTCCCAGACCTTTTGTTGAATGTTGTGTTGTATCTGCTGTAGTGAAAGCTCCTTTAAGAAAACCTGTTGTATCTGCTGTAGTGACAGTGTGTAATCGCCCTATTATCATTGCCTGTAGATGCAGTAGGGAGGTGGGTGTCTTTTGTTTTTACTAACCCCTGTTTTTGGTTAGTAAGGTAGTCAGGTAGTTTTTTGTTGTTTATTTGATGTTTTGTTTGATAGGTTATTTAGACTCCCAGGTAGCTTACTCCTTTTGTTTGTTATTTTGGCTTTAATCCCCTCCTGAAGCTAGAAGCGTCTTCTCATTATTTATCATTCCTTATTTGAGTTGAGTTATCTCTATTGTTTTGCCTTATTCTTAATTGTTGTAAGAGATTTTAATTTGAATAAAACCTTGAAGAGTTTATCTGTGTTTTGTGCGAGTGCTGAGATTGCAGACAGAACCAACTCTCTCTCACTTTTGGCCCTGTTTTTTGTAGGGATACGTTTTCATTAATTTTTTATTTCTATATGTTACTCTCCTGCCACCCCTAGACAAAAGGGGGGCGTAACATCTGGAACACACAGACGGAAGGATCTTTAAATTCTGAAGTCAGTGCAGATCAGGGCAGTCAGGAACATGCAGATCTGGAGCATCTCTGATGCGAGGATTTTGAAGTTGGTGCAGAAGATATCTTGAAGAAGGGTGATAAGCTTGTAGTTGTTGTCTCCATTGCAGTTTTCAAACTCCCCAAATTCACTTCTTGCAGAACTTCCTTGTTTCTCTCTTTAGAGCTTCAGAGTCTTGAGAGAGGAACTACACAACTCTGTAGAGTTGGACTTAGCTTTGCATATCTTGGGACCGGAACCTTGAACCGGGACTGGAACAGGCCTGAAACCAGGATGGAAAGCTGCAGCAACCCAACTGGAACAATTCTCTGTCTAAAAGTCAAGCCTTTTAATATGTCCCGAGAAGGAGGGAAATGCAAATTGGCACCTTTCAGATCCAGTGTTTTGATTGGCTGATGCTGTCAGTGGTGGCCACTGGATGTCCCCTCTCTTGCATGAGGTTTATTTGCATAGCTTAAAGTTCATGTTTAGAACAATGTCTTTAAGTATTTTCCTATGGATAATTCACTTACCAAAACAATTTCAGATTAACCTAGGCATTGTGCTGAAAGCATAAAGTCCAAACATCATTGGGTTATGTTGAGCTACCTATGCATTCATGTATACCTTAATAGGTAAGTTTGTATATTTTGCATGTACACAAACGACACTCATTAATATATAAAGTTCTGATAATAGAAATGGAGAAGATTTGCTCCATTTTGTCCATTGTGTGTCAATTTTTATATAGAAAATATGTCTTGTTTTTTCAAGCCAAATGACAAAATCTGTCTGGTGAGTCAGTTCACACCTCAGGTCCTAGGACTGAGGAACTGGAGTGAACAGTGTGTGTGCTAATGTCATCATTCTTCCCTTCACAAATGGTCAGGGTGATTGTCTTTGCAGGCTGATCTACTAGTCCATCTATTTCTTTGTTTGTGGGACTTCTCTTGGAGGTGTGTGTTTTGGGGTCCTGTGCTTTTCATTATGGCAGATGAAAGGAGACTATTGATGTAATGGGGTGTCTGCCCTCATGTCTGCCTGCCGATCACTACATTTCTCACATGCATTATGTGCAACAGAAATGGCAGCTCTTATCAGTTGTGAAATGTGGTGGTCGCACCAGTGTGCAGGAAAAAGGTCCCAAAATGTGACCATCTGGTCACAGTCTGAAGCCCTGCATATGGACTTATATTTTTAGGCCCTTGAAAAAAATATGGTCATGGTCACTATAATATATGCTTTCACTACATGGAAAATAGATCCCTGAATACTTTGCTAAACTTCTCTTTTTGTGTTCCAGAGGGGAAAAAACACCATCATTTACTAACCTCTCTTTGAGGAAAGATCCCAGACTTATACACAAATAAAACATTCAGCAAACTGCATATTCGATAAATCTGTCCAAATGCTGAGCAAACTAACATGAGTGTGAGCTCAATTCTGTGTCTTTAAAGGCAGAGTGATTAGAGTCACAGAGACCATAATCCATTTCACAACCAAGGCCAAATATTACAGAGCTTATAGAAAGAGCAAAGTCAGGACAGCATGAACCCATCATTACAACTGTAAATGAAAATCAATTTACTCCATCTCTATAAATCTCTCTTTCTCTCTGTTTTCTACTGACAAAAAGTAGCCAACTAAATCGAAGCTATATATATTTTTCACATGGGGATATATATATATATATATATATATATATATATATATATATATATATATATATATATATTAGTCACGGAACGAAAGTAGACCAATGCATATTTATAATTCAACAAGCAGGCATGTGCTCACACATAAGCAATAACTGACCATGAACAGAACAGGCAGGAACTTAAATACACAGATAATGACTACTAAATGGAAACAGCTGACAAGACTTGACTAATTAGAAACCATACTTACTGACTAATGAGGACTAATGCAGACAGGACTGAACTAAACTGAACATGTGACATATATATATCTGATCCTTGGCAGGTCTTAAAATTTGGAAAATAAAACCTCAGACGAACAACAACACATGACATATCATACATCATACCGTGTCATTATTTATTTAAAAAAAATAAAGCCAAGATGAAAAAGCCATGGGTGACAAACTAAGGACACCCTATGATTCAGTTGCTTGTAGATCCACTTTTAGCATCAATAACTTGTAGTAATCAAATTCCAAATTTAAAACCTGCAAAGGGCCAGTGTGTGTGTGTGTGTGTGAGAGAGAGAGAGAGATCCCCAGTGGTGAGTATTCAGGTAAGTAGAAAATTCAAACAGAGATAGTTTCTCTTTTCAATTCTAATAGAGCCATACAGGATTAACAGAGGACAATCTTCTTCACAACATGATTCCAAAACATCATGGGATGCGGTGAGTATAAACAATTAAATAGTACTTTCCCTGTAATTGGACAGTTAGAAACATCAGATTTTAACAGTTCATCAATAGTTATTTCCTAGAACTTAACTGAACAGATAGTGAAGAAAGATTCCTCCAGCAGATAAGCTACACAGGTAAACTCAGAATTCAGATCAAGAGTCCATTAAACCAGTCATAAACTCAGGGTACATTTGCATGACTAAAAACGGAAACGTTTTTTTCTTTGTACAGATGACAACGTTATCAAAACTATCCCTGTTCACACGCATGTCAGACAAGTAGTTTGCGATGTCACTTTGTAAAGAAAGAGTACGCGCCTGCGCACATATGCATTCTTATACAGATCGCTCGTCTCGCATCCACTTTATTTTTATTACTCTTTACTGCATTTTGATATTATTCTCGTTATTTCCCTATAGTGGCTAATAAATCGGAAGTCTCACACGTTCACAGAAAACACCTTACTTATAAGGTGGATAGACTAAACACATAAAAGGCCTACACATGCTCATGCCCTCACCGTCACAGATTTGCGTTTAGATGGAGATTATAACAGTATCGTTTTCGGTACATTTACACGACAACGATATGCTTAAAATGGATTCTGCTGACAGGCCATTAAATGGCGATGAAACACTATAGACTGAACATCGTTTTGACAGATACGTGTTTTTGTTGTTTACACAGAGACTGTTTTCAAAACCTTGCACTTTGAAACCCGTTTTCAAAATTTGCATTTTCAGACCATCAAAACACTGTTGTCGTGTAAATGAACGGCAAAAACGCAAAAAAGTTTTCCTTTTTAGTTGAAAACAGTGTTGTGTTAACAGCCCCTAAAACCCGTTTTCAAAAGTTTGCGTTTTCATGCCACCAAAACGCCACTGTCATGTAAATGAACAGCCAAAATGCATTAAAATTTTTACCGTTTTCAACTAAAAATGGATCGTGTAAACGGCCCCTCAGACAACTGAACATTGTAGAAGAGAGGTTTCTATGCTCAAGAGCAAATGCTCAGGTAACCTCAAGACTACTTTTCTGCTACTTACCTGATTCAGCTGCCTTCTGCCTTCTGCCATCCATCATCCGTCTGTCTTCAGTCCTCCTGCCGATCCTGCAAAGAGATATTATATTACTTTCAGCTAAGTCATACTTCAACGTGAACTCTACTATATACTTACCATTCATCTCCTCTGTCCAGATCCGTGCCTCTGATTTAAATAAAGACTGTTTGCGTTACTCACCTGTCTGTTTCCTTCTGTGACGTGACAATAACTGATACAATTTTTCAGGATTCTTTGATAATTAGAAAAAAACAGCATTTATTTGAAACTTTTCTGTCAATTTTGTTCAATTTAATGCATACTTGCTGAAGAAAAGTATTAATTACTTTTAAAAATCTTTTATTTATTTTTTAGCAATCAGAATTTCTCAATTATAGGGTTTACGAGCATGGTGTTAATAACACCAGGTCATGGGTTTAAATGCCAGGGAATGCATGAACTGATAAAATGTATACATTGAATGCAATGTAAGTCATTTTGGATGAGAGCCAAAATGTCTGCAAAATGCATAAATGTATAGTAAGCTGTACAGGTATGTTATAGTATGGTGAACGTGATTTCACCAAGTACAACATGTTCCTGGATCACCATCTTTGTTGATCCTGAAACAAGATTCCAATCATCCAATCAGATTTGAGGGACAAGTTTACAGTTTAAAGTTTAAAGTTTAGGCTTACAACCAGGGTTAGGTGATTCTACATCAGTGTTATTCACCAATTAGGTTAGGTGTCACAGACACGCCAGGTTCCAACATCACCCAATCACAGCGCACTCAATCCCCGGAGTACTAATCATCTGCACCTGCACCTCATCCACTCACTCATCACCACCAGTATATATCACACTCACACACATTCATTCACTGTCCGGTCTCGTACGCACATAGATCGCTATATGCTTACCTCTTGGACTCCATTGAAGCTACCTACCTGTCTCCTTCGTCTCCAAGTCTCCTCGTGTTGTTCCTGTATGTGTGTGAGTGTCTTCAGTCCTCCTCGTCAGCCATCTCATCTCCATATCATCGATCATCACTCCTGCAAGCCAACAAAGGACAGTATCACCATTTATCACTACTTCCACCATTTACTACATTCAACTTCACTCACCTGCACTACCGTCTTCTCTGCTGTGTGTGAAAATAAAGATCTGTTAACCGTTACCTCTGCCTCTGCCAGTCTGTATTGTAACAGAAGACTGGACCAGAAACATCGTCCTCACACACAGCATGAGTCAACCGGATCCCATTCAAGAGCTCGTCGATGTCCTTCGGCGAGCTCTTTCCACCACTCCAACATCACCCATTCCAGCGATCACTTCTGCAAACACCGCTACCTCTCCTTCACCACCTGTGCACGCCAGTCCCATGGCTAAACCGGCGCCCTACTCTGGTTCGGCGGAGGACTGCAGCGGATTCCTACTGCAGTGCTCGCTGGTCCTGGAGATGCAACCGCACAATTTCCCCACCGAAACATCTAAAGTGGCGTTCATCATCTCCCAACTGCAAGGCAAAGCGCTCCAATGGGCTGACTCAATCTGGTCTCAAAATCATCCCATCACTCAATCATACTCCGGTTTTGTGGCCCACTTCCGCGAAGTATTCGGGAAACCCATCTCAGACTCTTCTGTTGGTGAGAAACTCTATAATTTAAAACAAGGAACTTTGTCTGTAAATGAATATGCCTTGCAGTTTCGGACTCTTGCAGCATCCAGCGGCTGGAATGAGCAGGCTTTAATAACAACATATCGTCAAGGATTGGATCCTCGCGTGCGGTTGCATCTCGCTGCATACGAGGATTCCATCGGCCTGGAACGGTTCATTCAACTCTCCATTCGTTTCGCCACTCGTATGCAGTCGTGTCTTGAAGAACACCAGGGCCAGCCGCTGTTCTCCATCTCAGCCCGCCGACCAGAATCCGTCAGCCCCCCAGAACCAGCCAACGAACCCATGTCTCTGGAAGGCACACGGCTCTCCCCGGCTGAGCGACAGAGACGGCTGACCCAGAATCTATGTTTATACTGCGGTTCTCCTGGGCATATCCTCTCCACATGCCCAATTCGTCCTCCTCGACCCATGGTGAGTGCCATCATACCATCTATTAGGAAGATGAAGCCACTCACCACTACTGTAACACTTACTGCTTCTGACATTTCCCTTCCAGTCGTTGCCCTCCTCGATTCTGGGTCAGCCGGCAACTTCATCTCCGGGACCCTCTGTCGCCAGCTCAGCATCAAGACCACGTCCACGCCGACCACCTACAAGATACGATCAGTGACAGGAGAATCCTTAAGCCGTAAACACGTCCGCCATTGCACTGATGCCATCCAGATTCAAGTTGGTCTGTTACACGTCGAACACCTCCATCTGCTGGTTCTGGAGGGATCCACCGCTGACGTGATCCTAGGGCGCCCCTGGTTGGAGCAGCACAACCCTACACTCTCCTGGAAAACCGGCGAGGTCCTGAAGTGGGGCGAAACCTGTTTCCACGACTGCTTCCCTGGGCTTCCTCTTCCACGTTCTCCACGCTCTGAAGCTCTTCCAGTCTGTGCCACGACCATCGAGAGCCCAGTGGACCAACGATCTATCGACATCCCAGAGTGTTACGCCCCCTTCAGCGACGTTTTCTGCCCTCAACGAGCCTCCAAGCTGCCTCCACACCGGCCATGGGACTGTGCCATCGATCTGCTTCCGGGTGAACCAGTGCCTAGGGGAAGGATATACCCTCTATCCATCCCGGAGGAGAAGGCCATGGAGGAGTACATAAAGGAGGCTCTCGCACAAGGTTACATCCGACCATCCACTTCCCCTGCTGCTTCAAGCTTCTTCTTCGTGGCCAAAAAGGACGGAGGCTTGAGGCCCTGTATTGACTACCGTGCCCTGAACAACATAACCATAAAGTTCCGTTATCCCCTTCCTCTCGTCCCTTCAGCCCTAGAACATCTCCGTGGTGCCACTGTCTTCACCAAACTGGACCTCCGCAGCGCGTACAACCTCATCCGGATACGCGAGGGGGACGAGTGGAAGACCGCCTTTGTGACACCTACCGGCCACTATGAGTACTTGGTTATGCCGTATGGCCTGGTCAACGCCCCCTCCGTATTCCAGGACTTCATACACGAGGTGCTCCGGGAGTATCTCCATCGGTTCGTCCTGGTCTACATAGACGACATCCTAATTTACTCCCGGAGCCTGGCCGAACATCGCCACCACGTTGCGGAGGTCCTCCAACAACTCCGCAAGTTCCATTTATTCCTCAAAGCAGAAAAGTGTTCATTTCATCAGTCTTCCGTACATTTCCTGGGTTACATCATTGACAGCAGTGGCATCCGGATGGACGAGGGGAAGGTGGAAGCCATCAAGAACTGGCCAACTCCCTCATCCATCAAAGAACTGCAAAGATTTCTCGGATTCTCCAACTTCTACCGTCGTTTCATCCACAATTACAGCTCTCTTGCCAGTCCACTCACCAACCTGCTCAGACACAAGCCCAAGTCTCTGTCCTGGACTCCTGAGGCCACGAAGGCATTCGACCAGCTCAAGGAAGCCTTTACCACCGCTCCTCTCCTCATCCATCCCAACCCAGAGTTGCCCTTCGTTGTTGAGGTGGATGCCTCCACCTCCGGAGTAGGAGCGGTGTTATCCCAGCAGCAGGGGAATCCCAGCCGACTCCATCCATGTGCCTTCTTCTCCCTCAAGCTCAACCCGGCGGAGAGAAACTACGACATCGGCAACCGTGAACTCCTAGCTGTGAAGCTCGCCCTGGAGGAGTGGAGGCATTGGCTGGAGGGAGCCAAACACCCCTTTCAAGTCCTCACAGACCATAAGAACCTAGAATATTTACGATCTGCTAAGAGACTTAATCCCAGACAAGCCCGCTGGGCTCTGTTTTTCACTAGATTTAACTTTACCATCTCCTACCGTCCCGGCCCTAAGAATGTCAAAGCAGATGCTCTCTCCCGTCTCCATGCTCCTGAGGAAGTTCAAGAAAATCCTGAACCCATTATTCCCGAAGAACTCATCATCAGCCCAATCTCCTGGTCTGAGGAGTCCGTGCCCTCCTCCAATGCCTCCACCAACGCTCCGCCGGGTTGCCCACCAGGCTTGTGCTACCTCACAAGATCACGACGCACTCCTCTCATCCACTCAGCCCACACGTCACTTGGCACTGGTCACCCGGGGGCCAATGAAACCCTCTCGTTGCTGAGGGAACGCTTCTGGTGGCCCAACATGGCAGCTGATGTCAGAAGGTACGTGCAGGGCTGTAAGGAATGCGCCATCTCGAAGAGCCCACGCCATTTACCATCCGGCAAGCTCCTACCTCTGCCCGTTCCCAACCGACCCTGGTCACACCTAGGAGTCGACTTTATCACCGACCTGCCTGCCTCCAACAATAATACCTGTGTCCTAGTAGTAGTGGACCGGTTCTCGAAGTCCTGCCGCCTAATACCCCTAAGAGGCTTACCCACTGCTATGGAAACGGCGGAGGCACTATTCAACCATGTTTTCCGATACTTCGGTATCCCTGAAGATATCGTCTCCGACAGGGGTCCGCAATTCATCTCAAAGGTATGGAGGGCCTTCTTCTCGCTCCTAGGTGTGACCGTCAGCCTAACATCCGGATACCATCCACAGTCGAACGGGCAGACGGAACGGAAGATCCAGGAGATCGGTCGCTTCCTCCGTACCTTCTGTCATGACCACCAGGACTCTTGGAACCAGTACCTGGGTTGGGCCGAGTACGCCCAGAACTCTCTCCGTCAGCCTTCCACCGGCCTCACACCATTTCAATGCGTACTCGGCTACCAACCCCCACTGTTCCCCTGGTCTGGGGAACCCTCTGACGTACCATCTGTGGATTACTGGTTCCGAGAGAGCGAGAGGGTCTGGGACTCAGCACATCACCAACTGCAGCGAGCCCTGCGCAGACGCAGGATGACAGCAGACCTTCGCCGGTCCAAAGCTCCCTCATACCAGCCCGGTCAGAAGGTCTGGCTGTCAACCAGGGACATCCGCCTGCGTCTGCCCTGCCGGAAGCTGAGTCCCAGGTTCATTGGCCCATTCACCATCAGCAAGCAGATCAATCCAGTCACATACCAACTTCAACTTCCTCCTCACTACAGAATTCACCCCACATTCCATGTTTCACTTCTCAAGCCTCACCACCCTTCTGTTCCTCTCTCCACAGGACCTGGCGTGGCAGCCTCCGAACCCCCCCTTCCACTTATCCTGGATGACGGCGCCGCGTACGAGGTTCATGAGATCTTGGACTCCCGATGCCGTGGTGGTCTTCTTGAATATCTTGTTGACTGGGAAGGCTACGGCCCTGAAGAACGCTCATGGGTCCCCAGGGACGACATCTTGGATCCCAACCTCCTTCAAACCTTCCACACTAACCACCCTGACAGACCAGCCCCCCGTGGAAGAGGCCGACCACCACGACGTCGGGGTCCTCGGCCCTCAGGAGCGGGCCGTGGAGGGGGGGGGTACTGTCACAGACACGCCAGGTTCCAACATCACCCAATCACAGCGCACTCAATCCCCGGAGTACTAATCATCTGCACCTGCACCTCATCCACTCACTCATCACCACCAGTATATATCACACTCACACACATTCATTCACTGTCCGGTCTCGTACGCACATAGATCGCTATATGCTTACCTCTTGGACTCCATTGAAGCTACCTACCTGTCTCCTTCGTCTCCAAGTCTCCTCGTGTTGTTCCTGTATGTGTGTGAGTGTCTTCAGTCCTCCTCGTCAGCCATCTCATCTCCATATCATCGATCATCACTCCTGCAAGCCAACAAAGGACAGTATCACCATTTATCACTACTTCCACCATTTACTACATTCAACTTCACTCACCTGCACTACCGTCTTCTCTGCTGTGTGTGAAAATAAAGATCTGTTAACCGTTACCTCTGCCTCTGCCAGTCTGTATTGTAACATTAGGTTTAGGGGTTAGGACTTTTTTACATTTTTGTTTCATGATCAATTATGTTGACCGAGGAACATGACTGACTTCAAAATCTGCAAAATCACAGTGACCATGTTAGTTTTTTTTTTTTTTTGCTGCACAAAAAAAAAAAAAAAATGAATTGTTGGATTTACTTAAAAAGCAGTGTCAAGCAGGTTTCACAGCTATATTGAGTTATTTGTACAAATAACAATTTAGTTGTATGAACAAAATAAATTCAAGTAAAGCTGACAATTTCTTTGAGTAAATACAAATCATTTGAATTTGTCAATGTTACATAATATTTATATGTGCAGTTTACTTAATAATGTTATGTTAAATTTATAAGTTTATTAAGTAAGGTGAAGACATTTATTGACTTAATTTACCTTATTAAATTAACTATTTGCTCTACAAAGAAACAACTCAGTTAAATTATGATTACATAGTTACATGAGTTTTTAAGTAATGTGAACAAGGATGGTTTGAGTAAAACTAACAACAGTAAAGTTCATTTTTTTCATGTGTTGCGAGCATAGCCTTTTTTGCTCACACACACACACACTTTCTTCAACCAAGCTTGACACACTGTGCCCAAAAGCATTGCATCATGTCTTTGTTGAGATCTCTGGGTCTCCAATCCCTGTTAGCAGAACAGCAGCACCCTCAGGAACTAAAGGGTTATTTGATCTTGTTCTTTCTCAAATAACCTCAAGCAAATTCATATGTATATTGTAGAAGTTCATCTTAAGAGCCTCTGTCAAAAGCCAAGATGAATCTTTGAATACAAATCAGCATCTTTTAAAAGACGAGACTGTCGCTTGAGCATTTACCTAATAAAATTGCCAGTAAAGCTGCTAGGGGGAATATGATTGGCAAAGCTCGTCCCTGTCTACCTGTCAGGGTTAGGATGATTTTTGCTCAAGGGGACATATAATTCTAATGTAAATGAGAAAGCATGTTGTGTGCAGAGTGGTGCATCTGTGAGGTCTTAGTCACACACTTGTGACGCAGAGCGCTGATGATCATAGGTCGTGACAATACGCACGCGACACCACAGGGCTGTTATATGACACAGCTGAATGCCAACAGATTAATGCCTCAGCTGTGATGTCAGATGGAAGTCCTTGGGGCCCTTTATCCAGAGCTGCAATGTTAACTTTAGATGTTATGTGCTTAAAATGTATTTAAATACATGCAGGCTAATCTCAAGTAAACATTAGATTTATTTAAGTAATAGTGACAAAATATATCACCAGACCTGATGAAGCACCATGTACCTGAATATGCATGATATGTAACAGCTGTGGTGGAGGAGAACATTTTCAGCGAATAATGACTTAAATTTCTGTCTTTTCCACACACAAATCTACTGTGTGTCTTCAGAAGATTTGGAATATCACACATAAAGCCTGTTTGCCATTTTTGGGCAGGTTTTCTGCTAAATATATTGGTTTGTGCACAGAAGAAAGAAAACCATACAGGTTTTGACAGTATGAAAAACTACTGGTTTAGAATAACATGAGGGTAAATACACTCTTAAGGCAGGAACACACCAAGCCGATGCCGACGAACTAGTGGCGACGAAAGCAGACTGCGGGGTCGACGGTCGACGGCCAAGTAGCACATCCATTCTGCAACTGCGTAAGATGAAATGTCTTTCTGTACCAGCAGGTGGCAGTAGCTGAACAGCCAATCAGAATGATCAGATGGCCCGACGGACCGACGCCGATTCAACATGTCGAATCGGCCGAAAAAAGCAGACGAGGACCAACTTCAGCTGACGGTGTGGAACACACTGAGAAAACTTAGTCGGCTGACGAACAAAAACTGCCCGACAGCCGACCGTTGGCTTGGTGTGTTCCAGGCTTTAACCCTCTATGGCATGACTTTTTATTTTTTGAGGAAAAAATATTTCACCAAATTTTTTGGGAGCTTGGGTATCCCTAATGATATATCTATCATAAAATTTGTCGCCCCCCACCCTTGAACCTTGCATGTGGCTACTCCCGCCGATCGGTTGGATCCAGCCGCAATGTGTTCGAACACACTGCGGCTGGATGTAACCGATCTGCAAGAGTAGCCACGTGCAGTCGGGGAAATGGAGACGTGAAGTCGGACACTTTCTGCTTGCCGTAGTGCGTTTGCATACTTTATCACAGCTGAAGTGAAATAAATGCAATATTTGACTAATACACTGAAATACAAACAGACATTTTCATTCAATACTTTGTAGTGCTTACAGCGTCTGTTTTTAAAAGAATAAAGTTCAACATAAGCATACAGTATATTATTTAAATACCAATGTAGAGGTTTTCATCAGTTTTACTTTGATAAACATGACACAATACAACATCGCAACTACATGAAAAGAGCTTTAACTGTTCTAAAAATACAGATTTGTGAGCATTAGTGGAACTGAAAGTGTGAGAATAAGCACGAAACACACGTGATCGTTGCGGTGAATCCGGCCAATGGTGGAACAGCTGTGTCGTCATCAGAGCTCGTGCAGCTCCTCTTGAGAAACTGTGCTGGCTGACTCAGCCGGCTGCTCTCAAATCACTCTCATGGTAATTTGAAGCCATACATCACAGTCACATGGCGTCGGCACTGTCTCAAGTCGGACAAAATTTCTTACCGGGATGCACTGCTTCAAGTCAGCCTCCGATCGGTCTGTGCAGCACTGCATGAAGTTGAACAAGACTAATGAGACACGAAACAAAGATTTTTTTTATTATCTTCCTAAAATGACTGCTCCATCCCCAAACAAAAAGCTACACCCACTTCAGCTCATCGTTTCATTTAACAGATATGTCAGGTGATATTATATGTATATACTTTTTTTATTTAAAAAATTAAAGGGGTGGTGTGAGGTCCAAAAAAGTGGTTTGTTGCCTGAGGGCAACACCAAAAATAAAGGTTCAAATATTGATAATTTCATCATAAATAAATTTGCAACTTATCCCTTTAAAAAATAATACAGAAATGATTCACAATGCTGAACAGTAATAGAAAAAGTAAATTTCTAAACAGAACTGAGTGGGGGAAAAAATAATATATTTTTGCTAAGCTGTGCCATTGGGGCTAATTCTTACACATGAATTACAATTAATTGTTGCTGTATTGTTTACACATTTACCAGTCTCTATCAATAATGCAGTTTTGGCATAAGCTAAAAGACTTTGTGTCCCTTTTTTTTTTCAGCTTTGGAGAATAAGCTGTGTTGAATACAAAGCTTAATGTAGCCACCTGGATCAAAAAGGAAACACGAGAGCGAGAGAGAAACTCCAATGTGTTTTCCAATTTGGGTGGAGTCACAGGAGAGGTGGCAGCCTCCCGCTGCGTGTGTCTAAACGAACATAGAAACTGTCACCAAACCTGTGACCCAAGCCGCCCCTCACAGTATTACTGCCAGCAACAGACCATTAACTCTCTGCCACCGATGCCGCAGGAGGAAGACAGTGGTCACATATAAACTAGGTGTGAAGAAAACAAGCCGTACATAACGAATGTCAAGTTTCCAAAGAATCTATACAGTGCTAATTATATATTTTCTATGGGGAGTGTCATTTGCTTTTAGACAAAATGAACAAAAATGAACAAAGAGACTCTCACTCCTCACTTTGGATACCAGCTTGGATACTCTTTGTCAGGAAGGATAGACTTCATTGAACTGTGGGTTACTTTTTTTTCCCTGTAACACCTTCATTCTGGTATCTCCAGCATCGTCCTCAATTCTCTGGTTTGTTTTCTGTTTTTTGTCCTCCAAAAAACCGACCCTATAGGTCGTTATTCAAGCACCTTATTACGACCTATATTTGCGTTTTAACGTCATGCGCCCTCTAGCTGGCGTAAAAATAATGACAGTGTCGTGTTACGTCTGTCGTCATGAAATGACGTATGACTGTCGTCACCGATCAAAATGCGTGTTCATTTAAATGCAGTGCGTGGACTTTTTACACCATTTGTCCTATTTCCATTTAGCAAAACTCATTTTTTTTTTTATTAACGACTACACCCACCCGACCCATAAACCTACCCTTAGTGACTTATAGTGCATATACACTTTATGAGCACGTGCGTTCCCTGGGATCGAACCCCTGATCGCGTGATCACATGATTGCATATTGTTATATGTTGCAATACTCTGCCAACTGAGCAACGCGAAACCGAAATATGACGCAGATAAAATCTGAACAATTTATTAAAATGAAAGTGTCCTGTTGTCGATATGGACGCAACTTTAGCAAACACTCTTATGGGTCGTATTTTATTAATTAAAATGAAAGTGTCCTGTTGTCGATAGGGGTGCAACTTTAGTTAAAGCTCCTATGGGTCGTATTTCAGGGAAGTGAGAAACAACCTAGGCTTATTGGTTGGAGAACATGTTTCGACGAACTAGTGCATTCTGCAGTCACCGCTTTTTTATGTAGCAGAAGGGGAGGGGCTATCAGGCTTCAATGCTGGATGACACTGCATCCGAAATCGCAAACTGTCCAGTAGGTATTTGGTTTGAAACTTACAGAGGTTGCGATAGTCTTTCCATATTGTGATGTGTATCTGAGTGAAAGGGCTTCTCGAATAAGAGACTTCATGACAAGAGGGAGGGAAAGTTATTTTGATTAAAGATTGTGAGGCATATGATTTAAAAACAAAAGTGCACAGATAGATCATTTATAATAAATACTGCAATATTCCGTAAAAAAAAAATAAAAATAAATAAATAAAGTATGTCATAAGCCTAGTATGAATATGTGCAGTATGAATGAAATTCGGACGTACTGCCATGTTGTGAGTCATGTGACCAACCAGCGTCAGTGGCTGCATCCGAAAACCTAAGCAGCTGACTTGTTGCCTTGCTGCCTTATGCAGTGACATGTGGTGGATCCAAAATGGTCAATATTCATATTCATGCATTTTATTCATATTTCATGTAAATCATTTATGGCTTATGATTTATCAATTTGATTTCATATATTCATGTACTCCTACTCCATATATTAATCCTCATCATATTTTCAAGTATTTACTCTTTAATGTACTCCTTTATGGTTATTCTTCTTGTATCTTTAAGAGTATGTATGCTTGCTATATTCAATTGTTCTTCAAGTGGTCCAATGTGACAGGTCATGTTGACACGTTTGTGGTTAGATATTGGACGCCTGCCAAGTACTGCAGAAGCGATGATGTTTTCAGAATTAGTTGCTCTACCTTGATGTACCTTTGTATGAAAATGTCTGTTTCCATTTCTGCAGACATGAGATAATGCAAGATCTGAAATATTGTGTTAAGGGTATCAAAACAACTAGGTCAGAGTGACTGGTCAAATGTCAAAGATAGATAAAAATACAAGGTGTATTTTCATCTATCTTTGACATTTGACCAGTCACTCTGACCTAGCCATTACACCAACTATGACATAATGGATAAATCTGTTTGACCTTTTCTGATTAGACCAAAACATAAGTTTGAGTGGGATGTAAGTTTTCCTATGCTTATGGTATAAAATGAACTGGGTCTTTGATAGTTTCGCTTTTTCTTTGCTCTTTTTGCTTCTCGCATCTCTTCTGCGTCTTCTGCTTCTTCTCTTCTACCTCTCATTTTATTCTGCAAATGTCTTAATTTTGTTCCTTCTTTCTCTATATTCTGATCTTCATCTTCATCTATTAGATACAATACTCTAGATTTTATTATTAACTATTAATTACTTAATTAATTTGTTTGTCTCTATAATTTTTACTTAATAAATTTGTTATTCCTTATTCAAATTTGATCTCTGACATAATCATTGCAGGACTGCCTGGATCTCATTGCCTCAGTTTTTGCATCACATGTAAGGCAGTGTTTCTGCATGAAGACACCTCATGAAACTGATTTCAGGCAGACTTCTGAGGCAGAGTAACAGGTTAATGATCTACAGCAAAATAGAGCAAGCTTTGGTGATAACTAAACAAATATTTAATTACTACAGTAATAATTTCTCGCTAGAAATGATATCAAAAGTGGAAAATGTTGGTCAAATAACGTACATTTACACACAAACTGACCAGCAAACGCAACTTTCGGACGCCATCTTTATTTTACTTGCTCAACTTTTACAGAATGAAACGCACAGGATTGTGGGATATCAAAAGCAGCGAAGGATACATCTATGCTGCCTTCAAAAATCAATCAGGAAACAGGAAGTGAAGCTAACATTGGATTCGGACTTGCCTTGATGCCTTCCTACCTTGAAATCTGTCCTCTGAAGGCAGCATTTTCCAGTTTTCAGACAGAGCCAGTGTCACCAGTGACCTGCCAATACCTTTCCCATAGCAAAGTTCAACTAAGTTTTTTTTTTCTCTCTCTCTTCTTCTTCTTCTACTTCTTTTTAAATACAAGATGAACATGCCTGTGTTGGAGGGCATATACATATTGACTTTAACAATTTAGCATTAAAGGTTGAGAAGCACCAGTGAGACCTTCCAGAATTAACTTATTTTTTCCATATCTAAGTGTATTTAACTGTTGTCATGGTAGTTTTAGTGGATGTATGAAGTGCCTCTGGACCCCAAACATGAGCTAAAGAACATTATCTCAATATAACATGAGGGTTAAATTGGCCGAGAAGCAGTTATTGGCTGAATTTGCGGTTTATTAAAGAGCTCTGCATCTACTCACCGCACTGTTTATTCAACGCGACATTCACGGAAGGCCAGAATGGAGCCACGGCAATATAATTTACAAGCGTGACTCGCATCAAGCGTGAGTAAGTGACGTAGATGAAGCTCAGTCAATGCGCGCGCTCCTCCAGCGAAGCCAAAATGCGCGCGCCTGAGTCTCTATATTAATCCGTTAAAGCACCGCTGTCCGTTCAGCACCACTGAGTGTGTGAAGAGAGTTAAAGCTCTGACAGACGGAATTTAACGGCAGAAAGCTCTGGAAATTGCTCTCCATTTGGACAGATACTTGTTTTTGAGTGATATTTTGTTAAAGTGACAGTTTGACGCGTTTGTAAGAAGGACTCCAACAGTTTGTTTTACATATTCACTGTGTGAAGAGAGCAGAAGTGCGCGTTCTCGCTTTTTACTGGGAAAAGCTTTGGGTTTCAAGGCCAATTACAGCAAATCTCTGTTGTTTCGGTCTTACACTTGTTTTTGAGTGATTTCTATTAGCGTGTCGTGGAGCTCTAACGGTTTTTATTATTATTTAAATAACACACATTTTCGAAGATCTGCTTCTATTGTGGAATTTCATTGTTTCGACACTAAGCGTCATTTTTAGTCCAACTAACTGAACAGACAAGTTTTATGCGTTTTGAATAGAGAAACGGTCGTAATGAGAGTTCTCTTCGTGGCACTGCTGTTTGTATACGCGTCAGGGAGCGGGAAAGTGGCTGGCGCGAGTGGCGCGAAAGGAAACCGCTTCGTGTGCACGGCCGTGCCCGCGGGCACCGACCTCAGTTGCCCGGTGGAAGCGACCAACCGTGTCCAAAGCACTAGTCCGCAGGAGGAAGAGTTACGGAATACTATCATCCAGCTTCGAGAGACCATCCTGCAGCAGAAGGAAACTATCGTCAGTCAGCAGGGCACCATCAAAGAGCTCAACTCCAAACTCGCGCGCTGCGAGGCTGAAGCCAAGACGCGAGGCAGCGCGCGCAGGAAGGATTATAGTAAAAACACGATGGGCGATCTGCCGCGTGACCCCACAGAGACTGTGGAGCAGCTGGGAAAGACCATGCAGAGCCTGAAAGATCGACTGGAGAATCTGGAGGTGAGAGTTTGCGCTTATGAGTAATAATGGACACTTAAGAGCTATGTGTGATGATTGTAAGGGAAATAAAGCTCTAATGATCTGTGAAATTTGGTCTTGCTCATTAGTAATGCTTGATTTACGCCTGTCAAAACAAGGTCAAATAACCCATGTTATGTGGAGGGAGGGGACTTTTCCTATTTGAATTCACGTTTCTTTTCTTTCTTTCTTTTTTTTTTTTTTTTTGTTATTATTTTTTTTTTTATTAAAAATTAATAATGAGCTAGATTTAATAATGAGCTAGAACTTTGCTCTTGTAATTGAACTTAAAATCAGTGGGTTTTTCAGAGACTCATGCGGTATAATGCGGATAGTTGCAAAATACTATAATAGCAAATGATACACAGAATTGCTTAAATTAAATGCACCAATTGACAAAGCTATTGGAAGATTTTGGTGAATTACTCAAATGACACACCACTTCTGTAAATAGCCAAGTTGATACTATTTTCCAACCTGGTAACTCTACATGAAACACAATAATTTTACATGAATCACTTAACTCCCATTGGTTAAATAAAACGGACCCATTTTAATATTTAATTGCTTTAATCTTTAACTACTTTAACTAATTAATCATTTGATGCAATGCACTTATTGTACTTTTATTAAAAAATACCTGCATGTAATTACAGCTGTAATTAATTTCTGTAATAACATCTATAATTAGTGTTGACCCTTCCCTTAGACCATAACTCACCCTTAAATCTACCCATACCACCAAATCTGTCCCTAATCTTACCCGTACCCCAACACAATAGCAGCAAAAGTTTTATAATACAACATGAAAACAATAAGCACATTGTACCAAACAATTATTTTTTATTTATTTTCTTTGACTTGAGGACATAGTAAAGACAGCTAATATGAAGTTTATTATGACCTTTTATTTATTTATTTATTTATCATTTGAGTAGACAGTAGTTAAAGACATCTATTATAAAATTGGACCAATAAAACAATTAATAATGTTTTGGACCATGGACCTACCTATTTATCTGCTAAGCTGTATGAGCCAATGCATACTCCTTTAAAGCATTCACCATTAATTCAGCATCTCACAAATCCCCAGCAATTTCATTTTTGAATGATATTTGGCTACAACAGAATGAGCCACTGGCAAGTTTAAGCAGATGAATATTTTGGTTTCCTTTGTCGTGCAGCAGCAGCTGCGTACCAACACATCAGGTGGAACGTTTCCCAGCGAGCTGAGAGACCTGCTGAAGCGGCGTCTGAGTGACCTGGAGAGCCAGCTGCTGACCAGAGTGGCCGAACTTGAGGAGGAAAAGAGCCAGCTGTACAACGAGACAACCGCTCACCGCCAGCGCACCGAGAACACCCTCAACTCACTGCTGGAGAGGATCACCGAGCTGGAGAAAAGTACGCCATTCTCACTGATGAATTATTCAGTCAGCCATGTCAAATGAGACAGAATTCATCTTTTTTTTTCTTACTGATGTGGTGCCCTACCAGTTCAAACATTTTTTTTTTTTTTTTTTTCACCTGCTGGTCCTCAGTATGGGATTAGGAAGACTAGTCGAAAACCTTTCACGCTCAATGCAAGTTCCATGCACCACTTTGAACTCCACATGAAAAAACATTGCAGAAAGTGCCACCGAAGGGCAACAAGCTTATAAAAAAAAGAAAGCATGAAGTATACACAGATTCACAGTGAAAATATGCTGTCTTTGACCATCGCATGACAGCAAACAAAAAGTATTGAAAATAAAAAAGCAAACAATAAATAAGTAAAAAAAAAATAATATATCATACAACTCGCAATTCTGACTTTATAACTCGCAATTCTGACTTTATATCACGCAATTCTGACTTTATAACTCGCAATTCTGACTTTATATCACGCAATTCTGACTTTATAACTCGCAATTCTGACTTTATATCACGCAATTCTGACTTTATAACTCGCAATTCTGACTTTATCACGCAACTCGCAATTCTGACTATAACTCGTAATTCTGACTTTATAACTCGCAATTCTGACTTTATATCACAATCTGACTTTTTAACTCACAATTCTGACTTTATAACACGCAATACTGACTTTTTAACTCGCAATTCTGACTTTATAACACGCAATTCTGACTTTTTAACTCGAAATTCTGACTTTATAACACGCAATTCTGACTTTTTAACTCGCAATTTTGACTTTATATCACAATTCTGACTTCATAACTCATAATTCTGACTTTATATCACGCAATTCTGACTTTTTAACTCGCAATTCTGACTTTATAACACGCAATTCTGACTTTTTAACTCGCAATTCTGACTTTATAACACGCAATTCTGACTTTATAACTCGCAATTTTGACTTTATATCACAATTCTGACTTTATAACTTGTAATTCTGACTTTATATCACGCAATTCTGACTTTATAACTCAATTGCAATTGCACAATTCTTTATAATGTCAGTAACGTATTGTGAAATAAGGCACAATTACCTTTTTTATTTTTTATTTAGTGGCAGAAACAAACTTCCATACTTAAGCTTACCAGAGCAGCAATTATTTGATCATAAATGCAGTAAAAACAGTAATATTATTACAATTTAAAATAACTATTTTCTATTGTAATATATATTCAAATGTAATTTATTCCTGTGATCAAAGCTGAAATTTTTGAATCCAGTCTTCAGTGTCACGTGATCCTTCAGAAATCAAAAGAACAGCATTTATTTGATATAGAAATTTTTTGTAACATTATAAACGCCTTTTTAAAAATATCAAAATCTTACTGAACCCAAACTTTTTAACTGTAGCGTAAATAAATGTGTAAAATTTACCTCAGGTGCAGTCATTGCAAAGACAGAAATAGCATACATCATGCAGAGTGCTTGGAAATCATTGGCTGTACTTTTAAAGGTCAACATTGAAACTTTGAACACTTGACCAGCGCTTAACATGGCGCCAGGGGAAACCATTAACTAATGCTTCACTGCATTTGGGCTATTTTTATGTTGAAAATGTTGTAGCATGAAACAAAGGAAACACTGTGGCAGATTTTGTAGGCTGTGGCAGTTTTAGTTGGTGGGAGAATGTCTGCATGTAAATGAACTTGCTATTTACAATCATTTGTTTGACTTTATCGCTCCTTTTGGCCTTTTTGGATGTGGGATTTATGCAGGCCCCATCTGTTAGCATTGGATGGACAAATTGTCCTGCTGCATTCAGAATTCAGAGCGCTAGCACATTTGCAAAGTGAACGATTAACAAACGATTAACACCAATGCATCATCAGCAACTACATCATTATTTCACCTTACACAGCCCCAGCATGTCATTCCATATTAGGACAATTACATGAGCCTATGTGGATTGCTCATTTCATTAATTGAACATGAAAGCATTACCCATATTCAATTTGCTGAAATCAAATTAACACCATTTCTGGTCAGCACTTAGCATCTTCCTGTCCTTCAATGCAAACCTCTCCCTCCATTCTTTTCAAAGGTAACAATGCATTCAAATCTCCAGAGGACTTTAAGGTGTCTCTGCCGCTGCGCACCAACTATCTGTACGGCCGCATAAAGAAGAGTCTGCCAGAGATGTACGCCTTCACTGTGTGCATGTGGCTCAAGTCCAGCGCCAGTCCTGGAATCGGAACCCCGTTCTCTTACGGTGTCCCGGGACAAGCCAATGAGATTGTGCTGATAGAGTGGGGAAACAGCCCCATGGAGCTCCTCGTCAATGATAAGGTGAGCCTTTATGAGCTACAGATGAAAAGCTATCCGTGGTTTTTATTGATTGTGTTTGCTTGAAACAACATCAGCTTTCCTTGGTATTCCCCAACACTCTCAGAAAAACAAAACGTGTAAAACTTGTACCTTTAGGGCAGGGCTCCAGACTAACTTTTTTTTTTTACTAGAAGCACTGTAGCCCCTTACTGAAAATTTTAGGAGCACAAGCAGAAAATTTTAATTGACTGCATTTTCCCACTTTTTGACTGTATTACTGACAAATGCCTTAGTAATAAATAGACTTAACTTACAAAAATTACAATGAGCAGTTTTATTTTAAGTTTGCAAGGCTCCAGATTAACATTTGAGGGCAGCATTTTCATTCATAATGTCTAAATAATAATTCAAAAGCAAATTATTTAAAATATATATTAGGGAGTGGAAATGGCATGCAGCCACCTTCTGGTTACAATGGTAATTTAATGTCTTTTTTATTTTTTAAGTGTGAGTTTTCCTACATGTTGAAACTTTTAGTTTTATAAATAGGGGTTATCTATGAAGGATGAACAAATAATGTTTTGGTCATCACATTAAAAATAACATTTAAATATGATAATATTAGACTTTTGAAGTGCTGTAAAAAGATGTGTAAAGTACTTGAAAGCCAAAATTCCATGGTTACAGTTAGCGTTACTACATTAAATCCATGGTGAATGTTGTTAATCTGTGGACTTAAAGCCCTCTCTAACTTGTTCATTCATGGCACAATGTTTCTCCTGGTTTCCACGTCAGCGCTGTTTGATCTGATATCTACGGTTAATAACGGAGAACTCTGCGCTGAGTTTGAATGCTTCTCATTAGATCTTGCAGCAATGTTATTAATTCTGTGGTGAATTCAAATGCTTTTTTACTTCTTTTTTTTGCTTTTTTTTTTTTTTTTTGCTTTTTTTAATCTCCCAACACTGTGTAGTAACAGTGTCGCGTGATCAAGATCGGCTTGTGAATCATGAATAGTGTGTGCCTCGCGGCTCGCACTGCACTGACATTGGTCCAAACTGTTAAACGGTCCGTAAAGCACAAATGAGTAGTGCAGTGTCGTTCTGCTTTCATTATGTTTGCCATTTGATGTTGGGCAATGTTATGGTGGTCGTGCCAACGCAAGTGCTAACAAATTTTGATCGCAATGGCAGGAAAAATGGTCGCAAAATGCGAGCATTTAGTCGCAGTCTGGAGTTCTGCTTTAGGGGTATAACAGCTTGTCACTGGGGCAGTACCCTTAAAGGGACATCTTTGTACCTTATTTACCCATAAAAGTTAATAGTAGTACCTTAATGGTACAAATCACTTCCCTAAGGTCACTGAAATTCACCTTTTAGAGGCTGCTAAGGTGTGAAGTTATCGTTTTAAGGTTACTGCCCCAGTGACAAGCTGTTGTACTGAGTTAATACCAAGGTAATATACCAATCTCATTACATAAATAATTATATTGGTGACATCACATAAAAATCTGGAATTATATTGTCTTTTGTCTTGGAAATAACACTTGTCTAAATATGGTTAATGGTAGTTAATTCAAAATGGTCTTTAAAGGTTCCTCAAATAAAATGTTTTCACAGCCTGATTTCTGTTTTAATGCATTCACATGAAGGGGCTTGAAGATCAAATACTAATTAAACAGTCCTGTGCAGAAAGATATTAAATTCCATCTAAGCTATTTTAAATAACATTTTTCAAATGTATTATATTTATCGTGTAGTTTTCATGACCTCATGTTAATTGAGAGACTACATGGAATATTTGTACTTTTAAAAATTAATTTGCCTCTGCACAGGATCATTTAAAAACAACTAATGTGCCCACACAGTACAGTATAAGTACAGTAAAGTTTTTAACCTGTATGTGGTTGGAGACCACATCTTTTGATCATTTGATCAATTGTAAATTGCGCACTGCAAGGATTAACTTTATCTACAGTAGATGACAAGAGACTCATCACATGAGCTCCACTGTCTTCACTCCCGCTGGTAGTCGCTGCACAGAATCGCCCAGCATTTGATTAAAGTTAAAATGCTCTCAACTTTGTTGAGTTTCTGGACACGTGAACAGGGCTTAAGATGTGAAAAATATGGGATCATAGTTAGAGAATTATAACAAAGTTCTGCTTGTCTTCATAAATCCAAAGGGGGTAAATGGATGAGTCATGGCTGCTGTAGTTGTAGATGTAGTGGTCGACTGATATAGGCTATTTAAGTCCACTTTATTTATGCCCTTCCCTCACTAACATCCCCTCCATTCACTCGGATGTACAACATTGCTTACGTTGCACGAGTGTCCACTACTGGCGGAACCCTTGCAATGGGTTTAAATGGAACTGCCTAAACCCTTGATCACTTGTGGATAAATTAAGTGCAAGCACTGCAAGTTGCTGCTGTGACATCACAATCATGATGCATTGTGGTCTATAGATCTGCCTGAAGTGTACATATGAGTAGACTCGCTCCCTTATTCAAAATTGAGGGGTCAAGTGTCTGTCCAAATAAACTTGCTTCATCCACTTGACGAAGTTGAACACACTTCAAGATGGCAGCGGTGATTTACCAGAGGGGAAGTGCTTAGGGAAGTTTGTGAGTGTATGTCTAAAAGTGGAGTTAAACGCAGCAATATATATATTTTTATTTATTGGCAAATGCCAATATCTTAGAGAGAAGGAACACCATAGTGCCTTTTACTCAGACAAATTGGATTTTCTAGAAAAATGTAAAAATGTTTTGAATACACAGTTGATCCATTCATCATGAAAAATATGTGAAATACCCTATAAAGATATGCAAAAAAAGAGCATTTAAAAACAGCTTTAAGCTAATTAGATTACCTAAAAATTTCATCATGTTAATATTGGTAGGTATTTTTAAAATGCATGAGGACTTTGAAATTACAATTTTGCAATTAGATTGTTTTGTACAACTTGCAACAAACCCATTTCATAGAGACACACAAAATGATTTCATCAAAAATTGTTTTCCAGTGCACGTTTAATAAAATTCAATGCTAGAAGCTTAGTTTTCAGAGGCTGTTGTTGCACAAGACCCCTGATGATTTCAAAGTTTAGCATTAAAGCACACATAAATGAATTAAATATGTCCTCCGTGGTTCTAAATCAAGAATGTGAAACTGAGCTGCTTTTCTTTGGGGAAAATTAGCTTCCAGTATCTCATCCGTAAATGAGGTTAGCATGTCTCAGTATCCATGGATGCGGTATCTCTGGATCCTTGTGGAGGAGATCGTGAGGTATTGCTGTTGCTGGTTTTTGTTGAGTGTAACCTGAGGGTCTTGAGAGAGCGAGAGAACGAATGAGCTCTGCTGCCCTGCTAATTCCCCCGATACCTCACTCAGGAAGTGTCAGTTTGGCATCTCGCTTATTGAGAGAGGCATCTTGCCCCACAGCCCTGCACAACATGCATTATACATGTACAGTGTGTGCGTGTACACACGTGTGTGTGTACGTCAAGCAGGAAAGAACAAGAAAGTGACGAGGATCGAGTGAGATGCTGCCGTGCCGAATCTGATTACCTGTCGAGTGTGTCTTCAGTGCGTTTTCTCACTCCAGTGAATACATCACACCTCAGTGCTTCGTTACTTCTGTCTGAATGTTATGTTTTCATACTTTTTGCATACTTCTCCACTTAAGTGCATTAAAGCCTCGGTCTCAAGGAGCAGTAGATGTCAAACTCAATGTGTGTCTAGCTTGCAGTTTAAATATATAAATTATTTTAAAGTTTGTAGAGTGTCAGATACAACTTTATTGCAGGGAGTTCATGTTATGATGATTCATCGAGACTCTCTATTTCCTTCCTTGGGTCATGTGTCCACCAAAGTGTTTTTAGCCAGCTGAAAACGCTAGGCGTTCTGTTGAAAATGCCTAGCTGGGGGCGCTTGAGAGCGTTTTTATCATTTGAGACGCTTTGCTTGTTATGATACGGAATATCCACGGAAGTGTTACTAGTATCTCATTTCACAGATAGTATGTTTCTGTACTGTTTCTATATAAAAATGTCGATACAATGTAAAGTATTTGCTTTAGCACTTGTTTTAAAGTATTTTTTTCCGTTATTATGCTTCTTCTTGTAGCGGTTGGTTGGTGTGATATTTGTCCCACCCCTCCTGTGATGTGATGAGTGCTGCGTTTTACACAAAGTTGAACATTCTTCAACTCTCTGCAAATGGTAAAAATCGCAGAGCACTCAGTGCTTCAGCATGAAATAGAGCAGCTCAGCGCCTCGTTACGCTCCTGCTGTTTTAAAAACGTGGCACTCCCATTGAATACAATTGGAAAAACACGCTAGCCTTGGAAAAAATGCTTTGGTGGACACACAGACTCACTCTTACAAGCTTGGTCCTCCCTCTCGTCCCTCTAAATTTTTGATTTGAATCACACCAAACAATTTTTTGAAACGGGGTACAATGTACATTTTGTCCTTGTCCTAATGAAAAGAGTAATTTATTGTACCCAAATACAATAATTTATTGTAATTTATTGTAATCTTTTAAACCCTGTGTATGTAGAAGAAATTACTCAAAGACCAATGCAGAGAAGCAAAACCGCAAGAAGAGATTGTGGCACGCGAGTAATAGCAATGGCCGTTTATCAATGATATGATGATCTGCGTTCGCCAAAAGAGTTTTAAAATGCGCACTATAGTGGTTACTATATGCACCCTTATTATAAGCTTTCTTTATACAAGTTGTGTGTAATTTAACCCGTATGCAGCAGTGAAAGATCGGATCATTTCACTGATCTTTGAATTTCGTTCTGGTAAAATGA
Organism: Hypophthalmichthys molitrix; assembly: GCA_037950675.1. Taxonomy (NCBI): domain Eukaryota; kingdom Metazoa; phylum Chordata; class Actinopteri; order Cypriniformes; family Xenocyprididae; genus Hypophthalmichthys; species Hypophthalmichthys molitrix. The sequence goes on from CM075494.1 coordinate 39,726,433, forward strand.
ATACTATTAATTCAATTTGAGCGCACTTAAGGTGCATTCACATCAGGCAAAAAGTTCATTGTCTATTGACAAGTCAAGTTAAGTAACATTTATTTATTTAGCACTCCATACAATACAGAATGTTTCAAAGCAGCTTCACATTAATAAACAAGAAAGTAACCGGTTTCAATATCTGTGTGGGGAACTTTTTCGCCCTACAATTATAGTTCTAAGCAATCAGACTCATAGACTTGCATTTAAGGAAGGACTGAAGCCATGTCTAAGGACTGGTATATTGTAGAGACTTGAGGTTTGGACTCTTTTGATATTAGACAACCACCCAGAACATCCTTAGCACCCACAAAGGACACCCTACTGCATAAGAACGTTGTAAACCATCATTGATCTATAGTGAATAATTACTGTGGCTACTTCATCTAGAATATGTACTTTTTAGCATCAGTTTTGCTCAGTAATAACCCCCAACGGCTTTCTGTCAAAGGTCGCTCAGCTTCCCCTCTCCGTGAGTGACGGTCGCTGGCATCACATCTGCATCACCTGGACAACCAGAGATGGCTTCTGGGAGGCCTATCAGGATGGAGAGAGACTAGGGACCGGAGAGAACTTGGCCCCCTGGCACCCAATTAAACCTGGAGGAGTCATTATCCTGGGCCAAGAACAGGTGAGAGAGAGGATGTAAAAGAGCCGATCCCTCACGAGGAACACATGCAACGATAATAATAAGTCTTCACACGCGATGATGAGAAGACGTCACCTCTCAGCAGCACTGAGAGCTCAGGGACTTCTTGAGAGAAGTATTACATGTGACACAGTTAGCAGGCACACGAAATCTACATGTGACACATAATCTGCTGGTCACCTACACTGAGCTACTCTGATAATTGAGAGTATTCGCAGTGCTTAACAGAGCATGGAAAGGCACAATCTGTGACCTAAATAGCTAAAAGTGATAGAATAATAGAGCTCTTAGCTGGGTCAAGTCACATGTATTTATATAGTGCTTTATACAATGCAGATTGTTTCAAAGCAGCTTCACATTAATAAACAGGAAAATAATAGTGTTAAAGGGTTAGTTCACGCAAAAATGAAAATTCTGTCATTATTTACTCTCCCTCATGTCGCTCCAAACCTGTAAGACTTTCGTTCATCTTCGGAGCACAAAATAAGATTGCACGTTCACCCAACAACGTCTGCTCTCGCGTCAACACAACATGTGCTCTCATGCTTTTTTGCGCAAACAAAGCACTTGCATCACTTCATTAAAAATATGCTAATTTGTATTACAAAGATCAATGAAAGTGTTAGGGGTTTTGGAACAACATGAGGGTGAGTAATTAATGACAGAATTTTCATTTTGGCGTGAACTAACCCTTTAATGTTATAAAATTCCTCAATGAAACAAATACAATTCAGAGAATATGAATTATTTAGCCCAATTTGTTCAATGTTGTTTCAGTTTAGTTCAATAAATGTGTCTGTTGCAAAGTTAAAAAAATTATGAAACAAGTTCAGTTAAGCAGCTCTACAGAAGAGAAAAGTGTAATTATTCTACTCAAGTCAGTTCAATGTTCATTTAGTTCAGTTCAATAACAATGTCAGTGTTGCAAAGTTAGTGTAGCTTAATTCAGTTCAAGTTTTGTTCTCATGTGATAGTGTCAGTGCAGTCATGCTGAATATTAATTGTCTTTTAAACCCCTGGGTCATTTCCGTTGTGCAGTAAAATTGGAACTCTTTAACTTTAAAAAAAAAAAGAAAAGAAACAAAAGAAAAAAAAATGTTCCAAATTGGGGTGCCCATGGGGTGCCCAAATTGCCATAGAAGAACCAAAAAAAAGCTTTCAGTTAACAGTGATTAAAAAAACAACCATTTATTTCTTAGTTTGAGGAACATTTTAAAATCTAAAGAATCATTTACAATCCATTTTATTCAGTCCCCTGATTGTCCTTGGCATTACTTGGTATACTCTACTAGTTAAGCTACACATTCTAAAAAAATGCAGTTAGTTTGTGTATTTTTTTCTCCACCAATGAAAATAGTTTCACTGCAGCAAAAGCATCAACAATCTGGAATAAACTGTGTATTATAGCAAATCTACAGGATTTTACCCTGTGAATTTAATGTGTTTTTAATCACTTATCTCAAGCACCATTCCGGCTTTTTCAGTTCCTGCTCACTGCTCGAGTGATTTTGGAGTTTCATTTAAATGTCTATACCAATAAACCAAATGTATTTTTATTCAGAGAGCTAGCTACAAAGTATGTTGACATTTTAACTAACTTCAAGTCTCAGCAAAATGTCCCATGAAGAGGATTTCAGTGTAGTCACCGATAAGGATCCATCAGTTAGCATTAGACGGTTAGCTGCTAAGCCTAAGTAGACAGTAGACAGCAAGGCAGATCACTAGGGTTTGGATCAGAGCTTCTGGGTCCCAGCTGCTGATAACTTTTCAAAACACTGAATTTTGCAAAGCTACATGTTTTCAAAATTAACCAATTATTAGGTTGCCTGAACAATTATTTCGCCCTCATATGGAATTCCAGGATTCCTATTGAAATGACTAAATGCCGCACATGCAAATTGGCCAAACAACTGTAAACTGTAAATTACACTTTACTTGAAGACACTGATTCTAATGGTTAGGGTTAGGGTTTTGAACAAAACCCTCTCCTGAGTATTACATTTGGTGTGCAACACCCTATTGAGGAAAGATATGATATTATATAGTTCTAAGCAATCAGACTCAGACTTGCATTTTAGCGAGGCATTTTATGATCATGTCTGTTGGGACACAATGGAGGAAACCGACGTAGATCTGTAGTGAATATTTACTGTAAAATAATACGCAGAATATGCACTTTTTAGGATCAGTTTCCACAGTAATAACCCTGTGATTAGTTGATTAATTGATCTTAACAGGAAGTGTAATCAGAATAATCTTGGTTCCCTTTCAGTCGGTCATGTTCGACGTACATCAGTAGTGACCGATGAATTGGGATATCGCTAGAGAGCCCTATCTGCTTCGAGTAAACTAAAACAAGCCAATGGAATTGGCGTGCGATATTTGCATAATGCGGCATCGGAAGGCGAGCAAGAGTCCTTGGGAGATGAAGACTCGGCTGCGCTGCCCCCATCTGGGTCTGTAGCGTTGCCCGTCTGGAATCCTCCACCACGTCCTGAACCATCTCGGCTGCATGATTGGTATCTCGGGGCGGGTCGTTCTGGTCCTCAGCGTCCCGCCCCAGTACCTTTCTTCCCAGAAGTGCATGAGGAGGTGACCAAGTCTTGGAGAGCGCCCTATAGTGTTCGTGCCAGACCTGGTCCCTCCTCCGCCTTCACCACCCTGGATGGTGGAGAGACCAAGGGGTACGCTGGGATCCCCCCAGTCGAGCGGTCTGTAGCGATGCAATTGTGTCCGACGGCCGCCAGCTGGCACTGTGAACTGTGTCTCCCATCCCGGGCCAGTAAGTTCTCGTCCAGTTTGAACGAGAAGGCTTACAGAGCCTGCGGACAGGCTGCCTCCGCCCTGCACGCCATGGCCCTTTTGCAGGTTTACCAGGCAAAAGCACTCACGGAGATGCCCCAGGGTGGCCATGACCAACAGCTGCTGGGGAAGCTGCGTGCCACCACTGACCTCGCCCTCTGGGCGACGAAAGTGACAGCACATTCTGTTGGTCAGGCAATGGCTGCGCTCGTAGTCCAGCAGCGCCACCTGTGGCTGACCCTGGCTGACATGAGGGAGACCGACAAAGCTTTGTTACTGGACTTCCCTGTGTCTCAGGTCGGCCTGTTTGGCGACGCGGTCGAGAGCTTTGGCCAGCAGTTCGGCCGCACAGAAGCAAGCTGAGGCTATTAAACACGTCCTGCCCTGGTGGTCCGCTGCTGCCTCCACCCTGCCGCTGACTGCACAGCCTCAGTCTGCTCGTCGCCGAGGGCGCCCGCCTGCGTCGTTCTCCGCCCCTGCTAAGTCGGCGAAGCAGCAGCCTACACCCGCCAAACAGCAGGGAGCCGGTTGTGGACGTGGCGCCCAGCCTGCTCAAGCCAAGCCAGCTGGCAAGAGGTCCAAGAAGCGGCCCTGAGACGGGCGACCTGGAGGAGAGGGATTCAGCTCTTCGGGAGAGGATTCCAGCAATTTGTGTCCTGTATTGTCCCGCCGCTGGCTCTCCGGTACCCACTTCCTCACAAAAAGAGCAGTTTCTCAATCCTCCAGGTCTCAAGAGAGCACGGTTGTCAGTGTGCGAGGCCCCGCCTTGCCACTCTCAGCCCCCTCTCATCTCGCCAGCAGGTCCCAGTGTGATGGTCGAGGCCACCTCCCAGCCGTCTCCCATCCACACTGCCACCTTGCAGAGTCTGACCCCATTTCGGGCCGCTATGCCGTCCGAGTCGGGTCCCAGCACTCTGCTTCGCTGCCCCTTGCCCGGTACGTCTGTGGTGCCTTTAGTCCCACTGGTTCGGAGTCTGGGAGCCTGGTTAGCGCTCCCCAGCCGGTCCTGCTGGCTCATTCGCACTATCAGACTCGGCTATGCTTTTCGGCTCGCCCGGCCTCCCCCGGTCTTCAGGGGTGTCCACTACACTCACGTGTCCCTGGACAATGCACCTGTTCTTCAGGCGGAGATTGCTGTCCTCCTGGTGAAGGATGCAATCGAGCCGGTCCCTCCAGCCGACATGGAGTCAGGGTTCTACAGCCCCGACTTCATTGTACCCAAGACGGGCGGTGGGCTACGGCCAATCCTGGATCTGCGTGTCCTGAATCGGTCCCTTCACAGGCTGCTGTTCAAGATGCTTACGCAGAGGCGTATTTTCGAATGCATCCGTCCCCAGGATTGGTTTGCAGCGATTGACCTGAAGGACGCGTACTTTCATGTCTCCATTCTGCCTCGACACAGACCCTTCCTACAGTTTGCGTTCGAGGGTCGGGCATATCAGTACAAGGTCCTACCCTTCGGGCTGGCCCCGTCGCCCCGCGTCTTTGCGAAGGTTGTGGAGGCAGCCATTGTTCCGCTCAAGGAACAGGGCATTCGCGTTCTCAACTACCTCGACGACTGGCTCATCCTGGCTAGCTCGCGGGAGCAGTTGTGCGAGTACAGGGACATGGTGTTAGCTCACCTCAGCCAGTTGGGTCTTCGGGTCAACTGGGACAAGAGCAAACTCGCCCCCGGGCAGAGGATCTCTTATCTCGGTATGGAACTGGACTCAGTCGCCCAGACAGCTCGCCTCATCGAGGAGCGCGTCCAGTCAATGTTGAACTGCCTGAGTACGCTCAAGCGCAGGACAGCGGCCTCACTGAAACTCTTTCAGAGGCTCCTGGGGCATATGGCGTCCGCAGCCGCAGTCACGCCGCTCGGATTGCTCCATATGAGGCCGCTTCAACACTGGCTTCACGGCCGGGTCCCGAGATGGGCGTGGCAGCGCGGTACGTTCCGTGTCCCCGTGACACCAAACTGCCGTCGCACTCTCACCAAATGGTCGGACCCTTCATTCCTGCGGGCTGGAGTTCCCCTTGAACAAGTGTCCAGGCATGCTGTGGTCCACACAGATGCTTCTGCCACAGGGTGGGGTGCCACGTACAACGGGCATGCAGTGTCAGGTCTGTGGACGGGGCCTCAACTGCATTGGCATATCAATTGCCTCGAGTTGCTAGCAGTACATCTTGCACTGAGCCGCTTCAAGGAGCTGTTGACAGACAAGCACGTACTGGTCCGTTCGGACAGCACTGCGGCCGTTGCGTACATCAACCATCAGGGTGGTCTACGCTCCCGCCGCATGTCGCAACTCGCCCGCCATCTCTTGCTATGGAGTCAGAAGCATCTGAGGTCGCTTCATGCCATTCATGTCCCAGGCGTGCTCAACCGTGCAGCCGACGAGCTCTGACGGCAGCCTCTGCTTCCAGGCGAATGGAGACTCCATCCCCAGGAGGTCCAGCTGATTTGGCAGTGTTTCGGGGCTGCACAGATAGATCTGTTTGCCTCCCCGGACACTGCCCACTGCCAGTTGTTCTATTCCCTGATCGACGGCACGCTCGGCACGGATGCACTGGCACACAGCTGGCCCCCGGGTCTACACAAATATGCGTTTCCCCCAGTGAGTCTTCTTGCACAATTCCTGTGCAAAGTCAGGGAGGACAAGGAGCAGGTCTTGCTAGTGGCTCCGTATCGGCCCACTCGTACCTGGTTTTCGGATCTGACACTCCTCACGACAGCACCTCCCTGGCCCATTCCTCTGAGGAAGGACTGGAGTGAAGGCTGTCTCCCTCCATCCTCAAGGTTTATGTTGCCGCTATCGCCGCACATCACGATGCAGTTGAAGGTAGGTCGTTGGGGAGGCACGACCTGATCGTCAGGTTCCTGAGGGGGGCGAGGAGACCAAATCCGCCTCGCCCTCCCTCCATACCCTCTTGGGATCTCTCCCTGGTTTTAACTGCTCTCCGGGGTCATCCCTTCAAGCCTTTGCAATCAGCAGAGTTAAAAGTACTGTCCATTAAGACCGTCCTCCTGGTTGCATTGGCCTCGGTGAAGAGGGTAGGGGACCTGCATGCATTTTTGGTCGACGAATCGTCCCGTTGCCACAGTTCCTGTGCCCTCGCTGTAGTGCGGACTCAAGGTTGTCAGTGCGCATTATGCAAATATCGCAAAAATTCCATTGGCTTGTTTTAGTTTACTCGAAGCAGATAGGGCTCTCTAGCGATATCCCAATTCGTCGGTCACTACTGACGTACGTCTCCGTTCCCTCCTTCAGGGAACGAGGGTTACATACGTAACCGAGACGCTTCTTAGGCTTCGACATAAGACATATTCAGGCTTTGCTGTTTCTACCTGGTATTAAAATGCGTTTTGGTCGATCTGATCACAAGTAAACGAGGCAGACACATTCCTGTTACACCTGGTATTTTAATCCGTCTCTTTTGTCCACTTTCAACCACTTCTGTCCTGATTTCTTTGAGGGGAGGGTCTATGGTTGGGTAAACCAAAACCAAACTTGGGTCTTTAGCTGACAAAGTTTAAATCCCATCTGGCTAGCGCACTTCCCATAATGTTTAAGCATTCGGTCAGTAGATGAAAAGTAGGCAGTCTTTTTTGGCTGTTCGAATGTATTCGACCACATGAGTGTTTACACCATGAAAGCGATCCATTTGAATGCATTTTCAACTGCCTCTGGAAGTGGTTGAAAGTGGACAAGCTCAAAAAATTTTAGACCCCATTTACACCTGTATTTAGCATCGTCCACATCTTAAAACCAGGTGGAAACGGCCTATGATTAACGTAAAAGCACATCCCACATGGCAGGACACTCAGAAACACAATGGTTTCACAGGCTATGCGTAAGGCTTTAGATGCGAAAGAAATTAAATTAAAGAACAAATGAAAGACACAATTTTCTGAGAGGGTTTTACTGATTTTACAAGTTGTCTTACAGATAAAGGATAATTTTTTTTTTCATCAAATCAATCAAAAGTGACAGTAAAAGCTGACGTGTTTCAAAGATGGCCACCTAGTGAAATCACTTGTCTTAAAGGGACTTTGGCTTGTAAGAGCTTGAAAGAGATGTCTTTCAAAAAAAAAAAAAACACCTAAACTTCTGAACTGGTAGAATGTGTATATAAAATAAGAAAATAATCTAGGTAAAAATATATTTAAAAAAATTCTAGGTAAACAATTTGACCACTAATCACAACTTGTGGTTGACTAGTGTGCTGTTATTCCACAGGACATCGTAGGTGGGAGATTTGACGCCACTCAAGCTTTCGTGGGAGAGTTAAGCCACTTCAACATGTGGGACAGAGTCCTGCGTCCTATAGACATCTCTGCTATGGCCAACTGCTCCGCCTACATGCCTGGCAACGTGGTGCCATGGGTCGATGGCAACGTGGAGGTATTTGGCGGTGCCACAAAAGCAGCATTGGAGATTTGTGAAGACCGACTCTTTGATTCCTAAGGACACGTCAGTCAGTTTGGAAGCGTTCTCGTTATAGAGGTAACACGCATCTCAATATTGCTCTGGCAACTTGATGAGAGACAAAGACAGAAACACATGTTTACATATTTTCACATAATGGATTATTTCGTCCTTTATTCTGCTTTATGTTTGTTGAGACTTTGCTATCTGACTGACCAATAACTAAAATGACTGTGATTAATAAAAAATAAAAAAATAAAAAATAAAAATCAGTCTGCACATTCAAGGTCAGAATAGAGTTTTTGCGACTCTAGCTGAAGCAAAACTTTCTTGTCGATATTATATATATATGCTTTTCTCTGTGTTGCGTCCTTCAAAAGATTTTCTCTCCACAAACTCATGGGTATTTTAAGATCTACAGTAAAAGATGGATTTTTGCTTTGAGCTTTTATGTTGTGTATATGTTGGTGCCCTTCAAATACTGAGGAAAAAAATTAAACTGCATAGTTTTATCATGAGCTTTATGAAACATGAATGAAGGAGCTAGTCTGTGACTTTGTCCATATGGGGAGGTATTCAGACAGAAGTGACTTTATGTCTGTGATTCAGAGATTAGTTGAGGGAACATTCACATTTTTAAAAAAAATCTTCTGCCATCTTGAGCAGATCTGCCATCCAGAAACCTTAAAGTAGCAAAGCTGTCGAGGTCTGACCCGCAGCTCTCAGAAGCCTCCAGGGGAAGGTCTGGCTGCGGGACAGGATGATCTGGCTGAAGGGCTTCTTCTTATGAAGCTTGTTTGATTTCATTCAGTTTATGAATTCCAAATGTAAAAATGTGGTGTCTGTGAAATGTTTATGAAGGATTTTGACATGTGTAGAACATGGCGTTTTGAGATTAACCATGAGCACTATAAGGGGAATGTGTGTTATACTTTTTTTAATAATGTTATTTTTTTGTCAGGGCTTTTTAACTACCTGTTTAGACCCTCGCACAAAGCACTGGGGGAAAAATGAGAGTATTTTCTGTGGAGATTAAACAGAAATACTGACTAATGAGGTTGACAGCACTTGCACTTGTTTAAAGCGCATTAATGTAGAGAAGTTTGACTTATCTGACAGTCTGATGCTACAAATGGGTGTATCTCACAAAACCTGCCAAAAACATGTCCAGGCCATCTTTCCTTCTGAAAAAAAAAAAAAGAGAAATTATATTTTGCATAAGAAAGTTAAGCCTATTTCTTTACATTTTATTAAGCACATTTTTTGCATTGTAAAATTATTTTCATGACAATTAATGAATGAAAGAAGTATGAAGAAGTTCAAACAATAACACTGTGTGTACACCGGATGTGATAGTGCTGCAACAGAAAGAAGCTGTGACGTGACGTGACAAAGTGACAGTTGCAAATCCATTTGTTTTATCTCATCCACCCGCAATTAATTGGAATGTTATTTTTTATTACTTGGCCTGCCTGACCCTCGGACTACCACAGTATCCGCGGATATAACCACAATCTGCGCCTCACTATCGAACAGTTCAAGAATGGGCAGGGAACCCTCAACAGAAACATGTGACTAAGCATGTGACTGCCTGAGTTTTGTCGACAGCCGGAGGCGGCACGAAATTTGACAGAGGCGGCTGCCTCATAATTCTCTATGCAGGAAAAACACTGAATAAGTAATTACTTTGTTTTATATAGTATGAATGAGTGTAGTATGAATGTAAACCTGACGTACTACATCCGCCATGCTGTCATTATTATGTGACCTACCAGCGTCAGTTTACTGCCCTTCATAAATCCTCTCCCTTGGCCTCATGGGATAGTAAAGTTTCTATCATATGCACACTTCAGAATCTTGCTGGAAATAGTAGGTCATCCGGGTACTTTTTGCCTACTCTTTTATGAGTACTGTGAATTCAGACACTCCTTTTTTGCCTAGTATATAGTACAGAAGTTTGCGATTTTGGATGCAGCCGGGGAAATATAGGTGTGTTTGGCTTAATGCTGCTCTGCGCAGACCAATCAGCGTCTGACTTAAGTACCGCAAGAGCCATTCAAGAGAAGATGGCTGGCTCATTCTGCGCAGCTTCTCCAGAGCGGCTGCACAAGCTCTGATGATGACACAGCTGCTTCACGAATGGTCGGATCCACCGATGACAACAATCTTGTGTGTTTCATGTTTATTCTGACACCTTCAAGTAGGAGCTCTCAGAAAATTCCCAGTTTACAAGCTGTAATTACGAGGACGTGAATCCTTTTTACAATTTGGAATCTCATAATGGCATGTATATGGCTAGAAGGCAGTGTAATCAGTAACCAAGGAAACCAAAACTAAACAGAGCGAAGAAACAGGAACTAAAGAATGAATATATATATATTTGTGAATTGTTTATTAGCACTGGTAGTATTTGTTTAATTAATTTATGTACTTTGAGTAAAAGTAATTTTACAGACATTTTCTTGAAATAAAAACAGTATTAAAATAATTCCAATTAAGAGAGTCACCCTTGATAATGAGAATTACAAAAAAAAAAAAAAAAAATCAAAAGTAAAATGTCTGAAAATGGAAAATGTGCTTAATATAAAAATAATGACACCCATAAAAAAAGAAGGAGAAGAAAAAAAAAGTAAAGGTCCTGAAAACAGGCTGTTATGACCTGGATATGTTTTCGTGAGATTCTTTACTGATTTTATTTGTGCTTGATCTGTTAATGACGACTTCTTCAAATTGTACATTTGTGTTGAAGTAGAGCAGTGCAATAGATATGGGACACTTTATGTAAATGTGGTCCTCTGCATCTTTTCTGTGTTTTCACATCCAAATGCACCGCTGGGCCTGTCGGTCTCACTCCGTCTCGCTGTGTTACGTGGATGTTTTCATTTCATCTTTCAACTTGTTGTGCACAAAGGCCAGATCAAAGTCTGTGAAATTCACCATGGTGCAGCGTTCTTACACAATAGACACTAATAATGCATTAGTGTGTTTCCCTTGTTTGTTTGTATTTGAGCTACAAGAGCTCTGCTGAAATGCACTGGAATGATATAAAACACGTTTGAATACTCAGTTTCTTTCATTTGAATGTAATCTACTGCTATTTTGTGTCATAAATGTACCTAGAGAAACAAAAATCTCTTATGTAAATGAATTTTGAGCTGTTATGCTGCCTTCAGGTCCTGATGAATCATCATATGCTGAGTGATGTATGCGTGCGATGAAATAATGATGTCGCAATGGGAACCTCCTAATTTTCAGTGAGTGTAAATTAAAGAATCATGGTGGAAGCTAATTGATGTTGGCCATGATAAGTAATTGTAAATGTTGACTGCACTGCATGTGCATAATTTTGTTGATGAAGTATAGCGATAAAGTTTGGGTGATGTATTCCCATCTGATGCTAAATTCCCATCATTCTCTGTGGCAGCACAGGAGTGAAGAGATGAAGCATCAATTAGACTCCTAATGTGCATCATTTGCTCTTCATTAGCTTCCTGTCTTTATTGGGAATTGAAAAAGAGAAAGAAACTTCAAATTGTCTAATGCGTACATGTTATTCTGACCAATTACCAAACACACGATGAAACGTCCCAGGAGGACTTGAAGGCAGCATTAGGGCAAAATGATTGTTTGTAACCTGATCTGATTTTGTTTCAGAATGTAACATGATATTTTTGTCCAAAAATGAATGGCCTTTTCTGAGCACCAATTGTGCTTTCTGGGTTTTTCAAGGATTCAACACCTAATGTAAGACCATGGTGTGAAATGGTAAAAGCGAGAAAAATAACTGGTTTAATGTGAAATCTCTCTTTCCTCGCATACAGAGCAACCTGGGTATGTTGTTCAGCATGGAGGAACAGTTGAATGTCCTTCTTCACCCAATAAATGATTCTGAAAACCACACATCAGATTTCTGCCTCGGGGAATATTTGAATCTTTGACAGTTTGAACACACTTGTGAATCTCTCGTGATTTGTTAGGATTTGTTTAATGCACCCTTGCTGAATAAAAGTATCAATTTATTTTAAAATAAATAAATAAATAAAAATCTCTGAAACAAAGAAGTGTATACAAATAAAAAGTACTTTATTGACAAAATCATCATTTTTACAAGTAAAATTTTGTTGAAAATTTGATTGCACCTAATCTCAGTCTGAGCTCAGCAAGCATTAAGTTCAGAATTAATTGTTTCCCCATTTTATTTGTCCAAATCTGCCATGTGTTGGGGTTGAAACTAGGGCTACAGGGTTGAACACTATAAGGTCGAATGGACACATTAATGCAATATTCGGTTCAGTTCATCATATTAGCAATATCAATTTCCATTAAAAGGCTTTAAGGCCTTTAATGGCTTTTCAAAGATGTGCAGCCCCTGCTGTATCCATTATTTTTCTTATTGTCCTCTGCAGTGGGAGTTTATGATGATTTTAAGGAGAGATGTGAAATCTGGCACACTAATTAGGGGGCTTGAATAGTCCTCTGACACATTTGGGGGTCTCAGTTAAGCCCTCTGGTCTAAATTTCTTTTATCGCCTGGTATCATAAAATATATCATTAACTACCTGGTCTCAAACTGGTATATCTCTTTGACAGCTGGCATAGCTGTAGGTGTTGTAGGGTAAAACCCCATAGGTTTTGGTTTAAACCCTTTGTTTACACCTCTTTTCTCTTTGAACTCGTAGTGAATGACTGTGCTTTGGTGAAGCACCTTACAAAGTCTGAAGGAGTGAATCATTACCAGAGCCCAGGAACGACCGGCAATGAAATTGTTTTGTGGACCATGTAGGTGTCTCTATTCTGGCATGTCTAGACAATACGTGTTTTCTGATGCATCGCTTCTCAGATCAGACGATGTGTTTTCTGGGAAGGCATTGTGTTGATTTTCTTCTCATAATGGAAGTGAGATGCTATGCTGTTTTGTTTGCATCCACACAAGCCTTGAATAGACATAAATGGCATTTTTTTCCCTGGTCCTCTGTTTTGGATCAAATTGCTTCCAACAGCTGCAAAATCCTCGCCTTGGCAATTCGCCAGGTGGAAATGAAAAAATCTGCGGATTATGAGCAGAGCAATGTAGGTCGTGCTTTTCCGAGGCTTTCTGTTTTAATTTGCACTCTCTGGGTTGTTACTGGCATTAATTCATGGGTTTCCTTTTCCCAAGGCATCACTGTGTAATTGTTTTAGTGCTTTAAACATGGCAGAATTACATATACAATAACAAAACAACCGAGAGAAGGAAGATACAGAGTATCTGACAGCACTATTGTTAGGTTCAGCTGCAACCGCCCCACAGGAAAGAAACATCACAAATGAAATACTTTATATTATATCAGTTTTTCTCCTAAATGAGGTTAAATGGAGAGTCTTAATGATTGAGTCTCATTAATATCAGATATTTCTCCTGATTAATCAACCTCAGAAATCACATATTACTGAGTGTCTCCTTTAGTGCTTCAGAAGAGATCTTGACAATCTCTCAAACTGTGCTCTTATTGGCCAGTGAATTTGAGACATTCAGTTTACATTCAGTTCGCACCTATTCGTTTAAAGTATATTATGACCATAAAAATATTCACTCTACACTGGGCACATATGGTGAGGTTAAAAATAAAACTACAGTCTCTAAAAATTGTGGCTACAGTTTTAATTATAATTCCCCTTCATTATCCATTCCCCAAGCGGGACTTTACACCATGAAGAAGGAGCACAAGTTCTTGCTGTTGCCTTGAGGTTGTGTTCAAGCTGGAGAAGCTGAGAGTAGCCGAGTATGAACTAGTAATTAGCACACAGAGTTTCTGTATCCATTAGGAAAAGGGCAAGTTTCACAGTTGTGAGGGCAAATTAAAATGCCACAGTTTCAGTTCTGCCCTCAGACAAAGATCTGTGAGTGAAAACCTGGCCAGCTAACATGTGTTTCTCTGTAATTACAGTCAGAGAGAATGTGGAACCAGGAAGATGACCTCTTCCAGGCACATCGAGTCTCCACTTTCCTGTTCCATGAAAAACTACTCACAAAAGCCCTTTCAGCTGAACATTTCTCATTAAATTATGAAACCTGAATGTCATATCCTCTCTTTCCCCACAACCCCTTCTTCACAGCCCACAAAACACTCTTGCTCATCCCTTCTTTGCTAACTAGCTTCTCCAAAAACGTCATCTTTGCTGTTTATTTTCTTTCGTTACATAATTTATGTTTTTGAAGTTTGTTGCTTACCCTAGGTGTTCTGTTTAAAACAGCTTGTGTAGTTACTATTCTGTTTCATGTTCAATTCACCCTCAGAACATCAAGTCAACCCAATTTAGATTTAGATCATATATATAACTATATACTACATGACCACATCAGCATTAACCCCCAGAATCAAAACCAAATAATGCAAATGAAACTGAAACATTTAATAATATTTAAGCACATACTGAGATACAAATGTATAGTATAATGCAATGTAAGTCGCTTTGGATAAAAGCGTCTGCCAAATGCATAAATGTAAATGTAAATAAAATTGGCAACTAAAATCGAAACTTTTTCAGATTCATTTCCATTATGTGTTTCAGTTTCATTTGCAGCATTTGGTTTTGATTCTGGGGTTAAAGCTGAAGCAGGATGCCCGGAAGGATGTCACAGTGAAAACAGGATGACGAATGACCAAGGTGGGGCCAGAGGGACGAGGGAGCCTGTTGGAGCCTGACTGATGGTGCACCACGACGGAGCTGAGGGAGTGCAGAGCAGACAGGCAGAGGTGGAGACCAGGGGATCCGCTTCACAGAGCTTTGCTGGTGATGAAAGCACCCAAGGCAGAGCTGGAGAGCTGTACGAAATCAGCAGTGATGGCGGAGTCAAGGAGCTGTGAGGCACCAGTGGAGCAGGCCAACACAGGGATGTGGACAGAGCCAGTGAAGTGGATGGGAACAACCAGGTGGGAAGAATAACAGGCACGACCGAGTCATCAAGGGCATGAACTGAAGAAGGCTGAGGAGAAGAGAGTTCGGGTGGGGACATGGGTGGGAGCTGGCTCTGCAGTAAAATCATTGAGCCAGTGCTCCTCATCTGGCTCTGGTGTAACAGACCAGCTAGTGAGAGCTGTGCGAGTAAACCTCACTCCCCTGGCCTCAAGAGGCGAACTAGCAACTGATGCTAGAGGCTGAAGTCTTTAGCATTTTTGCTAGCATGCCCGCCTCCCATGCTGGAAACTCCGGTTTGAGTGGTGCGAGTAGAACCGGAGGGGTTACACGGGGTGGGGTGGACTGTCTTGACAGCGCTTACTCTGAGATGGGACTGGCGATCAGCTCTGGCCTCAGGATTTCCTGGATGCAGGATGAACTCTGTGGCTGGCACTTGGCTTGGGCTCTTGTTCTGTAGCAGACATGGGCGTCATCATCAGGTCAATGGCAGAGGATCTCTTTTGCCATTCCCGGCTCTGATAATGAGTCCAGTCTCAAGAGATGGCTGCTGGAGGTGGTAAATGTCCCAGGGAGTCTGAGCTGATGGTATTATCCTTGACAACTCCCACAGTGAGGGAGGATCTGCATACCAACAAAGCGTAATCTATAAACTCAGCGAAAGGACATCAGCAGCATCTGTCCCAAGGATATCGTCCTGCTCCAGAAGAGCTGTTTAAGATCCTCATCATCCCAGCTTTCCTTTTGGTATAGCTCCAGAAATACCTCCAGCCAGCGGATGTCCTGCAGGTAACAGTCCATTATAATAATCTTATCTAGTCTCATTCTGTCACCGATATGGTGGTATTCCAACATGAATGACGCAGACACTAGATTTAAGAAGACTTAATTAAACTAACAGACATTCAGGAGAATCACAGAAGTAATAATATAGCTAAATACACTAACCAAATAACTGAACAAAACAGGGAGCATATACACAGGAGCAAACAAGGGAACTAAATGAGACACAGGTGTAACTAATCAGTAACCAAGGAAACTAACAAGGGAATAATCAAGACTAATGGGGTGTTTACACAACACTATTTTCAACTAAAAACTGAGAACTTTTTATGCGTTTTAGCCATTCATTTACATGACAAATGCAAACTTGGATTTCAAAGTGCAAGTTTTTGAAAATGGTACCGGTATCGTCTCTGTGTAAACTACAAAAGCAACATCGCCAACTACTGGCCTGGCATAATTAATACAGTGTTTTTAATCATTTTCATGGATCCGTGTGAATGCAAAAAAAAAAAACATCTGTGTGCAAAACCTTTCAAAAATGCAAAGGAAAAACTTTTACATTTTAGTACATCTTTGTCATGTGAAAGTACCCTAAACTGAAAGGAAACACAGGCACATGAACGAAAACACGATATAACCCTGACATATAAAGTATGAACAGGATTAAAATATGGCTAGCTGTGGAACAAGCAATATTCAGTTTGTTAAAATGTATGAGATTGAAGAAAATCGGACTGATTGATGATAAATATAGAAAACTGGTTATTGTGTATTTAAAACACATTCAGTTCATTAGTACTATAGTTAGTATAGTTTTATTTATGTATGACTGACTAATATTTGTTTACGTTAAAACTGTGTAATCCAAATGGATGGAAATTTTATATGCACTTCAAAAACATAATTCATACATAAATCTAAAGTGTTTGTAAATAGTATTTTTACCTTTAAATAGTATTTTTCACATTACAGTAATGAGAATGAAATTTTCTGCATCACAGTAATGAAGATTACTGTGGAGGGGAAATGTTTAATTGCCATGAAAATGTAAAACATAGCAATACATTTTATCATTATACAAATAATCTGATTATAATAACAGAATGATATAATTTATTATATAAATAATATATACTCTAATAGAGAGCATGCTTTCGTCACAGCTGTTGTGTGTCATGCTTCAGTCATAGCTGTCACAAGACCACTTTTCCACAAATAGCTCACAGCTAAAAGTATCATAGTTCATTTTGATATTCTGACTGGCATTAATCCTGATTACCGGATGTAGAATCCGGCCGCTGTGTGATTTCGCAGATGAGAACTAATCAGAAATGGTTGGGGACAGATAAGGACATTACCTGGATTATGGATCCCCATGAGGATTCAGGCGCTCATGCTCAGATAAAGCGCTTCTGAGTTTGACCTGCGTGTTTAAACCCTCTCCGCTCTAACACCAGACTCTCATCATCAGACTCTCATCAGATGCAAAGTCTTCCACTGCAAAAGCCATTTTAAAGTGTTTGTTGTTAATGTCAACACTGTCAACACTGTCAAAACTTGTCAAACGAGAGTCTTAAAATAAGCTTGTCAATGTCACTGCCACAGGTTACAGATGGTAAAATAGACACCACTATGTTTTCAGAATTTTACTGTGCATTTCTAGAAAATGCAATACTATAATGCTCCTGTCAAGTCATGTCACAGCATTACAGTATCAAGACTTTCCGAGTTGGGGGTCTGTAAAATAAATCAAATTTGATGGAGGCAAATTATTATTGATCATAACAAGTTCTTATCTTGAATGCTGACTATACAATCTGTATATATTTTGTTTTGTATATCAAATCTTAAAAGTATACTTTTAAAAATAAATTGCGGGGTGTTTACAACTAAATTTTCAACTCCATTTTTAACTAAAAACAGAAAAATTTTTATGCCTTTTGGCCATTCATTTACATGAAAATGGCATTTTGGGGGACTGAAAATGCAAACTTTTGAAAATGGGTTTCAAAGTTCAAGTCATGTATTATGTGACAGTATTCCACCACTCAGTTGTAAACTGCACGTTTTGTCCTTCCTTTGTATTAATTTACACCATTCAACATACTTGTCAGAGTTCTAAGCAGTAAAAGTCAAATGAATGGCTGCACGATGTGGCCTTGGTGACTGAAAGACATTTTTCTTGTCACTTCATTGAAAAAGCAGCTGTATAAAGCCACTCCTTTCTTGTTTGAGAACAATGAAAATTACACTTTTAAGTTTCTATTGATGAGAAAAACGAGGAGTCGTGTACTTTAAAGTACTCTATTAATTCTTATTAACTCAAACAAATGCAAAATAAAAAAATAATCCTCATTATTTGTGAGTTCTGGCCTCAGGCACAACCAAAAACAAAGCTTCAGCTATGTGTCGTGGGTAATGGGAGTTAAAATGAATTTAAATTGAGCTACTAAAGCTCACACATAGTAAATATTTAACGCACTGCACTGTTGTTACTACAGTAACAAAGAAAAGCCTGCTGAAGGTGACTTTGCGTTTGTGCAGAGATGAATTTCAATGCTTACAGATCCACATATCTGCCAAGTACTTTTGAAATGGACAGTCAGGTTTATGTGAATACCTGCTTGGTACAGTTGAGATGGAAAGCTTTTCAACCATTTTGCAGTGTTCATAATGCAGTGGCTCTCTCAGAACATCAGATTGTATTGTATACCTGCCGCCGCTCAATGTGTCTGTTCCACCAGCTGCAGGTCACCATTTCTTATATTGTTCATGATCAAAAGCCAAGCCTCTCAGAAGACAGACTGTAAGCCACATCCAATCCAGCAGCCTTCAACAAACCTATTTATGTTTCTTTATATATATACTTTTATAACTACTGTAGCCCCAAAAGTCAGTCATTAGATGGCAAACTTTTAATTCTGCACCTAATGCAACATCATTCTAACTAATACGCCAACGTGTTTGATCAGGGTTACAATGAAACTCTGCAGGACTGTGGACCTCCAGTAGCAGAAATGAAGAACACTAAAATATCCAGTATGTTACTGTATATATCATATAGACACTTTTATAAGTGTATAAGTGTGTTTAGAAACATGAAAGTGTACTCTTTTTAAGTGCACTTAAGTGGCCTTTTATTTAATTAATATTATAATATATCTGCAAATACAGTTTTTAAAATATACTTTTATTGAATTTGCAAGTGCACATTCAATACAGTTGTGCACTTCTTTATTGCAAGGTTACTATAAACAGTGGTGTGTATATATACATACTCAAAATCCTAAAATATTGTTTATTTCTAGACTTCTGTTTTGAATCTCACATTTGTCAGAGTGGACTTTCAGAGTTCACTATAAACATAAATGTATTGCAGCTCTTTGCATCAGATGCGGTTTGCATGAGGCTCTCTTGGCTTCTAAAGCTGAGCCTCTGATCAAAAGGAAAGCTATTTCAGTAGCTAAATGAGTGCATTTGTCCATATACAATACTCTACAGAAGCATCAGCCAGCCTGGATGTTCCAGTAAGACGGCTCCTGGTCAGCAGGATTGATGGTGCCATGTGCTGTTCATGCGAGGGCTCAGGGGGGAGGTCAGTGACTGCTGCTGCTTTCTTCTGACACTCATTGATCTGTCCCTATTGGTGTCTGATGACTGATCAGTGTGTTAGAAACCTGAGACAACAGGAAGTTTCAAGGTCACCTTGGGAAACGTTTCTCACTTCAACGGTTTCTCAACTTTGCTTGTCGGGAATCCAATGAGACACGGTATGAAGCTTTTGTTAAGAACATGAACTATGTTAACAAACCAAAAGAAACCTTGACAAAAATTCCCTTGTCAAAAATACTAAGGAATTGCTGATCAGATTTTCTGGAAGAAATCCTAAAGGGCTCAAATGAGAAAAAAACATATAGGTTACAACTAGTCGGAAAATAAGGTAAATTTGAACTACAATACAATGTTACCACGACATGATAAGGGCAAGTAAAATATAGTGTGTGTGTATGTATATATATATATATATATATATATATATATATACAGTTGTGCTCAAAATTATTCATACCCTTGGTAAATATGACCAAAGAAGGCTGTGAAAATAAATCTGCGTCGTTAATCATTTTGATCTTTTATTTTAAAAATCTACAAAAATCCAACCTTTCATTGGAGAATAATAATTTTAAATGGGGGGAAAATCTTATTATGAGAGAAATGTTTTTCTCTAAAAAACATTTCTCTCTGACCATAGAACCCATCCCGTTTGAAGTTCCAGTAGTGTCAGTTACTTTTCAAATGTTCTATGGTCAGATGAAACAAACAAAAAAAAAAGAGCTTTTTGGCAGCAAACACTTAAGATGGGTTTGGTGCACACAGGGGTAAAAAGTACCCCATGTGTACAATGAAATATACGGCTGTATCTGTAATGTTGTGAGCCTATTTTTCTGCCGGAGGTCCTGGACAACTTGATCAGATACATGGAATAATGGATTCTATCAAATACCAACAGATAAAAAATCAAAACCTGACTGTCCCTGTTAGAAGTCATATAATGGGCTGTGGTTGGATCTTCCAACAGGACAATGATCCAAAACAAACATCAAAACCAACACAAAAATGTGTCACTGAGCACAAAATGAAGCTTCTGCCATGACCATCCCAGTCCCCTGAACTGAACCCTAAAGAAAATGAGTGGAGTGAACTGAAGAGAAGAAACACCAACATGGAGCTGGGAATCTGAAGGATCTGGAGAGATTCTGCATGAAGGAATGATCTCTGATCTCTTGTCAGGTGTTCTCCAAACTCATCAGGCATTATAGGTGAAGACTCAGAGCTGTTATCTTGGCAAAAGGAGGTTGCAAAAAGTATTGAATAAAAGGGTATGATTAATTGTGAGCAATGTGTATTGGAGAAAAACATTTATTTCATAATAAGATTTTCCCCCCATTTAAAATTATTATTCTCCAATGAAATGTTGGATTTTTGTAGATTTTTAAAATAAAAGATTAACGATGCAGATTTATTTTCACAGCCTTCTTTGGTCATATTTACCAAGGGTATGAATAATTTTGAGCACAACTATATATATATATATATATATATATATGTGTGTGTGTGTGTGTGTTTAATTAATAAAAAAATAAGCAATTACTTATATAAATTACGTATGTATAAATTACTAAATGGATATGGAAGTCTACATCTCACAAATCTGACTTTTCTTCCAGAATTCTGGATTTAAAAATTGCAATTGTTAACTTTTTTTTTTTCTCTGAATTCTGCATATGCATGCAGCCAGGTCAGGTGTCTAATAATTTGAGAAAAACATAATTGTGAGATGTAAAATCTCTCAGAATGTAAACTGAGATTTCCAAAGAAAAGTCAGAATTAAGGAATGTAAACTCAGAATTCCGAGATAAAAAAGTCAGAATTGTGATATGTAAACTCAGAATTCCTAGAAAAAGGTCAGAATTACGAGATGTAAACTCAGAATTCAGAGGAAAAAAATCTGAAATAGCAAGATGTAAACTCAGAATTCCAAGAAAAAAGTCAGAATTATGAGATGTAAACTCAGAATTCCAAGAAAAAAGTCAGAATTGAGGAATGTAAACTCAGAATTCCGAGGAAAAAAGTTAGAATTGCAAGATGTAAACAGAATTCTTCTGAAAAAAAAAATCAGAATTGCAAGATATAAACTCAGAATTCCAAAGAAAAAGTCAGAATTGCGAGATGTAAACAGAATTCTTAGAAAAATAATCAGAATTGCGAGATGTAAACTTAGAATTCTGAGATAAAAAAGTCAGAATTGCAAGATGTAAACAGAATTCTTAGAAAAATAGTCAGAATTGTGAGATGTAAACTCAGAATTCTGAGGAAAAAAAATCAGAATAGCAAGATGTAAACTCAGAATTCAAAAAAAAAGTCAGAATTGAGGAATGTAAACTCAGAATTCCGAGATAAAAAAGTCAGAATTGCAAGATGTAAACTCAGAATACAGAGGAAAAAAGTTAGAATTGCAAGATGTAAACAGAATTCTTCTGAAAAAAAAAAAAATCAGAATTGCAAGATATAAACTCAGAATTCCAAAGAAAAAGTCAGAATTGCGAGATGTAAACTTAGAATTCAAAAAAAAAATTGAGGAATGTAAACACAGAATTCCGAGATAAAAAAGTCAGAATTGCGGGATGTAAACTCAGAATTCTGTGGAAAAAGTTAGAATTGCAAGATGTAAACACAGAATTCGTAGAAAAATAGTCAAAATTGTGAGATGTAAACTCAATTGCCAAAATATATATATATATATATATATATATATATATATATATCCAGTTATCCAGCCATGTATATTTGACAAGAACATCATTAATTGAGGTTCGTTAGTTCAGGGTTCAAGGCAGACATTTGCGATCGATGCCTGTGAAGAGCAGATCTGACCTCAGAAGCCCACGGTGTGTCCTGAGAGCCTGGCTCACGGATCAATCGACTGGCACCAGGAGAAGAGATCAGTTAGTTTAAGATGCAATCTGGGCCCTTCTACTCAGGAAAATATATTTTTAAACACAACTTTTCAGCACAGGTAAAGTTATTCCTCCAGCTTCATGCTTCTATAGCCCTGTGACTATATCCAGACATAAAACATCAATCCAAATCCTTTGCCTTTCTCGCTTTGGCATTCTGTTGTACCCCTCTGCACTCCCTTGTGGCGGAGTGTTTGTAGATTGAGAATCAGGCAAGAACTGGCTTTGGAACCGGCCGTCGTCTCGGCAGCCAATCAGCACACAGTCCAATGATCTCATTTCGTCTTGTATTTCTGCTCTAGTTGCAGCATTCCCTCCAGAGACTTTGAGTCCCAGGAAACACGCTCAAATACAATTCACATACACACGCACAGGAGGCGGACAGAGAGATCAAAAGCAAAAACACAAGCGCATATGGAGCGAGGCTGCGCATGCAAAAGCAGTCTATTGGTTAATTTAGTCAAACTGTGATTTGTGTTTATGGATGGGGTTTGCAAGCAGAAACACCTGCAGTGTCGTCCGCTCCCTTCTGCTCAGCACACCTGCACTTCAGTCATTTCACCGCAGACTGAATGACACGTTCTCTGCTACAAGGAGAATATTTCATAACACATCAAAATGAAACATTAAAGGCAAGAATCCTTTTAAAATTCTGACATCCTCACATCACTTCTATGACAAAAGCCATGTGTATTTCATCTCTTGCTGTCTTTTAAGCCTCAAAGAATGATTTGGGGTTAATAAATATGGATTTCCATAGCCATATTAAGTGTTATTTAAGTATTATTTATACTATTATA
Organism: Hypophthalmichthys molitrix; assembly: GCA_037950675.1. Taxonomy (NCBI): domain Eukaryota; kingdom Metazoa; phylum Chordata; class Actinopteri; order Cypriniformes; family Xenocyprididae; genus Hypophthalmichthys; species Hypophthalmichthys molitrix. Next base: position 39,749,324 of record CM075494.1, read on the forward strand.
GTTTTAATTAATATTTTGAATTATCTTTTATTTTTAAGTTTTTACAAGATATTTTAATGAAACAAAACCGTTTTAGACCCCACTGACTATTGTATAGACCATTTCTTTGACATTTCTCAAAATAATGAAAATTTGTGTCCATAATATTTTATTATCAAGTTTTTTATTAAAAAAAAAAAAATAGTAAGGCCCTCAAGGTATTGCAAATATTGCATCTATTAAATATAACTATATTAACACTACAGTATGCATTGTGTCTCGCCTATAACTTATTGGTATAAATACTGTTCCAACCTCTAACGCAACATAAAAAGTTATTTTAAATAGTTTGTGAACATATCCTGAAGACTAAATGAGGGGACTCATCTGTTCAAGTGGGTATGGAATTTAGGCTGCATCTGAAATTGCATCCTCTCTGAGCAGGTACTTGTTTTGAATGAATACTTAATTCCCGACTATTAAAAACGTACTTCAGTAGTAGGTCATCCAGTTATTTTTCACCTGCTGTTTTATGAATACTGTGAATTCAGACATTCTACTCACTATTACTATATAGTTCCGTATAGTCTACTTCCCTTCTATGTAATGTACAGTGCATCCGGAAAGTATTCACAGCGCTTCACTTTTTCCACATTTTGTTATGTTTCAGCCTTATTCCAAAATGGATTAAATTTATTATTTTCCTCAAAATTCTACAAACAATACCCCATTATGACAATGTGAAAGAAGTTTGTTTGAAATCTTTGCAAATTTATTAAAAATAAAGCCTTTGCCATGACACTCAAAACTGAGCTCAGGTGCATCCTGTTTCCATTGATCATCCTTGAGATGTTTCTACAACTTGATTGGAGTCCACCTGTGGTAAATTCAGTTGATTGGACATGATTTGGAAAGGCACACAGCTGTCTATATAAGGTCCCACAGTTAACAGTGCATGTCAGAGCACAAACCAAGCCATGAAATCCAAGGAATTGTCTGTAGACCTCCGAGACAGGATTATATCGAGGCACAGATCTGGGGAAGGGTACAAAAATATTTCTGCAGCATTGAAGGTCCCAGTGAGCACAGTGGCCTCCATCATCCGTAAATGGAAGAAGTTTGGAACCACCAGGACTCCTCCTAGAGCGGGCCACCCGGCCAAACTGAGCAATCGGGGGAGAAGGGCCTTAGTCAGGGAGGTGACCAAGAACCCTATGGTCACTCTGACAGAGCTCCAGTGTTTCTCTGTGGAGAGAGGAGAACCTTCCAGAAGAACAACCATCTCTGCAGCACTCCACCGATCAGCCCTGTATGGTAGAGAGGCCAGACGGAAGCCACTCCTCAGTAAAAGGCACATGACAGCCAGACTGGAGGACTTTCAGACCATGAGAAACAAAATTCTCTGGTCTGATGAAACAAAGATTGAATTCTTTGGCCTGAATATCAAGCGTCATGTCTGGAGGAAACCAGGCACCGCTCATCACCTGGCCAATACCATCCCTACAGTGAAGCATGGTGGTGGCAGCATCATGCTGTGGGGATGTTTTTCAGCGGCAGGAACTGGGAGACTAGTCAGGATCGAGGGAAAGATGAATGCAGCAATGTACAGAGACATCCTTGATGCAGAGCGCTCTGGACCTCAGATTGGGGCGAAGGTTCATCTTCCAACAGGACAACGACCCTAAGCACTCAGCCAAGAAAACAAAGGAGTGGCTATGGGACAACTGTGTGAATTTCCTTGAGTGGCCCAGCCAGAGCCCAGACTTGAAACCGATTGAACATCTCTGGAGAGATCTGAAAATGGCTGTGCACCGACGCTCTCCATCCAACCTGATGGAGCTTGAGAGGTCCTGCAAAGAAGAATGGGAGAAACTGTCCAAAAATAGGTGTGCCAAGCTTGTAGCATTATACTCAAAAAGACTTGAGGCTGTAATTGGTGCCAAAGGTGCTTCAACAAAGTATTGAGCAAAGGCTGTGAATACTTATGTACATGTGATTTTTTTTTTTTTTTTTTTTTTTTTTTTTTTTTAATTAATTTGCAAAGATTTCAAAAAACTACTTTCACGTTGTCATTATGGGGTATTGTTTGTAGAATTTTGAGGAAAATAATGAATTTAATCCCTTTTGGAATAAGGCTGTAATAACAAAATGTGGAAAAAGTGAAGCGCTGTGAAGACTTTCCGGATGCACTGTATATACTATATACTGTACATTACTATTGTATATAGCAGGGAAGTATGTGATTTTGGATGCAGCCTTAAAGGGATAGTTCACCCTAAAATGAAAATTAAGCTATCATTTGCTTACTCTGCTGTTGTTCTAACGCCGTATACTCTCCTTTCTTTTATGGACCACAAAAGGAGAATTTTTAAAAAATGTCCTTCTCGTGCTCGTCCATATAATGGCAGTGAATAGTGACCAGCATCAAGCTTTTTAAAAAATTCACAAAAGTATCACAGAATGATCCCAAGCGACACGTATCATTTAATCCAAGTGTTCTGGAGCTTTATGATAGGGTTTGGTGAACAACAAACTGAAATTTAATGTATTATTTAATGAAATTCTTGACCATGGCTGTCTGTACATGGTTGCATGATGAGTAAATGATGACTTAATTTTCATTTTAGGGTGACCTGTCCCTTTAAAGAGGACATATTCTGCTTTATTTACATGTTCAACTTTCTTTTGTGTGTAATGTTGTTGTTTGAGCATAAAAAAGGTCTGCAAAGTCAAAGGGAGTTATTCTCTATATCAGTGCACATTGTTTCTGAACTCCCTAAAATGCCTCAATTGTTGTCTAGTACAGTGGTTCCCAACCATGTTCCTGGAGGCCCCCCAACACTGCACATTTTCCATGTCTCCTTTGTCTGACACACCCAGTTCTGGTCTTGGAGACTCTGCTAATGAGCTGATGACCTGATTAAGGTGTGCTTGATCAAGGAAACATTCAAAATGTGCAGTGCTGGGTGGCCTTCAGGAATGTGGTTGGGAACCCCTGGTCTAGAGTTTTCTTCCAGGAACAAACACGTCACAATATTCCTTATTTAAATAATTCCTGCCCAAAGCATATGCAAAATAATGGGCAGAGGCCTGGTTGAGTTGCATTAGTAGTGTGTCACGGTTGTACAATATTTTCCCAAACAAGCTTGGTGCTCGAAGCAGTTGACCAATGACAACACACTGATCCAGCTGACCAATCAGAGCTCATTGTGCTTTTTGGAAGGAGGGGCTTCATAGAGACAGGAACTAAACAGGGGAGAATTTCCTAAAGCCAACTAGTCGCATGTTCTGTTGTACTAGATGGTTAATGATGCTTTCAGGAATCGTACCCCAGAGCATTGCTGACAGACTGGAAAGAGAGGTGCTGCAACAATGTAATAAATGTGGAAAATAATGTGTTTTTTTGAACATTGAAGCATGAAAACCTATTCTAGTAGACCCCAAAAACTAAACCATGACTTTGTAAAAGGGCATAATATGACCTCTTTAATGTCTTCTTTCTAGATTTTGTTATCAGGCATTATTTTATGCAGTCTATTCAAGTCACCTTTATTTATATAACGCTTTATACAATCGAGAAGCAGCTTTACAGTGATAACAAGAAAATTATGCATTTCGGCTGTTATTCAGCTGAAGTCAGTTCAGTGTTGATTCAGTTCTTTTGTAAAGATCATCAATTATTAAATCAGTTCATTTAATCTATAAGTTGTTCTGCAGAAAATAGTGATGTCATCGTCCAGCTCTGTTCAGTTTTAATACAACAGCGTCAGTACAGTCAAATCAGTGATATTGTTAAATATTAAGTGTCCCCAACTAAGCAAGCCAGAGGCAACAGTGGGCCAGGGGGCCAGTCAGGAGCCCAGTTCTCCAACGAACGAACGAACGAACACAATGTCATTATGATTCAGGCTGCATCACATGTTAGAATTCAGATTAAGAATTGGAATATTATTTTATACTCATATGTAATTATTCACATGACTGCAGAGTCCTGCCTGCAGCATCTCTGTGGATTATTTGAATTCATGGTTTGTGTTTGGACCCCAGACATCCATAGAGCACTATGAGATTATGATTCTAATAATACGTTTAGTTAGTGTACATCGATATGACGTTCTTCCATGTCCTTCTTTTCACTCTTCTCTTTTGTTCTCTCTCTTTTAAACCTCTATTCTACGCAGTCACAATCAATCAGTCTCTGCAGCTCACATTTGTGCTCTTAGGCTGAATGAAATCAAATGAAGATGGGACATGGCTAATCAAATAGGTGCCGCTCATGTTTTAGAGGAAGAAAATGTACAGATGACTCAAGCTTTGAAAGCAGTGATTTGTTTTTGGTTTAAAGATAATCATTCTCTTGCTGATTATTCTTCCGCTCTTTTCGTATGTCTTACCACAAACAAGACACTTAAAGGCAATGACAGTAAAACAATTTTTTTTTTTTTTTCAAATGGGTAGTGCATAGACTGGCTAGTTGTGATGTCATTATATGGTGAAAGCTTGGGTAATAATAATGAATATTAATTAGGTCATGCTGATGTTGCTAGGTAACCTTCCTGGTCCATCCGATCACATAACCTAATTAAAACTGATCTGATTTCAGCAAGATATCAGTTAAGCCTACTATGTGCATGTCACATGATATAATATTTATGAGCCACAGCTCATAAATATTATATCTTAAACTTCAAAGTGTCTGATTCAGGTATCTTATGTGTATCTAGATATGCAGAAAATGAATCACTAAAATTGTTTGTTCATTAACTTACATTGCTCTTTTAATCCATTAGTGCCATTACTGCACTACAGTGATGCATATAAGTCATAAATAGTGCAATTATATACTGCATTGGAGAACTACTGTACAAGGTTAATGTGCGTATATGTGTTTGTAAAAGATCCTCTTACACCAAATAACACATTATCATAGATGATGCTCACCTTATAAAATAAGAGGTCAGGGTCAAACAGAAGCATTCATTCTGCTCTATCACATGGCAAGAAATTCACAAAAGCCTATAGGCACAAAAGCACCAAGGACTCCTTTTATACTGATACAAAAACACACAGGTCAAAGTGCAAAGACAGGGAAACTCTAGAGACCTTGATGCCTGAAGAAATGGAAGCCTCCACAATCAAACCACAGATAATGAGACAAATGATATCCGTATAATAATTTGGATATTTTTAAGAAAGTATACTTGGCCTCAAATGTCTTTTGATCATTTGAGAAATTGCTCTTTAGCTTTGTAATGCATATATATATATATATATATATATATATATACACTCAGTGGTTCCATGATAAAACTCTCATTCAGATGACATTCACAGTAATTCAGGATGAGGAAGTTGCGAGTTTTATTCAGATACGGCACATACACACTGCAGCTAAATACAGTATTCATTGTTCTTACAACAAGCGATTAAATTTCTCTAAATTTTCACACACTCAAAATATTTAGGCCTAAATTCAAGACTATTATATTTGAATTGTAGGCTATATAAAATTTCTATCCATTTGGATCGCACATTTTAACATAAAAAAAAAAAATGCATTTACACTGTCGTTTGACAACCGCATTTACTTTCTAGTGTGAGTCTCAAAATGTCCCGTTCAAACAGCAACTTAGAGTAGCGTCTTTAAAGGATTAGTTCACTTTCAAATGAAAAATAGCCCAAGCTTTACTCACCCTCAATCCATCCTAGAAGTATATGACTTTCTTCTTTCTGATGAACACAATCTGAGATATTTTAATAAATATCCTGACGCATCCAAGCTTTATAATGGCAGTGAACATGGATCATGAGTATGAGCTGAAGAAAGTTCTTCCATCCACATCCATTCATCATAAACATACTCCACATGGCTCCAGGGGGGTTAATAAAGGCCTTCTGAAGTGAAGCGATGCATTTGTGTAAAAAAAAATCCATATTTAACAAGTTAACAAATAAATACTGTTTGTTGTGCTACTCCTTCATTGTGTCGTATGTGATGCAAACTACATGTAACACTTCTGTCCTCCTTAATTATAATTGCATGGGAAAAACAGCTAGTGCATTTTTCAAAATGTCTCCTCTTCGTTTGTTTTCAACAGAAAAAAAAGAAAGTCGTACAGGTTTGGAACGACATAAGGGAGAGTAAATGCCAGAATCTTTTATGACATTGGCCTAATTAGGAGTCGAGATGTGTGTCTCTCTTCTCCAGGAGAGGTATTTACAAATCACAGAGTCGGGGTAGGTGTCTTGACTCATTCGCAAATTTTGACACCAGTCTGTCTCTCTCCACCATAGTTGCTACCACCAGCCCTCCCGTAATGAGATAAACAAAAATGTGATACTTCTGTCAACCACAGTTTATTAATAATTGCTAGACATTATATGTCTTCAGGCGCTAATAGTGCATTGGTCATAAAGCTAACACCAACTGCTAGCATCTGTGTTTGTTGTTTACAATCTTGAGACCCCAAACTATGTCACTCACCACAGGATTTATTCAGTAAAAATTAAGCAATTTAATCCCTGCATTTAAATGTGGTTGTTACTCCCACAGTGTTGTACATGACTAAAGCTAATTTTAGCTCTGTGCCAAATACCCAAATTCTCATTGTCTGCAATAAATGAAGTGTCAAATAGCAGCACTAGGGCACTTAGCAGTGGCCAAGTGGACTTCTGGGTAAAGTCCTTTATGGCTAGTCAGTCAGTGATCATATAGCACCTAAGCAATTATTTTCTATGGAGCAATAGACTCAACTTACTTGAATGGTGTAAGACCAAAATCTCCATACTGTTTATAACGCATAAATTCATCCCATATGGAAATGTAATGTAATGTAATATTGCCCTATATCATCAGTGATATTAGTTAGTCTGGGACATATGTGTTTATTATGTCTGTAGTATAGGCATACAGGTGCTGGTCATATAATTAGAATATCATCAAAAAGTTGATTTATTTCACTAATTCCATTCAAAAAGTGAAACTTGTATATTATATTCATTCATTACACACAGACTGATATATTTCAGATGTTTATTTCTTTTAATTTTGATGATTATAACTGACAACTAAGGAAAATCTCAAATTCAGTATCTCAGAAAATTAGAATATTGTGAAAAGGTTCAATATTGAAGACACCTGGTGCCACACTCTAATCAGCTAATTAACTCAAAACACCTGAAAAGGCCTTTAAATGGTCTCTTAGTCTAGTTCTGTAGGCTACACAATCATGGGGAAGACTGCTGACTTGACAGTTGTCCAAAAGATGACCATTGACACCTTGCACAAGGAGGGCAAGACACAAAAGGTCATTACAAAAGAGGCTGGCTGTTCACAGAGCTCTGTGTCCAAGCACATGAATAGAGAGGCGAAGGGAAGGAAAAGATGTGGTAGAAAAAAGTGTACAAGCAATAGGGATAACCGCACCCTGGAGAGGATTGTGAAACAAAACCCATTCAAAAATGTGGGGGAGATTCACAAAGAGTGGACTGCAGCTGGAGTCAGTGCTTCAAGAACCACTACGCACAGACGTATGCAAGACATGGGTTTCAGCTGTCGCATTCCTTGTGTCAAGCCACTCTTGAACAACAAACAGCATCAGAAGCATCTCGCCTGGGCTAAAGACAAAAAGGACTGGACTGCTGCTGAGTGGTCCAAAGTTATGTTCTCTGATGAAAGTAAATTTTGCATTTCCTTTGGAAATCAGGGTCCCAGAGTCTGGAGGAAGAGAGGAGAGGCACATAATCCACGTTGCTTGAGGTCCAGTGTAAAGTTTCCACAGTCAGTGATGGTTTGGGGTGCCATGTCATCTGCTGGTGTTGGTCCACTGTGTTTTCTGAGGTCCAAGGTCAACGCAGCCGTATACCAGGAAGTTTTAGAGCACTTCATGCTTCCTGCTGCTGACCAACTTTATGGAGATGCAATTTCATTTTCCAACAGGACTTGGCACCTGCACACAGTGCCAAAGCTACCAGTACCTGGTTTAAGGACCATGGTATCCCTGTTCTTAATTGGCCAGCAAACTCACCTGACCTTAACCCCATAGAAAATCTATGGGGTATTGTGAAGAGGAAGATACGATATGCCAGACCCAACAATGCAGAAGAGCTGAAGGCCACTATCAGAGCAACCTGGGCTCTTATAACACCTGAGCAGTGCCACAGACTGATCGACTCCATGCCACGCCGCATTGCTGCAGTAATTCAGGCAAAAGGAGCCCCAACTAAGTATTGAGTGCTGTACATGCTCATACTTTTCATGTTCATACTTTTCAGTTGGCCAAGATTTCTAAAAATCCTTTCTTTGTATTATTCTTAAGTAATATTCTAATTTTCTGAGATACTGAATTTGGGATTTTCCTTAGTTGTCAGTTATAATCATCAAAATTAAAAGAGATAAACATTTGAAATATATCAGTCTGTGTGTAATGAATGAATATAATATACAAGTTTCACCTTTTGAATGGAATTAGTGAAATAAATCAACTTTTTGATGATATTCTAATTATATGACCAGCACCTGTATATAATGTTAATATAGTAGTCAACATTTGAAGTGGATCAAAAAAGTTAATCAAATTTGTCCTAAGAACTAAGTTGTCCTAAGAAGAAGGTTTTAGGACAACTTTGATGAAAGGTTTTGATCCACTTCAAATGTTGACTACTGTATATCACCTCCTTGGAATTATAAGGTTCTATCTGCATTCTAAGCAGTTTTGAAATATTAAGCTTAAAAGTTTTTGCATTCCTTACTCCTTTGTGGATAGACTTTTTTTGCTTTCTAAAAATGTACACAACTTTAATAAACATCACATAATGTAAATAAGTTGTCATAGAATAAGAATATGTGAATAACTAAATTTTGAGAAAAATGTCATATAGAACTTTATAATTCCAATGTGACAATATAAGTGTCATGGTTATGGACTCTTTTTTTAATATTCTGTTTTGTTTAGCTTTGTTCCTGTTTCCATGCTCTGTTTAGTTTTGGTTTCCTGGGTTACTGATTATGTCATCATTTGTATCTATGGTTATGATTTGCACCTGTCTGTCATTATGTTCGCCTGATGGTATTTATACTCCTTGTTATGTTTAGTTCAGTTGTCGGTTCTGATCATTCACCTCTGATCATTCTGAAAAGGCAAATAAGGATTGGTGAGTGGAATTTGCATGCCACTCCACTGGACGCACGGGTATAAAAGAAGATGGCTTGCTCCACTCTTTCAGATTTGTTCTTCAGAACCGATCAGTTCAAGAGAGCTCTCTATCCATTCACCTCTAAAGCACAGGAAAAAGTAAAAACGAAAGCTGTTTAATCTACGGCGTATTAAAGCAGGTACTCTCTTTCTTCTTATGCGGTTGTGACTTTCTTTCTTTTTCAGACAGGAAATAACTTCAGTTACTAGTGCCAAGAATCCCAAGAGGGCTTCAAATTGGCCCTGAAACGGGCGACCCAGAGAGGAGGAGAGCCGCTTTTTCCAGCCATGTGATGGTAGAAGTACCACTCCATCCCCCGGTAGAGGGTTGGGAGGGGAATTTTTTGTTTCCTTTTTCTTTAATTTCATCATATACCCAGGGGGCAATGGCACTTTCATTTAAAAAAAAGAGTCTCATTCTATGGCCCTCACTATTATGACAGCCGTACATCGAACACTCGCAGCATGAGCGTTATGGATGCAAGTTCCCTGTTTCCTTTTGCTCTGTGCAGAACTGGATCTGCTTCACTCAGCTGTGACATACACAGACCCGCAACCAGGTAAATACGACAGGTCACGAGGGCACCCATTTTTATTGTGGGTACACAGAGCAAGGTAGGTGTTTCAATGCCTCCTTTGGCACAACCACAAGATCAGGAATCAAGGCTGGCTCATCAGGACAATTCGACTCGACTGTACAATTTAGTTTGCCAGGTGCCAGCCCAGATTCAGCAGCATCCTTTTTACCTCAGTAGCAGGAAAGGATGCCCCTGTCCTGCATACAGGACATCTGTTGAGATCTATTGTGTGTGCACAGGGAGCCTGTTTGGGGCTTCAGGTCAACTGGGAAAAGAGCAAGCTCTCCCTGATGCAGAGCATCTCTTTTCTAGGTATGGATTTGGATTCAGTCAAAATGATGGCATTTCTCACAATGTCGGTGCTGAAATGCCTGAATCCGTTTAGAATCGGTTTTTCACTTAAACAATTTCAGGGGGTCCTGGAACATATGGCATCCTCAGCGGCAGTTCAACATCTTAGGTTGATGCACGTGAGACCGCTTTAGCCACACTGATGTGTGGCACACATCCCATGGTTATCATGCCGATCTGTCGCAGCACTTTGAGTCCTTGGACAGACCTTGCATTTCTAAGGGCTGAGGTTCCCTTAGAATAAGTGTCAAGGCGTGTTGACAACGGACAACAATGCAGGCTGGGGTGTTGTATGCAACGGCATGCAGCCTCGGGATCCTGGACAAGACCCCAAATGTGTTTGCACAACAACTGCCTCGAGTTGTTGGCGGTACTGCTGGCCTTGCGGTGGTTCTGTCCATTGGTCCAGGGCAAGCATGTGCTAGTCCAGATGTGCAAATATGCATTTCCCACAGTGAGCCAGATTGCATAGACACTGTGCAAAGTCAGGAAGGACAAAGAACAAGTCTTGCTGGTTGCGCTGTACTGGTCCACCAGGATTTGGCTCTCATACTAGTTGCGACAGCCCCTCCATGGTAAATTCCCCTGAGGAAGTACATTCTTTCTCAGGGGCAGGGCACAATTCGGCACCCATGCACAGTCCTCTGGAAACTCCAGGGAAGACCTGAGTGGACTATCACCAGCAGTGATAGACACTATCACTCAAGCCAGGGCCCCCTCTATGAGGCAGCTGTATGCTTTGAAGTGGCATCTGTTCGTGAACTGGTCTTCTTCCCAAGGCAATGACTCACAGAGTTGCACAGTCGGGTCAGTGCTTTCCTTCCTGCGGTTATCCCCCTCTACCTTGAAAGTGTATGTGGCCGCTATAGCGGTACATCATGATGCAGTGGACAGTAAGTCTTTAGGGAAGCATGACCTGATCATCAGGTTCCTTAGAGGTGCCAGGAGGTGCGAGTCAGTCGAGGATAACGGCCTTTCATTAAGGACATTATATATTGCTACTGAATTTTTTTTTTTTTTTTTTTTAAAGTATCAAGTTAAGTTGTTTGCTCATAAACCTCCCTCTATCTCTCTGTCCCTCTCTTATATATATACACACAAATCAGGAATATCATTATGACCACTGACTGCACTTGTAAGTGGGTGGGATATATTAGGCTGCAAGTGAACATTTTGTCCTCAAAGTTGATGTGTTAGAAGTAGGAAAATGTGCAAGCGTATGGATTTGAGTGAGTTTGACAAGGGCCAAATTGTGATGGCTAGATGACTGGGTCTTGTGGGGTGTTCCCGGTCTGCAGTGGTCAGTATCTATCAAAAGTGGTCCAAGGAAGAAATGGGCAGCCAAGGCTCACTGATGCACGTGGGGAGATGTCAGAATACACAGTGCAATACAGTTTGGTGCGTATGGGGCTGCATAGCCGCAGACCAGTCAGGGTGCCCATGCTGACCCCTGTCCACCACCGAAAACACCAACAGTGGGCACGTGAGCATAAGAACTGGACCAATGAGCAATGGAAGAAGGTGGCCTGGTCTGATGAATCACGTTTTCTTTTACATCACGTCGTTGGCCGAGTGCATGTGCGTTGCTTACCTGGGGAACACATGGCACCAGCATGCACTATGGGAAGAAGGCAACCCGGCGGAGGCATTGTGATGCTTTGGGCAATGTTCTGCTGGGAAACCTTGGGTCCTGCCATCCATGTGGATGTTACTTTGACACGTACCACCTACCTAACCATTGTTGAAGACCATGTACACCCTTTCATAGAAATGGTATTCCCTGGTGGCTGTGGCCTCTTTCAGCAGGATAATGCGCCCTGCCACTGATCCTGTTTCCACCGATCATCCTTGAGATGTTTCTACAACTTGATTAGAGTCCACCTGTGGTAAATTCAGTTGATTGGACATGATTTGGAAAGGCACACACCTGTCTATATAAGGTCCCACAGTTAACAGTGCATGTCAGAGCACAAACCAAGCCATGAAATCCAAGGAATTGTCTGTAGACCTCTGAGACAGGATTGTAACGAGGCACAGATCTGGGGAAGGGTACAGAAAAATTTCTGCAGCATTGATGGTCCCAATGAGCACAGTGGCCTCCATCATCCGTAAATGGAAGAAGTTTGGAACCACCAGGACTCTTCCTAGATTGGGCCGCCCGGCCAAACTGATCGGGGGAGAACGGCCTTAGTCAGGGAGGTGACCAAGAACCCTATGGTCACTCTGACAGAGCTCCAGCGTTTCTCTGTGGAGAGAGGAGAACCTTCCAGAAGAACAACCATCTTTGCAGCACTCCACCAATCAGTCTCTGGTCTGATGAAACAAAGATTGAACACTTTGGCCTGAATATCAAGCATCATGTCTGGAGTAAATGAGGCACCACTCATCACCTGGCCAATACCATCCCTACAGTGAAGCATGGTGGTGGCAGCATCATGCTGTGGAGTCAGCATGTAGTCAGGATCGAGGGAAAGATTAATGCAGCAATGTACAGAGGCATCCTTGATGAAAACCTGCTCCAGAGCGCTCTGGACCTCAGATTGGGGCGGAGGTTCATCTTCCAACAGGACAACGACCCTAAGCACTCAGCCAAGATAACAAAGGAGTGGCTATGGGACAACTGTGTGAATTTCCTTGAGTAGCCCAGCCAGAACCCATACTTGAACCTGAAAATGGCTGTGCACCAACGCTCCCCATCCAACCTGATGGAGCTTGAGAGGTCCTGCAAAGAAGAATGGGAGAAACTGCCCAAAAATAGGTGTGCCAAGCTTATAGCATCATACTCAAAAAGTCTTGTGGCTGTAATTGGTGCCAAAGGTGCTTCAACAAATTATTGAGCAAAGGCTGTGAATATGTACATGTGATTTTTTTTTTTTTTGTTTGTTTTTTTTTTTTTTTTATAAATTTGCAAAGATTTCAAACTTCTTTCGCAGTGCCATTATGGGGTATTGTTTATAGAATTTTGAGGAAAATAATTAATTTAATTCCTTTTGGAATAAGGCTGTAACATAACAAAATGTGGAAAAAGTGAAGTGCTGTGAAGACTTTCTGGATGCACTGTATTTTATCATTTTTATTAACATGACGTCAAAGTTTTTGAAGACCTTCTCAGCAGTCTCAAAGGTGGAGTAGTGGACGGATCCAGTATCCCTGGAGCCATTCTCATCCCCTTGATGTTGTACATTTGCACCTGAAATTCACACATGCACATCGACTTTGCCCTTTTTAGGTAAATGTAGCTCAACTGTAGCTTTTGTCTTGCAGGACAGAACGTCACAGAGCAATGCTGTCAATGCTCTCGGCCAGACCTTTGATGAAGATGTCAGTGATAGGGGTAACATCACACTGAGAGGAGTGCATGACCATCATCGGTTTAAAGATGAGGGTGACCAGGGCATGTTCATCTGAATGAGAGGTTTAATAATAACAGACAATAAAAGATAAAAGAGAGTTGACTGTTTGGCTTTTATAACAGTACAACATATTTTATAACATTTCTAACTTTTTTACCTATCTGTCTCCACATTTAGTACATGGATCTGATTAATGTTCACTTCCCATCAGGGTGGAGCCCACAGATAAATCTCAACCGTGGGGCCCGAAGCAATAAACTAACCCATTTTGTGAAAAATATTCAATTCAATGTTCAATTCAATGTGTATTTAACCCCATAAAGCCTGACATATGAAATAATAGTGCAAAAAATATTTCTTTTTAACTTTTCGACCTTTAGATAAAAAAAAGAAAAAAAAATAGAAATCTAAAATAAAGTTGGCATATGTGTTTTACATTTAATGTCATATTTGATGTCATATCTTATGCCGCATACAGTATGATATAGTGAAAATGTGGAGCTCACACCCGAGGAGAAAAAAAACACCACACTTTTATTCAGAGGCCCAAACTGAGCAAAAATATGCAATTTGGTGTATATTGTAATGTAAATCAATAAAATCTTTATAATACTATAGCAGTCTACTTACATAAAATGCATATAAATATCAGTTATTACTCTATATCTCTAAGTAATAAATATTGTCATGGGTGCATTTACTATGAATCCCAAGGATGATGTGTGTCACAGAATGAACAATAATAATAATAGTTAACTTTTAATGGACACGAAGATACACTATATTGCCAAAAGTATTGGGACACCCCTCCAAATCATTGAATTCAGGTGTTCCAATCACTTCCATGGCCACAGGTGTATAAAATCAAGCACCTAGGCATGCGGACTGCTTCTACAAACATTTGTGAAAGAATAGGTCGCTCTCAGGAGCTCAGTAAATTCAAGCATGGTACCGTGATAGGTTGCCACCTGTGCAATAAGTCCATTAATGAAATTTCCTCACTACTAAATATTCCACGGTCAACTGTTAGTGGTATCATAACAAAGTGGAAGCAATTGGGAACAACAGCAACTCAGCCATGAAGTGGTAGGCCATGTAAAATCACAGAGCGGGGTCAGCGCACGCTGAGGTGCACAGCGCGCAGAAGTCGCCAACCTTCTGCAGAGTCAATAGCTACAGACCTCCAAACTTCGTGTGGCCTTCAGATTAGCTCAAGAACAGTGCAGAGAGCTTCATGGAATGGGTTTCCATGGCCGAGCAGCTGCATCCAAGCCTTACATCACCAAGTGCAATGCAAAGCGTTGGATGCAGTGGTGTAAAGCACTCTAGAGCAGTGGAGACGTGTTCTCTGGAGTGACGAATCACGCTTCTCTGTCTGGCAATCCGATGGACGAGTCTGGGTTTGGCGGTTGCCAGGAGAACGGTACTTGCCTGACTGCATTGTGCCAAGTGTAAAGTTTGGTGGAGGGGGGATTATGGTGTGGGGTTGTTTTTCAGGGGTTGGGCTTGGCCCCTTAGTTCCAGTGAAAGGAACTCTTAATGCTTCAGCATACCAAGACATTTTGGACAATTTCATGCTCCCAACTTTGTGGGAACAGTTTGGGGATGGCCCCTTCCTGTTCCAACATGATTGTGCACCAGTGCACAAAGGTCTATAAAGACATGGATGAGCGAGTTTGGTGTGAAGGAACTTGACTGGCCTGCACAGAGTCCTGACCTCAACCCGATAGAATACCTTTGGGATGTATTAGAGCGGAGACTGTGAGCTAGGCCTTCTCGTCCAACATCAGTGCCTGACCTCACAAATACGAATGGTCAAAAATTCCCATAAACACCCTCCTAAACCTTGTGGAAAGCCTTCCCAGAAGAGTTGAAGCTGTTAAAGCTGCAAAGGGTGGGCCAACTCCATATTAAACCCTACAGATTAAGAATGGGATGTCAATAAAGTTCATGTGCAAGTAAAGGCAGGCGTCCCAAAACTTTTGGCAATATAGTGTATATCAGGTACTACACATTAACATATCATTAACATGAGACCATGAACTGAAGAAACTGAGGGCCTGAAAACACAAACTTTTGAAAACGGTTTTCAAAGTGCTAGTTTTTGAATACGATATCGTTATCGTCTCTGTGTAAACTTGCACATATTTGACAATCGGATTATCAGATATTTCATGCTACAGCTAACAAATTTGTGAATATTTTGAATAAAAAAGGAAAAATTAAATAAAAGCAGATCATCAGTCATACAGCGCCGTGGTGTGTTATGTGACAAACAATGACGCGTCACCATGGAAACAATAAAGTGCTGGGGGGTCAGCAAGAATATTTTAAACTTACGTGCGAAAGGGTTAAGTATGCTGACAGTTTTTCTTCACAGTTTAGTTGTTGGATAGGACTCATTTTTCCCAGAAAACATTTTAGGTACTGGAGTGTTTTTATGTACTGAACCTCTCTTTTTTGTAAAGTGATGATTCACTCAGCACACACTTTTGGTTGCCTCACTCTCACCATTTCGTTTTATGCTTCAGCCCTGAAGCTCTATAATGTGAACGAGCTCTCACGTGTTGGAGCCGCACAGCCTCATTGCAAAATATTCTGCAATAGAAAGGCCATTCTGTATTTGGCTGTAAAAATCAGATTGCTGAGAGGCTCTGCATCTGGTGGAGCAGAACGCATCAGCAGATGTCCTCCCACCCATCTCCTCACCACTTACGACTTAACACTGGTTGTGAACTCTTCTCTGAAGCCCACTTTAACAGTGTATCAAAGATATGACTGCAACATTCAGATGATTAACTAGCAATAGACATGAAAGCTTCAGAATACTGTCAGTTAGTGGTTTTATTCCTTTAAACTGCACATGAGCAAATGTTTCAAGTGTAGAAGAAAAGTTGGCTCTGAAAGCTCAAGGCCATGGAGAATTTAATACATTTTTTGGTATTTTTTTAAATTACATAATTTTCATAACTATTAAACACATTTCCCCCTAAAATATTTATTATGCTTTTTTTTTTTAATCTCAAAATTCACATTATTCTTAATGGTGATTCTTTTTTAAAAAAAAAAAAACAGCATTTTTGTCAAAGACTACATCCAGATCGGATTCAGAACGATGATCAAAGAAAAGATGGAGTAGGTCAAGTCCATCAACACCCCCAAAGCTTCACAGTCCTTCCAGGGTCAACATTTCATTCAGTAACGTTAGGCAGTATGCTGTTTAATGTTTAATTAATGCATTATTTTACATGTGCATGAGTAATGCATCTATCACTTGATTCTGCTTCTTTTTTGCTTATTTTTGGATCCTGTAATCTTTCAGAAGATGTGTAATAGAGCCCCCTACCATATAACAGATGCCGGAAAATTACGTCAATGGCAGGGAGTTAATTTATTCACCAAGTCACCATGATATCAAAATTGACAATTCTTTTTTCTTCTTACAGAATGCTGCAGTGCTTATAATGGTTTATCCGTGCCCTTATAAACCTTAAACAAAAACGTTAACCTCCCCTTGCCCTCGAACGGCATCTGTTCTCTTCATGACGAGTGTCTCAGTGGAGGGTGCTGGGGTTAAATATGCTCCACAACTGACTGCAAACTGCCATTCAGATATGTCTACTTTTAGTTAGCAACAACCAACTTCCTACGATCCAATCAATTTCTGAAGGACGAAATCAAATCCCGCCCAACATTTTTCGTTCCAGAAGCCGTTTCACTCCGATATACGTCACAATAGGGAAGAAAAGACAATCGCAACTTACGTTTCATGCCGACTTTAATACTTTTGATTTGTCTTGGACAGGCTTTGTGAGATTCACCCAGAAATTTCATAAAGGAATGAAAATTGATCTGGCATGATCTTAAGGAGAACTAAATTTTGGGCCTGTGTGTCATTACACTGTATGAAGAGATAATGCATAATTTCAGTGGCAAATTTGCTGCACTAGTGAGTGAACAATTGGCTTGTCAGATGTTATGGATCCTAATCTTGTGATGGAGAAGAGCAGAACACACATTCTGTTGAACTTCAAAGAAATGAACCATGTGCCTCTTTCTGTCGTCTACTTGGGTGGAGCTTTGATTGGCTGCTTTGTTTCAGCACTGAATATTGGCACTGATCATTTATTACAGACATGAACTATTTATTTTATTAACCATCTACCATTTCCTAGCTTGTTTAAACATTTTAATTCTTTACAGAGCATTTCAAGCTGACTCAAAGACTTTTTAAAGAATAATGAGGTGGTACATTCCAAAGTCAGGGACAGATATTGTAGAAATACCTCAAAGTAACCTTTGTGTGACTTTTAATTGCCATTTATTTTCTCTGCTTTAAATTCAGTGACATTCTGTATAGATGGACGGTTACAGACAGAGTGATTTTTCATTAAATAAGAGAATTTATGATTTTCTGAAAATGTTCTATTAAGTTATATAGCTATAGTTTATTACACTATGTATTTATTACACTATATATCGTTTTGTTTTGTTTTTTTTGTCTTTATTGATTTGGATCAATGTAGTCTTAATAATTTGTGTTTTCTTGTCAGTTTATTTTATTGTATTGTATTTTATTCTCTTGTCAGTTTATGTATTTTATTGTGTAATTTTGTTAGAATGTACAGCACTTTGGTCAGAAGTGTCTGTTTTAAACTTGCTATAGAAATAAAAGTGCCTTGCCTATATGCAATATCATTATTAATTCCAACAAAGTGTTTATTAACTCCAGAAAGAAAAATAAAATCAGTTGTACACTTTGCACCCTTGATCTAAATAGAAATGTTTTCAAAACGAGTTAGCTTTTTTATGTGATTGTAAAAAATAATTAAATTTTATTCATGGTTGCTGCTTATGGAGAAATGGTCTAGATATTTTTAACAGCAGATTTGGTTATGTGGTCATGTTATGTTGATGCAACGTAAACACATTATGTAATGTAAACTGTCATGTAAAAGCATTGCTACATCTGCTGCAGATGTATTATTTTTTAGATTGTCTATTGACATATATCTAGTCTTAACTATAACTAGATTAACTGAGGGTCATCATATAGGCTAATGTACAAAAAAGTTACATTAAATTAAAATCTCTGGTCAGTGTCTGGCTCATGTTCCTGCTCATGTAAATGCTGGAGTCATTATTCATGATCGTGGTGACCTCTTGTGGAAGGAAAGGGAAACGCATACACAGTCACATTCATACAAATGCCAGGAAATATTGGAGAGAAAAATAGCTATAGCCATTCAACTATATTATTATAGCGATATAAACTTACTTTTGTGTTCCACAGAAGAAAGTCACACAGGTTTGGAACAACATGAGGGTGAGCAAATTATAGCATATCTGTGGAAATATGAAATGAACGTTCAAAATTATAAATGTAGCAAATTATTAATCAACAGTAAAAGAATAATTTAGATACCACCTTAAAATTTATGTTGCTTGATATATGAAAGATGTCATTTAAATATTTAATGAAGGGTTTTTGCCGGTGTCTGAGGCTATGTCCACACGAAGCCAGAGCTTACCCTATCCAATCTTTTTTTTTTCCTCGTCTCAAGAAATATTTGCATCCACACGAAACCACTGAAATGACTCAAAACAATGTAGTATACATGCCAGACCAGTATGTGGCGCTGTAATTCTGCCACAGAGATAGACTTAAAACAGCGAATAAGATTGGAGCATGCGCATAAACCTTGCGCGCTGTATACAAACTATAGTCTGACTTGGGTCGACACGTGGGGTGTTGACATCATCGTTTCATAAAATATACGGATAGACTGTCCACGCGAAAACGCAAAGACAGGGTTTTCAGATTTATCCACTCTGGGACTCGGTTTCAAAAAATAGCGGTTTCACCTTCCGAAAACGCCAGATCCATGTGGATGAAATGCCTATCCGATACAAAATTTGTGCGTATTCACAAAAACGTGTCTCCATGTGGACGGGGCCTGAGATGCAGCTGGCTGTGAGTGAGTCGTCAAGGAAATGAATTTCACAAGCACCGCTGAGCAGCTCCTTCAGCCCTTATGAGGTTTCATCATGAATTGTGGTGTAACTTTGTTATAAAAAGTGGGGTAGCAATAACAAATGCAGAAAAAATAGCATTACAATCTCCAGAAATCCATTTCAACAGTAGGGCTACATTGAGTTTTATTTATCATTGACATATTAGACCTGTTTAACATGAAAGTTTCATCCGTATATCTACTATAATACAATATACAGTGGGGGAAATGATTATTTGATCCCCTGCTGAATTTGTAAGCTTGCCCACTTACAAAGGAGTCTATAAATTTTATGGTAGAGTTATTTTAATGGATAGAGACAGAATTTCCACCAAAAAATCCAGAAAAAAAAAAAAAACACATTCTTTGAAGGTTATAAACTGATTAGCATTTGATCAAGTGAAATAAGTGTTAGGATGTACCAGCGGCCAGAGATGTAAATAAGATAGCAGGGGACAATTGCAAAATGCACAGTTAAGAGTGGTTTTAATCCCAAAGGTGCAAAAATGTAGTTCTCCAAGGTGTGCACAGTAGCAATAGTCAAATAGTCAAAAAATAGGAAATAAATCAAAGTTATTTACAACATATAAACAAATGTAAGTTTGGCTATGCCAATGTCCAGGCCCAAAAATACAAGTGCAATTCAACCTCTCCATACTACCTTCCAACTCTCCCCTAAAATGGCTGCCTTTTAAAGCTTTGGCTTCTCCTATATTTGGAACATACCATTTTAGGGGGAAATCTATAAGTTACAAACAGGTGATAAGATAAAACCATCATACCTTCATTATAGTTTGGCTCTTCAACATACATCACGTACATCTATTATAGTTTAAAATGCTCAAAACAATAAAGACAAGACATATAAGAAAATACTTACATCCACGGTTCTCTCCCTCCCCTATGAGGTCAGAACCAGATGGAGAAATCTGTCATGAGCAAATGCTAGCTTAAATATGGCTACTGTCCATGTGGACAGGTTTGGCAAGTGAGAGGTGCACCAGAAGGTATGTCTAGCTGTTTGAAATGCATTCAAGTTAACTTGATAACTAAATTAAATGAAATAAACACTTATTGTGTAAAGTATTTTGGTATTCTTTTCTTGTAATGATATTGGAACAGCATGCATTACTAAACATTAAACATTTAAACAAATAACAAAAAAACTAAACTACAACTTGGGATGATAAATGGGATGTCACAACACCAAAATTAGGGCTACAAACATCCAACTACATAAGGATGGTATATTTTGCCGGCATTTAGTTTGTATGTATGTGTAATGGTGGAAAGAGTTTGTTGTGTGCACATACCCATGCTCAGTCCCTTCAAAATAAAAGTCCTAGGTCACAGTCAGTCTGTGACATTTCCCCCTCCTTCTCCAGACACCTCTTGAGGTGTTCTTGAGAGGAAGTCAGCTGTGCAATTTTGAGTCCCAGTTCTGTAAAGCACTTCAAAATCAAAAGGCTGGATGGCCAGAAACCACCTGGTGATTCGAGCATTGGTGTCTTTATAGGGGCCTTGCCATTTTGCCAACAACTTGTTTTCCGATGTTGGCAACAACAAGAGGACCTTTTCACCAGACTGGAAACTGCGTGTTCGGGCTGCCTTATCATACCACTCTTTCTGCTGGGCTTGGGACTGGAGCAAGTTCTTTTGAGCTTGAGCTGTGGTCTTTTGGAGCTGCTCCCTCATCTTGAGGACATAAGTAATGATGTTTTGCTTACTGGGCTTATGCGTGTCCTCCCAGCTCTCTTTCAGTACATCCAAGCGTCCTCTAACATGATGGGCATAAAGGAGCTCAAAAGGGGAGAATCCTGTTGAGGCCTGGGGTACTTCCCGATAGGCAAAAAGAAGGAAAGGCAGCCACTTGTCCCAGTCTTTGCCTGTTTCAGAGACAAACTTTTTGAGCATGGATTTTAGGGTCTGGTTAAAACGTTCAACCAGGCCATCAGTCTGAGGGTGATACGGGGTGGTTCGCACTCTCTTAATTCCTAACAGTTGATATACCTGGTGTAGGGTATGGCTCATGAAGTTAGGACCTTTGTCTGTGAGAACCTCTCGTGGTATGCCTACTTGTGAAAAGAATCTCAAAAGTGCTGTGGATATCTGTTTGGCAGTGACCTCTCTAAGTGGATAAGCCTCCGGGTACCTTGTGGCATAGTCACAAATTACTAAAATGAATCGGTTCCCTGCCTGACTTCTCTCTAGTGGGCCAACAATATCCACACCTATCCTTTCAAATGGAGAATCAACAACAGGCAATGGTATGAGCGGGACATCAGCAGGGGTACGACCAACAGCAAGCTGACACTCAGGGCATGTCTTACAGTACTCCTTAACCTCAGTGTACATTCTGGGCCAGTAAAACCTCTTTGCAATCCACATTAAGATTTTCATAAATGACCTGCCCAAGGGATGGAGTGTCCTAGATCTAATATCTCCCTTCTCTGTGTCTTTGGTACAACCAACTGCATTCCGTCCTCCTTACTTTCTCTGTACAAGAGTCCATTACTCAGTACAAATCTCTCACCCAACAAAATATTCACCCCTTCCTTCTCCCTTACCTGCCTAAAACAGTCAGCTAAGGTGGGATCTTCATTCTGAAACTTAGCAAGATTATTCTGAATGACAATGTCTGTATCACTCAATTCAGGTTCCTCTGCCTCTGCCTCAGCTTGCTCTGTGTTCTCTATCATACTTTCGACATGCTCTCCACGTAGCTGTAGCCGATCCTCCTCTGTAGGTTTTGGTTCACAACAGTAACCTCAGAATAAAAAGGCATTGATTGCAGTACCTCATAAGTACCTTGAGTTGGTGTGCTTTGTACTTGCTGCCTATCCTGAGCTCTTGTCACTACTCCGCACCATGCGGTCTCCTGCACCAAATCAACCAATACTGGCAAATCTGTGCCTAACAGAATGGGGTATGGCAGACTCTGAGCTACTCCAACCTTCATGAGATATGGCTGATTATGCACCTCAATGTAGACCTCAGCTGTTGTCAATTTAGTACTATCCCCATGAACACAACAAACAGTCACAGTTTCTTCCTCCTTCCAGCTATCTCTGGGTTCATATTTGGCCTCTACCAATGTGTGGGCACAACCTGTGTCTACTAAACCTGGAAGTGGTTTACCATTCAACAAGACGGTGACAACTGGCTCTAAGTCCTGTTTAGGGTTTGGATACTGTACTAGCCGTGGAACATAACAGAGACTTGTTGTCTTAGGCTTTTTTAAGGGGCAATGCGGTCTAGTATGCCCTGGCTCACCACAATTATAACAACATTTTTGTCTGTAGTTTGAGGTAAGGGAACAGGTGTCGTGGGTTTAATGTATGTGGATTTCAGACTCTTAGATTGGCTTTGAGAGCTTGAACATCCAACATTTGGTGAACTGGACCCACTTGCAGAACAGATCCTTAAGGTGAGTATAGAGTTCTTGTGGAGACTCATGCATAGGTGTATTTAAAGAACGGAACCTCAGACGATAGGTCTCAGTGCTGATCTCATACTTTTTCAGTATGGCTTGCTTCAGCTGGTCATAATCCTGTGTCTGGGAAGGGTTCATTGCCACAAAAGCACTCCTGGCCTTGCCTGTAAGCAGAGGTATAAGGCGTATAGCCCAGTCTCCTCTCGGCCACTGGTAAACTTCAGCCAGTCTCTCAAAAGTGGTCAAAAAGTGTTCTATGTCATCTGTGTCCTCAAGCCTGGCCAATCTTGGCTCCTGGCCTTCCACCCTGGCTGCCGTTCCATCACTATCTGTACTTGAAACTCTGGAATGCTCCATATCCAGCTGCATTTGGTTGACTTGATGGCTGAGGACTTTGTAGTGTTGCTCTCATCTAGCAGTTTCTCGCTCCTGCCGTTCGTCCCGCTCTCGCTGATACCGCATGAAGGAATCAAATGTGTGCAAGAGCTGTAATTGCAGCATCCCCTCCAGCTGACGAAACCTCAGCAGGTTGCACACTTGCCTCCGGGGCACCTCCTATGGGACTCTGATCCATGTCCTGAACTGCGCCTTCCTCAGGCTGACTCCTTAGCTTGGGAGGCATGTCAGAAGAGTGAAAAAATAAAAATAAAAATAAGAATCCCCACTTGTCACTCGACCGGTACTGAATCCCACTTCTGACACCACTTGTTCACTTGTTAGGATGTACCAGCGGCCAGAGGTGTAATTAAGATAGCAGGGGACAAAAATGCACAATTCAGAGTGGTTTTAATCCCAAAGGTGCAAAAATGTAGTTCTCCAAGGTGTGCACAGTAGCAATTGTAGGGAACCCTCCATCGGCCCAAAAACGGAATCCGACGGATTCAAAACTTGTACCTCCCCTTGTCACTGGGTTAGAGATCAATAGAATCAAATTTGAATTCATGTTTTGATCTTGAATGGATTTAGCCTATTCAAGATATGACAATCAGGTTAATAATTTTGATTGGTAAAAATACTGGGCATTATAATTTTTCTCATTACAGATTCTTGCACAGATGGAAGATAAAGAAGTTATTTCCCATTAATTTGATTTCGTCCTTCCATTTTTCTTTCCTAATAATTCTTTCTATTTAATTTAATTAATGCAATTGTGAAGCACATTGTAGCCTTATGGCAATTCTATGCTCCTGTACATGGTGTACCTCAGCTATACGGAAGATAGCAGAGTGTTCCACTTAGGAGACAAAAAAAATTCAACATAGACACACATACAACTTGAAATTGTTGTACAATTTCAATATTACAGTTATACCAACTTACACAAGACACATGGTCTAGAATGCATAGCATCTACAACCTTAAACCTAAGTGTGTCACGCATCACTTACAGTAAAGCAGTCATGTGTTTTAAAGAATAAACTCAACTAGTTTAGGTGCACATGTAATAGCACAAACAACTAGAATCTGTGTTTTATGAGAACAATGTGTCTAACACAATTACAAATTTGAATCCTTCCATTGATTCCTTATAATTCTTCCAGCACTAATAGTGCTCCCAACTTCTGTCTACATTCTAGTTCCATCTTACTACATCCTGATCCCTTCTGCTCTTCTCCAAAAATCTTTCTTCTTCCAAACCATTGCTTGAATCATCATGAGATTAAAGGCCATCCCTGGCCATTATAATATAATATATATCATAATATGATCATAATATAAATTATATTATATTAAAATAGTATAAATTAAAAATAATTTTATTTGCTGGTCTCAAGAGGGTCTTGGCTGAGTAATTTTTCGTCTCACTGATCTTTTAGAAGGCATTTGGCCCTGAAGCTACAGCTGTGCTGACATGAGCAGTGTGTTAACAGCAACAGGCCAAACTGGACACAGTTATAGACTTTGATGGTGAAAATATTGGGTCAAATCATTTAAGGATTTTTGTGACTACAATATAGAATTGGACACAATTTTCTTATTTGTGGGCTAAGATGTTGTCAGTTTCATTCTTCTGAGAATCTTTTTGGATATGAAAAGAAAGGCTGGACAAACACAGGTCTGATTGAGAGCACAAAGATACATTTTTGGTCTGTTTGTTTGGTATGTCTCTTTTGAGACATACAAGAGTGCAGTAATTTTTAAAGTCTGAAATAAGACCAACGTAAAAGATATGTTTTATAAGACTGAGCCTTAAATAGTGCTGTTTACACCATTTGTGACATAAGTCGTAAACCTTTTTAGCACCTCTTGAACAATTTCAAAGTATAGTGATGTGATTCATCTTATTATTTGGCTAAATTTCTTTTATGAAACAAAGACAAACTGAGCATGTCCTCTGAATGGGTGAAATCCTCAGACTCGACTACAAGCCTCTCAGTAACATCATAATTATCATTATGTACATCAGTTTTAACATTTTGTGTATTTTCCCAATTGCAGTCTCTAGGACTTCTGCATGGCAGCAGTTCTCCAGGACTGAGACAGAATTATACCCAAATATTTTCTTTTGAAATTTTTTAGTTTCACAACACTGTTTTGTCCAGCTTTACATTTCACACAAAAAGGATTCCAGTGAGAGATTTTTCTCCTTTTTATCTTTTGGTTTATCCAATCACAAGATTTTTTCACAAGTTAACGTGACCATTTGCTTATTTTCAGTGTTGCAACGTTGTTGCAGCAAAGCAAATAAACATGTAGCTGAGCATTCTTTACCTCAGAATTTAGGTTTTAATTTACAGCCCTCTGTTGAATACCAGAATAAAATTTGGATGATGTTATTCCAATTTAAGGTTAATCTCTTGTTGCGTGGGCAAACAAAGAGATCTTTAAAGTTAAAGCAAGGGATATAATTTCTCATCTATGCTGCCACTATCATGTCCCTGATAAAATGTGGTTGTCTAATTCTCCAGCCCCACCGGATTTCGGTCTCCGGTCTTAAATCTGGGTATGCCGACCCATTCTACAAATGTGTCTATGGGATGCGTCTATCTTTCCCTCAACACTTCTAAAAGGCAAATAAGAATGGACTTGCCACAACAGCTGAAGAAAGAGAAGATGATCAAACCTCTTGCTTGTTGCAAATCC
This sequence comes from Hypophthalmichthys molitrix, assembly GCA_037950675.1. Taxonomy (NCBI): domain Eukaryota; kingdom Metazoa; phylum Chordata; class Actinopteri; order Cypriniformes; family Xenocyprididae; genus Hypophthalmichthys; species Hypophthalmichthys molitrix. The sequence continues at coordinate 39,775,310 of CM075494.1, forward strand.
CAATTTTCCGCTGAAAAGACACTCGCCAACTGGATGAGATCACGTCGGGGTCACCACTTTGTAGGGAACCCTCCATCGGCCCAAAAACGGAATCCGACGGCCAGGGCGAAGGTTTAATGCGTGTATGCCTTTTCAGCGCCCCTGCGAAGTTCACTTAATTTCACTCGTTTAATCTGACTCCAATTTCAAATGATTATTACTCTTAGGTTGTGATTCCAATTAGAAATTAATCATTGGTTATGTGTTAATTTAGATATTTGATTATTCTGGGTATCCCATACTTTCAATTATTCGTTCATCAGGGACCTGATGCCGCACAGAGATACTCGCCACGGATTTGCGGTAAACTCACGGACATAAACTCGCCAGTCTGATCTTCATCAGAGGGTGTAATGAGTTAGCTAATACCTTTAGTCGGTTGCCTACTGCTCACTCGAACAAAAGTGTATTTTAATTTAGCCACTTCCATACAACTTGCTAAATCAGTGGTAAACAGAAATCAAAAGGTCTTCAGATAAAGTGCCTACTGCTCCTTCATTCATGCGCCTTCAGTTTGTTCTAACCTGGACACAGATTTACGGTAGCATTAGCCTCCCATAATTTACTGGTAATAATGATTTCAGGAGAATCCAGAATAAATCAAATATAACATTTTATTTGTCAAGTAAAAATGTATCATGCCAATTACATACTTGGACAATTAGAAGCCAATTCAGAAATAATAAATGCATAACATCAATTACTCAAAGAAATGCATATACACATAGTGATGTCTCTGCATCATCTCTGCATGGGGGTTTCTGGCTACAGAAGATCCCACATGACTGCTTTGCACTTTACCTCATATACCCAGACCAGAACAAAGGATTTGTAGATATTTACTACACCAACACCTGTTTTGGGGGGAGAGGGGTGGGTTATCAGATCTCTTGAAGAGACAAAAGGAGGACAGAATTCTCATTAGTTTTCAAACTTCCTCATAACATAAGTGACTGCTGTGAAACTGAGACCATTTTACCAATCGCACTGAGACATTTAAAATGATAGCAAACATGAAAGGGGAAAAAGGGGTTGCATCCTGTAGATGTTGTGAGGGCAAGGCGTTGTCCTATGCTATTTCTTTGAGATCTTCTCTCCAGATAAGTTTTATTGCTTTACTGTAGGGCACTTGATCTCAGTTTTGTCTTAGCAGGAAAATCAAGTCTTACAGTCCCGCCCCTGGCCCCTTGGGGCAAATCCAAATCAGTCCTGAGGGGCCACTTTTGGACAATTCCTGCTTCCATATATTGGGTGTTGCTTTCAGAGTGTTCATAGGCTGGCATTTAGCAGCACCAGTCGATGGGTGCAGGAGTCAAGTCGTCACCTGAAATAACAACATTAAGGCAGGTTGAACATTAAGATGAAAGTACTGCAGAATGCATCTCTGTGACACACAGTCCCTTTAGTGTGGATGTACTGTGCTGACTGGATGCTGTAGCTGCTGGACATGATGTCTGTGATCCTCTTGGTCAGGTTTGCATCCACCTGCACTTGGTAATTTGTGTTGCATAATTTAGTTCCAGTTCTACACTGGGAGGCCATGTATCTATGAGTGCAATGAGGTTTGAATGGCCTCTTGAAGTTTCTACACACCCATCTTCTGCAAGTAAAGTTGTGTCCTGGCTCAATGCAGGTGGGACCAGACCCTTGTGGAATCTGGCCCCAAAAATGGCAGTTGTCAGTCCTAAAAGGGAAACAGACACACACACACACACACACAAAACAAAAAAAACAAACAGTTGATCTTGAACCTTTAAATAAATTGCATTAAGACAGATGGTGCCATCTTAATTTTCTTGAATGGTCTTATCCAGACAGTTGTTGCAGATGGTTTTAATCTGTTAAGATTTTATGCCATTAGAAGAAAAATTGTTTTAGTTCACAGAGACATAGATCATTGTTATGATTATGTTCTGCAAAGAAAAAGGCCAGATAAACTGAATTGTTAGTGGTCAAATCTGACTGCTGATGTTTAAGCATTGTCAGAGAATATTGCTCCTTAAGTTGCTATTGCAGCTGTGCTTGCACAGTCTGTTGTGTTGTGAACATTATGACACCCAGGTCTCCTGGGGGAATCTCACACTAGCCAGATCTGTGATTAGGGCACCAGACCACCATTTGTGGTGCTGTGCTGTTTGCTTAGCAATTGGTATTTGTGGTGTCATTAAAATACTTTACAGACCACAGAGATCCAAATGGTCAAGACAGTAGAGTTTCTGCCTGATATTAACATTGCACACAACTTTAATTACATGTCCAGTAAAATAATATTCCTGATCAAATTCCATATGATCTAGTGCTCCCAGAGAGGGGTTTGCTAACACTTGTCCACTTTGTTTGTGGTTTTGTTGCAAAGGAAAATCAAAACTTGTATCTCCCCTTGTCACTGGGTTAGAGATCAATAGAATCAAATTTGAATTCATGTTTTGATCTTGAATGGATTTAATCTATTCAAGATATGACAATCAGGATAATAATTTTGGTTGGTAAAAATACTGGGCATTATAATTTTTCTCATTAAAGATTCTTGCACAGATGGAAGATAAAGAAGTTATTTCCCATTAATTTGATTTCTTCCTTCCATTTTTCTTTCCTAACAATTTAATGAATGCAATTATGAAGCACATTGTAGCCTTATGGCAATTCTATGCTCCTGTACATGGTGTAACTCAGCTATACGGAAGATAGCAGAGTGTTCCACTTAGGAGACAAAAAAAAAAAAAAAAAAAAAATTCAACATAGACACACATACAACTTGAAATTGTTGTACAATTTCAATATTACAGTTATTCCAACTTACACAAGACACATGGTCTAGAATGCATTGCATCTACAACCTTAAACCTAAGTGTGTCACGCATCACTTACAGTAAAGCAGTCATGCATTTTAAAGAATAAACTCAACTAGTCTAGGTGCACATGTAGTAGCACAAACAACTAGAATGTGTGTTTTATGAGAACAATGTGTCTAACACAATTACAAATTTGAATCCTTCCATTGATTCCTTATAATTCTTCTAGCACTAATAGTGCTCCCAACTTCTGACTACATTCTAGTTCCATCTTACTACATTCCTTCTGCTCTTCTCCAAAAATCTTTCTTCTTCCAAACCATTGCTTGAATCATCATGAGATTAAAGGCCATCCCTGGCCATTATAATATAATATATATCATAATATGTATATAATAAAAATTATGTTTCCTGTAGCTCAGTGGTTAGAGCATGGCACTAGCAATGCCAAGGTTGTGGGTTTGATCCCAGGGATTGCACATACTCAGATACAAATGTATAGTATAATGCAATGTAAGTCGCTTTGGATAAAAGCGTCTGCCAAATGCATAAATGTAAATGTGAATTATATTAAAATAGTATAAATTAAAAATAATTTTATTTGCTGGTCTCAAGAGGGTCTTGGCTGAGTAATTTGTCATCTCACTGATCTTTTAGAAGGCATTTGTCCGTGAAGCTACAGCTGTGCTGACATGAGCAGTGTGTTAACAGTAACAGGCCAAACTGGAAATAGTTATAGCCTTTGATGGTGAAAATATTGGGTCAAATCATTTAAAGATTTTTGTGACTACAATATAGAATTGGACACAATTTTCTTATTTTTGGGCTAAGATGTTGTCAATCACATTCTTCTGAGAATCTATTTGGATATGAAAAGAAAGGCTGGACAAACAGGTCTGATTGAGAGCACAAAGATAAATGTATGGTCTGTTTTTTCAGTCTCTTTTGAGACACTGAACAACATACAAGAGTGCAGTAATTTTTAAAGTCTGAAATAAGACCAACGTAAAAGATATGTTTTATAAGACTGAGCCTTAAACAGTGCTGTTTACACCATTTGTGACATCAGTCGTAAACCTTTTTAGCACCTCTTGAACTATTTCAAAGTATAGTGATGTAATTCATCTTATTATTTGGCTAAATTTCTTTTATGAAACATAGACAAGCTGAGCATGTCCTCTGAATGGGTGAAATCCTCAGGCTCGACTACAAGCCTCTCAGTTACATCATAATTATCATTATGTACATCAGTTTTAACATTTAGGGTATTTTCCCAATTGCAGTCTCTAGGACTTCTGCATGGCAGCAGTTCTCCAGGTCTGAGACAGAATTATACCCAAATATTTTCTTTTGAAAATTTTTAGTTTCACAACACTGTTGTTTTGTCCAGCTTTACATTTCACAGACAAAGGATTCCAGTGAGAGATTTTTCTCCTTTTTATCTTTTGGTTTATCCAATCACAAGATTTTTTTCACAAGTTAACGTGACCATTTGCTTATTTTCAGTGTTGCAACGTTGTTGCAGCAAAGCAAATAAACATGTAGCTGAGCATTGTTTACCTCGGAATTTAGGTTTTAATTTACAGCCCTCTGTTGAATACCAGAATAAGATTTGGATGATGTTATTCCAATTTAAGTTTAATCTCTTGTTGTGTGGGCAAACAAAGAGATCTTTAAAGTTAAAGCAAGGGATATCATTTCTCATCTACGCTGCCGCTATCATGTCCCTGATAAAATGTGGTTGTCTAATTCTCCAGCCCCACCGGATTTCGGTCTCCGGTCTTAAATCTGGGTATGCCGACCCATTCTACAAATGTGTCTATGGGATGTGTCTATCTTTCCCTCAACACTTCTAAAAGGCAAATAAGAATGGACTTACCACAACAGCTGAAGAAAGAGATGATCAAACCTCTTGCTTGTTGCAAATCCCAATTTTCTGCTGAAAAGACACTCGCCAACTGGATGAGATCACGTCGGGGTCACCACTTTGTAGGGAACCCTCCATCGGCCCAAAAACGGAATCCGAAGGCCAGGGCGAAGGTTTAACGCGTGTATGCCTTTTCAGCGCCCCTGCGAAGTTCACTTAATTTCACTCGTTTAATCTGATTCCAATTTCAAATGATTATTACTCTTAGGTTGTGATTCCAATTAGAAATTAATAATTGGTTATGTGTTAATTTAGACATTTGATTATTCTGGGTATCCCATACTTTCAATTATTCGTTCATCAGGGACCCGATGCCGCGCAGAGATACTTGCCACGGATTTGCGGTAAACTCACGGACATAAACTCGCCAGTCTGATCTTCGTCAGAGGGTGTAATGAGTTAGCTAATACCTTTAGTCGGTTCTACTGCTACTGCTCACTCGAATAAAAGTGTATTTTAATTTAGCTACTTCCATACAACTTGCTAAATCAGTGGTAAACAGAAATCAAAAGGTCTTCAGATAAAGTGCCTACTGCTCCTTCATTCATGCGCTGTGGTGGTCGGGCCAAGAACAAGCTGGACAGGTAGTAGGCAAACGAAAAGGATTTATTTGTTCCAACAACAAAAATAAATAAACTTAACAGGGAAGTTCAAAACCATTTCCAAAGTATATACAAAGAATAAGAAATAACTAACAAAACTAAATCAAAGAGAAAATAAATAACTCCCCTGTTAACAAAATAATAACCAAAAAAAAACAAAAAAACAACTAAGATCAACAGCCCATGATGTTACAGTGGCTGGACAAATTTGACTAACTTCTGCTCATCTCATCATGGCTCTAAATACCTATTTAGCACATACCAAACCAAGTAAAGGTAAACATCAAATAATAACTTTACCAAATAAACTCAAAATAACAGATCGCAGAACAATATACACGACCATACCTAACAATACAATCATCTACCTAAAATACATAAAAGAAAATACTAAACCAACAAAAAGATAACCTAAATAACACAACACAAAAGATCCCCTCTAACTCAGAACATGATGGTACAGTCCAACTTCCTCTGGCACAGCACAAATTATGAGATTGAAGCACCGCCTCTCCCTTTGTTTGCTGCCACATGGAATGCGGCCGTCACTCCATTGTCCCGAGCAATCTAGGACTCAGGTAAAGTTAATCAGCAAGGAATATAAGAAGTGTGCACCCTTCTATACATTCAAGATTTTAATAAACTGTTAACTTGTTAAACTTGTCCTGTGTTTTTCTTATAATAAGGGAATTTAAATAAAGTAACTAACCATATTATGTTAAACTAAATTAAACATTAAATCAAACAACACAATGGTAAAAGCTAAATATGTGAAGTGGGCTATGCACCCGTCACATGCGCCTTCAGTTTGTTCTACCCTGGACACAGATTTACGGTAGCATTTGCCTTCCATAATTTACTGGTAATAATTTCAGGAGAATCCAGAGTAAATCAAATATAACATTTTATTTGTCAAGTAAAAATGTATCATGCCAATTACATAGTTGGACAATTAGAAGCCAATTCAGAAATAATAAATGCATAACATCAATTACTTAAAGAAATGCATATACACACGGTGATGTCTCTGCATCATCTCTGTATGGGGGTTTCTGGCTACAGAAGATCCCACATGACTGCTTTGCACTTTACCTTATATACCCAGACCAGAACAAACATCCTGTAGATGTTGTGAGGGCAAGGTGCTGTCCTATGCTATTTCTTTGAAATCTTCTCTCCAGATAAGTTTTATTGCAGGGCACTTGATCTCAGTTTTGTCTTAGCAGGAAAATCAAGTCTTACACAATTGTCAAAAAAAAAAACAAAAAAAAAAACAAAAGGAAATAAATCAAAGTTATTTATTACATATAAACAAATGTAAGTTTGGCTATGCCAATATCCAGGCCCAAAAATACAAATGCAATTCAACCTCTCCACACTACCTTCCAACTCTCCCCTAAAATGGCTTTTTAAAGCTTTGGCTCCTCCTATATTTGGAACATACCATTTTAGGGGGAAACCTATAAATTACAAACAGGTGACAAGATAAAACCATCATACCTTCATTATAGTTTGGCTCTACAACATACATCACTTACATCTATTACAGTTTAAAATGCTCAAAACAATAAAGACAAGACATATAAGAAAACACTTACATCCACAGTTCTCTTCCTCCCCTATGAGGTCAGAACCAGCTGGAGAAATCTGTCATGAGCAAATGCTTGCTTAAATATGGCTACTTTCCATGTGGACAGGTTTGGCAAGTGAGAGGTGCACCAGAAGGTATGTCTAGCTGTTTGAAATGCATTCAAGTTAACTTGATAACTAAATGAAATGAAATGAAATAAACACTTATTGTGTAAAGTAATTTGGTATTCTTTTCTTGTAATGATATTGGAACAGCATGCATCACTAAACATTAAACATTTAAACAAATAACATTAAAAAAAAAAAAAAACTACAACTTGGGATAATAAATGGGATGTCACAACACCAAAATTAGGGCTACAAACATACAACTACATAAGGATGGTATATTTTGCTGGCATTTAGTTTAGGCATTTGTATGTGTAATGGTGGAAAGAGTTTGTTGTGTGCACATACCCATGCTCAGTCCCTTCAAAATAAAAGTCCTAGGTCACAGTCAGTCTGTGACAATAAGTTTTATCAACTAAAAGACACATGTCCAAAGAATCTGTATCTTCCATTCAAACCTCTCCACCACCATGGTTGAGACAAGACCAAAGAGCTGTCAAAGGACATCAGGAATGAGATTGTAGACCGGCACAAGGCTGGAATGGGCTACAAGACCATCAGCAAGAATTTGGTGAGAAGGAGACAACTGTTGGTGCGATTATTCGGAATTGGAAGAAATAAAAAAAAATAAAATAAAATAAAAAAAAAATCGCCCTCGGTCTGGAGCTCCATGCAAGATCTCACCTAATGGGGTAAAGATGATGACGAGAAAGATGACAAACTACACGAGAGGAGCTTGTAAATGATCTCAAGGCAGTTGGGACCACAGTCACCAAGTGCTTTGTAATGTTATGTGCTTAGAGACATGAGTCTCGTGATGCTTTGCAAACTATGAGTTCATGTTTTTTGAATGAGGTGTGGCTTTGGAGACGCTCTGAAGGGAGGGTGGGATCTCATGCTTTCAAAGCTAGCTCGCTATTGTTAGCCTCTCTAAAATTGCCTACCCTATCTTTAATGGTCTGGTGGTAGAACTTTTGTTAAGTGTGTCAGGATCTGGGTTTCCCATTAAAACCAAAGATGTTAATTAGTGATTGTATGTCAAGAGCATGGACCCGTTTGTGTGCTTTTTGTTTTGTGATTTCACCAGAACGGATAGTCTCCGCAACGGTGTTAAGCGATAGACTGAAGCGCCCATCTGTGTGAAGTGCACAAGTGCCAAGAGAATACTGTTGCTCTCCGCCACTGATAACAGCAGATCCAGGGGTTTGGCCAGAGAAAGCTGATTGGCCCCTGAAGTGCCCCTGCCTTGGCCCCTGTCACTAAGATTGCTGATCTATGTCAATTCAACCCTCGCAGACAGCGCTCATTAAAGGACGTGCATTTAAAACATGGACGGCGCAGTTCAGTTGAATGATAAAGTTTAGAGTGGAGCTGATGAGGGTGCATGATGGCAGGTGTGGATAATTGTGTGTGGGGGGGAGCCAGGAGGGATTATGGGAAATGTAGTGCAAAGGTCACAGGTGATGGTGAAGTGACTGAAGATCACGACACGGATGTTGTTATAAGAAACATGCTGAAAGTTGCTGCAGAAACAAGGCTGTGTAACTTGACTGTGTTGTGGCTGACTAACTTTGTTCTTGCAAAGTGCCAGATGAGCAGAAAATTATGTTTTAGGTTCAGGACTCAGGAGGAGCACGTTCGGATAATCAACCAACGTTTTCCAGCATCCCTCCACCACCCCATCTCTTCACTCCTAACTATTCCTATCCCAGCCTGGGATGGGGGTAGTACTCTGGGTTCAGGCCAAATTCTGAGCTCGGAGCCCTCCCCTCGGACAGCACACCAAATACACATAAGCTTTACTCTATCTGATTATATGTAAGTGTGAACTCGTGAAAAGACAATATAACAGAGACATGTTTTGAAACCGGTGGAGACGACGACACAGAAAAAAGCCATACCAGCCTCCATGGTTCTGGCCCTGCCTCATAAAATGCAGATATTCTGGAAAACAAAAGAGCGGCATGGACATACACATTGGATCTGAACAGTTGCGATATATAATGTGGACAGTCAATAATTTTAGATCAGATTCTAATTGGATACACAAATAATCGGATTTGGAGTGACAGTGAACATAGCCTGAGATCATGTAAATGTGTGACGAGTAGTGGTATGTGTAACACACCCGAGTAAAAAACACCAACTCCCAAGCGTGTTGGAATAAAGGTTCTTTACTGTGTTTCCACTGAAATTACAAAACATGAACAGCACATGAGATGCCGATGCTCACGCACGCACATGGCAAACATATTACAACAAATGCACATGCGCCTATAACCTACTGGATTAACTTTAACATTTCCTACACTGCATTCAGGTCTAAATAACACCACCAACTTCACAATATAGACATTCATCCTGAGTGCATTTGTGTTTTCATCCTGAAGACGAAGAGTGTATTAATATCAAAGACACACTAACGCACATAATGACGGATTGATCTGATTAACAATTTATATTGAGCAATTCACAGCCATAACAGCATATTTAATTTGTCTTACCTCATACAACGATTTGTGCATGTATTTGCAATTATCCCTTACCTGAAATTACAAAACATGAACAGCACATGAGATGCCGATGCTCACGCACGCACATGGCAAACATATTACAACAAATGCGCATGCGCCTATCACCTACGACCCTTAGCTGTTAATGTGCACCTATCAGAACTTGTCTATGCCTTACAGGACGTATATGCCTTATTATATATGCAATGAATTATTCCTTTAACACCTGTGACAATCACATTTTATACAATAATAGACATGGGAACATGTGGAATGTAATTATAATTAAAGATAAAAAAATAAAAATTATTCTGGGTGTTGTACACAGACTTAGACAGGTGGAGGGGTTTCATATTATGCGCTATATTCTTTACCATCTTACACATGGTAGTAATAGTAGTACTCGAGTAGCACAGTTTCATTTCACTTTTGTTTCGTTTGCTATTTTGTGGTCTAAAACAAGAATAAAAGCCATTATAACGTAAATTAAAAATATAGAAAAATTGGACACAACTATGGGCTAGATTAACAAATAAACAGAAATCACCTGAACTGAATATTCCATCACAGTTTAGCACTAATGACTTTATGAATTTCTGAGAAAATCAAAAGCATCAGAAATACAATTGTAAATGTACAACCTTTGACAGCGTATATGATTCAGCCTCAATTATCGCCCCCAAGAACAATTGCAATGCTTTACAACTATAACAGGAAGAGCTAAACAAACTTTTTATTGCATCTAAACCAACAACATGTTGATTCGATCTAATGCCCTCTAAATTACTGAAAGAGTTGTTAAATGTAGCAGAAGCTTTTCGATACTATTAAACTCCTCTATATCTCATGTCCCAAGACCCTTCAATTGCAAAAAATTATATCTATGAAAAATTTCAGTCAGGAGGCAGGCCCCAACATAACACAGAAACTGTGCTTGTTAAAATTACAAATTACTTACTTCTAGCTTCTGACCTGCATCTCAATACTAGTTTTACGTATGTATGTCATGACACTATAGATCATGACATACTTTTAAATAAATTACAAAATTACACTGGTAGTTAGAGACAGGCATTAAGGTGGTTTAGCCCGTCCCTATCTGAATTTTAACAGTGAATTATCAAAGTTAACATCAGTAAAATATGGAGTGCCACAAGGGTCTGTTTTAGGCCCTCTGCTAATTTCAATATACATGCTGCCTCTTGGTAATATTATTAGAAAACATGGAATTCGTTTCCACTGTTATGTTGATCATATATTTCATCACGACCAGGTGAAAACTCTAAATTATCCAAGTTGACAGATCTGTGTTAGATCTCAAAGATATAAAATTTTGGATGACCAGTAATTTTCTTCTATTAAATTCAGATAAGACTGAAGTATTACTTATTGAACCAAAATTTGTACACAGGATCTTTTAGAATACAATTTTCATCTAGAAGGATGTACTGTTACTTCATCCTCTACAGTTAAAGATCTGGGTGTTGTATTAGATGACTTGTTACAAAAGCCTTCTTCCATCTCAAAAACATCGCTAAGCTACGGAACATGTTGTCTGTTTCTGATACAGAAAAGCCATTTCATGCATTTATTATTGTAATGCATTACTAGGTGGTTGTCCTGCATCCTCAATAAACAAGCTACAGTTAGTTCTTACCAGGGCAAGAAAATCATGATCATATAATCCCAATTTCACCAATTAAGTTCAGTATTGATTACAAAGTATAAGGCCCTAAATGGTTTAGCTCCTGTGTATTTAACTGATCTTCTATCGCCCTACAATCCATCACACTTTTTATAGGGTTATTTTACACAAAAATGAAAATTCTGTCATTAATTACGCACCCTCATGTCATTCTAAACCCATAAGTCTTTCGTTTATCTTCGGACAAACGTCTTCCAGAAGTTCAAATGTGCTGCATAACCAGTGAGGTTCATTCTTGTGTATTACGCAGCACGTTTGAGCTTTCGTTTTCGTGCGTCATTCAAGTTTGTTTGAGCTTCTGCTTACGTTCGCTGATCAATGTTTATCTGTGAGTAAAAACCTAAATTAAATCTGTTCGTCATAAAAAGTGATTGAGTCTCTTCAGAAAATTTGGAGTAAACCACTCAATTCATATGGATTAGTTTTACGATCTCTTTATGAAGTTTTTGAAGCGTTAAATTTGCAATTGCATTGGCCGTCTATGGAAGGACAGAAAGCTCTCAGATTTAATCAGAAATATCTTAATTTGTGTTCCAAAGATGAACAAAAATCTTACAGGTTTGGAACGACATGAGGGTGAGTAATAAATGAGACTTTCATTTTTGAGTGAACTAACCCTTTAAGGTCACAAAACTGTGGACTTTTGGTAGTACCTAGGATATCTAAATCCATTAAAGGAGGGAAAGCGTTTTTGCATTTGGCTCCAAAACTCTGGAATATCCTTACTGATAATGTTTGTGGCTTAGACACACTCTCCCAGTTTAAATCAAGATTAAAGACACATCTCTTCATCCAAGCAGTCACATAATTCACATAACCTTGCACTCCAGTTTACATTTATGCATTTGGCAGACGCTTTTATCCAAAGCGACTTACATTGCATTATACTATACATTTGTATCTGAGTATGTGCAATCCCTGGGATCAAACCCATGACCTTGGCATTGCTAGTGCCATGCTCTAACCACTGAGCTACAGGAATATATCAGATCAAAAGCACATGACTAACTATTGTTTGAAATGTTATTTTACATTTGATTTTCTGTTTCTACCTCGCGATGCCATCTTGAGTACGCCAGCTCCTGTTTGGACCAAGCCTCTTACAAAGATTTCAGATGATTCAACACCTGTGAAGAGAGGATGCCAACCCCTGCGAGGACTTCAGATGACGCCAACTCTGAATCAACATACAAAACTGCTAAATTGTGATAATGGTCATAATTTTACTAATTGCTTTAACTCTTTCTCCACCATTGACAGAATTTTCTGGCTTTCAATGTTTTCACTGTTAAATGGTAGGGGGTGCTATTACACATCTTCTGAAAGAGTACAGAATCTCCAGATCAAAACAGACAAAAAAAAGAAAAAAAAAAAGAAGCAGAAACAAGCGATAAAAGCATTGCTTATGCACATTGTTGTCTTTCAAAACAAATGCGATTTTCTCAGCTTTTTCTCAAATTAAAATGTTTTTTATGAAACTCACTCACATTAAAGTGTTGATAAAAAAAAAAAGGTAGAAAAAAAAATATTGCTGTTATTTCTATTATTCTATAGGTGTTATTTCTTTAGATATATTGCATGTTCAGATATTCATACAACAAAATATTCTGGGGGTCATGAACGTTGTGAATAGATCAAAAACACTGCCAGTGGCTGGTAATTAAAAAAAAAAAAAAAAAACGCTGGCGGGGAAGAGTTGAGCTCATTGTTTCTGCCTAAATGAATACATAATGAAGTTTTATTTAACAAAATTCGGGAGGCGCACGTTCAGGTAATCAGTGCAAGAGGAAGCCGGTATATAAAGCCGTCTCTCACCTCTATCCCACGAAAAGTTTCACAACATCCCTGCACCACCCCATCACCTCACTCTTGGCTGGTTTCTATCCCAGTTAAGTAGGGGGGGTACTCTGGGTTCGGGCCAAATTCCGAGCTCTGAGCCCTCCCCCGGACAGCACGCCAAATACGCATAAATTACTATACGAATTGCTTTATTTTGATCTCATGTAGGTGTAAACTCATGAAATGCTAACTACATGATCTGTATTATCTCTGAACTGTACATTCTGACGTGGACATTACTTTAACACAGCATGTAGAAACATGCATTTTCTATAAATGCTGCTTTGAAACAATGTAGGCTACATTGTGAATGTAACAAATAAAAAAAAAAATGAAAAAGGTGACAATGCTGTAGTCTAAAAGTGAATACACTACATCAGTTTCGTCCAGTTATTTGCCCAATTTCCAGTCTGGAGAAGATCATCTAGAGTCTGGAATTCCTAGAGTTTCTCATGCGTAAACTTTGCTCGTCATTCATGTGCTCAGAACCCGTAATTACGATGTTTCCGACTCCACTTGAAGGGCACATAGCAGGAAACACAGCAGAAAAGTGACTCCCCTTGACCAGCGCGAGAAGCTGCTTTACAGACGCGCCTGTTTTCCACACGTCACTCAAACACAGAAGCAGGAAACTATTTCAACTCCTCAGTTCAGAGAAACAGAAACTGAAAGTATTGTTGAGCTGTTGTGTGTTTGTTTCTCTCTGTATTTATGCCGTAAAATGGCAGAAGCCAGAATTTCAGTGGATCAGAATGCGTTCACATGTCCAGTGTGCCTGGATCTCCTGAAGAATCCAGTGGCCATTCCCTGCGGACACAGTTACTGTAAGAGCTGTATTACTGGCTGCTGGGATCAGGAGGATGAGAAGAGAGTCTACAGCTGCCCTCAGTGCAGACAGACCTTCAGTCCAAGACCTACTTTAGCTAAAAACACCATGCTGGCTGAAGTGGTGGAGAAACTGAAGAAGACTAAACTTCATACTGACTGTTACGCTGGAGTTGGAGACGTGCAGTGTGACGTCTGTACTGGAAGAAAATACAAAGCCGTCAAGTCCTGTCTGGTGTGTCAGGAGTCTTACTGTCAAACTCATTTTGACCGTCATGAGGAATTTCACTCTCGTAAACCACACAAAGTGATCGATGCCACTGGACGACTGCAGGACATGATGTGCCGTAAACATGATAAAGAGCTAGAAATGTACTGTATCACTGACCAACAATACATCTGTGTGCGGTGTAAGGAGTACGAACATAAAAACCACAACACTGTATCAACTGCAGCACAGAGGACAGAGAAACAGGTATGAACTGAGAGGGATTGTTCACACAGAAATGAAAGTGCTGTCTTTATTTACGACTTACTTTCTTCTGTGGAATGTAAAAGATGATATTTTGAAGAAAGTCTCATCAATTTTAGTTTATACATTGAAAGTCAATGGGGTAAAAAAGTGTCAAGCTCAAAAAAGGAGACAAAAGCATAAAATTAATCTAAAGAAGTCCAGAGGTTAAAAATGAAGTGCACTTACTTGTATTGACGTGCACTTGTAGTGTATTTCAAATTAAAGTATAGGCCTATTAAAAAAAAAAAAAAAAACACTGTACTCGGAGATCATATAATATTAATGAAATGAAAGGCCACTTAAGTGCACTTTAAGAGAGTAAACTTTCTTGACTGTTTCATTTAATAAATACACTTTATAAATATGTCTAATTAAAAAATTAACTTTAAATCAAATCATTGATCAACTTATGTTAAAAATTCTGGTGCTTCTTTAAGTGATAAAAAGTAGTTGTAAATGTTGTACAAAATACACATAGCCTACTCATCTTTGCACCAATAAAATGTGCAACACTTTATGTTTTACTACCAGATTATATGTAATATATAATTAATTTAACTTACAGTCAAATGTTTTCCTTGACATCTCTGCACTCTCTGCATTTTTAAGACGTGGGACAGTCTTGCGCACTTACTTCCTGTCATGTGCACACGCTCTCAAGTGGCCAAGACTGCAAGTGTGGGTATTTGGACAGGGCATCTGTAAACAGCTGAGACATTCTTCAAAGTATCTTCTGTTGTGTCTCACAATAGACAGAAAGTCATACAGGTTTGGAACGACATGAGGGAGAGTAAATGATGACACAATTAAAACTTTAGGGTGAATTATTCATATAAAACTAGATACTGATGAAATACTGCAGACATTTCAGTTTCATATTCATTCACATTCACAGTCTCATTTCAGGAAACTATGAATCTGTGGTTTGAACTTACAGTATAAACTTGTTATGCATTTAGCCCTCCACCAATTCTGGGTGTAGCTTTAATTTTTGTGTGATAGTAGTTCCCTTTCGAGGGAACTTGTGCTGCGTCCGATAGGTCGCTTTGGGAACGCCGTCAGCGTGATTGCGTCTGATGCACGTCTGTCAACTAGTCCAATGGCGAGAGTGAACGTCACGGGCGGGTGACGTCACGACCAGGAAAGGATAAATTCACATCCGGCGAGACCGGCTTCAGCTTTTCTGCCTCAGCAAAGCACTCTGTGTCAAACTGTCTCTGTCTATTTATTGTTGTCTGTCCCAAATTGTACAGCTCAATATATCAGTTATCTATGGCGATTCAAGCATTTAAATCGTGTGCTCCTCCCTTCCCTCTCTGGTGGGGATACACACGATTTATGCGTGATGTATTTGGGAGTGGAGCATGCTCTTTCAGCCTTCGAGGGGGCTGAATGCGAGCACTGAGAGAAGCTTCCTCTGAGAATACTCCACTCCCACCTCGCACTTTTCGAGGAAAGTGCGCAGGCAAGCGTTCCCCATGGCTCTGGACCCACTGCTGCTGAGGCAGCACGGAGAAAGATGTCATGGGGTTCGCAGATGGATCTATCAGCGGGGCTTGAGACGGGCATGAGTGCCCTTTCTCAGCCCTCACCTGGCAGATCTGTCGCCCCCTCTCTGGTGTCGGAAGCCCGTCCAGTGGCTTCTTCCGCCCAGGGAGAGGGCTCGTCGCTTCAACACTCCAGTTCTGAGGAGGTGGATGCGTTGAGCGTCGATATGGGGGAAGATGACTCGCCATCTCTTTCCCCAGAGTATGAGGAGCTGGTGGAGGTATTATCTCGTGCTGTGTCTAAGCTGAATATCGAATGGCCAGCCAAGAAACAGGGCGCTCGTCCTAAAAGCAAACTAGACAAGCGTTTCCTTACATCACAAAAAATAACCTTTCTTCCATGATCTCCATGATGAGTTAGCGAGATCATGGAGAAAGCCATACTCATCCCATTTATTCAGCCCTCACGTTAAACACTACTCTGAAATAAGAGGGCTGAAAGAGTATGGTTATGGGGTGATGCCCCGGGTTGAACAGATGCTCGCAAGCTATCTGTCCCCGGACTCAGCATCGTCCCTGAAGGCCCCCACGCTTCCCACAAAGCCACTAAAAGCTACATCAGGGATAGTGGGTAAAGTGTATGCGGCGGCAGGTCAGGCTGGTGCGTGCTTACACACGATGGCTATCTTGCAAGCGTACCAAGCCGACCTGCTGAAGGATTTGGATGGTCGGGAGGGGATTGGCCCAGACGCAGTTCGAGAGCCAGAGATCTATCTCTAAGAGCCACCAAGGAGACCGCCAGAGCAGTTGGGCGGTCTATGGCAGCAGAGAGGTGGCAACAGGGAGGCACCTGTGGCTCAATTTGTCTGATTTAAAAGATAAGGACAGGGCCTTTCTCCTCGACGCCCCGCTTACGCCATCTGGCCTGTTCAGCAACGCTGTCACATCAGTCGTCGACAGGTTTCAGGAAGCTAAGAAGCAAGCAGAGGCTTTCAAAAAATATCTACCACGCCGCCATCCATCCTCTGGGGTTGCTGGGGGTGAGCAACCCCAGCCGTACAGCTCGTCATACAGAGCACAGTAGAAGGAGAGTGTCGCCTCTCATGCTCCACCTCAGAGACATGGTGGGCCGGGACGGCACTCTCAGCCCAAGCCTTCTAAGCCAAAGACAGACCTGAGGGTCTTGCTTCAGGTGAAGAAGGCTGGGCAGAAGAAGTCCTGACGCCAGTGGTGTCAAACTTCTGAAGGCAGCCCCACACGGGGTGGAGCGGTGTTCACCTCAGTATACGGTGCCCGTCCCACCTCGTGGCCCTCAGGGGGCCGTTCTGCCAACCCCGCCACCTCTGGTGCTTCAGGGTGCAGCGGTTCCCAGCGAATTAGTGACGCAGAGCTCAGAACACAAACATGATGCTGCGTCACATTCACATCCTCTGAAGAGGATAAATTTACATCAAATATGTGCTGTAAATACACCAGAGGCCAGCCTCGAGAGGCTGGTTCCCTTAGTAGATTTTCTGGCAGAGTGGAAATCTCTTCAAAATATCTCACGTTGGGTCCTGCAAATTGTAGAGAAAGGTTACAAAATCCAGTTTTGGTGCCGCCCACCTCTATACAAAGGAGTGCTGCAGACAACAGTACTTCCACAGCAGGCTCTGGTGTTGGAGCAAGAAATAAAAACCCTGTTAGCAAAAGAGGCTATAGAGAGGGTTCCGGTTGCCGACAGGGAGTCGGGGTTTTACAGCCGGTATTTCTTGGTTCCAAAAAAGGATAGGGGGTTGCGCCCTATTTTAGATCTACGCCATCTGAATCGAGCAGTGCGAAAGCTAAAATTCAAGATGCTGAAGTCAAATCATGACTCAAATCAAATCCGAGGATTGGTTTGTCACAATAGATCTCAAGGACGCATACTTCCATGTCTCCATCCTTCCACAGTACAGGAAGTTCCTGAGGTTCGCTTTCGGGGGCGAAGCGTACCAATTTCGGGTTCTTCCATTCGGCCTAGCTCTGTCACCCCGCATATTCACGAAATGCGTAGATGCAGTACTGGCCCCGCTCAGGCTGCAGGGCATACGCATTCTGAATTATATCGATGACTGGTTAATATTAGCACAGTCAGAGGAGATGGCGGTTCGGCATCGAGATGTCGTCCTCGCCCATATTCAGAAATTGGGGTTGAGACTGAATGCCAAGAAAAGCGTGCTTACTCCACGACAGAGAACCACATTTCTTGGTGTGGTGTGGGATTCAGTGACAATGCAAGCATGTCTTTCACCAGTTCGCATCACTGCTATTCTATCAGCCGTAACAGAATTGAAGCTAGGCCAGTCTGTAAAACAGTTTGTTGGGTCTGATGGCAGCTGCGTCCAATGTGATACCTTTTGGCCCACTGTACATGAGACCCTTACAGTGGTGGCTCAGGACCAGACGGTTTTCCCCCGGGGGGCAACCCACTTCGTATGTCTCCACGCCTTGATCATATGGAAGAAAAATTGGTTCCTGTCCCAGGGCTCTGTGTTAGGAGCTCAGTGTCATCGTGTCACTCTGACGACGGATGCTTCTCTCACAGGCTGGGGAGCGGTGATGAAAGGCCGCTCAGCTCAGGGTCTTTGGAGGAGTCCTCAACTCTCGTGGCACATAAATTGCCTGGAGATGATGGCGGTCTTCAATGCGTTGAAGTTCTTCCTCCCAGACCTGAGGGGCCATCATGTGCTTGTCAGGACAGACAACACAACGGTGGTCTCTTATATAAATCGACAGGGGGGTCTGCGGTCACGTCCACTATGCAAACTGGCGCACCAGATCCTCCTGTGGTCCCTGGAATCTATATTCCAGGGACTCAGAATATAGGTGCAGACATCCTGTCGAGGCAGGGGCTAGGGCCAGGGGAATGGAGACTTCACCCAGAGGTGGTGAAGCTCATATGGGAGATTTATGGCCAAGCGGAAGTGGATCTGTTTGCGTCTCAGGATACGGCGCACTGTCCACTTTGGTTCTCCCTCACACTTCCAGCTCCTCTTGGACTGGATGCCATGGTACAGACGTGGCCGAGGCTGCGTCTGTATGCATTTCCCCCAGTTGTTCTGCTCCTGGGAGTTCTGGAGAAAATTCACCGGGAAGGGATAAGCTCTTCTCGATGGCTCACCTTGGAAGATTCCGATCAGGAGGGACCTCCTGTCTCACGCGGGGGGCATTATTCATCATCCCCGTCCAGAAATGTGGAACCTATTGGTTTGGCCTCTGGGGTGGGCCCAACTCATAGAATCTGGTCTCTCAACTGAGGTTGTAGAGACCATTCTTCACTCCAGAGCTCCTTCCACGAGGAAACTATATGCCCTGAAGTGGAAACTGTTCACTTCTTGGTGTCATGAACGACAGTTAGATCCAGTCTACTGCCCGATAGGTTCAGTACTTGAGTTCCTACAGAGTCGCTTCTCATCTGGGTTAACCCCATCTACACTAAAGGTGTATGTTTCATCTATTTCTGCTTACCATGCCCCTGTGGATGGTCCTACTGTGGGGAAGAACCCATTAATGACTCGTTTCCTTCGTGGCACCCAGAGGCTGAGGCCTGCGACACACACTAGGGTCCCTGCTTGGGATTTGGCTATTGTTTTAGAAGGCCTATCTACAGCTCCATTTGAGCCACTTGAGTCAGTCTCAGATAAGTTCCTGACGCTTAAGACTGTCTTCCTTCTCGCCATCTCATCCCTTAAAAGAGTAGGAGAACTTCAGGCCCTTTCAGTGTCCCCAACTTGCCCTGAGTTTGCACCGGTTTTGACTAATGTTCCTAGGCCTATAGTGCTGCAAGCCTTTTGTCCTCCTCCATTTGTAACCCCAAACCAGGAGAAACTGAATCTGCTGTGTCCAGTGCGGACCAGTTATTTGTGTGCTTTGGACCACATAACAGGGGTCGTCCTGCATCCAAACACACTGTAAGCAAGTGGATAGTCAAGGCTATTTCACTCGCCTATGAGGTCTCTGGTCAGCAGTGTCCTTTAGCTGTCAGAGCTCACTTGACTAGGAGTATGGCGGCCTCCAAGGCCTTAATTTCGGGGGTTTTCAGAGATTTGGGATGTGGCTAGATGGTCCTCGCCTCTCACGTTTGTGAGGTACTATGACTTTGACCTGGACGCAGCTCCAGGGTCATCAGTTTTGCTGTCTTAAGTGTACCACAGTTTCACACAGACAGGTATTTGTGATTATGGTATATCGTTCCCAAAGCGACCTATCGGACGCAGCACAAGTTCCCTCAAAAGGGAACGTCTCAGGTTACGTATGTAACTATAGTTCCCTGAGAAAGGGAACAAGATGCTGCGTCGCGTTGCCATACTCCCTACATCCCTGTGATCGATTTGCTTCGGCAGTTTTAGCTGAAGCCGGTCTCGCCGGATGTGTATTTATCCTTTCCTGGTCGTGACGTCACCCGCCCGTGACTAGTTGACAGACGTGCATCAGACGCAATCACGCTGACGGCGTTCCCAAAGCGACCTATCGGACGCAGCATCTCGTTCCCTTTCTCAGGGAACTATGGTTACATATGTAACCTGAGAAGTTTTATGTGTCATTTATTGGTTTGTCCTCCAAAAACAGCTGAAGGAGACGCAGATGAAGATCCGTCAGAGAATCCAGCAGAGACAGAAAGATCTTCAGCAGCTGAGAGAGGCTGTGGAGTCTCATAAGGTGAGTCTGGAGAAGAAGAGAAGTTTGAGACGTCTCAGTTTGGACTATGTCAATCCCGCTGAAGCCACTGTGTGATTGTGATGTGTGTCCTAACAGTGCTCTGCACAGACAGCAGTGGAGGACAGTGAGAAGATCTTTACTGAGCTCATCCGCTCCATTGAGAGAAGCCGCTCTGAGGTCACACAGCGGATCAGAGATCAGGAAAAGGCTACAGTGAGTCGAGCTGAAGGACGACTGGAGCGGCTGGAGCAGGAAATCAATGATCTGAGGAGAAGAGACGCTGAGCTGGAGCAGCTTTCACACACACATGATCACATCCATTTTCTGCAGGTAACAGAGATCTAGAGGAACAGGATCATAGTGAACTTGAGCAAGAGAAACATTTCATGAGAGCAGAATGAGCCGCTGACTGAGATGTTGTCAGGAATTCAGTCAGATTCAGTCCAGTGTGTGTTATCATATAATCATCAGTCAGACTCTCATCTGATCATCTTCTGTTTAAAGAGACACACTTACAAAGCCCTGGAAAATCTCATAGGAAACATTTTTCTGAGCTTTTTTTCTTTAATAAATTATTAGGTGACAAACAACTAATTTTTGGTATCAATTTCCACCCAGCTAAATTTTTCATAATCTTTTTAATGAAATCTTTTATTTGTACTACAATATTTTCAGCAATATTTACCAAAATTGGGTCAGGTGATCTTCAGACCTGAAAAGATTGATTTTTATTTCCATAACTGTTTGCCTGTAACACATTGATGAATTTGTCCATGAAGACACCATATAGGAAGTGAGGCTGTACATTAGCAATGCTTATTAAAACCAAACGAAACCTGACCTTGATATTGTGCCGTAAGGGTCCTTGTGAAGTTTCAGTGACACTATCAGTCAAAAGTTACAAATAATCATCAATCTACTTGTAGCCTTTGAACTGCTTTCCCTCAAATCTCCTCAACCCTACAATGTGACTCCCCTTATGAAAAAGAAGTATACTTCAAGTTCATTTTATGAAGTATATTAATGTTCAAGTATATTTTAAGTATACTTCAAGTAGTAAGTATACTAATGTCAATGTACTAGTAGTAAACTTGCAAGTGTACTATATCTATACTGCTTGGGACTGAATTGGCCCAAATTTACTATATAAAAAGTATACATTCAAGTATACTATAAGTGTAAAAATAGTAAACTTTAAGTGCATAACTAGTTCACAACTACATTTCTCATTTGTACTGCATCTGTACTACAAGTGAACTTATAAGTATACAAGTAGTTTAC
This sequence comes from Hypophthalmichthys molitrix, assembly GCA_037950675.1. Taxonomy (NCBI): domain Eukaryota; kingdom Metazoa; phylum Chordata; class Actinopteri; order Cypriniformes; family Xenocyprididae; genus Hypophthalmichthys; species Hypophthalmichthys molitrix. Next base: position 39,797,212 of record CM075494.1, read on the forward strand.
TATTTTAATACTAGTAGAACATTTTGAACATAAGTTCAACAAGTGATCATAACATCATACTTACAGTTTACTATTTATACATTATTTTTCCACTTTAAGTATACTACTATGTTCCAATTTAAGTAGGTCTATAATTTTTTTTTATGCATGAAATATACCTTTAACTGTACTTTAATTTTAAAAATATTTTATTCTACCTTCATGAATCCTTTTTATCAACAGTTGAATGTGGGCAAAAGTTTCATCTAAAAAGGCAACATTTCAAACAAAAAGCTGAGAAAATAGAACTTTTGTCAGACTTCGTCCCGATGTGATTGAGAACAATGATCGAAATAGATGGAGTATAGCCCAAATATACCTAAACTTTTCTGTCAGTATAAGTCCATTATACTTGAAATTTTAAGTATATGTCTGAGAAGTATAAAAAGTAGACTGAAAGTATACTTTCTTATTTTTTAGTTTAAAAGAAGTATACTAACAGCACACTTGAATAAACTTCTTTTTCGTCAGGGTCCATTGATCTGCTCGAGCTGTAACATGGACAGTTATGATCTTAGCAGATGTTTTATTATCCAAACCATTTCCTAGAAAGTTCACACATAGTCCTTTGTGAAAAAGTGTGCTTGATTGTACTGAATGTGCACTAGTAGTTAATTACTTCAAATCTTAAAAGTATATTTTTAAAACATTTTAATCAAATAAAAGGCCACTTAAAGAGAGACACTTTCATGACTATGTTTCTTAACACATTTTTAAGTAGATTTTTTAAGTGTATATTGTAATAACGTCAAATTAAACATTTTAATTTGTACATTTTAAATCATTGTTTTATTAATCTTTTGTCATGTTTTAAAGAAGTGCACTTATTTTGACGTAACATATTAAAGCACATGTAATGTACTTGATTATAATTTTAACTCTGGTATGTTATTCAATATTGCATTTAAAGTTAATATATTTTAAATGTACTAAATTGCAACTTATATTTTACTAATATTTCTAATATATTTAATAAAACACATCTTTTTTATATAATAATGATAATTAAGTGTCAAAAAACATTAATCTGCCCTTAAGTATATTTTTTAAATTATATTATTTTGTAATAATTTAAAAGTATGCTAAAGTGCGCTTCTTTTTCACCAGGATTGTAAGTGTCAAATACTAGAGTTTGTAGCATTAAATAATGAATATGAGAAGAATGTTTCTGATTGTGTGAAAATGCTGGATTGAGGCGAGTTACTGAAGATCAACAAGAGCCGCACAGATCTGATATAGAGCAGGTTATTGGCTGAAGTTTTGATTTGTGTTTTCTAGAGTTTCCAGTCTCTCTCAGCACCTCCTGAATCTACAGACGAACCCGACGATCCCTTCAGTTCTCTCTTCTCTTTTGATGGCGTGAGAGAATCTGTCCGTCAGCTGAGAGACAAACTGGAGGATTTCTGCAAAGAGGAGATCAAGAAGATCTCTGACAGAGGTAAAGTCCTGCGCCTCCATTCAGTGGCGGTTCTACATTGAATTACACCCTGGGCCAGACCCCCTTTGAGCAAAGCACAGTATTATGGTGAAATTAGATCTCGTGTTTGTAGAGTTAAAACCGAATTATTGTTGTATAAGCATAGCAAGCATCATAGCAAAAAGGCTAACAAACTTAAGAGTTATACCCACCAATTAACAGTAGCCCTTCATTCATGACATGGATACTGTAGTAATCATACAGAGAGAACATAGTTGCATACCTTTATCTTTTGCTCGTTTCTCCTCTTCTTCTTTTCTTTTTTTTTCTAAATTGGGCACCTGATGGCTTTGACCTTTTCCTGTCCATCTCTGTGTTTATTTGGCACTCGACAATCAACAGGTTTCCCATCCCCCAACACTGTCACTCACGACCAGAAGTCAAGACTAAACCATTTCACCTTGGTGACCACATAATCGTTTTGTATTACCTATTTTTATTAGCCATTTCACACAATTCAGAAAAACAAATATGTACAGGGACTATAGGCCTGTATTTATAATATTATGAATGAAATGTGCGTTATTTGGAAGAAAGTCGAGGTGTGACTGACTTTAGCCCACTAATTCCATTAGAGTATTGCTCTATACAGTGGATCCCCAGTTCCCCCGCCCCTAGTCCGTTCCATTTGGGAGAGACCCAGAGGTGAACTGTCCCCGGCGCTCCGCTCCGCTTTCCCCTTCTCACACAGCTTCTGTGTACGGCATCTTCTCAGCAAGCAAGGGCGCCAATTTGCCAATTCGCCAATTCGCCACACAGTGAAATGATAGATAATAGAAAACATGTTCATGTCTGTTTATTTCCACAGTCACATTCACCAACATGAATCCCAAGACCAGGAACGACTTCCTACAGTGTAAGTCACTAAGAAAACAAGCAGAAAAACTCACTGAATGTGTTCATGTGTCACAGTTTGATCAGGCAAAAATGAGAAGAGGATCTAATTGCAGCTGTTTTAATTTTAAACAAAAAAAGATAATCAACGACAATGAAGGTCACAAGAAAACATGTGGCAGCACAAACAACACAAGACCAAGAACTTATCAAACTAAGGCCTATATATACACGGTGCAAACAAAGGGAGCTAAATTAAATGCAGGTGAAACAAATCAGTAACCATGGAAACAAACTGCCACATGCTAGGAAACTAGATCAATTAACAATGACATGGAACAGGCAAACATATTGCATAAAAAAATGCTGGATGGAAACGCCAAGATGTGCATAAATTCTAAAAATGCGCATAACAAACTTGTGTGCTCAAATGAGTCGGATAAATTTTATGTGATACGAAAATATGCACATAAACTACGATGGAAACACTTTTACCGAATAAATTCCTTAATGCACATCAAAAAGGACATGTGACTTTGCGATGGGACGACATAACTGGACCAACCAGCGGACTGAATGTTGTTTTGGTCATTCTGTAATGCCTGAGCAAAGTCTGTCGTTAAAGTGGTTCAGTTTAATTCCCTCCCAGAAGCTCCTCACACGAATGCGCAAATAATTTATTATACACGAAAATATTTAGCGCCAGTTTATCAGGAAGTGACGATTTTTTTCTCTTCGACTCACTGGATGGAAACAGTGCTTTATTCGCAAATGTTTTATGTGATATTCAAAATTTGCACATAGCTAATAAAACTGAACCTAAACATCATGTTGTAGAAGGTGAAAGAAATGATGATAGAAGAGTTTTATAATTGATCATGTAAATGATGATTCAGGATATCTGGTCATCTGTACTGAGACACTGATGATACACTGAACATTGAGCCATGAAGAGTTCAGATACATTAAAAGATCAGATTCATAATTCCTGATTCTGATGTGTTTCTCTCCATCAGATTCCCATCAGCTCACTCTGGATCTGAACACAGTGAATAAACGCCTCTGTCTGTCTGAGAGGAACAGAGTGATTACTGTCACTGACACAGTCCAGCCGTATCCTGATCATCCAGACAGATTTGATGGGTGGTGTCAGGTGTTGTGTAGAGAGAGTGTGTGTGGACGCTGTTACTGGGAGATTGAGTGGAGTGGACAGGTGTGTATATCAGTGTCATATAAGAGCATCAGCAGGAAGGGAGGGGGTAAGGAGTGTGTGTTTGGACATAATGATCAGTCCTGGAGTTTGTTCTGCTCTTCCTCCAGATATTCATTCATACACAATAAGATAGTGACTGTTCTCTCTGTAAAGCCCATCAGCTCTAGAATAGGAGTGTTTGTGGATCACAGTGCAGGAACTCTGTCCTTCTACAGCGTCTCTGACACAATGAGCCTCATCCACACAGTCCAGACCACATTCACTCAGACGCTCTATCCTGGGTTTGGGGTTTATCCTGGATCATCAGTGAAACTGTGTTGATGTTTCAGAACAAACTGTAGAGAGATTTTACCCATAATACTTTGAGCTTCATGATAAATCAGTAACAGTGAGATGATACAGAGTCTCTTATTTCTCTTTACATTGTTCATCGTTGTTCATTTGAACGTTTGCCGTGACATAAATAAATACATAATAACTTTTATCATTATTTTCAAAAGTACCTTTCAGTTCAATGATCAAACACAGGGTTCATTACAAAATGAACAGATTGAGGATAGTGTGATTTTGAATAATGAAGTAACAGAAACAGTTGTGAACAATGAAAGAGTGAAGATGTGGAGAATGACATTAATAGTGGAGAAAATAATGTAAAAAAAAGTCAGTTCAAAGTGTGATGAAAATTGTGATGCAGAAGATGAGATGAAGAAGCACTTTCTGAGATTTCAGATATTGGGTCACAAGTGATGAAAACATGAACTCTTGAGAAGAAATAAATGACTCTCAATGTTTGATAAAGTTGTTGATGTAAAATAGTTCTTTCCAGATATGCAGAAATTTATAGCATCAGTGTTGTTGTGAAAAACAGTGAGTTTTGAAGATCTGAATAAAAAGAAAAGATTCTGGCTGAAAGAGATTCTAAAGAAAATTAGTAAAAGAAAAGTGGAAGTTTCATAAAAATAGTGACATGAATAAACCAGTGGGTTTATTAAATATGATTGGTGCTTACAGTGGCAAAACTTGGCACTCGGTTGCTATGGTGTTCTGAGTGGTTGTTAGGGAGTTGCTAGGCAGTTGCTAGGGTGTTGCTATGTGGTTGCTAAGGTGTTATGAGTTGTTGCTAGGCGATTGCTAGAGTGTTCTGGGTGATTGCTATGGTGTTGCTAGTTGGCTGCTATGGTATTCTGGGTGGTTACTAAGGTGTTGCTAGGCTGTTGCTAGGGCGTTGCTAGGTGGTTGCTAGGCGATTGCTAATGTATTCTTGTAGCCAAGCCCCATCTCTATATGATGTTCAGATGCAGAGATATAGGTCTTTCTGAACAGTTGCTAGGGTACTCTGTTTGGTTGCTAGGGAGTCGCTTAGCAGCTGCCAGTGATGGTACAACAAAGGCTTCTTGACAGTATAATTAATATAAACCAACCCCAATGCCTCTGACATTCACATTTATAGATATCCCTCTTTGGGTTTGGGTTGCTAGGGTGCTTGACAATGGTTGCTAGGGCATGGCTAGGAAGCGTTGAAGGTGATTCGTGATTGGTTGTTTGCTGCCTTGAGTGAAACAAGCTCACCCTTTTTTATTAAATTATTCATACAATTACTTGACAAGACCGTTTTAAGTGTAGCTCTGTTCTTTTTCTAGTTATCATTTAACAAATAACTCATAAAATAATTATTTTTTTAATTATAATATATACTATATCTGATTGTATGTTAGTGTGAACTCATGAAATGTGCGTTTGTTTTGAGAACTGAATGAATGTTTTGGGAAATTGTGCCAGCTGAATCAGTTATAGTGTGTTAGCAATCAAGAAAAACTGTTTATATAAAATAAATGAATTCATTGTAATATCAATTGTCTTCACAAGTTTCAGTTTTACTGAGAGTTCAGCTGGATTCATAATACATGTTTTGATTCAAACAATAAAACTCACAGATGGTCACAACTGAAAATATAAGGTTTTTGTTTATCAGTTTATTATTTTTAAATTACCTCTTAAATAGCTTTTGTTATTTCTGAAGCATTTTCAGTCAGCATTAGCTTTTAATTTAGTTATTTTTCAGGAATCAACGAATCGTTGTTCTTTCTATTTGACTCAAGAGGACTCTGTTGGTAAGTGAACCTTTGAAGGGTTTGTTGCTGTTATCCAAATAATATTTGTGGTTTTAGGATTTTTTCACTATTGACAACCTGCTAAAAGTAGAGTTACAGTTCAAGATAAACTACACGATAAAGGTACTGTATGGTTTCTCTCCACTTTACACTGAAGTGTTCACTAGCTTATCCATATTATAAGTGAAGTAACTGTTGGGCTCTTGCAGATGTCGTCTGAACTCTTCACGAAGAACGATCGTCTGTCCATCACAGATCAGATCCTCCTTCTCTATGTACCTAGTGCTAAACACTTTTAATCTTTAATCAAGTACTATTTTGACACAGTATCTATAAAATGTAAATTTTGTCATCATTCACTCACCTTGATGCTGTTTTAAACCTGTATGACTTTCTTCTGTTGAATGAAAAGAAAGTTTTTGTTCATATACAATTAAAGACAAAAAAAATCCCAGTGACTTTTGTTGTATAGACAAATAAAATTATTTTGTGTTTCACAGAAGAAAGAAAGTCTTGGAACGACTGCTACTAAACTATTAACTCACTACTGGATAAATCTTTCACTACACTTGCACATTTTCACATGATACAGTCATCACATGCCATATCATCTCATCTGTTTCTAATGGAGTGGGACTTTTCTTTGTTTTTGGAAGCATTTCCAGGCTGCTCTATTTTTAAGCTCAGGAGATGAAAGAAGATGGTGTGAAAAACAAAAGGACTGTTTTTGTAGGGATGGATGGATGGATTGATGGATGGATGGATGGATGGATGGATGGATGGATAGAACATCTGTAGACAAGAACAGTGTCATATTTGTCATTTCAGGCAGGGAATGCGAAGGTCAAAGTCTGACAATATTTTCCACCTCAGAAAGTCTTCTTTAAAAATGTAAAATAGTTTGAAGTCAGAATAGATGGATGTTCTGGGTGCTTGCTAAAGTGTTGCTAGGTGGTTGCTAGACTCTTGATATGCAGTTACTGTGCTCATTCAAGGACGTGCATTTAAAACATGGATGGTGCAGTTCAGTTGAATGATGAAGTTTAGAGTGGAGCTGATGAGGGTGAATGATGGCAGGTGTGGATAATTGTGTGTGGGGGGGAGCCAGGAGGGATTATGGGAAATGCTGTGCAAAGGTGACCAGTGATGGTGAAGTGACTGAAGATCACGACACGGACGTTGTTATAAGAAACATGCTGAAAGTCGCTGCAGAAATAAGGCTGTGTAACTTGACTGTGTTGTGGCTGACTAACTGTATTCTTGCGAAGTGCCAGATGAGCAGAAAATGATGTTTTAGGTTCAGGACTCAGGAGGAGCACGTTCAGATAATCAACCAACGTTTTCCAGCATCCCTCCACCACCCCATCTCTTCACTCCTAACTATTCCTATCCCAGCCTGGGTTCAGGCCAAATTCTGAGCTCAGAGCCCTCCCCTCGGACAGCACACCAAATACACAGAAACCGGTGGAGACGACAACACAGAATAAAGCCAAACCAGCCTCCAATGGTTCTGGCCCTGCCTCATAAAATGCAGATATTCTGGAAAACAAAAGAGCGGCATGGACATACACATTGGATCTGAACAGTTGCGATACACAATGTGGACAGTCAATAATTTTAGATCAGATTCTAATCGGATACACAAATAATCAGATTTGGAGTGACAGTGAACGTAGCCTGAGATCATGTAAATGTGTGACGAGTAGATGCATGGTAGTAATAGTAGTACTCGAGTAGCGCAGTTTCGTTTCACTTTTTTCGTGGTCTAAAACAAGAATAAAAGCCATTATAACATGTAAAATAAAAATATAGAAAAATTGGACACAACTATGTGTAGCAAGTGGCTGGTTTGTAGTGACTACGCCACCCCGAAATTACCAAAATTACCAAAAGAACACGCAAATAAGTTCCACTTAGAAAGGGCAAGAGGCGTGAGTTTCCATTTAAACAGATATTTTTATTAAAGTTAAAAGAGTTTACAAAATTTAAAACCCCAAACACAACATTTAATTGTCTAAGTCGAATGAAAAAAAGGAAAAAAACAAACAAGAACTTAATCGATGCAGGGGCTGAGGCTTCCTTAATGAGAAGCGGGCTAGAATGGTGCACCCAGTGCACAAAAGAAATCCCACCAATCAGAATCACATCAACAAAAATCACTGCAAATAATGACCAGAAATAGTGACACAGCAATAAATGACAACCCGTATTGAAGTGAAGCCTGTGCAACCCAACACCAGCCCGCTCCCAAGGAACACTCAGCTCCTGCAAAACACAAGAAAAAGAGAAGGGAAAACTCACTTTATAAGACAAACCAAACCAACATAAATAAATAAACAAACAAACAGTCAAAATCAATGTACTAAACAAACATAAACAAAGCCAAGAAAACTTGCAATACTCAAATAGACAAAGTAAGTTTACAAATGAAAATACAAATTAAAGACAAAACAAACAACGTATACTGCCACAACAACAAAGATCACACAAACTCAGAACTGATCACGGCTCAAGACTTCAATATAACCGAGATCATGAATACCGCATAGCGGTAATCGCTCCGATTAATAGTGACTGTTATCACACAGTCAAAATCACAAAAAACTGAGAGTTGGTGACAGTAATACAAAAAAAAAAATAAATCAATACAAATAAGAAAAACAAATTAACCCAAACAAAAATGATGACCACAAAAAAAGAAACAAAGAGAACAAATATCCGGCCCACTTAGCCACTGGACCAGAAGTGTTGACGACCCAAAGCAGCAGCGTGGCCCAGAGCGCGGGTTGGAGAGAGAAAGAGCGATGCAATGCCTTAACGAGGACCCTTATAATTAGACGACGTCACACTCACAACCACACGCACACACTCACAATAAAGTCATATAGTAGCTCCTTTAGTTGGTAGGTTAACAGCTGGCGCTCCGACCTGGCTATTGTGCTGCCCTGACGCACAGGTGGGCACCCTGTAGACACACTACACTGGGGGTAAGCAGTACACCACACACACCCACAGCCTTGGCGGACCAACATCACACTCTGCGATCCACGGCAGTGAAAGAAAAGGGGCGGGCTTTCGAACAAGACGCACTCCAGGAGGCATGAACAACAGATTTATATACAAAAGCAGAGCGGTACCTCATTGGCCAGGTATTTAATGATGGTGACATTTCAGACACGTCACAAACATCACTACATATGGGTCGTTGCATCCCTACAGAGAAAGGAACCTTAAGGATGATTCAGGTAATTGTGTGCAATTGTATAGGGCCCCATTCCTATATTTTGCTTGGGGCCCCCAAATCACTAAATCCGCTCCTGCCATAAGATTAAAAAAGGTTAGAGAGAAAAGTATTGCATCATGGTACAACAGTATTATTCATGCTCTCAAGACAAAAACTTGTAACCTACAGTAGAGCACAAATGGAAACAAACTCATTTAGAGGTCTTTAGAGTCACGTGAAAAGACAGTATGTCTCACTGTAAAAAAATCTCTAAAGTCACCAGGGCCGAGTATCTGTGCAAACTCATAGAAAATTACTAAAATAATTCAAGGTTTTTATTTATTAGTGGCTAGATTAACAAATAAACAGAAATCACCTGAACTGAATATTCCATCACAGTTTAGAAGTAATGACTTTATGAATCAAAAGCATCAGAAATACAATTTTAAATGTACAACCTTTGACAGCGTATATAATTCAGCCTCAATTATCGCCCTCAAGAACAATTGTAATGCTTTACAACTATGACAGGAAGAGCTAAACAAACTTTTTATTGCATCTAAACCAACAACATGTTGATTCGATCTAATGCCCTCTAAATTACTGAAAGAGTTGTTAAATGTAGCAGAAGAGCCTCTTTTCGATACTATTAAACTCCTCTATATCTCATGTCCCAAGACCCTTCAATTGCAAAAAATTATATCTATGAAAAATTTCAGTCAGGAGGCAGGCCCCAACATAACACAGAAACTGTGCTTGTTAAAATTACAAATTACTTATTCTAGCTTCTGACCTGCATCTCAATACTAGTTTTACTTATCTTATATTTCCACACTATAGATCATGACATACTTTTAAATAAATTACAAAATTACACTGGTAGTCAGAGACAGGCATTAAGGTGGTTTAGCCCGTCCCTATCTGAATTTTAACAGTGAATTATCAAAGTTAACATCAGTAAAATATGGAGTGCCACAAGGGTCTGTTTTAGACCCTCTGCTAATTTCAATATACATGCTGCCTCTTGGTAATATTATTAGAAAACATGGAATTCGTTTCCACTGTTATGTTGATGATATATTTCATCACGACCAGGTGAAAACTCTAAATTATCCAAGTTGACAGATCTGTGTTAGATCTGAAAGATATAAAATTTTGGATGACCAGTAATTTTCTTCTATTAAATTCAGATAAGACTGAAGTATTACTTATTGAACCAAAATTTGTGCACAGAATCTTTTAGAATACAATTTTCATCTAGAAGGATGTACTGTTACTTCATCCTCTACAGTTAAAGATCTGGGTGTTGTATTAGATGACTTGTTACAAAAGCCTTCTTCCATCTCAGAAACATTGCTAAGCTACGGAACATGTTGTCTGTTTCTGATACAGAAAAGCCATTTCATGCATTTATTATTGTAATGCATTACTAGGTGGTTGTCCTGCATCCTCAATAAACAAGCTACAGTTAGTTCTTACCAGGGCAAGAAAATCATGATCATATAACCCCAATTTCATTATCTACACCAATTACCTATTAAGTTCAGTATCGATTACAAAGTATAAGGCCCTAAATGGTTTAGCTCCTGTGTATTTAACCGATCTTCTATCGCCCTACAATCCATCTCACTTTTTATAGGGTTATTTCACACAAAAATGAAAATTCTGTCATTAATTACGCACCATCATGTCTTTCATTTATCTTCAGACAAACCTCTTCCAGAAGTTCAAATGTGCTGCATAACCAGTGAGGTTCATTCTTGTGTATTACGCAGCACGTTTGAGCTTTCGTTTTCGTGCGTCATTCAAGTTTGTTTGAGCTTCTGCTTACGTTCGCTGATCAATGTTTATCTGTGAGTAAAAACCTAAATTAAATATGTTCATCATAAAAAGTGATTGTGTCTCTTCAGAAAATTTGGAGTAAACCACTCAATTCATATGGATTAGTTTTACGATCTCTTTATGAAGTTTTTGAAGCGTTAAAGTTGCAATTGCATTGGCTGTCTATGGAAGGACAGAAAGCTCTCAGATTTAATCAGAAATATTTTAATTTGCATTCCAAGATGAACAAAAATCTTACAGGTTTGGAACGACATGAGGGTGAGTAATAAATGAGAATTTTCATTTTTGGGTGAACTAACCCTTTAAGTCCAAAACTCTGGACTTTTGGTAGTACCTAGGATATCTAAATCCATTAAAGGAGGGAAAGCGTTTTTGCATTTGGCTCCAAAACTCTGGAATATCCTTACTGATAATGTTTGTGGCTTAGACACACTCTCCCAGTTTAAATCAAGATTAAAGACACATCTCTTCATCCAAGCAGTCACATAATTCACATAACCTTGCACTGCAGTTATATCAGATCAAAAGCGCATGACTAACTATTGTTTGAAATGTTATTTTACATTTGATTTTCTGTTTCTACCTCGCGATGCCATCTTGAGTACGCCAGCTCCAGTTTGGACCAAGCCTCTTACAAAGATTTCAGATGATTCAACACCTGTGAAGAGAGGATGCCAACCCCTGCGAGGACTTCAGATGACGCCAACTCTGAATCAACATACAAAACTGCTAAATTGTGATTATGGTCATAACTTTTACTAATTGCTTTAACTCTTTCCCCACCATTGACGGAATTTTCTGGCTTTCCGTGTTTTCACTGTTAAATGGTAGGGGGCGCTATTACACATCTTCTGAAAGAGAATCTCCAGATCAAAACAGACAAAAAAAAAGAAAACCTGTAAGGATGCGTTAAATCCGACAAAGTGGTTTAATAAAGGGACTTTTGATCTTGTGAAATACGAAATTTTAATAGGCCTACATTTTACAGTTCCAGTATTTTTATATGGGACAATATAAATATGGCCTACTGCCCTAACGAAATACAAAGTTTTATCATTTTTACTGTACCAATGTTTTTTCATGAACCAAACGTGGCATTATGACATGCACACTGAGCCCATTTCCCAGCGCGATTTCTTGGATGCCACATAGTTAAATTCGCTAAAATGGACATGAGTCCTTGAAATATGACGCACTGCCCTAACGAAAGCCACATTTTGAGCACTTTTTACTGTATCAGCCTTTTTTTTTTTTTTTAACTTGGCAAAAAGAACAATGAACACAGCCATTCATGTCGCGGTTTCCCGGCCGTCACAGAGAATGCTTTAAAGCAGACATAAGGCCGTGATATAAACTGCCCTACGAAAGCCACATTTCAGCAAAAAGATCGTTACTAATTCATACACATCCATACTCTCATTTTCTTTATAATTTTGAGCAAATAGCTCTTTAATAATTCATGCGCGTCCATACTATCTTCTTCTTTATAATTTTCAGCAAATAGATCTTTACTAATTCATGCACATACTCGCATTTTCTTTATAATTTTGAGCAAATAGATCTTTATTAATTCATGCGCGTCCATACTCTCTTTTTCTTTATAATTTTGAGCAAATAGATCATTATTAATTCATCCATAGGCTACTCGTATTTTCTTCATAATTTTAAGCAAATAGATCTTTATTAATGCATCCATACTCAAATTTTCTTAATAATTTTGAGCAAACAGATCTTTATTAATTCATCCATGCTCACATTTTCTTCATAATTTTGAGCATAGATCTTTATTAATTCATCCATACTCGCATTTTCTTCATAATTTTGAGCATAGATCTTTATTAATTCATCCATGCGCACATTTTCTTCATAATTTTGAGCATAGATCTTTATTAATTCATCCATACTCGCATTTTCTTCATAATTTTGAGCATAGATCTTTATTAATTCATCATACTTGCATGTTCTTCATAATTTTGAGCAAATAGATCTTTATTAGTTCATGTGCATGCATACTCTCGCTTTCTTCATAGGCAGTGACCCACAAAGGAAATAGGTTTTAGTATACACAAACCGGAAATTGTAACGCTTGCGCACGCCAATACCTAGAATACCTAGAGTTTCTCATGCGTAAACTTCATTCATGTGCTCAGAACCCGTAATTACAATGTTTCCGACTCCACTTGAAGGGCACATAGCAGGAAACACAGCAGAAAAGTGACTCTCCTTGACCAGCGCGAGAAGCTGCTTCACAGACACGCCTGTTTTCCACACGTCACTCAAACACAGAAGCAGGAAACTATTTCAACTGCTCAGTTCAGAGAAACAGAAACTGAAAGTATTGTTGAGCTGTTGTGTGTTTGTTTCTCTCTGTATTTATGCCGTAAAATGGCAGAAGCCAGAATTTCAGTGGGTCAGAATGAGTTCACGTGTCCAGTGTGTCTAGATCTCCTGAAGGATCCAGTGACCATCCACTGCGGACACAGTTACTGTAAGAGCTGTATTACAGACTGCTGGGATCAGGAGGATGAGAAGAGAGTCTACAGCTGCCCTCAGTGCAGACAGACCTTCAGTCCAAGACCTGCTTTAGCTAAAAACACCACGCTGGCTGAAGTGGTGGAGAAACTGAAGAAGACTAAACTTCCTGCTGACTGTTACGCTGGAGCTGGAGACGTGCAGTGTGACGTCTGTACTGGAAGAAAATACAAAGCCGTCAAGTCCTGTCTGGTGTGTCAGGAGTCTTTCTGTCAAACTCATTTTGACCGTCATGAGGAATATCACTCTCGTAAACCACACAAAGTCATCGATGCCACTGGACGACTGCAGGACATGATCTGCCGTAAACATGATAAAGAGCTAGAAATGTTCTGTATCACTGACCAACAATGCATCTGTGTGTGGTGTAAGGAGTATGAACATAAAAACCACAACACTGTAACAACTGCAGCACAGAGGACAGAGAAACAGGTATGAACTGAGAGAGATTGTTCACACAGAAATGAAAGTGCTGTCTTCATTTACTCACCGTCATACTGTTCAAAACCAGTTTGACTTACTGTCTTCTGTGGAATATAAAAGATGATATTTTGAAGAAAGTCTCGTCGATTTTAGTCTATACTTTGAAAGTCAATGTGGTACAAAAGTTTCAAGCTCAAAAAAGGAGACAAAAGCATAAAATGAATCTAAACAAATCCAGTGGTTAAAAAAGAAGTGCACTTAATTGTATTGACATGTGCACTTGTAGTGTACTTCAAATTTATGGAAGCCCGTTTCCGCCACTAAATAAAAAAATAAAGAGAGTAATTGCGACTTTTTATCTCAGAATTCTGACTTTTTATCTCGCAATTGCGAGTTTATATCTCACAATTGCGAGTTATAAAGTCAGAATTCTGAGATATAAAGTCACAATTGCGTGATATAAAGTCAGAATTCTGACTTTTTTTCTCCCAATTCTGACTTTTTTTCTTGCAATTGCGAGTTATAAAGTCATAATTCTGAGATATAAAGTCAGAATTCTGAGATATAAACTCGCAATTCTGACTTTTTTTCTCGCAATTGCGAGTTATAAAGTCAGAATTCTGAGATATAAAGTCGCAATTGCGTGATATAAAGTCAGAATTCTGACTTTTTTTCTCGCAATTCTGACTTTTTTCCTCACAATTGTGTGAAACTTTATTTCTCACAGTTCTTGCTTGCGTTTCCTTTCATTGCAGGTGACCATCAGGATTGCTGCTTCATTATTATTATACATAAAATGGAAGACATCATAAAGGATTATTTTTAGCGTGGATTTACCAATAAAGAAATTTTGATTTTATTGGAGGAGGCACATAACATGAAGATTAGTCTCCGGACATTAGAGAGAACATTATGCAGGAATATGCATAGTATAGCATGTTTCCACGGTAACCTTGTACATGAGTACAGCGTTTCCAGGAGAAAAAAACAGCTTTTACTGCCATCTAGTGGGCTTAATACTAAAACGCATCATATTTCATATCATTTCAAATCATATTTCATCAACTTTTGTAACTGCAACTCAAGTCTGGTGGCTCCATAAAAGGGGGCATTCAAGGGTAGAATTACAATTACAAAATTACAGTGGAAGTATTTGGTGAATAAAAGTTGTTTTTAACAGAATTGGATACACTGATGAATTTGACAAGTTTTGAGCAAATGTGTTGTGATTACACAATAATACCAATATAATAGTAATAGTAATAATAATAAGAATCAGCTGTAGCAGAGGCGCAATAAAACAGATGAAGCTGAAGTGGCACATTTTATACACCAACAGCTTCAGACATCAGGACGGCAGCACGGCTATGGATGCACCAGATGTTGGATGTCCGTATTTGTTAGACAGAGAAACTGTCCGTCAGTTAATTACAAGAAAAAAAGTCATAATTCTGAGATATAAACTCGCAACTGCGTGATATAAAGTCAGAATTCTGAGATAAAAACTCGCAATTCTGACTTTTTTACTCGCAATTGCAAGTTAATATCTCAAAAATCTGACTTTATAACTCGCAATTGCGAGGAAAAAAGTCAGAATTCTGAGATAAAAACTCGCAATTCTGACTTTTTATCACGCAATTGTGAGTTTATATCTCAGAATTCTGACTTTATAACTCGCAATTGCGAGAAAAAAAAGTCAGAATTGCGAGAAAAAAAGTCAGAATTCTGACTTTATATCACGCAATTGTGAGTTTATATCTCAGAATTCTGACTTTATATCACGCAATTGCGACTTTATATGTCAGAATTCTGACTTTATAACTCGCAATTGTGAGATATAAACTCACAATTGCGAGATAAAAAGTCAGAATTCTGAGATAAAAAGTCGCAATTACTCTTTTTTTTTTTTTAGTGGTGGAAACGGGCTTCCATAGGATTGCTGCTTCGTTATTATTATACATAAAATGGAAGACATCATAAAGGATTATTTTTAGCGCGGATTTACCAATAAAGAAATTTTGATTTTATTGGAGGAGGCACATAACATGAAGATTTATGGAAGCCCGTTTCCGCCACTAAATAAAAAAAAAAAAAAAAGAGTAATTGCGACTTTTTATCTCAGAATTCTGACTTTTTATCTCGCAATTGCGAGTTTATATCTCACAATTGCGAGTTATAAAGTCAGAATTCTGAGATATAAAGTCGCAATTGCGTGATAAAAAGTCAGAATTGCGAGTTTTTATCTCAGAATTCTGACTTTTTATCTCGCAATTGCGAGTTTATATCTCGCAATTGCGAGTTATAAAGTCAGAATTCTGAGATATAAAGTCGCAATTGCGTGATAAAAAGTCAGAATTGTGAGTTTATATCTCAGAATTCTGACTTTATAACTCGCAATTGCGAGAAAAAAAAGTCAGAATTGCGAGAAAAAAAGTCAGAATTCTGACTTTATATCACGCAATTGTGAGTTTATATCTCAGAATTCTGACTTTATATCACGCAATTGCGACTTTATATGTCAGAATTCTGACTTTATATCTCGCAATTGTGACTTTATATCACGCAATTGCGACTTTATATCTCAGAATTCTGACTTTATAACTCGCAATTGTGAGATATAAACTCACAATTGCGAGATAAAAAGTCAGAATTCTGAGATAAAAAGTCGCAATTACTCTTTTTTTTTTTTTAGTGGCGGAAACGGGCTTCCATAGAATTGCTGCTTCGTTATTATTATACATAAAATGGAAGACATCATAAAGGATTATTTTTAGCGCGGATTTACCAATAAAGAAATTTTGATTTTATTGGAGGAGGCACATAACATGAAGATTTATGGAAGCCCGTTTCCGCCACTAAATAAAAAAATAAAAAAAAGAGTCATTGCGACTTTTTATCTCAGAATTCTGACTTTTTATCTCGCAATTGCGAGTTTATATCTCACAATTGCGAGTTATAAAGTCAGAATTGTGAGATATAAAGTCGCAATTGCGTGATATAAAGTCAGAATTCTGAGATATAAAGTCGCAATTGCGTGATATAAAGTCAGAATTCTGAGATATAAAGTCGCAATTGCGTGATATAAAGTCAGAATTCTGAGATATAAACTCGGAATTTGCTTGATAAAAAGTTAGAATTGCGAGATATAAAGTCAGAATTCTGAGATATAAAGTCGCAATTGCGTGATATAAAGTCAGAATTCTGACTTTTTTCTCACAATTGTGTGAAACTTTATTTCTCACAGTTCTTGCTTGCGTTTCCTTTCATTGCGGGTGACCATCAGGATTGCTGCTTCGTTATTATTATACATAAAATGGAAGACATCATAAAGGATTATTTTTAGCGCGGATTTACCAATAAAGAAATTTTGATTTTATTGGAGGAGGCACATAACATGAAGATTAGTCTCCGGACATTAGAGAGAACATTATGCAGGAATATGCATAGTATAGCATGTTTCCACGGTAACCTTGTACATGAGTACAGTGTTTCCAGGAGAAAAAAAACAGCTTTTACTGCCATCTAGTGGGCTTAATACTAAAACGCATCATATTTCATATAATTTCAAATCATATTTCATCAACTTTTGTAACTGCAACTCAAGTCTGGTGGCTCCATAAAAGGGGGCATTCAAGGGTAGAATTACAATTACAAAATTACAGTGGAAGTATTTGGTGAATAAAAGTTGTTTTTAACAGAATTGGATACACTGATGAATTTGACAAGTTTTGAGCAAATGTGTTGTGATTACACAATAATACCAATATAATAGTAATAGTAATAATAAAAAGAATCAACTGTAGCAGAGGCGCAATAAAACAGATGAAGCTGAAGTGGCACATTTTATACACCAACAGCTTCAGACATCAGGACGGCAGCACGGCTATCGTTGGATGCACCAGATGTTGGATGTCCGTATTTGTTAGACAGAGAAACTGTCCGTCAGTTAATTACAAGAAAAAAAGTCAGAATTCTGAGATATAAACTCGCAATTGCGAGAAAAAAAGTCAGAATTCTGAGATAAAAACTCGCAATTCTGACTTTTTATCACGCAATTGCGACTTTATATCTCAGAATTGTGACTTTATATCACGCAATTGCGACTTTATATCTCAGAATTGTGACTTTATATCACGCAATTGCGACTTTATATCTCAGAATTGTGACTTTATATCATGCAATTGCGACTTTATATCTCAGAATTGTGACTTTATATCACGCAATTGCGACTTTATATCTCAGAATTCTGACTTTATAACTCGCAATTGCGAGAAAAAAGTCAGAATTCTGAGATAAAAACTCGCAATTCTGACTTTTTATCACGCAATTGCGACTTTATATCTCAGAATTCTGACTTTATAACTCGCAATTGTGAGATATAAACTCGCAATTGCGAGATAAAAAGTCAGAATTCTGAGATAAAAAGTCGCAATTACTTTTTTTTTTTTTTTTTAGTGGCGGAAACGGGCTTCCATAGGCTTCCATACAAATTAAAGTATAGGCCTATTAAAAAAAAAAATGTACTTGGAGATCATATAATATTAATGAAATGAAAGGCCACTTAAATGCACTTTAAGAGAGTAAACTTTCTTGACTGTTTCATTTTATAAAGTACACTTTGTAAAAATGTCTAAATAAAAAATTAACTTTAAATCAAATCATTGATCAACTTATGTTAAAATTGTGCTTCTTTAAGTGATAAAAAGTAGTTGCAAATGTTGTACAAAATACACATAGCCTTCTCATCTTTGCACCAATAAAATGTGCAACACTTTATGTTTTACTACCAGATTATATGTAATATATAATTAATTTAACTTACAGTAGAATGTTTTCCTCGACATCTCTGTACTTGGGCATTTTTAAGACGTGGGACTGTCTTGCGCACTTACTTCCTGTCATGTGCACACACTCTCAAGTGGCCAAGACCACAAGTGTGGGTATTTGGACAGGGCATCTGTAAACAGCCGAGACATTCTTCAAAATATCTTCTGTTGTGTCTCACAATAGACAGAAAGTCATACAGGATTGGAACGACATGAGGGAGAGTAAATGATGACAATTAAAACTTTAGGGTGAATTATTCATATAAAACTAGATACTGATGAAATACTGCTGACATTTCAGTGTCATATCCGTTCATAATCTCATTTCAGGAAACTATGAATCTGTGGTTTGAACTTACAGTATAAACCTGTTATGCATTTAACCCTCCACCAATTCTGGATGTAGCTTTAATTTTTGTGTGATAGTAGTTTTCTGTGTCATTTCATGTTATTGGTTTTTCCTCCAGAAACAGCTGAAGGAGACGCAGATGAAGATCCGTCAGAGAATCCAGCAGAGACAGAAAGATCTTCAGCAGCTGAGAGAGGCTGTGGAGTCTCATAAGGTGAGTCTGGAGAACAAGAGAAGTTTGAGACGTCTCAGTTTGGACTCTGTCAGTCCCGCTGAAGCCACTGTGTGATTGTGATGTGTGTCCTAACAGCGCTCTGCACAGACAGCAGTGGAGGACAGTGAGAGGATCTTTACTGAGCTCATCCGCTCCATTGAGAGAAGCCGCTCTGAGTTCACACAGCTGATCAGAGATCAGGAAAAGGCTGCAGTGAGTCGAGCTGAAGGACGACTGGAGCGACTGGAGCAGGAAATCAATGATCTGAGGAGGAGAGACGCTGAGCTGGAGCAGCTTTCACACACACATGATCACATCCACTTCCTGCAGGTAACAGAGATCTAGAAGAACAGGATCATAGTGAACTTGAGCAAGAGAAACATTTCATGAGAGCAGAATGAGGCGCTGACTGAGATGTTGTCAGGAATTCAGTCAGATTCAGTCCAGTGTGTGTTATCATATAATCATCAGTCAGACTCTCATCTGATCATCTTCTGTTTAAAGAGACACACTTACAAAGCCCTGGAAAATCTCATAGGAAACATTTTTCTGAGCTTTTTTCTTTAATAAATTATTAGGTGGCAAACAACTAATTTTTCCTTCTGATTTCTTCTGTCATGATGAAATCAGTGAACTTGATGGGATCAGTTTCATCCCCTTGGAATTATCAGGTTCTATCTGACATTTTTGTCAAAATTGAATTATTCACATATTCTTATTCTGTGACAACTTAATTACATTATGAGATGTTTTTGGTAATGTTGAGTAAATATAAGGACTTTTTATTTAGAAAACAAAATGGTTCCATCTACAAAGTCCAATGGAATGCAAAAACTTTGAAGCTCAATATCTCAGAACTGCTCAGAATGCAGATAGAACCTTATAATTCCAAGGGGACGGTTTTCACCCAACTAGATTTTTCATAATCTTTTTAATGAAATCTTTTATTGTACTACAATATTTTCAGCAATTTTAACCAAAATTGGGTCAGGCGATATTGAAACCTGATAAGATTGATTTTTATTTCCATAACTGTTTGCCTGTAACACATTGATGAATTTGTCCATGAAGACACCATATAGGAAGTGAGGCTGTACATTAGCAATGCTTATTAAAACCAAACGAAACCTGACCTTGATATCGTGCCGTAAGGGTCCTTGTGAAGTTTCAGTGACACTATCAGTCAAAAGTTACAAATAATCATCAATCTACTTGTAGCCTTTGAACTGCTTTCCCTCAAATCTCCTCAACCCTACAATGTGACTCCCCTTATGAAAAAGAAGTATACTTCAAGTTCATTTTATGAAGTATATTAATGTTCAAGTATATTTTAAGTATATTTTAAGTATACTTTAAGTAGTATGCTAATGTCAGTGTACTAGTAGCAAACTTGTAAGTGTACTATTTCTATACTGCTTGGAATTAAATTGGCCCAAATTTACTATATAAAAAGTATACATTCAAGTATACTATAAATGTAAAAATAGTAAACTTTAAGTGCATAACTAGTTCACAACTACATTTCTCATTTGTACTGCATCTGTACTACAAGTGAACTTATAAGTATACAAGTAGTTTACTATTTTAATACTAGTAGCACATTTTAAACATAAGTTCAACAAGTGAACATAACATCATACAGTTTATATACATTATATATATATATTGTATTATATATATATATACATTTATATACATTATTTTTGCATTTGAAGTATACTACTATGTTCCAATTTAAGTAGGTCTATACATTTTTTATACTTGAAATATACCTTTAACTGTACTTTAATTTCAGAAGATGTGTAATAGCGCCCCCTATCGTATAACAGTGAAAACACTGATAGCCTGAAAATTCAGTCAATGGAGGGAAAGAGTTAAGTAGATTTGAAGTAAATTCTTATGTACACTACCAGTGGACTCATTCATTCATTTCATTCACTGATCCTATACGACCACCAGTGGACTACACAAGAATTCAGATACTCAGAATTAGGAACATATCTTTTTTTTTTCAGTACCTTTAAACAATGTAAGTTTATAAGACTGTTTGTAAAACTATGTGAAAAAAGTATATTTAATAGGCTAATCCATCAAAAGATTAAACATAACTACAAGCCAAGAATACTTAATTATACTTTTAAGTATATCTCGATTAAAAGATTGAGTCCAAGTATAGGCCAAATATACCTAAACTTTTCTGTCAGTATAAGTCAAGTGTACTTGCAATTTTAAGTATATTTCATGATAAGTATATAAAAAGTAAACTTAAAGTATACTTTCTTATTTTTTAGTTTAAAAGAAGTATACTAATAGCACACTTGAATAAACTTCTTTTTCGTCAGGGTCCATTGATCTGCTCGACCTGTAACATGGACAGTTATGATCTTAGCAGATGTTTTATTATCCAAACCATTTCCTAGAAAGTTCCTTTGTGAAAAAGTGTGCTTAACTGTACTGAATGTGCACTTAAAAGTATATTTTAAGTATATTTATATTATATTAATATTTAAGTATATTTTTAAAACACTGCAGATAATATAATATTAATCAAATAAAAACTTAAAGAGAGACACTTTCATGACTATGTTTCTTAACACATTTTTAAGTAGATTTTTTAAGTGCACATTGTAATAAAGTCAAATTAAACATTTTAATTTGTACATTTTAAATCATTGTTTTATTAATCTTTTGTCATGTTTTAAAGAAGTGCACTTATTTTGACGTGTTGACTAACAAACTAAAGCACATGTAACGTACTTGATTATAATTTTAACTCTGGTATGTTATTCAATGTTGCATTTAAAGTTAATATATTTTAAATGTACTAAATTGCAGCTTATATTTTACTAATATTACTAATATATTTAATAATATTGCTAATATATTTAAACACATCACAAAAAGTTTCAGTAGAAATGACATTAAAGTATATTTTAGTTTATCATAAATGCTTGTCAGTTCATTCAGCAGTAACTTTAATTATATTTCAAAGTCAATAGAATTATGAAATTACATTTAGAGATACTTAAATCATACTTAAGTGAATCAAAAAGCACTCTAAATATTACCTAACTGCATTTTAATATAAATTTAAACTATTATACATTAATTAAAATATAATTATAATTTTTTATATAATAATAATAATAATTATTATTATTATTAAGTATCAAAACGCATTAATCTGCTCTTAAATATGTTTTTTAAATTATATTATTTCTGTAATAATTTAAAAGTATGCTAAAGTGCACTTCTTTTTCACCAGGAGTGTAAGTGTCAAATACTAGAGTTTGTAGCATTAAATAATGAATATGAGAAGAATGTTTCTGATTGTGTGAAAGTGCTGGATTGAGGCGAGTTACTGAAGATCAACAAGAGCCGCACAGATCTGATATAGAGCAGGTTATTGGCTGAAGTTTTGATTTGTGTTTTCTAGAGTTTCCAGTCTCTCTCAGCACCTCCTGAATCTACAGACGAACCCGACGATCCCTTCAGTTCTCTCTTCTCTTTTGATGGCGTGAGAGAATCTGTCCGTCAGCTGAGAGACAAACTGGAGGATTTCTGCAAAGAGGAGATCAAGAAGATCTCTGACAGAGGTAAAGTCCTGCGCCTCCATTATACAGACGTGTGTAGAAAGATCCTAAATGTGAATGTACAACAGTTTTCGAAATGTTCCTATGATTTATAAAATGTCCATTTGCACAAAAAAAATGTTCTTAAATTACATTTTTCAAAGTTCATCTTAAATTCAAGTGTAATGTGAACAAGAGCATCAAATCCACCTACAGAACGGCCACAAATATCCCTTGATGGTTCAGAAGTACGGCACTCATCATCATGAGGAAGTGTTTATATACAGTACATGATGTAGGATGAAATCCATGAAATTTAGGTTCAAATCTGATACGTGTGTTTTATAAATGAAGCTCCTGGAGATTCATCTGCTCTCAGAAATGATCCTCTGTCTAATATCATATTGTACAACATCATATTAGAAATGTCTTAGAAATTAATGTATTTTATCTTGTCATTTCTCTTCACACTCTTCATGTCATTTCCACAGTCACATTCACCAACATGAATCCCAAGACCAGGAACGACTTCCTACAGTGTAAGTCACTAAGAAAACAAGCAGAAAAACTCACTGAATGTGTTCATGTGTCACAGTTTGATCAGGCAAAAATGAGAAGAGGATCTAATTGCAGCTGTTTTAATTTTAAACAAAAAAGATAATCAACAACAATGAAGGTCACAGGAAAACATGTGGCAGCACAAACAACACAAGACCAAGAACTTATCAAACTGAGGCCTATATATACACGGTGCAAACAAAGAGAGCTAAATTAAATGCAGGTGAAACAAATCAGTAACCATGGAAACAAACTGGCACATGCTAGGAAACTAGATCAATTAACAATGACATGGAACAGGCAACTTCCATTTTTCTTAATGATATTTAGCGCCAGTTTATCAGGAAGTGACGATTTCTCTTCGACTCACTGGATGTGCTTTATTCGCAAATGTTTTATGCGATATTCAAAATTTGCGCATATGTTAAATATGCAACTTTGGATGGAAACATAGCTAATAAAACTGAACCTAAACATCATGTTGTAGAAGGTGAAAGAAAGGATGATAGAAGAGTTTTATAATTGATCATGTAAATGATGATTCAGGATATCTGGTCATCTGTATTGAGACACTGATGATACACTGAACATTGAGCCATGAAGAGTTCAGATACATTAAAAGATCAGATTCATAATTCCTGACTCTGATGTGTTTCTCTCCATCAGATTCCCATCAGCTCACTCTGGATCTGAACACAGTGAATAAATACCTCTGTCTGTCTGAGAGGAACAGAGTGATTACTGTCACTGACACAGTCCAGCCGTATCCTGATCATCCAGACAGATTTGATGTGTATCGTCAGGTGTTGTGTAGAGAGAGTGTGTGGGGACTCTGTTACTGGGAGATTGAGTGGAGTGGGAGTGTGGGTATATCAGTGTCATATAAGAGCATCAGCAGGAAGGGACGGGGTTATGAGTGTGTGTTTGGATATAATGATCAGTCCTGGAGTTTGTTCTGCTCTTCCTCCAGATATTCATTCATACACAATAACATAAAGACTGTTCTCTCTGTAAAGTCCATCAGCTCTAGAATAGGAGTGTTTGTGGATCACAGTGCAGGAACTCTGTCCTTCTACAGCGTCTCTGACACAATGAGCCTCATCCACACAGTCCAGACCACATTCACTCAGACGCTCTATCCTGGGTTTAATGTTTATCCTGGATCATCAGTGAAACTGTGTTGATGTTTCAGAACAAACTGTAGAGAGATTTTACCCATAATACTTTGAGCTGCATGATAAATCAGTAACAGTGAGATGATACAGAGTCTTATTTCTCTTTACATTGTTCATCTTGACTGCAGATTAACTTTTGTCGTTGAAACAGACAATAAGAATTGTGTGTGTGTGTGTGTGTGTTAGTTATGGAGAGTGACGATGTGTATTTTTCTTTTTCTCAAGCTCTAATTGTTTTGATAGAAATCACATTGGTTCAACATTTCAACATTTAGTTTTCATTGTTGTGACTCAGTTGTATTATTATTATCAAAAGCACCTTTCAGTTAAATGATCAAACACAGGGTTCATTACAAAATGAACAGATTTAGGATAGTGTGATTTTGAATAATGAAGTAACAGAAACAGTTGTGAACAATGAAAGAGTGAAGATGTGGAAAATGACATTAATAGTGGAGAAAATAGTATAAAATAGTATCACAATTGCGATACAGAAGATGAGAGATGAAGATGGACTTTCTGAGATTTCAAATATTGGGTCACAAGTGATGAAAACATGAACTCTTGAGAAGAAATAAATGACTCTCAATGTTTGATAAACTCGTTGATGTAAAATAGTTCTTTTCCAGCAAAACTCGGCACTCGGTTGCTAGGGTGTTCTGAGTGGTTGCTAGGGAGTTGCTAGGCAGTTGCTAGGGTGTTGCTATGTGGTTGCTAAGGTTTTCTGTGTGGTTGCTAGGTGGTTGCTAAGGTTTTCTGTGTGGTTGCTAGGGTGTTGCTGTGTGGTTGCTATGGTAACCTGGGTGGTTGCTAGGGTGCTAGGTAGTTGCTAAGGTACTTGAGGTGGTTGCTAGGGTATCCTGGGTGGTTGATAGAGAGTTGATAGGTGGTTGCTAGTGTATCCTGGGTGGTTGCTAGGGAGTTGCTAGGTGGTTGCCAGGGTGTTCTGGGTGGTTGCTAGGTGGTTGCTAATGTATTCTTGTATTCCATCTCTATATGATGCTCAGATGCAGAGATATAGGTCTTTCTGAACAGTTGCTAGGGTACTCTGTTTGGTTGCTAGGGAGTCGCTTAGCAGCTGCCAGTGATGGTACAACAAAGGCTTCTTGACAGTATAATTAATATAAACCAACCCCAATGCCTCTGACATTCACATTTATAGATATCCCTCTTTGGGTTTGGGTTGCTAGGGTGCTTGACAATGGTTGCTAGGGCATGGCTAGGAAGCGTTGAAGGTGATTCGTGATTGGTTGTTTGCTGCCTTGAGTGAAACGAGCTCACCCTTTTTTATTAAATTATTCATACAATTACTTGACAGGACCGTTTTAAGTGTAGCTCTGTTCTTTTTCTAGTTATCATTTAACAAATAACTCATAAAATAATTATTTTTTTAATTATAATATATACTATATCTGATTGTATGTTAGTGTGAACTCATGAAATGTGCGTTTGTTTTGAGAACTGAATGAATGTTTTGGGAAATTGTGCCAGCTGAATCAGTTATAGTGTGTTAGCAATCAAGAAAAACTGTTTATATAAAATAAATGAATTCATTGTAATATCAATTGTCTTCACAAGTTTCAGTTTTACTGAGAGTTCAACTGGATTCATAATAAATGTTTTGATTCAAACAATAAAACTCACAGATGGTCACAACTGAAAATATAAGGTTTTTGTTTATCAGTTTATTATTTTTAAATTACCTCTCAAATAGCTTTTGTTATTTCTGAAGCATTTTCAGTCAGCATTAGCTTTTAATTTAGTTATTTTTCAGGAATCAACGAATCGTTGTTCTTTCTATTTGACTCAAGAGGACTCTGTTGGTAAGTGAACCTTTGAAGGGTTTGTTGCTGTTATCCAAATAATATTTGTGGTTTTAGGATTTTTTCACTATTGACAACCTGCTAAAATTAGAGTTACAGTTCAAGATAAACTACACGATAAAGGTACTGTATGGTTTCTCTCCACTTTACACTGAAGTGTTCACTAGCTTATCCATATTATAAGTGAAGTAACTGTTGGGCTCTTGCAGATGTCGTCTGAACTCTTCACGAAGAACGATCGTCTGTCCATCACAGATCAGATCCTCCTTCTCTATGTACCTAGTGCTAAACACTTTTAATCTTTAATCAAGTACTATTTTGACACAGTATCTATAAAATGTAAATTTTGTCATCATTCACTCACCTTGATGCTGTTTTAAACCTGTATGACTTTCTTCTGTTGAATGAAAAGAAAGTTTTTGTTCATATACAATTAAAGACAAAAAAAATCCCAGTGACTTTTGTTGTATAGACAAATAAAATTATTTTGTGTTTCACAGAAGAAAGAAAGTCTTGGAACGACTGCTACTAAACTATTACCTCACTACTGGATAAATCTTTCACTACACTTGCACATTTTCACATGATACAGTCATCACATGCCATATCATCTCATCTGTTTCTAATGGAGTGGGACTTTTCTTTGTTTTTGGAAGCATTTCCAGGCTGCTCAATTTTTCAGCTCAGGAGATGAAAGAAGATGGTGTGAAAAACAAAAGGACTGTTTTTGTAGGGATGGATGGATGGATGGATGGATAGAACATCTGTAGACAAGAACAGTGTCATATTTGTCATTTCAGGCAGGGAATGCGAAGGTCAAAGTCTGACAATATTTTCCACCTCAGAAAGTCTTCTTTAAAAATGTCAAATAGTTTGAAGTCAGAATAGATGGGTGTTCTGGGTGCTTGCTAAAGTGTTGCTAGGTGGTTGCTAGACTCTTGATATGCAGTTACTGTGCTCATTCAAGGACGTGCATTTAAAACATGGATGGTGCAGTTCAGTTGAATGATGAAGTTTAGAGTGGAGCTGATGAGGGTGAATGATGGCAGGTGTGGATAATTGTGTGTGGGGGGGAGCCAGGAGGGATTATGGGAAATGTAGTGCGAAGGTGACCGGTGATGGTGAAGTGACTGAAGATCACGTGACTGAAGATCACGACACTGACGTTGTTATAAGAAACATGCTGAAAGTTGCTGCAGAAACAAGGCTGTGTAAATTGACTGTGTTGTGGCTGACTAATTGTGTTCTTGCGAAGTGCCAGATGAGCAGAAAATGATGTTTTAGGTTCAGGACTCAGGAGGAGCACGTTCAGATAATCAACCAACATTTTCCAGCATCCCTCCACCACCCCATCTCTTCCCTCCTAACTATTCCTATCCCAGCCTGGGTTCAGGCCAAATTCTGAGCTCGGAGCCCTCCCCTCGGACAGCACACCAAATACACAGAAACCGGTGGAGACGACAACACAGAATAAAGCCAAACCAGCCTCCTATGGTTCTGGCCCTGCCTCATAAAATGCAGATATTCTGGAAAACAAAAGAGCGGCATGGACATACACATTGGATCTGAACAGTTGCGATACACAATGTGGACAGTCAATAATTTTAGATCAGATTCTAATTGGATACACAAATAATCAGATTTGGAGTGACAGTGAACGTAGCCTGAGATCATGTAAATGTGTGACGAGTAGATGCATGGTAGTAATAGTAGTACTCGAGTAGCGCAGTTTTGTTTCACTTTTTTCGTGGTCTAAAACAAGAATAAAAGCCATTATAACATGTAAATTAAAAATATAGAAAAATTGGACACAACTATGTGTAGCAAGTGGCTGGTTTGTAGTGACTACGCCACCCCGAAATTACCAAAATTACCAAAAGAACACACAAATAAGTTCCACTTAGAAAGGGCAAGAGGCGTGAGTTTCTGTTTAAACAGATATTTTTATTAAAGTTAAAAGAGTTTACAAAATTTAAAACCCCAAACACAACATTTAATTGTCTAAGTCGAATGAAAAAAAGGAAAAAAACAAACAAGAACTTAATCGATGCAGGGGCTGAGGCTCCCTTAATGAGAAGCGGGCTAGTATGGTGCACCCAGTGTACAAAAGAAATCCCACCAATCAGAATCACATCAACAAAAATCACTGCAAATAATGACCAGAAATAGTGACACAGCAATAAATGACAACCCGTATTGAAGTGAAGCCTGTGCAACCCAACACCAGCCCGCTCCCAAGGAACACTCAGCTCCTGCAAAACACAAGAAAAAGAGAAGGGAAAAATCACTTTATAAGACAAACCAAACCAACATAAATAAATAAACAAACAAACAGTCAAAATCAATGTACTAAACAAACATAAACAAAGCCAAGAAAACTTGCAATACTCAAATAGACAAAGTAAGTTTACAAATGAAAATACAAATTAAAGACAAAACAAACAACGTATACTGCCACAACAACAAAGATCACACAAACTCAGAACTGATCACTGCTCAAGATTGCAATATAACCGAGATCATGAATACCGCATAGTGGTAATCGCTCCGATTAATAGTGACTGTTATCACACAGTCAAAATCACAAAAAACTGAGAGTTGGTGACAGTAATACAAAAAAAAAATAAATCAATACAAATAAGAAAAACAAATTAACCCAAACAAAAATGATGACCACAAAAAAAGAAACAAAGAGAACAAATATCCGGCCCACTTAGCCACTGGACCAGAAGTGTTGACGACCCAAAGCAGCAGCGTGGCCCAGAGCGCGGGTTGGAGAGAGAAAGAGCGATGCAATGCCTTAACGAGGACCCTTATAATTAGACGACGTCACACTCACAACCACACGCACACACTCACAATAAAGTCATATAGTAGCTCCTTTAGTTGGTAGGTTAACAGCTGGCGCTCCGACCTGGCTATTGTGCTGCCCTGACGCACAGGTGGGCACCCTGTAGACACACCACACTGGGGGTAAGCAGTACACCACACACACCCACAGCCTTGGCGGACACAACATCACACTCTGCGATCCACGGCAGTGAAAGAAAAGGGGCGGGCTTTCGAACAAGACGCACTCCAGGAGGCATGAACAACAGATTTATATACAAAAGCAGAGCGGTACCTCATTAGCCACATATTTAATGATGGTGACATTTCAGACACGTCACAAACATCACTACATATGGGTCGTTGCATCCCTACAGAGAAAGGAACCTTAAGGATGATTCAGGTAATTGTGTGCAATTGTATAGGGCCCCATTCCTATATTTTGCTTGGGGCCCCCAAATCACTAAATCCGCCCCTGCCATAAGATTAAAAAAGGTTAGAGAGAAAAGTATTGCACCATGGTACAACAGTATTATTCATGCTCTCAAGACAAAAACTTGTAACCTACAGTAGAGCACAAATGGAAACAAACTCATTTAGAGGTCTTTAGAGTCACGTGAAAAGACAGTATGTCTCACTTTAAAAAAATCTCTAAAGTCACCAGGGCCGAGTATCTGCACAAACTCATAGAAAATTACTAAAATAATTAAAGGTTTTTATTTATTAGTGGCTAGATTAACAAATAAACAGAAATCACCTGAACTGAATATTCCATCACAGTTTAGCAGTAATGACTTTATGAATCAAAAGCATCAGAAATACAATTTTAAATGTACAACCTTTGACAGCGTATATAATTCAGCCTCAATTATCGCCCTCAAGAACAATTGTAATGCTTTACAACTATGACAGGAAGAGCTAAACAAACTTTTTATTGCATCTAAACCAACAACATGTTGATTCGATCTAATGCCCTCTAAATTACTGAAAGAGTTGTTAAATGTAGCAGAAGAGCCTCTTTTCAATACTATTAAACTCCTCTATATCTCATGTCCCAAGACCCTTCAATTGCAAAAAATTATATCTATGAAAAATTTCAGTCAGGAGGCAGGCCCCAACATAACACAGAAACTGTGCTTGTTAAAATTACAAATTACTTATTCTAGCTTCTGACCTGCATCTCAATACTAGTTTTACTTATCTTATATTTCCACACTATAGATCATGACATACTTTTAAATAAATTACAAAATTACACTGGTAGTCAGAGACAGGCATTAAGGTGGTTTAGCCCGTCCCTATCTGAATTTTAACAGTGAATTATCAAAGTTAACATCAGTAAAATATGGAGTGCCACAAGGGTCTGTTTTAGGCCCTCTGCTAATTTCAATATACATGCTGCCTCTTGGTAATATTATTAGAAAACATGGAATTCGTTTCCACTGTTATGTTGATGATATATTTCATCACGACCAGGTGAAAACTCTAAATTATCCAAGTTGACAGATCTGTGTTAGATCTGAAAGATATAAAATTTTGGATGACCAGTAATTTTCTTCTATTAAATTCAGATAAGACTGAAGTATTACTTATTGAACCAAAATTTGTGCACAGAATCTTTTAGAATACAATTTTCATCTAGAAGGATGTACTGTTACTTCATCCTCTACAGTTAAAGATCTGGGTGTTGTATTAGATGACTTGTTACAAAAGCCTTCTTCCATCTCAGAAACATTGCTAAGCTACGGAACATGTTGTCTGTTTCTGATACAGAAAAGCCATTTCATGCATTTATTATTGTAATGCATTACTAGGTGGTTGTCCTGCATCCTCAGTAAACAAGCTACAGTTAGTTCTTACCAGGGCAAGAAAATCATGATCATATAACCCCAATTTCATTATCTACACCAATTACCTATTAAGTTCAGTATCGATTACAAAGTATAAGGCCCTAAATGGTTTAGCTCCTGTGTATTTAACCGATCTTCTATCGCCCTACAATCCATCTCACTTTTTATAGGGTTATTTCACACAAAAATGAAAATTCTGTCATTAATTACGCACCATCATGTCTTTCATTTATCTTCAGACAAACGTCTTCCAGAAGTTCAAATGTGCTGCATAACCAGTGAGGTTCATTCTTGTGTATTACGCAGCACGTTTGAGCTTTCGTTTTCGTGCGTCATTCAAGTTTGTTTGAGCTTCTGCTTACGTTCGCTGATCAATGTTTATCTGTGAGTAAAAACCTAAATTAAATATGTTCATCATAAAAAGTGATTGTGTCTCTTCAGAAAATTTGGAGTAAACCACTCAATTCATATGGATTAGTTTTACGATCTCTTTATGAAGTTTTTGAAGCGTTAAAGTTGCAATTGCATTGGCTGTCTATGGAAGGACAGAAAGCTCTCAGATTTAATCAGAAATATTTTAATTTGCGTTCCAAGATGAACAAAAATCTTACAGGTTTGGAACGACATGAGGGTGAGTAATAAATGAGAATTTTCATTTTTGGGTGAACTAACCCTTTAAGTCCAAAACTCTGGACTTTTGGTAGTACCTAGGATATCTAAATCCATTAAAGGAGGGAAAGCGTTTTTGCATTTGGCTCCAAAACTCTGGAATATCCTTACTGATAATGTTTGTGGCTTAGACACACTCTCCCAGTTTAAATCAAGATTAAAGACACATCTCTTCATCCAAGCAGTCACATAATGCATCTCATAACCTTGCACTGCAGTTATATCAGATCAAAAGCGCATGACTAACTATTGTTTGAAATGTTATTTTACATTTGATTTTCTGTTTCTACCTCGCGATGCCATCTTGAGTACGCCAGCTCCAGTTTGGACCAAGCCTCTTACAAAGATTTCAGATGATTCAACACCTGTGAAGAGAGGATGCCAACCCCTGCGAGGACTTCAGATGACGCCAACTCTGAATCAACATACAAAACTGCTAAATTGTGATTATGGTCATAACTTTTACTAATTGCTTTAACTCTTTCCCCACCATTGACGGAATTTTCTGGCTTTCCGTGTTTTCACTGTTAAATGGTAGGGGGCGCTATTACACATCTTCTGAAAGAGAATCTCCAGATCAAAACAGACAAAAAAAAAGAAAACCTGTAAGGATGCGTTAAATCCGACAAAGTGGTTTAATAAAGGGACTTTTGATCTTGTGAAATACGAAATTTTAATAGGCCTACATTTTACAGTTCCAGTATTTTTATATGGGACAATATAAATATGGCCTACTGCCCTAACGAAATACAAAGTTTTATCATTTTTACTGTACCAATGTTTTTTCATGAACCAAACGTGGCATTATGACATGCACACTGAGCCCATTTCCCAGCGCGATTTCTTGGATGCCACATAGTTAAATTCGCTAAAATGGACATGAGTCCTTGAAATATGACGCACTGCCCTAACGAAAGCCACATTTTGAGCACTTTTTACTGTATCAGCCTTTTTTTTTTTTTTTTAACTTGGCAAAAAGAACAATGAACACAGCCATTCATGTCGCGGTTTCCCGGCCGTCACAGAGAATGCTTTAAAGCAGACATAAGGCCGTGATATAAACTGCCCTACGAAAGCCACATTTCAGCAAAAAGATCGTTACTAATTCATACACATCCATACTCTCATTTTCTTTATAATTTTGAGCAAATAGCTCTTTAATAATTCATGCGCGTCCATACTATCTTCTTCTTTATAATTTTGAGCAAATAGATCTTTACTAATTCATGCACATACTCGCATTTTCTTTATAATTTTGAGCAAATAGATCTTTATTAATTCATGCGCGTCCATACTCTCTTTTTCTTTATAATTTTGAGCAAATAGATCATTATTAATTCATCCATAGGCTACTCGTATTTTCTTCATAATTTTAAGCAAATAGATCTTTATTAATGCATCCATACTCAAATTTTCTTAATAATTTTGAGCAAACAGATCTTTATTAATTCATCCATGCTCACATTTTCTTCATAATTTTGAGCATAGATCTTTATTAATTCATCCATACTCGCATTTTCTTCATAATTTTGAGCATAGATCTTTATTAATTCATCCATGCGCACATTTTCTTCATAATTTTGAGCATAGATCTTTATTAATTCATCCATACTCGCATTTTCTTCATAATTTTGAGCACAGATCTTTATTAATTCATCATACTTGCATGTTCTTCATAATTTTGAGCAAATAGATCTTTATTAGTTCATGTGCATGCATACTCTCGCTTTCTTCATAGGCAGTGACCCACAAAGGAAATAGGTTTTAGTATACACAAACCGGAAATTGTAACGCTTGCGCACGCCATAAGTTTCTCGTGCGCACGCGAAACTCTGTCATTTTTTAATTTTTGCAAAGGTCCCTTTAGGGGCTCCGTAAAAAACACTAGCAGTGGCTGGTAATTAAAAAAAAAAACGCTGGCGGGGAAGAGTTGAGCTCATTGTTTCTGCCTAAATGAATACATAATGAAGACATTACTTTAACACAGCATGTAGAAACATGCATTTTTTTATAAATGCTGCTTTGAAACAATATAGGCATTGTGAACAGCGCTATACAAATAAAAAAAAAAAATGAAAAAGGTGACAATGCTGTAGTCTAAAAGTGAATACACTACATCAATTTCGTCCAGTTATTTGCCCAATTTCCAGTCTGGAGAAGATCATCTAGAGTCTAGAATACCTAGAGTTTCTCATGCGTAAACTTTGCTCGTCATTCATGTGCTCAGAACCCTTAATTACGATGTTTCCGACTCCACTTGAAGGGCACATAGCAGGAAACACAGCAGAAAAGTGACTCTCCTTGACCAGCGCGAGAAGCTGCTTCACAGACACGCCTGTTTTCCACACGTCACTCAAACACAGAAGCAGGAAACTATTTCAACTGCTCAGTTCAGAGAAACAGAAACTGAAAGTATTGTTGAGCTGTTGTGTGTTTGTTTCTCTCTGTATTTATGCCGTAAAATGGCAGAAGCCAGAATTTCAGTGGGTCAGAATGAGTTCACGTGTCCAGTGTGTCTAGATCTCCTGAAGGATCCAGTGACCATTCCCTGCGGACACAGTTACTGTAAGAGCTGTATTACAGACTGCTGGGATCAGGAGGATGAGAAGAGAGTCTACAGCTGCCCTCAGTGCAGACAGACCTTCAGTCCAAGACCTGCTTTAGCTAAAAACACCATGCTGGCTGAAGTGGTGGAGAAACTGAAGAAGACTAAACTTCCTGCTGACTGTTACGCTGGAGCTGGAGACGTGCAGTGTGACGTCTGTACTGGAAGAAAATACAAAGCCGTCAAGTCCTGTCTGGTGTGTCAGGAGTCTTTCTGTCAAACTCATTTTGACCGTCATGAGGAATATCACTCTCGTAAACCACACAAAGTGATCGATGCCACTGGACGACTGCAGGACATGATCTGCCATAAACATGATAAAGAGCTAGAAATGTTCTGTATCACTGACCAACAATGCATCTGTGTGTGGTGTAAGGAGTCTGAACATAAAAACCACAACACTGTAACAACTGCAGCACAGAGGACAGAGAAACAGGTATGAACTGAGAGAGATTGTTCACACAGAAATGAAAGTGCTGTCTTCATTTACTCACCGTCATACTGTTCAAAACCAGTTTGACTTACTGTCTTCTGTGGAATATAAAAGATGATATTTTGAAGAAAGTCTCGTCGATTTTAGTCTATACTTTGAAAGTCAATGTGGTACAAAAGTTTCAAGCTCAAAAAAGGAGACAAAAGCATAAAATGAATCTAAACAAATCCAGTGGTTAAAAAAGAAGTGCACTTAATTGTATTGACATGTGCACTTGTAGTGTACTTCAAATTTATGGAAGCCCGTTTCCGCCACTAAATAAAAAAATAAAGAGAGTAATTGCGACTTTTTATCTCAGAATTCTGACTTTTTATCTCGCAATTGCGAGTTTATATCTCACAATTGCGAGTTATAAAGTCAGAATTCTGAGATATAAAGTCACAATTGCGTGATATAAAGTCAGAATTCTGACTTTTTTTCTCCCAATACTGACTTTTTTTCTTGCAATTGCGAGTTATAAAGTCATAATTCTGAGATATAAAGTCAGAATTCTGAGATATAAACTCGCAATTCTGACTTTTTTTCTCGCAATTGCGAGTTATAAAGTCAGAATTCTGAGATATAAAGTCGCAATTGCGTGATATAAAGTCAGAATTCTGACTTTTTTTCTCGCAATTCTGACTTTTTTCCTCACAATTGTGTGAAACTTTATTTCTCACAGTTCTTGCTTGCGTTTCCTTTCATTGCGGGTGACCATCAGGATTGCTGCTTCATTATTATTATACATAAAATGGAAGACATCATAAAGGATTATTTTTAGCGTGGATTTACCAATAAAGAAATTTTGATTTTATTGGAGGAGGCACATAACATGAAGATTAGTCTCCGGACATTAGAGAGAACATTATGCAGGAATATGCATAGTATAGCATGTTTCCACGGTAACCTTGTACATGAGTACAGCGTTTCCAGGAGAAAAAAACAGCTTTTACTGCCATCTAGTGGGCTTAATACTAAAACGCATCATATTTCATATCATTTCAAATCATATTTCATCAACTTTTGTAACTGCAACTCAAGTCTGGTGGCTCCATAAAAGGGGGCATTCAAGGGTAGAATTACAATTACAAAATTACAGTGGAAGTATTTGGTGAATAAAAGTTGTTTTTAACAGAATTGGATACACTAATGAATTTGACAAGTTTTGAGAAAATGTGTTGTGATTACACAATAATACCAATATAATAGTAATAGTAATAATAATAAGAATCAGCTGTAGCGGAGGCGCAATAAAACAGATGAAGCTGAAGTGGCACATTTTATACATCAACAGCTTCAGACATCAGGACGGCAGCACGGCTATGGATGCACCAGATGTTGGATGTCCGTATTTGTTAGACAGAGAAACTGTCCGTCAGTTAATTACAAGAAAAAAAGTCAGAATTCTGAGATATAAACTCGCAACTGCGTGATATAAAGTCAGAATTCTGAGATAAAAACTCGCAATTCTGACTTTTTTACTCGCAATTGCGAGTTTATATCTCAGAATTCTGACTTTATAACTCGCAATTGCGAGGAAAAAAGTCAGAATTCTGAGATAAAAACTCGCAATTCTGACTTTTTATCACGCAATTGTGAGTTTATATCTCAGAATTCTGACTTTATATCACGCAATTGCGACTTTATATCTCAGAATTCTGACTTTATAACTCGCAATTGCGAGAAAAAAAAAGTCAGAATTGCGAGAAAAAAAGTCAGAATTCTGACTTTATATCACGCAATTGTGAGTTTATATCTCAGAATTCTGACTTTATATCACGCAATTGCGACTTTATATGTCAGAATTCTGACTTTATATCTCGCAATTGTGACTTTATATCACGCAATTGCGACTTTATATCTCAGAATTCTGACTTTATAACTCGCAATTGTGAGATATAAACTCACAATTGCGAGATAAAAAGTCAGAATTCTGAGATAAAAAGTCGCAATTACTCTTTTTTTTTTTTTAGTGGCGGAAACGGGCTTCCATAGGATTGCTGCTTCGTTATTATTATACATAAAATGGAAGACATCATAAAGGATTATTTTTAGCGCGGATTTACCAATAAAGAAATTTTGATTTTATTGGAGGAGGCACATAACATGAAGATTTATGGAAGCCCGTTTCCGCCACTAAATAAAAAAAAAAAAAAAAGAGTAATTGCGACTTTTTATCTCAGAATTCTGACTTTTTATCTCGCAATTGCGAGTTTATATCTCGCAATTGCGAGTTATAAAGTCAGAATTCTGAGATATAAAGTCGCAATTGCGTGATATAAAGTCAGAATTCTGAGATATAAAGTCGCAATTGCGTGATATAAAGTCAGAATTCTGAGATATAAACTCGCAACTGCGTGATATAAAGTCAGAATTCTGAGATAAAAACTCGCAATTCTGACTTTTTTACTTGCAATTGCGAGTTTATATCTCAGAATTCTGACTTTATAACTCGCAATTGCGAGGAAAAAAGTCAGAATTCTGAGATAAAAACTCGCAATTCTGACTTTTTATCACGCAATTGTGAGTTTATATCTCAGAATTCTGACTTTATATCACGCAATTGCGACTTTATATCTCAGAATTCTGACTTTATAACTCGCAATTGCGAGAAAAAAAAAGTCAGAATTGCGAGAAAAAAAGTCAGAATTCTGACTTTATATCACGCAATTGTGAGTTTATATCTCAGAATTCTGACTTTATATCTCGCAATTGTGACTTTATATCACGCAATTGCGACTTTATATCTCAGAATTCTGACTTTATAACTCGCAATTGTGAGATATAAACTCACAATTGCGAGATAAAAAGTCAGAATTCTGAGATAAAAAGTCGCAATTACTCTTTTTTTTTTTTTAGTGGCGGAAACGGGCTTCCATAGGATTGCTGCTTCGTTATTATTATACATAAAATGGAAGACATCATAAAGGATTATTTTTAGCGCGGATTTACCAATAAAGAAATTTTGATTTTATTGGAGGAGGCACATAAAATGAAGATTTATGGAAGCCCGTTTCCGCCACTAAATAAAAAAAAAAAAAAAAGAGTAATTGCGACTTTTTATCTCAGAATTCTGACTTTTTATCTCGCAATTGCGAGTTTATATCTCACAATTGCGAGTTATAAAGTCAGAATTCTGAGATATAAAGTCGCAATTGCGTGATAAAAAGTCAGAATTGCGAGTTTTTATCTCAGAATTCTGACTTTTTATCTCGCAATTGCGAGTTTATATCTCGCAATTGCGAGTTATAAAGTCAGAATTCTGAGATATAAAGTCGCAATTGCGTGATATAAAGTCAGAATTCTGAGATATAAAGTCGCAATTGCGTGATATAAAGTCAGAATTCTGAGATATAAAGTCGCAATTGCGAGATATAAAGTCAGAATTCTGAGATATAAACTCGCAATTGCGTGATAAAAAGTCAGAATTGCGAGATATAAAGTCAGAATTCTGAGATATAAAGTCGCAATTGCGTGATATAAAGTCAGAATTCTGACTTTTTTCTCACAATTGTGTGAAACTTTATTTCTCACAGTTCTTGCTTGCGTTTCCTTTCATTGCGGGTGACCATCAGGATTGCTGCTTCGTTATTATTATACATAAAATGGAAGACATCATAAAGGATTATTTTTAGCGCGGATTTACCAATAAAGAAATTTTGATTTTATTGGAGGAGGCACATAACATGAAGATTAGTCTCCGGACATTAGAGAGAACATTATGCAGGAATATGCATAGTATAGCATGTTTCCACGGTAACCTTGTACATGAGTACAGCGTTTCCAGGAGGAAAAAAACAGCTTTTACTGCCATCTAGTGGGCTTAATACTAAAACGCATCATATTTCATATAATTTCAAATCATATTTCATCAACTTTTGTAACTGCAACTCAAGTCTGGTGGCTCCATAAAAGGGGGCATTCAAGGGTAGAATTACAATTACAAAATTACAGTGGAAGTATTTGGTGAATAAAAGTTGTTTTTAACAGAATTGGATACACTGATGAATTTGACAAGTTTTGAGCAAATGTGTTGTGATTACACAATAATACCAATATAATAGTAATAGTAATAATAAAAAGAATCAACTGTAGCAGAGGCGCAATAAAACAGATGAAGCTGAAGTGGCACATTTTATACACCAACAGCTTCAGACATCAGGACGGCAGCACGGCTATCGTTGGTTGCACCAGATGTTGGATGTCCGTATTTGTTAGACAGAGAAACTGTCCGTCAGTTAATTACAAGAAAAAAAGTCAGAATTCTGAGATATAAACTCGCAATTGCGAGAAAAAAAGTCAGAATTCTGAGATAAAAACTCGCAATTCTGACTTTTTATCACGCAATTGCGACTTTATATCTCAGAATTGTGACTTTATATCACGCAATTGCGACTTTATATCTCAGAATTGTGACTTTATATCACGCAATTGCGACTTTATATCTCAGAATTGTGACTTTATATCACGCAATTGCGACTTTATATCTCAGAATTCTGACTTTATAACTCGCAATTGCGAGAAAAAAAGTCAGAATTCTGAGATAAAAACTCGCAATTCTGACTTTTTATCATGCAATTGCGACTTTATATCTCAGAATTCTGACTTTATAACTCGCAATTGTGAGATATAAACTCGCAATTGCGAGATAAAAAGTCAGAATTCTGAGATAAAAAGTCGCAATTACTTTTTTTTTTTTTTTTTTAGTGGCGGAAACGGGCTTCCATAGGCTTCCATACAAATTAAAGTATAGGCCTATTAAAAAAAAAAATGTACTTGGAGATCATATAATATTAATGAAATGAAAGGCCACTTAAATGCACTTTAAGAGAGTAAACTTTCTTGACTGTTTCATTTTATAAAGTACACTTTGTAAAAATGTCTAAATAAAAAATTAACTTTAAATCAAATCATTGATCAACTTATGTTAAAATTGTGCTTCTTTAAGTGATAAAAAGTAGTTGCAAATGTTGTACCAATACACATAGCCTTCTCATCTTTGCACAAATAAAATGTGCAACACTTTATGTTTTACTACCAGATTATATGTAATATATAATTAATTTAACTTACAGTAGAATGTTTTCCTCGACATCTCTGTACTTGGGCATTTTTAAGACGTGGGACTGTCTTGCGCACTTACTTCCTGTCATGTGCACACACTCTCAAGTGGCCAAGACCACAAGTGTGGGTATTTGGACAGGGCATCTGTAAACAGCCGAGACATTCTTCAAAATATCTTCTGTTGTGTCTCACAATAGACAGAAAGTCATACAGGATTGGAACGACATGAGGGAGAGTAAATGATGACAATTAAAACTTTAGGGTGAATTATTCATATAAAACTAGATACTGATGAAATACTGCTGACATTTCAGTGTCATATCCGTTCATAATCTCATTTCAGGAAACTATGAATCTGTGGTTTGAACTTACAGTATAAACCTGGTATGCATTTAACCCTCCACCAATTCTGGATGTAGCTTTAATTTTTGTGTGATAGTAGTTTTCTGTGTCATTTCATGTTATTGGTTTTTCCTCCAGAAACAGCTGAAGGAGACGCAGATGAAGATCCGTCAGAGAATCCAGCAGAGACAGAAAGATCTTCAGCAGCTGAGAGAGGCTGTGGAGTCTCATAAGGTGAGTCTGGAGAACAAGAGAAGTTTGAGACGTCTCAGTTTGGACTCTGTCAGTCCCGCTGAAGCCACTGTGTGATTGTGATGTGTGTCCTAACAGCGCTCTGCACAGACAGCAGTGGAGGACAGTGAGAGGATCTTTACTGAGCTCATCCGCTCCATTGAGAGAAGCCGCTCTGAGGTCACACAGCTGATCAGAGATCAGGAAAAGGCTGCAGTGAGTCGAGCTGAAGGACGACTGGAGCGACTGGAGCAGGAAATCAATGATCTGAGGAGGAGAGACGCTGAGCTGGAGCAGCTTTCACACACACATGATCACATCCACTTCCTGCAGGTAACAGAGATCTAGAAGAACAGGATCATAGTGGACTTGAGCAAGAGAAACATTTCATGAGAGCAGAATGAGCCGTTGACTGAGATGTTGTCAGGAATTCAGTCAGATTCAGTCCAGTGTGTGTTATCATATAATCATCAGTCAGACTCTCATCTGATCATCTTCTGTTTAAAGAGACACACTTACAAAGCCCTGGAAAATCTCATAGGAAACATTTTTCTGAGCTTTTTTCTTTAATAAATTATTAGGTGGCAAACAACTAATTTTTCCTTCTGATTTCTTCTGTCATGATGAAATCAGTGAACTTGATGGGATCAGTTTCATCCCCTTGGAATTATCAGGTTCTATCTGACATTTTTGTCAAAATTGAATTATTCACATATTCTTATTCTGTGACAACTTAATTACATTATGAGATGTTTTTGGTAATGTTGAGTAAATATAAGGACTTTTTATTTAGAAAACAAAATGGTTCCATCTACAAAGTCCAATGGAATGCAAAAACTTTGAAGCTCAATATCTCAGAACTGCTCAGAATGCAGATAGAACCTTATAATTCCAAGGGGACGGTTTTCACCCAACTAGATTTTTCATAATCTTTTTAATGAAATCTTTTATTGTACTACAATATTTTCAGCAATTTTAACCAAAATTGGGTCAGGCGATATTGAAACCTGATAAGATTGATTTTTATTTCCATAACTGTTTGCCTGTAACACATTGATGAATTTGTCCATGAAGACACCATATAGGAAGTGAGGCTGTACATTAGCAATGCTTATTAAAACCAAACGAAACCTGACCTTGATATCGTGCCGTAAGGGTCCTTGTGAAGTTTCAGTGACACTATCAGTCAAAAGTTACAAATAATCATCAATCTACTTGTAGCCTTTGAACTGCTTTCCCTCAAATCTCCTCAACCCTACAATGTGACTCCCCTTATGAAAAAGAAGTATACTTCAAGTTCATTTTATGAAGTATATTAATGTTCAAGTATATTTTAAGTATATTTTAAGTATACTTTAAGTAGTATGCTAATGTCAGTGTACTAGTAGCAAACTTGTAAGTGTACTATTTCTATACTGCTTGGAATTAAATTGGCCCAAATTTACTATATAAAAAGTATACATTCAAGTATACTATAAATGTAAAAATAGTAAACTTTAAGTGCATAACTAGTTCACAACTACATTTCTCATTTGTACTGCATCTGTACTACAAGTGAACTTATAAGTATACAAGTAGTTTACTATTTTAATACTAGTAGCACATTTTAAACATAAGTTCAACAAGTGAACATAACATCATACAGTTTATATACATTATATATATATATATTGTATTATATATATATATACATTTATATACATTATTTTTGCACTTGAAGTATACTACTATGTTCCAATTTAAGTAGGTCTATACATTTTTTATACTTGAAATATACCTTTAACTGTACTTTAATTTCAGAAGATGTGTAATAGCGCCCCCTATCGTATAACAGTGAAAACACTGATAGCCTGAAAATTCAGTCAATGGAGGGAAAGAGTTAAGTAGATTTGAAGTAAATTCTTATGTACACTACCAGTGGACTCATTCATTCATTTCATTCACTGATCCTATACGACCACCAGTGGACTACACAAGAATTCAGATACTCAGAATTAGGAACATATCTTTTTTTTTTCAGTACCTTTAAACAATGTAAGTTTATAAGACTGTTTGTAAAACTATGTGAAAAAAGTATATTTAATAGGCTAATCCATCAAAAGATTAAACATAACTACAAGCCAAGAATACTTAATTATACTTTTAAGTATATCTCGATTAAAAGATTGAGTCCAAGTATAGGCCAAATATACCTAAACTTTTCTGTCAGTATAAGTCAAGTGTACTTGCAATTTTAAGTATATTTCATGATAAGTATATAAAAAGTAAACTTAAAGTATACTTTCTTATTTTTTAGTTTAAAAGAAGTATACTAATAGCACACTTGAATAAACTTCTTTTTCGTCAGGGTCCATTGATCTGCTCGACCTGTAACATGGACAGTTATGATCTTAGCAGATGTTTTATTATCCAAACCATTTCCTAGAAAGTTCCTTTGTGAAAAAGTGTGCTTAACTGTACTGAATGTGCACTTAAAAGTATATTTTAAGTATATTTATATTATATTAATATTTAAGTATATTTTTAAAACACTGCAGATAATATAATATTAATCAAATAAAAACTTAAAGAGAGACACTTTCATGACTATGTTTCTTAACACATTTTTAAGTAGATTTTTTAAGTGCACATTGTAATAACGTCAAATTAAACATTTTAATTTGTACATTTTAAATCATTGTTTTATTAATCTTTTGTCATGTTTTAAAGAAGTGCACTTATTTTGACGTGTTGACTAACAAACTAAAGCACATGTAACGTACTTGATTATAATTTTAACTCTGGTATGTTATTCAATGTTGCATTTAAAGTTAATATATTTTAAATGTACTAAATTGCAGCTTATATTTTACTAATATTACTAATATATTTAATAATATTGCTAATATATTTAAACACATCACAAAAAGTTTCAGTAGAAATGACATTAAAGTATATT
The DNA here is from genome assembly GCA_037950675.1 of Hypophthalmichthys molitrix. Lineage (NCBI taxonomy): Eukaryota > Metazoa > Chordata > Actinopteri > Cypriniformes > Xenocyprididae > Hypophthalmichthys > Hypophthalmichthys molitrix. The sequence goes on from CM075494.1 coordinate 39,840,423, forward strand.
TTAGTTTATCATAAATGCTTGTCAGTTCATTCAGCAGTAACTTTAATTATATTTCAAAGTCAATAGAATTATGAAATTACATTTAGAGATACTTAAATCATACTTAAGTGAATCAAAAAGCACTCTAAATATTACCTAACTGCATTTTAATATAAATTTAAACTATTATACATTAATTAAAATATAATTATAATTTTTTATATAATAATAATAATAATTATTATTATTATTATTAAGTATCAAAACGCATTAATCTGCTCTTAAATATGTTTTTTAAGTTATATTATTTCTGTAATAATTTAAAAGTATGCTAAAGTGCACTTCTTTTTCACCAGGAGTGTAAGTGTCAAATACTAGAGTTTGTAGCATTAAATAATGAATATGAGAAGAATGTTTCTGATTGTGTGAAAGTGCTGGATTGAGGCGAGTTACTGAAGATCAACAAGAGCCGCACAGATCTGATATAGAGCAGGTTATTGGCTGAAGTTTTGATTTGTGTTTTCTAGAGTTTCCAGTCTCTCTCAGCACCTCCTGAATCTACAGACGAACCCGACGATCCCTTCAGTTCTCTCTTCTCTTTTGATGGCATGAGAGAATCTGTCCGTCAGCTGAGAGACAAACTGGAGGATTTCTGCAAAGAGGAGATCAAGAAGATCTCTGACAGAGGTAAAGTCCTGCGCCTCCATTATACAGACATGTGTAGAAAGATCATAAATGTGAATGTACAACAGTTTCTAAAATGTTCCTATGATTTATAAAATGTCCATGTGCACAATTCTTAAATTACATTTTTCAAAGTTCATCTTAAATTCAAGTGTAATGTGAACAAGTGCATCAAATCCACCTTCAGAACGGCCACAAATGTCCCTTGATGGTTCAGAAGTACGGCACTCATCATCATGAGGAAGTGTTTATATACAGTACATGATGTAGGATGAAATCCATGAAATTTAGGATCAAATCTGATATGTGTGTTTTATAAATGAAGCTCCTGGAGATTCATCTGCTCTCAGAAATGATCCTCCGTCTAATATCATACAACATCATATTAGAAATGTCTTAGAAATTAATGTATTTTATATTGTCATTTCTCTTCTCACTGTTCATGTCTGTTTATTTCCACAGTCACATTCACCAACATGAATCCCAAGACCAGGAACGACTTCCTACAGTGTAAGTCACTAAGAAAACAAGCAGAAAAACTCACTGAATGTGTTCATGTGTCACAGTTTGATCAGGCAAAAATGAGAAAAGGATCTAATTGCAGCTGTTTTAATTTTAAACAAAAAAGATAATCAACAACAATGAAGGTCACAGGAAAACATGTGGCAGCACAAACAACACAAGACCAAGAACTTACCAAACTGAGGCCTATATATACACGGTGCAAACAAAGGGAGCTAAATTAAATGCAGGTGAAACAAATCAGTAACCATGGAAACAAACTGGCACATGCTAGGAAACTAGATCAATTAACAATGACAAGGAACAGGCAAACATATTGCATAAAAAAATGCTGGATGGAAACGCCAAGATGTGCATAAATTCTAAAAATGTGCATAAAAAACTTAAATGAGTCAGATAATTTTTTTTATCCGACATGAAAATATGCGCATAAACTACAATGGAAACACTTTTACCGAATAAATTCCTTAATGCACATCAAAAAGGACATGTGACTTTGCGATGGGACGACATAACTGGACCAACCAGCGGACCGATCTCGCTGCACAGCATCTGAAATGTTGTTTTGGTCATTCTGTAATGCCTGAGCAAAGTCTGTCGTTAAAGTGGTTCAGTTTAATTCCCTCCCAGAAGCTCCTCACACGAATGCGCAAATAATTTATTATACACGAAAATAATTATATACAGTGACTTCTACTGCAGCAACTTCCATTTTTCTTAGTGATATTTAGCACCAGTTTATCAGGAAGTGACGAATTTTTTCTCTTCGACTCACTGGATGGAAACAGTGCTTTATTCGCAAATGTTTTATGCGATATTCAACTGATTTATTTTTATAATTGATCATGTAAATGATGATTCAGGATATCTGGTCATCTGTACTGAGACACTGATGATACACTGAACATTGAGCCATGAAGAGTTCAGATACATTAAAAGATCAGATTCATAATTCCTGATTCTGATGTGTTTCTCTCCATCAGATTCCCATCAGCTCACTCTGGATCTGAACACAGTGAATGAATACCTCTGTCTGTCTGAGAGGAACAGAGTGATTACTTACACTGACACAGTCCAGCCGTATCCTGATCATCCAGACAGATTTGATGTGTATCGTCAGGTGTTGTGTAGAGAGAGTGTGTGGGGACTCTGTTACTGGGAGATTGAGTGGAGTGGACGTGTGGGTATATCAGTGTCATATAAGAGCATCAGCAGGAAGGGAGGGGGTAATGAGTGTGTGTTTGGATATAATGATCAGTCCTGGAGTTTGTTCTGCTCTGCCTCCAGATTCTCATTCATACACAATAAGATAGAGACTGCTCTCTCTGTAAAGCCCATCAGCTCTAGAATAGGAGTGTTTGTGGATCACAGTGCAGGAACTCTGTCCTTCTACAGCGTCTCTGACACAATGAGCCTCATCCACACAGTCCAGACCACATTCACTCAGACGCTCTATCCTGGGTTTGGGGTTTATCCTGGATCATCAGTGAAACTGTGTTGATGTTTCAGAACAAACTGTAGAGAGATTTTACCCATAATACTTTGTATCATCTCACTGTTACTGATTTATCATGAAGCTCAGAGTCTCTTATTTCTCTTTACATTGTTCATCGTTGTTCATTTGAACGTTTGCCGTGACATAAATAAATACATAATAACTTTTATCATTATTTTCAAAAGTACCTTTCAGTTCAATGATCAAACACAGGGTTCATTACAAAATGAACAGATTGAGGATAGTGTGATTTTGAATAATGAAGTAACAGAAACAGTTGTGAACAATGAAAGAGTGAAGATGTGGAAAATGACATTAATAATAAAATAGTGTAAAAAAAGAAAGTGGAGAAAATAGTGTAAAAAAAAATCAGTTCAAAGTGTGATAAATTGTGATGCAGAAGATGAGATGAAGAAGCACTTTCTGAGATTTCAGATATTGGGTCACAAGTGATGAAAACATGAACTCTTGAGAAGAAATAAATGACTCTGAATGTTTGATAAAGTTGTTGATGTAAAATAGTTCTTTCCAGATATGGAGAAATTTATAGCATCAGTGTTGTTGTGAAAAACAGTGAGTTTTGAAGATCTGGATAGAAAGAAAAGATTCCGGCTGAAAGAGATTCTAATAGGTGAGAGAGATTGATAGGTGGTTATTAGGGTATCCTGGGTGGTTGCTAGGGAGTTGATAGGTGGTTGCTATGGTAACCTGGGTGGTTGCAAGGCTGTTGCTAGGCAGTTGCTAAGGTACTCGGGGTAGTTTCTAGGGTGTTGCTAGGGTGTTCTGGGTGGTTGCTAATGTATTCTGATGGTTGCTAGTGTGTTCTGGGTGGTTGCTAGGCGGTTGCTAATGTATTCTTGTAGCCAAGCCCCATCTCTATATGATGTTCAGATGCAGAGATATAGGTCTTGCTGAACAGTTGCTAGGGTACTCTGTTTGGTTGCATTCACATTTAAAGATATCCTTCTTTGGGTTTGGGTTGCTAGGGTGCTTGACAGTGGTTGCTAGGGCATGGCTAGGAAGCGTTGAAGGTGATTCGTGATTGGTTGTTTGCTGCCTTGAGTGAAACGAGCTCACCCTTTTTTTTATGAAATTATTCATACAATTACTTGACAAGACCGTTTTAAGTGTAGCTCTGTTCTTTTTCTAGTTATCATTTAACAAGTAACTCATAAAATAATTATTTTTTTAATTATAATATATACTATATCTGATTGTATGTTAGTGTGAACTCATGAAATGTGCGTTTGTTTTGAGAACTGAATGAATGTTTTGGGAAATTGTGCCAGCTGAATCAGTTATAGTGTGTTAGCAATCAAGAAAAACTGTTTATATAAAATAAATGAATTCATTGTAATATCAATTGTCTTCACAAGTTTCAGTTTTACTGAGAGTTCAACTGGATTCATAATAAATGTTTTGATTCAAACAATAAAACTCACAGATGGTCACAACTGAAAATATAAGGTTTTTGTTTATCAGTTTATTATTTTTAAATTACCTCTCAAATAGCTTTTGTTATTTCTGAAGCATTTTCAGTCAGCATTAGCTTTTAATTTAGTTATTTTTCAGGAATCAACAAATCATAAGTTGTTCTTTCTACATATTTTAAATGATTTAACTCAAGAGGACTCTGTTGGTAAGTGAACATTTGAAGGGTTTGTTGCTGTTATCCAAATAATATTTGTGGTTATATATGTATAAAATGTAAATTTTGTCATCATTCACTCACCTTGATGCTGTTTTAAACCTGTATGACTTTCTTCTGTTGAATGAAAAGAAAGTTTTTGTTCATACAATTAAAGACAAAAAAATCCCAGTGACTTTTGTTGTATAGACAAATAAATAAAATTATTTGAAAGTCTTGGAACGACTGATACTAAACTATTAACTCACTACTGGATAAATCTTTCACTACACTTGCACATTTTCACATGATACAGTCATCACATATCATCTCATCTGTTTCTAATGGAGTGGGACTTTTCTTTGTTTTTGGTAGCATTTACAGGCTGCTCAATTTTTCAGCTCAGGAGATGAAAGAAGATGGTGTGATGGATGATGATGAATGGATGGATTGATGGATGGATGGATGGACAGGACATCTGTAGACAAGAACAGTGTCATATTTGTCATGTCAGGGAAAGAGAAGTTCAAAGTCTGACAATATTTTCCATCTCAGAAAGTCTTCTTTAAAATGTAAAATAGTTTGAAGTCAGAATAGATGGGTGTTTTGGGTGTTTGGTAAAGTGTTGCTAGGTGGTTGCTAGGCTCTTGATATGCAGTTACTGGGGTGTTGCTACAGTAGGCTATATGGTTGCTAGGGTGTTCTGGCTGACCTTCCATAACATCCATACAGGCATTTCCACCTCTGTTCATAACAGAAATCCAAACATCATTTGCAAAACTGATCCAGTCTCAGTGCTTTGATGTTTTGGTAGGCTATTTTTTACTAATGTTAGCACATTCAAAAGATTTTGTTCCTCATTATACAAGCCCAGAGACATTTATTATATTTTGATGTTTTTGATATACATAGTGTCTTGACATGGTGCCCTGGATACTGACATTTTGTTATTTATGTTGTTATAAACTGTTTTTAAACAGTATCCACCTTAGGGGAGAGTGGGGTAAGATGAGCCATTTTTTTACTTATGTGGTCCTCAAGAAAAGGGAAAATGAGGAAGAAGTACAATGAAAGTATTTAAAGTAATTTCAGGATGTTTCCTATCATTTTAAATGATCAGAATACATCTATGACAAAGGGTTCTAAAAATATGGCTTCTTATAAAAAAAGTGTTCCTCTGGCTCAATTTACCCCAGGTTAGGGGTAAGTTGAGCCAAGTCAGTAGGTGGGTGTAAACTGACCATCTAACTGAATATGAATCAAACCCATGTGAAATTTTAAAGATAATGTACCTATTTTAAAAACTAATTTAATAATCAGATTTCCTTTTAAAAATATTCTTTGTAAAAATATTTTACAATTTCTTTTTTTTAAAGCTAAATTAAACAAAATAAAACCAAACAAATGAAGTTGAAATTTCAGTATCTTTAATTGTTTGTATTTCTGAAACAATATGTTGAACACTAAAGGTGTAACCTTCCCATAACTCTTCCCAGAGTTTGTTGAGTAAAATTAAATAAAAACTAAATAAGAATGAATAAATGTCACTGAAACTAATAAACATTTTAGTCAAAAGGTTCTTGACATGGTAGTTTTTCTGCAATGTCGACCATGTTAGACCATTAGAGACTACAGGTGGAAAGATATAAATGATTAAACATCCTCTGGTTCGTATCAGAGATGGATTTGGTGTACTTGTACACTATTCCAATCAAATAAACTCGAAAATAAAGATAAAGTAAATCAGTTGCGAAATATTACATTGAAATGACACTCACTTTGCCCCATAGCTGCCATTTTAGGAAAAGCTAGCTAGCTTACCAATTCAGAATAATGTTTAGCTAAATGACTTGCATGGTTTTATACGTTGCTTTTCACAGTCTGGCAGAAATGATGGGTGGTTCTAAAATATATGGTCACATGAAAATAAAATGGTACGGTTGCCAAGATACAGGGGGTGGGTCAACTTACCCACTGGCTCATCTTACCCCACTCTCCCCTATTCCTACGCCCCATGATGCTTTGTGAGAATTATGGGTGTAACTTCCGTTAAGCTGTAAACAGTCAGTGAAAGACTCGCTCTATGAACACAATAATACGTTTTATTTTTAAACTGGGTACAATGAGATGACATTATTCTACTCACCCTTCAACCAACGAACATTAAAAGGACATTTAAAAGTGTAAAAGCATCAACAAGGTACTTTCAACAGGCCATGAAAAAGCGTGATTCTTTCCACAGCAATAACGGACGGGTATTATGTATACGTTGCCTTATTAAAAAATGTTCATGAACCTCAGCATTGCGTGATACTATTTCAAAGTGATTTCCATCATTTTTACAGATAATAAATTGTATTTACCAGTGAAAACAAACCTGGAAAGAGACGTGAGGCTTTGAGGAGAAAAAATCTTGTTACAACATGTTACGTTAAAATACCAAGTGTTACGTTATTCTCATGATGTCTGAAAATAAAACATGAAAGAAAAATTGACAGCTCATTCAGTCAAACTGACGGATAAGCTTTATTTGAAGGGCAACCTTATGATTTGAAACGATTTGTTTCAGTCTTTTTAAATGGAAGTTCCCCAAACCGGAAGTGCAACACATAATTCAAAACGCAGTAAGCTAGTCAGGAATAAGGTGGATAGATGATCTTTGATAATGCAACTGTTTAATTCACATATTCATGAACATGAATGTGTTTGTCAGGCCACAAATCCACAAAAATAAAAATCTATGAATGGGTGCTTGCTTTGGTGTTGTCACCCCTCACAGTCCTCATGTCACCCCTTTGACACCCTATAAATAATTTTCTAGATTCACCCGTTCAAAAAACAACACATTCCTGCAGATCGCCTCTTATTTAACGAACGAAATGAATGCTCTGCTAGACAACTGGAGGTGTTTCATGTGCATTAGGTACATCTGTGCCGTGAGATGTTTCAAAAAGTAATAGGGACAGTATCGAACCTTGCAAAAAGTGGTGGGGACATGTCACACCTGTCCCACCCACAAATTACACATGTGAAATTTACATAAAGAGTTGCCTAATAAAAAAATGATGGAGGATGAATTTAGGAGCACATAAAGGAGAGGTGAAGGACGGGCCAAACCGTCCTCTGTGAGCATCAGAGTGCTGAGGTGAGAAAACCAGCTGACACCTGTAAACAGGCTCACAAATGTCAGCACATCAGATATGGCAGTTCACACTTCACCGGGGGTTTGATTGACAGGTGTTCTGACCAATCATTACGCAGAATCCACCATTTTGTCCGACAAACAAACCAAACAGAAGAGTTAGTAGACTGACGTCAGCAGACTTGAACTTGAAAAATGGTGTGTATTGGCGTCTTTCAGCGATTGAAACAACATACCTTCCAATTTTCATTCAGGTTTTTTCATGCTATAACTACTAGAAGGGATGATCGGATCACATGCCACTTGAACTGCGGCAAATTGTCACGTCACATTAAAGAGCCACAAAACAGTAATTTCTTAAAAATGACAAAATTTGAAAGCTAAGACTTTGTTTCATACCAAAATTAGCTTGCTCTGTCTTGTTTGTCGGCGTGTTTTCAGAGTCCTCTTTGTATTGTTCACAGCATGAGAACATGATGGCTTGTCGGACGTAGCAACAGTAACTAGGGAGAGCGGATCTTTGCGAAGGGTCAATTGGCCATAGATTCGCCATGTTTAAAGTCCCCCTGTAACCAATTTTATCCCATAAAACTCACCAAAAATGACGTTTTTTTTCCTGTTAAAAAATTCTTTATTCCTTAAAATAGCTTGAATGTAACTCTACACCCTTGCTTCATTTAGTGTATGCGAAACCATGAATATGCAAATTAGCCCCGCCTCCACGCACTCGCACCAGCTCAGAGATCCACTCTGTCAACTTTACTGTAATAAACTGCACAATGGCAAGTGGAAATACTGGTTTAATTCAGCCAGATACTGTATGTTTGAACCAGAAACTGATTCAGAAGAAGAAGTGAAAGAGTGAATTATAGAGGCTTGTATATAAGTCGATGTTTCAGAATGATAATGCGTTTTATTTTTCGCTCTCTACAACATTGGACACATAACGGTAATTAAAGTGCCCCTATTATGCCTTTTTTTAAGGTTCCTAATATTGTTTCGGGAGTCTCCTACAACAGGTTTACATGCATGCAAGGTCAAAAAACACTTTCGTTTTCTCATAATATACATTTAATTTCACCTCAGTTCTCAATCATTCGTAAACAATTCGTTAGAAGCAGTGCAGAGAATCAGTCTCTTTAAACCCCTCCTTTCTGTGATCCTACACTGCTCTGATTGGTCAGATGGCCCAATCCTTTGTGATTGGTCTACTGCACGCACCGCTCACCCATTGCCATATCTGAATGACAGCTATCAATTCACAAGACATTGTATACAATGTATGGACACAAAAGATAGCATCGATTTTACCGTATCAATTCAAGCCTGAGTCTGACGATGAAATGACTGAAGTAGTCGATCAACCAGAAACTGATTCGCAATCACGACTGGAGTAGGACGTTTCTATATGATAAGTGTCACCTTAGTTTGTGTAATTTATAAGACGTGATAGCAGCATCACTGTTATACTTTATGTAGGTTCACCTGCGGGAACTGTATCAGAATGCCAAGCGAAGCTGAAAACCTCAGCATAAGATAAACATTTAGGCCAGATGTGTAAACAGACTTTTTTTTTGTCATAACTATTAACAAAGAAAAATGGATACATCATTGTTTGACATTACAATGAGTGTTTACTGTTTACAGAGAGAATACTTCAACTAGTTAGCGCGGACTAGCATCTTAACATCCTATTACAATACAGATAGATCTCCACTCTACTGTAATAATAAAAACGCAGAAAAAAAAATGTCTGTTTGTTTTACAGTTATGAAAGTGAACCGGGCCCACAGCTACTGTATGTTGTAAACTTCCACATTAGCTGAGCACAAATGTGAATAGCTGATAATGCATTGCACTTTGTAAACAAAAGTCGTGCTTCATCCTTGATCATTACTCCAAGTAATAAGACAGACAAGTTGCAAGTTAGTTAATCGATGCATTTTTAGACAATATTGGACCCACATCTGAATAGCAGAACTACAGAAACATGAGTTAGCTGGTTAGCAGGAGACTACAGACTACATACAGGCTAGGATGTGCGTTACACAACATAACATACAAAACTATGAATTTTGAACGGTCGCTAGAAAATATAAACATCGATTATTAATCATACTTACAAGTTGAGATTCAGAAGAGCAAGCTGGTCCAAATAAACTGGGCATTGATCCATATTTTAAGACCAAGCGTTTTGTGAATCCTGCGTTAAACTCCCCGAGGTTTGAGAAGCAGTTGTCTGTAAAATGACGGGAACAACAAAATATTGTACTGCTGTGGTATTGTTGTAAAAATTAATTTTCCCTGGTGTCTGCACACGCAATAAGAGGGGCGGGCAATATGCTAATGCTTCGTTGTGACGTAACAACAAAATGGCTTGGGATTCGTTTTACAAACGACTCGTTTAATTGACTCTGAGTCGACTCTTACTTTTCAGAGACAATAACTTTACATAAGGTGCACTTTCAGATTTAAAACTTTGCAGGATGTTTTCATTCACTTAGAGCTATGTTACACACTACATGAAAGGTCATTTTCAAAAATCCATAATAGGGGCACATTAATATGATTAGCCTTTTGCTTGACTACGTTATTAAATAGCTAATAATGTGTTGCTAATGTTACACAAACCATGTTACTGTTCGCCATCTCAGAGTCAGACTGCTGCCTTCTAACAATCAGTATCCTTAGAAATGCTTTGAACAACTTAGAACTTCAGCGGAGAAAGAAATATAGTTCATCATAATATTGTAATATACAACATACACATAATTCACCCACTATATTGCTAAATGTACCTTTTGTTGAGACTCCCCTGCTTCAGAGCACTCATAGTTAATGATATGCTAAAGCCCACCTACATGTTGACATGATTGGTTACAAGGTAGGTTGTGACGTAAGAAACACCAGCGATTTCAAACTGCGTTTTTGAGACTGTCTTTGGTTCACTGCAGTTTTAAGGAGAAAATACTCAGCAATGGTGTTGATTGATGAATCTGCACATGGTTTGTCTTAAAGTATATTAAAAACACCACATAGACATGATATAAACAACATTAAAAGCGAAGAATCCACTTTATAATGGTTATTTTTCTGGTGTGTGTTCTCCAGAATCCAAAACGTGGGATGACTTTCTCCAGAAAATTGAGGAGCAATTTGATTCTGGCATAGACTCATTATGTCTAGACTGTGAGAATGTCCTCATTAAGTCGAAAACATTATCAAGAACATTAAATAGCATATTTGGCTAGATATTATTATGGACTCCCCTGATGGTGACAAAATATCTGAAGCTGAACCTCTCGATGGCCCTGAATATAAACATATGCACATGTAAATTTATACTTGTGCATAGGTGAATTGACACATATGCATATTTATTTATATATAAAAAGAGAAAAGTGCACACAAAAAAAAGTCAAGTGCAGAAAAAAGTGAAAAGCACAATAAATTGTAATAAAGGCATGAAAATTGTAGGACAAATAAAAAAATATATGAGCAATTCTTTGCACCAAACAATGTTGTAAAATCTGTATCATTAAAGTCATCTATCACTTTAAAGTCACTTGTCATCTATGGTCCACTTTATTTATATCCAGTTTTGGATTGAAGGTTGAGGTAAAAAACATCCTGCATATGTGTCTTCCTGTGTTTATTTGAAGGATATAAGGCTCTAATTTGAGTTATTAACAGCAAACTACTGTATGTGTGTGGCTCCAAAAAAAACTAACATACATCTTTGTTGTACTTCATGATTTTTCTTCATTTTTTTTTTTATTATATATATATTGATATTATTCAAAATATATGTTAATTTACTTACCCTTGTTTTGTTTCCTTGCTTATGCCTACTGTTTACACACTGGGTTTATGCTGCTTGTTCACAAATTGTTCATTTGTTAATTATTAATTAAGTGAATTTCATTAATGTGTGAAATTGACTTGAAAAAACTGAGTGCAAAAACTTTTAAAAGAAAAACTGACTAAACTTAACTTTTGCAAGTTTTTGCACTCAGTTTTTACGTTTTTTTTCTGTGCATTTTTTTTCTCGTTTTTGAAAGTAAGCACGGTTCCTGTGTGAATGTTCAGATGTCTGCAATAACGACAATAAGCAGCAGATGGCAGCATTTATCTTTTCTATCTGTCCAGTCCACCTGTCAATGCATCAGACCTCACCTTATCTGTGTCCCGCCCCTGACGTCGCAGACACACATTCATTCACAGGGCTGTTTTGGCAGCAAAAGGGGGACCAACACAATATTAGGAAGTCATAATGTTATGCCTGATTGGTGTATATATATATATATATATATATATATATATATATATATATATATATATCAAGATTTGGATTGTTCTAGAAATACAGCTCTAGAAAATTCCAGAAAGTTCTAAACAGTTCTAGAAAGTTTTAGGAAGTGCTACTTACTTATAAGCAGTAATGTTTGTTATATAGTTGTTCCAATTTTTCTGGGGTGACCTTTTTTTTAACTTAGAGGAATTATTTGTTTTTAAGCAAAAGGTCATCGATTTATGATACAGGAAATCTTTTATTTGAAAAATTGATGTGTGCTTAACTAGATTCGCACAGGAAATGCTGTATTCCAATACAGTGACATTGCACAGGAAACAAACTCAGAGTGCAGAGATTCAGAAATGTCCAGCTCGGTCAGCTCACACATCCTAATTTGATACAATGCCTCAAAACCAGAGTCCCCACATCAGTGACGACTGCTCAAACACCTATGACAGCAGAGCATGACGAGTACACATATTTCTTACTCACATTTGTTTCTACAGGCGTAAATGATTTTATTTGATCATTTTACAGAGGATTCTGGGTGGTTTGGTACCTGCTGAGGAGCTGCTCTCATAGGTATAAACATACCAATAAAGTAAACAAGAAACAAAGAAAATACAAACTAAACAACAAAGTCAAGCAAAACAAAAGAAATAGATAAAGCAAAGTCACACTAAATAAAGTTAAACCATATGAAAGAAAATTACAAAAACACCAAACAAAGCAAATGCAGACAAATAAAACACAAATTAACCAACCAAAACAATATAAACCAACAAATATACCAAAGAATAAACTTAAACAACAAATATACAAAAAAAATAAAAAATTACAAATACAAATACAAATACAAATACAAAACAAGAATAAATGAATCAGGAGTCATCAGAACAAATTCACTCGGAAGAACTTGGAAGAACATCAACATGGCAAAACGGCACGGGATTACAGCAGGAGCATGTTAAATGAAAAGGCAGCCGCCAACCAACCACTATGACGAGTGTTTGTCGGAAAACTACAATCTAAATAAAACTAGTTACCAAGCACACATCTCAATGCTCAGTTAGCAGACACATACCTGTGATACGGGAAGAACCAAAACCGGAATGGGTGGGCCTCGGGCAGTGACGCACAAGCGGTGATCAAACACACAACAGTGCCTTAAAAGTCCCCTTTTATATACCCGTGAAAGTATATGATTGGACACCTCATGCATTCATGGCATATTTAAAGAAACAACGCACACACTGTTCATCCCACTACAGGTGCATCCTGTTTCCACTGATCATCCTTGAGATGTTTCTACAACTTGATTGGAGTCCACCTGTGGTAAATTCAGTTGATTGGACATGATTTGGAAAGGCACACACCTGTCTATATAAGGTCCCACAGTTAACAGTGCATGTTAGAGCACAAACCAATTAAGCCATGAAATCCAAGGAATTGTCTGTAGACCTCCGAGACAGGATTGTATTGAGGCACAGATCTGGGGAAGGGTACAGAAAAATTTCTGCAGCATTGAAGGTCCCAGTGAGCACAGTGGCCTCCATCATCCGTAAATGGAAGAAGTTTGGAACCACCAGGACTCCTCCTAGATCGGGCCGCCCGGCCAAACTGAGCGATCGGGGGAGAAGGGCCGTAGTCAGGGAGGTGACCAAGAACCAGATGGTCACTCTGACAGAGCTCCAGAGTTTCTCTGTGGAGAGAGGAGAACCTTCCAGAAGAACAACCATCTCTGCAGCACTCCACCGATCAGCCCTGTATGGTAGAGAGGCCAGACGGAAGCCACTCCTCAGTAAAAGGCACATGACAGCCTGCCTGAAGGACTCTCAGACCATGAGAAACAAAATTCTCTGGTCTGATGAAACAAAGACTGAATTCTTTGGCCTGAATATCAAGCGTCATGTCTGGAGAAAACCAAGCACCGCTCATCACCTGGCCAATACCATCCCTACAGTGAAGCATGGTGGTGGCAGCATCATGCTGTGGGGATGTTTTTCAGCGGCAGGAACTGGGAGACTAGTCAGGATCGAGGGAAAGATAAATGCAGCAATGTACAGAGACATCCTTGATGCAGAGCGCTCTGGACCTCAGATTGGGGCGAAGGTTCATCTTCCAACAGGAAAATGACCCTAAGCACAGAGCCAAGATAACAAAGGAGTGGCTATGGGACAACCTGAAAATGGCTGTGCACCGACGCTCATTCAACCTTGATGGAGCTTTGCAGGTCCTGCAAAGAAGAATGGGAGAAAATGCCCAAAAATAGGTGTGCCAAGCTTGTAGCATCATACTCAAAAAGACTTGGGGCTGTAATTGGTGCCAAAGGTGCTTCAACAAAGTATTGAGCAAAGGCTGTGAATACTTATGTACATGTGATTTTTTTTTTTTTTTTATAAATTTGCAAAGATTTCAAACAAACTTCTTTCGCGTTGCCATTATGGGGTATTGTTTGTAGAATTTTGAAAAAAAAAAATAATGAATTTAATTCCTTTTTGGAATAAGGCTGTAACATAATAAAATGTGGAAAAAGTGAAGCACTGTGAATACTTTCCTGATGCACCAAATTTGATCATTTTCATTAACATGATGTCAAGGTTTTTGAAGACCTTCTCAGCAGCCTTAAAGGTGGAGTAGTGGACGGATCCAGTATCCCTGGAGCCATTCTCATCCCCTTGATGTTGTACATTTGGGGAAGTTCATTCCAGACCTGGCCGAGAAAACAAAGCCCTTGCGAGATCCCCTCTCACAGAAAAGTCTGTGGTCCTGGGACACACCACAGCAGGAGTCATTCGCATTGCTAAAAAAAGAGTTTATCACGACACCAACTTTAGCACTCTTCGAACCAAGCAAGGAAACTAAAGTCGCAGCGGACGCATCATCCTTTGGTCTGGGAGGAGTGATTTTTTCTGCTAACTCATTGGGAAACATTTCCTTTTCGAGACGGACCATAAGCCACTTCTGAGCTTACTGAGCACAAAACATCTGGATGATTTACCACCAAGGCTGCAAAGGTTCAGAATGAGACTCATGAGATATTCTTACGAGATCAGCCATGTTCCAGGGAAACAGTTCACAACTCTAGACATGCTGTCAAGAATGCCCTCTATGAGCGATGTAACGGATGCTGACTCAACTCTCATGAAAGACACAAATATTTACCTCTCCCAAATAGGGAAAAGCTTCCCTGCTTCAAAGAGCCGCCTAGACAACATTCGACAGGAGTTAAAGAAAGACCCTGTATGCAGCCAAGTAATGAGGTTCCATGAGCATGGATGGCCGAGAACGGTGTAGACCAACGACAAACTCAGACCTTACTGGTTGGAAAGAGACATGATTTCCATCCTCGACGGACTGCTTCTACATGGAACGAGGCCTCCCTCCAAAGTTCAGTTCTCCTTCACATTCATCAGGCACACCAAGGAATTGAAAAATGTTGCCAAAGGGCAAGACAGTCTGTGTGGTGGCCTGGCCTGAGTTCACAATTGTGAACTATGGTGCAAAAATGTGATGAATGTAGAAAGGCTTCCATGACGACTGTAGAACCACTACAAACTACAGACTTTCCACCGTATCCATGGCAGAGCGCGGCTACAGACTTGTTTGAACTAAAGGGAAAAAAGTACCTTTTAACAGTCGACTACTATTCAAGAGATGTTTATGTGGCCAAATTGGCATCAACTTCCTCGGCAACCATAATCAAACATCTGAAAGCAGTGTTTGCACGGAATGGGGTGCCTGAGATACTAATATCTGGCAATGGGCCGCAGTATAGCAGTGCCAACTTCTGGTAGTTTTCGAGGGAGTATGACTTTAAGCACATAACAAGCAGCCCACGGTATCCACAAGGAAATGGCGAAGCTGAAAGAGCGGCACAAATGGTCAAAAAGCTTTTGGGGAAAACATCAGATCCATTCAAAGCTTTGCTTGCATACCGCTCTACACCACTTGCAAACGGCTACACTGTCAATGGGCAGAAGACTGAGAACAGGCTTACCAACTCTGCCGTCTCTTCTCACACCAAAACTTCCAGACGCAGACAAACTGAAACAGTTTGAATCCAGTCTACGTGCTCGCACAAGAAATACATACAATAACAAACATAGAGCTAGATCTCTGTCACCACTGAAACCTGGACAGACTGTTTGGATTAGGGACCAAACTATCCCTGGGAAAGTGATCCGACAGCAGGCCCCAAGGTCGTTTGTCTTGAAAACCTCACATGGAAATATTCAAAGCAACAGACGAGCGTTGGTGCGACTCCACCAGCCTGAAACAGACAAGGAGCAAGCAGTTGATTGGCCAGAGTTATTTGAGGATGATCACGTACCTGACAGTCAGATGCCAACAGTCCGTCAACCATCTCCAAGTTCGCAGTCTGCCATAGCTACCCGACATGGAACTTACACAAGGTCGGAACGTTTGTCTGTTCCACCAAGACGAAACTTTAGTTCATGGCCGGTGTTCACAGAGGCAGAATAACTCTCTCACTGTGCCAGGAGTGCTCAGGTAGTCCACCCTGACCTCCTTTAAAAAGAAAAATTTCATCCACGAACACAACACCATTCAGATCTGCCTACTTTTAGTTAGCAACAACCTAACTAATAGGAGCAACAACCTAACTAAATCTTCCTACGATCCAATCAATTTTTGAAGGACGAAATCAAATCCCGCCCAACATTTTTTCATTCCAGAAGCCGTTTCACTCCGATATACGTCACAACAGGGAAGAAAAGACTATCGCAACTTCCGTTTCATGCCGACTTTAATACTTTTGATTTGTCCTGGACAGGCTTTGTGAGAATCACCCAGAAATTTCATAAAGGAATGAAAAGTGATCTGGCATGATCTTAAGGAGAGCTAAATTTTGGGCCTGTGTGTTATTACACTGTATGAAGAGATAACGCATAATATCAGTGGCAAATTTGCTGCACTAGTGAGTGAACAATTGGCTTGTCAGATGTTATGGATCCTAATCTTGTGATGGAGAAGAGCAGAACACACATTCTGTTGAACTTCAAAGAAATGAACCATGTGCCTCTTTCTGTCGTCTATTTGGGTGGAGCTTTGATTGGCTGCTTTGTTTCAGCTCTGAATATTGGCACTGATCATTTATTACAGACATGAACTATTTATTTTATTAACCATCTACCATTTCCTAGCTTGTTTAAACATTTTAATTCTTTACAGAGCATTTCAGGCTGACTCAAAGACTCTTTAAAGAATAATGAGGTGGTACATGCCAAAGTCAGGGACAGATACTATAGAAATACCTCAAAGTAACCTTTGTGTGACTTTTAATCGCCATTTATTTTCTCTGCTTTAAATTCAGTGACATTCTGTATAGAAGGACAGTTACAGACAGAGTGAGTTTTCATTAAATAAGAGAATTTATGATTTTCTGAAAATATTCTATGAAGTTATATAACTATAATTTATTACACTATATGTATTTATATATAAATCTGTCTTATTATATTGTAGATAATAAAGACTGTAATTTTTTTATAAATGGTAAAAATGTATTTGATAAAAAATGAAAAAAAAAAAAGAAAGTTACTCCAAGAGGAAAATGTTACTGGAATTCCCTTCTTAGAGATGTTAATTTTGTATTTCAAATAAGATAAGAGAAATTCACCTTAAGATCTTACATAAAATATATCCAACTAATATTTTACTCTCTAAGTTTATGGATGTTGGGAAAGAATGCTCTTTCTGTAATTGCACTGAGGAGTCTCTATTTGTTTTTTGATTGTCACAGTGTACAGACATTTTGGAAAGACTGTTTTCTCACTTTCTCTGCCAAAGTTAGATCGATGATAACTTTAAACGTGAAAGCAATTATTTGTTATTATGAACATGAAGACAAAAATATTGACAATTTTGTAAACTTCATTATCCTGAATGGTAAATTATTTATTCACAAATGTGGATTATCCAAATCTCCTCCTTAATACAAGGTTTTCTGTAACGAACTCATTGTTTTAATGAAGTCTCTTCAATTTGTGAAAAATGTAAAAGGCAATTCTATTGTTACATATTATGAGTCTGTATTTGGCGTCTTGTGAATGTCCTTTTTTTTTTTCTCTCTCTCCCATTTATCTTTGGAGCTTTGTCGTTGGTGCCTGTTTTTTTTTTTTGTTTTTTTTTTGTACTGTTAATAAGTTCCTAAAAAAAATAAAAATAAAAATAAATAAACAAACCAGAAATTGTAATGCATGCGCACGCCATAAGTTTCACGTGCGCACGCGATACTTTCTCGTGAGCACGCGAAACTCTTGTCATTTTTTTAATTTTTGCAAAGGTCCCTTTAGGGGCTCCGTAAAAAAAAAAACTGGCAGTGGAAACGCTGGCAGGGAAGAGTTGAGCTCATTGTTTCTGCCTAAATGAATACATAATGAAGTTTTATTTAACAAAATTCGGGAGGTGCACGTTCAGGTAATCAGTGCAAGAGGAAGCCGGTATATAAAGCCGTCTCTCACCTCTATCCCGCGAAAAGTTTCACAACATCCCTCCACCACCCCATCACCTCACTCTTGACTGGTTTCTATCCCAGTTAAGGAGGGGGGGTACTCTGGGTTCGGGCCAAATTCCGAGCTCTGAGCCCTCCCCCGGACAGCACGCCAAATACGCATAAATTACTATACGAACTGCTTTATTTTGATTTCAAGTAGGCCTACATGTAAACTCGTGAAATGCTAACTGTATGATCTGTATTATCTTTGAACTGTAACACAGCATGAAGAAACATGCAGTTTCTCATGCGTAAACTTTGCTCGTCATTCATGTGCACAGAACCGGTAATTACGATGTTTCCGACTCCACTTGAAGGGCACATAGCAGGAAACACAGCAGGAAAGTGTCTCTCCTTGACCACCGCGAGAAGCTGCTTTACAGACACGCATGTTTTCCACACGTCACTCAAACACAGAAGCAGGAAACTATTTCAACTCCTCAATTCAGAGAAACAGAAACTGAAAGTATTGTTGAGTTGTTGTGTATCTCTGTATTCATGCAGTAAAATGGCAGAAGCCAGAATTTCAGTGGATCAGAATGCGTTCACATGTCCAGTGTGTCTGGATCTCCTGAAGAATCCAGTGGCCATTCCCTGCGGACACAGTTACTGTAAGATTTGTATTACAGGCTGCTGGGATCAGGAGGATGAGAAGAGAGTCTACAGCTGCCCTCAGTGCAGACAGACCTTCAGTCCAAGACCTGCTTTAGCTAAAAACACCATTCTGGCTGAAATGGTGGAGAAACTGAAGAAGACTAAACTTCCTGCTGACTGTTACGCTGGAGCTGGAGACGTGCAGTGTGACATCTGTACTGGAAGAAAATACAAAGCCGTCAAGTCCTGTCTGGTGTGTCAGGAGTCTTTCTGTCAAACTCATTTTGACCGTCATGAGGAATTTCACTCTCGTAAGCCGCACAAAGTGATCGATGCCACTGGACGACTGCAGGACATGATCTGCCGTAAACATGATAAAGAGCTAGAAATGTACTGTATCACTGACCAACAATGCATCTGTGTGTGGTGTAAGGAGTCTGAACATAAAAACCACAACACTGTATCAACTGCAGACCAGAGGACAGAGAAACAGGTATGAACTGAGAGAGATTGTTCACACGGAAATGAAAGCGCTGTCTTCATTTACTCACCGTCATGCCGCTCAAAACTGGTTTGACTTACTTTCCTCTGTGGAATATAAAAGATATTTTGAAGAAAGTCTCTTCAATTTTAGTCTATACATTGAAAGTCAATGGGGTACAAAAGTTTCAAGCTCAAAAAAGGAGACAAAAGCATAAAATGAATCTAAACAAATCCAGTGGTTAAAAAAGAAGTGCACTTAATTGTATTGACATGTGCACTTGTAGTGTACTTCAAATTAAAGTATAGGCCTATTTAAAAAAAAAAAAAAAAAGTACTTGGAGATCATATAATATTAATGAAATGAAAGGCCACTTAAGTGCACTTTAAGAGAGTAAACTTTCTAGACTGTTTCATTTTATAAAATACACTTTGTAAAAATAATTAAAAAATTAACTTTAAATCAAATCATTGATCAACTTATGTTAAAATTGTGGTGCTTCTTTAAGTGATAAAAAGTAGTTGCAAATGTTGTACAAAATACACATAGCTTACTCATCTTTGCACCAATAAAATGTGCAACACTTTATGTTTTACTACCAGATTATATGTAATATATAATTAATTTAACTTACAGTCGAATGTTTTCCTTGACATCTCTGCACTCTCTGCATTTTTAAGACGTGGGACAGTCTTGCGCACTTACTTCCTGTCATGTGCACACGCTCTCAAGTGGCCAAGACCACAAGTGTGGGTATTTGGACAGGGCATCTGTAAACAGCCGAGACATTCTTCAAAATATCTTTTGTTGTGTCTCACAATAGACAGAAAGTCATACAGGTTTGGAACGACATGAGGGAGAGTAAATGATGACACAATTAAAACTTTAGGGTGAATTATTCATATAAAACTAGATACTGATGAAATACTGCTGACATTTCAGTTTCATATTCATTCATAATCTCATTTCAGGAAACTATGAATCTGTGGTTTGAACTTACAGTATAAACTTGTTATGCATTTAACCCTCCACCAATTCTGGATGTATCTTTAATTTTTGTGTGATAGTAGTTTTCTGTGTCATTTCCTGTTATTGGTTTGTCCTCCAGAAACAGCTGAAGGAGACGCAGATGAAGATCCGTCAGAGAATCCAGCAGAGACAGAAAGATCTTCAGCAGCTGAGAGAGGCTGTGGAGTCTCATAAGGTGAGTCTGGAGAAGAAGAGAAGTTTGAGACGTCTCAGTTTGGACTCTGTCAGTCCCGCTGAAGCCACTGTGTGATTGTGATGTGTGTCCTAACAGCGCTCTGCACAGACAGCAGTGAAGGACAGTGAGAAGATCTTTACTGAGCTCATCCGCTCCATTGAGAGAAGCCGCTCTGAGGTCACACAGCGGATCAGAGATCAGGAAAAGGCTGCAGTGAGTCGAGCTGAAGGACGACTGGAGCGACTGGAGCAGGAGATCAATGATCTGAGGAGGAGAGACGCTGAGCTGGAGCAGCTTTCACACACACATGATCACATCCATTTCCTGCAGGTAACAGAGATCTAGAAGAACAGGTTCTTAGTGGACTTGAGCAAGAGAAACATTTCATGAGAGCAGAATGAGCCACTGACTGAGATATTGTCAGGAATTCAGTCAGATTCAGTCCAGTGTGTGTTATCATATAATCATCAGTCAGACTCTCATCTGATCACCTTCTGTTTAAAAAAAAAAAAAAACACACTTACAAAGTCCTGGAAAATCTCATAGAAAACATTTTTGAGCTTTTTTCTTTAATAAATTATTAGGTGGCAAACAACTCATTTTTGGTATCAATTTTCACTCAGCTAAATTTTCCATAATTTTTTTAATGAAATCTTTTATTTGTACTACAATATTTTCAGCAATTTTAACCAAAATCGGGTCAGGTGATCTTCAAACCTGATAAGATTGATTTTTATTTCCATAACTGTTTGCCTGTAACACATTGATGAATTTGTCCATGAAGACTTCGGACAGGCAGTGAGTCTGTATATTAGCAATGCTTATTAAACCCAAACAAAACCTGACCTTGATATCGTGCCGTAAGGGTCCTTGTGAAGTTTCAGTCAAAAGTTAAATAAGTATATAAAAAGTATACATTCAAGTATACTATAAATGTAACAATAGTAAACTTTAAGTGCATAACTAGTTCACAACTACATTTCTCATTTGTACTGCATCTGTACTACAAGTGAACTTATAAGTATACAAGTAGTTTACTATTTTAATACTAGTAGCACATTTTGAATGTAGCGAATCTACATGTATTTAATCAATTAGCTCAAATTATGGGTGAAATATATATATAATTAAGTCATAACGCGTTATGATTAATTATAATATAGATCGACCAAAGAGGGAATTATGCACATATATTGTGAATTAATTACAACGGATTATAATTAATTACATATATGATTAGGTCTAGTTCAATAGTGATTTGAGAAAGACTATCCTAGTTTGTCCAGCAAACCATCAGTTTTCTTATAAACTATTTATAAAAGGAAGTTAGTCTCTGGCCACGAGAATAACTTCCTATTATAGCATTAAAGCGTAAAGCAGTTTTGCGGAATCAAACGTAGAAGGGACCTGGTTCGTGAATGAGCAACAGAGGCAATCAAGCATGAATATAATGTATTTAATATACGAAACTACAACTACATGGGCTAACGTTATATGACTAGATATACACAAAGGAATACACATATATACAAAAGCGAAAGTAAAGGCAGGAAAACAGAGGTGATCAAAGAAAGTGGCAAATTACAAACAGTTAAACCTTTGAGAGCCAGCAAGGAAACTCAGCTTATGCATGGAGCTTAAAACGCTTCGAAAAAAATAGTTCTATACTTGCATAGGTTTTAGGTGCTGCGGTTGCGTGTCTTCCTGGAGGAGTTTCAATGCGAGCGGCTGGAGCGATTGGTCCTTTTCCGAGACTGGGTTCTCGGCGGGGTTTTCAAACAAGGTTTTAACTTAAGAGTAAGATAACCGGAAAATAAAGAAGAGAGAGAGAGTCCGTCTCCGAGGTGATGGAGGATGACGGAGGCTTGACAGAAGCGAACTTGTGCCAAACGGATGGTCGTCCCGAAGATGCAGAGGAGCGCGTGATGGAAGCGCGGTCGCCGAGACGTCCGGGAGAGACGTGCGTGAGGTGGCGACGGGCAATCGAAAGACGATCGAGAGATAATCGAGAGACAAAGGAAACATGCGTGTGAATGTCTTTTAAGGACAAACAAGCCAAACGCCTCCTCGGATGCGTCAGCCAATGGTGCGGGTGCAACTTTGGCGGGCAAACTTTTTCTTTGTCTCCATTTATGGCCTCATTTGCATGGTTTATGAAGTGTCAGAACTGAGTACATTTTCTTCAAAGTACCATTAAAAATAGAACAATGCATTTTACAGTGATGGGACATACATTGTTATTTAGGGCATAAAGAGAGCTTTACAATGAGACCAAACTTGTCGGACGTCAAACACATACAAGTGAGGGATACAGTTTATACTTGAATATACCGCTTAGAATAAAACTAACAATGCTACAATCATAACTAATCTTATATACTAGGGATACATGCACGTTCACTTGAATACAGCAACGGGTACACTTTGGTATAGTCATATTTTGAGGCTAAATGTAGATACAGTTTCCAAATGTGTGTTTGTGTCTCTGTATGTGTGTGTGTGATGTGTATTGGGTTTTCGTAGCGTCTTAGGTATGCCACATGGCCCTTAGTGCCATTGTGGGGGGGGAGCACGGGTGACTCTTTGAAGTCCCCAGAGCTGGTGAGAAAGCCTCCTGCTTCTCCTCACTGGAGGTAACAAAGATGCCACCAGGGTAATTTCATCCAGACCTGCCGGAGCCATGGTCTATGGGTTATCTGAAGGAGGTCAAACGTTAAAAGCTTTCTTTAATTTATAGTTGTATTGATAATTTTGATCCACCACAGACGCTACAGTCCCCCTTTCGGCCGACGAGGTTCATGTGTGGACCTCGTTGGACGTCAACAAAGTCGGATGGTAGATGGATCATGATGGTCAAGCAACAGGTGGTTTGCTACTCATCCTCGGCCTTTGGTTCCTCAGATGGAGAGTCCATCTCGATGAGATTTGGCATATTTTCCGTCTTGGTACTTCCTCTCCTTGGTTTCCTTTTGAAACCTCTAGGAAGGGCAGGCAGGCACTTGTCCAGGGATTCTCGCATCCCTTTGATCCTCTTGAACAGGATGAAGGCCAGGCCCAGTGTCAATATGTACCCGATTGCCATGGAGAGACAAAGGGCCGTGTCGGCAGCCGTCCAAGCCTGGGCTATAGGTGAGCTGGTCAGGATGGGCAGTCGAGACAGTGCTTGGAGGGATGTGTCAATGGGAGTAATGTCGATCAACTGGGACCCCCCTTTCTCAATCCTAAGTTCCAGTTCTGGATCTAAGGTGAGGTTGTGATCCTTGAAGAAGGTTGGGATTTCCAGTTCCGACTGGTATTCTTCACTTGAGAGATGGTACAAATGCCAGATCGTCGAGGTGGAGGATGGCGCCTGTGGGTACCTGAACCCACATACTTTGGTTGGGCAGGCTGATACGAGTGGCGGTGTCGTGCTGATCGCGCCTGTGCAATAAGTAGCAGGGTGGCAGTGAGAGTAGCAGTGTGGCAGTGCGAATGGGGGTGTTGATGAGCCATCGATTGGCCACAATCTCGGCTTGTGTTCCGATGACTTGGGTGCGAGGCTTGGCCTCGGCAGGGCAGCGTGTATTGCTGCTCATGGGTTGCAACCCGCAGATTCCTTCAGTGTTGTCTCTGAGGAAAGGTTTACTGGGGCAGAGGTAGTGAATGTCTTTGGTCAAAATACACATGTGCAAATTGGGAGCCAGGTACAGCTGTGGGTTGCAGTCGTGGTAGGCTACCACATTTGGTGTGTGTATATTGATATGGGTGTTACCTTGCCAAAATCCGACATTGACTATGTCCTTGAGTCGGTAGATGTTGCCTGATTCAATGATGGGTAGGTTCAGGAGAAAGGCCACCTCACTCTGTTCGGGGTCGACGTGTAGTAGGATGGCACTACCCAGAGAGTAGGCGAGGTGGGTTTGAAGAGGGTCCGTAGGTCTGGCGGTAGCAGATGCCAGCACAGTTTGTATGAGGCTCAGGGGCACAAGGTACGGGGGAATCCTACCCCTGGCCAAGCTGTCCATGGAGGAGTTAACCTCCCGCAGCATGTCTGTCAGAGTTGTGACCAGCTGAGTTTGGGCAAAGTCATTTTGGGAGACGGTAAACGGTTGCTTCATTAAGTTCACCGTTTGGTTCAGCAGGAAGCTGTGAGTACTGAGAACCACCACAATACCTTTAACGGATTTGCAGATGGTTTGCAGGGTTTTACTCTGTGTTGCCAGTTGTTTTCTCAGCTGCGGACTCTCAGTCTGAATTTTAGCCACATGTTGTCTTATGGTGGCTAGGCTCACTGTGTTGACACTAGACATGCCGAGGATAAACAGGGTTCCGACGGCAGCGACGGCTCCGAGCAAAGCTCCCAAGAACCGTTTGGTGCATCGGTTGTGTCCACTTAATTCAGCTTGTGTGACAGTCATTTTCTCCAGTTGAGTGAGCATGTGCTTGACACTGGCCATGAGGTGAGTGCCTCTGTTAGAGTCGACTCTAAGTGGCAGTCTGGGCCTGGTGAAGATGTGGTTCATCAGGAGGTAGGCCAGGGTCTGGGCAGTGTCATTAGGTGCTGGAAGACACTCTACCCCCTTGGTAAATTGGCACACGACCGTGAGGAAATACTCGTTACCTCTTGTTGATCTGGGCGTGAGACCCACCCAGTCTATCTGGAGGTCCGACCATGGAAATGTGATTCCTCTGTGTTGCAGTGGAGCTCTGTGAATTGGGTTTGCCGGTTGGAATTGACAGCAAACCAGACATCCTCTGACATACTCTGCCCCATCATGCTGCATGCTGGGCCAATATGCCACTTGTTTTAATGTCTCATAAGTGGCCCTGGTACCATGGTGTTTGGCACATGGTGCGCTGTGGGCGTATATTAGCGTGCCCCCCTTTTGGCACTGTGGCATTACAAGCTTTGGCGCTGTGAGGTCATCAGGGGCATACCAGAGAATGTTTACCTCCACACGCAGCATGTGTTTGTTCTCATGCAGTCGCTTGAGGCTAGTGGCCGCAGTGGGATCAGATGCCGTGATCGGGTGGTTGGAGGGGTCTGAGAGGTGGTTTAATATAGCTTGTATGGAGGTGTTTGAGACTTGGAGATCAGCTATATCATTGTTGGAAATTTGTGGAGCCAGTGAAAGTGGCTGTGAGGTGGGAACTGTTGCAGGAACAGTTCGTTGGCTGTGGGTTATTGCTGCCAGACTAAGGGTGGGCGACTGGGGTGGGGATGACCGTAGATTGCCATGTAGTGTGCCCGTCTTGGCAAGGGCATCAGTTTGGTCATTTGAGTCTTTGTCACACCCTGGTTGCTTTGAGTGTCCTTTCACCTTTTCCCAGTAAACGATCATGTTGTTTGTTTGAGTGATGTCATCACATGCTTGGAACAGGTGTTGATGTTTGACCGGCTTGTTGCTTTCAGTCTTGAAACTATTTTGTTTCCAGCCCAGAAGGTGGCATGTGAAACTGAGTCTGGCATAGTTTGAGTCTGTGCAACTGAGGAGTTCTCTGATGTTATGGGCTGAGACGACTTGAAGGGTTATGAGAGTAGCTGCTACTTCAGCATACTGCAATGACTGGGGACCCAACCTGAAGTGTTGTGGTGGGCAGGGTTGGTTGTTTAACCATAACACCCTTGCACCTGCCTTTAGGATGCCCTCATGGTTGTAGGAACGTCCATCGACGTAGGCGGTGGGCATACCTTGGCACGCATTCTCTTCAGAGTATCTGTGACAGGTTGGTTGTTGTTGTTGGGGTACCTCTATCTCCAGTGTTGAAGCTGTTGTGTCATCAGAGCAGTTTTGGCAGGCAACCAAGCCGTCGCTTAGTGCAGACTTGTAATTTTGGGCATATTGTGCCTCAACGTTGCGCCCCTGGAGGGCCATCTGCCACATAGTTATGCGTGAGTTGGTAACCACGCCATCTTGGATGCATTGGGTGTTGAGGAAAGTGATAGGCTGGTGACAGGTTTCTATGATAGCCTTTTGCGCTCCGATGTAGTTGGAGAATCTTTGGATGGCCCATACCGTGCCTGCTTTGTTCAGGAAGATGTTGAATTCAGCTGGCGAGTTGGCATAGCCGAATGGGCACCGCATGAACGTGTACTGTCGGTTGCCAAAGGTGAAGGCCAGCTTGTGTTGATCTTCTGGATGCACGGGTATGGTCCAGAATCCTGATGCCCCATCAAGCGTAGAAAAGATGGTGGCTCCTCTGATTCTGGGTAGTTCCTGCTCCAGCTGTGTCATGGGCCCTCGTGACAGTGGCACTTGTTGGTTCAAGTTTCTGTAATCAATGGTGGGTCGCCACTTGCCATTTGGTTTGAGAACGGGCCAGATGGGGGCGGAGTAGGTGCTGTTGCATGGGCGGACGACACCTGATTCTTCCATGGAACGAATAATCTCCTGCACTGGTTCGTGTGAGGCGATGGGAATTTTGTACTGCCTGACGAAGGTGGGAGGAGCATTTGGGTGTGTTGGAATACGCACCGTATGAAGGTTAGAGAGGCTGCAGTCTAAAGAGTCTTTTACAAATGACGCTTTGAAATTTTACAGGACCTGTCTGAGTTTCTGACGGTCTGTATCATTCTTTAGGGCATCTGCATCTTTCAGAATTTGTTGGACTTGAGTCTCAAATCCTGGAAATGGCTCCCCCCTTGTGGTGTCACTTGTCAAGTGGGCAGTCAGAGGTGCAGCAATTTCATGAGTTTTGCAGACAGGCTGGTTAGAGACTGTGTATACTGCGAGGTGTTGGTCCTCCCTCAGCTCCATTCTGCACACCTGTTCTGTGGCTACCGGCATGATGGAAGTGATGGAGATGATCTTGAAGGGTGCTGTGAACACTGTGTTGTCTGAGCTTTCTTCTGGGATCATTGCAGGTGATATTGAGCCAATGACTGGTAATATGAGTTCAAAGTCATGGAAGTCGTGACTCACTATCCATCCCAGACGGTAGGCCTTGGGAATTCTGATGTCTGTGGCCGTGCAGTTGTTGAACAGCATGTAGACTACACGGGGTGATGCGTCAGTGAGGGGTGTGGCTTCGAGAGCGAGTCCAAGTTCCACGCCTTCGGGTGAAAGTTGGAAGAAACCCAGCGTGTTGATTAGAGTTTGACCATGTCGCATGTTGAGCCGAACAGCGACCCCTTTGGTGTAAGCTGGTACTACAGCTTCCTGTTCGTTGACCAGGATGCAGACCTCGGGATTGGTCTGGCCTGACAGGAAGTTTTCAGTGTTGACAAAAACAACAGGGGGCTGTAAAGTCATTGAGGCCCACACCACCTCATTAATAAAGTTCACTGGAGCTTTAGGGTGCATCAGGAGGTCCGGAAGGACCAGGAAGTGATGGGTTAGACGCCAGTCGTTCCATTTCAAGTTCAAAGCGCGGATGTCCTTGGCAGTTGTCATAGTTGACAGACGAGAGTCCCATGGGAAGCGTGTGTGCTTGTTGGCAAATGGGAGGTCCGGTGTTCCTTCAGTGAGAGCACTGACCAGGGTGTGGCTAAAGGCTGAGTGGTCTGCCCACAGTGTGCGAATAATGTCTGTTGTTGTTACATCATTCAGCTGTAAATCTGTCATGACCTTGAGGCAAAAGGAGTCAGAGTCTATGGTAAGTTGAAGAGTGTAGAGTGGCGAACTTGAACTTTGCTCTGGGGCTGAAACGGGGTTCCCGCGGCTAGCTGCGAGATTTCCCGTGACCTCTGTGACCTGACAGTCTGGCTCAGGTGGTCTGGGTGACTGGAAAGGCAGAGGTTCTCGCACTTGAGTCCAGATTTTCAGCTGTTTGTAGTCCAATAAGGGCTCAAAGCGTTCTAGCAGGTCTTTGCCGATGAAAGGGGAAAACGCGTCCCTTTGTGATATGTACACAGGAGGTACCGAGCTCATGGGACCAATTGTGCGGTGGATGGGAGCTATTTGTTCAAGTTGTACCTCATTTTGGCTGTACGACTGCACATTCAGCTCACATCTTTGCGATTTAAGAGTCTGATTTTGTCTCTTAGCTTCGGCTCTAGGTCTTTCAAAAAGGTCAGATGACGTCAGAGTGAGATCTGCTCTGGTGTCTACCAGGGCTTCACTTCTCACATCATTTTCCACAGGAATGGCTAGGGTCAGTTCTGGGCTAAATGGTTGGATTTTCTACAGTCTTTTCAGACGCAGCTTTTCGCTTAGAATAAGCCTTGTGTGCTAAGTCTCGCAGCTGCTGAGTAGACATACTGCGTGGGCAGGCCAAGGCTCCCAGATGATGACTCACCGCAGGGTGCAGATTTCGGAGAAACAGAATTTTGGAGTTGAAATCTTCCTCCATTCCTTGCTCGTTACATGCTCCGAAGTAGGCCCTTCGCAGTCGGTTGTAGTAAGCTTGTGGGTTTTCCAGTCGGCCCTGTTTAAGGTCCATGGCAGCAGGGAGCCCTTGGTCCGATTCAGGGTCAGAAAACTCTTTGATCAAAGCCTGTCGCAGCTGCTGGTAGTTGGATTTGACAGCTGCTGGCAAAAGTTCTTCGGCGCTGGACATCTTGGGCAGTGGACTTTCAACCCCCTTTTGGACTAGGGATTCTTGACTGGCCAGGGGAAACTCTGTGATGGATGTTTCCCCTCCCAGGCCACTTTGCAGTTCTCTGTACGGAGTATCAAGTTCATCTTTTGAATAGTTTCTTTGTTGTTTCAGAGCAATGACTTCTTTCCGGGCCTGTTTAGGATGATTTTCACAGGCCCTGGCTTTAGCGTCTCTTTCTTTCAGCTCAGTCTCTGCTCTGGCTAGGAGAACTTCACCTTGTTGGAGTTTTCCAGTTCTTTCCTCTCTGGATTTCTTTTCCAACTGCTCTCTACGCCCCATCTCTGGGTGGAGCTCTGCAAGGGCCTTTTGAAGTTTCTCCCCCTCGACTTGTAGCTCGGAGTCGGATCCATCTGCTGTCCCACGCTGGTCTTGGGTCTCGAGGAGTAGCTGATCGAGGCGACGTGGAGTCTGGGCCTGATTCCTCCGGGCCTCCTCGGCCTGAAGCTTGAGCGCTGCTACTTCCTGTTCCAGGAGGGCGTTGTTTCTCTCCCTAGGCCTCACCTGGGCAATGAGGTTGTGGACAAGGCCGCCGACGATTTTTGCCCATTCTTTGTGGCTGTAGCTCTGGGTCGGATCGTGGGCCATCAGTTGATTCAGGTCCTCATCCAGCTGCTCGCTGCTCAGGTGCTGGAGGTCGCTGGCGGCATTGGGCAGGAACGTGTTGGTCATGACGCCCAGCCAGGTCTCAAGATGATCCCAGTGGGTGTCAGGTCTAGATGCTCGCGACATAGTGGCTTACTGTTGACGAGAGAAAGACAGCACAAAAAGAACCAATGCAAGCTTGCGCGGGATTGGCGGGTTACGATCTCACGTAATTAGATAAACTTTGTGTGTGATTCCAACTAACTGGTGCTGACAGTGGAATGTACGCCGTCAATAGACGGGAATGACCACGCGGGCCAATTTGTGTGGGTGAGTGCCAAATCTGAATAAGGATTTTGACAGGCGGTAGCTCAGTTGGTCCTCTAATGACTCTGGCTGCTCGGGTCGTTTATCTATTATTCAGCTTCCGTGATGGCTCTCACAGGTACTGCTTTTACATGAACTGAAAGAAACAAAACACAACAGAGAAGCAAATAGACCAAGACAAAATAGAGACAATTACGAGTAAGTAAAATGAAAGTGAGATACAATCAGAGAGAGAGAGAGAGAGAGAGGAGTTAAGGAGCTTAAACTTATTACCACGGTTAGGGTTTAAGGCAGGCCTGATGAGGGCGCCGTTGAGTTATCAAACCTAAGGAAATGGTATGGTTCAAGAATAGAAGGGGTTGGCCAAACACTTAAATGATCAGAGAATATCTACTATTATGTGGCTTTTAATAAGGGAGTGGACTGTATGTCATTACTCTAGGCCTGGGGTGAATGGTGATTGCTCAGATAAGGACTCAATGGCAGAAGCAGCCTTTCCTTGACGTTCCACCACTCGACTGCGGTGTCCGTGGGCACCCTGTCCCCTTCGTACCATGATGCAACCAGGAGTTTTCCCTGAGCCCAGAGTCTGACCCCGCAGGCAGTTACTCTCAACGGGCGGTTCTGTCGAGCAGAAGCCTAAACAGGGAAATTAAACAAAATTGCCCTTGTTGTCAGCCTGGACTCGTTGCCTCCCTGCACCTGATGTACCCAATTGCTGATGTCCCGCGTGTTGCCGGTGGTACGAGGTCAGAAATGTCCACGATTCACGCACAGCCAGTGCCGGATCCGCCAGGCCAGGTGACTCCACTCACTGGAACTCACTGAAACAACCGCCAACTCACCACCGAGCACTAGAGGGGGCACTATCTGCAAGTACACCAATGGTCAAGTAAACACAATTTAATTGTAAATTTAAATCTAAATTTAAGTCTTGCTTAAACCAAATTTAAATAATTAAATGTGTAGGGCAAGAGAATTGGGGTCTAAAATGACAATCAGAATGAATTAGCTAAGAAGCAGAACAGAAACAAACAATAAAGCAAACAATAAAGCAAAGAAGAAGAGAAAAAAAAAAACAGTTCAGTGGCGCTTGATTCAAACTTAAATTAAACTTGGTTTAATTAAATTTTAAATAAGTGCACAGAATAAGAGAGTGGGAGGAGGAGAGAGGAGAAAGCCTTCCCTATTTGAGAGTGCCCCCTTTTTTGGGGGGGGCTGCTCCTTGATGAGCAAATGTCAATCGATGACACCAAAACTTGAATTTAAATTTCAATTAAACTTTGTTTAATTAAATTTAAATAAGTGTATAAAATAAGGGAGGCTTGGGTATAAGGATGCTATCAACAGAACAAGAAGTAGAGTAAAGAAATAAATATGAGAAAAGAACAAACAAAAACAAAAGGAATCGAGAGGAAGGAATTCCCAAAGTAAAAATAATTCAAGAGGGAAAGAATTAAAATAGAATAAAGTAGAAAGGTACACACAGGAAAAAGGAAAGGAAAAACTCCAAGGGAGGGAATTGGCTTATCTGGGGAGTGTCCACAAGGGGGAGCACTTCCAGAAAGTGAATTCTCTTGTTGGAAGGGGAATTTGATTCAAATTAAAATTTAAAACGTGTTTAAACTAAATTTAAATCAGTAAACCGCATTCCAAATACAAATAGACAGGATAACCATCAAAACAATAAAACAAAAGAATTATAACAGCCAGCAAATTAAAATAACCAAAGGAAAGTTGGAAATAATTCAGATCAAACACGAGGAAAGCAGACCTAACCCAGAACGCCCACAAGATGGCGTTAATGGGTCCACACAACAATGACGTAGGGAGGTGTGCCACACACCTGAACAGACTGCCCTCTGGCGTTTAGTCAGAGGTACTGCGTCCACCTACTTTAAAAATCGTGACTTTTAAATCTAGCGCACGGCCGATTTAACTGCAACTTATCACTTATAATATTCAGAATCTCGGCGGATTCTCTTGTGCCAGTTCACTGGACACGAACATGCAACTTTAGCAGGATTTCTTCGCTGCGTTACAAATTAACACTGGATCAGGGTGTTAATAACTCCCCATTTCACACATCAATCGGATAAGTCAGATAAACTGTTTTCCAGATTAGATTTGCACTAGGTAACGTTGGTTAGCTACGCCAATGGTTTACCAAGAGTGAGGGAGTGAGGCGCTATTTGTATTATCGGACAACACAATAATTCAAATTTTATAGCGCTACGATTTATGAGGCCTTCTAGACGGAGAGGGAGAAACTCGTCCCTAACGGTCTTTAATCACGCTGAAAAACGATTTCTTCATTTTATTCAAGCGGAAATTAATATTAAAGCTGTCCTGCAAAAAGATTGTCTCTCTTTTGCAGGAACGAGTTTAATATTAATGAAACTGCAGTTTATTTTAAACGGTTAACAATTGGCTAAAATGTTTGGACACAAATAGCAGTTTGTTAACGTTTCCATGTGAGGAACGCGTTGCGTCTTGTCTCACTGTATAAAGCGCGCATAAACATTAATAATCACACAGATTTATTCTGAGTTGCTCAAGCACAGAACCAAGTTTAAAACGTTGCCCGCATTCTCCACCAAAAAAAATAATATATGTAGCGAATTTACATGTATTTAATCAATTAGCTCAAATTATGGGTGAAATATATATATAATTAAGTCATAACGCGTTATGATTAATTATAATATAGATCGACCAAAGAGGGAATTATGCACATATATTGTGAATTAATTACAACGGATTATAATTAATTACATATATGATTAGGTCTAGTTCAATAGTGATTTGAGAAAGACTATCCTAGTTTGTCCAGCAAACCATCAGTTTTCTCATAAACTATTTATAAAAGGAAGTTAGTCTCTGGCCACGAGAATAACTTCCTATTATAGCATTAAAGTGTAAAGCAGTTTTGCAGAATCAAACGTAGAAGGGACCTGGTTCGTGAATGAGCAACAGAGGCAATCAAGCATGAATATAATGAATTTAATATACGAAACTACAACTACATGGGCTAACGTTATATGACTAGATATACACAAAGGAATACACATATATACAAAAGCGAAAGTAAAGGCAGGAAAACAGAGGTGATCAAAGA
Source organism: Hypophthalmichthys molitrix (assembly GCA_037950675.1). Lineage (NCBI taxonomy): Eukaryota > Metazoa > Chordata > Actinopteri > Cypriniformes > Xenocyprididae > Hypophthalmichthys > Hypophthalmichthys molitrix. The sequence goes on from CM075494.1 coordinate 39,873,509, forward strand.
AAGTGGCAAATTACAAACAGTTAAACCTTTGAGAGCCAGCAAGGAAACTCAGCTTATGCATGGAGCTTAAAACGCTTCGAAAAGAATAGTTCTATACTTGCATAGGTTTTAGGTGCTGCGGTTGCGTGTCTTCCTGGAGGAGTTTCAATGCGTGCGGCTGGAGCGATTGGTCCTTTTCCGAGACTGGGTTCTCGGCGGGGTTTTCAAACAAGGTTTTAACTTAAGAGTAAGATAACCGGAAAATAAAGAAGAGAGAGAGAGTCCGTCTCCGAGGTGATGGAGGATGACGGAGGCTTGACAGAAGCGAACTTGTGCCAAACGGATGGTCGTCCCGAAGATGCAGAGGAGCGCGTGATGGAAGCGCGGTCGCCGAGACGTCCGGGAGAGACGTGCGTGAGGTGGCGACGGGCAATCGAAAGACGATCGAGAGATAATCGAGAGACAAAGGAAACATGCGTGTGAATGTCTTTTAAGGACAAACAAGCCAAACGCCTCCTCGGATGCGTCAGCCAATGGTGCGGGTGCAACTTTGGCGGGCAAACTTTTTCTTTGTCTCCATTTATGGCCTCATTTGCATGGTTTATAAAGTGTCAGAACTGAGTACATTTTCTTCAAAGTACCATTAAAAATAGAACAATGCATTTTACAGTGATAGGACATACATTGTTATTTAGGGCATAAAGAGAGCTTTACAATGAGACCAAACTTGTCGGACGTCAAACACATACAAGTGAGGGATACAGTTTATACTTGAATATACCGCTTAGAATAAAACTAACAATGCTACAATCATAACTAATCTTATATACTAGGGATACATGCACGTTCACTTGAATACAGCAACGGGTACACTTTGGTATAGTCATTTTTTGAGGCTAAATGTAGATACAGTTTCCAAATGTGTGTTTGTGTCTCTGTATGTGTGTGTGTGATGTGTATTGGGTTTTCGTAGCGTCTTAGGTATGCCACATGGCCCTTAGTGCCATTGTGGGGGGGGGAGCACGGGTGACTCTTTGAAGTCCCCAGAGCTGGTGAGAAAGCCTCCTGCTTCTCCTCACTGGAGGTAACAAAGATGCCACCAGGGTAATTTCATCCAGACCTGCCGGAGCCATGGTCTATGGGTTATCTGAAGGAGGTCAAACGTTAAAAGCTTTCTTTAATTTATAGTTGTATTGATAATTTTGATCCACCACAGACGCTACATGAACATAAGTTCAACAAGTGATCATAACATCATACTTACAGTTTACTATTTATACATTATTTTTGCACTATAAGTATACTACTATGTTCCAATTTAAGTAGGTCTATACATTTTTTATACTTGAAATATACCTTTAACTGTACTTTAATTTTAAAAAAAATTTATTCTACCTTCGTGAATCATTTTATCAACACTTGAATATGGGCAAAAGTTTCATCTAAAAAGGAAACATTTCAAACAAAAAGCTGAGAAAATAGAATTTTTGTCAGACTTCGTCCCGATGTGATTGAGAACGATGATCGAAATAGATGGAGTTGATGGAGTCAATCAGTACCTCCAAAGCTTCACAGTCCTATAGCTCGTCCTGGGTCGACATTTCATTCAGTAACATTAGGCAGTTTTGATATGCTGTTTAATGTTTGATGATCGCGTTATTTTACATTTGCGTGAGCAATCTTCTAGGGCTTGTTTTTGCTTCTTCTTTGCCTGTGTTTTGATCTGGAGATTCTGTACTCTTTCAGAAGATGTGTAATAGCGCCCCCTATCGTATAACAGTGAAAACACTGATAGCCTGAAAATTCAGTCAATGGAGGGAAAGAGTTAAGTCGATTTGAAGTAAATTCTTATGTACACTACCAGTGGACTCATTCATTCATTTCATTCACTGATCCTATACGACCACCAGTGGACTACACAAGAATTCAGATACTCAGAATTAGGAACATATCTTTTTTTTTTTCAGTACCTTCAAACAATGTAATTTTATAAGACTGTAAAACTATGTGAAAAAAGTATATTTAATAGGCTAATCCATCAAAAGATTAAACATAACTACAAGCCAAGTATACTTAATTATACTTTTAAGTATATCCCGATCAAAAGATTGAGCCCAAGTATAGGCCAAATATACCTAAACTTTTCTGTCAGTATAAGTCAAGTATACTTTTTCTGAGAAGTAGCCTATATAAAAAGTAGAAATTATACTTTCTTATTTTTTAGTTTAAAAGAAGTATTCTAATAGCGCACTTGTATGAAGTTATTTTTCGTAAGGGTATGACGGCATTTTAATGCCATTAATAATCGAGCGCACAACTGATGCTTGCGCGCGCAGTAAATCACTTCCGCGAGGGGATAACAGATCTACACGCGAGGAAACGGGAGGCCGCGAGCTCATTTTAAACCCGCGCGCGCGCATGACATCTCCTCTGCGAGCAAATCAAGCCCTCGCGTGCTCGGACACGACTAGCAGCACGCTAGCAGCATCATTCCCCACACTCGCGCTCGATCTTCTATTTTGCTCGCGCGAACACTTTTTATTTTTGACAGTCGTGGGGCGGGACTTTACTTATTTCATTGTAACCTCAAATGTCATTGGTCAATTCAGTTTTTCCGTAAGTCTGTTGTGATTGGGCGCCTGTTGTAAAATGATTAGACATGGCTTCATCAATGCCCATATGAAAAAATACTATAGTAATTTATAGTAAATACTATAGTGTTTTTGAACCATACTATAAGAAAATGAGAACACAGTTATATTTGCTGTAGTTCACCGCTACATTACCGCTATACTTCCACTAAACAGTATCTATGTTTACCGCCAAAATTATATCAGTTCTGAGAACTTCAGAAATGTGAAAAGTGTCCATTAAATAGTTGTAACTATGATTCTAAATCCAAAATTGCTTCATGTGGATGAAAGATAAATCACTTGTTCATATCAGTAAGCAGGAGTTGTTGTGTAAGCTTTTTGTTGTCATTCTTTGTCAGTTTAATATATTGTCAGGTTAATATATTTTTTATTAAATACAGTATAAAAGTGTTTCAGCACTTTACCCCATTGAAATGTTGCAGTTAAAGTTAAGATACAGTACACAGTATGAATGATCATACCCCTCTGAAACCCAATTTAGAAATGAATCTTTATTTTGTTGTTTTTTCCACAGCTCCACATGCAGTGGTGGATTCAGAGAAGGTCTTCCAAAAGATGCCTTTTTAGAATTTGCTGCAGAATAGAGTGGCAAAATGTGCTTAAACTGAGCAACATTAGATATTTACAAATTATAAAGTCATCTTAATCATCTAACTTTTTGTAATCATCAGTAACAATTAAAGGGTTAGTCCACCCAAAAATGAAAATAATGTCATTTATTACTCAGCCTCATGTTGTTCCACATCCATAAGACCTTCGTTAATCTTCGGAACACATATTAAGATAGTTCCGAAGATGAACGAAGGTCTTACGGGTGTGGAACGGCATGAGGGTGAGTAATAAATGACATTATTTTAATTTTTGGGTGAACTAACCCTTTAAGTTCAAAGTGTAGCGCCCCCTAGCGTGTCTAACTATTTTTGTGGGGTGCGCTCCCCGAATTCCTATTTAGAAAATCTCTCTATAATATTAATTAATGCGCTAAATGTAATTCCCTAATTATTACTACCTACTGGTTACCATTTAACTTAGTGGCAGCTTTTAACTTAATGCAAAGTGATCATACAATGTCTTTATAGCCAAATTAAAATAAAACACTAAGTATATATAGCTATCTCAAGTGCTTGGTCAAATAAACATTAACTTTTATAGTTACATTAATATTCACCCTTTTTAAATGACTATCAATATTTTAAGTGCAATTAAACATCAATTTACAGGTCACTTATCTTAATCAGTAGTGATAAACACTTTCACTTTACACCAGTCTACTGTAAACTCAATAATATCTGGCTTTAAGTATCAAAATTATCAATATTGCAAACCCAATGTAATGCAAATCTTCAACAGAAATTCGTTGAACTATTTACTGGAAAAAAAAAAATATAGTATGTACATATATACAGTTCAAATATCAACAGTGCAATTCAGATGAAACACAATTCCCCAAAATTAAAACTAAGCTGGCAAAATGACTAAATGGCCACTCAAGGAAATAAAATGAATACCCGGACAGTCAGAGTTGGACACGGTGCAGGCCTGTAGCGTTGCTTGAGAGCGGGGAGACCTTAAACACAATGGTCGCTTCGCGCCGTGGCGCAGAAAAAAAAACTCACTGCTGTAGTAATGCCGATCGGCGCGTCGTCCTTCCCGCCGCGGCAACGCAATGTTTACGATGCTGGTGATTGAAGACGTCGTCCGACAGCTAAGCAGAGGATGGTTCTGGAGATAAGTGCTTCTTCAGACGATGCACAAAAGGGCAACCGAGTAGGCTACTCACTGGCAAAGTCCTGGTAACTAAATCGTGCTGACTAGCCGTCCACTCTTTCTCCTCGTGGAAAACTCTAACCGAGTTCCTCAAAACCATTAACTTTCACACTGTAAACTCAGTCCAATGTCTGTAACTCACTCTCCGTGCAGTATACAAGTACATCTACTATCACACGCATTAAACTTGGTGTTTTACCAATTTCTAATGTGACAGTCACAGCGCGGTTCTCACTCATGTCTCTCCCTCTTCTCTCCCTTGTCTCCCCCTTCCTGCATCCTCCGCGACCTCTCACCCTGACTCCTGATTGGATCTTTCTTCCAGGTAAGTAAATTTTAAGTAACTTAATTTTTAAAACACATGAACATTATTTAAACATTTTTAACATCATGAAATTTACATTTTAAAGAAAATAAACGAAATAAAAATAAAGATTTTAGGAAATACCCAAAATTCCCATAGGGCTACAAAAGTAAGTACAGTGCACAGTATAAATGAGTACAACTGACCACATCTGAACATAATGCTATTAAAAAAAAAAAAAAAAAAAAAAAAAACTGAATGTGTCAGATATAAAGATTCATTTCTAAATTAGGTTTCAGAGGGGTATGATCATTCATACTGTGTACTGTATCTTAACTTTAACTGCAACCTTTCAATGGGGTAAAGTGCTGAAACACTTTTATACTGTATTTAATGGAAAATATATTAACCTGACAATATATTAAACTGACAAAAAGCTTACACAACAACTCCTGCTTTCTGGATCTTTCATCCACATGAAGCAATTTTGGATTTAGAATCATAGTTACAACTATTTAATGGACACTTTTCACATTTCTGAAGTTCTCAGAACTGATATAATTTTTGCTGGGTAAACATAGATACTGTTTAGTGGAAGTATAGTGGTAATGTAGCGGTGAACTACAGCAAATATAACTGTGTTCTCATTTTCCCCCAGCAGCTACAGCTCCATAAAAATAATAAATCAAGTTAATATAGTATCTGGCAAGGACATATTATAATAATAATGCAATCATTCTGTCAATAAATAAAGTTTAACTCACTTGCATCTGGTCCATTGATGAAGCCATGCCTAATCGTTTTACAACAGGCGTCCAATCACAACATTTGAGGTTACAATGAAATAAGTAAAGTCCCGCCCCACGACTGTCAAAAATAAAAAGTGTTCGCGCAAGCAAAATAGAAGATCGAGCGCGAGTGTGGGGAATGATGACGCGCGTGCTGTGAGTCGTGTCCGAGCACACAGGGCTTGATTTGCGCGCAGAGGAGATGTCATGCGCGCGCGGGTTTAAAATGAGCTGCTGGCTCCCGTTTCCTCGCGTGTAGATCTGTTATCCTCTCGCGGAGGTGACTTATTGTGCGCGCAAGCATCAGTTGTGCGCTCGCACCAGGAGTGTAAGTATCAAATACTAGAGTTTGTAGCATTAAATAATGAATATGAGAAGAATGTTTCTGATTGCGTTAAAGTGCTGGATTGAGGCGAGTTACTGAAGATCAACAAGAGCCGCACAGATCTGATATAGAGCAGGTTATTGGCTGAAGTTTTGATTTGTGTTTTCTAGAGTTTCCAGTCTCTCTCAGCACCTCCTGAATCTACAGACGAACCCGACGATCCCTTCAGTTCTCTCTTCTCTTTTGACGGCATGAGAGAATCTGTCCGTCAGCTGAGAGACAAACTGGAGGATTTCTGCAAAGAGGAGATCAAGAAGATCTCTGACAGAGGTAAAGTCCTGGGCCTCGATTATGTAGTGTGTGTAGAAAGATCCTAAATGTGAACATACAACAGTTTCTAAAATGTTCCTATGATTTATAAAATGTCCATGTGCACAATTCTTAAATTACGTTTTTCAAAGTTCATCTTAAATTCAAGTGTAATGTGAACAAGAGTATCAAATCCACCTTCAGAAAGGCCACAAATATCCCTTGATGGTTCAGAAGTACGGCACTCATCATCATGAGGAAGTGTTTATATACAGTACATGATGTAGGATGAAATCCATGAAATTTAGGATCAAATCTGATATGTGTGTTTTATAATTGAAGCTCCTGGAGATTCATCTGCTCTCAGAAATGATCCTCCGTTTAATATCATATTGTACAACATCATATTAGAAATGTCTTAGAAATGAATGTATTTTATTTTGTCATTTCTCTTCACACTCTTCATGTCTGTTTATTTAAACACAGTCACATTCACCAACATGAATCCCAAGACCAGGAACGACTTCCTACAGTGTAAGTCACTAAGAAAACAAGCAGAAAAACTCACTGAATGTGTTCATGTGTCACAGTTTGATCAGGCAAAAATGAGAAAAGGATCTAATTGCAGCTGTTTTAATTTTAAACAGAAAAGATAATCAACGACAGTGAAGGTCACAGGAAAACATGTGGCAGCACAAACAACACAAGACCAAGAACTTATCAAACTGAGGCCTATATATACACGGTGCAAACAAAGAGAGCTAAATTAAATGCAGGTGAAACAAATCAGTAACCATGGAAACAAACTGGCACATGCTAGGAAACTAGATCAATTAACAATGACATGGAACAGGCAAACATATTGCATAAAAAACGCTGGATGGAAACGCCAAGATGCGCATAAATTCTAAAAATGTGCATAAAAAACTTGTGCGTTTAAATGAGTCGGATAATGTTTTTCTATGCGATATGAAAATATGCACATAAACTACGATGGAAACACTTTTACCGAATAAATTCCTTAATGCACATCAAAAAGGACATGTGACTTTGCGATGGGACGACATAACTGGACCAACCAGCGGACCGATCTCGCTGCACAGCATCTGAAATGTTGTTTTGGTCATTCTGTAATGCCTGAGCAAAGTCTGTCGTTAAAGTGGTTCAGTTTAATTCCCTCCCAGAAGCTCCTCACACGAATGCGCAAATAATTTATTATACACGAAAATAATTATATACAGTGACTTCTACTGCAGCAACTTCTATTTTTCTTAGTGATATTTAGCACCAGTTTATCAGGAAGTGACTTCGACTTCGACTCACTGGATGGAAACAGTGCTTTATTCGCAAATGTTTTATGCGATATTCAAAATTTGCAACTTTAGATGGAAACATAGCTAATAACACTGAACCTAAACATCATGTTGTAGAAGGTGAAAGAAATGATGATAGAAGAGTTTTATAATTGATCATGTAAATGATGATTCAGGATATCTGGTCATCTGTACTGAGACACTGATGATACACTGAACATTGAGCCATGAAGAGTTCAGATACATTAAAAGATCAGATTCATAATTCCTGATTCTGATGTGTTTCTCTCCATCAGATTCCCATCAGCTCACTCTGGATCTGAACACAGTGAATGAATACCTCTGTCTGTCTGAGAGGAACAGAGTGATTACTGGCACTAAAACAGTCCAGCCGTATCCTGATCATCCAGACAGATTTGATCGGTGGTGTCAGGTGTTGTGTAGAGAGAGTGTGTGGGGACTCTGTTACTGGGAGATTGAGTGGAGTGGACGTGTGGGTATATCAGTGTCATATAAGAGCATCAGCAGGAAGGGAGGAGGTGATGAGTGTGCGTTTGGATATAATGATCAGTCCTGGAGTTTGTACTGCTCTTCGTCCAGATACTCATTCATACACAATAAGATAGTGACTGATCTCCCTGTAAAGTCCATCAGCTCTAGAATAGGAGTGTTTGTGGATCACAGTGCAGGAACTCTGTCCTTCTACAGCGTCTCTGACACAATGAGCCTCATCCACACAGTCCAGACCACATTCACTCAGACGCTTTATCCTGGGTTTTGGGTTTATCCTGGATCATCAGTGAAACTGTGTTGATGTTTCAGAACAAACTGTAGAGAGATTTTACCCATAATACTTTGAGCTGCATGATAAATCAGTAACAGTGAGATGATACAGAGTCTCTTATTTCTCTTTACATTGTTCATCGTTGTTCATTTGAACGTTTGCCGTGACATAAATAAATACATAATAACTTTTATCATTATTTTCAAAAGTACCTTTCAGTTCAATGATCAAACACAGGGTTCATTACAAAATGAACAGATTGAGGATAGTGTGATTTTGAATAATGAAGTAACAGAAACAGTTGTGAACAATGAAAGAGTGAAGAAGTGGAAAATGAAACTAATAGTGGAGAAAATAGTGTAAAAAAAAGTCAGTTCAAAGTGTGATGAAAATTGTGATGCAGAAGATGAGATGAAGAAGCACTTTCTGAGATTTCAGATATTGGGTCACAAGTGATGAAAACATGAACTCTTGAGAAGAAATAAATGACTCTCAAAGTTTGATAAAGTTGTTGATGTAAAATAGTTCTTTCCAGATATGCAGAAATTTATAGCATCAGTGTTGTTGTGAAAAACAGTGAGTTTTAAAGATGTGGATAAAAAGAAAAGATTCCGGCTGAAAGATTCTAAAGAAAATTAGTAAAAGAAAAGTGGAAGTTTCATAAAAATAGTGACATGAATAAACCAGTGGGTTTATTAAATATGATTGGTGCTTACAGTGGCAAAACTTGGCACTCGGTTGCTATGGTGTTCTGAGTGGTTGCTAGGCAGTTGCTAGGGTGTTGCTATGTGGTTGCTAAGGTGTTATGAGTTGTTGCTAGGCGATTGCTAGAGTGTTCTGGGTGATTGCTATGATGTTGCTAGTCGGCTGCTATGGTATTCTGGGTGGTTGCTAAGGTGTTGCTAGGCTGTTGCTAGGGCGTTGCTAGGTGGTTGCTAGGCGGTTGCTAATGTATTCTTGTAGCCAAGCCCCATCTCCATATGATGTTCAGATGCAGAGATATAGGTCTTTCTGAACAGTTGCTAGGGTACTCTGTTTGGTTGCTAGGGAGTCGCTTAGCAGCTGCCAGTGATGGTACAACAAAGGCTTCTTGACAGTATAATTGATATAAACCAACCCCAATGCCTCTGACATTCACATTTAAAGATATCCCTCTTTGGGTTTGGGTTGCTAGGGTGCTTGACAATGGTTGCTAGGGCATGGCTAGGAAGCGTTGAAGGTGATTCGTGATTGGCTGTTTGCTGCCTTGAGTGAAACGAGGTCACCCTTTTTTATGAAATTATTCATGCAATTACTTGACAAGACCGTTTTAAGTGTAGCTCTGTTCTTTTTCTAGTTATCATTTAACAAATAACTCATAAAATAATTATTTTTTTAATTATAATATATACTATATCTGATTGTATGTTAGTGTGAACTCATGAAATGTGCGTTTGTTTTGAGAACTGAATGAATGTTTTGGGAAATTGTGCCAGCTGAATCAGTTATAGTGTGTTAGCAATCAAGAAAAACTGTTTATATAAAATAAAGGAATTCATTGTAATATCAATTGTCTTCACAAGTTTCAGTTTTACTGAGAGTTCAACTGGATTCATAATAAATGTTTTGATTCAAACAATAAAACTCACAGATGGTCACAACTGAAGTTTTTTGTTTATCAGTTTATTATTTTTAAATTACCTCTCAAATAGCTTTTGTTATTTCTGCATTTTCAGCCAACATTCTTAAAGGCCCGCTGAAGTGTCTTGGAACGCGCAGCATTATTCAATGTGTTGACGTAATTTCAACTGAAACAGGAAGACAGGGCGATCTATCGAGCAGCCCCGCCCCTTTTTTAAAATAGCCAATAGCGTTTCCTTTATATCACAGCTCGGCCAGAGCCGTTAAACTCAGTAAAACCTCAGTTCCCTTTCATGGGAACTGTCGACCCTGAGGCACCGGTACTTCACATGTCCAGCTCTGAGGAGGTGGATATTGTGATATTGATCTGAGGACTCGCCACCTCACACACATATCGTGTTTCAAAATCACACGTTTATTATTCTAACATCAAAAACAAACGTGTTCCTCCCTGTGCTACACTACAAAGCGAGTGGGGATACACACGATTTATGTGTTGTTTGCTGGGAGTGCATGCACGTCAGCTGACAGTGTTCATTCATAAAAATGTCCCGAAGAGAAGTATGCACTAGCGGGAGTTTTTCTTTCTTTAGCTCCACTCCTGTTGGCTTTATTCTCGAGGGAATAAAAGTCCAACGCAAGGCTCGGATCTTGCCGAGGCAGCGAGTAGATTAAGCCTGCAAGAAAGAATATACGGCTCGGATCTCGCGTTTGCCGAGGCTGCGCATAGATTACGTGTCCATAATATATATATATATATTATAAATGTATATATATATATAATGTATTTATATTCGGAGGGAACTGAGCAGACGGGAGTTTCCCTTTCTCTCTTTCCCTAAAATCCCTTGCGAACTATTACAAGCTATAATTCTTTTTGTATTCTAATATATTCGGCCTGTCATTCAAAAAAAGCTGGCTGCATTTAATTTGAGGATTAAATGAAATATTGAATACATTAAATTCCAAAAAAGTCTGCCAACCCTGCCACCTCGTGTGCTTCAGGGCGCAGTGGTTTCCAGTGTTCCTCCAAGAAGAGGAGGGTTGTAGAGCGGTCAGTTCAGATGTTCTCTGCCGGTTCGCCGTTTCAGAGCACTGGTCTGACCGTTCATCCAAAAAAAGTGTTGCTACCCATGCTCCCCAGCAGAAAGCTTGGGGACAGAGACAGGTGACACAGCTGAAGTCTTTGTGGGGTAAGACAGATCTGCGGACTGTTATTATCACCAAGAAGGCTTCGAAGACGTCCTGATGCCAGTGGCGTGGGACACTGGGGGGCAGCCCCCTCCGGAGAGGGTCGAGTATTAAAATACTCGGTAACCACCCCTCTTCAGCGCCCTCAGGGGGCCGTTATGCTAACCCTGCCACCCAGTGTGCTTCAGGGCGCAGCGGCCTCCACCGACCCTCCGAGGAGGGCCGGTCATCACTTGATTCGGCTGTTCCTTGCCGGTTCGCCGCTTCAGGGTGCCGAGTCAAGTGCTCAAAAAACACCAGAGGCCAGTCTTGAGAGACTGGTTCCCTTAGTAAATTTTCTCGCAGAATGAAAACTTCTCCCAAATATTTCAAAATGGGTGCTGCTCACAATAGAAAAGGGTTACAAAATTCAGTTCGGGTCTCGCCCGCCTCAGCTCAATGGGGTCCTTCCCACAGTGGTGGCCCCCGAGCAGTCTCTGGTTTATGGTTTATGTTGCGGCTATATCGGCCTATCATCTCCTCTGGGGCATTCCTCGGTAGGTCGAGACCCCCTTGTTATACGCTTCCTTCCAGGAGCAAGTGGGTGGTTGAGGCTATCTCATTTGCTTATGAAGCGGCCGGACAGCCACCTCCCCTAGCTGTCCACATCCATTCTACAAGGGCTATGGCGGCCTCAAAGGCTCTGATGTCAGGAGTTCCCATCCACGACATATGTGATGCGGCTGGGTGGTCCTCCCAGCATACGTTTATTAGGTTTTATAACCTTGATGTCGGCTCCACTCCGGGGTCAGCTGTGCTGTCTAGACGATAACAGACAGGTACTTGGCACTACGGTGTAGTTGGGACAGCGTTCCCATTGCGTTTGACGCAGCGTCGACAGTTCCCATGAAAGGGAACATCTCAGGTTACGTATGTAACCCTGGTTCCCTGAATAGGGAACGAGACGGTGCGTCACTTTGCCGTACCCCCCGTGTACCTGTGAGCGTCTTGCTTCAGCCATAATCCAGAAGCTAGCGTTCTTTGTTCTGGGTATGCTTTATAGTTTCCTGGTCCGTGACGTCTCCCGCTTCTGACGTCTCGTCACGTTATTGGTTAGATTTCATGAGTGCTTCACGACGCAAGCACGCAGAGGCGTTCCCATTGCGTTCAACGCAGCGTCTCGTTCCCTATTCAGGGAACCAGGGTAACATACGTAACCCGAGACGTTTCCTTTTAATATCTAGCATACCTTTCATGGTCTGAGCCGACTCGCGGATATGATCCGCTCTGTGTTCTCATGTCCCTGGGCCAGAGCAGACTGTGCTCACGCTGCGTCGGTTCACGTTATACTAACGCGAAAATGGACTTCATTCGCGTCAATGGAAAGCAAATATACACTGTCTGAATATAGTGCACTATGTGCCATTCACCATGTAGAAACTAGTAAATGTGTGAACAAATGACCGATTTCAGCCTCAGCTTCAGTGTCTGTTGATAGTGTAGGAGGGGGCGGGACTTCAGATTCTAGAAAGCATTTGATTGGACAGAAGATTTGATAAGAAGCTGAAGTGCGATGTGATGTCATAAAAATCTGTGATCCATTTTAGCGGAAGTGAGAGACTGCAAGTTTTGAATGCTTATATCTCCTAAATGCGAATTTTGTCATTGTTTTGGAACACACCAGTTTATTCATAACATTAAGGCTAACATATTCATACTAAAAGATAAAAAACTTAAATTTTGATTTCAGGGGGACTTTAATTTAGCTATTTTTATTTTATAAGAATCAACAAGTCATAAGTTGTTCTTTCAACATATTTTAAATTATTTAAAGAGTTAGTTCACCCCAAAAAGAAAATTTCAGTCATTAATTACTCACTCTCATGTCATTCCACACCCGTAAGACCTTCGTTCATCTTCAGAACACAAATTAAGATATTTTTGATAAAAATTCAATGGCTCAGTGAGGCCTGCATTGACAGCAAGTTCATTTCCTTTTCAATGCCCAGAAAGCTACTAAAGACATATTTAAAACAGTTCATGTGACTACAGTGGTTCAACCTTAATGTTATGAAGTGACGAGAATACTTTTTGTGCGGAGAAAAAAAAAAAAAAAGAAAATAACGACTTTATTCAACAATATCTAGTGATGGGCGATTTCAAAACACTGTTTCGTGAAGCTTCGAAGCTTTACAAATCTTTTGTTTCGAATCAGTGGTTCGGAGCGTGTATCAAACTGCCAAAGTCACGTGATTTCAGTAAACGAGGCTTCGTTACATTATAAGTGTTTCGAAATTTCAATAGTTCATGTAACTTTGGCAGTTTGATACACGCTCTGAATCACTGATTCGAAACAAAAGATTTGTAAAGCTTTGAAGCTTCATGAAGCAGTGTTTTGAAATCGCCTATCACTAGATATTGTTGAATAAAGTCGTTATTTTGTTTTTTTGCCGCACAAAAAGTATTCTCGTCGTTTCATAACATTAAGGTTTAAACTACTGTTTTAAATATGTCTTTAGTAGCTTTCTGGGCATCTGAAAGTGTTAATTATCCTGCTGTCAATGGAGGCCTCACTGAGCCATCGGATTTGATAAAAAATACCTTAATTTGTATTCTGCTCTTGCTTTAACAGGTTAGCGTAGCAGATAGCTAACATAAGATCCATGAAATAAAGACCCAGGAAACTGGAGTAGAGAGAGGCCTTTAGTAAGGATCTTTCCAATCTTTTTGTAAAACTGTGAAAACATAATAATATGGCATTACAAACTGCCAATATACACATATACATGAATATGCAACTCAAGTCTAACATATATAGCTATCACATAAGAAAAATTAGCCATTATAATGAGACTGACAGGTCTAGTAAGCATTTAAGCTACCTTTAACATGGATGTCTATGGAGAGATGCTTATCGCAATTATCCTCTATTAGTACAACATACATATTATGCTAATACGGACAATACAGAGATACTTCCTACAGAAATACTTACAGACTTAGACCTTCATAAACTACCAAAGGCAAAGAGAAAAGAGTAGCTGCTGCATGTCCTCTCTGTAGATTAAAGTCAGAAGCAAACAGAAAAACTACGGCAAGAGAGGAGGGACTAAAATATGAGAACTCAAATGCAATATAACTTTAAACCACTAGATGTCCCTAATGCAACACAAAGTGGGGGCAGAACACTCCCCGCCTGGTATTAAATAATACCACTATGTCCCTTTACTAAGAAGCAGCACAACTTCTGAAACAGGTCTTGAATACACCTTGGGAGTACCCTGTCTCATGATCTTCACATTGACTTTTCGAATCCTGCCATGACGGCTGGGGAAGGTTTCCACAATAACACCTGTGGGCCACTCATTCCTTTTAACTTGAGTGTCTTTAAGAAGCACCACATCTCCAACTTGCAGGTTCGGTCTTTCTGATTTCCACTTCTTGCGAATCTGGAGTGTCTCCAAGTACTCTTGCTTCCAGCGTCTCCAGAAAGTTTCAGCGAGGCTTTGGACTTGCCTCCATTGCTTGCTATAGAGATCTTTGAGATCCATGTTCCCCAGAGGAGCAGATACTGGGTCAATCTTCTGAGTGAGCAGCATTGCTGGTGTGAGAACAGCTGGCATCCCTGGATCAGAGGACACTGGAACTAGAGGTCTTGCGTTCATGATTGCCATGACTTCAGCCATGAGAGTCACAAGTACTTCATGAGAGAGGCGACAGTTCTCCTTCAACAACATGGCATCCAAAATGCGGCGTGCAACACCGATCATCCTCTCCCACACTCCACCCATGTGAGAGGAGTGTGGAGGATTGAAAGTCCAGGTGCAACCTTTTTCTTGCAGGTGAGCTTTCAACTCAGGATCTTCTGAGTTTATTTGCAGTTCTTTGCAAGCTCCAACAAAGTTTGTGCCCCTATCGGAACGGAGCTGTCTCACAGGACCTCTGATAGCGGTAAATCTCCTCAAAGCATTGATGAAGCTGGAGGTTGACATGGTCTCTACGACCTCAATATGCACCGCTCGTGTACTCAGACAGGTGAACATAACTACCCAGCGTTTGTTTTCTACATGACCACCTCTGGTCCTGCGTGACGAGATGGTCCAAGGTCCGAAAACGTCAAGTCCAACATTCGTGAACGGAGGATCCATGGTGAGTCTGTCCAGAGGTAAGTCAGCCATTTTTTGTTCTTCCAACTTTCCTCTTAATCTTTTGCAGGTCACACATTTGTGAATCACACTTGACACCAATCTCTTACTTCCTGTTATCCACAGTCCAGCTGTTCGAACTGCGCCTTCAGTGAAGTGTCTTCCTTGGTGAGCAACCTGTTCATGGAAGTGTCTTACCAGCAGAGTAGAGACATGATGGTTTTTTGGAAGAAGGATTGGATGCTTTTCTTCCCAGGACATGTCTGCTGACGATATTCGGCCTCCAACTCTCAGCAAACCATTATCATCAATGATGGGATCCAAACTTCTGACTGAACTGTGTCTTGAGACTTCTTCACCCTTTGAGAGTTTTTTAATTTCTTGTTTAAAGAAGTCCTGTTGTACACTTCTTATAATTATGAGTTTTGCTTGAGGAAGCTCACCCATTCTCTGTTTGTGGTCTGTATTTTTGGAGTAGGCTCTGGCCCTCTGAATGAGCCTGACTGTTGCACGGGTAAGTGATTTCCAACTGGAGAATCTACTAAACCGACAAGAGCCGATACCTCCACCTGTAACTTTTGTAGCATAGGTTGAAACTGGAGGGCGTATTTCTGCATCAGACTCTGGATGTAGAAGATCAAATATCTCTGGCTGAGGAGACTCATCCAACCCAGGTTTCGTCAGAAAAGCTGGACCTGAAAACCAGTTGGTGTCCTTTAGGAGAGCGGCTGGGACAGACCTGGATCCGTGATCTGCAGGATTATGGCTGGTGCTGATGTAGTGCCACTGATTTGGGTGCGAGGATTTCCTGATTCTTGTCACTCTGTTTGCGACATAGACATAGAAGTTCCTGGACGTGTTATGAATGTAGCCAAGTACAATCCTGCTGTCCGTGTAGAACTTGACTGTGTGAATATCCACATCGATTTCATCCATTATCAGATCTGCAAGCTCTGTTGCCAAGACAGCTGCACACAGCTCCAAACGAGGGACAGTGTGCGCAGGACGTGGAGCCAGGTTGGACTTCCCCATGATGAACCCGACATGACTGTGTCCTTCTGTATCAACTGCCTTAAGGTATGCTACAGCGGATATAGCTAGAGTCGATGCATCCGCGAAGACACAAATTTCTCTGTGTACAGTGGCAAGCAGAGAAACAGAAAGGTAGGTCCTCTGGATCTGGAGTAGCTTAAGTTCCATCAGGGAATCTTTCCAGGCTTTCCACTGGATTATTTTGTCATCTGGTAGTTGAGTGTCCCAGTCGTACTCTTCTAAGGAGATGTCTCTCACCAACGCCTTTCCCTGAATCGTGATTGGTGCCACAAACCCCAAGGGATCGTAGACACTATTGACCGTCGAAAGGATGCCCCTTCTAGTGAATGGCTTTTCCTCATCAGACACGCAGAAGGAGAAGCTGTCTGTTTGTAGGTCCCATCTGAGGCCTAGACTACGTTGGAGAGGCAAAGGATCAGATGACAGATCCAGATCCTTAAGATCTTTGGCACGATCTTCAGATGGGAAAGCGTTCATAACAGTGCTGCTGTTTGATGCTATCTTGTGCAACATGATACTCGACTCAGCTAACATCTCCCTTGTTCTTTTTAGAATGTCGATGGCTTCTTCTGCAGTGGAGAATGAGGCGAGTCCATCATCCACATAAAAGTTCCGCATGACAAACTGCTTAGCATCTTGGCCATGTTCCTTTTGTCCTTCTTGCGCTGCCCGTCTCAAGCCATAAATGGCCACAGCTGGTGAAGGGCTGTTACCGAATACATGTACTGTCATTCGGTATTCAGTCACTGGTTTTGTGAAGTCATTATCTTCGAACCACAAGAACCTTAGGAAATCACGGTGTTCCTCACATACTGTGAAACAGTAAAACATCTGTTGCACATCTGCTGTGACTGCAAAAGGCTCCCTGCGGAAACGAAGAAGGACGCCAAGAAGAGTGTTATTGAGGTCTGGTCCCTTTAAGAGGATGTCATTGAGGGAGACACCTTCGTACCTGGCACTGGAGTCAAACACCACCCGTATTTGGTCCGGTTTCTTAGGGTGGTAGACACCAAATGTTGGTAGATACCAGCACTCTTGATTCTCTTTCAATGGCGGTGCTAGTTCTGCCTGGTTTGACTCGAAGATTTTCTGCATGAAATCTATATATTGTTTTTTCATGTCTGGCTTTCTTTCCAGTGTGTGACACAGAGATGAGAGACGTTTGACTGCTTGCTCCCTATTATTTGGGAGACGGCACCTTGAGGAATGGAATGGTAAGGGAGCTACCCAACTGTTGGCATCATTCATGTGGACGTTTTTGTCCATGATCTCAAGGAAGGCTTGATCTTAAATAGACAAAGCTATTTTCTCATCCTCTTTTGTTCTTTTGAATACTGTGCTTCCAAGAGCATCGGTGTCATCTGCCAGCATGTCCATCTCTTTCAAGGTTTGTATACCATGGGTTGATCTCCTCTTGTCAAACTTTTCTTGGATGTGAATAACACTATAACATGATCTAAGAAAAGACGTACGCCCAGTAGGTAAGACATCGGTCCTGTAAACATTAACGCTGCTAGGCTTGTGGGCTCCTCTGAGACATACTTCTCCAACAATGACCCAGCCGAGGTCAAGTTGTTGAGCATATGGAGCATTGTTGGGTCCATTATACTGTTTACGTACTTTGTGTACGCGCAGTATGTCTCTGCCGAGTAGAAGAAGAATGGCTGCATCCGGATCAATGGCTGGGATTTTATCCGCCACTGGCTTGAGGTGAGAATAATGATGTGCTATTTCTGCTGAGGGGATCTCTGAACGGTCGTCTGGCATCATGTCACACTCTATGAGTGATGGAAGCGAGATCTGTACATTTCCATCTATTGACTCAACTATGAGGTTGCTTGCACGTCGTCCTGATGTTTCCACAATCCCTGAGCATGTTCTAAGGGTGTATGGTGCAGCATTTTCTCCAATGCCCAAAAGGTCGAATAGCTCGGTCTTGGCCAGGGACTTATTACTCTGCTCATCAAGGACAGCATATGCTTTAACAGCTTTCTCTCTTTGTCCTGCAGGGTAGACTCGGACCAAACATATTTTGGCGCATGATCGGGAGCCGAATGAGTCCCCACAGACTTCTGTGCACTTTGACATAACCTCTGGAGTCTCATCTTCCTGCTGCTCCCCGCCGTGATCCTCGTTAACAGCAGAGCTCAATGACTTCCATGGCACTGGCCCTGGATGAAGTGCTGCTAAGTGTTTGTTGCTGTTGCACTCTTTGCACTGCACAGATTTGTCACAGTTCTTGGCGAGGTGACTTGTTGAGGCACAACACTTGAAACAGATATGTTTCTCTTTGAGGTATGCTTTTCGTTCATCTAAGGTCTTGCTGCGAAAGCCACGACATTTTCTTAGAGGATGGGGCTTATTATGTAACGGACATAATCTATTTGGATCCTCAACCTTTTTCTCCATAATGTTTTGCCTATCACCACTTTCTGAAGAAACCTCAGTCTTTCTGGTGAACACAGATGGTTTGGTGGATTTCAGAGGTTTATCTGTCTTGAATGAACCACTCATGGTCAGTTCGGCAAAGCTGGGGTCGTTTCTTGTCTTTGCTTGGTCTCTGATGAACTTTACAAAGACGCAAAAGGGGGGATATTGAACCTGATGGTCTTCTTTATATTTAGAGCCAACTGAGATCCATTTCTCCAGAAGGTTATAGGGGAGCTTCTGTGCGATGGGATTGACTCCCCGTGGTGTGTTGAGGTAAGATAGTCCTGGTAAGAATCCATCTTTCCTAGCTGCCTCCAGCTCTAGCAACAGGTCTCCTAGCTCCCACAGCTTCTCGTTGTCCTTGTTTGATATTTTTGGAAACTCCTCTAACTTCTTAAGCAGAGCATTTTCTATCATTTCTGCTGATCCATAACATTCTTCCAATCTCTGCCACACCATTTTGAGTCCTGAGCTGGCATTATTGATGTGAACTGCACGGATATGTTTGGCCTGCTCTGCAGACTGTGGTCCCAGCCATTTAGTTAGTAAATCTAACTCTTCCCTGGGGGCTAAGTTCAGATCACTGGTGGAGTTGACAAAGGAAGCTTTCCAGGCCCAGTAGTTTTCTGGTTTATCGTCAAACTTTAGGAGCCCAGAGCTAACTATTTCTTTGCGAATCAGGTATCTGGCTAAGTCTGTTGTGTCTGACTGATCATGCAGGGATGCTCTAGAGGGCATGAAATAGGTTTCACCTTTAGATTGTGGGACGTGAGTCTGTAGAGGGTGGTGTTCATCTTGGTAGAACTTCAAAGGGCGTGCATGGCTTTGCTGAGCATAGGCTGTGCTCGTGCTCTGGCGTTGTGCTGGTAATTCTTGGAACATGACATCGCTACATTCTTCTAAACTGTGTGTTTGGATTCCACGATTATCTGTATCACCGTTGTCCATGTTTGGCTGGTGCTCTGGTGAAAAGATGGGTTGTGGTTCCATGAGTTGAGACTGTTGATCCCCATGCTCCTGAGAATGTTGTTGCACATACTCACTAATGCGTTGATGTGAGTGATACGGAGCTAATTTGGTCACATTCTGCTGTGTTGGTTTTCCAACTTCTTCCTCATAAGCTGCTTCAAGGATTTCAGCCTCCGTAATAGCTGCTTCAGCAGCGCCCTGTATTTTTAGTGCTTTGAGGTTGGCCTGTAACTCAGTTGCCCTACGTTTCAGTTCCACTTCAAGCTCAGTTTTTCTCTTAAATTCTTCCGCTTCTATCCGTGCCTGCTTTATTAGCATGTCTGCTTCTTTTTGTGCATATGAAGCTTTGACTTTTGCAGCTTCCGCTTTAGCTCTAGCTCTTGTGGCAGCAGAACCGTGTGATGAGGCACAACTAGAATGGGTTGAGTGTTTGGAATGGTAGGAGTATTGAGACTGCCCATCTTCTGCGTATAGCAGAGGTTTTTCTTCACTTTTTTCCTCCATGATAGATTGTTGAATCTATGCTGAGCTTCTGGGTTGCAGTGTTGATAACTCTCTCTTCTTATGATAGCAGACTGAATTTTAAGTCTTTTTACTATTCTGCTCTTGCTTTAACAGGTTAGCGTAGCAGATAGCTAACATAAGATCCATGAAATAAAGACCCAGGAAACTGGAGTAGAGAGAGGCCTTTAGTAAGGATCTTTCCAATCTTTTTGTAAAACTGTGAAAACATAATAATATGGCATTACAAACTGCCAATATACACATATACATGAATATGCAACTCAAGTCTAACATATATAGCTATCACATAAGAAAAATTAGCCATTATAATGAGACTGACAGGTCTAGTAAGCATTTAAGCTACCTTTAACATGGATGTCTATGGAGAGATGCTAATCGCAATTATCCTCTATTAGTACAACATACATATTATGCTAATACGGACAATACACGACTATAGCAAAGTAGAGATACTTCCTACAGAAATACTTACAGACTTAGACCTTCATAAACTACCAAAGGCAAAGAGAAAAGAGTAGCTGCTGCATGTCCTCTCCGTAGATTAAAGTCAGAAGCAAACAGAAAAACTACGGCAAGAGAGGAGGGACTAAAATATGAGAACTCAAATGCAATATAACTTTAAACCACTAGATGTCCCTAATGCAACACAAAGTGGGGGCAGAACAATTTGAACGAAGGTCTTATGGGTGTGGAATGACATGAGGGTGAGTCATTAATGACAGAAATTTCATTTTTGGGTGAACTAACCCTTTAACTCAAGAGGACTCTGTTGGTAAGTGAACCTTTGAAGGGTTTGTTGCTGTTATCCAAATAATATTTGTGGTTTTAGGATCTTTCACTATTGACAACCTGCTAGAAGTAGAGTTACAGTTCAAGATAAACTACACGATAAAGGTACTGTATGGTTTCTCTCCACTTTACACTGAAGTGTTCACTAGCTTATCCATATTATAAGTGAAGTAACTGTTGGGCTCTTGCAGATGTCGTCTGAACTCTTCACGAAGAACGATCGTCTGTCCATCACAGATCAGATCCTCCTTCTCTATGTTCATGAGCTTCATCTGAAAATCACTGAACAGGTTAAACATTCACATCATATCAATCAATAAAACAGTGAAGGAGATTTCCAGTGTTTTCTCTCACAAAACTACCTAGTGCTAAATTTAAAAGTAAACTCATGGCTTAATTTTATTTGGTTAAACACTTTTAATCTTTAATTAAGTACTATTTTGACACAGTATCTATAAAATGTAAATTTTGTCATCATTCACTCACCTTGATGCTGTTTTTGATGGTCTTTTCTTCTGTTGAATGAAAAGAAAGTTTTTGTTCATACAATAAAAGACAAAAAATCCCAATGACTTTTGTTGAATAGACAAATAAATAAATACAATTATTTTGTGTTCCACTGAAGAAAGAAAGTCGTACAGACCGACTGCTACTAAACTATTAACTCACTACTGGATAAATCTTTCACTACACTTGCACATTTTCACATGATACAGTCATCACATATCATCTCATCTCATCTCATCTGTTTCTAATGGAGTGGGACTTTTCTTTGTTTTTGGTAGCATTTGCAGGCTGCTCAGGAAGCGCTGAACTGGATTTTTTCTTGGTTTTTCTTTTTCTTTTCTTCAGGAGATGAAAGAATATTGTGTGAAAAACCAAAGGACTGTTTCAAGCCTGCAAAAGGAGAACTGCAGCCTAAAACCAGAGGAGATGCTCCAGCAAGAGCCTGTTGAAGAAGAAGTGCTGAAGATCACAGTGGAAGAAGCAGCTGCGTCAGTGCAGGAGACTGTGACAGGTTTTTCTCTTTACATTTCTATGAAACAGTCAAAACACACAGTACACCAGAAATGCTGATATGAAATATGTCTGTTGTTTCTGACGTCTAGAACAGACCACTGTAGAAGCTGTCAATACCCGTGCAATGGAGATAAAGTCCAGAGGGAAAAGAAAGTATGCTAATTGTTACTAATTGTTAGTAACTAATTGTTTCATTCATTGTCTTCTTGAAGGACCTGCGGCTGCTTCTCATGGTTATGGAGCTGCAGATGTTAGTTCCTTCATCTCAAATGCATTGTCTGATGGAATGATGGATGGGTGGGTGGGTGCCTGTGCTTGATTTTCCTGCTAAGACAAAAGCTGAGGTCAAACAACCTGCAATAAAACAATACAGCTCACTAATCTGAAGAGAAGATCTCAACAAAATGGCATAGGACACCGCCTTGCCCAAACCTCTTTCCTAGTTCCCCTACCGACTCCCTCTCCTTTCCCTGTGACCCAAGACACTGAAAGTTCAATAAGAATGTCTATATACCGCATATGATGTATCTTGTAGATCCATTGTTTTTTCCCTTTCATGTTTGGTATCATTTTAAATGTCTCAGTGCCATTGGAAAATGATCTCAATTTCACAGCAGTCACTGAGAAAGATTGAAAACGCAGAAGAATTCTGTTCTCCTTTTTGGGTGGTTTCTCTTCAAGATATCTGATAACCCTCTCCTCTCCCCCAAAACCAGGTTTTGGTGTAGTAAATATTTACAATCCTTTTATTCTGGTTTGGGTATTTAAGGGAAGGTGGCAGAGCAGCCATTTGGGTATTTCTGTAGCCAGAAAAAACACTCACACACCACTGTGTATATGCATTTCTTACTCTTAGAGTCATCTTTGAGCAATTGATGTTGTTTATTTATTGTTTCTGAATTGGCTTCTAATTGTTCAGTTGTGTAATTGTCATGATACATTTTTGCCTGACAAATAAAATGCTATATCTGATTCATTCTGGACTCTCCTGAAATCATTATGACCAGTAGATTATGAGGATTCTGGTGCTACCACAAATCTGTGTTCAGGACAGGTCAAACTAAAGGCTCATAAATGAATGGAGCAGTAGGCACGTCATCTGAAAACCTTTTGATTTCTGTCTATCACTAATTTAGCAAGTTGTATGGAAGTGGCTAAATAAACTACATTTTTTGTATGAGTGAGCAGAGGGCAGCCGACTAAAAGGTATTAGCTAACCCTACATTCTCTGACAAAGATCAGACTGAGTGGATGGATGGATGGATGGACGGGTAGATGGATGGGTGTGTGGAGGGAGGGAGGGATGGATGGGTGGGTGAAGGTATGGATGTATGGATGGGTGTGTGGAGGGATGGATGGATGTATGGATGGGTGTGTGGAGGGAGAGATGGATGGATGGATGGCTGGATGGATGGCTGCATGGATGGATTGGTGGGTGGGTGAAGGTATGGATGTATGGATGGGTGTGTGGAGGGATGGATGGATGTATGGATGGGTGTGTGGAGGGAGGGATGGATGGATTGGTGGGTGGGTGGAGGTATGGATGTATGGATGGGTGTGTGGATGAATGGATGGATGGAGGGACGGGTAGATGGATGGGTGTGTGGATGGATGGATGTATGGATGGAGGGACGGGTAGATGGATGGGTGTGTGGATGGGTGTGTGGAGGGAGGGAGGGATGGATGGATGGATGGGTGTGTGGAGGGAGGGAGGGATGGATGGATGGATGGGTGTGTGGAGGGAGGGAGGGAGGGATGGATGGATGGATGGGTGTGTGGAGGGAGGGATGGATGGATGGATGGCTGCATGGATGGATTGGTGGGTGGGTGGAGGTATGGATGTATGGATGGGTGTGTGGATGGATGGATGGAGGGACGGGTAGATGGATGGGTGTGTGGATGGATGGATGTATGGATGGAGGGACGGTAGATGGATGGGTGTGTGGATGGGTGTGGAGGGAGGGAGGGAGGGAGGGATGGATGGATGGATGGATGGGTGTGTGGAGGGAGGGAGGGATGTATGGATGGGTGTGTGGAGGGAGGGAGGGATGTATGGATGGGTGTGTGGAGGGAGGGATGGATGGATGGATGCTGCATGGATGGATTGGTGGGTGGGTGGAGGTATGGATGGGTGTGTGGATGGATGGATGGATGGATGGAGGGACGGGTAGATGGATGGATGTATGGATGGGTGTGTGGAGGGAGGGAGGGATGGATGGCTGCATGGATGGATTGGTGGGTGGGTGGAGGTATGGATGGGTGTGTGGATGGATGGATGGATGGATGGATGGGTGTGTGGAGGGAGGGATGGATGGATGGATGGCTGCATGGATGGATTGGTGGGTCGGTGGAGGTATGGATGGGTGTGTGGAGGAATGGATGGATGGATTGGTGGGTGGGTGGAGGTATGGATGTATGGATGGGTGTGTGGATGGATGGATGGTTGGACAGAACATCTCAAGAACAGTGTTATATTTGTCATATCAGGCAGGGAAAGAGAAGGTCAAAATCTGGCAATATTTTCCACCTCAGAAAGTCTTCTTTAAAAAGAATAAATAAATGGATTTGCTGGGCGTTTGCTAAAGTGTTGCTAGGTGGTTGGTAGGATATTGTGGGTGGTTGCTAGGCTCTTGATATGCAGTTGCCAGGGTTTTGCTACAGTATATGGCCATACAGGCATTTCCACCTCTGTTAATAACAGAAATCCAAACATCATTTGCTAAACTGATCCAGTCTCAGTGCTTTGATATTTTGGTAGGCTATTTTTTACTAATGTTAGCACATTCAAAAGATTTTGTTGCTCATGATACAAGCCCAGAGACATTTATTATCTTTTGATGTTTTTGATATACATAGTGTCTTGACATGGTGCCCTGGATACTGATATTTTGTTATTCATTTTGTTATAAACAATTTTTAAACAGTATAAATGATTTATTTTGATAATGCAACTGTTTCATTCACATATTCATGATCATGAATGTGTTTGTCAGGCCACAAATCTACAAAAAAAATAAATAAATCTATGAATGGGTGTTTGCTTTGGTGTTGTCACCCCTCACAGTCCTCATGTCACCCCTTTGACACCCCATAAATAATTTTCTAGATTCACCCGTTCAAAAAACAACACATTCCTGCAGATCGCTTCTTATTTAACGAACGAAATGAATGCTCTGCTAGACAACTGGAGATGTTTCATGTGTATTAGGTACATCTGTGCCTTGAGATGTGGTGGTCACCAAAAGTGGTGGGGACGCCTGCAAATTTCACATATGGGAGTTGCCTAATAAAAAACGATGGAGGACGAGTTTTTCTTAAAAAAAAAGAAATTAGCTAACTATTGCAATGCGCATGCGCACACAAGGATAGTAAGTAGATTGACGTTAGCAGACTTGAACTTGAAAAATGGTGTGTAGTGACGTTTTTCAGCAGTTGACACAACATACCTTCTGATTTTTATTCAGGTTTTTCACACTATAACTACTAGGAAGAGATGAACGGTTCACATGCCACTTGAACTGCTGCAAATTTTCATGTCACATAAAATTTTTTTATGTCATTTCTTAAAAAAGAAAGAAAAAAAAGAAAGCTGAGACTTTGTTTCATACCAAAATTAGCTTGCTCTGTCTTGTTTGTCGGCGCGTTGTCAGTGTCCTCTTTGTATTGTTCACAGCATGAGAACATGATGTGTGGTGTGAGAGCGTAGCAACAGTTACTAAGGGGAGCGGGTCTTTGCGAAGGGTCAATTGACTATATATTTGCCATGTTCCTGTTCACCATCTCAAAGTCAGACTGCTGCCTTCTAACAATCAGTGGAGAAAGGCATATGTAGTTCATCATAACATTGTAATATACAGGTGCTGGTCAAATAATTAGAATATCATCAAAAAGTTGATTTATTTCACTAATTCCATTCAAAAAGTGAAACTTGTATATTATATTCATTCATTACACACAGACTGATATATTTCAAATGTTTATTTCTTTTAATTTTGATGATCATAACTGACAACTAAGGAAAATCCCAAATTCAGTATCTCAGAAAATTAGAATATTACTTAAGACCAATACAAAGAAAGGATTTTTAGAAATCTTGGCCAACTGAAAAGTATGAACATGAAAAGTATGAGCATGTACAGCACTCGATACTTAGTTGGGGCTCCTTTTGCCTGAATTACTGCAGCAATGCGGCGTGGCATGGAGTCGATCAGTCTGTGGCACCGCTCAGGTGTTATAAGAGCCCAGGTTGCTCTGATAGTGGCCTTCAGCTCTTCTTCATTGTTGGGTCTGGCATATCGCATCTTCCTCTTCACAATACCCCATAGATTTTCTATGGGGTTAAGGTCAGGCGAGTTTGCTGGCCAATTAAGAACAGGGATACCATGGTCCTTAAACCAGGTACTGGTAGCTTTGGCACTGTGTGCAGGTGCCAAGTCCTGTTGGAAAATGGAATCTGCATCTCCATAAATTTTTTCAGCAGCAGGAAGCATGAAGTGCTCTAAAACTTCCTGGTATACGGCTGCGTTGACCTTGGACCTCAGAAAACACAGTGGACCAACACCAGCAGATGACATGACACCCCAAACCATCACTGACTGTGGAAACTTTACACTGGACCTCAAGCAACGTGGATTGTGTGCCTCTCCTCTCTTCCTCCAGACTCTGGGACCCTGATTTCCAAAGGAAATGCAAAATTTACTTTCATCAGAGAACATAACTTTGGACCACTCAGCAGCAGTCCAGTCCTTTTTGTCTTTAGCCCAGGCGAGACGCTTCTGACGCTGTCTGTTGTTCAAGAGTGGCTTGACACAAGGAATGCGACAGCTGAAACCCCTGTCTTGCATACGTCTGTGCGTAGTGGTTCTTGAAGCACTGACTCCAGCTGCAGTCCACTCTTTGTGAATCTCCTCCACATTTTTGAATGGGTTTTGTTTCACAATCCTCTCCAGGGTGCGGTTATCCCTATTGCTTGTACACTTTTTTCTACCACATCTTTTCCTTCCCTTCGCCTCTCTATTAATGTGCTTGGACACAGAGCTCTGTGAACAGCCAGCCTCTTTTGCAATGACCTTTTGTGTCTTGCCCTCCTTGTGCAAGGTGTCAGTGGTCATCTTTTGGACAACTGTCAAGTCAGCAGTCTTCCCCATGATTGTGTAGCCTACAGAACTAGACTGAGAGACCATTTAAAGGCCTTTGCAGGTGTTTTGAGTTAATTAGCTGATTAGAGTGTGGCACCAGGTGTCTTCAATATTGAACCTTTTCACAGTATTCTAATTTTCTGAGATACTGAATTTGGGATTTTCCTTAGTTGTCAGTTATAATCATCAAAATTAAAAGAAATAAACATTTGAAATATGTCAGTCTGTGTGTAATGAATGAATATAATATACAAATTTCACTTTTTGAATGGAATTAGTGAAATAAATCAACTTTTTGATGATATTCTAATTATATGACCAGCACCTGTACAATATACACACAATTCACCCGCTATATTGCTAAATGTACCCATTTTTCATATCAACAGAAAAGTATGATAACCTGGCTTCTCTTGAGACTCCCCTGCTTCAGAGCAGTCATATAATGATAAGCTTAATCCCGCCCACACATTGACATGATTGGTTACAAGGTAGGTCGTGACGTAAGAAACACCAGCGATTTCAAACCGCGATTTTGAGACTGTCTTTGGTTCACTGCAGATTTAAGGAGAAAATACTCATCAGTGGTGTTGACTTATGAATTTGCACATGGTTTGTCTTAAAGTATATTAAAAACACCACATAGACATGATATAAACAACATTAAAAACTTGATTTTCACCACAGGGGTCTTTAAATTTTAAGATGGGGGTCCTCCACACTGAGGATGATCATATTTGGGGGTCCGTTGCATCTAAAAGATTGAAAAGCCCTAGAAGAGAGATGAGACATAAGCTGTGTGTGATTTCGAAGGCTGCTCTCTCCGGAGGTCCGTCACATTTATCCGCTGCATAAGCCTCATTTTAGCAAGGATAAGAAGGGTAACAAAGAAATTACAGTTATTTACACCTCACGAGCAATAACAGTCCACTTTATAATGGTTATTTTTCTGGTGTGTGTTCTCCAGAATCCAAAACGTGGGACGCTTTCTCCAGAAAATTGAGGAGAAATTTGATTCTGGCATAGACTCATTATGTCTAGACTGTGAGAATGTCCTCATTAAGTGGAAAACATTATCAAGAAATGAAAGCTCTAGCATAAGTTCTGCTGGGAAGACTCAAATGTTACTTCACTAATTATGTTTAGATCTAACCAATCATTATCTAACACTTGGAGTATAAAAGGTCGGTACTTACACATGTCTGAGTTCGTAGATGATGACGCCAACTTTCACCCCCATCTTCCCCACCACCACCAGGATGGTCCTTGTCCATACAGGGACCATCTGGGGGGGGGGGTCAGCTATCAGGATGTGTGCTACGGACGGGGTCTACGCCAAAGAACTTATCTTACAATATTTTGCTTGCATTTGCGGATTTGTTAATAAAAATCATTGTTATGTTATCTTGCCTCCCGAGTCTTTCTGGTAGAACATTAAAAAGCATATTTGGCTGGATGTTATTATGAACTCCCTTGATGGTAGCAAAAAAATCTGAAGCTGAACCTCTCGATGGTCCTGAATATAAACATATGCACATGTAAATTTATACTTATGCATAGGTGAATTGACACATATGCATATTTATATGTAAATATGTTCAGAAAACAGAGAAAAGTAAAAAAAACATCCTGCATATGTGTTAATTTGAGTTATTAACAGCAAACTACTGTATGTGTGTGGCTCCAAAAAAACAAACAAAAAAAAAACCCAAACATACATCTTTGTTGTACTTCATGATTTTTCTTCATCTCTTATATTGATATTATTCATATATATGTTCATTTACTTACTTACCCTTGTTTTGTTTCCTTGCTTATGCCTACTGTTTACACACTGGGTTTATGCTGCTTGTTCACTAATTGTTAATTAAGAGAATTTCATTAAGTCCATGTGCAAAAACTTGTGAAAGAAAAATTGAGTAAACTTAACTTTTGCTTTTGTTTTTTTCTGTGCATTTTTTTTTCTCGTATTTTGAAAGCAAGCACGGGTCCTGTGTGTCAAATGTCTGCAATAACGACAATAAGCAGCAGATGGCAGCATTTACCTTTTCTATCTGTCCAGTCCACCTGTCAGTGCGTCAGACCTCACCTTATCTGTGTCCCGCCCCTGACGTCGCAGACACACATTCATTCACGCGCTCATAAGTTTAAAAGCAAAGCCTAGACTCTCAGCTCAACTCCACCTGTCCGTTACTGAGTAACACTGCAGTCACTTTCTTTCGGAAATCTATAGCACAGCTCTTGTAGACGGCCGTCTTGCTATGAGGACTTGCGGGAGGCGATAAGCGTGCTGTCCTGTCCGAGTTATTTTGGAGTAATCTACTGAGCGGAGAGTTTTTGGCGAAGCGAATTGTCGACATTTGAGTGCGCGCGCTCGTCGCGAGAGGGGTTGAAGAATGTCGCGCGACCCGGAGGAGGTCAATAAACTGACCGAGAGCACTTACAAGGTGAGAGAAATGACACTTGCCTCACGACAAAACACCAATGTTATTCACCTGTTGAGATCACAGTGGTTAGGTAAAGCGTGAAACATCCACATTTATGAAGACATAACAAACAGGTCGATAACAGGTTAACAGTTAGGACATTTCTGAATTGAGATGGTCATTTTGCTGGTTAAGAAACTTTTAACCTGGCCAGGAAACTTTTGGTCAAACTAGGTCGTTTGATGTTTAAGCTGGTAAAGCTGAAGAAGACAAACACGATTCCCTTCAGGTTATTCAAATTTCGGGTTGTCATTGAGCCACAGGTGGGTTTTTACCACAGCACATATGGTTGTCAAATGATTTACGTTATTGACACACCCAAATGAGTCACATATGAATCCTAGATTAAATCATCCAGGGATTTAGTCACACAAGTATACTGATACTGTTTTTTACCTATTGGGAATGTATTTTATAATCACTCCACCCTTGTGTGAATCATATGCTTTATTTCCCTTTAAAGCTAGCCAAAATCGGGCTTAAAATTAGCACAAACGGATATAAATTAATTTGTCTGAATCAAAATGAGGAAATCTCCCAACCACATGTAACATCACATTTCATATATGATGCATTATTTTGTGTTTGCTGGTATTCTGCAGTTATGTCCTAATCCTAAAATGTACAATTCATTTTCTTTACAATATAAAAAGGAATAATAATAATCATAATTTTGGGGCAGAATATGACCCAGGCTTGTTCTTGACATTTTCCATGACATTCACGCAGGTTGTATATTGATATTGAGTAACTTTACTCATAGAGACATACAGTAGATCCCACACTGTAATAAAGAAAGTGTTGACAAATGGTAAAAAGTCAAGGCAATGTGATACATTAAAAAAATCGTAATTCTCTCAGCTATTGTCTTAATAATTTTCCTATGTCTATATTTCTTTTTGGTAATTATATAGATTTATAGGCATGCAATTATAGGGAAGGACTTGATTTTGTCCATGGGGAATTGATTGGATGATTGTGGTTTTTCTACAAATAATTTATAATAAATACCGCAATATTCCATAAAATGTCCATTTTGATTTCATGGTTACTTTAATATGTGAAGTGACCTATGCTATCTTTAATAGTTTTAAAGGGGGTACACAGCATGTGACACACAATCCTCAAGAACAGTGACAGTTGTGAACAAATGTGGAAAAGATGAGCACTTCACAACATCACAACAAATAATAACAAAACATCAACAATTTAAATAAAGAAATGAATGCATAATTTATTTATTTAAATATTAAAATTCTGTCATTTTTTTTCAACCTCATATCGTTCCTATCCTGTATGGCAGGGGATCTCAACCTTTCTGACTTAATGTAAAATATTTTAGAGCTTTGCATAGCTAGAACAATGTATACTTGTTATAAAAATAACCAAATAATAATAAGTATCTTGATATTTTTAAAATTCTAATGCTTTTATGGATTTATTTTAGATAATTTTAAGTCATCGTGAGGCCTCCTGGTTGAGAACCACAGCTCTATGACTTACAGTACTTTACTCTGGAAAATGATGACAGAATTTTCATTTTTGGGTGAACTAACCCTTTAATATTTCAGAAATATTCACTAGTTCAACTAGTTGGGACAACATATCGGGGAATTCTGTTGGTATAACATGGGTTTATAATATAGTTTATCAAGTAAAAGTAATTAAGTAAAATTATTAGGTAAAAAAAAAAAAAATTTTTCACAGTGCAGGAGTAACGGGATGGATATAATAATATTTTCTTAAAGTTTGGGATGGACAAGTTTGCAGGTATTTTGTGGTCCCTGATTTTACAGTATAGCTGTGCCACTGAATGAACGCTTTTATTGAGAGGAGGTTTATTATCAGAGACCTGCTCCCACGTCATATCTGTCCATGAGTGTGTCATTCCAATATAGTTTCATTCCCGTATAACATCAGCTGTGCCTCCTGTCATACGGAGTCTCAGGCGGTTCAGTACGTGTCAGGGAGTGGGCTGTCTTTATGAATTGAGGATTAGTAAGCATTAAGTAAGCACATGTATGCCACCTAAAGTTCAGTAAATATAACCAAGCCCAAGTCTTCACTAGTGATTCATTCAAATCTCTGCTTTCTCTATTACTTCAAAGAAACCAGGAACAAATGCAGCATTGGCACCTATTAAAACACACAGTACTTTTGCTCATGAACTGATCTTGTTGTGAAAAGCAGTAGATTCCTGCAGCTCTCAACTTAAGTCTAAACTTCATTCTCCCAAACTTTGTTTTTCCCATGACATCACTACCAGACTGTCTCATCGACTCGAGGTAGTTTGCAATATTGACGGAGAGCGGTGCATATGAATTTGAATTCAAGATTTATTCCACACGCTCTCGCTCCTGACAGTGGAGGAACAGGCACAGCACCTCAAACACTGAGATATGCAACCTGTGAGAACATCTACAGAAAGCATCAAGTGGGTCGACTCATGAATGGATATTTCACACACTCAATTTCTTCTTGAAGGTCTCTCACAGGATGTGTGTGCAGAGTTTTATAAAGCTGATGATTGGCTCTCTAAGGCCACATTTACATTGGATGCTTCAAGTGTCCCAATTTTTATTTATTTTTTTTTATTTTTTTATTTATTTTTCTTCCAATGTGGCACAGATCGGATATGACCCACGAACGTGTAGGGTTGTAAAATGGCAGAAAATTTCCGTAAACTGTCCAGAAACTTTCCGTGGGTAATTAAGTTGGGGAATTTTGGAAATTTTCCAAGTTGTAAACCTAACAGGAATTTACAGGAATTAATTGGAAACTTGGGATAATTTATACAAACTGCATAATATGCAAACATATATATAAACATTTTGTTTGGTCATATGCAGAGATGCATGCAAACTAATAGAAGTTTTAAAAATTACATTTTTGACTTTGATTTATTTGTGAGTATAACATACTCCCCATGACCCCGCAAAAAAAAAAAAAGTCTGATTAAAAATGTAAAATGAAAGCAGATTCAGGAGGTGTGGCCTCAATAGCCCTGCAGTGAGAAGTGTGATTGAGGAATGCGCAGAGTAGAAATTCAACCGAATTTGCATTAAAACTGGTTGTTTTAACCAAGATTATGCTACAAGATGTTTTTCCCAACTACATTTAAGTTCCCTGTTCTAGGCTAACCTGCAGTGTTGCAAATTTCCAGTTTAATCCCATTAATTCCCATATATTCCCGTTCATTCTCATGGAAAGTTTCCAACTTTGAAAATTTCCGGAATTTTGCAACCCTACAAATGTGCAAGCAGGAAAAAAAGCATGTGGATTCCGATATTCTCAGATCGGTTTTAGGCCTCATTCATATGTGGAAATAAATCTGATATGAATCGGATACATGCATTTGCGTCTGCCATGTAAGCGGACAGATCGGATATTCCCATGTCAATGTGAGTCGTACGTCATTAAAAAAAGCGTCACAAAGGAGGACGAAGGCTCAACCCAGTGTTTTGCTGACCATCTTTGATTATCATTTCGCCTGCGTCCATTGCAAATTGCGCCATTTTTACTTCCTTTTCGGCCTAAGCTTTTCCGGGTCAGTACGTCTACCTTGGGCTGTTTCGCCAAGTGTATAGTATTAATGCATATATCGGATATGGGTCACTTATAGAAGAAGATGTAAGGTGGTTGTCAAAAAAAATCGGATATAGTCAACCAATCGGAATTGGGCATCAAGGCCTGCAGTTTTTAAGTGATTTTAATCAAAACTGACCCATATGGAAAGAGCTGCTGCCAGCTACTCAAGATATTCATGAATATATTCATGTGAAATTCATAAATTGTCATGTGAAATAACTAATAATAATAGTTTCAGAGGGTCAAAATTATTGACCAAAACAGTGATGTTTATTTAGTGCTTCTCTGATTACCAAAAATATGTAAAATTTGTTTTGCTGAAAAATATTGTTGCTGAGCAGCTTGACCAATTTTTCACCTGAGATCATGACGCTCTGAACAGCATACCGAGTTCAGTTTCCCAAGACTAATTAGAGACTTTCGGTTTCAGTTTTCGGCTTAATGAAAACTTTAAGTTTGGTTTCAGTGTTATTGTCTGTATTTAAAACCAAACTGGAAATTGGTTCAACAGCTTGTTCTGACTCATGGATGGAGCGTGTGTGTGTGTGTGTGCGCAGCTCATCACACAAAATGAGTTAGGTTGATTTGAAAACACAACTTATTTATCTACTAATTACAAACCAAAGTTATCCATTAAAATTGAACCAGAACCAGGTTGGAACTCAACAGTTTGTAGTTTGTCGAGGTTTGGGTAGATACTAGATCTCCATGTTTATCATTTATACAATAACAATAGCATACTAACATACATAAATATGTTGTTATGGGCAAAAGCAGAAGCATTCTGCACTTTGATATACCCCTGCATACACTGAACATTAAAGCAGAAACATTTTAAAATGGGACTGAAGAGGTTGTTTCATGGACAGAACTGTCTCAGTCCACATAATGTCATGATTGCGACTGATTACATCAGGATTGCTCATGCCAACATTTTAACCATTTCCTCTATTTGAAATCCCTCTTCACAGAATGTTATGGAACAATTCAATCCGGGGTTACGTAACCTCATAAACCTGGGAAAGAGCTATGAGAAAGCTGTTTCAGGTGAGCCTTACCTTTCAATAATTTCCATATAGCATTGTTCTATATTTTAAGCATTGTCAGGAATTGTAAAGCTGCATTGTTTTATGAAACATTTGGTTAATTGTGAGTCTCTATACTCAATTATTAGTGGTTGATAATAAATACTGAGTGTTTAATGCTGATATCCAGAGAGCAGACTGACAGATTATGGCATTATAAATACACGTCTGGCCAAAAGTTTGGAATAATTAAGATTTTTAAAGCTTTTGTGTGAAGTCATTTATTTGATCAAAAGTACAGTATTTCTCAAAAGTACAGTATCAAAAGTAATTATTTCTAATTAAATATATTTCAACGCTGAATTTTCAGCATCATTACTGCAGTCTTCAGTGTCACATGATCCTTCAGAAATCATTCTAAAATGACACATCCAATATACTCGTCTCCTGTTTTTCCTGGGAAATTAAAAATCATTCCAATTTATTACATTTTTAATAATGGCAATCAAATACAAATCTAAACAAAGGGTAGATCTAATGATTGATACTTGCAAAATAACACCTAAAACATAGAGATGAATTATGGAAAGGATGGAGATTTCCTTTTTTGTGTAACATCCCTCACTCCCACATACAGTATACCCTTTCTTCAGATTGCTAACTTAGAGTTGCAAGTCAATCTGAAAAATTAGGTCTACTGAATAAAGGTAGGTTTCATCAAATCTTGAACAAATGTATTACTACTTGAGGTATAGGGTTAGACATAATAACCACACTCGCAGACAAAACACAACACCTTTTATACAGCTTGTTGTGCCTGGACTGACTGAAAAGGTTTAAAGTTTTTTCCCTCTGCCCTTTTCTGCTATAAACCCAGTGGTAAGGCATTGGCTTTGTTTACATGTACCCCCATAATGCGATTTATAGTGAGATTTAGGCAATATAAAGCTATTAAACTTTACCTCATTTAAACTCAGTACTTCATTGATGTGATTAAGTTGATGTGATTAAGCTCATAATCGCAGTAACCATAATCGTAGTAAAAAATGTGGCTTATGCCAATTTTAATCAAAACAAACTAGTGTTGTTAAAAATATTGATATTTCAATATGCTTCGATATTGAAATATCTGAAGCGGTTCCAATACTCTTTTTCTACAGTATCGATACATCGATATCAGCTGCACATTCTGGCTCTGTCTTCTCTGTGATGGTGAATTGACACACACCCGCCTCCTCTTGCTCACTCTTTTCATTCGCTCTGGTTGAATAGTGCTTATGTATAATTGTACTCATTCCCGCAGGTTTGAGTGTACAGCGTGCACACCACTGATCTATAACTGGCGTGCACATAAAGCCGCCTCTCAAACAGCTTGCGAGTACCAAATTAACTTTTTTCATGACTTATTAGGCTTAAACGGTCAAATACATACAAAATATGTCAAAATGCCCGTCTTGCTGAGCATTCAGGTAAATACAGTCAGTTTTGGAGTGTAAGTAGTTGAGAGAAAACGCGTTGCATTTCAGTAAATTGGTGACAGCAGCCTAATAAACCTGCTGCTTTCTGTCATGTCAAAGAACAAAAGACAAAGAGAGAATCATTCGCTGCTCAAGTCTTTTGGAACTTTAATTGTTAGCATTAATCTGTATTTAATTTTTACAGTGAAGACTATCCAGTGTTATTTTACATTTGATTTTAAATTCTGCAATTACCCAAATTATCAAAAAATATGAGATAATAATGCATTATCTATATGACCGTATACAGTATATGGCAGTTTTCCCCGTGGTATCGAATATGGATATTTTTCAAGGTATCATGACAACACTACAATAAATGGGCATGTAAACACTTTATTCGTATCTATTCCACTAAAAAGTGCACGTGCTTGTGACGTACACAAATTAATTTTTGGACTGCTAAAGAAACTGAGTTCATGTTGACAGTGTTGCATGACAAATATAATGCAGTATAATGATGGTCGAAAATGTCCAATAGTCCTTAGAAATGCGTTGCATTTGATGTAAGTAGATTAAAAGAGTGGCCAGTAACTCAACATATATGGGGTATGTGAATACACAATTCTTAGTGAATAATCAGAATAATGAAAATTGCATTTAAAGTGGAGTGTGTTGTGTAAACATCTTACTGTGATCGTTCTTATTCTGATTATTGGAAATAATCACATTATTGGTGCACATGCAAACAAAGTCATTGTGTCAGCTTTTAAAAACGTGTCTCTAGACATCAGTGTACTATTGTGCTCCATCCAAATAACTCCTTCTTTTTGAATAGTTTTTTTTTTTATAATTTGGTTATCAATGATACTTTGATTAAACAAAATAATATTATCATAATGTTATACTCTAAATGTACTCAAAAGTATTTGAAAAGTTTTAAAAAGCCTGTCTGTATATTTTTGAATTGACACAAGACACCTCTGTTAATCGGAAAATTAGAAATGTTGATAATCCCAATGCCACTATATTGTTTTAAAATAATATACAATGTGCAGCATGTTGTAAATATAGAAAGTGAAACAAATATTCCACCTCAGTAGAATAACACGCATTCTTATCCTCTCTTTGCAGCCATGGCTCTAGCTGGGAAGCAGTACTTTGATGCTGTATCTAAGATCGGGGAGAACGCAGCCGTATCTCCAGTGTCCAGAGAACTGGGTGAGTCACGGCTAATGCTTTTTATTGAGAACCGCATGAGCACTTTTCCATTTACTCTTCCTATAGTACCAGTTCTCATGTGTAGAGATGTGAAAATGTTAAAGAGGATTATATGGTGTCTTTGTTATAGAGTTCACAAAAGACAAACATCTACTGTAGCAATCACTTCAGTTCATTTGGTTGTCATTAGTGCTGAACACTCACAAATAGACATATAATCTTTCATTATCACCATTTCCTCTATCGTGTTAAAGATACCATGGGTAATAATCTGATGTTGTGATAACGTACAGGAATGTGGCATAAAGAATGTTATGTGTCCGAGTCACGTTTCAGTTTCAAGTTCTGTTCAGCATGTTTGTTGACATGGCATTGTGTCTGCCAGATTATAATAATGGTGGATATGTTGCATTAATTGACTCCTAATTGAGCCTGTTTTTTGAAAAATTGTCTGTGAAACAGAATGCATTATGAAACTAATGTATGCAATGGAATAAACATTTCAAACAACGCTAAGCTACATTGTTGTCAAATGACTTCAGTACATTGCTTTCCTGGGACCAGAACAAAACTACTGAGTGTGCTCCTGAAATTAGTGGGGGTGCTCTAGTAGTTCAAGTGCAGACATGATGTGTAGGTAATTAATGGCATTTATATTAAATATTCTTGTAGAGTAGGAGGTTGAATTTTGAATACATTAATTGGTAATTGCTTTAACCTCAGTGGTATTGAGTCATTATGAATTATTATGAAAAGTCATTTAAAAATATTATTCATGATATGAATACAGTGTTTCAATCAGCCGAATAAGGAAGTGTTGTAAAATGCAGTCTACTGTTGCTAAACTGCGGGACGTGCTTGATATTAAACAGTGTTATTAAAAGCGCATTAAGCCACAAAAGAGACACTGTCTGTTACCCAGGTGGCTTTCTATGTGCACGCTACGAGTCGGAGCCAAATGCTGAAAAGCAAATGGGCTTTGGATACGCAGTGGGTTTTAACTTAAGTAAATGTACACAGTTGAGAAAGAAAACGTGTGTGTAACAGTATATCATATCCATGCAGCTCTTAAAGTGACAGCAGCTTAATAATCCTGCTGCAGTCTGTCATTAATGGTCAAACAACAAATGACAAAGGAAAATCACTCACTGATCTTGACTGAATAACTTAAGTAGTTTTAAGAAGGATCAATCTATATTTAACTTGTACAGCAAGACTATGCAGTAGGACTGGGTATTGACACAATTTTCATGATTCGATTTCTATTCACATGCTTTCGATTCAATATCAATTATTTTGGATGTAGTATATCAGGTACGGTACATGTCAAATTTTCTAGAGGAAAAAAATCTCAACTAATGCTGTAAACTACAAAAGGGAGTCAGTTGGTACTACATTACTATAATATTAAAGGTTAAAATTAACTTATTTATATACAAACACTTAAATTACACTCAATGATGTTTTTTATAATGAAGTTTAGAATTACATAATCATATTTCTACTCAAATTCGTTTTTTTTAAATATAAACATTTACGTGGCTGTCATAACTGATTTATTCAAACATGCATTAAATATTGAAGAACATTAAAAATTATAAAGAATATGTAATGGTGCATATATTTATCAGAATGCTGCTCTCTAGAGTTAATTTTTCTAGCTGACTAACAAGTTTACGGTCACTGAATATGGTTTTTCTGAGGTAAGTGTGACATTACGTGATATTGTTTACAAGCTGTTTTATTGACGTCTTTCCGCGGTTGAAACACTGATTGATTACACGAGATATGATACGGATTTCGGTAAGTTGTACTGTATCTTTTAACGTACCTTCAGATGTTCATTCATGTTTATTTCGTGCTGTAACTGGTATTAAAGCGGAGGAGAGGATGTTCACATGCGCTCCGTGCTGCCGCTTCTCTTTAACTGAGGCGCTACAGCGATCTGTCACGCCATATTAAACAGCCCCAAAACGGTATTTACTTTTTGAATCTCATAATAAGATGGATGTCATTTGAAATCTGAGACTTTGCACAAAGATTATTGCGATTTATTGGATGGGAGGCACGCTACATGTTCTGTTCATTCATCAACTGAAAACAGTCTAGACCAATCGATTCTTGGGATTTAAGAATCGATATTGGTTTGTAAAAATGAGAATCGATTAAAATTGAGAAATCAATTTATATAGTTTTTTTTTTTTTACCCAGCCCTAATATGCAGTGTTATTTTATGTTTAATTATTAAATTTTTTGTTGTAGGCTATTATATCTGAATACTGTTAGTACATCTTCCTGAAAACCTTAAAACACTGTTTTGTTTAATTTGTATTTTTGTTCTCAGTTTTGTATGTAATTAGTTTGTTTGTTCTTATTATATTGCTGACTGTTTACTTGTCTTGTGTAATTATTTTGAGGACCTTTTACTTACATTAGTTAACCTAGTATTAGTTTTTGCTGAAGTATCGATAATTGTGAAATTTCACTGAAATTACTCATTTCGTGAAATAAGATCAGATCACCCACCAATAATTGTAATTTCAATATTGACCAAAGATAATCGTGATTGTGTTTTTGCTATAATTGAGCAGCTCTAGTTTAAGGCTAAGGGAAACTGATCCTACACCAGTTGTTTTGGTCTGCTTCATCCCAGAGCAGGTTGGTTGAATTGTAGCCGAATACTGTTTCCCAACTGCAAATTAGGAGGACTGACTTTGCAAGGTCACACACGATTACACTTATGCAGGGATTTTGTGTGCGTGTTGACTGGGATAAACTCAGCAAAATCTGCTCTGCCAATATAGACTACTATAATTTCAGCTGAGGCTGCTCTTTTTTCGCATTTTTAATCCAATTTTATTTTTCTCTTGGCAAGTCTGATCAGATAATGAGAAGAATGAGAAAAAAATCACAGCTGGTACTATTTTAAGTTTATTTGTCAAGCTGGAAATGGAAGGTTGGGTCAAGTGTATTGTGGGATACAGTATTGCACACAGTGAGCTCCCTTGTTTACTGCACAGTTTGACAAATATAGTTA
This sequence comes from Hypophthalmichthys molitrix, assembly GCA_037950675.1. NCBI lineage: Eukaryota > Metazoa > Chordata > Actinopteri > Cypriniformes > Xenocyprididae > Hypophthalmichthys > Hypophthalmichthys molitrix. The sequence goes on from CM075494.1 coordinate 39,913,405, forward strand.
GTCAACCATGTGTTCAATGCATACAGATCATTTGCACACAATATACATACTGCATACCACAGAAATGGCATGAGTGGTTTGGTATTTGGTATCTTTATGTGAATGTCTGGAGTCTCTTGGGATTCCCTAAAGCATTTTAAATGTTTCTTGCATGACAAACGAGTCATCAGTAATTCCAGGTTTACTTCTTGCTCGAACCTACATAAATGATGGAAACCAAATTTGTTGCAAATGTGGAAATGGCATTGCACCTTGGCTGGCCACACCAGTGTAAGTGGTGTCTGTATGTGAACACTTATCAACATTCATGCTTCAAAGTGATGGATTTTCTTTCCTTCGTCTTTTAGTCTGGATGACCTTTCCTTGACCTTTTCCTTTGAGGGCCGTAACATTTGGACATCGCCTTAGTGGTTGTTAACACAATGCCCTCCCTATCCGTAGGAGATAAGAGTCAAAACTTGCCTCTGTTTGGGCAGATAACGTCCAAACACAGGCCTCGCTTTCCACGTCACTGGTGTTTCTCATCGACTGCAGCCTCTTGAGCTCTGAGTGCTCGGCTGAGCTGAAACCAGAGCCGCCTTCAGGCAGATGAGCTGACATTAGATAGTCTTGAGAGTCACAGACAGATTGACAACCCCCGCCCCAATGAGGTCAGGTGTCAGAGAGATGGAGATGCTTTCATTCTTAACCAGTGGCACCAAAGACAGCACATCATCCAGGTGTCCTCTGTGTTTAAACTGTTAAGCCCAACAGGTGTGACGTCCTGCTCGCTAAGAAAAATGACGGCACTGTCGCTGTTTGTATGCTGTTTGGCACCTTGTTTTGCTGTGGCATTTGACGGCGTAGACTTCCAGAGACAGCAGAGCATCGAATTACTCTTGTAGAGTTCACTGGAATATCATTCAAATGCCTGCGTGTGTTCTCATGGAGGTGTGCTGGTACTGTGGAAATGCTGAGTAATGCATGAACGCACATGTGCAGCACGCCAGGGTTGCCAGGTTTTCACAACAAAACCCGCCCAATTGCTACTCAAAACTAGCCCAATTGCGTTTCCTGGGGGGTACTGCGGTAAAAATCGTGTTCCAGGAGGTAAAATCTGCATTTTTGGCGGGGTTCCTCTGGTAAAATTTGCACTCCAGGGGCTAAATATCATGTTATTTGGGGTCGCTTCAACCCGCGGACATGAAAAACAACCCTGTGGCAACATTGTAAAAGTAGCCCAATTCCGCGGGAAAACCGCGGACTTGGGAACACTGCAGCACGCTTACATTCCTGCTCGGCTACTGTGTGCCTTAGTGGATAAAGAGTCCTCCTTTTACTTGGGATGTGCACCACGACTAATTTCATTAATGTTTAAATGGAAATTTTGTTACTGACTAGTCGAGTAGTCTAAGAAACCCACAAAAGAAAACAGTGATCCATGTCAAACAACCTACTTAGGCCCAATCCCATTTCTAACCCTTACCCCTTCCCCTTACCCCTTCCCCTTTCCCCTACCCCTTCGTTTTGCACGTTCACGTCAAGGGGTAGGGGTGTCTCGATTCTCTTTTGGCTGGAGTGGTAGGGGTAAGGGGAAGGGCCAGATAGCCCTTCAAACAAAGATTTTTCGGGACCACACTTCGAACGAAGGGGTATGAGAAAGTTCCCTGCATACACCAACTACCGTGCTGCTAGAATGAGTGTAGTGATATTTCCACTCAGGATCGATCATTTATGTGTTACCTTGCTGCCAGTTTCTCCATAGTTTGCTAAATGCGCTATTTGAATGATGTGAACACAAATGAATAATACAGTTAAAAGAAATATCTGGTCATCCTTCATAGCTATTTACATCTCGTATCGTATGTAAACTCTTGTGTTACCAAGGCAACAACTGACTCGTTTGTATTACTTTGCAAAGAGGTCCGTTTTCGCAGCACCACAGTAGAAAACGAATCCATATCCGTACCGGCCGGCTTGGCATGGAATGGAACGGCTAAACAAACAGCTTGGCTCGATGGAAAAGCAGCTTCACCACTCTTAGGAAACTCAAAGGCTCATATGTTTTCGAACTGAAACCGAGCGCCGTTTTCTTAAGTCCAAAATACAGCGCAAAACAACGTTGGGAGCGAGTAATCTGTTAAACGTGCTCGCGCCTGATTTCTGTTGATATGCGCACTTCATTGCTGTTCATACTGGTTAAATGTTACAGGACACTAATAAAAGAAACTACGTATGATGACGTGTGTAATGGTGTAGTAGTGTCTCATTTCTTAGGGGAATATTTTCATCCCTAAACCTTGCCACTCTGTTTCAAGGGGCAAGGGGAAGGGCGAAGGGGTAGGCGAAGGGGTATAAAATAGAATTGGGATTGGGCCTTAATCTATGAATCAATTGAACAGTCAAATTCCATACTGAATGCTACTGGAAAATGGGTCATATACATGCACTGTGCTTGCTTTGGATTACAAACATTGTACAGTAAACATAAGCATTCAACATTAGCCAATAGAGACAGATTTATTAAAATCAATAGGCAGTGCAGGACAAATAAGTACCAACATGATGTTTAAACCAGTATAAAATTTCATACCTGTATTGTCTCTTATAACCGATAGCATAATAGCATAACAAGCATGTAAGCAAGATTAATTGTTACATGCCAGTTTGACGTGACTTAAGGTCCTTTCACACTGGACGTGATTTTTGACGCGCAAATTATTCACGCGATGGTTTTATTTTTTGATCAGCTGTTTGTGCAATGAGTGCTTCCACGCCGAACGCGAATGTGCTGCTGCGAAAAAACGACGTTTATTTTTTTCGCTTGGATGTCGATTTTTTTTTTTTTTTTTTTCACTTTCGAGGCGACAGAAAAGGCTTCAACCAATCAAATACAAGGAAACAAAGGTGACGTCACAGCAACAATGACGGATCATCTGATAGCTAGTCCATAGGCATACAATTTCCCCACTGTGGGACAAATAAAGGTTTTCTTATCTTAGACAGAAGCCTATTTATAGCCTGGGCTACTCACAGTATATGTGAGTGGGTTTCTTTTCTGTAAACGAAATGTCCAGTAGATGTCACTAGCTATTCAATCAACATTAACCTTTGACAGGTATCGCATTTCTCACGAGATTACAGCTCCTGTGGGAGTACATGCAAGTCGCTGTAGGCTATAGACAAGGATAACATAACCTTTTGAGGTAAAACCTTTTTTTTTAAACCTAATTGTGTCCGTGACTATGGAAAGTGAATTTGTTGCCATCAGTACGACTGTGGCACTTAAATGTTTACATTGTGACTGGAAACATCGTAATATCAACACTTGAACATGACAATCAGTGACTTGATATTAAGGGGACAGCTCACCTTAAGCAGATTGCCAAACGCTGCTCCAGATTGATTGGTTCCCTTAAGTTTGTGGTTTGTCTCGTCAGATGCGGTGCCACTGTCTGAAATTTGCCACTGTCTCAAATTGTCCCACGGACATTCGAAAGTAAGTACTTGAGTACTGGGTGCACCCAAAACCTTCTTTTCGGTCTTTGAAAAAAAGAAAAACTCGTCTTCACTGGATGATGAAGTGTCCATGTTGTTTGTCCTGAGCAGTTAAACTGACCAACTTTTTCAATAGGATGAAGATTATTTTGTTGAAATTTTTTTTTTTTTTTTCATTCAGCTGTCGCCGCGAATGTTTTGGAATCTTTCAGAGCACAAACGTCGCAAATTCGCGTCGCGGCTGATGTGAATGGTTTTGATGCGAACTATTCGCACGCGAACTATTCGCTTTTTCATTTCACTTTCCATTACGCGTCCGGTGTGAAAGGGCCTATAGCCTACACAAACCTTTTCCGTCAAAAATACTCCCTCATTTATGTAAACTGCTAGTATTTCCAGTGTTGACTAGCAGCAGCAGTATAGTATACTCGACTTGTCTCGCACATCAGTGTCATTCAGATCAGTGGATATGTGAGTTAGAAGTGATTGTGCTCATGCTGACCTGGTTACAGAACATCAACATAAAAAGTGGACTCTGTTCTCTTGAATTAATAGTTACTCCGACATAGTTTTTTCTTGCAGTTCACTCTTACCAGTTAACACTTACACTACCATTCAAAAGTATGAGGTCAGTAAGGTTTTCAAAAATACAGTAAAATATTGTGAAATATTTTTACAACTTAAATAACCATTTTCTATTCTAATATATTTTAAAATGAATTTTATTGCTGTGATCAAAGCTGTTTTTTCAGCATCATTACTCCAGTCTTCAGTGTCACATGATCCTTCAGAGATCATTCTAATATGATGATTTGCTGCTCAAGAAACATTTATGATTATCAATGTTGAAAACAGTTGTGCTGTTTTATCAAAGCAATTGTTAGTTGCAGCATTAATGCTTCTATCATAAGGACCTGATTAGTTTGTGCCACACGACCAAAACCCCAGCTCTTCCTGTATCCTCTGGGCTGCTTTTTTTTTTTTTAATGCCCTTCCCTCGCTAACTTCCCTCTGTCTTGTTCACTCAGATGTATGTATGTCATTGCTTACGTCCACTACTGATGGAATGCCTTAAACCCTTGATCACTTGTGGGTAAATCACTGTGAGTTGCTGTTGTGACGTCACAATCAGGTTGCATTGTGGTCTGTGGATCTGCCTGAAATGTACAAATGTATAGACTCGCTCTCTCTGTCAAAATCAAGGGGTCGAGGTTCTGTCCAAATAAACTTTTCTCATCCACTTGATGAAGTTGAACGCACTTCAAAATGGTGGCATGGATTCACCCGAAGGGAAGTACTTAGGGAAGTTCATGAGTGTATGTCTAAAAGTTGAGTTAAACACAGAATTGCTCTTGCTGCCTTTAACCTCAGTATGCTTTTGACAATATGTAACCATGTTTGCAAATATAAGTTTGCACTTGCTGTTTTCAACCGTCTGTATTTAGTGAGCCTGAGAGGCAAAGAGAAGTGAATTTATATGCTATTTTTCCTCTGAAATCCCCTGGCTGCTTCTGCGCTAAAAAAAAAAAAAAAAAAAATTTGGAGCATTGTGATATTGCCCTGTGCTTTCATTCAAAACAGTCTTTCTCCTTCCCTATATCACTTCATTTTATGATCACACTGACTGTTTAGACCCATTAAAACTCTCATACAGTCGGCAGAACAAAAACATAAAGACACAAAAGATTTAATGCACCATTAAAGGCACAATATGTACGATTTTTGGATTAAATATCCAAAAACCACTAGAACAATGTTATATATTTTGTTGACTTGTGTACTTACATTATTCCAAATGTTTCCAACAATGTTTAAACCCAGAGAAATCAGCCATTTTAACCAATGTAATAATGACAGTGATTGCTGTCCATCAGCTGTGGATGTGAAGACGACAACTCCCATGATTCCACACTCATTCACGGCTTTATCAAGCTACGCCTTTGTTATTGTTTTGAATAAGCGACCTCTAGCGGCCAAACTTATACTGTGCCTTTAATGCCGGGTCTGTTTTTACTGAAATATATGTCAAAACTCAACATCTTTCCTTTATTCCTAATTCTTTGTATGTTTTAATAGATCACACATTATATTTCTCACCCCATCCCTAATTATCCTTATTAGATGGCGTGTTAATGCCTCTGGACAACAAAAAGGTGAAGACATGGTTTTCTCTGTTTGTTTTGTTATGTAATGCTTATAGTGGGTCAAATATTTCTTCACTTTGCCAGGAGTGTTTGGGTTTAGTTGACCCCCACCTGTTGCCTGGTGTTGTCTTTCGGGAAGAACGCACAAACAAAGCAGGAGTGAACCACAGCCCAGGAAGATGCAAATCAGCCTCCGTGTTTCTAAAGTGACACAATCCTCTGCTTATCATCATTGTGCATCAGGGCATGAGTCTCTAAGCCAGGAGATCAGCCCACTCCTGACACGTTTCATTTTTGCCAGTTTTGCCAGGATGTTATGAACCAGCTTTGAGACTTTGCTTTCATTTTTACTCCAATCTGCTTGTGTTTGCTTTCCCTTTGATTGACTACACTGATATTTCTACCTTTTGTGTAAAACACCTGAACCTCCTATGGAAAAGGATTTGTTCAGCTACAAAAGAAAGTCATTGTGTACTCATACCTTCATGGTATTAAACCCACAGGCTAGAGTTGCCCGATTAATCATTAAAAGATTGCACTCTCGATTCAAACACCCATGTGATCTTATTCCTAAATGACAACGATTCGGCTATGTTTATTAAACTTTTGACAAGTGCGATCACAGCGAACATTCAGATCTGTGCTGGAACTGTGCTGCTCTGAGCCAGAGAGAGCAGCTGTCATGTATAGGTATGAAACAGCTTCACAGACAGTCTTTTCAACCACACAGTATCATTATTTCTTTGTTAAAATAATTCAAATTATCACAGAAGTTACTGGGATAAAAGTTTATAGTTTGGATATAAACTCTGATGTCAAGGGTAGCGATCAAAATAGAGAAAACCAGCTTTTGAAAGTAACGACTCTTCAATTAAAGATTGAATCCATTTTACATCATTACACCAGTAGGTGGCGACAAGTGACACGTTATTTTGTTTAGTTGTCTATTCAGAATCATGGTAGAATTGTGATCTCTTTTAAAAAAAAAAAAAAAATTAAAAAAAAAATGTGATTCTCAGTTTGTCCAGAATCGTCCAGCTCTACCAAATGCTGTTATATTCCGGTGTAACACAATGAGATCGTCTCGGTATAACCATGACTCTTGACAGGACAAAAAAGCATGATAAAAGCGGTCCATACAGCTCATTCTTTATATAACCAAGTCATCTGAAACTATACACTAGCTTTGAAATTTGTCTATTCAGTTTCGAAAATCAGTGCAGAAATGGACCACACCAGGTTTGACGTCAATGATGTCAAATGCCAGTCGTTCTCAAAAGTCTTGGATAATGCAGACAATTTTCCTTGTAATTTCAGTCTGTTCCTCATTGTAGACTTCAGAACAAGACTTCAATATGGTGCTTTCATGATGTTTTTGTCCTTTTTGGAGCTTGACAGTTTTTATTGTATATAAAAGAGCTGTGTAAAAGATTCTACAGAAATTTTAACAGCATCTAGGTTTGGAGCAACATGACATTGAGAAAATATTGACAGGATTTTAATTTTTGGCATAGCAATTCCATTCTAATATGATTCGGTACATTAAACTGAATAATACCGAACTGAATCACCTCGCCAAACCAAACGCTTTACTTTTTTAAAGATCTTTCCTGCTTTTTGTATTTATTGAAGTATAGTGTTTGTAAAAGAATAGGTGTTCTTTTTTTTTTTATTTATTTTTTTTTAGCCTCATTGTTGATTTTATTTATTTTTTTTTTTTTTTCCCTCCACAATGTCACCTGCTCTGGTGTCCACACCCCTCTTGCTTGATTTGTGTAACAGTGAAAGCAGCAGTGGCTGCCGGGTCCCCGACACAGACACACACATACACTCCCTCACTGGTGCCACAAAGGAAGCTTTTTACCAGGACGTTCTGGTGACCTTTAGTCTCCTGTGTTGTTTGAACTGTGCTTAGCAAAGCTGGCCACAGGACAGCAGTCAACACACATACACATCAGCCTCAGAATTATTGCTTGTTTGTGTCAGTTTAGCCCAACTCAGTCCATGTTATGCATCAGTTGGTACATTCTTTGGGAATCCCATTAGCTTGTTTAGCACCCAAGACTTTTGGGGCCAGATTTACTAAAAAAGGACAAATTAACGTGAGAGCGCAATTCCAAAAAAGTGCAGATGGGAGTGGATCTACTGATGACTCACAAATTAAAGAACACAGACGCAGCCAGATAACTTCCATAATGACCAACGCAATCTATCAAGGGTTTTGGGCGGTAAATAATGTCACAAATACCAGTAAATTGACTAGTGCAAACCTTAGTAAATTATCTTGCATGATTCATTTAAATACTCTCTTCCCATAAATTTTGCGTCTGAAAGGGAAACTCCTACAAATGCACATGCAATAAGGTCAGCCACAAAACTGTCATGCTTTTTAGCACTCTTTTTTTTTTTTTTTCACTGCATGTCTGTAGTAAAACCTATCAGTACAGCAAAAGAGGGTTTGCGCTGGCACAAGCTGTTAGTAAATCTGGCCCTTGAGCTGGGTACACACTAAAAGATTTTTAAAATGTGAGAGACCACAAACATGAGGACAAAAAATCCTAGATTTAACTCCTATAGTGTGTGATGTGCCGTGATGCACACCACACATGAACAGATTTTCAACCGGAGTCCCGACTGTGAACATGGAAAATCTCGCAAAATCTCGAGACATCCATTGCAGAAGCCATTTCTGACCAGCTCGTCTCCTTGTCAAGTCTATTGTGGTATGTTTTACAGGACACGTTGTATAAACACTCGTGCTCTTGCCACAAATCGACAATCTGATCCTCCATCTCTGCTGTCCAAATCCATTTAACTTTGTGCTGCACCATGACTGTGTTTGTAATGCTTCCGTCTTCTGTCAGCTCGCTTTCTGATTTGATATTGTTTCTTTTCATGTGATAATCTCTAGAGCATGCGCGCGTTTATCCAGTAATCTGAAACGACTAGTCATTGAAATTATTTAAAAGGTGTGAGAGCCCTGTTGGTACAAGAGTTGTTTATTGTGATCATTACTATTAATAAATAATTTTTTAATGCCGTTGTTGATGCTATTTTCATGGCAAGTTTAGCAATGTCACCCTGTAACCATGGAAAAATCACTGTGACACACAGCCTCTTGTGACTCAAGAACTCTTCTCATGGGATCTGCTATCCTAGTATTGGTTGCTTACTAAGAGCGGTTATCATTTGTGTAAATCCATCTAGAAACGGTGTGGTTGAAAGCCGTGAGTTTTGATTTGTTGTACACACTGGTTCTCTGTTTCATGCTCATTGTAGCTGGAATGTTTGCTGTTGTTGTCTTTGATAATACAGAAGCGTTGGATGATCTATGATCTATTGTATCACAGAGTAACTGTCGACTGTAAAGCACTGGTCATGTTGCTGTTATGTCTCTGCAGTCATTGTCTGCCTGCAGCTTTTGTTCTTAGCAATGGAAGTTTCTGTGTCTGACTGGGCGGCACCTACAGCTGCTATGATCAAAGTCTGTGGGTGGAAACACATCACCCCTCCCATCACAATTCATCCTGCCATTCACCTTCATTTACTATAACATTCAAATTCAGGTGGCTTGACCAACAAGCTCTGGCCCTTATGAATCAATAAAATGCTGAGCAGAGTATTTGTCATTTGTCAGCTAATCTTTTATACCTCTTCGAGGATTCCCACGATCATGGTAAACCTGGAAATGTCAGAGAACTGAAAAACTTTCTCAGGACTTTCGGGCCTGAGAAAAAGAGAGAAGCTCAAACGCTAGAAGTTAGAAGTTTTTAGGTATGATATATTGGCTAGATATGGCTTTTTCTCCTTTAAATCCTTAATCAGAATTCATTGGTTAAAAGGGCCTTTCTGCAACTTTTTTATGTAATAGGGCAATTATGTTTTGGTATATAACAATTAATTTATTTCTGAGATTGCGTAAATGCTATAAATCAGAGGAGCCCAAACTTTATACTGTGATCGGCCAAACTTGATTGAGGGTCATGGTTGAGCCACAAATAAATGCTGCATTATATTAAACTATATTATATTAAACTTCTAATTTTTTTTTTAAATATATAAACATTTACTTTTTTATTAAATTCACTTATATTCTACTCATTTCAATGCAAAAATAAAACAAAAATGTTAAAACAAATGGGTAAGAGATACATTTAACCTTTTAGAACATGAAGCTACAATGGGTGGTTTTCACATATTTAGTTTTTTTGACTGTAAAATTCAAAAACAATGTGCTATCTTCAAGTGCAAGGCATAATTTTTTTTCAGAAAACAAATGGCTTTCAATAAATTACAGTTATTGATCATTACTGTGTGTGGTGAGTTAGTAAATAAAATTTAAATAGACAAAAAAACAGGAACAAATTTACTGATTTTTCACTTCAAAGTGGAAAAAATGAACTATAATACATATATACAAGTCTTTTTTGTGAAACTGGGTTCCACAGTTTTCACTCAGGAGATTTTTTTTTTTTTTTTTTTCTCTACTAAGCTACTTCCCACGTCTTCTCAGAAATTTGAAAGTTGAAGAGTTACGGTAACATGAATGCAGCTTGGTTGAGTTAAAAAAGATAAATTAGAAATGAAGTTGTTTTTATCTATTCGCTCTGTGACATGACATGGCAGGCCAAATCAAAGGTAATCACAGGCCAGCTTTGGCCTGAGGGCCCTGATTTGGACATCTTTGGAGCTTTGGATCCTATCAATATGTTTTATGTATGTATGCAGACAGATATGAAACTATCTGTCCTTTTTGAGTGCCTAGGCCTTTATTCAATCTTGCATTACTTTGTTGTTGTTGTTGTTGTTGTTGTTGTTGTTGAAGAAGGACAATGCTAACAATTGTTTATGAGAGAGCAGAAGAATTACAGAGAACTGTTTACCGCAGTCCACTGCATGTACTTCCTGAACACTGGGCCAGTAAACGTCCAGAGACATGGCTCCGGATAGGATGGTTTACACTTTGCTTGGCCTAATCTTTCTTTTATGGCATTGCCGCAGGCACACATAAACAAACTCACATGCCTCAAGTGGAGCTGATAAGACATACAGGCTGAATCAGGGTCAGAGAGCAGATAAAGTTAAAGTGGGTCAGCTGAGGCAGAGAAGGGAACCCACACCTGCTGCTCTCAGGTGGCCTTGTGACTCTTGTGACTCATGTGACTCGGGACCGAGGCTGGCTTCATGTTCTGGATCTCTGTCCTCACCCCTCGTCTCATTCACATGGCCTCACCTTGACTTTTTATTTTTCTCAGAGTTTAAACAACATGGTCTGTTTAGCACCACATGGCTAGAGCTGGAGCTTTTGGTGGCAACCACTGACAATGGTATGGCCGATTTAAGTTCACCAAAAAAATGAAAATTCGGTCATTTACTCACCCTCATGTCATTCCAAACCTGTAAGACATTCGTTTATCTTCAGAACCCAAATGAAGATATTTTTAATGAAATCTGAGATATTTCTGTCCCTCCACAGACAACCTATGCAACTGACACTTTGATGCTTTAAAAAGCTCATAAAGAGATTCGAATTTAGTCCAAATTTTCTAAAGAGACTCAAGAGATCACTTTATATGCTGAACAGACTGAATATAGGCTTTTATTCAAATATGAACATTGATCAGTGAGCATAAACAGAAGCTCAACCGAACCTGCTTGACGTGCGAGAACAAACCTCTTCCTCAAACGTGCTGCGTGACATGAGAATGAACCTCATTGGTTCGTCATGCGAACATGCTTGAGCTTCTGTTTACCACAACTGTTGTGTGAGTTGATGAATGTTTATATGTGAATATGAGCCTAAATTCAAACTGTTCATCATATAAAGCGATCTCTTGAGTCTCTTTAGAAAATTTGGACTAAACCGCTCAATTCATATGGATTAGTTTTACGGTCTCTCTTATGAACTTTTTGAGGCGTCAAAGTGGTAGTTGCACAGCGGTCAATAGAGGGACAGAAAGCTCTCAGATTTCATTAAAAAGATCTTAATTTGTGTTCTGAAGATGAACGAAAGTCTTGGAACAACATGTGGGTGAGGAATTAATGACAGAATTTTCATTTTTGGGTGAACTAACCCTTTAAGGCTGACATATTCATACTAAACTCCAAAAAACTTAGTCCCCATGAAATTAAAAATTTAAAGCACTCTCCATCACATTGCCTCTAAATTCCTTCTCAAAAGCTCCCCTCAAACTGCTAAACCGCTACCCTCAACAAAAAACTGTTTTTATAAAAAAAAAAAAAAAAAAAAACTGAGCTTCTTTTTATGAGTTTGAATTGACATGAGGGTGACTAAATGATGACTGAATTTTCATTTTTGTTTTGAATAAACTATTTCTTTAAAGGGTCATGAATTGAGAAATCAACTTTTCCTTGAGCTTTTGATATATAAGAGGTCATTGTACTATAAGAATATCCTGTAAGATTCAGAACTGAAAACTTCCTTGTCAGTCCAATAAAAGCTTTTATGGACACCAGGCCCATTGAACGACTGATCCTGGAATGTGCCTATAGATGGGTGAAACGCCGCCTCCGCAGAAGAAATCAACACCTACTTCATCATTGCAACATTAGCCCTGCCCACTGGCGTGTCAGTGAGATGAGGAGGAGAGGAGAGTGATACAGGATTAAAAATAGCATTACCTTTCAAAGGATCCTAATGCTAGGAATATGGTTATTTACTTTCAACAATGTGAATGTCCCAGTTGAGATTTATTTATTTCCATTTGGTATGTCACTGTGGATTCTTTGGTAAATCAATCGCATTTCGGCACAGGCTTTGCAAACAGACTTTTACAATATGGATTCGACAGTAATGCAGCAACATGTTACTTACAAGTTACTCTTACTGTTCTAATGCCTGATCTGATATGTAATGATTCATGTACAGTCAGATGTTCTTTGTCTATGTGTCAGTAAATCATACCAGTGACTAATGGTCAACTTCACGTTGTTTCTCTTAGTAGGATGAAAATAATCTGTTACTTAAACAGTGATTCAATTATATAAAGAAAACGATCAAAGAAAGCTCCCTTTTGCAATTGTTTGGAGCTGTCAATCAAACGGCGCAAGTTTATCAGTGATTGGACTCGCACCAAAACTCCCGTTTTATTCAACGAATCTCTTTGTTATATCGTGTTTGCACTGTTAGTTATGACGAAAGCATTTGTTAGTGTGCAGAAATTGAGTTGCAATGACGAGATCACTGCTTTCATGCGCTCAACAACATGTCTGTGATCGGCTACAATCTTCATCACTGCAACCTTTCATGCCACGATCAAAATATAATGCTATAGATCTAAATGTAATGCTGTAATCAACACTTTTCATGATTAGTTAACCTTGAGAGCTGTAATATTAAAAACGCATTTCAGAGAGCATTTCATGCTCTCTTCATTTCATTTGCAGAGATGTTAGCCAATCACAGCAGTGGGCGTTTACACTGAAGTCTTACAATAGGAATGCTCCTTAAAACAGCGTTCAAATCCGAGTGCTAAAATCAGGGTAGCAAAAATGCCTTTTTATTTCTACATTATGACAATTTTGGATGTAAAAACCATACTAACATTATAAGTGCACCCCAAGAAACATTATAAAACAACGCAGTTCATGACCCCTTTAATATCAGCTATAACATTAACGTATTATCAGCTTATCAGACCCAACCTTCACGTTATGTACGGTATTAATCCATAGTTCTCCATTTGTTTGATCATTTTAAAGACTATAACTTTAACAAGTTTATAGGTGTATATAAATTTGCCAAGTCAGATTTGCTGCATTCTGTTTATCAGCTCATGTTATTTTGTCTTTGCCTCAAAATCTGCTGCCGAAAGTTAACATGCTGTGTTTAGTACTGTGGGAGAGTGACCCAAGAAGTCATGTGACAGAAGAGAGAGAGACCGAGCGGGCGAGAGAGATTGTATTGTTGTTTCTATGGAAAACACTCTTATTTTCGTCTTCCACATCTACACGCATCAGTCCCTAGGGCAGGGATAAAATCTCTTCGCAGATGTCAGAAAGAATTAGCTCTCGTTAGAGCTGAGCAAGAACTTGCTGTCTGTCCCTCCGTCTCTCTGTCCGACTATCAAATCCATTTCTTAAGGGTGTTTGAGAACTGCCTCTCAAATAAGTGTTGACTAAGTGTGTGGTGGGCGGATCCTTTATATAAAGTGCTCTGATTTATGCCGTAGGTTTTGCATTTTAATCCCCATTTGATTACAGCGGAGTGGAGCACGCTGGGAGAAATATCTGTGCCGGCACAGCGTGTTTTAATTACAGTAGCTGCTCCGAGGGAGGACTGTTCTTGGAAAACAAGACTGAGGGGGTTTATTAGACTGGGGAATAATATTTTAAAAAACAATGCAATGTGTTAATGGCCTTTGTGTTGGCGTGAGAGGCTGATAAGTGTTTTTCTCTCTCCGTAGGGGTCGTCCTGATGGAGATCTCAGATGTCCACCGGAAAGTCAATGTAGAACTGGAGGAGAACGTGAGTGTGTCCTGTTGTGTGTTTGTTTCCTTGCTGTAAACACATCTTGGGCTGACCGAACACATGCTCGCACTCACCCAAACAAACGATTACCATCTGCAATTTAAACCCATATCAAACATCCTATTTCCCATAAACTTTATCAACTCATTCCTGTTGACATACAGGCAGTCAGATTCGTGTAAACACCAGGAACGAGAGGAGGAATACGGCGGGCACACCTATTGCATGTTTTTTTTTTTTTTTTTTTTTTTTTTTTTTTTTTTTTTATCAGAGCAAGTTTAAACATGCCTGTTGATCCACCTGAGCCCAAGTGCCTGATGATGACATGGACATTTCTGCTAAAGCGACTGCTGACTACAACCTGTAAATCAAAAACAGGCTACACAACAGTAGACAGGCCGTGTTTGAACAGCTCTTTCTTTCTCGTCAGTCAAATCTGATTTCATTCTCACAAATCTGATAACCCGTGCTCATTCCTAAATATCTGACTAAGAATTAGCTGGATAGAGATTCTGATACCAGATATTGGTTTTGTTGTTACTAATATTATTGATAATATTATAAATCTACAAGTTTGACAGCAGTGTTCATGCCAAGGCCTGAAACGTGTATTAACATGCATCAAGTTTAGTACACTAACATGAGTAGTTAACCTACGTTGTTAGACTCGGAGGGATTGTTCATCCAAAAATGAAATTGTCATCAATTACTCTCCCTCATGTCATTCCAAACGCAATGAGAAATCATCTTCGGAACACAAATTAAGATATTTAAGATATATTAGATTAGGGTCCAATTCTTATGGTAACACTTTAGTATGGGGAACAATTCTCACTTTTAACTAGTTGCTTATTAGTATATTGGCTGTTTATTAGTACTTATAAAGCACATATTAATGTTTTATTCTGCATGACCTTATTCTACATCCCTTAATCCTATCCCATACCTAAACAACTACCTTACTAACTATTAATAAGCAGTAAATTAAGAGTTTATTGAGGAAAAAAGTCATATGTCATAGCGAATGTGTTCCCCATACTAAAGTGTTACCATTCTCACTATTAACTTACTATTAACTATTAATTTTGCCTCAATAAACTCCTAATTACTGCTTATTAACAGTTAGTAAGGTAGTTGTTAAGTTTAGGTAGGATTGCAGGGTGTATAATATGGTGATGCAGAATAAAGCATTAATATGTGCTTTATAAATAATAAACAGCCAATATCCTAGTAATATGCATACATGCATAAAGCAACAAGTTAATAGTGAGAATTGGTCCCTACAAACATGATGTCCGCGCATACACTCCTGAACAAAATCTGAAGACCGGCGGAAACATTACAAGTATTCGCATTTTGCGCTATTGGATCATAACCAGGTAGTAAGTACTGCTTCAAAATGCCAAAAGAAGAAACTGGAACAAGAGACAAAAAATGATTGAAAACTGCATTTAAACTCAAACAGGCTGTTCATGAGCTGATCAAAAGTTTAAGATCGTAGCCTTAAAAAGTTAAAATCTGCGCAAAAATAGGGCTTTCATGTCATTTTCCTTCAGACTTCACACTTGATCTCTTGATCTCCTGATGGCAAAGGCAAAAAGGCCTTCTGCCTTTGAATGTGGCAGGATTGTTGAGCTGCACAAGCAACGGCTCTCGCAATGCGCCATCACTGCCGAGGTTGGACGTGGTCAGACAGTTATTTTACATTTCTTAAAAGATCCTGAGAGTTACAGGACATTCAAGTGGTAGACCCAAAGATTTCACCTGCACTGAGTTGGAGGATCCGACGGGCTGTCCGTGAAGACACAGGCCGATCCTCGCCCCAAATTAAGGCCCTTACTGATGCTGACTGCAGCCTAATAACCATAAGACAGTTCAGGGCTCGACAATAAGGACCGCCCGATGGCCCGGGTCCAGTGTGAACAACGCTCGGGACAGTAGACGGAACGGTCACTTGCCCGATCGGGCCAGTGCTGTAGGGTGTGCGTTATATATCGTCTGTGATATCGTAATTGTTGTTTTAATGATCTGATATTATCGAGTATGTCCCTTTACAAAAAACAAACAAAAACACACCCATTGAGTGCACGCATAAACTACGTGACATAGTCTAGTAGGTTAGACTAGTGCGAGTGCATATTTAGAGTGTACGCATTCACTGCGTGATTAAGTCTATTAAAATGCCTTTAGAATGCCCCCAGAACTCAAGATAAGGGGCAAAAATGCCCCTGTATATATTTCATATTTATATAATTTAATATAGTTAACCAATATTACACAAAGAGCGCCGTTTTTCTCCAAATATTAGCATGATTACAAATGTGATATTGATTTTATTCAGCGTACAGTTTAATGAACAAGAACTTAATATCAAGTTACTTACATTTAAGTCGTCTGTTTCGCTGTATTTCGCCAAC
This sequence comes from Hypophthalmichthys molitrix, assembly GCA_037950675.1. Lineage (NCBI taxonomy): Eukaryota > Metazoa > Chordata > Actinopteri > Cypriniformes > Xenocyprididae > Hypophthalmichthys > Hypophthalmichthys molitrix. The sequence goes on from CM075494.1 coordinate 39,929,934, forward strand.
GAAAATAGTTCCAAAGCCCACAGAATTGTTTTGCGTCTCTGAGCAGCACTTCCTGAATGAATCAGCCGCTTGAATGAATCGGTTGAATCTCAATGATTTCCTTATTAACAGTGATTCGCTGCCACCTACTGGCGGGTTTAATTTCACATTTAAAGTGACTTTTTTTTTAAATAATTTCAAATAACAGTATTTAACGTTTTATATTTTCAACATTTTTATGCATCTGTAACTGCTCTTGACTGATTAACTTTAATAAAGTTTAATCTATTCTATAGTTATATAGTTATACATTAGATTACAATTTCTGTACCTGAAAATCTCCTGTTTAAACCTACATGAAAAACTTGAAAAGCACCATTTATTTCATTTATGTTTGTTCTGTTGTATTTATTTGTGCTATTACTCTTAATTTGATAATTTGTACCTATTTTATTACTTACTGTTTATTTGTCTAACAATATTTAAAATTTAAGTGAGTTAATCTAGTAGCTTTTGGTGTCATAACCCTATTTATTGAGGTTAAATGTAACAAAGACAACGAAAACAATAACTATGCTTATTTTATAGGCCCATTTTCTTGTTTTTTACTTTTATTTATTTTTTGTTGTGGGGCCAGTGAAAATTTTGGCGGGGCGACTAAAAATTTGAACCACTGGCCCGACTGGGGCGCTAAATCCTTAGCGTTGAGCCCTGCAGCTTCTGCGAGAGAAGGGCTTAAAGAACAAAAGGGAAGGGAGCACCAAACATGGGACATTGAAAGGTGGAAGAAAGTTTTATTCTCTGATGAGAAAAAAAATTAACCTGGATGGTCCTGGTGGCTTCCAACACTACTGGCATGACAAGGAGATCCCACTGGAGATGTTTTCTATGCGGCACAGTGGAGGAGGCTCCATCATGATCTGGGGTGCTTTTTCCTTCAATGGAAAATGGAGCTTCAGGTTGTGCAGGGGCGTCAAACGGCGGCTGGCTATGTGGACATGTTGCAGCGGGCAGCCCTCTTGACTGATGGCCCTCATCTGTGCGGTAATGACTGGGTCTTTTAATAGAACAACGCTGCAGTTCACAATGCCCACCTGACGAAGGACTTCTCCCAGAGCTCTTTTGGACCATCCTGCGTGTTCCCCTGATCTAAATCCCACTGAGAATGTTTGGGGATGGATGGCAAGGGAAGTTTACAAAACGAACATCAGTTCCAGACCATGGATGCCCTTCGTGAAGCCATCTTCACCACATGGAGCAATGTTCCTATACCAGCGTCCTGGAAACAGTCACATCAAGCATGCCGAAACGAGTGTTTGAGGTGATCAACAATAAAAGTGAGGCTACTCAATACCGAGTCCTTTTTTGACACTTTTAGTTCTGTTGTGGGTTTTTTTTGGGCTATCTAACTTTTGATCAGCTGATGAACAGCCTGTTTGAGTTTAAATTAGAGGTCTACAAAGAGGACCCGAGACCCGAGGACCCGGGACCCGTACGGGTTCGGGTCGATATTTTAAATGGTCAGACGGGTCCGGGTCGGGTCCCAATCTATTACTTCGGTTCCCGGGTCTGTTTAACATTGTGTGTATACCCGAGCCGATCGGACTCGGAGATCATTCGGCCGTGTTGGGAGTCAGTCAGCGCTGTGCTTGTGTTTTGTAACTTGCAAAGTATGAACCAGGAAATAAGGTGAAAAAAAACACGAGCGACCCCAGCCATCAGAAGCGGAGCGGGCGGAGTTAAAGAAAGCGAACGGTGATCATCGAGTTTTCCTATTCCTATCGTGTGCAACAGTAATGCAAACAAACTTAAAATCTCAAAAACTGCTAGTAGCCTTGCAGACTCGCATTTAAATAACATATTTCAAATCATTAACAAAATATGAGATGAACTATCACATGAATGTTTTCTATGACGCTCAAAATGCGTTTAAAAGCTTATGTTTCAGGTTGCTCCAGCTAACACGCATGTGTCTCATGCGAGCGCTCTTTCTTTCTCCTATTTTTATAATAATATTATGAATGAACCATCTTGTTATATCTAAAGTTTTGGTCAGACTCTGCTCAGAAAGCACAGAAATGATCGCAAGTAAGTGATGCTAACGTCAGGGGCCATGTCACTGAACAAGCAATCATTATTATTCAGAAGGGCGAACAGTCAGAGTTATTTTATTATATGAGTTGACTCGAGATACAACAAAATGCAAAACTGCAAAGTCGCATTTGTCGTCGTGACAGCAAAAGGACTTTTAAAGCTGGAATAATGAGTGGATTAAGCATTTCAGTCGGCAAGAGAGGAATAACGGATGAACTTTCTTGGCAAGTGCATCACAGTCAGGTACAAGGGAGAAGGCTACTAACGTTAGGTAAGACAAAACGTTTTATTTTCGCAACTTGTTTATTGACTTATTAATAGCAATTTGCTGTGGAATAGACCTATGTGCCGATAGGGTCCAGTCGGGTCTGTGTCTTCCCGGCCGGGTTCGGGTCCAGCTTTCAAATAATAGACGGGTCCGCGTTGGTTCCGGGTAGTACATTTATGGCATTTCTCGGTTCTGCACGGATCCGGGTCCAACTTTCAAAATAATAGTCGGGCCCGGGTCGGTTCCGTGTAGCACATTAACAGGTCTCTTCGGGTTCGGGTATGAATTTTTGGACCCGTGAAGACCTCTAGTTTAAATGTCTCTCTATTTTTTTGTCTCTTGTTCCTGTTTCTTCTTTTGGCATTTTGAAGCAGTACTTGCGAAATGCAAATACTTGTAATGTGACAGCTACTGTCCTTGTTTATGACCGCTACAAAACTTTATTGTAGCTTGTACAACGTTTTGACTATCAGGTCTTCATCAGGCACAAACTTTGTGAACTAAGATACAACTCTTTATAGACAGGTATAACAGGTGATCACCTTAATTAGGTGCACTCTCAATCACGTGTCAAACAATATAACCCTACACAGAGAGAGAGAAAGAGAGAGAAAAAAACAACTAAAATAATACAGTCTTGAAAAAAAAAAAAACACTTTGTATGATAACCAGATTAATTAGGCTTTTACTCAGATATAAGAACATAAGTCTTAGTTGAGGCCCTTAGTTGTGATAGGGCCCACACTTTTTGTTGAATGGCTGTGTTATAATTAGATCACTATAATCACTGTTTCTTTTTCTGGCACAAACACAATGAGGGTTGAAAGAGCATCTCAGTTAGGCTGACCACATTAAAGTTTAAATTATTAAAACGTCATTTACTCGTCGTCATGTCATTCCAAACCTTCTTCCAGGTAAAACAAAAGGAGACATTTTGAATGATGTGCTGGTCGTTCTTTTCCATCAAATAATAATGAATGCAGACTGAAGTTTTCAGGTTTTAAAAAGGTTGCAAATGCAAGATAAGTGTCATAAATTGTCATTTATACCGGATGTTAATTCAAGTAGCTGCTCTAAACATGTTTATAAGGTCTACCTTTCTTAGTAAGAACAAACGGTTGCTCTATCATTACAGTAGTTGACCTGAAAGAGAAAACATACAGTACTATAGCAGAGTACTTTTTTTTTTTTTTTTTTTTTTTGCTACATAGTAGACTAAAACTAAACCCATTATAGACTTTGTCTAGTGTAGACCGCTTCATTGATTTTAATGGGAGCATTCATGAGGGTCCAAAAGTGCATTGTTACATTTCTGCTTTGTGTATAATTTATTCAAAATTTGAATATGTTTTGTTTTTCATGCTTCGAATTACAAATGTGCTGTCATATTCACCCAAGATAGAGACATTTTCTTCCCTGCGTGAGATTTCAAGCATCTGACACCCTTTTCTATCCCATATTGATTGATGGGGCAAAATCGGCTCTGATCATTGGCTGTTTTATACTAATGTCCAGTAGCACAGATAATTAATGTAATCAGCCAACGCTGATGGCTGTGACTGTCAGATGTGCTTCATGAGGATTTTTCATTATTATTTTCATTATTATTATAACCATTGACGTTGATTATCTGCATACCCCGATTTGTGTGGAAAGAGTTGTTGCATCACCACTGAAGTAAATCATACTTGAAACTATTCATGGTAACTAATGGCAGAATATAGACTGGATTTACACAGCAGTAAGTAGGCATGTGACGGTATCAAATTTTCATGTTGCGAATAATTGCGTTTTTTTGTTTGTTTGTTTTTTAAGCTTAACAACCAGGTTTAATGCAAATTCAGTTGAATTTTTACCCTGCGCATTACCCAAGCACACTTCTTACTGCATGGTTATTAAGTCCAAACCCCTCAATAGGTGGTCGAGAACACACCCCTGAATCTGCTTTCATTTTACAATTTGAATGGGACAAAGGATCATAGGGAATATGTTTATTTTTTTCAACATTCATGCTTTTTTGTTATTCAGTAAAATAATCAATCTCACAAATAAATCAGTCAAAAATGCCTAAAGTGTAACCGAAAATGTTCTAATAAAACATCGAAAGATAAATGCTAGAAGTTATGGTTATGATTTATTGGTGAGTTAACCTAAGGGTTAATTGTCTAATCAGAAAATAATCAATAGATGTATAGATTATTTGATTCATCTGAAAAATAATCGTTCGATCAGTCGATTATTCTGAAAAATAATCGTTAGATTAATCAGAAAAAATCAATAGATCAATCGATTTGAAAAATAATGAATAGGATAATCCAGTGGTTCCCAAACCTTTCCTGGCGGACCCCTAGCCCTGCACATTTTGTATGTCTCCCTCATCTATCACACCTGATTCAACTCATGTGCTCATTAGTAGAGCTGATTAGTAGACCTGAAATGGGTGTGTCAGAAATGGGGAGACATTCAAAATGTGCAGGGCTGGGGGTCCTCTGCAAAATACTTGTTAGATTAACAATAGTCAATAGATAGATTAACAATAGTTAGATTATTAATAGTACTTGTCAGAAAAATAGTTGGTAGATTAATCGATTGAAAAATAAGTTAGTTGCAGACATTTAGGTAAATTTCTACTTCAGTTCTACAGGCTACTTTGTTACATGGTAACCATAACCTAAAAATACTCCTGTAGAAGTATGCAATGATGAAAGGGGAATGTCTTGAATATAGGGCAGACACGTCTAAAACACAACAGTGATTCCTCTCATAACAAATGAAGCATTTTTCTGAATGAAGACATGCATTAATGAAGACGCGTCAGTGTCGGAAGTGTAGGCAAACGCTGGGAGTGTGGGATCTCGCTGATTCTGTTTTTAAAGAGGGGTAAAAACAGATTAGTGGAGCAGAAAGGAGAGAGAGGGGTGGGTGGGCGCACTTGTAGCCATGATGATGAGATGTTGATGCAAGCGCTCTCGCCCTCCTTCATTAGGTTGATGGGTTAGTGTGTGTGTGTGGGTATCCCTCTGTTTGTCTGTGACTCATCTCCTCTATAAGCACTTTAGCTTATACAACAACAGTAAACTGCCTACCGACTCACCCAGTTGCCTCATTTTCTGTGTGTGTGTTTTATCAATGTAGGCATCTCACCAGCACACTTTCATGCCAAACCATTATCATTAATTTTGTTTTTTTTTTCTTTTCTTTTTCTCTCTTTCTCTACAGTTCAGACGGTTTCATCGGGAGGTCATTACAGAGCTGGAGAGAAAGACAGACATGGATGTAAAATACATGACGGTGAGCTGAATGAATATTTTCATCACTAATGAGGAAGCTACTTTAAATACTTACAACAATAACTACACTGAAGCTAATTTAATGGGAACGGATGTTTTTAATTTTTGTAACTATCAAATAATATAATGTCTTTAAAAAAACAGTACTTCTGTGGCACAAAATCTTTGTTGCAAGCTGCAACAACAGTTTTGGATTTGAACAGATTTTCACTCCCATTCTAAAGTTTGCAGTCAGTATTTTTTTTTTAAAGAAATTGATACTTTTATTCAGCAATAATGCATTAAATTGATCAAAAGTAACAGTAAATACCGTTAGTTTTGTTCAATTTAATGCATTTTAATGCAATTTAACAGTAAATACCGTTTCCACAAAGATATAAAGCAGCACAACCGTTTTCAACACTGATAATAAGTAATGTTTCTTGAGTAGCAAATCATTGATTTCTGGAGGATCATGTGACACTGAAGACTGGAGTAATGATGCAGAAAATTCAGCTTTGATCACAGGAATAAATTACTTTATAAAATATATAAAAATAGAAAATGGTTATTGTAAAAAAAAAAAAAAAAAAAATCACAGTGTACGGTATTTTTGATCAATAAATGCAGCCTAGGTAAGTATAAGAAACTTCTTTGAAAAACATTTAAATTCAAACAAAAGACCAAAAATGCCCTGAGGGCTCGAACAGTGCTTTACTAACAAAAAGTAGCTGACTTAAAGTAACGTAAAGTAACTGTCAAAGCAGCATTTTTTTTAAAAATCAGAGCAATTTTTACAGTATGTCCCACAAAAACAGTCTCAGTTGTTTTGACCAAATCAAACTTAAACAACTTGTGCAAAATACATCTGTTGATGCTAAAAACACCCTAATTTATACAAACTTAATTGAAAACCTAGTAGTTTTACAACAGTATTAAAGGGTTAAAAATGAAAAACCCAAAAATGAAAATTCTGTCATTAATTACTCACCCTCATGTTGTTCATCTTCAGAACACAAATTAAGATATTTTTCATAAAATCCGATGGCTCAGTGAGGCCTCCATTGCCCAGAAAGCTACTAAAGACGTATTTAAAACAGTTCATGTGACTACAGTGGTTCAACCTTAATGTTATGAAGCAACGAGAATGCTTTTTGTGCGGCAAAAAAACAAAATAACGACTTTATTCAACAATATTGAATAGTGATGGGCGATTTAAAAACACTGCTTCATGGAGCTTTACGAATCTTTTATTTCAAATCAGTGTGTATCAAACTGCCAAAGTCACGTGATTTCAGTAAACGAGGCTTCGTTGCATCATAAGTGTTTCGAAATTTCAATGGTTCACCACTGGGGGGCGTGACTTTGGCAGTTTGATATGCGCACCAAACCACTGATTTGAAACAAAAGATTTGTAAAGCTTTGAAGCTTCATGAAGCAGTGTTTTGAAATCGCCCATCACTAGATATTGTTAAACAAAGTCGTTATTTGGTTTTTTTTTGTCGCACAAAAAGTATTTTCGTCGCTTCATAACATTAAGGTTGAACTACTGTAGTCACATGAACTGTTTTAAATATGTCTTTAGTAGCTTTCTGGGCATTGAAACTGTAAAATAACTATCAATGGAGGCCTCACTGAGCCATCGTATTTCATCAAAAATATCTCAGTTTGTGTTCTGAAGATTAACGAAGGCCTTACGGGTGTGAAACGACATGAGGGTGAGTAATTAATGACAGAATTTTCATTTTTGGGTGAACTAACAACAAAGATTATGTGAAAAGCCATGCAGGGTCTTTGAGAAACACGTCTAGGTAATTAATTTGTGAATGTTTCTTTTTTTCTGGCCTAATTTGCTTAAATGAATTGGACTTCCCAGTACTAGCTAGCCAGAGGTGAGAGCATGTATGTATTTGACTATTGCCGCTGCATTCTCTGTTTATAAGGCTGCGTGTGCAACACAAGGTGACCTAAAAACCACTGATATATAGTGTGTTGTCACGCTACAGTGCTGCTAGTTGGAAAACATAGATGGTAACAGGAAAAGCTTGATTATTTTGAACACGGCTACTATCACGCTACTGAAACTTTAGTTGAATCATTGCTTTGTTCCCGGTGCTGGTGTCCACATATGATTCTCTGCAGATGCTTATAACCTTTTCCTGTGGGAAATAAGCCTAAAAATTGCATTTTCTTTAGAGATGGGAATGAAAACCAGGCAGGCTCGTGTCACACTATTTGTTTCCTGTCTGCATCTAGAGCAGAAGTCAATCAAACTCATCTTTGCACTTGCACACCATGCGTGTGTGGACACGTCTCCCTGTCCCTGAGTGACACTGATCGAATACTGTCTGTCCACAGGCCACGTTTAAGAGATACCAGACCGAACACAAGATGAAGCAGGACTCGCTGGAGAGATCGCAGTCAGACCTGAAGAAACTCCGAAGGAAAAGTCAAGGAAAGAACGCTTCAAAGTATGAGAGTAAAGAGAACGAGGTACGTGTGTTTTTACAGCACGTATATGCAGTACCTATACACACACACATTTGTTTTTATTTTTCAAATCCACAGACAAGCATTACTGACAAACATTTCTTATACGATCAGTAATAAGCCCTGAGAGGCCTTTCGTTTTAGAGATGTTTACATTTTTTGTTTATTTTATAAATGGTGTGAAACAAAATATGAATACGAAACAGAATCATTGATCCATAAATAAATGTATTAAACTATATTACATGATATAATTTTTATTTTAATTTTAATAATTTTTGTGATTTTTATCGCCTCTCTGTACTGTAGACTGTTTATGATTGATCGAAGATAATTTTACTACGAGTTATTGACGCATTAATTAGGGCTGCACGATATATTGCAGGGCTCGACAATAAGGACCGCCCGATGGCCCGGGGCCAGTGTGAACGACGCTCGGGACAGTAGATGCAACGGTCACTTGCCCGATCGGGCCAGTGCTGTAGGGTGTGCAATATATGTCGTCTATGATATCGTAAATGTTGATTTTAAAGATCTGAAATTATCGAGTATGTCCCTTTACAAAAACACTCCCATTGAGTGTGCATGCATACACTACCTGACGTAGTCTAGTAGATTATTAGTGCATATTTTGAGTGTGTGTTTTCACTGCGTGATTTAGTCTACTAAAATGCCTTTAGAATGCACCCAGAATTCAGGATAAGGGGCAAAATTGCCCCAGTATATCTTTTATATTTATTTCATTTAATATAGTTAACCAATATTACACAAAGAGTGCAGTTTTTCTCCAAATATCAGCATGATTACCAATGTGATACTGATTTTATACAGCGTATATGAACAAGAACTTAATATCAAGTGACTTACATTTTAGACACGGACCGCTTGTTTTGCTCAATTTCAGCAACGAAAATACTTCCAAACAAAGTCCACAGCATTGTTTTGTATCTCTGAGCAACACTTCCTGAGCGAATCAGACGTTTGAATGAATCGGTTGAATCTCAGTGATTCGCTCATTAACAGTGATTCACTGCCACCTACTGGCTGGTTTAATTTCACGTTTAAAGTGTCTGTCCTTTTTTTAAATAATTTCAAATAACAGTATTTAGAGCTGGGAAACGATTCAGTTTTTTAAATCTAATTAATTACATGATGTGGTGATTAATTAATCTAATTAATCACAAATTTATCATACATCAAATTTGGCTGAGAAATTAAAAGATAATTTGAAGTCATTATTGTGTAAAGCATCAAAAAGACTTTACAAAAAGTAGATTCAGAAAGAAATATTTTATTTGATTTGATTTTTATTTGACACAAACTTTTGGACCATGAGGTTGAGTAAATGATGACTGAATTTAAATTTTTGGGTAATGTGCAGCACGAATCTCTCCACAAAACATGCAAGCTCTCAAATATAGTGTCCTCATGGCTCTACTCTGGCTCAGATATTACGTGTGTGTGCTCGGTTATGAAGTGTGGGCACCAACTGGCAGAAACATAAATCTGTGCCTATTGTCAAATATTTGAATGTGTTTTGTTGTTTAAATCATGTCATGTCTGTTCTGGGAAAAGAACAGAGTAAACTTTATAGTTAACTGCACAATGTGTATGTGGTTTTATGTAGTTGAAAACACTGAATAGTTGTGATATGAAGAGCACTGAGCGCGTCCATCTCTGGCTCAGCGCCAGCCAAAGCACGAAAGTACGTTTGAATGTAGCAGTGAATGTTCTGATCTTACCGGTGTTGTTGTACACTTCAAAGGGTTCAAATCAATCGCATTTCGCCTTTCATATCTTGAATTTTATGGACATTCTTACTGCAGTCTATAGGCTATATCATGCAGTGAGTTGTTGTCCTGCATCATATTCATCATCAGTCAACTGTGTGAAATGTCAGATGACCTATGTAGGTCTGGGGGCGGGACAAGTGCGTTAAATAATTTTAAAAATTTTAATGCGTTATTTTTTTTTTTTCATAATTAATTAATCTAATTAATGCGTTAAATTCACAGCCCTAGTGAAAATAATAGCTTGATAAAACATCTGATCTTACCTTTTAATATTCACATCCAGTTGGGCTCAACTGATGATTTTTTTTTTTTTGATTCTCAGACACAACTGCTTTGGCTCTCGTGATCCAATATCCTCATCTTTGATGAGTATTTTGACTGTTTAGGATTTTTTGTTTGTTTGTTTTACAAAGTACCACTGCTGCCCCAATGGAAATGCACCTAAAAAGTATTTTCTGGACCTCCGCTGGGAAGGAAATATAGAGATCGGACCTATTGGAACTTTAATAGATCTAGAGGTCTGCTACCCGACCCGAGCCCGTCGGGTCCCGAGGAACTCGTGGGTTTCGGGTCAGGTTCAGGATAAAATTTCATGAATAGGTCCGGGTCGGGTTTGGGACTGTAACTAAGAAAACCTATATAGCCTAGGCTATATAAGGTTTGCGTGCCGTCTTCTGTGTTGTGGCCGAAAGAGCACACAAAAGTGGGAGCACATTTTTAATTTCTATATTAACAGCGCTCTTTCGGTCACAACACAGCAGACAGCACTCAAACCTTTATCAATGAGGGCGATAAGGCAAACAATTACTGAGGGAAAACTTATTACAGTGCCAAATGGTGCAGGGAAATGAGCCAGGGAATAGCACAAAATTACACAAGCCTCTAAAATTAATGTGTGTGTCAAGTGATCGACTGTAAACTGAGCGCAGCCGCAAATCAAATAGCCGCGCTGCCCTCTCTGTCAAGAGTGTCAACTAAAATACTACATCATTTGATATGTGTATTTAAATGTTTTAAACCTTGTATGATATGATACACGAATGAGTGTTAACTCTATGAATAAAACGAGCCAAGCGCGTTCGTAAATCAAATAGCCGCGTTTCTCTCGAGTCTCTCAGAAATCAGCTTTGTCAAGAGTAGGCTACTATCATCTAAAACACTACATCATACACATTTTGTATTATTTGATATGCGCAAACTATATGAAGCGCGATAGCATGTAAATAGTCTCTGTGCATCTTTTCTACTACTTAATGTTTCTGTCTATTTAAACGTTGTACGATATGATCTTGTTGTTTCAACCAATAAATAGCTCAGTGGTTACATGCAGTGTATGTCTTACAAAGCTGTCTTAGCAAGATATAGCGAAGGATTTTGGGGTCGGGTCAGGTCAAATGATCCGGATTCAGGCCTCAGTTTAAAGCACGTGCAGACCTCTACCCTGATCTAGTCCCTGACATGTGAACTAAGGTTAATAGTTCGTCTTGGATGCTGCACACTAAAATACACAGTAACTTCTAAACAGGTCTTTGATGGTTACTGTGTTATCCATTTATTTTTATGACTGGAACAAGGATGTCAAAAGATATAACAATACAAGTATTTCTGCTTCTGTTTCAAATCGGTACCTACACAATGTCCTGTTGACAGGAGGCTTGTTTTGAATGCTTGCATGCACATGAACACACTTCATGAAGAGCTTTCGCTCCTTGTGGTTGCGCATGAATGGTCAAATGCACCTCATGGTCAAACAAGTATTATTGTAAACACAGCTGGTTAGTGAACGTAAACAGGTCAACAAAAAAGTAATTTTGACAGCCATAAATGTTACCATTACCACTAATTAATGTAAAATAAAATTATTATTCATAGCCATATTGATATGATCTCAAAATCTTGGTCAGATTCTGCAGCCCTACAGCAAACCTAGATTTTTTATTTTTTATTCAGAAACTGAATAATATAGAGTTTAAACGTATACTGAGTAGAAATACACTGAGGTATACAGAGGGTGTTGTTAACCTGTGTAGGTTGAGATATAAAATGCCCCATAAGATTGGTGCATTTCTCCACCATCATCGTGTATCATAATCGAATCACAAGTATAATTTTTCCCCCAAATCCTGTAGCCTTAGGTCTTACAGTGTAAAAGCCCTGCTTTTACGGTTTAATAGACCTGCCATTGTCTATTATAATGTCATAATAATCAAATAAATTATTGACACGCAAAAGAGAAAACCACTCATTGCTTGAACTAGTTTTTTGTTCAGAATCGAATAATTTCATGGAAAAACTTGCATGTATCCATAATGGCATGTAGCCTTGAAGTACTGAGTTAGTTATTTTTAGTTAATATTTCAGTGTGTATTCACTAGCCTATTAACTGTGGTATCGGTCATCATAAAATCTTGGTATCGTGTCAGCCCTATCTGGAATGTTGAACTGAGCAATCAGCATGCAGGACTGGAACTGTCCATTTTATAGATATATTTTAATAATAGCAGCATTCTGCGAACCCACACCCTGCCACACCTGGCACACAGTCGAATGTCTGCCACTCGACATTATCAGATGCAGGCTTGTGTTCATATGCAACATGTTCATAAAGGAGTCGTTGTCGTTGCCTATTTCGAATGAGGGTGAAATCCCACACAAACACCTCCATAAACTCTGTCTGGGTGTGTCCATAGTGAAGGATCCATCCCCTGTATAAATAAAGTCCACTAGCAAACAGCTGTATGTGAAATCTGACCCTAATCTTATGATCTGTAAAGGGCAGGCGTGTTTATTCATCATAAGCACCTCATGGTTGCCATCCCAGAGCGCAGACTGCATACAGTCTGTTCATCAGGGCAGCCTGCAGAGATTAATTACTTTTCTCTGTGCGTCTGCGCCCTGATGGCTAATGTCTCACCTCACCGTGGAATTTACTGTCAGATTTCTCTCTCTCACAAACACACCCGTCGATGATGGATGGATGTGCCAGTCACAGCGGGGTCTGTGATAAGAGACATACCTCTTCCCTTTGTTTGTTCCAGATAGCACATCATTGACATCCTGACATTTCAACGGTCCCATGTTCCTCGTAATCAGTCTCTGCCGACCTCGACAAGCTTTTGGTGTCATTTCCTACTAAATAAACTCTTCCTGAACGCCAGGCTTGCATACTTTTTGATAGAACCATTTTGATGGTTTATTTTTAATTGCACTGACTTTAAAGGGATAGTTCACCCTAAAATGAAAATTGCCCCGTGATTTACTCACCGTCAAGCCATCTTAAACCCGGAACACACCAAGCCGATGCCGATGATCTAGTGGCGACGAAAGCAGACTGCAGGGTTTGCTCACGTCGGCAGCGTCGGCAGCATCGGCAGCATCACTTCCCTTCTGAAGGCCTTTATTAACCCCCCCAAGCCGTGTGGTTATCTTTTATGGTGGATGGATGCACTTTTTTGGGCTTCAAAATCTCTATTCTTTGCCATTGAAAAGCTTGAGAAATTCATGGGTTAATTTTCATTTTTGGGTGAACTAACCCTTTAAAAATGTCAAAGAAGTGTTGATTAGAAATATACTTATTTCATAGAGTATTGAAAGATTTGAAGTTATTGTTCAAAAGTTTGTGGTTATAAGATTTAGTGTTTTTGAAAGAAGTCTCTTCTGCTCACCAAGGCTGCATTTATTTGATGAAAAATGCAGTAAAAATGGGAATATTGTCAAATTATTACAATTTGAAAGAACTGTTGTCTGTTATATATTTCCAAATGTAATTTATTCCTGTGATCAAAGCTGAATTTTTAGCCTCATTACTCCAGTCATCAGTGTCGCATGATCTTGAAATGATCATGAAATTAGTTTGTGTATTTATTTTTGCAAGTATTTCAAGTGGCTTTCCCATCAATGATGAACATATGACAGTTCACCGTCATGTATTTCACATCCATGTCTGTCACTTTTGATCATTTTAAAGTATCCTTGTTGAATAAAAGTATTAATTTCTTTCCAATAAGTAATCTTACAGATCCCAAATTTTTAAACTAGTCTTTTAGACTAGTCTGCCCAATGTTTGTATGTTGACTGTGCATTTTTATGCATTTAGAGTATCATGTTGTTCATGTAGCAGCATACTAATGTCAGACTCTGTAGGAATCCGTTGTGAGGCGTGTTGTTGTTCTAATGAGTTTCATGAGCTTTCATGATGGTTATGAAGGCAGCACGGCCACTCACCAGGGTTTTTATAAAAGATCTGTGGTGATCAGTGTGCATCTGTCTTTTTGAGGTTTGACCGTTTAGGCAGGAATGGTGTGTTTTTCATGTCTTCTCCGCTGTGTGTGGCATGTCCTCAGTTTCTTTTACCTTCCTCCACAGGGGGAGAATGAAGGTGTCCATAGCAACAGACTTTATCACGGGTCTGTGATGATAAACAAGACAAATAGCACACTTACGCCCCTGTCCATCTCCCATGGTTCCATCACAGCTTTCTGGGACGTGTTCGCCTGGACAGATACACTGGTGCTTTTAACTCTGTGTGTGTTCGCCTGTAATGTTGCAGAAAATGTAGCTGTTATCTCAGCTGAGCAGACTGTGTGTCTGTGTTTGAGCTATAGCCAGACACACAATGCATAGATATAAGGGAAAAACCCTCATGTGTCCTCAATGTGTACATGGTTTGTTTTGTTTTTAAATCTGCCCACTTCACACTCATAACTACTTGCAGTGTTCAGCGTAAATGAGTACACCCCCTTTGAAAAGTAACATTTTAAACAATATCTCAATGAACACAAAAACAATTTCCAAAATGTTGACAAGACTAAGTTTTATATAACATCTGTTTAACTTATAACATGTAAGTAAGGTTAATAATATAACTTGGAGAACAAATTTTTACTCAAATTAGGGTGATGCAAAAAACGAGTACACCCCACTGAAAGTCTCTGGAGCAAAGCTAAATTTTAGACTACAAATGTGTAATTTAACAAGAATTCAACTACAGGTGAGTCTATTTATTCATTACACAGGTGTCCAGCAGACAGTTGGCTATAAAAGGGTGTTAAAACCCTTCCCATTTCATGCTGTCAGCAATGGCTCCACATGGAAGAGAAATATCACAAGACCTGAGAAAGAAAATAATTTCTTTACACCAGAAAGGTGAAGGCTACAAGAAGATCAGCAAAGCTTTACTTATCAGTCAGAATACTGTAGAAAAAGTGGTACAAAAATATAAAAAAGATGGAACTGCAACCATCTCACAGAGACGTCCAGATCGTCCACGGAAGTTAACACCTCGACAGGAGCGTCTTCTGATCAGAAGGGATGAAGAAAATCGGCATGCAAGTTCACCGCAGTTATCTAAAGAAGTAGAAAGCCAAACTGGGGTGACTATTTCCCGTGATACAATACGGCGTACACTGCAGAGGAATGGCATGCATGTGTGGCGTCCACGAAAGAAGCCTCTCCTAAAGCCCAGGCACAAAAAAAGCCCGCCTAGAGTTTGCCAGGGCCCATGCTGTACTGATGTACTGCTCTATACTGAAAGAGAAGATGCTACCATCACTCCGTGCCCTTGGTCATTGTGCACTTTTCCAACATGACAATGATCCTAAACACACATCTAAGGCCACTGTTGGATTTCTGAAGAAGAACAGGGTGAAAGTGATTCAGTGGCTCCTGATCTGAACCCAATCGAACACCTTCTGAAGAGACAAAAGAGGTCATTCTTGAAGAATGGAAAAGATGTTGCAAAATGTCGCCAACTTGTTCATTCCATGCCTAGAAGACTTGGTGCTGTCATTAAAAATCATGGAGGCCATACAAAGTACTAGATGTAGTAGTTTTTGTTGTGGGGTGTACTCATTTTTGCATCACCCTAATTTGAGTAAAACTGAAAAATGTGTAATCTAAGTTATATTATTAACCTTACTTTCATGTTATAAGTTAAACAGATGTTATATAAAACTTAGTCTTGTCAACATTTTGGAAATTGTTTTTGTGTTCATTGAGATATTGTTTAAAATGTTACTTTTCAAAGGGGGTGTACTCATTTACGCTGAACACTGTATTTTCAAAACTGACTAGTCAACTAGTTTGTATTTAGGATGCGCTGTGTAATTCAGCTGATTCTTAGAGTGTTTCTCTAATTTGATTCAATTTAAGGCACTTACATTAAAAATATTAAAGCTAAAAGAATTCAAAAACTAAAAAAAAATCAAGACTAGTTGATTGTCTGACCCTGCCCTGCTGTCTAGTGGATGGTTTATTTGTGGATGGTGGTGGCCTGTTTAACCACACATGATTCAGACTGACTGGAAAATGTTGGCACACAAAGGAGGAAGTGGATTAGGATCAGCTGTAACGGCCCCAGGCCTTTCCCTTGATTACGAGGGGGTTGCCCTGGGCCAGTCACCGCTCTGCCCCTTCCTGCACCACCAGTCTTTATTGTTTTCATTTGCCATTTATAGCAGTACCTGTGCTTGAAAAACAACAGAATAAAAGGCTGGCCCTTCCGCTTCATTAACAATTGATCCAGAAGTTTAATGTAGACAGGAAATGTCATGCCAGGTGTAGCATGTAGATTACGGTCCCCAGCTGTGAGTTGGGACTGTGGAGTTTAATGTTTTGTGCAGAATACTTGACCTTGAGTCACCTGATGAATGAATGAAGGGGAGTTATTACAAACAAAAATGATGATTTTGATTAAACCATTATGAATTTCCACTATATTTTCAGCTTCATCTAGCAAACTTTCACAAAAGATCAGGCTACGGACTTTAAAAACATTTGTGTAATTTATTGTCACCACCTCTTACTACATTAACATTGGTCTGGTGTCTTTCAAATACCTTTTGCTCATACAAAATGTTTCATAATAGCTAGTTTACCTTGAGGTCAGTGACTTTTTAAACAGTCTAAAGTCACTTGAGCATTTACAGAGGCAAACATTTTTTTTCAAACTTTCTCATTCAGTGCCCCAGCCTCTCAAATATCAAAGCATTTCAGGGTATTTATTTATATTTATTTAGGTGCCTAATTTGCTTGTTTTCATAATTTGCATTTTGCAGTCAACATAAATTTAAAAGACACAATTTTGAAAAATCAGCCTATTCATTTATGGTACCTTCCCCCTTTAAATTACTAGTGTAATATTGACCTTTGCTCCAGATGTCTTTATAATTTTGGGAGAGATGCCCAAACATGATTTCCAAAGAGTAGCTTCCACTTCATTATATGGAGATGAAGTGGTTAAGAAAGAGAGACACAGACATGCAAAACAAGACATGGACAGATAGCTCAAAGATAATTGAGAGCAAAATCATAGTGACTAAGTAACACCAAACAAAAGCAAAATCTCCTCTTTTTTTTTCCTATGGCAATAAGTTGAGGTGGAGGAGGGGAGGGGAAGGTGGGATGTGGTGCGTTCTTTGGCTTTCATTCATCAGTGAGATCACAGTGTTATCTGTGAGGAGCAGAGATCTGATGAAATCCATTGTGAGATGATTGCTCTCTTACGTGACCTGCATTATGCCGGCATGAGGGTGTGTCTATGTGAATACACCTGTAGCTTCCACAGGCTACTTACTTAACATGTGCGGTGTAATAATACCACAGTCATAATTAGTTGTGCATTGTGAAGAACAGACCAACATTTACAGTTGTGGTCAGAATTATTGGCACCCTTGGTAAATATGATCAAAGATGATCCTTTTGATCTTTAATTCATAAAATTAGCAAAAATTGAACCTTTCATTGAAAGAAAAGAATTGAAAGTGGGGGGGAAATCACATTATGAAATAAATGTTTTTCTCCAAAACACGTTGGCCACAATTATTGGCACCCTTTTATTCAATACTTTTCGCAACCTCCTTTTGCCAAGATAACAGCTCTGAGTCTTATATATGCCTGATGAGTTTGAAGAACACCTGACAAGAGATCAGAGACCATTACTTCATGCAGAATCTCTCCAGATCCTTCAGATTCCCAGCTCCATGTTGGTGTTTCTTCTCTTCAGTTCACCTCACTCATTTTCTTTAGGGTTCAGTTCAGGGGACTGGGATGGTCATGGCAGAAGCTTCATTTTCTGCTCAGTGACACATTTTTGTGTTGGTTTTGATGTTTGTTTTGGATCATTGTCCTGATGGAAGATCCAACCACTGCCCATTATTGGATTTCTAGCAGAAGCAGTCAGGTTTTGATTTTTTTTATCTGTTGGTATTTGATAGAATCCATGATACCATGTATCTGAACAAGATGTCCAGGACCTCCAGCAGATAAATAGGCCCACAACATTAAAGATCCAGCAGTATATTTAACCGTGGGCATGGGGTACTTTTTATCCAAGTGTGCACCAAATCCATCTGGTGGGTTTGCTGCCAAAAAGCTCTTTTTTTTTTTTTTTTTTTTTTTTTTTAGTTTCATCTGACCATAGAAGCCGGTCCTGTTTGAAGTTCCAGTTGTATCTGACAACTGAATATGCTGGAGATTGTTTCTGGATGAGAGCAGAGGATTTTTCTTGAAACCCTCCCGAACAACTTGTGGGAATGTAGGTGCTGTTTGGTCATTTTTTTTTTTTTATTTTTTTTTTTTAGGCTTTCTGAGACTCGAGACTCAACTAATCTCTACAGTTCTCCAGTTGTGATCCTTGGAGAGTCTTTGGCCACTCAAACTTTCCTCCTCACCACGCATTAGGACGATTGAGACACACGTCCTCTTCCAGGCAGATTTGTAACATCTTTAGTTGATTGGAACTTCTTAATTATTGCCCTGATGGTGGAAATGGGGATTTTCATTTTCTTAAAGCCACTTTCTATTTTGTGAAGCTCAACAATCTTTTGCTGCACATCAGAACTATATTCTTTGGTTTTTCTCATTGTGATGAATGATTACGGCTATTTGGCCTTTGTGTTTCCTCATGTTTATACTCCTATGGAACAGGAAGTCATGACTCATGGCTGGACAATTTCAAGTTCATGATCACTCTGGTGTGCTAAAAAAAATGTAAATATGAATGGGAATATACTTCAGAGATATTTTACTAGAAAAATTCTAGGGGTGCCAATAATTGTGGCCAACGTGTTTTGGAGAAAAACGTTTATTTCATAATGTGATTTTTTTTTTTCCCCCACTTTCAATTCTTTTCCTTCAATGAAAGGTTAGATTTTTGCTAATTTTATAAATTAACGATCAAATGGATAAACAATGCAAATTTATTTTTAGTCATCTTTGATCATATTTACCAAGGGTGCCAATAACTCTGACCACAACTGTAAGTCTTTATTCACTGAAAATCAGCTGATGCTCTCAAATCTCAGTTACGCTTGTGCACATTTAAACTTGTCAACTTTCAATCTGTAGTTGTCATTATTTAGTTATTTAAAAAAAAAAAAAAAATTGGCAATTCCGTCTTTACGTCATAACTGAGACTATATTATGATCTCTAACCGTATTCATTCATTGTGCATGATGAACAGCTGGTTAACTGATAAACAAAAGGTCAGACTGACTGGAGATATGAATGCAGCTCCCTTGACACTTGCTTCCATCACAATGTGGTATTCAGTCTCACTGTACACTTTGTTCCTTCACAATCCTCACACCAAAAAGTGTGAAGTCATCTTCACAATGCCTTGTTCTTTTTTGAAAGCCATGAGCACGCTGCTTATCGGACAGCTGATAAGAACTTGCGACCTTGTTCTCTTTGTGTTCTCCGCAGTGTCTTGAAACTCTCACTCACCGTCAGATGGACATGCAGAAGTTCATCGCTGATGGCTGTAGAGAAGCTCTGTTGGAGGAGAAGAGGCGCTTCTGCTTCCTGGTGGACAAGCACTGCAGCTTCTCCTTCCAGTTTGCAGCTTTTCATGACAAGGTTTGTTACTTCAATCAACACAACTCATAGTTAACTGATGTCATGGACAGGAAACATTGCAATAGAAAAAAAAGATGGTGTAATTTGTATTAAGGCCTGTTCACACCAAAAACGAAAACTCTAACAATGACTGTTTTAGCGTTCACACCAATGGTCCAAACATTGTGTTTGTTCTAAGCGTTCACTTCAGTTATACACCCAATCCATTGGGTGGATTTTGATTGACTGTCAAGGTTTTTATTGTCCTTCAGCTGGAAAAATCGCTCTGAAAGTGAATCCAGCAATATATCAGTATTCTGTTATAGTTATGGGGGTGGTGTGAACTCCACTATTCGCTTATAGCAATTTGTAAACTTGATGGTTATAGCTAACATTTTAGTTATTCTTGGTGAGAATGGGCCTTTATTCAAGTTGATGCAACCATGAATATGTTGTGTAGTTTTTGCAAACATTTAGGGATGCCTCCTAATATTCGACTAATCGTTAGTCGACTAGAAGAGGCTTAGTCAAAATTTTATTAGTCGATTAGTCGCAGAAAAAAATAAAACCTTGTGGCGAAGTCACGCAGTCCGTGAGGGTTCACCTATCATCCATTGACCTCAAATATGGCTTATCATTTGAGTAATACATCATTTGAAACTATAAATGATTCTTTTATTTGTGTAAACTCAAAATAACAATAGAAAATTCTGCCTTTGTAAAATAAAGAAAACAAACAGGATGCACTTTTTGCCATCTCGGTCTCCATGAACTGGAGCGCATCACAAAAATTCAGCGTCCGAAACTCAGCATATAGGCTACTTACCTCACAGACATGATAAATATATCTATAGAATGCATGAAATGTCTATTTTTAACAAACCAATTCAAATCAAAAAGAAATACTCTCGTCTTATGTAATCCATTTCAAAGGTGCATTTTTCTCTATAGGCTATACTGATAGTACTTCCACTATACTGCAGAGATGAGAGTCAGCATCGTCAACTTCATCTTTGCAGCCGACACTGACGCAGAAAACACTAGTTTATTAATAAATAAATAAAATGTCTCCTTGCTATTTTATTTTCTGACACATTCATAAGCATTACTTTTGCTGATGCTTTGCAGTTATCTTTATGCATGCGCTTGAGTGTGGAATAGGCTGTACAACGGAAAATGTTTAGTCGGGGACAGCCCTACAAACAATTAATTCATTGTCATGAATAAGAACTAATTGTACTTTCATAACTTACTTTTTTGCTTTTTTTTTCCAAAACAGAGACTTAAATTGTTACAATGTTGCTTTTTTTTCTTGGTTCAGTTTGCTTTCACTGATGGCAACATTTCAAAATGTACTAAAATGTTTATGCAAGTCACTTGTAATTAAAACTGTGCTGTCATTGGTCAGAGTGCACCTGCTCATAGCATCATCCATCAGGATGGATTGATAAGTTCGCTCTGCAGGCTTATTGTGGCTTCATCTGTAGCTGTCATTACACACACCTTTACAAATGGATATGAGCCTTCATTCCCGCTCCTAAATTACATTCCCGCTCCTAAACTCCTAAATTACATTCTTGTAATGCACGTTTCAGAGAATAGCAATTAGACAACATTTTAAGATGAAGAGGCGGTCTTTGGTATTTAACTGTGATAACTAAAATGCTCACTCACACAATCAGACACTGATACATTTTATGTAATACATTGGCATTATGAATTATGATACAGCTTGTTTCATTGGTCCATTTGGTCCAGAGTTAATTTCCATTTGGGCCGAGACCACCTCATTCAGGTGGATCCGTTTGAATTGCCATGTTCATATATGCCTAAATGGACCAAACCAAGAGAAAACACACCATTTGTTCTGAAACAAATGCTCCAAACGAGCCAGGAGTAAAAATGGCCAAATTGGCATTGCATGCTTCTCTACTGTATAGTATGCAAAAAAACAGCATGTGAAAAGAGTAGCATGTTTGAATTCACAGTATTCATAAAACAGTAGGCAAAAAAGTACCTGGATGACCTACTACTGGTGAGATTCTGAAGTGCGTGTCCAATGGACAAGACAATATTATGACGAATGTAGTAAGTCCAGAATGCATTCATACTACTCACATTCATAGAACATACTTTTTTAATGGTGACATATTTATATTCATCTGCCTACACTGACAGTATGCAATTTCAGACGCATGAAAAATTAAAAAGGGAACTTTATATCCAAAAGCTCACCATCCTCTGCTGGAGAATTGGAAGACCTTCATGATTACTACAGCTGCTCATGTGCTCTCCTCAGCTATTGGATCTGATACCTTCTTGTGTTCTTGAAGGCTCGAGAGCTTCTGTCAGAGAACCTGATCAGCTGGCAGGACAAATGCAGTGACGCTACCAATGTCCCAGACAGCGTGATGTCCATGATTGAAGGTCTGCGCACTCCAGTGGCCAACACACCACAGGCGTCTCCAACCCCACAGCGCCACAGCAGGGTGAGGACACCGACTCCTACACTACGCAATGCTCTCATACATGAGTACACAGGGCCTGTTGTGCTATGAATTCATACCTGCATTTTTCGGTACTTGTACAGGCCAACTCAGATGCAATGATTCCGGCACCTCCATTGCCGCCTCAGACGAGTCCCCTGGCCAACATGTTCAATCAAGAGTCCTCCAGACCAGAGAGAGAGCCTGGTGAGCATTACCTTATTATATATTACATATATTTATCCTACCAGTCTCACCTCTGCACTCAAAACTCATTCCTGATCTGATTCTGCATAACTCAGCTTCTAACTCTTTGACAGATGTCCATTAAGACAGTTTCCTGATGAATAAAATATTTTGTTCTTTTTGAATATACTTTTTCACTTTGAAATATGCCACATTACGAATGTAAAAAAAAAAAAAAAAGCAGTGAATTACAAATTGTTATATACCGTTCAAATTTACAATTAAGCAATTCATTTCAAAGAACCGATATGCCAGATGTCAGCATCTATATTCAAATGTTTCATTACAAATGAAGCTTTGAGGACGTGTTGTCTGTCTTTTCCCCTCCAGAATACAACAACGAGGACAGTGGATTGTCCAGGTCTGTGTCGATGGCCACTGGCCTCAATCTCACGGACAAAAGACCCAAAGTGCGCACCATTTTCCCCCACAAGTCTGAAAACAACAGCACGCTGCTGAGCTTTGCAGAAGGAGACATCATCACACTGCTGATTCCTGATGAGAGGGACGGCTGGCTGTATGGAGAACTGCAGAATACCAGACAGTGAGTGCAGCTGGTCTCATTTATAGGTGGTTTTCACACTAGAGCTGCCCGGAGTTTGATGTCAGACTTCAGTTTGAGTTTACTTTTTAGAGCCACATCTGATTCTGGGGATCTGGTTCATGAAGACATGTCTATGCTTTTCATAATGACTCAATAATAATTTGGCTAACCAAACAAAACTGGGTTGTAAATCAAACCAAGCCATGAACATTTTTGTAAATTATTACAATTTAAAATAATGGTTTTCTGTTTTAATATACTTTAAAATGTAATTTATTTCTGTGATGCAAAGCTGAATTTTCAGCATCATTACTCCAGTTTTCAGTGTCACATGATCCTTCAGAAATCACTCTAATATGCTGATTTATTATCAATGTTGGAAACAGTTGTGCTGCTTAATTTTTTTTTTTTTAATATCCTGTGATACATTTTTTCAGGATTATTTGATGAATAAAAAGTTAAAAAGAACAGCATTTATTTAAAATAGAAATATTTTGTAACAATATACACTACCGTTCAAAAGTTTGGGGTCAGTCTTTTTTTTTTTTTGAAAGAAATGAATACTTTTATTCAGCGAGGAAGTGTTAAATTGATAAAAAAGTGATAGAAAGGCTTATATTGTTAGAAAAGATTTATATTTTGAATAAATGCTGTTCTTTTTAACTTTTTATTCATCAGTGAATCCTGAAAAAAGTATCACAGATTCCAAAAAATATTATTCAACCATATTAGAGTGATTTCTGAAGGATCATGTGACACTGAAAACTGGAGTAATGATGCTGAAAATTCAGCTTTGATCACAGGAATAAATTACATTTTACAATATATTCACATAGAAAACAGTTATTTTAAATTGTATTTTAAATTGTAATTGTATTATATTTAAATGATTTCACAATAGCACTGTTTTTTCTTTATTTTTGATCAAATAAATGCAGGCTTGATGAGCATGAGAGACTTTTTTCAAAAACATTAAAATTAGTAATGTTTCCAAACTTTGGAGTGGTACTGTAAATATAATATTGTTTCCATAATTGTTGAAGGCTAAAATTAAAAACAAAATTCGATTAATTGTCCAGCCCTGCGAACTATGTGTTTTTAAGAACGATGTGCAGGTGAAGTTTGGCTAGTGAACATTATCCAGTCAGTCCAGCTCAGATGTACAGAAGTGGCTCAGGAGCTGGAGAGACCTCATGTGTACACAGTTGCTGGCGCCCATCTGCAAACCAGCTGTGAATAAGAAAACGCAGTTCATTGTGGTGTCAATCAAAGCCACGTGAAGTCCTGTTAGAGAGAGCAGACGGGGCAGCACCTTATCTGAGATGCAGAACACAATCTCCCCACGGACCTGAGGACTTTCAGCAGGTGGAGGAGACGTAATCAGAATAACACTGTTATGGCAGAGAAAATGATCTGAACACACCAGCATTCCTGCCAAAAACTGATGTTGTTGGTTTGAGAGAATGCTACCAGATGGCAAAACAGACAGGGTGTGTTCTGAATGCATTCAGAGCCGCCAATGTCTTTGCCACAAGAGTCAAGTGAGAAGTTGAAGTTGGAATAGAGCTAATAAACTTTCAGGATAATGTGGTGCAAATACAATTCAAACTTCGCAGATTGATTTTCCTTTGCCTTCCAATGAATCCCTCATTTATATCCCTGCAGTACAAGTGTATGCATTGGGTGCTGCGATGGATACGTGATGCACATCCAGTATTTCGATTCTTAGGGCGTTTTCAGACCTGTAGATGAGAGGTCGACCGATATCTAGGTTGGACAACGCTGACCGATAACTGATTAATCAACCAGTAAAAAGGATACTGAATGAAAACAAACATAAGACATAAAATAGTGTGAACCTTTATTACAAAAATTGAAAAACAGTACTGAACCATTAAAAAAATGTACAGTACTTTTTAAATATAAAAAATATTGATCATTCATGTTAGTTGATTAACTAATGTTAAGAGATACAACTTTAAAATGTAAAAATGCATTAGTAAATGTTGAAATTAACAATGAACAATACGTTTATTCACCTTAGTTAATGTTACAAATGGACTCTTATTGTAAAGTGTTACCATTTCATATAAACCCAAAGTCATGCTTACAGATGGCCATCTTAAAATATCTGCACAATGTCCACAGGATTGACATTAGACGTATACATTCAAACCAAAATTTATTCACACACCTTGAACATTTCATTCATTATTACAGTTTATTCACTATAGTTTTAAAAAATGGTAATAAAATATGACAAGATCTCAGAGTTAAACTGTGTCAGAAAAAATGAATCTGAATTATGTCAGATAACACTTAAGCAAAACATGGTCAGGTCAAAGTGTCTGAATAATTTTTGGCTCCAAATTTGTATTAATTTTACTGTTAGTGCACTGTATGAAGAATTTTTGGGTATAATATGTCACAGTTTACTTTATTTTGCGATCCTCACTTACATAAATGAACTATAGTGTCCTGCACCCACTAGTAAAAATATATCAAAAATATCAGATGTCTCTGAATAATTTTTGGTTTTGGCTGTATATATATATATATATATATATATATATATTGTATGTATACTCACACTTTATTTGCTTCTATTTTAGAACTATTGATGATTATCTAATCAAAATAAAATATGTATTACAGTGACGATAAAAAAGAACTCAACTCGCATGCGTTTCTGATATGTTTCTCTCAGCTGCGTGAACACGTCATTTTGCTTCCTCATGTCACTAGCTTTAAATATGCAAATTCTCTGCATAATAAATTCATAAAAGCGACCAGCTGGATATAAACTAATGCAAATAGATGGTAACATTCATGACATTAAACATTTAGGTTGGACTTGCGTGTGTTTTTGTCACATTTTTTTTTAACTGCTTGAGGTACTACTAATGTTAGCATCCTCTCAGCCGCGACGACAAACATACTGCTGTTTTCCACTAATGCAGCATCTAGTCAACAAATTAATTACTGTATAATGATATGAAAACACGTACGGTAGTGTCCTGTATACATATCGTTTCATTGTCTATATTTTAAATCCGCATCTGAAATGTCCCGCTCTGTGCAGCTTGCAGCCACACCTGTCAAAACAAACACCATGAGGCGTCAGTGGTAGTTTTTATTTGGCCTCTAGAGGCCACTCTCATACTGTATAATGACAGTGGACTCTTCTCAGCCACCCCAGCAAAGGACACAAACCAGAAAGACTATCAGTATGGATTTTTGCTGGAACAATCGGTTACTGGGGCTGATTAATCAGCAAAACCTATTAATCTCTACTGTATATTTTTTGCTTTGTTCCGAAACAGGGATTCAAATTGTTACAATGTTGCAATTTCTTCGTTTCGTTTCATTTTCACAAGGCAACATTTCTAAATGGACCAAAACTTGTTAATGCAAGTGTGAGTAAACGGTTCTCTCATTGGTCAGTGTGCACCTGACAAATGTTTCTTTTTTTCATCTCCTGAATTTCCATTCTTGTGAAGTGAATCCCAAACATTTGTTTTTTAGCCTTCTTGTGGCACTATTCCACGGAGCGATTAAAGCCCATCTCTTTGAGACACTCGATAAACACCTTGTAAACGTTTATAGTGTTTTAATATGTTTTGGACAGTTGTTCTGTCTGACCAAATTTCAATTAAGCAATTCACTTCGTCTTCGCTCCAGGTTAACCCGTGATTCATTTTGAGAGGCTTTAGCAAAACAAACATTGCTGCTTTTCACACAATGCACATAATTACCATCATACATTGTGATACAGCCTGGTTTGTTGGTCATTGGGTCAAATTGCTTTTTCACCACAAGCAGATAATACATGATATTAGCTGATAACTGGGAAGCTTCATAGTTAAAGGAATTACTCAGTCATTTACTCATTTTGGTTAATCTGTAGTGACTCAGTTGTTTATATATGTTGGTGGTGTTCTGCGAACTTGTCTGAACCCTATAGGGAACGATACATGAAGTCAGACTTGTCACCTAGCAACCCAATAATATGTGCCAAATTACACGCAAGCATCATTTGCTACATGAGGCATTTTAAAGCACTACGAAGACCTGTTCAGACAAAGTGATTGAGTGCTTCTATTTAAAGAAAACTTCAGACTGATTGACAGTTCTAATTAATAATACATTTGCCAGGTCAATTAAAATGTCCTCTCGTGTTCTTAAATGCCAAGCAGGAAATGGGCTTAAAATCACTGGTGAAACTTTACAGCTTATGACACTGAATCATGGTTCCTTCACAAGCTCCTCCGGTCTGTTGAATTAAAGTACACACCCAAGCACAGATAGACAAATATTAACATTCTTTATATGGAATATGAACACAAGGCCTGTAAAAGTGAAAGACTGTATTTTTAAAATGCATCTCCTGACAGATAGTTTATACAACATTTAGGACTATACTAGAATGTAGATGAACTTAAAGCTAACAGTGGGTTAAAGCCACAAAACTCCAATTCTGATTTCATGGGGTCTTCAAAGGCCCACCGCTACAGCCATTGACGCATTGCTTTTGTAATAAATTCACCGCCTTGAGCCATAAAATTTACAGCAGTTACTGACAGACTTTAAATCCCCTATCCTGCTGTGAATGGCGTTCACATGATCTTGAATAACCTGTAGGTTATTTAGCCTATTTATTCAGATGTCTTATTGAAGTGTGGTGTTTAGTGTCAGTATATCACTAAGAAACATGTCAAATGGAACCTAAAAGTGCTTAAATATATAATATGCTTGACTAGTTGTTCAGATGTTTAGACATTCCACTAAATTTCTACCAGAAATGAAGGTCCTTTGTGGTTCATTGCTGCACAGGATTGTTGCTATACAGTTCTTTGAAGTTGCTTGTTTTTCAGACCAATTTAGTTTTGTAAGTTCTTTAAAAATTCAGCACAGATGATCCTTTTAGAGTTTAGAACTTAAAGGGTTAGTTCACCCAAAAATAAAAAATTTCTGTCATTAATTACTCACCCTCATGTCGTTCCACACCCGTAAGACCTTTGTTCGTCTTCGTAACACAAATTAAGATATTTTTGATGAAATCCAATGGCTCAGTGAGGCCTGCATTGCCAGCAAGACAATTAACACTTTCACATGCCCAGAAAGTTACTGAAGACATATTTAAAACAGTTCATGTGACTACAGTGGTTCAACCTTAATGTTATGAAGCGACGAGAATACTTTTTGTGCAGCAAAAAAAAAAAAAAAAAACTGCTTCATTAAGCTTCGAAGCTTTGCAAATGCCAAAGTCACGTGATTTCAGTAAACGAGGCTTCATTATGTCATAAGTGTTTCGAAATTTCAATGGTTCACCACTGGGGGGCGTGACTTGATACACGCTTAGCAGTTTGATACACACTCCGAACCACTGATTCGAAACAAAAGATTTGTAAAGCTTCGAAGCTTCATGAAGCAGTGTTTTGAAATTACCCATCATTAGATCTTGTTGAATAAAGTCGTTATTTTGTTTTTTGGCACACAAAAAGTATTCTCGTCACTTCATAACATTAAGGTTGAACCACTGTAGTCACATGAACTGTTTTAAATATGTTTTTAGTAGCTTTCTGGGCATTGAAAGTGTTAATTATCTTGCTGGCAATGGAGGCATCGGATTTTATCAAAAATATCTTAATTTGTGTTCTGAAGATGAACAAGGTCTTACGGGTGTAGAACGACATGAGGGTGAGTAATTAATGACAGAATTTTCATTTTTGGGTGAACTAACCCTTTTTTTTTTTTTTTTCCAACAAAGCTTTGCTGAAAAACACAATCTACTTCATGCTTTCTTTCGTCTGATTGATAGTTTTTTAGCATGTAAAAGGCCTTTTAGTATAGTTGTAAAAACATTTTCAGGTCTTTCAGGTCAAGGTTCACGTTTCGTTTTGCTGTGAAATCTTTACTAATTTTAATCAAATAAACAATATCAATAGATAATAACAATATAAACAATAATGGTAGCACCTTATTTTAAACTGTCAATAATACCACCTCGGTTGAAGTTCCAAGCGAGCAGTACCGATACTAAAATGTGATGTATAAACACTGCAGATCATTGATTGGTCAGAGAGAATAGTCACTACCAGCGTCATTGGATTTGGAACATGAGACACCAAACCTGCTAGATTTAAATAGTCAGAAACAGCCACAGCAGTATCATTTGTTTGCATGACTTTTTTAAACGACGTGCTTTAAACAACCGTTGTGAAAGTAAAGCGAGCCGAGCTGTGCAGTGCCAAGCCGAGTCGTACTACACAGTGGAAAAGCATCCTATGTTGCGCGTTCTTACTAAGTACACGTGTGCTTACTATAGTAATCACAGGAAATTTTGCATAATTAATTAATAATCCTAACCTCGAAGTAAGTACATGTTGTTAATTGGCATTGCTCGGTACTTAAATTATACACATTTTATGTAAGTATTTTTGATTTTGTCTAAATGTTTAATAAAATGTTCCATTAAAATTAATTTAAATCTATTATATGGCAGGTTTACAGTGCATACATAATACACTTGATCAGAGAGTAGTGCCGCTACTGTATGTTCATTAAACTACATTAAACTCTAAGATGTTATTTGTCTGTCCCCATGCCTTTCAGGGGTGGAGGTGTTTTTAGTAACCGAGTTTCCCATCAATGTTTACATTCCTTCAAATTATAAGAACATAAAGTCCTGAGGAGAACGCTCACACCAAGACAAATACTGGCACTGTAAAGACAGGCTATGTGCATTTGATGTCGACTGTCACCTCACACCGCCTCACGTTCAGATGACGGCCCTCCACTTGAATTTCCTTTCTGAGAATGCAATGCAACTCTCCATGTACAAATTGCTTTCAAAATGCTTCTTTCAGTGTTTTATGTCCCAGAATTTCCAGACTGTGTTCAGTAAACACGGAGCGGACATTATAACAGACATTTATCCAGGCCCAGATAAAAGCATCCGCTCTGTTTTTCCATGTTAGTGATTTGTGCTGTCTGTGTGTGTTTTTACAGGCGGGGCTGGTTTCCATCATCTTACTGTCGTGCATACACAGAGCCAGCTGTAAATAACAGGTAATCAGATACCACACACACACAAACACGGTTCTTTGTTGTCCTGATTAGCTCTGATACTGATCGCTGCGCCTCTGAAGAGATGGAAACACAAGCTTCACAGCAGTCAAGCCCTATTTTAAGACTATTACAGCCTTTATCTCAAAATCCACATCCTCTGATATTAGATTCTTTCTCTATTGCATGGATCAACAAAAGGCGGGAAAGAAGCTTGACAAAAAAAAATGTGGTGTGTGTCGCTAAAACCATTGTTTTCAAACAGGTTTCCTGAACACTCCCCATATATCCACTTGAACAAGCAGTTAGTTAATGCAATATTGCTTTGAAGGGATACAACTTTAAAGGGATAGTCCACCCAAAAAAGAAAATTCTGTCATTTACTCAACCTGATGTTGTTTCAAAATCAAAAGAAGGTATTCTGAAGAATGTTGGTAACTAAACAGTTTCAGTTCCCATTGACTTCCATTGAATGGCCCAAAAATATAATAGAAGTCAATGGGAACCAAAAATGTTTGATTACCAACGTTCTTCAAAATATCGTCTTTTGTGTTCGACAGGTTCTACAGGTTTGGAACAACATGAGGGTCAGTAAATGATGACAGAATTTTCACTTTTGGGTGAACTAACCCTTTAATTGTTGATTCAATGTTGGTTAAATTATTTGGTCAACATCATTAGTTGCAGATTTTCCACACTCTCTGACTGTCATGCGGTCGGCAGAGAGTGAAACACTAGAAATAGGCTTACCCAGACTGACCCAGGCATGCTTTATAAGACTTCTAATCCCTTGTGCTCTTTCCCACTGATGTTGTTCACAGTGTGTGAGGTCAGATCATGCACCTACCTCAGCTGATGTTTGCTCGAAGAACACAAGACTTGATGCTTTCTGATGTCAATTGAAATTCTATCCTCTTGGACCCTGAGGGGTCCCTGTAATGCCTGATCAAAAAGCCTTTTGTGTTGCAGCAAACACTGAGTGCACCAAATTCAGTTAGCTGATTATGAATGGTAACGTGTTGGACAGCCTGTGCTAGCTCATCATTTAGCTTAATGCTGTGTGTGTAGTTTCCAGGCTTGGAAAAGTCAGAGAAATTTCATGACAATATACATTTGTCTAGTTATGTTCTTTTTTTACTTATTTTTTTCATAGATATGATTTTCTAAATTAATACAATCTAAAATTTTTGTCAAAGAAAGTGTGGGAACCCTATTGTTAACCATAAGCTAAGTGAAAACAAGTGTTTAATCTAAACAAAAACATTTAAAGTGTTACAAAACATTTCTATTTCAAATAAAACTTTCTATTCATCAAAGAATCCTGAAAATAAATGCATCTCGGTTCCCACAAAAAATATGAAGCAATACAACTGTTTTCAACACTGAGAATAATCTTGATGTTTCTTGAGCATCAAATCATCATATTAGAATGATTTCTGAAGGATCATGTGACTCTGGAATAAATTACATTTTAACATATATTACAATATAAATCAGATATTTTAAATTGTAATAATAATATTTCACAATATTTCTGTTTTTACTGTATTTTTGATCAAATATATGCATCTTTGGTGAGCAAAAGAGACTTCTTTCAAAAACCCTGAACTTTTGAACCGTAATGTAGCTGCTTTTTTTGTTTGAGGAAAAGGGATCATCATGTTTTAGGATAGTTTGCATTAAATAGTGTATTGTTTTATGGTCTGGGAATCACTGGTTCAGGGGGTTGAGGAGATTTTCCTTGATACCACCCAAAGCTTATACATAACTATGTGTTCACTAGAGGGTATGCGTTGACGTCACTTTCCTGCCTGAGCGCGCCCCCTCAGCTGGACTGAGTGGCAAAAGAGCTGCTGCATGACTGGATTTAATAGGGAAAACGGCGAAAACGCGAGTAAAACAAATGATTAAACTAAAGGTTGGACTCGATAGTGTTCCTGTTACAACTTACTAAAGATCCAGTAATCCATGGATATTAACATGCAGCCAGGAATCATGTTTCCAGACATTTATATGTGCCTGATTTTGACACCGGGGGAATACATAAACAAATTTGCCTGTGAATGCTTTATATAAATACAATATAGGTAGGTCTAAATCCGGGAGATCACTTGTTATATATCATCCAGTCCTAAAACTTTAGTTTTTGTCAGTGTTATAATAATATAAGATGGTAAATATTTAATTGATGAGTTGTCGATACAATATATAACAATACAATATATAGGGTATTCAACACACAAAATACTAACTGCAAATCCACGTTTCGCTGCCTGGAGTCCAGTTGTTTCTGTGAACTGCAGCGATCGATTTACTTCTCTTTTCTGTAGCTTTCAGCAGTGGGTAAAAATATACCTCAGATTTCTTGTCAAATCTATTTGTACAGTCAATTGCAAAGCTCTTTCCCATTTTGAATGTGTTTTGTGTGTTTTTCGCGGCATTCACACTGGAAACCATTGCTGCCGCTCAGTCTTTTTGCCACTCAACCGCAGTCACTCCGGCCGAAGGTGACGTCACATGCATACGCTCTATATGTTATTTGTAAGAGTAATAAATGCAGAATAAATAAAGGATGAGATCAGTGTTCTGATGGTGACGTGATTGTGTGTTGTAGTTTTGTTGGAAACCCTTCGATGCGCAGTAAGAGCGTGGCCAACCTCATGCATCAGGAACCAGAGGACAACACGATGGTTCTGCCTCCAGCGGACTACAGCGATTCGCCCGCCAGGAGAAACTCCACCAAGAGTCTGACGCAGACATACACCCCACACACTGAGAACTCGGTCAGTCTTCATCTTCCTCCTCATCTCTCTCCCCTTTACACATACTGAATGCTACTTGGGCTGTATTCTCTAGGCTCATATAGTCTGTTCAGATTATGGTTGATCTTTGTTTGACTTATGATTGTCGTCTCACAGGCGATAAAATAGGCCCATTTACTTACATTAAACTGTATCATAGAGGTGTAAATAACCTCCCAGGACACATAGCAACACCTTGGCATCATAGCGGTGAGTTTTCCATTGGCATGCATCAAAAAGCTCCAATTTAAGCTCCAAATGCTGTTAGTTATAGGACAGGCTGTGTTTTTTATTTTAGCCCAGAACAACAGAAGCTCATGTGAAGTGTTCTCAGGTATATGTGTGGGTATAAATGTGTCTCAGTCAGCGTCTAGGCCATGACGTGTATACAGTCGCAGTCCTTGTGTCTGAGTGGATCAGAGGATCAGGATCACTTTAAAGAGGATTTCCTGTGGAGAAAAGCTAAATCCAAACTGCTCACATAGACGAGTGTCACCTTAGTGACAACAGTGAATTAAAAAAAAATATGCCCTTTCAAACCCACCAAATCTCACCGTTTATTTTAGCATGTTTCATTTCTGCCTAAAAAGCTAAATAGGATTCCCTTATAAGTGCACACTGTTCAACCTCATGAGACTGAGTCGTTGTTGATCAGATGTAGCTGACAGATCAAATTACAAATTGTAATAGGAGTGGGAGATAGGACAGTATGAGTAATGCAATTCACTTATTTTTGCTGGAAATTCAAGCCCCTAATGTATTTATTACATAAGCATGTAGTAACATCTACGTGGTTATGTTGTGTAATATATACAGTACATTAATTAATAATTAAAATAATAAATAATTTAATTAAATATTGAAGAAATGAAAGAGACTTCCAGCATCTTTTTTTCTAA
The DNA here is from genome assembly GCA_037950675.1 of Hypophthalmichthys molitrix. Taxonomy (NCBI): domain Eukaryota; kingdom Metazoa; phylum Chordata; class Actinopteri; order Cypriniformes; family Xenocyprididae; genus Hypophthalmichthys; species Hypophthalmichthys molitrix. The sequence goes on from CM075494.1 coordinate 39,963,706, forward strand.
CTTAAAGGCTACAAATCATTCATAATAAATAAATGATATGTCTGACACAAGCAAAACCAGCTTCACATTATAAAGCACTTGAAGTTTAAACTCGAGACTCAAAACAGCATGATAAAAAGATTGGACACATTTTGAATTTGTTGTAAAATAGCCGATCAACTCAATGTTAATGCAGCATATTGCTTCACTATGTTGATTTACTACCTGAGAATCAATACGAAATCACTCCCATTTTAATCACTGAAGAGGTCTGCCCTGGAAGTAACATATTTTACACATTTCTACCAGAGTATGTTATTATAACAGGGGTCCTCAAAAAAGTACGGTTCCGGACAGTGGCTTGGTTCCGAGACATAAGGACAACGGTAGCACCATTGCACCATTTGTACAGATTAAAGTGAGCAGCGCATCAAAACAATGTCTTTAATCTTTAATATTTGGCCACTTCTTTGCGATAGAAATGCTGCAGACACTGTAATTTCTTGAGCAAGAACATGTGGACATCAAAACATGCGCAAACTCAGAGCGAGGGTTTAAACTTTTATTTTGAAATCGCGATGAACAGTTTGCATATTTGGAAACATATTGATGTATTCTCCTGTGTTTGGCGTGGTTTTATAAATTATTTACCTTACAAATCTTGTGAAATGGTGCACATTGTGTTCCCAGATGAACGTTATAAGCAGCCCAAACTCACAGCATATGCAGAGATATAGTTTGAGACGCTCCACGCATGTAAATGATAACAGTTTGTGTGGAGAAGCATTTACTGTGAACTGAGACGCACGTAACCTGCACGCATGTATAATTAAATATATATCATTAAAAATAATTAAAGTTCATATATATTAAACCCACAGGGCATACTGTATATTTATTTAATTGAATCACAGCCTTTGTGAATTCACAATAGCACTATACTATTGTGTGGTATTAAATGGTTTAATACATCATGCAGCCTTAAAGGGTTAGTTCACACAAAAATTTAAATTCTGTCATTAATTACTCACCCTCAAGTCGTTTCACACCCGTAAGACCTTCGTTCATCTTCGGAACACAAGTTAAGATATTTTTGATAAAATCCTCACTGAGTCATCGGATTTTATCAAAAATATCTTAATTTGTGTTCTGAAGATGAACGAAGGTCTTACGGGTGTGAAACGACTTGAGGGTGAGTAATTAATGACAGAATTTTGATTTTTTTTTTTTGGGGTGAACTAACCCTTTAAGAATACTGTTTAATAATGCGGTTTATGGATTCTTGTCCGTGGAATGCGCCACTTCCAGTATTTTGCCTGGTACTCGACATGGATAAATTGCAATCAAGGATTTTTTCAAATTGAGTACTCAAATTTAATCAAGGAATCATGACAGCCCTATTAATTACTTAATACAAAATCCCATCTTTTGAATATGCAGCTAATGTATGGGGTTTTTAACATGTCAAGATATTGTAAAACAGGTAGTCCGTGTTATTTGCATGCATGCAAACACATGAGGTAGAACTGTGGGCTGGGACACATTCCTACCAATGCATGTAAATGATGGTATTTTGCTTATTCCCAGAAGACCCTGTGTTTTATTGTGCCCACAGCGGTTTCACAGAGCAGCCTGTTACGTAAAGCCTCTCATCAAACAACGCAATACCAGAACTACGTAATGTTACCGTCCACGTCTATTGTATTATACTCATGCTAATTTTAGTGGTAGGGCTGGTCTGATGAGACACAAGATCTTATTCCAGGTGCTCATTTAATGAGGTATAATGACTCTGAAAGAGTCACCTGGCTGTGTAGCATTATTTGTTTGGAGGAAGCCCTGATTTGTGATATTTGTGGGGTGCGGGTGTCAATGGCCGGGCTGTGAAAGTGGATACTCCTCTCTCTGGACGCGGTGAAATATTCATCGCTCACCAAATCCTCCAGTGAGCCCCGGCCTTCCGTCACACACGCGCATCCGGGCCACGGCTCAACCTTTCCGATGGAATTCCACACGGACTTCAACCTGAAACCCGCTCCAGGGTTCCAAAGCGCTCGCAGATCCACCCATTCATTTACCCTGTCGGCACCAGCGCCTGCGGCTCACCTCCTGATATTGTACACACAATAGACGTGCCGGAGCCAGATCCGTAGGTGTGAAGCCCTGTTGTTCGGCACCTGTCCTCCCTGCTGAGGGTTGGCTCATCGCTGTGGCGAACGAGGGACTTGTGCCATGCAATTACTCAAGCCAAGCTCGTCTCTCCACCCTGGAAAGCCAGGGTAAACACGGACACTCTTCGTAAAAGCTCCCTGTATTAGTAGATGTCAAACAGGAAAGGAGAGTGAAAGAGAAAAAGAAAACAGCAGAGACTAATGCAAGACTGACAATATTTGCATTCTTCTGAGATTCACATCTAGTGACACTATAGCCATGAAAGAGCCTGTGTGACACCGACATCAGAAAGTCTTGCTGTATAAAAAGTAGCATCTAACCAGATTGAGACTATTTATATGCCAGAGTTGATGTCAGACAAGATCCTGCTGATATCTGGAGTGAATATGCATAGCTGGATCATAGCAGTGGACCAGTATGATGCCAGATGCCCACTAAGTGAATCAAGAGGCGTCTCTTGCCTGTGTACAGTTACTGCGGTGCACAGCTGCCCTCTGGTGGAGAGATTTCAGTCCTCACTATAGCACAGGTATTGCTGTTACTTGTACATAAGGTTATACATTTCAGCAAGCCACTTAAATTAACCTTGCGCTGTTTGTGCTACGAACATGAATGATCCCTCACATTGTGTGGCTTGTCAGAGATGTGTTGATCAGACTTGAGATTTTCACCTGGAGAACAATAAAATGAGCAAAATATCCCACAGACAACAAAGGAGAGACTGAAGTTAAAGCTGTGTGAAATCTAATTTAGACTTTTCTGATTAAAAATTGCAATTTAAAATGATTTAAGCTCCATATTTGCTGTGCTGCTTGTTGGGATGCTTAATTTATATATTAATATAACTATAATAATAATAATTATTATTGTTATTATTATTATTACTAAATAAAAATATTAAACAAAGTAAGGAACACTACTATTGTAATATCACTGTAAAAATAAAAAAATAGAGTATTTAATTAAAAACAATAAATATAATAAGTTTATTTTACAGTATAACTGTGAAATTACTATACGAACATTTACGGCTGTCTTAATTATTTCATTTTCAATCAGAAACCATTTAATTGCAAGTTTATGTAAAAAAAAAATGTGATTTAATTTCTTTTAAAACTAGATTTGCTGTGCTTCATTGTAGGGCTGCTTTATTTATATATTAATATAACAATAATAATAATAATAATAATTATAATTATTATTATTAAATAAAAATATTAAACAAAATAAGGAATACTACTATCGTAATATTTCACTGTAAAATGAAAAATAGAGTATGTAATAAAAAATAATACAAAAATAAATTTCTTACTATAAAAATTTCTCTTAATTATTTTATATATATATATATATATATATATATATATATATATATATATATATATATATATTAATATAACTAATAATAATTATTATTTTATTAAAAATGTCTTATTATAAAAATTTCTCTTAATTATTTTATATATTATTTATATATATATATATATATATATATATATATTAATATAACTAATAATAATAATTATTGTTACTAAATAAAAATTTTAAACAAAATAAGGAACACTACTATTGCAATATTTCACTGTAAAATATAAGTTTATTTTACAGTATAACTGAAATGGAGAAGACGATGTGCCAAGTTTTTGGAAGTTAAAATGAGATTAGACGACACCTTCATCCAGTCGACAGATAAGCTAAGATCAGATAATTCACTATTCCAAATAGATTTAATAGAAAGAGGCTTTCGTTAAGTTTACTGTATATTACAGAAATAGATGGCCGACCAGAGGATGGTGTGATCCAATCTGTGGGTGGACTCTTTTGACTTGAGTCAGTCAACAACTGCAATGTTATAATCTATATGCTTTTAAATTTGCATCTTGTGATATTTTGAGTATTGTTTTGTTTATTGATACTGCCTCTTATGCATGTGTTTGCATATGCATGTGACAGTGGCTGAGAAATAAATTTGCACGCAAAATGCTAGATAGCATTTACAGCCTATGAAAAACTCTCTTTTTGCAGCAGACACTTTCAGTTTCCAATTTTCACACAGATCGTGTCTGCTTTAATACCCATCACAACGGTCACACGGCTCTAACGTACTCGTGTTTCCAGCAGGACTAGATTCCAGACTTAGCTCTTCCTGTTAGACATCAAACCTAAATGACTTCTGGATGCAGGAACGTCTGACCTTCCGCACTGTTTAAAGCAGCTCTGATGTTTCTTTTATCAATGTTTCAGACAGACTGAAGGAAGCTTCTCATCATATAATCAGACTGTGTTTTACTAATTGTGCTCAGAGTACACGTTATGAAAAAATTCTGTATGCGTGGAATACATAAATGTTCATAAATGTTCACCCTCCTGTGGTACCTGGCTATCTGCTTGTCACCGAGCTCATAGATCGCTGTCTACTCTGCAGATGTGTGACGTGTCCTGCTCTTTGTTTCCTGTAGGTCCCTCTGTCAAACGGGCTTCCAAAGCATCCTTTCCTAGGGTGAGTATTAATGGATCATGTTTGTTGTCTGTCCTCAACGCTTGTAATGTGACTGATCAACTAGTGAATCGATATGCAATTAAAACATTTTGACAGTGATCCATTCAGTTTCATTCAGTCAAGAGCAGCTACACAGGCTTAGGACTTTCATCTTTTGCTGAATAATGGTCAAAAAAATCTGGACACATTCAATTTATATATTGTAGATTTGGTGCTAAGTAACTATGCTGAACACCCTATCAACTGCTTAGCAAAACATTTTTAACTACTCCTAACCGGGCTAAAAAAAAAGATGGATGAATTGTCTCCAAATTAAGCCAAGATGTCCTAGAAATGCCCGTTGAAATTGTGTGGCGATTACATCATTTGGAGTCAGCGTACAGGGCTCCAGATGCGACCAAATGTTTGCATTTTGCCACCATTTTTTTTTTCCTGCCGATGTGACTGAAGTTTGTTAGAGGTCGCAGTGGTGCCGCCACCACCATGTGAATGAATTCGCAGCATTATTAACCCTCTGGTATTTGTGGGTCACACTTGTGTTGTTTGCAGTCAACAGTGACCAAATACCTGAAATGTAACTTTTTTAATTTTCAGTAAAATCAATGTAATATATTTTTGTTCAGTAATATTTTCTTTTTTATTTTGTATTTTGAGAGAATTTTATTTTACTAATTAATATTTATTCAAGAATTATGATCAATTTTTCCCATTAAAAATAATACAAATTTATTGTTCGATATTTTTTTTTTTTTTCTCTTTTATTTTTTGTTTCAGTTAAAGCTGTAGTTCATGTTAAAACAAAGACAAGGCCTTTAAAACCCCCCCCCCCCAAAAAAAAAAAAAAAATCCAATTTTTGAAGGCAGATTAGTGTCATCTGGTGGGAGTAAAAAAAAAGAAAAACATCTGTAATGCCATTTTGTAACCACTAGATTCCTATATAGCTCCATATAAAGAGGCTTATTTGTAAGCCCACCAAAAAAATTGCTCTTTTTTTCACATTTTTTGTATTTCTAATTCATTTCCTATGATGGTCATTTTTGACCGTGAACAACACAATATGTCCATTTAGCTTTTTTGAATCAAGTCCACTTTTTTCTTTTTCTTTTTGTGGTCACAAAGCAACTGCTGTGTAAAAGTCACAGAGTTTTGTACCATTCCGATGAAGTAACGATTTGTAAAAATTCAAAACATTTAACTAAAATGACTGAACAACACCAGAGGGTTAATAACATTGCTGCAAGATCAAGTGAGAAGTGTTCAAATTTGAAAGCAGAATTCTCTGTTATGAATCACAGATATCAGATCAAACAGTGCTGACATGGAAACTGGAGAAACATTGTCCCATGAATGAACAAGTTATAGAAGGCTTTTCAGTCCACAAATCACCAACATTCAACATGGATTTAATGCTAACTGTAACCAATTTTTCAAGACCTTTTCAAGGACTTTCAAGTGCTTCACACTTTTTCCAGCTCTTCAAAGCTCTCCATATTATCCAATTGAAATGCTATTTTTAATGTGATGACCAAAAACATTATTTGTTCATCCTTCAAAGATTGTCCCCATTTGTAAGAAAACAAACTCTTGGTGGCAAACACTTTTATTTAAAATAAAAAACACATGAAATTACCACTATAGCCAGTAGATGGCGGCAGAGGCCATTAGCCATTTCCGCTCCCTAATATATTTTTTAATATGTTTTGCTTTTGAATTTTTATTTAGACATTATAAAAATCACTATTATAAAATATCAAATCATCAAATAAATAAGTTTTGCACTTTTCTGTATGAGCAGGAAAAATCATAAAGTCTCATGAAAAACAAAAACTTAGCACAGTTGTTTTGCACCATTCACAGTTTCTAAAGAAAACATAAAAACCTAGGTATTATAAATGTTCTTAAATTTTGTCATTGCATATGAACAGCCAGAGTAACAGTATTGTGTGTCTGTAGGGGAGGGAATCCATTCGCTACAGTAAAACTTCGGCCCACGATCACCAATGACAGATCAGCCCCCGTCATCTGATCGACACCACAGCTGGCCTTCATGCTCTCCCAGAGCGCACTACAGTGAACACCCACATTCTCACAAGGCTCGCTGGATTCGGACAGAGACCCTCCACTGAGAATGCTGGGATTCACAGTAACACACTTAAGCACACAAACTCCCACATACTGTTGAACCACTATTTATGTCTGTCCCCTTAAAACCTCCACCTCTCTCTCTCTCTGTCTCTCTCTATAAGGGGGAGAGAGAGAGAGAGAGAGAATGTAATATATAATAATTATATATATATACATCTTGAATGTGTGTGTATATAGAGAGGGAATCAATGTATATGCATATAGTTGTAAGGATCACTAAAGCAGGTAGTCAGATGTTGAACTTTCAGAGCGTCATTCTGTAAATACACGAGAGAAGATGAGTGCGATCTTAACTTTTTTAAATCATTGTCAAGAGGTTTTTTTGATATTTACACTAGATGGGAACCTGCTTTAGCAGAAAAGTCCTGATGATAGTGATGTGAACCGAAATGCTGTTGAAAAATTCTACTTATTGTAGGTGCTGTCTGAACCGGTCACTATTCCTTAAAACACGTGAGCCCAATTATCCTGGTAACTAGTGGAATGAGCTTGACCTGATGGATTCCTGAGCGTGAAGTGAATTAAAGCGTTATGATCCCAGTGAAGGTCATCGATTGGAAAGTAGAGCCATGTTTATGTAAGCATGTTTACCAGAGTTAGCTGGCTAACTCGCTCAGCTGGCCTTTAGCAAGACAGTCAATCTCCAGTTTGAGCCGGAGACGTCTAGTGTGCAGACAACACCACCATCTACAAGAGCTTTTTTAGCTGATTTTATCTTTTAGATCATTCATTCTTTAGGAAAAGGAAGCTTTGCTTTTATCAATGTAGTCACAACATTGAATAATGATCCATTGTCGGTCAGTGGATAGTGATTTATTTATCTTGTGCTTTGGGGAAACTATTCATTCGGCTTTGATTGTATCAATGCACTTTTCCGCTGATGTTGGCCTGAGATCTTGTAGATCATTGCTGTATGAAAATAAAAATATTTTGTTTCTAAATGTGTTTTAGTGTTAAAATATGAGAGTAATGTTGCAACTCCAAAAGAGAGGATGAATAATTTAGATTAGAAACGCTGTGAATGAGTATGAATAATTTAAATTCTTAGTAATAAATAATTTTGTACATGAAGACCTCCAGCACTGCACATTTTGGATGCACCCAGTACTCAACTAATCACCTGTGTTAGGACAAACATTCATATGCAATGCTGCAGAGCGTTCAGGAACAGATTGAAAACCCCTGATTTAGACTGACATTGTGCAGGTCATATTTCTGGATTCTTTACCATAGCAAAATCTCGGAGATCCTTACACTTCGCCCTCCTGGAGACTCCTGGTAGGTTGCCGTTCTGGCGCTGGAGACTAATGCTGGGTACACATCACAAGATAATAAGGCTGATTTCTAACCTTTCCGATAATCCTAGATAATGTCCCGATTATCTTGATGGTTCTACAGATTATCTTATCAGATTTTCCTGTGGTGTGAGGTGTGTTAAGAGTGACTGAATCTGCTCGGAAGAACTTCGAACATGTTGAATATTTACAATCAGAAATCCTGATGTGTTGGGGGGGGACCCCGAGGACAAACGTGCGCACGCTCTGGAGATTATCACGTGAAACAAAACAATATCCAATCAGAAAGCGATCTGAGAGAAGATTGAAGCACAAATGCAGTCATGGCGCAGCACAAAGTAAAGACCATGTTCCCGCCATCTCCACGACTTCACCCAAACCCTTTTCTTTCTTTCTCCCATGAATTTTCTGTCAAAATCATTCCAAACACTATCATCGCAATTTCGTCCGCCGTGTTTATTCTGAAGTCTCGAGAGATTTTGTGAAATTTCCCACATTCACGGCCGGGCCTCTGGTTGTTCGTGTGTGGTGTGTTGTCTTTGTCACATCATGGCACACCACACACAATAGGAACAAAACGGTTAAATCTAGGATTATTTAATCAATAGAAAGTTCAAAAGAACAGTATTTATTTAAAATGGAAACCTTTTATAACATTATAAATGTCACTTTTGATCAATTAAATGAGATGAAATTCTTTATATATATATAATATGTCAGGTGAGTTTGATGAGGAAGTTTCACTGATGAGGAAGTTCAAAATGTTGTTCTGTGCACTGACATTTCTAAATGAGGTCCTATAGAGGTAACAGACAGAAAAAGCAACACTTGTAGAATTTATTTACAATTCTTTTAATGTAAAAAAGTTATAACTGATCATAATAGCATGCCTAGTGTATGGTATGAGTACATCATGAATGAAATCACACTGGACACGTCCGAGACTGATTGTCGGTCACTGGAAAGAAAACCATTCCATTGTCAAAGATTAACTACGTGTCCTTGTGTGACGCATTACATTGTCCTGGCGCCAACTTCCCTTGTTTATTGCAGGTTTCAATTCAACTTAGATCTGGCTGAGGTCCACTGAGTGAAACATAACTGCATATTCACCCTCTCTAAGACGCTTTCAGAAAACCCCAGCACATATAACATTGATCATCAGTGCAGTACGATGAAAACATGGCCCCCAAAATCAGACCCCATCAAGAAGGAAAAATGGTCTAAAACTGATTCAGAAATCCAAGATATACAAATAACGTTTTTTAAATGAAGCATAAAACAATTAACACAGAAGATGACGATAAGTACAATGCTTGTTGATCTTGTCTAAGACGTGATTAACATGATTAGTGAGTATATTATAGTCAATAAAAACAATGAAAAGACGTGGTGATGGTTATTTCAATACACAAGAGTAGATGGGGCATTCTGTGATGGAATTGAAAAAAACACTGGAGAAGCAAATCATTGATTTAATTTACACAATACGCACACAATGTTACTCAAAGTGAGTCGGCGTTTGCCCAGAGTCGTATGGGAATTACCCTCAGTGAGTCCCGGCTCGATCAGTTCATGGTTTCTCTGCCGTCGTAAAGGCACTAGTGATTAAATGACTGGAGACTGGCTTTAAGATTTCATATAAAGAACAAAAAAGAAAATAGTGCTTGCGAGGCGTGTATAAACTAAAAACATGGATAAACATCTTGAAGTAATCAAAGAGTTTGTGGCTGGTTACTATTGTGATCTGTCATTTATCATAGTTACATAAGCGACGTTTGGCATTTTTCATGTGCAATGATTACAAATAAACTATGCTGATGCTTGAAAACTGAATTAAAAAGACAGCGACAGGGTTTTGGTCCCTCTAGCCGAAAGTGGCTCCACAGTTTGGACATCTCCTCTGACGCAGGGCCAGGCAAAAGAGAATTCCCAGAGGAAAGAAGAATATGGCACACATGATTCCCAGACAGGTGAAGTCATCCTCCAGCACACCGACCCTGAACACAGCACAACATCACGGTCAGCGTATTCACTACTAGCACATATAAAACATCTCATGTTAGAACAACGTTCAGAGGATGCTTTCATGAGGTTTATAAGATGCACGTCTGGTAAAAGTTTGGAATAATTAAGATTTTTGGGGGAAAAAAGAAAAAAAAAAAAGTCTCTTCTGCTCACCAAGGGTGTATTTATTTGATCAAATATTCAATCAGTAAAAACATTAATATTATCACAATTTAAAATAGCTGGTGGTGTAGATTTAACGTGCGAGGACTGTGTAAACAACCCACGGTATGAGCAGTTATTTAATTACATTATTAATACACCATCTTTTGTTGTTTGCGAGTTAAAGGGTTAGTTCACCCAAAAATGAAAATTCTGTCATTAATTACTCACCCTCATGTCATTCAACACCCATAAGATCTTCGTTCATCTTCGGAACACAAGATATTTTTGATGAAATCCAAGAGGTTTTCATCCCCCATAGAAAGCAACAAAATTACCACATTCAAGGTCAGGAAAACTAGTAAAAACATTGTTAAAACAGTCAACGTGACTGCAGTGGTTCAACCTTAATGTTATGAAGCGATGAGAATACTTTTTGTGCGCAAAAACAAAAAAAATAATGTCTTATTCGTCTCTCCCTGTCCGTCTCCTACGCTGTTTACGTCCAGTTCTTCCAGGTTCTACGTCAGAACGCCGGCTCCTGCGTCAGCATCACACGCATGCGTCATGCTGCTCACGTGAACAGCGTCGGCCAATACTGAGTCAGCTTTCAGACATAGACAGTGTAGGACACTGACGGGAGAGGTGAATTTTTTGAATAAAGTCGTTATTTTTGTTTTGTTTTTCTGCACAAAAAATATTCTCGTTGCTTCATAACATTCAGGTTGAACCACTGTAGTCAAGTTGACTATTTTAACGATGTCTTTACTACCTTTTTGGACCTTGAATGTGGTCTTTTTTTTTTTTTTGCTTTCTATTGAGGATTAAAAACCTCTTGGACTTCATCAAAAATATCTTCATTTGTGTTCTGAAGATGAACGAAGGTCTTACGGGTGTGGAACGACATGAGGGTGAGTAATTAATGACTGAAATTTCATTTTGGATGAACTAACCCTTTAATTCTGGACTTAATTAGTTCAAGAAGAGCATTATTGTATATGTACTCTTCATCTTACAAATGTTTAGCAAATTTGACTCACAATGGGATGTTTTGTCCAATCTAGCCCTTGTCCTAAAATAGAGTTTGACAGCCCTGATGCAAAATCCTCCTGGGTTGTTAAACCACATCAGCACAAGTTGAAACAGTAAGAGCTAAAAAAATGCCTCAATTCTCGTACGACCAAAGTTATTTTCACTCTCTGCTGTTACCATTTCCCTTCCCAAAATTTTTTTTAAAAAGGCATCAGCCTGTAATTCTTCTTCTTGCGCATGATTATCAAGTGAACTGTGTCCTGTCGCCCATCAATTACTCGCCCTCATGTCATTCAAAACCCATAAGACTTTCATTCATCTTCAAAACAGAGATGATTATTTTTTTAATACATTTTCATTTATCCATTGAAAGTCCACACAAGCTTCAAAAAGTTCATAAAGACATTGTAAAACTTTTTTTTTTGTAACAAAAGCTCCAATGTGCTTGCATGACATGAGAACAAAAGTCATTGGTTTGCGCTTCTGTTGACCATATTTGATGTGCGTTGATCAATGTTTATATGTGAATAAAAGCCTAAATTAAATCTGTTCATCACATAAAGCAATCGTGTGTCTTGTATTAAACTGCTGGTTTAATATAAATTACTTTTTATGTTCTCTGTATGAACATGTTTTGAATCTTAAAAGTTTTGGTAGACTGGACTTTCAATGGAGGGACAGAAATGATAAACAAACGTCTTAAGGCTCGTTCACACCATGTAAAATAACTATAAAGATGCTGGAGCTCTTTAAAGCAGGATGGATTCAGATTGGCTGTCAATGTTTTTATCGTTCATAAGCTGGAAAAAATTGTTCTGTAAGTGATTCCAACAAAAACATCAAACATCTTTAATGCTTAATCATAGATACATACTTCTATATCTATATGGTTTGCATGTTATAGTACAGTATGATTTAAAAGGAGGAAGAGAGCAACAATCACATTTTTGTTTTGTGGTCATGCTTACTAAACTGGACTGATCTGGTGCATGAACCAAAGTTCAGAGTGAAATCAGTGCTGTCATGAGCTGATAATGTGACATGACTCTCTCACAAGAGTCACATGAGCAAGCAGGAAGTGATTCTGGATTAAAACAACCTCAAAAAGCAGTCCATTTTAAGGCCAGAATTATGAGTTTTAAAACAATGTAATTCTGTGGTTTTAACATCAAGCATGACATAAGTAACAGCAGACATGTCACATGCTCAGAAGGGAACAGGAAGATGACTGAGCGGATACAGAAACTACCGTGAATTCAGTTGAACTGCATCTGGTTCTCAGTTCTTTCCTTCAGAGAACAATGACATGACGTAAAGTTTAACTGAAAAAATACTAATAGCGTAACTTGTTATAAATAGAGCTGACTACAAGAGGAAAATATATAAGGTGGCACAGTGTATTCTCTCTCTGTGACTGGTTATATACTGTGGGTTGTCCACTGTTCGACTCACCTGCAGGCCGGACATCCCCCCACCACCACCACAGAGGGCTGGACGATGGTGTAGGTGCTGGTGTAGGCTGGCTGGCTGGCAACGGCAGCAGGCATGCCTGGGGCCGCGGGATAACCTGATGTGGCAGCCGGGAAACCTATGAGACACAAGTTCACATCCGTTTAACACTCTGTGTTTCTCACTTTATCACCTCAAGATGCTGTGAACTGCTGTGTGGTGAGCAGAAGTGTGATCAGAGCTGAATATTGTAAAGTAAGCTATAGTTGAGGATACACCTTTGTGAAAAAGAAGTGTGCTTAACTGTGCACTTGTAGTGTACTACAAATATAATAATATAATAAAATAAAATGCCACTTAAGTGTACATAAAAATAGTACAATTTCATGACTGTTTCTTAGCAAACTTAAGTAGACTTTTAAAAAGTGCATTTAAAGGTACAGTAAGTGATGCTGTTGAAAGTGAATCTGACCGAGCAACAGAACACACTTGTAGCCAATCAGCAGAAAGGGGTGTGAATACACTAATTAGGGGGGAGTTGTCTGTGTTGCATAGAATGTTTGTGAATTTGGAGGCGGAGCTACCAAGATAGGGGTGTGGTCTTTCTGGGTAGGTGCATGTTTGTTTCAGGGATTTTTAATATCAACAGCGTTTCAAGTCGCTTACTGCACCTTTAATGTCAATTTTTTAATTGACTGTAGATTTTAAAATCAAGTTATAAATAAGTACACTTATTTTGATGCGCTGACTAACATACTAAAGCACATGCAAGTACTTGATTATAATTTTAACTGTACTGCATTATTCGATATTACATTTAAAGTTAATATATTTTAAATGTATCATTTAATTTAAATGTATGTATTTAATATATTTTAAATGTACCAAACTGGAATGTCATCATTATAATTACAAAAATATATAAAAACAACATTAAAGTGATTTCTACTGAAACTTATACTACTGAAAAGTATATTTTAGTTCATCATAAATGCTTATCAGTACATTCAGCAGAAACTTTAACTATATAATAATAACTGGTCAAAAGACAATACACACATCACGAAATGGCATTAAAATGTACTTAAGTGGGTCAAAAAAAGCACTTATGTGCAACTAATTGCATTTAGTAAAAATTTAGACTGTAAATAACATACAAGTCAAGTGCCCGGAAACATTACATTCAGGTAAGGTGGAAAAAAGGTAAAAACATTGCGTGGGGCAGGGGTTATGCTCCGCACCAAAACGGAGCTAAACTTTCCCAAAATTTTCCCTCTCTCTTCTCCATTCCCACATCTCAGACCTCAAATACATAAAATATTACCCTTTATAGACATAGATTTTAAAGTAAAGAGTAAAGGAAACACTGTACAGTACTTATTGAAACAACCAGTTTATTATTTACCCTTGTAAGTTCACAAGTACCCTTATAAGACCCCCCCCCCCCCCCTCCCATAAAAACACTTTATCTCAAAAAAGAGTTGTTACTGAAAGGTGAGGTGTTTGCTTCTATGGTTCATACTTAAGTATATTATTTCAAAGTATATTATTTCCAGAATAAGAGCTCTTTATAAAAGGTATGTTAAAGTGTACTAGTTTTTCCACAAGGGTGAAAGTACACTATGAAGTAAATAAAGAGAGGCAATCAGTAAACTTAACTGAGCCAACCAACGTGTGTATGTCTGTTTGTTTATGGCCTATGGACTTTAAACTTACAAAACTACACAAGGAACTTGTGGCTTGGTATATACCATGGTACTGAATGGTTACCTTGTACATATGCCATGATATTTAGATTCAGACCATTCTTTCACAGAATCAAAAACATACGGTGCAACCAGTGTAAGCGCGAGAATACAATTAATAACATCAACAACAACAACAACACTACACATAAATCGTGACCTGAAGCCTGTTGCATAAAACTGCCTAGACTTGTTTTACCAGTCAGTCATATTTGACTGGTCATGTAACTAATAAATCAGTTGTATGAAAACATAGATTGAGCTAATTTGAGAATTAAAAGACGCATTATTATTAGGCTAAATTGGTCAGAGTAGAAAAGTGTAGTTCGATTCCTCTGATTCCTTTTTTTTTTTCTTCTTTTTTTTTTGAAGTGAATCGTAAATCAGATGGGTAACTCATGATATTTAAATCAGTGCAGTATTTTATAAGTAGCATTTTATAGAAAGTAACGCCGTTCCATTCGGTAAATTTTTTACCATAAATTTATATATTAATCTTTACCATAAGTATTTTTTATTTTGTTTTCATTTCTCTTTTAATCATTTTATTTAAGTTCTTTTTAATCATTTATAGTTATCAATTATTGGATTGCCAGTCTGTGAAAAGTCATTAAAAAGTTGTGTAAACACACTTATTGAAATGGTTTTAAATGTAATCTTATCGTGATGATCTTAAGATCAAATGATCTTTTATATATATATATATATATATATATATATATATATATATATATATATAACATATATATATATATATATATATATATATGTGTGTGTGTGTGTGTGTGTGTGTGTGTGTGTGTGTGTGTGTTTATATCGTTTCTTCCTCAAAAAAAAAAAAAAAAACTATAATTGAAGGAACCGGAATCTGAAGCAGTATCGTTATATTAAATCACATCCTTAATAATAATAACATCACATATACGTTATAAGACCCTGCAGTACGTGAGTTATTGCTGATATAACAGTGATTTTGAGCAGGTTGAATACAGTATCAGTATGAGCTTCTCTTGCCTTGATAGGGCGGCGGTGCCGGAGGCTGGAAGCCCGCCGCGGGTGCAGCGGCCGCGGGGATCGAGCCGTAGTCGTACGCGGCCGGGACCGCGTTGTACGCTGGAGGTCTGTCCTGGAGGAGAGGTTTAGTATCCATTTCCGGTCTGAGGCGTCCTGTCCACTTCAGAAAACTAACATTAAATCTTCTTGAGCTTTTTTTTTTTTTTTTTTAACGCGGACGATCACTGGACTAACGCAAACAAAAACCAAAACAAAGATTAAATGAAAGTTCCTCCACTCTCCCCATGCGACTTCAACCCGCTCTTACAGCTTCGGGACAGGAATGGTTTTAAGACGTATAAATGTCCTAAAGATGCGCCATAACGACCTTTTCTTGATTTCTCTCGTTTATGAGAGAAATCTAGGTTTGTTAAAGAGTGAAACTCCTTATCAAACTCAAAACGACGTTTTTCCTGCTCGCTGCACTGTCACAAGACTCACTGTCACGTGATGAACTGGAACGCAGTGGCGGGGGGGGGGGGGGGTGACGTCTTAAAGTTACACACACACACACACACTAAAAAGTGTATCAGATAAAAAAAAAAAAAGTTACAGTAGTTTTATTTCAGTTCACAATCGTGTATCATGAGATAAAGACTACCTAATAAAAACTGTGTTATTGTACATGGAGTGAGTCACTTATGTGTTCATGCCATGTCGTAATTACCATAATTACGAGATCAATGACAAACCGTGACATACTCCAAGCTGTTCACGTCACTGGATTTGGAATTATGCGTTTCTATGGCAGCACTATCAACACCAAAATGACTCTGCAGTCAGGGTTGCCAGGTTTTCACAACAAAACCCGCCCAATTGCTCCCCAAAACTAGCCCAATCGCATTTCAGGGGGGTCCCACTGTAAAAATTTGTGTTTTTGGCGGGGCTCCCCTTGGTAAAATTCACATTCCAGGGGCTAAATATCACGTTATTTTGGGTCGATTCAACCCGCAGCAACTGAGTAAAAGTAGCCCAATTCCACAGGAAAACCGCGGACACTGCTGGCAAGTTGAGATTCATAAATATCTTTTTTTGGAGGATGTTCTGTTTAGCCAGTCGCGGTGAGCTTTTAATCCACCAATTAAAACGCTACTTACTGAAGAGACTCGAGAAGCCCAACGCTGCGCTTGTACTGTGCATTGTTACATATGATCCGGTGTTATGAGATTTTCGGTCTGTGGGAGTTTCGGTTGCACTGCACTGTAAAAAGTAATACGCTATAAAATGTTGGCAACATATTACAAGCAATATTATTAATTAAATTCAACAAATAAACTTGAGTTTAAATTAATTCCTTAAATGTCAACCAAATTTAAGTAAAATGTAAACAAAAATATCTGAATAACAGACAGACGTCAAAGATGAATTAAGAACTTTTTTTTTTATTGCCAACATTGAAGACACCTGATGATAACAAGCAGAATCATTGAAGGAAAGAGAAACACATGAATTAACAGAGATTAAGATGTTGATTTTATTGAAAATGTTTGGTCACCATTATGGTGATTGGTGTTTCATTTAGTTGGGCAGTTTGTCTCTTTGCTTGTTATGTCAGTTTGTAGTTTTTGTAATGGTGTTTGCTAATTTTACACATTTTAAATGGTTGGCTTTTAAGGAATTAATTTGAATAATTCTAACTCCGTTCTTATTTGTTGAATTTAATTAATAATATTGCTTGTAATCTGTTGCCACACTTTTATTGAGTAGATAGAGCGTATTACTTTTTACAGTGTGGGCGGAGCTAATAATATTAATAAGACTTATCCGCATGCGCGAGCCGCAGGGTTGCCAGATTTTCACAACAAAACCCGCCCAATTGCTCCTCAAAACTAGCCCAATCACATTTCAGGGTGGTCGACGGTAAAAATCGCTTTCCGGGGGGCAAAACTTGCATTTTTGGCGGAGCTCCCCTTGGTAAAATTTGCATTCCAGGGGCTAAATATCACATTATTTTGGGTCGATTCAACCCGCAGACAAGAAAAAACAACCCGCGGCAACAGTGTAAAAGTAGCCCAATTCCGCGGGAAAACCACGGACTTGGCAACACTGTCTGCAGCGGTCAGGTTGTTCAGCGGTCACATGGTACAAGTCAGAGCTCACCGTAAATTCACAGTTTGCGAGTTACAATTAATGCTTCCTTGCTATCTGAAATTCCGAGATAATTCCGAGAGCACGTGAAGGCAGCATATAATTCCGACATGGTGTAATGCTGCCTTCACGTGCTCTCGGAATTATTTTCCTATAGGCATAAACTTGCACATAAATGCCCTCTCATGTCGAAACTTGAATGCGATAAGCTTGTAATCACGATTTCAGAAGTGGGAATGATCAAATTTCCTATGGCACGTGAAGGCAGCATAAACACACCATATAACAGATCAAAATTTAGGTTTTTATTATTTTATCTGGTTCACAAACACTTGGAGTGTTTAATGCTGCCTTGACGTGCTATCGAAATTATCGAAAATACGAGTTTACTAGTTGGAAATTGAACGAGAACGCCTTTTCAAATCGTATTTAAAGGACCGAACAAGCCCTAGTAAGTAAATTATTACATTTACAATTGAAATGAATGCATCAGTGTCCAGATGTATTGACAGACATGGTACAAAACAACAATACAGCTGTCAAACTGTTAAAGCAACGGAGTGTTACTGCATTTTACATGTAACACTTCACAATTTTTACCTGCTAATATCACCTGACCTGTGATGTAATTCTGTGATATCACTCAGCGTCACCACAGGAATACACGTCAAAACACATCAGGTCGAAAAAGTGGGAAAACAACATTTCAAACAAATTTTCAGCAAGATTATGTTGTACTAAAAAATAAAAATGTTAGCTTTCACATGGGCCAATGAAAAAAATGAGGGGGAAAAAAACTAAACTGGGGGTTTGTAAGCCTTTTCATCTAAACGCAGTCATTTGTAAATTCATCATCTGATACGTCTATCTGTTCATTACATCAGTCTGAAATAACAGGTGAGGAATAAAAGTTAGTGCTCATGTATCACCATTGAGTTTTAATAATTGAGAGAGTAAAGAATGAATAATTGATCAAGTAAAGGTGCGCATATGAGAGCTCTGCCCGACGGAAAAACATACGTGCGCACACAGTCTGTCCAATCAGAAGCTTAGATTTCGACACTTCCGTAAGCGCTGACCAATCAGAGCGAAAATACCCTTAACTTCCTGCTTTAGGTCCCTGAGCCCTTAGAATAATGCTGGGAATAATAAAAAACGGATGGCTGATGTTTGTAATGCACGGGATAGATGAAGACTCACTGCACAAGCATTAGACTACACAGAGGGTAAGTTTATGAGGCTGATTGCAGCGCATTTGAGCGGAATGTGAAACCGTTGTGTGTCGGAATTTATATTCGTCGTGTCGATTATTATCGTTAAATACCATAAATCATAAGGACATCCAAAGCAAGTGCATAAATGTTTTACATTTAATTAAATGAAGTAGATGATAATACGGCTGGCCTGTAATAAGGATTCCAGAGAGACAGGTGCCAACTGGTGTCCAATAACAGTTACCTGTATCTCTTACTTAACAAGACTATGATAATGTGTGTATTGAGTATTATAATTTATTATATAAAATGTATTATTACAGGTCACCATGCTTGATCTATATATATATATACTGTATATATACAGCGAACTGTAAAATACTATTTGTGTCATTTTAAACATGTAAATATGGAAGTAAATATTTGACTGTTGTTTACTAAGTGCTATATATATATATATATATATATATATATATATATATATATATATATATATACACACACACACTACCAGTCAAAAGTTTGGACACGGTAAGATTTTTAATGTTTCTCGTCTGCTCACCAAGGCTGCATTTATTTAATTAAAAATACAGTAAAAACAGTAATATTGTGAAATATTATTACAATTTAAAATTACTGTTTTCTGTTTGAATATATTTTATAAAGTAATTTATTCCTGTGATCAAAGCTGAATCATTCTAATATGCTGATCTGCTGCTCAAGAAACATTTATTGTGTACAATTGTACAAACTATTTGTGTACAATATTTTTTTTTTTTTTTTTTCAGGATTCTTGGATGAATAGAAAGTTCAAAAGAACAGCATTTATTTGAAATATAATCTTTTGTAACATTATAAATGTCTTTACTGTCACTTTTGATCGATTTAATGCATCCTTGCTGAATAAAAGTATTAATTTCTTTAATTTCTTTTCAAAAAAAAAAAAAAAAAAAATCTTACTGACCCCAAACTTTTGAATGGTAGTGTATAACGTTACAAAAGCTT
This sequence comes from Hypophthalmichthys molitrix, assembly GCA_037950675.1. Lineage (NCBI taxonomy): Eukaryota > Metazoa > Chordata > Actinopteri > Cypriniformes > Xenocyprididae > Hypophthalmichthys > Hypophthalmichthys molitrix. The sequence continues at coordinate 39,983,553 of CM075494.1, forward strand.
TGTATTTCAGATAAATGCTGTTCTTTTGAACTTTCTATTCATCAAGGAATCCTGAAAAAAAAAAAAGTAAACAACTGTTTTCAACATTGATAATAATCATAAATGTTTCTTGAGCAGCAGATCAGCATATTAGAATGATTTCTGAAGGATCATGTGACACTGAAGACTGGAGTAATGATGCTGAAAATTCAGCTTTGATCACAGGAATGAATTACTTTATAAAATATATTCAAACAGAAAACAGTTATTTTAAATTGTAATAATATTTCACAATATTACTGTTTTTACTGTATTTTTAATTAAATAAATGCAGCCTTAGTGAGCAGACGAAACTTCTTTTAAAAACATAAAAAATCTTACCGTGTCCAAACTTTTGACTGGTAGTGTATATGGGTCACTGATAAATAAAGCTTCAAAAAAGCTTATGTAATGCATATTTTTGTGTTTAAACAAGTTTCATTTAAGTGTTTAAATTCATTTTTTGACAGTTTTTATGTCAGGCGGACGGTACAGCCAAATATGTACTGTATATACTGTCATTGTACCACCTGACATGGAAAGTGTATCAGCATACCCATACTTGAAATTAACAGTTTTTATTAGTATTTGAGAGATATCTACAAACCTTTATGGACTTTATTGCAGTTGTGCCACCTTGACATTTGAGAATATACAAATTGCTGGACAAAATTTGTTTATATGAAAGGTTTCAAACCTAATGATGCCATAGTATTTAGTTTTAATTTTTTTATTATTAAGACACCATTTTGAATAGTTTTCTTAGTCTCTTTGTTTGTTCGGACAGTTGCACCACCTGACATTTTGGGTGTTTAAGATAACAAAACATAAAATAATATAATATGTATTATTTATTGAATTCAAGCATATCTGAATGATTTCTGAAGGATCATGTGACACTGAAGACTGGAGTAATGATGCTGAAAATTCAGCTTTGATGATCACATTTACATTTTTCAATATATTCACATAGAAAACAGTTATTTTAAATTGTAAAATTATTACTGTCTTCACTGTATTTTTGATTAAATAAATGCAGCCTTGGTTAGCAGAAGAGACTTCTTTTAAAAAGATAAACAAAACCTTACTGACCACAAACTTTTGTACTGACAGGGCCGATGATGGCCGGGTCGCTGCTGTGGGCAGTGGATGTGTACGGGCGGGTGTTCAGTCTGTCGGCCGCTAGAGGGCGCTGGAAGCTCGCTGCTGATATAGTGCTAGAGCTGAAGCGCGTGACGGGCTCTCAACAGTGCTGCTGGGGCATTGGATGCGACCATAACGTGTATCTCAATGTGTATCCCAGTCGTGTGCCTATACGCCACCAGGAAGAGACCTATGAAAACCAGGTGTGTTCAGCTTTTCAATTTAATTTTGATTTATTGGCATGATTAAATACTGTACATAATAAGGTCCCATTAGTTAAAGTCGTCATGAAACGGAAGTTGCGATAGTCTTTTCTTCCTAATTGTGATGTATATCCGAGTGAAACGGCTTCTCAAACAAGAACAAATGCAGGGCGGAGCTTGATTTTGTCAGATGGGAAATTGTTCGGATGGTTGTGGTTTGCTATTGGTGGATCTCGTGTGAGTGACAGGTTGCCCCGCCCTCACACCAGTAAACACGTCATCACATCATTTTTATTTAAATAAATTAAATAATTAAAGAGTTATAAGGGATTTAAGGGAATAAAGAAAAAGTAAACTAAAAAGTTCTAGGTCTAATTGTTGCCTAGTTGTGAAGTAATCAATTTAAACTCTTTGCAAATAATATTTTATTTAAAAATATGCACACATTCACTCATATTTGTATGTTTAATATGTCAAAAATGCAAAACGTTTCTTGACTCATCACATTCAGTTATGAATGACATTTAAATGATACCATATTTTCAATTCAAAATGGCTAGTTTGCATCACTGTATATTATTGTGGGTCGTTAAACATATCTATCGTAAAACACTTGTCAGATATTAAATGTTTAGCTATTCACATCTTACACATACTCTTTCACTGTAAAAACGAAAGTGTTGCCGTTGCATTAGACTCGTCTTCTGTGAACAGTAAGCCCCGCCTTCTTTGACCTGATTGGCCATCATGTTGACAGCGACAGAGTGCTGTTAGACCGCTGAGGCACACCAGCCTAAAATTGTAACTTTTAAAACTTTGTGTCAACCTAATAACAAACAGAGTGGTGCATAATGGAGTGCAGCAGAGCAGCATCAAAAATATCAAATATTGCTGGGGGTGGGACAATTTGGCCATTTCTAATTTGTCTTCACTGACCTGCTGCTAAGCATGATTTTCTGTCTGTCTGTTTTCCAGAGATGGAACCCAGTTGACGGTTACACAGACACACTCCTCCCGACAGACCGCTGGCAGTGGACAGATGAGTCCGGCTCCAACCCACAGCCTCTTCACAGCTTTGAGCTGCCGTCTGCGAACTGGGAGTGGGAAGGCGACTGGTACGTGGATGATGAAAGCTGTGGGAGAGAATCCACTGAGACTGGGGTGAGTGACACAATCTCAGACCTCTCTGAACTCTGAACCTATCATAGACTCATCCATCCCAAACCTAACCTACTCTACACTCACCTTATTCTACCCTTGAGTGATAAAATCTTAAAAGTAAATTTTAAAAACTGTACTTGCAGATAATATACTATTATTAATTGAAATAAAAGGCCACTTAAAGGGATAGTTCACCCAAAAATGAAAATTCTGTCATCATTTGATGGTGTAATGCAACTTCCTGTGCGTTCAGGGGTGGGAGTATGCAGTGGACTTCCCTGCCACCTTCACCAAAGAGAAGAAGTGGAATTCATGTGTCCGTCGCAGGCGATGGCTTCGCTACAGGAGATATAAAGCGCTGGGATCATGGGCCAAGGTACAATCCCCAGTAAATGCAAGACATCTAAAAACTGTAGTTATTTCAATTTAAATCAACCAAAGATCAACCTTACTACCAATCCATAACTATGCTATCTAAAGCTTTATATTTAACATCTATTATTGTTCACATATGCAGAGTCATTCAGAATGTGTGTTTTTGGTGCAGGTGCCTTTGGACCGGGGCAGACCTCCACCAGAGCCCTTCACTGACATCAGCTGTGGAGGCTGGGACATGAATGACATCCCTGAGAAGCACATTTACCTGTGGGCCGTGTCCCAACAAGGGAAGGTTTGTGCACAGGAATATTCCTGGTTTAACACAAGTTTTGTGTTCAATGTTGTTGATTACCACTGAAAATAATGATACATGACCATTCAAAAGTCTGAGGTCAGTTAGATTTTTTTAAAGAAATTAATACTTTTATTCAGCAAGGACACATTAATTTAATCAAAAATGACATTTATAATGTTACAAAATGTTTCTATTTCAAATAAATAATGTTTTTTTTTAAACTTTCTATTTATCAAAGAATCCTTAAAAAAGTGTATCACGGTTTCCACACAAATATGAAGCAGCACAACTGTTTTCAACATTGATAATAATCAGAAATGTTTCTTGAGCATTAAATCATCATATCAGAATGATTTCTGAAGGGTCATGTGACACTGAAGACTGGAGTAATGATGCTGAAAATTCAGCTTTGTAGAAAATTCTGCTGTGATTTGATTGGCTGACCGAGTCCTGATAAGAACACCTGTGGCCTCTTACTAATTAAGCTTCGGTCTCAATGTGTTTGTATGTGAGAAGCCGTCTCTCCTTGGTTCAGACATGGCCTGTCGCCTGTGTGGAATTGTAGAGTTGTTGAAAATAAACCAACAATTACCAGCACTTGTCACCATGGGAAATGTCTACTCCTACATGTTAAAATAATAAACTGAGAAAAAGAGACAGATGACTGAATGATTTTTAATGGACCCACCATTCTGGTAGCAACAGCCAAATCAGCCTAAAATTCCTTTTATTTTCTACAATCACAGGAATAAATTACGTTTTACATAGAAAAGAGTGATTTTAAAATTTTTCACAATTTGCTGTATTTTTAATCAAATAAATGTAGCCTTGGTGAGCATAAGAGACGTGATGTTTACAAACCCCAAAATTTGAATGATAGTATATATAAATAAATAAAATTCATATCCGTAGTGAAAAACAAACACAAAAGGCACTATGGAAGATCATGAGGGATTAGCAAAAATCAGGGGTATGACGCATTTAAAAAATTGGTCATACTTTAGTTTAGGCTCCGATTGTCACTATTAACTATGACTTTTCCCTCAATAAACTCCTAATTTACAGCTTATTAATAGTTAGTACGGTAATTGTTAAGTTTAGGTATTGGGTAGGATTAAAGGATGTAGAATAAGGTCATGCAGAATAAGGCATTAATATGTGCTTTTTAGGTACTAATAAACAGCCAATATCCTAGAAATATGCATGCTAATGAGCAACTAGTTAATAGTGAAAACTGGACCCTAAACTCCTAAAGTTTTAGCAAAAAAAGTGATGCAGTTGTGGTTGCATTACAGATTTCTGAGCACTAGAGGCCACTGCTGTTCTGTGATGTGATGTGTCATGTGCTGCTGCTTTAGTAGTGTTTATCTATATGTATGTTATAGTATTTATTAATATAGTTTACGATTTAGGGGATTTTTTATTTGCTTCTTCTGATTTTTTTTTATATAATATTTTATATGTTTCTATTTGGCTTTAATTTATTTAATAATATAGTAAATTAATATATTTAATATATTAATTTTATTTATCTTTTTTCAGTGTTTTTGTAATTTTAGTACTGAAACTGAAACATTATTTCACTTAGTTGAAAGAGCAACATTTCTAATTTTCGTTTATTTTGTTTTAGTTTTTCATCTAATATTTGTATGTTGTATTATCTCAGCTTTATTTCAATTAACAAAAACAATTTTTACTAGTTTTAGCTCACCTAGTTGCAGTTTCCTCTGAGGAGGCAAGGAAGGCAGTGCCTCCTCAAAAAATTGGATGCGAAAATAATACCACAACTATTACAGAATGTGATATAAGTGTATAAATCACTTGTTTTTATAAAGTAACACTGTCCAACAGCGACACCAGCAGGTAAAGTTACAGTAGGACACTGCGTCTCTCTTGCCTCCCCTGAGCCCATTAAGTTTTAACAGACCCCCTAAAACATACTTTTTCAACGGTCGTGAAGTAAATTCAAATGTAGTACCTACTCAACAGTATGTGATTTCCGACGCAGCCAACGTCTCCATCGCACTATGATTGGATGTGATTGGATATAAATGGTTTGTGCAATAAATCCCGCATCTTGTTTTCATGCACATTCGCAAATAGGTCCAAATTAACAAAATGATGGTGTTAATGGGAAGACTTCATTTAAAAAGTAAGTAAACAATTCACTCAGTTAGATATCACCGCTTTATTAACTGTATTTCATTGGCTTTGTCTTCGTGCTTTGGCTCAATGACAATAAATTGAATTTAATTGAATTGTCACATCAAATCATACTTGAAATGGCCTGAAAACATGATGACTGTGGGGGTTTTAGTGAGCAATCAGCTTGTTGAAATTAAAGATACATCATTGTGTCTGTGACCAGTGTTTACTGAGCATGACTGATGAAAATAAGTTGATTATTAAAAAGAACAGCTGAACATCATAATATATTGTTTAAATTGTTACTGCCTTTAGTTATTATTTTAGAATAAATATAAAACTGCTTAGAAACACTAACTTGATGAGTTTTATTAATGGTTATTCTTGGTTGACTTTGCCTCCTCATTTCAGACCACCACTGCATGCCAATACAGTTGCAGAGTTGCAGTACAGATTTATGACCACTAGAGCGCGCTGCTGTTCTGTTACATGCTCTTTATATTTTGAGCTCAGCCAACACCTCCTTATGGATTAACCACTTGCTCACAAGAATGTGAACGATTTCCCAGCCTAGTGGTTAATTTAAACACTCACTGAATGTTTTGTCATGTTTATTATGTGTTGAAAAGCTATTCATGCCAGCACACAGATCTAAGGTGTGTGTGTCTCTACACAGTTGTGGTTCCGCTCAGGCATCAGGCAGCAGAACCCGGAGGGGACGCGCTGGGACGCCATCCAGGTGCCCAGAGAGGTGGCACAGGTCAGCGCCGGGCCGAAAGACCTGCTTTGGGCCGTTCTCTGGGATGGACAACTGCTGGTCAGGACGGGCATCAGTAAAGACTGCCCTAAAGGTCTGACACTGACAGATTTATTCCTGTCCTTTGAATTCACACATATAGAATACAGGACATACAGTACATGTTTTGAATGACTTACACATCACTTCTATTTATGGTCAAACTGCGATCATGGTCATGTCAATAGCATGACAGAAGTATGAACATACAGAGGCCCTGAAGAGCATGTGGACACTTGCGCCACACTTGAAAATGTTCGAATGTCATTGCATACAAATAACTGACCCTGCGCTCAGATGCTGCAACATTTTTGCTTGTTGTCTTTGAATCAGCTGGTGTTTTGTTGTTTTTTAGTGGATGTGTGAAGTCAGTTCTCCTCAAGTTCACACAGAATCACATTAACTATCAACATGATCAACTAACGCTTGACAACCACTGTGTCACAGTACTTCATTTTGTAGTGTGTGTATATTTAGTTGTATCATTTCAATTCAATATCATTCCTACAGTAACTTTTATACATTTTTTTTAGTGTAGCTTAATAGTCCAGATTTATTTGGGGTCCACGGTGTCTATACTCTTGTGAAAAAGGGAAAAAGTGCACTTAAAGGTGTGATGTGTAAAATTTGGGAGGATCTATTGACAGAAATGTAATATAATATACATAACTATGTTTTCAGTGGTACATAAAGACCTTACATAATGAACCGTTATGTTTTTATTACCTTAGAATGAGTCATTTCTATCTCATACACCGCGGGTCCCCTCTCCATGTTAGGTCGCCATTATGCGCTGGCATGTTTCTACAGCAGCCCTAAACGGACAAACAGAGCGCGTTTAGTCAATGTTGTTCTTCTTCTAAATCGTTCGTGTTTTTAGAGGCAGCTTGCATCGTCACTACATTGAATTCGCACAAAGAAGAAGTAGTAATAGTAGTAGTCGTCTGGTTTATTAGAAGCAGAGACCGTTCTTTGTTAGAAGTAAGAAGAAACCCCATTGCTTCACACAAGCTACCCTCTGCTCTCTCAGATGACGACATGTCGGCCAGACGGCCACCGTAGCTTCTCTGAAAGGGAGGGGTGTGAGGGATATGTGCCGTTATTTGCAGTTCGCAACCTCACCGCTAGATGCCGCTAATTAGTGATGGGAGAAACAAAGCTTTTCAAAGCTTCAAATCAATTGAACCAATTGCTTCGCAAAATGATTCATTGTTTCGAAGCGTTCGAAACACCACACGCTGGTGACCCCTGCTGGTCAAAACAGTGTAAATGCAACAAAAACTCACATAAAAACAGCTTTTACAAATCCATTGCAAATGTTTTATTGAAAGTATAATCTATCAAATGCAATTAACTAATCATCTAATACCATTAAATATTAAGTGTCTGTATAATACGTATTCTTTTATCAATTTTCAGGGCTTGTTTTGTTTATTCTACGGATGAGTCATGTAAACAGAGACTATTATTCCTTTTAATTATACAAATACCTCATTAAGACATCTACAAATGTGTAAAACTCATCAGAGATCAGGTAATAGACACTTTTAGACACTTAATACTCAGGTAATAGACAGACACTTGTTCAATGATTCGCCGCTGGGGGGCGATCTCAGTGAATTCGCATGATTCATGGGTTCACAGAGATTGCCCCCAGTGGTGAACCATTGAAATTTCGAAACATTCCGAAACAGTTATGACGTAATGAAGCCTCGTTTACTGAAATCACGTGACTTTGGCAGTTTGAAACATGCTCCAAAACAATGATTCGAAACAAGATTCGTAAAGGTTTCGAAGCACTGAAGCACTGTTTCGAAATCGCCCATCACTACTTGTAGTGTACTTAAAATACTAAAAGTATATTTTTTTAAAAACTGTGCTTGTATATAATATAATATTAATTAAAATAAAAGGCCACTTAAGTGCAACTTTCATGACTGTTTCTAAACACACTTAAGTAGACTTTTAACAAGTGCATTTGGTAATAGTCAAACTAAAAGTTTTATTTTAAAGTACACTTTAAATCATTATGTTTGATTTTTTTTTTGTCATGCTTTAAAGAAGTACACTTATTTTGATGTAGTGTTTTATTCATTATTTAGAGTTGATATAATTTAAGTGTAATAAATTGCAACTTCATTTAAAATGAGTAATTACAAATATATATTTAAATACATGACATATGAGTTTCAATAGAAATGACATTAAAGTATATTTTACATTATTGACATTATAGTATGTTTTTATCATAAATGCGTATCAGTACATTCAGCAGTAACTTTAACCATATTTCAAAGACAATAGAAGTAAATATGAAATTACATATAAAGATGTACTTATGTTTTCAGGCTTATCGTGGGATCTGGTTGAGTCTCCAAATCAGAAAGGAGCTGTTCATGTTGCAGTGGGCATCGGTGTCGTTTGGGCCGTTACTAAGGACAACAAAGTAAGACGATATTTACTCTATTAATGCTGTATACACTGCTTCAGCTTGACATGAATATTACTGCTATGAGTTTTGCGCATTCATTTAGTGCAGTTAAGGATTGCTGTAAGAAACAACCATAATTAATCATGCATAAATTCTGTAATAATTATTTTCTTACCATCAGGGTAATTGTGCATCTTCACTATCCATTTTCATCTAGTATGCTGAATGAACCTAAAGTATTATTAAGGGCTGTTTTTGTTAGGAGTAAAAATGACCCAGATAATAGCTGGATGCCTCGTCATGTGACAGTGTAGCATACTACTGAAATGTTTATTGTTGCATAAAGAGTTTTGAAAAATTGAAGGCAGTAGTCAGTGTATAGAGGGGATAATGGCGTAAACAGTGTGTGTGTGTGTGTGTGTCTGATAGGTCTGGTTCAGACGAGGTGTGAATTCCCACAATCCCACTGGCTCAGGCTGGATCAGCATTGGTGGAGAGATGGTGATGCTCAGCGTGGGGCCCAGTGACCAGGTGAGATCAGTGGAGTATCATATTATACTGCGATTCTAACAACAGGTGGTCTGTAAACTGTAACATGTAAACATGTAAACTGACATCATGTAGAAGGGGGCTTTCGAATTTAGTCTTTGACATTGGGGCCTTAGTGTCAAATAGATTGAGAACCACAGACAGTTATAGGGTATTTATTGTATTCATGAACAAACTAGAATTGTATATTATCTGAAGAACATGGTGGAAAAGATGCACACAATAGCCTACTTTTAATTATTTATTACAGAAATAATATGAAATGAATATTATGTTTTTGAAAGCATGCCAAATTTGATATTCTGGTCTCTAGATATAGTTCAGGTCCTTTGACTCTTTTCCCCACCATTGACGTAATTTCCGTGTTTTCACTTTTATACGGTAGGGGGCGCTATTACACTTTTCTCAGCTTTTTGTTCAAAATGTTGCTTTTTTTAATGAAACTTATCCACATTCAAGTGTTGATAAAAAAAAGATTTTTTTTTGTTTAAAAGCAGAGGCTCTGCTCTTTCTTTTGATATATCGCATGTTCAGATATTCAAAATATTTTGGGGGCCATGAAATTTTTGTGAAAATGATCAAAAATGCTGGCGGTCGCTGGCAACGGAAAAAGAGTTAATGTAGGTCTGTGGGGTATTTCAGCTGTCCACCAGGTGAAAATCAAAAGTCAGATCACTTAGAAAAGTGATTTCAGTCGGCGCCGATAGCCTAGTGGTTAGTGCGCCGACATATGGCACAAATGCGTTCACGCCGACCCGAGTTTGATTCTTGTCTCGCGGTCCTTTTCCGATCCTGCCCCGAAAAAAAAAAAGTGATCTCAGCAAGCTGCATGACTTGAGGTATCATCTTGTCTGTAGTGAAAAAAGTGCAGGGAAAGATACATTTGATACTTAAGGTTCTGGGTTGCATTGAATAAATAATTGGAGCAGTTATTTTCAGTGTGCACATTTCTTTTTTCATCACTGTTTTTTTTTTTTTGTCCTGCAGCTGAGCACAATTTGGGTATTTGGGAAGTGCACACCTACTCGATATTTTTGATTCTTCTGGGTTTGTTCAAATCATTTACCCTAATATGAGCGATAATAATAGTGATGTTTGCTTTAGCAAACTTCACTAACAAGTGATGACTCAATCTGGATAAAGTTCATTGCACTCACAGCATGATTTAATCACTGTTGCTGATATCATATTTCATCTGGTGATATTGTAATAATCATTTTCTCCTGTGTGGACAACTCTAGGGGTCCCAGTATTTGCCCTTGGGGGACACCCATCTGCTGGGGGTGGGGGAGGGCAGACAGTTCTGATTACACTCCTGTTCTCACATGAAGCTTTGAGGATTAACCATCATTAGATCCTCAGACCGATATTTGCACCTGGCATAGCAGGTCGACTGTATTCACTGTCCATGTTTATACGCACAAACACCCATCGTCCAATCACCTTCTCCAGCTCACACTGGCTCCTCCTTCTCGCCAGGACTGGCATGTAAGGCCTGGTGGAGTTGGGTGTCTGTGGGTGTTGATTACTAGAGCCACTGAGTCTCAGTGCGGAGTTTGCAAGCGATGCAAACCTTCTCTCTGCATCTCTCTCTCTCTCTCTCTCTGTAACTCGAAGCCTGACTTTTCCTGTTGCCCACTGCCTGCCGCAGCTCAGCCCAGCCATATATATACACCTCCAATTCTTTCACCCGCACACAGCCATATGGGAGTGTCTAATTTGAGTTTGGCCACACTCCACCATTCCATAGTTCACATTTTATTACTAACCGCCTGGACCGTGTGTTCAGCTCAGCTGCGACGCTCATATTTGATCCTGTTTCTCAGTTTGGCTTAATCAGAAACAATATCCTGTCCATGAGAACTATGTCAGCACATAAAAAGAAAATATTAAAAGATCATCTCATAACATGATGATTTCATTATGATGCAATTGATATTAGTGATTGTATTATATTTGATTATTGTAATAGGTCAATCAAGCATTCTGTGATCATATATTTATAATATCCGTAATATCCAGTCAGACCCTCTCCGAACTTGTACAATGTACACTACCATTCAAAAGCTTTGGGTCGGGAAGATGAAGTGTGTGAATCAGTGTGAAGTTACTAAATCAGAGGCTTTTAATGATACTTTATTTTTTACTTTGCTTTTAATGTTTAGAGGATACATGAGAAATTACTCAAAAAGAGTAATTTTGTCCCAAATGTTTTGATATCTCCGCTTGAAGAAGGTATATAATATAGAAACGAGCCTGTGGTTGATGTGATTTGATGTAATGTACACGTATATATATAAAATCTATATTTAATGTGTGTTTTTCTGTGACACAGGTATGGGGTGTTGGCAGTGATGATCGGACTGTATATTTTCGTCATGGCGTGACAGGCACAGAGGTCACCGGAAGGTCATGGGTGGCAGTGTCAGCCCAGCTTGATGGCAGTGAAAGCACAAATCATTCCAGGTAGTTGAAAAACACTGTACACAACAGTGATTCCCAACAAGGCCTACTTAAATAGAATCCAGAGGGGACTTGGAAAGACTTCGTTAAACCTAGAAAACAGAATTTATGACTTTAAAGTTAAAATATTAGAGCTATAAATGCTTAAATTAATTAAAAACAGTTAATTTTCATTTAACATGTTAGCACATTCAATCTTACACTATTTTTTTAACCCTCACTAAAAAAATACTTCAGAATTAAAATTTCCTGATAATTTACTCACCCCCATGTCATCCATGATGTTCATGTCTTTCTTTCTCCAGTTGAAAAAAAAATTAAGGTTTTTGAGGAAAACATTTCAGGATTTTTCTCCATATAGTGGACTTCAATGGGGACCAACGGGTTGAAGGTCCAAATTGCAGTTTCAATACAGCTTCAAAGTGCTCTACACGATCCTAGACAAGAAATAAGGGTCTTGTCTAGCGAAACAATTATCATTTTTTAAAAAAAAAAATAAAATTTATATACTTTTTAACCATAAATGCTCGTCTCAGATTTGCTCTGCGATGCGCCACGCATTACGTAATCACGTTGGAAAGGTCACGCATGACGTAGGCGGAAGAGCAAAAAACATCTCATTTTCTCCTCCAACTTCAAAATCTTTTGAGTCTTTGGAAGTTCGCTTTGTAGACACTGGATCGGTACTTCCACCTACGTCACACGTGACCTTTCCAACGTGATTACGTAATGCGTGACGCATCGCAGAGCTAGTGCAAGATGAGCATTTGTGGTGAAAATTTATATAATTTTTTTTTTTTTTTTTTTTTTAGAAAATGCCCGGTCATTTCGATAGATAAAACCCTTATTCCTCGACTGGGATCATGTAGAGTCCTTTGAAGCTGCACTGAAACTGTAATTTTGACCTTCAACCCGTTGGTCCCCATTGAAGTCCACTATATGAAGAAAAATCCTGAAATGTTTTCCTCAAAAACCTTAATTTCTTTTCAACTGAAGAAAGAAAGACATGAACATCTTGGATGACATGGGGAGAGTAAATTTTAATTCTGAAGTGAACTAATCCTTTAATTCTTAGGCCTTAAAATTACCAACATGTTTCTCACAATCTTCTACATGCCTTCTGTCGTCTGATTGATAGTTTTTGCGAAAAGGCCTTTTAGTATAATTCTAAAGTGTTGTGTCTTTTTTGCTGTGATATCCTTAATGATTTTTATAAAGTAGACAAAAATAACTTTTATATTGTTAATAATATTGGACTGAAGCAACTTAGGTTTACTTGATTATCTATACACCATGTTAAAATATGAGGCTTTTGATGAACGTTTATCTGTTCATCTCTTAATCATCACTGTATTGAATTGCATTTTATGTTTTAAAACTACAGTACAGAGCTTTGATCATAAAACAAAGCATTTAAATGTCATCTAACTAAGATTGAGAGATATAGAGTGACAACTGCAATAATAAAATTAATATGCATTTTGTGTAAGTATCTGCTATGCTGTTTTAAAGATCTCATTGATTTACATTACACTACTTTTTGGCCATATAAATATCAGCAACTGCACCAAACTGCATATTTTTTACGCAGTTTGGGCCTCTGAATAAAAGTGAGGTGTTTTTCCTCACTATATCATACTATATGAGCCATAAAAGCCTGATGTATCAAATATCACAAAAAACACATATGGAAACTTATGAAAACTTTTTGTTTGGTCCAAAATTTCCAAATTAAAATGGTCTGACTGTTATTTCATAAGTCAGGCTTTAAGGTAACAAATGTTTGTTTATTAGAGTTTATAGCATATCTCAATGCAAATATAAAATGACAGATTCAGTATTTCTCTGACTGCTTCAGTCCTGTTTTTACCCTCAGAGAATCATGCAATAATGCTCATTTCAGTCATATTAATAGCAATGCTAAATGATATTCCGTATAATATGGGTTAAAAGGAACACTTTTCTGTTTTGGTGTTGATGAAAGGGCACTTGAGCTTTATTGATGGGGCTGTTTGCCAACACTAGTGCCGAAGGATCCTCATATTTCATGTCCATCCAGCAGATGGCGCCATTTCTGTCAGTGTTCTGAATGGCTCTGTGTCTTTCCCAGTGTCCCTGTGCACAGTGATGCCAGTGTGTTTGGTGGTGAGGTCACCGCTCCATCCCAGGGTTCCGTTCTGAGCTGTGATGACACAGACATTCCGAAGCCACGTGTCCCGAAGATCACGAGTGACAGCTTTATCTCTGCACTGGTGTCCGATCGCTCTGCTCCAATGCACGACCCGCCCTCTGCAGTGCACCCCAGTGTTCCTGAGGGAAACCAGGTGACTGGCCAAGAGTCCAATTCCTCTGTCCTGACCCCGACACTTCCGAGCAGCCCGCCCGACGGTGGCGACACACCATGGAGCAATGTAGACCTGGAGGAGATGAAGGGCTCTGTTCCCAGCAGCGCTCACAGCTCAGTGGCCACGTACCCCATCGAGTTGCAGCAGAACACGGTAGTGCAGGAGGAAACGCCGCCCTGGGCCTGGGTAACCGGTGGAGGATGTGACATCCATTCCAGCTCACATGTCGACTGGTTTTACACCTCAGGTGCAACCCAGTTAAAGGGATAGTTCATCATTTACTCAGCCTCATGTCATTGCAAACACTTCATTTGAGGCCTTTATGTATAATGCATTATAGGTATTCATGTAATGTGTTATATCTTTTCATAAATAATTTTAAAATGCATTAATATTTAGAGAATTCCTGTTACTTTTGAAATTGGTTGTTTTAATGCATTCTACTTTCTAAAGGTGTAACAATGAATAGATAAGTATTATAATGTATTATAAATGTAGTTATTCATGAGATGCATTACAAGGCATAATTAATGCATTAAAATGCTTTTATAATGCGTTATATATAAAGGCTTTTAGTAGTGTAACCGGTTTGTCAGAATATCAAAACGTGTCACACTAGGTTTGACATTAATGACCCTCTCATAATCTCATAATCGATCATGTGCCACATTTGAATATGAACATGAAACAGACTTGAGAGATACAGCAGAAGGAAGACTTTTGACATTTGATTTTAATGACTTAATTTTATATTCATAATTTTTTGAGGATGAAGGCCAATTGCAGAAATGGTAGTAATGGCTTAACTAGTAAAAATCATGACACTGCACAACATTCACGGTCAATATGTTGTACATTTAACAAAGAAGGATCTGTATATATAAAAAAACGAACAGTTGAAATATTGAGCTTGACAAGGACAATGCACATCACCGTTTGACATTTTTTAAAGAAATTAATTATTTTATTCAGCATTAAATGCATTACATTGATCAAAAGTGACAGTAAAGACATTTATAATGTTAGAAAATATTTCCATTCCATTTCAATGCTGTTCATTTTTACTTTCTATTCATTAAAGTATCCTGAAAAAAAAGTATCATGGTTTACACAGAAATATTAAGCAGCGCAACTGTTTTCAACATTTATAATAATAATAATAATAATCATAAATGTTTCTTGAGCATCAAATCATTATACTAGAATGATTTCTGAAGGATCATGTGACACTGAAGACTGGAGAAATGATGCTGAAAATACAGCTTTTGATCACAGAAATAAATTACTTTATAAAATATATTAAAGTAGAAAACAGTGATTTTAAATTGTAACAATATTTCACAATATTACTGTATTTTTGATCAATAAGACTTTCAAAAACATTCAATAATCTTATGACTTCAAACTTTTGAATGGCAGTGTAAGTGTAAACAGGGTGAATGATGTCACTCCCTCAGTTATATCATAAAGAAATAGACAGGGAGGTTGGTGGTAAAAAATATAAAATACCTTTACTGTGTACTGTTTTGTTGAAACAAGTCTCTTCTGTCTTTCATTCTCTCAGATACCGGGCCGCTCTCTCCACCCATCACACCTGCCCTCGGTGCTGTAGACGCAGACACTCGCACAGAACGAGGCCAACGAGACGCCCCCATAGAGAAGGTACCTACACTGTGAGCGTCACATGAGAGGAATAGTTAATGGGAGATCTCAAATCATGCTGTGTGTGTGTTTGTTTGTTTGTTTGTCAGTCTGTGCGTGTGACGAGAGGTCGTATGTGTTGGTGGAGGGACTGGCCGCCACATCAGTGGGAGGATGTCAGCGTGACGCTGGAGCAGGTCACCGGTGCCGGAGCTCAGACAGGAGACATACTTTACCTCTACTTCACTCACGGCCTGGAGAAGAAGGTAACACACCGTGAGCAGAGTGCCCTTGTTACAAAGTGAACTTTTTTAAAGTCTACTTAAAGGGATAGTTCACACAAAAATAAAACATTGCTGTTAATTTACTCACCCTCAGGCCTCAAAGATGAAGGTGACTTTTTTTCTTCAGTAGAACAAGTAAAGAAGATTTTTAGCTGAAGCCGTGGTCCTCTGTGATTCATATAATGGAAGTCAATGGGTGCCGTCACTTTGAGATTCAAAAAAACTTATACAAGAAAAACAAAATTAATACCTGCGGCTCCTGACGATATGTTGAGGACTTATTGAGCGATACGATCTGTCTGTTCAAGAAACTGAACATTATTTACAAAGTTATTACCTGCAATCCACAGCCTCGGCAAACGGTCCTGACCACGTTCACGACAGTCTGGAGCGTGAGCTTCCTGCCACATAATGACGTATTCGCAGGGGCTCAATCGTTGAGAATCTGTGAAAAGTCAGTTTGCCCATTGTGATCACGCATATATGGGTTGAGGCATCCAGTGTAAGCACTAGTACAACACGCACGTCTTCCCTCTCTGTTGTAAACAAACAGTGTCAGTTCACGTGAGTTTGCTCCGCTCATACGTCATTATGTGACGGGAAGCTCACGCTTCAGAGTGTCGTGAACGTGGTCAGGACTGTTTGCAGAGGCTGTGGATTAGTGGTAAAAATGTTATAAATAATGTTCAGGTTCTTGCACAGACGATTGTTTTGCTTCTTAAGACCTCAGTGTATCGTCAGGAGCCGCAGGTATTAATTTTGTTTTGTCTGCATATGTTTTTTTGAATCTCAAAGTGACGGCACCCATTGACTTCCATTATATGAATTACATGAAGTGTCACAATTGTCTGCTCTCTTGTAGTGCACTAAAGTAGCTTTTATTTCATTCATATTATTTATATTAGTACATTTATTTTAATTAAACATTAAAGATTTTAAGTACACTACAAGTGCACACTCAATACAATTAAGTGCACTTATTTTTCACAAGGGTGTGTAGTATATTAACAGACACATGCTGACTACATTTTTAAAAAGGAGTTCAAAAGCAAAACTAGATTATGACAGTTTGTTGTCATTATAAATGAAGGAATGAATCAAGATCAAAATTTGTTTGTGTTGTTGAAGTTATCAGACTGTATCAGTGTCAGTAATTTAATTCCATAATTCTCCTGATGTGTGTGTCAGTATCTGTATGCTGTGATAAAGGAGGTGACGGCTCTGGTGCCCATGCTCAGGGACTCTCTGTACACTATAGCTGTTTACACAGCAGAGCGGACCAGACAGAGAAGCCCCATCTTACTGGCAACTCCGTCGCATCATGACTTCAGTACTTGGGTAAAAAGCCCTTATGAACAGCACATTTGTATATAAAGGATCTCTATGTGATATAAAATACACAGGAGAACAGGATGTTTCTGTGATCTTTGCAGCTGTCTTTGTTGAGCGAGTCGTGTTGTGAGTCAAGGGGTCTTGGAGACCATCCGTCCAAACAGGCACTGTGGGCTGTGACATGTAAAGGTGACGTCATGGTGCATGAGCCGTCACCCACCCTGGAGGCGCCGGCGCAGTACTTACCCTGCGATCACATGTAAGATCCTCCCCATGTCTGTCTGTCTGTCTTTTTCTCTCACTGTAACTCTGTTCTAAACCTAGTGAACTGCTTTACTCTCTGCTGTCGACATCGACAGCTCCTTCACATGCCGCACAAATAGTGCTCCTCAAGCAAAGCACACAGGAGACTCGACTCACAATTGATTTCAATAGAGTTTGGCATTACGATGTTGCTAAGCTAACATCACAATACTCTTGAAAGCATGTAGCACACAAACATTGGGCACAATAGTTCATTTTAAAGTAGATTGAACTCTGTTTTTATGAAATATGTATAAATAGTTGATTTTTATTTAATCATAACCTTGTCAGAACATTTTGAAAACATTCCCTATAAGCTGGGATACTTCTTGAAAATATTCTCTTAGTACTATTTAAATATGTTTTAAGTATATTACTTATTTAGATATTCATTTTTTATACTTGAAACATACCATAAACTGTACTTGAAGGTAACTCCTACATACACTACTAGTGGATTTATGCCAATGACTTATGTATTACATATTACGTATGTGTTATGTATGTACTATTTACTCTATTCCACCCCAAAGCTGACATCTTACTATAAACTTGAACATGTAAGTTTATAACATACTTTATAAAATGCTTGAGTGCTATTTCAAAGAAGGCAATATGTGTGAAAAGTGTATTTATTGAGCTAATTTATTAAAAGAGTAAACTCATGTAAAAGCCAACTATACTTATACGTTTTTATTATTAAGTAAAAGTATAGGGCAAATATGCTTGGATTTTGCTGTATAGATGTCAGTATAAGCCAAGTATAATTTTAAGTAGGGCCTACATCTCTGATAATTACAACAAAAAACCCTCAAATTATACTCTCTTATTTTAGTTTAAAAGAAGCACAATTTTTGTAAGGACACTGCAAAGTTGCAGTATTTGAAAAACAGCTATTTTTAGTTAGTTCCTGCCAAACACTGCTTATAAAGCAGCTTAAATACTGTCTGCCTTTTGAAATGGCCTATGCATTATGTTTAAAATGGTGTCCAGATAGGCAGCTCACTCGGTTTTGAGCTGGAGTTTCATAATTCAAGCTTGCATAAAGTCAGGCTTGCATGCCACACAACTGTTTGATTTGGTTTCGTCTGGAGCGTGTGTAAATGTGTGTCTTTCGTTGTAATGTGTGTCTGTTGTTGGGCTTGGCATGCTTCATGAGTGTCCGTGACTGTGTCTGTCCGCGTACCTGCTGTGGGCTCAGGTTCTGGCGTCAGGTTCCTGCTCATCTGCTGTGTGTGGAGTCTAACAGTCTGGGTGTGGTGTGGGGCATCGGTCACGATCACACAGCCTGGGTCTACACAGGGGGCGGCAAGGGACCATCGGCTCAGGGTAAACATGCACCCTGCATTTGGCTAACCCTATCTCTCTCACTAACCTACATCAAGTTTTGATGCCCAGCTAACAAATATATGTTCTAAGAATGTTTTGCTAACATTCCTATTAAGTTATATGAATGTTATTTTTGATTGTTCTCTAAATGTTTAAAACGTTTTTCTTGTTTATGTGAACGTAAAGGGAACATTTCATTTTGCAAACATTATCAGAATGCTTCTGGAAAAAACGTTCCACGAACGATGTATAATAATGTTTTTGTGCTAGTGTTTTGAGAACATTATCAAAGACAAGATTGCTTTGAACAAACATTCTATTAACGTTACTTACATAACTTTGCCAGAATGTTAGTCAACATTCAGAGAACGTTCCCTGTTAGCTGGGTGTGCATATGCTGTGTTTTGGATACTGGTGTGCTGATGTTCCCATGAGGCTTCACCAGCAAATCCTTCTTTGTCAACCAGCTTAACCAGAAAGACACAGTTTTGCTGGTGAACAGCATCACTATGCTGGTCCATCATTTAGCATAAACCAGCATAAAACAGCCTGGACCAGTATGTAGATCTTGCTGGTCTAAGCTGAACCTTGCATCAGAATGGGATATTCAGCATATGCTGCACAGTAAACGGCAGTATGCTAGTTTTACATTCAAAACATAGTCACTGATCTTCCTAATCATCTTTAACCTTCCCTAAACATTGGGTCCTTATTCACTAACTACTCGTATTTATTTGCACTGGAGAACTTCTCAGAAAATTTCTGCCTAATTCACAACTCTTGCATACACACTTGAATTTGTTCTTAAAGGCTTAGTTCACCCAAAAATCATAATTTACTCACCCTCATGTCGTTGCAAACAAAAGTCTTTGGTTCATCTTTGGAGCACAAATTAAGATATTTTAATTTCTGTCCCTCCATAGACAGCTACGCAACTGGCACTTTGATGCCTCAAAAAGTTCATAAAGAGTTCGCAAAACTAATCCATATGAGCTGAGTGGTTTAGTCCAAAGTTTTTGTAGAGACTTGATCGCTTTATACACTGAACAGATTTAATTTAGGCTTTTTATTGACATAAACATTCATCAACTCTCACATCAGTTGTGGTAAATGGAACCTCAAGCATGTTTGCTTGATGTGCGAGAACCAATGAGGTTCATTCTCGTGTGTTACGCAGCACGTTTGAGCTTCATCAAGAACCAGTGAGGTTCATTCTCGTGTTACGCAGCACGTATGAGCTTCATCAAGAACCAATGAGGTTCATCCTCGTGTTACGCAGCACGTTTGAGCTTCATCAAGAACCAGTGAGGTTCATTCTCGTGTTACGCAGCACGTTTGAGCTTCATCAAGAACCAGTGAGGTTCATTCTTGTATTACGCAGCATGTTTGAGCTTCATCAAGAACCAATGAGGTTCATTCTTGTATTACGCAGCACGTTTGGGCTTCCGCAAGAACCAATGAGGTTCATTCTCGTGTTACGCAGCACGTTTGAGCTTCATCAAGAACCAGTGAGGTTCATTCTTGTATTACGCAGCACGTTTGAGCTTCATCAAGAACCAGTGAGGTTCATTCTTGTATTACGCAGCACGTTTGGGCTTCCGCAAGAACCAATGAGGTTCATTCTCGTGTTACTCAGCACGTTTGAGCTTCATAAAGAACCAGTGAGGTTCATTCTCATGTTACGCAGCACGTTTGAGCTTCATCATGAACCAATGAGGTTCATTCTCGTGTTACTCAGCACGTTTGAGCTTCATAAAGAACCAGTGAGGTTCATTCTTTTATTACGCAGCACGTTTGAGCTTCCGCAAGAACCAGTGAGGTTCATTCTCGTGTTACGCAGCACGTTTGAGCTTCATCAAGAACCAGTGAGGTTCATTCTTTTATTACGCAGCACGTTTGAGCTTCATCAAGAACCAGTGAGGTTCATTCTTGTATTACGCAGCACGTTTGAGCTTCATCAAGAACCAGTGAGGTTCATTCTCGTGTTACGCAGCACGTTTGAGCTTCCGCAAGAACCAGTGAGGTTCATTCTCGTGTTACGCAGCTCGTTTGAGCTTCATAAAGAACCAGTGAGGTTCATTCTTTTATTACTCAGCACGTTTGAGCTTCATCAAGAACCAGTGAGGTTCATTCTTTTATTACGCAGCACGTTTGAGCTTCATCAAGAACCAGTGAGGTTCATTCTTGTATTACGCAGCACGTTTGAGCTTCATCAAGAACCAATGAGGTTTATTCTCGTGTTACTCAGCACGTTTGAGCTTCATCAAGAACCAGTAAGGTTCATTCTTTTATTACGCAGCACGTTTGAGCTTCATCAAGAACCAGTGAGGTTCATTCTTGTATTACGCAGCACGTTTGAGCTTCCACAAGAACCAATGAGGTTCATTCTCGTGTGTTACGCAGTACGTTTGAGCTTCATCAAGAACCAATGAGGTTCATTCTCGTGTGTTACGCAGCACGTTTGAGTTTCATCAAGAACCAATAAAGTTCATTCTCGTGTGTTACGCAGCACGTTTGAGCTTCCACAAGAACCAATGAGGTTCATTCTCGTGTTACGCAGCACGTTTGAGCTTCATCAAGAACCAATGAGGTTCATTCTCGTGTTACGCAGCACGTTTGAGCTTCATCAAGAACCAATGAGGTTCATTCTTGTGTTACGCAGCACGTTTGAGCTTCCGCAAGAACCAATGAGGTTCATTCTCGTGTTACTCAGCACGTTTGAGCTTCATCAAGAACCAGTGAGGTTCATTCTCGTGTGTTACGCAGTACGTTTGAGCTTCATCAAGAACCAATGAGGTTCATTCTCGTGTGTTACGCAGCATGTTTGAGTTTCATCAAGAACCAATAAAGTTCATTCTCGTGTGTTACGCAGCACGTTTGAGCTTCCGCAAGAACCAATGAGGTTCATTCTCGTGTTACTCAGCACATTTGAGCTTCATCAAGAACCAGTGAGGTTCATTCTCGTGTGTTACGCAGCACGTTTGAGCTTCATCAAGAACCAATGAGGTTCATTCTCGTGTGTTACTCAGCACGTTTGAGCTTCATCAAGAACCAGTGAGGTTCATTCTCGTGTGTTACTCAGCACGTTTGAGCTTCCGCAAGAACCAATGAGGTTCATTCTCGTGTTACTCAGCACGTTTGAGCTTCATAAAGAACCAGTGAGGTTCATTCTTTTATTACGCAGCACGTTTGAGCTTCATCAAGAACCAATGAGGTTCATTCTCGTGTTACGCAGCACGTTTGAGCTTCATCAAGAACCAGTGAGGTTCATTCTCGTGTTACGCAGCACGTTTGAGCTTCATCAAGAACCAGTGAGGTTCATTCTTGTATTACGCAGCACGTTTGAGCTTCATCAAGAACCAATGAGGTTCATTCTTGTATTACGCAGCACGTTTGGGCTTCCGCAAGAACCAATGAGGTTCATTCTCGTGTTACGCAGCACGTTTGAGCTTCATCAAGAACCAGTGAGGTTCATTCTTGTATTACGCAGCACGTTTGAGCTTCATCAAGAACCAGTGAGGTTCATTCTTGTATTACGCAGCACGTTTGGGCTTCCGCAAGAACCAATGAGGTTCATTCTCGTGTTACGCAGCACGTTTGAGCTTCATCAAGAACCAGTGAGGTTCATTCTTTTATTACGCAGCACGTTTGAGCTTCATCAAGAACCAGTGAGGTTCATTCTTGTATTACGCAGCACGTTTGGGCTTCCGCAAGAACCAATGAGGTTCATTCTCGTGTTACTCAGCACGTTTGAGCTTCATAAAGAACCAGTGAGGTTCATTCTCATGTTACGCAGCACGTTTGAGCTTCATCATGAACCAATGAGGTTCATTCTCGTGTTACTCAGCACGTTTGAGCTTCATAAAGAACCAGTGAGGTTCATTCTTTTATTACGCAGCACGTTTGAGCTTCCGCAAGAACCAGTGAGGTTCATTCTTGTATTACGCAGCACGTTTGAGCTTCCACAAGAAACAATGAGGTTCATTCTCGTGTGTTACGCAGTACGTTTGAGCTTCATCAAGAACCAATGAGGTTCATTCTCGTGTGTTACGCAGCACGTTTGAGTTTCATCAAGAACCAATAAAGTTCATTCTCGTGTGTTACGCAGCACGTTTGAGCTTCCACAAGAACCAATGAGGTTCATTCTCGTGTTACGCAGCACGTTTGAGCTTCCGCAAGAACCAGTGAGGTTCATTCTCGTGTTACGCAGCTCGTTTGAGCTTCATAAAGAACCAGTGAGGTTCATTCTTTTATTACTCAGCACGTTTGAGCTTCATCAAGAACCAGTGAGGTTCATTCTTTTATTACGCAGCACGTTTGAGCTTCATCAAGAACCAGTGAGGTTCATTCTTGTATTACGCAGCACGTTTGAGCTTCATCAAGAACCAATGAGGTTTATTCTCGTGTTACTCAGCACGTTTGAGCTTCATCAAGAACCAGTAAGGTTCATTCTTTTATTACGCAGCACGTTTGAGCTTCATCAAGAACCAGTGAGGTTCATTCTTGTATTACGCAGCACGTTTGAGCTTCCACAAGAACCAATGAGGTTCATTCTCGTGTGTTACGCAGTACGTTTGAGCTTCATCAAGAACCAATGAGGTTCATTCTCGTGTGTTACGCAGCACGTTTGAGTTTCATCAAGAACCAATAAAGTTCATTCTCGTGTGTTACGCAGCACGTTTGAGCTTCCACAAGAACCAATGAGGTTCATTCTCGTGTTACGCAGCACGTTTGAGCTTCATCAAGAACCAATGAGGTTCATTCTCGTGTTACGCAGCACGTTTGAGCTTCATCAAGAACCAATGAGGTTCATTCTTGTGTTACGCAGCACGTTTGAGCTTCCGCAAGAACCAATGAGGTTCATTCTCGTGTTACTCAGCACGTTTGAGCTTCATCAAGAACCAGTGAGGTTCATTCTCGTGTGTTACGCAGCACGTTTGAGCTTCATCAAGAACCAATGAGGTTCATTCTCGTGTGTTACTCAGCACGTTTGAGCTTCATCAAGAACCAGTGAGGTTCATTCTCGTGTGTTACTCAGCACGTTTGAGCTTCCGCAAGAACCAATGAGGTTCATTCTCGTGTTACTCAGCACGTTTGAGCTTCATAAAGAACCAGTGAGGTTCATTCTTTTATTACGCAGCACGTTTGAGCTTCCTCAAGAACCAATGAGGTTCATTCTCGTGTTACGCAGCACGTTTGAGCTTCATCAAGAACCAGTGAGGTTCATTCTCGTGTTACGCAGCACGTTTGAGCTTCATCAAGAACCAGTGAGGTTCATTCTTGTATTACGCAGCACGTTTGAGCTTCATCAAGAACCAATGAGGTTCATTCTTGTATTACGCAGCACGTTTGGGCTTCCGCAAGAACCAATGAGGTTCATTCTCGTGTTACGCAGCACGTTTGAGCTTCATCAAGAACCAGTGAGGTTCATTCTTGTATTACGCAGCACGTTTGAGCTTCATCAAGAACCAGTGAGGTTCATTCTTGTATTACGCAGCACGTTTGGGCTTCCGCAAGAACCAATGAGGTTCATTCTCGTGTTACGCAGCACGTTTGAGCTTCATCAAGAACCAGTGAGGTTCATTCTTGTATTACGCAGCACGTTTGAGCTTCATCAAGAACCAGTGAGGTTCATTCTTGTATTACGCAGCACGTTTGGGTTTCCGCAAGAACCAATGAGGTTCATTCTCGTGTTACTCAGCACGTTTGAGCTTCATAAAGAACCAGTGAGGTTCATTCTCATGTTACGCAGCACGTTTGAGCTTCATCATGAACCAATGAGGTTCATTCTCGTGTTACTCAGCACGTTTGAGCTTCATAAAGAACCAGTGAGGTTCATTCTTTTATTACGCAGCACGTTTGAGCTTCCGCAAGAACCAGTGAGGTTCATTCTTGTATTACGCAGCACGTTTGAGCTTCCACAAGAAACAATGAGGTTCATTCTCGTGTGTTACGCAGTACGTTTGAGCTTCATCAAGAACCAATGAGGTTCATTCTCGTGTGTTACGCAGCACGTTTGAGTTTCATCAAGAACCAATAAAGTTCATTCTCGTGTGTTACGCAGCACGTTTGAGCTTCCACAAGAACCAATGAGGTTCATTCTCGTGTTACGCAGCACGTTTGAGCTTCCGCAAGAACCAGTGAGGTTCATTCTCGTGTTACGCAGCTCGTTTGAGCTTCATAAAGAACCAGTGAGGTTCATTCTTTTATTACTCAGCACGTTTGAGCTTCATCAAGAACCAGTGAGGTTCATTCTTTTATTACGCAGCACGTTTGAGCTTCATCAAGAACCAGTGAGGTTCATTCTTGTATTACGCAGCACGTTTGAGCTTCATCAAGAACCAATGAGGTTTATTCTCGTGTTACTCAGCACGTTTGAGCTTCATCAAGAACCAGTAAGGTTCATTCTTTTATTACGCAGCACGTTTGAGCTTCATCAAGAACCAGTGAGGTTCATTCTTGTATTACGCAGCACGTTTGAGCTTCCACAAGAACCAATGAGGTTCATTCTCGTGTGTTACGCAGTACGTTTGAGCTTCATCAAGAACCAATGAGGTTCATTCTCGTGTGTTACGCAGCACGTTTGAGTTTCATCAAGAACCAATAAAGTTCATTCTCGTGTGTTACGCAGCACGTTTGAGCTTCCACAAGAACCAATGAGGTTCATTCTCGTGTTACGCAGCACGTTTGAGCTTCATCAAGAACCAATGAGGTTCATTCTCGTGTTACGCAGCACGTTTGAGCTTCATCAAGAACCAATGAGGTTCATTCTTGTGTTACGCAGCACGTTTGAGCTTCCGCAAGAACCAATGAGGTTCATTCTCGTGTTACTCAGCACATTTGAGCTTCATCAAGAACCAGTGAGGTTCATTCTCGTGTGTTACGCAGCACGTTTGAGCTTCATCAAGAACCAATGAGGTTCATTCTCGTGTGTTACTCAGCACGTTTGAGCTTCATCAAGAACCAGTGAGGTTCATTCTTGTGTGTTACTCAGCACGTTTGAGCTTCCGCAAGAACCAATGAGGTTCATTCTCGTGTTACTCAGCACGTTTGAGCTTCATAAAGAACCAGTGAGGTTCATTCTTTTATTACGCAGCACGTTTGAGCTTCATCAAGAACCAATGAGGTTCATTCTCGTGTTACGCAGCACGTTTGAGCTTCATCAAGAACCAGTGAGGTTCATTCTCGTGTTACGCAGCACGTTTGAGCTTCATCAAGAACCAGTGAGGTTCATTCTTGTATTACGCAGCACGTTTGAGCTTCATCAAGAACCAATGAGGTTCATTCTTGTATTACGCAGCACGTTTGGGCTTCCGCAAGAACCAATGAGGTTCATTCTCGTGTTACGCAGCACGTTTGAGCTTCATCAAGAACCAGTGAGGTTCATTCTTGTATTACGCAGCACGTTTGAGCTTCATCAAGAACCAGTGAGGTTCATTCTTGTATTACGCAGCACGTTTGGGCTTCCGCAAGAACCAATGAGGTTCATTCTCGTGTTACGCAGCACGTTTGAGCTTCATCAAGAACCAGTGAGGTTCATTCTTGTATTACGCAGCACGTTTGAGCTTCATCAAGAACCAGTGAGGTTCATTCTTGTATTACGCAGCACGTTTGGGCTTCCGCAAGAACCAATGAGGTTCATTCTCGTGTTACTCAGCACGTTTGAGCTTCATAAAGAACCAGTGAGGTTCATTCTCATGTTACGCAGCACGTTTGAGCTTCATCATGAACCAATGAGGTTCATTCTCGTGTTACTCAGCACGTTTGAGCTTCATAAAGAACCAGTGAGGTTCATTCTTTTATTACGCAGCACGTTTGAGCTTCCGCAAGAACCAGTGAGGTTCATTCTTGTATTACGCAGCACGTTTGAGCTTCCACAAGAAACAATGAGGTTCATTCTCGTGTGTTACGCAGTACGTTTGAGCTTCATCAAGAACCAATGAGGTTCATTCTCGTGTGTTACGCAGCACGTTTGAGTTTCATCAAGAACCAATAAAGTTCATTCTCGTGTGTTACGCAGCACGTTTGAGCTTCCACAAGAACCAATGAGGTTCATTCTCGTGTTACGCAGCACGTTTGAGCTTCATCAAGAACCAATGAGGTTCATTCTCGTGTTACGCAGCACGTTTGAGCTTCATCAAGAACCAATGAGGTTCATTCTTGTGTTACGCAGCACGTTTGAGCTTCCGCAAGAACCAATGAAGTTCATTCTCGTGTTACTCAGCACGTTTGAGCTTCATCAAGAACCAGTGAGGTTCATTCTCGTGTGTTACGCAGTACGTTTGAGCTTCATCAAGAACCAATGAGGTTCATTCTCGTGTGTTACGCAGCATGTTTGAGTTTCATCAAGAACCAATAAAGTTCATTCTCGTGTGTTACGCAGCACGTTTGAGCTTCCGCAAGAACCAATGAGGTTCATTCTCGTGTTACTCAGCACATTTGAGCTTCATCAAGAACCAGTGAGGTTCATTCTTGTATTACGCAGCACGTTTGGGCTTCCGCAAGAACCAATGAGGTTCATTCTCGTGTTACGCAGCACGTTTGAGCTTCATCAAGAACCAGTGAGGTTCATTCTTGTATTACGCAGCACGTTTGAGCTTCATCAAGAACCAGTGAGGTTCATTCTTGTATTACGCAGCACGTTTGGGCTTCCGCAAGAACCAATGAGGTTCATTCTCGTGTTACTCAGCACGTTTGAGCTTCATAAAGAACCAGTGAGGTTCATTCTCATGTTACGCAGCACGTTTGAGCTTCCACAAGAACCAGTGAGGTTCATTCTCGTGTTACGCAGCACGTTTGAGCTTCATAAAGAACCAGTGAGGTTCATTCTTTTATTACGCAGCACGTTTGAGCTTCCGCAAGAACCAGTGAGGTTCATTCTCGTGTTACGCAGCACGTTTGAGCTTCATCAAGAACCAGTGAGGTTCATTCTTTTATTACGCAGCACGTTTGAGCTTCATCAAGAACCAGTGAGGTTCATTCTCGTGTATTACGCAGCACGTTTGAGCTTCATCAAGAACCAGTGAGGTTCATTCTTGTATTACGCAGCACGTTTGAGCTTCATCAAGAACCAATGAGGTTTATTCTCGTGTTACTCAGCACGTTTGAGCTTCATCAAGAACCAGTAAGGTTCATTCTTTTATTACGCAGCACGTTTGAGCTTCATCAAGAACCAGTGAGGTTCATTCTTGTATTACGCAGCACGTTTGAGCTTCCACAAGAACCAATGAGGTTCATTCTCGTGTGTTACGCAGTACGTTTGAGCTTCATCAAGAACCAATGAGGTTCATTCTCGTGTGTTACGCAGCACGTTTGAGTTTCATCAAGAACCAATAAAGTTCATTCTCGTGTGTTACGCAGCACGTTTGAGCTTCCACAAGAACCAATGAGGTTCATTCTCGTGTTACGCAGCACGTTTGAGCTTCATCAAGAACCAATGAGGTTCATTCTCGTGTTACGCAGCACGTTTGAGCTTCATCAAGAACCAATGAGGTTCATTCTTGTGTTACGCAGCACGTTTGAGCTTCCGCAAGAACCAATGAGGTTCATTCTCGTGTTACTCAGCACATTTGAGCTTCATCAAGAACCAGTGAGGTTCATTCTCGTGTGTTACGCAGCACGTTTGAGCTTCATCAAGAACCAATGAGGTTCATTCTCGTGTGTTACTCAGCACGTTTGAGCTTCATCAAGAACCAGTGAGGTTCATTCTCGTGTGTTACTCAGCACGTTTGAGCTTCCGCAAGAACCAATGAGGTTCATTCTCGTGTTACTCAGCACGTTTGAGCTTCATAAAGAACCAGTGAGGTTCATTCTTTTATTACGCAGCACGTTTGAGCTTCATCAAGAACCAATGAGGTTCATTCTCGTGTTACGCAGCACGTTTGAGCTTCATCAAGAACCAGTGAGGTTCATTCTCGTGTTACGCAGCACGTTTGAGCTTCATCAAGAACCAGTGAGGTTCATTCTTGTATTACGCAGCACGTTTGAGCTTCATCAAGAACCAATGAGGTTCATTCTTGTATTACGCAGCACGTTTGGGCTTCCGCAAGAACCAATGAGGTTCATTCTCGTGTTACGCAGCACGTTTGAGCTTCATCAAGAACCAGTGAGGTTCATTCTTGTATTACGCAGCACGTTTGAGCTTCATCAAGAACCAGTGAGGTTCATTCTTGTATTACGCAGCACGTTTGGGCTTCCGCAAGAACCAATGAGGTTCATTCTCGTGTTACGCAGCACGTTTGAGCTTCATCAAGAACCAGTGAGGTTCATTCTTGTATTACGCAGCACGTTTGAGCTTCATCAAGAACCAGTGAGGTTCATTCTTGTATTACGCAGCACGTTTGGGCTTCCGCAAGAACCAATGAGGTTCATTCTCGTGTTACTCAGCACGTTTGAGCTTCATAAAGAACCAGTGAGGTTCATTCTCATGTTACGCAGCACGTTTGAGCTTCATCATGAACCAATGAGGTTCATTCTCGTGTTACTCAGCACGTTTGAGCTTCATAAAGAACCAGTGAGGTTCATTCTTTTATTACGCAGCACGTTTGAGCTTCCGCAAGAACCAGTGAGGTTCATTCTTGTATTACGCAGCACGTTTGAGCTTCCACAAGAAACAATGAGGTTCATTCTCGTGTGTTACGCAGTACGTTTGAGCTTCATCAAGAACCAATGAGGTTCATTCTCGTGTGTTACGCAGCACGTTTGAGTTTCATCAAGAACCAATAAAGTTCATTCTCGTGTGTTACGCAGCACGTTTGAGCTTCCACAAGAACCAATGAGGTTCATTCTCGTGTTACGCAGCACGTTTGAGCTTCATCAAGAACCAATGAGGTTCATTCTCGTGTTACGCAGCACGTTTGAGCTTCATCAAGAACCAATGAGGTTCATTCTTGTGTTACGCAGCACGTTTGAGCTTCCGCAAGAACCAATGAAGTTCATTCTCGTGTTACTCAGCACGTTTGAGCTTCATCAAGAACCAGTGAGGTTCATTCTCGTGTGTTACGCAGTACGTTTGAGCTTCATCAAGAACCAATGAGGTTCATTCTCGTGTGTTACGCAGCATGTTTGAGTTTCATCAAGAACCAATAAAGTTCATTCTCGTGTGTTACGCAGCACGTTTGAGCTTCCGCAAGAACCAATGAGGTTCATTCTCGTGTTACTCAGCACATTTGAGCTTCATCAAGAACCAGTGAGGTTCATTCTTGTATTACGCAGCACGTTTGGGCTTCCGCAAGAACCAATGAGGTTCATTCTCGTGTTACGCAGCACGTTTGAGCTTCATCAAGAACCAGTGAGGTTCATTCTTGTATTACGCAGCACGTTTGAGCTTCATCAAGAACCAGTGAGGTTCATTCTTGTATTACGCAGCACGTTTGGGCTTCCGCAAGAACCAATGAGGTTCATTCTCGTGTTACTCAGCACGTTTGAGCTTCATAAAGAACCAGTGAGGTTCATTCTCATGTTACGCAGCACGTTTGAGCTTCCACAAGAACCAGTGAGGTTCATTCTCGTGTTACGCAGCACGTTTGAGCTTCATAAAGAACCAGTGAGGTTCATTCTTTTATTACGCAGCACGTTTGAGCTTCCGCAAGAACCAGTGAGGTTCATTCTCGTGTTACGCAGCACGTTTGAGCTTCATCAAGAACCAGTGAGGTTCATTCTTTTATTACGCAGCACGTTTGAGCTTCATCAAGAACCAGTGAGGTTCATTCTCGTGTATTACGCAGCACGTTTGAGCTTCATCAAGAACCAGTGAGGTTCATTCTTGTATTACGCAGCACGTTTGAGCTTCATCAAGAACCAGTGAGGTTCATTCTCGTGTATTACGCAGCACGTTTGAGCTTCATCAAGAACCAGTGAGGTTCATTCTCGTGTTACGCAGCA
The DNA here is from genome assembly GCA_037950675.1 of Hypophthalmichthys molitrix. Classification (NCBI taxonomy): domain Eukaryota; kingdom Metazoa; phylum Chordata; class Actinopteri; order Cypriniformes; family Xenocyprididae; genus Hypophthalmichthys; species Hypophthalmichthys molitrix. Next base: position 40,014,252 of record CM075494.1, read on the forward strand.
CGTTTGAGCTTCATCAAGAACCAGTGAGGTTCATTCTTTTATTACGCAGCACGTTTGAGCTTCATCAAGAACCAGTGAGGTTCATTCTCGTGTATTACGCAGCACGTTTGAGCTTCATCAAGAACCAGTGAGGTTCATTCTTTTATTACGCAGCACGTTTGAGCTTCATCAAGAACCAGTGAGGTTCATTCTCGTGTATTACGCAGCACGTTTGAGCTTCATCAAGAACCAGTGAGGTTCATTCTCGTGTTACGCAGCACGTTTGAGCTTCCGCAAGAACCAGTGAGGTTCATTCTCGTGTTACGCAGCACGTTTGAGCTTCATCAAGAACCAGTGAGGTTCATTCTTTTATTACGCAGCACGTTTGAGCTTCATCAAGAACCAGTGAGGTTCATTCTTGTATTACGCAGCACGTTTGAGCTTCATCAAGAACCAGTGAGGTTCATTCTCGTGTTACGCAGCACGTTTGAGCTTCCGCAAGAACCAGTGAGGTTCATTCTCGTGTTACGCAGCACGTTTGAGCTTCATCAAGAACCAGTGAGGTTCATTCTTTTATTACGCAGCACGTTTGAGCTTCATCAAGAACAAATGAGGTTTATTCTCGTGTTACTCAGCACGTTTGAGCTTCATCAAGAACCAGTGAGGTTCATTCTTTTATTACGCAGCACGTTTGAGCTTCATCAAGAACCAGTGAGGTTCATTCTTGTATTACGCAGCACGTTTGAGCTTCCACAAGAACCAATGAGGTTCATTCTCGTGTGTTACGCAGTACGTTTGAGCTTCATCAAGAACCAATGAGGTTCATTCCCGTGTTACGCAGCATGTTTGAGCTTCCGCAAGAACCAATGAGGTTCATTCTCGTGTGTTACGCAGCACGTTTGAGTTTCATCAAGAACCAATAAAGTTCATTCTCGTGTGTTACGCAGCACGTTTGAGCTTCCACAAGAACCAATGAGGTTCATTCTCGTGTTACGCAGCATGTTTGAGTTTCATCAAGAACCAATGAGGTTCATTCTCGTGTTACGCAGCACGTTTGAGCTTCATCAAGAACCAATGAGGTTCATTCTCGTGTGTTACGCAGCACGTTTGAGCTTCATCAAGAACCAATGAGGTTCATTCTCGTGTGTTACTCAGCACGTTTGAGCTTCATCAAGAACCAGTGAGGTTCATTCTCGTGTGTTACGCAGCACGTTTGAGCTTCCGCAAGAACCAATGAGGTTCATTCTCGTGTTACTCAGCACGTTTGAGCTTCATCAAGAACCAATGAGGTTCATTCTCGTGTGTTACGCAGCACTTTTGAGCTTCATCAAGAACCAATGAGGTTCATCCTCGTGTTACTCAGCACGTTTGAGCTTCATCAAGAACCAATGAGGTTCATTCTCGTGTGTTACGCAGCATGTTTGAGTTTCATCAAGAACCAATAAAGTTCATTCTCGTGTGTTACGCAGCACGTTTGAGCTTCCGCAAGAACCAATGAGGTTCATTCTCGTGTTACTCAGCACGTTTGAGCTTCATAAAGAACCAGTGAGGTTCATTCTTTTATTACGCAGCACATTTGAGCTTCCGCAAGAACCAATGAGGTTCATTCTCGTGTGTTACGCAGCACGTTTGAGTTTCATCAAGAACCAAAAAGTTCATTCTCGTGTGTTACGCAGCACGTTTGAGCTTCATCAAGAACCAATGAAAATCTGTATTTGACATAATTTTGTTAATTGAAATAATGCTGCAATAAAAAATTATGAAAATATTTGTACACAGATTTCATGCACAAATTTGTGTGTATGCACAGTTGGTGAATGTAAACCAGTGTTTTCTTGTTTTCCCAATTGTATTTTCATTTCAAATATGCTTTCATTCAAGATTAGTATGCCAAGTCTTTATTTCTAAGAACAGTTGCTTCTGCCTGATGTTTGAATCTGTTAAATTTCAGGAAATGAAATAAGTGATGTGAGGAATGTGTACATCTATGAGAACCAGCGCTGGAACCCAGTGGCAGGATACACAGACAAGTGAGTGTCATTTCATTTAACCACTGTGTGGTTGTTTAATGTGGCTTCGGCAAACGCTCTGTGCCTCCTCTCTTCTTCAGGGGTCTTCCAACAGATCGTTATATGTGGAGTGACGCTTCAGGTCTGAGAGAGTGCACTAAAGACAACACCAGCCCTCCCTCACTGCAGTGGACATGGGTACAAAACCACACTATGAGATCATGTCGTGCTGCTTCTTCTTTCAGAAGATTGTGTTCTGCATCCTGTAGTATTTATAGTGCAGTGTACTTTTCTGTCTTCCCATTTAGAATATTATTTAGATTTATTGTCTGTGAATGATATCTACATCTCGTGCTCACAGGTCTCTGATTGGGCCGTAGACTACAGTGTCTCGGGAGGCACAGATAAAGAGGGCTGGCAGTATGCTGCAGATTTCCCTGTGTATGTTGACTTTTGACATATTAATGAACAGTAGCTAGACATTTCTATTTCAAACTAATATTTATATGTTTTATGCTCATACAGGACCTTTCACGGTTATAAGACAATGAAGGATTTTGTGCGGCGCAGACGGTGGGCTAGGTTAGTTCACATTTTTGCTGCTTTTGAACACACTGATTCTTTGATACATGCATTTACATTAACAGTTTTAGCAATAACATTTTATTTCGGTTTCTCGGTTATGTTGGGCAAAAAAATTCAACTACAAACTCCCACAGCAGTCTCTATGGAAGCACATGTCTGCCACATAAGAAAAAATTCCTGCTTCAAATCATAATTGAAAAAAAGTCAAAATTATGACATAAAAATGTGAAATTATGACATAAATTATAATTATGAGATTAAAAGCCAAAATTATGACCTAAAAATGTGAAATGATGACAAAAATCCAAAATTATGACATACTGTCATTATTAGATTAAAAAAAATCTAAATTATGACATAGAAAGTTCAAAATTATGGCATACTAAATCAGAATTATAATTTAAAAAGTCATACTTCAAAAGTCAATATGACACTGTCATAATTCTGAGATGTGAAATTGTTAAAAGTATAATTATGAGTCATATTTTTGACTTTATCTCATAATTTAGATTTATCTCATAATTGACTTGTCGTAATTTTGAATTTTCATCTAATAATTATGACTCAGTATGTCATAATTTCAACTTTATCATAATTTCATCTTTTTATGTCAATTAAGACAAAAAGTTGAATTTATGACTTAGTATGTGATCATTTTGACTTTATTTCATAATAATGACTTATTTTGACGTTGATATTTTGATCTCATAATTGATTTGTATCATAATTTTGACTTTTTATCTAATAATTATGACTTGGTATGTCAATTTCTACTTTTTTATGTAATAATTTGACTTAATATGTGATAATTTTGACTTTTTATTTCATAATAATTACTTATTTCGACTTTTTATTGATTTGTGTCATATTTTTTACTTTATCTAATAATTATGACTTGCTATGTCATAATTTTTACTTTTTATCATAATTATGACTTGTGTCATAATTGTGAATTTTTATGTCATTATGATTTACCAGAGCATGATTTGTTTTCTTATGTGGCCGAAATTGGCTTCCATAGCCCCTCTGTATAGGAAAGGATGTAGAAAAGCTATTGCAGAGTTTTCTTTCTCACAGGAAGTGTAAGATCAGCCTTACTGGCCCCTGGCAGAAGGTTGCTCCGATCCCTCTGACTGACGTCACCATCCTGCCATGTCTGGCTCAGTGCAGCCTGGAGCAGGTTCCTGTGTGGGCCATCAGTGAGAAGGGAGATGTGCTGTGCCGTCTGGGAGTCACCGCCAACAACCCAGCTGTGAGCGCTAAACCACGTCCCTATCCTAGACACACTCTCACAAAACAGTGCCATTTGTTCACCAACATTTCATTTCATTTGAAAAGGTGAACTCAAGAAATCATATTTTCCTACCTCAGGCCCAAATTAATCACCATAGACACTGAGATACCACCAAATCCTGAATGGTGCAAGTCCCAGAATAGTAAAGCCTGGTTGTGTCAGTCAGTTTCAGTGTGCCTTGTAAATAAATCTCACATAACTGACAAAATTATTAATAACCCATGACTTTTCTTGAAGTTAAAATCAATGCAAAATGGTTAATAACAGTCTTAACTAGCAAATACATCACACATTATTAAGAGTATTTTTAATATATACAGGCAATATGTTTGTTCTTTTTTGAATTATAGAGTAAAAGTGTAAACATAATTAAATCCTGATAAAAAAAATATATATATATATTTTTTACATTTATTTATGTAGTTATATTTTATATTATTACCTGCTTGATGGATACAAGTTATTTCTGAGTTTGGCTTTCAATTGTGACCAGTGGATTGGAAAAATAAACGTGATAGCTTGATAAAAACCTGTGACTCATGTCTGAGGCACTCATTGAAGTTTTGGTCCCTTGGGTTTTCGGATCCAAGTGGATTCGTGAAGACCTCTACTAAGAGCAATGTGATGAAAAAAGACTATAATGGTGTAATTCCCTAAAATTGTCAGAAAGAACAAAAACTAATCTTAACAACCCCAAACTTTTGAAAACAGTGTTTGATTTAGGGGAGGGACATTTTATTATATCAGTAGTCAGAGAATGAATATCGCTCCTCTCTTCTGTCTGTTCTCATGTTGAGTTGTTATGGTCCTCTAACCTCTGCCTCTGTCAAAGCACAGGGCAACTCCTGGCTGCATGTGGGGACAGACCAGCCCTTCAAGTCCATTTGCATAGGAGGAGGCCACCAGGTGTGGGCCATCGCCAGGGACGGTGCCGTCTTCTACCGGGGCTCTGTGTCTGCCCACAATCCAGCTGGTGAGAGGCACCCTGATGTTGTGTGACGATTTCAACCAGGAAATGATGGTTTTGGATTTCGAATTTCAGCAACTTGTTGCAGTTTGATAAATGTGATACTGTGCTTTGAAATTAGACCTTTGAATTACATTTCATTGTGATTACAAGTTAAGTCATGATTGACTAAAAAAAATTCTGACATAAAGGGTTGAAAGTGTATGTTGGGATATGAAAGGTAGCAGGGTTGATAGTTTTACATTTCAGGTGAATATATTAATAAATGATTAGCCCTGTGCTCATTGTCATGATGCGGCATATTAGAAGAAGAACTTGCTGACATTTTGAGGACTATAGGACAAATGTCCTATTTCAACAATCAGTTGTTTACTATATAAAAACATAACATGGCTTTCTAACAAGATAAAATGATGATAAATACGCTGAGACTTGTCGCTTTGCTGACATTCAGTACAGCAGCATATTCCATATGACATAGTAAATCAATAATAATTTAGACAGTAACAAGTATTAGTCTTTTAAAGGGGTCCTGTTTCACTGTTCATCTTTCTTTAGTGTGTAATTATGTTGTTTAAGCATGAAAATGGTCTGCAAAGTTACAAAGTCTCTCCAGCGGGAGTTTCTGAACTCCCTGAAACACCTCCATTGTAGTCTTCATTTAAATACACAGTCACAGTATTCCTCATTTAAATAATTCCCGCTCATGGCATACACAAAATAAATGGGCGGGGAATGGTTGAGTTGGTTAGTAGTGTGTTGAAACCTGCAGTTATGGTAAGGGGCGTGACATTTCACAAACACGCTGGAAGCAGTTGACCAATCACAACACACTGATCCAACCGACCAATCAGAGCACAGTGTGCTTTTCAGAAGGCGGGGCTTCATAGAGACACAAACTAAACAGAGCAATACTGACAGACTGGGAAGGGAGGTGCTGCAACAAGGTCAAATATGGGGAAAATGTTTTTTTTTTTTTTTAAAGCATGAAAACCTATTCTAGAAGACCCCAAAAACCAAATCAAGACTTTGAAACAAGGCATAATAGGTCCCCTTTAATAATTCTTAATACTATTTTTTTTTTTAAATAATGTTACTGTATTCTTGTTTTCAAAAAAATGCCTTATTCAATGTCATTATTTACACATAAAAGAAATGAAAGGCACACCCATTTTGTTAAATGACTCTATGATTTATTTTCATTTAATTGTGAATTTCTTTCATTTTTCAGGTGAGTGCTGGTACCACATCCCATCTCCTCCGAGGCAGACACTTAAACAGGTGTCTGTGGGCAGGACCTCCGTTTATGCTGTGGATGAAAACAGTGAGACAGTTGTTTCCACTCACTTCTTTTGTCATTTGGTTGAATCAAGGGGCCTCATTTTATAAAGCGTGCGCATGCACAGATTTGATCTTAGGGTGCGCATACGCTTAAATCCACACCAACGCTCATATATAAAAACGGTCTTTGACGTTGAAAAGTGCTTAGAGCCACGTCAGGGTCTGAGCAGACGTACACACTTTTCCTGTCAGATTACTGCAGGTTTTTGGAAATCTAAGCTATTCTTTCAGCTCGCCATTCTAAATTAAAGGATTTGGACGATGCTGATCTTTTATATGTAAATGACATTAATTAGGTGAACTGGAACCATTCAGCTGCGCGCAAGTTCAAGATCATTTGCGATTTATAGATTTCACATCTGAAAGAGAGACGCTTGTTTTCTGTGTGTACATTCATTCTATTAATCACATGTACGCACATGATCGTAAGATCAAATTTAGGACGGTTTCTGCGCAACATTTTGGTGTATGGTCTCCTAATAACTCTTTCTTCATTATGAAGTGTGTCAATTCAAAGTATGCACATATGAATTGTTTGGAATACCTGGATGGTCAGCTATATTTGTCAAAATGTGAAGATTGCAAACAGAGTACAACTTCAGCTGTGTGATATATGAATATCAGTCTTAACTTCCTTGATTTGTTTTGTCAGTCAAAGGACATTTTCATACAAAGAAGGATTAAAAAGAAGCTTTAATTTCCAAGGATCTAGAAGACACTCACTGAATTAAACATTCAACATGATGATGTCAATGTAACACTGTTATTTGAAACATCTAACGTTGCATGCTTTCAGATACTATACAGGAAAATAGTAGACGTATACAATGCTGTTCAAAACATTGTACCACATATAAAGCAGATCTCTCTCCAGTCAAGTCTGAGCTCAGTCTGTTTGTGCAGGTAATCTGTGGTACAGACAGGGTTTGACACCCAGCTATCCTCAGGGTTCTGCATGGGAACTCATCTCCAGTAATGTGTGCAAGGTGACTGTTGGACCACTGGACCAGGTTTGAAACCTTTTTTACTTATTATTTTGATGTGTTGACTGACATACTACAGCGCATGTAATGTACTTGATTGTAATTTTAACTTTAGTGTTATTCAATATTACATTTAAAGTTAATATTTTGTACTAAATTGCAACTTCATCATTAAAAATTGTATAATTACAAATATATAGTATCAATAGAAATTACATTAAAGTATATTTTAGTTTACCACAAATGCTTTTCAGTACATTTAGCAGTAGTTTAACCATATTTCAAAGACAGAAGAATTTTGAAATTACAAGTAAAGATGTACTGGGTCAAAAACTCCTAATTTCAACTAACTGCATTTAATGTTTAAACTAATACATTTTCATTTAATTGCAATTAACATGTCTGAAAACATTCAGTTCACATTTAAGTATGTTATTTCTGTAATAAGTACTCTTTCTAAAAGTCAAGGCTTTAGGCCCTGTTACAGTACTGAGACTGCACATGTTAAAGTTACAGTGCACAGCATTAATGAGCACACCCGAACATGTCTTCTTCTAATTTCTGACTTTCAGAAGTGTCAGAGGGGGTGTACTTATTTATGCTGTGCACTGTATGTATGATCTTCTTATGTCATGCAACTGGGGTTATTTTTCTTTGCTAGTTATTCTTCTAGACAGGCTTGAGAACTGTGGCCGTTTCTTTACTCTTTCCCCGCCATTGATGGAATTTTCGGACAATTACGACTCTTCCCTGCCATTGACAGAATTTTCCGGCTTTTCGTGTTTTCCGCTATTACACATCTTCTGAAAGAGTACAAAATCTCCAGATCAAAACACAGGCAAAAAGAAGCAGAAACAAGCAATTAAAGCATTGCTTGCGTGTTGTAGTCTTAAAAAAAAAAAAAAATATGATTCTCAGCTTTTTGTTCAAAATGTTTCTTTTTTTATGAAACTTACACATACCCACATTCAAGTGTTGATTTAAAAACAAAAAAAAAATGCATTAAGCTAGAATAAAAGTTTTTTGTTTAAAGGCAGAGGCTCTTTAGATATTCATACAACAAAATATTCTTGCGGGCAAAGAGTTAAAAGATTTCTGCCTGGTTTAAATCCAGATCGCTGCCACTTTGTATGTAAATGACAAGGTATCTGACCTAACAAAAGTATGGTGTTCCACAAGGCTCTGTCTTAGGCCCTTTATTGTTCTCCTTATTCATGCTGCACAGCTCTGTATGCTGGGAACTATTGTTTCCTTTTCTCACTGTTACTTTATACTGCCTTTTCTTGTTATAGAACTAACCTTTCCTCCATCTACACCTTGGAACGCTCCTCCTGAGGTTTACCAGCTCCCTTCCAGATCCAACCCTAACTACCCAAATATGAATAATAACTTGATACTGGTATAAAACAAAGTTTTACTGGTTTAATGGTTGTGAAACTGGAAAGTGGTTGTGATGTTTTATCTGTCCAGGTTTGGATAATTGCTGATAAAGTGGCAGGTTATCCATTAGAAAGCTCAGGAACTGTATGCCACAGACTGGGAGTGAAGCCCATGCAGCCGAAAGGCCTGAGCTGGGACTTTGGTATCGGGGTAAGTCTTTCCATCACTGTTCACATGAAGTCTATGCTTGAATTGTGCCTTCCTCTAAAAAGAGTTCCAAAAGCTAACTGAATTGATTAGCATCCAAACAATGAAGAAAAAAAAACACAAAACAACCTAGCCTCCAATTTTGAAAATAGTGTAATTTATGCAAAAGTTAAATAACGTCTAATTTAGACCTAGTGTCAACAGATCTTTACCAAGTCTCATTTCTTCAACTAATGCACTTACACAGGGCGGCTGGGAGCACCTGTCTGTGAGAGGGAACTCTTTAGAAGCTCAGCGCATGGCACAGCGCAGTCCAATGCCCAGTCGGACTCAGAGTCAGGTGAACGGGAATGCTGTGAGCTGCTAGTCATTTTGCTCACCCGATACCATCATCATCAACTTCATCATGCTTGACTGCATGTCCCAGCTTGCTGTTCTTGACACCCTTCCTGTCTCCGTGCCCAGTGCCCTTCCAACCAAATGTGACTTTTTTCCTTTTAATTCTACTTGCCTGAATAACAAACTTTCACTTCTGTGAAAATAAGCTTCTGGGTGTGACTGAACTTCTTTTGATTTCTGTACGTGTTGAATCACCTGACCGACTGATATCACTTTGTTTTGAGCATGTCACATTTTCTTGTTTCTGTAATCTGTAGACGCCCATTTTCTGTTATTGGTTTGATTATATTATTTTAAAATAATATAAATAGTCCACTTACATAATCAGAGACAATGCTCTATGTGTGGACACAACTTCCCTACTGTGATCTTTCTTTGGACATGCTATTTTTTCTCCAATAAAGATCTGTTAAAAAGCACCAGCTTGTTTTTCTTTGTGAATTCAAGTAAAGAAATTTCAAGTTAATAATAATAAAAGGGTTTTCTAAACCCTACCCCATCTGTTCTTGCTTTCCCCAAACTCACACCATTGCTTGAACCTGTGAATAAAAAAGAAAGAAAATAATACAAGACAAGTTCATTTTCATTTAATTCCATAATAAACAGATCAATTTCATTATAAACCATTCCTTCAATGACACTGGGCATGATCATCGTCATCAATATGAAGTAAAAATATCACCATTTTTTAAAATTTACAAGGTTACAAGGACATGATGACCTGCATTTCCCCATTTATTTCATCACTAATTTGTCTTTTTCGATCACTTCTCACCCGTGATGTCACATTTTAGCTTTAAATTACAAAATGAGTCCTCGTACCTATTCCTAACATCATAACCAATTTACAGACAAAATTAAACATTTATATACAGAAGAACAATTCAACATTAAGTTACACTTTAAAGATGTGCAAGATTAAGCAAAGTATACTGTAGAATAAAACCAAAGAATTTCCTTTCATAAAATTTCAATTTGAACTGAAATCGAGTGCTGGTAATACAGATATTCAACAGATCTAAAACATAGAGATTACTGTACTGAATTACAAGGGGATGTAGAAGCTATGAACCCGATTATTCCAGCAATAACCTTTACAAATAATCAGGCTCTAGATAATCTTGAGTGTCAAACCAAAATCAACGTTCTTCCAGATTGAACCAAGGAAATATTCTGTGATGTCGAAACGTTCTTCCCTCTGATTGTGTAGTTTCACCTTGATTTGATTTCTACTATATACATCAGTCGATCACGGTCATTGTCAACCCAAGGAAAAAGCATTCTGAGCAGCAAGATTGGCAAATATAAATGATTCAAATGACCCATGACAATTGCCTTTCAGGTCCAATGAATAATACATGCACAAATAGAGGAAAAACTAAATCATTTTCAATCCCTTGAGTGTTTACAAGCTGCTCTTTAAGGTTAACACGGGAATCAGAAATTTAAGGAGGTTCTTTTGTTTTTTCTTTTAAACAGTATTCCTATTCAATGCTACAAGCAGCCATTGCCTTTGGAAGTCCAGCTAGTTGCTAGCTAGTCTCTCTGCACCACCAGTGCTTTCGGAGTTACTCGCTGAACATGTAGATCAATGACAACTTGGTGGTGAATCTCACAAAGAATGTGTTGGGTCACATTTCAATCCAAAATCTAGAGAAATACTGAAAACTTAATTCAATTCAGTAAAATAAAAACTACCATTTTAATACAAACACTTTACAATTTAAATATAACATTACTTTTTTCCACATCACAGTAATGAGAATTTGTGGGGGTGGGTGGGGGGGAAGGAATGTGCTCAATTGTCATGAAATAATGCCACAATAAAAAAAGTCTTACTGATCCTAGAAATAGGCTTAATTTTCTGGTGAAATACAAGTTCTTGTTTCTTTCTTTTGATTTTGAGGTGAAATATGACCTTGATATGTTCTTTGTACTGAATAATAAAACTTGCACAACATAAACCTGAACTAAGTTCAGAAAGGATGAAGACGCAGGGCGTCCTCATTTGGGCGGAGAGGCACTGCGATGGCCCATTCAATATACAATCTGCCAAAGCTTCAGCAAAAAGCCCTGATATGCAGCACTCCTTAAGTATTCCTCATGAATAGACTGCAATGACAAAAACTGCTCACTACTTTAAGACTTATTAGCGTCTCGTGTCCGAAACCGCTCAGCTGCTCATATCCTGACTTTTACATCTTTTAATACAAAACATGTCATATGCAAGTTGTTGCTTGGGTGAAAGTGGTTCGTTGCTATGAATGAACAGTCTAAACACTGTACAAAAATATCTATGGAGACCCATACTGACATGAGTGTTGCTTCTATTGGACATCTAATCCATTACACAATCATATAAATAAGCATGTCACACTAGATTTCACATTTAAAAAAAATTAAAATCCAGTGTGTTAAAATAAAAGGCAAGTATTGTACGATTTCAATTGCACAACTGAGTTTGAGTCTATTGGCTCATTAGTGTTTAAGAGAGAGTCCTCTGGTTAAACGATAAATTTCAGCTTCATACTTCTGAAGTAAAATGTGGACACTAAGAAGAAACGCATATGAGCAAAAGAAAAAAAAAAAAGTGAGGCAGGACACTTGGGAAGCGCGTGAAAGTTTCTAAAGCATATGTGAAGCAAAGTTTCTTCCAAATTGCACTGATGAAAAACATTGCAAATCACAGGAAGTCATCACAGGATGCCACCAGCTCAGTTTCTGCAGTCCCCTTCATAACCTCAAATAAATATCAATGCTGCCTGAGAAGCAATCAAAGCCTTCAAAGCATATTTCCATCCATTTCTCCAACATTTATACGTGTCCGATAGATTGGTTAATCTTTCTCTCCATCTTCACCACTTCCTGAGAAAGAAAACGAGAAACAAGATTTAGAAGTTAAGATTCTCACTACTGTTTGCAACATACTATGTTGCAAACATACTACATACTATGTCTGGATGTTTGTGTTCAACTTACCCCCTTGTTCAATGTCAGAGTCTGTGAGGTGGGTGAGGGAGAAGCTAGCGATGCTGGCTGGGGAGATGGAGAAGCGCGAGTAGTTGGAGGGACTGTTCCAGCTCTGCTCCAGGGTGCGGTTCGCAGGGGGTGGCGACAAATACTTAGAAGCTGCCGAGGTCCCACTGGACCGACTGGCAGAATGATCACTGGCTGCTTTTGAAAGAAAATTGGGCTCTGGAGATGGGAAGTCATCATCCCATTCAAATGCACCACCTGTGAAACAAATCCAAAGGTTTAAATCTTGGTATTCAGCCTGAGGCTTGCAAGTCTCCCATGGCTCTTTAATTACAGTGTACTTTTGATTACAGTTAACATCTTTGCACCGAATGCTGAGGAAAAGTGCACAATTTCTTTTTGGTTTTTGAAAATGTCAATTTTAAAACAATTTAATTCACAGACACCAAAATGTTTAGAAATTTGGTTGCTTATTGGCCTCAGGTTATGTCCCATTGGTTTAATGGGTTCACAGTTAAACTGTAGACAAGTGCTTGCCAACCCCGGTCATGAAGTATCTGCCACACAACATATTTTGAATAACTCCTTAATCAAACACACCTGACTGAACTCATTGGCTCATTAGTAGAGACTTCCACCCTGCGTCCCAATGTGCATACTATCCATCATAAATAGTATGTGACGAAAGTGTAAATGTGTCCAAAAGCATAGTATGTTATACTATGGGGTGGTCTACTATTTCTGGTAGATATTTGCAGTGTGGATCCGTGTCCACTCTAACGGCTGAAATTGCCCACAACCCATTGTGCGTTTGGAGGAGGATTCAGTTCAGAAGTACAAACAAATAAAAAGAACAAGCAGCATGGTGGATGTGCATGGGACCGACAGTTAAGTAGAGACACCTTGAAAAGGGTTTGAGTTACTAATAATCAATATCTAATCTAAAAAAAAAAAATGATGTTGTTTGTGTTATATTTAACATGCAAAACGTGAATTTTAAGACACAAATAGCACAATAGCAAAGCAGAAATGTTTGGTCACTATTAAATGCATCATGCAAAAAACAGACTAGTAGATCAATGTGCTGCTTGTTTTCTCTCTGACATGGTAGGAAGAATTGTTGCGGATGTTAACTGTGACACGATGTTTGATAGGCTGCTTTATGGTGACAGAATGCAGGTAACTACAGGGCACAATTTTAAGACACGGTATGTCGCAAAACTTGCCGTCTGCTACACACTCAAAAGACTCAAAAGAATACTTTTAGGGCATAGTCTAAGAGGAGGAATTGGGGGAGAGCAATGGGTGAGTCAGATAATAACATCCAAAAAGTGTACTGTTGGGGGTAGAATGTAAAGAAGAAAATGAACACAGTCATTACCTTCTTCATCGGTGGAGCTCTCAGAGTTGGTAAATCTATTAAGGTAGCTGGAGGAGGACACCGGACTGCAGAAATCAGACAATTGACCACTAGGGTCAAGGGTATGCTCACCAAGTTCCTTTGTTGGAGTTTCCTATTTGGTTGAAAAACAGGGAATCAGGCATAGAAAAAGCCTCTCTTAAAAGTTGTATTTAAAAAGAGTTAAGAATGCAAGGAAAACATCAGACCTGGTCAAAAAGGTAGACAGTGACGTCATCAAAGAACGACACACCACGTCTATTATTTCCATCTCTGCCCTCTTCTGATGTTGCTTTAGCACTCTGAAGGGATTTGGGTTTCAGCAGGCTTTTGAGGTTGAGGGAACTGCTGTCATCCGAGATGATAACAGGTACCGGGTGCACAACTTCATCCTCACTGCACTCAGAGCTAGAGCTGTGTAATCGATAGGCACGCATATCCTCATCTGACTCATCACTGTTCTCATCTTCTTCATCAGCATCCATTCCATCCTCAGTGCCATATTCCAGCGAGGATCCATCAAGCTTTCCTAAATACCTCCCCTCCATATCTGGCTCTTTTTTCTTTGTTCCCTCCCCAGCATATGTTCTTGTTAGTTTTGCATGGACCTTGACGTCTGTTGAGGGCTGTGTTGAGGTAGCGGATGTTGCTGCATGTTCTGGGGCTGCATGGGGATGAGTTTGGTCTGAGTCATCAACAGTCAATGGTTTATCCTGGCTCCAATCTTCCTCAGTGGTGTGAACCAACTCAGGCAAAGGAGTCCTTATAGCCTGTACATCACCATCAGTCAATTCTAAAGTAGGACCTGCAGAATCAGGGGATATCTCGAACACCGAATGCTCAACAGCTTCAGTTCCTTGACTTTCGCCAGCTTCTCGATTGCTCTGGAGCCAAAATGAAGCATCTCCTGGGCCGTTTCCACTGACGTCATCACTCTTCTTATCTAGCTCCTCATTGTCTGAGAAGTAAGCAGAGTCTCGGTAGTTTCCTCCCAAGGAAACTTCACCAAGTTCTTGTTGGTGATCAACTCTACCACCATTTACCTGAACATCACGTACACTGTCTACCTCAGACACAACAATTTCCGGTGGAACCAGTGCTGGAGGCTCCATGGCACTACCCATCTCATTCTCTTCAGGGGAATCCCTCAAGACTGTTTGAGAGTTCCACTCAGGTGACTCTAAGTTCTCAGTTTCATACCCACTGTCAGCGGCTTTGTATGGGGGTTGAAGCTTATCATTAACAGGATTTTCCAATGACTGTCCGTGCACCACGTCCCTATGCATGTCCAAAGAATCTAATGAATCTGGCGTTTCAGCCGAATTCTCAATGGTTGGAAGAGTGGATAAGGTGCTATCATCAAGAAGGCTGTCCTGACTTATTTGGTCAAGACAGGAGTCTGAAACCAACAGTGAGGACATGTCCTGAGTTTCATGGTTGTCCAATAAAGTTTCTTGATCTTGATCGATGGCTTCTGAGGGCGGACTATCCTTGGCCGTCTTCTTGTCCAGCTCTATTATATCACTCATTGAGTCACTACTTGTTAGACCTTCAGTGAGGCCACCTTCTGTACACTCACCAACAGGTGAAGTAGTAAAGCTAAGCACAGCTGTGTCAATGATTCCTTTATACTGCCCATTCTCCGTTGAGGCTCCAAAGCATTCTTCAAGGCTGGGGGGTTTGGCATCTATGCACATATGTAGTGTATCTGTAGTGGCACTTTCAAGGGACTGATGACTATCAGATGGACTGTCAACAATGACCTCAACGCTCTCAGAGGTAGACTCGGAAGAAGAGTAAATCCCAGATTTTGGGGAATGCAAAGAGCCATTTGTGTCTGGCAGGTGGTTGCTACAGGTTTCTCCTGTTACTAATATATCAAAAGGCACCATTGTTTCTTTTCCTTTCAAAGGCGACAGAAAATCTTCTAAAATTGGGCTGACTAAGTCCAAGAATTCATCCTTAAGCTGCGTAGAATTCACAGCTGATTTTAAAGACCCACCTGTAAGGTTTACACTATCTGAGACATCCGTCTCAATGATGGAGCTCATGGACTCCTGAATATTTTTTGAGTCGGGCTGTGAGAACGCAGACTTGTCCTTCATCAGGCTGTTATCTTTAAGAAACAAGAAGTTTTCAGCCAGTTTCTCTGTGTTAAGAAGCTTCATTACATCTGAAGTGTCCTGATCAGAGATCTCCAGATGAATGGCTTCTGGTCCAACCCCTAAAAAAGACTTTGGAAAACTATTACTTGCCTCTTCACCATTAGCTTCACCATCAGAATCCCTCTTCGGTAGATTCATCTCTGGGAGCTCCATGAAACCTTCCCTGAATGAATGAGTATCTTCCAGTTTTACGTCACTCTCACTGAAAATGTTAGTATGGTAAGGGCTCTCATGTTCACTTGAGGACCATATGTGGCTGTCCTGAAGGTAAGAGTCTTTTGAGTCAATGCTCTGATGGAAGAAATCAGCATCTGTACTGGATTCATCCAATCGGACATCCTGCAAAACTACATATTGATGCTGCTCTGAAGCACTGGTGCCTTCAGCACCCTCACTTTCTCCCATCCCAGTTTCACTCTCATCTAGCTCCTCCAACTTAATAAAATAGTCATTTCCAGAGGATGCTTTGTGTGCATCAAAAACTGGCAAGGTTTCCGGGACTCTGCCATCTTCTGCTTGCGCTACAGCGTCAGGGAAATGAGCCTGAATATCTTGCCTTGGCACTGGAAAGAACATACTGTGGTAATTTAAAGTAGTGTCCAAGGCAGAACGATTGTGGCTGTCATAGTGGTCATGCTTGGCTGCCTCCCACACATATTCAAAACTTAGTCCACGACTCGTTTCAGTGACAGTGAGCACCTCGTCTGGTTCTCGGCCGTCATCAAACTGCTCCAGGATGGGGAAGGAGGAATGACTGACAGTGGCCTGACGAGTGGTGGGATTGGGTTTGAGAGAGCTCCAGCGCTGCTCAAAGTCATCCTCCACATCTTTCTGACCCTGCATACGGAGGTAAGTGAGCAGGCGGTGGACCTCTTCAGCAGTGGCTCTCTTGTCTGCAGGCAGCCAACAAAACTGTAGAACTTCAAACCTGTAGACCAAAGCATAGAGTTAAGCAGTTTCAAGAGAGAAACTGATCTTGTTTATAAAAATAGAAGCATCTGTGAAGGACTAACCATCTTTCTGAGTATGGTAAGTCCAGTTGTGGCTTGAGAAGTCTGACTTGTTGATCCTTGAGCACATGGTGGAGCACTTCTCTATCTGACAAGTGAGGATACGGCTGCTTTCCACTTTCAAACAGCTCCCATAATGTCACACCCAATGCCCTGAAAACACAAAAATCTTATGAACATGTAATGTTACTACTCAATTATATTACCTATAATTCTACATTACATCTATAGCATATTAACAACAAAACTGTTTATTACAATCCAGGTCATTCATTAATGTAACTCAAATAAACTGTCCAAAAAATAAACAAAGACACTAGAAATCCATTATCCATATTCAACTTAAATATAAAAGAATCTGTAATAAGATGAACTAATGCTCATGAAATAGCTGGCTGACATCCAAGCCATCATTTGGTCAGTCTGAGTGATTCACAAACCTTTAAAATTTATGACCTTGCTTTCAGACAAGTGTAGTGGTACCTCACTCACAGAGTGCTATGATCTGCCGACTGCTGTGAGGCCACAACATTGCTATCGTCATTTACCTTTTCCCTCTACATATTTTTCAATCCCAAAAGACATGAGACTGCAAAAGTGCATTCCGTTAAACAAGTAAATGTAACATAACTATAATTTTGAATTACTTACCAAACATTGCTGGGTTTAGTCTGTTCTGATGTGATCAAGCCCCCATGCAGCTCACCAATCAGCTCAGGGGCAAGCCAACGCAGAGCCACACATTGGTCATCCTCTGTGGTGATGTAATCCTCCTGCAAGGAGAGAGAAAGAATAATGTAATAATAAAGTTAAGTAAAAATAAAAACAAATATTAAGAATAATGATGCCTTTTCAAGTTTTACCTTAAAACTCGTAAGGCCAATGCCATAGTCTCCAACTTTGACAGTCAGGTCTGTTGTGAGATAGCAGTTCCTCAAAGCCAAATCACTGTGATGGGAAGAAAAAAAATTACCTGACATGCCTTTAAACATATAAAATGGTTCTCTTGTAGTGTGATACTAGACTGCCTACATAACTATTACAAAAAAAAAAAAAAACATCTTAAAGTTGCGATGAAACTTAAGTATCTGACAGATCTCCTCTTCCATATTGTGACACATTGTGAAGCATGTTGTTTCACCGGAAGATTTTGATTAAACATTTAATTTAAAATTAATTATTTAATTTTAATTAATTATATGGTCATATAAAAAAATAAACAAATGGATTAATCGTTTTTACAAAAACAATAACATGCATTTAGAAAATATGAATTACAATGTGAATTTTGATTTCATGTCAACTTTAAACATTTGGATCTCATCCACTAATAACTAAGAAGTGTCCATGTTGCAAATCTGAGCTACAAGCTACTTGTTGAGCCCTGCTCACCCCCTTCAACAAAAACATTGATCCTGGAGCTTTTCCCGACCCACACATTCCCCAGAGGGGAACAATATGCCCATTGAGGCAGTAAGTGGGATGGGAAGACATATGGTGTCTGATTCAAACTGAGCTTGTGAACATAGCAGCTCTGATTTCAGCTTTGCCCATCTTTTCTGAGTAGTGTCTCTTTTACACCCTCTCTCGGGAAACTGCTGACACTAGCGGTGTCTTCACACAGCACAGGGCTACTGTCATGCTCACTGAAACCACTGCAAGATAAATGGACAGATATTTTAGACGCTATACTCTGGCCTTGGCAAAAGGGGCAAATACAGTACTGTTGGCGGGTCACAGGGAATCAGAGCTGTGCTTCTAACCATACGGGGAAAATTCACATGTTCAGACCAGGGTTATTATGGTTAACTAAAACCATAAAAATAAAAATAAAATCGTTATTTGGGGAAAAAATAAAAACAAATTTTTGTTTAGTTCACTAAAACTAATAAATAAAAATGAATAAATACTACAAAAACACATCAAAATTTTACACATTAAAATTACTAAAAAAATTAACTAAAATTCAAGTAAAAACTGAAAAATATACACTTTTTTTCTTTTCTGATAAATCAGAACTCAAATGGAAAACACCATGACAGAGATTTGCCAGACCTCCAGCAAATATAGTTCTGGGACCGTATTGACAAAACATTTTATCTTACCACCAAGAGTCCTACATGGCAGTAAAGGTTCTTAGTTAAGAGTTTTCTCTTAAAACCTATTCACAAAGCTGCTGAGACCAACTTTTACTAAGGACTAGACAGAAGTCTTAAGCTAAGAGTGAGGGCGGAGTTGACCTGGTTGCTATGAATGATGTCAACACGCTTACTAACTATGACCACAGCGACTGGCTGAAGGGGGAGGAGACTCTGTCAGCGATTTAATCATAGAAATATTGTAGAATGAGGTAACATGGTGCCACATCCAAATAAAGGTTTTAAAATAAAAATGTTGCCATATTCAAATAAAGGTTTAAAAATGTAGGCTAATTAAACTAGTGTATGTTCAGCTAACTGTCAGCCTCTTACATGTCTGCGAGAAAAATCAAGCGACAAATTATGTTTATAAACAAAGTTTGGGAGGAGCGCGTTCAAACGGTCTATCTAATCAGCTCGAGAGGAGGTATACACAGCCAACTCACCTAGTTACCTCGACAGTTTTCTCCATCCCTCCGCCACCCCGTTCCTCACTCTTGGCTGGGGATATGGGGGAGAACTCTGGGTTAGGGCTAAATTCCAAGCTCAGAGCCCTCGATCCCATTGGACAGCACGCTAAATACGCTTATTATGTATTTATCTCTAGGTGTGAACTCGTGAAAACAACTGCCAGGTAATCAGACATGATTTATTTATTATCATTTGTTTATTTATTTTTTATATTTCAAAATGTATTTCATTAGAGGTATATATACACACACAAACATACACACACACACTCCAAATATTTATATGTATGATTACCATCATATTTAATATGTTTTTAAAAATAGGCTAGTTAAATAAAATAGTAAAATAGTTCCAACAGATTTTCCTGTGGTAACTAAATTGGTACCGAGAACAGTAAAATTTTACTGGTATTGGCTCCGACTACTGGAATTTTGGCACCGTGACAACACCACTTCATAACTTGTTAAATATGGATTTTTTTTTTTTTTTTTTACACAAACGCATCGATTCGTTAACCCTCCCAAGTACGTTTACGATGGATGGATTTAGACTGAGACACTTTCTTCAGCTTCATACTCGTGACCCCTGTTCACTGCCATTATAAAGCTCAGATGCGTCAGGATATTTATTAATATATCTCTGATTGTGTTCATCAGAAAGAAGAAAGTCCTATACACCTAGGATGGCTTGAGGATGAGTAAAGCTTGGGCTAATTTTCATTTGAAAGTGAACTAATCCTTTAAGATGTTTTGTGAATACGGCCCCTGGAGTTTAAAGTGAAATAGAATAGTGAATATGTAGTCCTTATTATAGCGCCACCTAGTGTTGTTTGGGTGTCTGTGCACTTGCCTCAGTAGTGGGTGGGATTTTGGGTCATTCTACCAAGAATCTCTACACTTTTCCTGGACACTTTAGGGCATAAAAATAAGGGTTAAAAAGGTTGCTTTTTTAATGCTTGGACCCCCAAAAAAATAGACCATTGACTGTAAACAAGGTTCAGCAGGCCTTTAACACATGAGCAGTCTAAAAAAGTTGCATTTGGACATGCACAGCTGCTGACATGGCTAAATTTTCCAAGATACCACTGCTCTTTGGGCTTTGTGCCATTTCAGACAACTAAACATGTAGATGCCCACAGTGGGAGTGTCAAACAGCATTTTGCGGTAAATCACCTCTGAAACCAAAAATCCAAGAGGCCAAGTATTTTCATGACAGCCACAACAACAGCTCGGAATCTCCATGCCTCCTTTGGAGTTGTAGCCCAGACGACCCCGCCCACTCCCCGTGCCCTATACGAGGGGATCCTCTTACGCTCAAAGCGCAGAATCATCATATCCCAGCGGCGGAGGACAGCCAACACCCCATAATCCAGGGTAGCTGTGCAATCGGACACCTTTCAGCATATTCTGAGCATGCGGGAGGGTACAGACGCGCTCAGCATGGCAAGACACCCTAGATAACTCAGCCTTCCTCCAGAAGACTGGAAGGAAAAGAATGAAAGTGCAACGTTGCCTTTCTCAGCCCCGTGGCCTTTTTTGGAAAAAAAAGAAGAAAAAAAGGACAGCCAGCACGGACAAGGAAAGGCTGGACAAAAACACACGCGTGCATTCAGATAGACGCAATGAGTTGCATTAAACATGCCTGTAAGATGTTCGCCTAATGGTTAAGCAATGTCAAATCACTGAGAAGTGGAACGGAAATGTAATGTATCTGCATCTTTGAGATGTAAAGTGAGCTGAATGTGAAATTTGTAGGGTTAACCTGTGCAGGAAGTTGTGTTTGTGCATGTGGGTGACTCCCGCAGCGATCTCGCAGGCCATTTTCTGCAGCTGTAGTAGTTCTCCATTCCTGTAAAGCCATTCATGCTGAGAGACGTAACTCTTCAGGTCCCCCTACACACCAAAACACAAGGGCAAGAGTTATAGGACATTTTCAACCCAACCACAAAGAATCAAGTTTTAAGACCACAGAACCAAATAATTTGCTGAAACATGATCATAAGCATCTTGAGAAGCAGATATCAGAGCACATACAGTATTTAGACTGAAATGATCAAGTTTTGTTGAGGGTAAATCAGCCTGAATCTATAACAGCCTGTGTGAAAGGTAACTTGCGGAGGCAGCCACAGAGGGGCAGTATTCTCTCTCTGTAGAGATGCTGTACTGCCGCCAGGGTAACTCAACCAAATAAGGGAAAGGCTATTTAATAGTGACTACTATATGCTGTGTCACAGTAATTTAAAAATAAAAAAGCAGCAGTAAGACAGTGCGGGCAGTTCAGGGCTGTTCAGCTGTGTTGGGTTTCTGGGCTCAAAGACTACAGGCCACTTTAGCTCTAAGGGAGACTGCATTTAATTTCATCACATAATTCAGTTTTCAGTAACGCGATTGGCACGGAGACCTGGAGGGCAAAACACATCCATCCAACTGCAGTACAGGCCTGTCAATTTTCCATCTGTTTCAAGCCATGAATATTTAGATCACCTCTCAAAAGAAGAAAAAACTAAAATATGTGAGCATAGTTTTGGGCTCTTGTGATATACAGCTGCAGTATTTCAATCACTAAAAGCAGTGGGACATTCTGAAACACATGAAAAACACTTAAAGAGACTTAAAGTACTAAAATGTGGTATTTAAAGATCAAATTCAGTATAAACCTTATTAATGATGCAAGCAGATGAGCCCATGAATGCAATGCGCTAAATGATTCTTTATAATGGTTTTCTCTGAAAAAAAAAAAAAGAGAAACTGTGCTTTGTTTATATTCTGGGTTCATCGGCTTGCTTGTTTATAGAATGCATCATCAATAAGATGTATATTGAATTAAGTCTTACTATATTAGTACTCAGTACAAGCCTTCTTCTGCCCTCCTAAGGCTGCAACGTCACGTGAAAACTATTAATTCTGATAACGTTGTAGCTCTTGCATAGAAAGTATCATCTTTTACTAATTAAACTGCACACTCAGCCTCCACTTATAGCCATGTCAATAAATAACATATTAATTAGTCTGATGAACCTTTCGACCGTTTCCAGTACTTCAAGTCTACTCGCTCAATGACTGAGTATTATTACGTAAGTCAAGGAGTGCGTAGACATTGGTCTCAAGAGGATCCTGTTATCTCAGACTCCTAGCGACACACAGGGCAAAGTACTCCCTTTGGAATGCTGCAGGAGAAACAGCGTTACAGCTGGCAGCCATGTAATATATGATTAACTTTCTGTTAATTCAGCCAACCTGTAAAGCAAGCTGGCAAAGGAGCTTTGTTTGCACCTAACATAAGGCTCGGAAAACTGCCATCAGTTCTGCCTTTAATTTATCCATTTTTAAAAAACTATTGTCCATTAGTTATGACCAGCCAATGATATGAATGAAAGAGTATATGACTCAGTAAACATTCATTCAACAGGATGTGAATATTGTGAAAAACAAAAGGAAAAAAGAGGAAAAATTATATATTATTAAATGAAGCTACAGCCTATTTTTAGAATCATTAAGCTTTTTTGCATATAATATGACAACATTATTATTATTATTATTATTATTCAGATGTTGTATTTAGTTTCTTTGTAATTCCCATTATTCTCACTGGTCATTGTTATTAAATTCTCATTTCTGAAAATACCATAATTTTTAGGGGGGATACGTTTTTGTAAGAAAAATATCCATATTTAAAAATGTATAAACCATAATAACTGGCTTCAGGTAACGGCCATTAGTGAGTCGAGTTCTGGCGGAAGAGTGACCTCTGACCCAACGTATGGCGTAGGATGTAGGAGTAGCGTACGCTTAGGTGAGAGTAGATGCCTTTCGCGGTTTAAACAAATAGGGCTGGGCAACAGACTCAAGCTCCTCTACTTTTATATTGAAATCCTCCGACATTTCTATTTTAAAATTCTCATTGTAGACCTCTAATTCAGGACCGTGTGTGTTTTGTTTTGCTCCATCCTCTGCACTTCTGCATTAGTTGATACATCGGGTCAGTGGTCACTCTTCTGCTGGAACTCAACTTGCATACGGCTGTTGGCGGAAAGCCAGTGATTATTTATTATTACAAAAACGCATCACTTTGCTTCAGAAGCCCTTTATTAACCTCCTGGAGCCGTGTGGATTACTTTTAGGATGGGTGGATGCAGTTTTTTGGGCTTCAAAATCTTGAGCCCCATTCACTACCATTATAAAGTTCGGAAGAGCTCCAATTGTTCTCATCTGAAAGAAGAAAGTCATATACACCTAGGATGGCTTGAGGTTGAGTAAATCATGGGATAACTTTCATTTTTGGGTGAACTAACCCTTTAATTGTCATAATATCACAACTAGGGGAGGAGGGAAGCAAGAAAATATTTTTTTGTTTTGATTTTGCGGGCTCAAGCATGTTCTTGACACATTTCAAGAAATGTACACGTTCTCTTTTTTAAAGTAATTTTAAGTGCACAACATTGTGAAACATACAAAAGCTTTCCCCAAATCTTACCAGGGGCATGGTCTGGCCTTTAAACACATAAACATGCATACACTTGGTGCAGCTCCCTAAAGAAAGCCTTTACAGGAGAGACTGTCACTCAATCAGAGAGCAACTGGCATTCTGTAAACCAGCTCCAGTTGCACCCTGCAGCTATATTTCTCTCTAAAATGCACTGTGTCAGGGTTACTAGTGGTTACCAGTGATACACAAAGAAAATCAGCCATGCAATTCAGATGTGCTTCTCTCTAACTTGGGAAGAGCAAAACATTAAGCAAACATTTTAATATAAAGTAAAATATTAAAATCAGTGATGGAACATTCAGTCTCAAAAAAAGCATCTTAAAACCTGGAAATGAGTAGACCAGCAGCTGACTCTCATTAGAAGAGCGCTGGTGCTGATATGTTCAGAATAGAGAGGCCATTGATCAGAACCATCTGGTTACCAATCTTGTGTTTGGAGCAAAATCTGGCCGGTTCCAATCGATGGATGGACGGTCAACAGTTGTTTGTTTTATTTTGGCTGATCTCCCTTCCGAACTTGCACACGAACTGCATTGCTATCATTTCCCAAAATGTAATTTGTGTGGAAATATTATGAAGTCTGTAAACAGGACGTTAACAGGCCAGAAACGGAAAACGCTGAAGATGAACGCA
This sequence comes from Hypophthalmichthys molitrix, assembly GCA_037950675.1. Taxonomy (NCBI): domain Eukaryota; kingdom Metazoa; phylum Chordata; class Actinopteri; order Cypriniformes; family Xenocyprididae; genus Hypophthalmichthys; species Hypophthalmichthys molitrix. The sequence continues at coordinate 40,038,673 of CM075494.1, forward strand.
AAGAGGAGAGGAGAGCACAGAGGTGCCAGCAGAGCAAATACTGTACCAGGCACAGCAATAGAGAACTGCGGTTGGGGTTTTATATGAATGCATCTCAAAAGGCAACTGACTGTCTTCAGAAAAGTTTGGATGGCATTTTCTTTCTCTCTTTCCCATAAAGTGTTTATAAGTGCAGCACAGATTTGTGTACATGCTGTTCCATAAGTGCCATCTACTGTCATAGAGTGATTTTGCATTTTCATTCAGTCTGTCTGCTGTTTTTGTTTTGTGCAGATATATTTTATGCAGCATAATTTGCTAAAGTCAGATCATTCTGTTTTTGCTTTAAATCTTGAAATTATCTATTATCTAGTGTATCTAAAATCTATTACACAAAAATATGAAGCAGCACAACTGATAATCAGAAATATTTCTTGAGCATCAAATCGTCATATTAGAATGATTTCTGAAGGATCATGTGACACTGAAGACTAGAGTAATGATGCCGAAAATTCAGCTTTGCCATCAGAGGAATAAATTACATTTTAGAATATATTCACATAGAAAAAAGTTTTTTTTAAATTGTAATAACATTTCACAATATTACTGTATTTTTGATCAAACAAATGCAGCCTGGCTAAGCAGAACATCAGAAACAACAAAACATCCTACTGATCCAAAACTTAAGCGACAGTGTATGTGAAACTGTAAAACATTATGCAACTAACTAAACTAACACTGTTGTCACATGGCCTTATCAAGTTTAAAGACATCAGCATGTTTAATTTCCCGACTGGGATCTAATTATCTTGGAAATGTTATTTTTGCCAGTCCAATAAAATAATGAGTCAAGAATGAGATGAAATTTTGAAAGAGAAAAAGTGGTTTCTGTCACAGGTCCATCTAGCTAAGCACACTGAATTGTGATCTGGTTGTTTGACTACACTACTCGTTTTGTCAAACATAGTAGGTCACACATCCAGAAAACCACACTGTCCAGAGTAAACATACTACACCCTAAAAAATAATACAAGTAGTATGCTATGCTGAACTCAGCCATTGACGACCTCAACCAAACCTCTCGATAAAAATCTCAATACGCCACACAAACTGGTCTAGTGTGGGAAACAAGCCCAGAACTGTGCAACGAAATGCCCAGGCTTCTCCATTATTCTTCTTAGATGAGAAGTCGTAGGACCATACACCCAAATTGGTCTATGTTTCAGCCTCTTCTTTCGTGTGAAGCTACACTCTGACTTGGGAGGAAACGGCTTGGGTCGAAACCCGAGCTGAAACACCAGCTAAGGAAACAGCCCAGACTGCATTACGCAACAGCAGGCCGCAGTGAGCTCATGCTATCTCTGGAGACGGGCGGCATGGCTCGAAGCCATCCACCTGCTCAGGCCCAGAAGATCCCAGACCACAGGCACTGTTCCTAACAACTGGTCAGGTGTACAGGATGTTACTAACCACTACCGCTGTGGGATTAACAGCTAACTAATTACAGAGCGCGAGCAGAGTCAACCCCGCAGTGGAAACTGAAAGGAACCAGAGAATATTGTCTCTTTCTCAGATGATTCAAAATGTGAGTTTGCACAAACACCGAGCAGTAACCTGGCATATAGAGTTGTTGTTATTATTATATTTAATAATAACAACAACAACATCCACCCATTACATTTGTCAAAATCCTTTAGTTAGACTTTAACTTAAACTTTGAAGAACAGATTTCCAATGGGGCCATTTCCACCTGTTCATTCATGCATTTTAACTGATCAGATAGCTATCCATTTTGTTAAAACTGTTCCATTTACACTTGGCTACATAAATATAGAAGCTTGTTTCCACCGCGGATTAAAAAATAAAAAAGGTATAATTGCGACTTTTTAATTTATATAAATTCAAAACTACGAGATATCTCACAATTGTGAGTTATAAAGTCAGAATTGTGTGATATAAAGTTGCAATTGCATGTTATAAAGTCTGAATTGTGAGTTAAAAAAGTCAGTCTTTTTTTCCCTCAGTATTGGACTTCCTAACTTGCAATTGTGAGTTTACAACACGCAATTGAGAGTTTATTTCTTGTAAGTTTATATCACGCAATTCTGAGAAAAGTCTTCAGAATTGCGAGTTTATATCTCACAATTGCAAGAAAAAGTCAGAATTGCGAGTTTATATCACAATTGTGAGTTTACAATACGTAATTGTGAGTTTATAACTCGAAATTCTGACTGTATTTCTCGCAATTGTGAGTTTTTATATCTCGCAATTCTGAGAAAAGTATTCAGACTTCTGAGAAAAAGTTGCAATTACCTTTTTTATTTTTTTATTTAGTGGCGGAAACAAGCTTCCATACATAAATGTGTCACAGCAAAACTAATGTAAATCTAATCTTCAATTCCCACTCTATTTGCAAATTTAACAGAGTTCACGTCAAAGAAAGCAAAGCATTTTATTTATCATCAGCCAATTTTAAGATCAAAGACTGCAACTGGAGAGAGAGCGGCACCAGCACTGGATAATTCAGTGTCACTACTTTTAATGAAGACGACTGTGTGTTGAGATTCAGGATGTGACGCTGAACTTTCAGTTTAATTTGCGGCAGTTTGCACGCAGAGAGATGCTCAGCTACTCCTCCGCAGCGATGCGTACTGCAGTAGCGCTGTCACATCTGCGTACCGGAAGGAGTTATAACATGCCATCGCATATTTAGTTTTTACTATTTTAGAAAGAGTAAGGTTTACATATGTGGCATTTTTTCCAGTTTCATCTGGAATGCGAAAGATGCCCTCTCTTTGTTTTTTAACGACTGAATAGCTATCTGATCAGAAAAAACACATTAAGTGACCAGGTAGGCACAAACTGAGTTTCCACATGCATCACAGTCATTTCGATGTGTGTGGAATATTTAATAGGACTTACTCGTGGTAGAATATCTCCAAAATTTATAGTGTTTACTATGTACAGAGGATCAAGCTGTCAGTCAGTAACTTGTGTACACGCGATACGCAGTGGTCGCTCTAATGGTTTGTCAGAGCTGCACGATTTTATTGACTTGCGCAGTCTAATTCTCACACTTTGATAGTATTTATAACTCCTAACTTAATAAAACAAGCTGTGTTACTATGAGGAATGATTACCTCAAAATGTAGATCTGTATGCAGGTATGAGGTACTTTATCTGAATGGAATACATACACCTCTCTCGCTTTTGTTCACGTGCCAGCGATTACCCCTCTGCGTGCCAGTATTGGCACACTTGCCAGAGGTTGCCGGCCCCTGCCTTAGATGATGACATCTGTTTTTTTTTGTTTTTCACACTTTGCACTTGCACATGTATGACTTGTATAACACAGTGTGTCTTTATTGTGGCACTTTAGCATTGGTAATAGTAAATGATATGCAATACATATCAAGAAGACATCTTGAAAATGAGAAAATTACATTTCTGAGGCAAGTCTGTTTGAATTATATATATATATATATATATATATATATGAATAATATATATAAATAAATATTTTGGCTTACCTGCACAAATATATAAATCTAAAAAGTTTTGCAAAGCCTCAAGCCAAATTCATTGGAAAATCACTTTCAAAATCATATTCTAGCTCCTAGTATCTTTTGCAGCATGGTAATAAAATGTACCAACGCAGCAAGATGTAAGAGTGACAGTGTCAGTAAAAGAATCCTGTTGCTTTATTGGGATGTGAGGGAATCGGAGAGCTACCTACTGCATGCAGTTATGTGCCTCATATCCTTCTCAGGCACAAGTAGCGCACCCAAAATAGATCAAGAAAAACAGAAAGTAAATCAAAGGGGAAGAAGCAGCCCACTGACAGACACTGGCTGTGCAACTTATGACGGATGCTGGCCTAATTAAAGTGCTGGGAACAAATGAAGTAGTGAGGTATGCTGGAGTATCTGTGGTTTCATCAGACTTGTCCGAAATGAATTTGAGATGCCATATGTGGCTGTGAAACAAGATTCCACACCTGCCAATTCAGCTGCTTACAAGAGCGCAAGACAAGATGATCTGGAGCGCTAGACAGATGCTGAAGAATTTTCAGGTTTTCACTAACCACAATAAGACATGAATAATGAGTACCAAACACAAATAAAAGCACTAAAGATTTTACTGATGCCATAACCAAGCATTACACTAGGGCTGCACGATTAATCGAAATTAAACCGAACACGATTTGGCAAAGGCTGCTCCATCTGAAAGCCAGAGGGCTCTCTCGCGCAGAAACTCCAAATATGCCCCGAAGAAGAAAGATAACGCACGTCGTTCCAGGAAATCCCTACTGGCATCACACTATCGCTGTAGCTGAATAAAAAGAAGATTGAAACGCTCTGATTGATTAAACATGACTTAATAAACACACAACTACGACAATATATGGTTTATCTGAGTTCTTCAAGCCTTCTCAGGTATTTTCATGATAATAAAGTATATTTATAATACAATGCTAATCGACGTAGCTTTATCACTGTATAGAATACTATGAAATATTATGTTGTGTGCCTTATTCTGTGTAAGAAGCCACATCATCTCACAGAAGGATGTTATTTCAAACACTCACCTGACGTTATGAAGTGAGTTTGGAGTAAAAACATGTTATTAAATGTTGTCTTTTGTTGGACAAGAGGTTCATAAATGCTTGTAATGTTTGGAAAGATGTTTGACGCGCGTTGCTTTTTCAAATGCACGTTATAAGCGACTCAAACTCACAGTGCTTTCAGATGGAGCAGCATTTACTACTGATCACAGAGCTGTGCATCACTGACAAGCTGGGCTGCCTTTCCTAAAAGCATTGGGAGCTAAGTCGATCATAGAAACCATTGGTGGCAACGATTCTACGATCTACTTACAACGCTTTTGGGAAACGCAGCCCTGCACATTAAAATAAATCAGTCTTTTTGCGATTTCATAATCGCACAAAGCCAGATCGGTTTATGTGCGATTTCGGGTTAATTGCGATTAATCGTGCAGCCCTACATTACACTGTGTTCAATCTTACGCTAAAGGACTAGCATCTGCTTATCTGCTTTCCTCTTATACGGCAGTCTCACATCAGTCAAAGAACACAGTCGGAATAGACAACATCATTTTGATGTCCTAGTCAAAGTCCAGACCTCAACCCGACTGAAATGCTGTGGCAAAACCTTAAGAGAGCTCTGCATAAACAGATGCCCATAAACTTCAATGAACTGAAGTAACGCTGTAAAGGATAGTGGGCCAAAATTCATCCATAACAATGTGAGAGACTGATAAAGTCTTACAGAAAACGATTACTTCAAGTTATTGCTGTTAATGTTGGTTTTACAAGCAATTGAATCATGGGGTGTACTTAGTTTTTCACACATGGCGTCTCAATTTTGGCTTTATTATCCCCCTGAGGTGAAAATCAAGTTTTTAATGTTGTTTATGTGTCTATGTGGTGTTTTTAATGATGTGCTTTAAGAAACCATGTGCAAATTCATCGGTCAACACCATTGCTGAGTATTTTCTCCTTAAAAACTGCAGTGAACCAAATACAGTCTCAAAAACACAGTTTGAAATTGCTGGTGTTTCTGACGTCACAAACTACCTTGTAACCAATCACGTCAACTCGTGATCAGAATTGAGTGGATCTCTGAGCTAGTGTGAGCGAGTGGAGGCGGGGCTCATTTGCATATTCATAGAATCGAGTATACTAAATGAGGCAAGGGTGTAGAGTTACATTCAAGCTTTTTAAAAAAAACGTTTAAATATGTCATTTTGGTGATCAAAGATGAGTTTTAAGCGATAAAATTATTGACTACAGGGGGACTTTAAATAAATAATGACAGTGTAATATGTCATGTATTGTTGTTCATCTGAGGTTGTACTTACCTACATATATAGAGACACTCACATATATACATATACACTTACCAGTTCACAGTACTCAAAGATGAGCAGGAAAGGAATGGCCTCCACACACTGACCAAGACACTGCAGTATGTTGGGATGCTGAAGAACCCTGTAAAGATGCAATTAACAAAAAACATTAAATCCAGCCATATATAACAGATTCTGCTTGCACACAATAAGATTGTAGCAGTTTTAAAGACAACATGAGGCACTGCTCATGTCTGTAATGAAAACTGTGCAGGACAAGTTACATGCTGAAATTTAATACTTATAGTTAAAAGTCAGATTAAAAAGTATAAGCAATAATAATAGTGATGTTTGCCTAAATAAACACCACTAATAAAAGCATAGCCTAACATGATTTACCACATCACAAGCCAACCAAATCCCAATGGATAAACTCAAGTCCCGCCCTACATAATTGGGTGGTTTGAGCTTCAAAAACACCATAATGGTGTAATGCTTTAAAGTTGACTTAGTTACAGTAAAAAAATGAATCAAATCTACTCAAACTACTGAAATAATCACTGTTAAAAATTACATACATTTTTTAAAGTAAACGCTTATCAAACCTAACGCTGCATTCACACGGGGCGTCAGCGCTTGACGGAGGGCGTGTCTGAAGCTTGTGTTGACGCGACCGTTATAGTGATAACAGCCAATCACATTACTTTCCGGTGGTGCACGAACGCAATTGGCTAGCGACTGCTCTAGGGTGTTTGCATAAAGCGATCTGATTGGCTGATGCCTGCGTTGGCGCTTGAAAAGTTGAGAAATCTTCAACTTCTGCCGCTTGCAACGTGACGCGACAGAACCCACAATTCAGTTCGGCAATGCATGACGTCACCCATTCAAAGTAAATGAGAAGCGTAAACGCCGACGCCCGTGTGAATGCAGTGTAAGAGAGAAGAACGATGAAGGCCCTCTCACCTGTACGGATCGCCCTGCTGCAGGAACTCATTCTGCTCTTTGGAGCTGGCGTTGGCCTTCAGCTCTTTGACAACGGCTCGGGCGACTGCAGGGTCCACATAGATCTCACTGAGCAGAACCTGTCAGAAGCAGACAAACAGAGAAATTACTTTGATAAAGAACTGATTCAAGACTGCCAAGTGATTCAGACGGGAACTGAGTCCTTCCTGAAAACAAGGCCTGTGAGGCAGACCACAGCGCAGCAGGTGGCTCAGATGAGGATGTTCCCATGGCTCAGCTAGGCAGGAAAAAGCATCAGGAAACAAGGTTTTCCCTTAAGTCTTAATCTCGGTAAACACATCCACACACAGGCTGCGGGAAGACAGCTTGAGTGCCCTATAATGCTCCCTCATACACGTCAAACTCTGGCCCCTGAGGACCCCCGGCATAGAGATGAGAGCAAGTACTAACAAGATCACGAGATGTGATTATTTAAGATTAATCCTCAGGAGAAATTGTACATTTGTCCTTGACAAATTTTCAGAAGTCAGTGTTTTGCTTTCACACAATATGTGTCACAAGACACAAGTCTATCAATACACCTTCACACTTTCAGTGTACAATGTAAACAGAGGAAGTCAGGCTTACCTTTCCAAACCAGCCGTTCCCGATCTCCTGAATGTAACTGAGAGAGTGTCGTGCCACGTGAGGACCTGATGAGACGTCTAATACACCAAATATTAGACAAACATAGAGATGGGATTAATGTAAGCAAATAAACAGCAAATGCAAGAAATAGGAAAAAAGTCAGCTAGTCTTAATATGAAGCTAAATGAACATGAAACATCCCGAAGAGCAAAGACATGAGAATCTATTACTCCTAAACTGCTTATGTAAAGCTGACTCTTCATTCATCACAATACTTATTTATTTTCAGAACTATGTTTTGATTTTAAAAGCGGTAAAACTATATATATATAAAGTCAGAATTGTGTGGTATAAAGTCGCAATTGACTTTTTCTCAGCATTGCAAGTTTATATATCAACTTTTTTTCCTCACAATTCTGACGCAATAAATCTTTGTACTCAACACATTGGAGTGCATTTGCAGATTGCTGTGGCGAAAAGGTACATGCTTCTGACCTGACATGCGGGGCAGTTGGAGGTGAGGGGGTCCAGGGAGGGGCACAGGTGGAACAGCCAGTGTGTAAACCTCCGCGGGCGACTGCATAGAGGGAGTGTCCTCCGCTGGGGGCGTGAAATCAACCTCATCCTCAAAGTGGTCATCAAACTCCTGACAGATCACAAATCACATTTGAAATTGATATTAGTGACAATCAAGAAATACTCTTGAACTGTTGAACAGAAATGGCTACAAAACAATCTACAGACTTCAGAGACAGAAAGATGCAAGAGAACATTTCACTCACCTTAAAGTTGATCTCTTGCTCTTTGCAGCAGGAAGCACAGTTGAGCAGCAGAACCACGAGGGCCACCAACACAGCCAGAGACAGCAGCAGCGGGATGGTCAGAGAGAAATCCACAAATCCAGCAGCCTCTGCTGAACACACAAAAACCTGATTACAGCTCAGTGCGTTACGCAGTGGACAGATGCTAACGTTGTGATAATCTCTCAGAGGGAATCCTGTGTGTAGTATACAGTATTTGAAATGAGAGAGACCACACACTCACTCATTTAATCATTCCTGTGCCCCAGGACACTGATCTGCTTAGGTTTCTAGAGTAACAACACAGCAGGTCACCATCGAGAGAAGCTAAAGGCTTACTTAACACCAAGAACTGATTATAATGGTAGCAATTTAGTTCTGACACTTCACATCCGATAGACACACTGTATGTATTTTGCAGGTTGTATACAGTAGCAATTACGGGCTGCACAATATAAGAATAAAAACTGATATTGCCATGTTTTGTTTTTCTGCAATATATATTATTGCATATACACACATACATGCTAGTGTTGTCACGATACTGTAATTTCCAACTTTGATACCTTGAAAAATATCAATATTCAAATACTATTTTCGATATCACAGGGAAAACTGCCATACAGATTTGATATTACTTCATAATTTTTTGATAATTTAGGTAATTTTGTTGAAACAGCTTACACAAAGCACAGGGAGGCTTTATTGAACTACATTTACAAAAAAAAAAAAATAACACTGAACTGGATAGTCATTCATTGTAAAAATTAAATTCAGATTAATGCTTACAATTAAAGTTGCAAAAGTTATTCAGTCAAGAGCAGTGGGTGTTTTCTTTTTGTCTTTTCTTCTTTTATTAACATGACCGACAGCAGCAGGTTTATTAGGCTGCTGTCACTTTAAGAGCTTACACACAGATCCAATATACTGTTACACAACATACCTTTTCTCTCAAATATTTGCGTTCCAAACCTTACTGTATTTACCTGAATACTCGGCAAGACGGGCATTTTGACAATTTTGTATGAATTTGACCGCTTATGCACAATAAGCCATGAAATCGAAGTCAATTTAGTTCTCTCAAACTATTCGGGAGGCAGCTTTATATAGATCAGTGGTGTGCGCGCTTTTGATGTGAGAGCGAAACCTGCGGGAAAAATTATGCACAATACAAGCACAATACAACCAGAGCAAGTGAGAAGAGTGAGTGAAAGGCAGGTTAATTCGTCGTCGGAGAAATGAGAGCAAGAACGAGCCTCTGGTATCGGTGTATCAATACCGCAGAAAAGGAGTATTGGAGTTCTTTCAAATATTTCATTATCAATACACATTGAAATATATTCATTCCTGTATTTGCTGTACATCGACACAAAACCATCAGTGGTTGACTTTTTAATGTTGTTCATATTGTAATGCAGTTATCACATTTACCTAATTTGCCAATAAACCAGTTTTATTGATTGCAATAAAGACGAAGCTATTGGGACCGTTTAAGAAATGTTGTGTCTGTAATTAGACACATATACACACATTTTTTTCCAGAACGTCAAATGTTATTTTTAATGTGATGACCGCAAACATTATTTGTTCATTCTTCTGAGATTGTGCCCATTTGTAAAACCGAACGATTCAAAACGTAGGAAATCCAACATTTGATAGAAAACACTTATTTAAAAAATAAAAGACATTAATTACCACTATAACCAGCAGGTGGCGGCAAAGTAGCATTTATTTGCACATATCAGCCATTTCCTCTAATCATTTTTCACTTAGTGTCGTTTTTGACTAAATATTAAACATTATAAAATAACTAGGTTTAAAAATACATTTCGTCAATGTGAGGTATGAAGTCCTCACAAAATCTTATGAAAAACAATAACTTTTCTTGTGAATGAATTACACAGAACGCGAGCACCATGCTTTCCCTTTGCAATCACAGCAGCTGTTAGTCAGTGCAGCTCAAGATCAATGATTTCGGCACACTTGTGAAAACACACATTTTATTCAATTCATCTAACTAAAGTGCACAATAAATATTTAATTTGACGCTTTTTTCCCCCACACGAAAGTGTAAAAACTGATGGTCGAATTGAATTTAGCTGAGGAGGAACACAGAGGTATGGCTTTATTTATTTATTTTCTATGTCATCTTACGTTTGAATAACTAAATTAATGCTATGGCTGACTATTTAAGTGATTATATTCTGATTATAAACTAAGTATTACACTACTGATGCTCAACACACCAGAAAGTGACATCTCACTGGAAGTTTTCAAGCTGGCTTTTATTATTGCGGAAGTTCTAAAGAACGCTCTGTGTATATAGTCAATATTGATTTTAGTCTGATATATCGCACAGCCCTAGTAGCAATGTCGTAATGTGCTGCATTAATACAAAATTTAAATGAAGTGTGGTCACACAATTTGCAGTGGCTTCAAATAAGGCTTTGAGTCAGTTTTATAATGTATTTTCCCTTTTTTTCCTCTGTACTTAAGAAACGACTATATGAACAGCTCAGCAGACAGCTATAATACCCAAAAACATGCTACATGAAAAAAAAAGAAAAAAAAAAGTGCAGGGTGAATTTTTGCACTCATTGTGAAGTGGTCCATCTCTCTCTGAGGGATTATGGGATGAGTCTGATCTCTCAGTGGCCTACACACAAACCATTTGTAGGACACTGTGCTCTGGACAGGTCCAACAGAAGTTCAGATATCAAGTGTTGAAAGGCTGGATGTACTTCAGCACCTGTTCTGTCACTACAACACCATTAACACTGCTCTCCATTCCTCTCATCAAAACAAAACAACTCTCTGGGGTTCAGAACAGCAGGCAGTATAATTGGTGGCAGGAGAGGTCAGTAACACAGATCTGAGATCAGATGAGTAGGGCCACCAGCGTCACATGTGTCTGTGCATGTTTGGCGTGTTGCTAACCCAGTAGTTTGTCTTACGCAATTAGATGACAAGGATGTGCATGTATGGATAATATGCTAAGATGAATCTTTCATCAGTGGCTGGCATGATCTCCCATAATAGTAATAAATATGGCATCAGTAATCCTACAGGCCACACACAGAGCTGCATGAAACACGAGCAGCAAAGACTGAGCTATTTTAAACACTTACTCATAAAAGGTGGTTTGCAGTACAGGGTCATTGCTCGATAGTAATCTTTCATTCTACCATAATCTCACATGTAAGATTCATACCTATTGATCCTTCCCTGACTTTTGTGTATGACAGACAGATTTTCCAGATTTAAACTTCAGTAACAGCATTAGAGTTTGGAAAAGATGCTTTGGTCATTTTTAACTATAATTTACTGTTTTAAGGGTGTAACAGTGCACAAAAATGAGGGTTCTGTACATACTTCGGTATTAAAGTCATGGTTCGATATGTTTTCTGTACAGTTCAGTATATTTTGCAAAATATATTTTAGAATTATTCCACTCCAATACTGTTTGACGCACATATATTTGGCCCTGTTTACACCTGTTATTAAGATCTATTTTGGTTGATCAGATCACAAGTGGACGATGCTAAATACAGGAGTAAACAGGGTCTAAACTGTTTTGAGCTTGTCCACTTTCGACCACTTCCAGCGGTAATTGAAAACGCATTCGACCGGATTGCTTTCGAAGTGTAAACACTCGTGGTCGAATGTGTTCAAACAGCCACTAAAGACCACCTACTGACATAATGTGTAAACATTATGGGAAGTGCTCTAGAACTTTGTCGGCTGAAGACCCAAGATTGGCACAATGTTCTCTCGCCATTCCTAATTTCTAACACGGTCTTGCGGCTGTCAGAGCAGAAACAAAAGCTGAAAGCTCTCCATGTGTTTTTCTGTTGTCTCCGGGCATGTTTATATGGAAATTGTGTGAGCTTATTTCATCCATTAGATCGAAAGATCTGAAAAAACCCACCCCTCAAAGAAATCAGGACCGAAGTGGTTGAAAATGGATAAAAGAGATAGATTTAAACACCAGGTGTAAACACGAATGTGTCTTCCTCATCTACTTGTGACCCGATCAACCAAAATGCATCTTAATACCAGGTGTAAACAGGATCCAAACAATCCCAAACATTTGAATGCTATATATTTGAAGAGCTCAGATGCAAAAACCTCTAAGTTCGTCTGATGTTTTTTTTTTTTTTTTATGAGCATTTTTTTTTTTTTTTACCAGGTTCTTATGTTTAGGTTCAGTAATTTAACTTTAATGGCAATGAAAAGGTTATTAGTCAGTTTGTGAAATGCCTTATTTTCAAAAATGTCACTTTAGTCAATTCACTGGTGTTTAACAAATTTCACACCATGTGTGATTTTTTTGCAAAAATCTCTAAGTCCAACTCTCTGAACAACAAGACATAATAAAATGTCCATTTCTGTCAGTTTTACAGCAGCAAAAGGAACACTGTTGTGTTTACTTGATACTCGCAAAATCCTGTCATTGCCGCTGTAACGATGGACAAAACATGATAAAAACTTGCAGCTCGGCAAATGAAAGTCGGCTCATACGCACACCGTCATTCATCTTGAAATCAAATTATTCCATTCGCATCCTCTGACTGGTACCTCTGTGGACTTAGAGGCTTTTGCTGACAAAGGGAAGTGGTGTTTAGTGGTTTCTGCAAACTAACCGGTACTTCTGAATGGGCTGAAGCTGGGATTTAGCGGATTTGAAGCAAAAGTATTTGATGAACATATACTATGTACTTTGGCAATTAAAGAAGAAAAATTGGTACGGTTCTTTCAGTTTGGTATGCATGTGTACCAAATGAATAAATGTTGTTTTAACCACTGCAACTTCTCTGTGCGCAGAAAAGCGGTGTTTACCCCTAGGATGGGACAATATCGTTTATATCGATATACTTTGTCACAAACACATCTGAAAAATAACAAAGGATAAGCGCTGTTGGATAAGTGCACAATCAAATTGGTCTTAAACATGAGATGTGCTTTCCTACATGTTGTATTTTCTTTTAATTGCCTAAATTATTTTAAGCTCCTAAATTAAACCTGAGCTGCAGCAAATTGCTTATGCAAGATGTTTGCAGAATGGGAGTTACCATCTAGCCACATCTCTTTGACTGTAATGTACACCTGAACTCCTCCGTGCAGAGTCAAATGACATTATAATCTAACCCTGCAATTACACTGAGAGCTCTGGGATGTACATGAGAGACCTGTTGCATGGCAGCCAGAAGAGACAAGAACACCCAGGCACATACAATAAACCAAACTTAGCTCATTAGAACACAAACAACCAGTAACACAGTAATGTGACAACTGATTCTGCAGAAAGGACACCCACCTACCAAAACACATGACATTAAATGTAATTATTGTTTCCAGACAATTTTTTTAGATAATATGGACAATACAAGCTAATCAAGTTGCTAGGTACAGCAAATCTGGTAGTGGCGAGTTACCATAATTGTCATTTTGCAAGACTTTTATTTTTAAGACTTTTATCGACAACAATTTATGATGAAGAATGATGTGAAACCCACATTTTATAAATTTTATGGAAAATACGGTTATTACTTTTTACTTGATGGTTACAATACAATATGTTTAGAGTCAATAACTTGAAACATTTCTAAGAACTTGACACACTAGATTTTTAAATGTCTTCCTTTTTTTTTTAAAAATATTCCTTTTATCATTAACACTCTTATGTCATCGACCCACAAACAGATATGTCTTGACACTCTGACACCAGTCCAGCTCCAAAAATTGCCAGACATTAATGCGTCTCCGGTTGCGAATATTTCTTTCATGAAAAACTGTTGCCACCAAATGTGTTAAACTGTTGGTATCCATCGTTCTTGGTTACAGGTATGAGATGCTAAAACACTGCTATGATTATCCCTACGTCAAACACAATCACAATTACTGGAATGACCCCTGCACTCCATGCAAAATGTTAATTCAGGAGATTCTTTACCGCATTTCAATATGGTTGTCAATCACAAACATTTGTACAAATTTTATGCACATTTTAAACAAATTGTCTTACGGTACAGTCAATTCACTGGGGTTAATTCTCTTGATCAAGGGCACAACCTGTGTTGCCGTGGGTGTTTTTCATGCCCGTAGGTTGAAGCGACCCCTAATAGCATGATCTTTAGCCTATGGAACGCAAATTTTACTAGGGAAACCCCACCAAAATGTGGATTTTAACCCCCGGAACACGATTTTTACTAGGGGACCCGCCAAAATGCGATTGAACTAGTTTTGGGCTACTTTTGAGTAGCAACTGGGTGGGTTTTGTTGTGAAAACCTGGCAACCCTGGGCACAACAGTTCATAGATTGCAGGGCGTGAACGTACAACTTTCTGACTGTCAGCTACAACACCAAATTGTGCAGAAAGGAGGTCAGAGGTTTAATTATTGATAATAAATAGTGCCCATTCGAGTGACAATTTCAGACATAAAGAACATTAGCAAGAGTGCACTACATTACTTATTTCTTGAGTTTGGGAGTAAATCAATAACAGTGTTACATCATATGCTCTGAAAATTAAACAATCAAAGGCCAAAGTGTCAATGCATCGCCTGGGACCAAGGGAGAGCAAAAGATGGCAGGGTTTCAGCTCAGTAACTGCAAAGGTTAAGAGGGGTTGAGAGATGTGTTGATCATTACTGCGGTCAGTGCTGGTCTATCAGACTGCTGCTGCTCTTCTGATGAGTGACAAGCAGTGGGCAAGAGCACAATCACCTCCCCATTTGTTCTTCTTATCTGAGTCATGAATTTATACCATGACTTGGCAAGCAGCACAAATTATTCAACTGCTTCCCAGGCCAATAAACACCAAGCTGTCAGCTCTTATTTCGGCTCTCTTGCATAATGAAGCGATGTTCGCTCACTCACAACTGGAGATGACCCAATTGGACAGGGTGTTCTCTTCTCGATTTGGCATACGTGTGGACAGATTCAGGTGAAGTTTTAGACAGACACTTGAAAACAAAGCTCGTAGTGTTAGCTAGTGCCTTATGGGCTTCAAGTAAGAATGCAATAGAATAACACTATCATCCAATAAACGACTACCTGATTATATGACTACTGAGGTCTAACTGATTTAATTTTAAGCCAACCAGAATTTATTTTAGCTTAAAAACTCCATGAAAACAAAACTGGAGCTCTGAGGCTTCCGTTAGCTTTGAGATCATTCATATCAAACAAATTAAAGTTTTAGCAGTCACACTTTAAATTAGGGTCTAGTTGTCACTATTAACTATGACTTTTGCCTCAGTAAACTCCTAATTACTGCTTATTAATAGTTAATAAGGTAGTTGTGAAGTTTAGGTATAGAGTGGTGGAACTATGACGCATTTTTGCAGGCCAAAACCCAAGCACTTCTGGTTCCATCGTCCCAAAGTCAATGGGTTTTTTGAATGGGTTTTTGATTAAATGGCTGAAATAAGGTCCGTGGTGAACACAAGCTCAAGATACGTTCACATTTTATTCTACAACATAACATACAACAATATTAACCTACCCGTGATTTTTTTTAAGCTTTTTCTTGAAAATGACGGCTGCTAACAAGTGGCTAAATTGAACTACAGAGGCTGTCGACGACATTAAACGTCATCACGCCGAACAGGTAAGCTCAGTCTGCTTTTACAGCCTAGTTATGCTTATAACTGCACTTTTACAAAACTATTCTAATTCAAACTTTTAGGCAAAATGTTTTTAGATAAAGACTGAAAGACTTGTCGGAAGCTTGATCATGTTGAAATTGTGGGACCGTGGTGTAGTTCTCTTATAGCTTACCTTTAGCTTTTTGCTTCTCGTGACTTCATTTAGGCTTCAAAATTCATAAAAGTTGAAGATGGACAAAACGCGTCAGTATCATAAATTTTTGTTGATCACAGAGCTTATTTTCTGCGATAATCCAAAAGCTTCTGGTTAAATCCTAGGGGTGTGACGAGATCTCGTGCCACAAGATTGAAATGTGACAAGATTTCTCATCGAGGTGAAAAGCTGTCTCGTGGCACGGAGTGTGAGGGTGAAATTAGGATAGCATATGCCACCACTACATTTACATTATGCCTCCACTGTCGTTTTGTTTTTCATTAGAAATAAATACCATTTAATTCAGTTGGATAACGGTCGCTTCAATTCCATCCAACACGAGCTGCAGAGTCGTATGTAATGCAGCAGGAATCAGAGTTCACTGATCACGTGACGAGAGTAAGTGACAAGATGACTGACAAGACCATTGCGGAGGATTTGTTGCACAACAGAGCTTAAGGGTCTGACAAATGTCTTATCTTGTAGAATGTGCATTCAGCACCGGCACTCCCTATTCTCCGAATACATGTGATCACGAAAGTAAAACAATCGCTTCGAGATCTGCTGGCCAACGAGGTGGCCTCGACCCAAAAACATCATAATTTATATTAGGAAATGTGTTATATAAAAAGCAGCAGCTTCTTCATCTTAAAATGTTGTGCAATTCTCTGTGCACTGCAAGAATGCTGTACTGACGAAGTCTTGATTCCCGCTCTAACTGGTTTTAAATATAATTAAATATATAATATATGTATAAGTGTTTGCATGTGTCACGACAGCTACAGATAAAGCCACCATAAGCTCACAAAGCGAAATTGTCAATCCATCTTGATGGATGACGCAGAGGAAAGTCCAATAAGAGGAGAGTTTTACATGCATGTGACTTGCATAAAAACTTGTGAGAAAAATGAGAGACAAAAACACATTTTTCCAATGAGGCTGCGTTGGTCAGGATTGATGAATGTAAAAACTATACTTGCGACGTGATCTTAAATTGTGCCTTATATACTGATGATTTGGGGTTAAGATTATGTCTTTGGAAAGGAACGACACACATCACAAGTCTACACTGGCTGACTGTCAGTGCGCTAAAAATAAAATGCTGTGTGGGTGAACTTCAGCGAATGCTAAAAGGACCTTGTACAATACAACATTTGCAAGATTATATGGATTACGACTCTAAATACAATCTGTGCCACAACGCCGCTGCTAAAACCATCAAAGCACAACTTTTGTAATAAATTCACCACCTTCGACAATAAACCTTATGCATAATCCATTTTTGTTACAACCTTAATAGTTTTGTGCAATAGCAGCTCAGCTTTCACCAATTTAGCCTATTTATTAGTTACACTATCAAAGGGTTGCACTTCTCTCCATATATTGGTAAGAAACACATCTGACTCATCTCATGGACTTTATCCTAAACTAGCCTGATTAAAATTCTTCCTCAAGACAGACTAGTCAACTTTTCGTTCCAACCCACAGAAATAGTTGATTTTGAAAATGTGTAGATTTACATGTCCCTACTTAGGTCTGTCCATTTAAATCACTCAACTGTGTGTAAAGGATTAGAGCTGTGCACAGGTGTTTTCATTTGCTAAAAGGACTGTCTGACTGGTTTAAGCACTGCTGCTAGATTGCTCATAGTGTTATTGAATAATAATGACAGTATGACACTGCAACTGCCCAACTGAAAATAAACAATGATGATTAAGTCACATTTTGTGTGTAAGGTATAATCTTTTTGACAACACCTCTCAAAGAGCGAGCTGAGAATTTGTGTCAAGTTGAAACACACTATCAATAGCACTCCTTCCACATTTAGCTCATCAGCATAGAACATAACTGAAATGTGAAGATGCAGCCACTGTGAGAAATGAAAGACACTTACACTCTACACAGATGACCAAAGGAAAAAGGCTAAAAAGCCAAAGCTAAACACAAAGTCAATTTGACTATGACTAGGCATAAGGAACATTTGTCAGTGCATTATGATTATATAAGCTGGCACCAAATATCAATATTTTAAATAATAAAATAAGGAGCTCTAAATAGATTTCCTTGCTCCCAACATCTAAAAACGTGCAGAAATGCAATCTGATATTTATTATCATATTTTAATTTATTATCATAATCATAAACTGGTTGGTAACGCAAATAGTTTTATTTACCTATAGCGACTAATGAATCGAAATAATAAGGTGGATAACACAATAATAAAATCCGATGTTTGTGTGTATATTTTTGCCTTTTCAGATGGAAAAAAAAAAATGTCCCTACAGAAACATAAAAAGAAATATTTATGAATCATAGAAAAAAAATGCTAAAACTGAATCAAAATTAAGAAAGAATCATGACCAAATTTCAGACTTCTTAATGCACTGCATCATTGAAAAGAATCATAATGGAATAAAATCCCTGTCAGAGTAAATATTGTCACCCCTGCACCTGCCTGGCTGTTTAAAAGACTGCTGGTCAAGCCTGAACCATATAAATCACAAAAGCAAAGCAGTGAAGAGACTCCATCTGGGACAGAGCTATTAGTCAGTGCAGACTTCATCATACTGCCGTTGACTGCATCATCATCAGTACTTCCTAATGAACTGCATCATTTGTTTACTGAGAGACAAATGGCCCAAATGGACTTGAAAGTGGTCTTTAAAATAAAACCCATCACACGACGATTGGTCATGTGATCAAACATGATTATAAAGTGCATGTAATGACCAAGTCCTCTTTCTAAAAGACCTTCTAACCAAGTAAATCATTCACCACAGATAAGAGTGGCATGCATGGGTTTATGCGTTGACTTACTGTAACTCACACTACCTGTAATAAGGAAGTAGTCCTATCAATATTTTTCCAAACGAGTCTAAATTATGGGTGGCAATTCTGGTTTGTGAAACATCCACTCAAAAGGACAGAAACAAAATAATTCAAATAATAAGGTTGCGCTACAAATAATCCTTATTCGTCAGTTTTGACAGAATGAGCTGTACATTTTCTGAATCTGTCATGATGTAATTTTGCCTGTCAGGTAAATATTGTAATGCTTGGAATTTTAATGTGACATAAATATCTGTGACAAGAGCTCTTTTCAGTCTGCTGAGTTCTGTTCCAGCTGTAACAATCTGGAGAAGTCATTGTGGCCAGCTCTCACAATTTAATGAACATGAATTATTTACTAAAATGAACTAAGAATCTCTTGTTTTTCTCCTCAAATCCTCACTCACGTCTTTCCCAGTTTGTTTTCACATGGGTGCTTTAAAATGCAATTTTCTTTCTTTTTCACTGCAATCCTTATCAGAAGTGTTTCCTGGAATGTCTCTAAAGAAGGTAAATATAAATGTTATCTTTCAAAGTGATAGAAACAACATATCTTCCAGATGATGACGGAAGACTTACATATGGTAATATTTAACAAGCCTGTAATATTACTGCGGAAAGACTCAATTGATAATTTATTCATGGTCTGCTGAAAGTAATTTGTTAATGCTTTTCCACTTTTAAGTTTCCTTTTGATGTTCAATGGTTAAAGGGTGATGAGAATAATGTCACTGTACCCAGTTTTTGAAAATGCCACAGATCGAACCTTTAAAAGTATCTGATTGCTTACAGTTTAACAGAAGTTATACAGAAGCATAATTCATGCAAAGCATCATGGGGGGGTAGAAAAGGGGTGGAGACTTCACCTAGCGAAACCACTAAACCAATTAAGAGTAAACTGTACAACAAATTGAGTTTCTGTCGCTCAATCAGCAGAGAATGGTGCTGACAGCACCAATGTCATGGGTTCAATTCCTAGGGAATGCATGAACTGATAAACTGTATACCTTCAATGCAATGCACATGCTTTGGATAAAGGCAACTGCCAAATGCGAAAATGTAGAGCATGTCAGGCCCTTTTTTCCTTTTCCTACATCAGCACCAATCAGTTTTTGATGACTATCACTTACTCACCACATCTGCTCGCAATCCTCTCACAGTGACACATATATTATAGGGATGCACCGAAATTTCAGCTATACGAACAGCTATTTTAGGTTTCGGGCTGAAATGGTTTTGAAACGGCCAAAATCAGTGACCGAAATAGACGTTTAATTAGCGCTTCTCCGATGGCAAGTTTTGACTGTGTTTAGCATCTATTTCCTGCACAAAACGTGGATAAGCTACACCAGTTAAACATGTCAGCTGTGTGGACACTAGCTCTGGATTTACTATATTAATTTCTCGATTTTATTCGGTATTGATAGGATTTCTTGAATTTAAATTTTTTTAATCTGTGCTGTTTTCTGTTGATGCATGAACAAAACTTCACCAAACATTTGTAGTGCGCCTGCCATCCAATAATCGCAAAAAGCTTCGTGCTTTGTTACTTTTAATACGAAGCAAAGTCTCAACTTTAAAATTCTGTCCAATTGATTACAAAATTCAAAGAATAAATGTTGTTTTGGTGCTCTTAAAGGGTTGGTTCACCCAAAAATGAAAATAATGTCATTTATTACTCACCCTCATGCCGTTCCACACCCATAAGACCTTCGTTAATCTTCGAAACGCATATTAAGATTTTTTTTGTTGAAATCTGATGGCTCAGTAAGGCCTGCATAGCCAGCAATGACATTTCCTCTCTCAAGATCCATTAATGTACTAAAAACATATTTAAATCAGTTTATGTGAGTACAGTGGTTCAATATTAATATTATAAAGCGACGAGAATATTTTTGGTCGATTTCAAAACACTGCTTCAGGAAGCTTCGGAGTGTTACGAATCAGCGTGTCGAATCAACAGTTCGGAGCACCAAAGTCACGTGATTTCAGCAGTTTGGCTGTTTGACACGTGATTCGAATCATGATTCGACATGCTGATTCATAACGCTCCGAAGCTTCCTGAAGCAGTGTTTTGAAATCGGCCATCACTATACAAGTCGTTATTTTGTTTTTTTGGCGCACCAAAAATATTCTCATCACTTTATAATATTAATATTAATATTGAACCATATCTTAATTTGTGTTCCGAAGATTAACGAAGGTCTTACGGGTGTGGAACGGCATGAGGGTGAGTAATTAATGACATTATTTTCATTTGGGGTGAACTAACCTTTTAAATACAGCATGACAGATCATCGTAGCGCCTCAGTTCAAGTGGCAGTGTGGATCAAGTGCACATGAACAGATGATCTATTCCTCTTTACTACTAGTTACAGCACAAAATAAACAAGAATGAACATCAGAAGGAATGTTGAAAGATACAGTACAACTTACTGAAATTAATCCTGTCTCATGTAATCAAACAATCTGCGTTTTAACCAGGGAAAGACGTTAATAAAACAGCTTGTAGGCTCTACAGTGTCGCTTGTTTCATATACCTCAAGAAAGCTATTCAATGTCCATAAACGCATTAGTTAGCCTGAAAAAAATAACTCTAGAGAAGAGCATTTTGCTAAATAGATGCACTGTAATTATAGGGCTGGGACGATACATCGATTCTGAGCTTAGTTTTAACAGCAGATGGCGCTCTAGGCTAGTTTTTAACTGCACACTCTCAAACGCTCATGAAAAAGACTGCTGGACAGTGCTTGTGCATTTGGCCGAGTCATGTAAGTGGTTAAATATACTTGCACCTCTGCTCAGAATGCTTTTATGATGCGAGATTTGTAATTCACTTCAACCTTTTAGAACTTTATGAATGATTATTTTAGGTTTAAGTAGTGTGTGTGTGTGTAAAGGAACTGGAAGCAGGCAGTGTACGAGTGTTTCTAAAGCACGTATAGTAGTGCCATCTGCTGTTAAGCTCAGAATCGATTCGAGAGAGAATCGCAATACATCGAAAAATATCAGAATCACTCCAGATTCTTCATATCGAGATTCGACGTATTGTCCCAGCCCTACTGTATTACATTTTATATTTTTACTTAACCTGTTAGTGATGTCTTCATTATTAAATGTATGTTTGAAAACAAGATATTTCAGTTTATTATCTTTTAAATGTATATATTTTACTAACAAACTGGAGTAGAAATAATTCTCTTATTAAAAAGTTAGTATAAAAACTGCCTTATTTGAAATTTAAACGTTTGTAGAACTAACTTAGCTAATTGAGTGTTGATTATTAAATAAGTTTGATTAATTAATTGATTATTAATTTATTGTTCATTTTTGGTTTCGGTTTTTGACCAAATGCATCCTGAATTTTCAGTTTCAGCACAGAATTTTCATTTCGATGCATCCCTAATTTATTGGAATAATTCAGAATGCCAACACAAAGATTCACTATCTACTTGTTACACAATACTTAATGACTCATTAATGTGCTCATAAGTCTAAAAGCATAATTCAATGGCGGAGCTTGATCAGTCATTCATGCATGAATTTCCAGTTCCAAAACAATGGCCGTGTTGGATTACTGTTTATCTGCTGGTAGTTTTGCTCACGGTCAAGGTGGCTTGTTTAGAGACAGGTAAGCTGTCAACTCACCTACTGACACCATAACAAAAGACTAACATGGTTTGGGACACATCCCATGACAGTACTGTGTTGACACATTTTTATTAAGTACCATACCATAGTGAGCAGAACAAAAGGGAAAGTAATCTAACATAATTGAAAGTAAATATTCCCTAAATTGTATTTTATGCATATTCATTATATATATATATATATATATATATATATATATATATATATATATATATATATATATTTATATATATATATATATATATTACATATATTACAAAGGGGCTTCAGACATGAAACTGTATAGCTGCCTTTTAAATGTTAGGATGGGGGTCCCTCGCATGAGACTGATCATATTTGGGGGTCCATGGCATCTAAAAGATTGAAAAGCCCTACTTTAAAGTACCATATAAATATACATTGGTCGCCCCACACAACTTTTACAACATGAGTGAAACAAACAAACACATTATAATGTCACTGGCAGTGCTCGACATCTTACCTGCGTGTGTATTTGAGACTGGAGCAGCTTGTGAGAGTGTGGCAAATCCCAGTAAACACACACCTGCACGAAGAGCCTCCATCCTCACCACTGCAGCTAATCCACTAGCTCAACTACCTATAAACAGCTATTACATCTAAATAAATAACACGAAGGACGCCTGAATTGGCTCATCTATGTCTATGTAGATCTATAATGTCATATCCGCCGTGTCAAAGACTCATGTTGTGTGATATTAGTCATATGTCGTGTTATGAGCGTTGGCTAACACGACAGTGCTGTGATGCTCATCAAGCTAAGCTAATGCTAACCGCTACCGGCGTCTTATTTACGATTATTTCTCATCGTTTAAAACCGCTCGTTCGTTTACTACCTCTCTAGGACGATTAAATACGAGGATACGTCTTTTCCCTGCATTGTAAGACTCTTGGGTTCGTGGAAAAATCAAAAGCGCAGTAAACACAGAGGTCCAGCATCACTTTTCCGCACGAGCGCCATGTCTCGTGACGTCACGAACCGCGTCACGCGAGCCGCACGCGAGGGCGGTGGTGACAGAAACTGACAGCGTTCAGATGACACACAGTCTGGCCATGTCATTGTCACTGAGAGAGAGAAAGAAAAGTTTTGACTCTGATGACGAGCAATGCAAAACCTGTTTTAGGAGGAAACCGTGAAACTGTCATAACCTGCTGTAGGCTACTGAAACATTTCAGAAGGATTACTGATTTGTTTTAGCACATAAGCCTGTTATTCATCCATATCTATATGGGAGAATAAATATTATTTTATGTATTATAAATCCCATATTGTTAGTATCATTAACTGAAAATAAATGCCTAAAAACACCACCATAGTGCTTTCCTAAACAGTTTGTTTTTGTATTGTATTTCAAAATTGCCTTGATCCATGAGGTCATAACAAAAGGCTGATTTTGAAGTAATTTGATCAAATGTGAATGATGCAGATGTATGAATGTAATAAAAATATCTGAAATTATTATATATTTTGGGACTTTTTGTTCAATGTAATTGAATCAATAGCTTTACAGCAACAGCTGTATGAGTTAAAGATGGTATTTGAGGTTTTGTTGTTGGGGGGTTTGTATTGGAATTGTGGTCTAAAGTACTTTAATGTTACAAAAATTGTCTTTCTACATCAAAAGCGTATGCATATGGTGACTTTCTGCTCTATCACTCTTGATCTATACACTATATCACTTTGGCAACCCACTCATGTTTCCTGCGCTCACCACCTTATTTTATCATTCGTTTTCACATAAATTGTTTTGTTCCTTCAGTTGTTCAGTAAAACATATCACACACACACACACACATACACACATTCCATAGACATAATGATATTTATAGGCTACTGTACAAACACAACACTCAAAGTGCCTATGAGCAGACCCCACATGATGGTCTGTTTAGGGAGGATATTTTGTCTTTCTCCCCTAGTCATGCCCAAGACGGTGCACGGTTCTCGGCCCGAGGCACACCGGAGCAGCCACAGGGTGGTTCTCTCAGTCCGTGTTTCATTTTTCGTCAAATTCTATTTCAACCACTTCCTCCCAACACCGAAATGGCCTCATTTTGACACTTCTGCACTCACAACCTTCGTCCATAAGGCACACGGATCTGACTTTGCCAGGGAACAGGCATTTTTACATTTTCAAAAAACACAATTTATTTATAAGCTGATTTATTTATAACCTCACAGGGACCAACAAATGTCCCCATTTTGTTCTCATAATGTAGGGTTTACAGGACACCACACACACACACAGGTATATATACATTTTCCTAAAGAATGGCCTTTAAACCTGTTACACTGTAAAAAAAAAATGTTGGTTTAACTTAAAAAAGTAAGTTACCTGGTTGTCTTAAAAATTTTGAGTTCATTGAAATTAAAAAATTTGAGTTAATACAATGAAGGCGAAAGAAAAACTCAAAATAGTATGTTATCTAAACCATTAAAGTTGATTTGTTGATTTGACAAAAGAAAAAATGTGATAAATCATGAAAATAATTTTTTACAGTGTACTTTTCTGGGGGTTTTAAATTGAAATAATTAAAAATATGAAGGCACACAAAGGAAAAACCACTGAGTAATAAACAACAGTTTGCCATTAAATAAAGCTATAAAAATAAGAAAATCTGATACACTGTAAACATTTCAACCAGCTTCAACTTTCAATTCCTGCCTATAAAGGCTTTTAGTACAATCAAAGTGGTGCCAGAGTTACAGTTTATACTGAGAAGTTCTTTATATCCAACAAGTTTTTATATTTTACAGATCATAAGGATACATCCTGACAGAAACTGGAGTTAAAAGTTAAAAGGATGAGAAAATACTTTTTCATAATGATGAAAACATTGTTTTCAGCATAAAAAAAATGTCTCACAAAAACAAACATATTGGTTTTTGGATTTATTTTGAATATTTATTTGACAAATATATTGGTAGGAAATGCACCTCATCTCATCATCATCAACTTTTCTATGCTGATTCAATGTTTTATTTCTATATGTGATGAGTAATTTGGTTTTGCAATTAAGCATCCTCCTCAGACTAGAACAAAGGCAGAGCATGTACCTTCCCAGCATCATTACAGGTCTCAATAGTAACCCAGAGCCAATGACCTCCGAGTCCTTCACAAGCATATGCAAAAATCGCATTTCAAACCAATAGCGATCAGAAACGATCTGCTTGGATCAGCTAATGAGGAGGGAGGTGTTTTGTGGTGAGGAAGGCCTCCGTGGGTTTAAGGGCACGAGTGTCACCCTCTCTGTGCATTTCAGGTCCCAGAACTGCAGGAGAAGGTTTCTGTGTCTTCATTGTTCCAGAGGATAAAGCTGAGGATACATCACTTCTACAACCGCTCCAAAGGTTAGTGTCAAATAGATTTTACTGCCAAATTGTACTTGTTGTCAGTGGTGTCAGTTATATGTTTCATTGAAGATCAATTTAGAGATTCATGAGTTTAGCCACATTTTTGTTCATGTATATATATGTACATTCAAATTTGACAGAAAAACTTCCACTGTTATGTATATGATGATGCAATTTTAGCTAACACATGCAGATTCCAACATGCTTGATTTAGTGTTTTACTGGATCTCTAATTGTAATTTGTATTTGTAGAACTTATTAGTGAAGAATCATGGCACTTGCAGGACTCCTGAAACAAGACAGCATTGCAGCAGCTATCCAGGCTTGTCAAGGTGCAATACATCTGCCACACACACACACACACACATACAATCACTCATCAGTACATGCAACTGATATTTCTACTCATATGTGCTTACACATGTAAAAACAGCTTTGTTATTCGCACTATCAACAACAACATAAATAGCTGCTTCAGTTACAGTTGCACACACACACACACACATGCTCTAGAGAGATGCCCATAGGCCGGTACATTGGGGATGGGTAGATCCAGGTATCCAGGCACCCGGAGACTGTGGAGCAGTTGCCACCAGGATACCAGTGTGTTTGTGCCGAGCATCCAAGATCATACACATTCACACCAGCCATACACGTCAGATCACAATCATGCTTACTGTAATTATTTATTAAAATGGCACACAAAAGCATGTTGTCCAAACCAATGCAATAATAGGCTAATATATCTTATTTGTTTTTATCACTTTTGCATGTTTTCAAAAATTAGGGATGCAGTTGAACTTATTTAAAATGAACTGTATTGGCAGTTAATGCAACTACACTAATATATAGTAACCTAAAATGGTTACTTCTAAATTAACTCGTTTTAAGGCCCCTTCACACTAATGACGATAAAAAATATAGTTCTAAAAATAGCAGCGTCCACACCACAAGTATAACGATAACGGCAGAGAGGAACGGTATTGTTGGAATCAGGTGATGGAACGATAAAAACATTGACAGCCAATCAGAATCCACCATGCTTTAAAGAGCTCGAGCATTTAAAGCGGCAGATGACAGAACTGATTCACACCAACTATATCATTAACGATAAAAAATTATAGTACTAAGGGTACGTTTACACGACAACGATGTACTAAAAAAAAGGAAAAGTTTTTTCTTTGTACAGATAACGTTTTCAAAACTATCCCTGTTCACACGGATCTGCGCAAATGACTATAAACGCTGTATTACGCATGCCAGACAAGTAGAACGCATCCTTACACAGAGCTCTCGCCTCATGCATGCCTATCCACCTTATTTTTTAGTTTACAGCACTTCTCATTTTTCCCCTGTAGTGGCTAATAAATCGGAAGTCTCACACAAAAAAACACCTTATTTCTGCATTAAAAAATAAGGTGGATAGACTTAACACATAGTAGCTACGCATGTGCAATACGTCACAGTTTACACGGAGATGATAACTGTATCATTTTCGAAAACTTCCACTTTGAAACCTGTTTTCAAAAGTTTGCGTTTTCATACCACCAAAACGCCATTGTCGTGTAAGTGAACGGCCAAAACACTAAATTTTCCGTTTTTAGTTGAAAACTGTGTTGTGTAAACAACCCCTAAGAATAGTCCTAATAGGCTATAAAGAATAGATAATGGCAGAGAGTAACTATAACCTTGGAATCACTTTCAGAACGATTTTTTTTTTTTTTCTGGCTGATGAACGAGCCAATCAGAATCCATCCTGCTTTAAAGAGCTCGAGCATTTAAAGTGGCAGACGACAAAACTGCAGCGAACGCTTATAATAATGCTGGTGTAGACACTAATTTATAGTTATCGTTATTAGTGTGAACGGGGCTTTAATCAACATCACTGAATTAATTTTATGGGTTAAAGGTGCAGTGTGTACATTTTAGCGGTATCTAGTGGTGAGGTTGCGAACTGCAACCAAAGGCAGCTCACCCCTCTCTTTTGCGTGATTTGAGAAGCTACGGTGGCCGTCTGGCCGACACAAGTCAAATATGTCGTCGTCTGAAACAGCAGAGAATATGTTAACAAGTCAATCACTGAGGTTTCTTCTTACTTCTAACAAAGAACGGCCTCTGCTTCTAATAAACCAGACGACTATTACTACTACTTCTTATTCGTGCGTATTCAATGTAGTGACGATACAAGCTACCTCTAAAAACACAATTGATTTTGAAGAAAAACAACATAGTGATGAAACGCACTCTGTAGAGCGTTTGTCCGTTTAGGGCTGCTGTAGAAACATGCCGGCACATAATGGCGATTTGACATGGAGGGGGTATGAGATAGAAATGGCTCATTCTAAGGTAATAAAAACATAACGGTTCATTATGTAAGGTCTTTATGTACCACTGAAAACATAGTTATGTGTATTATATTGCATTTCTGTCAATAGATCCTCCCAAATTTTACACATTGCACCTTTAAATCAGGTAGAAATAGCTCTAACATTTTACAGTGTATGACTAACTGTGGAATAAGCAATATTCAAATGTAGCCTATGAGATTAAAACAAATTAAATTTATATATATAAACCTGGTTATTTAATTCATGTACGACTGACAAATGCATCACATTAAGTTTATTAGTCTATGTTAATACTGTGTAATCCACTTGGATGGAAAATTGATACATACATCTTAAATTTAGGCCTTAATATTTAATATTCCATTTTGTTGATCATATTTTCTTTTTTTTGTCTTTCAGCCCCAGGAACATTCAACTACAAGTCGTTCTTTGAACAAGTGGGGCTGATAGGCAAAGCCTCTTCCGATGGGGAGAAGGTGTTCAAGGCCCTGGACCAGGACAAGAGTGGATTCATTGAAAAAGAGGAGCTAAAGTAAAGCATTCTTTAAACCTGTGTGTTTGGGGATTGTATTCTGAGACACATTATATGAAGGCACAACATGAAGCCCTCTCTGATTGGTGCGTGCTGTTCTTTGATTGGGTCTCCAGACGCTTCCTCCAGAACTTCTGCTCAGGGGCCAGAGAGCTCACAGAGGCAGAGACCAACACCCTCCTGGCAGCTGGGGACAGTGATGGAGACGGCAAAATCGGGATGGAAGGTAAAGCCAAATCAGCAGTTAGGCCTTCCAGAACAGGCCCTTTGGGAGTCGTACTCCTATAGAAACCAGGGCTCCTCTTTCACTGTCTGGCTCCTCTGTTAGCCTGAGGGATTAATCAGCTGTACAAATGAGAATTAGACCAATTCTGCTCCCTTTAACATGCACAGACGTGCTGATTATCTTGAAAGACTAGGAATTCTCTTATGGGAATTCCCTTTCTCCCAAGGCAATGTCTTTCCGGCAGGGTGTTTGACTCCGTCTGTGAAGACATAACTTAGATTTGCATGCGAGAAGCATCCACACTTTGATATTTATAGGGTGTACACAGATTTTCTAAAAAGAATACTTATTACATATCAAGCGATTTAGCTGATTGGACAATATTTCACTTTTTTCTCTCTCTCTCTCTCTTTTCCCCTCAGAATTCTGCTCCTTGCTGAAATGAAAATGTGGAGATTGTCTTGACTGACTTGACTTCATTTCACAATTCTTTCTTATTTATTTGCATGGATTATTTGTGATTCGTTTTTTTTTTTTTTTTTTGTGAGTTGCTAATTAAAATATGTCTTTGTAGTGAATGTGCAAATCATGATTGGGAACAAATTTAAAAACTTGCTTCTGTAACTATGGTGATTATAGAAAATGAAACTGCTCAATAAAGTGAAGTCTCCAAGAATGGGAATTCTTTTATCCACCTTTGCTTCATGTGATCTTTCTTTCAGATATATGAAACAGATGGCATAACAACAATACACACATCACAATAACAACTGCAGTAAAATAAACTAAAAAATACAATGATAGGATAAAATAAGATAATATAAAATAAAATATAAAAAAACATAAAATATAAATAATATAAAAACAACAAAATAAAATAAAATACAATAAGATCAAATAAAAAATATGATATGACAAAATAAAAAAAATCAAATTAAATACAATAAGATAAGATAAAATAATAAAATAAGACGAGATATAAAATAAAAAATAAAATAAAATAAAAAATGATAAATAAAAATGTAAAAATAATAAATGAAAAATAATAAAATGTGATAAGATATAAGATAATAAAATACAATAACATAATATATAAAAAATAAATAAATAAAAAATAAAATAAATTAAGATAAGATGATAAGATCAAATTAAAATAATAACATAAAATAAGATAATTTAAGAGAAAATAAAAAACAAAATATAAAACATAAAAACAACAAAATAAAATACAATACAATAAGATAAAATAAAAAAATAAGATATGACAAAATAAAAAAAATAAAAATAAGATAAAAAAATGATAAGATACAATAAAATAAGATAAAATAAAATAAATAAATAAAATATGATAAGATATGATAAAATACGATAATATAATATAAAAATAAAAAAATAAAATAAAATAAAATAAAATAAAATAAAATAAGATAAAGTAAAATAAGATAAAATAAAAATAAAATACAATAAAATAATATAAGACAAAATAAAAAAATAAAATATAAGATGTAAGATAAAATTAGATAGGATATAATATAAAACAAAATATAAAATAAGATATAATTTCAAAAATAAAATAAATTAAAATAAAATGTGATAAGATAAAAATTAAATTAAATACAATAAGATATAGTATAAAATAATAAAATACAATACAATAAAATAAGATTATTTGATGAGATAAAATATGATCAAATAAAATAAAATAAGATAGATATAAGATAATATAATATAAAATAATAAAATAAAATATAAGTTAAGATAAAATTCGATAAGATAAAATAAATAACATAAGAATAAAATAAAATAAAAAGGAAGCATTACAAACATTGCAAAAACAAATAAAATTATACTATTAAAATAACATGAATTTAAAAATCATTATCAGGAAAGATTAGCAATGAATCAGTCTGTGTTTTACATTGTAATGAAGTTTCAGATTGCACAGTCTGATTTATGTAAGCCATGCAATATGAACACTGAAACCAATCAAATATCTAATCCAGCCAGCATGTGACATAAACACATACTTCTGCTAAAGTATTGATAATAACAAGTCCACTGATCTTATGAATGTTGGTGTGAATTATTCTTATCGGCATGATTTATGGCCTTGAGACGCAGTTGATTGCGCCACAGCTCTCCGTCCAGAGTTTCTAACCTGGAAGAGAAACACGATCCACCCCAATCGAACATGCATATATGCTCAGTGACATCTGATGTGTTTATCAGTCCTTTTGTCCAGAAAAGTTCAATCAAGGAGGAATAAAAGACAGAAAAAAAGACAGCCAAGTCTTGAGTCGGGTGATAAAGTGGGAAAGGGACGGCTGCTTGACCCCAGCTAAAGGAGGAGGACCTCATGATCTATAGGGTCCCACACATGGTTCTGAACATCGTTTGTGAGACTAAAAATAACTTGACTACTGGACACATTTTTTCGACACTATTCCAAACGTAGACCTATCTGTTACTGAGCGTCGAATTCCTGTAAATGGTGAGGCTGAGGGTATATAAGCCAGGAGCCGCAGAAGAGCTGCTCACACCTCGACTAACTCCTTCGGTTTTTCACTCGCCTTAGACAAGCGCAAGGTGAGTGCAGTGGATGAATTCATCTGACATGCTTTAATGCTTTAGGATCAGGCTTCTCAAAGAAAAGTTACTGAACATCATCACAGCTCACGGACAGGGACTTTGGAATATGTTGTATTGGTAACGGAGAGCATCAGGAGAGCATCTGTGCTCAGGGTCACACATATGGATGCTAAAGACCGCAGACCTTGGACACTAAGTGTTGATGGCTTGCCGCTGAGGATGGCTAGATAAAATAAGGG
Organism: Hypophthalmichthys molitrix; assembly: GCA_037950675.1. Lineage (NCBI taxonomy): Eukaryota > Metazoa > Chordata > Actinopteri > Cypriniformes > Xenocyprididae > Hypophthalmichthys > Hypophthalmichthys molitrix. The sequence continues at coordinate 40,070,501 of CM075494.1, forward strand.
GCTGTGTAAATAGGAACTGTCAGTTATTGTGTTTACTGTGCTTTAGCCTCTGTTGATATGCGTTTATGCTGATTGTGTGAATGAGGAAAGTCACGTGTAGTTAGAAGTTTGAACTTATGGGGGAATACAATGCATAAGCTGAGTTCATTTGTGAATTGTTCTTATTCAATGTTGTGCTATTTTGCAGCTTAATCAGAACCAGAAAAATGGCCGTTGCTGCTATGCTCGCCGCAGCCGATGTGGATGCTGCTATCGCTGCCTGCCAGGGTAAGACATCATGTGATCATCTCAGATTGCAGTGTATCACATCTGGGGAAATACTATATAATAACGGCCATTGAGAAGACATTAACAACCACTGGTCAGTAGCTTGTGTACATTCAAATATAAAAACGGATGAGCCAAACGGTTTCTGACGATATTATATTACCTGACTGTATGAATGCACATGAACTAATGATCTGTGAAGTGTTGCACAATGCATAGATGCTTGCTAATCATTTTAAAGAGATTAACAGTTACCAATAAGTGACATTTAAGCTGAATGAATAAATATAGATGCATGAAATCCAAAATAAATAAATAAATAATATTTAATTATTATTAAAATATTACATTATATTATTGGGCTATGTACAAACATGATCTAAAGACTTCTGCCTAAATGCTTGAAATTAGTTTAGTAGAAGTTGTTTTTCTTTTCCTAAACTAAAATCTTAATAAATATTTAAATTTTAATAAATATAATACAATTTAAGAAACAAATTGGACTGGATATTGAGGGGAAAAAACAGTCAAAAATATACATTGATATACATTAATAAATACAGACTCATGATATTAAAAATAAATTAATAAATAAATAATGTTTAAGAGGTATAATAAAACAAATTAATATATTATAACATTTATGAGATATATATCAGATAAAACACCAAAGGAAGTAATTTACAAATTGAATATTGAGGGAGAAAAAAAAAAAAATCAAAAAGTGGCCAAATTTAATTTAAAGATTCAATATACATGAATAAATACACACTCATGATAAATAAATAAATAAACAAACAAATATTTGGGTTATTTAGAAAGATGATCTAAAGACTTAAATGCTTGAAATTTGATTTGTAGAAGTTTAATTTCTTTTTCAAAACTACAATATTAATGAATATTTAAGTTTTAATAAATATAATACATTTTTAAGAAATGAATTACAGGATATTGAGGGGAAAACAGTCAACAAGTGGCCAGTAAATACTATGATGGTTTTGATTAGTTCAACTTTTTTGTTCCATCAACGTCTATTTAATATTTCTGTATTTTTTGATGACTTTTATTCTGAAATGTATTTGATGGCTGCCATTCTAAGATGTGAAAAACAGTAATAAGAAATGCATGCGCAAACATTTAACTGGTAGTTGTATATTGTGGCCTTCTTCCCAGCTAATGTTTTGTTAATGTACCAATTTAATTTAGAAAATGTTATTTCAGAATATTGTCTGAAAGTTGAAAATGACTTTTTTTTTAAAGCAAACACTAAGGGAAAATTCCAGTTTTTCATTCTTCAAACAACGGAAATGTTACTTTTGAATGTTCTCTGAACATTAGTAGTAGTAACATTTGAAAAATTTTATCCGAACATCCAACTGAAATGTTTCATAAAAAACATACCATGAACCATGTATAAATACCGTTTTTGTGCTAATGCTAACATTATTAAAGACTAGATAACCTTAAATGAATGTTCTCTAAATGTTACTTGACAAATGTTTGTTCATAACTTTGAGAAAACATCAGCCTGAGAACGTTCTGTTAATTGAGTTAGTGTAAAAGTGCCTAGACTCAGCCAGGCCTCATTAGCATCATAGCAATATTTCAATTAGAATATTTTGATCAAATGAATGTCATGTTTTGACACAAAGCTCTCTCTCTCCACAGCTGCTGACTCCTTTGACTACAAGTCCTTCTTCGCCAAGGTTGGCCTGTCAGCCAAGTCCTCTGATGATGTCAAGAAGGCTTTCGCCATCATTGACCAGGACAACAGTGGCTTCATTGAGGAGGAGGAGCTGAAGTGAGACTCAGAATAAATCATACACATTGGACCAGGTCAAACAGAGGCAGTTGTGGGCTTCATAGCAGGCTTGTGCTCTTTCTGTAGGCTGTTCCTGCAGAACTTCAAGGCTGGTGCCAGGGCTCTGACCGACAAAGAGACCAAGGCCTTCCTCTCTGCTGGTGACAGTGATGGTGATGGCAAGATTGGAGTTGATGGTAAATGAAAAATGCCATTTCAAGCTAATTTTACACCTTAGAGTTGAACACACATCAAGAAAGTGCTTTTCATTAAAGTTCGGTAGCGGAGCTTGATTTTTGGTGAGGAAGCTTGGGTACAAGCTCCAGAAATTGGGTAAAGCCACAGAAGAAATTGACGGAAGAAGAGATATTTAGTATTTCGTCTAGCATAATAATATAACAACATTACATTACATTTTTTTCTGCTCGCTTGGTCAGGTTAGTGTTGCCAACTGTTTTCAATGAAAAGTAGCTAAAGCCTGCTCAAAAAGTCACTAAATGTCGCTAGATGACGTAATGCACCAACTTTCGGCACTTTACATCTGTTTTCTCTCCTAATCCATACTCACGTACTATATCTTAATATAACACATAGCAGAATATCCAATAAAGCTGTCCTCATTTACATATTATTTGTGAGACAATGGAAAGAGTGTGATATAGTGACTGACTACATTTTTTGAAAGAAAAAAAAAAGTCACTAAAGGGGTGTGAAAAGACTCTAAATTAGCAACACTGGGTCAGGCCAAACCGGAAAATGTATGAGGTGACAATTTCGCATTAATTCGTACGATTTGAATCATACAAAAATGTATGATTTTTAAAAGAAAGTCTTTATGAAAGACCACCCATAACCCTGCCCCTAAATTTACCTGTCACTGGGGTTTAAACAGATCATGAAAACGTACAAGTGGGATCATACGAATTAGCCACCAATTAAGCAAAACATAAAATAGTTTCGAACTGCTGTGAGATTGTGTTGGTCATTATAGCCAATAGCTCAGATTTCTGCTTGCTCTGCCAAAATTTATACTCGCCTCAACATGAATAAAATACAGTGAAATAAAAAAAAAAAAAGTCAATCTAACTGGTATTATATTAGATATATATTTATTCATATGCAAATTATAAATGAATACATAAATGATGTTTAAGAGGTATATTGAAGCAAATGAATGTATAAATTGTTCTAAAATATAAAAAGTCATTTTGCAATTATATTACAAAAACATGTAAATTACTAATTGTGTTTATATATATATATATATGCACACATATATATTTTAATATTTACTTAAAAATATATTCATATGCAATTGACTATACATCTTTCATGCATATAAATGTAAATTTTTCATTAAATTTTAATTTTTTGTTAAAAAATTGCAATAACATTTTCAACCCATTCTTACGGATGCTACCAAGTGCAAAAATTAAAAAAAATAAATTCCTAATTATAGATATATAATTTTTACATGAATATTTTTACATAAAATATATTTATTTATATGCAATTTTTTAAAATTTTATTGATTATTATACATTTTCCACACATTTACATTAACATACTTGTTTGTTTGTTTTTTCCATTAACTTTTAAAAGAAAAAATTCAATAACATTTTAACCTATTTTTATGGAGACTACCCAGTGAAACGTTTTTAAAAATGTAAATTTCTAATTGCAGACATACATTTGTTTTACATATATATTTTAATATTTATTTAGGCATTTATTCATATGCAAATAAAAAAACTGTATTTATTATTATACATTTTCTGCACATATAATTTTTTTTTTCATAAAATTTTATTTTTCTTTACAAAGACGATTTGCAATAGCATTTTCAACCCATTCTCACATATGCTACCAAAACTATCACAATTGATTCTTGCAATTTCAACATGATTTATGTTAGTCAGTTAGATGATTTTACCTAGCCAACAAATAGTCCAAAAGAATTTACAACCAAAAGGCTAAGAATGTAATGTAAGTGCCAGTCCCAGCAGGCCGTTCTTGTTTTTTAGCTCTGTCACTTGCCTGCTTTCTTGGCAGCATCTACTGAAGCTCTATACTGTGGTCTAGGATGACGATCGGCAGTGCAGTTTATTCAACACTAGTAGACCCTTGATGATATTTGGAAATGAAATTGGTGACATTTGCAGAATTAATGAATGGTAGTCTCATCTCTGTCTTATCTTTGTCTCATCTCACAGAGTTTGCTGCTCTTGTAAAGGCTTAAATTTTCATCTGACCAAGACCCTTCCATATTCAAGGAACCAGAACTCACGACAGCTCACACCTTTCTCAGCTGAACTTTTTTATATGATCTTATTTATGACTGACTTTGGACAGTTTACTCAGTTTCGAGTATGTGTCTGGATAAGGGTATGTTTGTGTTAGTTGGATGTTTTATTTCAAGCCTATTGGCTTGTGCAAATGTACAATCTTGAATGCACTTCTGGGGAAGAGTGAAAAACAAGGAATAAATATAGTTTTGGTGTAACATGTCTTTGAAGCAAGCTTTTTTACGCTTTCGCTGCTAATCGCTAATCACCACAAAGTCGTAAATACGAGTAGGAAGCTCAGGATTTTCTCTAAGCCCCAAGTTTACAAGTTGGGGGCATGTCAGTGAGAAACGTGGCGGGATACCACAATACTTAGGCTACGTTTACATGACAACGATGTACTAAAAATGGAAATGTTTTTCCTTTGCATTATTCACGTACAGATGACACCATTGTCAAAACAATCCCAGTTCGCACAAAAATGCCTAAAAACGCTGTAGTATTCATGCCAGGCCAGTAGATGGCGATGTCACTTTGTAAAGAAACACTACGCGCCTATAGACTGAACATGTAATAATCATGATGTGACCGTTTTCACAAATTTGCGTTTTTGTAGTTTTACACTGAGGCGATAACGGTATCGTTTTCAAAAACTTGCATTTTGAAACCCCTTTTAAAAAGTTTGTGTTTTCAGGCTCCCAAAACACTGTTGTCATTTAAATGAAAGTCCAAAACGCATAAAAAGTTTTGTGTTTTCAGTTGAAAATGGTCGTGTAAACATCCTCTTAGGTTATAGGTATTTAGCAGTGACATTGTGAGGCTTTTTTTTATTTACAACAAAATAAGCTAATTGCCTGCACAAAATACCACAGCGTTGTCATATAACAATATCCTCCGGTTTCACAGACAAGGCTTAAGATAGTCCTAGACTAAAATGCATGTTTGAGCTGTTTTAACTGAAAGCAACTTGTACTGACATATCTTTAAATATGTCAGTGCCATTGTTTTGTCTCAAGATGCACAACAGTTAAGTTTTTTTCTAGTGTACGCTACTTAAATATCCTAACTGAACTTAGGCCTAATCCTGGCTTAGGTTAAGCCCTGTCTGTGAAACCGGTCCTATATATAACGACAAAGTTTACAGTGGCTTTATTAATTAATTAAAACATAAAAAAGCATAACGCACCTGATGCACATTCCTTGTTCTTCGTTTTCTAGTAGAGTTAATCCTGTATTTTTGTTTAGTTAATCAAGAGAAGGTACACCACCATCTTGTTCCTAACGAAAGTGACTTGAACGCACCTGACATCATAAACACGATTTCCCAACTTGTAAATACGTACTTTCCAGGCAGGAAGATAGTCAGTCACCAATAGTCAGGGATGTCCTGCAGGACGCTCTTGGCTCAATGCTGGGTGAGGGAAGGCCCGGAGATGTGCTGAGGTCCACTGGAAGGGATTTGCAGAGGATAGTTTTCGCATGCCCAATTAGAGTACATGGCAGCTTCCCGAATGCTCAGAATAGTTCATCGAACACTCAGACAAAGCGCCGGCCAAGCTCAGTCTTCCAAAACCCATTAAACGCTCTGCAATGGGCATGATTTCATCACAGCAACTGGCAACGGTCGTGTAAAAATAATCTATTAACCACAATGGTGATAAAATCGTTGACATTCCTAATTAGACCTTTATATAATTTAGAACATTACACCATGTCTACACCGGCCACTACGTGACTCAACAAACGCAAATAGAACTCATTATATTCATTGATGCTGTCTAGACTGAATTCAGCGCGACGAATCACGACAAATTCCTGAGAGTAAACTGATTCCGTTCTATTTCTGACGTAATAGACTCGCGCTACTTCTGACAGGAAGAACAAATGGATTTGCAACGGTCGCATTTGTCGCGCCCAATCACAAAGCGACCGTTGCAAATCCATTTGTTCTTCCTGTCAGAAGTAGCGCGAACGCTTGAAATGGGCCTTCGTCAGAAATAGAACGGTGTAAACATGGTGTTATCCTTCATTTCTAGTGTAAAACAAAATTCATTAAAGTACCTACTTGTAAAACAGCTCAGCTTTCGACGGTGTTGTAGAACAGTTTCAGACCTGTGAAAGCCATCGGACAGAACGAGCTCTGCTGCTCTCTGCTGCTTAAACGCTGTAGGCAATGCAAATGTCAGGTGCAAGTGAACAGTAATACACTTTATACTATACTTTGTACATACACTAAAATGAACAGGCAAATATGTTCCTTTTTAATTAATTTAATGGAGGAAAAGATGTAGCCATAAATGAATCAAAGATTACTAGAGAAAAGAAAATACTATTTCATTTTTTGTGTTAGGCTACTTGCCATTTCTTTGTAAGTAATTGTGAAATTTAGGCCTACAAGCAATTTCTGAGTGAAAATTATACACAAAATTTGTTTTTCAGCGTAGCAACTATAGCTATAGTAAATTTAAGATTACCATATATCAAATGGAGAAAAAATAAATCAATGAAACATAATGGTCTAGTAAATCTTAGAGTTAACCAACACTAAAATATTAAAATTTTATTTTTGATCTATTTCCATACAAAAGAAAACCAGGACAAATTCAGACAACATGTTTAATGTGGCAAAATCCAACCAACACAGCATGCACAAACAAAAATAACAGCAAAATCTTGTGCAAAATGATCTATTTCCATTATAACTAAATGAACAAATGAGGCATTTTACATGAAACTAATAACCAGTGCTACAAGCAAAATCAACCAGAGAGTCCATACCCTGACCACAAACAGAAATGTCCCTCTGACAAGCGTCCCGCAAGCTTCCCTTCATATAGTCTTTCCAAACCCCATGAGCGAGAGTCCATAGGAATATATCCATGCACTATCAGCAGCGTGTATTATTAGCATGCAAGTATATGATGGACTTTTTTTCAAACGCACCTTTTAAGCATCTTCATTTTTGAGGATAAATATAGTACAGCGTGTCTGCTGGGCGCATGTCAAGCCTCCAGCGGGTGTCTATTACATTATGATTCATATTTGGAGTGGCTGAAAGTATATAAGGAGGAGATCAGGGGCCCGGAGATCACTGCAGTTCACAGCTCGAGTCTTCTGAAACTACCTTCAGCACCAAAAGACAAAAGAGGTGAGTTTGCACGGACAACCCAGTCTATCTACGGAGAAAAAAAAAACGGGACTGGTACCTCCAGATATGTTTCGGAGCAGAAACGGATCCTGAAATTAAAGTTTGCATCCTAAATTTTCTCATCATCTCAATCGGCTGTGGAATTTTTTTGCCCGCTGGCTTATTTTAAGAGGACCTCATGGACCCTTTGGGATTTAACGTCCTCGTAACTCAAATCCACATGTGAAACGTTTCCCTTTTCGGTGGTTTTATGGGATTTGCATGGGTTGAAATGATGGCATAAAGTGTTATAAGATGAAATATTATATGTTGAGCTATTAAGTAAACTGTAAAATGTCTATGTTCAGGAGAAAAACTGGACTAAATACACCTGAGCTGTGTGATGACAAACATTCCTTGTTTTAATGTTCTGTTTCATTTATCATTCAGCTAAAGATGGCATTCGCCGGAGTCCTGAACGACGCTGACATCGCTGCAGCACTGGAGGCATGCAAGGGTAAGATGGCGTGAGCAGCCAGATCTTTAACACACCGTCTTCCATTAAAGCATGTAATCACCACTTTCCCATATTTTTCCTACACAGCTGCTGACTCCTTCAACCACAAGGCTTTCTTCGCCAAGGTCGGTCTGAGCGCCAAGTCCGGCGATGATGTCAAGAAGGCTTTCGCAATCATCGATCAGGACAAGAGTGGCTTCATTGAGGAGGATGAACTCAAGTAAGAGCAACTTTGAGCTTGCTTATGGACTGATAGAGCTACCTCCATCATAAATGTACTCATAAACTGAATTGTGCGCTGGCAGACTGTTCCTGCAGAACTTCAAGGCTGGCGCCAGGGCACTGACTGATGCCGAGACCAAGATTTTCCTGAAGGCTGGAGATTCTGACGGTGACGGCAAGATCGGAGTTGATGGTCAGTTGTCATCATGATTAAACTTGCTTCAAACTTTCCACATGGTTTTGGAATGTCTTGAGTTCATTCCCAGTGTTCCTCAATGTGCTTAAAAATGCTCTAAGAATTTCAAAATGCATATTATAGAAGGTTAAAACAAACAGATTTGATTGAAAACCATAACTGAATGTTGTTTCTTTCTTTCTGACAGAGTTCGCTGCCTTGGTTAAGGCATAAATTGCTTCTGACCAACAACACCTCTTGCTCTGAAGGAACAACTTTGCCCAAGACCTCCCATTTTCATCCTACTATAAATAATTTTTATACTCATGATGCTTATGAGAAGTTTCCTCCCATGAAGCACACTGTCAAAAGGATGACTGTGAATGTAGCGGTTGTGTCTCCTGTCTTAAATATGAACTTTGCTTACTGTAAAATCTGATGCACTTTTACGGGAACGGACGATAAGAAAAGAATAAATATTCTTTTTCAATATAGCCTAGACTTCTTTTCATTTTTTGGATGCAAATCTACTTTTCACTCTAGCTGTATGGAGAAAGTTTATAATAATCACATTTCCATGAAATAAAATGAAAATGAAAATACATATATTTGGTAGGCTTATTTATAGGATCGCTGCCATAAACACTATGATTTTTTTTATTATTATTATTGTCAGTGGCTTGGTGATTATATTTACTGTCTGTTTTGGTGAATCACACGCATTTATTCAGTTTTATTGCAGACTTATACTTATTAAGAAACTATTACAAAGGTCACTAACACGTCAATGTTTACCTGTTCAAATAAATAAATACATTTCTACCACGAGGGTGTTTTAGTTAAATCGTCCACTAGATGGCGTTACTTTACAACGAGTGAATGGGTAGGAAAAGCATCTAAATTGTTCGTTACACAAACTCCTTTGAAAGTTTTGAAATAAGCGCACACACAGTGAATTGCTTATTGTTTAAACATTATATTGCACACATTTTTTACTTACTTTTTAAAAATGTAAAAGTGGCTAGTACATATAAATTTGTATATACACCGACTGTCAGAAAACAAATGTGCAAAAATTGCACCTTGCCAATTTCTCGGTAGATTCCCGCGGAATTGGACAAGGCAACTTTCATGCTGTTGCCGCGGGTTAAAGGTTTGACATATTGCATACATTTTATTTGATTGAAATGCTTGTATTGAAATATTTTATATTCTACCAATGATAAAACTGTTGTAGATGTTAAGTTTTGCGAAGGAGGGCCACTGAGCTTTATGTTCACTATGATTTAGGCCTGGTGGTTTTCAGTTTGCACAACAGTGACTTTAAATGATTTATTTTAGGTATGAATATTGCTTATTTTGAGTTTTAATATTTGGGATTTGGGATACTTTTGGGCTATTTTTGATTGGCCATTGGGCTAGTTTTGTTACACAGACCTGTCAACCCAACCTAGTAGTGCATAGATACATTAACTGTACTACTATAAGTTACTAATATGCACCTTTTAAGGGATAGATATACAGCACAAATATGTAGCCTACCTTAAAAGGCTGCTGTTGTCCCCCTAAAGGTACTTTTTTTTTCTTTTTCTGAGAGTGTAGAGGCTAAAAAGTGGCACGATGTGCTCTCTGCCACACAATAAGTGCTGCCAAAACAGACATCTTAGTAGAGGTCATGTTGTGTAGCTTAGTGCCTGCAGAGAATATAAGCAAACGTAAATGAATAAATGATTGCTCAGTAATCGTATAGGATATGAGGTATCATCATGGCCCATGACATCAGTGTTTCTGGGTAAGTAGCACCTCTGTATCCGGTGTCCTTGTCAGCCCCAGGCTCTTGGGTTTCTCCGTGCAGCATCACGCTGGGTTATCCCACGCATGGACTGTCCCAAAGCATTTCACAGCAAACACCTCATCCTAATGCATTTAAATGGGACATGTGCACCCTGCAACTCAATAGCATGAACAGTCTTTTGTGATGCACTCAAACATGACGGTAAATGCTTATAGCGGTTGACACTAGCAGATGAGTGCAAATGCACTTATTTGCTATGCTAATGATAGAAGTTATTAAAATTGTTCTATTAAAAACAAGTTAAAACTGATGTTAAATGACAGATGGCAACTGCTTTTGTAAAGAAATTCATCCTTTTATTTAGCTAGGATGCATTAAATTGGTCAAAAATGACGGTAAAGACATAATAAAACTATTAAGAAATCATTACAAAGGTTATATTTAATAACAAACAAATGTTTACCTGTTCAAATAAATAAATGCAGCCAAAATCTTTGGGGTTGGTAAGGTTTTTTTTTATAGTTTTTGACAAAAGTGCTCACCAAAGCTGCATTTATTTGATCAAAAATACAGTAAAATAATATTATAGTGTAATATTACAATTTAAAATAACTGTTTTCTATTTTAATATAATTTAGAATTTAATTTATTCCTCTGATGCAAAGCTGAATTTCCAGCATCATTACTCCAGTCTCCAGTGTCACATGATCCTTCAGAAATCATTTTAATATGATGATTTGATTCTCAAGAAACATTTATTATTATTATCATCAATTTTGAATACCGAGATAAATTGCTCAGGATTCTTTTATGAATAGAAAGTTTATAAATAGAAATCTTTTAAATGTCTTTTGTAACTGTCATTTTTGATCAATTTAATGCATCTTTACTGAATAAAAGTATTAATGTCTTTTAAAAAAAAAAAAAAATCTTAATGACCCCAAACTTTTAAATGAAACTGTACTACTGGGAAGTTGATATGTCTTATAATGTGACATACTTTGCTAATTTTGCTAATTGTTTGCTAATTACAGTGTGGATGCAGTAGAGACACGGGCTATTTCTATTTAAAAAACCTTGATTAAAAAAGTTAATGCACATTATTTAAATGCATAAGTTGTCATTGAAACACTCATGCAGTGAGATGTAAACCAATACCGTTTTATTCACATTTTTTGTTTATGAGCATTAAAAGCATGCGATAACTAGAAAAGTCAAGAACAAAAATGGCCACTATATCTGTTACACACGTATGAAGGATGCCCTGTCTGTAACTCCATCACCCCGTTGGAAACAATACCTCAATTTAATTGTAACACGGGGTTTGGTAACAAAAAGTTAAGCAGTGTCTTTTTTTTCTTTTCTTTTCCTGCACTTGAAACCATAAAGTCCTGACATATTGCACCCTCTTACATAATATATGCGTCTAGCAGGTGCATTTTAAACATTGATTACAGCATTCTGCTGGGCACTAGTCAAAAGGTGACCTTGTATCCCTGAATCAGCAGAGGAAAAATGACAGCTCGCTGTTTGCCTGCCTATAGAGGGTGAAATGAGAAGGATAAACTCCCATGACACTTCTATAACAACAGAGTAAAAAATGTGTGTGTGTCCACAGCTAATACCTATGAATTAGTTTTGCATCTGGTGAGCAGTGGATTATGAGCTCCCATCTGTTCATAAAGCAAAGAGAGACAATATGGAGCAGATTACGGCATTGAAGACAAGTCAAAAATAAAAAATCCAGTTCAGATTATGGGATTTATAAAGTCATAGAAATCCTGGAAGCGATTAAAAAAAAAAAGGTTTTCAAGCATCCCCATAATTTGTCCACCTCCCAACAGCAATGCAATATAAAAGTGCTTATATAATATTATAATTAGGAATTCAGAATGACCTCATGTAAAGCAGTGGGAAAAGAGGGAGGGACAGACTGACCAACCTGAGAGGAGGATCGGATGTGCACGAGAGGGGGTGAACGAGTGTGAGGGCTTTTGTGATGCGTGTATTATGATATAGGATGGGAGGGACGTGATAAGCAGGTAGACAGCAAAGCATTTATTACTTAATTTGCCTTTTACAAGGGCGTCACAGATGTCTGAGGGTTGGCCCATACACACACACACACACACACACACACAAGTGAAACAGATATAAATAGTACAGGTTAATTAGTTAGGTAAGTAATTTGAGCCGAGGCCTGGCAGTTCGAATTTGATCCACTGACTGGTAACTCAAGAATTAGCCATTGTCACTGCATTCAGACCTATATAAATCGCACCTGGACAGACTCACAGTCACCACTCAGCCTTACTTCTGTCGACTCACCTGCCAGGAGAACTTCACCGAGGTAAGAGTCTAAACTTCCCCAGCAAATCTCTTTTTGTGTTTAGCAGCATATTGCGCTCTGCTTTAGCTGAATATTATATTCAACCTGCATGCAGGTGCCAGGTTTATTTCATGACGGTTACATTAAAATGGCATCCATATCATGCAGTTTTTAATGCAAATGTATGTGTTTTGGTGTCTTTATGAAGGGCATTAAATGCATGCATGTACATTTTATTATGAAAATCACATTAAAACTGCAACTGTAGGGTTTTCGTGAAGTGCATTAAAATGCATGCACATACCATTTTTTTTAATGAAAACTGCATTGAAAATGCATGCATATGGAAGTTTTATTTGATAAAAATTGCATTCGAATATATTTGATAAGACAAAAGAATATGTAAAATGTCAAACTTGTGTCATCCTGTATCTTTAGTTGATTTATTTATTTATTTATTTTGTTGGAAAGCATAGCTCAACAACATTTCTGGCAGATAATCTTTTTCATTTTAATCTATGCAAGATTTATTTGAATCTAGTCTAGGCTGATTTGTGTATTCAAATGTATTGTATATTGGCAGGTTGCTATAGAGAGATATTACAGCTGCTTGTGAAAATGAGTTAATTATTTAAAACTGTTCTTCTTCAGGACCATGTCACTGTCATCTATTCTTTCCGCTGATGCCATCGACAGTGCGCTCAAGGACTGTCAAGGTAGGATACACCGTCTCTCCTGTATCAGCATGTTTGCGCTTCATCAGCACATTAGGAATTGGTCATAGTAATATTTTTGAATCATCTTATCTGCTGTAAACATCTGAGTCTAATTCAGCTGCTCCCTAAATGACAGTGTCAGATTTCATGTGTTTTAATTGGGTATTCCGTTGTCCTTTTCCAGCTCCCGAATCATTCAACCCCAAAAAGTTCTTCCAGCTGTGTGGTCTGACAAAGAAAAGCCCTCAGGAAGTGAAGAATGTCTTTAACATCTTGGACAATGATGCCAGTGGATTCATCGAGGAGGATGAACTCAAGTACATAAGTTTTGCATGCATTTAAAGCCACATGGAAAAGTAGATTCTTTCAAAATAGACAACATAAACTTTCAGGATCTTTAACTTAAGAACTGCATGTGCAGAATCAACAGATTTTAGCCTTTGATGGGCTTTCCGAGCACATGAATTATTAAGTATTCATAAACAGACAGGGATTACCTAGCCTGACAACTGTCTGTTTCTATGCGCTCAGCTGCAGCCTTTTAATTAAGCAAGACACTTTATCCTTCTGCTTTTTTGCATCCTGTCTCTGGCTACCAATATTTTGAGTATTTCCTTCCCAGACAGGAGGACTGTCTGATGTGGGACATGACTTGACTCTCTTTCTGATGTGGTTTTTCCAGGTTTTTCTTGCAGCGGTTCTCAGCTGGTGCTCGTGTACTGACCGATAAAGAGACAAAGGCTTTCCTATCAGCAGCTGATGATGACAGCGATGGCAAGATTGGAGCAGATGGTAATTATGGCTTTTACATTATATTTCCATCATTTATAATTAACAGAATAATAGCACAGTTGATCCAACTGTTTTGTGCCACCTACCATCTATGTAACGCTAGTAGCAGTTTTAATATCCAAATCATGCTTAGTGGGATGTATATCTAGTTCAGTCATGAAACTCTAGATGGTGCAGGCTGATCGGTCCTTTACATGCAATCTGCAAGGAATCACATCATTACCAATGGAACAAGCTGATTGGCCTCTGCTGATCCTGCAGCCAATGAGATTGCTTGCTCAACATTCAAGTAGTCTGGTACAGTGTTTGCTGTAAGCTAGTCCTGCAGGCAGCGCTCTAACAGAGTTCGTCTGAAACCCTCCACCTCCCCAGCTCCACCTGCCTAGATCTGCTACAGAATTTATGTGTATTTATGCAGCCGCAGCATATCTTACATGCTCATAGCAGCATGTCTGTGTATCTATTAGCAGTAGGAAGTCCATACATGCTCTGCAGAAGCAATAATCAACAGCAGCAGCAGCAGAACTAGTCCGCCAAGACCAAATACATTAACACTGCCATATTCAATAACATGCAAAAACCATTCCGAGAGTTGTCATGATTGAAATATATAATATATAAATATATACTCCTGGCTTTATCATCATCATATTTATAAGGGAACTACTGTTAATTGTTTCTTTGAGCATCTGCAGGTTTACAGCCCACATGAATGAACTCTGTCTCTGATCTCTTGCAGAATTCCAGGCGATGGTTCTGTCCTGAATGATCAGTACACATCTCACCCCTCTCTTGTACTCAGATTTCATTTCAGTTCAGCAGTCTCGCCACTCCATACACAGGACTCTTTCCTCCCGGGGTCCCCCTGGTCAATAGAGTCCATACACGCAGACGCATACAGTACACACTCCAGAGGTTTTATTTGATTTTTGAATATGTAGAGGGGCGCACATGGGCATTGACCAAATGTAAAACTACATGAAACTATTTAAGTGAATAAATAAATGGATCAAAATATTTCAAATGTTGTCTGTGTTATTTTCTTTACTGTTATTAAATATTGGACCTGAAATAACACCTATCCAAATGAGTCAATGAGGTTTGATAAATGTCTATAGAAAATAAAGCTTTAAGATGACTTGGTGTAGATCAGTGGTCTCAAACTCAATTCCTGGAGGGCCACAGCTTTGCACAGTTTAGCTTCAACCAGCTCCAGTTCACACCTGTTTGGAAGTTTTTAGTAATCCTGAAGACCTTGATTAGCTGGATCAGGTGTGCTTGATTAGGGTTGGAGCAAAACTGCAGTGCTGTGGCCCTCCAGGAATTGAGTTTGAGACCACTGGTGTAGATACATCTGATCAAATGTAGCTACTGGAAGTCACTTTGGACAAAGTTGTCAGTTAAATGACTTATGGTAAATGTTCACCAGAAATGAAACATAAATGTGCCATAAAATAATATGTAAAACTCCTCATGCACAAAGAATCACTCACATTTCTGATTGCAAGATACAAATATGTATAGATGATGTAGGATTGCAGTGTATTAATACAATTATATATTAATAAAATTATTAATCAACAAAAATAAGTCTTAAATAATAATTAAATAATAGAATTTAATAATTACTGCTGAAATATAATTTGCTGTAAAATGATATGACCACAAAATGAATTCCATTATAAAAGCTTGGAGCTTGAACAAAAGCTTGATCATTTTGGGGTTTACCTTAGCTAGAGCATATAAAGTGAGCCATTCAATATGAGCGCACAATGCACAAAGACAATGTGTGAGCAAATATTATTAAGATAAATATGGCTGCTGTCAGTCATCTTAGAGTTAGCATGCACAGTTTTGCCATTGGCATAAATCTAATAACAGACAGATAGAGAGAGATAGATAGATAGATAGATAGATGGATAGATAGATGAAGAATGGTTGGCTTGTAACCCATGTTTAGTTGGTTAATTGGTTGTTATGGTCATCCTTCCTGTTGCTATCAGTCATGATGTTGGTGGAGAATTCTGGCACCACATATACTGTAATGTGTATCAATGCATTTTCTATACAAATGCATGTTTTCCAAACAGTCAGCTCACTGTAGACTTTTAATAGCTGAGAATTACACAACAGGACCTAGAATTAGACAGAGCATGTTAACCACTAGACACCACACCCTGACATTAGCACTAGCAGCCTGTGTATGAATGCTCTGCTGCTTCACAGGATTTCACCAAAAACAGTAACAGCAATTACCACAATGTTAATACTGTACAATGTTTTGCTGTAGGTTATGCCATTTTCTGTTCTAACACTTCAAAGTTGTGTTTTCTCTGTAATTGTGTGTGTTAGGACAGAAAATGACATGGTCTCCATTGATTTCACAGTAAAATTCCAATGATAGCATTTTGCTGTAAAAAATGATTGTTATAAATTATGGCCATAAAGGGTTTGAGTAAGCACTCTGATTAATGACCATAAGTTGTCTAAACTATTAAACGTTGTGCTGAAAGACATTAATAACATGATGTGCATTGTGATTCTCAATATCATGCACCTCATACCACCAAAATTTGGGATTGTAAGGGATCTCTTCAAAATTTACATCAATTTCTCAGCTGTTCCACTACAGTTACAGTTTTGATGCATTTAAATAATTAAGGACTTTTATTTTACAACCCTGTATTGTTATGATGGGGGATGTAACGTCTCTGTTCCCTCTTTTTGGTAAATGGGGGTTACATTAGTAACCTAGACAATCCCATTCTGTCAGTGACGTTCAATGTTACGTCAGACTGACATCATGGGGTCCCTATGGAAAGTGCCACAGCCACTGAACTGTGTTACGAGTGTTGGAGACGCAGATGCTGGCAAGCTGCCACTTGCCTTCTTGCCCTCATAACCTACCCAGTGCACCAAGTAAGCCCGAGGGGTAGTCCTCCATACCAATGGGATGGAAGGGACAGGGTCTTCCCGGTGGGCAGAACGACACTCAGCAATCAGACTCCACTTCAAAGCATAAGCGTGTCTGGTAGAGGGGGCTCTAGCTTGAGTGATAATGGCCTCTGTGTCCCATCCAGAGACCTCACGTGGAGGTTCCAGAGGTCTGGATGCCGGTGCCATTTGGTGCCCCGTCCCTGAGAAACCAGGTCAGAACAACTGGCAGTGGGAGGACTACTGGGAGGCAAACAGGTCTACCTGTGCATCCCTGAATTGACTCCAGATCAGCTGGACCACCTGGGGGTGAAGTCTCCATTTTCCTGGGAATGTGAGCTGTCGTGAGAGTGCATCGGCCTTAGCGGTTGATGTACATAACAGTCACAGTCTTGTATGTGCAGATCAAAGCATGCTTGCCCTGAAAGACAGAATTGCCAGCAACTCCAGGAAATTGGTATGCCAGTGCAGTCAAGGTCCCGTCCAGGAGCCTGAAGCTGCACGCCCGTTGCACACAGTGACCCAACCCATTCTGGAGGCATCTGTTGTAATAACAACATGCCTGGATACTTGTTCTAGGGGCACTCTGGCCCGTAGAAAGGCAAGGTCTGACCAAGGGCTGAATGTTTGGCGACAGCTCGGTGTGATGGCCACACGCAGCATGCCGTGGCATCATGCCCATCTCAGGACTCGGCTGTGTAGCCAGTGCTGAAGTGGTCTCATATGCATCTATCCGAGTGGCACGACCACAGCTGTGGATTCCATATGCCCCAGGAGCCTCTGAAATTGTTTCAGAACGTATTCAGGCAGTTCAGCGCCGACTGTGCACGCTTGCTGGTGAGACATGCTGTCGTATTGACTGAGTACAATTCCACACTGAGAAAAGTGATGCTCTGCATGGGGGAGAGCTTGCTCTTTTCCCAGATGACCTGAAGCCTCAGATGGCTGAGGTGCCAGAGCACAAGGTTCCTGTGTTCGCATAACTGATCCTGAGACTGGGCCAAAATGAGCCAGTTGTCAAGATGCAAATGCCCACCTCCCTGAGCTGGGTAAGGGCAGCCTTCCCGACTTTGGTAAAGACAAGGGGAGACAGGGACAGCCCAAAGAGGAGGAAGGTAAAATCGTCAAGGTAAAATCGAGACATGGAAGTACGTGTCCTTAGGGATGATCGCTGCAAACCAAACCTGGGAGCGAACACGTGAGGATTCTTGGATACGATGAAGTACGGACTGTAAAATCCTGACTAAAATCAACTGGAGGGACAAGCTCTTGCATCTTTTGCCAAGAGGACCGCAGTCTCCACATGCAGGAAAGGGGCGTCCTTGCCTGACACCAAGGTAAAAAGGATGCCTCTGAACCTGCGGGATACCTGGTGAACTCTGAATGAGCCAACGGGACAGACTGGGAAGCACTAGCCAAGCTACCAAGCTCTATATGAGTGGCACCAAAGGGACAACAGATACTACCCATGGAGGGGCAGAGAAGAGTGTAGGGGCCCATCCCGGGAAGCACAGCGTTCCGGAGTAGAGGTGGTGATTATGGCGCACTTACCTGGCTCCTTAGGTCCCCTGAGGAACTGGGTAGATAGGCGTGAGGTGGTGGTGCATCCTCGAAACGCAAATCCCTGCCCGTGGCAAATGAAGGAGTGACTGAAAGTGAGGAAACGGAGCGTCCCTCTTTGTCAGCATAGACCCAGTATGGCCCAGAAGTGGAGTAAACTGTTCTTTTATTGAGAAAGTGGGCAGAACAGAAATAAAATGAAACTGAAGATTCTCAACCCGGCCCTCCTTCGGAGAAATTAAAATCAATTAAAATCAGTGTTTGCTCTTTTCTGCTGTCAGAAATTTACTCTTACTTGCAGGTAGATTGGAATGGGCAATCGCTTTACAACCAGTGTGCTCTGAAGCAAACACATGAATGAGTGAGTAACGCCAGTCATATTTTTACCTGTTTGTTCGGGTAGGTGTGACTCGGGATGAAGATCTCACTGGCCAATGTCCATTGGCCCGTTTAGTTACCACTTGGAGGTGATTGGACTCCCAGGCGAGACCCCATGACGTCAGTCCAATGTAATATTGAATGTGACTGACTGAATGAGAACATTATGTTTTAAAGCAGTTTTAGTAGTTGAAATACGTTGGCATTCTAATATTATATCAGTTAACTATGTGTATTGTATAGGAACTATAAAATGCACAGGCACCAAAAAGCCATTGCGTAATTCTGTGGTGTAATATCGTGAATGTGATTTCACCAAGTAGAACGTGATCCTGAATCAACATTCTTGCTGATGCTGAAACAATCAATCAGATTTGAGGGATAGGTTTACAGTTAATGTCAAGTTTAGACTTACAATCAGGGTTAGGTGCTTCTACATCGGTGTTATTCACCTATCATTTCCCTCTGATTTCAGGGATAAGTTATAGTTTTAGGGGTAGGAATAGGGTTAGGACTATATATGCATATTTGCATATTTTGCATCAGAATTTTGGGCTGCTGGTGGTGCTTGAGACATTGGCCCTGTCCCAAATCGCACACTTAAAATGGCCGCCGCATGCATGTGCGCGTGTCCCTTAAGTCCACAAGACTGAAGTGTGTCCCATTTGTCATTTCAGGTTTCAGGTTAAAAATGACATATATCCTTTTGTATAAGTAAACAACATTAACTTACAATAGTCAGAGATGACTTCTCTTTTTGTTCACATTTGCCCTCAGGTAGATTGCATATTGTCAGCAGCAGCTCAGTGAAGTAGGCTCATGAATATTAATAACAATATGTGCAATCAGCCAGTGGGATGACCACTTGTGTGTTTGTCCCGCCCACTGCTGAAGCATCTGATTGAGGCTTTTGCTTGGTCTTAAAGCCTTCATTGTATTTTTGCAAATCATATATTTTTCCAAGTAATGTCCACTGTTTCAAATTATATTGCCTGAATATTTAATGCTACTCCTAAAAATTCCTGCTTAAATCCTGAGCAGAAAATCATTGGTTTTGGCTAAATGCAATTTTATCAAAATAGTTTAAAAATGTTCATAATCTGTTGTCAATGAACAGAAAAGTTTAAATAACTAAATAAATAAATAAACAATGCCAAGTGCATATTAATGAGAACATTTTCTCAAACAAGCAAACCCTAAACATTGAAACTGACCTACAGTGACTTTAAAGCTGTAAATGAGGTGCATTCAGTGCTGCTGGGATATATAGGGCTGGGATAGTCATAGATACCACTATTCAGAGATACAATAGATCTATGACCCCTAAAGGATCAGAAACCATGACTAGTAAACAGGAAGGAAATCGGAGACTCCAGGTCCAGGCTGACTCACTGGACAGTAGAATGGGATCATGTGACAAGGACAGGTGAGCAGGACAGCTTTGACAGTGCAATATTATTACTGTACAGTCAAGCTGCAAAATGTGAAAACAAGATGAAAGAACACAAAGCAAAAAGCCATTTTTATGGTTTTTACAAATGACTGAATCGCAATACTGCATGTGATGTGATAATTTTAGCATATTTAGCCACCCTGCTTGTTTTTTAGTTAGTACTTACTCACCTTTCTCACCTTACAACATATAACATTTTGATTAATAGTGCAGAAATATACAAAAATAGATACACTTACCGGTTGCCAACTTTTTAACTCTTGCATTACATTCAAATTCTGGGTTCGATTTTTGTGCTGCAGGTCAATTGACCCGAACTGGATTCAGTATAATTCACCAAAATAAATAAATAAAATAAAAACAAATAAATACAAATAAAAAAACCCCCAAAAAATCAGGGTAAAAATAAACTAGTGAAAAACAGAACTGCCTGAAACAAGTCATCAGTAATTCAATCTTACTTCCTGCACATACCTATGTAGGTTTGTAACAAATTTGCGT
Source organism: Hypophthalmichthys molitrix (assembly GCA_037950675.1). Lineage (NCBI taxonomy): Eukaryota > Metazoa > Chordata > Actinopteri > Cypriniformes > Xenocyprididae > Hypophthalmichthys > Hypophthalmichthys molitrix. The sequence goes on from CM075494.1 coordinate 40,091,353, forward strand.
AATGGTCTTCATTGGCTACCTGCGAACTACATCTATTTTGACCCTCAAACACTGTAGTTTTAACTAAGACTGAAAGAGTTTGGTTTATGTTGTTGATATGTCGAAAACATGCTGTTTTCTGAGCGAAAGCAAATCCACTTTTATGTACTTCCAAAGGTGAGGACTCGAACTGATATGGTAAAACCAACACCATTGTTACTGTTCATATCTGTCAGGGTTCACATCCGTCTGTTATGTCTGTCTTGTCTTGGTTCAATGTTTTCTTTGTTTGTTTTGTGCTTGAGCACATGACTCTGTTTCTGTTTATGTTGGCCATGTGCTCCTCTCGTCCAGCCTCCTTGTTTCCTGTTACCACGCCCCCTTGTTTAAGCCCTCGTTAAGTCTTCATTGTTCTGAGTGTGCTCACCTGTTCCTCATGTTCTCTGCTCCCTATTTATTGTGTTCTCTTTCCCTCATGTTTTGCCAGTTCATTGTAAGTGAGTGTGTTGTGCTCCTTGTGTTATTTTCTTGCCCATTCTTCCAGTTGTGGATTTCACTGTATGTTGTTCCTGTCTACATTTCCTGTTGTGTGGGTCAAGTCAAAGTCAAGTCAATCTTTGTGCTTTGTTCCTTGCCTTCTGTTGAACTGTGTTCATCTCCTCTCCCACCATCTATTGTCCTGCCTGCCGTGTCTCAATAAACTTTTTAAAACTCATTCTGCGCTTGAGTCTTCTCTCACTGTTCCGAACTGGCCGCTATAGGACTCAGCAGAGGTGAGCTTCAGAATCTTACCACCTGCGAATGCTCTGGAGAGACATGTTCATCATCGAGGATTGACTGCCCTTCGGCAGCAGGGCTCAGATGTGGGTGCTTTTGCCCAGATGTTTTGGACAATGGCTGTGGGGCTAGATTATAATGACATTGTGCTCAAAGACTTCCTTAATTCTTGCTTAGATTAACCCCTTCCTAAGTGTGAGATGGATTCTCTCAAGATTCTGGATTTCTGGAACTTCTTCAGATATTGCAGTCAGTTGGGAAAGCCAAGTCAACAAGAATCTTCCTGCAGCGACTATCCTGTCCACAACGAGTCAAGTTCACAATCCTCTTCTGTCTCCAACCAAGAAATGTAAGTCAAGGAAGAAGAGGGTGGTCCAGACCGTTACATCCACCTCAGAGTTTGCAGAGACTGTTTCAGTAACCTCAGAGTCTGCAGAAACTGTTCCAGTCATCCCAGAATCTGTCATGTCTGAGACTGAAAGCCCCAAGCCTGTTCCAGAGTGTGCCTCTAATCAAGGCCCCATTCCACCCTCTGGATTTCCTGGCTGTTATGGTTCCCCTAAGCCGGTACCTTCCTGGTCAGCCCCAAACTTTTTGCCTGGTCCTGTTCCCACCTTAGTCCTGCCCCATCCCTCCCTCTTTGTTTCCTGGCCAGTGTGGGACTCCCATGTTTACAGACTGGGCCATCTAACCAATCAGAGCAGAGTAGGCTCTCGGAAGGGAGAGGTTTAGAGAGACTGGATATTTTTGCATATTTTGCATCAGAATTTTGGGCTGCTGGTGGTGCTTAAGACATTGGCCCTGTCCCAAATGGCACACTTACAATGGCCGATGCATGTGCACATGTCCCTTAAGTCCACAAGACCATAGTGTGTGCCATTTGTCAATTTAGATTTCAGAAGATTAAGAACATGCTAAAAATGACATATGCTTTTATATAAGTACACAACATTAGCTTACAATAGTCAGTCAATCACAACAGACTTGGTCATCTGACCAATCAGAGCGGAGTAGACCAATCACAACAAACTTGGTCACCTGACCAATCAGAGCAGAGTAGGCTCTCGGAAAGGAGAGGTTTAGAGAGACCGAATCCTTTATCAAACTGTTTCATACACTACGAAGCTGCAATGTTATGTTATTATGAGAAAATTAGTTTTTTTTTTTTTTTAATCTTTGATGCATGTAAAACAAAATAAGGAACCTTTAAAGTAGTATAATAGGGACACTTCAAGACTTGTCCTCACAAATTGTCTTTTGGCACCCCCTAACACATTTATTCAAACACCATCTACTTTACAGCTTTTGATATTCTTTCATAATACAAATGTGTCCCTTATATTATATTAAATATGCTGTCAAGTCTAATTAAGGTCAAATCCATGTTTTAAATGGTCATGCAGCTTTTCACTTCCCTTCCATCGCATCTAATAAATAATTGATGACTGCACCTATGTCACCACAGTCCAGAGAGATATAATGCACATTTAATGATGATCCCATGTAATTAACTTAAGCTACGGTAAACAGTATCAAATGCATTTTATCAATAGATGTGGCCTGAGCACTTGACATCTCAGTCATGCATGGGGCCATGAAGAAAACCTCAAGAAAGGGGTGAGATCGGATCCCCTGGATTTGAGTCGGCGTGCCCTGGGTGGGATTATCGCTCTGTAACCCGAGCAGGGCTTCCCAGCAAGATTTGATGAGCTTGTCTAATCAAGGCAGCAAAAGAGTGATGTAAATAAGTAATGCTGGCCAAATTTATTTTGTCCTGCTGTGGCAATTAACTGGTCTGGTGGGGTGACGGCCGTTGATCCATGGGCTGGTTCCAGCGTCTTGTGCCTGCTGTCTTTCTGCCGGTCAATAATTGATGCACCTCGCTTCATTGTCACCAAAAACTCATACCAAGGAAGAAGTGTCAGGGTCATCTTACTTATTAAAGGTCTCTGAATCTTTAATGGGCACCTCATCCTCCATGATAACACAGCGTTACCGGCTAGTTCATAGCTCAAGGGTGTTTGTTTCGGCTAGATGGTGTATGACGTATGAAAAACAATAATTACAGATTCGGATAAAGGGGATTACCTGCTGCAGGTCTGTACTATTATTCAGATCTGATTCAATTCGGGCTTGCCCGAGTCCTGAAAAAGCATGAGCGTCATAAAAGTTTTAAGTGTTGTGGAAGATAACAGTAGGGTGGATTCTCATGCATTATACAGCGTGGGCTTCTGGCCAGCGAGTCAGCTGCTATTGTTTAATCTCTGCATAGGGTTACAAACTGACACTTATACATTATGAGAAATCTCAGCCAAGGTTGAGAATGAAATCAGCTCTGATACGGGTCATTCCTCTTATGCAGGACATTTTATGCGTGTCTTAATTCATCATTTTTTAATATGGAAGTCATATGAGATTTCTTTTATGATTAAGCAGACACAGGAGATGTGGCTTAATAATTTTACTCCTTTGGTTTGAGCAGATGTTGCCAACTTCGCATGAAAAACTGGCAATTTAATGTTTCAAACAAAACGTGTTTTGTTTTGATATTGTTTTAATATTATTTCCATTTTGAGTTCCACTTTCCATCCTGTTAGTCTTTTGTAAAATCCCTCTGAGTAAGAAAGGGCAGTTACTTAATGACATCATCCTCTAGGAAGTTACATCATTTTAGTGGGAAAACAACAACACAATCATCTGTAAGTACTGGTAATTAACACTTAAGTGCACGTAAAGAGAGATACTTTCATGATGTTTCTTAACACACTTAAGTAGACTTTTAAAAGGAGCACTTTGTAATAATGTCAAATTGAAATATTTTTTGTTTTAAAGTGTTTTAATATTTTTTTGTCCAGCTTTAAAGAAGTACACTTATTTTAATGTGTTGACTAACATACTAAAGTACTTGATTATTATTTTAACTGTAGTGTGTTATTCTATTATTCTTGCTGGTGTAAATAATGAAGCTATAACATATAGTGTACTTGAGCTTTTATTGAAATATACAGAAATACTTCCTTAAAATACAACAAAGGTACAGCATGAGCTTAAAAGCTACTACGTAATAGGAGTGGGTTGGGCTTTACACGTGTTTCCTTGTGTCAAAGAAATGCAGACATCCAGTCACTTCAAAATAATATCTCCATGTCACAGTATTAGATAAATAGCAAATCATAAGTGCAATACTCTTGTTTGGATTCACCCACCTTTGCAAAAGCAAATATGCAAAGCGAGCTATTGTCCGTCTTTATGGTTTCTCTTGTGAAAGAAAGTACTTATGGAAATAATATACTTTTGAAAGAATATACTCAAGTTTGAACTGTCTGTGATGTTTTTTGGACACTTTACTGCATGTTATTTTCCATTAAATGAACATGTATTATAGTTTGCATTTATATAAATGCAATTAGCTGAACTTTAGAGTGTTTTTGACTTACTTAAGTACATCATTATATGCAATTTTATAATTACTTCTATTGTGTTTGAATTATGGTTTGGTGTACTGCTGAATGTACTGAGAAACATAATTTGCAGCAAGATTTGGCAAAGCAAGATTTGAAGTACACTACAAGTGCACATTCAAAACAATCAAGTGCACTTCTTTTTCAAACAGGGTTTAAAGACCTTTTTTATTATTCACAGTGCACATGGAACCCATTCATTTTTCAGATCTTTAGGACTCTTTTAGCAAGTGATGAAATAAGAATAATTCAGTCAATATCAAAACTGATTTTTTCTGTACAAACAACTAAATTGATTCAGATCTGCCAATAATTTGTTTAAACATCCTCTTGCTTGCCTCATATGCCAGGACCTGTTGGTTGTAGCAGTTCCAGATCACCCATTAAGGTTCCTAAGGCATTCAAATGTTGAGGAACACTTCATTTGACAATAAAAGACCATTCAAATGTTTGGTAATACTTCATTTGATAATAAAAACCTTGTGTTGGCTATATAGTCATCCAAATGCACACAGCACCGATGACATGCTCCATGAAGATTCAGTCTAGGCCAGAAGATTGGCCAATCAACTGTGACTAAATTGTCCATTCAGTAGTATTAAACAGTATGTTAAACTGCTGGACTTTGCATTAACCTGAGACATGTGATCAGTTCCCGCTCTAGGAGTTCTGTTTATCAGAGACGCTCCGCTAGCCGGTGGAGTTCAGGCCCTGTCAAACCCCAACACAAAACGCTGTTGTTCTCGCATCCCCGCCGAGCTCCATTTCCCCTCTCCGCTCCAGTTTCTGCATGATTACAGGAGTCACTGTTGGGTTTCAGCCGTGGCTCAGTTTCGACTGTACGGCCATCAGATCTTCTCATTACCTAACGGGATTCTACACAACATACCCGTCACATCTCCAGGACTTCACCGGACAGTGAATTATTAAAGCGTAACAAGCTGTCGGGACACCAAACTCAATTGTGCGTTTTAATTAAATGTCTCTCTCTCGCTCTGTCTGCCTCCTTTCTGCTGACAGTGAGACGGTGGTGTTTGAGATGCTCCCTTGAACAGACAGGGAACAGGGGACTGTTGTTATCTGCTTAGTTTCAATCAATGGTTCTCTTATTTAATTATTCATTTATTAGTGGTGTTTGTTATTATTGCTCATACTTTTTAAAAATGAATGATGCATCAAATTGTGCAGCTTTTTGAAAAGAGGCATGCTGTTACTTTTCCAAATGACCAAATCTTGAATGACTTCAAATCTTAAAAGTATAACTTGCCTTGCAGAAACCTTAATATTAATGTAATTTTTTTGTAAATATAATTAAGTGTCTGAAAACATTACAGTCAGTTCACACTTAAAGTATTAAAAGGTTAGTTCACCCAAAAATGAAAATTCTGTCATTAATTACTCACCCTCATGTTGTTCCACACCTGTAAGACCTTCGTTCATCTTCAGAACACAAATAAAGATCTTTTTAATGAAATCTGAAAGATTTCTGTCCCTCCATTGACAGTCTATGCAACTACCACTTTCAAGCCACAGAAAAGTAGTAAAGACATCATTAAAGTAATCCAATATTTTGTAAATAAAGTGGTACTAAATAATGTTTTTTTTTTTTTTGCGTAAACAAAGCTCTCGCGTCGCTTCATAAAATTGAGGTTAAACCACTGGAGTCACATGGATTACTGTAATGATGTCTACCTTTCTGGGGCTCGAAAGTGGTAGTTGCGTAGACTGTCAATGGAGGAACAGAAATCTCTCAGATTTCATTACAGGAATGACATGAGGGTGAGTAATTAATGACAGAATTTTCATTTTTGGGTGAACTATCCCTTTAAGTTAGTTTACATATTGCTTTATCACGCATACATACAGTATAGTACTTTTTGAACTATTAAACCAGATGTGTAGGTTTACAATATCCTCCTGACCCTTCTGAGGTTAACCTCAACAACTCCCAAACACATAAACACTGTTCCTCCTCACGCACATCACACACAGCGGGGCAGATCAGCAGGCTCAGCGGTAAATGAGCAAACGCAGGGCTTGGGAGGCAGAACAGATCACAGGTGTGCTGACAGAACAGAGCCGCTGTCCCTGAGCGGATGAACACCGAAATAACACACACTGCACAATAACATACACAGCAGGTTGCATGCTAAAGACCACGGGAACTATAGTCACACACATGACTGAACACATCCCAGGCACACTGGTTCTGTTTATGACGGCGAAACACAAGCTGTGATAAAAACAAAATAGAGATTTGGGTTCCCACACCTTTAAAACAATAAAGGTCTATGACTTTTACAGTTGCTTGTATTTACTGGACAAAGATTTTCAAAAATCACTGACAACTTACAAACGAAACAAAAATGTATGTTAATTGTCATTTTTAAAATCTTTTCCAGACTTGGAATGGTATACACTACCAGTCAAAAGTTTGGAAACAGTAAGATTTTTAATGTTTTTAAAAGAAGTTTCGTCTGCTCACCAAGGCTGCATTTATTTAATTAAAAATACAGTAAAAACAGTAATATTGTGAAATATTATTACAATTTTCTGTTTGAATATATTTTATAAAGTAATTTATTCCTGTGATCAAAGCTGAATTTTCAGCATCATTACTCCAGTCTTCAGTGTCACATGATCCTTCAGAAATCATTCTAATATGCTGATCTGCTGCTCAAGAAACATTTATGATTATTATCAATGTTGAAAACAGTTGTGTACTTTTTTTTCAGGATTCCTTGATGAATAGAAAGTTCAAAAGAACAGCATTTATCTGAAACACAAAGCTTTTGTAACATTATACACTACCGTTCAAAAGTTTGGGGTCAGTAAGAATTTTTATTTTTATTTTTTTGAAAAGAAATTAATACTTTTATTCAGCAAGGATGCATTAAATCGATCAAAAGTGACAGTAAAGACATTTATAATGTTACAAAAGATTATATTTCAAATAAATTCTTTTGAACTTTCTATTCATCAAAGAATCCTGAAAAAAAAATATTGTACACAAATATTTTGTACAATTGTACACAATAAATGTTTCTTGAGCAGCAGATCAGAATATTAGAATGATTTCTGAAGGATCATGTGACACTGAAGACTGGAGTAATGATGCTGAAAATTCAGCTTTGATCACAGGAATAAATTACTTTATAAAATATAATCAGACAGAAAACAGTTATTTTAAATTGTAATAATATTTCACAATATTACTGTTTTTACTGTATTTTTAATTAAATAAATGCAGCCTTGGTGAGCAGACAAAACTTCTTTTAAAAACATTAACAATCTTACTGATTCCAAACTTCTGACTGGTAGTGTATATTATGGCTTGTAGGCTATATAATATAAGGTATTCACCTTGCTTTCACTTATTTGTAATTGATAAAAAATACAAAAACTTACAAAAAATACAAAAGTTTATCAACTACGATGAGGGTGGTTTAGAAGTGTGCAATACATTAAATGGATAGTTCACCCAAAAATGAAGTGAATGTTATCATTTACTCACCCTCAAGTTGTTTCAAACCTATATGAGTTTCTTTCTTCTGCTGAACACAAAATAAGATATTTTGAAGAATGTTGGTAATTAAACAGTTTCTGGTCCCCATTGACTTTTTTTCCATACTATGGAAGTCAATGGGGTCCATCAACTGTTTGATTACCCATATTCTTTAAAATATCTTTTGTGTTCAGCAGAAGAAAGAAATTCATACAAGTTTGGAACAACTTGAGGATGAGTGAATGATGACAGAGTTTTTATTTTTGGGTGAACTATCCCTTTAAGCACGATTGAAAATCAGAATCCATTCACTATTGTCAATGCTGCCCTGCATGAATTTACCCTCCTGTATCATATGTTGTACCTTGCTGCCCTCTGCTGGACACTAATATGCACAGGCAAAGGGGTATTTGGTAAAGATGTCACTGCGGAATTATTTTGAAAGGCATTTTAATGTGTTATTTTATGCCAGTGCACTATAAAGACGAACCCACAGGAAAGTGTCCACACTGAACTTTCAGCCAGGTCACTAACAAATTACAGCAGCAGCAAATATCCAAATAAAATTTGTTTTATACTGTGCAGTACGCTTGTCAAACATAATAAAAAAGAAAAAAGTTAAACAGCTTACGTGTAACAAACAGCTTCGCAAAATATTTAATATTTCACATACTGTAGGCTAGTTCATTAACATAGTACGAACACTAATATACAGTGTGACCATAAATGATGAATATATTTAAATTTTAAAGGAACAGTTCACCCAGAAACGTAAATTCTGTCATCATTTACTCACCTTCAAGTTGTCCCAAACTTGTATGAATTTCTTTCATCTGCTGAACACACAAAAAAGTTGTTTTGAAGAATATGGGTAACCAAACATTTGATTGCCTTCCATAGTATGGAAAAAAATACTAGGGTAAAACAACTGTTTGGTTTCATATTTTGCTACGTTTGCTACAAGTCTACAAAATTCAAAATGGGCCAGTACTTAATTAGCTAAAGCAAGTATTTGCCAAAGACTTCTGCTATCTAAACAAATGTTCATAAACTCAAAGCAGATTTCAGCCTCTGGCGTCACTGTACGTGTACTTTCACCGGAAGTGACGTGACACGGCCTCTTCTCTACTCAGCTACTGTTAGCTGGCTGCTAGACGGACTGTCGAGAAATCGACAAATCCCGTCAAAAACAAACATATCTGGAATCCGTGCTTTTATTTTGGCACTGGAGTGCGTTGGTCACCCGTCATCATGCCCATGTACCAGGTAAAGCCCGTCAGTCCCGGTGACATAAAGATTGATTTGCCAACGTGCATGTACAAGTTACCGAATATCCACGCGCAGGGAATGAACTGCAGCGAGCACGCGCTTCAGGTAATCACATTACTGATCAGTTCACCTTTCAAATGCGCTAAATAATAAAAATGCGTATGATACACAGTCGAAGGCTGTCTGATGCAATAGACACATGTATGTTGGGTATGACTGACAGCTGCAGTGCTCTGGAAGGAGAGGTTGGCCCTCCAGAGAGATGTTTGATTTCCTGGAATTACACTTTGAGTTTAATACTGCTTGCCAAGAACTAAAAACAAAAACACGCTGAGACACTTATGAAGGAGATCATAATCGAAATGAGGATGATGATGATGATGATGATGATGATATGGTAAATTGCTCTAGCTATATGTATATTAGGGTCCACTTGCACTTAGCCACAGTTAGTTTAATGCAGCCAAATGTTGTTTTGTAGTGTGAAGTTATATGCAGTTGCATGTAAACTGTCCCTTCTCATCTGTTTGTCTCAGAACGGGGAGGTGGATCCTGCTCTGAAGGCGCTGGAGGACCGACAGGATGAAGTCCTGAGAAGACTGTATGAGCTCAAGACGATGGTTGATGGGCTCACGAAGACAGTGTCCACTCCTGGTGCAGACTTGGACGCCACCACACTCTCACACGCTCCTGCTGAATCTGTGTTGAGAGGAACGGCAGATCTAGACTCCCTACTGGGCAAGGTCAGCCTTACATACGCCATATTTATTTGTCTTTAGTTACATTACGATGGTTCAACCATATTCATATATTTTCTCAAACATGCTACTGTCTCCACTAAACCAGCCTTAACATGTCAATCCGGTTAACCTAGTTGTGATTGTTTGCTGCATGTTTTTGTTTTCTTTCTGATTTGGCAGCCATAATTTGGGATGGGCATTATGGCAAAAATCTTGTATCAAAAATTAAGTGTTTTATATAACACACTTGGTAGTCGTTGAGCTTGCGCTGCGGCTGAAGTAATATCAACTTCATTGCTTATAGAAGGAGCACCCTTTGCTCACATTCTGTATATTACCCATTCATAATTTAAATAAAAGCAATTTTGTTATTGAAAACCGTATTAAAATGCGGGACTTAATCTGAAATTGTGATGTTTTAATGCAGTTAAAATTAGAGATACACTGATTCCAATTTCCGATTTTTTTTTTTTTTTTGTTAGTGTGATCTGCCGATTCCGATTTTCTTTCTAAGAACTATCATACAAAAATCTACTTTTCTTCAAAGAAAAGTTTTATTTTCATAAAAAAAAAAACAAGTAAAAAAGTCAGTAATAAACTAAGAACAAATAAAAAAAATTGCAAACAACAGCTCAAATAAATGCAATAGAATAGAGAGCTATGAAACTAAGTTTTTCAGGTTAAGTAGGTTTTTATTCAGGTAAGAAATATTACAGGAATATTGGACTGCTGTCCCTTTAAGAGTTTATGAATGGACACAATACTGTTAGACAACATGCATTCTTTCTCAACTATAACGATCCAAAACTGACTGTGTTTAAAATGCCCAAGACAGGCATTTTGACATAATTTTGTATGTATTTGACCATTTAAGCGCAGTAAGCCACTCATTTTGGCACTTGTTGTGACTCTGTTTGACTTCTGTCTCTATTTGAGACTGAGCGTGGCTTGTGCGCTCCACTAATATAGATCAGTGATGCACGCACTTTTGGTGTGAGCGCGAAACCTGTGGAAATTACTAAAATTATGCGCAATACAAGCACTATTTAACCGGAGCGAATGAGACGAGTGAGAGAGAGGAGGCGCCCGCGCAGGTGTGTGTCACTTCACCGTCGGAGAGAAGAGAGCGAGAACGCGCACCTGACGTTATTGCCTGTGCCATAACAAAACAGCTCGGAATCTGTAAGAAGTGAGACTGATCGGCCGATCACCGATCCGGGCCGATCATGAGGAAAATCGTCCGATTCCGATCCCTGGCCGATCGATCGGTGCATCTCTAGTTAAAATGCTCCTATAATTCAAGTTATGAGGGCAAAAAAAATCCTTTTATGTTAAAGGATTAGTTCACTTTCAAATTAAAATTAGCTTAAGCTTTACTCACCCTCAAGCCATCCAGGTGTATATGACTTTCTTGTTCCTGATGAACATAATTGAAGAAATATTAATAAATATCCTGACGCATCCAAGCTTTATAATGGAACAAGGGTCACAAGTATGAGCTGAAGAAAGTGCATCCATCCACATCCATCCATCATAAACGTACTCCACTCGGCTCTAGAGGGTTCATAAAAGCCTTCTGAAGTGAAGTGAAGCGATGCGTTTGTGTAAAAAAATATCCATATTTAAGTTATGAAGTAAAATATCGAGCTTCCACCAGAAAGCCAGAGCATAGCATTTGTGCACAACACTGCTGTTGTTTTGTTCCTGAATGAATCATTTGAATCCATGATTCACTGACAGTGGCTTCATCCAAAGTCGCATACTCTCTTAAGTAGGTACTTATTTTGAATAATTACTTTGCGACTGCTAAAAAAAGAGTATGTTCTATATAGTATGAATGTGTGTCGTATGAATGTAATATGGACGCGTACTACATTTGCCATGTTGTCATTATGTGACCTACAGCGTCAGATATGTCACTTTTTTGCTATTCATAAATCCTCTTATGTGGCCTCATGGGATACAACTCTTGTCACATACTGTTTTTTTTTTTTTTTTTTTTGCCTACTACATAGTAGGAAAGTATGCGATTTCGGATGCATCTAGTCACTTGCTTCTTATCTAAATGACTCATCCGTTTTGAATTGTTTGAGTGAATGATTCAGTGAATCACTTAAGACAGGGACTTGCCAAAAGTGAAGCCAAAGCATTTCGATCACCCCCTGGTTGCTGGCTGCAGTATAGGTCATAAGCCCCACCCTCTAATCGAATGGGATGCGAGCCAAACTTGAAAAAAAAATCCAAGTACACTTCAAACAATCAATTTTTTTCCAAAGAAGGTTTCTGTCATTTTAGCTAGTTCTTGTCACATATTTTTTAGTGTTCGTCTTCCCATTAATTCTTGTTTAGTTAGTTATGTGATGCTATAAAAATGGGGTGTGACGATATGATTGACAGCAGTGCTTGCGATTGAGTCTGCGGGAGTGTGCGCAGGACCTTGATACCACGGCTCCACTTCAGGATCACTATTGCACAGACTTTTGACTCCGAATAACCTAATCGGCAACGACTAGTTTCTGGTTTCTGGTATAAATTTTTGCTTCTGGGATTAGTAGAGACGTGTAGTTTTAAAAAAAAAAAAAAAAAAAAAATTTTTATATACAATCTATGGCCTAGACCAGCCAAGGTAGCAGCACAAAAACAAACTTGCCAAAATATTGTCTAAATATCGTCATTGAAATAAATGCCCAAAAATATTGAGATATCATTTTTGTCAATATCGCACACCCCTAACTGAGAGGTACTTCATCTCAATTTATTTTTATTTGAATGTGAATGGATGTAATATTTTTCTGCCACAATTTTATCATACTTTATTCTCTCAATTGCGAATTTATATCTCACATTTTCCCTCGAAAAAGTTTATATCTCCTAATTCTGAGAAAAAAAGTCTGATTTCTGTGGCGGAATCAAGTAGGTCTGGGACAATGCATCGATTCGCGATACAATGATTCTGGATTGATCCTGATATTTTCTCTCTAATTAATTCTGAGCTTAGTTTTAAGAGCAGATGCCACTCCAGGCTAGTTTTTAAGTGCACACTCAAATGCTCATGAAGAAGAGTGCTGGAGAGCGCTTGTGCGTTCGGCTGAGTCATGTACTGTAAGTGGTTAAATATACTTGCACCTTGGCTCAGAATGCTTTTATGGTGCAAGATTAATGTAAACAGCCCACTGCAAACACCCTTGTAATTCGCTTCAACCTTTTCAAACTTTATGAATGATTATTTTATAGAAGGTTCAAGTGGTGTGTGTAAAAGGAACTGGAAGCAAGCAGAGTATGGCTGTTTCTAAAGCATGCAGTGCCATCTGCTGTTAAAAACTAAGCTCAGAATCGATTCGCGATACGTTCTGAAAATATAAGAATCGATTCAGAATAATTGTATCGAGAATTGATGTGTTGTCCCAGCCCTAGAAACAAGCTAAATAAGCGAGCGGTAAATTTAGTGTCCGTTTGAAAAATCCACATTTTTTTAGCGCTATATTATAAAACTGATCGTCAGACTCAGAACCACATTTGAATCTGTTGTAAGTTGACTTTAGACGCACCTGTGATTCAATGTTTGCTCGGCATCTGGAAAACAAGTAACTCACTGTACTCACTGTTCAGTCTTCAATCTTACGGAATTTCCACATTCCTTGTTGTCCTCCAGGACCTGGGCGCGCTGAGGGACATCGTGATCAACGCCAACCCTGCCCGTCCTCCTCTGTCCCTGCTGGTGCTTCATGGCCTGCTGTGCCAGCGGTACCAGGTGCTGTCCAGTGTGCATTTGCACTCATCTGTGAGCAACGTGCCCCCTCCGCTCATGTCCTGCCTGGGCCCGCGCCACATAGACAGCTACGCCCGCCATCGTTTTCAGCTTGGCTTCACTCTCATATGGAAAGATGGTGAGAGGGTACAAAGAGAGATTTATCAGAATGTGTTTTCCTCGAGGGCTGCTGTGCATTCAAGGAATCATGGTTCTCTTGTATAACCAGAGTGAAACTGATCTGCTTAACACTCCTCTAGACTAGAGGATGTGTGAAGATGCCATGCCAAACGCATACGACTCGACTAGGAATGATGCCAAAACAAATAAGCTTGAAAAGAAAGCAATAGCTTGAAAGTGGGCGTGTCACTTGAAATGCAGCACTTTAAAATATTGAAGGCAAAATGCCTGAAGACTCACTAGCACAGAATTTGAATGCAGTGTGGTCTGATTAACATTTCAACATTAATTTTCCTGGCAGTTTCATGGAACATCTCTAAGGCAATATCCTTCATATTACAGTGTAGTGAGATCTTGGGTTTCCATCATATTTCTTCAGTAGCATTCTGGAAGATGAAACCTCATTCATTTTCTCTATTGATTTGATTGTTAGCGATACTTTCTTGGAAACCTAAAGTCTAACTTAATTAAACCCTTACTTAATTAAAATAAGTACACTACCGTTCAAAAGCTTGGGGGCGTCTCTTTTGCTCACCAAGGCTGCATTTATTTGATCAAAAATACAGTAAAATACTGTGAATTATTATTATTATAATTTAAAATAACTGTTGACTATGTGAATATATTGTAAAATGTAATGTATTTCTGTGATCAAAGCTGAATTTTCAGCATCATTACTCCAGTCTTCAGTGTCACATGATCCATCAGAAATCATTCTAATATGATTTGCTGCTTAATAACAAAACAAAATAGCTATTTTGAAAACTTAGGAGATCTTGGGTAACATTATACATGTTTTTACTGTCATTTTTAATAAGTTTAATGTGCCCTTGCTGAATAAAAGTATTAATTTCTTTAAAAACAAAAAAAAATCGTACTCGCTTCAAAAAGTCTTTGAATGGTACTGTATTTGCAAATCGCTGGTGCAAATTTTGCAGGGTGTACAGAGCAGATTGAGAGAACCTTTTTTTTTTTTTTTTCAAATTGTGAATAGGTTATGCTGAGAAAAGTTCTTCCTTTATAATCACTGAAGCTGTCAATCACTTCAGTTCACCACTAGTTCACTTGCTAGCTCTCGGTAACACTATTTTACTGTGTCTGTTACATATATTACATGTAGTTACTGTAACAGTAAATTTTGGTTACACTTTATTTTAAGGTGTCTTTGTTACACTGTAATTATACATTTAAGTACTGAGTAATATTAAGTAATTACATGTACTTACTAAAGTGTTAGGATTAAAGTTTGGTTTAAGGTTAGTTACATGTAATTATACATAATTTATAGTTATTACTATAGTAACTGCATGTAACATGTAACAATGACACTAAAATAAAGTGTTACCTAAATTTTGCATGGTTACATATTCCTAACCCTATAGTAAGTATAATTATTATTACTCAGTATTTAAATGTATAATTACATTGTAACAAGGACACCTTAAAATGAGGTGTAACTGAGTTCTCTTCTTCAGAAACTTCTGTTATAATCAAAAAAGCTGTCTAAACTGCACAGATTTCTTATTCCGTGTTTGCGAGCGTGCAGATCTCAGTCAGTGCGCTAGTGCTGAACTAAAACTCTTTCAGCAGTATTGAGTGGATTCTAACTTAAACTTTTTTGATTGGCCATTATGTTCAACAAACATGAGGGATTGGCTACAATGCTCAACTCTGGAAAAAAATGCATTGTAAATAGAAACCTTGGACGTTTCACAGAGCACTCACACAAACGTCTGTACTACCAGTACTGCAGAAAGGCAGGCATTGTTACATTTTTAAAATTTCACTATCAACTTGGTACCAAAGTACAGGTGCTTTTGGCAGCAATAGATTGTGAATGCTGGGTGTGTATACCAGCTAGACCTCTTGACTGTGGTGGACTCCTCCTCCTGAAAATATTTGGCTATCATTTGACGTTAGCCAAAAAGAACAAACAAACAAAACATTGCGTTATAGGTGGAGCAGGTTATTTGATTTTGACAAACGATTGTTTAATTAGGTTACAATTACTATTTTTTTTAATTATGTGCATAGATTGATGACTATTTACAACCTGTTTTTGAAGCGTTGATCATTGTAGCCAATCACAGACATATCTGATGAGTGTGTGAACACAATGGCCAATCAGAGGTGTTCAGGAATTCGCTCAATGCATCACATTTTTTAAAATTTCAGTACCGACTTGGTATCAAAGTCAGTACTTTTGACAACACTAATGTAGTTAACTAATATTAACAAATGAAACCTTATTGTAAAGTGTTACCATTTATCCTGAGGAAAATTGGGAACAAAAATACCCTTGCAAAAAATTTTATAAGAACCAATATAAAGAAATGTATATTCCCTTAATTGTATATTATCCATAAACTGGATATAGTGTTGTAAAGAATGTAGTTGCAGAATTGAGTAGACACTGCAGTAGCTAATCGTTGTCGTCTGTCTTGTTTCAGTGTCGAAGCTGCAGATGAAGTTCAGCACACAGAACATGTGCCCCATCGAGGGGGAGGCCAACGTCGCACGCTTCCTCTTCCGTCTTTTGGGTGCTGAACCTCAGGACCCGGTCGTCGCCACGCAGATGGACAGCTGGATTGATACGGCATTTTTCCAGCTGGCAGAGGGAGGCAACAAGGAACGGGCGGCCGTGCTGAAGTCACTAAACGGGGCTCTGGGACGTTCGCCGTGGCTTCTGGGTCAGGAGTTCTCTCTCGTCGACGTCGTGTGCGCCTGTTGTGTCCTGCAGGCCGGTCAGACCAGCTCTGCACCGGCGAACGTACAGCGCTGGCTTAAGTCCTGCCAGAACCTGGGCCACTTCGACTGCGTGTATCCGTTACTGCAGTGACGAAAGCTGTGAGATCAGTGCAGGTCGTACTCTAGCTAAAACCAGGAAACCGATACACCACAGTTAATTGTGTAATGAAAAGGGAAATGCAATGTGGCATCATCAATAACCAAATGTAAACCTGTTCTGCCAACAGACACTGTTACATCCCAGAATCCGGTGTTACCTGAGCTCAGGTCTGTAGTATGACACGTGATGATGTCATTGATGAAGTCATGTTGGTGATTTAACTGGAGTGGATCTGGAACTGATCCCAGGCCAGGTCAAACACTCAGAGAGAGGGCATTACTGTAAACTCAACTCCCTCCCGCCTTGTGCCTAATAAAATGCTGTACTAGAAGATGTTGTGTGTTTGTGTTACATATTATATCGGGTGTTAAACGAAGCGTTTGAAGTGTCAACCCAAGGACCTGCAGGTATGTTGATGTATGAGAGGTTATACTTTGTAGCGTCTTTTTCGTAAAACCTATTAAACATTTTCACTTCGGGTCAGACGTTTACGGATTGATTTCTTTTTTTAATAGAGCCATATGTAAAATAGAACGATTGCTGTCATGTTTCTGAGTGTTAGACCAAAGGATGGCAGAATTATTCTGTTCTATTTATGGCGTTCTTTAAAAAGCAAAATAGACTCTTTGGACTCAGGATTGATACTTTTATACAGCAAGGACACATTAAATTAACCATACTTGACAGTAAAGGCATTTACAATTTTGCAAAGGATTTCTATTTCAAATAAATGTTGTATTTTTTAACTTTATTCATCAATGAACCCTGAAAATAAATGTATCACGGTTTCCACAAAAAAAATTAAGCAGCACAACTGTTTTCAGCATTGATAATAATAATCATAAATGTTTCTTGAGCATCAAATCATCAAAGATTTCTGAAGGATCATGTGACACTGAAGACTGGAGTAATGATGCTGAAAATTCAGCTTTGATCACATGAATAGACATAGAAAACGGCTATTTTAAATGGTAATAATATTTCACAATATGTAATATTTCACAATATCCAAACTTTTGTATGGTAGTGTATCTTTCAGATGTCGTAACTTCATTGGACTAATCAAAGCAAGTGTAATAAACTAGATTTCTATATACAATAATACAAAAGGTTCTTTACTAATTGGCAAAACGGCATTTGATTTATTACAACCAAATGGCCCAATCAAAGAGCCTGTAATACTTCATGTAACCTGTGGATGGCAGCAAAATCCTCAACAACTCAATCCACTGACGTAAATTTCCCTTTAGGCAAAATAATTTTACTTTCACAGCTCTCAGTTCTTTCCTCCGCTCACAGAGGAAAGAATTCACACACTATACTGATCAAATCACACTTTACCAAGGTGAAAGGTTTAAAAATATGATTTATGCAATTATTGGGCACCTGAATCGACATCTCTACTTACTGGAACCCAGACTATAACCACATATTTTGTGGATCAGGTTGATAAGAATATATATCGAATCACTAAGCTCAATATACGCACAATAATACACTGGTTTAGTTGATATGAATGTAAAATCACGGTCATCTCTAACCTCCTCACTATAACCTCCTACTCAGATGGTTCCACATGTTTACAACAGTATGACACCGACATTTACAGCAGATAATTTTAAAAAATGTAAAAAGTATTTTCTCCATATAGGCCAGTTATTACATTTCAGTTGTAAAATCACTTTCTCCTCTTAAATTCGCCATGAAACGGAAGTTGCGATAGTCTTTTCTTCCTTCTTGTGACGTATATCTGAGAGAAACGCAGGGTTGCCAGGGTTTCACAACAAAACCCGCCCAATTGCTTCTCAAAACTAGCCCAAGCGCATTTCAGGGGGGGGTCCCACGGTAAAAATCGCCTCTGGGGGTAAAATCCGCATTTTTGGCGGGGTTCCCTGGTAAAATGCGCATCCCAGGAGCTAAATATCATGTTATTTGGGGTCGCTTCAACCCGCGTATATTAAAAACAACCCGCGGCAACAGTGTAAAAGTAGCCCAATTCCGCGGGAAAACCGCGGATTTGGCAACACTGGAGAAACGGCTTCTCGAATAAGAACAAATGTAGGGCGGGGCTTGATTTTGTCCATGGGGAATTCATTGGATGGTTGGATGGCTGTGGTTTGCTATTGGATCTCATGTGAGTGACAGGTTGTTCCACCCTCACAACAATAAACCCATCATCAGAGAAGAGATTATAAATGATAAATAATTAATAATAAATATTGAAATATTGACAATAAAAGAGTTGTCCTATTGAAGTTCATGGTGATTTTAATATAGGAATATTTGTTTCTTTGTCATTTAGGCTACAAGCTAAAGAGGTTATGGATTCAAGGATCAGCCTAGCGTCAAATGAGCTGAATATCAGTTTTCTCTTTCATGTTAGAGACATGAGAATATTACCTACAGTACCTTAAGGGAAACACTCTGTAAGGGTATGTTCTTTTCTTAGTTGAGTTATTACGCCTCAAGGTCTTGACAGCTGTGCCCAACACTCTGTATTTACATGATAGCTGTTGTGGAATATAATGGCTTTCATGACTGCAGGCAGGAGTAAAACAAACCTGATGTCTTGATTACACTAACATCACTCTACTCATCTATGATGATCCTCAAGAGCATAAATCTGTCATCATTTATACATGTATTTCATTCGATTTGAGAAATATCTGATTTTGGACTTGTCTGTTTCTGGCTTTTGATTGGTCAATACAGTGTTCCAGCTGTTATTCATCATAGAATATAGCTATGACACAAACACCTGTTCACCATATTTCTAAATAACAATTTTTGGTTTTTGGAATATTCCCCTTTTTTCATGGTAACAGAAAGGTTGTTTTAGGTTGTGAATGATGTTTAAGAATAAAGCTTCCAAATTCTGGGAACCATTCTGCAACTTTACACGAAAAATCTGTCTACAAACCATATCCATTGTTTAAATAATTAAATAACCTTCATAATATGGATGATTACATGAATACAATGTGTTTTTTTGTAACATGTATTTATATAAAATTGTAGCACGATAAAACAATCTAGATTTTACATTTCTTTTAGGCCTACTGATTAGCACCATAACAAATCATTATTAGATTAGACTGAACTCTATTGCCCTTGTGGAGAGTACAGTATAAAGCCAATGAAATATATTTTTGTTGCATAGCAACGTTCTGTAATGTCAGGGACTGTATTCTAGCTGAAGGTGTCCACTTAATAAATATGATTTAATAAAAATTTTCCTTTGCATTTTTAAAAGTCTTGTGTACAGAAGACAACGTTGTCCAAAAGACCCCAGTTCACACAGATCCGTGAGAACAACTAAAAACGCTGTATTATTGAAACGTTTGCATTTTCAGGCCGGGAAAATGGCATTGTAGTGTAAATGAACAGCCAAAACGCATAAAAAAGTTTCAGTTTTTAGTTGAAAACTGTCGTGTAAACTACTTTTTTTTAAATATATATATATAATCCTATATAAATTACTTTTATTCAGCAAGGCTTGGCTGCATTAAATTGATCAAAAGTGACAGTAAAGAACATTTATGTTACAAAATGGTTGCACTGACATTTTTTCCCCTACTCCTTTTTTCTGACTGTTTTTCAGTAGTTTTGCATTTGGATAGGGTCAATATCAATACTGGTAGCATGAGGCGATACCTGGACCCTACAGAGGTTGCACAGGCAGTCCAACTCCTCCAGGATGGCACATCAATACGTGCCATTGCCAGAAGGTTTGCTATGTCTCCTAGCACAGTCTCAAGAGCATGGAGGAGATTCCAGGAGACAGGCAGTTACTCTATGAGAGCTGGACAGGGCCATAGAAGGTCCTTAACCCATCAGCAGAACTGGTATCTGCTCCTTTGTGCAAGGAGGAACAGGATGAGCACTGCCAGAGTCCTACAAAATGACCTCCAGCAGGCCACTGGTGTGAATGTCTCTGACCAAACAATCAGAAACAGTCTTCATGAGGGCGGCCTGAGGGAGCGACGTCGTCTAGTCGGCCCATTGCTCACTGCCCGGCACCGTGGAGCTCGATTGGCACTTGCCATTGGAGACCAGAATTGGCAGGTCCGCCACTGGCGCCCTGTGCTTTTCACAGATGAGAGCATGTTCACCATGAGCACATGTGACAGACGTGAAAGGTTCTGGAGAAGCCATGGAGAACGTTATGCTGCCTGTAAAATCGTTCAGCATGACCGGTTTGGTGGTGGGTCAGTGATGGTCTGGGGAGGCATATCCATGGAGGGACACACAGATCTCTACAGGCTAGACAATGGCACCCTGACTGCCATTAGGTATCGGGATGAAATCCTTGGACCCATTGTCAGACCCTACACTGGTGCAGTGGGTCCTGGGTTCCTCCTGGTGCACGACAATGCCCGGCCTCATGTGGCGAGAGTATGCAGGCAGTTCCTGGAGGATGAAGGAATTGATACCATTGAATGGCCCCCACGCTCGCCTGACCTAAATCCAATAGAACACCTCTGGGACATTATGTTTCGGTCCTTCCTCCAGGTTGCACCTCAGACTGTCCAGGAGCTCAGTGATGCCCTGGTCCAGATCTGGGAGGAAATACCCCAGGACGCCATCCGTCGTCTCATTAGGAGCGTGCCCCGATGTTGTCAGGCATGCATACAAGCACATGGGGGCCATACAAACTACTAAGTACCATTTTGGGTTGCTGCAATGAAAAATGATTTCAAAATGGCCTCGCCTGCTGCATCATTTTTTCGCTTTGATTTTCAGGGTGTCTTTGAATTCAGTCTTCTGTAGGCTGATAATTTTCGTTTCCATCAAACGATGTGGCATCCTTTAGTTCCTAACACATTACCCAGTCCATATCAGTATAGATATCCAGCATGATATTTTTCCCCATTGAGATCTGATGTGTTTTCAAAGTGTTCCTTTAATTTTTTTGAGCATTGTATATTCACAGAGAAAACAATTATTTAAAAGTGTAATACTTTTTCACAATATTACTGCTTTTACTGTATTTTTGATCAAATAAATGCAGTCTTGGTGAGAATGAGAGACTTCTTTCAAAGACATTAAAAATAATCTTACAATCCCAAACATTTGAACAGTAGTGTATATCAGTATTTGTGACAGCAATCATAATGTAAAAGCCATATGCAGGCTGCCTGTCAGTTCTATCCTTCATACACAGGTCAAGGTGAAATATGCCCAGAACCTTCTTTCAGCAAGTGTTTTCTAAAGATAGTGCTGTATAAAGGTCAGAGTTCTGACCAGCCTTTCCAACAGTGTGCGGCCTCTTCTATCAAAGCATCATGCTCAACCTGCAGATTTAATTGGTGTCAACATCACATTTTCAGGCTTTTTCACACCCACCGCTCTTCGGTTACCACAGTTGCATGCTGGCAACATCATCTCAAGTGCTTTCATTTACACGGCATACATCAGTATATAGTTGTGAAGACACATGGGATTTGTTGTTCAGGCAGTGACATATCAGAAGAGGTTGTGTTGTCACTCATCTAAATGATTCTTACTATTGTTTATACTTGGGTTAGGGTTATTTTTCAAGTATTATTTTTCAAGTTTTAAACTACAATGTGTAACTCATCCCACACTGTTTGTGATACCTAAAATCATGAACATGTTGAGGAGAAGTGTAGACTGTTAGGTTAAGGTTAAATGTTAGGGTCATGGTAGAGTAGTTATAATACTAATTGTACTAATAGGGTTATTAGTAGAATAAGTTGACATGTAGTTGCAAAGTTACTTATAGTCAGTAGAATGTCTAAAGTGGACCATCGAAATAAAGTGTTACCAAATATTCCCATAGACTAACATTTGTGTCATATCTAGACACATGAATATCATAGAGACTTAGGGGTGGGCTTTTTTTTATTTGGGCAAGTGAGCCCAAATAAAATATTCTATTCTCCATCAATTTTCCAAACCACCTGTCCTATGTAGGTTTGCAGGGGTGCTGGAGCCTATTATATCATATTATAGGGATTCTGGAGCCTATTATATCATATTCTATTCTATTCTATTCTATTCTGTTCTGTTCTGTTCTTCATCCATTTTCCAAACTGTTCTATGTAAAGTTCCAGAGATGCTGGAACCTTTTCTTATTCTATTCTATTCTATTCTATCAGTTTTCCAAACAACTTGTCCTATGTAAGTTTGCAGTGATGCTGGAGCCTATTATATATCATATTAATTCTATTATATTCTTCATCCATTTTCCAAACTGCCTGTCCTATGTAGGTTTGCAGGGATGCTAGAGCCTATTATATCATACTTATTCTATTCTATTCTATTCTATTCTATTCTATTCTATTCTATTCTATTCTTCATCCATTTTCTTATCTGCCTTTCCTATGTATGTTTGCAGGGATGCTGGATTCTATTCTATTCTATTCTATTCTATTCTATTCTTCATCCATTTTCCAAACTGCTTGTCCTCTGTAGGTTTGCAGGGATGCTGGAGCCTATTATATCATATTAATTCTATTCTATTCTTCATCCATTTTCCAAACTGCTTGTTCTATGTAAGGTTGCAGGGAGGCTGGAACCTATTCTATTCTGTTCTGTTCTGTTCTATTCTATTCTATTCTATTCTATTCTATTCTATTCTATTCTATTCCAAAATTCATCCTATGTAGGTTTGCAGAGATGCTGGAGCCTATTATATAATATTAATTCTATTCTATTCTATTCTTCATCCATTTTCTAAACTACCTGTCCTATGTAGGTTTGCAGAGATGCTAGAGCCTATTCTATTCTATTCTATTCTATTCTTCATCCATTTTACAAACCACTTCTCCTATGTAAAGTTGCAGAGATGCTGGGGCCTATTATTCTAGTCTATTCTAATTCTACTCTATTCTTCATCCATTTTCCAAACTGCCTGTCCTATGTAGGTTTGCAGGGATGCTCAAGCCTATTCTATTCTATTCTATTCTATTCTATTCTATTCTATTCTATTCTTCATCCATTTTCCAAACTGCTTGTTCTATGTAAGGTTGCAGAGAGGCTGGAAGCTATTCTATTCTATTCTATTCTATTCTATTCTATTCTATTCTATTCCAAAATGCTTGTCCTATGTACGTTTGCAGGGATGCTGGAGCATATTATATTATATTATATTATAAATTAGATTAGATTATATATTCCAGATATTACAGAATTGATTAGATAGTGAAATGGAAATTTCCTGTAGGCTAAAACACAGAGGAATTGTTTTTGTCATTCAAAATATGACAACTAAATCAAAAGTCAAAAATATGCAAAAATATCAAGAAAAACTCATTGATAATCAGAAACATCATGTAAACCTATTTTTAATGTATTTTTCTGAACAGAGTGTAGAAGCCGCTAGCTGTGAAGAGATCCTTTCCATTTGCTTCCTGTTGACGAAGGCCTGTGTTCATCTCGACCGACCCAATCAGTGCGTCTCCAGTCAGTGCGCTCTGAGTGCTCCAGCCTGATTCCAGCCACATTCTCCATTGATCCACCGGGCTGATCACACACTCATCTGGGGGTCCGGCTCATTTTCTTCACCTCCACCATACTTATTAGACAATAAATTTCAAAGATAGACCACAGTCTCATATGGTAACAGCACAGCCGCACATCTGTGTCTATATTATGATGGGTTCCCTGAGAAACATTCATATTGCTAATGGATTTAATGGCTTCCATGTTCAATGGTGCAATTTTTGTGTAAAATGTGTTAAGCTAACAAACAACCGGTTGCTGTCGTAATGTCTGTTTCCCAGGAGAGACTGATTAATCGTTTTGCTCTGAGGGTCTGGCTGCACTAGATTGAAGGAGAACAGATTTATCAGGTACTTGACACAAAGTCAGTAAACAATCGCTTTTTAATGTCTCCCAATAAGGATCTATTCAGAATCAGAAGATTGAGAGGACTGTTTCATAAAAGCATGTTGCTTTGCTGGACAAATGATGGCTGCTTGGAAGGATGTTATTATTGGTTTACTTCTCTAATGTTATGCCACTAATCAAATAAGTACCATGGTGTTTTTTTTTTTTTTTTTTTTAAACATGTACTATGGAATTCTTGGAAATACATTAGAGAATCATGTAAATAGCCTGATTCATAAATATAGTATGCACTGAGTACCCCAGTTTCTATCAAAGTACTTGCCTTTTAAAGGTATTTTTGCAAGTACCTTCAATCTGTATACTGATATTGCATAATCCAGTATTCTTTTCCTCTGTGTTTTACATAAATATTTAAGATGAATAAATAAATATTGGTTATAGAAGGTGCACAATTATAATAAATAATGAAAATGAAATAAAAGTGTGTGATCTAGGGCA
The DNA here is from genome assembly GCA_037950675.1 of Hypophthalmichthys molitrix. Lineage (NCBI taxonomy): Eukaryota > Metazoa > Chordata > Actinopteri > Cypriniformes > Xenocyprididae > Hypophthalmichthys > Hypophthalmichthys molitrix. Next base: position 40,116,173 of record CM075494.1, read on the forward strand.
CAATATTTTGTACACAAACAAGATAAAGTCCTGTTGTTCAAGTGGCCACTGTCCAATGTGAAAACATCCCTTCCCTTATTAGTAGACAGTATGTAAATTATTGTGCTTTATTGATCATGTAAATTAATGATTACAGTTTTAGTGTTGTAATCTGTAATCAGTAGCACATTTCAGAAATAATCTACCCAACACTGTGTAAAAGCACTAGATATTTGTATCTGTCTGATGTCTTTTTTTTTTTTTTTTAAATCACCATAGTTACTGTACTTGTAATGATGAAATCATCCATCCATCAATTTTCAGTTTGTCTTATGCAGGTTCATGGGTGAAAAATGTATGGTAAAACCTTCTTTACCATATTTTGCAAATAACCAAGGTTAGTTAATATGATATATTATTATTATTTAGATAGTTAGATATTATTACTATGGTTGCATTTATAATAAATGCATTAAATCATTTCTGGAATAAAAACTCATTTGGCAAATATCAAGATTAGTTCATATTTATATAATTGGATTTCTCTCCTATTATAATATATTAATTCTATTCTTTTCTATTCTATTCTATTCTTCATCCATTTTTCAAACGGCTTGACCTATGTAAGTTTGCAGAGATGCTGGAGCCTATTATACCACATTAATTCTATTCTATTCTATTTTATTCTATTCTATTCTCCATTTTCCAAACCACTTATTCTATGTAAGGTTGCAAAGATTCCGGAGCCTGTTATTCTATTCTATTCTATTCTATTCTATTCTATTCTATCAGTTTTCCAAACAACCTTCTTTAGCATATTTTGCAAATAACCATGGTTAGTTAATATGATATATTATTATTAGTTGATATTATTACTATAGTTGCTGGAGCCTATTATACCATGTTAATTCTATTCTATTCTATTCTATTCTGTTCTATTCTATTCTCCATTCATTTTCCAAACCACTTGTTCTATATAAGGCTGCAGAGATGCTGGAGCCTACTATTCTATTCTATTCTATTCTATTCTATTCTATTTTATTTTATTCTCCATCCATTTTCTAAACCACTTGTTCTGTGTAAGGTTGCAGAGATGCTGGAACCTGTTATTCTATTCTATTCTATTCTATTCTATTCTCCATTCATTTTCCAAACCACTTGTTCTATTTAAGGTTGCAGAGATGCTGGAGCCTATTATTCTATTCTATTCTATTCTGTTCTGTTCTGTTCTGTTCTGTTCTCTTCTATTCTATTCTCCATCCATTTTCTAAACCACTTGTTCTATGTAAGGTTGCAGAGATACTGGAGCCTGTTATTCTATTCTATTTTATTCTATTCTATTCTCCATTTTCCAAACCACTTGTTCTATGTATGGTTGCAGAGATGCCGGAGCCTGTCATTCTATTCTATTCTATTCTATTCTATTCTATTCTATTCTATTCTATTCTATTCTCCATTCATTTTCCAAACCACTTGTTCTATTTAAGGTTGCAGAGATGCTGGAGCCTATTATTCTATTCTATTCTGTTCTGTTCTGTTCTGTTCTGTTCTATTCTATTCTCCATCCATTTTCTAAACCACTTGTTCTATGTAAGGTTGCAGAGATGCCGGAGCCTGTTATTCTGTTCTATTCTATTCTATTCTATTCTCCATTTTCTAAACCACTTGTTCTATGTAAGGTTGCAGAGATACTGGAGCCTGTTATTCTATTCTATTTTATTCTATTCTATTCTCCATTTTCCAAACCACTTGTTCTATGTATGGTTGCAGAGATGCCGGAGCCTGTCATTCTATTCTATTCTATTCTATTCTATTCTATTCTATTCTATTCTCCATTCATTTTCCAAACCACTTGTTCTATTTAAGGTTGCAGAGATGCTGGAGCCTATTATTCTATTCTATTCTGTTCTGTTCTGTTCTATTCTATTCTCCATCCATTTTCTAAACCACTTGTTCTATGTAAGGTTGCAGAGATACTGGAGCCTGTTATTCTGTTCTATTTTATTCTATTCTGTTCTCCATTTTCCAAACCACTTGTTCTATGTATGCTTGCAGAGATGCCGAAGCCTGTTATTCTATTCTATTCTATTCTATTCTATTCTATTCTATTCTATTCTATCAGTTTTCCAAACAACTTGTCCTATGTAAGTTTGCAGTGATGCTGGAGCCTATTATAACATATTAATTCTGTTCCATTCTTTTCTTTTCTTTTCTCCATCCATTTTCTAAACCACTTGTTCTATGTAAGGTTGCAGAGATACTGGAGCCTGTTATTCTATTCTATTCTATTCTATTCTATTCTATTCTATTCTCCATTTTCCAAACCACTTGTTCTATGTAAGGTTGCAGAGATACTGGAGCCTGTTATTCTATTCTATTCTATTCTATTCTATTCTATTCTATTCTATTCTATTCTATTCTATTCTCCATTTTCTAAACCACTTGTTCTATGTAAGGTTGCAGAGATGCCGGAGCCTGTTATTCTATTCTATTCTATTCTATTCTATTCTATTCTATTCTATTCTATTCTCCATTTTCCAAACCACTTGTTCTATGTAAGGTTGCAGAGATGTCGGAGCCTGTTATTCTATTCTATTCCATTCTATTCTCCATTTTCCAAACCACTTGTTCTATGTAAGATTGCAGAGATGCCGGAGCCTGTTATTCTATTCTATCAGTTTTCCAAACAATCTGCCCTATGTAAGTTTGCAGGGATGCTGGAGCCTATTATACCATATTAATTCTGTTCCATTCTTCTATTCTATTCTATTCTATTCTATTCTATTCTGTTCTGTTCTATTCTACTCTATTCTCCATCCATTTTCCAAACCGCTGGCCCTATGTAAGGTTGCAGAGATGGAGCCTGTTATTCGATTATTGTATAAATAATATATTTTATCCCAGAAATGATTTAATATAGAATATGGCCTAATGGATCGATTTGATCTGGGAGGTGAGTGTTATTTATTTATATCCAAAATTGTTTCTACATATTAAACATATTAAGAACACAAGTTTTCATAAAAAAACAAACAAACAAACAAAAAAAAAACTATGAGATTATATTTCATGTAAACTATTTTGAACAGGTGGATTTTAGCTGGAACTCTGCACTGACGAATCAGAGGCCAAGACCAGAACTTTCCGTTTTATAAATCTAATTTTACTGACTCAGAGTTTTCTAAGTTCAGCTCTTTGTCCAGTATTTGTAAAGAAATATGATGAAATTATCCCCCGTGAAAAAATAGGCTATAATCGTAGGCTAATTCGTTTCAATCTAGGCCTATTTATTTTAAGTCACAAAAGCATCAAACATGTACTTTTTGTATCTGACCCCATCTTTACTCAGTTTTATACTCGTTTACTGCAGCATTTAAGCATTAAAGCATCATCATGATCATGAAGAGATGTGAGAGCATCATCTTATTCTTCAGGCCATGTGTGTTTCTCATTGGTTAGTGTGACTGAAGGTGTGGTTTGAAGATCGCAATCCCAAATCAGAGTTTGGAAAAGAGGGATTTGATTATAGGAAATGGACAAGGTGATGATCAAAACTCTTAAGTAAAGCCTAGAAAGCAAATACGAAGTGTGAGCTCAGGGCTGCTCACTATTTCAACAGCAACATGTGGATGAGACGCGCTCAAGTTTCCTGATCACACAGAACAAAGCAGCGCGAGCGCGAGCCAAAACATGACGCGCGCCCCTGTTTGAACGATGTGTGGATTATTACCGTTGCTGTTATTATGAGTGGCCATGGCGTGGTGTGACCGTGGGATTCAGATGCTGCTGGCCACCGTCGGGGCTTTTGTGGCGTTTAGTTTGATGAGCATCGCGATTGGGACCGACTACTGGCTTTATTCTCGGGCATATATCTGTAACGCCACCAACATCAGCACGGACGACACGCAGACGCAACCCAAGAAGGTCCGCGGAGATCTCACGCACTCCGGGCTCTGGAGGATCTGCTGCATAGAGGGTACCATGTGCTTCACATCCTTTCTTAGACTTGAGTTTTAAAAGAGAGAAAACTAAGTTCATTGTTCTGCCTTTGTCTTCAGACAACCAAGTCTTGCTTTTAGGAGGCTTTTGTTCTTTATCTCCATCCAAGTCAACTCAAAACAACATATTGGTTTCTTACAGTCAGATGCTTAGTTTGTGTTTGACGATGCCTTTTAGTTTAAAGGGTTATTTCATCCAAAAATGAAAATTCTGTCATTAATTACTCACCCTCATGTCATTCCAAACCTGTAAGACCTTCATTCATCTTCAGAACACAAATTATGATGAAATCTGAGAGCTTTCTGTGACTGACCCTCCATTGACAGCTATGCAATTACCACTTTCAAGCCCCAGAAAGGTAGTAAAGAAATCATTAAAGTAATCCAGTGGTTTAACCTCAAATTTTGGAAGTGACACAAGTGCTTTGTTTGTGGCAAAAAACACAATACCACTTTATTTACAAAATATCTCCAATGCACCTTCACAAGAGTAGCACGACGCATGCGTGTTGTGTTGACTCGAGAGCAGACGTTGCGTGAATGCATGTTGGAGATTAATATTTTGTAAATAAAGCAGTCAATTATGCGCAAACAAAGCACTTGTGTCGCTTCATAAAATTGAGGTTAAACCACTGGAGTCACATGGAATATTTTAATGATACCTTTGGTAGTTGCGTAGGCTGTCAATGGAGGGACAGAAACCTCTCAGATTTCATTTAAAATATCTTCATTTGTGTTCTGAAGATGAACGAAGGTCTTACGGGTGTGGAACGATATGAGGGTGAGTAATTAATGACAGAATTTTCATTTTTGGGTGAACTAACCCTTTAAATGTGTGCAACCAGTATGCGAAAGGAGTCAACCTACACAGAGACACTCAAGTTAACATCTCTATTTTTTCCTTCATAAACAGGCCTTTAGAAAAGAAACATCACAAGCGTGAGCTCTATTGTGAGACCAAATGGAAAATTCTAAGTCTAGAGTTTCTCATCTGTGCTCAGATTTGTCAGGATACCAAAATCTGAGCTCAAATATTTCTCATCAAATGATCCCAGATCAAATTTTTATAGATAACAGTATGTCAGTTGTTTGACGATTGTCTCATTAAACACCCCCCATTTTAGGAGACATATCTGAGACAAAGTTGCTATCTAAATGAAAGAGCTTATAGCCTTCCATCCACAGGATCTGTCAACAACTCATCCAGACTCATTCACTGGGGTTGGATCTCTCTCAAGTTAGCATAAGTTGACGTTCACTTGGAAGGGACTGAAAATGCTCCCCCGTTTCTCTCTGCTGACACCAGCGGGTTTCTTGAATGGACAGGAAGGCGTAATCAGTCCAGAGAGATTCTCCTCATAAACCTCTTCCTTCATTCATGTCTTTCTTGCATTTGATGCTGTTGCTTGGAAACAATATGTCTGAAATCACTATGGTAACGCCAGTGTTTAAAAATAGATGAATCTTTTGCTTCTTATGATTGTCCATAGAAAAGAAAAAGACAGACAGACTTGAGAGACAGACAGACATATGGTTATTAACATGTATATATATATAATATTGTGCTCGGTTTTTCCCACAACATGCAATTTTGGCAAAGCTTTGACTCAGACAGCCAGACTGATTACGTCATACAAGCGTTCAGGCTAAACAAGGACATCATAGGTGATGAACAGTGATAACTTCATGCTTATCTTTTTCCAAAAGTCTAATGATAATGTTGCCGGGCGTCATATTATGAGCAGAACTCATACTGACAAAAGAAAATCAGTTTGTCTTTTAGGAAATTAGTTGACACCAGTAATTAACCACTACCTACTTAGTGTATTGTCATTTTATAGTGTGAAAATATTTAAGTTTTCCAACATTGAAAGAAGAAACTTCCTCAGATCTATGTAGAAAATGCTGCTGATATTCGGTGTCAGCAGGACTTAGGTCATTTATTTACTTATTTCAGTAAAACTGATCAAAACGTGTTTGGCCTAGCAAGCATAATGCAGTTGTTACTCCGTTATTTCCCTGAAATGTTTGTAATGTACTGTAATTAAAATCTAATTAAAAGAATTAATAAAAAATAAAGTAAAATAAATTACTTTTAAATTAACCATGTATAAAAGTATAATTTGAAATAAAATAAAAACGTTTAATAAAATAAACACCTGAACTGTGCCATACAAAAAAAAATATATATATCTTGAGGTTTATTAAAAATTTAATAAAATAAAATAAAATAAACACCTGAACTGTGCCATACAAAAAAAAAAAAATTATCTTGAGGTTTATTAAAAATTTAATAATATAAAACAAAATAAACACCTGCACTGTGCCATAAAAATAAAATAAACATCTGAACTGTGCCATAAAAAATAAAATAAAATAAAACATAAAATGAAAAATTATCTTGAGGTTTATTAAAGTTTAATAAAATAAAATAAACACTGTCACTGTGCCATAAAAATAAAATAAACACCGTCACTGTGCCATAAAAAATAAAATATCTTGAGGTCTATTAAAGTTTAATAAAATAAAATAAAATAAAATAAGCATTTGAACTGTGCCATAAAAAAAAAAATTACCTTGAGCTTTATTGTGCCTTAAAAAAACAAATAAAATAGAATAAAAATAAAAAAAGTTTAATTAAATAAAATAAGCACACACTTGAACTGTGCCATAAAAAAAATATCTTGAGGTTTATTAAAAGTTTAATAAATAAACATAAACTGTGCCATAAAAAAAAAAAAAATAAATAAATAAAATAAAACATAAAATAAAATAAAATTATCTTGAGGTTTATTAAAGTTTAATAAAAATAAAATAAACACCTGAACTGTGTCATAAAAAATAAAATAAAAATAAAATAATTCATAAAATAAAATAAGAAATTATCTTGAGGTTTATTAAAGTTTAATAAAATAAAATAAGCACATGAAAAAAAATAAAATAAAATCAATAATCTATACCTTGAGTCCTGAGCATAGTTAACTGACTATGGTTGTCATTCTTTTGTTTGTGAGATTAGGGGGTATTGGAAGGGAAGATCTGTCACTTTTGCCTTTCCCAGCATGAACAATAGATCTGTAATTAAATGCAGCGGCTGAAAGGCCACAGAGTCTCTAATTAGCCACCGGGTTTGACTTCCACCACGATCCACACTGAATAACGCAGTCATAACGAGCTCTGAGCACGTGCCAGGTGCGGGACCGCTTACCTTTCCTGCTTAAACCTCAAAATAATGGAGCTTGCCAAGAGATACGTCATGCAAATACAGTCATTCCTTTTGCCTTTAATACTTTAGTGTATTGTATAATCTGGAGTAAAGATAATTTAATTTTTTAAAATCGATTTTAATTTAAGACTAAATGTCCATAATTTCAGATATGATGTCCGTAGCATAACCGAGTTACATAGCAAAGTTTAATACTCAGGGTTAGTAGTTTGTTCAACTCCTTAATGGTAAGTATGAGCAACAATAATCATACTTGCCTTAGCAAACACTACTAATAAAGACGACACAGTACACCACCAAGGCATTATCCATATCGATAGATTTGAGATGACAAATAAGCCGAGCCAAAGAAAAGCACATTGCCCCCCTAGCACGCAAAGCAGTGATTGGTTTCACTCCTCGACAAGGCGAACGATTGGCTGTCTTGCGCCGATTCACAATTATGACAAAACGCTGGAGGCAGCTGAAGACGTGGAATGTGGCAGCTGTTTCCTCGCCGTGCGGGATGTGCCCAGTGGGGATGTGGGTTTGTAAGGCAGGAGGGGGCTTTTGGCATGGGGGAGAATAGCGTGTTGCTGTCTGCTGTATTAAACCACAATGAAGATGTCAAAGGCATCCTTGGAGACATTATGGAAATCAGATTGTTGGATCAGACCTGAGGTTGCCATGGAGAAGACATGCTCAGCGATGAGCATTGTTACCTCCAGGCAGGCCGCAGGGACCAAGCGCTCATTTTCTCCTCTCTCGCTTTCTCTCACCGATGTGCTTCCGTGTCAGTCAAGCGAGGTTCCTTATTTTGTCTTTATGAGGCTGGATACACTTCAGTCACTGGGCCAATAACCACAACCTATAAATCAACAGCTTGAGCGGCTCTTTACATAAGCTCCTATGGCTCACCACACTTACTGTACGCACTGAGAGAAGTTTTAGTGTACAAGCCTATTTTTGCTCATGTCGGCTCAAGTGCAAATTCCAAATACTTTTATTGTAAAGACAATTTTCCAATTTAATGTTAAATTACAAAAATATGGCTTAAGATGTTCATGAAAGCTATTTAAAGCCTTGCAATCAAATAAATTGTGGAAAAACTTTGAAAGTAGAGATATTACGAGAGAAAATTTCTGACTAAAATCAATTTATCACATCTAACATAAAAGTTTGTTTACATAATAAATAAATATATATATATATATATATATATATATATATATATATATATATATATATATACTGTATATACTGTATATATACTGTATATATTTGAAACCTGAAACATTATGCCACATATACTGCCTATAACAGTTGCAAAAAATAATACCCAAAGTGTTATAAAATAACAACTGAAACATTCTTCAATGCAGCAACTTTATTTTTCATTTTTCGCAGCAAATGCCTCTCATTTAGAGACCACTTTTTATCATCTAATCAATTCCCAATATACAGTCACACCCAACTTTGTATGAAATATCATGTTTCACTCTTGTAAACATTATGAAAGTAAAATAGGACACAAAGGCAATTTCTTGCTGACTCTAAAAACATGGAGCCTTTTTAAACAATCAGAATAGGTGTCTTTATAATTGTATGTATGAAAGTTACAGTGTGACAATGGTACTCTGTCAAAAATATCAGAATAATCTTCAGAATAAATCTTGTTCCTGGGTCATGACCTATGCTTGGAACTCCTTGAGACAAAAACTGTGTAATAATATCCATCAACAATAGGATACTGTCCAGTAACTGAACCTGAGGAGGTACAGATATAGAAATGATTGCCAATAATATCAATTAATGCTATTATAACAGATAACTGATATGATTAGATATAGCTAAATCTATACTTTTTTGTCTGTTGAAAAAAAATTAATGCATTTTAATATTTGATATTCTTTTCATTGTACATCCTGTATGTGGTGTGTATGTGTGTATTATATATATTATATAAAGGTTTTTTTTTTTTTTTTTTTTTACAGAGGTCTCTTTTTTTTTCTTTTTTACGCTTTTTTTTTTTTTTTTTTTTTTTTTTTTTTACAATGACTAGACCAGAAAACACATGCTCCACTTTCTCAGACCTATTTAATGCTAATTAATTTGCTCCTTTTTTAACACTAGACCCAATTAATGGCATGCTGGGCCACACAAAAGCTGTGTCACAGGGAGTAGACAGAGAGACAGACAGACAGAGAGAGGGATTTATGATGTAAGTTAAGACCTGATAAACACATATCTCCTTGCTTAAAGTGCCCTCATTTTGCTTTTACGAATATTGCCTTTCATGTAGGGTGTTATATAGCTGTTTGTGAATGTAAGAGGTCTGCAAAGTTGTAAAGATCAAAGTGCATGACAAAAAGTTATTGTCTCCTAAAAAAATTTGATTCTGAACTGCCGAAAGAGGTCGTCAGTATTTCCAGTCTCACTTCCTTTTACAAACCTACATAGGTTTGAAACATATTTGCATAATGGCAGCCTATGGTCTTCATTGACTCCCCGTGAACAACATCTACTTTGACCCTCAAATACTGTAGTTGTAGCTGAGACTGGAAGATTTTGATTTGTGTTGTTGACATGTCGAGAAGATGCTGTTTTTGCATACACTTCCAAACAAACTCAAATTGATACAGTAAAACCGACAACATTGTTATGGTTCATATAACTGTGATACAAGAGCTGAGGAAGATCCCGAGCTGATATTCAGAATGGGCGTTTGGTTTCCAACATGCACTGTAAGCAGTAGACCAATCCCCACAGACTGAGCCATCTGACCAATCAGAGCAGAGTAGATCAATCACAACAGACTGTGCCATCTGACCAATCAGAGCAGAGTAGACCAATCACAACAGACTAAGCCATCTGGCCAGTCAGAGCAGAGTAGATCAATCACAACAGACTAAGCCATCTGGCCAATCAGAGCAGAGTAGATCAATCACAACAGACTGGGTCATCTGACCAATCAGAGTAGAGTAGATCAATCACAACAGACTAGGCCATCTGACCAATCAGAGCAGAGTAGATCAATCACAACAGACTAGGCCATCTGACCAATCAGAGCAGAGTAGATCAATCACAACAGACTAGGCCATCTGACCAATCAGAGCAGAGTAGATCAATCACAACAGACTAGGCCATCTGACCAATCAGAGCAGAGTAGATCAGTCACAACAGACTGAGCCATCTGACCAATCAGAGCAGAGTAGATCAATCACAACAGATTGGGCCATCTGACCAATCAGAGCAGAGTAGATCAATCACAACAGACTAGGCCATCTGACCAATCAGGGCAGAGTAGATCAGTCACAACAGACTGGGTCATCTGACCAATCAGAGCAGAGTAGACCAACCACAACAGACTAAGCCATCTGACCAATCAGAGCAGAGTATATCATTCACAACAGACTAGGCCATCTGACCAATCAGAGCAGAGTAGATCAGTCACAACAGACTAGGCCATCTGACCAATCAGAGCAGAGTAGATCAATCACAACAGACTAGGCCATCTGACCAATCAGAGCAGAGTAGATCAGTCACAACAGACTAGGCCATCTGACCAATCAGAGCAGAGTAGATCAATCACAACAGATTGGGCCATCTGACCAATCAGAGCAGAGTAGATCAATCACAACAGACTAGGCCATCTGACCAATCAGGGCAGAGTAGATCAGTCACAACAGACTGGGTCATCTGACCAATCAGAGCAGAGTAGACCAACCACAACAGACTAAGCCATCTGACCAATCAGAGCAGAGTATATCATTCACAACAGACTGGGTCATCTGACCAATCAGAGCAGAGTAGACCAATCACAACAGACTGGGCCATCTGACCAATCAGAGCAGAGTAGATCAATCACAACAGACTGGGTCATCTGACCAATCAGAGCAGAGTAGACCAATCACAACAGAATGGACCATCTGACCAATCAGAGCAGAATCGGCTCTCAGAAAGGAGGGGTTTATAGAGACTGGATCCTTGATCGAACCGTATCAGACACTATGATTCTGCATGGTCTAATCCACTGACTTTGTGTGCTTTTAGAAAACAGGTGATTCTGCAATGTATATTATGAATTTTTTATTTTATCTATTTTTTTACCTATTGCAGGAGACTCCAAACCAACATTAGGAACCTTTAAAATAGCATAATCTGTTGACAACACCTTGGCCATGTGGGCTATTAGTTAATATTTTTACATCTTTTTTACCATTCAGATACCATTCACGCATCAGAACCAAAATACCAGTAAACTCTGTGATGTCACTCATCTGAAATTCCCTTTAAAAATGCTATGTCGTTTGCTTCATTCAGCCGGATGAGAAATGCTTTAGTTTCACTATCTTTCCGATTTGACTACATGTATTGATTTCTGAGTGACAGGCGTAAGGGGATGATCACATAGAATGCATGATGTTTTTTAAAAACAAGAGACACCGCACAGTATATCCAACTGCAGAGCCGCAGTGCTGATGAATTGAAAACAAGGGTCTCAAAACCTTTTTAAAAAATGTGGTGCTCATGCGTGAGAAGCTGAAAAATATAGCTAGCCAAAATCCTCAAAATTACACTATAGATGAATTGCATTTAATCCTAAACACTGTATTTGTCGGCATTTAAAGCGGAATTAAAGCTGTCAAATTTTGGATGTAAAATGATTCATCTATACACAGTTCTAAGCCTATTGACTTGCCATACATCTAGCACACTTTTACATAGATAAACACAGGTAGCACAGTAGAACACAAAAATGCATTCTCTGTGAATTAGTCCTTACTGTAAGCAGTCATTTCCATTTAGGCTCAAAGTAGACTTCTTAGTTCAGCGCATCTAGACCTGTCCAGCGCATCTAGATCTGTCACTGAACAATAAGGGTTACATATTTCAAATCCATCCTCTACTCCCTCAAAACAGAAGAAATTGCTACCATATGCAGGATGTATTTTTTAATTGTTACTTTTTGTTACTTTGTTATGTAACTTTTGCTTGGTGATTTGCATATATTTGCATGCCCTCACAACTGTAATCTTGACCGGTTTTATATTTTTGTAGGTCTCAACAAAGGAAGTTGTTACCGAATTAATCATTTCCCAGATGATAATGATTATGACACAGACAGCTCTGAGTATCTCTTACGTGAGTGACATTCTTTTCAGGAATATTACAGTGTTGCTGTCTATATCTCAATGTTGAAATTCTTATCATGCACTTTTTGATATCTTTCTCAAGTTAAAGCTGTGTTTATGTGTGTGCGTGAACAGGTATTGTGCGTGCCTCCAGTGTGTTCCCCATCCTCAGTACCATTCTGCTGATGCTGGGGGGGTTATGTGTTGGGGTGGGACGCATCTACAGCAAATGGAACAACATATTACTCTGCGCAGGGATACTGTTTGTGGCAGCAGGTAAACCTCGATAACATGCACACAGGGCCTTTCAATTCACTTTACACTTTTAGCACCATTACTAAATACAAATTGCTCACTGAATATAACTGTAATATAATATAGGTCAAGATCCATGCTCTGATATTCCAACTTATCCCTGCTGTTACTGGCAGGTTCACTGGAACTGAGGGGGCAACAACTCCTCCATTTTTTAGCTGTTACTTAACCGAATTTAGTGGGTTGATATAGCTTATACTCAGAATGCCTTTCTTGTATAGTTTCATCACCCGATAGATGATGAAAAGATACTTTATCTACACAGTAAAAGATAGTGTAAATAAAAAGATTGTGTAAAAGCAATACTAGGCTAGATAGGATTAACTTGCTGCATCGTGTGTCTTTGTGTGTCCACCGTTGCTAATTACCACAATACATCAGCATGTCTACCATATTGGAAAGGTCAAGATCGACACACAAACCAAGGAGGTTTACCTGGAGAAAGCTATCTGAAAAATCTCAGAAGTTTTTTAGCCAGATGGTGAAGTTACAACATCTACCAGCAGGGGCTAATTAGATCATGTTAATGTAATGGAGGGTAGCTAAGAAGAGCTGTTTGTTAGCATGCCCACCACCCACCACTATGATTGATGCTGGTTTAAATCCCACTCAGAGTGATGCAATGTTAGTTACAATGGTGCCGTGACCCAGATGGGAGTGATGTTTACGGATAGTAAGAGCTGTGCAAGTAAACCTCAATTGCCTGGCCACAAGAGGCACACTAGAGGCTGTGGTCTTTAGTGTCCTTGTTAGTGTGCCCACCACCAATTATGGTTGACATTCAAATCCCACTCAGAGTGATGCAAGTAGGAGCAGTTACATTGGTGCCGTGACCCGAATGGGAGTGAGATTTAGGATTGAGTGGAACGAAGGAAAGCTAGTAAGAGATGTGTAGGTAAGCCTCACTTCCCTGGCCTCAAGAGGTGCACTAGCAACTTTTACACTGTGGCTAGATCCTTGTTGGTTGACGCCGGTTTGAATCCCACTCAGAGCGGTTTGAGGACCAGGGGTAGCCAACCCTGCCTCTGGAGAGCTTCCTTTAGCGTCAATGCTAGTCATACACACCTGAACCAGCTTATCATGGTGTTCAGGATTACTTGAAAATTACAGGTGTGCTGGATCAGGGTTGGCTACACTAACCTGCCAAGCTTTGACCCCTTGACATAAACACATGCAATTGATTAGATATTTGCAGTCTGCAGCTGCAAGTTATCCCATTTTGTCTAGAGTCTATGCCATCAGTTTGTACAACCGTAAGCTGCACAATGTTGTGGCATTTTTGTCAGTGATATTACAGTAGGTTGAGTAGTGATTACTTCTGAGGAGCTCAACCTGTAGGGTTAACCTTTCAAATATGGTGGTGCTGTTGACGTATCCCAATCAGCCGAATGTAACATCTTAAGTTAAATAAAGTCATAAATCTGTTATATTACTTTTCAAGGCATTTCTCTTATTCTTTCCTGACTCTCTTTTGTGTCTGGCAGGTTTGAGCAACATCATCGGTATTATTGTCTACATCTCCAGCAACGCCGGTGACCCTAGTGACAAACGTGACGAAGACAAGAAGAACCAGTATAACTACGGTTGGTCATTCTACTTTGGAGCGCTCTCTTTCATTGTGGCCGAGGCAGTGGCCGTTCTGGCTGTCAATATCTACATTGAGACGAACAAAGAAGTACGGTTCAAAGCACGCCGTGAGTTCATCAAGTCTACCTCGTCCTCTTCGCCGTATTCCCGCATACCCAGCTTTCGCTACCGTCGACGGCACTCGCGTTCCAGCTCTCGCTCCACGGAAGCATCCCGTGAGGCGTCACCCGTGGGCATGAAGATGATGAGCTCAGCTCCCATAGGAGAGATCAACATGTACACATTGACAAGAGATCCTCTCAAATCAGGGACGGATAGCTCCTACAGCCCTGACCACGATTCTGGATTCCTCCAAGTGCACAACTGCTTTCCCAAAGACCTTAATGATGGTATCAACAGGAGGACAACACCTGTATGAAGGCACACATCGGAACGGAAGAGATCAAGTTAAGGCCATACTGAATGGATAGCCAGCGGGGCCTCAGTGGCCTGTGGCAGGTGCCAGAGGAAGCGATACTCATTGATGAAGCCAGTAGACCAATGACGTCTGTTATCGGTGAAGGAGAAGCACTGTGTTGAGAAGAAAAGATTTGATCTTGGCATTCAACAATCATTGCGAACACGCTAATTTTTTTTTGTTGTTGTTGTGTTGCTTCTCACATATAAACAATAACTCTCAGAGAGACCCATCTCTTATCAAAGGGCAAGACACGCAAATGTAAAATGGATGATCTTTTGAATACGGCGCAGTGCTTCAGATATTACCTTTGTGTAAGCCAGTCCTTTCCCTTGGTTGAGAGTAAATACAGTGCCATACTCTTACTCTCAATGTTTACCAATATGATAATGACTCTCACAGTATGAGACGGTGCTAACGTAGACTCACAGTTGAAGCCTTCCCATTATTATGTGTTCAGTACAGACCCAAGTTGAATAATGAATGCCCTTGTTTGTGTCATATGTCTGTAGCCTCAGTTGTCTAGCCCTATTCAGTGTGCTTATCATCTTGGCAGTGTCAACTGCTCAACTACTCTGGAGCTACTTTGTAACAGTGCAAAACTGTAATCCTGTTATTTATTTTTTTGCTGTACAACTAGAAATATCAGTTGAAATAATCACTGGAATTACTAAATGATCGTTGGGATTTAGATTTGTATACTAATTGTGTATAACTCCCCTGCTGAAAAGACCAGATTGGATTTTCATGATGTTCTGACTGGTTTGTGCTGGTAGGGTGCTTCCCTATTTGGTGGAAAATCTTAGTCATGATGTTAATCAGCAAACATATTGCTGGTTAAAGTAAGCATGAAATGACATTTTCAACCCATTATACTGTCATGTAACATATTTCTGAGTGAAATATAGGGCTGGACTTGATGTTATCCATTGGGAACTGATTGGATTCTGAAAAGTGGACGGAGCATAAGTAGAGCCAGACTAGTGCACCAAACTTACATGACTTTGATGACATCAGCCAAAATGAAAAGTTTCAGCTGCATTTTTGAAAGATTACAAAGACTATGAAGGATTATAAAGACATTTTTTTGAGTCAATCAGAATAATGCACAATAAGACCCAGGGATGTGCTTAGCACCAGCATCCAAAACATATGATGGTGACCAGCTCTGATGATCTTTTCTGCAGGGAAGTACAGCAGTATTCAACAGGCCTCAAGTTTTATACATCACTTTGAATTCTGACTGCCATTGATGGTCAACAAGCATCAGTAGTTAACCAGACTCATTGCTTTCCATTGTGATTCAGTTAAAGAGTGATGTAATTCCTCAGCCTTCATCTCCATCGAGGGGTTTCACCTCTACTTAAATGCTTGGTCTTTGCCTGAATGTGGGTTAAATATAGCCACTCCTTCTCGTGATGGCTGTGCCATGTCTGAATGGGGCACCTTTGGGGATCTGACATTGTTTGAGTCCGCTGATAAAAGGAGTACTGAGAAATGTCATACATACAGAAATGAAAGACAAGTTTTGAGCCAGTCAGCCCTGAGAAGCATCTCAGCAACCGCTGATAAGTATCTAGGGCAGAGCAGTATGAAAGACATCAGTGTGGCCAGTCCAGCCTTTTAGAAGACCATTCAAAGTGTCTTAGCCTCACCAGAGCCTTATGCCTGGATTTCTCTTTGAGCTGACAATATAACCTCATCTCTCTGTTACTGCTGGTTTTTCTCTCCGATCTTGCGTCCTTAGTGAAGAGTCAATCGCTTTTTCCCACTAAGGTCCCAGAAGACTGCATTATCCGTGTGAGTGGTCAAATTCATGTCGCTAAAAGTGTTTCCTCACAAAAGGAGAGGTCGCAAAAAGATGTAAATATCTGGTAGGTGTTTCACTAAATTGAAGCATTTACAGCTACCTTTTCTAAGTAAAGCCATTTTGACACAAGCTTTTGAGCCATGGCTCTTTGTAGAATGGTGTATGGTGGGTAGATGTAAATGTTTGCATGTTTTCCTCTAATCCACTGACTTTGTGTGCTTTTAACAGTATTATTAACAGGATGACTCCAGGATGCCTCACTGCCAAGCATCACTCACTATAAATACCAGTAATGTTCTCTCTGTTCATCAAGGAAGGCATTTTGTCCTTCTGGTTTTCTTGATTTGCTAATGTTGTTCTCAGTATTTCTCTGTATCACGGACAAAGCTGACATATCGTTGCTCACATTATAAATAAATTAAATTGAGATACGGTGTCTTTCTCATGCATATTTGCTTTGTTATGTGACTGTTGTGTTTTGAAACAGGAATTAATCTGATCTTAAAAATACAACACAACCCAGCAGCTATCTGTATTTGCAAAATTAAGAACAGGCAAATTTAGAAAGGCATTTGTTGCTTTAAAGCACATCTAAAGCCTGACATATTTTGAAGATTAGAAAGATCACGCGACTTTAATACGAGCTTCCGCCCTGCCTTGCACAAGAATTAAAAGGATAGTTCACCCAAAAATACAAAGTTCTGTCATGAAACTCTAGATGGCGCAGGCTAATAGGTTCTTAACTCAATCTGCTTGCAATCACATCATTCTCTATAGGGCACAGCTGATTAGTCCTGCTGTATCAGTTGTCAATGAGCTTGGTCAAGCATTTGCGTATCAGTTTGCAGCGCGTTTTCAGAAACCCTCCACCTTCCCCAGCTCCACCTGTATAGATACACCCCAATATGCTATATTGTACAGCAGCAGCATGTCTTACTTCCTCACAGCAGCATGTCATGTATGTATTGGCAGTAGCAAGTCCTGTACTTGGTCAACAGCAGCAGCAGCAATAACAGCAAAAACAGCAGCAGCAGTAGCATAGCAAATCTATTCCACCAAGACCAAACATATCAACATTGTCATATCCATTACCAAAACTCAAAGAGTTGTCATGACAGAAATGTAATTCTGCCACTATTTATTTACCTTCATGTCGTTCCAAATCCATTGAGCCACTTGAGAACTGATTCAGTCCAATGAATGAATCATTCGTTTTTTGTTAATTATTTTGTGAACTGGATCATTCGATTCACTGCACAAAAGAACGATTTGTTCACAAATCAGACAGCCCCAGTCCTCATTCACTTTCATCGTAAAGAGCGATAGGATATTTCTTTAAAAAATGCACATTTTGAGTTCCACAGGTTTGAATATCAGTCACACAGGTTTGCAACGATTTATATCTTATAAAGCAAATGTGCTGTTCCTCCTCTATAAATAATGCTGAAATACTTGGAGGATGAAACAAAATGAGGAACGTCATGTTAATGTAAAAACAGGACAAAATGTCAAGCATTTTGAACATTTTCTGATACAATCCAGTGACACAAGCTTCCTGTCTCTGAACTGTTTTGACATGTAAAATAAATGAAGATTTTCTTGCACTTTTGTATAAATAGTTAGTCTGGCCTTTTAGTGACATGTATGAATGGCTCGAATAGATGATAAGTGAATTGTGCATTCCTCTTTCCTCTCCAGCAAGGGCATATGTGCTAAAGACTTGGAGAAGATAAATTAAAAAAAAAAAGGAGAGAGAAAATCACCACCCTAATAGAATGTGAAGAGCATCAAGTACTCACATAACATTGATAATTAGTGGGGTTTTGCTTACTACCACTATCACAATTGCTTATATTTAGGATTAAGGATTTAAACAACCCCCTAACCATAAGTATTAAACTTTAATATGTAAATATTCCCATCCTGCATTTATGCTAAAAAACAAATAATACAGTATTGTGTGGCATGTTAAAGAGAGGTGTGCTTGTGTTTCTGGTTAGATTATCAATGTGAATTGCCGTTTACATCCATAATTGATATATTTTAGAGTGAAACAGTATGTTTAGTGATAAAAAATGTAGGGTGGGACTTAATTAGATCCATCTAGAATTGATGCAATAGTGAGCCACTTTTCCACCGTCGGGCTAAAACGTTCTCATTGCTTAACCGTTCCATTCCGTGCCAATCTGGCCCAGATGGTACATGTTCCGTGCTGAGAATTCCAAACTGAGAACGGTTTGTAATCGCGCTGTGCTGAACCGAACTCAAGTGGGAATATAACATGAACCGGCTTGATGGTAGAAAAGAAAATAAGTTTTATTTAACATCAAGTAGTCACACAACATTGATAATAAGTAGTGTTTTGCTTAGACAAGTACTACTATTACAATTGCTTATATTTAGGATCAGGGCCTAAAATTCACACTCGCCAAGTGCCAAATGCGAATAAAAATCAGTGTTGGCGAGTATATAAAACAGTAGGTGTGTTTACATGGAGCATTGTAATCGGTTTAAAAGTCCAATCTGAATGAAAATGCTCCATATAAACACCTCAATCGGAATAAAAATGCCCAACCCGAATGAAACTGTAATCGGTTTGAGAGGGGTGGGATAAACCTTTCTATAAACCGAACAAAATAAAAATTCTGCAATGTAAGAGAGTTAAACTGATTACTTTGCATCTACATCATCACGCAAAGAGGTCAGGGTCGTCAGAATGCAAAATGGCAGTGGCAAAATTAAACTGGAGTAAAACTGAAACAACACATTTATTAAATACAATGAAGGAACTCAGTGTATCATAACTACGGACCTTCATCCACACGCTTCTGCTTTTCAGAGGAGGGAGTGGTAGTATTGAAATGATCCTTAGAGGTGCACAGCCACCAAAAAGGCCAGCTTCCTGCGCCCGTCTTTTCCTCATACCTTCCAGCAGTAATATGACTACAAATTCACGCTGTTGCTTGATTTTAGAAGCAACACTTTACATAAAAATAGCACGCATAACAAATACTGAGTCTCCATGTTGACAGGAATTAAAGGCGGCAAACAGGACATAAGCTAATGTGCGCATGTCACAAAGTCATTCCGATTGAATGCTCCAGTACATGTAAACACTGTATCGGATTAGATAACGTCTTGTGTAAACAATCCACCGAATCTTTCAATCAGAATGATTTTAATTGGAATGACAAAAAAGTGTACATGTAAACGTGGCTAATGTCAATCGGCAGTAATATTTTTATGAATTCTAACAATGCAATATTGTGAGAACGTGAACAGTCCTGAGCAACGCTCGGGCCAGTGCTGCATCGTCACGAAAGTTTAAGCCTTGCCAATTAAGCGCAAGAAGATGCGAAAAGGGAACTCAAAACTTTTCCACTCACCAGAAATCCACTCACTGCTATAGACTGAATAACTCTTTTTAACTTTAATAAGGATTAATCTATGTTTCATGGCTGGTAAAAAAATATTTATGGCCAGTAAATTTTCATAAGTCACTGGCCATTGGCAGGTGTGGCAAAAAGTTAGTTTTAGGCCCTGTTTCTTTAGCAACCCCATCCATGACCTTGCCAATGAGTGTTTGGCTCCATCCTCTCTAATGGTCTTCATTAACTGGTTGTTTACTCAGTATTAAGAAATTAGTCCATCTGACCGGCCCTGATCAGCCATGTTCTGCCCGTCGTGTCTGTGGCACAGATTAAAGCTGATGGAGAATGGTACAAACCGATTTGGTATGCGACAGTTCTATTTTCAGTGACCTTTATGGAGACGGCCCTGAGGGCTTGGGTAATCTAATTTAGCTTGAATAATATTGCCTGTCATTAGGAAATGCATACAGTCTATTCAGCTCCTCCTTCAGCATTGCTGCATATAATCTGAAACCAATCACCACTGTCTTTCTATTAGGAAGCTAACGCATTTAAAAGAATCAAATTGATAACCATTTATTTGAATTCAAAGGCGGCTAATGAAACACTCGCGACAAGATGAGATTGATTTTGCATTGTGACTGTCATGTACTTGTGACATGCTCAGTAAAGTGTTCGCTGAATCAACGATTGCAGATCAGTTTCCCAGCTGTGCTGTGCGACGGTGTCAAGCAGAGGTGAAGATGCTGCTGCGTTGACGTTGATTGTGACAGACTGGGCGAGATGTTTCTCATCTGCAGCTAAGCAGTTGCCTGTGACCCTCAAACATCAGGGTCTGTGTGATAAAACTCTACCACAAAAGAGCGTTAACCCTGTATTCACACAAAAAAGTGTTGATTTACCAGAGAGATCAAGATTTTGCAGGTTAGCATGGCCCTATTAGCACCTGCTGGTAGATGTGAAAACTAAAAAGCATCTTTCTCCTTTGACAGACATTCAAAATTTGCTGTGCAATTGCATTTTTCTTAGAGTGCCAGTGAGCAGATTTCAAATCACTTGGATTGTATCCATTTAGAATTAATGCAATAGCAAAACAAAGTGGTGTCAACATAAAATAAGTTGTTTCAGAGGAAAAGCAAGTTTTAGGCTACATTATGATTACCAAGACACTATTTTTGATTTAGAATAATATGCACTTATTATACTTTCACTAGGAAGACCAGGAATGTTAAGACAGTTAATAGGGTTCATTTTGGTTTTAAATCTCAGTTTTACCAAACAAATGCCTTTTCAACTAAAAACGGAAAACTTTTTATGCGTTTTGGCCGTTCATTTACACGACAACAGTGTTTTGGTGGCCTGAAAATGCAAACTTTTGAAAACGGGTTTCAAAGTGCAAGTTTTTGAAAAAGGTCTCCGTGTAAACAACAAAAGCGCGAATCTATGAAAACGATGACGTCATGCACATGTGCATTACACGTGCAGGCTATAGTGTTTTGCCATCTAATGGCCTGCCAGCAGAATACAGCATTTTTAGTCATTTTCACGGATTCGTATGAATGGGGATCGTTTTGACAATGGTGTCGTCTGTACGCAGAAAACTCAAAGGAAAAACTTCTCCGTTTTAAGCATCGTTGTCGTGTAAACGTACCCTGAGTTAAGTAAAATGGTTTGACCAAATCATCAAAAAGAATCGTTCAGAAGATGCGAATCACAACACCGCTCAATTCAATACACCTGCTTCTCTATTTTTAAATGTCACCTGCAGATATAAAGAAAGGCAAAAACACATAATTGGTTTAACATCTGCTCAGTATTTAGCAACCCATTTTTAACATAGCCCATTCCATTTGTCGCTCACAGGTAGGGCAGAAATGACTTTCTAATTAGGATGAGTACATAACCCATTTTCACTCTTTAACACTTTAGACTGGGAAACAACTGACATAAATGTGGTGGTCTTCGGTATATTTTAGACATCATAATGGAGGTGAATGAAAAAGGTAAAAACAGCATCAGTACAGTCAAAAATCCAGAGAAAATATGAGTCTATTTATAAGTGATCTGAATTGATGTTTGATAACGGAGTTATTTTGAGAATTGCTGTAAAATATGTATTCTAGACCAGCATAAAGTCATACTATGGAAGCCCATTTCTGCCACATAAGAAAATAAAATCATGATCTGCTATGTCATAATTATGACATAAAATGTAGAAATTATGAAATACTAAATCATAATTATGAGATGAAATGTCAAAATTTACAGTCGAAATATACTAAATCGAAATGACTTAAAATGTGGAAATTATGCCAGAATGTCAGAATTATGAGATGAAAATTCAAAAATTATGACATATTAAATCGAAATTATGACTTGAAAGTTGGAAGTGACTTAAAAAGTCAATTATGACAAAATGTCGAAATTATGACAGAAAGTCAAAATTATGAAATAAAAAGTTGAAATGATGACATACTAAATCAAAATTATGACTTAAAATGTGGAAATTATGCCAGAATGTCAGAATTATGAGATGAAAATTCAAAAATTATGACATATTAAATTAGAAATTATGACTTGAAAAGTTGGAATTGACTTAAAAAGTCAATAATGACAAATGTTGAAATTATGACAGAAAGTCAGAATTATGATAAAAATTATGATGAAAATTATGGTAAAAAGATAAAGAGTCAAAATTATGACATACTTAATTGAAATAAATTAAAAAGTCAAAATTATGACTTCAAATATTATGAGATTAAAAAGACAAAATTATGACAAAAGTCAATTATAAGACAAAAAGTCAAAATTATGACAAAAGGTCAGTTATGAAATAAAAAAATAAAATTCTGAGTTATAATTATGACATAAGTCAAAATGTACATAAAAAGTAATAAGTATGAGATAGAAAGTTGAAATTATGCTAAATTATACTAAATCGGAATTATGAGATAATGTCAAAATTGATGTCATAATTTCAATTTTTTATCTAATAATTATGACTTAACTCATAATTCCAATTTAGTATGTCATAATTTAGACTGTCAGTTTTGACATATAATAATTTTGACTTTTAAGCCATAATTTGGATGTCATAATTTCAACTATTTATCTCATAATTGACTTAAAAAGTGATAATTTCATCTCCTTTTCATCTATTATGTCATAATTTCAACTTTTTATGTCATAATTATGATTTTCTTGTGTGGTGGAAATTGGCTCCATATTCATGCAATCATGACCTTTACATGAAAAATAACAACAACAGGACCGAATTTCATCGTTCATCAGAACAATAACACTGAATAAAAGCAGGGATATAAATAGCTGCCTGTTGTAGATGTAAATGCTCACTCTTGTTATAAAATAAGTGGTTCTTCTCTTTTAAAAATTCCTGAAAGACTGATGCAGAAGCCGCGTGTATGTTTGGAAACAACCTCTGCCCATCATCTAAATCCCTGTTGTATCCTAGCTACCATGCAGAGCCTAGTAGGATGAAAAACACATTCAAGAGTGCTCTCCATCTCAATGAATGTGTCCACCATTATTTACACAAGTTGCATCAGGCTCAGGGTATAGTTTCTGAACAGCAACTCCTCACCTCAGGATAGCTGCTCTTTTTCCACTTTGAGCAGTCCGTTTTTGCCGTGTGCCATTTTTTGACACATCTTTTGGGCGGCAAAAGACTTGTCACCAAAGAAAATGGGCCAGAATCTTGATAAGTGGGCCACAGTGTTTTATAAAAAGCTCAGACTTAGATGTCGGTTTATGTTACGCTACATTATTAACAAGTAAGGGCAACTCAAGTGCGAGGGACACTACAGCTGTTTACATTCTCTGCTCCATCTTCTACAGTGAGTGGCAAAGAAAATGATTCAACAAATGGGCAGCTGTGTGAAGACACTAACAATTATCATAGGGAACTTTATAGTACGTTTTTCTACACTGACGTCTGTGGGAATAATGTCTGCAACTAACTGAAACAATCCTACTATGGTTTTATGTACCATTGATATTACCATAATTCTTTAAAGTTAATCTTTCGGTAACACTTTAGTTTAGGGTCCAATTCTCACTATTAACTAGTTGCTTATTAGCATGCATATTACTTGGATATTGGCTGTTTATTAGTACTTATTAAAGCACATATTAATGCCTTATTCTGCATGACCCTATTCTATATCCCTAATCCTACCCAATACTACTAACTATTAATAAGCAGTAATTAGAAGTGTATTGAGGCAAAAGTCATAGTTAATAGTTAGTTAATAGTGAGAATTAGACCCTAAGCTAAAGTGACCAGTCTTTCAGTGCTGTAGTATAAAGTACCAATATGTATAATCATAGACAGAAGAATTGACTTTCTGTTGAATATTCTAATATCAAACCACTTTTGAAATATATTATACAGTAGCAACACCACTAATGACCCTGGGTGAAAAGAACCTGGTCATCTTTAACATGCATCTTTAACATTTTAACCTGCTGAATATATGCGTCCATACCCAGAAAACTGAATATATGTTCCATCAAAATAATTTTTAAAATGCAAGCTAACAGTAAAAGTGTGGAGTCTCCTCCTAAAACTGAAATCCATTTTGACATCCAGGTATAGTTACAGCCTCTCACAATCACTAATGGGGGAAAGTAGATCATCTACTAATAAAAGGAAATTTCCCATGAGCCTCTTGGATCCAGCAATCAAGCAACAGTAGCAGAGGAAATAATTAAACTGCTTTGGAAAAGCAAGGCACAAGACAAATGAACACTATAAGCCATCAGCTTACAATCATGCAAGATGAAAATCAAGACATATAAAATGTTAACTGTCTTGTCCAGTGCATTGCACCATAACAATTTCAGTCTGTCTGCGTCATCTCAGAATGTTTATTACTACAATAGATCAATCAGCTGTGAGCTTCAGCAACAATAAAATGACAATAAAAATCCTATTTTATTTTCAACTGAAATCCATAGGTATACAAAATGCCTTTGCATGGGTTGTTTTAGAATAGTCAGGTTTTGTTAGGAAAATAAAAATCACATAATGTTAGTATTGCTAAAACTCTGTATAAATGTAAAAATGAAATAAATGGATACATCACAAGTTGACTTCGATGTAAAGGTTAAATTAATTAAATACATACTGAATATAATTCAAAGCAAAAAAACAAAACAAAAAAAAACATAATTCCATCCATCCATCCCATAAAATTTTCCAAACAGCGTCAACTAGGTTGCTGGAGCCTATTCCAGCGTCTTGGGCTGAAGGCAGGGAAATACCCTGGAAGGGTAGCAAGTACATCACAAAATCACATGTATGATATTATTAAATAATTTCAGACAGATGGAGAAACTCACAAATAGACATATGGCATCCATCAACTGGTGCTTCCGATGTAGACAGTTCCATTGATTATTATATAAGTGATCACATGTCCTGTGTAGACATGGTCTACTCTAAGAAGTTAGCCAATATACAAACTCAGACATGTCCTGGCTTATCAAAACTGTTTTGTTAAATGCTAATTTCTGCATTTACTCCACGGGAGCTGCGGGTTTTACAAAATTAGTTAATAAACTTTTTCTCAGCCTACATCATGAAGGCAGGTCTAAAGACACAGCCCACCATACTAAATGATTGTCCTACAGGAAGGGAGAGAGAGAGAGTGAGAGAAAACTAGGGCACTATTATCTGGCCTCTTTTTCCAAGCAGAAGCAGAGATTTGTAGACAGCGACGCTGGAGTGAAGAGATAGCGTGTTGCCGTGTGACTTTTACGTTTTTCTTAGCGCCTGAGAAGTAAACTAAACTAAAGAATCAATTCAAGGACAAAAGCACTTTCAAACTACGATACAAACTCAAAGCTCACTTATCTTCAACGGTCACCATGCTGGAGGACAAGAAGACCAAGGTGAAGATAACCTTCCTGGTTATCCTGGTGGGCATCTCGTCCATGTTGGCGGCGGTGGTGACGGACCACTGGGCAGTTCTGAGTCCCAGGGTGGAGCAGCTCAACACCACCTGCGAAGCGGCCCACTTTGGACTCTGGAGACTGTGTAAAAAGAGTATCTTCATTGTGGAGGAAGACCCTCAGGGCAAAGGCTGTGGCCCCATCAGCCTGCCAGGAGGTAAGGAAGTTCGCATCTACTATAAATTATTTCTCACGAACACCATTAGCACACGTCCAATCGATGTAGCCCGAAGGCATGGATCGGTCTTCCACATGAAGTTTTTGAAAGAGCACCTCATTCATCTTAAGTTTTTTAAATGGAAATTGAGGAGCAGAAGAAGCCAAGCCTACTATCATCTTACACAAAAGTTTTTTTTTTTTTTTCTCTCTCTCTAAGAGCTCTGCAGTTAAACATTAACCCACAATATGGGTGGGAGTCTGTTCTTCAATTTAAGGGTATATTTTAATCACGCTGTTTTGAATTGCTGAGTGAGTTCAGTGACCAGGCTGCTAATGAATTTGAACAGGTGCTGATTTGCTGTTTATGATGTCATTGTGTTTTTTAAGGCTATAATAGATTAAGATGATTTATAAGCAGATATGTGGTTTCGGATTAATGAAAGGCAGATGAGCTGTATCTACCTGTGGGAGATGGGAAATAACTCGAATGTTCTTTACGCTACTCTAGGGACGGATCAGCCTCATTTCATTCCTGCGCCCAAGCTCATGAGCTCAAATAGATTGAGGAGAAGAAGAAAAGAGTATGAAAAAGTAAATGCAATTCACTCATATGACAGTAAAGACTGATGAAGACTGTGTGCATTCAATGACAGAACATTGAATAACTGCCTTGAAACCTTCTCTTCTTGACAATTAACTGTCAACTGCATTTTGCAAACATACTTATGTCAACATTCAGGTCTTGAGAAATATAGATGGCAGGATATAGATCAAATGATGTCACAAAAAATGATAGTGTTGTGGATGGATGATCATAGTATTGAGTGGATGGATGGAAGAGAGGGCTGAAACAACAGAAACAAGTGGAATGAATAGGTAATTGGATCCAGGCTGTCACCTATTTGATGCAGGGGGCAGTAAAACCAGCATCCTCTATTTGTCACACTTCAGGAAGACCTGTAGGGATTAACAGAGAGATCACTCCCACCATGTGCTCTTGTGAATGTCTGGGGAGAATCTCATCCTTAAGCAAAGCCCCAAGATTTCACATCAACTATGGATGTTGATGGCAGAAGCACAGTGGCCTGCAGTTCCAATTGGTTTAAACCCTAATTATCCATCTTAGACTTGTTGACAACTGGCTATTACAGAGCACTGTATCTCATCATCCAGCATGTAGCATCAACCTCAAATGTCTTTGGACCATTTATGTATCTGATGACTATTCATTTGCTGTGTATTTCACACAAAATGGCAAGAGCTTTCTTAAAGCAGAAATCTGTTTGTAAGGCTTTATAAAATTTCTGGGAATCAAACTTTTCCAGAATTATTCCTAGGTGCTGCAGTGAGAACTCCTGAGGACGAGGTTTGCTCCCTTAGCTAGTTGCTTTGAGCTGTGATCTTTGAAAGGTCAAGACTTAGTAACAATTAAGATTTGCGCTTTACTCTCAGGGATATTTCAAATGTAGCCACTCCTAAAAGTGTAAAATGTAAAACAGTGATGGGCGATTCTTGACTGGAAAAAGCTGCTAGACTTTATGCCGAAGTCATATATCTGTTTTTTATTTAAATCTGCCTATGCAAGACTATCAATAATGTATATAGGACTAGCTATTCCCTTATAGATCTAAACTATCATTTCAGAGCTCATTATTATTAGTCAAAGTTAGTAGCTGCTCCTGACCATAAATTTAGGTAGGGCAGATTCTGGGTCTTAGCACTAGTTTATGATAAATTTTTTATAAGCTTTATATTGTAATCGCTGAACACATGCAGAACACTTTTGGCAAAGGTTGCATTATTCAGCCTGAGGGTGGCACGCTAATGTTGATTGACAGGTTTTCATGACACATGCATAGAATGCTATCTTAATGTAGTATTTATTAGGGCTGGGACCATAAATCAATGCATCGTGAAATGATTCTGGATCAATTCTGTGATTTTCTGAATGCATCGTGAATCTCTCTCGAATTGATTCTGAGCTTAGTTTTAAACAGCACATGGCACTGCATGCTTTAGAAACAACCTGCTTGCTTCCAATTTCTTACACACACCACTTGAACCTTCTATAAAGTAATTATTCATAAAGTTCGAAAAGGTTGAAGTGAATTACAAGGGTGTTTGCAGTGGGCTGTTTACATTAATCTCGTGTCAAAAAAGCATTCTGAGGTGCAAGTACATTCTCAGACTCAGCCGAACGCACGAGCACTCTTCTTCATGAGCATTTGAGCGTGTGGTTAAAAACTAGCCTAGAGTGCTGTCTACTGTTAAAAACTAAGCTCAGAATCAATTCAAGAGAGAATCACGATGCATTTGGAAGATCTCAGAATCAATCCGCAAATCTTGATGCATCGATTTATTGTCCCAGCCCAAGTATTTATTGCCTCCGAATGTTCTTTTAGAATGTTACAAGTTGTGGAGGAATTCCAGTGAGGAAAAGAAAGTCATTTATATTCTCAGAACAAACATAAAACAAACAAAACAGAACTATATAAAGGCTATTCATATTAGCATGTTTAAACTTTCATTAATTTAATACAAAGAACAGACATGCCAACTAGTTACTGACCTGATGCAGACTAATATACACATAGCTGAAGCGGATTGATATCGTCTAGGTCTGGAGCAAGGATTTACATTGGAAAATTGAGGGGCGCTGTAGAGCTGGGAAAGGCTTGGGCACCCGCTGCCCCACTTAGTATCATAATACATGCCTGCCGAAGCCATACGTTAAATTTGAATATATCCTGCTCACTTTAAATAGTCTAGAAAATTCAAAAATATTTGTTACAGAATGCTGAACACATTTACAATGTAAAAACAAGAGGTCTATATCTTGGATGAATATTTACATACAGACTGGTCAACATCAGTCAGAATGCACAAAATCTGTGGTTCGTCAAACACTTCCTGTATGCTCAAAAATACAGCAAAAACCAGCATTTATTCAATGTTATAGTGTTGGTGTAGCTGGGGGACCAGCATAGTCATGCTGTTCTCAAGCAAAGCTTAACTGGAGTAGCTAGTCCACCAGCAATCCCACTTCCCATGCTGGTGACCAGCAAACCAGCAAACTCCATCCCTTGCTGGTCCCAGCTTGCAAAACATACATTATGCTGGTGACCAGGGATGCTAGATATTTCAGCAGGGACTGCACAGTACCAAGACTGTTTACCAATGTGCAGCATGACTTTGCTTGAATCAAACCCCGCAGCTCTCACTTTAGACCATTAGGAGATAAGCAGTTCAATCAGGTGGTGGCTTGCAGTCTTGGCAGACACCAACTGATATTCCTGACCCAGTGGGAGAATTTGTGCTGGAAAGGGTTAGAAAGCACCTAACCCCGAAGCTCTGCAGACACCTTACAAAGCACAACCATTTAAAGCGACATCCCATGAGGCAAGGTGTGGCCCAGTTCATGCTAGTACTGCAAACACCATTGCCTGGGGAGTGGTTAGATTTGGATGGCCTCTTGAACTGCACAGAAGAAGCCACGAGCCAAAAACATAGCATTTAAGCAGTTATATTCCTGCAAGCTCAATGATTCTTGGCTTCACTCCCAGACCCGCTTCTCACAGAGGAAAAAGAAGAGCTATGAGTGTTGGCGAGACTCATCAAGTTCATCAAGGGAATCTAGCATTTCACACTCATTCAACACTCAGCTCTGTTAAAATGTCTCTCGATCTTTCCAGTGGAGTTATTTATGTTAAAATAGCCATTTAAGTGGCTTGAAACAACTTGAAAATGGAACCACCTAGTGGATTCTGATACAGTATTGTAGGATCTAATTGTTAAAGAATGGGATTTTTGCCAAAATTCTGCCATTGTTTCCTCACCTACCCCTGTTGACTTTTTTTCTTCTGTGGAACTCAAAGAAGATATTCTGAAGAACGTTGGCAGCATCAAGACATGTCATGGCAGGACACCAGACGGCATTCTCTCATGTCTTGTTACCAAAAGCATCATAAGATTTTCAATGAATAACAACTTAAACTTCAGTTATGTCCTCACGCAAAGTTATTCTATAGCTTCAAAAGACTTGGAATGCAAAGTCATATGAACTACCATTATGAAACTTTAATGGTGTTCTTTTGTCATTTGTTGAGCTTGATGGTGCCTAGTTGTAAGAATAAAGAGCTGTGTGAAGACCCACTGTGAATCTTCTTTTGTTCTCAACTGAAGAAAGAAAGTCATTTATTTTGAACAACATTAGGGTAATGACACAATTTTTATTTTTGGATTAACTATTCGTTTAGTACCTTTGTGTAGCAAGGGCTTTATCTCAGTTGGTCAGCCAAACTTCTGCAAAGGCACGGAGGCCCCAGAGGAAGCCACTTCCCTTGTGCGACCCAGATATGAGAACTCTTAGCGGGTTAGCTTCTTTAAATGTGTCCTCCTCTTCTCACATTGACCCAGAATCTAACGGTCACTCTGCAAGTGGACAAAAGAAGATCTCTGTTTTCTTGAGCTACTGCTCCATATTTACTGGGCTAAAAACAGCACAGCCACCTAACGGCGCTTGAAAACCCCAGACTAAAGGCAACTTGTCAAACCCAATGGTCTGTTTGCATGAGCCACAAAATGGAGCGAGCTTTAATCAAGATGTAAAAAACTGAAATGACAGCCACTGCAACCCAGCAATCGACCTCCT
The DNA here is from genome assembly GCA_037950675.1 of Hypophthalmichthys molitrix. Lineage (NCBI taxonomy): Eukaryota > Metazoa > Chordata > Actinopteri > Cypriniformes > Xenocyprididae > Hypophthalmichthys > Hypophthalmichthys molitrix. The sequence continues at coordinate 40,146,813 of CM075494.1, forward strand.
CCCTGAAATAAGTGCTTCCATTAACAAACCTGCGAGGTCAATGATACGCCCCAAATTGCTATTTTCGGCACCTCGTTTTGCTCGGCGGTGCCGCTGAACTGAAAAGACTCATTCTGCTCTTTGTGAGCTTTAGGTACAATCATGCTAAAAAACAGATCTGCCTACATGCAGAGCAAGGCACATGGCACAGGTCTCACATTCGATACGTGCCAGGGGAAAAAATATTTTACAAATTTGTCAAGAGTGGCCCTTTTATCTGGGAATGATTCATGTTCGCTCTGTCCTTGTATGTCTCTGTCAAATGGATAAAGGACGTTGACAGGCCTACTGAAGCAAGACAGGTGAAGAGGACACGAAAAGACATCCAGTGGCTTGGAAAACATAGAGGCATGTCAATAAATCTCCACAAAACACTCAAACTCTCTATTGCTGCAAAGGGCTTGAAACGCAATTAAATCAAGTCTCACATTGTGGGATGAGGGTATTGAAATGCTAACGCAGGGTTATTTTTGCCTAGACAACTGACCACGACCTAACACGTGTATTAGCCCACACATGGCAGCAAACATTATGGCCAAAGGCTCTCAGATGCCCGTCGTGAGTTGAACTCATCCATAACAGCTTGCGCTAAGGGCCTGTGATGGGAATAGTCAAATAAGCTGAGTAAATCAGTCTAAAGCAGCACAGCGCGATGCATCCCATTGCCTCGCCTCTGTCAGTCTGCCTTTACTAATAAAGCTAAGACCAGCCTGTTGCTAGGTAACCCATACATAGGCCTCCCCCAACCCCCACTTGTGGTGGAGATTCTTGGTCCAGCGTAACAAACAGCTCCTCTGTCAATTCCCAATCTCATGTCTTTCTCCCGGCACAGGGTATGCTGAGGTTGCTTTATGAGTTTAATCTAAAGAAGAGGTTCCTACTGTTTGAACTCGTGACTTTCCCCATTGTCCATAAGAGACAAAGGACTCATTTTACGATTTTGTGGACTTGTAACCTGATGAACATATAGGCAAGAAGCTCTTTTCTAGTAATTACCCCAAGGGGGCTAATATTAGGTAATTGGGAGGGTGAAATAATAGAAAACAAAGCTTGTTACATTTCATCGGCTAATTTGCCTCCCTGTCCAAAGAAATAATATATCATGTGCATACTTCTTATCTTACTACAGGATCCTGTAATGAACACCAGCAGGAAAGCTCACGCAACACAATCACATGCCCTCTGCACATAATTCAGAATTCATGATCCATTCGATGGACACACACGAATGCCTGGCTTGTTTTCGAGCACCCGGCTATGGTCTCTGGAGAAAATGTCAAGCAGGCTCATTGGTAGTTTGGCTGCATCGTAACGACAGGCTACGGCAGCACCTGCAACCCTCAGCTACAATAACTGTTTTCATCTTGTTTTGCAGTCAAGAACTGCTCGTACTTCAAACACTTCACATCAGGGGAAGAGGCTGAAGTTTTTGAAGTAAAGACTCAGAAAGGTAAGGTTCTCTGCCTTTGAAATCACGTGAGGATATTGCAAAGGTTTCACTTAAAACCAAGCAGAGATGAGTGGATAAGAATTGAATTAGGAATTTAAATGAACCCAAATAAAAATCAAATCTTACGGCATGTGGAGGAGAGTTATAAGCCATCTTCTTATTTTTGCCCAATAAAGGATAAATGTCAAACAAATCTCATAAACTTGTATTGAAGGAGTGACCCAAGCCATATCTAGAGAGCAGAATAAAAAGAGATTAGGGGATAAGTTTATTTTTCCTTTAAGCAAGTAAGCAACCACATAGCAACAATCTAAACAACCTAGAAACCTCATAGAAGCATGCTAAAAACTACAACTTAGCAATACAATACACCACAGCTAACAGGGAACATTCTCTGAACGTTCTGGCAAGGTTCTCTCAAATTTATGAGCAAACGTTCTTCCAGTAAAGTTAATAGAATGTTTGTTACGAGTTAACTTTAATAATGTTCTCAAAACGTTTGCACAAAATAATTATTTATGCAACTTTTTTCTGAAACGATTTAGTTGGACATTCGTTTAACATTTTTTAAATGTTACTACTTGTTTCAGAATGTTCAGAGAACATTCAAAAGTAACGTTCACATAATGTTTTAAAATGGAATGTTTCCTTAACGTTCACATAACCAAGAAAAAAAGTTTTAAAAAATGTTAAATGGTCAAAGAACATTCAGAAGTAACATTTTCAAAACTTAATGAGAATGTTAGCAAAACATTTATGGAACATATTTTTGTTAAATGGGAACACAATGAGTTTTGCATTTGCAAAATTACCTAGTATATTATTTTTCAATATAAATTCAATATAGTCTTGTTATTCTTTAGACTAGAACTTAAGAATCCACCAATCACAGGCAGTGCAATCTGGCAACCAAATATGGCCATGGGCATTACATGTTCCGCCTACTTGAGTAAAGCGCATCTTGGCTATTTCACGCTCTAGCTCGGCCATTGAGTTAAAGAGGAATAAAGCCTTATCTGAATTTGATAAAGTGCTGAATGCAGCGAGACGTGAAGCAAAGCAAAGCACGAATGCTTCATCGCCACACGCTTCCTGAGCCACATCCTAAAATGTCAATAGTCATTCACACTATTGATCTGTCTGTATTACTAATTAATGATATTAAACGCAACATTAGTCTAGAGGTCAGACTGATTAGCCAGATAATCTGAATTAGCACGGTAGATGAAGTCATTCTGCAATGATTTGGTTGTGAGAACATGGTTTCTACAGAGTTGTACGGTGAAGATGAGTTCTTTTGGTGAAGCAGCTGCATTTAAAACATTGATATTAATAACAAAGAAACATAAACCTGATAAACCTACCAAAACAGCTTATGTTGAAACTGTTGCATTTAGCTTCTTGTTAAAATAACTTGTTTCGAGTTCTTTTCTGGGACTAGGCTACAACATTGCTGAGTCTTAACCATGAAATTATTATTTTAAATTACCTATCACACATCACCCAAACACACCCAAAGCTACAAATGTTTTTTGTGTTAATGAATTAAACAGTCTTTCTTTTTCAGTTAGTATGCTAGCAAATTAGCATAGCACAAATTTACTGATATTACATATTTGAACATTAGATTTAGATCAATAACAGACTCTTCACTGGCGGTTATCCTGAGCTGGAACGTCAAAGGCACCAGATAAGGAAAATTAAAGTTCATTTGATGCTATTTAAAGAGCCATCTGAGAAAAAAAGAACAGGGCACTTAACATGTAAAATACCATTACGAGAATTAGCAACAAGCATGTTTGCAAAACTCTTAGGCACAAAGAAGGGTAAATTTTGTATATTGACAGGATTTTTAGGAGCCACTATGTGAGGCAATTGCCTAACCCTAGTTCTGTGGAAACTGCCGTATTAGGGTAAATCTTGTGAGAAGTCTGCAGAATCTAGGATTTTGAAAGAGACAGGATTCTCTGTTAAACCTGAAAGCATAATTGAAGATATGTTCTAAAAGAGCAATTTAATAATAATAATTCCATTGGACCCCATAAAAAGGCTTGGTCTTGCTTTGATCCACACTCAGACTCACTGTGTGATTTTCTTCTGTCAGAGTACAACATCTCAGCTGCTGCTATCGCTATCTTCAGTTTGGCCTTCATGACCCTGGGCAGTCTCTGCCTCCTGGGGGCTTTTGGGAAGGGCAGAGACTACCTACTGAGACCAGCTGGCATGTTCTTTGCTTTTGCAGGTAAGCACAATGTTAAACTGAGTTTATACTTTTTTAAATGTTTTAATGGTTTGTATGACTTCTAGTACCATGTAACAGTGATGTTATCTGATGGTAATATCATAATTCTCTCATGTACAATATTCATGTATTATAGTTCAAATGGTGGCACTTTATTTTACAGTCCTGTTCCCCATGTACTTACTATGTACTTATTATAGTAATTACAATAACTGGGTAACTAGGTACTAACCCTGAACCTACCCCTAAACCTAACCTTAAAGGGTTAGCTCACCCAGAAATGAAATTTCTGTCATTAATTTCTCACCCTCATGTTGTTCCAAACCCATAAGACCTTCGTTCATCTTTGGAACACACATTTTGAAATTTTTGATGAAATTCAGGGGTTTCTGAACCACACATAGGCAGCAACGACATTGCACCTTTTGAGTTCTATAAAGGCATTAAATACATCGGCCAATAATGAGTCGGCGTTCGGATGTAAACACGGAATCGCTGCACTGCGTTCACTGCGTAGGAGACTGACATAGAAGAGAAGAAATTATCGAATAAAGTCATTATTTTTGTTTTGTTTTTGCGAACAAAAAGTATTAATATCTAAACTACACTACAAGTGCACATTGAATACAATTAAGCACATTTCTTTATCACAAGGGTGAATCTTATACATTTATGCAATAGCAGTTCACCAAATGGTCAAGAGTCCTGCAGGTCAAAAGCAACTGAGAGCATTTATACATATTAAACGACTTGCAGGGTGGTGTAATTCAATGCTGGTGAATCAATAGTCTAGAAACCCCAGACACCAACCACAAAACCACCATCTTTATTCTCCATTTAACCTCTGTGACCTTCCTCACCCTCACAGGCCTGTGTATCGTCATCTCCGTGGAGGTCATGAGGCAGTCGGTCAAACGCATGATCGACAGCGACGAGACCATATGGATCGAGTACTACTATTCGTGGTCCTTTGCTTGCGCCTGCGCCGCCTTCACCCTCCTCTTCCTCAGTGGCCTCAGCCTCCTCATCATCTCCATGCCACACATGCCCAGAAACCCCTGGGAGACCTGCATGGATGCCGACCCAGAGTCCATAGACTAGTATAGCGTCCATCGCAGAGTAAGAGCGCAACGCAACTGACACAGGAGTCATACTAGCAGTGTGAATGACAACGAGATGCATTGATGCATTGCATTTATAGATGATAGTGATGCATTGATATTTTTAACTAAGCATTGACACAGACGTCTAATTATTTAAAGGGATAGGTTATCCAAAAATAATGTGGAACCACGCAAGTGTTTTTTAAATTTGTAAAGATTCGTCGAAATTTCCCCTTTTGTGTTCCACAGAAGAAAGTTATACAAGTTTGTAAATACATGAAAGCGAGTTTACATTTTTGGGTAAACTATCCCATTAAGATCTACATGAAATATCTAACATGAATTTTGTATGTTTTATGGTATTCAGTAATCTGAAAACATTCATGCTTCTTATATGCAATAGATGACAGCTTAGAATGTATATTTAAGGACTTTTATAAGTTTCCAATCTGTCATTTCTGAAACGGTGACATTAAATGTGCTGATGGATGAATGTAAAAGCATATTGGATCAGCAATGATATCCAGTGATGTATGATCAATTTCAGCAAATACAGATTGCACTTTAAAGTGAGGTAATCTAAATACGTTACTAGTACAGGTTCAGGTCATTTAATCTGTGATATATTCCTTTACTCGTGTCACACTTGAACTTCCTGCTCTCAGTGATCTGCCTCAAGAAACCCCACATACATTTTTATTTGTTGATGTTTTTACTATCGAAACAGGAAGTTGGGGCAGGACATGCTGAAGTTCATCCCTTTTTTAAATAGCCAATAGCCTTTCAAACCATGGTTTACTACTTGCTGTTGCTAGTTTGAGGCAGGTGGTATTCATAATTTAGAGGGAGAGACATTCTCAATCTTATTTGATTGTATGTTTGGTTCATTTTCCAAAAAGAGGATTTAAAATGTGTAGATCTACTTTATGTTAAGAAGTGTACTGAAACTAACAGATGGACTGAAATCCACAAAATGTTCTTATATAAATTCATACATCAGTATTCAGTGAACTTATTTTGTTATTCATACATCTTTGTGATTTAGCATTGTACTTGAGTATATTAAACTTGTAGAAATACAAACTTTAAAATGCTCATTGCCACCTGACACAGGGACATTTCGGTTTTCATCTTCCTCAGTGCTTGATACAAAGTGATATGAATTGTAACGATGGCGTCGATTTTATCATATCAGTTTGAGCCAAGTCCTCATCCTTTGGAAGTGTATGCAAAGTGGATTTGTTTTGAACCAAACTCTTCCAGGCCTCAGCTTCAACTACAGCGTTTGAGGGTCAAAGTAGACATTGCTCGCAGGCAGCCAATGAAGACCATTTGTTGGCATTATGCAAATTGTTATATTGCTACGTAGGTATGTAAAAGGAAGTGAGACTGGAATTGCTGACGACTCATGTTGCATATGCAAGGTTATGCCGCGTTCCAAGCAACCCGTGTTTTTCCAACCTTCTGCCTGTGAAAGTGCACTAGAACAGCAGTCAAACCCGTGACTTTCCACCCGTGAACTCGTACTAGATCGATGTACTCCCAGTTCCGCGCTCTGACGTGACATAGCCCACTAAACAACAATGGCAGCCCCTACGGATGCAGTGTTTATGCACATGCTGAGAAATAGACTTTAGGACAATATAACGTTGCAATCAAATTAATAATAATATAATAATGATAAATAATACACACACGATTATGTATTACAATGTTATGTGTCTGAAACTATAAGTATGTCGTAGAAATGATTGTAAATGAACATAGCCCTGTACGGTCTGCCATGCTGGTTTGTTTACATCTAGCTACCACAATTCCTTGTGCTCAGGCAGTTTGGCGTGACTTGCAACACTACAAAGTCGTGAGTCGTGGTTTGAAGCCGTGACTTACAGGCTCAAAAACCTGCCTGGAAAGCAGCATTACTTCCTGTTTTTTTATAAGCCAGCTCAGGCATTTCCAGCGAACTTTCAGCTGTCAAGATGTCATTCTGCACTCGCTGCCTTCAAGATCTGCCTGGGGTCAACATTTTAACCATTCACATTTTGATGAATTAAATCCCAAGAATCGATCTTTTGCTGTTTTCAGTTGATGAAAGAACAAACTCGTGCCTCCCATCCAAAATATTGCAATAAACTTTGTTCCTTTTGATATTAAATAAGTCTCAGCTTTCGAAGTAAGTCAATTTATTATGAAATTAAAACAATAAATACCGCTTTGGCGCTCTTTAAAGTGGCGCGAAAGATCGCTGTTCAAGAGGACCGGCAGTGTGGATCAAGCAAGTTTTCTCCGTCCTTACTACTAGCTACAGCGCGAAATAAACATGAATAAACATCAGAAAGGTATGTTGAAAGATGAACGACTTACTGAAATGAATTATGTCTCATGTAATCGCTCAATTAGTGTTAAAAAGGCTAACTTTACTTGACTGCGTCTGATGTTCATTAAAGTGGTAAGCTGTCAAGCTAAGCAAATTAACAAGCAATAAAGAAAGAACAAAATATACTGGAAAGATCGGCACATTTTATAGTGGAGTATCACAACTTTTAAACGAAGACCAACATACCTTGTGTAGAAACGAATGATCCATTTCTTTCTTTGTTGGTTAATGGAAGGGAAAGCGTAAAAACTGATGTGCTCACTCAGTTGTTGTTCTCACGACGTCTTTTTCATCTCAATTTACGTTTAAACAACGGAATTAATGCTAGGCCTGACTATTTAACCGAATATATTCTGATTATAAACTAAGTATTACACTATTGATGCTGTTAAAGCTACCTCAGAAAATTTAAAAGATACAGCCACATCAACAAGTTACGTTTCACCGGAACTTTTTCTCAGCTGGCTTATATTATTGCGGAAAGTTCTTAACCTTTCACGCATATAGCGGATTCAGAATCGAAAAAACTATTTGTCGTGCACTTCGATCTATGAAACTTCCCAGCATTTTACATACACACTGCATTAAAAGATTAGTTCACTTTCAAATGAAAATTACCCCAAGCTTTACTCACCCTCAAGCTGTAGGGGAGAGTGGGGTAAGATGAGCCAGTGGGTAAATTGACCCACCCCCTGTATCTTGGCAACGTACCATTTTATTGTCATGTGACCATATATTTTGAAACCACACAATTTCTGCCAGACTGTGAAAAGGAGAAGCACACAGGAGGAGTGGAAGTCGCTTATTTACTTTAAAAACTGTTGTCAAAGTAAAATTTTAACATAACAGATGTAATGGCTGTTTCATCAAAGCAAATTTGTCCAGGTCTAAAACTATTTATGATGCATATTGGTGATTTAACAACATATAAAACCATGCAAGTCATTTAGCTAAATATAATTCTGAATTGGTAAGCTAGCTAGCTCTTCCTAAAATGGCAGCTATGGGGCAAAGTGAACCAAATGCTGTGGGGTAAATTGAGCCAGCGTTTTAACTTACCCGACCATAAGGCAATGAATTCATGTTAAATCTGAAGTATAAACTGGAGTCATTTCTATGTAATATTACGCAACTGATTTAGTTTATCTTTATTTTCGAGTTTATTTGATAGGAATAGTGTACAAGTACACCAAATCCTTCTCTGATATGAACCAGAGGATGTTTAATCATTTATATCTTTCCACCTGTAGTCTCTAATGGTCTAACATGGTCGACATTGCAGAAAAACTACCATGTCAAGAACCTTTTGACTAAAATGTTTATTAGTTTCAGTGACATTTATTCATTCTTATTTAGTTTTTATTTAATTTTACTCAACAAACTGTTTAGTCCGTTTATGGGAAGGTTACACCTTTAGTGTTCAACATATTGTTTCAGAAATACAAACAATTAAAGATACTGAAATTTCACCTTCATTTGGTTGGTTTTATTTTGTTTAATCTACCTTTAAAAAAAATAAATATTTGTAAAATATTTTTTACAAAGAATATTTTTAAAAGGAAATTTGATTATTAAATTAGTTTTTAAAATAGGTACATTATCTTTAAAATTTCACATGGATTTGATTCAGATTCAGTTAGATGGTCAGTTTACACCCACCTACTGACTCGGCTCAACTTACCCCTAACCTGGGGTAAATTGAGCCAGAGGAACACTTTTTTTTTTTTATAAGAAACCATATTTTTAGAACCCTTTGTCATAGATGTATTCTGATCATTTAAAATGATAGGAAACATCCTGAAATTACTTTAAATACTTTCATTGTACTTCCGCCTCATTTTCCCTTTTCTTGAGGACCACATAAGTAAAAAAAGGCACTCTCCCCTATATGAGTTTCTTCTTTCTGACGAACACAATCAGAGATATTTTAATAAATATCCTGATGCATCCAAGCTTTATAATGGCAGTGAGCAGGGATCAACGAGTATGAGCTGAAGAAAGTGCCTCCATCCACATCCATACATCAGGCCTGGAAGGCCTCTTCCAGGCCTCAGCTTCAACTACAGCGTTTGAGGGTCAAAGTAGACATTGCTCGCAGGCAGCCAATGAAGACCATTTGTTGACATTATGCAAATTGTTATATTGCTACGTAGGTATGTAAAAGGAAGTGAGACTGGAATTGCTGACGACTCATGTTGCATATGCAAGGTTATGCCGCGTTCCAAGCAACCCGTGTTTTTCCAACCTTCTGCCTGTGAAAGTGCACTAGAACAGCAGTCAAACCCGTGACTTTCCACCCGTGAACTCGTACTAGATCGATGTACTCCCAGTTCCGCGCTCTGACGTGACATAGCCCACTAAACAACAATGGCAGCCCCTACGGATGCAGTGTTTATGCACATGCTGAGAAATAGACTTTAGGACAATATAACGTTGCAATCAAATTAATAATAATATAATAATGATAAATAATACACACACGATTATGTATTACAATGTTATGTGTCTGAAACTATAAGTATGTCGTAGAAATGATTGTAAATGAACATAGCCCTGTACGGTCTGCCATGCTGGTTTGTTTACATCTAGCTACCACAATTCCTTGCGCTCAGGCAGTTTGGCGTGACTTGCAACACTACAAAGTCGTGAGTCGTGGTTTGAAGCCGTGACTTACAGGCTCAAAAACCTGCCTGGAAAGCAGCATTACTTCCTGTTTTTTTATAAGCCAGCTCAGGCATTTCCAGCGAACTTTCAGCTGTCAAGATGTCATTCTGCACTCGCTGCCTTCAAGATCTGCCTGGGGTCAACATTTTAACCATTCACATTTTGATGAATTAAATCCCAAGAATCGATCTTTTGCTGTTTTCAGTTGATGAAAGAACAAACTCGTGCCTCCCATCCAAAATATTGCAATAAACTTTGTTCCTTTTGATATTAAATAAGTCTCAGCTTTCGAAGTAAGTCAATTTATTATGAAATTAAAACAATAAATACCGCTTTGGCGCTCTTTAAAGTGGCGCGAAAGATCGCTGTTCAAGAGGACCGGCAGTGTGGATCAAGCAAGTTTTCTCCGTCCTTACTACTAGCTACAGCGCGAAATAAACATGAATAAACATCAGAAAAGTATGTTGAAAGATGAACGACTTACTGAAATGAATTATGTCTCATGTAATCGCTCAATTAGTGTTAAAAAGGCTAACTTTACTTGACTGCGTCTGATGTTCATTAAAGTGGTAAGCTGTCAAGCTAAGCAAATTAACAAGCAATAAAGAAAGAACAAAATATACTGGAAAGATTGGCACATTTTATAGTGGAGTATCACAACTTTTAAACGAAGACCAACATACCTTGTGTAGAAACGAATGATCCATTTCTTTCTTTGTTGGTTAATGGAAGGGAAAGCGTAAAAATTGATGTGCTCACTCAGTTGTTGTTCTCACGACGTCTTTTTCATCTCAATTTACGTTTAAACAACGGAATTAATGCTAGGCCTGACTATTTAACCGACTATATTCTGATTATAAACTAAGTAGTACACTATTGATGCTGTTAAAGCTACCTCAGAAAATTGAAAAGATACAGCCACATCAACAAGTTACGTTTCACCGGAACTTTTTCTCAGCTGGCTTATATTATTGCGGAAAGTTCTTAACCTTTCACGCATATAGCGGATTCAGAATCGAAAAAACTATTTGTCGTGCACTTCGATCTATGAAACTTCCCAGCATTTTACATACACACTGCATTAAAGGATTAGTTCACTTTCAAATGAAAATTACCCCAAGCTTTACTCACCCTCAAGCTGTAGGGGAGAGTGGGGTAAGATGAGCCAGTGGGTAGATTGACCCACCCCCTGTATCTTGGCAACGTACCATTTTATTGTCATGTGACCATATATTTTGAAACCACACAATTTCTGCCAGACTGTGAAAAAGAGAAGCACGCAGGAGGAGTGGAAGTCGCTTATTTACTTTAAAAACTGTTGTCAAAGTAAAATTTTAACATAACAGATGTAATGGCTGTTTCATCAAAGCAAATTTGTCCAGGTCTAAAACTATTTATGATGCATATTGGTGATTTAACAACATATAAAACCATGCAAGTCATTTAGCTAAATATAATTCTGAATTGGTAAGCTAGCTAGCTCTTCCTAAAATGGCAGCTATGGGGCAAAGTGAACCAAATGCTGTGGGGTAAATTGAGCCAGCGTTTTAACTTACCCGACCATAAGGCAATGAATTTAAGTTAAATCTGAAGTATAAACTGGAGTCATTTCTATGTAATATTACGCAACTGATTTAGTTTATCTTTATTTTCGAGTTTATTTGATAGGAATAGTGTACAAGTACACCAAATCCTTCTCTGATATGAACCAGAGGATGTTTAATCATTTATATCTTTCCACCTGTAGTCTCTAATGGTCTAACATGGTCGACATTGCAGAAAAACTACCATGTCAAGAACCTTTTGACTAAAATGTTTATTAGTTTCAGTGACATTTATTCATTCTTATTTAGTTTTTATTTAATTTTACTCAACAAACTGTTTAGTCCGTTTATGGGAAGGTTACACCTTTAGTGTTCAACATATTGTTTCAGAAATACAAACAATTAAAGATACTGAAATTTCACCTTCATTTGGTTGGTTTTATTTTGTTTAATCTACCTTTAAAAAAAATAAATATTTGTAAAATATTTTTTACAAAGAATATTTTTAAAAGGAAATTTGATTATTAAATTAGTTTTTAAAATAGGTACATTATCTTTAAAATTTCACATGGATTTGATTCAGATTCAGTTAGATGGTCAGTTTACACCCACCTACTGACTCAGCTCAACTTACCCCTAACCTGGGGTAAATTGAGCCAGAGGAACACTTTTTTTTTTTTTTTTTTATAAGAAACCATATTTTTAGAACCCTTTGTCATAGATGTATTCTGATCATTTAAAATGATAGGAAACATCCTGAAATTACTTTAAATACTTTCATTGTACTTCCGCCTCATTTTCCCTTTTCTTGAGGACCACATAAGTAAAAAAAGGCACTCTCCCCTATATGAGTTTCTTCTTTCTGACGAACACAATCAGAGATATTTTAATAAATATCCTGATGCATCCAAGCTTTATAATGGCAGTGAGCAGGGATCAACGAGTATGAGCTGAAGAAAGTGCCTCCATCCACATCCCTACATCATGCAGGTATAGTCCACATGGCTCCGGGGGGTTTAATAAAGGCCTTCTGAATGAAGCGATGTTTGTGCAAGAAAAATATCCTAGGACGAGTAAAGCTTAGGCTAATTTTCTTTTGAAAGTGAACTAATCCCTTAAAGGTTAACTTTAACTTTTGAAAGGCTGCAAGTTACAATATAAGGCTGCATTGCTGTAGTCAAAACAATACCTAAAGAGCTTTTTGAAAATAAAGTGGCAGCATCTAACCCTCACCTTTCTTTGAGCTGTGGCCAAATAACGAACAGAACTCTGATTTAAGAATAATGAATGTTGATTTTCTGTATGTTTACTACTAATGTAGTTCCATAGCACTAATAAATCAGTTTGCTTCACTGTTAATAGCTTCATGAAAATGACTAGTTTGTTAGCTTTCTACATTTTCCCAGTACTAATAACCTTTTTCCCGAGCATTATAGCTCTCATAATGGTTCATTTTTTTAATATTCTAATCAGGTGAGCACAAACAACCTCTTTGTTGCTTAATGAAATTCAGCATTTTGATTTCTGGCGCATCATTCAATAACAAGCAGAGTCCTTGAAAAACAACTTTGTTCATTTTGCATTTTTCCATGTATTTGCAAACATAATAAAAATAAAAAATGTCCTAAAAGATGTCTCGTTTCATTGATAATGTTTTGATTTTTTTTTTTTACATTCTACATGTGGAAGTGGTGGTAGAATAATAAAGCACACAATTGTCATCTCGTATTCATTTATTCATATGTACAGGTTTGAGAAAAGTTTGTCTACATCTATACAACTTTTTATAATATTTTTTTTTTATTCCGAGTCAGTTCACCACTCAGCTGCAAGCACAAGAAAACACACCAAGAAACTGAACATCATAAAAAAATGCCAGCTGGGAAAAAAATCACTTCAACAATTTTACTTCTGGGAGTGGATGCAAAGAGAGCGGACATAATTACAGGAAAGACAGGCAGCTGAGTGGTCAGCTAATTCATGGCGTTTTTAAAAATCTTTTTTTCATAAATCTTTTTTTTTTTGTTATTGATTTTTTTTAAACGTTTTTTTCCCCAAATGTTTTGGTGTTTCATGATATATATATATATTTATATATATGCTGATTCGGTTTGTAAAATCACAGATGCCAAACTGTAAAAGAACCAACTAGTACTAAAGCAAGTAAAAAATAATAAAACGCAAAATGTCTAACTATTCCACAAAATCAAAAGACATTTTTATAGTTTTTTTAAGATTGTTATTCTATTTTTTTTTTCAACAGTTTTCCTTTTTAACAGGTGTATATAGTTCATATATATTGACTTACTTAAAATACGTGTAATAGCCATTGCTACTGTTTGAACTGCCTATGCTAAGTTCCTGTAACAGAGAGATGGGGTCACTGTTCTTCTTGACCTGCTCAGGCAGCGGGCGGGGCTTTGGAGGGGCTCGGAGGGCGCTGGCGTAGGACATGGTCGGGGGCTTGGAGTTGCCGGGCCCCTGGGGGCCCCCTGGGCTGGTGTTGCCCCCTCCTCCTCCTCCTCCTGGGTCCGGTGGGGTTTGCTTGCTGGGCATGAGGGGTGGGAACTGTCCGTGGTGCTGCAGAGACGCGGTGCTAGCGGGGTGAGGAGACTGCTGGAGACACTCGGCCTTGACGTGCTCATCCGCCACAGTCATAGCCTTTGAAACTGAGGAACATTTAGCGCACATCGTTATTACATCAACACCACAGGGTCAAGTGTCAATTATAACCTCCTTTATATATAATGAGATCAAATGTACAGGGGTTAATGGGATCACAGATAAAGACAAATAACAACATTAATGCTCATTATTAAACACATTTTTCTTGGTATACTTCTTTCTCCAGTGACTAAATGCTGTTTTTAAGGTTGATTCTATGGATGTGCAAAATGACTAGTCGGTACAAACAGACATATGGGCATGTTTTTCAAAACTGAACTTTTAAACTGGACACAGCATCAGTGCGGGCCATATGTGTTTCATTTTTGTTCAGGTTCATTGTTTAAATTATATGAATGCACAAACAAAAAATAACATCGATATGCTCAATATGATGATTGAAAATAGTTCTACAATATTGCAAAAAAAAGAACAAACCATATTGATACATACTGTATATGAATATATTACCACAACTAGTGTTATTTTAGTATTATAGTATTTATTAATATTTTGAATTAGCTTTTATTTTTAAATTATTTTAATTTTAGTTTTTAGTAATTTTGTTATGTGCTCATGTGAATGACACTGGAAGCCTCCATACATTCAAGTTGCAAATGGTGCTTTTATGTTAAAAATAAGGTGGATATGATGAGAATTTCTAACCATCCAATATTATTGGTTAAATGAGAAACTGGACTTACATATCACACAAATCTATCCAACGCATGCAAGGTTCAATGAAACGTACCTAAAACCTCCCTGTGAGGGACGAGGTGGCTCGCTCCGTTACATGGAATGTTGTGGAGAGGAGCGGGGCTCGGGCCAGGCCCGCTGCTGCCTAGCCATAGGTCTGCTGAGGGGTATCTGTAGGAGGGTGTGGGGTGGTCCTGAGGATCCAGGCTGTCCGGATACGGCTGTGGGGAGCTGGAGGAGATCCTCCTCTGGTACAGAGGCCGCCCAGGGCCCCGTGGTTCATACTGAGAGACAGAAAATGAGCGTGAAACTAAAGCAATCAAAGAGATTGTTTGGATACATTTTTGTCCAACTCTTTAATTAAAACATCAAAAACAGTGTGAGTTTATTTGAATGCCAAATTTTTATTATTTGTTGTCCATTTTCAGCCTATGTTTATATGCCAAATCACACAAGTAGCAGCAGAAGTCCAAACAAATGTACCAAAAATATCAAAAGTGTAAATATTGTCATTTTATAGCAATATACATAATATTTTTATGCTGTCATTAGCACAGACAAGAAATTTCAGCATGTTCTTCAGTGTGTATAAATACCGTATTGTTCCAAATATAAGATGACCTTATTAAAAGATGATTATAAGACAACTTATTATTATTATTATTATTATTTTTTTTTTTAAGATGTACATTTTGGAAAAAGGCTTTTTGAAGACTAAATCTTGTATTTTATAAAGTTTTTTTTTTTTTAAATGCTTTCATATTTTAATTTTTGTATTGAAAGTATGAGTATGTTCAATACAATAAATACTGGTAAAATGTACCAATGATTACATTTTTAAAAAATAAACACTTCTTGGTATACCATAAAAACAACCTGTAGCCCATCTAAATTATATAACAATTAGGATATCCATCTCGAAGTGAAAACCACTTAGCCTACCAAAATTTCATTAACAGTAGAAGTGAATCTTATTGTAGTTTTGAAATCTGGGTACCATCTTACGTTTTAAAATCACGTATGGGGAAAGTCTGGTCCCGTCAGCATGGCATACAAAAATGTCAGTCATGTGGCTCTTAGATGGCAAGCTTTTCTTTGACTGTTAGTGTTTTTAGCAGGGTTTTTTTTTTGCGCTGGATAAATTAAGAATCACTATTTTTTGTTTAAAATAGACTTTAAACATCATAATTTTCCCACAATTCTCCCAACTTAAACACAATAACATGTAATTTACTGGAGGTTCTGACAAAAAGGTTATTTGCTGCAGTCTATTTAAAATTATTTATTCAAATTAATTAAAAAAAAAAAAAAAAAAAAAAAAAAAACAAGTTTGAGTGAATGATTCAATGACTTACACAAAGACTTCTCTTGTTTCATTACTGGATGAATCAGCGTTTCTGAACAAATCTCTTGAATGAACGATTCAATGCCAAATACATTTCTTAATAGTCACTTGTCGCCACCTACTGGTGTAACAATGTAATTGATCATATTGATCATTGATCATACGCTCACAATATAGGACCATAACACATTTCCAATCAACTCCTCCAGTCAGTTTGATCCGATTTTAGTGTCTTAAACTTAAATTTCATTTTTATAAATAGATTTCAGTGTCAACCACCTTTTACAAGACAAGTAAAAAAAACAAAAAAACAAGGGGGTATTACTGATGTATTTTATGTTGTATAATAAAATGTGAAAATATCTTGAGCGTGTGTTCACCACAGACCTTATTTCAGACATTTAACCAAAAACTCATTTAAAAAACTCATTGACTTGAGGATGATGGAACTGGAAGTGCTAAAATGCTATATTATTTCTGAGTTTTAGTACTCATTCATGGACTTTTCCTCCAAAACAAACTCAATAATTCCTTTAAAACTTCTCCCTTACAGCAGTTACATCAACAAAGTGATCGTAATTTGTTCATTTACAATGAAAATTGTCAATTTGAGGCAACATTATGTTGATGAGAGTCAACTTCAGCAAATATGCAGTGACTGCAAATGGGAGTACAGACAGCAAAGCAGTGAATGAAGTGTGGGAACAATTTAACAGACCAAAGACAGCCCTCACCTCTTCTACACTGTGCAGGGTGCTCTGTTGGGCCTGGAGCTGCTGTTTCTGCTGCTGGTGCTGCAGCTGCGTGAGGGGGCCCTGCTCTTGCCTGTGCGCCATCGCCTGCAGGCCAAAGGGCATGCCGTGGCCCAGCACGTGGCTCTGGGGTAGGCCAGGGTGGGGCCAGTGGGCCTCCTGGAGGAGGTACTTGACCGGAAGAGGCCCTGCTGTGTGCTCGGGCGGCAGGGAGAAGGAGGCCTGATTGAAGGCTTGGTGCTGCTGGAAGGGCTGGCCGCCCATGGGCATCTCTCGGCTGGTGTCGGGGTATGAGGGTGGAGCCGGAGCTGGGAAGGGACTGGGGCCGGAGGTGTGATTTGCAGTAGAGGAAGAGGGAGATGGCAGGTCTCCGGGGGTACGGGGCTGGACTTGACGGTACTGAAGGAGGCGAGACTGAGGGGGAGGCATTTCTGCCGGCTCCCGCTGCTCATACTGCTCTTGAGGGAGCATTTCACGCAATAGACCGGGATATCTGGAGAGAGAGAGAAGGAAGAAAAAAAAACTCAGTATATAGTCAGAATGGAATACTAGCTTACTACTTACTGAACAGTGTATACTGTATGCTGCCTACTATAATATCCAAAAAAAAAAACCTTCCAAAGTTTTCAGTTCCCCCAAGAAAGTTTGTTTACTCGTAAAGCATAGGCCTTCTACCGAGAAACCTTGCGTTCGCTCACAAAACCTTTGCATTCTTGCAAGAAATCTTGCATTTGCTGGCAAAACTTTTGTTCTCCAGAAAAAAACTTGCATTCACTCACTAACCTTTTGTGTACGCAAACAAAAAAATTGTGTCCTCCTAGAAACCTTGCTTTCGCTGGAGAAACTTTTGTTCTCCGAGAAACTTTTGTTTGCTTGCAAAACTTCTGCGTTCCCGAGAAACCTTGCATTCGCTGACAAAGCTTTTGCGTTCTCCCGAAAAACCTTGCTTTCGCTCGCAAAGAATGTAAACACCTTTTTCAGGGGAACGCAAAACATTTGTGAGAGAATGAAAAAGCATTGCAAATTTTGATCAACATTGATCAATTTTTCCTCCCACCTCATATTCTTTTCTATCAGTATGTCTCAAAAGTATCAAGTTATCACGTTGAAAATATATTTAATAGGGGAGTAACTGGTACCTTATGATGGTTCCGTACCTCGGTATTGAAGTCACAGGTACGGGTTCTGTAGGGGGTGGGGGGGCTAAACTAAACATTATTAAACAGTGGAACTAACATGCTGTGGACAGTAAATGAAATGCTGAGGTGAATGTAATGGTACGAGAGATATTCTCATGCTGTTTTATTGATGTCTTTCCGCAGCAACACTGGTTGAAAGATTACACGCATATCTAGATTGTCTGTTCTTCTGCATGTTTTCCTGTTGTAGCGATTAGCAAACAGCATTGCATTACCGCATGCACCCCTTTCTGGATTGGAGTGTGGATCGCCTGTATTCGTTATCTGACTGCATGCACCAAACTGTAACGTCCATACCGTACGATTTGGGATGAATACATGTACCATTACACCCCTAATATTTACATTATGAAATTTTACAGAGTAAACAAAATAAACAGCAGGACAAAGACTCTTCTAACCTGGGCATGGCAGGTCTGGGCTCTTCCTCCGCTGCAGGGCCGAGGCCCCAGCCGGCTCGGAGGAGCTGCTGGGGGAGCCGCAGACCCGGCTGCCCGAGATGAGCCAACTGCTGTGCCAGGGGGAAGGGGGCCACACCGGCCTGCAGGAAGGGAGCATGTTCACCCCACTGACCCACACGAGCCTGCTGCTGCTGCTGGCCCAGAGCATCCAGCCCTGAGGAAGCCTGACCATCTGTGACAACACAACAGAGAAAGTTTTGTGACATGCTGGGAAAACACAGAAGGTCTATTCACCAAACCCCACCAGAATGAAGCATGCAAGGAGTTTAACAAGGGATTCTGCCAGACGCAGAACAACACAAAGTTTAAAATTATGATTGATAATATGTTCTGAGTAGTTTTGAGTGTGTTGCTATTGTGATCTGGTTGGCTGGTTCAGGAGCTCAGATAGGACAGGCTTTTATATTGTCAAATTCAAACTTTTAGGCACAATACTGTTGATTTATGGGAAGTCTGAAAGATTGGAACATGGATAAAACTTAAACTGTCAAAGATTTTGGGAGAGGAGTCGGAATAGACAGTACAGCACAATAAATCAAGGAAAGCAGTCTTAAGTAGGCACATACCCAGAGTATCGCCCAGCAGAGAGTCCAAACTCTCTTCTCCAAAGCTGTTGAGGCGCAGGGGCTGCTGGTGCATCTGTGGGGGCAGGCCTCTCACCACACCCTTCATATCCTCAGCCACCCCACCTGGAACCACTCCCATCGAGCCCTCACCACCTTCCATCCCCTCCAGGACTGGAGACTGTAGTCCTCGGTGTGTCATTGGAGGTCCACTAAAGAACGACGGTGGGAAGGAGGAGGCCTGAGGGTGGATGGGGGCCTGCATTCGGAGGGGAGGTCGGGAGAGCCCATACTGCTGCGGAAACTGGCTGTTTCCATGGTGTGGGGGGAAGCCGGGATGTGGGGGGCCCAGGTGGAAGTTGAGGGCCCTCTGGGCCTGTGGGTCTTTGCGTATGAGGCGGCTACCGGGGAAGCCCATGTTGGCCTGGGGCTCTGGACTCTTGTTATGCACCGATTCTGGGTCCCCCTGTAGAAAGTACAATCATTACCAACATGTGACGCTAATGGAGGGTGTAAAAAAAGTAGGAGAACTGAAGTGTTTTGAGCATGCAGCGGACGAGTGAAGATAAGTGGTCCATGTTACAAGTGTTCTTGTGGGAAGGCATAGTGGGTGGCTCCTTTGATTTATTTCTGATTAAACTGGGAAATACATGTGATAAATAACAAAAAGGGAACGTGCGGATGGATGGTACCTGTTTTTCCTTCAGCTCAGGAGCTTTCCTCTCGGGTGTCAGCAGCCTACAATGCTCCGTTTTTCCATTAATGTCGATTTTCCCTAAAGAATGGCAACAAATCAGCACAATACAACCCAAAAAGCAGAGCCTCACCAACAGTCATATATGACGGCTCAAACCTGAGACTTCAGGTTTCAAAGTTAAACTTTCGAAATAAACTTACAATGTAGTGTGTAAAGGCAAGAGTACAGTTACAATGTGAGCTGTCAGCCAATGAAAAGATGCCTGTGTGAAATATATTATTTTAAAGGAATATTTGCTTTGATTCCCACCCACAGTGCATTTCTAACCCATGACCTTAGTGTTGCTATTGGCATGCATCAGTTGAGCTACCAGTGCAGTTAAAATGAAAGAGACTAGGGTTGTGAGTTATACCATTCCCACTGGGCTCTTGAAGTAGATCTTTCTCGGAAGTGGGCTGCTGGTTCAGGCCCAAAGGAGATGGGTGACTGAACCCATACAGCACAGGTGAGGCACGACTGGCTGGTGGCCGCAGGTTGAGGTTGTACGCGGCCATGGCAGCCTGATGACTCATGATGCGAGGATCCACAGCGAAACGACTCTGATAGCCGGGCCATGGCAACTGGTGAAGTGAAGGTGAGGGTTAGGGTACAGGATGTTCAAGGAAATACATTTACGGTGGAGAGATGTGGACCTCTAGATTTTAACCAACAGTAAAAAGAACATGAGAATGGGCTAAAATGTCTGGCCTCAAATCAAGAAGAGATCATGACCCATGTTGAAGAGTAAGCGAGATACATCCAGAACGTACCGGAAGAGGCATGGGCATCACCATATTGCCGCCATAGACAGCGGGCACATAAAGGATGCTGGCTCCGGGGTCGATTCTTTGAACAGGGCTTGGTGATTTGCCAGAGGCTGGAGCCCCCGCTCCTGGTGGAGTAAAGGCCTGAATCGGGTTCCCCATCAACACGGCAGCGCTGGGCTGAACTGAATACACAAACATCAACCAAAACTGAGACTAAAGGAATCAAAAGCTATTTCATACAATATTACATTAATACTCTTGGATGGCAAAGCACCAAAGCCTGACCAACACTGCTCTTTTGCTCAGTAATTTGGTTTTTAACTGTGACAATTTGATTAATAAGCAAAGTATTGCGAATTCTATTGTATCGTACTGTAGTAGAGTGGGAAACTAGGCATTTAGCAAACACTTTCATTCTAAGCAACCTGGAGAACACTAATGATGAAATAAAATGTCTAATCATTTTTTCTCCAATTCACACATTTGTTAGACCCTGAACCCAAATTTTACTGTGCCCTACACATTTACCACTGTTAACAAGCAAGAAAGGTAAAAGAAAATTGTAATAATGGAAAATGATCCTTTTGGTTATTGTTGTTTACCTGTTGCCAAAACCAAATGTCTTGGCAAAATATACTTGCATGTGTGACAACACTGATCAATAGTTCTAGTAAAATGCTTCTCCAAGTCTCATTAGTTTACTGATTTAATTAAAATCTCGATTCTCCATCTGTCATTCACAGCCTTCTTTTAGCACTCATTTTTGATAAGAGATGAATGCACAGCATTCCAAAAAAACGTTCATTTTATGCACTTCCAGGATGTAAAATGAATTCAAATGAATCATCTCTCAGGTACTGTTTATTGCTGAATCTCACAAAATCAATCAAGACCATGTCCAGGTCAAATTTCAACACAAAATCAGAAAAGAAAGAGAGAGAGAGAGAGAGATATTCCAGTTTTTAGGACAATTTTTAAAAGGTTCCAGGATCACTGCGACCCTACATAGGACAAGCAGTTTGATGTTCTAGACAAATTTCGTGAGATTCACCCAATACTGATTTGAGATCTAAAATCTCTAGTGTGAAACTCTACGCCCTGATACACCCTAATCGGTACCAATTTCAGGGTCATACCTGCTTCAGATTGAACCAGTGTGTTAAAAGCCCAACTCCTCCAGAATCATTACGCTACAACCACCCCCAAAATGTCCTCATGAGCGCTGAACGGCACACGCTACGCACACACACCTGGCTCAAGTCATTTTCCCAGACATACACAGCAATCCAAGGGAGTAATTCAGAAAGAATTGGCGCTGCTGCCAGACATTATCGGGGAGATCGTGTTTTGATTGGGCAAGAAGTGAGGCTGGAAGGAAGCTGGATCCACTTCACTGATCTCCTCTCTCTCGGTCTCCTCTATTCTCTCTCTCTGTGTCTTTCTCTTTCTGCCTCGACTTTCACTCAAGCGGCACTCTACAAACTAATGACCTTGATTCGTACTGACAGCACTGTCACATCACACCAATAATATCCTCAAATTCTCCAATCAAAGGTCAAAAACCGTGAAAATGTCTTCTTCATGAGGGGCTGAAAGCTGCTGACCTGTCACATTCTCCAGGTAACTACTCAATGTGAATGTTAAACGGGTAAACTGAAGTGGCTTTTACCGTGGCTACCGAGTTTAACACTATAGTACGTTCAAAGACATTATAAAAAGTAATCCATATGAATCGAGCAGTTCAATCCAAGTCTTCTGAAGAGACCCTTTATATGATGAACAGATTTAATTTAGACTTTTATTTGCATTCATTAAACATTTATGAATGCACACACATAGAGCACATCAAATGTCATAAATCTCAACTCACATTCGAGCTTCCGTTTACCATGTTTGTAAAAATCTGCTCGATTCATACAGATTGCTTTGCAATCTCTTTATGAACTTTTTGAAGCTTAAAAGTTTTGGCAGAATGGACTTTCAGTGGAGAGACAGAAATCGCTCATACATATCATCATTTGTGTTTTGAAGATGAAGGAAAGGCTTATGTGCTTTGGAATGACATGAAGGCAAGTAAATAATGACATGGGGTAAAAATAATTACCTTAATCATACAGACACTTCACTTTCACACATTATTAATTGTACCAAATATTAGAATAATATTCAATTATATTATATACTAACAATGTCAATCCTAGTATATATCATATATCAATATATTATAATGTCAACTATAAAAATAGGATTAGAACTGACATGCTTATATATTATACTGGTGTAGTAAATACTTACACACTGACCATTATTGCAGTGATTAATATGTTTCTAGCATGTTATATGTTTGACAACAGTTCTTCTAACCCTAACTGATGGAGTGTGTAGCTTTTCATTTCTTAAACAACCATGTAGGAAGACACATCATGGCCATATTTCAGGATGACAATGTCAAGATTCATCAGGCTCAAATTGTGAAAGAATGGTCCCAACATGAAGCATGAAGAATCATTTTCACATTCATTGAAAGTCTTTGGGATGTGCTGGAGGAGACTTTACAGAGTGCTCACCTCTTGCATTGTGAATACAAGATCTTGACCAAAAATTGATGCACCTCTTGATGGAAATAAATGTTGGGACGTTATTTCCATCAAGAGGTGCATCCATTTTTGGTCAAGATCTTGTAGTGACAATGCAAGAGTCAAGTTTAAGTATGTTTAAGAAATTAAAATCTAGCACATGCTAGAAACAGTCACTGCAATTATGATCCAGTCATAAACTCTTAAGCATTTGCCTATTTAAATCTAAACAGTGACTCTTTTTTTGGCTAGGCAGTGTATATGTACTATATAAAATATTTAATAATCCATAAATTAATAAAAATACTTTTTTTTATTAATTGTTAATAATATTCTAATACTACAACTATTATTATAACTATTTTTTATTATAATTGTAACAGTTGTATTGAATAGTAGAACTTATTATCTAACACCATATGTAGTATCTTATGTAACAAAGGAAAATAATTCTTGATTTGTCCATTTGGTATATATAATGTGCACACAAATTGATGTGTATTGACATGATTACAGTATCATGAAAACCATAAGCTGTAGCACTTCAGAACTAGAGAACACGTAATTCACCCAATTAAATGGTGCCTTGAAAATGTGTGAAAATGTTCAAACCTTCAAGAACAAGAGGTCAAAGAGAGAGACTTACCAAAGCCTTCAGGGGGGAAGGGCTCAGTGTGATTGGCCAGCTGTCCTTTCGCCTGTGGAGAGGAAGAAGAGGAGGGTTTGAGTGATTCAGTGCTAGAGGATGAAGGAGACCGTGTAGGGAAAGTGAGGGGGAAGGGGTCTTACGCATCCCGTGTGCTAACAATAGTCACAGGGTCAGGGGGCTGTGCTTCCCCTTTCTGTGCCGACTGTCACCCTGCACACGAGCATCGCCGTGAGGCAGCACTGATTTGTCAAAATGGTTACAACGGTTTACTTCCACATGGCCAGGCAAATCTCGTCTGAGATGTTCTTGATATGAGGTTCACGTGGGTGGAGTAAAATGAGGGCAGAGGGCGATTTGAGGGGGCGGTTTGGAGTGTACACAGATGATTTCCAAGAAAAACAGAACAGTAACTGGAAAGATAATCAGGGAATCGAGTGGAACAAACTCTTGTTCTTGGTGCCTGAATTACAGCACTGCAATGTACAAGAAAAAAAAACCCTTGCTTGTAATTTTTTTTGTGTGCTGCCAACGACTTCCAAATCAGAGTCCATTGGTGCGATCCATTGGGAAAGCATCGTTTTTTAAAACAGATCAATGTTGTTGAGTGCATTCAGAATTGCATACTGACAGCATCAACGGCGATTCAGACGTTTCTGCAGGCCCAAGTCCTGGCAGCTCCGAGCACTGCTGCTCTGGGGCCAGCACGTTTGAAGGAACCACCCATCACGCTAGTTATTTCAATAGCATGTGATGAGCTACTTTCTGTACAATGGCTGTGAAATTACAGCACAGAAATGGAGACACACCTGTCAAGAGATGGACGAATTCAATGGTGATGTCCGTAATTACCAAGCTCCAATCAAGATACATCAGAGATGACCATAACATGGTAGTTAGTTGGTTAAAAACTGGGTTTTTGAGTTCCTCCCACATCTGTATGGAAAAGCGTATTCTGGACTGAGATTTATACTGTTTCTCTTACTGACCTTTTCCATTCAAGCTTTTTAGTTATGGCTGCTATAGCTTTTGAAACAGGCTGTCACCATGGCAATCACTGAAACAAATCACCTCAAACTGAAAGTGCCTTCGATGTTGTGCTGTGTAAACAACTTCAACGCTCTGGCTATTAAGAACCCCATGATAATCTGTGCTTTCTGTAAACATTATCACTTTGTCTTGACTATGACCAGGTGACATTGTTGTTATTGTGATGTAGATACAGACTGGGAAATTGGTAAGCAAAAACGTAACAAGATTGTGGCAAAGTAATAGCGGTAATGGTGGTTGAACACTCCCACATTCGCCATTGATCAGGCAATTCTGGGGGTCAGAAATTGGTTGGTCAGGGTGAACCCTTTAGCTCACTGTTTCTCTCCATTGACACTTATTCAAGAGTAGCCATTACACTTTATATAAGACGAATGGGAATAATAACAGAAAGTCTCACTATACATATAAAATGTAATGAAAATTATATCAACACACAAAACATCTTAATTGTCTTGAATATAGGCTTCATGTTCCTTTAATTTTGGGGTGAAATATGACCGGTTGGACAGGTTTCATGAGATTCGCCAATAGGACACTTGCACTTTGAAGCCAGCAAGTCGAGCAGCCAATACTTCTCTGAAACTAGTCAGAATGATGGAGCAAATGAAACGAAGGGAGTGAGGAGAAACAGATACAAATTTGAGCTACAGAAAAAAGGAGGAAGAGGAAGTCTCTTCACTCATCTATTCTGGCATGTTTACCTTCCTCCCCTTAGAGCTGAGGATTGATTGGCATATTATTCATTTTGAGGGTGCGAGAGCTCGCTTGCATTTAGACGGATGCTCTTTGCTTCTCGCAGAACCAAACCCTTTTATTAATGTCAGCGGGGGAGTGTGCATGCCTTCACATCACAGCACGTCATATCAAACCCTCCGCCGTGGACGCCACTGACCGTATCCGAGCAGACGCCGTGATTGTCATGTCTTTCTTTCCGTGCATGAGAGATGAACAGAGTTATAAAAGTGGCCCATTTGGCAGGAATTTCTTTGTATTGTGAGGAGGCCTGAAATAGCTTTTAAAAGCCCAATTGTGACAACCATTGTGTGAAATGGAAGAGGAACACAATAGAATCAAAGTCAAAACATCTTTTTTTTTTCCCCTCATGAGAGTCTGGATTGTCCTGTACCTTGGGTGGGGAGTGCTGGTGTTTGCCGGGACCCTGGGGATGTTGCGAGCGCAGGGCACGAGGGATGAACTCTGGCGCCAGCGGGTTGAGCACATAGGTCTTTTTCAGCTCCAGGGCCTCCAGCTGGATCTTAATCTGTTCAAAGGTGATGCCGTGGAGACTGTGGTTCTCATGGCAGATGGAGATGAAGGTCTCCCAGAACTTTCTGTGAAGGACCAAACAGATGCAGAGATTTTGAGTGAAAATAGGACTATATCATTAAACAGGACTGATATCTGATGTCCCTCACTGTACATGCACCAACACAAAAGAAAAACCAAGACGGTTCAAGCTACAGGACAAGTCCCCAAACTTTCTGCTAGAACCAACCTAGAGAATCTGAAGAGCAACATTTTTTTTTAAGAGTAAAAAAATTATTCATGAAGTACTGATATTGATGTACTGATGTATTGACATGGAACTTGTGCAAGACTGGTTGTTGATGTTGATTCAGTAACGGTTTCAATTGGCAGTTCATTCAGTGAAGGATTCATCAAACTAGGGCTTTTTCTAGTCCACTATGTTGTTCATTTAAGCCATTAATTGACTAATCGCATGTTTATATTAATTTAATTACCATTAATATATACAGAGGAGAATACTAAACCATAATGAGCATTTAATAAAGGCATAATATAGCCTATACTGTGCTCAAGTGCATGTATATAGATTTCCACAAAGCACTGGCAAAAGTAATGATGAATGTGTTGGGAAAAACAGCAAGGAGACATTTTAATTATTTATTAACAGTGTTGGGGAAAGTTACTTTTAAAAGTAATGCACTACAATATTGCGTTACTCCCTAAAAAAAATAACTAATTTCATTACTTGGTTACTTTTTATGAAAAGTAATGTGTTACATTACTTTTCTGGTACTTTTTTTCAGCTGGTCTGGTACTTTTTTTTTTTAACAACAAAAGTGAAATGCATAAACCTCAGGCTGAAGGAAATGCATATTTATGCCTGTACAACAGAGGGTGCAGCTCAAACAAACCTTTGAGCTGTGCTGCCATTCTGGATTAAAGAAGAATAGGATACAGGAGAAGGAAGTTCAACACTCTCATTTCTTAATCTAATATAAAGTCATTTTTGCTTATTAGTATGGTTGAATTAGATCATTGAAGGTCAGCAGCAAAGACATTGGTTAATAAAGTGAGACAGCGCACACAACACCTCTGCACTTTATTTCTCTCAACATGTGGACAGGGGAGATGTCAGTCAATAAATGACAAAAAGTACTTAATTAAAAAATTAACTTCGATAATTTGTTCCAAAAACCAATGCATTACTTGAAAAAGTAATCTGATTACGTAACTCAAGTTACTTGTAATGCATTAACCTCAACACTGTTTATTAATAAACAGTGTTTTCTGAGCCAGTGTACATTTGTACATTTACATATTTGGCAGACGCTTTTATCCAAAGCGACTTACATTGCATTATACTATACATTTGTATCTGAGTATGTGCAATCCCTGGGATCGAACCCATGACCTTGGCATTGCTAGTGCCATGCTCTAACCACTGAGCTACAGGAAAGCTTAGTGTCAGCTGCAAAGAAAGTTGACGACGCTGCCTCGTCATCTCCGCAGCAGTGAATACACCCATATAGAGAGAAATGCACATTTCATACGGATTACATAAACAAAGTATTTATTTTCAACTTGAATTGGTTTGTTTAAAAGTAGACAAGCACTGTCCTACAAAATCACCCCAATCATTCTAGAATGATTAATTCTTTCCAAATAAAGCTATTCAAGTCATCCGGTGAAATTGTTTTCATAGCGCAATATCACATAAAAACAAAATATCGCAAGGTCAGTTTTTTCCCCCAATGTGCAGCTCTAGTGCACATCCATCTAAAAGTAAAACTTGCTGAGTGTCATGACAATGACAATGCTTGACCATAACCTTTAACATTATTTGTGACTATTTAGTATAGCACAATCAAAATCTAAATTAAGATCCATTCGAGCTCCAAATAAAAACAATACTGGCTGTGACAAATACAGTGAATCAGAAACACTCTTCATAAACATAACACTTTCTAACACCAACACAGCCACCCATAACTACATTAGTTATGCCCAATGGCTGTCAGTGGAGAATGATTATATGAAGTGGGATGGAGAGCAAGAGGGGGAAACGTGGAGATTTTCAGTGGGTTTTAATTACAGCATTACCCAAGTGTTTGAGATGCTACAAGCTACTCATCATTTAAAGTAGTTAAACTGCAGTTAAAAAAAATAGTTATCTACACTACAAGCTTCTAACAAAAAGTAGTTTACTACATTTTAGCTATTTATGGGGGCAATATCTTATGATATAATGTATAATTAAACGAGAGTCGTATTTTGTTTCTAGCAATGAATGAACATGTCAATTAGGATGGCGTGTTAAATTTGAACAGTAAATAATATTTCATTTATTATGAGCCCAAGACATAGTAACAAAGAGCAGTTTTAATATGAATGAATAAATGTCAGTTTAATTAAAAAAAAAAACAATTATAATGCTACGCAGTGACTACTACACTGAAATCATTTTTCAAATGGGTTCGTTAACATCAACTGTTTGAAGACTCCTGCACTAGAATGAATCAGACTTTCCAATTCCACAGAAAGAGCAGAGTTTAAGAAAGCATTTGATTATTTCTTAAGCTCACTCAGTTTTAGCCTAGTTTTGCTTGTAGCCTAGCTTGTTGCTGGAAAAACTATAGCATTTTGAAAACAGCAAAGTTAGTAGCATCAATACTTTTAGCGAGTTACTGTGTATACACAGATATATCAGCCAATAATTGGTATAGGGCGATAAAAGCAATTATTTTCACGATCGGCCATTGGCCGATTGTTTAAAAACAGCTGATGATCAGGGCCAATTATATCCTGTCAATCAAAAGTGGGTGGAAAACGTGTCAGACTGTAACTCATTCTGTGTGTGAAGAAAATGTCGTGTGTTGAATTTAGGGCTGTCAAAGTTAACACGACTATAACGTATTAACAATTTTAAAAAATTAGCGATGCTAAAACAGGCTCTATTTGACCCTATGAATGACCAATAGTTCAAGCCAGGGTTGCCAGGTCTGTTTTTTTCCCCTACACCAAACATTAATTGTAATGCACCTCAACATCCAGACTTTCAAATACTCTCCATTTTATTACAATTTTCAAACAATAAATGCCATTTTGATGCTCTTCACAGTTTGTTAGTTAGCTATAAAAACCTCAAGAGAGGAGCTCATTTACTGTAAATTATATATGTATGTTTATATAAATTTGTCATGATGACAAGTGTTTATGAAAACTACAACTGAGTTGTAGGCCTATACAAACATTTCTGTTTTTAGTTGAGTGTACTTATATTTAAAAGCAAACAGCATTTGAATGTAATACTTATAAGACTCAGTAATTTTAACCTATAATATTACATTAATGTTACAAATGAGAGGGTTCCCTATATAGACTACATCATTAGTTGGAAGAGATTTGTTTCCCTTAAGAAAAATCAAACTATTGGTATCAGCAGGTAATCGGCTATTGGTATCAGTGGAGAAGTTTAGTATCTTTGCATCTCTACTTACTCTCCAGTACAGATTTCCAATCTGAAAGTCTCCATGGGGTAAAAAGATTCATTATTAATCCAGTATGTAAAACAAGGCACACAACTGGAACCCTGGGAGAACAAAATGAGACTGTGCTCATATTCAGAGTTAGTGACTCGGTCAAGAGTGAAAACAACAGAGTTTGTGCAGCACTGTACATCAACTTATTGAGTTACAAATGAAGCAAAATCACACAAGCATGGTAACACACAATGCAAGAACCAAATCTGATCTCACGGGTGACTGGTAAAGCCACACTGACACATGGAAAGCAGAAATATGACTGATTCTCTCCC
Organism: Hypophthalmichthys molitrix; assembly: GCA_037950675.1. Taxonomy (NCBI): domain Eukaryota; kingdom Metazoa; phylum Chordata; class Actinopteri; order Cypriniformes; family Xenocyprididae; genus Hypophthalmichthys; species Hypophthalmichthys molitrix. Next base: position 40,176,752 of record CM075494.1, read on the forward strand.
TAATAGCTGTATTTCATATCGCTCCAGCTCGGACAAGGAAATTCACAATTCTGACTCCAGTGACATCAATCTCAAGCAATCTCAGACCTCCACTGTGACTCAGAGCTGGAGGAACTCGATGCGTCACTGTGTAATTTAGCGGCTGGTTTCTCCTGCCTTTGAAAGCAGCAGATGAGGGATCTTGTAACATTTTAAGCTGTAAGAATTTGGTCAGTTTAAGGTTGAAAATAGATGCTTGGAGATAAAGCACAGGCTGGAACGCTTGTGTCACGGTACAGATAGCATTAGTGGTCAACCGATTTGAGTTTAAGGCTGTGGTAATTCTAGTATTTCTTTCTTTCTTTTTTTTTTTTAAAGAGGGAGCCATGAGGGGGCAAAACTTATTACCAGTGAATATGATTCAACATTTCTCAGATGTGGGTTCAAGACCTCACGCTTTCAAGTTTAACAAAGACAAGGTGGCAAACTTTTAAAGCAATAAATATTTACTGAGTCCACCTTTGTTGAATCCGAGTCAAGTCCAAGTCCTTAACCAATCAAGTTTGAGTCCAAGTCCGAGTCCAAAAGGAGCCGAGTCGGACTTGAGTCTGAGTCATTAACATCAGAGTCAAGTCCGGCCGAGTCCAGAAAGATTTAAATGATTTGAAACTGCAACTGACCTTTTGCAAAGACCCTCACCTCTTTTTTACTTTTGCTATGCTGCTCTCACGCCACACATCATGTTCTCACACAGTGAAAAAATACATTGCAAAGCAAAGAGGACACTGAATTATTACTTATCCTACCTTCCTGGACTTTGAAAGTGGTAGTTGTGTATGGAGGGACAGAAACAATTATTCTGATTGTCAATAGCGTTCCCTTTAAGCCACTTACCACGTTCTGCACTCTCACAACAACACTTGTCATAAACAATGAAGTAGTCCACACTGCATGGTGAATCTCTTATTTACATCGCGTCTAGAGTAGACTTTGCTGGTTATGAGGGGTATTCGGGAAATTCGTGTCAAGTCCGAGTACAAATTCACCCGAGTGTGTGACAAGTCAGAGTTCATTGAAAATTGGACTCGAGTCTGAATCCGAGTTCGAGTGCCCCATCTCTACTATCTAAACACCATCAGATTTAGCTGGAGCCGATACAACAATGGTACATAACATACATAAGTAACTTAATGACAGTCTATGATATGTATACCAAAATAGTGGAATGAAATGCACATTCATGATATTTATTCACATTATTATCAAAAATACTTTACCATAAGAAGGATTTTGGAACTAACACAAGGGGAACAAGCAATGTTAATCTGCTGAACTGGTCATCGGCTAATTCCAATATTTCAAAATGGCAAAACACTAGCATATTAATCAGCCTAGCTGATATATATCAGGTTATTATCAGAAAGCATCTTTGCCATATTTTGAACAAGATAGGGCCAATCGAAGACATTATCCACACTCACAACACATTGAATTTGGTCTCATACATTCGATGAAGATGATTATGGCTCTGTTTTACACTTGGTAAAGAAATTAAAGTAGTAATTCACCACGTCTGTAGATACTTTAAGTTGCTAGATAAGCAGGATAACAGATAAAAGCATCATAAACCTAATGAAGGCCCCGCATTGGGCGCCACTTTTGATGCATAATTACTTCATCTTTAAGCACCCTAATTGATGATTAGTATTAATTTTGTATAAAATTTAAGGGTTGGATGAACTTGACAACTATGTCAAGTAAAGTCAAGTCACCTTTATTTATACAGTGCTTTTTTACAATCCAGATTGTTTCAAAGCAGCTTTACAGTGATAACAGGAACATAATTTTGGCTGTATAGCAGCTCTGTAAGAAAACAGTGTCATTGTTCAGTTTAAGTTCAGTATTGATTAATTACCATCATAAGCAAGCTAGAGGCGACAGTGGCAAGGAACCCAAACTCCAACAGGTGACATAAAATTTCCTGTGAGTTTATTGCACAAACAACTATACAACAACCCAAGCAGAGATGTCAGAAAATACTTCACCATCCCTGATGTGATCTCAGCAGTGCTACACACTTTCACATCTTCCAATGTCACACGCCACAACACAGGCAATTTCAGCACCAGACAGTTTGAGACTTCAAGTTGAGTTAGTGTTTGCAATACATGCCAACTCCACAAGCAATAGTTTGCACCCCTCCTCCACCAGACAGCAGAACTCATTTCAGATAATATGATGAGGCCTCGAGGAAGCGGAACTGATTGAACTAATCAGGAGCTTGATGAGGATTTGACAAGTTGAAGTTACAGTGACAGACTGAATTAGAAGCAAAACAGCTTGCAGACAGTGGATTTGTTATACAACATTCAGCTAGAACTGCAGCAAACACATTTATCTGTCTTAGGTGTATCAGGAAATCTCACAAAACCTGTCAAGAACATTTCTGGGTCAAAATATCCAAAAAATAAAAAAAAGGAACAAACTATATTTTGCAAAATAAAATTCTGCATATTTTTAAAACTATAAAGATTTTTCTATTGTGACATTTTCATGACAATTAAAGGGTTAGTTCAGCAAAAAAATGAAAATTATCCCATGATTTATTCACCCTCAAGCCATCCTAGGTGTATATGACTATCTTCTTTCAGACGAACACAATCGGAGATTGTGGCTATACGAATATCCTGGCTCTTCCAAGCATTATAATGGTAGTGAATGGGGCTCGAGATTTTGAAGCCCAAAAATGTGCATTCATCAATCATAAAAGTAATCCATACGGCTCCATAGGGTTAATAAAGGCCTTCTGAAGGAAAGCGATGGGTTTTTGTAAGAAAAATATCCATATTAAAATTTTATGGCCCAGTTTTACAGACAGGGCTTAACCAAAGCTAGGATTAGGCCTTAATTCAATTATAAATTATAAATTCTTTTATAAATGTATACTAGAAAAAAAACATTACTGCTGTGCATCTCGAGACAAAATGCCAGTGACATATTTTAAAGGGTTAATTCACCCAAAAATGAAAATTCTGTCATTACTCACTCACCCTCATGTTGTTCCATACCCTTAAGACCTTCGTTCATCTTCAAAACACAAATTAAGATATTTTTGATGAAATCCGATGGCTCTGTGAAGCCTCCATTGCCAGCAAGATAATTAACACTTTCAGATGCCCAGAAAGCTACTAAAGACATATTTAAAACAGTTCATGTGACTACAGTAGTTCAACCTTAATGTTATGAAGCGCCAAAACCTTAATGTTTTTTTGTGCGCCAAAAAAAACAATTTTTTTTTCAACAATATCTAGTGATGGGCGATTTCAAAACACTGCTTTCATGAAGCTTCGAAACTTTACGAATCTTTTGTTTCGAATCAGTGGTTCGGAGCCATGTGGATTACTTTTATGATGGATGGATGCGCTCTTTTGGGCTTAAAAAAAAATCTCAAGCACTATTCACTACCATTATAAAGCCAGGATATTTTTTAACATAGGGAGATTAACCCATCTACTGATCTATGAAGACAAATATTTCAGATTCTCTGAAACTATCATAGCACTTTAGCAGGATTGGTAATCACAGGTCACGTCAGGAGGGCAACTCTTGGATTACTGAAGTCTGTTAAACAGTGCTGTCCATTCAGCAAGCTCACCACAGATACAGATTTAATTGCCAGGCCCTACGGCTTGACATTTACTGTGGCCGGGCTCTGCCGATTGGTTGATGCGAGTCTGTCTCCATAGCGACAGTGGAGCTGCAGCTAGGGAGGATAGAGCCAGAGGAGCAGAGGGTTGCCAGCGAAGTGACAGACAGCTCTCTGAGGGAGTGTCAACACACCCATATAAACATACACAAACACACACAGACTGACAGAACACCCAACCCTGCCTGACAGCAATACACACTGTCATATTCATGTCAAAGAACCGGCACAAGAGCCAAAACACGATAGGTCAAAGGTCACAGGCACAGGGGATTGTTAACTTCCCACTAGCTACACATCATTCACTGCTCTCTTGTATTTGTACCTTTGCTATTAGGCCTAGGTTTAATTTAAATAAAAACAAAATATTTTTTGATTAATTGTGCCCTTTGTTTGGACAATTTTATATTGATTCTGAAATCCAAGAATCAATAGCTGGAAAAAATAGTAGCATATTGCGCACAGCATATACACTATACTGCCTACTGTTTTTGAAAGTGGTCAAGCACTTTTCCTCCAGCAGCTCAATCCATTTCCTCCACTTTATTTCAGATGTTTTTTGTCCATAGAAATGTGTTATTTACTACTGTAAAGTGACGAGACCGGCAGATAATTTCTGTCCACAGAATCAAATTCGGCGTTGATTATTTTCATTATTGACTATTATAGATTAGTTGTTGCAGCCCTACACAAGCCAAAAACAGTGCACTGAAGCTGGGATGGTAAACAAGTGCATTAGCTTCACACCATCCTCCTAACAGAACCCTGAAGAGAGGTGACAAATGATTTAAAATCCCTTCTATAGATGCAATGTCTGAAGCGTCCATGTGTGAGGAGCCTGTTAGTCTAAGCTGACAGCGGTGAAGTGTAAGATGGGAAGGCAGAGGGACAGCTCTTCCTTTGGGGGACTCTGACTACACAGGTACTCACCAAAACCAGACAGCAGTGAGCCACTGTCTGCCCTGGATACACATCCAGACAGGCTTACTCACAAAACATAAAGCTCTACTCACATCACAAAGTCCGAAAACATTCAGATGATTGTAAAATAATTCTTATTAAATTATTCCAAACTTTTGACTGGTAGTGTGAATGGGAGGGATGGATTGATGGATGGGTGAATGGATGTTAACTTCAACAAACTAAGTGGTTAAGCCGTATAAAAAGTGTCCGATTACCTGCAGCGTCCCACTGAGCAGAGGGCGATGGGGTCTCCCACCACGGCCACCAGGGACTGCGCTCGAGTGATGGCGGTGTTCAGCAGCTTGTAGTTGGACAAGAAGCCGTAGTCCAGGTCTTCAGTTGAGTCCTCCACCAGCTGCTCCTTCCTCTTGATGGCCGTCTGCTTGTGTTTGCAGGTGTGACGGGTGCGGACGGTGCTCAGGAACAGCACCCGGAACTGCTTACCTACGGACAAGAGGAGATCCGTGTACTTTACATGCTGCTAACCATACTAGCTAAAGACGTGTAATAAAAAGTCAACATGAAAGCCATTTTACTTCAATAAATCTGCAGAAAAGGAGAGTTGTTGTTTCAGAGGCAGAGCAAATTACATTCTGCTGAAAGTTTTTCTTCCTTTCCTTTCCTTTTTCCTTCCCTTCCCCACAATCAGAGCATGTTTCATGAAGTTACAAACGAAAACGTGACAAATGCCGCACTGGTATATTATTTACATATGGGTCTTGTGGGGCTTCACGTACAAAAAAACTCACTCAAGTTTAGTCAAAGCCCAAAACAATCATTGTTGTATTCTACTCTGAGAGACCTTTCAAATGACATATGACACATGACTGAGCTGTATGATGTTTTTGACACATTGCAGTAGAAAACAAGTATTTCATAAATTATGAAAACATTCCATGCTCACATACTGGATTTTAATATATCGCCGAATGTCCAATAAAGCTGTTCTCATTTCCATAATTTCAGTTAGAAAATGGAACAAGTATGATATAGTGACCGACTACATGTTTACCAGCAATCCAAAAAGCCACTAGATTTGTCCAGTGCTACGCCAGTGACAAAGTCGCTAACCAATAAACAAGATTTGAAATGAACAAGACTTGAAACAAAGGTGTTTTAAGAAAATAGATTTAAATTTGACCACATGTTGACCCTGGAAAACTGTAAAACCATGAACATGCAATACAGGCATTCAGAGGAAACTAATGTCACAAGATCTCTTAAAGCAAACTATGATTTACGACAAATGCAGAACTTACAGTGACTTCTCCTTTTTGGTTCCCAGCTGAGATTGGCAGCCAGGCAGAACATGAATCGGGTAATGATCACTTAAGATTAATCTCTGTGCCAAACAAGCACCTGAGTTACAGGAATTTCTCCATCCATTAAAAAGGTGATTTCAATGCATCAGACTGAACCAAACGGCATCAATTATGTACAAACCAATCTGGCTTTTCAAATGAAACCTGTGGGACACCAGCTCTTTTCCCAGACACCAAACACACATTTAGCAGGTTAAATTGCCATCTGGTAAACTTGCTCTCTCTGCCACTTTTCTGGGCTGACACATGGAGTCTGGTTTAAAACCCAGTGATCTTTTTCCAGGGGCAGCATTTTAAAAGCAGCACAGGCGCGTTCACAACGTGAAAGATGTTCCAGTACCTTAATTATGCTGAAAATACCTCACTCTGACAAAATTGTTAAGGTAGCATCAAATGTTTCCGTTCCCAGGAAAGCAATCTTTTTCACTTTTTCAAATCCAAGACGATAAACTATCCGGGCCACATGATTAATCGTATTTTAACCGTGATCACGATTTCTGCTCCTCTTGATTAATTAAGCATAATCAGAGATGTTGGCCTGCTGGTTATTTATAAAGTAAAATGGTTATTTATGAAGTAAAATATCTAGCTTCTGGTGTAGTACGTAGCTTAAGCCTTTTGAACTGCGAGAGTTTTACACTTTCTTTGTACGCTGAATACGGAAGGTGGCCTGGTCTGGAAGCACTTTCTTCAGCTCATACTCGTTGGTATCGCTCACTGCCATTATAAAGCTTGGATGCGTCAGGATATTTATTAATATATCCCTGATTGTGTTCATCAGAACAAAGAAAGTCATATACACCTAGGATGAGTAAAGCTTGGGGTAATTTTAATTTGAAAGTGAACTAATCCTTTAAAATGGATACATTTTCTACCCAGTCTATTACTTAATATAAAGTTTAACACTCTCCACTGCAATATTCTTCTCATATGAAAGTATAATTCAACCAGTCTATGTTCTTTCACAAGGCTGCTTTCGCTTGTACTGCGACTAAATCTGCGAGCAAACCTTCTCAGTGATGAACTGTAATAAATCCAAACATGAAACTTGACTATATTGTTTGTGACTGTGGTTGCTGGATAAATGCAGTCTGTGTGTGACAATACAAAGTCTTTTTTTGCTGTTGTTTTAAAAGAAAAACATTAACATAATTTGGAATTACTATTAGGAATTTTTTTTTTGCTTTACACTTTGCGTCGTTCATAATTTTGTATAGGGGGTCTACTAGAACAGGCAGTGGCGGCACTAGGTCGGCTATGGCCCCACCGGAAATTTGCATAGCACTGCCAATGCCTGTTCTAGTAGACTCCCTACACAAAATTATGAATGTGTAAATCAAAATATTAAAACCCTTTACCCTAACCAAAGGCTTTCCGAGGCACTGTAAATACTACTGTAACTACGCTTTGGTGTCAGTTTTGCCGTAGCAGTTCAAGTTCATGTAATTATGTTTTGCCCTCAGCATAGTGAAACTCTTCCTGGCTTTACAACTGCCTTTGTTTGAGGGCAAGCCAAAGCAGCTATATCATGAAAATAATTACAGGACTACAAACCAGGAGTTTGAGAAAAGTGTTTTCTGTTGGAAAGATCAGCTCCATTTAGGGCTGGACGATATGATCTAAAATCAAAATCTCGATTAATTGAACATTTAACCTCGATTATGATTAATGAACTATTTTTTTTTTTGCCCTCATAGTTCACTGACAAGTTTTGTACTGTAAATATGCTTGACTATTAAAGATGGGATATTTTTTCCTAATGAAAGAGTGCTATGACATTGCTCACTTTCAGCAGTTATTTTATCTATGGTTCGTAACATTTCTGCTCGTTGTAACTCAGATACAGATAAATTAGCACAGTACCAGTACATTTATTTGAATGCATTAATGAGAGAGCGATAGTGTGTGTGAATTACTCGCAATTCTGACTTTTTTTCTCAGAATTGTGAGATATAAACTCACAACGGCGAGTTATAAAGTTCAATTCTGCGGAAAAAAATAACTTTCTCAGAATTGAGTTTACATCTCAAAATCCTGACTTTATAACTCACAATTTTGAATTTATAATTCGCAATTGTTAGTTTATATCATGCAATTCTGAGAAAAAAGTCACAATTATACCCTTTTTATTTTTCATTCAGTGGCAGATACAAGCTTCCATAGCATCTTTCACTCACCCTGGACATTGAGCACTCTCTCCACGCTGACCTCTGGCATCCGTTTTTTGCGTAGTTCGGCTCTGATTCGGAAGACCTGGTCGGCGTAGGGCGAGACTACACCAATGCTCCCCTCGTCCAGCTTCCCCCAGGCCACCGGCCACTTCTTCCTCATCTCCTCCACCCGCTCAACTATTTCAAACACCTGCACATGGACGACAGAGCATTCCCAATGGATTCTCAACGATAACAGCCCAATACACACATGCATCTAGTCTACCTGATATTAGGCCGGTTTGCACCAAATCTAGCACACTGAAAACTATATGTAATGGATGAAAAGAGAAAACAACAACAACTTGTCAATTGTTATGTTGAGGTTACCTCAGCGTTGTTGTAGTAAGCCGTGCTGTTCTTCTCTTGAACATCTTCTCCGCGGGCAGTGAAGAAGGTCAGAGGGTAGAAGTCCTTATGGGGCGGCTGCTTCCCGCTGGCCATCAATTTGCCCTCGTAGAAGAGCTCAGACGTGTAGCTGCAGTCAGCCAGAACACACAGTCAGCACTGACAACCTTAAAAAAGGTTCAAGACCTCTAACTTCAAATATGAAGTTAAAACACTAGAAGATTTCAAACGCTGCCAAATGTATTTATCATTGTCATAGGTTTATTAATGCTTTCTCTATATATTCCACAATTACGCATTGGTTGAATTGGATATTACTCACTCAAATATTCAACAGCACAATGTATGCAGATTACATGCAAAATGATTCGATAAAAACCAACATAATGCAAATTTCAGTGTCATATCCATTTCAGTGAACAATTTGACACCAAAGCTCTCCAATCAAGGACGTTTTAATCATTATTTCTGACTTCTCAGAAGTGGAGAGCACTGGGAGGCATCGGGAAGAGACTATCAGCGAATGCCTGAAGGCATCATAAACAGACTGGCACTCAATTTACAAAGCCCCAGCGCTGGTGTCAACATGGCTCCCGCTGCTCAGAGAGGTGTTCCATCTTTGGCTGCCATCTTTGTTCTATTCTGTCAGATTTCAATATCAAAACAAAACACACAACTGGGAGTCCAAACAGGGAATTACAGCATGTGTGTTACTATTGGCATTGACTGTACCGTCTGAGTGTGTGTGTGTGGCTAGAAGTCTCAATTTTTGTCTGTCCATAAGGAAAATGGTTTAGTATTATATTTAAAACATGGATTGAAACTGATCCCAAGGAGGATTATGTTTTATGTTTGGATATATTTACATAAAATAATTTAAGAATATAGAAATGGGATTCAAAGTCTGGGTCCACACTGAAAATCTGCAATTCAGTATGTATTTTAAACATGAAAATACAGCTTTGGACTTCAAAAGAAAAAGTAAAACCAGAAGTTATTTGAAATTAATACAAAATTTGATTCTGCACTATTTCTAGGACATTATTCAAATACGCACATTTGTGACATTGATATGACTTGTCAAAAGTTCTTGTTTCCACTGAAGCTTAAGATGTTCTTTGATCATTCTCAAATCATGCTGGAAAACATATTCATTAGTTTTGACAAACTTGTGTAGTTCATGAATCTCAAGTGCTGCTGTCATTAAAAATACTAAAACTCATTAAACGTTTCACTCTTATGTTGATAATGTAATTTGTGATTTTCAAAAAAAAGGGAAAAAAAAAATGCAATAGAAGCAATTTTATGAGTGGACTAGACTCTTGACTAATTATATTTTAAGGCATTTCAATCGCTTTTCTATCAGAGAAGGTGTGTGTTTTTCCCATGTTCCCAGATTTTTGTCATTTTAATGAATATTCTGTCATAAATGTCAAAAGTAGTCATTTTCACAGTGGGAAATTAAACTAGGAAATACTCCTTTAGATTTGTCATGTTTTTGGTGTTTTATTATCATTTCCAGATTCTTCCAACACAAACAATCAGCCCTTTTGGATGAAATTTCATGGGAAACCAATTTTGAAACCTGCTAAAATACAGATTAGCTATTTACAATAATTCAACTAAGAAAATCTAGCTAATTTAGCCTTAAAGGGTTAGTTCACCCAAAACTGAAAATTCTGTTTGCTCACCCTCATGTTGTTCCACACCTGTAAGACCTTCGTTCATCTTCAAACACAAATTAAGATATTTTTGATGAAATCCGATGGCTCTGTGAGGCCTCCATTGCCAGCAAGATAATTAACACTTTCAATGCCCAGAAAGCTGCTAAAGACATATTTAAAACAGTTCATGTGACTACAGTGGTTCAACCTTAATGTTATGAAGCGATGAGAATACTTTTTGTGTGCCAAAAAAACAAAATAATGGCTTTATTCAACAATATCTAGTGATGGGAGATTTCAAAACACTGCTTCAAAAAGCTTTGAAGCTTTACAAATCTTTTGTTTCGAATCATTGGTTCGGAGTGCGTATCAAATTGCCAAAGTCACGTGATTTCAGTAAACGAGGCTTCGTTACGTGGTAAGTGTTTCAAACTGAAATTTTAATGTGTCACCACTGGGGGGCGTGACTTTGCTACATGCTCTGAACCACTGACTCGAAACAAAATATTCGCAAAGCTTCGAAGCTTCATGAAGCAGTGTTTTGAAATCGCCCATCACTAGTTATTGTTAAAGTCATTATTTTGTTTTTTTGACACACAAAAAGTATTCTCGTCGCTTCATAACATTAAGGTTGAACCACTGTAGTCACATGAACTGTTTTAAATATGTCTTTAGTAGCTTTCTGGGCATTTGAAAGTGTAAATTGTCCTGCTGGCAATGCAGGCCTCACTGAGCCATCGGATTTTATCAAAAATATCTTAATGTGTGTTCCGAAGATGAATGAAGGTCTCACAGGTGTGGAACGACATGAGGGTGAGAAATTAATGACAATTTTAATTTTTGGGTAAACTAACCCTTTAAATTTCCACTATGCTCCAACTTTTGAGGAATATATTTAAAAGGGCAATATAGTATTTCTGGTGTTATTTTGGTAGGATGAAATTTTGGTAATGTTTTATCAACTGGACTAATTTAATGTATTCTTGGTCATATCTTTTACTGCAATTTTCTTCAGTGTTTGAGGATAAGGGGAACCTTTCCATGTTGGCATCTACTAAATCTGTCTAGATTCAACACATTAACAGATGAATATGCACAGAAACACTGTACAGCCTTGGACGTCAACAACAAAATATGGGAAGCATTTTCTCAATTATAAAAGTTGATGAGCCTATATATTTTGCTCTCCAAACCATGAAGAACTATTTGGTTTGTTGCTTTTTATTCTCTGAATTTATTATTTCTTTTTACCTTCAATCTGTGACCTTATTAGAATAGACATGTGCTTACATTCTAGTAGTTTAGAACCTGATTCATGTCATACATATATCTACATATAAACCAATCAACCCAAAAGTTAAATGGAAAAGACAGAAGCAGAAATGAAGAGAAACAGACAGGAAGAGAAAGACAAAGATGTAACGGTGAGCGACTGAGAGAGAATCGGTTGACAGACATGCGCGTAATTATGTCGGCAACAACACACCCCTAATGTTTTGTGTGTTTGCATGTCTGTCTCTCCTCAGGAAGAGTGGTGTGAAAAAGTTCACACCTACTTGATGATTGCCTCATGGGAGCGGTAGTTTTCGCACAGCATGATCCTGCAGGGGTACTCGGATGGGTAATGCTCGTACAGCCGGTCCAGCAGAGACACGTGCAGATTCCTCTCCCGCGCAAACTCGCTGTACACAAACGGACTGAGCTGCAAGGGGACAGGAGACCTCAGAGTCACGCTTACATGCATTACACTACACACACAAAGATCAACGGCCTTTGGGTTCACTAACCTCAAGCCAGATGTAATGTGTCTTGGGATTAACTATTTCTTTAATCTAGTCGTTGAATGATGTATTGGCTAATATTTAGTATTTTGACATTTGATGAAAGGCTTTTGCGATCTTGATGTGTACAAACACAGAACAATGATGTGAGTAAGAGCAAGGTTATTTTATGTTCATTTATATACTGTTCTAGTATTTATTAATGTTTTGAATTAGCTTTTATTTCATATATTTTAGGTTTTAGTCATTTTATGTGCTTAGGGCTTGGGTTGTCTTTTTATTAGTTTTTCTTGTTTTAAATATTGCTATATAGCTTTAATTAATTTCATTTCAGTTTTAGTAATTTTAGTACTTAAGTTAGTCTAATTTCCCCCCCTAAGTTTTACTTTACATATATATATTATATATATATATATATATTATATATATATATAAAATATATTTTTAATTAATTTCATTTCAGTTTTAGTAATTTTAGTACTTAAGTTAGTCTAATTCCCCCCCTAAGTTTTACTTATATATATATATATATATATATATATATATATATATATATATATATATATAAAAAATATATTTTATTTAATTTTTATATTGTTTATTTTAATGCATATTTTATATTTTACTTAACCTTATTTCAATTACTGAAGAATGATTTTTAATAGTTTTAGATAACAATAACACTGCTTTAGAGAGTATGTTTTTTGGTTTTCAAATATGTTTACATTTTTAGGAAATAATTTGTAAAAATAAATGTATTAATATCTATTTTCCTACTTTGTGCCCATCTATTCTGCAATCGGTCACTGTGTTCTCTAGATATCAGCATGCTGGTCGACAACTACTAAAGAAATTATTGCCCATTCCTAGCTAATAGATTTGAGGCCACATGAGAGGAGATACAGGTGGGGAGTGAGATGAATTATTAATGCAGCAGGAAGTAAGGGTGGGTGATGAGGTTTCTATCTAAGTGGCATTTAATTAGAGTCTCATTGGTTCCACTCGGGCTGAGGCGGTTCTTCACAGGCACCGGCCACGCTGGAGTCAGACACTGACGTGACACTGTCTCAGAGTGAGGGCAGCGAGGAGAGACAGGATGTGACAGCATAGAGAGCCTGTTGACCTGATCTCTGGGTTGAGCTCAGTCAAAGACTTTATATACAGAAAGACGGTGCACTCATATTATTTATGAATAGGAGAAAGTGCAAATAGCAACATGGCTAAATCCAGCCTTCTAAATAAAAGAGCCAATCGCTGATTGATAAAGTCATTGCATCACTGCAGCTGGAAGCTTTGGTTGCTATATGTGCGCTTATGACTGCAAATGCGCATTGGCTGGTCCACCTTGAAAAATGTTTAGAAACAAAATTTATGATACAGTTGTCAGATTTTATTGGTGATTTCAAATATGATATTTTGGGTATGTTTACACGACAATGATGTACTAAAATCTGAAAAGTTTTCCTCTGCATTTTTTGCATATAGATTTTACATTGTAAAAAAAAAATCCCTGTTGACACAGATCCGTGAAAACGACTAAAAACACTATATTGTTCATGCCAGGCCAGAAGGTGGCGATGTGACTTTGTAAAGAAACACTACACACCTATAGACTGAACACGTAATACACATGCGTATGACGTCACCGTTTTCACAAATTCATGTTTTTGTAGTTTACACAGAAATGATAACAGTATCATTTTCAGTAACTTGCACTTTGAATCCCGTTTTCAAAAGTTTGCGTTTTCAGGCCCCCAAAACGCTGTTGTCGTGTAAATGAATGGCCAAAAACACATAAAAAAATATTATGTTTTTAGTTGAAAATGGTGTTGTGTAAACAGCCCCTTAATCTTAAGTTTGGTGAACTTGAATTTGATGTTTCCCCATTCAAAGAGAGAAGAGCTGCACTTGCATGACTTAAATAGCGACTCGAGAGGCGTTTCAAAGATGGTCGCAGAGTAAAATTGCCTTAAAAAGGACTTTGGCTCAGTCCATTCATCAGAGAGGGGTCGAGTTCTGATCCAGCATTAATTAGCAGAAATTTTATAATCTAGACCAAGCTTTTGTCTTGTAGTTAGTTTAGTTTCAACTAAAACATTCATACATATTCACTTGTAAGCAAATAAAAGGAACCAATGAGTCAAAATTCTTACAGTCTGTTCGGCAAATGTAGGGCACTTAGAAATGTGTTTTATTTTTTCCCAAATTAATTTTTTTGCCTCAATTTAATATTTCTGGATTCTGTTCTTTACATTTAAGTTTTTCTGGATTTTTTTCTTCATTTAAATGTTGGTTTTGGATTCTTATTCTTATGTAGTAATCAAAACGTCAAATTAATTGAAATCATGAAACTCTTACAATTTAACAATTTATTTAACAAAAATGATGTTATAATCCGTTACTTTTTTTTTTTTTTTTTTTTTAAATCATCAAATGAAATGCTGGTGAAGTGACTCTCAGAGCAGCTCTGAAGTTCATGTGTTCATGTCCTCATTTAGTGAGACGACAGACCATCATGACACACCACGAGCATCACGTGTGCTTCAGTATGTGTGTAGCAGATGAAACTGCTGCTCATTCACACAGAGACATGCAGAACATGCAGACTTCAGATTCAATAGCAGTCTTTTTGTGTTTTAATATTCACAGACACTAGCCAATCGTGATTAGGAGAACACATTTAAACATTAGATTTATTCATAAAAAAAAGCCAAATTCTGTGACATTCCGCATCACACTGTAAATTCTATTTTTATGAAAGGATTCTATGATGTGTTTTCCGCATCAGATATCTAGCAAACGTTTGAAAAGAAAAAAGTAAAGTTGTTTGAAAGTGATGTATTATTAAAGCAAAAAGGGTCAATTTTAATTTCATGTAGAAAGCCTAATTCTCTGATTTTTAAATCACATAAAGAGCCTTTGCAATGTTGCCATGCTCAGTGCTGATGTCACCACTCAGGTACCTGCATATGGTCTCCTGCCAGTACGACTCGGGTGCTATTAGCGGCCAACGCCAATGGCATGATGGTCTCGCACTCCATGGCTTGGGCTGCCTCGTCCAACAGGATGTGTGTGAAGATCCCTTTGGAAACACGCACACGGGAATAAAATATTAATTACATGGAGCTTCACAGGAGAAGGCATTAATAATAGATAACACACACACATCAGCAGCCATTAACACAAAAGGATCTAACATCCAGCAGAGGTTGTGCACAGGCCATCTCATGGGAACAGATATATATTTATAGTGATATAGTTTTTAGTGTGTGATTGATGGATAACTCTCAGATGTGTCATTCAACATTGGACACAAGAGCTGACTGATGTATCAAACCTTTACACTACATTCCCTGTTATTTTCCATGAAACAAATTTAAGCAACTTCATGATGACATTAACGCAACTTTTTTTTGCCATAAAGACTGCTATTACACAAATTATGAAACTTTTGTCCAACTTTTGAAACTTTGTTCAAGATGTTTTTAAGGTTTTCAAAAGAAGTCTCTTCTGCTCAATATATACTTCTGCTGTAATATTATAAATGTATTTACCATCACGTTTGATCAATTTAATGCATGTTTGGTGAAGAAATGTATGCATTTAAAAAAAAAAAAAAAAAAAAAAAGACACTTTTGAACGTATAAACAACAGCATTATATTTGCCCTATAGGTTTGCATCAATCAAAACTGCTCAGAAAACTCTCTGCATGCCTCTACATTCGTTAAAATGTTTTAGCATAAGTATATGTAGTTAAATATTGATGTTTATTATTATGTAATGGTGATTAAATATAGTTCCTTCAGTTCATTTAATGACAAACCGTGTGGAAAATTAGTTGTTGTATAAGACATTCTAAATCTAATTGGTCTCAGTGGCTATTTGGCTGAAATGATGGTTCTCCTGCCATTATATATATATATATATATATATATATATATATATATATATATATATATATATATATATATATATATATATATATATATATATATATATATACACACACACACACACACACACACACACTTATTCTTATTATTCAAACTATAAGATATACAAACCCAACATGTTTATGCCACTGGAGGGAATAAACTTCCACCCCTCAAAACACATTAGCACAATGCCAGAAATCAGCAGTAATGACTTTAAATGAAAAAGATAAGAAGGGAGACAAACGAAAAAGAAACAGACGACAGCATTGGGTGTTAATGATGCGGAGTGTGTCAGACAGGCAAGCCGGGTCTCTTAGCAACAGATGATCCTTTGCTCAGACACATAGGAGGAAATTAGCCTCTCCTAATAAACTGTTGCAGACCCCACTGCATCGCTCCTGCAGGAGGGGTTTAATGTGGCCACGTCCAGCTGTGTCGCGCTTCTGTTGTGTCTTTCTGTTTTAATCAGATGTGTGCAGATATGAAAACTAGCTGCAAGCGATGTCTTCAGCATGCCGAGAGTATGAGGCATGAAAACAAGAAATGCTGAAGATTTGCAGCGTGTGTTTTTTCTCTCCGTTTTTGCCTTTCGTCCACACTAAGGCGGCGTTTTTGTCAAGGAAAACTGAGCTCTTTGAAAACGCTCTCCAAAGTGGATAAATTTGAAAAGAGTTTTCGCATTGTAGTGTGGATGGTGAAAACGGAGGTATCAGAAAACAATGACGCATGTTTAGTCATGTGACACATATATTGTACCCATAGATATCTACAGTTGTACTGGCATTGTTGTGACTGCTATTTACTAGGGATGCACCGATCCGATACCGAGATCGGGTATCGGCTCTGATACTGCCATTTTTGCCGGATCGGGTATCGGCCGGATGGGACCGATCCAAATCCGATATTGTGCGTCTACTATTCTGTGTTATTGTTAAGCTCCACAAAAGGCACAAAAACATTAAAAAGCACCATAAAGTGTCCGTGCACTATGTTCCAAGTGTTCTGAAGCCATTCCATAGTTTAATTTGAAGTACAGATAAATATTTAAGTCGTTAAATTAAAGTTCATGTAAATGCCTCCCTCTGCTGCGGCTGTCAGTCATTCTCCATTCAGCATTCAGACTGCGTGTGCGTTCGGTCAACAGTCAACACAATGAAACTCTCTCCAAGATGAATCAATGTTTCTATTATTATACTTCATCTGTAAACGACGATACCGGTAATACAATATGCATCAATATATCTTCACTTTGAGTTTTGAACTTTTCAATGTGGAGCGCTGCCGCTGTGACTCCATGATGCTTCAAGCGCATCATTCTGCACACGGGATGCGCATAAGCGCTTTGTGCCGCTCTGTATGGGAGCCGTTCATATTATAATACTTTTGCGCAATGAAAGATTGTTAATAGCATTTTTTGTTCTGTCCTATCTATCATATGTTGCTGCCTTATTAAAAAAAAAAAAAAAAAAAAACTCCGCTATAAATTTAAAAGAAATGTCTTTTAATTTTATAATGTAGCCTATATTTATATATAAATATATTTAGTTTATGTCATGTATGACTCAAACATTAAAAACAAGCCATGAGTCATGGATGAAGGAATCAGCTGGACTCCTGTTTATTTTGAATGTCTACCAAGCTAGTGAAGCTATTGGTTTATTTACAGTTGTTGCACTGATGCACAATTATTTAATAAATAATTCACTGCATTTGTGTCTGTTTGTTATTTTGTTTTACAAAGTTAGGAATGTAATGTTTAAGTCAAGCCTGATACCTTGCACAAAAGAATGATCCCGGTTTCTTCCACACAGTGAGGCATACACTTTATTAGGTAATTTAGCACTTTTTTTATTATTACTTGAATATCGGATCGGTATCGGCCGATACTGAATCCCAGGTATCGGAAGCGAAAAAGGCGGATTGCATCCCTACTATTTACATTAACAGTATTGCTCAAGATGAATGCTACTTTGTAAAATCTTCGTATTTACTCACATTTGCCATCCTGCGTGGCAAAACATGACAGTTGCATTTTAAACCCGATTTTGAGCGCGACCTGGACGCAACAGTGAGCGATGCGATGTTATGCTAATAAAATGATCATGCCAGAAGAATAGCGCGAGAACTTTATTATATCTGCTCTGTCGGCATCATCTCATGAGCTTTTAGTATGTTTTATGCATGCTCAGTAAGATGATTTAAGTGTTTTCAGATGTTTCAGTGTGGATGAGCAACTTTTGGAAAATGCTTGAAAACGCTAGTGTGAATGGGGAGCATTTTTTATTTTTTTTTAAATAAAAAACTCAAATGCTTCAAATGTCTCCGGATTAATGTAGATGTAGCCTGTGAGTGTGTGAGAGAGAGAGAGAGAGAGAGAGTGTGTGTGTGTGTTCTCACCTGGCTCCAAGTCAAGCTGGCAGAGGTACTGGGATGTGCTGAGTGTGACCACAACCACACGGTGGCGCTCTACATCCTGCCGCGTGGGCATCTGGAAGGTGAAGTATGCTCCGGAGATCAGGCAGTACTGCTGCACCACCGGGTGTACTGTCTTCACCCAGCGGTTCCTGAAGTAAACCCTGAACAAACACAAACATTAAAGAGGCCATTATTATGCCTTGTTTCAAAATCTTGATTTTGTTTTTGGGGTCTTCAAGAACAGGTTTTCATGTTTGAAAGTTCAAAAAGTTTTTCCCATATTTGACATTGTTGCAGCACCTCCATTCCTGGTCTGTCAGTAACGCTCTGTTTAGTTCCTGTCTCTACGAAGCCTCTCCTTCTGAAAAGCACACTATGCTCCGATTGGTTGGCTGGATCAGTGTGTTGTGATTGGTCAACTGCTTTGAGCGCGTTTGGGAAATGTCCCGCCCTTTACCATAACCATGAGTTTCAACACACTACTAACTAACTAGTTATTTTGCACATGCCTTGGGTGGAAATTATTTAAATGAGGAATACTGCCGTGTTCATTCCCGGAAGAAAACTCAAGACTACAATGGAGGCGTTTCAGGGAGTTCAGAAACAGTGTTACTGATACAGAGAATGACTCCCACTGGAGTGACTTTGTAACTTTGCAGACCTTTGTCATGCTTAAACAACATAATTACACACTAAAGAAAGATGAAAATGTAAAAAAAAACAGAATAGGTCCTCTTTAAAGGGAATAGTTCAACCTCATGTTGTCCAAACCTAACTTTTATTCATCTTTGCAACACAAATGAATAATTTTAATGAAACCTCAGAGATTTCGGTCCATATATTGGAAGTCCATACTACCAAAACGTTCTTCAAGAGACATTGCGAAAGAAATCCATATGAATCTTCAGTCTTCTGAAGACACTTGATAGCTTTATATGCTAGACAGATTTAATTTAGCCTTTTAGTCACATAAACGTTGATCAGTGCACACACAGAGCACATCAAATATGATAAACGGAAGCAAAAAAACATACTAGCAACTGCATAACGCCCTGGCAACCACCCACAACACCACAGTGGCAAGTTTGTAAAGCAAGCACAACTTAAACGTTTTTTATAAAATGTAAACATCCAACTGTTAATACATTTCCCATCCATGCGGCCCTGGTTAGCTCAACAAAATCATTGAGGTGAAGAAAGTTATTACATTTTGATGAAAGATAAACCAAACATTTTTATCAGATAGCATGCACTGATGAACTGCGAACAATAAGACCAGGGTGATTCATCAACAAATTCATTTCATTTTGTTTATTCAGGCAAAAATGCAAGATCCCAAGTCAGAGAAAACGGAGTAACAGACTCGTGTGGGTGGTGTGCCAAAGGAACCTTGAACTATGAGAAAAACAGAAGATTTTAAAATAATCTGGATGACTAACATCAACAAAACTGCATAACAATTTTCCTTCCATGACGTGCAGTTTTCAAATGTTTCAAGTGATGCCAAGTATTGTGTCCAATCACCATTTAGAAAGTCCTGCCTGTATTTCAGTCTTTAGCTAATGTCGCATTAGGGATCTCAAAAGTACCAGTACTTCAATACCAAGTCAATACTTGAGATGAAAATAATGTATCAATATTAATGTATTTTCCTCATTGTTATTTTAGTATTATTTATACACAAGAGTATTTATTAATATTCTTTTTTAGTTTTATATCTTCAGTTTTCATTTTAATTTTAGTGGACGTTTTAGTCATTTTAGTCATTCGTTTCTATTTTCCTTTATTTTTATTTCAGTTTTAGTAATTTTAGCACAACTTAACAATTAGAAGATTTGCCTTGGAAACTAAATAAAATAAGTAATAATTTTTTAAGTTTAAGTTTTTCATCTAATATTTATATTTTATTTAATTTCAGCTTTATTTCAATGAATGAAAACTGTTTTTAATAGTTTTAGAAAACAACCAACACTGACTTTTCTATAGTATGTTCCACAGTCAAACTAAATGTGCAACTAAATGCACTCTTCAGAGGAACAGTGCTTTCACACATTTAAATTATAAATACTGAACTTGAAATGTAAATATTCGTGTGTACTACATTTATTTTGAAAAGTTGGTATTGTGTTACCTGAGAGGTCGTGCGTGTGGATTGCCAGCCTCCACGTATGGATGAAGGTAATCTTTAATGTACAGATCTGCGGCGCTGTTTGAATGTGTACAGATCAGAACCCTGGAAGAAAGAGGAGAAAACCATCATTAGCACTCTTTGAGACAAAGTTGCTTTAATCAGTACGAATCCAGCTAAATGTCTTAAGTTCAATTCCCTCTGTTCTTCCAGACTATTTTCTCATCATTAGCAAGGAATGCTTCAGGATCGATACAAGTTAAGCTCTATTGACAACATCTGTGCAGTGCTGTTTTCACCACAGGAAACTGAGTCTTCACTCAAAACACACAAAAATGTTTTCCACTTACAATGAAAGTCTATGGGGCAAAACATTTGTAAAGAGACGAGGTTAGTAAGCAAATCACACTAGTCTCATGTTAAGAAGCATAAAGTTTAAGGCTAGTGGCTATAGTTTTGAAAGAAATGTTCATCATGGTGTAATGTCTTGCCCCATAGATTTTCATTGTTTCTTGCTTTGTTTTCACTGTGGAATGAGTGGAAATGATTTCTTAAGGTAAATTCATTTAAGGCTGACCCTGCAAAAATGTGTTTTCCTGCTCACCGTGTCTCAGGCTGCTTGAGGATGTGTTTGACAGCCTGGGCCAGCGTGAAGGTTTTGCCCGTGCCGTAGGGTCCGATGATGAGCACCGGCGGGAGGTTGATGGAGAGGGGGGTGGTGATGGCCAGAATAGCCTCCTTCTGCTTGGCATTTAGACGGGGATCCAGCTGCTCATCCCACTGCCTGTGGCACCGGAGGGAGAACTTACACGGGCTACAAACGCACAAATGCGCCCTGCCAACGCAGCTGCCACTCACAGAAATAGAGACGTCTGTGAGCGAACTAGAGCTGCTGGACAAGCAGATATTATTCATGTCCTGTGTCATTTTAGGAACAAAAGACTTTATATCTTACAATTCTCAAGAAAATTCTGAGAACTGCGAGATATATACACAGAATTCCAAAATGTTAACGATTGCAAGAAATAAACTTAAAATTGCGAGATATAAACTCAGACTTGAGGGAATTAAACTCAGAATAGCAAAATGTTAATTGGCTATAATGAGAAAAACTCAGAATTGCAAGAAATAAACTCAGAATTACAAAACGTTAATTTTCTATAGTGTGAAATACATTTAGAATTGCAAAATGTTAACTCGCTACTGTGAGAAAAACTCAGAATTGCACGAAATAACCTCAGAATTCCAAAATGTTAACTTGCTATAGTGAGAAATAAACTTGCGAGAAATAAAACTCAGACTTGTGAGAAAAAGGATAGAATTGTGAGAAATAAACTCAGAATTGAGGAATAAACTCAGAACTGCGAGGAACAAACTCAGAATTAAAAGAAATAAACTCAGAATTAAGAGAAATAAACTCAGAATTAAGAGAAATAAACTCAGAATTAAGAGAAATAAACTCAGAATTAAGAGAAATAAACTCAGAATTAAGAGAAATAAACTCAGACTTTGAGGGAATTAAACTCAGAATTGTGAGAAAAAGGATAGAATTGCAAGATATAATCTCAGAATAATCTGACCAATTCCAATATGGTCCTCGCACTATCATTGCTCAGGCCCAAATTATGTGAAAGGTGCCAGGATTGCGAGAAATTAACTCAACATTGCAAGATAACATTATTGCGGGAAATAAACTCAGATTTTGAGAACAAGCAAGAAATAAACTCAGACTTACGAGAAAAAAGTTGGAATTGTGATGTTGACTCGTTACTGTGAGAAAAACCCCCTCAAAATTACGGGAAAAAAGTCAGAATTGCGATATGTAAACTTAGAACTGCAAGGTGTTAAGTCGCTATTATAAAGTCAGACTTGCGAGATATAAATCAGAATTGTGAGATTTAAACTTGCAATTGCAAGATTTTTTTTTCCGGTGGCAGAAACAAGCTTCCATAAAAGACAGTGCCGATCACTAAAGCGAAGGGAGTCTTTGTTGGAAGAGGAACTATTGAAAGGAGATCTCATGGTGTGTGCGTATGTGTGTGTAAAATCACTCATTTGGGTCTTTGCGTGTGCTCGTACCTGTTGGGACTCCAGGGTATTGTGGGAGTGAGGCTGACATCTGGAAACAGGATACTGTTATCTCTGATGCGATCCAGAGCGTAGTGCATCTCACACAGAGGAAGTCTGTTCAACTGAAACTGCAGCTCCACCTTGCATCCAAACACACACAAACACACCTGCTGTTCAAACAGACTCTGCCAAGACTTTCTGTATTTATTTGCACACTCTTTTATAGCAGCTCCTGCCATGTGCTACAGACAACACCTCAAACAGATGACTGAAAATGCCTTTTAAAGAAAGGAACAATTCAAATGAAAAAGATTTATAGGAATTTTTGGCCTGTTTACATACACAGCAATTGTGATTAATCCATTTTCATCCCACCTGGATTGTTTCAAAACCCATGTAATGTTCCGGGACAATTTGACAATGATTTAAGGAACAGTGTCAAATGATCATACATGGCAACAAAAGCCCAGCCCACACAGGGATTCCACCAGACAAAAGGATTTAACACTAAATACATCAAGAGAGAGAGAGTGTGTGTGTTATGCTGGAGGGCACAGTGATAAATAGGATCAGTTAGACGGAGTAAAAAGGGTAAATTAGGCCAAATCCTGCTCTTTGTAGGGCAGCCTGCTTGGTGACGGCGTCTCTGGGGTTTCTGCCGTCGCAGTTCAATTTACAACGGAAAATGGCATAAACACTGCTTAAACTAATCCTATCTCTGGCATGTCTCTCTATGACGTGATAACGGAGACTGTATACAACAACAGAAAAAAAAAAAAAAAAAAATGCTAAAACATCTCGCTGTTTACATCAACACTGACAACAATCAATTAGCAATGACTTTTTCCAACAAGAGAAAAGCTTGACATTAAATATTTAACAGTTTGAAAGTTACACGACTTAGTTAAAGTTAAAACACATGGGCCCCAGGTGGTTGCTAAGTATGTATGCGAGATAGGGCGCTGTTATGCTAGGGTGTTTTGGCTAGTTTATGTCGCTATGGAGTTCTGGTGGGTTGCTAGGGCATTGCTAATTGGATTCTAAGGTGTTCTGGCTGGTTGCTAGGGTAGGGCATTCCAGTCAGTTTATAAGAGTTGATAGAGGTTACTACTGTTTTATAACTGGTCACTAGGGCGTTGCTAGGTTGGATGTTCTGGGTGGTTGCTAGGGTGTTCTGGCTGTTTTATAAGAGTAGACAGAAGTTGCTAGGGTGTTCTGTCTTGTTGCTAGGCTAGAGTATTCCAGTTGGTTTATAAGAGTTGATAGAGGTTTCTAGGTTTTTTTTTTAACTGGTCACTAGGGTGTTGCTAAGTTGGATGTTTTGGCTGGTTGCTAGGGTGTTCTGGCTATTGTATAAGAGTAGAAAGAAGTTGCTAGGGTGTTCTGTCTGGTTGCTAGGGTATTCCAGTCAATATAAAAAGGAGTTGGTACAAGTTACTAGGTTTTTTTTTTAACTGGTCACTAGGGCGTTGCTAGGGTGTTCTGGCCATTTTATAATAGTAGACAGAAGTTGCTAGGGTGTTCTGTCTTGTTGCTAGGCTAGAGTATTCCAGTCGATTCATAAGAATTGATAGAGGTTACTAGGGTTTTTTTTAACTGGTCACTGGGGCGTTGCTAGGTTGGATGTTCTGGCTGGTAGCTAGGGTGATCTGGCTGGTTGCTAGGGTATTCTGGCTAGTTTACTGGAGATGACACAAGTTGCTAGGGAGTTCCTGCGGGTTGCTAGGGCATTGCTAATTCGTTTCTTAGGTGTTCTGGTCGATTGCTACATATTTCTAAAATGTTCTGTCTGGTTGCGAATGGTTGTTCTGTCTGGTTGCGAATAGGGTGTCCAAGCTGGATTATAGAAGTAAATAGAAGTTGTTATGGAGTTCTGGTGGGTTGCTAGGGCATCACTAATTGGTTTCTAGGGTGATCTGGCTGGTTGCTAGGATGCTCTGGTGGGTTGCTAGGTGTGGCCATAGAGTGCAACAGTCGGGGCCTGAAAGTAAATATCCCATTCATTTTCTCCATAGGAAGAGATTTTTAATGGTAACTCAAACCTTTAAAGACAGCCTTACTGTGACATACAAGGTTGTTAACAGATGGTATTTCCTTCTGTTGAAAAAAAGATTTATTTAAAATCTGATTTTTAAAATTCCTGGTGAAAAACTACATTACCCATGATGCTGTAGAGAAAATTCCACAAATCAGAGAGTCCCCACAAGCTAAATGGGCCAAAAGAGCCCTTTAGCTCCACCCACTCCCATGAAGCACTGCAACACTCTTTTTAGCACACTCAAAACACTTACATTTTTGGGCAAAACAAGTGCATATTTTGCAATAAACTTAAAATATATATTGTTTTATATATACACAGACAATCAACATTTTTAAATAATTTGTTTTATATTTTACCATCAGTTTTAATTTGATTATGCTGTTCGCAATGCTTCATGGGATTGTAGTTCTTTCCCTCACTAAAACCGTTAAGTACACAGTCTTGAACTTTTGTATTTCTGTCAGACTTTCAAATACTTATTTGCTTCAAATCAAAGTTTGTAGTGCTGTGATTCTCCTTGTAGCTGGTTGACTTGGTTCATGGCTCATGACTATTTTGAAATCCCTATGGGAGAAATGAATGAAAAAAATACTTCTGGAAACAGTGCTGCTGAAAAAGTGGACGGGCGCTGTTGCACTCTATAGGTTTTTAGGGTGCTCTGGCTATTTTAAAGGACTAGATAGAAGTTGCTAGTGTGTTTCTGGGTGGTTACCAAGCTTTTTGACAAGCCAACAAAATTATCGTTTGTGTGTGTGTGTTTTGGTGTCTAATTGAATGATGTTATAATATACCTGTAGCTCCTGATCCGCCACCAGCCCCAGCTCATCACAGCAGTCCTTACAGATCCGCAGGAAGATGTAGTCCTTCGTCTTTTCCTCAATCAGGGCTTCGTACACGCGCTCCTTGGCTCCGGATGTCTGGTTCTGACCCATCCGCTCCTTGAAGACAGGCAGCAGCAGCACAGAGTTGACCTTTGTCATGACCAGTCGCCCAGCCAGCGTATCTTCGGACAGTGTTTCTGTCAGCTTGAAGCGTGCAAACAGCTGTCCGTTCTGAGCATACTTAGCGCCGCCAGAAATGCCAGTCAACATAAAGCTTGTCACCAGCTGCAGGTTAACCTTGATGTTGAACCTATGAAGAAAAGCAGCACGTTTAGGAAAACATGATATCGCAAACTTGGGATAACCAATCACCAGTTACTGTTATTGTGCCTCACTGTGCAGCACCAATAGAGGCTATCTACTGGCCATAGTTCACATGTCAGGAACTATATTCTCAGGAAGAATAATACATCAATAATGAATCAAAATATTTAACAAAATCTGATGTAAAACCCCTACACTTTCCATCTTCCTTTTAAAAAACAATGCTGACTTGCTTTTTCAAATAGGACCACCAATGACCTCTAGTGGTAACAAGTTGGAATTATAATAAAGACCATTCAATAATATTTCAGAATTCTGCCTTAATAAAAAACAACAACAATGCAATTTAATGCATAATAACCCAAGTTTATGCAAATATCTGGAAATCATACTTTTGGATGCTTTTGTATCCATGTTAAACCACAGAGATGTATGCTGGTCTGTTATTGCGCTATTATCAACTTCATATTTACCCACCCCTACATTTCACATTATAGAAGCAAACTATGATTGGTTGATGTCAGTCAAAAGCCCCTTTCTGTCTAAGCAGGTGGTTCCTGTGGACCAGACGTGATGGACTACTCACTTGCTGACTTCTTTGTACTGGGCGATCTCCTCGATGTAGAGCAGGTCGTGCAGGCGGGGCTGGTAATTGTCTCTGGTAAGGGTTTTGTCCAGCACAGACTGGGTGAAGAGCTGGTCTGCTGAGAGGGGGATCTGATAGCGGGTCAGTAGACTGCGCTCTAGATCCATGTTTTCATTGGGGACAAACTCCACGATGGTTTTACATGACGAGTCCCAGCGCTTAGCCGTCATCAGGAGCTGCTGTCGAGCCTGCATCAAGTGCTCCAGATCTGTGGGATTATGGGTAGTAGATAATGGTAAATTGCTGATCTAGGGTCCAACTTGACAATATATTGATATGTATACAGTTGGGATCTTTAGGAAGATGTACATTTCAAAGCCAAGAGTCAAAACACTCTAGAATGATAATGGTTAGAGGGATAGAGGAAAAAGTCTGTCATTATTTACACATAATCATCTCTAAATATCCCAGTAGAGGAGATAATTAGTAGAAACAGTATTAGCAAATAATGACTCACTTTCTGTAGAGCTTCAGTGAAGTTACATTATAGCTGAATACACTATAATTTAAAAGTCTGGGGTATGTTTTTTCTTATGTTCACCAAGGCTGCATTTATTTGATCAAAAATGCAGTAAAAACAGAAATACTGGAAAATATTATTACAATTTAAATGTTTTCTATGTGAATATATTTTTAAATGTAATATACTTCTGTGATCAAAGCTGAATTTTCAGCATCATTACTCCAGTCTTCAGTGTCACATGATCCTTTAGAAATCATTCTAATATGATTTAAGGCTCAAGAAACTTTTATGATTGCAAGTGTTATCAATATTTTAATGGAAACAGGATTCTTTTGATGAAAAGAAAGTTCAAGCATTTTTTTTTTAAATTTTTTTTTCTGTAATAATGTAAAAGTCTATAATGTCACTTTTTAATGTCATCAATTTAATACATCCTCGCTGGGTATTACTTCCTTAAAACACACACACACACACACACACACACTATAACAACCTTATTGACCCCAAACTTTTGAATGGTAGACTATATGTAGCTATTATTGCAGTTATTTTTATTTATTTGGTTGTTTTATGCCCTGTCAGTATCTAAGGTTATTTTCATGGCAAGATCAGTGTCAAATTAAAGAAAGAAAAAAAAAAAAAAAAAGGTAAATAAACAAATTTAAAAAGATAGCTAAAAGATAAACAAACAGGATAAATGTATACTGTATATTTAAATATATTTATTTTGTAAAAACCTCAAATTACTTTTTTTTTGCAGTAAAAATCATATTTATATTTTTTTTTATATATTTATATTAGGGTTGGGCATTTAAAGCAAAAATAATATTCGAAGATCACTGGGAATTATTCGATTATTATTCGAAAATCGCACCCCTCCCCCGCATGCACGCACGCATGTAGGCCTGTTATATGTATATATATGTATATATATATATATATATATATATATATATATATATATATATATATATATATATATATATATATATATATATATAATTAGTTGCAAAAAAAAAAAACTCCTTGGCACTTCCTGGTACTTTTTTGGTTATTTTTCAAGCATTAACATTGACTTTTATTGTTGAAACAAAAAACAAACAAAAAACAAAAAAAAAACAGCAAAGTTCAACAGAAGAAAAGTCATACATGCTTGGAACCACATCTTTTAATTCTTTTCCCAATTCTTTAACAAGTAATTTTGAAGCATTTTCCCGCTGTCCTACCTTCGATGGAGGCGGCGTCTACCATCACTCGCTGCATGAGCACGGGCTCAGAGCCAAAATCAAACACCACGGTCTGTCGGAAGGTTCCGAAGATCTCTGTACTGAAGGAGACCTCCACAGTGTAAAGGCAGTGGTCCATGCCATTCTGCACCAGGCCGGCTACGCTCCACTCCTGGCAGCCGCCCTCAGACACCTCCTGAGGCACCTGGGCAGACGCGTCCCCAGCCGAGACTGCCGTGATGGAGAAATGTGGCCGGTTGGCATCATAAAGCAGAGCGATGCGATGTAGCGTGCGGACCGGCTGTATGAGACAAAACATCATATGTATCATATGTTTATGATAACATCCTAAAACATAAAATGACTGTGAAAACGATGATTTAAACATGCAGCACTCAAATTTATTTAAATTACAGCATTTTTGAAGTTTAATTATCAAATTAATCCATATTGCGATTCTTGGTTTTCAGTAATGTTTTTTCTAAGGCACATTTATAAAATGTCCTAATTGAACTTAGACCTAATCCTGGCTTAATCTAAACCCTGTCTGTAAAACCAGGCCAAAATTTGATAAAACTAAAATTAAGACTTTTTAAAGGACCTGTGGGGATCCTGTATTATTGCTGAAACCTTTATTACATTAACAAGCATTTTGTAAATCGATTTTGCATTGACTTAAACTCTCAGTTATGAATACTAATTCGACTCTCCACACTCTGTGACTGGTGAAAAAAAAAAGAGAGCGAGATTGTCCAAACCTTGCAGAAGAGCGTGAATGTCCAGGAGTGAGATGATTTCTTGGTGTTGACGGTAATAGAGAGATCGGTGCTGTGCTCCACCGTAACTCCATCCACACAGTCATTCATCTGCACGACACCACAAACCATCAAATCAATAGACAAGCAGGAACATCTGGGATGGATCACATATAACCACTTCTGACTGTATTGAATGTATAGGGCCACAGTATGGAAAAATATTGATTCTGTAAAAATATACAGTGTTGGTTGTAGAGGAGTTGCCTGAAAGTGACTTTAGAGCAGTGATGCACCAAAAAGATTTTTTGTTTTTTAGAAAAACACCAAAACTGAAATGAAAGTTGTTATTTACCAAGCGCTGAAACCAAAAATAAAGATTGTTTAATAATCAATTAATTAAATCACATCAATTTTTAAATGAGCTTAATTAGTTGTTGAAATATAAACATTTAAACAGTGGCTGTAATAAAAACATGTTCATGACAGATTTATTCTAACATACATTAAAATGATGATTATGTAATACAGTGCATACATTTTTCAAAAATCGAGTTATTTTTTTCTACCTAACCAATGAATTTATCGATGTTGAATTTCTTTTCTGAGGTAAATGTAACGTAATGTGATACTGTTTACAAGTCGTTTTATTGTCGTCTTTCGGCAGTTGAAACACTGAGGAATTATATGAGACATGAAACATAAGTTGCTGTTTCTCTCAACACCTTCTGATGTTCATTCATGTTTATTTGGTGCTAGATGATCGGTTCTCTTTGACAGGCTAACAGACAACAGGCTAAGTAAAAATATAATGAATATGTAATATAGTGCACAATCTGCACATATTTAGCAAAACGCTCCTCTCTATAGTTATTTTTTTCTTGCTGACTATCGAGTATATGGACATTGAATGGCTTTCCAGATGTAAATGTGACGTATGTAACAATATAAAGAAAGTTAATGTAACATGACATTGTTTACAAGTTGAAACACTGATTGAGTGATTACATGAGATATAATATATTTCGGTCATAATTGTGAATGATGAATGGTAGGCACACTATGAAAAATGTTTACTGAAGTTTTGGCATCAACTGAAAACAGCATGGACTAAAAGATGTCGATTTGTCTATTAAAAATGACAAATCAATAATGTCAATCCAGCACTAGCTTCCACACGGCTGACATTAGGGATGTCAAAATGGGTGAAAAACTACATTTTATACTTAAATATTACTAATATTTGAATTTAAAAAGGCACAAATTCAGTTAGGGGAAAAAAAAGCAGCTTTTGGCTTGTCTCCTGAGACCACAAGAGGGTGCAATGAGCAAAATATCAATGCACCCCATTAAACGGTTTACTCAAAGCAATGAAATAACATGACTGTCTGACTTAACGTTTATTAAATCAAATATAATTTCATAAATTGTATAAAAACAATAATGAACAAAACAGCATCATGTATTTATGCATAGTTTAATACAAATGGCCAAAATGCCGATCACACAGAGTACTTTTTTTACGTTTGAAGTCCCCCGTAGTCAATTTTTGTTCCCTTAAAACTCATCTTTGATCACCAAAATTACATATGTAAACTTTTTTTTGTGTAAAAAACTTCTTTATGCCTAAAATAGCTTGAATGTAACTCTACACCCTTGCTTCATTTAGTATATGCGGATCTATGAATATGATAATTAGCCCCGCCTCCGCTCACTCGCACGAGCTCGGAGATCCACTCGGTCAACTTACTGAGGTAAACACTGCACAATGGTATCGTTTTTACAACATCGGACAAAACCATAATATGATTAACCTTTTGCTTGACTACATTATCAAACAGCTAATAATGTGTTGCTAATGTTACACAAACCATGAGTCCGACAGCTGCCGTCTAACAATCAGTATCCTTACAAACGCTTTGAACAACTCAGAACGTCAGTGGAGAAATACATATAGTTCATCATAACATCGTAATATACATCATACACCCGTCATATTGCTAAATCTACCCGATTTTTTGTATCAACAGACATGCTTTTTTTAAAAGTTGAACTTCTCGTGCGAAATGCGACTGCAAAGGTCAAAGGTGTCCATCTAGT
The DNA here is from genome assembly GCA_037950675.1 of Hypophthalmichthys molitrix. NCBI lineage: Eukaryota > Metazoa > Chordata > Actinopteri > Cypriniformes > Xenocyprididae > Hypophthalmichthys > Hypophthalmichthys molitrix. The sequence continues at coordinate 40,207,650 of CM075494.1, forward strand.
GCATGTTTACATAGAAAACGATGGAAAAGGAGCGCGGAAAATGTGTTTTGTGTGAACGGCTTGTCTACGGTTTTAATGTAATAAAGATCTTCCTCTGCACTGAGCTTCTCTATTTCTGCAATGTTTTGAATGACCAAAGCCACATCAAGAGGGTTAAATTAGAAAGGCTAAGAAAAACATTAAAACACAACAACGACTCTTACACATATCATCATCACACATCTTGTGTGCCACTAATAAGGCTGTCTGACACACACCTAAAATTCAAATGTATCATTTTTGCATTCAAATGTGGATTTTTATTTTAAATTTGACAAATATTCGAAATTCTCCCTAGCTGACAAGTTTACCTGTTGTAGCTTATCTACATTGTGTGCATGATGACAGTCAAACCACGCCATCGGAGAACAGATAATTAACTTTCACTGTTTCAGTTAATGAATTCGGCTGAAACTCATTTTCAGACAAATATTTTTGGTAGTTGAAATTTCGGTGCATCACTACTTCAGAGTACTGGTTGAAGCTTACTGAAGGGAAACAAAACACCCGTCTAGTGAACTGTTGAGATATTCAATCAAGAGGACTGTACCACTCTCTCCGGCGTGAGGGAGTTGATCCATTTCTCGATGAGCGCCTCCATGTAGTTCTCGGTGAAGTGCTTGCCCTCCTGCTGCTGTTTGAGGCGGATGAGTCGAGAGGCGTAGCGCTGCTGCCATTCTGTCAGCTCCTCCTGAGAGTGAGCCGAGGTGCACTGAGCTCCGTACCGACACAGACCCTGCTCTAAAAACCTGACAAAATACCAACAAAACACCACATTATAATCAATCGACAACAGAGAGCAACAACACATGATCAACTGGATAAGGAAGTTGTGAAGAAAATCTAAAATTTTATCAAAGTGACATACAGTAAATCACACAAATTATGGTACTATACAAGTTTCTTGATTAATATGACTTACAAATCATTATAGAAATCAATAAAATTAGATTAATTTAACATACTATTTGCTGACAGGACTGGTGTACCTTTTACACAATGTGTATTCCTCACTACTAGTGACCCCTCGAGGAGGAGGACGAAACTGCCAGCCTTCCTGAACATCTGTGCAGAAAACATCACAAAGAAAGAAAGACAAAAAAAAAAAAAAAAAAAGATAGCATGTCAGTGCAAACACAAGCTCACAGAAGAGCTAGAATATCAGAAATGAAAATGGATCCTGGATGTATTGTGAAACTGAAGAGGAACTCACCCTCCTCATTCTCTTCAGGCAACTCCGGCACCATTTTACTCCTCACAGCCTGCAATTGAGAAAGCTTGTGATTCATGGGCAAAAAAAACACACTATCGTCTAACATGTCTCTTAGCATGCACAAAAGCTCTGGTGAGAGGTACTAGTCAAGGGTAACCCATGAGCTTTCCACAGAGAAATGAAAATGCAAGTGACGCTGACTGCACCTAATTCATTTCGAATGGGAAATAAGACAATCATAGTAACACAAACTGACCTCTATTTCTGAGAGGAGCCTCTTCAGTCTTGTCATGTCTTTCGTCATGATCCCATTCTATGACAAACAAAAGACTTTAGTAAATTTTAGCAATTAAAAAATACGTTTACAATGTAAATGTGAAGTTTACAGGACAACTATTAAAATTTGAACAAAACTATCAAGCTTACAGAGCTCCTAAATTTGAGAGCAGAATTGTAAATTTAGAGAGAGAAAAACTGAAGTTTACAGTGCAATTGTGAAGTTTACAAAAGCAACTGAAAGTTGAGCAAAATTGTAAATTTTACAGTGCAATTGTAACTGTAAAGCTTACAGAACACCTAAAGTTCAGAAAAAAACAAAAGCAAAAAAAGTTTACAATGCAACTGTACATTTTAGAGCAAAACAGTAAAGCTTACAGAAGCCTAAAGTTGAGAGCAAAATTGTGAAGTTTAGAGCAATATTGAAGTTTACAGTACAACGGTGCAATTTGGGGGCAAAACTGTCAAGCTCACAGAGCACCTAAAGTTGAGAGCAAAATTGTAGTTTGTAATGTTTATGTGACAAGCAGGACGGGGCGAGAGCCATAGGAGAACGGCGCGAGGCCGGTGGCATGATTGCTAAGGAGCATCACCTGCGCACTACACCGGTCTCGTATCTCTCACGGAGGAGCTCCGGAAGCATAAAGGGAGGAGCGACGACAGTGAAGGATGAGAGGACTAGGCCTGGACTTTGTGTTATGTTTTATTATGTTTGTGTGCGCGGCAGTTGTCTGCCATTTTGCTTTCGTTTTGTTGTTTATTTTGATATATCAAAGTTTGTTGAACATTTGTCGATTCCCGCCTCCTCCTTCTCACATAAATGAACTTTGTTACAGTTTACAAAGTAGGCTTGCAGCGATAGTCGGTGTTACCGGTGTTCAGGTTACGGTTACGTCACTTGCCCACCGTGGCACCGCCCACTTGCCCACCGCGGCAGTTTGATATGCGCTCCGAACCACTGATTCGAAACAAAAGATTCATAAAGCTTCGAAGCTTCATTAAGCAGTGTTTTGAAATCGCCCATCACTAGATATTGTTGAATCAAGTCGTTATTTAGTTTTTTTGTCGCACAAAAAGTATTCTCGTCACTTCATAACATTAAGGTTAAACCACTGTAGTCACATGAACTGTTTTAAATACGTCTTTAGTAGCTTTCTGGGTTAATTGTCTTGCTGTCAATAGAGGCCTCACTGAGCCATCGGATTTCATCAAAAGTATCTTAATTTGTGTTTGAAGATGAACGAAGGTCTTACGGGTGTGGAACAACATGAGGGTGACTAATTAATGTTAGAATTTTCATTTTTGGGTGAACTAACCCTTCAATTTAAAATGCTAGCTCCGCACCATTAAGAATGCCCGTGCGTCTGTGTGCATTTTACTTTCGCCTTATCTCGAATTAGCGGTGCAAAAGAGGGCAACGCCCCCTTCCGGTGATACCGGTATTATCTGTGTTGTGACAAGTCGATTAAATTTCCTCACCGTCACAACCCTATTACAAAGCAACTGTAAAATTGAGAGCAAAATTGTGAATTTTACACTGAAACTGTAAAGCTTGTACAATTGTAAAACTTTAAAGCTTACAGAACACCTAAAGTTGAGCAAAATGTTAGTTTACAGTGCAATTGTTGAGAGCAAAATTGTGAATTTTAAAGCACAGTTTACAGAACAATTTAAAGTTCTATACATTCAAATTAACTAATGTCCAAAAATAAAAGACAATACAAGGTTTTACAAGTATGATTTAAATCTGAAATACATTTCATGATGTCAAGTTTGGAACACAATACATTAAGCAAACTCATTTGGAAAGGAATTCTGGGTTGGTTTACCAGTGGTTCTCCATAGAGCGCTTTAGAGAGAACACTGCACACTTCCTGTAAGCTTCCATCCAGCAGCATACTCTGAAGCCCTGCCCTGAAACTGCCATCTCCCTTCCCCAGCTCCTCAGCAAACACTATATGAACAAACACACTCGAGTGATCAAACCAGCCCACACTCAAACCAGACATCCTATTATGGTTAAAGGAATGGTTCTACATGAGAGGCTTTTATCAAATTTCACAGGTACCACAATGTTGATATTACATACTATTTTACAGTTTTATATTGTTTTCTTTTTTAAAAAATACATTATTTACACCTCTACAACAATTCATTATACTTCATTACATTTTTAGACAAGAGCTTTTTTGGTATCTTACCATGCTGGCAGTCTTCATCAGCCTGATCGTAGTCTTTCTGTTGAATGAAATAAAAGCACAAATCATTTACTTTACTCCATCCTAATCAAAACATACTCAGGGGTGCAAAACTAATATTAATAAAAAAAAAATAATTATAATAAAAAGTATGGGTACTGTGAAAATTTATACTTAAGCATTTAAAAGTTTTGAAACAGGCTGATAAAATCAATTTTCTCAGTAAACTAACTTTGATGCAACCCGTGTAATGACAATTTTCTTGACGATTTGAAGACCTTAGGAACAGACTAAATGGCAAACAGAAACCTTTCACCTGAAACAATAAATTCAGCAGACACTGGTTTTATGGTTGTTTACAGACCAAAAACCTTGTTCGCACCCGAGTCAAGCTAATCTTCAAAGACGGTTATATCTTTTAAATAAGAAGCATTGCAGGTCAAAGATACAGGGCAGGAAATTAACACATCACTAGCCAAACTGGGGTATTTTTTTTTTTTTTTGCAATTAAGTAATAATGATGCATGAAGGATGTCTGATTGGTATGGGTATGTCATGATCTTCAGTGCTGCTATGTCACTTATGGAAGTCATATATGCCTTAAAACATAAAAAGCATGATTTTTCTCCTCTTAGAAATACGTCAGTAATGTACTTTACTAGTATGGAACCAAACCCAAACATTACCGTATTACTCACACAATCCATTTTATTTTGATGTTTTAGGTTAATAAATAACAAATTTCCATACAAAGCCAAGCCCAGTGTCATAAATCCACTTCAAGTCACAAATATTGGAAAACAACATGGATGTGCTTCTGTGTCGTGTAGCCTCACCAGCTGGAGTCGTGCTGCTATGCGGTAGAGCAGGGCACGCTTTTGGAGGAGGGCTGTGCTGGGGGTCAGGGTCTGGGGCCCCATGGCCAGCAGGGCCTCTGTGCTGTGGGCCACTGCCGCCTCATACTCCTGCCTCACTAATGATCCAATGGCCTCGTCACATGACTTCTGTGGCCTCCTGTCCTCCATGACTCTGGGACAGAGTTTCTGTTATGGGAGATACAAGGGGTTAAACGCCTCAAAACTGCTATATGTGAGCATCAAACCTCTGCGCCTGGACATTTGCAGATATAAAGCGGCCCTAAAGAGTAAAAGAGTGGCTTAAAGGGTTAGTTCACCCAAAAATGAAATTGCTGTCATTAAGTACTCACGATTTTGTCGTCCCAAACCCGTAAGACCTTCATTTGTCTTCGGAACACAAATTATGATATTTTTGATGAAATCTGAGGGTATCTGATCCACACATAGGCAGCAACGACATTGCACCTTTTGAGGTCCAGAAAGGTAAAAAAGACATTGATTAAATCATCAACGTGACTACAGTGGTTCAACCTTCAGGGTTCCAGACAAAAAAATTCATTAAGGGGGAAAAAACAGTCGCCAAATAATTTTTTTTACGAGCCACAAAACAATGAACTTACATTTTTAAATCACTTACTTTTAGCCATCCTGTTGTGTTTATATATCTCCCCTTTACAGTTTCAGCATTTTCATCTTGGAAATGAATGTCACTATTTTCACTTAATACTATTATAGTTTTTGTTAATATTTTGAATCTGATTATATTTTTGTATTTTCTGCTTTCATTTTTTGTTAAGTATTAATAATTTTTTTAGTTTGTTTTTAGTTTTATTTTTTGTTGTTTTTAAACATGTCTGTTTAGTTTGTAGAAATTTTTATTTCAGTATTAACATTTATTTCAAGCAATGAACAAATGTTTTTAAAGGTTTTAGTTAACTATAATAACCCTGATGCTAGTCAAATAATGTTCTTAGTCTTTCCTTTCTGAATCAAAAGAAAAATATAAATATATGGAAATAAATATATTAAATTTGGTTTGTGTAACCATAACCACATAATAAACGGGACATCCTACTTGACTTTGATTAATGAACAGGCCGAAATACAGCAGGACTCTTATTTTGAAATGCCTGCTTTTGCTGCTCATTCAAGTTCAGAAGAGGAAGCTAGAAAAATTACGTTGTTACAACCATTTACAACACATTACAATATAAATAATATAAAGTAAACTTTGTCATAATTGATCAGTATTCGTTCATAAGCAATCGGTTGACCAATCATTGATTGCGAGCTGCTCTGTCTGAAGCACTGTTGCGACAGCCTGAAGAACCCGCAATAGCGCCATCTTTTGACTGTAAAACATACAGCGCTCACATTTATTTAATGAAATTAAAATTAATAATCACTTTAGGGAGTACCGTGATTTGTTTTTCCATCCACAAAATATAAGACGCCTTAAAATCATCATTAATATTCTTGTTATACCATTTAAAGTACTGAAGACTTTTTATGACCTTAAATTTATCTGATGAGCATGAGAGGAGTGGAATAATGAAAGAGATCATCATGATTGATATTCAAAACGGTAAGTACATTGTGTATCTGCAGTCTGCAGAGCCGGTTTCCCCTTTTGAATGACGAATACAGACAAATTTATATGAAGAAATAGGCAGTTGTCTCCTTTAAACAGAACGGTGTGTTCAAATGCAGCTTTTTTTTTTGCACCAACGCATGCGACAACACAGTCGGCTTTCATCAGCGCTAGTTCTTTGGCGTCTGTTTGGTGTGTGATGTTTTTTCCCTAACATTACCCGTTCATATTTTGACGCTCTAAACTTTCACACAGCATCTCATTTAATTGCGTCAACAAAACATATGATGTTATAAGCTACTGGTCACAGAACACGCAAATAACATGCACATTTTACAGTCATAACGTGTGAATTTGTATGGTCGCCAGCGGCGACCTCAGCAAACATATCACTCGCAAATTAATATTTTTAGTCGCAAATGCGACCGTTTTAAGCGCAGTCCGGAGCCCTGACCTTTATGTTATGAAGTGACGAGAATACTTTTTGTGCGCAAAAACAAAACGATACTGAGCAATACTGAGTCGCCGTTCGGACATAAACACTGAAGCTCTGCAACTAAAATAGCGTAGAAGTATGACAGGGGACAGACAAATTTGTTGAATAAAGCCATTATTTTTGTTTAGTTTTTGTGCACAAAAAGTATTCTTGTCGCTTCATAACATTAAAGTTGAACCACTGCAGTCACGTTGATGATTTATTCGATGTCTTTTGTATCTTTCTGGACCTCAAAAGTTGCAAATGTCATTGCTGCTTATGTGTGGATCAGATACCTTCGGATTTCATCAAAAACATGAAGACAAACGAAGTTCTTACGGTTTGGGACGACATGATTGGGTGAACTAACCCTTTAAAAGCCAGTATGAAACCAAAATTGACAACTTTGCCAAAATTGTTTTTTTTTACAGAATATTGCAGTGATTTATCTGTGCACATCATTATTTTTTAAATTCATGTGCCTCAATCTTTAATCAAAATATCTTCCCCTCCCTCTTGCAGCTGATCTCTTCTTCTCTGATGATGTGTGTACTGGCGCGAGGGCGGGGCAACCTGTCACTCACATGAGATCCACCAATAGCAAACCACAACCATCCAATCAATCCCCAATTAGGGCTGCAACAAACGATTATTTTGATAATCAATTAATCTAACGATTATTTGAAAGATTAATCAACTAATCATCAATTATTACACTGATTAATCAGTAGGCTTTGTTAGATTATTCCACTTTAGCAATTAGTTAAAATATTGAGTTATACTGTACTTTAACTAGTAAATAAAACAAGGAAATCACTTCAGCTTCTGAAAGTGTATTTTTAATGATTTTCAAGCCAACTGAATAGACCAATCTCCTTCAGATTTTCTTTCCAAGTCTGTGAATTGTAATAAAACTTTTTAATAACAGTAAAAATATTAATGTGTAATATTGTGCTTTTTTTTGAAAAATGCCCCTCACTAGATTTTTATATATATATACACACACACATACACTAACTATCAAGTTTATGGTCATTGAATGGCTTTCCTGAGGTAAATGTTACATTTTGTGACACATTTGTTTGCAAGCTGTTTTATTGACTTCTTTCTGCGGTTAAAACTCTGATTAAGTGATTACATTAGAGACTGATTCATTTCAGTAAGTTGTACTGTATATTTCTGATGTTCATTCATGTTTTTTATTTCGCGCTGTAATAGCAAAGAAGAAGAGATAATAGGTTCATGTGCCGCTTGACCTGAGGCGCTACAGCGATCTGTCACACCACGTTAAACAGCATCAAAACCACATGCATTGTTTGAATCCCGTAGTAAAATTGACAGAATTTAAAAGCCGAGACTTAGTTTTATATGAAAAGTAACCTGATCTGTCGGCGCGTTGTCTGTGTCCTCTTTGCTCTGCCATGCATCTTTCACTGCGTGAGAAAACAGACGTGTGGCGTGAGAACAGCGAGTTTGAATGAGAGCTGGTGGCCCTGCATGAGAGCATTTTTTTTGTAGTTATGCTAAACGTTATGTTTGTTATGTTTATGCTGTGTTAATATCCCACATTTCACAGGTTCGACTTTGTTTGCACTATGCACTTCAAAGCGCTGTCTTCTTTTATTGGATTGGATCCGGGAGGGCTGCATTACAGTATTGCGCTACAGCGCCCCACTGGTCAAACCGCATTATTGCAGGCCCTTCAAATAGGTCGTATGAGATCAAGAGACTATTCGACAACAAAAATATTTGTCGATAATGTCGACTAATCGTTTCAGCCCTATCCCCCATGGATAAAATCAAGCCCCGCCCTACATTTGTTCTTGTTCGAGAAGCCATTTCACTCGGATATACATCAAAATAGGGAAGTAAAGACTATCGTGACGCAACTTCTGTTTCATGTTGACTTTAAAAATGTCTGAATTTACATTTTCACTTCACTTGACTTCATTATTTTTGCTTATTTTCTTTAAATCAGCTGTTTTTAGTGGATGTATGAAGTCAAGTTCTCACACAGGTGTCCTAGCACAGGAACCAAAAGGTGTAGAAAATCACATTAACACACAGGATCAACTAACGCTTGGCAACCACAAAGTTTCACAGTACTTTTTGTCTTCATTTTGAACACTACATCTTTTATCATTTAAAGCTTAGAAGAATTAAACATTGTGAAATATTCAGTTTGATAAGGGTGCTTGTGTTACCTTGTGTTTAAAATGAAATAGCACTTGCTTAGATATTTTATCATCTAATGTGGTGACATTCAAATGTGAAATGTCCAAATAGTATTTGATTTGGGATTAAGTGTTCAGTTGAGATTTCCAAAGTTATAATTACTATTCAAGGCAGAAACAGCTATAAAAACAGCTGAGAGTGAGACACATACAAGTATGTTTATCTGAAGAACTGAAACTTGGTGAGAAATGTGCAGAGAGACACAAAATTGCATTCAAATACACATTTTCACACCGGTTGCGCAGGTTTGTGCAAATACTGTTGTAGTGTGGAGTCATTTTTCCTTTTCTGTAATAATTAGGTCACAGCTGTAACATCCATCTGGGCTGAGTTAGCAGAGGCTGCTGTGAACGCTTTTTCCACATTGTTTTATTTTTTGTTTTGTTTTTTTGGATTTGTGCCAACGTTCCAAATAATTATATTCTAAGCAACTAAACCAAAATCCAACTCATGAAGTGACATATTATGTCCTGGATCTACAGATGACCATCATAAGAGCAGACGCCAGCTATAGTTCAGCCACCACAATACTTTAGTTATGGCTGGAAGGTTCAGTGCACTATCAAATAAAATAAGAGTAAAGAAATAAAAGGTACTACTACCATAGTATAGTAGTCAACATTTGAAGTGGATCAAAAAAAGTTCATCAAAGTTGTCCTAAGAAGAAGGTTTTAGGACAACTTTGATGAACTTTTTTGATCCACTTCAAATGTTGACTACTGTATTTTGAACATTTTGTGGTTTTTTTTAGACGTACAATGGTAGGAACGTGTTTTTTTAGGTTTTTTTTTTTTTAAGTGTACTAGTGTAAATACATGAATTTTATAATCATTCCGCACCATGGTATTTACCAAAGTACCATAGTATTACCACCATCTGATATCATCACTGTACAAAGATACCAGACAGTACTTTAGAAAGGGTAACAAATAGGGATGTCCCTCAAGGATCGGTATCAGGGCCGATTTAGCTTTTTTTTTTTTTTTAGATTTAGTCAGGGCAGTCAGGGAGTCGACCATTTTAAGGGCTGTCCCAATCGCAAAATCCTTCCAGTGCGCCGAAACATTCGCTCCTTAAAACGTCCCACAATGCACCGTGAGAACCAGGGAGCATCGATGCTTATTATGTTCTCACTTTATGTTCTAAAGCGCGAAACGTAAATCACATGAGCCAACTCACTACACATAATGAGACAATGTTTTTTCTTTAATACAAACCATTATTTTTTCATTATATTTCAGCATAAACACATCACTAACAATCTAGCTAACATTTGTAATTTATTTACAGCTGAAATGTTGCACATATATGTAAAAAGCAAAGTATTTATCATAATGTACTACTTTAAATAACATTAAATGTGTAGTGAGTCAGGGTCCTTACCAGTTCCTAAATTTGTGAACAACATATACTGAGTCATGAAGCTAGGGAGCCGATTGAGACACACCCGAGGTCTGTTTTAGCGTATCACATGCACTTTCGATCCTCCACGTTTAGCAAATTTGATACGCACTTTTGTAAGGAATTACTGTAAAGTCATTTATTTACTGTGTATTTTTATCTGCCATCAGACTGTCTGGGACGTCATTGTCATAATGCGTTGCTATATGGGTTGTGTCTTGCCTGACAAGTAAAATACAAGCAGTTTATGAAATATGGGACTACTGATATAAACTTCTTATAGTCATAATTGTGACCATACTGTTCATTTACAATGTATGTAAACAGTACATGTACCAATGTCTTTATACCGTGCGTGTGTGTATAGTTGTATATATGTGACCCTGGACCACAAAGCCAGTCATAAGTTGCACAGGTATATTTGTAGTAATAGCCAACAATACATTGTATGAGTCAAAATTATCGATTTTTCTTTTATGCCAAAAATCATTAGGAAATTAAATAAAGATCATGTTCCATGAAGATATTTTGTAAATTTCCTACCGGAAGAATTTATTTTTGTAAGTAATATGCATTGCTAAGGACTTCATTTGGACAACTTTAAAGGCGATTTTCTCATTATTTCGATTTTTTTGCACCCTCAGATTCCAGATTTTCAAATAGTTGTATCTCAGCCAAATATTGTCATATCTTAACAAACCATACATCAATGGAAAGCTTATTTATTCAGCTGTATTGATGTATGAATCTCAATTTAAAAAAAAAATTGTGCTCCAGGGTCACAAATAGGCCTATAATTACTGTAGTAATGGTTATATTTCCAATAATAATACTTATAAATTTACTCTGTTTTGACAGATGACCCTTTTTTATTTACATTTGAGCTTCTGCCCTGAGAAACTCTCCTCACATCCCTGTGTACATCGGATTGATGTTAATAACTTTAATGTACTTTAAGTGTGCAACAAACACTAGGAAAATACAAGTATTGGATTGGGACTCGGTATCGGCAGATACTCAATATTCAACAAACTTTAATTATCATCAGTACATATTATATACTATAATTGTGTATACTAAAATAATTACAAATGTCACTTTTTTTGCTTTGCAAATCTACTATGGAAACTATACCCTCCAACAAAATATCATAGTTTATACATTTATTATTACTACGGTAAAACCATATTTGGGAAAATGGCATCACCCTCAAATTAAAATTCTTTTTATCATAATGTCTAATTTTCTTTTTCTTCATATTTATAAATAACGGAAACTATTACATAATGTTTATTTTTCTTTAGAGGTTACTATCATTCTGCCCTAAAGATTTAGCTTTACATCACTGTACAAAAAACAAAACAAAACAAAAAAATCCAGCTAATTTAATCTTAACAATAATTCATTTAACATCAAAAATAATGTAGTTTGGGAACTCAAGAATGTGCTGCTAATAAACGTTTTACCTTTGAAGGATGAAAATTTGATGTATTGAAACACAATGTATAAATTAAATGATGTTTTTTACACCATGTTAGCATCATGGCTATTTACATGGCAAACACAAAGGTCAATATCATAATCCATAAAATTTACATTATTATATAAAGCATTTCAAATTAAATATGTAAAAATGTGATATTTTGAATGTTCATGAATTACTGGTGTGTTATACATCAACTTATATAACATTTTTAAATATGTAGCATAAATGTCTACAAAAGCCACTGATTCCTTTAAGTTGTAAATAAAGTTTGTGGCATAAAGCAAAACTGAAGAAAATATTAATACAGTCCCATATTACAACCATGTAACATGATATAAATAACTGCCTTGTTGATATTTGCATAATGTCCAATTTCCATGTAAAACACACACCATGTCCAGACTCTCTCTCTTACACACACACACACACACACACACACACACACACACACATAAGGATGGGACTGTCAGATTTCACACACAATAACAAACAGTCTTAGCAAACCAACATCTAATTAACCACGAGCACACCAAACAAGGCAACAGAGCCTCAGTAAAATATATAAACACTCTATATTTGGATTCCGGGTCAGTTAATAATAGATGTCCCGTCTGAGTGTGTGGCCGCGTCTCAAAAGCTATCGAGCTGCCTATCCAGACAACAATATTGAGCAGCACAGACGCGTTCCGAGCGTTCATTTCCATTGTTAGGTTCATATGTTTGACCAGGTCCATTAAAACGCGCGGTTCGAGCGTTCAAAATCCGTTTCCGACGCCAAAACGTGATGTCTAGGAAGGCAGCCCGCTAGGTTTTGAAACACAGCCACTGTGTCCATCCAGAAAGAGCAACAACAACTGCGTGTGTGCCGCCACATCAACGCGAATACACACAACCAGCCAAAGCGTGCAGCGATATAGAATGTATGATTACACGACGTTGATAATCATTATCGATCACTTCTAAGTAAGAGAGAAAGATTACAATACGTGTATGTGGTCTGCGATGATCGCTGCTCTCATGGCCTTGAGTTACAGCCGCCCCCGGACACACACAATCACAATATCCTGCAACATTTACAAAACAATCTGCACCGAATCTCACTCATATACACCTTGCACTGATGCATCTGTCCGTGTGTGTGAGGTGATCAACACGGATGTGAGGTGAATATCGCAGTTACACGCGAACATCTTTAGCTGCTAGTCAGAGTAGCGCAGCTGCGACCAGGCCTTTTCATCATCACACTAATCGTGCAAACGGGCGCCGCGATTCTTCGCGTTCTGACGCGCGTAATACTCGAGCTGACAGTCGCTTCTTGATGGCGGGATCGACGGTCGAGGGAGCTAAGGAGGGTGAACGGCGCACGGAAGGAAGGTGTTGGAGGAAGTCTGCACTTACCTAGCTTTACTTTCTACGCCATCTTGGATCCACTTGTCAGCTGTCGCAGTGCATTATGGGTCAAATATTTCTGCGCACCGCTTCCTGCCACTAAACTCACTCCTACCAGACACACTGCAGACCCTCATGTGTGGATCAGGGGGGGTTTTCTAACTTTCTGATACCCTCGAGCCAAAATACTGAGTGGGCATACGTTGATTTATTTAAATATACATTTGTAAGTATGATTCAAGGAGACATTTTCAAAGAGAAACTCCAACATAAATACAAACTATGCAAACTTGATATTTTTGTTTTTTACAAAAACATGAAAAAATACTATAATAATTTATAGTAAATACTATGGTGTTTTTGAACCATACCATAGTGAATTGTAGTATACTGTATATATTATAGTGTTTACAACACTTTGTTAATGAATGCTACAGCATACTGTAGTATTAACTACAGTGAACTGATAAACTGTAATACATACTGTAGTATACTTTAGTTTGTACTACAGTAAACTGTAGTGTATTTGTAGTATAAGATACCCTATAGTTGTAGAAAACTTAGTACAGTATTGGGTAAAGTAATTTGTTTATATAGTGATGTTACAACAGCAACTATAGAATTACTACAACAAATTAATTCAAGTACTTTACTATAGTATGGTTCAAAAACTCTATAGTATTTACTATAAATTACTACTGTATTTTTTCATGTATTTAGTTGCCTTTCTGTAAAAACTTTGTGCTGTGAATAGAATAAAATAATTGGGATTAATCTAATTTACAAAGAGTTTTTAGAAGAAAAAAAAAAATCTCAGGAGTCAAAACAGCCCAAAGTCCCCCCCCCCCCCCAAATATCTATCTATCTATCTGTCCGTCCGTCCATCTATCTATTTGTCTGTCATCCATCTGTCTGTCTGTTCATCTGTGTATCTATCTATCTATCTGTCCATCCATCTATCTATCTGTCCGTCCGTCCATCTATCTGTCCGTCCATCTGTCTATCTATCTATCTATCCGTCCATCCGTCTATCTGTCCGTCCGTCCATCTATCTGTCCGTCCATCCGTCTATCTATCTGTCCATCCGTCTATATATCTGTCTGTCCGTCCATTCATCTATCTGTCTATCTATCTGTCCATCTGTCTGTCTATCTATCTGTCTGTCCATCCGTCTATCTATCTGTCCGTCCATCCGTCTATCTATCCGTCCATCCATCCATCTATCTGTCCATCTATCTGCCTATCTATCTGTCCGTCCGTCCGTCCGTCCATCTGTCTGTCCGTTCATCTGTCTATCTATCTATCTGTCCGTTCATCCGTCTATCTGTCCGTCCGTCCATCTGTCTGTCCGTTCATCTATCTATCTATCCGTCTATCTCTCTGTCCCTCCGTCCATCTGTCTGTCCGTTCATCTATCTATCTGTCCATCCGTCTATCTATCTGTCCGTCCGTCCATCTATCTGTCCGTTCATCTATCTATCTATCTGTCCGTCCGTCAGTCTATCTATCTGTCCATCCATCTATATATCTGTCCATCATCCATCTGTCTGTCCATCCGTCTATCTATCTATCTGTCCATCATCCATCTGTCTGTCCATCCGTCCATCTATCTGTCCGTTCATCTGTCTGTCTATCTATCTGTCCGTCCATCCGTCTATCTATCTGTCCGTCCGTCCATCTGTCTGTCCGTCCATCTGTCTGTCTGTTCATCTGTCTATCTATCTATCTGTCCGTCCATCTGTCTGTCTGTTCATCTGTCTATCTATCTATCTGTCCGTCCATCCATCCGTCTGTCCGTCTATCTGTCCGTCCATCTATCTGTCTATCTATCCGTCCGTCTATTCATCTGTCTGTCCATCTATTTCTCTGTCTATCCATCCATCCATCCATCTATCTGTCTGTCCGTCCATCCGTCTATCTATCTATCTATCTATCCATCTATCTATCTGTCTATCTATCTGTCCATGTATCTATCTATCTATCTGTCTGTCTGTCTGTCTGTCCGTCCATCCTAATGAATTTATCTATCTATTTGTCCGTCCATCTGTCTGTCCGTTCATCCGTCTGTCTATCTGTCCGTCTATCTCTCTGTCTATCTCTCTATCAGTCTGTCTGTCTATCTATCTGTCTGTCCATCATCCATCTATCCATCCATCTGTCCGTCTATCTCTGTCTATCTATCTGTCCGTCCATCTATCAATCTGTCTGTCCATTCATCCGTCC
The DNA here is from genome assembly GCA_037950675.1 of Hypophthalmichthys molitrix. Lineage (NCBI taxonomy): Eukaryota > Metazoa > Chordata > Actinopteri > Cypriniformes > Xenocyprididae > Hypophthalmichthys > Hypophthalmichthys molitrix. The sequence goes on from CM075494.1 coordinate 40,223,033, forward strand.
GTCTATCTCTGTCTATCTCTCTTATCTATCTGTCCATCCATGTCTGTCCGTATATCTCTGTCTATCTATCTGTCCGTCCATCCATCTATCTATCCGTCCGTCTATCCATTTATCTGTCTGTCCGTCTATCTCTCTATCTATCTGTCCGTCCATGTATCTATCTATCTGTCTGTCTGTCCGTCCATCCTAATGAATCTATCTATCTATTTGTCCGCCCATCTGTCTGTCCGTTCATCCGTCTGTCTATCTGTCCGTCTATCTCTCTATGTCTGTCTGTCTGTCCGTCCATCTATCAATCTGTCTGTCCATTCATCCGTCTATCTATCTATCTGTCCGTCCGTCTATCTCTCTATCTGTCCATCCATCTATGTCTGTCCATCCATCCGTCTATCCATCTATGTCTGTCCGTATATCTCTGTCACCTTTTCAAGTCACCTTTATTTATATAGCGCTTTTTACAATGCAGATTGTGTCAAAGCAGCTTAACATTGATAACTGGTATATAATTTTAGCTGCACAGCAGCTCTTAAAGAATAGTGTCAATGTCGGCAGATCAAAGCACTGTTGAATATCAAATGTCAAGATAGATAGACAATCTCTGTCTATCTATCTGTCCGTCCATCCATGTATCTATCTATCTATAAAGAAATTGCCTAGATTTACAGATGATATTTAAATCCCATTTTTTAATTAACTGAATATTGATATTAATTTATTTAATATATTTGTCACAGTATCTTGCACGTCTCATATGTTACAAAACATATAAATGACACAGCTTTAATTTTCTTAACCATCCACAAACGCACAAGCAAAAAGCAAACAAACTCTTTCTCGCTGGATTTATTGCTGCGGCTGGTGTGTGATGATACAGTCACTAGTGCCGCCCATCGGTTGAAGGCGTTATTGGCCGATGAAAACATTGTGATGCGTTGCGCCACATTGCCACAGCGTGTCTTTCTCCTTGCAAACTTACCATCCCGCGTTAGCGCAGCGGAGTAAACGACAGCTGCACATCTCTCATTTGACTAGAAGAGGAAAACAATGCCACTAACTCCAGGTGCGCCGTGTTTACTTTGAGATTTACTCAAATCATCGCTTTATCATCTGTGTGGAGCGGGACGGGACAGGTGCACGGGAAGCAGGGGTTCATTATAAAGAAGACCAGAGCACAGATCCGCTTCATTTTAAAGTTTAAAACAAAATTACACAGGGACGCTGCGACAATCGTCTTCTCCACTGGATTTCTTGTGCGTTTCTGGCGTGTTTCCCTGCGCGTAAAAACGCACGAGCATCGCAAATTCCAAGAGTGAATTCATTACAACATCACAAGCCGCGCGCGCGAACGTTCACTGCAAACACAACGGGAAGAGCGTTTCTACTGAAGTGCACTGAAAATTTCCATCTTTTTTTATATGACAACTCGTGATTGCATGCATCACCAGATGGCTGAATTGATTTAGATGATCACTGGCACTCGATCTAGCGTGGGAATCATAAGGAGAGGACAATGTTGTTGAAGGAATACCGGATATGCATGCCACTAACAGTGGAAGAGGTAAGTGCAATAAGTTTATATTTAGCGATTGATTATCGCATGGTGAAATGTTGGGACATGTGAAAAACAGTTAATTCAATATATCAAGTAACTCATTTGTAAATTCACCCCAATTACTTTTATTGTAGTTAATGTGCCCCCAAATGGCATTTTCGTCTATTTGAATTCAATTCACACCAGTTTTATTGTTTACAACTTTTCCCTCTCTCCCGGACTGGAGATACAGTGCAGAAATCCATAGTTAAATCCACTTGGTGGTGCTGTGGAACTTTCCATTCCCATCACTCTTTGACTGGGATTGGAGTTGTTGTTGTTCATTTAGTGTGGTTTCGACATTGTTTCAATGTACCTTTTAATCGGAAATAAACTGTTTGATAAACTGTTCATTACAGTCATTGAGTATTTTATAACGAGATATTTGCATTTACACATAATGGATCTGTGCCAAGTGCCTCAGACCAGTATCATTTATGAAATTAAAACCCCAGCTTGTTCAATGATACAGATTGACATGATCTTTTATTTTATTAAAGCAAACTAACGATTAGCCCCATTTGAACTGCATACATTGGTTTGTTTAGATCCATTGCTAGGGGTGTCGATACCTTCATGCCACGATTCGATACATATCACGTTACTGAAATCACGATACGATATTATTTTGATACTCCAAGACGCTAAAAGGATAACAAAAATGTATTGTTGATTAAAATGCTAAAATTGGTATTACATTGGGGGTGGAAATAGGCTTGGACACTGAAACACAGTTCTTTTTAGATTAATATGTTTGCACTCTGTCGCCGACTAGATATATTTTAAATAATGTAGACCACTTTTTACTGGTAACATAAGAAATTTGTCATTATCAGGACCCACGAACATCCCCCCCTCCATTGCATTATTATACATTATAAAACGGTTAGTTCCTGTCCTTGATTCTGATTGGTCAATAGCTGTGTTTTATTCACGATAAAACACGGCTATGACCGCTTCACCCAACAGTTCTGTGTATCACTACACAACACCCTTAGCAACCACTCTTAGCAACGTAAACTGTTTTTGTTCTCAATTGATAGCTTACTGTATTATGTAGAAGAGTATTGTGAGAAAAGATCGAGCGAGTTTATTACCTGCATTCAGATTTAGCATTTTCCTTCAGGTCAGTCCAATGTTCAAAAATCAGTTTAAATGTCCGATGTATTATCTTTTCCTTTTAACAGTTAAGGGGTTTTCCCGTGACTGACAGCGCTAGTCAAAGCATTTGTCAGTTGCGTCTTGTTCTGTGTTCACAACAATTTAGTCTTTTCAATGTAAAAATCTTCGCTACTGACTGACACACTCATTATTACGCCATCTAATGGTGTAATAATGTAACTTCTGTTGCTGTTCACGGTCAGGGACTATTTTTTTCCGGCGGAAGGAAGGCTTTTAGTGAAAGTTTACTTCATTAAAGTTGCATGATACATATTTTTGGCTTTAATATTTGTATTGTGTGGTAACTGTTTTATAAAAGCAATAAGGTACTCGAGGCTAGTGCTGTATCATGAATAAGTCACGGCTGAAGGGGTTGCAGGCACTCCGCTTTGCGTCGTACCTGTGTCTGTTAAAATTGAGGTATGTTAGTGCACTCCTAAAAGTTGACAAAATTAACATATTGAAGAAAAGAAAAAAAAAAGGAATGAGACCTTAGATATGTCTAAACCTCCTGTTTCAGTAGGATTAAATCTACGTAAATGATATCCTGAATATTTTGAAATATCCATTTTCCCAGTCATTTAATTTCAAAAAGTGTCACAATTTACCTGAATTTGTTTAGGGGATAGAAAATATCATTAGCTCACAGAATGAAGAGTCTCCATGCATGAAAAGGAAGTGTGCGTGTACGTGTGTATTAGTTATATTAGGTAAGTGTGTTGACCATAATGTCTTCATTATGGGTAAAAATATAAGAAGCAACATCTGAATGCTTGTAATGTGATCTAACTAATCAAAGAAATCAAGACAATTTCTGTTCCCACTAACTATAGCACCAGTATAGTACCAGATGTATATGCGCATAAATCTGCATCTTAAATTGACTGACTGAATGTAACTGTAATTGGATGGAATGGATTTGAGCAGAGACTATCAGATCTATCAGCGCTTCTTAAGTGCAATACCAGAGTGGCTGCCGTCTTCCCGTCATGTGGCTTTGTGCTTTTGCAGCCCATCTGCTGACTGACACCACGGATGTGTTTTGTGTTCAAGGAAGCTGCATGTTAAACTGCTTCATTATTAATATCAGTGCTTAATAAATTGAGGTACATACTGTAAACAGAGTAAGCTAAACCCCAAATTATTTCCCTGAGGGAGAGGTATAAAATATCATTATAAAACAATTAGCATTTTATGTGTTTGTGTACATGGGTGTGTGTTTTAATAAAAGGGAAAAGCCATCTGCAAACGTTATGGATGATTGATTTACCTGGCAACGGCTGAGACTGTTAGTTAAAATCTGTTTGATCATTTAAAGGTCTCTTGAGAGGTTATTGAGCTGATAGCATGATTACAGGTCATGGTATCTCAGATGTCTTCAAACGACTGTTACATCAACCTCATGTTGACTGCCATCAAGGACATTTCCTTGGCTCTTGGAAACAAGTGTGACTCTAGCTTTTGTATGTTGATACCCTCTCTGTATGCATGCAAGGAATGAACATTTATCGAATAGGTCCTTGAGTTTGCACATTTTTAATCGTGGTAAAAACCTCTAAGTCATCCCTCAGACTTCATTAATTATAGATAATCATTTGTGGAGGGATGCTGGAAGAATGACTTGCAGGAGTGAAGTGATAAAATGAAAGTGATTCTCTTGAGCTTTCCTTTAAAATTCCAGTCTTAGATTATCATCTTAGCTGATGTGATTTTTCTGTATATTCTGAATATGATTTTTACGGTGGCAGAGAGAGCTCAACGCGTCGCAACTCAAGAAAACCCATGCAAATAGAAAAAAACACCAGCAAACTATAGAAAACAACACGTGTGCTGCAAATACTAGGGCTGGGGTAATAAATCGATGCATCGCAATTCGTGGATTGATTCTGAGATTTTCCGAAAGCATCGCGATTCTCTCTTGAATCGATTCTGAGCTTAGTTTTTAACAGCAGATGGCACTCTAGGCTATTTTTTAACCACATGCTTAAATGCTCATGAAGAAGAGCGCTCGTGCATTCGGCTGAGTCTGAGAACGTATTTGCACCTCAGAATGCTTTTATGATGCAAGATTAATGTAAACAGCCCCCTGTGCGTTTCTGTATTTGGTTGCGTTGTGAATTTTTTGCAGCACAAGTGTTGTCAAACTGATGATGTTTTCTTAATTTGCTGGTATTTTTTTCTATTTGCATGTGTTTTCTACTAATTTCTGCAGCACACCACTGTAGATTTTCATTTACAATAATCAATACTAAAATATGGTGTTTGTAAATTACACACTCAAGCTCTGAGGATCTCTCGATTCTTTACACATTTTGAGTCATGGACATGAACAATTCAGTGAATTGTTAATTGGAGACTCGCTCTGACTGGATCATTGAATCATAGAATCAGTGAGTTGTTGACTCGAGAATAGATGCAATCAAATCAGTCCAATTTGCATATGAATCATTTGGTGATCATTTCATTGAAAAGAATCTTAAATTGAAAGTGGATTTCTTCAGTTCAAAATAATGACATAGGAAAGAAAAGTATGAAGTATGTGGAGACTTGAACATAGGTCTCCATTTTAATCTCATTGCTGTTTAGGAGAAAACATAATAAAAAGATCTCATTTGATCTGACATTCCTACAGTGATTTCCTACAGTTGTTGCTCTTAATTATTTATATATTAAAGACTAATAGTGACTTTTGTGTTGAGTGCCAGTTATTATGATTAATGGTAATTGCAGCAATTAGTATACCTCAACTATGAAATAAATACAGTAACATATTTATTATGGGAGAAATTAAGCCGTGACCAGCTGAAGCTCAGGAGCTTTCACGGGTGAAAGCAAACATGCTTTCTTTGCTTTAATTGGACATTTTCAGCTGAAACTGAAGGTTTTATCAGAGACACTGAACAGATGAATCTTCACTTATCAAGGGCATAAAGAAACTTAAGGATTTTACTTTACTTGGAAATAGGTTGTCTATGTTGTATCTCTGTTCAGTTGGTTTGAAAGCATGTACTCAAGGGGAGAAGCTTTAGTATGTGATTTTCGCTTAAAGTTGTCATGAAATTAAAATCACTCTATTTTCTTTTTTTTTTGATGTCATAATTTTTATTTGAAATGTCAGATTTTCTTGTGAAAATTACAAGTTTTTCTCTGGCGACACATGCAGGACTTCTCCAATCATTTTGCCTTTAAACTCCGGCCCTTTCTTAAAATCGACTGCATGCTCTGCCTCTTTCCAATTGACAACCGATGCATAGAATCAAGTCCCCCCCAACCTACATTTTCTTTCATTTTTGATAATCCGTTTCATTCAGATGTACGTCACAATACCGAAGAAAGGATCTCTCGCTACTTCCATTTCATTATGACTTTAAAGCCACTATAGATGTAACTTTATTGTATTTTTTGCTAGTTTCAGCCTGACGCAGTTATCATCTGTTCGCCCATGGGCGTGCTGGTCTGAAAACGAGGTGTGTTTGGCTCTGATTGGTTTATTGCATGTTACGCCCAAAACGCACCTATTATTACTCATTAAGAGAAAAGTGACAACCCTTTTAGACCACGCGCCGGGCACGCTGACCATTTTTTTCCATTGTTAAACTATCAAAAGCGGATTCGGACACTCCCTAAGTGCACTTGCGCAGTGCGCTTTAGACCATTCGCTTAGATCGTTAAAATAGGGCCCTAAAGGCAGGAAAACACCAAGCCGCCGGTCGGCCGTCGTGCAGTTTTTGTTCGTCGGCCGACTAAGTTTTCTCAGTGTGTTCCGCACCATTGGCTGAAGTTGGTTCTCGCTGGCTTTTTTTCGGGCGTCGGAGCTTGTCTGTCCGTCGGACCATCTGATCATTCTGATTGGCTGTTCAGCTACTGCCACCTGCTGGTTCGGAAAGGCATTTCATCTTACGCAGGCGCAGAACGGACGTGCTACTTGGCCGTCGGCTGTCGGGCGTCGGTTTGGTGTGTCAGGGCAACTTTCGACCCAAATGCTGCCGACGTGAGCCAACCCCGCAGTCTGCTTTCGTCGCCACTAGTTCGTCGGCGTCGGCTTGGTGTGTTCCTGCCTTTAGAGTGTGAGAAGGCTTGTGAACATCCAGGACAAAATAAAAAGGTAAACAAAATGGGACATGGTGTCTTCGTCTGTATTTACTTGAAATACTTGAAGACCAAATCCATTTAAAATTAGAGTTTGTGGGTTGTAGTTCATGTGTGTTAAGTTTATCTGCTACTATTCTCTGGGAAATTTACAAAATTAAGCTGTTTTTCTCTTAGGAAAACCGAGCAAAATATACACGACTCATCCTGCACTGCAGTTTTTTTTTTGTTTTGTTTTTTCAAATGCATCGTTTACTTTACTTTATTTACACATTAATATTTTTCCAGTCCAGTGTGACTTTATTTCTTCAGTGGAACACAAAGCAGAAATTATGAATAATGTATCTGATCAAAATAAAGACACACAGGTTTGGAACATCATGACAAAGAGGAAATATGGATTTATTTTGGTGGTAAGGGTGGGCAGCAAACATCATCATTCGCTGTCAGCACCATCCTCCATTTCAGCAGTATTTTCTTTTATTTGTGCACTTATTCTTGGCCAGAAGCTTCTGGATGTGTGTCTGAATATGGCTGTCAGTAGCTGAAGCAGTGATGACTGGAGGGTTGGGTTTTCTCCTCCATTACTCAGATTCCTTAAGCAACCATTAGAAAGAAATCTTCTGAGCTGCATTTCTAGTCACCAGCATGTTGTTGTGGATACTGGCATAGGATACTGGTGTCACCAATAGGCTTCTTAACTCTTTCCCTGCCAGGTTTTTTTTTAAAAAAAGTTGTTGCCACCACCAGCATTTTTGATCATTTTTACAAAACTTCCCCCAAATAATTTGTTGTATGACTATCCGAACATGCAATATATCAAAAGACAGAACAGAGCCTCTGCTTTAAAAAAAAAAAAAAAAAAAAGTAATTGTAATAAAAAAGCAACACTTATTCCAACCAATCACGTTTAATCAGTTTTGTGAAACTCCTATGATATATTTGTGGATCTCATTCTGTTTATTTATACATTTTAATTTTGTGAATCTCTTTGTGGATTGTAATCGATTGGAAAAATGAAACATTTCTAAGCAGGCTAACCATATCCATTATGTCATAAAAACCTTATACCCTTGGTATTGTCCATGTCTGGTTTGTAAGGTTTTATCATTCAGATATTGTTTCCAAATATACTGCATGTCCTTCTTAAAGCGCTGGTCATAATCAGGCCTTTGTGTTCAAGTTCTTTTCATTGAAATGTCTTATCCAGCATGTGCTTTTTTGTTCTTTTGTAATATGTCACAGCTTCAGCTTACAGTAAATTTATTCCAAATTGTTTTAGAAACTCAGAGGTCGAGATGGAAATATCTAAAGTGAATCCTCTGATCTAAATCCATTACTGCAGGCTGTCAGCTGTGTTTCAAAGAAGGCCGAGACCTGACACGCTTTTCTGTACTCACTGTGATATGATGTACACAGCAGGGCTCGGTGGTGTTGGCTACACGTAATGGACTGCTCATGGCAAATGTAAGAGGATGTACTGAAAGGGTCGGATAGCTTCCCTGATACATTTTTTTTTTTTTTTTTTGCTGTTCATGGCTTGTAAAAAATCTTGTAAAAAAATAGCAGCTGTGGTTGCCAGAACTTTACAGTAAAATACAGTAGCTAAATTTTAAGTTTTACAGACTAAACCTAAAATTAACAGTAAAAAACCCTTATTTCATTAACGGAACAAATTACAGTATACCACATTACTTTTTTTTTTTTTTACCTTTTAAAATATACTGACAACTAGGGGTGAAGGGAAAAATTGATACAGCATAGTATCACATTATTTTGTGTGGGAAAATATCGTATCGATACATGGACACCAAGTATCGATATTTTCAGGGAGAGAATTTCAGCTCACGATTGTGTGTATTGTGGAAAATTTTACTATAAGCTTAAAATGCGGGAAATAATAATAATTTGAAATAATCCTTTCAGATTGTAATTTTAAAACAACGCACAGTAAGCTGTATTTACAGGAAGCGTGTTCTCACATATTTCTGAACATGAATATTCGCCGTTTGTTTAAAACGGGTGATTCCGTGGAGGTTGGAGATTTAGCTGCTCCATGTCAACTTTTTTCACGCCATACACCCTTCAAAGAAGTAGCCAGAGCGACTTTTCTCTATTTATGGTAGGGGTGTAACGGTACACGTATTCGTACCGAACCGTTTCGGTACAGGGCTTTCGGTATGGTGCACGTGTGTACTGAAGCAATACATTGCAACATTAAGGTCTCCTGTTTGGGAACACTTCGGTTTCCTGGTGAATTACGACAATGGACAAAGACAGGTGGATAAGACGAAAGCAGCACACGACGAATACAGCATTGTAGCCAAACCACCAATAATCACAGTAAGCTCTGCGTTTTGTTACTTCAAATTCTGTCCACGAAATCACGAAATTCAAACAGAAAATGCTGTTTTGATGTGTATTTTATTTTATTTTTTATGTGGCATGACAGATCTCTGTACAGGCGCCTCAGTTCAACCAGCAGTGTGGAGAGCGAGTGAACGCCATCATCTCTTCCTCTTTAATACTAGTTACAGAATAAACATGAATGAACATCTGAAGGTATGTTGAACGATACAGTACTTACTGAAACGGTCATATCTTGTGTAATCGCTCAATTAGTGTTTTAACCACGGAAAGACATCACAATAAAACAGCTTGTAAACAATGTCATGTAGCATTTACCTCAGAAAAGACATTCAGTGTCCACATCTTGTTAGTTTGCCAGAGAAATGACCTCTTTTGCTTAATATATGCACTGTATTAGCCTATATATTCATTAGGCCTTTATTTTACTTAACCTGTTAGTGATGTCTTGATTATTTAATGTAGGATAATGTTTAAATAAATTTGTCGTGAAAATGACAGCCACTGTGTATAAATGATTATATTTCAACAACGAATTGGAGTAAAACATAATTTTATAATTAGATTTAGATGTTATATACAACATGTTTGCATACAATTTGTTATTTGAGTGTTGATTATTATATCTAAAAATAAATAGCGACTGAATTTAGGCTAATAGTTTGGGCTCACTTGTTAGCCTTTAATATTATAGTAGCATAATGTTCAAGTAAGGGATCCCTACATAGTTTATAGCATTAGCAGAGATAATTTAATTTTTTTTTTTTTTTTTATCCTTGAGGAATTTTTAGTTATAATTTAATTTAATATATTTAAAGATATAGACACAATTTGTTCAGTAAATCACTGTTTAATAAAAAAAAGAGGCAATTTTATTAGTTTTCTCCCCCTCTGCTGTTCCGAATCCGTACCGAAGCGTGACTTCAAATCCGAGGTACGTACCGAACCGTGAATTTTGTGTACCGTTAAACCCCTAATTTATGGATATGACAAAAAACACACAAGCGAGTGACGTATATACACAATTTCCCGCGAAAACCATCCTGCTAAGTCTATAATATAGGGAAATGGGGTAAGACAAAGGTTTTTCAGGAAAACATTACAGGATTTTTGTCTATCAATGCAAGTGAACAGGGATCTTCGTAGTCCATTTCTGATGGTTTAAAATCCATATTTAGGCAGTCTCATAGGGCTTCACATGACCCCAGCCAGTAAATATAAAGGGTCTTCTCTAGAGAATTGATCAGCCATTTTCTGGGGGGGGAAAGTATTTACTTTTTACCTACAAATGTTCGCCTTAGTTCAGCTCTGTGATGCACGTCAGTGAGACGGTTGAGTTCACGGCCTCTTGTGTTACGTTTGCATGCTGGGAAGGTCATGTGTGACGTAGACAGCAAGTACTGGTCCATTGTCAAGCATCCAGGATAAACAAATAAATGGGCTGTTTTGAACAATAAACTGACACATGTACTAATATACCACAACGATCATTCAACTTTTGGACTGCACCTTTTCCACACTTGTAAACAGTGGGGTGGGTTTTGCCACCTACATCAAGCGTGATCATCCCAAAGTGAAAGTAATGAATTTTGGACAGTCAGAAATGGACTATAGTGATCCCTTGTTTAATTGATTTAGCTGGAGAAAAAGCCTGGAATGTTTTCCTCAAAAAACATAATTTCTCTTCAGCTGAAGAAAGAAAGTCAGATACATCTTGGATGGCCTGGGGGTGAGTAAATAATCAGGGAATTTTCATCTTTGGATGAACTGTTCCTTTAATAAATTGCTTTTTTTTTTTAATTTGGGGCATTTGCTCTTTATTGGAAAAAAAGAAAGCATCAGGAAAGTATTGAGAGGTGGGGGTAATGGGGATTGGGGAAACAACACCAGATTTAAATCAACATGGATTAATGTGTCCCATCGTATTTCAGTTCTGATGAACTGATTTTACCTTTTTATGTAACTGTATCAGATACTGCTCCAGAGAAAGATCATGTCTTTATTTTATTTTTTTTCCTGGGCTATTTGAACTGGCCGTGGCCCTTGAGCCTGCAGTAAATTGAAGGTCATAGAGGTAGACAGCTGGCTTTTGTTGTATTATGAAAGAGCTCCTGCAGACGTTAATGTTGAGGCTGTTTGGAGATCCCACAAACCTTGCTGGTGGGCACGTGGCTAATGGATCTGATCGCAGTCCAACGCTTCATGTTCATCCCCATCCATCACATACTTTTAACAGTTCAGTTTCCATTGGCTAACTCCTGGCAGCCCAGATCATCTCTCAGTGGTTCCCTGTGAGAAGTATTTGACCCTAAAGCTCGTTTGAGGTCTGCCCACTGGCACCCTGACAGGAGCGCAAAGGTTACAGATGAAAGTAGGGAACATTAGTGGCAGTGCAAAGGCAAATATAGCCTGTCTCACAGGGCATGATGAGAAGAAAGCGTCCGGACAATCCCTGATGCTTAAAACACGACTGCACTTCAACAACACATAGATAACGTTCAACTGAATTTATCATTTATCATTTTGTTTCCTGACAACACCAAAGACGGCAAGACAGGCAGATGATCATTAATTACATGCAGTTGATTTATTTATTTATTTATTCTAATTATTAATGTGTCCATTACTAATGTGTGGTTTGCCTACTTTTCTGGCTCACTTTCAATGTTCCCAATTTCAAAGGATGCGTCCATCTGTCCAAACATACTCCACACGGATCCGTCCATCCGTCCAAACGTACTCCACACGGATCCGTCCAAACGTACTCCACATGGATTCGTCCAAACGTACTCCACATGGATTCGTCCATCCGTCCAAATGTACTCCGCACGGATCCGTCCAAATGTACTCCTCACAGATCCATCCATCCGTCCAGACGTACTCCGCACAGATCCGTCCAAATGTACTCCGCACGGATCCGTCCAAACGTACTCCACACGGATCCGTCCAGACGTTCTCCACATGGATTCGTCCATCCGTCCAAATGTACTCCTCACGGATCCATCCAAATGTACTCCGCACGGATCCGTCCAAACGTACTCCACACGGATCCGTCCAAATGTACTCCGCACGGATCCGTCCAAATGTACTCCGCACGGATCCGTCCACCCGTCGAAACGTACTCCGCACGGATCCGTCCAAACGTACTCCGCACGGATCCGTCCACCCGTCGAAACGTACTCCGCACGGATCCGTCGAAACGTACTCCGCACGGATCCGTCGAAACGTACTCCGCACGGATCCGTCGAAACGTACTCCGCACGGATCCGTCCAAACGTACTCCGCACGGATCCGTCCAAACGTACTCCGCACGGATCCGTCCAAACGTACTCCGCACGGATCCGTCCAAACGTACTCCGCACGGATCCGTCCAAACGTACTCCGCACGGATCCGTCCAAACGTACTCCGCACGGATCCGTCCAAACGTACTCCGCACGGATCCGTCCAAACGTACTCCGCACGGATCCGTCCAAACGTACTCCGCACGGATCCGTCCAAACGTACTCCGCACGGATCCGTCCAAACGTACTCCGCACGGATCCGTCCAAACGTACTCCGCACGGATCCGTCCAAACGTACTCCTCACGGATCCGTCCAAACGTACTCCGCACGGATCCGTCCAAACGTACTCCACATGGATTCGTCCATCCGTCCAAATGTACTCCGCACGGATCTGTCCAAATGTACTCCTCACGGATCCATCCATCCGTCCAGACGTACTCCGCACGGATCCGTCCAAATGTACTCCGCACGGATCCGTCCAAATGTACTCCGCACGGATCCGTCCAAATGTACTCCACACGGATCCGTCCACCCGTCAAAACGTACTCCTCACGGATCCGTCGAAACGTACTCCTCACGGATCCGTCCAAACGTACTCCTCACGGATCCGTCCAAACGTACCCCTCACGGATCCGTACAAACGTACCCCACACGGATCCGTCCAAACGTACTCCACACGGATCCGTCCACCCGTCGAAACGTACTCTCACGGATCCGTCCAAACGTACTCCTCACGGATCCGTCCAAACGTACTCCACACGGATCCGTCGAAGCGTACTCCACACGGATCCGTCCAAACGTACTCCACACGGATCCGTCGAAACGTACTCCACACGGAACCGTCGAAACGTACTCCACACGGAACCGTCGAAACGTACTCCACACGGATCCGTCCAAACGTACTCCACACGGATCCGTCCAAACGTACTCCACACGGATCCGTCCAAACGTACTCCACACGGATCCGTCCAAACATACTCCACATGGATTCGTCCATCTGTCCAAACGTACTCCTCACGGATCCGTCCAAACGTACTCCACATGGATCCGTCCATCTGTCCAAACGTACTCCTCACGGATCTGTCCAAACATACTTTTTTCAAGTTATTTTACTTTATAAGTTGAGACTTACGAGAGGTGTTACGCTTTCTTCGTAAGCAGAATACGGAAGGCGGTCTGGCGGAAGCTAGATATTTTTTATTTATAACATGTTAAATATGGTTATTTTTCTTACACAAACGTATCGATTCACTTCAGAAGGCTTTTATTAACCAGAGCCGTGTTGAGTACATTTGTGATGGATGGATGCACTTTCTTGAGTTTCAAACAGATGGTTTCAGTTCACTGCCATTATAAAGCTTTGGAGCATCAGGGTTATTATTAATATAACTTCGACTGTGTTCATCTGAAAGAAGAAAGTCATATACACCTAGGATGGCTTGAGGGTGAGTAAATCATGGGGCAATTTTCATTTTAAAGTGAACTAATCCTTTAAGACCTATCACAGGTGATTGTTGCATGGATTCAGATATACTGACGGCCTCTGTGAACTCCCAGTTCCCCAAGAAGATTCCTTCATTATCTGCCATAGATTCAGATTCACGTCACAAACTAGAGCTAGCGCTGAGATTGGACACAAGCAGCCTGAGGCACAGACTGATTTTATGAGGTGTGAAGGATTGAGGGCCAAGCTGATGTCATTGGCAGTGATAGAAGTGCATCATTGAAAGCTTGAAGATGATGCTTGTGTAAAGAATTGCACTGGTAATGAGGTGCTGTTTGTTTAATGGAGAAACGCCCACAGCACTAAGATTACACAGCACAGAATACAAAGCACTCACAATGCTTTGTGTGGTAATGCAATTCAAAATGTAGTGATGTAATATTTGAAATTGTTGCATTTGGAGGACATAGTAATGAAACAAAAGCTTGTAACATGCATGTGTCTTTGTAGTATTTGATTGGAAAGGAACCTCTGTCCTTGGCTATGTTCAGAATAGTATACTACCATACTACTTTATTTGTGCTGCTGTGTGTTTTTGAATCCATTTTCTGTATGAATGGAATCCCTGGATGACCTGCTACATCTGCCAAAATGAGCAATATACAAGATCACGCAATGCAACACGGTTGACTTGACTTTTCATTTCCAGTATAATGAAAGATTAATCGGGGGGAAAAACATTGATAAATTAACTGATTGAAAAAAAAAAAAAAAAAATGTTAGTTTCAACCTTAGAAATTGCATGACCTAAGTTGTCTGAAACATGGGAATGCTTTATATTAAACATTTGAAACAAAAGCATATAGTTTAACGTGACTTGCCTTGTCAGGTGCTTTGACGTATGTGTGTGCTGTTTAAAGTTGGCATGAAATCAAAAATTTTTATGAGAGCTGTAACATTAAAGGGACTATTTATGGAGCTAGAAATATGACAATGATCTGAATGTGAATTGTGTAAATTTCAATTATTGACAAGTGTCATTTAACAGAATGAGTTTCCTAGTTAAACATTGCGCATGAACGCTCTTTCTGACATTTTCAGTGCATGAGATTGTCCTGTTTTGTTGTTGCCAGTATGCCGGTGTATGAGTTCTTGAAACTTCTTCTTGAAGCAGGGGGCCGGGAGCAACAGCTCATTTGCATTTAAAGGGACATACACAAAAAATGGCAGTATTAACATGCTATAATAAATGATCTGTGGGGTATTTTGAGCTAAAACTTCACATAAGCCACTTTTCCACCATCGGGCCGAACGGTTTTAGATGTGTTTCCACTGGAGCCTGGTACGACATGGCATGATTACAAACCGTTCTCGGCCCAGAATTCTCGGCACTGTTATTTAATCGTGCTGGTAGAATCCGTGAAGTGACGTCGCCACACAGGATCGGTCACTTATCTGTTGCCTGGCTACCAGTTTCTCCATAGCTGACTAAGTGCTCTATTTGAGCGACGTAAACAAAAATTAATAAAATTAAAGTAAATATTTGATCATCCTCCATCAGTAAACCGTTGCGTTACCAAGGCAACGACTGATGCTTTTATATTACATTCCAAAGAGCGGCCGTTATCAGCCCTACAGTGGAAAATGAAACCGTAACCGTACCAACTGGCCTGGATCGGTACGGAATGGAACGGTTCAGCTCGATGGTGGAACAGTGGCTATACATACTCTGGGGGCATTAGAGTCTTATTTTACATTTTTAAAAAGGAGCATAATAGGTCGTCTTTAAATTTATTTACATATATTTTGGGGATTTTCATCCGATTAATTGAACAAACAATTGACGGATTAATCTATTTATCAAAATAATCATAGTTGCAGCCCTAGAATTGAAGTAGAATTGAAGAGATGCCACTTGCTGAGTTAAAAGTGAAGAAATTATTTTATATTTAAAAATTTTCTTCTCTTTCAGCTGTAATTTTGCTGACTATAAGTTTTTGCTTGTGAAATGCTATCTCGAGTTCTATGATCATATTTCTATTGCTAACAATTAAAGCTTTTACTGTTGAAACACTGCTAGCTGTCAAGACGTTCAAATACATACTAACCGTAGAATATTTCAGCATGGCTTTGCATATTTCAAATCATACTCGGATGTAAATGAAGACTCCGGCTGACAGGATGGAGAAGGATATTCTTGTCTTTTACTCCCTTGTCTCTTGTTGCCTTTCACTGAAGCTGAACTCTGACATGAAATGCAATGGATTTGGCCGGAAACGCTGTCAAAGGACGGTGACGGTTTCTGAAACACAATGCACAGCTGTCACGCTTGTATAGAGGTGTTTGGGAGGATGTGAGCTGAAGGTTATCACACGGTTTGAAGATGTTGGCTGTAGCTGGTGAGTCAGCCGGCACTCGATCGCTTGTGTTCTCCTACACAAGGCCAGCTAATGAAGTCATCCAATCAGGAAGCCCCCTGACTCTTAGACACGCTCATCAAATCAGAGCAGGTCTATTTGTGAGAGAGCTTGCCTTTGTGATTGCCTCTCTTGCCACCACTTTAATGTGTTGATAAGAGTGGCCAACTCCCTTCTAGGGGATCCCTGGTCTCTGCCGGCTGATGCCACCAGCATTCAGTGAGGCGGTTCCTGCACTTGCCAACTAAAAGGACACATATTTTGTCGACAGCCATTCGTAGGGGATCTGACATGGGCCTTGACAACTAGGCCTAATACTTTTCTCACACAGTATAAAAGGGTGTTTGTACATGAAAATACATGCTTTTATATTTTAGAAAGGAGGTCCCTCGAAAGGGCGACCATCATATTTGTGAGTCCTTGGCTTCAAACAAATTGAAAATGGTAACCCGTATTTCTCAAAACTGTCCCATTTAGCTAAAAAATGTAATATACTGACACTTTACTGTCAAAAAATGTTTTGGAACAAGTTACCATTAGCTTTCCGCAAGACAAATGTCTGGGAAAGTTGTTCCAATTATCAGTTCTTGTGTATTTCTAAACCCATAAGACTTTTGTTTATCTTCTAAGCACAAATTATGGTATCTTTAACATTCCCTGATCATTTTTGTCTATCCATTGAAAGTAACCAATCAAAGTCTTTTGAAGAGACATAATAACTTTTTATGATGAACAGATTTCATTTAGGCTTTTCACATATAAACAATAATCAGCATGCACACAGAGTATCTTGTGCATCAAGCACGCACATTTGAGCTTCCATTTATCACATTTGATTACCATATTTAATTCATATGGATTACTTTGATGTTGTCTTAGATGCACAGACTGTAAGGAAAGAATATTCAAAATATCTTCATTTGTGTTCCAAAGAAGAACAAAAGGCTTATGGATTTGGAACTGGTGATGCCATACACAGAATGACAATTTACAGAATTTATTCCTGCAAATAAATGTGGTTGTAATTCCCAGCTCTTTGCAGTGTACACAAGGCCTTTTGTTTACTCGACAAATGGGTCATTAAAACGCATTACTGTCTCAGGCTAACTTCAGAGGAAAAGACAGTTAATGGAAATGTGGTTTGTTAGTTTATTAGAGTGCTGTTTTGACCTGTATACACTCACAGAGCTCCATCAGTCAGGTAGGCCTCTCAGCACAAGGTCAAATAAGCACTTCATTTGTTGCAGTTTTGTCTACCAGTACGGGCAGAGCTTACCCTTGGACAAAAGCAGCAGATGTCCGAGTAGGCATGGTGCGGTTTGTGGTGGCAACGCCATGCTGACAGCACCACCTGTGCGAGGCCTGTCCTTTAGGAGGATTGTTGAGTCAGGCCTGAGCCATCAGTCCAAGAGCTCAGATGGGGAGCACCAATGGGGAGCACCACACCAAACGCAACAGATGAGAGCTGTGTAAGCCAAGCATACACAAAACTGTGTTCACACTTAAGGGTGTGTTCACACTTGTAGTTGGTTAGTCTCTTGATTCTTTTGGTCTGGACCAAAAAAAGAAAATCTGTCCTGGTTCGCTTAGTGTTCAGTCATTTTAACACTGAACCAGCTTTTATGAAGTATATTTTGCATTGGGACTTACCAAATATGTGTACATATAATGGTATTTTTACCAGCTAAGAACTCACAAAGAGCTTATAAAATGTGTAAGGATACAGCGTTTCCGACGCTATAAACCAGGTATGCTTGAGCATTCTTGCATATCAGGGTTCAGATGGCAGCGTTCACACTTGTTCAAATGAACCAAACCTGCCAAGTGTGAACACACCCTTACGCCATGTCCTAACTAGACGCGATGCAATAAGATTCCAGCAACAAACAATTTGACTAGAAGCGACGCGACAATGAGAAGTGATAAATTCAATCAAAAACCACAGCCAATCAGAAGAGAGTGTGATCGGGCGCTCTCGGCAAGAGCACAGCAGACACAATGAAATGGGTTAGTAGATAGTAAAATTAATAAATATTACACCATTTAAACTTTATTTAAAGTACATAGCCTACGGAGTGACTGAACTAATCTTTATCATAGAATACACTTGTTTGTTCGCATTGAGTTGACTGTTTGAACGTTCTTGTGTCCATTTATTTATTTTCAAGATCTGAGGTGAATTAGCCAGTGTTGTTTTCATTACAGCTAAAAAGCAGGGAACACAGAATGATATTCAAACTCACATTAGACACTTTTAACATTACATAAAGCACACCGTGTCCTAACCAGATGCGCTGCGACACCGCGACGAGCAATAAAAGTTATCTTTTCCATGTTAATCAGAGTTTTTGTCCTAACCAGCCGCGACGGCGACACGCGAATATTCTATTTTAGAAACGGTTTCTATTTCTCCGTGACGTTGCGGCTGGAACAGCAACACAAAGTATGGCAATGATGATATCAGGTACTGTTTATGTGCTTTATTTAATGTTAAAAGCGTCTAACGTGAGTTTGAATATCGTTCTGTGTTCACAGCTTTTTAACTGTAATGAAAACAACACTGGCTAATTCACCTCAGATCTTGAAAATAAATAAATTGGCACAAGAACGTTTAAACTCTCAACTCAATGCGAACAAACAAGTGTATTCTATGACAAAGATTGGTTCAGTCACTCCATATGTACTTTAAATAATGTTTAAATTGTGTAATATTTATGAATTTTATTAAGTACTTGCCCATTTCATTGTGTCCACTGTGCTCTTGCCGAAAGCCTGCCCACAATCTCTTCTGATTGGCTGTGGAAATTGATCGTTTTCATTTTAAAACGCCGTTGTGTAATAGTGTAAACGGGGCCTAAAACTAGTACAAGTAAACATACCTACTGACAGTTTTTGCTGGCACGAGTGACCGTTTATGGCTGATGCAACATAGTTTACTTGAGCAGAGCACAACTTTATGCACATGAATAGTGGCAAAATGCTGCAACTACCGCTGCGTCCAAAATCGAATACTTCCCTACTATATAATATGTTAAAAACAGTGCGCCAAAACAATAGTATGTCATAGTATGCAAAAAACAGTAGACGAAAAGTACTCGGAGGACCTACTACTTCTGCTGAGATTCTGAAGTGTGCACTCGATGGACACTTTATTATCCCATGAGGCCATGGGAGGGAATTTGTGAATGGCAGTGATGCGACGCAACTGACGCTGGTAGGTCATGTGACAATAACAACATGGCGGATGTAGTACATCCAAATTCCATTCATTCAACCAATAATTCAAACTTTTTTTATATAGTTGCGAAGTAAATTAAAATTTAAATGTAGTAACTACTCAGACAGTATACGATTTTGGATGCACCATATGAGTGCAGATATTGAAGGTCGTGTGATCCGCCACCTGATACAGTTGGATACTGCGGAGAAGAAACATCTGCTAGAAACCAAGAGCATAGACACCCAGCAACCTTCTGAATTGAACAGGGCTGGTAGTCTGTCGATTAAAGTCAATACTGAGGAGAGCCTGTTCAACGCTTCATCTGTTGTACAGCAGTGTGGTGTGATGTGTGACGAAGAGATAATTGAAATTGATTCATCAGTTGTTCAGGGGCAATAACGCTGATGACAGGCTACAGACATTCCTATCAGAGCTCTTGTCTCAGTCAAAGGGGTGTAGACGAACTGCCGCACAATCTGTGACCTGCAGCGCTCATTCCTTTGTGGAACAGATCAGTGAAGCATTGCTTTTCTTTCTGAAGAGTTTTTCACACTCAAATATTTTTGTTTTGTTTTGTTTGCGACAAAAGACATTCAAGTTTAATTCAAGGCTTTTCCCTTTATTTGTATATGTGGCCTTGAGATTATTCATAAGTAACTACACTGAAAAACATCTGAACTATGTCGTAATTCAGAGGCTGCATCCTTTGAAAGGCCACACCTTTCAAATCCTACGAAGGTCAAACCGAGCGTTGTTATATGGGACGTCTAGCCTATGGAGGATTGTTCTTGTCACCTAGTAACTGTGACAGTTGCTGTTGATGACTTTTTTGAAAGTTATATTCCAACTATCTGAAAACAAAACGGGGTTCACAGCCTGTGTAAATATGTTTTACCTGGTTCCATTAATGTACATAATAAAGATTATGAACTATCTATATATTCACGTCTTGGTAAGCTATGTCAAAATCTTCAAGGGTTAGTTCACCCAAAAATTAAAATTCTGTCATTAATTACTCACCCTCATGTCGTTCCACACCCGTAAGACCTTCGTTCATCTTCGGAACACAGATGAAGATTTTTTTTTTTTTGATAAAATCCAATGGCTCATTGAGGCCTCCATAGACAGCAAGATAATTAACACTTTCAATGCCTAGAAAGCTACTAAAGATGTATTTAAAACAGTTCATGTGACTACAGTGGTTCAACCTTAATGATATGCAGAGATGAGAATACTTTTTGTGCGACAAAAAAACAAAATAACGACTTTATTCGACAATATCTAGTGATGGACGAATTCAAAACACTGCTTCATGAAGCTTCGAAGCTTTACGAATCTTTTGTTTCGAATCAGTGGTTCAGAGCGTGTATCAAACTGCCAAAGTTACGTGATTTCAGTAAACGAGGCTTCATTACATCATAAGTGTTTCGAAATTTGCGTGACTTTGGAAATTTGATGAAAATCACTGACTCGAAACAAAAGATTCCAATTCTTATATACCCTCTGGTCCTCTTCGGTCAAAAATGACTGAAAAATGTTATGTTTTGAAATTAAATTTTTTTTGCTTCATTGGAATGGGATGAAACTTGGTGACTTTTGTCGCATTAGCTATGTGAACACACAAAAAAATCATGGATATGATTCGGATTTGTTAAAGGGTTGAAAAAAATGACCGACATAGGAAATGAATGGGAAATAAGAAAAAATACGAAAACTAAGAGAAACTTTTGGTGGTACAAACTACAATTCAGCCACTGTGCAGAAAAAAAGTGCACAGCAATGAAAGGGTGACACTCTAAAATGTCAAGAGTGCAAAATAGACACACCCACCCATTCCCCTCACACATATATATGAACTAGCATGACTATAACACAGAGCAAGTTTTTGCAAATGTGTGAAATAAAAACAATAATTCAGCCACAAAGCAGTAAAAAAAAAAAAAAAAGGTCACACTCTAAAACACAGAGTACAAAACAGACACACCCACTCAAACACACACTCACATACACAAATGAACCACTGTGGCTGTGACAGTTTGGTAAAAATTGAGCCAAAAGACTCAAATAAGAGGCTGAAATCAGATCAGACCCAGATTTATTAAGCTGTAATAAAACACACCTGTTCAACGGATACATTTTTTATTATTATTGAATTTGATGTTTTGTGTAACAAAATGCCCTCCTTTGTGTTCAGGTTTGACTGTAGTAAAATGGAAAAACTGACACTTCAAATCAACATTTCAAAAAAAAAAAAAAACAAAAAAAAAAACGTAGTCTTTGAGAATGTCTAAGTATAAATCCAAATCCAAATCCAAATCTTAAGTGTCTAAAAACCACTAAAGAATTTATAAGCCACTTTATATTGAACTATATAGGAATCTAGTGGTTACAACATGGCATTACAAAAGTTTTTCTTTTTTTACTCCCACCAGATGGCACTCAAAAAATTGTATTTTAAATACCTTGTCTCTATTTTAACATGGAATACTGCTTTATTTGAAAAATAATTTAGAAATATATTAGAATTTTTTATTATTATTTTCAATGGGGAAAAATCTCAAAATTTCTCAAAAAAAAGAGAAAATCTAGTCATCTCTGACATGCAATGAATCTTGGGAGATGCTAGGGTGCAAAGGATCCGTTCTATCCTTCGTGGCCTGGGAAACGAAGGGTGCACTTGGAGATAACATTCGAAGGAGCCTTAAAATTGGGACAGCCTTCGTCACGCCGCTGTGATGCATTCAGCTTTCAAAAGAAGGAAGCCTCTGAATTGGGATGGCAAGTAACACATTGAAGGAGAAAAACTATTTTCTTTTAAAACAGACTCTTGCAGTATTGACATTTGGGTCAGATCTTCTTCTTCTTTGGTATTCCTTGAAAATATCTGAAAGATCATGCAAACGTTTGACTGACGGCAAGAGAAGGGCATAAATACAAACTGATGGGATTTTTTTCAATTCATTTTATATACGGCATTTCTTATATTAAAAGCATTGTTATCATATTAAATGATACATAGATGCCATTTCAGATTGTTCAAAACGGTATGAATCAAAATGTTCTTACTTAGTATTACTGTCTTGTTTTCTAGTACAATTATCTACAATTTCTTAAATGTCGATACATTTATGTGCAAAATGAGGACATATTAAGATTTGTTTTCTGAAAAATCAAAATTAAGTGAATATGCTTTATTTTTTCTTAACCCATTGGCAGATATCTTTCTTGTTTTAAGCTTTAAGTCACTTAAATTTAATACATTTATCAGAAAACAAGACTTAATGTCTTGTGTGAGTTTGCTTCTCAAGTAAATGCATCTTGATTTAGTAATGTACTGGAAAGCAGGACAAAAATACTGAGTAAGAAAATCATTCTTTGCAGTGTAGTCTATTGTAGCATTAAACCACATGGTGAGATGTGCATTATCTCTCACGTCAGAATACCGATGAGATTTAAAATGAGATTTAAGATAAAGACCTAAAAAGACGACAATACAATGATTGTATAGCTTTATAATAATGCATTTCCTCATAAAAATAGTCCTTCAACAAATATAATAGCAATAGCATTTCTCATTTCAATCTCATATCTCAGCTTGAAACACATACTGTATGTCACACAAAAGGAATTAACTGTCAACCTTCAAAACAGCAGTCCTAGATTTCCTGAATCCTTTAGGATGTGATCTGTTGCACCATATGATGGATTCAGTTGTTAGCCTACAACGACAAAAAAAGCTTAAAATATAAAACACTTCATTATTGCAAAATTGTTCTGCTTTAATGTTAAATGTTAAAAGTAAATGTCAACCACCCACGCTTAAGCTCAGTGGTATCCTTCCAAGCCATATAAATTACATATTTTTACATTTTTAAAGACGTTCAGTCAGTCTGCCCACATATGGAAACTCAGATAATTAACACAGCTCCCTGAAGGAAACCAATTTAAGCTGCTATTCATGTGGATTTCTCTATTTAGCTGAAAACATGTTTTATTTTTGCATTTTCTGAAAGTCTGAAAAGTAAGTGGTGCAAAAACCACCACCACAATGCTAGTAGATGGTTGCCAGTATGTATGGTTGTTGCTAGGTGCTTGCTTACTGGGTTAAGTCAAAACTATAAAAGCCCTTTTTCGGCACACAAGAAAAATATCATGCTTCAGTATGAGATACCAAGTCATGAGATAAAAAGTCAAAATTATTACATTCTAATTCATAATTATGTGATTTAAAAAGTTGAAATTATGATATAAATTGAAATATGAGACTAAAAAGTAGGGCTGGGACAATACACATCGATTCTCGATTCACAATAAAATGATTCTGGATCGATTCTGATATTTTTTGACTGTATCGCGATTCTCTCTCGAATCAATTCTGAGCTTAGTTTTAACAGCAGATGGCGCTCTTGGCTAGTTTTTAACTGCACACTCAAACGCTCATGAAGAAGAGTGCTGGAGAGCGTTCGTGCGTTCGGCTGAGTCATGTACATGGTTAAGACCACTGCGAACACCCTTGTAATTCTCTTCAACCATTTCGAACTTTAGGAATGATTATTTTAGGTTTAAGGGGTGTGTGTAAAGGAACTAGAAGCAAGCAAAGTACGGCTGTTTCTAAAGCATCTGCTGTTAAAAACTAAGCTCAGAATCGATTCAAGAGAGAATTGCGATACATCGGAAAATATCAGAATGGATCCGGATTCTTTGTATCGAGAATCGATGCATTGTCCCAGCCCTACTAAAAAGTCATAATTATGGCTAACATTACCACTTTTCATAATTTCGACTTATCTCAAAATTAGGATTTACCAAAGCATGCTTTTTTTTTTCTCATGTGGCAGAAATTGGCTTCCAGGCAAAAAATTGAAATGGATTTGCTAAATCTCAACAGATTTTAACAATTATAAATAGTTACAGAGAAAAACTGGGCATCATACATTAAATGATCACACACTACCAGATTTTCAAGTCATTCCGAACACAACAAAATCACACAGAAACATGCGACTTGTTGATAGGAGACCCATGACAGATGAAAACTAAATTTGTTACAAAACTGGCTCAAAATATCAAACAGCCTATATGATATTAGTCTAGTCTAAAGCTAAACAATTACAGCGACGTATTTATTTATTTTTTTTTTATATAATATAATTTATTTTATAATATAATACATTTAAATGGATTTTCGTATTTTTCGACCTGAAAAGTATGACCCACGTAAATTACGTAAAAAGGTTGGGTTGGGGGGTGGTTACTGTATGATGATTGAAGTCGCAAAATGGCCTTAAACAGTTACTAAATAAACTCCAAAATGTTACATTTTCTAATAGCCAGGGTTCAAAACTCCAAATGCAAATCAAATCGGTGTTGAAACAGTGTTACTCGCCAGTTGCCCACTAACTTTTTTTGTTAATTTTGACAATGCATGGATGTGAGAATGTGATGTAGCTGGGAGAATATCGATGCATTGCCATTCGTGGATCGATTTTGAGATTTTCCGAAAGCATTGGGATTCTCTCTTGAATCGATTCTGAGCTTAGTTTTTAAGAGCAGATGGCACTCTAGGCTAGTTTTTAACCACACACTGAAATGCTCACAAAGAAGAGGGCTAAAGAGCGCTCGTGCGTTCGGCTGAGTCTGAGAATGTACTTGCACTTCAGAATGCTTTTATGACATGATATTAATGTAGACAGGCCAATGCAAACACCCTTGTAATTCACTTCAACCTTTTGCATGATTATTTTATTGAAGGTTCAGGTGGTGTGTGAAAGGAATTGAAAAGCAAGCAAAGTTCAGCTGTTTCTAAAGCACGCAGCACTATCTGCTGTTAAAAACGATCGTCCAGACTGCAAATTGGAGCAAAAATCTGGGCAAAAGTCGTGTAGTGTCATCCAGCCTTTCCAGAGCATTAGAGGTTGATACTTGATATCGGCGGATATAATTAGCCTAATGATAAAAGTGGTGTTTGATGAGTAAAAATGATATTATGACTGCTTAATTCGATTGGATATGAAATGTAAAGTGGTAAATTAGTTTTGGTTGAGAGCTGAGCTTCATGTGTTCAGTGATGCTTCAGTGTCACACTGTATTTGTGAGGCTCCGGGGAAGATTTGTCACTTAACATCTACATTCACATCCACTGCTCAGTAACACCACAAAATGACTCTTCTGATTAGTGTTGAGTGGCTAACACAGCATGTACAAAATTATTCTGTGATTGTTAACAGCCCCAATATGTGTGTGTGTGCATAATCAGTGCAAGACAAAAGGCTCACTGAAACTTGCACATTAACTAGCATGACATTTACATCAAGATTTGTATCTATTATGTTAATATATTTAGCTATTATGACAAGGAAAACTATCAGTGAAAATATTTCGGTTAAGTAGAGTAACAGTAAAAATCTGATTTTCCCAAAAACCGAAAGTAAACTGTAACAGTACAGAAGGAATAAAAACTGAATGACTTCTGTTGTTATATTTTCAAACAATGCTGGATATTATGATTTAGTCCCCCACAAGACTGAATTCTCATTATCACTGCATTCTAATAAAATGAACCACTCGTTTAGTCAGGAAGGGGGTGTTTGATCGATATGTAAAACAACCAACCACAGTTTGCTTTTTGTATTTGACATTTGGGGATGGGTAAGTCTGAACCACTGTAATAAACCAGTGTACAGAAAATAATGGTGCAGCTGTCTATGTGAAGCCTCAAACAGAACTTGAACATATTTCAAAGATTCTATACCATGAGCATGAGATTCTATACCATACCAAATGTTGGCAATTTGGCTACGTGTGTCACATAGACTGTAAACAAAAAAATGGAAGACGCATCTCCACTTCTTTCCACTGTAGAAAAATGAAGCCAAATATCTCAGTAACTGTTGTCCCCGATTATGTCATTCGGAGCCTGAGTCTGCGCAGTAGTGATCCTGAGTTGGATCCATGGTATCAAGGTCCTGCACACACTCCCGCAGACTCGATTGCAAGCACAGCTGTTAATCATGACGTTAAACCTGTTTTCATAGTATTAAAGGCACAATATGTAAATTTAACTGCTAGACGTTCCTTATTCAAAACAAAGGCGTAGCTTGATGATGCCTTGATTTCGTGGAATCATGGAAGGTGTTGTCTTCACGTCTACAGCCGGTGGAAGAGAATCCGACAGGACTCGGGCAGAAATCATATTCATGAATGAGCTAAAGATTTATTAGCATTACTATAGTATGAAGCAGGGTGTGGCTGAAAGCTGTTGGAGCGGAACGAGGCCGCTGGAGCGATTGCTAATGAGAGACGAGCCCGACACATGGCTCAAGAGCAGCGGAGCTTTTATTATGCCGCTTTTTATTATTTTAAATTTCACATCCCTTTTGATTACATGGAGAAGGCGGGGCTTATGACCTATACTGCAGCAAGCCACCAGGTGGCGATCAAAATACTTTGGCTTCTAGTAGCGGGAAGTTCAAAGTCATTTTGTTCATTTCAACAGAGTATAATTAAAATGTTGCATGTTAAATTTTTCCAACACATACTACTTATGCAAATGTCAATCACATTTGGAATAAAAAATAAACTATAGGCTAATGCAGCCATGAAGGCCAAATTATGAGTAAGAAATGATTAATTGCTTGGCAGTGCCTTCAGGCTATGCAGTCTGTTAGTTCACCTCACGTCCCGATCCGAGTCGTTCTTTCTTTTGTCACCTCACATTTATCACGTCTGTTCCCCAGAAAGATTAGATACCTCTCGTGTCTTCGGGTTCGAGTCGTTACTTCCGTCAGTGTCTGAACTGGGCCGTGACAGCCCCATATGCAATGCAGTACAGGAAACAGAAATGATTAGTTCGCCTCTCGAGTCTTCGGGACGGGTTCGAGTCATTTGTTCATCACGTCACATCCCCATAGGCTGACTGCTTCCCGGCTCATTGTCTCGCAACAAATACAACATTAAACTCGTATCACTATTGACTGTATGTTGTATTATATTTAGGAATTATCATAATTATCAAAAGATATGTGTAATAAACATTTATGTTATGCCACTATGTCCCAGTACCACTATCGACACCAATATGTCCAGTCTTCATAGGAAAATCAAATATTATGCTAGCTAAAGTACTAAAAATAAAAAACTACGCACTTGTTTGTAAGGAAGGTTGTGAATTAACTGATTTCTGTATCCAATATGGCTGTCACATGAAAAAAGAACGAAGGACTCGGACCCAAAGCAAAGAACTTTTGCTTCTATATTGCTTATATTCTATATTGCTTCTATACTATTTGCCCAAAGACTCGAGAGATGAACTAATCAATTCTGTTTCTGCATTCAGCCTATGGGCCTGGGATTTGATGAACGAATGACTCGAACCCGAAAGACTCGAGAGGTGAACTAATCATTTCTGTTTCCTGTACAGAACCAATGGGATGTTGCACATGTGCGGTCAACACAAAATGAACAGGGTAGTTCCCGAGTCATGTTAAAGATTCCTTCTAAATAAACGAATCCTTTATGAACTTACATCACTATTGGCTTCACTTTGAAGGATGTGTGCGGCCAAATTGCTAATTGGTGTGTCATCATAGTCAGATAGACACTGGTTTGTGACGTTATGTTAGAGAAGATATGAAAGTTATACTGAAGTAAAAACAAACATATAAATAACTAAATAACTACAACTTACTAAACCTAAACAAGCTGAAATTAAAAAAGAGAAAATGCAAAATTAATAGTGGAAACTATAATAAACAACAATTATATAGGGTTATAAACGATTAGTTCCTGCCCTTGATTCTGATAAAACACGGCTATGACGGCTTCACCCAACAGTTCTGTGTATCACTACACAACACCCTTAGCAACCACTCTTAGCAACGTAAACTGTTCTTGTTCTCAATTGATATTGTTCATTGAAGCTTACTGTATTATGTAGAAGAGTATTGTGAGAAAGAGATCGAGTGAATAAGTTTATTACCTGCATTTAGATTTAGCATTTTCCTTCAGGTCAGTCCAGTGTTCATAATAAAAAATCTGTTTAAATGTCTGTATTATCTTGTCCTTTTAACAGTTAAGGGGTTTTCCCGTGACTGACAGTGCTAGTCAAAGCATTTCAGTTGCGTCTTGTTCTGTGTTCACAACAATTCAGTCTTTTCAATATAAAAGTCTTCACTATTGACTGACACACTCATAAAGACAGTCTTTGCCGCCATCTAATGGTGTAAAAATGTAACTTCTGTTGCTGTTCACGGTCAGGGACTATTTTTCCGGCGGAAGGAAGACTTTTAGTGAAAGTTTACTTCATGAAAGTTGCATTGATACATATTTTTGGCTATAATATTTGTATTGTGTGGTAACTGTTTTATTCGCGTTGTGCCTAACTTATTCACGATACAGCACAGCCTCTCGTACCTTATTGTTTACGTAAGAATCATTTGGTACTTTATTTGGTACTTTATTTATCTGTCAAATAATTGCAGTAATGTGGACGGTGATGAATGGGCATATTATTATTAGTTTGAAGACCTTTTGACAAGAGGCAATAAATTTTCTATGTGAACATTCGTCTAAATTGACAGAGAGATTTGTTCTCTAAGCATTGTGACCAGATGAAGGTCGTCACAAAAAGAAATTGGGTCAAAGCAGAATAAAAATAGCTAATCCAAATATTTCATACAGTCACACGCTGATAATGCCCCATTAGAGGAATGAAAATGACCCTTACTGCTTACGGGCCTCTCTTAGTGACGTGTGCTGTGGGTCCATGGCTTAAGTTAGATCAGATCAATTGAGAAGCAGAGAACACTTTTGTGGCTGCTGTTACACCAGTAATGGATTTGCTCCAGGAAGCTTACCGATTAGCGTGTGATGGATTCAGAACCGGTTTAGTATACTGTCGATTACAATAGAAAATAAATGCAAGTCTGTATTTGTTAAAATAAACGAGCCAAAAAAGAAAATGTTTACCGTAATGCTAAACATTGGACATCTATGGGGCAAGTGTACTGGAGGGTTTAAAGGCAGAAATGTGCAACTTGAATTTTTGTTGAAGCTCTTAAATGAACTCTTTCTACCAAAAATAAATACTAGGGGTGCTCCGATCCGGATTTTCGCAGCTGATACCGACTACTGATTTCTTGTCATCATGATCAGCTGATACAGATCCTGATCATTCATGCTTTATATAAGTGATATGTACTGTAACTGTCACTGTTTTTTCAGATAAATGGCACAGATGTTGCCTTGGTTATATTTTTAAGAGTAATGTTGTAATTGGTGTTTTAAATGAGAATGAATAAAATAAGCACAACAAATATTTATTTTACAATGAACATTTAATAGGCCTTTTTTAAACAGAGC
This sequence comes from Hypophthalmichthys molitrix, assembly GCA_037950675.1. NCBI lineage: Eukaryota > Metazoa > Chordata > Actinopteri > Cypriniformes > Xenocyprididae > Hypophthalmichthys > Hypophthalmichthys molitrix. Next base: position 40,252,964 of record CM075494.1, read on the forward strand.
TTACACAAAACACTATACATATTGGGATACTTTGGCTAATGCAGGGTGGCCGCAGTTCCTTTAAAAAGTCTTAAAATGTCTTAAATTCAGATTCGATGGGTCTTAAATATTTTTGGCCACATCACCGAAAAAAATGTCGAACCCAGTGACAGTTTACAATCATTGGACAAACCAAAGAAGAATTCATATATAGGTATAAAACGTTTACTTCAGTTTTGACACAAACAGCTTAACGCAGAGCATTTCAAAGTATACTTGATTTGATATTGTTTACGAACATAGGCGCTCAACACATGAGCATTACAAAGATTCATTCTTGTTTAATATTGCTCTTGTTTAATGTTCCCCTCTAAACGTTATAAGCGATAAAATGTCTTTGTACTCATTTAAACTAATTGTGTGTATCTCTTATCCCCCTCACACAAACATGCATTAACGCGGACATCTATTGTTGTTTACTTTGTGAAAAAAAAAAACACAAAAAAAAACAGGCCACCTTTTGAACAAACAAATTATTGCAAAAATATGCAAGGTGCATATGCAAAATGAGTATACAGAGTTCCTCTAATTAATAAAAAATGAAGGCCAAAATAAAGTAAACCACGTAGCCATCTGTTGTTGTTTGCTCGTTTTCGTACAGCATAGCCATGATTTACTAATTTGTTCACTCGTTTTAGTTAAATTGAATTCAAAATTAAAATAAAAAAAAAATTGAAATGAAAAATCCCAAATTAAAAATTTGTTCCCACGATTTATTCATTCATTCCCTCTTTTTAGTAAATCGCAGTTATGTTGAACTAATTCGTTCCCTTGTTTTGATTTAACTAAAAATAGGGAACTAATTATTACAACGTAGCCACGATTTGGTAAATTGAGGGAACTAATTATTATATTGTGCGCATGATTTACTTAAAATGAGGGAATGAATTAGTTAAATGTGCCGAGTGCTGACGTATTAGTAAGTCGTGGGAATGAATTGTTAATTCGTGGCCATGATATAATTATTATTTTTTTTTTTGTCGTCATGCATCGTGCACTGAACACTGACCATAGCGTATGCGTAAAAAGTGGAGAATACTTTAGGCTTCAGATTGCACACATACAGTATGCATGTACCATGATGACAATATTTACATTGTCCACATCAATCTTTACTGATGACAATATTTATGTCCCTAAAATCCCTAGCGTACACTCAAAAAACGAAGTATACGTTGGGCTTATGTCATGTTGCTATACTTTTGTTGTTGCCTGGCTATACTATGTTGTTTATTCATAATGCCAAACATACTGTCAATAGAGCTTAACTTGTATTTAACCCCAAACATTCCTTGTAAAGACCATGTTTCCAGCGTTAGCATGAAAATAGGTTGCTAACGCAGAGGGACTTCCCCTTTCCACTGTGACGCATCATTCCCATATGATTCCTTTGCCATCCGCAGTTCCTCACCTGTCTCTGGGTTTTCCAGACATAGTTTCCATCAGGAGCGAGCGGCTTCCATTGTTTTGCTATATTGAGCTGGAATGTGTAACGGCTACGTGGAACTAAGGGTGACATGAAGAAATGAGGCAGTCCGTTCACCGCTCACTCTCGCCGGGAATCCGAGAACCCGTCAGAAACAAAATGGGAATGATGCTGGTTATGGCGACCCGGAGCTATATATACTGTCCTACTGGCTTCCTGACCCGCATGCCAATCTGTCACAGTTTGTGGTTGCTAGGTTATTAAATATATAGATAGGTTAACAGTGCTATTCAGAATAAAAACACATGCTCCTGTGTGTGAGTGTGTGTGTGTGTGAGTGTGTGTGTGTGTGTGTGTGAGTGTGTGTGTGTGTGTGTGAGTGTGTGTGTGTGTGTGTGTGTGTGTGTGAGTGTGTGTGTGTGTGTGTGTATCAGCTGTAATCTTTTCTAATGCAGCTCAGATCATTATAGCATCAGCTTTTCACCCCATCACTACCCCACAGCTCTTTCATCTCCCTGTCATTCATCGTCACGCTCTGAGATTTTCTCGACTGGCCCGGTCAGATTATTTTTACTGTATGAAGGAAACCGAACATGTTGACAGAGAAATCCTTTGCTCTGAACCCGGGATCAATATAAATAGCTTCTCCCTCAGGAGCCTGTCATAAACACAGAGCCTTAAAGATTTACATTAAGACAACTAGGACACCGTTGTTTTTATTACAGTTGAGTCAATTAATTGTCAATTGTAACATTAAAACTTCATAAATATGAATATCTTAATTATCGTAATTTTAAATTGTACTTTATATGCTACTATTATGACTTTATATCTCACAATGTGACTATATCTCACATTTTCTCATATTTACAGTACAATTTCATATCTTATGTGATATGGGCTAGATTTACTAACAGCTTGCACCACTGGCGTTAAAAAACTACTTTGAGAATTTACTAAAAACAAAAGCGCGGACACAGTTATTTTTGCGGCTGACCTTATTGCATGTGCATCTGTAGGAGTTTCCCTTTCAGATGCAGAATTTATGGGAGGAGAGTATTTAAATGAATCATGCAAGGTGATTTACTAAGGTTTGCGCTAGTCAATTTACTGGTATTTGTACCATTATTTACCACCCAAAAAAGCATGTCTTAAACCAGATACTAAGTTGCACACTCTTGGTAGATTGCGTTGGTCATTATGGAAATGATCCGGCTGTTTCTGTGTTCTTAATTTGCACGTCATCAGTAGATCACGCGCAGAACTTTCCACTCCCGCTATTTTGGAATTGTGCTGTCATGCTAATTTGCCCTGTTTAGTAAATCTGGCCCTATATCTCATAATCAAAATGTGGTGATGTTTCTCATAATTGCAACAATTACAATGCGACATTTCACAATATCTCGCAATTACGACTCAGTTTCTCATAATTGTGACTATTTTTAAGAACATATCTCGCAGGTTGTGACCGTTTCTCATAATTGCGTGTGAAACCTTGCAATGCTGCTTTATATCTCGCAGTTGTGACTCAGTTTCTCAACTGAAAATTTATACAGAGTGTCTATTTACACTAACTTCACCCACCAATGTCTGGTTGGAAATAAAGTGCCTAAATAATGTTTAATAAAGTATTTATCAGGTAGGGTTAGGGGTAGGTGTAAGGAGGATTTTATTGTCCCAATAAGGCAGCATCCTTTTATAATTTTAATAAATATAATAATTTACGCTGTTATTATTGCATCCTGTTAATGTACAACAATACTGAGGTGCAAATAGTATCTGCCACTATAAGTATAAATAGCATTTATTTGCACTTATTGCAAAGAACTGCTACTTTTATATAGTGTAAATAGAATATAACACTATTTTCACTTAGCGTAAATAACATATTGCTGCTATTGTCACTTAGGCCCTATTTACACTCATGCGTTTTTGTTTTAAAATGAAAACGATCTTCGTCTACACTGGCATTTCCACAGCATTTCAGAAACAATCTCCATCTACACTACATGGCCGAAAACACGTCACATGACTGTTCGTGCACACTGGGCATACGCGTACAAGTGTAAACAGCTGCCTCTTGCGCATGTAGGCAGCTGCAGTATTAAAGAATGCAGTTTAACTGCACAATGACTGCTAAAAATGACAAAGCCAGCAAAGATTGCAGTTCAGTCTCCACGTGGCAGCCACGCCATCGTTTTCATAAGTCTCCTTTTTGGTCTGTTTATACTGAAACACAACCCCGCGTTTCGAAAACGCCAGCATAGTGTAAACAACAGCAGTAACCGTAGCAAAACTAATGCGTTTTAAAATGAAAATGCACTAGTGTAAACAGGGCCTAAGTGTAAATAGAATATATCGCTATTTTAGTGTAAATAGCGTCTACAGCTATTCGCGCTTAATGTAAGTAGCATCTATTGCTAAGAAAATGTGCTATTTGCACTATTAGCCGCTGCTGATCTGATCTGATATGTGATGAGAAAAGGGAAAAGAGCGAGTTCATCAGAAGGTGGATTCAAACTCGGGTCTAACAGGTCAAAAGCTACTTTCACACACCATACTCCCTATGGCCTACACCACTGCAGATGTTGAGTGGCCTGTATCTTTTTTTTTAATCTTGTGGCTATTCACACTTAGTCCAAATAGACACTCCCTTATATCTTGCAGTGTGACTTTCTATCTCACAATTCCAACTCAGTTCCTCATAACTGCAACTTAATCTTACAATGTGACATATCTCACATGATGTTTTTTCTCATAATTGCAACATAATTACAATGTTAATTTTTGACAAAATGTCATACAGGGATTATGAAATGAATCAATTTACTAAAACAAATTAGATTTCCCAACAAAACACTAAACTACTAAGTAGCGTTGCTACTTTTAATTCCAACACTGTATGTATCAGTGCTATCAGCCAAAACCACCATGTTCTCTGCATCGACTCTTTATTAAAACACAAATCAGTTGACTGTTAATTTGACAGCAAGATTACTAAAACGATGCTGCAAACATTTTAATTTGTGAATGCCAGCATCACCACAAGCTCTTTAAAGAGTGCAGCGCTGCAGCAATTCACCCTCATCAGGAAACTCCATTGGCCATGAAAGTTCATCAGGCACGGCTTATTAACTCACACAAGCAGGGGTTTATGGGAGGAAAAGGGGCTAAAACAAGACTCTGTTGACCAGGGTTTTAATTTGGGATCTTTCTCTCTCTCTCTCTCTCTCTCTCTCACACAGTATGTTTTTCACTCTTTCATGATTTATTCAGAGAAAACAACCCCTGTTGAGTCTCTAGTGGCCATCTCTCCATCACTGAAGAAGTGCAGAGCCATACGGATGCAAGAAGGGGCAGGAAAAATTGGGTGCGTGACTGTGGAATGATACTGAGTGATAACTGTGTTTGGCATTGCAAACCTAAAGGAAATGAGCAGACGACGCTGTAATGGATGTGATTGCGTTGCTGAGTGTCTCACATTTCAGCTCAAGTCATCCCTATAAACACCTTTATTTAAGCACAGTGACATTTCCCAGCAGGCACCAATCCACATTTAGCACATGCATATATGCTTTGAGCTGATGGGGGTGAGGGGTGATGCATGAGCTCGTGCTGTGGGTCATGGGTCGTGTGTAAATGGAGGTTTGGTATGCCTGCTCATTTTAAGACTACAGAAAAATTGTTTTACTGATACACTGTTATTCTTTTGCAAACAATTTTGAATTGATCCACAAAAATTATTGTCATTTTAGTTTTCACTTTATATGCCACAATTATGACCTTATACAGTATATCACAATTGCAGTTGTGACTCAAGTTTCTCACAATTGCAAATTAATCAATCTTAAAATTTAATCTTAAAATGTGATGTTATATTTTACATGATGTTTCTCATAGTTGCAACATGATCAGCTGGTTTTGAACTGGTTTAGCTGCTCTGGCATATTTGGGAGGTAATTGAATATACATTCAGCACAAAAAAAAAAAAAAAAACACCTCATTCATTCACTCCAGGGGTTTCTATCAAAGAGCTCTCATCCACCCACACTGACCTTTAGTCACACATTCTGCTGTTTATCTGTCCTGTCTTTCTGTCTCGGTTTCTCTAATCCATTTAATGAGCCACTTTTGAATCAAATTAGCCTCTCAAAGCAGGTCTATACCCCATGTACGACTAATGGACTGAATGCATGATATATGGGCGTCAGGTTTGTGTCACACATGTTGCACACATGAGTTTGCTTAATGTGGAGAGGAGAGAGTTATGTGGAGGCTACATTAGGGCGCATTCAGTTATTTTACCCCTGCTGAAGTCAGAGTATTCTGAGGGCTTTTTCTAAGCAGGGGTTGTGTAATTCAGTGTAATGCAGTACATTAGGTATCTCCCCTCCACAGACCCCCCACTTATAAGCATGGCTCAGTTCACTGAGCTGTGTGATTGAATAAGGTTATGAAATGTGGAAAATGGATGTCATTTAAGGGTAATCCCATCATCAGAATCTCTAATTGGGTAAATTTGGGCTAACGGAAATATGAGGTTCAAATGTGAAGCGAATCCACTCTTGTTGCTTTGTGTGTGAGTTTAAGTCTCTTGAAAACTTGTGGAAATAGTGTTTCATATTATGTTGTCTTCAGGGCTTTGTGAAGAGTGAGATTGTAAGCTTGCAGAGCCTGATGTTTGACGATCAACATAAATTATGGTCCACTTTGTAGCTTATTCTTGCCAAGAACCACCCACGTAAAAAGGAAGAGACTGTCTGACCAACATGTAAAACATCTGTTATATTCACATATAAGCACTGATCAGCGAACATAAACAGAAGCTCAACAGTACTTGCTTGACGCGCAAGAATGAACCTCACTGGTTCTTGTAGAAGCTGAAACGTGCACTGTAAAAAAATGATTTTATGGTGAAGTAAATACTACAGAAAAAACTAATGTAATTTTTACATGAAAAAGTTAGTTCAGGCAAGAATTAAAAAACTAAGTAAATTCTGTAGTAGTACTCAATTTAAGCATGTAGAAATTAAAGCGTAAATATCAACATTTTAAAATTATGTAAAACTACTCAGCTTTTCTGATGCTGGTGTTTCCATCATGCACTGGGCCTTGAATAATTAATGAGGTCGATTTTTCACTGTTTTCCAGCTGACTTTTATCATTGCTTTTGTGGTTAGGTTTAGTAACTTGCCATTTTATGACATTTGGAGTTCGCAAAATGCCACATTCACACTCAAAAACGAGCCATCGAATGTTACCGTTATTGTGTATTGTGTACCAGGTATTGAGGTCTCTGTGTTCAGATGCCGCGTTACTTCTATTATGTAGATATGGTGTCTACGCAATATCCATTGTATAATTTACTTAGATGTTTCTAAGTAAAGCATACACTTTAAAAGCATTGTTTAATTCAGTGTTATATTGTTTGAGTAAAATGTATTGCAACTAAGTAGAAATTACTCAACCTCTTACTGGCCAAGTTGAAACTACTTATTATATCTTTGTTAATTTTACTTAACTTAGTTAAGTAGAGTTACTTAATTCCATATTTGAAATGTACTTAAAAAATATGCGTGCAAAAACTTGAAAAAGAAAAATTAAGTACATTTTACTTATTGTTTTTTTTTTTACAGTATGCTGTGAAACACAAGAATGAACCTCATTGGTTCTTGCAGAAGCTCAATCATGCAGTGGAACATGAGAATGAACAATTGTGTCTCTTCAGAAAATTTGGACTAAACCGCTCAATTTATATGGATTAGTTTTACAATATCTTTATGAACTTTTTCAAGTGACAAAATGGTATTTGCATGGACTGTCAATGGAGGGACAGAAATCTCTAATTTCATTTAAAATATCTTTGTGTTTCGAAGATGAATGAAAGTCTTACGGGTTTGGAATGTGCCTCCCTTGATCACATAGAGTTAAAGTAGAACCCCTAAAGCGTGCAGTGAGTTTAGTGGGGGGTAATTGAGAATGAATGGGGGAAAGTCACGTGAGAGGAGGCAGTGCCTCCATCGCGCTATGATTGGATATGATTGGTTTGTGCGATAAATCCCGCCTCCTGTTTTCGTGCGCATTCTCGTCGAATCGGCCTAAATGAAGATAGCGATGGCGTTAATGGGAAGACTAATTCAAATGTAAGTAAAAAACTGACCCCCTTACCGCATTATGTCACGTCAAATTCAAACTTGAAATGGCCTGAAAACATGATGACTGCGAGGTTTTTAGAGAACAATCAGCTTGGGGACATCTTCGTGTCTGTGAACAGTGTGTACAAGCTTGATGCCTGCTGATAATAAATTGACTAATAAAAAGAAAAGCTGAACATTAGTTCACAAATAAATATATATATATATATATATATATATATATATATATATATATATATATATATATATATATTGTTTAAATTGTTACTGCCTTTAGTTAGCAGATTATTTGGGAATAAATGTAAAAATGCGTAAAAACATTAACTTGATTAAATTTATACTTTGTTTTAATAAATAGAACATTACATGGTGTAAAAATACAAATTAGAATTGTATTTGGTCCCTTTATATGTAATGTTTATTTAACCCGGAAAATTGTGTAACGGGGACATACATTTACATTTGATATATAAAAAACAAGGACTTTGCTCCCTCATTTTAAAACACCACCACACACCCCTGAAATGTAGCGCATCTTAAAGAGTGCCTAATTCACATCATGTCTGAGCTCTTCTCTCAGGAATAACATGCGCTGGTGGTGGCTATAAATCTCTCTATCTCTGAACCCTATTAAAGGTGTGAGAGTGTAGGACTTTCCTAAGTGCTCCTGACTGTGAGAGTCCAGAGGGAGAGCAGCAGTGATGAGCACCTTCACTGCCTGCCTTTCACAGCTGATAGAAAACAACAGTCCTGGGAGATGTGAGAAACAATAATGCTTCAGACACCGAGAATAACCAACTACAGTCTTTTGTCTTCTGGTGTTTCATGTCTGAACGCTTGTTTCTTCTGACTGATTTATTCTATTTGTTTATATTCTGTTTATACCTTTGATCTTTTTAGGTATCAACAGTAAGAACTTTTTATTTCAAACCAGTTTTCTTTACATTTTTTTTTTTTTTTTTTTTTTTACAACAAATTATTTTTTAGGTTTTTCCATTTGTAACAATAGTTCAGGCAGCTATAATGTAACTCCATACCTATTATTTTATGATTTGTTTGCTTTCAAATCATTCTCGCACTTTTGACAAACCTCATCTAAAGTTTTAAATCATAAAACATTGATGATGATAAGAAATTTCTGAAGGATCATGTGACTCTGAAGACTAGGGTAATGATGCTAAAAATTCAGCTTTACCAACACAGGAATAAATTACATTTTAACATATTACAATAGAAAACCGTTATTTTAAATTCTAATATTTTTCACAATTTACTGTATTTTTGATCAAATAAATGCAGCCTTGTTGAGCATAAGAGACTTCTTTCAAAAACATTAAAAATCTTACAACCTCACAATTTTGAACAGTAGCATATTTTCAGAGCTACAAAACTATACATTTAATGGCAGATTTAAATCTGTGGAATTCGCAACAGTGTTTGATAACATCACTGACAATTTAAGTTAAGCAATTAATAAGCCCATAATAAGACATAAAAGACCATCACGACAGATTTTCACACTGGCCTTGAGCCATTGGCCACCTTGATTGCAACTTTTCTTACACTGTAAACTCACTATAAATGCTGGTCAGTCAAAGGTTGCTTAAGACCCTCAACGTAGTACAAATGTCATTGAAAACAGTCATTTCTTATTTCATTCCCCTGAGAACATTGCACCCGCATAGAGTAGTGGATTACAATGAAATTACTGCAATGTAAGTGGTGTTTTCCACCGAGAGTGAAAGTCAATGAATTCAATCTGACGTTTTAAAATAAACATGCTTCCCGCTGGGCGGTGGGTTGATTCGAGTGCATTGGGCATGCATGCTGTTTGCTGTCTGAGTTAATGACTTCATTAAATTCTGTGTGCAGGGCCACTGAGAGCAGAGGGCGGAGCCCTCGATCTCTGAACCACAACTAAAACATCATCAGAATGCATGTCAGTTGCGGTGGAGCTCCCTGTTTCTGCATGCTTTACTCCACACAATTATGTGAACTTCATGCTACACAAACTTAGTGCATCACAATGCAATTCATAACATAACGCAAGCATGCATTGTATTCTCAGTGCTGCTGTCAACCATCTTCTCCTTCGCTCAGTTTTGTCTTTCAGGTGATGGTCTTTCACTAATAATCTTCCCCTCCACTGAGCTGTTACCAGTTGCACTTGAATCAGTGAGAACCAAATCAGATTGATTTACGACCAGATCATGCAGATTGATTTGTAAGAACTACTTGATTGTTTGTTTCTAGGTTACGCCTGTTGGTTTCCCACTAAAAATGTTGTAATTTCCTGGAAAATGATGCCATTAAAGAACTTTGTTTTCACACTTAGCATGCAAAGTGGTATTGAGGAAAAAGGGATTTTTATTATTGAAATTTAAAAAATTGATGTGGGATCTTTTTTGGGGATTTTTTTTTTCTTTGAAAGAATTAACAGTTTTATTTAACCCTTAAACGCATACCTCGGGACTTTATCGACCCAGGATGTCATTCATAACCCTCCCCCTCATTCATTTTTCAAAGTTAGACATCAATTAGTCTCGTGTAGCCAGTTCTTTTAGACTGATGGCAGAAGATCTGGACTCTATCGCAGCTTTCATTTGGCAAGGACCCAGAGGACGTTTGACTGACCAATTACAGTTCGTTTTGTTCCGTGTCATGTTAGGGACGTGAAAATGTAATGTCGATGTCCCTACAATAACAGACCGGCATGCATCTAATAAATTCATTTAAATTCATTCAAGAACGTTGTGCAAGTTTACTGCAACAATGGAGCCGTGAACTTCACATACTTTTGAAAATCCAGCAATAAGTTGATTCTGGTAACTGCTCTTTGTCACAGTTGTAAATATGACAGCATTCTTTTTTTACAAGGGGTTTTTGTGTCACGGCATTTGTTTCTAGGTGGACCGTTAAAGAATGCGACACACACGTCTCCCAGACATCCTGTAGAATTCAACCAACCAGATGATGACTTCAAAAATACTGAAGTGTTTCCAGTTAAGTGTGCCATTTGCATCAGACGTTCAGCCAATGGTCCGTGGGCGTGACGTCTGAGGTTGAGACTACTAACCTTCTTAGTATTCCTCAATCAATTCATTATAAACAACATAAGGAGAAAATGAAATTATAAAGAGTGTCTGTTTTCTAATGATTTTTTTTTGTTTGTTTGTAAAAAGTGTATATGGTCTCTAGCGACCTGAGGAATGTAATAGTGTGTGTGTGTACAATGTCTAAACCGCTGGTGAGTAAAGTGAGTACACCCCTAAGTGAAAATGTCCAAATTGGGCCCAAAGTGTCAATATTTTGTGTGGCCATGCAGACCAATTTGATGCAGTGTGCGGTGTATGGTCTGAGCACTGATGGGCTGACCCCCCACCCCTTCAACCTCTGCAGCAATGCTGGCAGCACTCATACGTCCATTTCCCAAACACAACCTCTGGATATGACACTGAGCACATGCACTCAACTTCTTTGGTCGACCATGGCGAGGCCTGTTCTGAGTGGAACCTGTCCTGTTAAACCGCTGTATGGTCTTGGCCACCGTGCTGCAGCTCAGATTCAGGGTCTTGGCAATCTTCTTATAGCCTGCGCCATCTTTATGTAGAGCAACAATTCTTTTTTTTCAGATCCTCAGAGAGTTCTTTGCCATGAGGTGCCATGTTGAACTTCCAGTGACCACTATGAGAGAATGAGAGCGATAACACCAAATTTAACACACCTGCTCCCCATTCACACCTGAGACCTTGTAACACTAACGAGTTACATGACACCGGGGAGAGAAAATGGCTAATTGGGCCCAATTTGGACATTTTTACTTAGGGGTGTACTTACTTTTGTGGCCAGCGGTTTAGACATTAATAGCTGTGTGTTGCGTTATTTTGAGGGAACAGCAAATTTACACTGTTATACAAGCTGGCTCAGCGATTTACTGCAGAGCAAGTACTGAACACAATCAAATATTAGTGTCAATTGATGGTGGATCTGGTGAAGAAACTGTCAAGCGATCAAAATACTGATTTTGAAAACGCTGAAAATGACAGTTTTGAGAATATGGTTGAAATAGTGAACATGAGGCAGATGCTGAATGTATGGGGAAATGACCTCTGACGAGGACAGTGATTATGATAAAAAAAAAAAGCATCTGCTCAAATTTAACCCTTCCAAGTTCCAAAAAGTAACAAAATATGCTTTATTTTATTCTTTTGTAATTGTTATTAAAATATCAGGAGAGTTTTATATTATTGTGGCATTTACAGATCCGTCCATGTTAGATAGAGATCTGGGTCGCTAAAGAACAGAATATGTAATAATGATTGGTGAAAAATTAATGCGTTTAAGGGTTAACAAGGATGTAATAAACTGATCAAAAGAAAAAAATCTGTAGTGTTTAAAAGTGGATAAAGTCTTGGAAGAAAATTGTGAGTACCTTTTCCGATTTTACAGACATTACCTTCAACCCTAAATCACTACACAATGCGTAATTCAAAATAGAGGTAAAATACTTCAATAAGGAAGTTCCTTCAAATTAACTCAGTACACTGGCCCGTATTTTTACTGACTGTGTGTATGGCTTAGTGTGAATGATCCACATTACGTAACAAACTACTGTCAGATTCAGAGTCTGTAATGTACGACTCCTCTGAAGTATCTTGCGCATTCATTGAATATGCATAAATGTGCGCGTGTCAGAGGGGGAATGAAAGGGAAGTAGAAATATCGTGTCTGTCGTTTTCGTTCTGTGACACTGACAGTCTCTCTGCAGTGTGTGTGCAAACCTCACACTCTTGCTTTCCGTTTCACTGCAGATAAGAGAGAATGAGAAACAGCTCTCTGTGAAACACACTGCAGCAGATCACCTGCTCCCATACATCCACTGCATGACACCGCACAATCAGCACCTCTCCATCTGGATCAGTGCTCATATGTGTGCTCAACAATAATATCACTAATCAATAATAATTGATCATCATTAATCAACGATGGATTTCATTATCGATTAGTTGGCTCTTTACATTCATCATCAATTTAGTGATGACTACTTACATAAACATTAAAACACTTTTACTTTTACTGTACATTTTACTGGGTTCGGAAAATAATACTTTTAGTACACAATGACATAATAAATTGATCAAAAGTGACAGCAAAGACATTTGTAATGTTACAAATAAATGCTTTTTATGCTAGTTATTAAAGAATCCTGACAAATCACAAAAATGTGAAGCAGCACAACTGTTTTCAACATTGATAATAATTTGAAATGTTTCTTGAGCAATAAATCATCATATTAGAATGATTTCTGAAGGATCATGTGACACTGAAGACTCGAGTAATGATGCTTAAAATTCAGCTTTGCATCACAGCAATGAATTACTGTTTTTCATCAAATAAATGAGACTTCTTTCAAAAACATTACAACAAATCTTACAGACCCCAAACTTTTGAATGGTATGTACTGCAGATTTCTATTTTCCAAAGCAGCACATTCTAAAAGGAAGTTAAATGACACGTCATCTTTAAAATACAAAATAGATAAAACTAGCCTTGTATTTGCATGTCAATCAAATGGAGCAAAACAGAAATCAAGCACAATAATTTGTAACATCAAAGGTTTTAAATGAACTGTTATTAAAATTAGTGTTTGGATTTTAGTCACTTTATGTTGTAACCAATGTATTTTAAGACATTTTTATGGAAGCTTGTTTTCGGCGCTGAATTAAAAAAAAAAAAAAAAATGCGACTTTTTATCTTGCAGTTCTGACTTTTTTCTCTGAATTGGTGATATAAACTCGCAATTGCGTGTTATAAAGTCAGAATTGCGAGATATAATGTTGAAAAAAGTCAGTCTTCAGAATTGCACTTTAAAACTTGCAATTGCGAGTTTATATATCACAATTCTGACTCAAATGGTGAGTTTATATCACCAATTTTGAGGGAAAAAAAGCAATTACATTTTTTTAATTTATTTATTTATTTTATTCAGTGGCAGAAACAAGCTTCCTTACATTTGAGCAAAGTGTTTAGCATATTATAAAGACTAGTTTGCACAGTGTTTAAAGGAGTAAAGGACTGTCCAAGATGAAACATATTTGATTAACTGATTTCACATATATACAGATAAAATAATATATACAGATAAAATAAATATCCATATAAAAAGCCACATGGTATGTATTAGTCCAGTGGTGTTCAGTTTAAAACCTTCCTACATATGCATCTCTTAACCCTTAAATGCATGAATGTTTCGCCAATCGTAATCATAATTACATATTTGGGTCTTTAGCGACCCGGATCTATATCTAACGTGGACGGATCTGTAACTGCTGCAATACTATAAAACTGTTCTGATATTTTAATATCAATTGACCCTTCGCCGGGGGTTTGATTGACAGGCGATCTAACCAATCATAACGCCGAATCCGCCATTTTGTCCGACAAAGCACTCAGGGGAGTTAGTAGATTAACGTCGGTGGACTTGAACTTGAAAAATGGTGTGTACTGACATCTTTCCTCGGTTGAAACAACATTCCTTATGATGTTCATTCATGTTTATTTGATGCTATAAATGAACTAGTAGTAAGAGATGATCGGTTCACGAGCCACTTGAACTGAGGCACTACAGCAATCTGTACACATTAAAGAGCCACAAAACGGTATTTATTGTTTAAATTTCTTTAAAATGACAATTTAAAATTTTAGACTGTTTAATATCAGAAGTAACCTGCTCTGTCTTGTCTGCGTTGTCAGTGTCCTCTTTGCTCCACAATGTATTTTTCACTGCGTGAGAACATGATGTGTGGTGTGAGAGCGGCATGGCTTGTCGGACATAGCAACAGTAACTAAAGGGGGCGGGTCTTTGCGAACAGTCAATTACAAGCATTAAATTTGAGCAGATGCTGTTTATTATCACCACAGTCCTCATCAGAGCTCATTTCCCAGTACATTCAGCATCATATTCACTATCTCAAACATATTCTCAAAACTATCATTTTCAACATAAATATTTTGATCGCTGACAGTTTCTTCACCAGATCCATCTTCAAGTGACACTGGCACTGATATTTGATTGCATTCAGTACTTATTCTGCTGAAAATAGCTGAGCATTTCAATTTTTGCTGATGATACTTGTGTATTCTTTTGTTTTCTGCCTGCTGTAATTATGAGTGAAACGTCAACGGACATTGCCACTTTGATTAATGGTGAATTGCACGTATTAAGTCATTAGAGATTCAATTCTTTTTGCACAGAACACATGCCTCGGGTCACTAGTGACACTATACACTTATAAAAAAAAACTTTCTTATTTTACTGTTGATAATGAAAAGATTGGAGAATACTAAGAAGGTTGATGTCTAACTTTAAAAATATGAATGAGGGAGCGGGTAGAGAATGATGTCCTGGTCACTAAAGATTGCTATTGCTAGTCACTATGTGTATATCAGAAACAAGGTTGCATTTTATTTCGTGATTTTCACAGGAGTGGAGCGTGAATCTGAGAAAGGAGTGCACTAGATAACAAACAAAAACTACACTGGAGGTGAAAGGAGATGGAATAGACTGATAAACAAACTGCCTTTTTTCTTTTTGAGGCCATTCTGCCATCACTCTCTGATCCATTTTAACCCCTGATGGTGATGATTTGACTGCTAGGGCTGATATCTCAGTGCTTTCAGGGGAAATGGACAAGAATCGGTGTGCTGAGGACTGCAGTGTGTAAAGTGATCCTACAGTTCACATGCTAAACATCTACCTGGGCTCCTGACAGCGCAATGCAGTTGCTATGTATAGTTGCCATGCAACTAGCTGTTGGTAACTATACGTTTTAGACTGTAATCGTGCAAGATATGGTCCTCTTTAGTATTCATCTCATTCAAAGGATGTTCTATAGCAACATTTCCTGACCCCAGCCCCCCCCCCCCCCCCCCCCCCCATGCTGCAGGGCAGCATAGCTGTTTTATTTGTTTTGGTGTGTTTGCTTCTTTATGTAGCATGAAGGGTTAGTTCACCCAACAATGAAAATTATGACATTTACTCACCCTCATGTTGTTCCAAACCGATATGATGTTCTTTCTTCTGTGGAACACAAAAAACAGCATTTACGTAACCTAAGAATGATATGACAAAACCACACGATAGCTTTGTTTGGGGAAACATGCTGGAATGTATGTAAATCATCACAAACAAAGCTATCGTGTGACTTCAGAAGCCTTGGCATATAGTGCACATGTCATATACACTATGTCTATGATGCTTTTATTTATTTTTTGTTTATTTTTTTGGAGCGATACAGGTTGCATCCATGGAAAACAGCTGCTAAGCATCTCCTTTTGTGTTCAACAGAAGAAAGAAAGTGTATTTTAATTCCAATTCATCTGTCATTAGGATGTCAAAATGGACAGGTTTCAGTACATCAACCTTGAAACCATGAACATAATAGCTGAAGGCAAATATACAACCTAAATGACGTTGAATACAGGTTCACTTGCAATGAAGATAAGAGGGGTTTGTTTCTGCATCTGTCGTTTTAATAATTTTGTTGGGCCTATGCCAACAAAATTTATTTGATCTCAAATGCATTTTTTTTTTTTTTTTTTAAGTTATATATTATAATTAGCAAAACCAGTTGAGAACCACTTTTGATGGTTTTCTTTGTCCTGTGGACACACTGTGATCATGAAAGCACATATGTGAGAAGCAAGCATGCTGTTACTTGTGTAATTGTGTTTCTCTCTCTCTTTCTTTCTCTGAGAAACTTTCATTAACACTTTTGCTTGCGTCACATTCATGTGCGAGCACTGTAATATGTCTCATGTGGCATTCACACCCCCAGCCTTCCACACACATAAGGGTGTTGCTTTAGCTTCGGGCACTCTTATGTCCCAGCAGTTGATTCTTGTTATTAAAACTGACAGATTTATTATGTTAAGACTTATATTAAGACTGTCTTGACAACTTTCCCATTCCTTTATCATTTATTTTTGCTGCTGTTAAGTTTCTTTTATTTATAGACTTTGTTTTACCTTTGTCCCAGACTTTCATTCTTAAAATATGAAAATATATCATACGAAATATGAATTATTACTTAAGTAATCATAAAACATTTCAATATTTATTGTCAAAATGAATTTATGGAAGCTTGTTTCCACCACTGAACAAAAAATAAAAAAGATAATTATTTCACAATTCTGACTTTTTTCTCGAAATTGCGAGTTTATATCTCGCCTTTCTGACTTCTATACCATGCAATTGTTATTACAGTTATACCCCCAGTTTCACAGACAAGCTAGTCCTAGATTAAAATGCATGTTTGAACTGTTTCAACTGAAAGAAACTTGCCCTGACAGATCTTAAAATATGTCGGTTGCATTGTTTTGTCCTCAAGATGCACACCAGTAACATTTTTTTTCTAAGACATGTTTATAAAAGTTACTTAAATGCCCTAATTGAACTAAGGCCTAATCCTGGCTTAGGCTAAGTCCTGTCTGTGAAACCAGGCCTTAAAGTCAGAATTGTGAGATATAAGTTCTGAGAAAAAAAGTCTGTCTTTTTTCCCTCAGATTTGTACTTTATAACTCAGAATTGCGAATTTCACAATTCTGACTTTATTTCTCATAATTATGAGTTTATTTCCCGCAATTCTGACTTTATAACCTGCAATTGTGACTTTATTTCCTGCAATTCTGACTTCATAACTTGCAATTTTGAGAGAAAAAAAAAAAACAGAACGGTGAGATAAGTCGCAATTACCTTTTCAAATGTTTTATTCCTTGGCAGAAACAAGCAAACAAGCTTCCATATGAATTATATTACGATGTAATTATACTGCATATATTGTATACAGTATGACTACCCTCCTTTGGTGTGATTTGTGTCCTTTTTTTTTTTTTTTTTGCAAAAAGAGTGAAAATTATTATTTAAAGGTGCAATATGTAAAATTTATGTCCGCTAGAGGCCTATTCATACAAAGGCGTAGCTTGATGACGCCAAGTTTGAGCGTGGAATCTTGGGACATGTGGTTTTCACATCACAGCCGGTGGAAACAATCGGGATAGGACTCAGGAAGAAATCATGTTCATGGATAAGATTATTAACGTTACTGAAGTATGAAGCAGAGCAGGACCGAGTGTTGTGGGAGCTGAACGAGGCCGCTGGAGCGATTTGCGCAACACACGCCGCGAGCACCGTAACTTTTATTATGCCACAGTCGCTGGCGCAGCTTCCGCTTTTCCGGTCATGAGTATGAGGTAACGCAGCTCTGTTTATCCTATTAGATACATTTGAGAGTGTTAAATGATGTTATAACGTTACTCTGTGTGTTCGCTCGGCAGCTGCTGTGAGACACTTGTTTGAGACACACTGCAGTAAGGTAGATCGATTTTAGAATATCATATTAAATGCTGGATGGCTTGTGTTGATAAATGGCATGGAATTAATTTTAAAACATATTGTATGATGGAGAAAATTCTGTATTACTGTTACTAAAAATAAAGCTGCATCTGATTATGCTATGTTAGCTACTTCACAAAATAGTGTTTTTCTCTGAGGCATGGTAAAGCATGGTACTCGCAAAAAATCAAGAAAATTAGATTTAAACAATAAGACTAAACGTGTTGAGCTATATAACAACAATTAGTTTTCTGTCTATAAACGTAACCAAACAGTTGTTCCCTTGTCTATTAAAACATGTAATATATTAAAGCATCTTTGGTGTTTCCATGGTTTTTACAAAATAAAACCGGAAACCGAGGGTAACGCGGGTATGATGCAATTGACAGGCGACTCCTCACACGTCCCGGAGCCTTGGTTAAAATTGCAATTTTCTCACGATTTACAAATAGTTGGAAACATTTGGGATATTGTAAGTACTCAAGTGAACAAAATATATAACACTGGCCTAGTGGTTTTTGGATATTTTACTGCAAAAATCTTACATATTGCACCTTTAACTGTGCATATTTGAGATGCATAACATGAAATTAAATTTGCCTTAAAGAGTCAGCCATTTTGTTCCAAAATTAAATATGCTATTTGAGATGTGCTTAATTTGCTGGTTCAGAAAAATCTGACTGAATTCTCCGGCGATGAATATGTCCACCGGAGAACACGTTAAAAGAACTAGTGAGAGTCATCATAAAACAGAAGTTGCAATATCACGCCAGTAAACACATCATCAGAGAAGAGAAGAGATGAGCTGCAAGAGGGGCAGAGGAAGTTATTTTGATTAAAGATTATGAGGCACATTAATAAAAAAAAAATTATACTCATGGATAAATCATTTATAATAAACACTGCAATTGCCAATTTCGCTTTCATTGTGTCTTTAAAAAGTAAGTTTTAAGAGAGTTTTCTAAAAGTTCTCATTTCTAAAAGTCCACACTGCCCAAAGAAACACCCATAAACACACACTCTCGTTCTCCCATATATTCCCCTGACACACTATTGACCCGTGTTATATGCTGCGCTAGCGCTGAGGTTGCACTCTCTCCAGCAGTGATGGATGAGGTGGAGATAAGAGCAGCCGATGTGCGCAGACCCTCCAATCATTTACCTGACAGTCACTTCACTCGCCCTGGGAAAAGGGCACCTTGCCAGGGTCTCCTCTCTGGGCTCCTCCCTTCCGTCCCCCACGTTCCTGTATCATCCCGCCTCGTTCTCTTTCACCCTGCCATCACCACAGGCGCTAATGCTGAATCGCGTTAAGAACACATCGCTCACCCCAGGCTCACGGCAACATTATCAATCACACGCGCTCAAACACAGGATGCTGTCTCATAAATACAGCCCCCAATGCTTCCTCTGTCAAACTCCGCCGGTGGGCTTGAATTTGATCTAATCAACACTCAGGTGGCTAGGATATTCTAAATAATCACTGCTGTCAAATCCATTTTTTTTTTTTTTTTCCCAGAATGCTTTGGGCGAACAACTACACTTTAAGTGGTTGTCAGACCTTGAAACCTCCTGCTTTGACACTTCTTCAGAGAAGATGATTCTTGTAATAAATGAATTAAGGATTAAAGCTTGTTTTTTGGCTACAAAGACATTATGAAATCAAACTGGGCCCAAATTGCTTTCTTTAGGGTGTGTTCACACTAAAATGATTGCTCTGTTAGTGCGGTTCATTTGAATAAGCGTGAACGCTGCCATCCAAACCCTGGTGTGCACCAAAGCCAACCAAGACCCCTTAAAAGATGGATCTCGGTCCACTTCCAAATGAACTCTTGTGCGGTTGGACTGAAATATAAACGCAACGTGGACCAAAGACATCTAAAAGAAACCAAAAACAGGACATGATGTCACAAGACGCAACCCCAAAAAGGACCGAATGCTCTCGTATACCTGTTTTTTCTTGTGATAGTCCCAATGTTGCCCATCACACTTTGGTACAGGCATCAGAACTGCATCTGCTTGCAGCAGATCTTCATTTGTGTGGGTGACGTAGATATTCCTGTCACTGTTTTGACTCCTTTACACAATTTATACACTCTTCACGAGTTGTCAGCTCGATGTACGCACATACAACGAGCACATTTAGCCACAAGCAACAAGTTCTGTCACAAAATATCATTTTCTTTTTTGGTCCAGACAAAAAGAACCAAGAGAATCAAACTACAAGTGTGAACACAACATTTTACATGTTTTCACCATTGGAGCTGGGAGACCAGATATAGTTCAACCAAAAGTCATCATTCACTCATCCTCATGACTTCCAATCAGAAATGAGCATCCTTATGCCCTACTCACTCTGAAGGGCAGAGCCCTTGAAGTGGGGACTTTGGAGGGAGCAGGGCACTTGCATGACATAATGAAGCCATTTGGAACGCACTTGGCGAAAATGAAAGACAACGTAATTTCCTCATTATCTTTACCTGAAATGATACAGTGACAATGCAGCGCGGCGTTCGTCACCCCATTAGCTGTTTTACAACAGAAATTGTGTTGGTATTGCTGTTATTATAATGGTTGCAAATAAATGTACATTTAATATGTTTTATATGTGCATTCCCCCTTTGCTCTCAACTATAAAACTTGCTGTCTCTTCTTTGGACGCTGCAGGTAGTCACATTTACCTAATGTATTTACTATTAAACACATCATACCTATGAAATTAATATATACTTCATATGGAATGCATGACGAAAATTTGTGTAATATTGTACATCAAAACAAAACTTTAATTATTCTGTTTATGGGTCAATGACGTGGCACCTAAACTTTCAGTCCGGTTGCATTTGTTTCAGTTAAAATTTGGTTTAAATGCATAAAAAGATACCATATATATGTAGTACCACTCCCGTGCATGTACTCACTTTAACTTTTCAAAAAACATTAGTTATTTGCAATTTCCTGTTATTTAAAGTGTCGAAATATCATGTGGTGCGACCGTCCGATCATAACTTGTGTTTTGGAAATGTCTTCATGTTGAAATCCATTCGAAGACAGGAAGTTGCATCACATACCAATTTGCGAAGGAAGCAGCGAGTAGGTTTGTAACTCTCTTAAATATGGAAAAAAAAATAACCTTTTTAACGGCTGGTATGTAGTTACCACATTTGGATATCATGGAAAAAAAACAAAAAAAAAAAACAAAACAATGAATATTAAATTATTTCTGCAAATATATACTTTTATTACAAATTCCATAGTGACCTTTTGTGGGAAGCTAGCTTGTTTTGTTTAGGTGGCCAATTCTGTACCTGTAAATTTTAACTGAATTTGAAAATATTGTGTGGTGCGACCACTGCAGAGTGTTTTCCATGATAGATATATGTCCTAGATTGGCAATTTTTGTGCTTTTATATTTAAATGATGATTTATATACATAAAGTACTTGATTTTAGTATCATTTGGGATAGATTTCTATGCAATTTGGGTCATTTTATAAAAATATTTCAGGCAGTTTTTGTATTATAAAAATTGTTTAGAGTATGTAATTTCAGCTTGGTAATTATGCATTTATTAGTCATTTATTGTTTATTTATTTATAACTATTTCAATCTATTTTACAAGATGCCACTGCCAAGCAAAATAAATATCGGCTGGCCATATGCGTGTTAATTCTGACCCTGCAGCAAGAATGGAGTTACACCTTGCTAGGAGTAGAATGAAATGTTATTACAATTTAAAATATCTGTTTTCTATGTGAATATATATATATATATATATATATATATATATATATATATATATATATATATATATATATATATATATAATAATAATAATAATTTTACTTTCCTGTGATCAAAGCTGAATTTTCAGCATCATTGCTCCAGTCTTAAGTGTCACATGATCCTTCAGAAATCATTCTAATATGATGATGTAATGCTCAAGAAACATTTCAGATCAATGTTCATATTTTTGTGGAAACTGTGATATATTTTATTTGTCAGGATTCTTTGATGAATAGAAAGTTCAAAAGAACAGCATTTATTTGAAATGGAATCTTTTGTAAAATTATAAATGTCTTTACTGTCTTTTTATAAGTTCAGGCCTAATGTGTCCTTGAATTAAAATTAAAGTATTAAAGTATTAATTAATTTCAACTTAAATGAAAGTCAAACATAAAGGTGCACTTATGTTTGCGATGTGATTTTTTTTTTTTTTTTTTTTTTTTAAATATAAAAAATGTGTTTAAAAATTGTTCATGAAAATTCTGTGAAATTTTATTAAAATCTGGTTTAAATCTGTTTTTTTTTTTTTTTTTTTGTATAAAATTGATTGTTTTTTGATCTCTTTAAATAGATTTTTAATGATATTTAAGGTCTTTGTGTCATTTGGAGCGACCACACATCATGTAGTGCGACCAAAAATAGCAATAACTGTATTAAATTAAAAATAAAATATCTAATTTCTGTTGCTGAAATATGAATCACTGATACAGTATGCTTAAGTGAATGGTACTTTTAAAACATTTTTATCAGTTTTATGTGATTTACAGGAAAAATTAGTCTTAAAATGCATTCAAGAAGACAACTCTGAAGTTATAGAACAAAAATATAAGGTCATTCTTAACAGAGTCTCAAAAGAACTGCAGATACTTTGTTTATAACACTTTAATTACTGAGAACTTGTAAAAAAAAAAAAAAAAAAAAAAAAATTGTTAAGCATATTAAGGAAATGAATTAATTTTAAGATAAATCATGGTCGTACCACATGACATTTTTTTTAAGGCTTATAATATTATTATTTTTTTGTATTTTAAAATTGGCCTGTCGAAAATCCTTATACGTCATTGACCCTTATACATTAACTTGAACCATTTATCTTAAAAAATCAATCGCAAGAACTCGTCACCCTGGGTCACATGACCATAAACGATTAAATTATTTCCTTGAAGTGACCATCCCTTCACTATTGGATTGTGGAAGGGCTCTTCATAAAGGTATTATGTTGGTCACTTTCCTTTGGAACTTAAATGGCGTCCCCTTCCCTAAGTGCCCTTAAAAAGGCTGAAAAAACGTTGTTTGGAATTTGCGCTTTATTTCTTCTGTGGAACACAAAAAAAAGATATTTTGAAGAACAGTTCTACTGTTTTTGTTCATATGATGAAAGTCAATGGGGTCCAAAAAAAGTCAAAATATCTTTCGTGTTCGACAGACGAAAAAGTAACAAAAAAAGAACAACATGAAAGTGAGTAAATGATGACAGAATGTTCAGTTTTTGGTGAACTATCCCTAGCAACCCAATGTTATTAGAAAACAAAACTCATTCGAATTTGAGACCAATTCACCAAAACGTAAAATAGTTACAAAGTTTCATGAGAGTGATGGAAATATGAGACATTACATCCATACTAACAAAAAGTGGCAAAAAGTATCATGGTATTGTAATTTTTTAGGACATGGCATCATGACAATAGCATGTTTTTCAGATATGCAGCATAGCAATAGCATGGTATTCTTTGTACCTTTTGAAAGTACCTTGGATTGTTATGTAAATACCATTGTCAGGGCTACTGAAAAGAGGGGACGGGGTCAGACTGGAGTGATCCGAACATACCAGTTGCTTACTGTGACTCTGATCATGATACAAGAATATTGTATTCATTCTGTACTCTTCTATATATATACTGTATATATCTAATGCCATGTTACCTCTACAGTACAACATAGAGCTAGTATTAGCTCATGTACAGCATGTACCTTGCGTGGGTTGATAAGAAACTGTTTTGCTCTTTGTTCTGATTGAGCTTTCTAGAAGAACAGTTGCTGTTTGATTAGCCCCCCTTCTTCTGATGCAAGCTGCCGTTAAATCAACGGTTCACATCTCTCTGGGTAGTTAAGTGTGAGGTATTGGTTTAAAATCAAAGTGTTCTCTCCTGAAAGGAGAGCACAATTATCACCCCGCAATGGCTCCAGTAAACAGTGTTCGTTCAGTCTGCTCTAATAACAGAGCCTGAGGTTTTTGTGAAAAGCTTGTCAGTGTCAGCTGAATTCATGAGTCTGATGCACTCTTAAATGAATAGTTACCAGAATTGTTAATTTCTGTCATTTATCCACCATCATGTTGCTACAAACTCATTCTACATTGTTTTCCATGGAGATGTCAGGCAGAGCGTCTGGAGTGTTTTTTTCCTTAATGCGGACACTGTCATGTTAAAAAAAAATAACAAAAAGCAGCATGAAAGTGGTGTATACAAGTGCACTATATTTCACATCATCTGATACCGTTTGATAGAAAACTATAGGAGAGGGAAATATTAATATAAATAAAACTAACAGAATCAGGAAATATTCAAACTTTGGTCGCCCTAAGCATTATTGGGGCACATGACAGAAAAAAAAAAAGTCATTATTCAGTATAAAAAAATATTTCAGGAAGTCAACCGACAAATGGATTACTTAATAATACAGTCGTTTTCTCAGCACATAAAAATGGTATACGAGCTTCGCAAAAAATTACAACGATCAGCTCTAAAGTGCAATTCACTTACAATTATTCAGTTGTTTTTAATCCCAGAGAGTGCAAAAAATCTATAAATTTCTCTCTCCTGTTCAGTCTGAAAGACATCTACAAAGGTCAAAAAGATAAATCTGTTGCGGACAAACCAGTTAGCAGTTTGTTATTATAGACAGCTGGAGCCCTTGAAGTTGTTCTCGTCAAGAAGATCACAGTTAATTTCCTGTTCTCCATGGGGACAAAATCCCTTAAGCTTTCTAATTAGTAGTGAATAAGCAGAATGTAAATGTGGAGTGCTGCTGCTCGTGGTTTAATGATATAGTGGAGTCTGAGGAGTATTGTGTAGATAATGGCTCTACAGTCATCTGTTACCATTGCTCGCCTACTCTCAACAGCCTGTTGCTCAAGATACAGTCTTTCACTTTGTCTTCTCAATAGCGCTTTCCTTGACAAAACATCATCTGGGAAAGTTTTAAAGCATTTCTAAAGTTTTTGTATTCAAATGCCTCTGCAATTTGTGTGTGTAGGCTGGTGCTATGATAAAACAATTGGACAGGCAGCCAAGAGAAAGTTCTTGTCATTGAGGTTATAGCTATTCAGTTGAGAATTGAAAACTGTATTGTACTGTCGTCTCTGTAATGAAACTGTAGTGTTTTTATTGTTGTTATTATTATTAGTTTGTTAATCTATGCTTATCTATCTTTCTTCAGATAAACACAAACGAAGATACAGTATCTCACAGAAGTGAGTACACCCCTCACATTTTTGTTAAATTTTATATCTTTTCATGTGACAACACTGAAGAAATGACACTTTGCTACAATGTAAAGTAGTGAGTGTACAGCTTGTATAACAGTGTAAATTTGCTGTCCCCTCAAAATAATGCAACACACAGCCATTAATGTCTAAACCGCTGGCCACAAAAGTAAGTACACCCCTAAGTAAAAATGTCCAAATTGGGCCAAATTAGCCATTTTCTCTCCCCGGTGTCATGTGACTCATTAGTGTTACAAGGTCTCAGGTGTGAATGGGGAGCAGGTGTGTTAAATTTGGTGTTATTACTCTCACTCTCTCATACTGGTCAATGGAAGTTCAACATGGCACCTCATGGCAAAGAACTCTCTGAGGATCTGAAAAAAAGAATTGTTGCTCTACATAAAGATGGTGTAGGCTATAAGAAGATCGCCAAGACCCTGAAACTGAGTTGCAGCACGGTGGCCAAGACCATACAGCGGTTTAACAGGACAGGTTCCACTCAGAACAGGCCTTGCCATGATCGACCAAAGAAGTTGAGTGCACGTGCTCAGCGTCATATCCAGAGGTTGTGTTTGGGAAATAGTTGTATGAGTGCTGCCAGCATTGCTGCAGAGGTTGAAGGGGTGGGGGGTCAGCCTGTCAGTGCTCAGACCATACGCCGCACACTGCATCAAATTGGTCTGCATGGCTGTCGTCCCAGAAGGAAGCCTCTTCTAAAGAAGATGCACAAGAAAGCCCGCAAACAGTTTGCTGAAGACTAGCAGACTAAGGACATGGATTACTGGAACCATGTCCTGTGGTCTGATGAGACCAAGATAAACTTATTTGGTTCAGATGGTGTCAAGCGTGTGTGGTGGCAACCAGGTGAGGAGTACAAAGACAAGTGTGTCTTGCCTACAGTCAAGCATGGTGGTGGGAGTGTCATGGTCTGGGGCTGCATGAGTACTGCCGGCACTGGGGAGCTACAGTTCATTAAGGGAACCATGAATGCCAACATGTACTGTGACATACTGAAGCAGAGCATGATCACCTCCCTTCGGAGACTGGGCCACAGGGCAGTATTCCAACATGATAACGACCCCAAACACACCTCCAAGACGACCAGTGCCTTGCTAAACAATGTCTACAGACCTAAACCCTATTGAGCATCTGTGGGGCATCCTCAAACGGAAGGTGGAGGAGCGCAAGGTTTCTAACATCCACCAGCTCCGTGATGTCGTCATGGAGGAGTGGAAGAGGACTCCAGTGGCAACCTGTGAAGCTCTGGTGAACTCCATGCCCAAGAGGGTCAAGGCAGTGCTGGAAAATAATGATGGCCACACAAAATATTGTACTCACTTTTGTGGCCAGCGGTTTAGACATTAATGGCTGTGTGTTGAGTTATTTTGAGGGAACAGCAAATTTATACTGTTATACAGGCCATACACTCACTACTTTACATTGTAGCAAAGTGTCATTTCTTCAGTGTTGTCACATGAAAAGATATAATAAAATAATTACAAAAATGTGAGGGGTGTACTCACTTCTGTGAGATACTGTATTTTACAATAATCTAGTAGTACAATATTACAATAGTAACAATAGTCCAGCCATTACGTTTTGTTTTATAATTAAGCATTAAAATATAGATGTGGCCAGTCATATGTCAGTGTAGTGATCAATACATCAATAATACCCATATTGGCATCATAAGTTTTGCATATAACCCACATTGTTGTATTGGTATAAATGATACCTCAAATCATGCAGTATCAAGACTCTATCAACATCCCAGCATACCCCAACAATGCCTCAGCACCAACCCAAAACACCTTATCAATGCCCTAGCAACAGACCAGAACACCCAACGCCTGGGCAACAACCAAGAACACCCCAGTAATGCTTTAGCACCCACCCAAAAAACCCTATCAATGCCTTAGCGCAGGTATGGGCAACGTCGGTTCTGGAGTGCCACTGTCCTGCAGAGTTTAGCTCCAACCCTAATCCAACACACCTGAACAAGCTAACCAATGTCTTCAGTATTACTAAAGCTACAGGCAGGTTCATTTTTTTCAGGGTTGGAGCTAAACTCTACAAGACAGCGACACTCGAGGACCGACGTTGCCCATCCATGCTGTAGCAACAACACAGAATGCCCAAGCAACAACCCAGAACACCCTATCAATGAACACCAGAACACCTTATGAATGGCTTATCAACAACCCAGAGTACTCCAGCAATGCCTTAGCACCTACCAAAATAACCTTATCAGTGCCCTAGCAACAACCCAGAATACCCCCAGCAATGCCTTGGCACCCACCCAAAACACCCTATCAGTGCTTTATCAACAAGCCTAAACACCCAACGTGTAACACCTTAGCAATGCCCTATCAATAACCGAGAACAATCTAGCAATACCTTTTAAACCCACAAATCACATCAACATCACAACCTAGCATCAAGTTGCTAAAGTGGTGACCCTGGTGGAAAGTTTTGCATTAAGACACACCACTCAAATTCCTTTCAAACGTGCTGTTGACACATACTGTAGTCAGTTCACTGCAGTGCATGAACCTCTCTTGTGATTGAAGTCTTTCTTCAGTGCGCCAGAGAGAGGTTTTTCAGTATCAACAAAACCACAGTTTTCTCTTCCCAACACAATCAGGGCAGCCCTCAAGAGCTCTCAAAGAGCAGCCTGACGGCACAATCTAATGACTTGCCATTAAGTAACTCTATTCCCATGAAACACAGGCACTCTCCAGGTAACAGAGTGCTGCTGTGGGTGATACTAGAGTTATGCTTAAAAGAACAAAAAAGACTCAAGTTTGCTATCAAAGAAGATCAAGCAGTTGCCTGGGGGATGCGCAAAGCACATGCTTCTCTACCCATCCCTCATTAATTTATTTTTAAAATGTCATTTCACCGCCAACACTTAATGCACTCTCATACAGTCTGTCCGTCCTCTCATCTCTCCTCACGCCTGTCCGTCACACACAAAGTGAAAGTGGTAGTGATGAATTATTCACCACCACTTGAACCCCATAGCTGCTCTTGTTCTCTCGCTTTTCTGCAGCTTTAATTGGGTTTCAGAGGATAACAATGAGGACAATATCTCATTAATCAAACAAAGAGCCATGGTTTTTTAAAAAGCTCAGATGAATGGAGGTGAAAGTGAGCATGGCATGCTTCAGGGAAGAGAGGAGGTTAAACATTGATAGTTGTGTGTAGCACACAGTGGTTGCATTAGACATTGAATTTTAATGTTTAAAGTGTCATTTCTTCTCTAAGAGGAATTATGGCTCGTCATGAAATCTACTAGGTTAAACTTAAAGGCGAAGTGTCTAAAAAAATCCTAGCTTATTGTGTTGAGAAAACTACAAGCAAGCAATTTGTACATTTATTTTCACAGAACAAATGTAAACAGCATGGCTCTGTGGTGGTTTTTCTACAAAACATTGCTTTGTGTTTAACCCAATATAGCAGCACTGGCTTAACTAATGATGTGAGTTTGGGGCGAGACCATCCGTTTAACTGACCAATGGCAGGTGAGGGGTGTGTTTGGGAAACTTGTTTGGGAACAGTCATTCTTTTTTGCAATTTTTGTTTCATCCTGCTGAATTTACACACTTGATCTTTTTTTTCTATCGCTCTAAAAGTGCACTCACATTAGTGAAATTTTGCGTACAAAAAACAAATACAGCTCACTTTCAAATACAGTAACTTTCAAATCAAGCCGCTTTCTGTTGGTCAACACATTGAATGACTTGAACACCTGTTGCAAAATCTGTGTGGGGAAAACTTTTGTCCTTGCATGAATTTCCCAGTGTTGTGGATTCCTATTAAAATTACTGGATTTTGCTGTGTTGGGGAACACTGATCTAGACCGGTGTTCCCCAATCTTTTTTTTGTCACGGCACAGTTTTGATAAGTAAAAAATCCCACGGAAATCCAGCTCAGATGAGTTGCTACGATTTTGACCTGTGAATGACATATTTTGTCGTTGGAATAGCCGCATCTGAGACGGTAAGTGCATCGTATCCGCGTTATAGGTTTTCATCAATTTACAGGTTATAAAGTTTATCGTAGCTATGTGGGCGCTCAGTTTTTCTTGTTGTTGAATACATTTGGACAAAATCTCATGTTCTAATAGATGAAGCGGTATATTTAAAACAGTAGCATACTGGCTACAACTAGATGGGAAATATCAGATTAAGACTCTTCTCCGCTCTTCAAATACATCCTTTAACGAAAATTAACCAAGGTGTTGTCATAGTAAAACTTTGTTTTTTGGCAAACTGACTACCATTTGTATAACCACAGCAAAACCATGGTTAGTTTGTGGTTACCATGGAATAACTACAAGAACCATGGTTTTATGGTTTTATTCGTAGTAAAACCATGGTTAATTTCCGTAAGGGATATAAAACATTAGCCTTTATAGAAATAGTGTTTCTTGAGCAAAGAAAATGCTGTACTTTTTTTTTTTTTTTTTTTAAACATCAGTTCATTTACCTTTACATTGCAAACAAGCAGAGAACTGCATGCGGCACTTCATTCACAATAGAGGCAGTGTGGAGTTATGAGGTTTGACTGACAGTTTGAGGATTGAGGTTTTGTCACAAGCTCTTTTAAATCATTTGTTACATATTTGTAAAACCCACATACAGGTGACAAAAATTATGAAATATAGAGATGCAAGATTTCTGCCTGATAGCGACTATATATTAACTGTATAGAATTTATTTTATTCATTTATTTTGTGGCATTTGGTAATTTTCCACTGCACACTTGGCAGTCTTTCACAGCTGCGGCACAGTGGTTGGGAAACACTGATCTAGACCATGCCTAGTTTTTTTTTTTTTTTCATTCCACTACCTTGTGTCTTGTTTTTAAATGCAAAAACACACTCTGTGTCAAACAGTCAGACTTGATATATGCAAGCTTGTTTTCCTTGCAGTGTTTCACACCACAAAGTGTATTTATTAGCTCTGGCCCTTGAGGTCCTCTTTTCTGCAGATTTTACCTTAAAGTTATGAAGCGACTAGAATACTTTTTGTGCGCGAAAAAACAAAATAACTTTATTCAACAATATCTAGTGATGGGCAATTTCAAAACACAGCTTCATGAAGCTTCAAAGCTATACAAATTTTTTGTTTCGAATCAGTGGTTCGGAGCGTGTATCAAACTGCCAAAGTCACACCCCCCAGTGGTGAAACATTGACATTTCGAAACACTTATGACGTAACGAAGCCTCGTTTACTGAAATCACGTGACTTTAGCAGTTTGATACATGCTCCGAACCACTGATTCATAACAAAATATTCATAAAGCTTCGAAGCTTCATGAAGCAGTGTTTTGAAATCACCCATCACTAGATATTGTTGAATAAAGTCGTTATTTATTATTATTTTTTTGGCGCACAAAAAGTATTCTCGTCACTTCATAACATTAAGTTTGAACCACTGTAGTCACATGAACTGTTTTAAATATGTCTTTAGTACCTTTCTGGGCATTGAAACTGGCAATGCAGGCCTCACCGAACCATCGGATTTCATCAAAAATATCTTAATTTGTGTTCTAAAGATGAACGAAGGTCTTACGGGTGTGGAATGACGTGAGTAATTAATGACAGAATTTTCATTTTTGGGTGAACTAACCCTTTAAAACATAACTTAAATGTTCTTTTAAGATTAAAGACATTTAAAGCTTTTACATACATATAGTAGCACTAAAGGACAAAAAAAGAAACGTAAGATATTTATATTGACTTTTTAAGATTGCAAAGATGTTCATCTTGGTTCTGCACAAACACACTGTGTTTCTACCCAGCCTGAAGGCTTTAAAATAAGAAGTACGTCATATCTGATAATTGACCTATAAATATAACAGCATGAGCTTCAGGGCTGTGGTCATACTCCGCATGTATGACTGGCTTGATAAGGATCATTGCGTGTCTCCAGTGTGGCAATAGATGCAGAAAGTTGAACAGATGCCCGAAGCCTGTTCTGTTCACAGAGATAAGCAGCTGTCACAGCTGTCATACACGCCAAAACGTATGATACTGCATCCTGTATCAGGAAGAGCATAACCCTCGTGATTGCGAGGCTGTGGTATGTTTTTGCTGACTTGTGTTATGGGCTGGTGGAGGACCAAAGGCTATCCCTAATCTTAATCTGGTCCACATTACAGGTTATTTTGGAAATTTACAGGGGGACGCATATAAAGTGGCCAAAGTTATGTGACATTTAGGAGTGGATGGATCTGAAATCAGATATGCTATAACTTGATGCAACTTTACAAGTGTGCTGAAAGTCTGCACAAAACTAACTACTTTTCTTTATTATTGTGATGTATATCCGAGTGAAACTGCTATATAATGAGAAAAAATGTGGGTCAAGACTTGATTGTTCATCTAGTATTGACTAGATTGTGGAAAATGGGCATTGCAAACAAAAGAGATGACCAGCATAAATTCCAGTGGTTGGCTTATGCTGGTCTAGCTGGTGAAGCTCGTTGACCAGTGTGCTTTTGCTGGTTAAGATAGTTAAGAGGCTTTGAGGGAACTCCAGCACTCCAATAATTTCAATTAACTTGTTTAAAAGCAAAGAGATCTGTTGTATCACACCTTGTGTACATCAAGAACACAAATAAATTCCAGATGAAAGGTCTATTCACACCAAGAGTGAAATGAAGTAACACTGATTCATTCACACTCTAACCTTGTCCAGTTTCTGTGCTATTTCTATCCATAAGTTGACTCATAAAAATGTCTTTGCGCTTGTTTAACTAGAGTTGTCCCCCACACAAGCACTCATTTGCAGTGCCATCTGTTGTTGTTGCCGTCTCAAGTAGTTTGTCGTAGCTGTTCTGAATCCTCTATCTCATTTTTGAATGTAAAGCAACAGCCTTGACCAGTGTTGCCACCTTATGGACAGATTTAAAAAAAAAAAATAAAAAATCAAAGCGCATAGGGCTGCGCCTGACTAAAGATTTTTCTAGTCAACTATTAGTCATTCATTTAAGCCATTAGTCGACTAATTGCACGTTTATATTTCTTTAATTACTTAAAAATATACTGAGGGGAATACTAAATCATAATGAGCATTTTAATATACAGTATATAGGCGTGATATAGCCTATTCCGCTCTCAAGAGCATGCATAAAGTTTGCAAAAAAGCACTGGCAAAAGTAATAATTATGAATATGTCGGGGGAAAAAATGGCAAGGAGACATTTTAATTGTTTATTAATAAACTAGTGTTTTTTAAATTGGCTGCAAAGATGAAATTGACGATGCTGACTCGCCATCGCAGTATAGTGAACGTGCCTATAGAGAGGAATGCACATTTCATACAGATTACATAAGCAGAGAGTATTTCTTTTCTATTTGAATTGGTTCGTTTTAAAAGTAGACATTTCAAGCTTTCTATAGATAGATTTCTCATGTTGAGATTGAGACCGAAATTTTCTTTATTTTACAAAGGCACAATGTTTTCTTGTTATTGTGAGTTTACACAAATAAAAGTAGACTCTTTACAGTTATAAATGATGTATAACTCTTATCTGTATGACCAAAAATGTTGTTTCCATTGTTGTCAGGAAAAAATGCAAGCGATCGTGCCGGCGCCTCCATGTCTTGCAGTAAGCGTGCTATACTTCAGCTTCCACACTCCGCACAAAAACTTGGATACGCGCCTAATAATAGCGCACATTTATCTAGGTTAACATTAGAGCGAGCAGCCATGTAAAGTTGCTACTACTTACGTTTCAAATGATAAGCCATATTTGATGTTGATGGATGATGGGCAAACGTTTGAATTTCCTGTACGGCATACTGTAATTACCACAAGGACCCACCGTTAATGATCTGTCTCTCACGGACTGCGTGAAGTGTTTTTTTCTTTTCTTTCCTGCAAGTAACCGACTAATAGCCTACAATTTTGGTCGACTAAGCCTAAATAATTGTGGAGTTACCCTGAGGTCTATTGTGAAGTATCAAAGTCACTGTCAAGGAAGGTCTGTTCACTTGGCAGCCATATTTGAAGGCAGCTGCAATGATGCAACGATCAGCAATTGTCTCTTTTATTTAGATTCAATTCATTCAATTTACAAATCACCATGCTCACTTATATGTTAAAAATAATGTAGATACACAGTTAGAAAAATCAAGTGTACAATATGTGTGTACTATGCTGATGATGAAATGTATGATGATAGTTATTTTACACTGCATGCATAGGCATAAAAGCCGAAGTATACTTCGTGCTTAATTTGTGGTTAAAATATGTCATGTTGAACATGGAGGTCCTGACTGTTTTGGGTCTGTGTCTCTAGTACAGGATTGGCCAGCTGTACATGATCAGCAAGCACAGCCACGAGCAAAGCGAGAGAGGAGAGGGAGTGGAGGTGGTGCAGAACGAACCCTATGAGGACCCCACCTACGGCCCTGGACAATTCACTGAGAAACGCATTTATCTCAACAAGTGAGTACAAATTGTCATCAATTACTTGTCAAGGCAAAGCATGAGTTGTTGATGCATGAGGTCAAGGTGTGTGACGCACTGTATTAGTCAGTCAACACGTCAACATCACCTACATTGTCAAATCATAACATGCGTGTTGACTATCAGCATAAAGTCCACTTTGCAGAATGTTCTGGCCAAGATCCAACATATAAACATGCATGTGTAACGACAAACTGTTGTTGCTTTATGTGATATTTTATATGATATTTATAGGTTTAGATCTGATAAACTAGAAAGCAACAAAGTGGCAGCTCATTCAAATAATGACAGTCTCCTTGAACGGACCTACTGCACACAGAAGAAATGAGTGCAAAATATGACTTGTGAGGAGAATCTCTCCTTGGCTTTATATCGTGTCTGCTTTTACTGCATGAACTGGGCGGACGCTCAAGGCTTCTAAAGCAACAGTGACCTCTCTATTAACACAGACATTTCTGAAGTGAGCTAGTGCTGATAGCTGCATTACATGCATCAGACCAGCAACCTGTAACTGCAGAAGTCATGAGATGATGCATGTTATTGTGTGATTTGTTTATAACTGAGGTATATTTAACACAAAAAAAAGCAACATATCTGAGCCAGGATTGTAAGATAGGTCTGTAGGTTGGACAGGATGAAATTGTATATACCGGTTAAAGTCAAGATAATATCTAAATTGACTTTATGTACATTACTGTTCAAAAGTTTGGGGGTGATAAGGTTTTTATGTTTTTGAAAGAAGTCATTTATGCTCATCAAGGCTGCATTTACTTGATCAGAAATGGTCATTTTGTGAAACCGTCCTATAATTACAATTGAATACAGTAAATTATTACAATGATGGCAAAGCTAAATTCTCAGCATCATTACTCCAGTCTTCAGTGTCACATGATCCTTCAGAAATCATTCTAATATGCTGAATTGATGCTTAAGAAACATTTTTTATTACAACCCGAATTCCGGAAAAGTTTTTTTAAAATTTGAGTAAAATGAAAACTAAAAGACTTTTAAATCACATAAGCCAATATTTTATTCACAATAGAACATAGATAACATAACAAATGTTTAAACTGAGAAATTTTACACTTTTATCCACTAAATAGGCTCATTTCAAATTTGATGCCTGCTACAGGTCTCAAAAAAATTGGCACGGGGGCAACAAATGGTTAAAAAAAGCAAGAAATTTTGAAAAGATTCAGCTGGGAGAACATCTTGCAACTAATTAAGTTAATTGATATCAGGTCTGTAACATGATTAGCTATAAAAGGGATGTCTTAGAAAGGCAGAGTCTCTCAGAAGTAAAGATGGGCATAGGCTCTCCAAGCTGTGAAAGAGTGTGTAAAAAGATTGTGGACAACAATGTTCCTCAATGTCAAATTGCAAAGGCTTTGCAAATCTCATCATCTACAGTGCATAACATCATCAAAAGATTCAGAGAAACTGGAGAAATCTCTGTGTGTAAGGGGCAAGGCCGAAGACATTTATTGGATGCCCGTGGCTTCGGGCCCTCAGACGACACTGCATCACTCATCGGCATGATTGTGTCAATGACATTACTAAATGGGCCCAGGGATACTTCCAGAAACCACTGTTGGTAAACACAATCCGCTGTGCCATCTGCAGATGCCAACTAAAGCTCTGTCATGCAAAAAGGAAGCCATATGTGAACATGGTCCAGAAGCGCCATCGCCGACTGTTTCAAAGTGGAAAAGTGTTCTATGGTCAGACGAGTCCAAATTTGACATTCTTGTTGGAAATCATGGACGCCGTGTCCTCCGGGCTAAAGAGGAGGGAGGCCTTCCAGTGTGTTATCAGGGTTCAGTTCAAAAGCCTGCTGAAAGATTTCCAGACGATGTCTATTTCAGGTAAGGCCTTGTGTATTTTAGCAGGACAATGCAAAACCAAATACTGCAGCTATTAAGACAGCATGGCTTCATCGTAGAAGAGTCCGGGTGCTGAATTGGCCTGCCTGCAGTCCAGATCTTTCACCTATAAAGAACATTTGGCGCATCATTAAATGAAAAATACGTCAAAGACGACCACAAACTCTTCAGCAGCTGGAAGCCTATATCAGGCAAGAATGGGATTAAATTCCAACACCAAAACTCCAGAAACTCATAACCTCGATGCACAGATGTCTTCAAACTGTTCTGAAAAGAAGAGGAGATGCTATACTATGGTAAACATGCCCCCGTCCCAACTATTTTGAGACCTGTAGTAGGCATCAAATTTGAAATGAGCTCATTTTGTGCATAAAATTGTCAAATTTCTCCATTTAAACATTTATGTTATCTATGTTATATTGTGAATAAAATATTGGCTCATGTGATTTGAAAGTCTTTTAGTTTTCATTTTATTCAAATTTAAAAAACGTCCCAACTTTTCCGGAATTCGGGTTGTATTATCAGTGTTGAAAACAGTTGTGCTGCTTCATTTTTTGTAGAAACTGTGATACATATATTTCAGGATTCTTTGGTGAATATAAAGTTCAAAAGAACAGCATTTACTTTAAATAGAAAGTTTTGTAACATTAAAAAATGTCTTTACTGTCACTTTTGGTCAGTTTAATGTGTCCTTCCTTGCTGAATAAAACTACTGATTCTTTAAAAAAAACTAAAATATTAAAAATCATTGAAATCTTACTGACCCTGAGCAGTAGTATACTGGTCTTATTATTCATCAGTACATGTATTAATTCAAATATTTTCATATTTTGATATATTCCAGATTTCACTATTCTTAAGTATTTGATTTTCCCTTTCAGCTAATATCACCTACACTAATGTTTATCATTAGCTGAACAATTATTTAGCTTCAATTCTCAGGTCTTTTCATTTCCTAATGGATAAAATCAGACCTGACATTTTTTTTTTCTACTTGAATATAATTTGAAAAACTGATGTCACTGAAGTAAAATGGGTTGCAAATGGCTTTTCAGACTTTTATCTACTATCTGCTAATCTCCCTTTTCCCCTGTTGTTTGTTGTCTTTTTTTATAAATGTCTTTTAGTACATTGACATTGAGCCTCAGTCGGGGTCAATGCAGTCCACCGGAGATCTTCAGTTCATTCTCACTGAGAGAGCAGTCTCTAAGTGACTGCTAGTTTAACAAGAATAAGTAAGGACATGACTAGGGACCCAAACACTTTCCCAAAAATAGCCAGCAAACGGGTTCACAGGACACAGTCCCCCAGGACTCTGGCCATTCTGGGCACTGACAAATCAGTTGCTCATGCAGATGTGTTTTTGGAGAAACGCTTTATTGAGTTGAGACATCCATCCCCCTGGGATCAGCTTGATTAAATTGTTCCTCTAAGGGTCATGATTGGCTGAGAAAGGTGGTCATGACATCACTTCTAACCGGTTTAGACCATGGGCAAAAGCTTGGTGGGCTTTTGGGCTTCTGTGAATGTGTTTAGTGAAGCTCTAAATGCTTTTGTCACCTCCACTTTTCATGCTTGGTGTGTGTGTGTGTGTGTGTG
This sequence comes from Hypophthalmichthys molitrix, assembly GCA_037950675.1. Taxonomy (NCBI): domain Eukaryota; kingdom Metazoa; phylum Chordata; class Actinopteri; order Cypriniformes; family Xenocyprididae; genus Hypophthalmichthys; species Hypophthalmichthys molitrix. The sequence continues at coordinate 40,290,210 of CM075494.1, forward strand.
TGTGTGTGTGTGTGTGTGTGTGTATATATATGACTTTGACAAGTGTGAATTTAAAATATAAATAATAGTAAAATAACAATGATTTCAAAAGCCTGTGTATTGTTTTTCTACTTGTAGCCTACTTAACCAGCTTAGTACGTTTTTAAAATCAGACAGTTTAAACAGACATCAGATTTTTTCCCCTGTTCAGACCGCGGTCACTTTTGTTAGCACGTCCACACTAGTTGTCATAGTAACGAGGCAAACTTGCATAGGTTCAGCATGCATGAGACTTTAGCAATGCATGTTTCGCCACTGATTGTTTTTCATTAGAGCCGTATCCATATCTGAATTTGCTTCAGACAACAGCATAATGGTGTAATGCCAAGAAATGTACCACAGTTAAGCAAGAGAGTGTTGACAGGTAAGAACGTGAACAACTTGAAAAGTCCCAAGGACACAAAGTGAAACATCTGTGGTCTTTTATGCCCTAAACATGCCTATTAAGACACTCCCCATTCCTGTTGTTATTAACAACCCCTCCCATTATGGAGAAGAAACACATTCTGATCATTCAGCCTGAGACACATTACCACAAATCAGATTTCAGACCATTTTTCAAGCCCCTTTGGATCAGGCTCCTTCAATAGTTTTACATGCATCCAAGATTAAAAAAAAACATTGCAGCAGCACCTCTTTTTTCACAGTGTCTGAAACAGTTTGATAAAGGATTCAGAATCTCTAAACCCCTCCTTTCCGAGAGCCTGCTCTGCTCTGATTGGTCAGATGACCTAAGGCTGCGTTCCACTCCAGTTTTAAACTTCCCTATAAGCACTTTCCCTCGGGGAATCCCTGTCGCCATTTTGAAGTGTGTTAGAGTGAAGTGGACGAGGGAAGTTTGTATGGACAGACCCTCGCTCCCTCAATTTTGACCGAGGGAGCGAGTCTGCTTCACATGTACACTTCAGGCAGCTCCATATACCACAATGCAACACGACTGTGACGTCACCGCATATGACGTGACTTGATATATACGTGTGTGTGCAATATGTATATGTATATGTGTGTGTGTGTGTGTGTGTGTGTGTGTGTGTATATATATATATATATATACTCCATAGGGGATTCCAAATTCCACATGCAACATAAGCAATGATGTACATCCGAGTCAACGAGACTGAGGGAAGTTAGCAAGGTAAGGGCATAAAAAAACGGGAATGCAGACCCAGTCTGTTGTGATTGGTCTACTCTGCTCTGATTGGTCAGATGATCCAGTCTGTTGTGATTGGTCTACTCTGCTCTGATTGGTCAGATGATCCAGTCTGTTGTGATTGGTCTACTCTGCTCTGATTGGTCAGATGATCCAGTCTGTTGTGATTGGTCTACTCTGCTCTGATTGGTCAGATGATCCAGTCTGTTGTGATTGGTCTACTCTGCTCTGATTGGTCAGATGATCCAGTCTGTTGTGATTGGTCTACAGCTTACAGCGTGTGTCAGAAACCAAACGGCTATTACCATATCTGAATTTCAGCTCGGCACAGCTCTGCCTCTGCACAATTGCATAGTTTTTTCCGTATCAATTCTAGCACAAGTCCTCATCCTTAGGAAGTGCATCATAGTGGATTTGCTTTGTTAGCACAGAAAACAGCGTCTTCTCGAAATATCAACATTACGAACCAAACTCTTCCAGTCTCGGCTTCAAAAACCGTGTTTGAGGGTCAAAGTAGACTTTGTTCAAAGGCAACCGATGAAGACCACAGGTTGGCATTATGCAAATTTGTTACAAACCTACGTAAGTAAGACTGAGGATTCGTTTCAGGCAGTTCAGAATCACTTCTTTCTTTTAAGAGACAATAACTTTATTTATCTGCATTTTTATCTTTGTAACATTGCGGACCTTTTACATTCACAAACAGCAATATTACACAATACATGAAGAGTAATATCCGAAAATAGCGTAAAGGAGCATTTTAAATGCAACCAGTGAGACAAATAATTTCTAATGAAAGCCAGATTTTTTTTTTTTTTTTGTTCTGTGGTGCTTCTAATTACACACACCCATTAAAAATAAGCTTCTAACCTTTGACCCAGTGTCTGAGGCTTAGACTAAATTTAGTGTGAGCGCTTCAGTAGCTCAACATTTGCTTAATAAAAAATGACTCACATTTTCAGCATTTATTTTAAAGTGTCTACTAATATATGGGAGAGATGCCCCTTGTTCGATGTGCTGTTGTTATTTTACAAGCCTAAAATATCCTATTTTACAGTAGGATAACTACAGTAGCTCTTAAAACACACAGATTAAAAATAATTCCCTCTTAAAATCCCCTTCATCTCGTGTGAACTCTAGATGACAAACTAGAGATAAATCGAGACTTAAAGGGGATAAAAGACATGATGAGGAGGAACAGTCAAAATGGAGCACACATGAGACCAAAAAAGACAGAAGGAAGAGAGAAAATAAGAGAGTGTGTGGGGAGGTTGAGATGTGCGTGGGATGGAGACGGCTGAGCTCCCGCTTTTATAGCACGTGTATAATTTGAGATTTGGCTGTGGGAAGCTGTACCTGTGCTTTCGCCCACAGGCCACCTGCTTTTGCGTTCATGTGTGCCATGCCACATACACAAGCTGGAGCCATTTACAGGACTTCACAGACAAAATCATGTGTTGATTCACTTCAGACTGAAATGTATGAAAAATGGATGGGTTTATTCATTTTTGAATGGATGGAAACAAACAAATCCCCCAGATACATGTAATATAATGGGGTTTTGTTCAAATGAAGTGGTGTATGGGCATCTGAGAGTTAGTGTAGGCTCGGTTTTTGAAAATCTTTTTTCATTTTAAAAGCCCTCAGGGTGAGGTTCGCTTCCCTCAGGTTTACATCACAGATGTGCCGAGTCATGCGCCAGCGAAATCTGCAAGGCCTGCATAAAACCTTTCTTTATTCCCGCTGCTCAGGCTTTTAGGACTGGCACCCGTCCCAGTTTCATCCACTCTGCATCTGGTTTATTTAGGACACAACTGCGGAAGGGCTTGAGAAGAACTTCATCTCCATGGGCTTATTACATCAAGATGAAAATGTATCATGCTTCCCGAACACAACATTGATTTTATTGGTTTTAACGTTGCATCCAGCAACAATAAGATTAAGTTAAATACAGATTCTAGGCATGCTTTAGGGGGAGGGCGAGATCATAAGTGAATATTGACTTAAATTTTGGTCTGTTCCTCATGCAAAGTATGACTTTAAAAGACTATAGTGTGTGGGCTACTTTTTGGGGAGGTTGGATCTTGATAGTTCCTGGTCATTATGAACTGTCGTGTATGAACAAGTACTGCATAACAATCCTTCAATCATTTCTTCTTTTGTATTCCATGGACAAAACAGCATACAGATTTGTAATTTTCATTTTTTATTAAATCACAGCCACCGATTATTTAGACACGGGACAAAAGATGCTCCACAATTTTATCTGCCATTATGTTTGACAATAGCAACACTCCCACTCCCACAAATGAATCAGAATACAGTCTGTTAAAATGTAAATGCATCTATAATAGCAATGATGTTTTTGCTTATATCTCATGGGAACAGTATGGAAAACCTTGAGTTTTGCCAAATCTATCGGTTATGTCCAAATTATTGCCCCTTGCAGGTATATACTTTTCTTTACTTAATATTATATCAGTATTAGGACAGTATTAGGAGGTGTTATAGCCTAAATCTTTTAATAGAACCTTTTTCCACATGAGTTTGACAATGTCACAAAATATCTTTTTTTTTTTTTTGTAATGGACTACTTGCACTGAGCTTCATGATGTATTTCCGACTTGAAATAAAACATCTCATTAGTTTCCATTTATTTACAATGTGTCGTTGTTGTCTTCCTGAAACTCATCTTAAAATGAGTGTTTGGAAGAAGATTTTACTGTCTGTTGAAAGTTTAATGCGATTAAGGGCGTCGTCTCGGCGATCTTTAAATGAAATTACTACATGCTTCATACACGGCAATACTCCAAGTGAGAGAGGAGACAAATGCATGCAACAACCCTTCATATGTTTTTATTACATTGATGTTTGTGTATTTGCTTCCTTGACAAGTATCACCATACTCAAGTTTGTCTGAAAATGTTAAATATATTTTAGCGCAGTTAAGGTATTTATTTAATTTTGTCAAGTGTTTCATTCTGTTCTGTGGGAGTAAAAGAATGGGTCATTTATTTATAGATTTAATCCATCTGAGGCATTTAGCAAAACTAAAATCATTGCAATAGTTATGTGGTAGAATTTAACTGAAGCTCAAATGGTATGAAATATCATTGAATGAAATGCTGTTATGAGGCTCGTGGAGAGCTGCCAGTTAGATATATTTGATTTATTATTCAGGAGTTAACTGTACTGTGCATTTGGAAAAAATATACAGTGCCTTGCAAATTTATTTTTTTCACATTTTGTCATGTTATGCTAAGCTGTTTTAAATGACTTTTTTTCACATTAATTTGCACTCCATGGTGACAAAGCAAAAACAGTTTTGTGATAACTTTGCATATTTATTAAAAATAAAAATAATACTGTATTTAGAGGCATATTTCAGCAACTTCCAGATCAGTCACTTAACGTAAAACATTATTTATTGTTTTAATCAACTAAAAAAATAAAAGTCCGGAAATGCCTGAAGTGTAATAATTAGAACACAGAAGAATTTTATTTGATTCTTCTCTTGTTAAAGGTACACTATGTAACTGTTCAAAATGAACAAAATTTAAATAGAGTCTATGCATCATCAATCCCTGATTCCAGTTCGCATACATCCGAGGAAATTACTAATTTTTCGCTACTATGTGGGTCAGGCAAGTAATTTGGCAATGTCACTTTGTAAAAAAGACTAAGCATCTGCACACATACACATTCAAACGCGCAAACCTATAGACTAAACACGTAAATGAACGGCAAGAGCGCATTAAAAGTCTTCTGTTTTCAGTTAAAAAGGTGTCATTAAAGCGGCGTCTAAGTTAATAATTAACAATTTTTACAACGGAAGTGATTCAATCAAAAACCTACTTTAGCTCGATAATAACTTTTTCCTAGAGCTGCTGTAAAGCCAAAACAATCTCTGTCCATTAATTGTCCTATTATCACTGTAAAGCTGCTTTGAAACGATCTGTATTGTAAAAAGCGCTATATAAATGAAGATGACTTGACTATGGTAGGCCTATTATAAGTTTTTATATTTTAGACCGGTTGGGATGGCTTTAGCGGTCACTCGCCCGTGTGTGTCTCTCCTCATATCCTTAAATAGAGAAAAGTTCCTCCGGCAACTTTGACATGTGTATGGTGTGTTAGTTGTGACATCAAGCGAGAAAGGTTGACATGGAGCTGCTAAGGCGGCATTTACGCTGCATGGTTCAAGTGACCCAATATCAATTCCCCCCCATGTGGCACAGATCAGATATGACCCACGAACATGTAAGCAGGAAAAAAGTACACAGATTCCGATATTCTCAGATCGGTTTCAGGCCTCATTCATATGTGGAAATAAATCTAATATGAATCGGATACGTGCATTTGCGCCTACGTGCATTTCCCCTGTCAATGCGAGTCGTACGCCGTTGAAAAAGTGACATTTTTTTAAACATTTTGCGGTACAGATATACCTATAACAAATGTAACATCTCTAGTTGACTAGCAAGGTATTCATTTAGTTCATTTGTGTTAAATAAAAGGCAACCTGGCGCTGAAATGTGTTGCTTTTGAAATAATACGAAGTAAATGCAGCCTAAATCTCCAACCTCCAGGGAATCACCCGTTTTAAACAAACACCAAACTACGGAGCCCCGCACATGACATGCAAGAAAAAGAATTGAATCGTGCGCACGATTTACTAATTCGTTCCCTGGATTTACTAAATCGTGCGTGATTTATAAATCGAGGGAACGAAATAGTAAATTGAGCACACGTTTTAGTAAATCGAGGGAACGAATTAATAAATCGTGCACACGATTTAGCCTACTATTTTTTTCCTGCATGTCATGTCCAGGGCTCCGTACCAAACAGAGGAGAGTCTGCTGGCAAAAAGAGAACGCGACAGAGCTTGTAATAAAACAAGAATCAACATTGGCTTGGCTTTTCAGAGATGGCGAGAACTGAGGGATTTGTAATGTTGTAAAGATGGAATAGTTTATAGAACTAAATTCTTTAGTGTAGGAAATGTTGACCACTGGTTGATGACAATGGCAATCTATAAATTAGTTAATACCATGAACAATTAGGCCAGAATATCAGTTATAAACAAAGGAAATGTTTGCCCAAATCAGACTGGCAATTGTCAACTTTTGTAACATCATTATTTTAAAAATATCAGTGTTTCCAAATAATCAAAACAACAGCATAAATATGGCACTTGCTCAATAACATAATTTTTTTTATTTCCATGTGTTCACAGGTGCAGCGAACCATATTCATCCGCACATTCACGCAGAGCAAAGCACAACCAAAATAATGTTCTCCTGCAAAATGGATGCAGTTTTGTTTTTTAACTGCCACAGAGTCAAAAGTTACTCCATTTATTGCATTTTTGCAAAATGATTATTTTGTCAGTGGAATAAGCTGTCAAAACCTTAGGTTTTCTGTCTGGCCCTTAGTCACTTATGCATCTGAAAGGTTTAAAAAGAAAAGCAGTTGTTGGAATGCAGCTTTCTGTATGCTCAATTCATTCTTATAGTGGAAGGTTTGATTCTTCCTCATGCATAATACATCTTTGACATGGATAGCAGGCTGTGATAGTGATAGCAAGGAAAACAAATATGAGAAAATGGAAGCAGTTGGTTGAATATCTGACCTTGTTAGACAGATTTAATCTGTCAAAACAAACTATATTGTTTCACTACTGTACCCTGTCTTGTCCAGTATCTCAAGAATCATTGAGGCACTGAAGATTTCAGATCTCTCCAGTGACTGATATGCTGTCTGTTTAGCAGTCAAACTCACCATTCACATTCACAGCCGTCTATTAGGACTGAGTGACTGATTGAAGACCGTTTTTGCAGCTGCTCTTAAGGAGATTTTGGCAGCGATTAAGGAAACCTGATCTGAGACAGAATGAAACTGCATCTTCGTCCCTGAGCGGCCATCAGCACTTCCTCACTGCAGCTATTAGTCTGTCATTACTACTGTTATTGCAGCGGGGGGAACGGGCCGTTTGGCACTGGCACAGTGAGCTGGCACTTTCTAGTTTCTTCTCAATACTTATCCTTGCTGTTTTTGTCTCTTTCAGCAAGCTACCCAGCTGGGCCAGAGCTGTGGTGCCCAAAATCTTCTATGTGACGGAGAAAGCGTGGAATTATTATCCCTACACCATCACCGGTAACTACAGCTGCTTACTTGAAAGCATACTGCCCTTTTGTAATTGTTTAACATAAATCTTATGATACTGTGGCAGTAACACACTTTTAACTAACTTTATCTAAACTGCTGAGCAAGATTTTGTTCATACTATTGCTCTGTCATGAAAGTAATTGACCTGAATAAGAAAAGTGGCCATAGAAGATGACTTTTAATTAATTAATTAATATTACATGAGCAAGAATGAGTGCTCAAACTAAGAAAAAAGGGTTCAGCGTGGTTCTATATAGAACCCTAGGGTTCTATTTTACTCTTCATGGCAAAAAGTGACTATATAGGGAGAAATGTCTTAAAAGATTGCATAATACTTTTGTGTTTCATGGGATGTTTAATTTGTTTGCCAGCTGTTTAATTCATAAAATTGAATCAAAATTAATTAAAAACAAGTTCAAACTAAATCAATTAAATGATCGCATGATGGGAACTTCTAAAAGGTTCTAGATATGAAGCACCTGACAGAACCCTTTAAGCTTCTATATAGAATCTATTCTTCTAAGTTTGTATATTCAGCACTATAGCTCAAAGCAAGTAACAGTTCAGTACACTACAACTTAATATTGAGAAACTTAAATTTCAGACTAAATTTGGCCAGTTTTTATGAAATTGTGTGGTAATTGGTTCGTGTGCAAAATATGGGACACATTTTGTGTTTTTTGGTCATTAAAATTTAATTAAAATCATTATTACTATGAATTAAAATGAATAATTGTAATTAAATATTTCGGTACATTGTCAAATTATTGGATATAGTCATAAAAGATGCCTAAAGTGGGACAGAATCACAATTTTAAGAGGGAGATATAACATTGGATCTTTTTAAAACTGCCTTTACAAGCTACTCTAGGTTCATTTTATGTTAGATAATAGTTTATCCAATAGTTCTCACTATATATAACATCTGATTTATGTCTCTAATACTTAAAAAAGTAACTGGACACCAAAGAGTACCCTATTTTTGGAAAGTGCCGCTGTTTACTGCTACTGTGAATAGGTTTGTGAATGTGAACAGGCTTTTAAAATGAGTCAGTTATTCTTTATAAAATGCTTTCATATTTTTGCTCTTTTGTCTAATACAATTAGGAATAGTTTTAGCATGTTAACAAACATGGCAATGTTCATGTATTTGGTCTTGGTGGACTAGATCTCATATTAGAGCTGCACGATTAATCGAAATTAACCAGAAATCCTACTTAAGCCATTTGGCTTGGTGGGATTATGAAATCGCAAAGGCTGTGATTATTTTATTTTATTTTTTTATGCGCAGCTTGTCAGTGAAGCACGGCTCTGTGATCAGTAACATGCATTTAAAAAAAGCAAGACGCGTCAAACATCTTTCCAAACATAAGCATTTATGAACCTCTTGTCCAACAAAAGACAGCATTTATTAACATTTGATAAGATGATGTGGCTTCTCACACAGAATAAGACTGCACACGATTTGGCCGTTGGCTATGATTTTTTTTTTATGCGCAGTTTAATTTCGATTAATCATACAGCTCTATCTCGTATCCATGCTGCTGCTGCAGAGCATGTATGGACTTGCTACTGCTAATAGATACACAGATAGGCTGCTGTGACTAGGAACTCTGACTAGCCTACATCACACACTGAACCAGACAATTTAAATGTTGAGCAAGCAATCTCATTGGCTGCAGGATCGGCAGAGGCCAATCAGCTTGTGGCATGTAGTAAATGATGTGATTGCTTCCAGATTGCATGTAAAGGACCGGTCAGCCTGCGCCATCTAGAGTTTCATGACTGAACTAGATAAGAATTTCACTTTCAAACCATATAAATCTTAAATATTTGTAGAATGTTCTTCTTCTATGTTCAGACTCAAAAGCAAACCCTAATTATCAAATATGTTTTTGAAAAAAAGAAAAGTAACAAACATTTCTGCTTTTAAAACCCCTAGAATGTCTTGCCTCTTAGACATCAATTGTAAAAGCATTCATGTTGAATTATTTTGAATTGCATTTTAGAAAATTTTGTTATAGCATGTTGTTGATGATATTGACAGAGCTTATCCTTCAAATAAGACAGTTATGTAATTTTTTTACTCACCGTCATGTTGTACAGAACCTGTATAATGTAATTTTTTTCATGTCACACACAATTAAACAATATTCACAGAGATCTTTTCCATACAACAGTTTGTCAAGCGCCAAAAATGACAAATAAGCACCGTAAAAGTAGTTTGGAACAACATGAGGGTGAGTAAATAATGACAAGATTTAAATTAATAAGTCAATTATTCATTTAGCTGTCTTATTTGTATACAAACATCTGTTAAGCATATTTAAAAAGCAGATATACACACAGTCTGAAATGTGACATGCAATTGCTGAAAGCCATCCTAAGCTTTGCCAGGGTCATCTCTTAGACGTAATATATTGAGCAAATGCTTTAGAAACGACACCAAATAAAAAGGAGCATAACATGGACATATCAGAGATGTATGTGCACACAAACTACAAGCACATATTTGACACGTACATGTACATGCACACTTGTTCAGTATAGAAAGAGAGCTTCAGTTCCCCAGAAACATTGCAGCTCTTTCTGTGATTGAATGTTTGATGGCTTTAAGACTGTGGGGTGTTTATTGCCTGGACCATGACCTTTAACATGAAGTCTCTCTCTCTTTCTCTGTCTATCTCTCTTCTCATCTGTTTCCTCCCCCACCGCTGGCTCTCAGAGTATACAGTGAGTATGGCTTCTTCTTCTTTTATTTGTATGCCTGAAACTGAAACCCAGAATGTCAGATGAAATGAATATGCTGTTAAACACACTAATTTAACTAAAAAGTGATCTTATGCATTGTATGCTTATTAATAAGTTTAATAAGAGTAAATTATGTTAGCATAGCAACATGCTAAAGCCAATTGGAATCAGTTGTGAGTCAAATCTCTGTGCGTCTCACAATAGTTGCTATTAAGAGTGCTCTCAATCACCCACATTTCTATTTCAGGTTCTGGTTCAATTATCTTGTCTATGTAGGCAGCACGCATCAAGCTCACTAGGCTTTGGAACAGAGCTACAGTGTCTGTTAGCTGATTCCCCTTAACCACCAACCATGTTGTTATGCTATCCCAGAATGCACCGTTCATGTTTTCTCTTGCTGTGCTGTAATATAATTAGAGTGTATTGGAAAACCTTGCAGACCAGGTGTCTTCAAGCTCCTTGGAGACCATATTAGGTTTCATGGAAAACCTTGTGCTTATTCGAAAGAGCAATATACATTTTAACAACTCAGGACTCCTCGAGGCCTTATGAATATATTCAAGGTATACGGTTTTGGGACCGTAGGGGCCATTCACACAGAAAACGTTATTGCATTTAAAAACACAAGATGCAGGGCAGTGGAATAGGGGAAAAGCGTGTTTTTTAAACTTTTTTTTAACTTGAATTTTTAGAACAGCAGAAGATGTGAGCGCAACGGTCAAAGACGCCCATCTAGCGCATTTACAATGGAAAAACACTGTAAAAGCAGCATTCTGTGTGAACGACTCCTTAGACTTTAGTTACATGTTGTGTAAAATGGGCTTTCTCCTTCTAGACAGAAGGAATGCTGTAGCTACAGTCATCCAATTGGTGTTTCCGTCCGCATACACACTCAAAAAATATTTAGGCCTAAATTTGTGATTTATTTATTTGAATTGCATATACAATTTGGATTACACAGTTTTAACATAATCTAATAAACTTAATGTGATTCTAAATGTCAGTCATTCTTAAATGAAAAGGGTAAGATTTTTGCACTAAAAAAAAAAAAGAAAAAAAAACATGCTGTAGTTTATTAGCTATTTGATTTTATCTAAATAATCACATTTTCAAAAAATGCATTCATTAAAATTGCTTAGAATCAGCAGTAACACAATAAGGCCACGTTTACACTAGTGCATTTTTGTTTTAAAACGGTGTTTTAAAATGAAAACGATCCTCGTCTACACTGACGTTTCCACAGCGTTTCAGAAACGATCCCCGTCTGCACTACACGGCTGAAAACGGATGTCACATGACTGTTCATGCACACTGAGCATGTTCGTACAAGTGTAAACAGCTGCCTCTTGCGCATGTAGGCAGCTGCAGTATTAAAAAATGTAGAGTTTAACTGCACAATGACTGCTAAAAATGACAAAGCCAGCAAAGATTGCAGTTCAGTCTCCATGTTATTGTTTATTTGTCTCTGTTTTGGTCCGTTTATACTGAAACGCAACCCCTGCTGTTTTCAAACTAAAATGTGGTCAGCAGCGTTTTCGAAAGTCTCCATTTTCGAGGTTCGAAATTATTATTTGAGAAAAGTAACCATTATAAAATTGACCGTTGTTCCTCGTGAAGCATAAATTGTTGTAATTTCCTTATGACTTTAGAATGTAATGGTTACTTCACTGAAATGAGGCATCCTTGATGATGTATGCGGCCGACAAATGCGACCGGCCTTCGAACTGAGACTCAGTCCAGCCGTCCAATCACAGTGGAGGAGGGGCGGGAAAATACCACGCCAACCAACCACCACATGCTGCTTGTACAACGGCAACAGACGACAAGAAGCACAATAATGGAACAAAATCATTTAAAACAAGAACCAGAGCAGATACTTTACATTGTATCAACATTTTTATATTCAGAAAAAAAACTGTCTGCAAAATTAGATTCTAGTAACACTTCAACGGATAAAAAAAAAAAAAAAAAAACTCAAGCGCCCACAGCAAGGTATTTCCAGAAGAGCACCTGGAATTTCAGTTGTTAAAATCCTTTGGTGGACACATGGTCTAAGGTCCCATTAGTAATCAAATACTTTAACTAACATTAACAAACAATGACTAGTGCATTTGTTATAGTATTTATTGATCATTGTTTAACATTAGTTAATAAAAATACAACTGCTTGTTGTTAGTTCATGTAAGCGCAGGTTCATTAAATAATAGTAACAGATGCAACTTTCGACTTTAACATTGTATTAATAAATGTTGAATTTAATAATAACTATGATTAAAAAATGCTTTAGAAGTATTTTTCATGGTTAGTTCACGTTAACTAATGTAAAAAAAAATGGAACCTTATTGTAAAGTGTTTCGAATCAGCATGAATCTGTTCATTGTAAAAACAATTAAATTGATTCATTTCAATCATTTGACCATGGTTAAAATATGGCTAGCTCTGGAACAAGCAATTTTCAGTTAGTTAAAATGTGTGTGATTGAGTTAAAACAACCCAATTTGGGTAGTTTTTAGCCCAAAGGCTGGGTAAATGGGTAATGGGTGGATTTTAGCGTAATGGGTGGATTTTATTAGTTCATTTTTACTATAACACTAGCTTTTTTCACTTCATACATGAATTAGTGCTAACAGATTAACTTAAATCATCTAAGCTTTTGTAAAATACTCCACACAACCATTTGTTTACATGGTAACTCATTGTTATCTTCAATGAGTATCATTTTACAGTATAGCATATTTTATATATTTTTAATATGTACACTAAAAAAATGCTGCGTTGTTTTAACCCAAATTTGGGTCAAATATGGACAAACCCAACCATTGGGTTTGTCCATATTTGACCTAAATTTGGGTTGAAACATCCCAGCATTTTTTAGAGTGTATATAGCCATAAACTCATTTAACAAATGTTAGAAGTTAAAATTAAACATTTAGAGGTAATTGAAGTGTAATCGGCCAGTCTCTGTTATCCCGTTTCCACCCCAGTGGCACTGGTTCTTGTTCCGGAGCTGGAATTGTGTTAGGCGGGGGAACTGCTTACTTCAGACCGCCGTCCTGCGTTTCTCTCATTACTGAAATATGCTGTGACTGACTCCATAACCTGCCCATAAACAAACACTGAACAGCTCTAAGGACACACTTAACATCCAAAGTATTTAGTATCTTTACAGATAAAACAATTGATTTTAGGCATCATTGTAGAAAATTGCGTCATTTACAGCACAGTAACAATTTTATAGATAAAATAAAACATATTTCAACCTGTATTTTACCGAAGAAGTGCACCAATTCGATGGTGCTGAGAACTGCTCTATCCTGAAGAGGATATAGAAAGCCTGCGATTAAAAAAAAAAAACTGCTGGGTTGTTACATTTGACCCAAACACTGAAAAAATAACCCCAAAAAATTACATAAACAGGCTCAACCTAGTGTTTGGGTTGAAAAAATAACCCATAATTTGTGTGCATTGACCTGATTATTGTGTATTTAAAACAAATTCATCATACTATAGCTGCATTCAGTTTATACGATCGTACTATTACAGAAGTAAATGAAGGCTTAACTTAAGCTGGACGACAGTCAGTCGTATCTGTACCTAGAGATGAATGAGAGAGCTCTTCATCAGAATACCATTATCATAATCAACCATATGCCTGGAACAACAGGATACAAACCGCTCAAATGAGAGCAGTGGAAGACAAGAAAAGCCCAAAGGATGTAAAAATGAGCACAAAATGGAAACAGCTACATGCAAATTTGTGACAGTCCCTTTTTCCACATTAGGCTGTTTGGGCAGCATTGAAATACACTCATTATTGGCTGAGTGATTATGGAGACAAAAATATATTTATATTTTCCTTTGACATCTTAGATAAGGTTTTTATGTCCCTGTGCCAAGGAAATTGCAGTCAACATATCAAAGTTTTAATCTTTTATTTTATCCATTGCTAATTTAATAGAGTGCAACAGTAGAGCTCTGGAAGTACAAATCTTATTTATTTTTGTCATAGAGATATTGATTTTTAGCAGTAAGATAAACCTTTCAAGTCAGACCTGCCATGAGCTCAGAGGTTGTTCATTCATGGTATATGCTTCTGTTGAAGTCACGAGTAAGCAAACTTTCAATATAATTTTAGTCAATTACAGCAAAGAACTACACTACCCATAATCCCAAAGAGAGATTGACCAATCAGAGAACCCAGTTACCATGTGATCAAGTTGGTCTCTGTACACTCTCAAACTACTTATATATTTGAATTTATGTAATTATTTTTACAATAAACTTAAAATGGTTCAATAGTTCATTCAATTATGTCATTCACACTTCCCCCCCTATATTTCTAATACTTTTCTCTTCAGATCAAAGTTTGTAATGTTTTATTTGAGATGGTTGGTTTGGTTCATGTTTTGCAAGACTTTAATGGAGAATCTTTTCAAATCTCCTTGGAGAAAATAAATGGCAAAAATACTGCTGGCACCCAGGCTGTAGAAAACGTGGGTGTTCACTGCTCCGTATTGCCAAAAATAAAGACACTTGCAGTTTATTCCCTTTACACTAATTTCATTTTATTAAGATACATTCTGTAATTCATCATTATTGGAAGACTCTATGATGTTTTTTTTAATGTAGTGTGTGCTGAGGATACAGTGGATTAGAGTATAAAACAGACCGAACTGATAATATAGCTGTATAAAAGATGTAGTGTTTAAAGTAGATTAAAGAAGACCTATTCTGCTCTTTTATATATGCAACTTTCTTTAGTGTGTAATGTTGCTGTTTGAGCATGAAAAAGGTCTGCAAAGTCACTCCAGCGTAACACTGTTTCTGAACTCCTTGAAACGCCTCCATTGTAGTCTTGAGTTTTCTTCTGGGAACGAACACATCACAATATTCTTCATTTAATTAATTCTCACCCAAGTCATACGCAAATAAAGGGACAGGGCCTGGTTGAGTTAGTTAGTAGTGTGTTGAAACTTGCGGTTATGGTAAGGGGCGTGACATTTCACAAACACGCTCAAAGCAGTTGACCAATACCAATCACAACACACTAATCCCATGTCGATAAAGACCTGAGGTATGCATTTAAGTTTAGTAGCATGAAATGTAGCTAACTACTTTTTGGTAACACTTTAGTATAGGGAACACATATAAACTATTAACTATGACTTTTCCCTCAGTAAACTCCTAATTTACTGCTTATTAATAGTTAGTAAGGTAGTTGTTAAATTTAGGTATTGGGTAGGATTAAGATTGTAGAATAAGGTCATGCAGAATAAGGCATTAATATGTTCTTAATAAGTATGCATGCTAGTAAGCAACTAGTTAAAAGACCCTAAAATAAAGTGTTACTTGCTTTTTTTTTCTTTTTTTTTTTTTTTTTAAAAAGAGCTTGACTGTAGTTTAACTACTTTAAATTATGAGTAAAAAGTTGCTTGGAGCACTTCTATGTAGACAGTAGCCAGCGAGGAGGCTTGCTAGGTTTTGGAACAGAACCATAACTCTAACATTGCTTTGCGGGTTTACACCCAAAGGTTCGCTCTTCTTCTCCTCCCCTCGATCCTTTGCCCTTCCCCCACTGCAACAGCATTTCCTCCAGCGTTACGTAACTCAGCCTCTATTGATCTCCATAGCGATTGCGGGAGCAATGCTTAATCTAATCAGGCAGCAGTGTGTTGGGTCTCAGAGGGGCTACAGCTTCAGGACGTGTGAGGAGGAGGAGGACAGGGAGGCTGTAAATCCAGGGAGGCAGAAAAGAGCTCATCATTACAGCAGAACGCCAGGCTCATAAAACACAATCATACAGAAACGTGCAGGAACAGTGCACCAGATCTACTTAGAGCATGCGTGCAGCGTGTTCATGATCATGGCTTTGACCTCTATTGATAGATGTTGGAAACTAGTTACCCGGCTAAATAGAATTAACAGTTGCATGCATAGATAGATCCTGTATAGATATTTATAAATTGTTTGTGGTGTGTATTTTCCATCCCTTATATGCAGTGGTAACAAAGTACTTACTTAATATCTGTTAACACTTTATTTTAATGCTCCCCAACAGACATTCTACTCACTACAAGTAACTTTGCAACTACATGTCAACTATCAGTCATTAGAGTATTAGTAGACTGCTTAATATCTGTTAACACTTTATTTTAATGCTCCCTAACAGACATTCTACTAACTACAAGTAACTTTGCAACTACAAGTCAACTATCAGTCATTAGAGTATTAGTAGATTGCTTAATATCTGTTAACACTTTATTTTGATGCTCCCCAACAGACATTCTACTAACTACAAGTAACTTTGCAACTCCATGTCAACTATCAGTCATTAGAGTATTGGTATACTGCTTAATATCTGCTAACACTTTATTTTAATGCTCCCTAACAGATATTCTACTAACTACAAGTAACTTTGCAACTACAAGTCAACTATCAGTCATTAGAGTATTAGTATACTGCTTAATATCTGCTAACACTTTATTTTAATGCTCCCTAACAGATATTCTACTAACTACAAGTAACTTTGCAACTACAAGTCAACTATCAGTCATTAGAGTATTGGTATACTGCTTAATATCTGTTAACACTTTATTTTAATGCTCCCCAACAGACATTCTACTCATTACAAGTAACTTTGCAACTACAAGTCAACTATCAGTCATTAGAGTATTAGCATACTGCTTAATATCTGTTAACACTTTATTTTGATGCTCCCCAAAAGACATTCTACTAACTACAAGTGACTTTGCAACTACAAGTCAACTATCAGTCATTAGAGTATTAGTATACTGCTTAATATCTGTTAACACTTTATTTTGATGCTCCCCAACAGACATTCTACTAACTACAAGTAACTTTGCAACTCCATGTCAACTATCAGTCATTAGAGTATTGGTATACTGCTTAATATCTGCTAACACTTTATTTTAATGCTCCCTAACAGATATTCTACTAACTACAAGTAACTTTGCAACTACAAGTCAACTATCAGTCATTAGAGTATTAGTATACTGCTTAATATCTGCTAACACTTTATTTTAATGCTCCCTAACAGATATTCTACTAACTACAAGTAACTTTGCAACTACAAGTCAACTATCAGTCATTAGAGTATTGGTATACTGCTTAATATCTGTTAACACTTTATTTTAATGCTCCCCAACAGACATTCTACTCATTACAAGTAACTTTGCAACTACAAGTCAACTATCAGTCATTAGAGTATTAGCATACTGCTTAATATCTGTTAACACTTTATTTTGATGCTCCCCAAAAGACATTCTACTAACTACAAGTGACTTTGCAACTACAAGTCAACTATCAGTCATTAGAGTATTAGTATACTGCTTAATATCTGTTAACACTTTATTTTAATGCTCCCTAACAGACATTCTACTAACTACAAGTAACTTTGCAACTACATGTCAACTATCAGTCATTAGAGTATTAGTAGACTGCTTAATATCTGCTAACACTTTATTTTGATGCTCCCTAACAGACATTCTACTAACTACAAGTAACTTTGCAACTCCATGTCAACTATCAGTCATTAGAGTATTAGTATACTGCTTAATATCTGTTAACACTTTATTTTAATGCTCCCTAACAGACATTCTACTAACTACAAGTAACTTTGCAACTACAAGTCAACTATCAGTCATTAGAGTATTAGTATACTGCTTAATATCTGTTAACACTTTATTTTAATGCTCCCTAACAGACATTCTACTAACTACAAGTAACTTTGCAACTCCATGTCAACTATCAGTCATTAGAGTATTGGTATACTGCTTAATATCTGTTAACACTTTATTTTAATGCTCCCCAACAGATATTCTACTAACTACAAGTGTGAACTTGAGAACTGACTTCATACATCCAATAAAAAAACACCATAACACTAGCTGATTCAAAGACAATTAGCAAAAATGATGAAGATAAGTGATGTTTGTGAAGAGAAAAGTGTTTGAATACTTGTTTTGCATTTTCAGTGCAGATGACACTTAAATTGACATGCGTTTTTAATTGTCCAAATACTTTTTAGGTTTGCCAAATTTAACTCATCTTCGATGCATTACATTTTTTTTCTCTTCTTTAGTGCTCTTTCCTGCCAAAGTTCTCCATCCACGTTGAGACAAAGTATGAAGACAACAAAGGCATCAATGACAATGTACGTATGCTGCATGTAGTGTGAATGTGTCTGTGTGTTTGTGTGTGATTTCATCTTTCATGGTCTTTTCTCAATTCTCTATCATCTGTAAATCTTTTCTGTAGTGAGAACCATTGATTGTAAACTTGCATGTGGAATGATGTAACTGATGGAAAACATGATCAACTAGTAAGCCCTATAGTTTCTAAGGTTGCAGAGCAATTTAATTAAATGAAACTTAAACTTTTTAGGGTTGGGGGTCTGTCCTTGTTTATTTATTACTTTGGTTAGATATTCATTCATTCATTATTAAAGGGAAAGTTCTCCTCAAAATGAAAATTCTGTCATCAGTTACTCACCATTGGCTGTCAAGCTTGAAAACATAGGATAACATTCACAAATGCATATTCAAATACTTTTATGGTGCATTTTTTGTCATTTTTGGTGCTAACCAGCACATGGTCTCTGTATACCGTGGCTGTCAGGCAGAATACTTGTATCTCCAAAAACACTACTTTGCTGGAGAGGAGAAAAAACACTTTCTTTTAACACATCATTTAAAAACTGTTGTCAAAGTTGATATTGTGGCTTTATATCTGGTCAGACACTTGCGTGTCAATATATTATTAACATTTTACCAAAACAAAGCTCAAATTGAGTTCTAAGGTTTTTGACTAACAAATTTCGTGCTTTGTCCGTCATTAGAAAGGTTGCATCTGAGGCAATAAGTGCAACACAATATGTTTTTAATAAATTTGCAGGTTATAAAGTTCACTGTAGCTACTGGTGTTCACTAGTGCTCAGCTTTTTCTATCATTTGGCCAAAATCTCATGTTCTAAAAGATTAAGTGCTACACACAGGCTATTTAGTATTGGCAATGACTTGACGACAAATGCAAGACTAAGACACTCTTCTGTGTGTGTGTGTGTGTATATATATATATATATATATATATATATATATATATATATATTGTGTTTGAGAATCCAGTGGAGTTGCGAGGTTTAGTCACAAGCTCTTTTTAACTCGATCTTGATTCAAACACCCACGCAACCTTATTCCTAAATGACAACGATTCGCCTGTGTCTATTAAACCTTTGACAAATACGATCACAGTGAACATTCAGATCTGCATTGCCACTGCCGCTGAGCCAGAGAGAGCAGTTGTCATGTACAGGTATGAAAAAGTCTTTCAACCACACAGTATCATTATTTCTGTGTTACAAATATTGATATCATCACAGTACTGGGATAAAAGTTTATAGTTCAGATATATAAACACTGATGTCTATGGTAGCGATCAAAATGGAGTAAATCACCCTTTGAAAGTAACATGGCGTTTCAACAATTGTATCGATTATGAGTGAGTCATTGAATCATTCATTCAACCCGATTTTTTTAAAATAATTCATTCAGATTAATTAAACATTTTAAATAGAATGCAACAATTAACATTTTCTCAGAATCTCTAGTAAATTACGTTATTGTTTAGTTGATGCTCAAAATCGTGATCTCTGTTTGAACCAAACAAACAAAAGAAGCAATTCTAAATTTATCCAGAATCATGCAGCTCTACCACAGACAGATGTAAAGGGTGACCAATAGTAATGATTTATGAAGAAAAAAAAAAAGTCAAAATATGGAGTTACAAGATTTCTGTCCGACATCAACGATACTTTTCATTGTGTTGAAAAGAGCAGATTGGATATACTGTTAAACATCTGTTAAGAAACTCATACAGGTTTTAAACAACATGAGGTTCAGTGAATGATGACAGAATCTTCAGAAGATTTGGCGGCGCTATTCTGTTAATATTTGCTAGAATATTTTCAAAATGTTAACACCTTAACACTGTGTAAATCTAAGTGGAAGGAACCCACAAGCCAAAAATCACTGGTGATTTCAGATGGGAGTTATCCTGGAGAGAGTTCTATGTGAGTTTGACTCTTTAATGATGCTGGCCTGCAGTCAGTCTGAGAGCTTACATGCATCGGGATTGTTCCAGACGGCTGTTACGGTCCGTCTGAGCCAGTGCTGTCTGCTCTGTCCCGAGCTTTTGTCCGAGTCTCCGCACACATGCTCACTCACTTAGAAAGAATTTCTCTTTGTTTTCTTCCTTTGCTCTTGGCATCAAGTAACACTTTTATCATCTGTCCCAAATGAGAGCATTTTCAGATCACTCGCTGCAGGCGGATAGTTTTTCCTCTTCTGTGATCAGTTTGAGGCCCGTGTGGGTATTTGTTTGAAGATCTAACATTTTCAAATGATGTGCTTGAACTTGCAGTGATTAAATGTACTGCTGACAGGGAGTAAAATTTAGATTTTTTTTGTGTTTTACTGTGTGATGGGATAAGGTAGTGACAGCCAACATTGTTCTGCAGTACATACACTACTAAGAATACAGTAGGTTGCATTTTCATACCAAATGATAAACAAGACACATGATTCATAGCAGACAAAATGACTGAAAGAATGTTGAACATGCCTGTGGCACTGTAAATGAGAGGTGTAGGAGCAGGGCAGCATCTGTTGGGGGGTTGTGGGGTGCTGGATGGTTCGCCTCAGGGCTGTTTCTGCATCTGCAGGTGAGAAATAACAGAACGCTGCATTCTTTCACCATCTGCGTTTCACACGCGAAGCTGAGATGCCAACACTTCTTTAGTAACTGCGGCTGATGAGCAGGAAATAGCTTGAGGTTTTATCACCCATCTCATTTGATTTGCCTTGTCCATGGTGCTGAAATCAACACTTAAGGGTCAGACCGACGCTGAATGACATTACTCACACAACATTAATACAGCACCTTATATTTCAGCTGTATTATGTTTGAAAACTGAACATCCATGTTCATTGCACATACTTTTGCAGCAATGAAAGCTTTCTGATTTGGCATGTATGCACTTGCATACGCAAACTTGAGTCCAGTGACTAATTCTTCCTCAGACGTGCATCATTTTAGCCCCCTGGGATCCTTTAAACACAACTTTATTTCCAGGCTGACTGTGCATCTTAATTTCAGGCACTTTGATAAGTTGGCCTTGTGTTTGGGACCATTGTCTTGCCGGAAATTTTATCCAGAGCATCAGTTTTTATCAGACTAAAGCAGGTATCATTTCTCTGCATCTTGCACCATTAATCCTTCTATTTTAACAAGATGCCTGGTTCCTGCTGAGGAGAGGCAGCATGGTGCTGTAGTGTTTTTGTGGTGTGGGCAGTGTTAAATTGGCTTCATATCACTTTAAATTTCAGCAAAAAACTTTTCAGTTTCATATGACCACAAAATCTTTTCCAAAATCACAGATGGATCACCACTATGCATGTTGACCTGCTTCAAACGTGCTTCCATGTGGTTCTTTTAAAGTAATGGCTTCTGTCGAGCCACCTGTCCTGTAAAAGCCCAGTGCTATCGGTGCAGGTGGTTGGAGGGAAGGGGATGAAAATAAGAGATTTGTGATGTCAACCAAAAAAAAGGAACATTTATTATTAGATTTTGATGAGATTTATGAAAATGTTTTAATTATATGGATGCACACTGATCCAAATAATTGTGCACAATAAAAACCAGGAACATGCCATCACAAAGTAAACTGAGTTTTGATATAATGCTGACTTTTAAGCTGCTGTAAGATATTTTTGCACTATAGTGGAACCAAACAGAACTGGATCTGTGGCAGAGAATTCATAACTGAAGATTCATAACCTGAGAACAGTCCACTACACTACTTTTCCATTGTTTTTCTATGTAAACATGCGCTAGACGGATGTGCTTGACCATTGCTTTACACTGTAAACCGAAATAATAAGTTGCGCTAAGTCAAAAAATTTGAGGTAATCAGTTACATCAAATTTTTTGAGTTATGATGTTCCCAATTTTAAGTAAGCAGAACTATCAAGTTTTGAGCTTGTAGTACTCATGCCTGTTAAAGGGTTAGTTCACCTAAAAATGAAAATTCAGTCATTAATTACTCACCCTCATGTCGTTCCACACCCGTAAGACCTTCGTTCATTTTCAGAACACAAATTAAGCTATTTTTGATGAAATCCAATCACTCAGTGAGGCCTCCATTCCCAGCAAGTTAATTTAGACTTTCAAATGTCCAGAAAGCTACTAAAGACATATTTAAAACAGTTCATGTGACTACAGTGGTTCAACCTTAATGTTATGAAGAGATGAGAATACTTTTTATGCTCCAAAAAAAAAAAAAAAAAAACTTTATTCAACAGTATCTAGTGATGAGCGATTTCAAAACACTGCTTCATGAAGCTTCGAAGCTTTACAAATCTTTTGCTTCGAATCAGTGGTTTGGAGTGCTGCCAAAGTCACGTGAACCATTGAAATTTCGGAACACTTATGACGTAACGAAGCCTCGTTTACTGAAATCACATGACTTTGGCAGTTTGAGATACACGCTCCAAACCACTGATTCGAAACAAAAGATTCGTAAAGCTTCAAAGTTTCAAAGCAGTGTTTTGAAATCGCCCATCACTAGATATTGTTGAATAAAGTCATTATTTTGTTTATTTGGTGCACAAAAAGTATTCTCGTCGCTTCATAACATTAAGGTTGAACCTCTGTAGTCACATGAACTGTTTTAAATATGTCTTTAGCAGCTTTCTGGGCATTGAAGTGTAAATTAACTTGCTGGCAATGGAGGCCTCACTGAACCATCGGATTTTATCAAAAATATCTTAATTTGTGTTCCGAAGATGAACGAAGGTCTTACGGGTGTGGAACGACATGAGGGTAAGTGAGTAATGACAGAATTTTCATTTTCGGGTGAACTAACCCTTTAATTGCTTCTAACTTGAAGTACTGAGTTAGCTAACTCATACATTTTGATATCAATTAACATAAACAATTTAGTTAATTAACTAATTCACTTTTTTTATTTTGAGTTCTTGGAAATCAAATTAGTTATTTACAGACGGATGTAACATAAAACATTTGCGAATAAAGCAGTGTTTCCAGCCGATGTTTTCAGGATAACAAAAACGTCACTTCCTGAGACATTGGTGCAAAATGTATGTAATAAAAATGGAAATTTATGCAATAGGGGATGAAAATATGGCTCTTTATTCTTAGGCAAAGCGTTCCTTTTTTTTAATGAGATATTCCAAAATGCGCATAAAAATACGTGGATGGAGACATTATTCACTTTGTTTTTAACATTAGAGTGGCAAGACCATTTGTAACTTGAATGTTTCTGGCTTTCGGTGTCATTCGCTTCCAGTTATTTACGCTGTACAAAAATAGTCTGTTATGAAGTTGTATTTCTTATCATATTATTTTAAGTTATCCTGCTCACACACTGGTTTGTAGCACAAATAAGTTTTATCATTTACTGCACTTTACTGCATTTTACCCTATACCTTATGAATTGGAAGTCTCACACACTCACAGAAAACAGCTTACTTCCGCATTGCAAAATAAGGTGGATATGTCCAAAAGTACTCAGTGAAGTCAGGCACTGATGTTTGGTGATGGGATTTTGCTCCTGAAGGTGTTTAGTGGGGTTCAGGTGTGGACTTTGGTGCAGGCCAGTCGAGTTCTTCCACACCAGACTCCGAAATTCATCTCTTTATGGACCTTTCTTTTTTTGCTTAATCGACCACAGTCATGAGGCAGGTACAAGGGGCAGCACTTTGCAGTCTTCAGTGGAGAGATATTTGATCCCATCCCCTCATTTGTCTCTTGTTGTTTTGCACCTGCAGAACTCCGTCTGCATTTAAGAGGAGAAAACACAAAATCCTTGATCTGTATTCCGCCTCCTCGTTGGCGTGAGAGGCTGTTTCTGATGTTTTCCCTACATTTGAGCCATGTTGTCTCCTTTGAAGTTAGTCTGCGTTGAAGCAGGAGTCTACTTTAATGTTGCATTAAACACCATTGGGAGTCTTTAGAGTTTGATGTTGTATTTTGTTCTTCTTCTTTGATAAACAAGCTTGCCGAATTTCGTGCTATGACTCCGTGATGATTTCTTCGTGTGGCTACATCTCTGAAATTTAGGTCATTTATTTGAGCCATCATTCAAGTCCTTTTCAAATTTCCCTTTCTCTTCCTCTCCATCTCTCTTGATAAGGTCCACCATACCTTATTTTATAAAATATTCAGCTACTCTGTTATGTCATTCCCTTTCACTCTTTGTTTTACAATTTCAACCAATCCATTCCTTGCTCTCACTGCTAGTGCACTCTCCTTTGTGTCTATATTTTTAAAATAAAGAGGTTTTATACATTTCTTTCCATGTCATCCCTTAAGCTTACTGTCATTTGGATATGAAAAGAATTACAATGTAATTGGCAAAGCCACATAGTTGGCAGACAACAGGAGAGTCGTTCTCTCACCTGAAAGCTCCTGATCCTTTGAAGCGGAGCGCTCTCACCCATTAGAGTCTTTGTTAGGCTGCAAGCACTGGCGCTCTTGGATGAGTGGCAGCTTATGCAGTGCACTGACTGATATTGACTCACATGCAGACCAAGAGCTCCTTCCTGTGGACAGCATGGAGTCTGCAGCTGTAGAAGTGTTGGAGCCCTAAAGATTCCTGGGTCTCTCTTTACGGTTACCCACAACAGAAAGACTTATATGTAGTTATATAGTTACTGTATATCCTGGTGACAAATGAACATCCTTGTTTTTGCACCAAGAGCAGCGCAAATTAGTGTCTGGTTTAAGACATGCTTTTTGGGTGGTAAATAATGGCGCAAATACCAGTAAATTGACTAGCGCAAACCTTAGTAAATCACCTTGCATGGTTCATTTAAATACTCTCCTCCCATAAATTTTGCATCTGAAAGGGAAACTCCTACAAATGCATATGCAATAAAGTCAGCCGCAAAAATAACCCTGTCCATGTCTTTTCAACGCTGAAGTTTCACTGAGTGTCTTTAGTAAATCCTGACAGTCATTTTTTAACGCAAAAATGTTTGCGCTGGCGCAAGCTGTTAGAAAATCTGGCCCTATGCGTCATATTTGCTGACTGTAAATGGTTACAGAGCTAAAACTGGGCGTCGTACACTAAATGGCTGAGGATCTAACACACTACCAGACCTTTAAGTCAGTCCAAAAACAACAAACTCAACCAGAATTATACACCTCATTGCTAGCAGATACATAGTCTCAGCCTCAGACATCACGCCCACAGACTGTTGGCTGAACGTCTGATTCATATGGCACATTTAACTGGAAACACTTCAGGATTTTTAAAGTCGTCATGTGGTTGGTTGAATTCTACAGGATGTCCGGGAGATGCGTGTCGCGTTCTTTAACGGTCCACCTGGAAACAAATGCTATGACGCCAAACCCCCTCATGGAAGAGGAAAGCTTTCGTGTTTACAACTGTGACAATTAGCACTTATCAGGATCAACTAAACGCTGGATTTTCAAAAGTATGTGAAGTTCACAGCTCCATTGTTGCAGTAAATGTTCTTGAATAAATAATTTATAAGATGGACGCCGCTCTGTTATTGTAGGGACATAGACTTGAAGCGGAACAAAATGAACTGTGATTGATTGCCTTACATGTCAGTCAAACGTCCTATTGGGCGGTCCTTGGCCAGTGAAAGCTGCGATAGAGTCCAGACCTTCTGCCGTCAGTCTGAAGGTCTGGCTACACGAGACTAGGAGATATGTGATAAATAAAAAAAATCTGCAATATCATCCGACTGCATGGAATAAAGAGAGTCTGCTCATCATGTACTATGCAATTTTCTGCCCAAAACCTGCAGACTCCTTCTGACTTTTGGCAACTAAGCGACAGCTCCTCCAGACTGTAAATCTGGCAAACCTGGGCAAAAGTCATGTAGTGTATTCCAGCCTTGATGCATGGTATGCTAATGTGCAGTAATGTGATGCATTAACTACCAAAAGGAGAGCAGATAGTGGAGTTCACATGATCTGCTGCCTGAAACCAGCAGCTAGTATCACGCAGCCAGACCTTTGACACACAACAGCTTATTTTGGTCAACAACCGCCCACTTGGTTAGTAACAGACCATATGATTGACCTGCTAAATGCTTAGTTTAATGTGAAGTTGACAAATTTTGAAAAATTCCACTCATTGTATCAGTCTGAGAAATAAACCTGACTTTATTTCTTGGCAGACTGTTTAAAAACCTGTTGTTCAGTTTTGTTTGCTATATGTATCACACTCTCGGACTGTGGGTGTGACGTCTGAGAGACGTCCAACCAATAATACAGCAACTTTGCAACCTTCAGTTAATCTGTTCATTTACAACACATGAAATTTGTTGGTTGCTTGGTTTCTAATTGTGTCGTGTTCTGTCACTCCACCCACAGTGAAATCTCATCCTCTCCACGTATCAAATATGTTCTGATTGTGCTGCATCTCGCATCATTGTTGCTTTTAGGGTACGTTTATATGACAACGATGCACAGAACTAAAAACTGAAAAGTTTTTCCTTTGCGTTTTTCGTGTTGTCAAAACGATCCCCATTTATACGGATCCGCGAAAACAAGTAAAAACGCTGTATTATGCATGCCAAGCCAGTAGTTGGCAATGCCACTTTGCAAAGAAACACTACACACCTATAGACTGAACACGTAATACGCAATAGAGCTGGGCGATATGGCCAAAAAGTCATATCTCTGTATTTTTTGGCTAAATGCCGATATGCTGTATATATCTCCGTGTTTTCTACATTTTTCTATTTGGATTTAGAAAAAAAAAAATCTGTATTTACTTTTTAAAAATCTTAATTTAACATCCTGCCTAATGTTGTCCTACAAATATTGTGTTTATATTGAAAGCTATTAATACAATAGGGAATGTAACCATGTAGTCTGGCACACTAATAGGCCTACAGTATGTGCAAAAAAGAGAAAGTTACTTTATATTCTAACATTGTAACATTACAATCTAAAAATAAAAATAATGCTTTTTAAAGCAGAAGTTAAATTCACTACACTAAAAATTAAAATAAAAACAAAAGCACAGACTAATTAGCTATATATTTACAGTGTATATATAGTTGCTGCTATCATAAAAATACACTTACTTGTAGGTTTAAAATTCTACATATGGCACATTTATTATTCAACAACAAACATTTTTTCAAAATGTATATTTTAGTCAGAATTATGGCGATCCCATTCTATTGAGCTCCGTCTGTTTGGCGCGAATGCGCGCGGCGGCGCTCGTTCACGGAAGTCTATGAAGTTTAGAGGAGAATGGGATTCACTAGCAGAAGGCTCGTCCACTCCTGACAGCAAAATGGAAATATTTGTATGACTTTCTAACATTTACAGATGGAGAAAATACCTGTGAAATGTAAGTTATGCGCTGAGGAAAACACCACATCACAAAAGCATTAAACAGCGCAAATATCTGTCAGCACATGAATCTGTCAGAGCATCTGACGGGGCAAGCCGCTTTAAACGATAGTCCTTCGTGTTAACTATATCTTAATCTTACGAGTTATTTTTAAAGCCCTTAATATTTTCTCATGTTTAAGCCAAACTGTATTATGCATTTCCTACATAAGCAGCACTCTGCGACATCCACCGCTGTTTTTCAGATGCGCTCATATAAAACTACTGTATATCGGTATCGCCTCATTCTGTATCGTATATTAAAAGTATATCGGTATACCGTACAAACTCGATATACCGCCCAGCCCTAATACGCATACACATGACATTACCATTTTCACAAATTTGCATTTTTGTAGTTTACATGGAGACAATAACAGTATCATTTTCAAAAACGTGCACTTTAAAACCCGTTTTTAAAAGTATGCATTTTCAGGCCACCAAAACACTGTTGTCGTGTCAATAAACGGACAAAACACATAAAAAGTTTTCAGTTTTTAGTTAAAAACGGCTTCGTGAAAACATCCCCTTATTGTTGAGACTAAGGAAAGTAGTTGCATCACATCTGGTTAAGACCGATTTAGAGTTTGTGAAATGCATCCCAAAATCTTCAGTGGTAGCTGTTCTTTTTTTTTTTTTTTTTCACTAATTTTCTTTCTAACATCCTCTCATTGTGCTCTAGATCTTTGATACGGAGCTCAGAGATGAAGAAACGGAGGTGTGTTTTATTGACATCGCCTATGACGAGATACCAGAGCGCTACTACAAGGAGTCTGAGGTAAGATATTTCTTCAATAAACCACTTAAATGTGTAATCATTAAAGAAATCATAAATAATTTATAAGCAATATAAAATGTACACTGTACAGATTTCCCTCTGAAGTACAGTATGTGCTCATATTCACCTCCAGTATTTTCCTCACTGCCCTCTATGATTTATTCATTCGAGCTCTGTTGATATGGTATTTAGTGCTGATGGGATTTTGTTTTGAAGAAACAGGGGAGTGCTTCTCCCACATAGAAGAAAACAAAGGAGTATGGGTTATTTTTAAGCCAATACTGAATTATTAAAGAGGCCCTGTTGAGATCTCTACTGGATACACGCAAGACTCAGAATCACCTCTCCACTGTACCGCTGCAGTAATTCATTTTCACACACTGTCTCTCTCTCCTCCTGCAGAGGTAAGCATAGACAGATGAGAGGAAAGCAGTGTTATCTTTCTCTGGCAGGAGCTTACTGCTATCTGAGGATCCAGGCCAGCAGTGCTTCTGTTTGAAGAATAAAAAACAGCAGAGGTGGAATTAGATGTGGAAGGAAAAAGAACAGCTGCAGTTCTGGGACTGACAAGTGATCACTCTAGTCCTGATTTAGACAAATAAAAGTCACGGAAAACAACCTTAGCAATATGTCCTAATGTGGCACAATGCAATAAAGCAAGTAATGTTCATCTTGTCAATGTTTATTTAGTCATAATAAAAAATGAATGCCATTAAGTAAACGATTTGATGAAAAAAAAATAACATTGCAAAATATTAACAATGGTTTAAAAAGAAGATTCAAATAATCTAATCATAGTATGTTGGGGGTATAATTGTCATAGATATCTGCGTTTTATACGGAGTATGACTAAAGGTGTATTTCAAGGGTATAAGAAATGCCACCCACCATGATTCTCCCAGCAGTCCTCTGTACTGCTGAGCAGCCTTTTTGTGGATCTCAGTCAAAGATCCCACTCTGGGGAAGTTCCAGCTGTCATTTTTGTGCCCTTTAAGGACACTGCGGGATAGGGGAGACTATTTGTTGGGTCATTCCAAACAAAAGTGAGCAACCGAATCTGTTCCTTTCCCTCTGCTGTAAGCCCAAAGTATACTTCGGTTTTAACACGTAGGCTATGGTATGCCTATAGTGCGTGTGATGCACATTTCTATGCACATACTGTACACGTGTGCCAATTAATTTGTCCACAAGGTGGCAACCCTAACCCGGCTCGTTGTTTCATAGTTGAAAAAGAAGCAGAAAATAACAAGAAACTACTGGATACTGCAACAATAGATGGTCACGTTGAACAGTGTTTGTGTAAGGGGGTTAAGAGATTCCCACAACCTTAGTGTAAATGAGTACAAAGACATTTTTTCGGTAATAACTTTTGGAGAGAAATATCACAGACACTAGACAAGAGTGAAACTTTCTTGTGCAATCAAATGAAAGGCTACACATTTGACTGTATGCATACACTAGCATTCACATTTAAACTGAAGTATACTTTGGGCATAAGTGTATTAGTCATGGTCATATGAAGAAATTATTTTTGACATTTATGCTGGGACAAATGTTTTTAACTTTTTTTTTTTTCACATTAGTCGCATGGCAATTACAGTTTAGGTCATTGTGTCAAAAACAATTGTGCACAGTGAGCAAAGATGGAAGAATTTCAAAACTGCCATTAACAAGAACCGATAGATGCCTCCAGGTGTAACAGACCTCTTTGATTATGATTTCAGGATTCTTGGCATTCTGTTTGTGTGAGATGATATTGTTGTCTGTTAGATGGCAGGGTTGGTTCTTTGCCAGGATGATCAGCAGCTTGGTTTTCAATAAGTTCAGTTATGAAGACAGAAATGCTTGCCAGAAATGTGATAATACCAGATGATAATCGGTTGTCAGAGGGTGAAAAGAGAATTAATTAATTGAGTATCATCTGCATATGAATGATAGTGAAAAGCTCTGAGAGGTGATAATTTTGCAAAGTGATTTGGTGAAAAGGGAGAGTATAAATGGGCCAGGTACTGAACCCTGTGGAACACTGTTGAGTCGTTGGTGTCAAAATAACAGCAAAATAATATTCACTTTTAAATAGAATTCACTCTGTAATTGTGTGCATGTGTACTAAGATGCAAAATTTCCAGCTAGAACTGGATGGCAGGTACAGGCATTAAACAATAATACTGGGTAGAAATAAAAAAAACTGAAATAAAACATTTATACAGATACAGATTTCTTTTATCAGAGTTGAACCGGAGAGTGATTTAACATTCACAATTATAATGAGATATTCAATTGTCAGAGCCTTGATTTAGGGTTTTGGATTGTTGGCATGTGGGTTCCTGTAATATCCAGATCTTTTCTTTCCATCATCTCCTGTCTTATTTCAATTCTAAGTCTCAAAAAGTTTAAAATGTTACATTCTAGTAAATTGGATATAAAAATTAACTCTGTGAGCCATTTTCAATTTGTATTTCCACTTCAGGACCCACGACACTTTCAATCCAAGAAGACAGCCCGGGGTTTGCTGCAGGAGGGATGGAGAGACACGCAGGACCCCATCATGTGCTCCTATAAGCTTGTGACTGTGAAGTTCGAGGTGTGGGGACTTCAGACACGTGTGGAGCAGTTTGTGCACAAGGTCATTTTCACCCCTCCACATGCATATCCCAGACGAGCCCCCTAAAATCCCAACCTTGCAGATACTCTCATTGAAGATCACACAGATCTATAAGCTCCTGGATCATCATCATCATTTTTTTTTTTTTTTGTTCTGGAACAACATTCCTGTCAACCAATTGGATTTTAGGGTTAAGATTAGTCAGCTTTGTGCTGGAGCTGGGGCTTCAACAACATTCCTGTTAACCTTTTATTTATTTCTGATGTTAGGGATAGGTTAAGGTTATTGTTAGAATTGAGGTTAGGGGAGATTAGGAGTATGTTGTATGGTAACACTTTAGTTTAGGGTCCAATTCTTGCTATTAACTAGTTGCTTATTAAAATGCATATTACTAGGTCATTGGCTGTTTATTAGTACTTATAAAGCACATTTTAATGCCTTTATTCTGCAAGACCATATTCAATATCCCTAATCCTACCTAATACCTAAACTTAACTACCTTACTAACTATTAATAAGCAGTAATTAGGAGTTTTTTGAGGCAAAAGTCATAGTTAATAGCTAGTTGATAGTGGGAATTGGACCAACAAGAGATCCAGGAACATATCCTACTTTGCAACATCACAATCTCCATATGTTTTATCCTGTCTTTCTCTAGGTGGTGAGGGATGTGCTGTTGCTGGGTCATAGACAGGCATTCGCCTGGGTTGATGAGTGGATTGGTAAGTTTGGCATTGTCCAACCAGTCATCTAATCAGGCTGAAGGGAAGGCTGTGTACAGATTGCTGTTTATTCATCTCTTTACATTTATGGTGGTTTCTTTTGTGTTGACTGTCCCAGAGTCATGACTAACAAACCTCACGGATGCCGAAGGATGTCGTGATCCATAGCTCATAACCGTGTTTAGATTTGCATGAGTCACTGCAAGAACAAACGAACAGAAAATACAGGTTTAAGCTGAGAAATTCAACTCTTTAAAGCTGTTTTTCATGTTCTCTTGGAGGACCTTGACCAAACTGATTAGATGACACTTCTTGAAAATTGTTCAGTCATGAACACTGAAAGTATTCAGATTCAGGATTCATATCCTCCAAAAAGGAGACGGCAAGAGGGAGGGAAGCAGTGTTTCTATTGCATTCTCAGTGAGCTCCTAAGGTTACAGTAAGTGTGAAGGAGGTCACTGCAGGTAGTTGGTTGGTTGGTTGAATTAGAGCATGTGTGTCCAGTCCTGCTCTTGGAGTGCCACCTTCCAGCAGAGTTCAGCTTTATCCCTAATTAAACACCTGAACCAGATCAATCAAGGACTTCAGGATCACTAGAAACTTCTAGTCAGATCGATTGGAGCTAAACTCTGTAGGAAGCAGGCCCTCCAGGAGAAGGACCAGACACCCCTGAATTAAAGGTACCAATATGACATCATGACCAAGGATTTGTTGACTAATGGTCCGAAAGGAAGACTATTATAAATAAAAGGCAAACAACAGCCTGTAGAAACACATAAAGGTGACATGAAATATGTTACTGTCGCTTCTTAATGGAAAAATTGTGAACATCAGATGGAATATGAAATTATATTAGATTTGTTTGGTCCAGGGCTGTCACACTCAGCTTCTGGAGGGTCATACTGTAGTACTGCAGAGTTTAGCTTCAACTAGGGCTGAAGGATATCAGGTTTTTTACTGCAAGGTTATTGTGGCCAGAATTATTCATGATAACGATATATTACAGTATCAAAAGAAATCTTGAAAAATAATAATAATAATGCTATCAGTCAAATAGAAATTAAATCGCGTTCTAGGGGGTAAAATCCGCGTTTTTGCTGGGGTTCCCCTGGTAAAATTTGCATTCCAGGGACTAAATATCATGTTATTTGGGGTCGCTTCAACCCGCAAACATGAAAAACAACCTGCAGCAACAGCGTTCAAGTAGCCCAAGTCCACAGTTTTCCACTGCTATTCAGCTACAGCAATCGCTGGATGTATTTGTTCATATTAGGGATTTCCTGAAACGTATTACTCACGAGTCTCACTTGTGGACTTTATGCACGAGGGTGCCCTCCGGTGTCAAGTATGAATGAATTATAAATTACATGCGAGAGTTTAGCATTCCATAATGCTCACATCGCCCTATTTTGTGTAAAAATAGAAAAAAAAAATACTGCTCTCTAAAGATATTTGAAGTAAACATAGGATAATCCATAAGTTTTCATCTGAATCAGCACATTTTTGGAATAAAAGCCGTATGTAACCTTTTCCGTAACATTTCCGGTTTCAGGACTAGGAAAATAATGGCAACTTACTCTCTGTACAGTAGGGTTGTGACGGTGAGGAAATTTTACCACCGGTTTATCGACGTGTGACAGCACTGGTAATACCGGTATCACCGGGAGGGAGGGGGATGCACGTTCCCCTCTTTTGCACCTCGTTTTTAAATCGCTATTTCGAAATAAAGTAATAGAACGGCCGCACGGGCATTCATAACGGTGCGGAGCGAGTGTTTTCAATTAATTCCTATGGAAGTTAGGCTTTCATAAGAATGAACTGAAAACGCTCCACACCAATAGACTATGAATGCCCGTACGGATTTTACTTTCTCTTTCAAATTAGCACCAATTCGTGGGCAGCAATTGCTTGAATGGTGGGTTATTCTTAATGAAAAACACAGCAACTAGAACAGAACTAATCCTTTGCCGATTCTCTATTAGCACTGGGTTTAAATCCAAAATATTGCAAAAATCTTCCGCCATCGTCTTGTCAGTCAACTCCTCACTCTTGTGATAAATGAAATCTGACTCCTGCTGCTGATCTGTGCTGCGACTCTCGTTCGGCTCACGCTGCATTAAGCAGATGTATTCAGTTTTTAATTGTAGTGTCTGTTTTCTGCGGCTTAACACCGGTAACAACGTCAACACCGACTATCGTAGCAAGCCTACTGTACAGTGGCCAAATCTGCAAGATAATGGAGGCGGAAGGGAACTGAAGGGGAATATCCGACGACATGCTTTTACGTGGAAGTAGCAGCAGCGCGCTGTGTGTGCTTGTGTTTCATGACAGGTGGCAACCAAAACCGCCACCTACTGTACGTTGGGATGTTAACCATATATTGGATAATTTTCGTTCCATATTATCATACGAGTATTATTCATTTGAAATAATTTGGTTTTCGCCAATACCAGTATATTGCAACACCCCTAATTAACACATTAACAATATTTCATTTTTTAAACATCATGGTTATCGTCAACCGGTATATCACGACCCCCTAGCTTCAACCCTAATTAAACACACCTGATCCAGCTAATTAAGTTCTTCAGGGTTACACCTGGTTTAGTACAATAATTACCATTTGATTGAGGAGATTTTGCCTCCATGTCTCAGATGTCCACTATAACCCACTAATAGAAATTTCTTTGCTTGGATGTTTAAAGACATGACGATGGAGGAAGTGAGAGAATATGAACGAGCCACTCAGGAAGCCACCAATAAGAAGCTGGGCACCTTTCCCCCAGCTATTTCCATCAGCGAGACGCCCCTGCCAGCCTGCGCTCGCAGCGGGCCATCCAGCGCTCCCTCTACACCCCTCTCCACTGAAGCTCCAGACTTCCTATCTGTGCCCAAGGACAGACCAAGGAAGAAGTCAGCTCCGGAGACCCTGACTCTTCCCGACCCAGCACGAAGAGACTCTGCCTTCCGCCTTCCCAGTCTCTTTTCCTGGGGTTCCAGCTCCCCGCAACCTCAGTAAACCGCAGTTCTGGCCTTAGTTTATGAAAACACACCCCAGTAATGTGTTCGTTTGACACAACGTGAATCAATCTCTCTTTAAATGCTGAGAGATACTTAAGGTTTCCCAAACACACACAGACGCACAGAGTGGCTTTTTAACCAGTGCAACCTCATGTTTTACACTGGAAGTTAATTTACAATAGGCCAAAAAGTGCATTCTAACTTACAAAAACATTACAGATCACTGTTAAAAATATCTCAGGAGTTGTCCCATTGATAGACAGAGCTGAATCTTTTACTTTTTTTCCAGTTTCCTTCCTGCTGAGCCATTTTTCCTACATATGTTGAATATGGAGAGGATTTGTAGCCACTGTTGTTTTGCTGTAGTGGTGTATTTAATGGTATATTCTGCTCATTTAATATTTCAGTTGTGATATTATGTTAACGTGACTTTTTATCCTCAGGCTTCAGAATTTCTCACTAAAATAAATGTGTTTGACATATACTGTAAATATCTCATTTATAAGAATGTAGGGGTCAATTTGATAGTGATTTCACTATGCTCTTGTCTTTAACTTTGATCTGTCCCATTCCCATGGACTCTAAGTGATACCAACTTTACTGACCTGGCCCTTTTGCTTGGAACACGTCTGTACATACTGTAGTTTATCTTCTTAATATATTTGTTAGGTTGAGGAGCATCTGCCATGTAACTGAGTATCCTGTTCTACTTTATATGTTCTTGGTTTGGATTTCTGTGATGCATTATCCATGAATATGAATGCAAATGAAGTCCTCGAAGAATGCTTGATAATTAGATTGTTGTATAATCTTTGAGCTCTAAGGAATGTTTGCTGCTGCTGGCCAATGTATACTTTGTAAATTGAAAAGCTCTTGTACTCTTGCTGTTTCCCGCATATCTGTTCTTTTAAACTTAAACACTCTTTTCTAAAGGATTCAGAAATGCACATGCCAAATCTTGGGAAATCATGCTTTTGATGTCAACTGCCATTGTGAAATTAAAGCATTTGCTACAGTATCTGTTGGGGATTCTACTTTATTCCAGTTTCACCAAACCTGTCTTATGTCTTTGCTGTGTGTGTGTGTGTGTGTGTGTGTGGATATCACAAAACTACAACCCTTTAAAATGTATGTTAAAAATGTATGAAATTCTTAGTGTGAAGTGTTGTACACTGAAGGGATGCAGTGGCTTTTACCAAAGACTTTAGATGAAGCACTCGTATTACTTATAAATGAGAGAAAGTGCAACGCGTAATATGGCGGAATAAGTCCCGCCTTCTAAATAAAAGAGCCAATCGCTGATTGATAAAGTTATCACATCACTGCAGCTGCCGTTAGAAGCTCCGGTTGCCATAAAAACAGTCCATGTATTGAGACGCGCGCTTATGACTGCACATGTGCATTAGCTGGTCTAGCCTGAAAAATAAAGCTATTTGAGCAGAAGAAATCACATTTATGAAACAGTTGTCATCAGATTTCATTGGTAATTTCATTTCAAATATGAAATTTAATCGCAAGTTTGGTGAACAGCTTTGGAGAAATTTAAGTTTTCCTATTCAAAGACGTAGGAGCTGCACTTGCATGACTGAAATAGCTGCATGAGGCGTTTCAAAGATGGCCGCCGAGTGACTTGCCTTTTAAGGTGACCAGATTTCTCATGGTGGAATAAAGGGACTTTGGCTGTGTCTGAAATTGCATACTCTCTTGAGTAGGTAATTATTTTGAATAGGTAATTACTTTGCAACCATTAAAAAAGTATGTTCTATGTAGTATGAGTGTGTGTAGTATGAATGTAATTTGGGATGCACTACATTCGCCATGTTGTGATTATCATGTGACCTACCAGCATCAGTTGTCATTTCACCATTATTCACAAATCCTCTCCCGTGGCTTCATGGGATAGTAAAGTATCCATCGTATGCACCAAGTGTGCCACACAAATCCTAAAAAAACTGAAGCTAAAACATTTCGATGTCCCCCGGGTGGCTGTATTGGTCATAAACCCAGACCTGTCTATGTAATCTTATGGGACGTGAGACAAACTAAACAATCAAAATTATACTTCAAATACATTTTTTCTGTCATTTTAGGTAGTTTTTAATCACGCTGATTTAAGTTCAAGTGTTCGTTTTAGTTAGTTATTTTGATGCTATAAAAACGGGAGTGTGATGTCATGATTGACAGCTTCTCTGAATGAAGTAGTCTTTGAAGCACCAACAGACTTTTGATTGACAGGAGATTGAAGCTTTAACTTTAATTTCTTCATTTCCATAGCTGTTTATTTCACACCGACATGAGTTGTTCTGCAGTAAACTGTACTAACCGATTCTGCGGGAGTGTGGGCGGGGCCTTATACCGCGCCTCCTCTTCTCGCTCACTACTGTGCAGACTCAGGTCCCGAATCGGCGCTAGATGTCAGCACCATATTGGGACATTGGCGGCTTTACTTTTCTACAATGGAAGACAGTGAAGGTGCGTCGTCCATCTTTTTTTTTTTTTACAGTCTATGATATGCACACTTCAGAATCTTGCCAGAAGCAGTAGGTCATCCTAAACTTTTGCCTACTCTTTCATGAGTACTGTGAATTCGGACATACTTCTTTTGCCTACCATATAGTACTAGGGAAGTATGCAATTTCAGGTGCAGCCTTTGCTTTTACTCTCATTCTACAGGACATTTTGACTTTGAATGACATGGCAGCCTGATGCCTGTTATTTTATTTATTTCTGCACCAATTAAACTTGACTAATGGCAGTTATTTTAGTAAAAATGACAGGAACCGTCTATTTAGGTAAGCAAATTGTATTGTGTATAAAAAAAAGACTAATATAATTATAGAGGTACAGTGACTACACAAATGATGTCAGAGCATCATAGTCACTCAATTTCACTGCAAATATTTACTTAAAAAATTGTCTTTGATCAATTTCTTTCCAATGTCAGGTAATGTTGCTTCCATTTTTTAATTTTAGTAATAAGGTTTACGGTGTGCAACAGATGAATTGTTCACAATACGATTTATAACATGTATTTAGAAAATAGGGTGAATTTACATTTTATGCTGACTTTAAAGTCCCTATTAAATAAATTAAATTATAATGAGCAATGCATTGTTGCATATAAGAATAAGAATGATCCATTTTGATTTTTATGTATATGGGCATTTAACTGGGGACTTTTATTTTGAAGTGTGAATTTAGGAACTTTAATTTTGAAACTGAATTTTCATAGTTGTTTACACGCTTGATACGCTAACAGTATATGCTATCTGAGTGAGATATACATTTAATCCTAATTAACATCCTCGTTCAGCTTTTGGAGCGTCACATTCCGGGTGATTATTAATTTCTTGATGAAGACATGTTAGCTGATGAGAGTAGTAGTGTTGCTGCTATCACAGCCTTGTCTGTTATGAACTCTGTATGGCTCTCAAAGGGAGTATTGACAAATGAACTGCACTGAACTTCACTGTCTTTACGGTATTCATTCATAAGGTAAATACGCATTTGCTTATAATATTGAGATCAGCAGGGGGGTTAACTCGTCATACACCAATAAAAACAGGCCATGGCTCAAAGCTACCACAGAGACCATCTTCATGACTCTAAACGATCTAGAGACCCCAGCAGTGATTATAACAGCGATAAACGACAACGAGCATCCGATGAAGCCCAGCACAGACCTGCTGGGACTCTGAGCACTCGCAGACAGCTTTATGAGAGAAACTTCCCGCTGTACAAGCAGCCAGTGGAGGTGGGCTTCTTCTCGCTGGACTCTCACAGGAACTTCTT
Organism: Hypophthalmichthys molitrix; assembly: GCA_037950675.1. Taxonomy (NCBI): domain Eukaryota; kingdom Metazoa; phylum Chordata; class Actinopteri; order Cypriniformes; family Xenocyprididae; genus Hypophthalmichthys; species Hypophthalmichthys molitrix. Next base: position 40,328,713 of record CM075494.1, read on the forward strand.
CAATGATCAAAGGCAGCTGCGATATTATGTTGAGCCCAGAAAAAGTCCAAATTTCAATTTAAGGGACGGATACACCACCCGCTTCGTAAAAAGAGATGATGGCGTGAAAGAGAAGCTTGATCACGTGCTGAAGTGGATTCTGGCCAACAGAGACAAGATTCAGACTAGAGACCAAACCTCATCCTCCAGCTGGTAAGAGACATACGCGCTCTTTTACTTGTCTATGAATAATTCGTTTTTACGAGTAACGCTTTAAATATAGGCCCACAATGAGCTCCGAGGTAAGGCAGTGACATGTTTTTTCCCCCTTTACAAATATAACGAATTATTAAGGGTTAGTTCACTTAAAATTGAAATTTGTTTAATCATTTACTCACCCTCATGTCGTTACAAGCCCGTAAAACTTTCGTCCATCTTTGAAACACAAAATGAAGATATTTTTAATTAAACCTGAGGGATTTCTGCCCCTCAATTGATCACCTACGTAACTTCCACTTTGACCCTTCGAAAAAGTTATAGATCGTAAAACTAATCCATATGAATTGAGCGTTTTAACATTGATCATAAACAGAAGCTCAACCGAACCTGCTTGACGCGTGAGAATGAATCTCATTGGTTCTCGGACACGTCAATCAAACATGCTTGAGCTTCCGTTTACCGTAACTGATGTGTGATGAATGTTTATATGTAAATAAAAGCCTAAATTAAATCTGTTCATCATATAAAGTGATTGTCGCTTCAGAAAATTTGGACTAAACTGCTCGATTCATATGGATTAGTTTGACACTTCAAAAAGTTTATAAAGAGATTGTAAAAGTGGTAGTTGTGTAGCTGTCAATGGAGGGACAGAAATTGCACAAATTTTATTAAAAATATATTCATTTATGTTCTGAAGATAAACAAAAGGGTTTGAAACGACATGGGGGTGAACAAATGATGACAGTATTTTCATTTTTTGGGTGAACTAACCATTTAATTCATAAATATCATTTTGTTTTTGGGGGGAGTTGCACCACATGGCATTGTACAACCTAAACTAACACTGATAATTTTTCGTGAGGGTCTGCAGTGGTCCTCTCTATGATGTAATTTCCTGTGTTTTTTAATATATTTATTAGATAAAATTTGAGCGTCACATCATTGACCCTGATTCCGTGTGCTACACGGCAGGGTTTTTATAGTTAACTAAAACTAAAATGTTCATTACTTGAAATATAGTGAACATTAAAATGAAATACCTAATTAATAAAAACTAGTATCTCAATGATATTAAGCAAACACTGCTGCACAGATGTCTTGTTTCTGTGTTTGAGTTATTGTGCGTGTTTGCAGTGCTCTGGGTGTGGACTTTGTGACATGGAGAGGACACCTAACCAAAGTGCTGACCACCCCATACGAGACTCAGGAGGGATGGTTGCTGGCCGCGTCCAAGTTCAGAGGCACCATCTACATCAGTGAGGTGGAAACGGAGGCTGCCAGAGTGAATCGAGTGACCCGGTCAGAGCGGCAGGAGGAGATGATGTACTGGGGCTACAAGTTTGAGCAGTACACCTGCGCAGGTTTGGGACCGTCGAGTATTATCAGACTGCTGATAGTGAAGGATCTCGCTGCTGATCGACTACTGTGCTGTCTTTTAAGATGATGTGGATGGCACTCCAGACCCGGGGGGCGTCGTGAACACCAATGAGGCGTTCTGTACGGTGGTTCAGACCCGTCTGGCCGACCATAAGCTGCTCTTCTCTGGGGAGGTGGACTGCCGCGTCAAAGACCCCGATGCTCCTCCGGCTCCAGGGTGTTATGTGGAGCTCAAGACCTCCGCAGAGATCTGCACCCCGAAACAACGAAGTAACTTCCACAGGTGTGACTTAGGGCCTTTTCTGACCTGTAGATCATTTGCTTTATTCTGAAACAAGGATTAAATTGTTTTTACAATGTTGCAATTTTTTCTTGATTCAGTTTAACAAGGCAACATTTCTAAATGGGCAGATAAATTAGTTTAAAAGGTTAGTTCACCCTAAAATGAAAATTATGTCATTAATTACTCACCCTCATGTTGTTCCAAACCCGTAAGACCTTCGTTCATCTTCAGAACACAAATTAAGATATTTTTGATGAAATCTGAGAGATTTCTGTCCCTCCATTGACAGTCTACGCAACTACCACTTTCAAGCCCCAGAAAGGTAGAAAAGACATCATTAAAGTAATCCATGTGACTCCGGTGGTTTAACCTCAATTTTATGAAGCGACACAAGTGCTTTGTTTGCGCATAATTGACCACTTTATTTACAAAATATTATTCTCCGACTGTAGTGGCTTCTTTTGCCTCTGTGAAAAATCATTCTTGGTTTTCTGATGCCAGAAGATACTTTATTACAAAGCCGAGCTGGTCTGCAGAGCAACTCCAGTTTGTTGTCTCTGACAGCCTTAAATACAGTTTACATAATCCAATCAAGGTGGAGTCAATGCATTTCAAATATACTGCTATTGTGTATCTTAAACTATGCCAAGCAAAACAAGAGATCTCAGTTCATCACATGCTTTCTCATATGATGGTTGCACAAAGAGTCTTCAGTTCACCATATATGAGAATAAGATCATTGCATGGCAGACTATTATATGACTGAGCACAAGATCATCACATGCTTCTCTCTATGGCTACTCATAATATGTGAGCACACACACACACACACACAGTTGGCTATATCTAATGGCAGAGTGAGAAATCCGATATAATAGTAGAGTAAAAATGGCTATATTATTCTTTATGATTACTAAAAATCTGGTAACACTTTAGAATATTGTTTCTTACTTACTGCATAACTAATAAGGAATTACTGAAGAACTAATAGGTAATTCTTCATTAACACTTAAGTCACTACTGTTAACTACTAAGGAAGATGTGTTAACTAATCAGTATGTAATTTTATGATTTTGTTAAGTAACTGTTAGCTAATCAATAACCTCCTGAAGAACTACTATTAATTATCAACTAATTAAGGTTCAAGAGAAATAACTATGAAGTAACTACTAATGAACAAACACAATTACATTGAGTTGTGGCCCTTTCTTATTTACTAATTATTTTATAGAGGTTTTTGCCTGTGTGGTAAATAATTGTTTTGTGAGCATTCTGTAAGAAATCAACTTTGGAAAGGAACCCCACTTAGAACCTGAAATAGTATTCCAAAGTGAAAATATATGGGAACCCATTAGTAATTCATAAAGAATTATTAGATAATTCTGCAGTAATTACTTAGAACTTGAAACAGTATTCTAAAGTGAAAATACAGGGAACTCATTAGTAATTAATAAAGAATTATTAGATAATTCTGCTGGAATTAGCCTACTTAGAACCTGAAATAGTATTCCAAAGTGAAAATACAGGGAACCCATTAGCAATTCATAAAGAATTATTAGATAATTCTGCTGGAATTACTTAGAACTTGAAACAGTATTCTAAAGTGAAGATTTAAGGAACCCATTAGTAATTAATAAATAATTACCACATAATTCTGACTCAGATATATATATTGGTCAATAACAACACAAAAACTACCCAACACTGAAAAAATAACCCCAAAATGACTCAACAGCCTCATCCCAGCATTTGAGTAAATAAATAAATAAAACATTTTATATCTGTGGTAAGTTGGATAGTTATGGCAAGGCAGTGGGGGTGCGGTTCCTTTCCGAAGCTGATTTCTTACCAGAACATGCGCACAAAGTTATTCACCATACAGGCAAAAACTTCTGAACAATTTGTTGTAATGAGTCTTTTTGGGAGTGCAGTACATTATGCAGCATATAAATGCATATTTAATTTCCATAATAATAATAATAATAAGTGATGAACTGTAACTAAGTAGTACAAAGTAGTTGTAATTTTACTCAAGTAATTTTGAATTGAATCATGAAATTAATAATTTTCTGTTCATTAGTAGTAACTTCATAGTTATATTCCTTGAACCTTAATTAGTTGATAATTAATAGTAGTTCTTCAGGAGGTTATTGATTAGCTAACGGTTACTTAACAAAATCATAAAATGATATTACATACTGATTAGTTAACACATTTTCCTTAGTAGTTAACAGTAGTGACTTAAGTGTTAATGAAGAATTACCTATTAGTTCATTAGTAATTCCTTATTAGTTATGCAGTAAGTAAGAAACAGTATTCTAAAGTGTTACTAAAAATCTTCCACATTACGCGTTCACTAGAGCATCACAACCTGTTGTTGACGCGAGAGCAGACGTCGTTGCATGAACGCACGTCTGAGATTAATATTTTGTAAATACACTGGTAAATCATATATTTTTGCGCAAACAAAGCACTCGCGTCACTTTTCATAAAATTGAGGTTAAACCACTGGACTACTGATGTCTTTACTACCTTTCTGGGGCTTGAAAGTGGTAGTTGCGTAGACTGTCAATGGAGGGACAGAAATCTGTCAGATTTCATTAAAAAAATCTTTATTTGTGTTCCGAAGATGAACGAAGGTCTTACGGGTGTGGAACGACATGAGGGAGAGTAATAAATGACAGAATTTTCATTTTTGGTTAAACTAAACTTTTAATACAAATTGTGAGTAAATTGTCCTCTCATTGGTCAAAGAGCACCAAATGCTTTTTTTTTAACGCTCCAGGTGTGAAATCTGCCTTAAAACTAAAGGCCCTTTCATGCTAAGGATGATAACTATAACCATAACCATAAAGATATACTGTAGACCTAATGGGCCAGAGAAACAAGTGCATAGCCATCTTTAGAATTTTGCGTTTTAAGGCCCGTTTTTTGCTGTAGCTTTATATATTTCTATGGCATCGCTGACGAAGATTAATTAGCTGGTGAAGTGGATTTACTTATTGTAGAATTAACGAAAGTTATCATGAGCATTGTAATATTTGAAGCGGATGCCATAAAAAATATAAGTAGACCAGGAAGTTTCTAAAACGAGTAATTAATTTATAAATCTGTAAGATCTTACCTTCATGCTGTGGAAATACAAACCAGAAGACAGAAGAGAGCAAGCGCAGCGCTAAAAAGGGGCGGGGCTGCATAATGTTTATAGTTCTAAAAATTGTTCTAAATATAAAAGAATAGCAGAGTCCACACCACAATTGTAACGATAACGGCAAATTGTAAAAATATCATTGGAATCATTTTCAGAACGATTTTTTTCCAGCCAATGAACGATAAAAACATTGACAGCCAATCAGAATCCATCCTGCTTTAAAGAGCTCCAGCATTTAAAGTGGCAGACGAAAAAACTGCAGCATATGCATATAATAAACAGAACGATATTGTGTGCTGGTGTGGATGCTAATATAGTTATAGTTATCTTTATAGTTATTGTTCTTGGTGTGAACCGGCCTTAACAGTAGGTGGTGCTTAAAGCAGAAATACACTGGTTATCTGTTGTTTACTGTCATCCGGTGTTCAGAGGGGATTTTTCTCAAGGGTTGAAAAAATTATAGGACAATAATGAAAAGTTGGTGTGAAAACAACAGCCAGCCTCTTAGCAACATCTATGTTCGTCTTCTAGGTACAAGCTGCTGAAATGGTGGGCGCAGTCGTTTCTTCCGGGAGTGCCACAGATAGTCGCTGGGTTTCGAGACCATGATGGGATAGTGGTGTCTATTGAGACCTTCCAAACCTCGAAAATATCACACCTGATCAAGGTTTGCTTTAAATAACCACATATTAAAGCTTCAATCCCACTTGGTTTAGTCTGAAATTGGAGCTTCAAACCCTACAGAGATGCCTTGCTGTCTACTACCTACATAGCCTTCTGAAGGGCAGCAGTGTGAAGCCACAATTGAAATTTAGGAGTTGACCATTTATAGTGACATTACCAATAAGAGTGCACCCTACCACTCAAAAATTTGGGGGAACCAATTTGTTTGGGGGAATGGAATATATTATTGCAAGGATTTTGACTTTCGTATGGAAGCCCGTTTCCGCCACTAAAAAAAAAAAAAAAAAATCTCAGAATTCTGACTTTATATCACGCAATTGCGACTTTTTATCTCAGAATTCTGACTTTTTTTCTCGCAATTCTGACTTTTTTTCTCGCAATTGCGAGTTATAAAGTCAGAATTCTGAGATATAAAGTCGCAATTGTGTGATATAAAGTCAGAATTCTGAGATATAAAGTCGCAATTGCGTGATATAAAGTCAGAATTCTGACTTTTATTCTCACAATTGTGTGCAACTTTATTTCTCATAGTTCTTACTTTGCTTGCGTTTCCTTTCATTACAGGTGACCATCAGGATTGCTGCTTCGTTATTATTATACATAAAATGGAAGACATCATAAAGGATTATTTTTAGCGCGGATTTACCAAAAAAGAAATTTTGATATTATTGGAGGAGGCACATAACATGAAGATTAGTCTCCGGACATTAGAGAGAACATTATGCAGGAATATGCATAGTATAGCATGTTTCCACGGTAACCTTGTACATGAGTACAGCGTTTCCAGGAGAAAAAACAGCTTTTACTGCCATCTAGTGGGCTTAATACTAAAACGCATCATATTTCATATAATTTCAAATCATATTTCATCAACTTTTGTAACTGCAACTCAAGTCTGGTGGCTCCATAAAAGGGGGCATTCAAGGGTAGAATTACAATTACAAAATTACAGTGGAAGTATTTGGTGAATAAAAGTTGTTTTTAACAGAATTGGATACACTAATGAATTTGACAAGTTTTGAGCAAATGTGTTGTGATTACACAATAATACCAATATAATAGTAATAGTAATAATAATAAGAATCAGCTGTAGCGGAGGCGCAATAAAACAGATGAAGCTGAAGTGGCACATTTTATACACCAACAGCTTCAGACATCAGGACGGCAGCACGGCTATCGTTGGATGCACCAGATGTTGGATGTCCGTATTTGTTAGACAGAGAAACTGTCCGTCAGTTAATTACAAGAAAAAAAGTCAGAATTCTGAGATATAAACTCGCAACTGCGTGATATAAAGTCAGAATTCTGAGATAAAAACTCGCAATTCTGACTTTTTTACTCGCAATTGCGAGTTAATATCTCAGAAATCTGACTTTATAACTCGCAATTGCGAGGAAAAAAGTCAGAATTCTGAGATAAAAACTCGCAACTGCGTGATATAAAGTCAGAATTCTGAGATAAAAACTCGCAATTCTGACTTTTTTACTCGCAATTGCGAGTTAATATCTCAGAATTCTGACTTTATAACTCGCAATTGTGAGATAAAAAGTCAGAATTCTGAGATAAAAAGTCGCAATTACTTTTTTTTTTTTTTAATTTAGTGGCGGAAACGGGCTTCCATACTTTCGGGACCTTAAAAGGAAGCACATTTTGTTGTCATTATAGAACAATAAAGTGAAGTTTTAATTTCTCTTTATTCTGTAGAATGAGTTCAACTGCTGGAAGCCAACAGTCTGTATGAATTTCTGCAATGATTTCTTGTCCTTCGTCAAATCAGTCGTCAAAGAGGACAACCCAAGGTATTCCTAAAAAATAAAGCCCCACCCTACAGTTTTTTTTTTTTTTTTCCCAGATTGAATATTGTTTCATTTAGAAGTATGTCAGATTACACAAGTAAAATGGGTTCGACTTTAACAACTTGACTGTGACGTAATGTGATGTTTTTCAGACTGGTGTACCTGTTCGAATGGGATCCACACAGAGATGTGACCTACACCGTCCACAGAGACTCTCCATTTACATTCTTACCAGAGTGGTACGTGAAGGACACGAGGAGCCAGCATTCATCTCACCACTGACATGCTGTCATTTTTATCAGTCATTAACATACTGTATCGGTGCTGTGCACAACTTGATATTCCTTGTGTTTTCTGGATTCAGTTTGGGACATTAGAAAGTACAGTTTCAACAAACATTGACTTTACGTCCATGCGCACTTTGTGTTAATTTTTTATATTGGGATTTTATTTTAGCTTTTGTTGTTATGATGACGTCTTCAAAATGTCCTTGAAACATTTAACAAAATGTTCCTATTTAAAGTCACAGATTTTTTTATAATTTTAATAGTTCAGTAAAATGACACAATGGGCAAGAAACACAAACACCAAATTTCTTGTAAAACGGATCTTATGTAAATTCATTAAATTTTGTGACTATTTAAGAATGATTTTTCAAATAATTTACATGTCATGAATGCAACACTATGACTCTAGAAATGTCCAACTATTTTTTTTGTACAGATATTTTGCAAGACATGCAGAAGAAAAGATATTGTGGCTGCAAATTAAGAATTTGTTCCCAAGACATAATTTGTGGCCATGGTTTTTTTGATTTTGTTCTCTCATTTTAGTTCAAATTTGTTAGTATACCATGGCCACAATTTAAGTAATGGGGACTTTGTGTCCATGATATGTTGTCATGTGCGTGGCTCCATACTTTTGTGTTAATATTTCTTATAATATCTCATGTCTTCGTCAAAAGCTTTTATTTAGCATTCGCTTAAAGTTTGCAATTCATTTAAACATGCCAAAAAGTACAAGTACAGTTAAATAACAGAGGTTATACAAATGAAATTACAAAAAAAATGTGCTATAAATTTTGAAATAAAGAAACTTAAGTACAAAGTCTTAGTTGCAAGTTCATTATGTAAACTCTTTTTAATATCCTATTGTATATGGTCCACATGACAAACCAGTTTCATTGACACACAGCAGGTAAGACTTCTGTAAACTTGAAGCTTTTCTCTCTCAAAAATGCATATTTAAGGCAAGTATGGTGTGAATGAATTCACCTTGACCTCAAGCTCAGGTTTACACTGAGCTGTGTTTTTAAATGCCTTTCATGAATGTTACATTGTGATAAATATCTTAAGTTATAGCTGCACAATTCTCCCGCAATTCAAATGGACAACTAAAAATAACACAATTTACTAGAGGCTCTGACATAAGTATTTTTAAATAGGCTGCAACAATTAACATAAGTAGAATTTTTTACTTTTTAAATCTGTTTGAGTGAATAATTCAATGACTCACTCGTCAAGCTCAGTCATTACTGGATGAATCAGCATTTTTGAACAAGTCTCTTGAATGAATGATTCAATGACAAATACATTTAACAGTCACTTGTCGCCACCTACTGGTGTAACGATGTAATTCATACAATCGTTTAAAGAGTCAAGTTACTTTCAAAAGCTGATTTACTTTTTGATCGCTTCGACAGACATCAGAGTTTATATCCGAAGCTGTTTCATATCTTTACATGACAACTGCTCTCTCTGGCTCAGAAAGCAGATGTGAATTTTCGCTGTGATCGTACTTGCCAAAGGTTTAATAGACATAGCTGAATCATTTTCATTTAGGAATAAGATTGCGATCTTTTAACGATTAATCGTGCAGCTCTATTTTACGAGTTCTTAAATACAATTGGATATAATCAAAATCCAATAAAGAACTTTTTGTTCTTGAATTAAAACTGGGAGTTGTCAATTAATGCCATGAAATCAGCTAACCCCATCATCACAAAAGAAAAACATCCTCTAGATTAGTGATTCTCAACCGGTTTTGCTCCAGGACCCAGATTTTCCATTGGACATCAACTGGTGCCAAAATTGTTCATTGTACAAAAGTAAACAAAAACAGGCTTTGAGAATATTTCAGAATCAGTAACATTGATTTGGCGGATCAGAGAGGACAGCTCTGATCAGCTCCAGATTTTATCCTTCCATATTATTGATGGTAAAACAAATTACATTTAAGACCATTGCTTGGTTTGTCACGTGACATAGCAGCACATCACTTATAAGGCTCTACTGCATTTATTAAAGCACAATACCATTTGTGCCAAATATATTATTAATTGATCTCGACTCACATGACAGATCTCTAATCCAAACTTCCATACACTTTTCAGTTACCCACTGAAAACCAAATATCTACTGTTAGACAAATTTCACTCAAAAATGAAATTTCTGCCATCATTTACTCACCCTCATGTAGTTAAAACTCCTGTTCTTTCTGTGAAACATAACAGATATTTTGAAGAATGTTCATGCTGCTCTTTCTATGCTTAAACTATACCCTAAAAGTTACAGTCAAGGGAACTGTAACTTGTGTGGAAAAGACTAAAATGTTGCTGTCTGCCATTGCTCTCAAATTTCACTCACACCTACACATTTAAACCGGTCTAATGTCAATCCACAATTAAGAACTGCAGAGGAGGGGAAGTATATTGATGTATATTTCAGGATTTTCCATACACTTGGGACATTTATTGTCTTTACAGAGCTCATCACGTTAATGCCGGCTTTTTCTATAAAAGCTTGGACATTCGGAGAAATATTTTGGATGTTGGAACGTTACTTTAGTATTATTTATATACTATTAGATTTAGTCATTTTGTTAGTGCTTTCTTTTGTCTTTTTTTTTCATTTCTATTTAGCTTCATTTCTAAGTTTTATTAATTTTAGCACTTCAAATTAAAAATTTACCTCAGCAACTAACGAAAATAAAATTTAAGTTTTTCCATCTAATGTTTAGATTTTATTTCAGCCTTATTTCCATCAACAAAAACAACTTAATGGACCCTTTTCAAAGACTGTGATGATGCATTTCCAGTTATCAACATTGCAAATCTAGAAAAGTTTTTCATATTTAAAAAAAAAAAAAAAAAAAACATAGCATACTGTACATTTATAACACTAAACTTTGTGTTATATTATTTTGGCAGTTAATTACAAAAAATGAATTAACGCTACTGTGAGGGGGTTTCTAATACAATGGCTGACTGAGTGACAGCAAATGCAGTCTCTCTTCTGACCAATGTAATCTTTCGATTTTTTTTTTTTCACTCTTTTGGAGAGTCGTAAGCAAGCTATAATGGATTTTTTCTTTTGCAATTGGAGCAAATGTGAAAAAAAATTACATTTGCCATCTTTTGCTGTGCACTGCTATAAATGTTTAGCCAACTATGACGACTTCCACTTCTGAGAGCGCCGGAAATGTGAAAAGGGTCCATAGTTTTAGTTTGCATTAACAATACTGGTTTGGAATGACATCAGAGTGAGTAAATGACAGGATTTTAATTTTGTAATTCAGAAACACTCATAACCAATGTCATGATTTGCTTCTGGTTAAGATGTTATAAAAAACTTTCTGTGGCACAAGTTGTTTTAAATCAGTAAACCATTTTCTCTAAGACTCTGATAAAAGAAACTTGATCATGTAAACTTAAAAAAAAAAGGCAATATGTTAAAAACTAAAGGTACATGAATGCCCTTTTTCTTGCTTTAAACTGACCTGTGTTAAGGTAGGACTGAACCTTACCCAGATGAACCCATGTTAGCAGTGACTGATGGGATATGTGAATCTCCTCCTGAGGGTGTGTGTGTTAGAGAGGTAGTCATGAATGAAGGCTACAGTATCTCAGTGCTTGAGTTTCCTCTGAAGGCCCATGAGTTTGAAGGTGGCAGCAGTGATCTTCTCATACACCACAAACATGAGGGCCGCCGTCAGCACAGTCTGCAGCAGCTTCGCCTCCAGACCTTTATACAAACCCAGCAGCCCGTGTCTCCTGTCACACAGAGGACAAATCAGCTGATTCATCAAAACAATTCAGCCACGTTGTTTGATAGCTAGAAACTACAACACTGCAGACAGCAAAAAAAAAAAAAATAGGGAGGCATTGATATTAAAAGTTCTGGCCAACAAACCACTAATTATTTTGATGTAATGGCCAGTAGCCAATAAATTCTATAGTATTTTATGGGGGGGAATATATATATATATTATATATATAAAATTTAATAATTTTATAATTTTATAAATTATTATAATACAAATTAACCAACTGAAATGATGATTTTTCATTATGAGATGGGCTAAAATTTGTGTTTTTAAAGTGCTACTGTAAAAAAATATGTAAAAACAGGCAGGAATGAGCAAACATATCAGCATATAATTATTCAATATCGATTAATATTAAAATATAATATCAATATTAATATTAAAATATAAAATAATATTGCTTGATAGGTTATTTTAGTTTTATTGAAATATTATTATAGTTTTTATTAACAGTTTGAATTAGTTTTTATAATTTTCATTTAAGATGTTTCGTTTTCAATATGTATATATTTTTTTTATTAGTTTTAAGTACATTAAGTTAATCTAAATAAAAAGGAGAAATGTTTCCTTGCCAATTAGCGGAATAAGTTGTTTTTTAAATTTATATTTATTTTATATTTTATTTTAGTTAATGATTATTTTATTTCAAGTAATAGAAATGTTTTAGTTTTATCTAACTATAATAACCCTGGTTGATGAGCAGTATTACTGAAACTGAGCATTAAACTACAGTGACTCTGGTTGACTTACTTGATCCGGTCCATTAGCAGAGAAACCACGTTCCTCAGGCTGCCCACTAGACCCCCTTTACCATCTGACTTATACTGGCCAAACTGCAGAGGAAGCAAGGGGAAATATTTCACACAATCACTGCTTTAAAAATAGTAATACTGTGTATCAGCATTTGTCAGGAGTATTATACAATGTAATGGTTTAAAGTGCCCATAATATACTATTTCAAAAGTTCCTCATTTTGTTTTGGATTCTCCTACATTAGGTTTACATGCATCCAAGATCAAAAAACTTCTTTTTTTTCAATATATACATTGCAGCATCACCTCTTTCTGTGTCTGAAATGGTTTGATAAAGGATTAATCTCTCTAAACTCCTCCTATCCAAAAGCCTGCTCTGATTGGTCAGATGACCCAGTCTGTTGTGATTGTTCTACTCTGCTCTGATTGGTCAAGACTAGAATTACTGCCAACTCGTTTCAGGCAGTTCAGAATTGCTTCATTCTTTTAGTAGACAATAACTCCATTTATCTGCACTTTGATCTTTGAAACTTTACAGACCTTTTACATACACAAACAGCTTTATTACACACTACATGAAAGGTAATATCTGAAAAACCATAATAGGGGCACTTTAATGCAATCATATTGATGATATTACCCTCAGGATGGCCTGAACCGTTTGCAGAGGATACGTTGCAGATGTTGCAATAGCTTTAGCGATGGCACCGATGAGAAAGATCTCAAGTGATGATATCTGCCCATAAAAATTAAACATTTTAGTTATTTCACAAATTGATAAAGGAATGATGGCATTTTTTTGTCCCTCACCTTCCTGCCTCCACGTCCTGCTCTTCGCTTCATAGCCTCGTAGAACATGAACTGCACAGCGGGGTTGAACACCAGCACAAGAGACGGCAGTGTCCCGTTCCACAGCGTTCCCACTCCCTCGTTGGCTATTATCTGGGAGAAGGCATCTGTGAGAGGAGAACGACAAAATTATTTGATTTATTGGTGACAATGTAGACCTGTTTTTCTTATGACTGATATTATTGATTTATACCACTGCATTTTTGAATTATTGACTCTAATTAGCTGACACACATCTCAAAATTGTCAATTAAAAGTTTTTTTGTTGTTGTTGTTGTTCACCACATTTGCAAACACTTTCAAACTTCTTCTACTTCTTACTTTCTTTCTTAAATACCTTATGAAATCAGTTTTGTCTCCATTTTATTTTTTCCCAAATTATGTTTTCCATTTTATGCTTTTTTACTGGCTTAATTAAATGTTAATTATCAAAAAGCATGTCTAACCAACTGAATTAACAAAACATTTAATTTTTTTATTGAAGTATTTTTCAATAAGGTCCTATGAAATGTTTTTAACAATTAACAATTAATGAATCTTTTAAATTGTAATCTAGTAAAAATATAACTTTTATTGTTTGTTAAAATGCTGCACAACAGAGATTTACTGTTAAAATTAAAACATGGAAGAAAAATTGTGATATTCTTGTAAGTAATATTATTGCTTTAAGAAGTACATTCTACCGTACAATAGCAATATACAGTATTTCTGTCATAATTTCTTCAAGTTACACCAAACTTTTATTTTGTCAGGTTGTCATGAAGACCTTTGAGTTTCTGTGTATATGATGATAGTTTTATCAAATGCTGGTGAAGTGACTCTCAAAGCAGCTCTGGAGATGAAGTTCATGCATTCCCGTCCTCATTCACGGCAGAGTGTCATGTGATTTGATTAACTGCACAACTTTACTTTTGATTTATTCATCCAAAATTTGACAAATTCCATTACACTGAATTCCATTATACTATAAATTCATTTCTGTGACTGGATTCCACAATTCCATCCCTGTTTTCCACACTGCAGAAATCATAGGAGCCCTACATACAGCAGTGATCTAAAAATAATTGCAGTAAGAATGTGTTTACAATCAGATCAAGCTCTATATTTCTGTAAACAGCCATTTTTCTGCTGTACAGCATTTTGGCTGACTTTTAGATGTGATTTACTAACAAATGACTTGACTGAACAATGGTTTGGAGTTTATACCTCATCAGATAAATGAGTGTGTGAGCGGTTCTGACCAAATATGCCCTTATAGTGGGTCTGATGGAGCTCTTCGTTCCTGAACTTTGCCCCCTGAAGCTTCAGTCGTGTGTTCACCACCCACATGGGAGTCGTCAGGAGCACATTAACAGTGCCTAAATGAAATTAAACAACAGGAAGAAGAAAAGAATGGACAATATCATATGTGTTAATTGCTTACAGGTGACAGACATTACAATGAAAAGTAATGATAATGTAACAACCTAGAACCAACCAGGGCTGCACGATTGGCCGGGGAGGAGAACTAACTGCAATTTGTTTGATAAAAATTAAAATTGTGATTTTAAAACTACAGCACAGCTCTAGAAGAAAATAGTGTCATTGTCCAGCTTAAGTAAGTTCAGTATTGATTCATTTCATTGTAAAAATCATTATTAATTTATCTGTACAGCAGCGCTGGAGAAAACAGTGATGTCATCGTCCAGCACAGTTCAGTTCGCACACAATGGTGTCAATGCAGGCGGATCAATAATATTGTTGAATATTATCAGATGAATCTATATATTATAATAATAATAATAATTATTATTATTATTATTATTATTATTATTATATAAAAATTACTAAATAAAATCAAAACAAATATTACTATTGTATATTACGCCCAGTCTGTTGTATACACACTACCAGTCAAAAGTTTGGACACGGTAAGATTTTTAATGTTTCTCGTCTGCTCACCAAGGCTGCATTTATTTAATTAAAAATACAGTAAAAACAGTAATATTGTGAAATATTATTACAATATGGTTATTAATTAATATTACAATAAATGTTTCTTGAGCAGCAGATCATCATATTAGAATGATTTCTGAAGGATCATGTGACACTGAAGACTGGAGTAATGATGCTGAAAATTCAGCTTTGATCACAGGAATAAATTACTTTATAAAATATATTCAAACAGAAAACGGTTATTTTAAATTGTAATAATATTTCACAATATTACTGTTTTTACTGTATTTTTAATTAAATAAATGCAGCCTTGGTGAGCAGACGAAACTTTTTAAAAACATTAAAAATCTTACCGTGTCCAAACTTTTGACTGGTAGTGTATATCACTGTAAAATAAAAGTATTTAAGAAAAATAAATAATTTTATTTTAGGTTACAACTAACAACTTAACTTACAAGTTATTCTAGTTTTTATTTTAGTTTTATTAAAAAAAAATTAAATAGCTTTTATTTTTTCAGATTTGTGGTTTTCATGTCAATTTAGTTTAATTTTCATCTTCACGTTTTTTTTTTTGTTTTGTTTTTTAAATAACAGCTATTTAGGTTATCTATTTATTTCCAGTTTATAAATGTAGTGCTTCAGATTAAACTTAAAGTTTATTGCCAAGGCAAAATTTAGTTAACGATTGCACTGACTACAACTGGAAAATTATAATACTAATATTATATTTATATTTACTCTGAAATACACAGCTCATATATTTATTTAATTAAATCACAGCCTTTGCTATTTAATAATCGCACAAAGCCATATTGTAATTCCGGTTTTATGCCGACTAATCATGCAGCTCTACCTGAACACCCCAGTAATAGCAAAAGAAACATGGTGGTGAGAGTGAAACACTGTGAAACTGTGGAGAGGGTTCAGCACACCATTTCAGTACCTGATATGAAGCCCATGAGCAAATCTTTGGCAGGTTTGGACCGGTTCGAGACCATCACTCTCTTCAGTGTGTTGAATGTGTAGAAGTAGACAAAGTTAGAGCAGCACAGGCTAGAAATGACCGGAAACCAGCCTCGATACAGAGACAATCTGAAACACAATGAAACGACATCTTGAAATAAGGCATATCCAACTCAAAGTCTGCCCACATGAAATGCGTTTTTGTTTTGGGTTTTTTCCAAATCCAATTCCAAGCACATTCGTAAGTGGTTCAACGGTGCAGTAAGCGATTTTTGAGAAACATTGATGATATTTGAAATCAACCCAAGAGTGGATGCCTCTTTAGTATTGCTGAAGCAAAGCCAAATAAAGCTTAGTGAAAAATAATGTGCAGGTGACAAACGAATGACAAGGAAGAACAAAAAATGAACATACAGTACACAAGAGTACATACAAGCCAGAGTTGGTTGTTAGTCGCCAGCAGGTCCAGACAAACAACGACACTCAAAACTGTCCTGTTACTATAGCTAACATTACAACAACAGCATATCTTGATCTGTGAAACATAGCAAAACCAGTGTTACTCACGTATGGAGCAGAAACAACACATCCTCAGCGTCCGTTTTCAGGCCTTCCTGCTTTTGCCCAGCGCTGGAAAGCTTTTCTAATATTAACGCGGGTCCTAAAGCTCTTACCTGATTGTAACCCTTCTTTTTCCACTGATATTCCTCTGAGACTTTCTCTTTTGTATTGTCTCTCATCTCTCCTTCTACAGTCTTTCTTCAAATCTCCCTCTTGCTCGGTCTCTCTCCTCCCCCATTATGAGTGGACACGCCCCCTGCTGCTGATTGGCTACAAGTGTGTTGCGCTGCTCTGATTCACTTTCAACAGCGTTTCTCAGAAATCTCTTACTGCACCTTTAACAATGATGTATGTAACATAAATTGTGCAGTAGTGTCCACAGATGTTCATGAGTTCACTCATTCTCACTCACACACTCTTTTTAACAATATACAATATGGGGCATTTGCAATATAACAAATTAAGTGAATAAGTGACTGAGTCACAGTATGTGTTTCAACGTTCTGTGTCTAGAAGTGTTAAGAAGTCATGATCTGTAACAAACAGTGAACACACACTGACTCACATGCCTTCCTCCTTCGCGATCTCAGCCAGAATGATGGGAGTGGACTGGGACTTCCGGTTCTCATCCACTGAAACCAATGACAAATGTGAAATATTTAATCATTCTACATGCCTTTTCATCATTGAGAGAATGAGATGCTATGTGCCACATTTATACTTAAAGGTGCAATATGTAAGATTTCTGTCCGCTAGAGGTCGCTAGTGGTCTATTCAAAACAAAGGCGTAGCTTGATGACGCCAAGTTTGAGCGCGGAATCTTGGGACATGTGGTCTTCACATCACAGCCGGTGGAAATAATCGGGATAGGACTCAGGAAGAAATCATGTTCATGGATGAGATTATTAACGTTACTGTAGTATGAAGCAGAGCAGGACCGAGTGTTGTGGGAGCTGAACGAGGCCGCTGGAGTGATTGCACAACACACGCCTCACGAGCAGCGGGACTTTTATTATGTCACAGTCGCCGGCGGCGCTTCCGCTTTTCCAGTCATGAGTGTGAGGTAACGCAGCTCTGTTTATCATATTAGATACATTTGAGTGTGTTGAAAATGATAACGTTACTATATGCATTCACTCAGCGGCTGCTGTGAGACACTTGTTTGAGACACACTGCAGTAAGATAGATCGATTTTAGAATATCATATTAAATGCTGGATGGCTTGTGTTGATAAATGGCATGCAATTAATTTTCAAATGTATTGTATGATGGAGAAAATTCTGTATTACTGTTACTAAAAATAAAGCTGCATCTGATTATGCTATGTTAGCTACTTGACAAAATAGTGTTTTTCTCTGAGGCATGGTAAAGCATGGTACTCGCAAAAAAAAAAAAAAAAATCAAGAAAATTAGATTTAAACAATAAGACTAAAAGTGTTGAGCTATATAACAACAATTAGTTTACTAATTTCTAAAACAGTTGTTCCCTTGTCTATTAAAACATGTAATATATTAAAGCATCTTTGGTGTTTCCATGGTTTCTACAAAATAAAAACGGAAACCGAGGGTAACGCGGGTATGATGCAATTGACAGGCGACTCCTCACACATCCCGGAGCCTTGGTTAAAATTGCAATTTTCTCATGATTTACAAATAGCTGCAAATTTGGGATATTTAAGTACTCAAGTAAACAAAATATATAACACTGGCCTAGTGGTTTTTGGATATTTTACTGCAAAAATCTTACATATTGCACTTTTAAACCTGCAAAGCCTGACATGAAATAGTCCCAAAACATTTTGAAACAGAATGCTTTCTTAAAACTTTTGACAAAGTTTACAAAATATTTGCATGTTTTTTGTTAATTATCATATTTGACACATCAGGTTTTTATGGTTCATATAGTAGAGAATATGGAGCTCATACTCGAGAAGGAAAAAGTAAGATGAAATTCTGATAGCTTGTGTTGGAAATCAATGTGAGATCTTTATAACAGTATAGCAGATAATTACATAAAATGCATATTAATATCAGTTTTCTCTCTATATCTCCAAATATAAAATGACTTAGTAAGATTATATTTAAATGCTTAGTTTAATGGTCAAAGCTCTGTAGTTTTAAATGTATAATCCAATGCAATACAATGATGATTGAGAGATGAACAGATAAAAATTCCTGATGGATCATATTTTATGCTCACATCTGAACATGATTTTTCTAAAAATATTGTATAGATAATGAAGTGAAAAAGTTGCTTCAGTCCAGTAAGTGTTCATCTTGAAGTATTACTAAAAATAGAAAAGCTATTCTTAAGTTTATTTGATAAAAATCAGTCGTGAACCACAAGCTGAAGGCAGAAGTTTAACACTTACACTAAAAGGCCATTTACTTGCTAAAAATGTATGAACTACCAGTCAGATGACAGAAGGCATGTAGTAGATTGGGACCAACAGGTTTTTCAGCAAATATTTGATCTTGATGATAATTTAGGGGCCTTAGAAATGTATGTATCAACTATAAAAATTTGATAGGCTTTATATTTTTGAAGATCAATTAACAGAGACTGCAGACACATTTCTAGCCAATTCATTATTTTAAAGCACAGCATAACTAGAACATTTTATTCACTAAAACAATTTCCATTATATTATTATTTCTCTTTTATTACTGTTTTAAGTTTCATAATTTCAATGATTATTTTCTTAACTTTACTACATTTAAATACAAAACAATGATAACACAAATTATTAAGCTACAGTAAAACTATATCAAATACCATTTGTCCACTGCAACTCAAAACAAATCATGCATGAGAAGAAGAACTGACCCTGAAGTCTGATCCTGGCTGTGTCCAGAGGGAAGAACACTGTCATTGCGGTCACACTGCCCTTCAAGGCAATAAAACACATTTTAACATACATCCCACATTTAGAATATTATTACATTAATGGGAAAATAACAGTTCTTTTGGCTGGTGTTTTCTCACCATTGCACCTGCCACCGCATGCACAAGTGTTTCATATGACAGCAGGCCGACTGATCTGCTGCTGTCTGACATCTTTTACTCTCTCTCTCTCTCTCTCTCTCTCCAGTCCAAAAACCTCTTAACTTTATGTAAATTAACTGACAGTCAACTAATCACTCCTGGCTTAACTTATATTCATTGTTAGTGCCGACAACAGAATCACGTTATACTTCCGCAATTCCGCATTCTTTGTGCTGTTCCTTCTCGATCCCGCTGCTCTTTACCGCCCCGAGCGGCGGGATGATGCACTGCAGTCAGACGGCTGAGGACTGGCAGTGGTTCTTCAAGCAGAGGGAGCTTGTAGCTCGGAAATCAGAATCCTCCTTTGAGCCATCGGTCTGGACAATAATTAACACCCGAATATAATTACTTGGCCTCTTATTAGTTATTGGAACTACAATTGATGTTTTTGGTCTGTTACGCTCACTAAGAACTATATCTTTATGGAAATCGTGATACACTACCAGTCAAAAGTTTGGACACGGTAAGATTTTTAATGTTTTTAAACGAAGTTTCGTCTGCTCACCAAGGCTGCATTTATTTAATTAAAAATACAGTAAAAACAGTAATATTGTGAAGTATTATTGCAATTTAAAATAACTGTTTTCTGTTACTCCAGTCTTCAGTGTCACATGATCCTTCAGAAATCATTCTAATATGATGATTTGCTGCTCATGAAACATTTATGATTATTATCAATGTTAAAAACAGTTGTGTACTTTTTTTTTTTCAGGATTCCATGATGAATAGAAAGTTCAAAAGAACAGCATTTATCTGAAACACAAAGCTTTTGTAACATTATACACTACCATTCAAAAGTTTGGGGTCAGTAAGAATTTTTATTTTTATTTTTTTGAAAAGAAATTAAAGAAATTAATAGTTTTATTCAGCAAGGATGCATTAAATCAATCAAAAGTGACAGTAAAGACATTTATAATGTTACAAAAGATTATATTTCAAATGAATGCTGTTCTTTTGAACTTTATATTCATCCAAGAATCCTGAAAAAAAAATATCGTACACAAATATTTTGTACAATTGTACACAATAAATGTTTCTTGAGCAGCAGATCATCATATTAGAATGATTTCTGAAGGATCATGTGACACTGAAGACTGGAGTAATGATGCTGAAAATTCAGCTTTGATCACAGGAATAAATTACTTTATAAAATATATTCAAACAGAAAACAGTTTTTTTAAATTGTAATAATATTTCACAATATTACTGTTTTTACTGTATTTTTAATTAAATAAATGCAGCCTTGGTGAGCAGACGAAACTTCTTTTAAAAACATTAAAAATCTTACCGTGTCCAAACTTTTGACTGGTAGTGTACTTAAAAGTGTAATTAAGTATTCTAAGTATAGGCTACTTGGCTTGTGGTTGGGTTTACTCTTTTGATTAATTAACCTATTACATACTTTTTCAGATAGTTTTACATACTTAAAAGCTTACATTGTTTGAAAATATTGATTAATAAAGAAAACAGCTATGTTCCTAATTCTGAGTAGCTATGTGAATGTTTGTGTAGTCCTCTGGTAGCTTACATAATTTACTAAATCTACTTAAAGTACTGTTAAAGGGGACCTATTGTGCCCCTTTTACAAGATGTAAGATAAGCCTCTGGTGTCCCCAGAATTTGTCTCTGAAGTTTCAGCTCAAAATACCCCACAGATCATTTATTATAGCTTATCAAATTTGCCACTATTTGGGTGTGAGCAAAAACACGCCGTTTTTGTGTGTGTCCCGTTATATGCAAATGAGCTGCTGCTCCCGACCCCCTTTCCAGAAGAGGGCGGAGCTTTAACAGCTCACGCTTCGGTTGCTCAACAACAACAAAGCTGGAGAATCTCACGCTGTTAAAATGAGGATTGTCAGTAACGGTGTTCAGCCTTACATTGTTCAAACCGGAGTCGACACTGATGGAGAGACTCAGGAAGAAGTTACAACTTTTAGAATGAATCTGGACGTTTCTGAACGGTTAGTGGATAAATTTATGTAGTTGCTGTGGAGTTCATTCAACTCATCGACTAGCATGTGCCGTCATGTTAATCTTTTGTGCAAATCCAGCATTGAATTGACCCTTGTTTGTGAAGCAGTCCGGCGTAAAATGGCGGCATGGTAACAACACTCTACTATAAAAACTCTTCCTCTTCTCTAAAGCAGCCCAACATGGCCTCACCCCCTTTGTCACGTGTTCACGGGTGCAGGGTTTATGTAGATTTTGGGGTTTGTGACTATATTGTTGTAGTCCTTAAAAAGCGATTTCTGTAAAAGAAAATATCTCCCTTTGCATTGAACTTTGAGCGTCTTAACTTGGATAAATAGGAATATAGTAGTATACATAAACTAGTAGTTTAATGAGAGTATACTTCAAAGTGTACTTTCATAAACTAAAAAATGTGCTACCAGAATAAATAAAGACTTATGTTCACTTGTATAGTTGCAGTAAAAACTTAGTTGTAAAGTAGTTGTGTGCTCAAAGTTTAATACTGCTACACTTAAAGTATACTTAAAAGTAGTTTAAGTCAATTTAGTCCCAAGTAGTATTGAAATAGTACACTTACAAGTACACTACAAGGACATTGATATTAGTGTCTTTACTACACCTCATGCCCACTTGCCCTGCCATGAAATTTGACTTAGATCTCTCACAAAAAAGAATAATAATAATAATAAAAGGTATAAAGCATATACAATTAAAGCATGCTGTGTTAGTTAGGGGCAAGTGGCATCGATACAATAACAGAAAAAAAGATAATAATGTCAGCTAGATGTAAAAATAAATAACTTTTCATGACTTTAAAATCATGTGATGATATAGCTTTTCAAGATATTGTTATCTGAAGTGATCAAATGAAAACAATAACAAAAGGAGCAAGCAGTTTCCCCTGTCTAGATCTCTGTCAAACTAACACTGATGGTGTGCGTCTGGTAAACAATTACAGCTCAGACTGGACTTTAGTTTATGACAGTGATATTGATGTCGTGTCCAGGCAGTGTGATCAGAGTTTCTCCTCCCTCAGACGCAGAGACAGAACACACGCGAGAGATGTCTGCAACTATGCTCCTGTAACACTTCACAAGATACATTTTACTTGCTGAAGAAGAGAGAGAGAGTTATTACAGCCATCATGTCACGATATCACAAAGCAGCCATCGATGGCTATTTGGATCTACTGAAAGAAGCCACAAGAAAAGACCTGAACACCCCGGATGAGGACGGCATGACACCCACTCTCTGGGCCGCTTACCACGGACACATTGAAGCTCTTCAGCTGATATGTAGCAGAGGGTGAGTTCAGAAAACCCACAAAACTTTCTATACTGATCATGTTCATTGTAGGTTTAAACATTTAATAAAAAATCGTTACATTGAGCTTTCATCCAGAATAATATTTGTTTTATTTTAGGTTTTACAATGGTTGTTACCTTGTTTTGTATGTCTTACAATTGGCCATAGATATCCATGTTACATATCAAACAATCTATTACTATAAGCAAACTGTAATCTTGATCCATTTGTAATCTAGGACTTTTCATTATTTTGGTCATTACAGTGGGTACCTTGTGAAAAAAAGTGTGCTTAATCATATTGAATAGTGCACTTGTGGTGTACTTAAGAATTTAAAAGTATATTTTTCAAAAACTGTACTTGCAGACAATATAATATAATGAAATAAAAGGCCGCTTAAGTGCACTTAAAGAGAGACACTTTCATGACTATAACACACTAAGTAGACTGTTATAAAGTGCACTTTGCAATAATATCCAATTAAAAGTCTTAATAAGTACATTTGATGTGTTGACTAACATGCTAAAGCACATGTAAAGTACTTGATTATAATTAAAACTGTAGTGTGTTATTCAATATCACATTTGAAGTTAATATATTTTAAATGTACTTATTTACACACAATTACATGACAAGTTTCAACAGAAATTACATTAGTGTATTTTAGTTTATCATAAATGCTTGTCAGTTCATACAGCAGTAGCTTTAACCATATTTCAAAGATAATACAAGTAATAATTATGAACTTATATATAAAGATGTACTTAAGTCCTGCTTAAGTGGGTCAAAAAACAATAATTGCATTTACATTTAAAGTATAATACATTGTAATTGAATGGCAGCATTCAAAAAGTGTCTGGAAGTATTACATTCAGTTCACACTTAAGTATATTCTTTTAAAGTATATTATTTCCATTATAAGTCCTCCTTGGTACTTCTTTTTCATAAGTGGTTAGTACACATTACAACAGATTCTCTGGATTAAACCAGATTTATGACCTTTGGGTGGTTCCCTTGGAGTCTTCTTGCTTTATGAGAAAATCAATCATCACTCATGTGTTTACTACAGCAAATCACATAAATGTCTTACATATTGCTACAATTTGAAACTGATGTCACGAATAGAATACCTCTAAAATATTCAACTTGATAAAAAGGAAAGCTTATTAGAATTACACTATTTATTTAGTTTCTCTCTGGGTAGCTCTGTGTCCTCATCCGACTTTCTTTCTTGCATGATCTGCTGCGTACATCGTTTGTAAAATTCCCAGAGTTGATGCCAAGAGTTTAATCAGCCAAATTAGTTATGCAAATCAGGAACAATAGGCCTCTTCATCCTTCCACAGTTTATCCAGCATTAGCTCAGGGTAGAGTTTATTCATTCAGTGCAGCATTGGGGCCGATTTCACTCATAGAGCACTGATTGCCATGGTTGGCTCTCAAACAGTACAAGCACCTTAAATGTGCTGTGTGTTGAATGCTATAAGCCAGTGTTTTTGCTCTTGGATATTCAGAGATAGTCTAAAAGTTATGTTTCTCTATTTTTCACCACCTGTGCCCCTTGTGTGCCTCATTCACTGATGAACAGATGGTGCTCAAAGAGATAAGCTCTTATAGATATTGCAATCAGAGATTTTATGGGTGTACCTCTGGACTTTCATTTTACAGCAGGTTACATATTAACTCTTTGGATGGTTATAACTTCAAGCATCATATGAATTACGAGAAAATATATGAGGGTGGAATTTTAATTGATGTTGAGAACAAATGAGTCAGAGAGGTGCCAAAGATTGTAGTTATTTCATCTTAAAGTGCCCATGTTATGCTCATGTGGAAGTTCATAATTTTATTTTTGGGAGAAAATGTATACATTTACATGATTTAAAGTTTAAAAAACACTTTATTTTTCTCATACTGTGCATTGCTGCAGCACCTCTTTTTACTGAAACTCCATCTTCTCTGATTGCTCAGCTGGCCCAATCTGTTGTGATTGATCTACCGCTTATAGCTTGTGTGGGAAATGTAACGCCCCTTACCATAATCGGTTTTCAGCTTCTGAGGATTCATGAGCTGCTGTAAACGGTATTATGGTAAATATGGCATAGGCATTGCTGAACCAGTTTGAGCCACAGTCTGATAATAAGAGTGTCACCCTGACATAGCAAAAACATTTACCCAACTTTTCTGGTGACATGGCTAATCACGGAAATGGCAGGTCTACAGACAAGGCATTTAGGTATCTGCCGTGGACTTTGTACCTTGTAACTGAGGATTGCATACATGCACAAATAGCTATATTTCATACTAAAAGGTAAAAGCATAATGGGTGCCCTTTAAGGCCTGTTCAGACAAAGAAAAATAACAATAACACTGATTATCTATAAACACACAGCAGTTATCTCATGTCATTAAAGCAAGATGGATAATAATTGGCTGTCAATATTTTTATCATTTATCAGCTAGAAAAAAAACTGTTCCAAGAGTGTCCTCCTAACTATATCGTTCCTCTGTGCTGTTATCATTATAGGTGTGATGTGGACTTCCCTATTCTCATAGAATTAGAACAATTAATAAAACTTATAGCTATCCTTGTTGTGGTTGGGTCTTTATTTCCTTGCCTTAAATTACACTATATGTTCATGATACTAGAGTGTTGTGGATGAATCCTGAACATTGCTGAGCGTTTGCTGACGTCTTCCCTAACCAGTTTAAAACTGGTCGTTGTAGTCGAGACCAGCTCATTCAAATCCGAGTCCAGGTCAAGAGTAGGTTGAGCCCGAGTCAAGACTGAGACCATAAGTGGTTTGAGTCCAATTCCCCTGCTGAAAAATCCAGCATAAACCAGAATGAAATCCATGTTGATCCAGGCTGGTTTATGCTGGTTAGTGCTGGTCTAGCTGGTGGACGAGCATAGTCACGCTGTTCTCAAGGCAAAACCTACTGTTATGCTGGTGACCAGCAATGCAAGATCTTTCAGCAAAGTCAGTGTAAACAGTTAATAAAGCCTGGTTTTGGTGGATCAAATGTCGGTACAGACCACAAAACATATATACGTATAGTGTTTAAGTACTGAAGACTGGACTCAAGATGGAGTCCAAATGCTCCAGAATCCATGACAAAACCAAGATCATGAGAATTTGGTCTTGGACTGAGACTTGAGATGGACCGAGTCCGGTCTCGAGTACTTCATTACTGCTGGGTGGATGCTAAGGCACTGCTAGTTGGTTTCTAGGTTGTTCTCTGTGGTTTCTTAATAGTCAAAGTCTAAGTCAAAAGAGCCCATCCTCAAGTCTCTATGATATCTTCTAGATATAGCTCAAGTCCCTCCTTCAATGTAATGTGAATTTTCTTCCCAGGTTACCGCTGTCACACTGATCATTTAGGAAAGTAACAGCACCTCTTTTCAACATGCACCATGATTTGAGGTGCTATTCATGTCCATGTTACAAGCACATGGACAAACCCTTTAACCCTGTGTATGAGAATAGAAATGGAGATGCAAGCACCACTAATTATAAGTATCACTTATCACTGACTGCTCTGTACAATAGCTAAAATGATTGTTCATTATTATCTGTCTTGTAGGGGGGATCCAAACAAAAGTGACATCTGGGGGAACACGCCTTTGCATCATGCTTCTGCAAACGGTCACATGCAGATCGTCAGCTTCTTGGTGAACTTTGGAGCAAACCTCTTCGCTCTGGACAATGATTTCCACACTCCCATGGACGTGGCTGCCTCTCGAGACCATATGGACTGCGTCCGCTTCCTGGACACTGCTGCCGCCCAACAGACAGGCCAGAACGCCAAAAGGGTGGCACGTCTGAAAGATCAGGCCACTAAAGATGCCGAGCGCAGAGTGAAGCAGTGCGAACGGGTCAAGAAGAGACATCAGAGTAAGATGGACAAGATGTCCCGTGGCGGCTCGATCTCGGAGGGAAGTTCCTTGTCCGGAATGGGTACCTTGAGCAGTGTGAACGGCGATCAGTTCTCCAAAATCATTGCTGCAGATACTAATGGATCTGTCTCTTCGACAATCAAGGGAACCCTTCAGCGCAAATTTGGGAAGAAGGACAAAGGGACAGTGAGTAGACAAGGGGACAGCAATGTCATTTTTGTCAAACAAGACAGAGGCTCGCAAGAGAAACCTGGTTTTGTCGATGTCTTCAATGAACAGGATGAAATTCAGAATGATGAGGACGATGCCGAGCGAGGTTCGGACGACGAGGGAGCCAGTCAGGTGAAGTCTATTTTTGAAAGGCCTGGTCTCGGGAAAATGGTGTTCCGCAGGAACTTCTCCATGGAAATGGCCATGGACCCTGAAGACCTCCCCAGTGGTAATACAGAAGACCTAGGGTTCCTCATCCGTCAAGAGTTGTTTGAAACTGTGGATGAAGGATTGGAGGGTTTGGACGAGGATTCAGAACTGCCTTGGAATGAAGAGGAGATCGGTCTGGATGAGGAAGAGGAGACCTCACACTTGGATTCATTCCTGGCATCGATCGGCCTGTTGGACTTTGGTCCTGTGTTCACCCGTGAGCACTTGGATCTTGAAGCCCTGATGCTCTGCTCAGATGATGATCTTAAAGGCATCCGCATCCAGCTGGGGCCGCGCAAGAAGATCCTGGAAGCGTCGGCTCGCAGGAAAGCTGCAGTGGAGCAGCCTGGTGTTATGAAGGACACCTTCCTTTAATAACGTGTTGCACTCAGTTCTGCTGTACACAAACATTTACAGTTTCTCTCAGCTGACACTCCTTTACTATCATGTAGTTGTTGTTTCATAGCTGACTTTGTGATTTCAGTGATTTTAAAATGTATACATCAGTTAAAATGTCCTTCATGTAGTATAATAAGTTTAAATTCACAAACAAACATTTGACTTCAGCTAATTTTTTAAAGAATCAACCCTTTTTTCGAAGAATGTTGATTTCTGCTGCTTTTTCATCTTTGAAATAAAAGTAACTTATACATCTCTAAATAAATGTCACTGTCTATCTATCTATCTATCTATCTATCTGTCTGTCTGTCTATCTATCTTATCTATCTATCTATCTCTAATAGGGGTGTAATGGTACATGTATTCGCCCCAAACGGTCACGGTACGGATGTCACAGTTCGGTTCATGCAGTCAGACGACGAATACAGTCAGTCACAGGCGATCCACTCTCCAATCCAGAAGGAGGCACGCACGGTTATACAATGCTGTTTGCTAACCGCCACAACAGGAAAAAGAGCAGAAGAAGAAGAACAGACCATCTATGCATAGATATGTTTACGTGTAATCTCTCAATCAGTGTTTCAACCGCAGAAAGACATCAATAAAACAGACTGAGAATAATATCTCACGAATTTACCTCAGGCAAGTCATTACGACTACATTCACACTGCAAGCGTTAATGTTTAATTCCAATTTTTGCTCGGATCAGATTTTTTTTTTTTTGTATAGTTGTTCACATTGTTGTTTAAGAATGATACAAACAGGGTTGCCAGGTTTTTACCTCAAAATCCACTCAATTGCTTCTCAAAACTAGTCCAAAACTTGCCCAATTGAGTTTTGTGGGATATTCCGGTAAAAATCACGTTCCTGGGGTTAAATATCGCATTAGTGCGGTCGCTTCAGCCCACGGAATTGCAAAACAACCCACGGCAACAGTAACCTAATTCTGCGGGAAAATCGCAGACTTGGCAACACAGTCATACGGAAGTAAACACTGAGGGCATTATAGTAAGTGATTATGCGTTTATTTAGTGTGATCTGCTGCGGAAGCCAGTGAAATTATGCGCAGGCAATATGAAAAATAAAGACAATGAAGTGACGAGAGAGCAGAGTTAAAACTTTTATGATATGAGTCCTCATGTTTTGCTTGTATTATAGAGCTGTCTCAGGAGTTCTGACACATCACTGTCCTCCTACTGACTACCTTTCGCCACTGTCTTGATAACGTTGGGTATGTAAAATCTTGACTCCCATGAGCGCAGAATTGCTACAAATCTTGAGTGACATCAGATTTGATGTGGTTTGTAGGCTGACTGTTCACACTGTCATGGGGAAAACAGATATAAGTCACATGTGGGCAAAAAAAATCAGATTTGGGCCACATTTACCTGCAGTGTGAACTATGCATGTTAGTTCACTGGAGAAATTAACTCTAGATGGGAGCATTTCAATAAATATATGAACTATATTAGCTTATACACGGCCTGGCCAAAAAAATAAAGTCGCTATTTGGATTTTAATAGACAGATACTTAAGAATCTATGAATAGATCTTTATTGCAGTAATTATTATGTTTCTAGCATATGTTTGACAAGGGTTCTTCTAACCCTAACTGATGGAGTGTGAAGCTTTTCATTTCTTAAACAACCATGTAGGAAGACACATCATGGCCATATTCCAGGATGACAAAGCCAAGATTAACCAGGGTTAAAACTGTAAAAAAAAAAAAAAAAAAAAAAAAAAAAAGGTTCAGAGAGCACGAAGAATCATTTTCACACATGAATTGGCACCTCTGAGAGACTGAAAGTCTTTTGGATGTGCTGGAGGAGACTTTACAGAGTGCTCACCTCTTGCATTGTCAATACAAGATCTTAACCAAAAACTGATGCACCTCTTGATTGAATAACATCACAACATTTATTTTCATCAAGAGATGCATCAAGTTTTTTGTTAAGATCTTGTATTGACAATGTGTCTTTTTTATCATTATATTCATTATATTTACTTTACCTGTTAGTAATTTGTTAATTATTTAATAATTGTTTAAATAAATTTGTCGTGAAAACAAGTTGTGACAGAAACTGTAAAATGATTATATTTCAAAAATAATTGAAAAATAATTTTAATATTAGATTTAGAAGTTAATGCAAAACCTGCCTTGTGTGTAATTTTATGTTTTTTATTTGACTGTTGATCTGAGTGTCTATCCATCCATCCATGATTAACAGATCATTATGTAATGTAAATTAAAATGCTTAAACTTTCAGTTCATATGATCATGCACTTCTTGAAAATCTATATGATTTTAAAAGAAATTTTACAATGATTAAAAACTTATTTGTTTCATTTGTTGTACATTTGAATGCTAAATTTCTTTAAACTTGAATTCACTAATGCACTTTTTTATATTTACAAATGTGAAAAAAATGTCTAAATTAGTAATTTTAAGCACTTCAGACAAACTATTGATGTTAACACATTATTTATTATCTCACATAATCACAGTCTTGTAAAGGTCACACACACATTTGGTCTTTGTTTGTTTTGGTGTGTATTCAGACTTCAGTCACACTTTAGTATGGGGAAAAATTCTCACTTTTAACTAGTTGCTTATTAGCTTACATATTGGCTGTTTATTAGTACTTATAAAGCAGATATTAATGCCTTATTCTGAAAACCATATTCTACATCCCTTAATCCTACCCAATACCTAAACTTAAATGCTACAACTACTAATTACAGTAATTGGGAGTTTATTGAGGCAAAAGTCGTAGTTAATAGTGAATATGTGTTCCCCGTAACAAAGTGTTACCCAGATTTCAACTATTTACACATATTTACAATATAAAGCTGAAGACCCAATATAAAGCTGAAACTATTCATCATTTGTAAATGTTTATAAATGTTTACTATTAATCATGTACCTTTTATGGCCATTGGTCTGTACTGTAAAAACACTTGTGTTAAGTTTAACTAAATGCTTGATAAAGAAATAAAAACACCACATAATTGTAATTTTGATGCAAACATGTTTTTATTGAATCAACACTTAAAGTATACCTTAAACAGTATATTCCTTGAGTCATACATCAGCAGGAGAAAACAGTTGAGTCACAAAAGTCATTCATTTCATCTAAAGAGTTCATGTTTTCCATCATCTGAACTCCCAGAAAGAGCATCTTCTTCCCTCAGACACACAGTTCTTAAACTGTCTCTTTGAGGATTTAATACACATTTATTCTGTTATTTCAGTGAAGTTCAGCTGTATTAATGTAATGAAGAGAAAATAAGAGTATTCTGAAACATCAACACAGTTTCACTGATGATCCAGGATAAACCCAAAACCCAGGATAGAGCGGCTGAGTGAATGTGGTCTGGACTGTGTGGATGAGGCTCATTGTGTCAGAGACGCTGTAGAAGGACAGAGTTCCTGCACTGTGATCCACAAACACTCCTATTCTAGAGCTGATGGACTTTACAGAGAGATCAGTATCTATCTTATTGTGTATGAATGAGTAACTGGAGGAAGAGCAGAACAAACTCCAGGACTGATCATTATATCCAAACACACACTCATTACCCTCTCCCTTCCTGCTGATGCTCTTATATGACACTGATATACACACAATCCCACTCCACTCAATCTCCCAGTAACAGCGTCCACACACACTCTCTCTACACAACACCTGATGCCACTGATCAAATCTGTCTGGATGATCAGGATACGGCTGGACTGTTTTAATGCGAGTAATCACTCTGTTCCTCTCAGACAGACAGAGGTATTCATTCACTGTGTTCAGATCCAGAGTGAGCTGATGGGAATCTGATGGAGAGAAACACATCAGAATCAGGAATTATGAATCTGATCTTTTAATGTATCTGAACTCTTCATGGCTCAATGTTCAGTGTATCATCAGTGTCTCAGTACAGATGACCAGATATCCTGTGCAAATCATAATTTACATGATCAATTATAAAACTCTTCTATCATGATTTATTTCACCTTCTACAGGAACAACATGATGTTTAGGTTTAGTTTCATTTTGTTTTGGTTTGGTTCTGTTCTGTTTCTGTTTGCCTGTGTTCCTTGTCATTGTTAACTGATCTAGTTTCCTGACATTTACCAGTTTGTTTCTATGGTTACTGTTTTGTTCCACCTGCATTTTATTTAGCTCCTTTTGTTCACACTGTGTATACAGTATATAGCCCTCAGTTTGGTAAGTTCTTGGTCTTGTGTTGTTTGTGCTGCCACATGTTTTCCTGTGATCTTTATCATTATGAAGCTTCTATTAGCTTTTTTTTTTTTTATTAAAAGTGCTGCAATTAGATCCCCTTCTTGTTTTTGCCTGACCAAACTGTGTAATGAACACATTCAGTGAGTTTTTCTGCTTGTTTTCTTAGTGACTTACACTGTAGGAAGTCGTTCCTGGTCTTGGGATTCATGTTGGTGAATGTGACTGTGGAAATAAACAGACATGAACAGTGTGAAGAGAAATGACAAGATAAAATACATTCATTTCTAAGACATTTCTAATATGATGTCGTATGATATTAGATGGAGGATCATTTCTGAGAGCAGATGAATCTCCAGGGGCCTCATTTATAAAACACACATATTGGATTTGATCCTAAATTCCATGGATTTCATCCTACGTCAAGTATATAAATGTCTTGCTCATGATGATGAGTGCCGTACTTCAAAACCACCTACAGAACGACCACAAATAACCCTTGATGGTTCAGATGCTCTTGTTCACATCGCACTTGAATTTAAAATGAACTGATGTACGTTCACGTTTAGGATCTTTCTACACATGTCTGTATAATGGAGGCGCAGGACTTTACCTCTGTCAGAGATCTTCTTGATCTCCTCTTTGCAGAAATCCTCCAGTTTGTCTCTCAGCTGACGGACAGATTCTCTCACGCCATCAAAAGAGAAGAGAGAACTGAAGGGATCGTCGGGTTCGTCTGTAGATTCAGGAGGTGCTGAGAGAGACTGGAAACTCTAGAAAACACAAATCAAAACTTCAGCCAATAACCTGCTCTATATCAGATCTGTGCGGCTCTTGTTGATCTTCAGTAACTCGCCTCAATCCAGCACTTTCACACAGTCAGAAACATTCTTCTCATATTCATTATTTAATGCTACAAACTCTAGTATTTGACACTTACAATCCTGGTGAAAAAGAGCACTTTATTTTTAAATTATTACAGAAATAATATAATTGTTTAATATAAATGTTTTCTATAATATAATATAAAATAATAAATTATAATTAAAATAATTATTTTAACTGTATTACAGTATAAATTTATATTAAATGGAATTAGTGTTTTTGACCCACTTTAGTAGGACTTCAGTATCTTAATATGTAATCTCATAATTACTTCTATTGTCTGAAATACAGTTAAAGTTACTGCTGAATGAACTGACCAGCATTTATGATAAACTAAAATATACTTTAATGTTATTTCTACTGAAACTTGTTTGTGATGTATTTAAATATAATTTTTAAGTATTTTTATTATTATTTTTATGATTTAATTTTGGCGTTTTTGTCTTTTATATACAGGAAGTGAAGTAGGAGAGAGAGGGTGGAGGGACGAGTAGGGGGACGGGATAGGGAAAGGTTCATGAGCCGGGACTCGAACTCAGGTCGCCCGAAGCACAACATGTTGGCACGCTGCACACAAGGCTATCGGTACCAATTAAAATATGTTAACTTTAAATGTAACATTGAATATCAAACTAGAGTCAAAATTACAACACAGTACTTTATATGTGCTTTATTATGTTAGTCAACACATCAAAATAAGTGTACTTCTTTAAAGCATGACAAAAGATCATTAAAACATAATGATTCAAAATGTTAAAAGTAAACATGAAAGTGTTTCTTTGTAAGTACACTTATGTCCTTTTGTTTCAGTAATATTATATTATTTACAAGTCCAGTTTTTAAAAATATACTTTTAAGATTTGAAGTAATTTTCTACAAGTGCACATTCAATACAATTAAGCACACTTCTTTTTCAAGGAACTATGTGTGAACTTTCTAGGAAATGGTTTGGATGATAAAACATCTGCTAAGATTATAAAAGTCTGTGTACCCAGCTAATTTTGGGTAACACTTTAGTATAGGGAACATGTATTCACTATTAACTACGACTTTTCCCTCAATAAACTCCTAATTTACTGCTTATGAATAGTTAGTAAGGTAGCTGTTAATGTAGAATAAGGTCATGCAGAATAAGGCATTAATATGTGCTTAATAAGTACTAATAAATAGCCAATATTCTAGTAATATGCATGCTAATAAGCAACTAGTTAAAAGACCCTAAAATGAAGTGTTACCGAATTTTGTTATAAGAATGTTCTCCAAATATTCTGTGTTGATTCTGAGAATGTAAAAAATGTCCAGTTTTCTTGGCGTTAGAGGAACGTGTTTTAAAAGGTGTGATGTTCCTCAAACGTTCTTTCAATCATTCAAACACCTGCTGTGAACAAGCACTGAAAGAAAGAGAAATAAGAACACAAACTACGACTTTCTTCAGCCACAGCCTTAGATGAACTGAAGATAAAAGACATTAAGTCTCTTAAGATCTGATTAAACAACTCCACAAACAGCATTAACAGCTTCACTTATTACTAACCAGACTGACTTTATGTCTGTCACATGTCTACAGAAGTTCTTATTGAGAATTACCAGAGGTTTAGATGTTGATGTTTTATTGAAAAGGTTTCCTTTTAGGTCACCATAATGGAGATCAGTGTGTGCTTTAGTTGAGCCCGTGACCCTTGACTTTTGTTGAATTGCTTCATTTTTAGCAATTGCAGGTGTTTTTAGAAAACATTTCTGCATTGATAAAGCAGGTCAACATGTTCGTTTTAACTGTCAAATGACTGCGTTAAAGTGGTTTAAACAACAACTTTTTTCTGTAATTGCTGACTTAAAGAAATGCAGCATTACTGAAAAGTATAAAACTCAACCAATGTGTAAAAAAATAATTAGTAGCACCACTGATGCATTTCAGATGCTGAATGTTGATGTGTGTGAGAAGGTGTGATAAATAACACTGTCATTGTTAACTTTATGTTTAAAACATGTTTTGTGTCATTTATACGCTCACAGACATCAACATTCGGCATATAAAACACAACAATGGTGACATGCTTCATGCCAGCATACAAAACACATTCATGGCTCCAAACATGCATTGCGGAATGAATAAATTATGCAGCTGAATTATTATTTTTTTTTTTTTTGTTTGTTTGATTGTCACCATTGTTTAGGTTTGTATGATGAGTGTTAATGTCTAAGTGTGTTGTATTTACCTTTTAAATAGTTTTGTTACATAGATCACTTCAGTGTTACAGATTATTTCTATCACATCATTTGAGTTTATTACTTTCTTCTCATATAACATTCCAATTCCAAAAGTAAGCAAAACTACAGAAAAGTAGTTGTTTAAACCACTTTAATGTGCTGATGACATTTTATTTTTCTATAGAAACTTGCATCATAGTCTACGAGTCAATAGGTGTCATTATCGTACAGTCTACATGCATGTCTGCTTTCCTGTAGCTCAGTGGTTAGAGCATGGCACTAGCAATGCCAAGGTCGTGGGTTCGATCCCAGGGATTGCACATATTCAGATACAAATGTATAGTATAATGCAATTTAAGTCGCTTTGGATAAAAGCGTCTGCCAAATGCATAAATGTAAATGTAAATGTCGTACCCAAGTTTAATAGATCCATATCGCACAGTGTGATTTGTAATGATCTTATAGGATTGCTAAAATCGTGCAGTGTATCCCGGGCTTTAGTGAAGAGTGTTTTGTTTCTAGTGCTTTTGTGAATAAACCTTTTTCTGCTGCACCTAGATCCTGCATTCATCCTTCATTTGCAACCATGTGTGACAGAAGAAATAAATCCACACAGGAGAAACGTAGGAACAGGCAAAAAGCTTCCACATTCAATAGACGACACCAGACAAAGAACACAGGAAACACTGGGCTTAAAAAACAAGGAGAACTAATAAGATAATTAACTGAACAGGTGAACGTGATGAATAATGAGACACTCTGGGAAACTGGATCACAGTGATAAAACACAATAGGCTTGTTTGAGATGCATCAGCACTGCGCAAGACTGATCGGCTTATGACATCAAAGTATTGCGAGAACGATTCAAAAGCATAAGGAGTCGTATGCTCTCTAATCGCTCTTGCGGTACTTTGATGTCATACACCAATCGGTCTGCGCAGCGCTGATGCATCTCGAACAAGCCTAATGAAACATAGGAACTCTGACAGTTTGAAGATCACCTGACCCAATTTTGATGACAATTACTGAAAATATTATAGTACAAATAAAAGATTTCATTAAAAAAGATGATGAAAAATCTAGTTGGGTGGAAATTGACGCCATCAAGTTCACTGATTTCATCATGACAGAAGAAACCAGAAGGAAAAATTAGTTAATGGTGTTTGCCACCTAATAATTTATTCTAGAATAAAAGAGCTCAGAAAAAAATTTTCCTATGAGATTTTCCAGGGCTTTGTAAGTGTGTCTCTTTAAACAGAAAATGATCAGATGAGAGTCTGACTGATGATTATATGATAACACACACTGGACTGAATCTGACTGAATTCCTGACAACATCTCAGTCAACGGCTCATTCTGCTCTCATGAAATGTTTCTCTTGCTCAAGTTCACTATGATCCTGTTCTTCTAGATCTCTGTTACCTGCAGGAAGTGGATGTGATCATGTGTGTGTGAAAGCTGCTCCAGCTCAGCGTCTCTCCTCCTCAGATCATTGATCTCCTGCTCCAGTCGCTCCAGTTGTCCTTCAGCTCGACTCACTGCAGCCTTTTCCTGATCTCTGATCAGCTGTGTGAACTCAGAGCAGCTTCTCTCAATGGAGCGGATGAGCTCAGTAAAGATCCTCTCACTGTCCTCCACTGCTGTCTGTGCAGAGCGCTGTTAGGACACACATCACAATCACACAGTGGCTTCAGCGGGACTGACAGAGTCCAAACTGAGAGGACTCAAACTTCTCTTCTTCTCCAGACTCACCTTATGAGACTTCACAGCCTCTCTCAGCTGCTGAAGATCTTTCTGTCTCTGCTGGATTCTCTGACGGATCTTTATCTGCGTCTCCTTCAGCTGTTTCTGGAGGACAAACCAATCGATGACACATAAAACTACTATCACAAAATAAAATTAAAGTTACATAAATCCAGAATTGGTGGAGGGTTAAAGATCAAGCATGGTAAGTTTATACTGTAGGTTCAAACCACAGATTCATAATTTCCTGAAATGAGATATGAATGAAAATGAAACTAAAATATCAGCAGTATTTCATCAGTGTTGTAGGGAGCAGCAGATTCCATGGCCCAGTTTTTGTGTGTGTCCCCTCTGATGCCATTAGTTAATCGCAGAACTCGAATGGAGAAGTGCCAAATTGCAATCTCCTCCTCATCGGAAAAGAATATAGGTACCCTTTCAACAGACACTCCTTGTTCTGGGTCTCAACTCTGTATGGAGTGAGACATTAACAGATATACCAAGTTCTGAGTCCCAGCTTGCGAAGCTGAGACACTAACAGATACAACACCGTTCTTAGTCTCTGGTTCATCTAGTGAGACATAATAGATATGCCGTTCTGAATCTCTCCCCGAGAGAGACAAACAGATCAACAATTCCTGGGTTTCAACTCTGCAAGGAGTGAGACATTCTGAGCCTCTGGTTCGTAAAGAGAGACAACAACAGATCCCATGATCTGAGTCTACAGCTTGTGAGGCAGCAACAGATACGACAGCATTCTGAGCCTCCAGTCTGTGAGGAAAGAGACATTAACACACATTACGTTCAGAGTTTTCGTCCAGCAAGACAGTAATGACTACAGAGAGACAAAAGTGGATTGACCAAGTTCTGAGTGTCTGGCCCAGAGAAGCTGAAGACACACAGAGACATCTGCAACAAGGTTAAGCTCAGGAGATCAAATCTTCACTTCAAGGTACCTTCGTCTGTGTGTTCCAGATTGTTAAGGACTTTCTGCACCTACGCCAGGGCCTCATCTGCGTGTACCAGATTTTAGGGCCCTTTGGTGCTCCAGGAGATCAGCATCCCACAGAGCTTCTTGTTCAAGACTGTTGAAACAGATTCCGGCTCCTCTCTCCACTGCATTGTCACCGAGCACAACCAGTAGAAGACGTCACCGTCATCGAACTCAACCAAGTGGAACATAAATAACACTTAACCAAACCTCTTTCCAGAGACCTTGGCATTGTTGTATATTATCAGTATATGATTTCCTAATTCACATTAGATGTAATATAGATGATGTTAGTTAATAACAAATAATCGTTTGTTTATTTGTTTGGTGCATAATAAGGTTCTCCACCTTATTATTTTCAGAGAAACAGTTTATCTTTCCATAAGATAATGTAACTTTTCCATAGCCACATCCAACATAATCACATGTATTTTATGTATCTTACGCACTTTATGCCTTTATCATTCACGGTATTCATTTAGTAGTTGTGTTAGTTATTCTTGTTTAACTTTTGTTAATAAAAATTATTTTATTACACCTGTGTCTTCATTGTGCTGATAATGCAGAAGAGGCTCTACAAGTTAGCAATCACACCAATCTTTCAAATAAATCAGCTGACCAACTCCCTCCACTTTACAATAATTCTAAATGACTGAACAGCCCCTGTTGGGAGTTCTCTCATACTGCCAAGGTAAAATACATTGACTGGTGCCCTGAACTAGAAAAAGAGGGGAAGTGGTCATCTGATGTACTCCTTAAGTGACGTGTGATCCAAAAATCACAACACCAGCGGTGACGTGAGTACCGATCCCCATTTTACTTAGCGTCCTTGGATGGGCGAAAGTAAAATGTGTCTAGTTTTATATGAATATTTCACCCTAAAGTTTTAATTCTGTCATCATTTAGTCTCACTCATGTCGTTCCAAACCTGTATGACTTTCTGT
This sequence comes from Hypophthalmichthys molitrix, assembly GCA_037950675.1. NCBI lineage: Eukaryota > Metazoa > Chordata > Actinopteri > Cypriniformes > Xenocyprididae > Hypophthalmichthys > Hypophthalmichthys molitrix. Next base: position 40,367,408 of record CM075494.1, read on the forward strand.
CCATTGTGAGACACAACAGAAGATATTCTGAAGAAAGTCTTGGCTGTTTACAGAGACCAAATAAAATATGGTGACACATCAATAAAGTTAATGTCTCAGTCACATGACTAAACATCATGATGTCATGACACAAACACCAGTGAAGTTTGATGTTTTTGATGTCACCATATTTGATTTGTGCTCCGTGTACATGAGTTGATCAATGATTTGATTTGAATTGTGAATCAAAATTTGTCTAAAAAATTTACTTATTATAATTTACTTTAAAAGAATATAATTAAGTTTAAACTGAATATGTTTTCAGACACATAATTCCATGTTAATTGCCATTGAATGAAAATGTATTATAGTTTAAATTTATATTTAAAGCAATTTAATAACTTTATTATTAGATTTATTATTAGAGTTATTTTTGACCCATTTAAGTGGGACTGAAGTACGTTTATATGCAATTTCATAATTCTATTGTCTTGAAATATGTGTAAAAATAAATACAGTGTGCTGTCAAATGTACCGAAAGCATGCACGGTAAACTAAAATATACTGTAATAATGAAGTTGCACTTTAGTATATTTAAATTATATTAACCCTAAATATACTGAATAACATATAATTATGATCAAGTTCTTTACATGTGCTTTATGTTATTCAACACATTAAAATAATTGCACTTATTTAACGCATGACAAAGATTATATATTATTAAAATAAACTTCAAAGTAAAACTTTTAATTTGACATTATTACAAAGTGTACTTTATAAAGTGTACTTATGAAACAGTCATGAAAGTTTACTCTCTTTCAGTACACTTAAGTGGTCTTTTATTATCTCTAAGCATTTTTTTTAATATACTTAAAATTTGAAGTACACTACAAGTGCACATCAGTACACTTATTTTTTTTTTAACCACTAGAGTTGTTTAGATTACTTTTATGCCTTTTTCTTGAAACTTTCATTGACATTGACTTACAATGTATAGACTAAAATAGATGAGACATTCTTCAAAATATTAATACATTCTGCAGAAGTAAGTCAAACCGACGTTGGCATGACGGTGAGTAAATGAAGACAGCACTTTAATTTCTGTGTGAACAATCTCTCTCAGTTCATACCTGTTTCTCTGTCCTCTGGTCTGCAGTTGATACAGTGTTGTGGTTTTTATGTTCATACTCCTTACACCACACACAGATGCATTGTTGATCAGTGATACAGTACATTTCTAGCTCTTTATCATGTTTACGGCAGATCATGTCCTGCAGTCGTCCAGTGGCATCGATCACTTTGTGTGGTTTACGAGAGTGAAATTCCTCATGACGGTCAAAATGAGTTTGACAGAAAGACTCCTGACACACCAGACAGGACTTGACGGCTTTGTATTTTCTTCCAGTACAGACGTCACACTGCACGTCTCCAGCTCCAGCGTAACAGTCAGCAGGAAGTTTAGTCTTCTTCAGTTTCTCCACCATTTCAGCCAGAATGGTGTTTTTACCTAAAGCAGGTCTTGGACTGAAGGTCTGTCTGCACTGAGGGCAGCTGTAGACTCTCTTCTCATCCTCCTGATCCCAGCAGTCTGTAATACAGCTCTTACAGTAACTGTGTCCACAGTGGATGGTCACTGGATCCTTCAGGAGATCCAGACACACTGGACACGTGAACTCATCCTGAGAAATTCTGGCTTCTGCCATTTTACTGCATGAATACAGAGAGAAACAAACACACAACAGCTCAACAATACTTTCAGTTTCTGTTTTCCTGAACTGACAGTTGAAATAGTTTCCTGCTTCAGTGTTTGAGTGACGTGTGGAAAACAGGCGTGTCTGTAAAGCAGCTTCCTCATTCCTGGTCAAGGAGAATTACTTTCTTTCTGTGTTTATGTGGCCTTCAAGTGGAGTCGAAAACTTTGTAATTACGAGCACATGAATGACCAAGTTGTATTTACAGAATTCTAGACTCTAGATGATGAACTTCTCCAGACTGAACATTTGGGCAAATACCTGGGCAGAAGTCATGTAGTGTATTTCCCTTTAGACTACTGCATTGTCACTTTTTATTTATTTTTTTAAAAATGTACATTTATTTGTATAACGCTTTTCACAGTGCATATAGGTCCAAAGCAGATTTTTAGAAAATGCATGTTTCTACATGCTGTATCAAAACAATATCTTAGAATGTAAGATAATATAGTTGTAAGATAATGTAAGATAATATAGATCATGCAGGTATAGCTAACATGATGTATTCAGCTAATTTTCCCCGTCAGAATATTCTAAAGTTGCCAGCCACTACCAGCGTTTATGATCATTTCCACTTTTATCGCTTGCTTTTATAGCTTGTTTCTGCTTCTTTTTTTGCCTGTGTTTTTATCCGGAGATTCTGCACTCTTTCAGAGGATGCGTAATAGCACCCCTAATTTTAACACCTAATTTTTTTATAGTTAAAGTGTAGTAACCATGTTTTTTGGCGAACTGATTACCATTTGTATAAGTATAGCAAAACCATGGTTAATTTGTGGTAACTATTAGTAACCATGTTTTTGTTTTTTGTTTTTTATAAAGCAAAACCATGATTAAATTTCATAAGGGCATATTACAGTGAAAACACGGAAATTCCATCAAAAATGGTGAGGAAATGACTCATAATTGACAGAAAACTCAGTCAGTGGTGGGCAATGAGTTAAAGAAATTATAAAAGTTGTGATCAATGATTACAATATAGGGAAAATTTGTCAGTATTGTATGTTGATCGCGAGGTAGAAAGAAAAAAGCGAATGGAAAATAAATAGCGTAGCTGCTGTTCATAATGAAGGGGTGGATTCTGGAATCCACTGCCGCTTCAATATACAATATATATCAGTTATTAATCAACATTTATCTTTCTGTTAAATTATTTGAATGACTTCTGCAACGTATGTTAAAGCATTTCTTTTCCTTTTCAAACAATAGAAAATTATTTCGAATATTGTCTGTACCTCTCACTGAGAGAAAAGCACATGTTATCTGAATGTTTTGGGAAAGTTTCCTGCTCAGAGCAGAGCTCAGATCATCTTCAACCTTGAAGAAGCTGTGAATCATGTGTATCTGTGTATGTGCGCTAAGTGTTCTGTGCAGGTCCTGTGTACTGGTGGACAACTGGCACTCTGCTCGAGACCAGCAGACGCCATGTCATGACCCCAAAAGGACATCCAGTACCTAAATCCAGAGTCCCCTCGTCAGCATTGTGAGGAATGGAGATATGCTTCTGACTATCTGTCCATGTGTGGAAGATTACCAAATTTGTCTATTTTTCTTAGCCAATCAGAATCATTGTTACCTTAGTAATGACGTGGTTAGTAGACTCTGTTAGAGTATAATTGGTGTGAAAATGTGAATGTACGGAGAGCGGCCTACAAACTCCTTGTGAGACCTGAAGCTGGCTTCTGCGTGATGAAACTGCAAACTATTCTCCAGTAAAATTTCTTCAATTGATTGCATCTCTGACTCCTGGTCTTTCATTCGACATATCTGGTGAAGGGTCCTAAAACTGTTACCCCAACAATAACATTTCAAGCAATAGACATGCTTTTGATCTGATATAACTGGAGTGGAAGGTAATGAGATACATTATGTGAAAGCTTGGCTAAAGAGATGTGTCTTTAATCTAGACTTACACTGGGAGTGTGTCTGAGCCCTGAGCCCTGAGCCCTGGAAGCCTATTGCAGAGTTTGGGAGCCAAATGCAAAAATGCTCTTTTCTTTTGTGACCTTTAATAGTGTGATGGATTGTAGGGTGATAGAAGATAGGTTAAATACACAGGAGCTAAACCATTTATGGCCTTATAAGTCAATAGCAATTCTGAATAGACAAATGACCATCTTGCCACTTAGAGGTAAGGGTGCGGCCTTGTGCCGTAACAGTTTGACAAAAGGAGGGAGAGAGGGAGGGAGGGAGGGAGGGCAGGGGTTCTGGAGGTGGGCGAGGGGCCAGTGAAAGACCAAAGACCAGCAGTGATACCGGCAGGAGGCACCAGGGTGGAGCAGACAGCGGAAGGAGCCAGGGGGGAGCAAATGGAAGAGGTGGAGCCAGAGTATCAGAGGACTGGGGCGGAGCCGCAGGGAAGGCTGAGCCTGGAGCCGAAGGGGTAGAGGGATGAAGCGTAGCTGATGGCCCGTAGATCTGTGGCACAGGCAGAATGACGACTAACTAAGGTGGAGTCGGAGGAATGAGGGAGACTGGCGGAGCCGTGAGGACAATGGTCTCTAGTGGAGCCGATGGAGGGAGGAGCCAAGGCGGAACCGACAGGTCGACAGACTGAGGTGGAGTGATAGGCACAGATGATGGAGGTGGAGTTATGGGATCCACTTGATTAGGTGAAGCTGGAGAACGGAAGACCCGAGACTTATCCACACAACATTGCATTAGAGGAGAAGATGAGTGACTGAAGGGAACCAGTGACCGAGGTGGCTAATGCCAACGAACTCCTCCTTTGGCGGTCTCGCATTATGCTGTGGATTTAAATGTGACGCATGAATTAAAATGACTTACTTTTCATGTAGTTAAAGATGGACTGAGATTGGTGGGTTTGTTTGGGTTGATTTCAAATATCAACAATAGACTTGGTCAGTGTCGTGTCATAGCTGGGGGCGTGGCGTCGGCGTGGGGGAAAATCCTTTCCCCTTGACTGGAAAAGTATGGTGTTAAACCAGTATGACGTACCTAGAATCACTTCTGCCACTCGATAGAGCCAGATACATTGAAAAGCTGAGCCGTATTGGGTCGGATTGCCTGTACAGTATCCGTGACTGGACAAACGACCCAACGGGATGGCCAGATGTGTCGTTTGCTGACATTTTTTGTTACCTAACTGATTCTCCAGGTATAATAGACAGCTAATCTTAGATTATTCAATCTGACTATAATATCAGTATCCCAGGGTCATCCAACAGTCTGTATATTGTTATTCCATGTTCATTAAAGCTATGACATAGAAAATAGTATGTCTTAGCATGTTAAATGAATAAATTCTATTCATAGTTTCGACTGTAGCAGCAACATTACTCAGTGCTATTAGCCTATATTCGAGGATGTGCTGTATCACACAATTTTTTCACCAGTGGCTTTGCAGGAGTAGTTTTACATCACAAAGTATCAGGGAACGACATTTGTTTATTTCAGCCACTTTGTCCTCCTTGCCGGTGTCCTGACATTTAATCCTAGTCAGATTGTCCTACCCGGGCTTACTGAGCGTGTGCCCCAATATTTCATCATTTTTGTCATAATAAATAACACAAAATTATTGCATTGTTGAAAGGGTAGGTTTAGGGTTGGTTTAGGTGTAGACATTAAAAAGCACAATCTGATAGGTAGCATTTTTTTTGCTGTCGATTTGCACTTGTTCTAAAGAATAATGTTATATCAGATTGTGCTACCACCATGTACTTGCATTATTGTAAGGGTAGGTTTAGGGTTGGGGTATGTGTATATGTTAATAAAGGCTTAAACCACATTAAAATCATGCTGGAAGCACAATCTGATAGTTAGCATTTTTCGCTGTTGAATTGTGCTACCTACAGTTTCAATGGGAGGTAACAAAATCTGACAGGGTTCCGTCAGTATATTTGGCAGTATATATAACTTCAGATTGTGTATTTTTTAACTTATTAGAGGTGCAGAATGCCACACAGCAACTTTTAGGCATTGTACCATGCAAAAATCAGTCGTTATTATTACAAGGAGTAAAGATCAAGCGTCTAAAAAGGTCTACCTGCGTTAATTCGAATGGTTTGCTTTCCCCAACGGCATAAACGGATATGATGTTTTAGTGGGCGTTCCCAGTAATGCAGACCAAGTCTATATCCAACAGCATTGTTCAAAACCTACTTACCACACTTTAACGTGTCTGAATTTATTTGACATTTTAACTTTTTGTGTATTTTTTGAGTAGTGTTTTCATAGTTTAATAATTTGTTTAATAATTCGTAATATTTTGACAGCACAAAGGGCTGCAGTCCACATTTCAAAGTGCAACGGGCCATTAAAGTAGCATTAATGAGAAAAGTGTATTACAGTAGGTGCATTGAAGTGCATTAGGAATACACTATAAAACCTGAACATAAAACCTGATCAGGTATGTGAATTTTCACCATTTCAAACTATGACTGTTTTCTTTATTTGTCATAATTTACTTTTGTAACTACTTTCTACATGTTTGTAAATCTGATTTGCAACCTTGCAAAACTGTGAAAAGTGCTATAGAAATAAATTTGAATTGAATTAAATTAAATTAAACAATAGCCTACCTGATATTCAAAGTGTGGGCAAATTATTGAAAAAGTGAAGGTCATAATTATACAACTTCATGATTATTTATTTATTTATTTATTTTTTTTTTTTGCAACTCAAAACACATTTCCTGTAAACTTTTATACTATTTTTACCAATACTATTTTTATACTCAACAAGCAGAATTTAAATACATTTCACTGAATTGTACATTTAATCATAACAGGTTAACAGAGGATTCAACAAAAATAAATCACTGAAGTAGTACTTAAATATTTAACAAATTAAATCATTTTAACTGCAAATTGATCATTGTTACATCTGAGCTGTAGCCAAAAGTTGGGTTTGAAAATTCTGCCCTTACAGCACCTATAGCAGAAACAAACTAGATGTTTCAGTTTATACCTCACGTTTTATTTGGTTTGCACAAAAAGAAAGTCTCATCTAAAAATCGGTGAGGTGAGAAATCATGTCAGAGGCAATGGAAGAGTCTGCCCTAGTGGGAAAAAAAAAACCTACAAAAATGTATTTAAAATAGGCCTACATTTATTTCATACTAACTACAAACCCATTAATATATTTACTGACATAATGCTTGAGACTTACTGACATAAATATTCTAATTAAACTTTAGTTGGAGTTCTTCTTTATTGCACAATTCACAATGCATATTTCTTAATATTAAGCCTAAAATGTGTTTAATATCACTATTAGTAAGGATAGTATGATCACTGTATAATTTGAATGCAAGATATGTAAAGTGTACCTAAAGTATAGCCTACTTGCAATAGTTCCATTTTAGCACTATCAAATATACTTAAAATATACTTAAAAACTGATGCATCTCTTGATGTAAATAGCATCACAACATTTATTTTCATCAAGAGGTGCATCAATTTTTTGTAAAGATCTTGTATTGACAATGCAAGAGTCAAGCACTCTGTAAAGTCTCCTCCAGCACATCCAAAAGATTTACACTTAGGTTAAGGTCTGGACTCAGAGATGCCAATTCATGTGTGAAAATGATTCTTCATGCTCTCTGAACCATCCTTTCACAATTTTAACCCTGATGAATCTTGACATTGTCATCCTGGAATATGGCCATGATGCATATTCCAACATGGTTGTTTAAGAAATGAAAAGGTACACACTCCATCAGTTAGGGTTAGAAGAACTGTTGCCAACTTGCTAGAAACATAATAATCACTGTTATAATGATTTATCAATATTTAATTTAATCAAGTATTTGCCTATTAAAATACAAACATCAACTTTTTTGTGATTATATTCATTATATTTACTTTACCTGTTAGTAATGTGTTAATTATTTAATGTTTAAATACATTTGTCATGAAAACAAGTTGTGACAGAAACTTTGTAAAGTGATTATATTTCAAAAATCAATTAGATCAGAGAAACAAAATTAAAAAATAATTTTTAATATTAGATTTAGAAGTTAATGCAAGTTAATGCAAAACCTGCCTTATGTGTAATTTACATGTTTTCCATCCATCCATCCATAATGATTAACAGATTCTTGAAAATCTATATGATTTTAAAAGAAATTTTACAATGATTAAAAACTTATTTGTTTCATTTGTTGTACATTTGAATGCTAAATTTCTTTAAACTTGAATTCACCTAATGCAGATTTTTATTTTTACAAATGTGAAAAAAAAAATCTAAATTAGTCATTTTAAGCACTTCAGACAAACTATTGATGTTAACACATTATTTATTAACTCACATAATCACAGTCTGTAAAGGTCACACACACATTTGGTCTTTGTTTGTTTTGGTGTGTATTCAGACTTCAGTAACATTTTAGTATGGGGAAAAATTCTCACTTTTAACTAGTTGCTTATTAGCTTACATATTGGCTGTTTATTAGTACTTATAAAGCACATATTAATGCCTTATTCTGAAAACCATATTCTACATCCCTTAATCCTACCCAATACCTAAACTTAAATGCAACAACTACCTTATTAACTATTAATAAGCAGTAATTGGGAGTTTATTGAGGCAAAAGTTGTAGTTAATAGTGAATATGTGTTCCCCATAACAAAGTGTTACCCAGATTTCAACTATTTACACATATTTACAAATCATTTATTATTTATTTGTTCATGTTTTTGCAGTACCCAATATAAAGCTGAAACTATTCATCATTTGTAAATGTTTATGTTTACTATTAATCATGTACCTTTTATGGCCATTGGACTGTACTGTAAAAACACTTGAGTTAAGTTTAACTAAATGCTTGATAAAGAAATAAAAACACCACATAATTGTAATTTTGATGCAAACATGTTTTTATTGAATCAACACTTAAAGTATACCTTAAACAGGATATTCCTTGAATCATACATCAGCAGGAGAAAACAAATCAACTTTTCAAGAAAATACATTTATCAAAACAATGTAATATAAACAGTTTGAACAGTGTTTCCTTATAATAATCAAACTGACCCTTGTACACTGTTGACACCTGAACTAAACCCTTAAACCTGCTCGTCCCACCAAACCTGTCCTGAACCTCACCCGTATAACACCTCAATAGCAGCAGGAGTGTTTTGCAAAAGAACCCGAACACAAGTACATACCTAACAGTTATTTTTTGAAGCAAGTACAAAGTAGTTAAAAACATAAATATATAGTGGGACCAGTCATTTTTATGTTGTTCAATTTTCTGTTGAACATCCAGATCTCTCATAGCTAAACAGCTTTATGCATTTGTTCATTTGTAAATGTAAAAAAATGCATTAAAATATGAACTGAAGTTTAACGACATTTGAAGATTTTCAAGTGCATGATCATATGAATGGAAAGTTTAATGACACTTGTAAGCATTTTAATTTACATTAAATAATGATCTGTTCATTATTATGTAATGTTTAATAAGTCCATTAGTAAACATTAACAAGCACATTATCACATATTTCTAGCTATTTGAATATATTTAAACTAATTATCTCTTAAGTGTTATATAATGTTTGTTAATGATTTATTAATGAAAGTTATTATAAAGTGTTACCAGACCTTCAGAGCTCACTGTTTTTCACAACAACACTGATACTATAAATTTCTTTATATCTGGAAAGAATTAATTTGCATCAACATCTTTACCAAACATTGAATCATGAAAGTTTATTTGGAAAATAAAGAGTTCATGTTTTCCATCACTTATGACCCAATATCTCAAATCACAGAAAGTGCTTATTCATCCCACACACACACATACACACACACACACTCATGCACGCACACACACACACAAACAGACACACACAACAGAAATGAATCTGTATTAATGTAATGAAAAGAACATAAGAGACTCTGTATCATCTCACTGTTACTGATTTATCAGCTCAAATTGTTATGGGTAAAATCTTTGTACAGTTTATTCTGAAACATCAACACAGTTTTACTGATGATTCTGAACCAACCCAAAACCCAGGATAGAGCGGCTGAGTGAATGTGGTCTGGACTGTGTGGATGAGGCTCATTGTGTCAGAGACGCTGTAGAAGGACAGAGTTCCTGCACTGTGATCCACATACACTCCTATTCTAGAGCTGATGGACACTGCAGGGAGATCAGTGCGTATCTGATTGTGTATGAATGAGTATCTGGAGGAAGAGCAGATCAAACTCCAGGACTGATCATTATGTCCAAATGCACACTCATTACCCCCTCCCTTCCTGCTGATGCTCTTATATGACACTGAGATATGCACGTAATTCCCACTCCACTCAATCTCCCAGTAACAGCGTCCCCACACACTTTCTCTACACAACACCTGCCACCTCTGATCAAATCTGTCTGGATGATCAGGATACGGCTGATCTGTGTCAGTGACAGTAATCACCCTGTTCCTCTTAGACAGACAGAGGCGTTTATGCACTGTGTTCAGATCCAGAGTGAGCTGATTGGAATCTGATGGAGAGAAAAGGGAATTATGGAATCAGGAATTATGTATCTGATCTTTTAATGTATCTGAACTCTTCATGGCTCAATGTTCAGTGTATCATCAGTGTCTCAGTACAGATGACCAGATATCCTGTGCAAATCATAATTTACATGATCAATTATAAAACTCTTCTATCATGATTTATTTCACCTTCTACAGGAACAACATGATGTTTAGGTTTAGTTTCATTTTGTTTTGGTTTGGTTCTGTTCTGTTTCTGTTTGCCTGTGTTCCTTGTCATTGTTAACTGATCTAGTTTCCTGACATTTACCAGTTTGTTTCTATGGTTACTGTTTTGTTCCACCTGCATTTCATTTAGCTCCTTTTGTTCACACTGTGTATACAGTATATAGCCCTCAGTTTGGTAAGTTCTTGGTCTTGCGTTGTTTATGCTGCCACATGTTTTCCTGTGATCTTCATCGTTATTGTCAGGGTTCTCCTCTGACAGTTCTGTCTGTCTTGTCTTTGTTTAATGTGTCTTTGTTTGTGTTGTGCTTGAGAGCATGGCTCTGTCTCTGTTTGTGTTGGCCATGTGCTCCTCTGCTCCTGCCCCTTGTTTCCAATTATAATGTCCTCTTGTTTAGTCATTGTTCAGTCCTCGTTTGTATGAGTGTGCTCACCTGTGCCTTATATTCCCTGCTCCCTTTTTTGTTGTATCCTTGTTAGTCTGAGTATTGTCACCTGTTCCTTATGTTCTTTGCTCCCTGCTTATTGTGCTCTCTTTCCCTCGTCTTTGCCAGTTCATTAAACCTTGTGCGTCAGTGTACTTCTATGCTACCTCGTACTTTTCCTGTTGCTAGTATCTGTAGTGTTATTTGCATAAGTTCCTTAAAGTTCTTCCTGTTATTCTAGTCTAGTCCTGTTCTGCCTCAATCCTGAGTATCCTTGCTATTAATTGTTATTTTTCCATTTTGTGTTTTCAGCATTTACTTTAGTTCTTAGTTTTCTTCTGTAGTTAGTTTTTCTTTATTGTTTTTAACCAGTATCTTGTTTATTCTTTTACTAGTTCTCTTAGTTTTTGCCTAGCTTTAGTTCTCTTTATTTAGCTTATTACTTTTGTAGATCTGCCTTGTCTTGTCTTGTTTTGTTTGCTGTGTTTCTGTTCTCTCCTAGTCCTGTCCAGCAGGCTGAGCTTCCCTGGCCACTCTCTCTGTCTACCAAGTGGCAAGACCTGTGCAGTGCCTGTGAGACCACGAGTGACTATCCACCTGAGCTGTGTGTTCCTGCCTGGGCTACGCTCTTTCTCTCCAGTCTTGCACTGCCAATCCATCTCTGCTCCCCAACCTACTGTCATGCTGGGTTGGACTCCGCTCTCTCTCAGCCTGCCTGTCTTTGTGCCTCATCCCTACCTACTGTTTGAACTGTGTTCACCACCTCTCCCTCAATATCTTGTCTAACGTCTTGTCTTGTCAATAAACCTGTCAACACTCATTCTGCTTTTGAGTCCTCCCTCATAGATCCCTGACAGAATGAATTGGCCAGCACAGGACTCAGCAAGATGAGTATCAGAATCCTGCCACCTGCTAACACCCGGGAGAGACTGGCCCATCATCGAGGTTTGACTGGTCTTCGCCAACAGGGCTGGGACATAGGAACGTTTACCCAGTTTTTCTGGACAATGTCAAGTACCTTGGTCATCGCAGTAGGTGGGGAATGCCAAGTCGACAGGAATCTGCCTGCAGCGATCCTCCCGCCCTTCCTCGCCTGTCACATTCATGATCGTCTATGACTTCTACCAAGAAGCTAATGTTCAGAAAGAAGAGGGCAATCGAGTCCACCACATCTACCTCAGAGTCTGCAGAGACTGTCCCAGTAACCTCTGAGCCACTGTCTTCTCCCAAGCAATCAAAGCAGTTCCAGTAACTTCTGAGTCAACTGAATCAGATTCGGTTATTTCTGAATTGGTCATGTCCACTTCTGTGTTTCAAGAACCTGTCAAGTCAAGCACAGTCATCTCTGTCAATGAAGCCCATTCCAGACACTTCTAAGTGTGAGTCAACTTCTGCCATTCCTGAATCAGCCACATTCACATTCCAATTACTTCCAAGTCTGAGTCAACTCCTCCTTTCACTCACAAATCAGTCACATCTACTTCTGCTATCCAAGAGCCAGAGAGATCTACTACAGTAATCTCTCAGGCTATCAAGTATGTTCCAGCCACTTCCGTTGAATTAACCTCTATTTTCCTAGTATCTGCCAAGAGTTTTCCAGTTATTCCTGTACCAGTCAAGCGTTGTCACTCAATCAATTAAGTCTGTTCCTGTTACTTCAGAGTTTGCCAAGTCAGTTTCATTCACTGCTAAGTCGACAGAGATCACTGCTGTTCCACCTGAGGTGGCCAAGTTGGCTGCAGATACTAGAGGCGGTCAAGAACACAGCATCGACCCGTCACAAGCGGAAGAAGAGAAGGGCCCATACAGAGCAGTCCCAAGTCCAGTAGTTCCTGAGGTACCAAGTTCAGTGAAATCACTTTCTTAGCCACTTGCTAGTCATGTCATGCCCTCAGAGACAGTTTCTGCCTGTCCTGTCATGTTCACAGAGACCTTTTTGTGTCGGTCAGTGTCTGCTGTTATGGCCAAGGAGGCAATTCCTAAGCTGCCTGTTGTCATTGCTGCAGAGGCCTTTTCTGAATGTCTTACAAGACTTATGTCCACAGTAAAGGCTCCTGTCAGTCCTGTTGTGTCCGCAGAGTATGAAGCTCCTGGAAGTAGAATTCCCAAGCCTGCTGCAGAAGGATATGCAATTCCTAAGCTAGCTCCTGAGAGAGCAGTCCCAGAGCCCTCTCCAGAGAAAACAGTTGCCGTGTCCGCTTCAGAGGAAGTAGTTCCTGAGCCCACAGCAGAGAGAGCTGTCCCTGACCCCGCTGCTGAGAAAGCTGTTCCCGAGCCTGCTCCATAAGGAGATGCAATTCCTTAGCTCTTTCCAGAGAGAGCAGTCCCAGAGCTTGTTCTGGTGAGAGCAGTTCCCGAGCCTGCTTCAGAGGAAATTGTTCCTGAGCCTGCTGCAGAGAGAGCTGTTCCCAAGCCCATTGCTGAGAAGGTTGTTCCTGAGCCCGCTTCAGTGGTAGATGCAGTCCCAGAGCCAGCTCCAGAAAGCAGTCATAGAGCCCGCTCCAGCTCCTTAGAGAGTGCAGTCACAGAGCCCGCTCCAGCTCGTTAAGCCCCGGGTATACTTCGGCTCTCCGCGTTCATGCACCGCCTGATGATGTAATTTTCGTCATGCGGAGGGCTCGTGGCCGGCCGCACAACCCGTCCGCATGCAGCCCAAATTATGAGACAGAGTGGACGGTGCGTGTGCAACAGTGCATGCGCAAGCAGGACAGAAGAGTCCACTAGGTGGCAATACGCACAGTACTGAGCACAATGTGCAGTCGTCGAAGAAAAAAATTCAAAAACAAGACGAGTAAACTCAGAGGCATGTCTTCTCCATCGTTTTTGTTTCTTGTTCTCTTGGTGTATCTTCTGAACTATGTTGCAATGGTGGATGCACTATTTTTCTTCTCTGATCCTGCCCAGCGAATGTCCTGTTGATGACACTTTGTCTGGTAAAGAGTATAGAAAAAATCGTTCTGCGCATATGTCGAACTCGGTCATCCGCGTGAATCCGTGGTTTAGTATACTTTGAAGGATGCGTGGACGCAACTGCGTGCGAGATGCGTCCGGGCGTGGAAAGTGAAGTATACCTGGGGCTTTAGAGAGCGCAGTCAAAGAGCCCACTCCAGCTCCAGAGAGAGCCGTCACAGAGCCCGTTCCAGCTCCAGAGAGAGCAGTCACAGAGCCCGCTATAGCTCCAGAGAGAGCAGTCACCGAGTCCACTCCAGCTCCAGAGAGAGCAGTCACCGAGCCCACTCCAGCTCCAGAGAGAGCATTCATAGAGCCCGCTTTTGTTTCTTAACCTTTGTTTCCCGCTTTTTGTCTCTCTTTTGCTTAGCTCTAGTTCTCTTTCTTTAGCTTACTTTTGTAGTTATTTCTCTAGTTAAAGATTATCTTTTGTTTTAGTCATCTGTCTTGTCGTATCTTGTCTTGTCTTGTCTTGTTTGCTGTGTCTCTGTTCTCTCCTAGTCCTGTCCAGCAGGCTGAGCTTCCCTGGCCACTCTCTCTGTCTACCAAGCAGCAAGACCTGTGCAGTACCTGTGAGACATTGAATGACTATCCACTTGAACTGTGCGTTCCTGCCTGGGCTACGTTCTTTCTCTCGGGTCTTGCACTGCCAATCCATCTCTGCTCCCCAACCTACTGTCATCCTGGGTTAGACTCAGCGGCCGCTCTCTCTCAGCCTGCCTCTCATCGTGCCTCATCCCTACCTACTGTTTGGATTGTGTTCACCACCTCTCCCTCAATATCTTTTCTGTCTTGTCAATAAACTTGTCAACACTCATCCTGCTTTTGAGTCCTCCTTCATAGATTCCTGACAGTTATGGATTATCTGCTATTAGTGTTTTTTTTTTTTGTTTTTTTTTGCTGCAATTAGACCCCCTTCTTGTTTTTGCCTGACCAAACTGTGTCATGAACATATTCTTAGTGACTTACACTGTAGGAAGTTGTTCCTGGTCTTGGGATTCATGTTGGTGAATGTGACTGTGGAAATAAACAGACATGAACAGTATGATGAGAAATAGCAAGATGAAATACATTCATTTCTAAGACATTTCTAATATGAAGTTGTATGATATTAGATGATGAAGGACTCCTTTCTGAGAGCAGATGAATCTCCAGGGGCCTCATTTATAAAACACATGTATCGGATTTAATCCTGAATTCCATGGATTTCATTCACATCATGTATGTAAATAAACACTTGCTCATGATAATGAGTGTCTTACATCTGAACCATCAAGGGATATTTATGGCCGTACTGCAAGTGGATATTATACACTTGTTCACTTTGAACTTGAATTTAAGATGAACTGATTTATAAAATGGGATGCATTTAAGAACATTTGTTTTGTGCAAATGGATGTTTTTTAAATTTTAGGAACATTTCAGAAACTGTCATACATTTACATTTAGGATCTTTCTATGCACGAGGTATCTTTTATAAACAAGGTGTAGTACTTTACCTCTGTCAGAGATCTTCTTGATCTCTTTGCATAAATCCTCCAGTTTGTCTCTCAGCTGATGGACAGATTCTCTCATGCCATCAAAAGAGAAGAGAGAACTGAAGGAATCATCGGGTTCATCTGTAGATTCAGGAGGTGCTGAGAGAGACTGAAAACTCTAGAGAAAACAGAAATCAAAACTCATCAGCTCCACACTTCAGCCAATAACCTGCTCTATATCAGATCTGTGCGGCTCTTGTTGACTTGACTTATCTCCATTAAATCACAAAATCAGCTACATTCTTCTCATATTAATTATTTAATGCCACAAACTCTAGTATTTGACACGTGCACTCCTGGTGAAAAAGATGTTATTACAGAAATAATGTAATTGTTTAATATAAATGTTTTCAGACACTTAATTATTTTTAAAATTATAATTAAAATAACTACTTTAATTAAATGAATGTATTACAGTACAGAAGGGAAAAAACAGCTGCCTTCATTTAAAAGGATTAGAAAGAAAATGCCTCCTCTAGTTGAAGAATCTTCCTGCTGCACAAACTGCCACAGACTTCTACAAAGGATTGCCGTTCTCGAAACAAAATTAATTGTGGGACTACCATACCAGATGGAATACACAATAAACTTCATCATGGACACCCTCAGCAAACAGCCAGTGAGTCCCATGAATTTAGTGCTCCTAAACAGGCCATACTGATTGTAGAGAAACAAGCCGTAACTGACTACACACTAATTGTTGGCACAAACAGGGAGCAAGACCCAAAGGGACTCGAGACATCAGATTGTCACGAGTATCACCTATTGGCGCAGTAGCATCCTCTACCCCAAACACTGGTTCCCTACCACTGCCTATACATCTGGAGAACAGATTTGAAGTATTAATGAATGTGGGTGAGGAATCCCCAAACATGATCGGTCACAGTTCAAATCAGCCAGCAGCTAACATTAGCTGCTTTTCCACCGTCAGGCCGAACGGTTCTCATTGCGTAACCGTTCCATTCCGTGCCGATCCGGGCCAGCTGGTACGGTTACTGTTTCATTTTCCACTGTGGGGCTGATAACGGCTGCTATTTTGAATGTAATACAAAAGCGTCAGTTGTTGCCTTGGTAACGCAACGGTTTACTGATGATATTATTAGAGGTAAATAACGACTGCGTTATGGAGGATGATCATATATTTCTTGTTATTAATATTTTATTATTAATACAGACAGAAAGACTGTTAAGTCAGCACTTTTAAACATCAGCTCACTTAAAAATAAATCACTTCTAGTAAACGACTTAACCACAAACAACCTGGATTTTATGCTTCTAAATGAAACGTGGCTTGAAGACAGCTATAGTGCAACAGTCCTCCTTGAAGCCTGTCCTAACTTTGCTGTTAGGAGCTGTTAGGAGAGGTGGAGGTGTAGCTGCTCTATTTAAAAATGTCTATCAATGCAAGCAAGTGTCATTTGTTGATTACTTGTCTTTCGAATATCTGGGTATTGTGTTAAGAGGTGCTCCACACATTCTACTTACCATTATATACAGGCCTCTCCAGCCTTTGTTGAGGACTTTACAGAACTGTTATCAACAATTTCCTCAGAGTTTGACTGTTTTGCTATTACTGGAGACTTTAATATCCACATAGATAATGCAGAAATCAATATGGCAAAAGAAATAATAACTGTTTTGAGTACTTTTGATCTGACTCAGCATGTACATGGACCTACACACAATCGTGGACACACTCTAGATTTACTTATCAGTAAGATCGGCGCTGCTGTGTATGAATTACAGTGAGAGCGATTCAAAAGCATAAGGAGTCGTACGCTCTCTAATCGCTCTTGCGGTACTTTGATGTCATACGCCGATCGGTCTGCACAGCACTGATGTATCTCGAACAAGCCTAATGAAACATAGGAACTCTGACAGTTTGAAGATCACCTGACCCAATTTTGGTAACAATTACTGGAAATATTGTATTACAAATAAAATATTTCAGTTAAAAAAAATGAAAAATCTAGTTGGGTGGAAATTGATCCCATCAAGTTCACTGATTTCATCATGACAGAAGAAATAAGAAGGAAAAATTAGTTAATGGGGTTTGCCACCTAAAAATTTATTCCAGGAACATGAGCTCAGAAAAATGTTTCCTATTAGATTTTCCAGGGCTTTGTAAGTGTGTCTCTTTAAACAGAAGTTGATCAGATGAGAGTCTGACTGATGATTATATGACTGAATCTGACTGAATTCCTGACAACATCTCAGTTAACGGTTCATTCTGCTCTCATGAAATGTTTCTCTTGCTCAAGTCCACTATGATCCTGTTCTTCTAGATCTCTGTTACCTGCAGGAAATGGATGTGATGGTGTGTGTGTGAAAGCTGCTCCAGCTCAGCGTCTCTCCTCCTCAGATCATTGATCTCCTGCTCCAGTCGCTCCAGTCGTCCTTCAGCTCGACTCACTACAGCCTTTTCCTGATCTCTGATCCGCTGTGTGAACTCAGAGCAGCTCTCAATGGAGCGGATGAGCTCATTAAAGATCCTCTCACTGTCCTCCACTGCTGTCTGTGCAGAGCGCTGTTAGGACACACATCACAATCACACAGTGGCTTCAATGGGACTGACAGAGTCCAAACTGAGACGTCTCAAACTTCTCTTCTTCTCCAGACTCACCTTATGAGACTCCACAGCCTCTCTCAGCTGCTGAAGTTCTTTCTGTCTCTGCTGGATTCTTTGACGGATCTTTATCTGCGTCTCCTTCAGCTGTTTCTAGAGGACAAACCAATAACAGGAAATGACATATAAAAGTAATATCACAAAATTTTAATTTACATGAATCCAGAATTGGTAAAGAATTGGTAAATTGGTAAAGATCTAGCATGGTAATTTTATAATGTTGGTTCAAATCACAGATTCCTAGTTTCCTGAAATGAGATTGTGAATGAATATGAAACTAAATTGTCAGGAGTATTCCATCAGTGTCTAGTTTTAAATGAATATTTCACCCTAAAGTTTTAATTTTGTCATAATTTACTCTCCCTCATGTTGTTCCAAACCTGTATGTCTTTTTGTCTATTGTCTCAGCTGTTTACAGAGGCCAAATAAAATATGGTGACATGTCAATAACATCAAACCTCATTGGTTCTTGCATGTCAGAGTCACATGACTAAACATCATGATGTCATGACACGAACACCAGTGAAGTCTGATGTTTTTGATGTTTGTTGATCATATTTGATTTGCGCTCCACGTACATAAGTTGATCAATGATTTGATTTGATTTATGAATAAAACTGTGGCTCTTTAAAAAATAGCATACTTTTAAAAAGTGCACTTATTATAATATTTTAAAAGAATATAATTCCGAACTGAACGTAATGATTTCATTAAATGAAAATGTTTATAGTGTATAGGTGGTTTCTTTGATTTCCAATCAAGTAATATTCTCCTCCGAGCCGAAAGACATGCAAAAGCACAAGCATCTTGACAATTTTTAGACATGACCACACCTTGCTCAGGTACTCCAAAAACAGCCATTTCAAAGCTAGGTCTGATTTCCTTACTATATGCCTCAGACAAAATTTTAAATATAGTTGTCTAGTAATCAAGCAGTCTGGAGCAAGCCCAAAACAATTTTTTGCCTCTGAAATACACCAGAAATCATTGGGGTTCTGAAGCCAATAAAGTACTTTTGAGATATTTGCAGCCCAATAATAATACCTAAAGTTAGGAAGCGCTAATCCACCTTGAGTTTTCTGTTTTTGGAGAAATTCCTTACGAATTCTAGGTGTTTTTCCACCCCATATAAATGATGAAATCAATCTGTCTAAATTCTGAAAAAAGGACTTTGTTAAAAAGATTAGAATACATTGAAACAAGTACATGAACCTTGGTAAAATGTTCATTTTTTACGCAATTGATTCTACCTGCAGGAGAAAGAAACAACAAATTCCATTTTTTGAGGTCTAGTTTTAACTTGTTGATTAAATGAGCAAAGTTCTCTTTGTAAAGGTTAGAGAATGTGATATTTATCCCTAAATATTGAAAAACTGATACAGAAAACTGAAAAGGTATATCAGTGTTCGAAATATGGAGGCCCTTACTGTTAATGGGAAAGCAAACACTTTCTGAAAAATTCAATTCATAGCCTGAGAATGTTCCAAATTGTTTTAATATCTTAACTACTTGTGGAATACCTAAGATCGGATCTGAAATGTACAATAGCATATCATCGGCATATAAGGATACTCTATGTTCTATGCCCCTACTGTGGATGCCAGTAAAATGCTGTGAGTGTCTTAATGCTACAGATAGGAGCTCAATGGCTAAAGTAAAAAGTAAAGGGCTAAGAGGACAACCTTGTCTTGTACCCCTTGATAGGGGAAAAGACTTTGAATGTACTCTATTTGTGATTACAGATGCATTAGGGGAAGAGTATAATAACTTAATCAATGAGAGAAGATGCGTTCCAAAGCCAAATCTTTCCAGCACAGAGAATAAATATTTCAACTCTACCCTGTCAAATGCTTTCTCAGCATCTAACGAGATGACTACTTGAGGGACTCTGAGGGACTCTTGTGGGCTCTGAGAAAGTTTAGATGAGTGGATTACCCCTAACAATCTCTGGATGTTACTAAAAAGAATACCGGCCTCTGACAAAACCTGTTTGGTCTTTTGAAATCAAGTTTTCTATTACTGCATCTAAACGTAAAGCAAGGATTTTTGCCAAGATTTTAACATCCGAGTTTAAAAGAGAGATTGGTCTGTAAGAATTAAAGAATTTCAAAGAATCCTTACCAGGTTTTAATAAAAGTGTAATGTTTGCTTCATTCAAAGTTTGTGGCAAGCTACCCTTTCCCAAAGAGTCATATCAAGTCATATAAAGAACAATAGGGGCTAATTTATCTGCAATTTTTTTTATAAAAGTCTATTGTACCGCCATCAGGGCCTGGAGTTTTTTTACTCTTCATTAATGTGATCGAGTTTAAAATTTCTTCTATTTGTATGGGCTGACCTAAATTACTTTTCTGCACAGAATTAAGGGTGGGTATATCTATATTGTTTAAAAATTCCAGCATTTCAGAGTTAGATTCAGGGCTTTCAGAAGTATATATAATTTCAAGTACTAGTTCTTAAAAATGTTATTAATTTCAACTGGGTTAACTATTAAATCATTATTACTGTTACAAATTTGAGAAAAAATAAGTTGAGAGGCAGCTCTAGATTTTAACTGGTGTGCTAAAAGTCGTCCTGCTTTTTCTCTATGTTCGTATACATATCTTCGAACATAATAAATACCATTCAGTTTTATTTGTTGATAACAAATTATACTGACCTTGCAGGTTCAGCCTTTCCTTATAAAGTTCAGGTGAGGGAGACGTGGAATATTGATAATCTAACCTTCTTATAGAATCAATTAAATCGTCCTGTTTTATTTTACGTTTTTTGTTGCGAGTTGAGGTATATGAAATTATTTCTCCCCTGATAACTACTTTTAGTGTCTCCCACAATGTAGATGCTGAAATAGATTCTGATTTGTTATGTAATAGAAAATTATCTATAACTGTTGATACAAATGTACAAAATGCAGGATCTGATAACAAGGCCGTATTTAGTCTCCACAAAGGCCGTTCCTTATACCTCAAATTAAAAATAAGATCTAATTGCAAGGGGGCATGGTCTGATTCCACAATAGGTACATATTTGATTTGTCCAACAGAAGGAAGGAGAGATTTATCTATAAAGAAATAATCAATTCTTGAATAGGAGTGATGAACTTGTGAAAAATAGAAATATGCTCTGCTGTTTGGAAACAGAAATCGCCAAAGATCAACAGCCCCCATTTGATCTATGAACGTGGATAAGGCTTGGGCCATCTTAGAATGGGATAAAGATTTAGGATTTGAACGGTCAAGGGATGGATCCATAACACAATTTATGTCATCATGAGATGTTCCCAAAAATCATGAGATGGGAATTTAGGTTTGGCAATAAAGAAACCAACTTATTAATAAAATTCACATCATCCCAGTTAGGAGCATATACATTAACTAATAAGACAGGGACATGATATAACATCCCAGAGACTACAACATATCTTCCCTGAGGGTCTGCAATAGAAGCAGAGGCAGTAAATTGGATACTTTTGTGTATCAATGTCACGAATGCCAGCGAAGATCCCTCGATCGGCCACCGGAGGTCTCACTCTCCTGAGTATTAACTGGACTACAAAAAGTCACCTTATTGCCTGAAGTATATTGTCTGTGTCGTATAACTTCACAGACATTGTATAACGGTCAGAACCGGTCTTTAGTCCTGTACAAGGATGCGTTGTTTATAAAAAGACTCGGTAGCCTCCGGTGAATCAAAAGTGTGAGTTTCCTCTCTGAATTTCACACGGAGACGGTGCAGGTTACAGAAGTTGAAACTTTATTTCTGATAGAGGGACTGTTTGACTTCTTTGAATCCGGCGAGTTTCTTCGCCAACTCTGTGCTCGTATCTGGGTACAGCCTCAGTGACAATCCGTTGAATTTAATATCATGTCGCCTGGCCCAGTGAAGTGCCTTTTCCTTTTCCTGAAAACAGTGGAAGCAGACGATCAATGGTCTTGAAGATTGCCCTGCTCCAGGTTTGGAGCGAAGTGCGCGATGCGCTCGCTCAAGTTCAGGAGGTTTGTCAAACACGCTCTCCATGGTATCTTTAAGCAGCCCAGATATAAATCCGATAGTGTCTTTTCCATCTTCGGCACCTTCCGGAATATTAATAATATGCAGGTTGACCCTTCTGGATCTATTCTCAAGGTCGTCAATTTGGTTGAGAAGAGATGAGTTCTGTGCTTTCAAGGATTTAATCGTCCTTTCCGCGGCGACTAGCCTTTCAAAGTTTTCGCCGACCAGTACTTCAGTAGATGCAAGTCGGTGCTAAAACGAGCTTACTGTCTCACGTAGCGTGTCAAGGGAGGCTTGTAACGCCTTAATTGAGTCGTGAATTAAACTTGCAATGTCCTCTTTTAAAACTGGCCCGCTGTTTTGCCAGTTCTGAGACTAGCTGGCTCATTGACAAATTATCCGTGTTGTCTATTTCAGATGTATCTTTGTTGCTCGTGGTATCGTTAGCCGCCATAGTTGCTAACTTACCCGCTAGGGTAGCGCCTGACCATGTTGCTGGCGCAGTACTTTGCTTTTGTTTAGAGTTGCTCATTTCACTTTCTGAACTAAGTGTAGTTCTTATATTTTACATTGCAAAGCAATTAAATAGCAAAAAGAAGACGCTTAATTATGTTTAAATAGAGTGTGGTTGGGAGGACCTCGTCGCTGCTGCCTTCTCTTACATCGCCAAACTGGAAGTCCATGACAGAGTATTTCTGTGCCAAATACACTCCTTCAAATTTTCTTCATGTTTTGGAAAGTTTTTTTTTTTTTTTTTAAATAATGGCCCTGTATACGTAATAAAGGGCGGAATTCCTTGTATGGGCACTTCTCCCAGAAGAGCGCATGCACACACATCAACTAGAGCGAGAGACCACGCCCATCAACGCGCTTCATTCGGGTTATGGAAGTCGGCAGCAGCACTGCACAGGACTTGCTCGAGAAAGAATTTATCACCTTGTTTTTAGACCACGAAATCAACAATGTCACCAAAGAATTGTTTTTTGGTTGTGAGGGAAAAATAACCTTGCTTCCAAAAGAACCCAGTGTTAAGTGGAGCTGAGAGATTTGTGCTCATGCATTATATTGATGCGCTCTCAACATTTGTTATTAAAATAACCATAGAAACCACCTTAAATGAACTATCAAAATAAGGATAAAGTCATGTCTGAAAGTTGCAATCACTTTTTTATTGGTTAAAATGAATGGAGAATATCTTGAGTTTTCTGTGGCTGCTCAAGCCCTCAGGATCGGCGCTTATGGTTTTATAAAAAAGGTCCAGTTCTACGCTGGATTTACAGATTGTTTGAAACTGAAAGATGGAGTGGTCACAGTGGTAAAAGATCCCGGTCATGGGTCGGAACAGCAGGTGGTAAGTAAAACTGCATCAAATGTCTGTTTTGTTGGCAGCCAGCACGTAAGTGCATATAATGTAAACAAGAGGAATGCATAATGAATCAAAAGTTATCCAGTGATAATATGATGGTGTATTGTGTGTTTTGTTTGTGCTGACCATTGATAGCTTCGCTATGCAAAAGCTGTGTGTGCTCGTCACTCTTTAACTTCGACCACAGCATGCCTCCAGGAGCTTGGCTGTTTTCGGAAAGACTAGGTACAGCATACCTTTCTTTTATAAATCCGATAAAACTAAAGACTTTTCAGAGATATAAAGGATGCTATACAACTCTATAGGTACTAAAGATTAACATGAGATTGGCCGAAAATGTGTGTGTTATATACCCTTTAAAGTAAAACTTTTAATTTGACATTATTACATAGTGTACTTTATAAAGTGTACTTATGAAACAGTCATGCAAGTTTACTCTCTTTCAGTACACTTAAGTGGCCTTTTATTATCTCCAAGTATTTTTTATTTTTTTTTAAATATACTTTGGTAACACTTTAGATTACAGCCCAGAAAGTACTGTGTAATTACAACATTATTACAGCGTAACTTCCGGTAATTATAGTGTACCTATAAAGTAAGAACGTGTAAGTAAAGGGGAACAATATGTAAAGTCTGGGGAATAAAGGGGTAACAACCAGGAAAATATTTTAGAACTAAGGGGTACTTATAGGGGAAATATACTCTTGTTCCATAGTTACAGGGTAAGTATGACTTTGCGGGCTGTAAATTAAAGTGGTGCTTGTAAACCTCTTGTTTCATGTAGTTACAG
This sequence comes from Hypophthalmichthys molitrix, assembly GCA_037950675.1. Lineage (NCBI taxonomy): Eukaryota > Metazoa > Chordata > Actinopteri > Cypriniformes > Xenocyprididae > Hypophthalmichthys > Hypophthalmichthys molitrix. The sequence goes on from CM075494.1 coordinate 40,391,509, forward strand.
GGTAAGTACAATAAAAACACATACACACAATCTGATATCACTGACTCTGAAACCTTTATTTAAAAAACAATTTAATTCAAAACTGGTTTACAACACTTCTTATTCATTTATTAATTTTTTATTAATATATATTATTAATATTATTAATTAATCCGACACCCGCATGACTTTTCTCGTGAGTTTCTCGGCGCGCTTATGTCACGCCTCAAGTTACATCAAGCATGAACTCTCAACCCTCTCATGCACTCACAGGTTAGAGTTGGTCGGAAGCATTACAGTTTAAAAATTTTAAATATTTGGTATTTTTCTTACAAACACTTATCGTTTCACTTCAGAAGACATCGATTCATCCATTGGGGTCGTATGGATTACTGTAGTTATTACTGTATGTGCTGTTTGATGCTTCAACTTTTAGGAACACATGAGCTTGCATTATAAAGCATGAAGAAGGAAAGTCATATACATCTCGGATGGCATGATGGTAAAAGATGAGTAAATGGTGAGGACATTTCTGGGTGTACTGTATTTCCTTATAATACATACAGAATTTAAAGAAAGAAAAAGTAGAAAAGGAACAGGAGGAGGAGGAAGCCAAGCAAGAGAAACGAATAAGAAGTGTTGTAAATCTGTTTTGAAATAATTTGCTTTTCAAATAAAGTTTTCCAAGTGATATCAGATTGTGTGTATACATGTGTTTTTATTGTACTTTCCCTGTAACTACATGAAACAAGAGGGTAACAAGCTCCACTTTAATTTACAGACCGCAATGCCATACTTACCCTGTAACTACATGAAACAAGAGTATACTTCCCCAGTATTAAAAAATTGCAATATTGTAGTTTTACTTGCCTTGAAATATCTCAATCAGTGCACTTTTGCAATAAAAACAAAATACTGTGTAAATGCACTGATATGTAGCCTACCCTGTAAATTAAAAAAAAAAAAAACTTTATATATTTGTACACTATTATTACAAAATGCAGTGTATGTTCTTGCTAAATTGCTCCCAAATGTAAGATTGTTGTCTATCATAACAGTATAAGTACCCCTTAGTTCTAAAATACTTACAGTATAAATAATTTGTTATTTTCCTGTTTGTTACCCCTTTATTCCCCAGACTTTAACATATTGTTCCCCTATACTTACACATACTTACTTTATAGGTACACTATAATTACTTAAATTTGAAGTACACTACAAGTGCACATCAGTACACTTAAGCACACTTCTTTTTTTAACCACTAGAGTTGTTTAGATTACTTTTATGCTTTTTTCTTGAAACTTTTGTACCCCATTGACTAAAATAGATGAGACATTCTTCAAAATGTCATCTTTTACATTCTGCAGAAGACAGTAAGTCAAACTGGTTTTGAACAGTATGACGGTGATTAAATAAAGACAGCACTTTCATTTCTATGTAAACAATCCCTCTCAATTCATACCTGTTTCTCTGTCATCTGTGCTGCAGTTGATACAGTGTTGTGGTTTTTATGTTCAGACTCCTTACATTGCACACAGATGCATTGTTGATCAGTGATACAGTACATTTCTAGCTCTTTATCATGTTTACGGCAGATCATGTCCTGCAGTCGTCTAGTGGCATCAATCACTTTGTGTGGTTTACGAGAGTGAAATTCCTCATGACGGTCAAAATGAGTTTGACAGAAAGACTCCTGACACACCAGACAGGACTTGACGGCTTTGTATTTTCTTCCAGTACAGACGTCACACCGCACATATCCAGCTCCAGCGTAACAGTCAGCAGGAAGTTTAGTCTTCTTCAGTTTCTCCACCATTTCAGCCAGAATGGTGCTTTTAGCTAAAGCAGGTCTTGGACTGAAGGTCTGTCTGCACTGAGGGCAGCTGTAGACTCTCTTCTCATCCTCCTGATTCCAGCAGTCTGTAATACAGCTCTTACAGTAACTGTGTCCGCAGTGGATGGCAACTGGATCCTTCAGGAGATCCAGGCACACTGGACATGTGAACTCATTCTGACCCACTGAAATTCTGGCTTCTGCCATTTTACTGCATGAATACAGAGAGACACAAACACACAACAGCTCGACAATACTTCAGTTTCTGATTCCCTGAACTGACAAGTTGAAATAGTTCCCTGCTTCTGTGTTTGAGTGATGTGTGTTAAACAGGTTGTGTCTGTAAAGCAGCTTCCTCATTCCTGGTCAAGGAGAGTCCATTTCATGCTGCGTTTGTGTGCCCTTCATAATTACAAGCACATGAGTGACCAAGCAAAGTTATATTTACAGAATTCTAGACTCTAGATGATGATTTCTCCAGACTGGACATTATTTTGGGCAAATACCTGGGCAGAAGTCATGTAGTGTATTCGCCTTTAGACTACTGCATTGTCACTTTTAACACAGCACTAAGATTGAGTAAAACTAGTATTGATATGTAGCCTCGGTCAGAAGCTAGAAGTCATTTGTCAGTTTTTGTGCTATGATGGGGCCTAAATCCTGACTGAAAATTTTCATAGATATAATTATTTACAAGGAGCACACCTGAGCAGACAATTTTTTTTTTTCTAGTATTTTAGACATAAATGGAAGATTTGAAATGGGTCTGCCATTTCATTTGGATGTAGTTGTGGTTTCATAATGAGAGGCTTAATAACTGCCAGCATGAAGGGTCTTGGGACATGACCTATAGATAGAGAGGAATTTAATAGTATTGAGAAGAAGATCTTCTGCTACAGTTAACAACTCTTTCAGTAATTTAGTGGTCATTAGATGTAATAAACATGTTGGTTTAGGCACAGTGATAAGTTTATTTAGCTCTTCCTGTCCTATAGTTGTAAAGCACAAATTTGCGTTTTCACTATGGGTGTGTGTAATTTATTTTGTAGAACAAAACGTTAAAGTATCGTTAAATTATGACGTTGACTATTAGGTCTAAGAGGAAATCCACAAACTCTGTTAGAAAATCAACATAGGGCCCAGGGGCTCTATACATGGTAGTTTTCACAAGCACTTCAAATGAATTAAACCTGTGTCCTGATTTCTGAGTAACATTAAGAATATATTTATAGATTGTTGCAACACCGCAGTCACGACCAATCAGACGGGGCTGCATTTATTTGATCAAAAATACAGTAAAAAATAATATTTTATTATATAATGTAAATATTATTATAACTTAAAATGTTTTCTGTTTTAATACAATTTATAAAGTAATTTATTTTTGTGATGTCAAAGCTGAATTTTCAGCAGCAAGCATCCAGTCTTCCTTGTCACATGATCCTTCAGAAATCATTCACTTGCTGCTCAAAAATAGAAAAATGACCAATTATAACCACATCAGACCACATTACTTAGATTATCAATCCTCTCATAAAATAACTCCAGTATATCTCTGCCTGATTTCCATTCTTCTGTTTCTTCTGCTGCTTCCACCATCCTGGTCTCTTGTATTACGGAGCCACGATTTAACAAGAGTTTCCACTTCGGATGCTGTGGTCTGGCTGCTTTTTATTCCAGCATCTAAAGTGAGAAAGAAAACAGTAATTGAATTGTTAATGTAAAAAACAAATCAAAACAAGGGTTGTCCCATGTGTAATGTATACTGCCGTCCAAAGGCAAAGCGCAGTAACTACACATTTGATCAAAATTGAGTTAAGGCTTGAAATGGGCTTTGTGACATCTGTTCTGTCTTGTGACAAAGTCTCCTGATTCAAATTTGTCCCGTTTCAGAGAAAAGAGGGTGTCGAAATTGCAGTAACTATAAAATCAAAGCTAATACCAAGGCAAACCGCAGTAAGTGATGTTACTGCGTTCTAGCTTTGTTTTCCCGGCTTTGACACCCTGCGGCCAAATGATGGTTGAACTCGCGTTAAAACACAAATATCCAAAGATGGGTAAGGAAGATAGCTATGGAAGCCCGTTTCCGCCACTAAAAAAAAAAAAGAAAAAAAAAAGAGTAATTGCGACTTTTTATCTCAGAATTCTGACTTTTTATCTCGCAATTGCGAGTTTATATCTCACAATTGCGAGTTATAAAGTCAGAATTCTGAGATATAAACTCGCAATTGCGTGATATAAAGTCAGAATTCTGAGATATAAACTCGCAATTGCGTGATGTAAAGTCAGAATTCTGAGATATAAACTCGCAATTGCGAGAAAAAAAGTCAGAATTGCGAGTTTTTATCTCAGAATTCTGACTTTTTTTCTTGTAATTAACTGACGGACAGTTTCTCTGTCTAACAAATACGGACATCCAACATCTGGTGCATCCAACGATAGCCGTGCTGCCGTCCTGATGTCTGAAGCTGTTGGTGTATAAAATGTGCCACTTCAGCTTCATCTGTTTTATTGCGATTCTTATTATTATTACTATTACTATTATATTATCATCATAAAGGATTATTTTTAGCGCGGATTTACAAAAAAAGAAATTTTGATTTTATTGGAGGAGGCACATAACATGAAGATTAGTCTCCGGACATTAGAGAGAACTTTATGCAGGAATCGTCTCAGGTTACGTATGTAACCATAGTTCCCTGAGAAAGGGAACGAGACGCTGCGTCCGATAGGATCGCTTTGGGAACGCCCTCAGCGTGTAAGCATCTGATGCATAACTGTCAACTAGTCCAATGGCGAGAGTGAACGTCACGGGCGGGTGACATCACGACCAGGAAAGGATAAATACACATCCGGCGAGACCGGCTTCAGCTCAAATTGCCGAAGCAAATCGATCACAGGGATGCAGGGAGTATGGCAACGCGACGCAGCGTCTCGTTCCCTTTCTCAGGGAACTATGGTTACATACGTAACCTGAGACGTTCCCTTTCGAGGGAACTCGCGCTGCGTCCGATAGGATCGCTTTGGGAACGATATACCAAAACGCCATAATCACAAAAACCTGTCTGTGTGAAACTGTGGCACACTTAAGACAGCAACACCGAAGATCCTGGAGCTGCGTCCAGGTCAAGGTCATAATACCTTACAAAAGTGAGAGGCGAGGACCAACCGGCCCCATCACAGACCTCTCTGAGGGAAACCCCCGAAATTAAGGCCTTGGAGGCCGCCATACTCCTAGTTGAATGTGCTCTGATTGATAAAGGACACTGAAGGCCAGAGACCTCGTAGGCGAGCGAAATAGCCTCGACTATCCACTTGCTTACGGTGTGTTTAGATGCAGGACGACCCCTGTTATGTGGTCCAAAGCACACAAATAACTGGTCTGCTTTCCTCCACAGGGCAGCTCTGTGGACATATGTGTCCAGTGCTCGCACTGGACACAGCAGATTCAGTTTCTCCTGGTCTGGGGTAACAAATGGAGGAGGACAAAAGGCTTGCAACACAATAGGCCTTGGAACATTAGTCAAAACCTTAGGGACATACCCAGGTTTGGGGTAGAGGAAGGCTTTGACCATCCCCGGCGCAAAGTCAAGACAGGTTGGGGACACTGAAAGGGCCTGAAGGTCTCCTACTCTCTTAAGGGATGATATGGCGAGAAGGAAGACAGTCTTAAGTGTCAGGAACTTATCCGAGACTGACTCAAGTGGCTCAAATGGAGCTGTAGATAAGCCTTCTAATACAACGGCCAAATCCCAAGCAGGGACCCTCGTACGCATCGCAGGCCTCAGCCTCTGGGTGCCACGGAGGAAACGAATAACTAATGGGTTCTTCCCAACAGTAGTACCATCCACATGGGCATGGTAAGCAGATATAGTAGAAACATATACTTTAAGAGTAGAAGGGGTTAACCCAGATGAGAAGCGGCACTGTAGGAACTCAAGTACTGAACCTATCGGGCAGTAGACTGGATCCAGCTGCCGTTCTTGGCACCAGGAAGTGAAAAGTTTCCACTTCAAGGCGTATAGTTTCCTCGTGGAAGGAGCTCTGGATTGAAGAAGGTTGTAGAGACCAGCCTCTATGAGTTTGGCCCCCTCAGAGGCCAAACCCACAGATTCCACATTTCTGGACGGGGATGGAGAATCGTGCCCCCCGCATGAGACAGGAGGTCCCTCCTGATCGGAATCTTCCAAGGTGAGCCATCGAGAAGAGCTATCAGGTCCGAAAACCATATGCGGCTCGGCCAGTGAGGTGCTACTAGCAGTAAACTTATCCCTTCCTGGCGAATTTTCTCCAGAACTCCCGGGAGCAGAACAACTGGGGGAAAAGCATACAGACGCAGCCTCGGCCACGTCTGTACCATGGCATCCAGTCCCAGAGGAGCTGGATGAGTGAGGGAGAACCAAAGTGGACAGTGCGTCGTATCCTGAGACGCGAACAGATCCACTTCCGCTTGGCCATAAATCTCCCATATGAGCTTCACCACCTCTGGGTGAAGTCTCCATTCCCCTGGCCTCAGCCCCTGCCTCGACAGGATGTCTGCTCCAATATTCTGAGTCCCTGGAATGTAGATAGCTCTCAAGGAGAGCATCTTCCCCAGAGACCACAGGAGGATCTGTTGTGCCAGTTTGTATAATGGGCGCGACCGCAGACCCCCCTGTCGATTTATATACGAGACCACTGATGTGTTGTCTGTCCTGACTAGCACATGATGGCCCCTCAGGTCTGAAAGGAAGAACTTCAATGCATTGAAGAACGCCATCATCTCCAGGCAATTTATGTGCCACGAGAGCTGATGACTCTTCCACAGACCCTGAGCTGAGCGGCCCTCCATTACCGCTCCCCAGCCTGTGAGAGAAGCGTCCGTCGTCAGAGTGACACGGCGACATCGAGCTCCTAACACAGGGCCCTGGGACAGGAACCAATTTTTCTTCCATATGACCAAGGCGTGGAGACAGCGCCGCGTGACCTTGATCATACGAAGTGGGTTGCCCCTCGGGGAGAACCCTTTGGTCCTGAGCCACCACTGTAAAGGTCTCATGTACAGCAGGCCAAAAGGTATCACGTTGGACGCTGCTGCCATCAGACCCAACAGTCTCTGAAACTGTTTTACAGTGCGTGACTGGCCTAGCTTCAGTTCTTTCATGGCGGACAGAATAGCAGTGATGCGAACTGGAGAGAGACATGCTCGCATTGTCACTGAATCCCAAACCACACCAAGAAAAGTGGTCCTCTGTTGTGGAGTAAGCACGCTTTTCTTGGCATTCAGTCTCAACCCCAACTTCTGAATATGTGCGAGAACGACATCTCGATGCCGAACCGCCATCTCCTCTGACTGTGCTAAAATCAACCAGTCGTCGATATAATTCAGGATGCGTATGCCCTGCAGCCTGAGCGGGGCCAGCGCTGCATCTACGCATTTCGTGAACGTGCAGGGTGAGAGAGCTAGGCCGAACGGAAGAACCCGAAATTGGTACGCTTCGCCCCCGAAAGCGAACCTCAGGAACTTCCTGTGCTGTGGAAGGATGGAGATATGGAAGTATGCGTCCTTGAGATCTATTGTGACAAACCAATCCTCGGATTTGATTTGAGCCACAATTTGACTTATTGTCAGCATCTTGAACTTTAGCTTTTGTACTGCTCGATTCAGATGACGAAGATCTAAAATAGGGCGCAACCCCCCATCCTTCTTTGGAACCAAGAAATACCGGCTGTAAAACCCCGACTCCCTGTCAGCAACCGGAACCCTCTCTATAGCCTCTTTTGCTAATAAGGTTTTTATTTCTTGTTCCAGCACCAGAGCCTGCTGTGGAAGTACTGACGTTTGCAGCACTCCATTGAACAGAGGTGGACGGCACCAAAACTGGATTTTGTAACCTTTCTGTATAATTTGCAGGACCCAACGTGAGATATTTTGAAGAGATTTCCACTCTACCAGAAAATCTACTAAGGGAACCAGCCTCTCGAGGCTGGCCTCTGGTGTTTTGTTCACAGCACATTTTTGATGTAAATTTGTCCCCCTCAGAGGATGTGACGCAGTGTCGTGTTGTTCTGAACACTGCGTCACTAATTCGGTGGGAACCGCTGCGCCCCGAGTCACCAGAGGTGGCGGGGTTGGCAGAACGGCCTCCTGAGGGCCACGAGGTGGGACGGGCACCGTATACTGAGGTGTGTACCGCACCACCCCGTGTGGGGCTGCCCTCAGAAGCCTGACACCACTGGCGTCAGAACTTCTTCTGCCCAGCCTTCTTCGCCTGAAGCAAAACCCTCAGGTCTGTCTTCGGCTTAGAAGGCTTGGGCTGAGAGCGCCGTCCCGGCCCACCGTGTTTTTGAGGTGGAGCACGAGAGGCGACACTCTCTTTCTGCTGCGCTCGGTATGAGGAGCTAAACGGCTGGGGCTGCTCACGCCCAGCAGCCCCAGAGGATGGATGGCGGCGTGGTAGATATTTCTTGAACACCTCCGCTTGCTTCTTAGCTTCCTGGAACCTGTCGACGACTGATGTAACAGCGTCGCCGAACAGGCCAGATGGCGCAAGCGGGGCGTCGAGGAGAAAGGCCCTGTCTTTATCCTTTAATTCAGACAAATTGAGCCACAGGTGCCTCTCTGTCGCCACCAAGGCTGCCATAGACCGCCCAACAGCTCTGGCGGTCTCCTTGGTGGCCCTTAGAGACAGATCTGTGGCTCGACGCAGTTCTCGAACTGCCTCCGGGCCAATCCCCTCCCCGCCATCCAGATCCTTCAGCAGGTCTGCTTGGTACGCTTGCAGAATAGCCATAGTGTGCAAGCACGCACCAGCCTGACCTGCTGCCGTATACGCTTTTCCCACTAACCCTGATGTAGCTTTAAGTGGTTTTGTGGGAAGCGTGGGGGTCTTCAGGGACGACGCTGAACCCGGGGACAGATAGCTCGCAAGCGTCTGTTCAACCCGGGGCATCGTCCCATAACCATATTCTTTCAGCCCTCTTATGTTGGAATAATGCTTGACATGAGGGCTGAACAAACGTGATGAATATGGTTTCTTCCATGATCTCACTAATTCATCATGAAGATCATGGAAAAATGGCAGACCCCGTGGTGGAAGTGCTTTATTTGATGACAAAAAGCGCTCGTCCAGTTTGCTTTTCGGACGAGCGCCCTGATTCTCGGCTGGCCAATCAATGCTCAGCTTAGACACAGCGCGAGAAAGCACATCCACCAGCTCCTCATACTCAGGGGAAAGTGATGGCGAGTCATCTTCCCCCATATCGACGCTCAGCACATCCAATTCCTCAGAACTAGAGTGCTGACGCGACGAGCCCTCTCCCTGGGCGGAAGAAGCCGCGGGGCGGGCTTCCGACACCAGAGAGGGGGCGAGGGATCTGCCAGGTGAAGGCTGAGAAAGAGCACTCATGCCCGTCTCGAGCCCCGCTGACAGATCCATCTGCGAGCCCCACGACATCTTTCTCCGCGCTGCCTCGGCAGACGCGGGTCCAGAGCCGTGGGGAACGCTTGCCTGCGCACTTTCCTCGAAAAGTGCGAGGCGGGAGCGGAGCGTCCTTAGAGGAAGCTTCTCACAATGCTCACATTCAGCCCCCTCGAAGGCTGAAAGAGCATGCTCCGCTCCCAAACACATCACGCACAAATCGTGTTTGGGTCCCCACCCGTGAGAAAACGAGGGCAGGGAGGAGTACATGGTTTAAATGCCTGTGTGTTCGCCATTATAACTGTGGGATTGAGCAATATCGTGACAGACAACAATAAATAGACAAGGACAGTTTCACATAGAGCGCTTTGCTGAGGCAGAAAAGCTGAAGCCGGTCTCGCCGGATGTGTATTTATCCTTTCCTGGTCGTGACGTCACCCGCCCGTGACGTTCACTCTCGCCATTGGACTAGTTGACAGTTATGCATCAGACGCTTACACGCTGAGGGCGTTCCCAAAGCGATCCTATCGGACGCAGCGCGAGTTCCCTCGAAAGGGAAATGCATAGTATAGCATGTTTCCACGGTAACCTTGTACATGAGTACAGCGTTTCCAGGAGAAAAAACAGCTTTTACTGCCATCTAGTGGGCTTAATACTAAAACGCATCATATTTTATATAATTTCAAATCATATTTCATCAACTTTTGTAACTGCAACTCAAGTCTGGTGGCTCCATAAAAGGGGGCATTCAAGGGTAGAATTACAATTACAAAATTACAGTGGAAGTATTTGGTGAATAAAAGTTGTTTTTAACAGAATTAGATACACTAATGAATTTGACAAGTTTTGAGCAAATGTGTTGTGATTACACAATAATACCAATATAATAGTAATAGTAATAATAATAAGAATCAGCTGTAGCGGAGGCGCAATAAAACAGATGAAGCTGAAGTGGCACATTTTATACACCAACAGCTTCAGACATCAAGACGGCAGCACGGCTATCGTTGGATGCACCAGATGTTGGATGTCCGTATTTGTTAGACAGAGAAACTGTCCGTCAGTTAATTACAAGAAAAAAAGTCAGAATTCTGAGATAAAAACTCGCAATTCTGACTTTTTTTTCTCGCATTTGCGAGTTTATATCTCAGAATTCTGACTTTATATCACGCAATTGCGAGAAAAAAAGTCAGAATTGCGAGAAAAGTCAGAATTCTGACTTTATATCACGCAATTGCGACTTTATATCTCAGAATTCTGACTTTATAACTCGCTATTGCGAGAAAAAATAGTCAGAATTGCGAGAAAAAAAGTCAGAATTCTGACTTTATATCACGCAATTGCGACTTTATATCTCAGAATTCTGACTTTATATCACGCAATTGCGACTTTATATCTCAGATGTTATAACTCGCAGTTGTGAGATATAAACTCGCAATTGCGAGATAAAAAGTCAGAATTCTGAGATAAGTCGCAATTACTCTTTTTATTTTTTATTTAGTGGCGGAAACGGGCTTCCATATATAGCAAAATAGCTGCTAGCAAATTTACAGATATTTTAGCCTACCTGCGCTGCTCCATTGAAGGCAATGTCCACTCTGACAACGTAATGATAATCCGATTTTTAATCGTGTTGATGTTTGTTGATTCGGAAATCTCTCCACGTTTCAGGCAGCTAATCCAATTGTAGTGACAGGGGTTACGCCTTCAAAAGTTAGCGGGCTCCGGTGGTTATATTGTTAGGCAAAGTTAGCTAAAAGTTAACTGCGCCTCCTGAGCAAAGTGAGCGCACCCGGCAGCAACAGAAGCAGTTTTGAAATAGCTGTCAAATCTGTCTTTGCTATCCGCAATTTTCAAACCACTATTGTTTAAATTGTGTGAATTTTTTAACTACTGTTTGTAAAGCAACCTTGGTCTGTAATGAATTACTGAATTACTTTACTGAATTACTTTTTAAATAAAATGAGCAACACTTTTTGTGGTAATTGGAGCATTGCGATAAGATGACTCTTAATCTTGAGGCTTAGCCTACTACTGAGCAATTTTAACATTCACAACATGCAAACATCAATAAAAATATTAAAGTTATTAAAAACAATCAACATGTAGTGAGAAACACAACAAAGTGGGATAAAAACATTTAGTTTGTAGATACTGCACTTTGCTTTTGCAATAGTGTTAAGTGCTAACATTTCTGAGCACTTTTCTCTGTTTGTATTTGCCTACCTGTGTTTCAACCTAGCCTGGATTACTCTGTCTTGTATTTTGCATTTATACAGTAAAAAGCAGTAATATTGAGACTTGATTCTTGATTCTTCATGTTCCTTCCCAACCATTCTTTCACATTTTGAGCCTGATGAATCTTGACCATATTCCAGGATGACAATGTCATGATGTGTCTTCCTACAATGTTGTTTAAGAAATGAAAAGCTACACACTCCGTCAGTTACGGTTAGAAGAACTGTTGCCAAACATATAACATGATAGAAACACAATAATCACAGCAGTAATGATCCAGTCATAAACTCTTAAGTATTTAAAATAATATTATTAAAACTATTAAAATACAAACAGCAACTTTTTTGTCATTATATTTGTTATATTTACTTTACCTGTTAGTAATGTGTTAATTATTTAATATATGTTTAAATAAATTTGTCATGAAAACAAGTTGTGACAGTAACTGTGTAAAATGATTATATACTGGAATCAATTGGAGCAGAAAAATAATTGAAAAATAAATTGAATATTAGATTTAGAAGTTAATGCAAAATGTGCCTTATGTGTAATTTACATGTATTTTATTTGAGTGTTGATCTGAATGAGTGTCCATCCATCCATCCATTATGAATATCAGATCATTATTTAATGTAAATTAAAATGCTTACAAATGTCATTAAACTTTCAATTCATATCATGCACTTCTTGAAAATCTATATGATTTTAAAAGAAATTTTGCAATGATTAAAAGCTTATTTGTTTCATTTGTTGTATATTTGAATGCTAAATATATTTAATCTTGAATTCACTAATTCACTAAATGTGGAAGAAAAAAAAAAAGATAAATTAGTCATTTTAAGCACTTCATACAAACTATTAATGTTAATACATTATTCATTAAAGGGCATCTATTATGCCCCTTTTACAAGATTTAAAATAAGTCTCTGATGTGCCCAGAGTGTGAAGTTTTAGCTCAAAATACCCCACAGATCATTTTTATGGCATGTTAAAATTGCCACTTTTTGGGGGTGAGCAAAAACGTGCCATTTTAGTGTGTGCCCTTTAAATGAGGGTGGAGCTTCAAGAGCTCATTCTCTTGTTCAGTCCAAACCAGATTCGGACAACAATGCCTACAGAGCCAGAGAATATATGCTGCATGGAGATAGAACAGGTAATGTTTAGTGTAATTACGGTAGTAACTTAAGTTGTCATCTTGCTTTTATCCATTATTAGTAGAAGCCTGTTGTACCAGACCCCATCTGAATGATGACCAAAACTTTACTGATGAGTTTTATAATGTTTATTTTACTTCTCACAAAAGATGAAGTGTCTGTTTTCAGTCCAGAAAATCACTGTAAGAGCTTAATGAAACACAGTGCAAGTGTGCATTAAAATATTATCCATAAACTTTCTCTCTCCCTTGCATTATCATCAACATACACAGCGAATTACACAGAAACACTCGTTACAACTAACAGTAAACAAATATAAACAGACCTTATGCCTTTGGTAAACTTTATATCTGTAAATCAACTATCAAATACGTATATGAACTATAATAAAGTGCATGCTCTCCCTTTCATTACTGCCGTATCCAGTATCGCTCTGTCTGGAGACTGTAAGCCGGATCATGAACAGTTGGTACTGATCCAACCTTGAGAAACCACTTTTTTAGCTAAACCAGTTGGTATTGTCCCTTTGTATTGACATTCGTTCAGAAAGCAGTCTGGTGTAAAATGATTTGCGCAGACATAAACAAATTTATGTATATAGGGGTGCATTCCCTTCAAAAATAAAACTAATCACTGTGTCTTCAGCAGGTCTGATGTCAGGAGGACATGAAGACTGTTATGTTCATTCTTACATCCAACAACAAAACACCTGAGTTGCTTACAAGACATTCTTGTCTTAAATGCTACAAATACCTTATTAACTATTAATAAGCAGTAATTGGGAGTTTATTGAGGCAGAAACTATTCATCATTTGTAAATGTTTATAAATGTTTACTATTAATCATGTACTATTTATGACAACTGGACTTTTAGCTACTGTAAAAACACTTGTGTAAAGGGTTAAGTTTAACTAAATGCTTGATAAAGATATAACAACCACATAAATTTGCTGCAAATATGTTTTTATTGCCTCAACACTACAGTATATTCCTTGAATCATACATCAGCTGGAGAAAACAAATCAACTTTTCAAGAAAATACTTGTTCATTTATAAAAAGCAATGTAATATAAACAGTTTGAACAGTGTTCAGCCTGCTCGTCCCACCAAACCTGTCCTGAACCTCACCCGTATAACACCTCAGTAGCAGCAGGAGTGTTTTGCAAAAGAACCCGAACACAAGTACATACCTAACAGTTATTTTTTAAGCAAGTACAGAGTACACTGTAGAATGTTTATTGTCAAATTAAAAGTAACTTACTGGCAACAATTATCCAGTAGTTGCTGTATTTCATACCACAGTAAAATTACCGTAAAAACAACAACAATAGTTTTAAACATACTGTAAAATAAAGTACAGCATTTTACTGTTATTTTATTATTAATATTATTATTTTTTATTTTACTGTTATATATTCAATAACGCAAGTTATTGCTTCACATCAACAGCTTTATTCAGGTTTTACCTCTTACATTTCATAGCTGAACTTCAATTGAATATACAGATTTACCCGCATATTCATTTCATCAATGAACAAAATGCAATTATAGCCATACCAATAAAATCACAGTAACACATTGTGCGAGTGGAAAATAAAAGTTTGAAGAGTTAAAGACATATAATTATAAAGTCATTCTTATATTGTTCAATTTTTTGTTGAGCATCCAGATCACTCATAGTTACCAAACAGCTTTATGCATTTGTTCATTTGTAAATGTAAAAAAGTGCATTAAAATATGAACTGAAGTTTAACGACATTTGAAGATGTTCAAGAAGTGCATGATCATATGAATGGAAAGTTTAATGACACTTTAATTTACATTAAATAATGATCTGTTCATTATTATGTAATGTTTAATAAGTCCATTAGTAAACATTAACAAGCACATTATCACATATTTCTAGCTATCTGAATATATATATTATCTAATTATCTCTTAAGTGTTATATAATGTTTGTTATAGATTTGTTAATGAAAGTTATTATAAAGTGTTACCAGACCTTCAGAGCTCACTGTTTTTCGCAACAACACTGATACTATACATTTTTTTTACTGTTTTCTATCCCCCTACACCTAAGCCTACCCATCACAGAAAACTGTGGACATTTTTACTTTCTCAAAAAAACTCATTCTGTATGATTTATAAGCCTTTTGAAAAATGGGGAAATGGGGTATTGTCCTCAGAAGTCACCCTCTCCTTGTAATACCTATGTCATACCCATGTCATTACACAAATTTGTGTCCTGATACGTCACAAACACACACACACACAGTTCTTAAACTGCCTCTTTGAGGATTTAATACACACATTTATTCTGTTATTTCAGTGAAGTTCAGCCGTTAATGTAATGAAGAGAAAATAAGAGACTCTGTATCATCTCACTGTTACTGATTTATCATGCAGCTCAAAGTATTATGGGTAAGATCTCTCTACAATCTGTTCAAAACATCAGCACAGTTTCACTGATGATCCAGGATAAACATTAAACCCAGGATAGAGCGGCTGAGTGAATGTGGTCTGGACTGTGTGGATGAGGCTCATTGTGTCAGAGACGCTGTAGAAGGACAGAGTTCCTGCACTGTGATCCACAAACACTCCTATTCTAGAGCTGATGGGCTTCACAGAGAGATCAGTATCTATCTGATTGTGTGTGAATGAGTAACTCGAGGAACAGCAGTACAAACTCCAGGACTGATCATTAAATCCAAATGCACACTCAATACCCCATCCCTTCCTGCTGATGCTCTTATATGACACTGATATAAACACCTGTCCACTCCACTCAATCTCCCAGTAACAGCGTCCACACACACTCTCTCTACAAAACACCTGAGAACAATATTCAAATCTGTCTGGATGATCAGGATACGACTGCTGTGTGCCAGTGTAAGTAGTCACTCTGTTCCTCTCAGACAGACAGAGGTTTTTATTCACTGTGTTCAGATCCAAAGTGAGCTGATGGGAATCTGATGGAGAGAAACACATCAGAATCAGGAATTATGAATCTGATCTTTTAATGTATCTGAACTCTTCATGACTCAATGTTCAGTGTATCATCAGTGTCTCAGTACAGATGACCAGATATCCTGAATCATCATTTACATGATCAATCATAAAACTCTTCTATCATGATTTATTTCACCTTCTACAGGAAGAACATGAACACATTCAATGAGTTTTTCTGCTTGTTTTCTTAGTGACTTACACTGTAGGAAGTTGTTCTTGGTCTTGTGATTCATGTTGGTGAATGTGACTGTGGAAATAAACAGACATGAACAGTGTGAAGAGAAATGACAAGATAAAATACATTCATTTCTAAGACATTTCTATGATATTGGTGTCAGATCTGTTTCTGTGTCTTGCGCTCTGTGAGACTTTTATGTTGACGTTTCTCTGTGCCTAGTTTCTGTGTTCTTTCCTGTGTCCTGTTTCCTGTGGCCAGGTTGTAGTTTTTTCCTTTTTCATTAGTCTGCTTCAGCTGTGTCAGTTTACTTTGTTTAGCTCATTAACCCCTCTGTATAAATAGCCCTTGTATTCTCTGGTTCTCTGTCGGTCGTTGTTTGATGTCATGCGGGTGTCTGTGGTTGCCGTGTTTTCTTTGTTTTTTTTCTCAGTGTTATTTTGTTCCTGATTTATGTTATAATTGTTTATTTTTATTAAATTCTCCCTGCATTTGGATCTTCACCTCTGCCTGCCGTATTTAATTCTTCCTTTCCTTGACAGAACAACCAACCTACCAAATGGATCCAGTGGGGAGATTAACGTATCTCCGTCAAGGAGAGAACAGCACTGAGGACTACATGCTGGAATTTATCAGGTCCGCTCGTTTGACTAAGATGGACGATCTTCTTTCGGGGGGGATTATCAGAGCCGCTCCATTCACACATGCCACTATGGGACCCTAACTGGACGCTGGAATGCTACATGGGTCTTGCACTGGAACTGAGCGGCTCAGTATTGACTGTGGGAGTTGATACAGTATAGCACTGATGCCAGAGTCTTCAGCCATCATGGACACCAAGTCACAGTTCCTAGTAGCCGAGATCATTGCAGATGAAGACATTAGGGTGGTTCATAGGTATTTAAAACTGGCATCGAGCCTGGAGGACACATGGCTTTGTTTGGTGCAAGCTGCTGGCATCTCTGCGATGGGGTCAAGTCTGGGGGCTTCAGCCAAAATGGCCACCACGCCTGAGTCTTCACTCAGAATGGCCGCCACACCTGAGTCTGTAGCCATAATGGCCGCCACACCTGAGTCTTCAGTCAGAATGACTGCCATGCCTGAGCCCTCAGCCGAGATGGCCGCCATGCCTGGCCATTATGGCCACAGCCATTTGGTGTGTGTGGGCTGCACACACATCGGCTCCAGCCCATGAGCTCGCTCCTACCCATAAGGCTGCTCCAGCCCATGAGCCCACTCCAGAATTTGCCCTGGTCCCAGAACCCAGCCTCGGGCCCTATGAACTTTTTATCTGCCCTGATACGACCACGCTGGTCATCCCTGAGTACTCTGTCTGCCCTGATGTGACCACAGAGGTGGTTCCCGAGTTTCCTGTCTGTCTTGACACGACTGTTGAGGTCGTTCCTGAACTGTCTGCCTGCCTTAACAAGACCAGAGAGAAGGTTCTTGATAGAGCCTTGGAGGGTATTCCTAGGCCCCCTGCCTGTCCTGTTATGGCCCTAGTGGCTAACGCTAACCTCTTTGTGTTCAATGTTTCAGTTTTGTCTGATCAGCTGTGTTGGTCTGTAGATCCACCGTGGAGGTTTACAACACCATCTGCATGACTGTGGTGGTCATCTGCTCCACCGTGGGGATCTTCAAACCCCTCTGCACTGCTGTGGTGGTCGTCTGTGCCACCGTGGAGGTCTACAAGACCCTCTGCACGACTGTGGTGGTCATCTGCTCCGCCATGGGGGTCTTCAAGCCCATCTGCACAGCTGTGGTGGTCTTTTGCTCTGCTGTGGGGATCTTCAGGCCTGACTACTCAGCTGTGGTAGTCATCTGCTCTGCCGTGGAGATCTTCAGCTACAACTGAACTGCTGTGGTGGTCATCTGCTCTGCCGTGGAGGTCTTCAGCTACAACTGCACTGCTGTGGTGGTCATCTGCTTCGCAGTGGAGGTCTTCAGCTACGACTGCACTTTGTGGTGGTCATCTGCTCCGCCATGGAGATCTTCAGCCCTGACTGCACTGCTGTGGTGGTCACTTGCTCTGCCCTGGCCGCCTGCTCAGTCTTCTCTGCCCTGGCCGCCTGCTCAGACTGCTTTGCCCTGGTAGCCTGCTCAACCTGCTCCACCCAGGCCACCTGCCCAGCCTACGCCGCCCAGGCCACCCGAACAGTCTGATCCACACTGGTCACCTGATCTGCCGGCTCTGCCCTGGGTACACGATCCGCCCCAGTCACCAACCTGCTTCCACTCTGCGTTCCTAACCCTCCATCCCTCCCCCTGTTCCTCCGCCGCTTCACCTCCCTCCAAGACCACTTGTGGAGCATCTGGAAGCCACTTCTTTGAGGGAGGGGTAATGTCAGATCTGTTTCTGTGTCTTGCTCTCTGTGGGACTTTTATGTTGACATTTCTCTGTGCCTAGTTTCTGTGTTCTTTTCTGTGTCCTGTTTCCTGTGGCCAGATTATAGTTTTGTAATTTTTTTCCTTTTTCATTAGTCTGCTCCAGCTATGCCAGTTTACCTTGTTTAGCTCATTAACCCCTCTGTATAAATAGCCCTTGTATTCTCTGGTTCTCTGTTGGAAGTTGTTTGATGTCATGCGGGTGTCTGTGGTTCCCGTGTTTTCTTTGTTTTTTCTCAGTGTTATTTTGTTCCTGATTTATGTTATAATTGTTTATTTTCATTAAATTCTCCCTGCATTTGGATCTTTACCTCTGCCTGCCGTCTTTAATTCCTCCATTCCGTGACAATTGGATGATGAAGGACTAATTTCTGAGAGCAGATGAATCTCCAGGGGCCTCATTTATAAAACACATGTATCAGATTTGATCCTAAATTCCTAAATATATAAGATGAGTGCCATCCTTTTGAACCATCAAGGGATATTTGTGGCCGTACTGTAGGTGGTTTTGATGCACTTGTTCACTTGCACTTGAATTTAAGATGAACTGTGATTTGTAAAGTGGGATGCATTAAGGAACTTTTTTTTGTGAAAATGGATTTTTCATAAATCATAGGAACATTTCGGAAACTGTTGTACTTTCACATTTAGGATCTTTCTACACACGTCTGTATAAACGAGGCCCAGGACTTTACCTCTGTCAGAGATCTTCTTGATCTCCTCTTTGCAGAAATCCTCCAGTTTGTCTCTCAGCTGACGGACAGATTCTCTCACGCCATCAAAAGAGAAGAGAGAACTGAAGGGATCGTCGGGTTCATCTGTAGATTCAGGAGGTGCTGAGAGAGACTGGAAACTCTACAGAAAACACAAATCAAAACTTCAGCCAATAACCTGCTCTATATCAGATCTGTGCGGCTCTTGTTGATCTTCAGTAACTCGCCTCAATCCAGCACTTTCACACAATCAGAAACATTCTTCTCATATTCATTATTTAATTCCACAAACTGTAGTATTTGACACTTACACTCCTTGTGACAAAGAAGTGCACTTTATTTTTAAATTATTACAGAAATAATATAATTGTTTAATATAAATGTTTTTAGACAATTATTTTAAAAATTATAATTAAAATAATTATTTTAACTAAATGAATGTATTACAGTATAAATTTATATTAAATGGAATTAGAAAACTGGAGTGAAACGCAGCCTGAAGTTTTTGCTTGTTTTCATGAGGATTTATAGTTTATGGACCGTTTTGATTTCGATAATTACATGTAGAAAGGGAAAAGCATTGATGACATCGATAAAAGAGATCTTTGAAAGCGAATCTAAAGTAATTGCCTCGGCCAGCGGCGGAGATGAGAGGAAGACGCACTGAGAAGAGAGGATCCTGCGAGTTTGGTCTGTACTACTGGTGTATACTGTATTACTGTATTTACAGTGCTTATTTTTGATAGAATTATTATTATTTTGAAATGTGAAAGCACAGCAGCCAATCTGATAAACTATTATTTGACAAAAAATAGTCAAAACTACGTTTAGGATATGGCAAGGCTGCTTGCACAGTATGCAGAAGTATGCAGACTTGAATAAAATTGTAATTTCAATAAATCTACATTTTGATATTGTGTAATGGATATTATTACTGTGCATAAACAGTGATTTCTTTGTTTCAGTTCAGTTTAGTGAGCAGCAGCAGCAGCTGGCACAGCTGGCATCTCCAGGAGGCAGCCGGGTGATACTGAGGTGACGCTCAACACAGGTGACAAAAATCATGCACATAATTATAAGGAATTATACAAATCTGGAGGATGTAGATCCTGTTCTAGATTTTAATAGACCACATTTATTTTATAATTTATAGTCCTGTGTCTCCTGAAAGAATAAAACTGATCAAAATCAAAAAGCGCCTCTTTTTTTGTTTGTTTATTATAGCGCAGACAACATATACTATAATATATATCACTTTCAGTAGTGTTTTTTGTCATTTCAAAGGGTTTTCTGTAAAATGACACTGGGATATTGCATTTATACCACTGTATATGGGTATTAGAAAACTTTTGTTTTGGGTAGGTGGAAATTACATAAAAAAGGGTAATATTCTTCCCTTCAGGTACATTTGAATAACTCTTGCATACAACATGATAGAGACAAAATTCTTTTTTCTTTTTCTGCTGCACCTAGATCCTGCATTTATCTTTCATTTGCAACCATGTGTGACAAAAGAAATAAATCCACACAGGAGAAATGTAGGAACAGGCAAAAAGCTTCCACATTCAATAGACAACACCAGACAAAGAACACACTGGGCTTAAAAAACAAGGAGAACTAATGAGATAACTAACTAATGAGTGAACGTAATGAATAATGAGACACTCTGGGAAACTGGGTCACAGTGATAAAACACAATAGGCTTGTTTGAGATGCATCGGCACTGCGCAAGACTGATCGGCTTATGACATCAAAGTACTGCGAGAACGATTCAAAAGCATAAGGAGTCGTATGCTCTCTAATTGCTCTCGTGGTACTTTGATGTCATACGCCAATCGGTCTGCGCAACAAGCCTAATGAAACACAGGAACTCTGACAGTTTGAAGATCACCACAATTTTGGTGACAATTACTGAAAATATTGTAGTACAAATAAAATATTTCAGTTAAAAAATAATGAAAAATCTAGTTGGGTGGAAATTGATCCCATCAAGTTCACTGATTTCATCATGACAGAAGAAATAAGAAGGAAAAATTAGTTAATGGTGTTTGCCACCTAAATATTTATTCCAGAAAAAAGAGCTCAGAAAAATGTTTCCTGTGAGATTTTCCAGGGCTTTGTAAGTGTGTCTCTTTAAACAGAAAATGATCAGATGAGAAACTGACTGACGATTATATGACTGAATCTGACTGAATTCCTGACAACATCTCAGTCAGCGGTTCATTCTGCTCTCATGAAATGTTTCTCTTGCTCAAGTTCACTATGATCCTGTTCTTCTAGATCTCTGTTACCTGCAGGAAGTGGATGTGATCATGTGTGTGTGAAAGCTGCTCCAGCTCAGCGTCTCTCCTCCTCAGATCATTGATCTCCTGCTCCAGTCGCTCCAGTCGTCCTTCAGCTTGACTCACTGCAGCCTTTTCCTGATCTCTGATCAGCTGTGTGACCTCAGAGCGGCTTCTCTCAATGGAGCGGATGAGCTCAGTAAAGATCCTCTCACTGTCCTTCACTGCTGTCTGTGCAGAGCGCTGTTAGGACACACATCACAATCACACAGTGGCTTCAGCGGGACTGACAGAGTCCAAACTGAGACGTCTCAAACTTCTCTTCTTCTCCAGACTCACCTTATGAGACTCCACAGCCTCTCTCAGCTGCTGAAGATCTTTCTGTCTCTGCTGGATTCTCTGACGGATCTTTATCTGCGTCTCCTTCAGCTGTTTCTGAAGGACAATAACAGCAAATGTCACAACTATTATCACACAAAAATTAAAGCTACATGAATCCAGAATTGGTGGAGGGTTAAAGATCTAGCATGGTAAGTTTATACTGTAGGTTCAAATCACAGATTCATAGTTTCCTGAAATGAGATTGTGAATAAATATGAAACTGAAATGTCAGCAGTATTTCATCAGTGTCTAGTTTTATATGAATAATTCACCATAAAGTTTTAAATCTGTCATCTTTTACTCTCCCTCATGTCGTTCCAAACCTGTATGACTTTCTGTCTATTGTGAGGCACAACAGAAGATATTTTGAAGAATGTCTCGGCTGTTTACAGAGGCCAAATAAAATATGGTGACACGTCAATAACGTTAATGTCTCAGTCACATGACTAAACATCATGATGTCATGACAAAAACACCAGTGAAGTTTGATGTTTTTGATGTTTGTTGATCATATTTGATTTGTGCTCCACGTACATAAGTTGATCAATGATTTGATTTGATTTATGAATAAAAATTTGGCTCTTTAAAAAGTAGCATACTTTTAAAAAGTGCACTTATTATATATTTTAAAAGAATATAATTTCATGTGAACTGAACGTAATGATTTCAGACACGTAACTGCACGTTAATTGTCATTAAATAAAAATGTTTATAGAGTATAGTTTAAATTTATATTTAAAGCAATTAGCTGAACTTTTTGTGATTTTTGACCCACTAAAGTGGGACTGAAGTACATCTTCAAATGTAATTTCATAATTCTATTGTCTTGAAATGTTTGTAAAACTAAATAAAGTCAGATCTGTACTATCAAAATACATTTGACAATACACTTTATTTTAAACTAAAATATACAGTACACTTCATTTATGGTAAACTAAAATATACTGTAATAATGAAGTTGCACTTAAGTACATTGAAACTATATTAACTTTAAATATACTGAATAACACTAAAGTTTTAATTATAATCAAGAACTTTACATGTGCTTTAGTATGTTATTCAACACATCAAAATAAATGCATATTTAACGCATTACAAAGATTATATAATTAAAATGTACTTTAAAGGGGGGCAGATTGTCTACATGTTTCACAATGTTTTTTTCTAGTATGGCCCTGTATTACGTAATAAAAGGTGGAATTCCTTGTATAGGCACTTCTCCCGGAAAAGCACACGCACACACATCAACCAGAGTGAGAGAGCAAGTTTATGTTCACAGAATCATCTGATTGATTGATTGATTGATTGTAATTTTGATGTATCTGATTAACTGCTTAAAATATCAATAATTACAAATAATTAATTATCATAATGAGTTATGAATAATTATTAATATTTCCCCTTTGAGCTAATTCACTACAGAAGTTATCGGCAGCGCTGCACAGGACTTGCTCGAGAAAGAATTTATCACCTTGTTTTTAGACCACAAAATCAACAATGTCACCAAAGAAGTGTGTTTTTGGTTGTGAGGGAAAAACAACCTTGCTTCCAAAAGAACCCAGTGTTATGTGGAACTGAGAGATTTGTGTTCACGCATTACATTGATGCGCTCTCGACATTTGTCATTAAAATAACCATAGAAACCTTAAATTAAGGTAATAATTTACCTTAAATTAATTATCAAAATAAAGATAAAGTCATGTCTGAAAGTTGCAATCACTTGTTTATTGGTTACAATGAATAGAGAATATCTCGTGTTTTTCCGTGGCTGCTCGAGCCCCCAGGATCGGTGCTTATAGTTTTATAAACAAGGCCCAGTTGGCTGATTTTACAGATTGTTTGAAACTGAAAGATGGAGCGGTCACAGCGGTTAAAGATCCCGGTCATGAGTCTGAATGGCAGGTGGTGAGCTCGGCTGTTTTTCGGAAAGACTCGGTACAGCATATCTTTCTTTTATAAATCTGATAAAACTAAAGACTTTTTGAAGGATACTATACTACTCTATAGGTACTCAAGATTCACATGAGATTGGTCGAAACTGTGTGTGTTATATACCCTTTAAAGTAAAACTTTTAATTTGACATTATTACAAAGTGTACTTTATAAAGTGTACTTATGAAACAGTCATGAAAGTTTATTCTCTTTCAGTACACTTGAGTGGCCTTTTATTATCTCCAAGTATTTTTTTTAAAGTATACTTTTAATTTGAAGTACACTACAAATGCACATCAGTACACTTAAGCACACTTTTTTTTAACCACTAGAGTTTAGTAGATTGTTCAAAACATCATCTTTTACATTCTGCAGAAGAAAGAAAGTCAAACCGGTTTTGAACGGCATGATGGTGAGAAAATAAAGACAGCACTTTCATTTCTGTGTGAACAATCTCTCTCAGTTTATACCTGTTTCTCTGTCATCTGTGCTGCAGTTGTTACAGTGTTGTGGTTTTTATGTTCAGACTCCTTACATTGCACACAGATGCATTGTTGGTCAGTGATACAGTACATTTCTAGCTCTTTATCATGTTTACGGCAGATCATGTCCTGCAGTCGTCCAGTGGCATCGATGACTTTGTGTGGTTTACGAGAGTGATATTCCTCATGATGGTCAAAATGAGTTTGACAGAAAGACTCCTGACACACCAGACAGGACTTGACGGCTTTGTATTTTCTTCCAGTACAGACGTCACACTGCACGTCTCCTGCTCCAGCATAATAGTCAGCAGGAAGTTTAGTCTTCTTCAGTTTCTCCACCATTTCAGCCAGAATGGTGTTTTTACCTAAAGCAGGTCTTGGACTGAAGGTCTGTCTGCACTGAGGGCAGCTGTAGACTCTCTTCTCATCCTCCTGATCCCAGCAGTCTGTAATACAGCTCTTACAGTAACTGTGTCCGCAGGGAATAGCCACCGGATCCTTCAGGAGATCCAGGCACACTGGACACGTGAACTCATCCTGAGAAATCCTGGCTTCTGCCATTTTACTGCATAAATACAGAAAACACAAACACACAACAGTTCAGAAATACTTCAGTTTCTGTTTCCCTGAACTGACAAGTTATAATAGTTTCCTGTTTCTGTGTTTGAGTGACGTGTGGAAAACAGGCATGTCTGTAAAGCAGCTTCCTCATTCCTGGTCAAGGAGAGTCACTTTCCTGCTGTGTTTATGTGCCCTTCAAATGGAGTCGAAAACATTGTAATTACGAGCACATGAATGACCAAGCAAAGTTGTATTTACAGAATTCTAGAATCTAGATGATGATTTCTCCAAACTGAACATTTGGGCAAATACCTGGGCAGTCATGTAGTGCATTTGCCTTTAGACTACTGCATTGTCAGTTTTTATTTTTTTTTAAATGTTTTTATTTGTATAGCGCTTTTCACAATGCATATTGTTTCAAAGCTGGTTTTTAGAAAATATATGTTTCTACATCAAAGTAATATCCATATGTCAGAATGTACAGCTGTTAGTTAACATACATCATGCAGCTATAGCTAACATGATGTATTCATTTAGGCAGAAATGAATGGGGGGAGGAGCCATGGTAGAAGCTTGGCTGATGATACCAGTGGTACGACTGACAGTGATAGAAATGGAGCCCAGGGCACAGACCGAGAGTAGATGGGACCAAGCGACACAGATGATTCTGGAGACCAAGGTAGAGCCGCAGCGATGAATGTCCGAGGTTGAGCCAGAGTACCAGAGTAGCCAGTGCGACTGAGGACCAAGGTGGAGCCACAGGGAAGGCTGAGCCTACTGGAGCCGAAGGGGTGGAGGAATGAAGCGTAGCTGATGGCCCTTATATCTGTGGCACAGGGAGAATGATGACTGAGATGGAGCCGAGGGAGGGAGGAGCCAAGGCGGAGCCAACAGGTCGACAGGCTGAGGTGGAGTGATAGGCATAGATGCTGGAGGCAGAGTAATGGGATCTACTTGATTAGGCGAAGCTGGAGAGCGGAAGACCCAAGGCTTATCCACACAGCATTGCGTTAGAGGAGAAGACGAGTGAATAAAGGGAACCAGCAGAGGCGGGGATGACGGACTGGCTGATTTATGTGGGAGAGGGAGGTTGGGTGGAATTAGTGACAATGACACAGACTTGACACAGGGCGATGATGACCCAATGAAGGCATAGAAGTTTCCGAGCTAAGCGGGACGAGTTGCGATGATGATGACTTAGAAAACACAGAGCTGGGCAGGGCCAGCGGTGATGAACATACATCAGTCCAGGAAGGGACCAACGGTAGAGTAGGTTCGTGGGTGGGCAGGGTGGGAAGCATTACTTCTGTTTCCCAGTCTATTAGCCATTCCTCTGCATCCAGGTCTACTAAAACCCCCACTGGCATGGATGTTATGTCCGGCTCACACACCTGGTCAGCAGGAGACTCTGGCTTCTCCACCTGTGGCTGCTGGCTCTGGCTCCAAAAGAGGCATTGGCTCTGGATTGATCTCCGTGGCGGCAATCAGCTGGGTCTCTTGGTCTGCAGTGGGGTCGGGATCCATAACCCCAGTGGGTGTGGGTGCTGGGTCTGGCTCTGGGGTGGTAATGGATGTTTAGTGTGGCTGGACGCTGAAATGGATTCCTCTTCCACTTTGCCCACCGTAAAAGAAGATCTGTCTACCCACAAGGCAAAGTTGATATATTCAGCCAGCATCCATCAGGAGCTTCCCCAGGATCTCTTTCAATCCATTCCAGAACCCCTCCATGAGTGATACATTGTCGCATTGGCCGAGGTGGCTGATGTCGACAAACTCCTCCACTTAATCCTCCATGTCTCTTTCTCCTTGAAAAATAAAAATCACAGCCCCATTGGGCTTGGGAAAGCTCCTGCTGGGAATAACCTTAATGGACACGATATCCATATCTTTTCTAAGTCTGGTATTCTTTCATGGTTTAAATATGCAATAAAGATGAAAAGAGTCCAAAATGGATCTAATAACAAAAAAAAAAAAAGTATTTATTCTATAAAACAAACCAAGGTAATCCACCAAAGAGAGGCAATGTAAGAGTGTATAGCACACACACACAAAAAAAAGTTTTTGGTCCAATAAGTAACACCTCAGTCTTATCCAAATTTTAACAGAAGAAATATCTTTAACATACTCTTGTCAACTTGGATCATTTAGAGATTTCACCTGGTTGTGATGAAATATATAACTGAGTATCATCAGCATAACAGTGGAAACTAATTCCATGGTTTCTAATAATATTACCAAGGGGCAGCATGTGTATTGAAAATAGCAGAGGGTCTAAAACAGACCCTTTCTGCACTCCATATTTTACTGATGTTAATGTGGATAATTCCCAAAAGCACCTTAATGCCTGTCCCTTAATACCAGTGTAATTTTGTAGTTGATCTAAGAGTATGTCATGATCTGTAGTGTTGAACGCAGCACTAAGATTGAGTAAAACTAGTATTGAGCCTTGGTCAAAGCTAGAAGTCATTTGTCAGTTTCTGTGCTATGATGGGGCCTAAATCCTGACTGAATTTTTTCATAGATATAATTTTTTGCAAAAAGGAGCACAAATGAGCAGACTTTTTTCCTAGTATTTTAGACATAAATGGAAGATTTAAAATGGGTCTGTAATTTGGCAATTCATTTGGATCTAGTTGTGGTTTCTTAATGAGTTTCTTAACTGTCAGCATGAAGGGTCTTGGGACATGACCTATACATAGAGAATAGTTTAATAATATTGAGTAGAAGTTCTTCTGCTACAGTTAATAACTCTTTCAGTAATTTAGTGGGCATTAGATTTAATAAACATGTTGTTGGTTTAGACACAATGATAAGTTTATTTAGCTCTTCCTGTCCTATAGTTGTAAAGCACTGCAATAGAATGGTGCAGGTATGATGTCAGAACCCGATAGTCTAATTCGCTGCTGGCTCCTTCGAGATTTGTCTATGGGGTTTTATAATAGGGTTTTTCAATTTAATGATAAAGCCTGTGGTAAACATTGCACCATTGCAACATCCAGATCCTGTTGTACGATACCATCTGTGAAATAAACTCCACTCACATTTCAACTTACCTGTCTGTTGCCTTCTGTTCTGTGACAGAAGACCAGACCACAAAATGCAGAGTGCAACAAGCTCTGAAAGCGATTGTTCATCCGATCCATTTGCAGACATCGTCCAAGCAGTTCTTCAGTCTCTCACAGCATCCACTTCCACTGCTTCTCCTACTGCCTCTGCCAGTCCCATGGCTCGACCAGCGGCATTCACCGGTGAGGCGGAGGATTGCAACGGGTTTATTCTCCAATGCTCACTGTATTTAGAGATGCAGTCTCAACAATTCTCTAATGACCGAGCTGGAGTGGCGTTTGTTATCTCCCTGCTGTCTGGTAAAGCACTTCAGTGGGCACAATCCCTGTGGAATTCCAACGCCCAGGTAACCACATCGCTCACAGCATTTATTAGTAATTTCAAGGAGGTATTTGGTCAAACTGCATCTGAACTCTCTGTGCATGATCAACTGTATAATTTACGCCAGGGAAATCTCAACAATGACATACCTCAACTCATGGTAATTTACGATGATTCTATGGGATTAGAAAACTTAATTCAGAAGACTATTCATGTCTCCCAGCGCTTGTCGGCTTGCTCATTACCTTTACCCGTTGCAAATCCTCTGTCCTCCATTCCATCTGTCGCCCTTCCAGCACCAGAACCCATGCAAGTTGATTCGTATCATCTCACTCATGTGGAGCATCAAAGATGGATCCTCAACCAGCTGTACTTGTATTGTGGGGGAGAAGGACACATTCTCACCACCTGTCCCGTTCAGCGGTGAGTACAATGTAACTTCCTCCTAAAGTCGCTCCTCTAACCAGAAATACTGTACATGTTATAACCCCACAAATCTGTGTTTCAGCACAAGCCCTCATTGACTCTGGCTCAGCGGGGAACTTCATCTCAAATCAATTACTCCAAAAGCTCCATGTCAGGAGGAAACGCTGCTCCCAGGTATTAACCATTCACATCATCCAAGGAAAGCCACTGGGCTGTAGTCGCATCAGTCACTTCTCCCCCACATTGACGCTCCGCATCGGCTGCCTTCATGTCGAGAAGATCATGTTTATGGTGTTGGAAGGTTCCACCGCTGACATCATCCTGGGACACCCTTGGATGTCACAACACCAACCCCAAGTTAACTGGAACACGGAGGAGATTCTGAAGTGGAGTGAATCCTGTTTCCTGAACTGCCTATCTCCTGTCACCAAGGTTCCAGCCCTCCACTCTCAGACCCAGGCCAGTCCAACCTGATGTTCCTCTCTGTTCCACCTCTGTCGAAAGTCCAGAAACTGATAGCAAAGTGACGATTCCTTCTGAGTACAGGGCATTGCAGAATGTATTCAGCAAGCGGTTGGCTACAAAACTACCTCCTCATCGGCCATGGGACTGTGCCATTGACCTGCTACCTGCTACCCATTGTCCATCCCGGAGCAGAAGGCCATGGAGGAATACATCCAGGAGGCGCTACAACAATAGCTTTTTCTTCATGGCCAAGAAGGACGGAGGCTTGCGGCCATGCATTGATTATCGTCATCTCAACAGTAAAGTATAGCTATCCTCTTTCTCTGGTCCCAGCAGCTCTGGAACAGCTGTGCAGAGCTCGCATTTTCTCGACGCTAGACCTGTGTTTCACATATAACCTGATTCGCATCCACCGAGGAGATGAGTGGAAGACCACCTTTATTACTCCATTTGGGCACTACGAATACCGGGTTATGCCGTATGGCCTGTACAACTCACCTTCAGTCTTCCAAGGATACATGAATGAACTGTTCCAGGAGTTCCTCCAAAGATTTGTCATATTGTATATCAACGATATCCTCATCTATTCTCGGAATCTGACGGAGCATCGACATCACGTTAAGCAGGTCCTCACCAAGCTGAGAGAACACCTGTACTTTAAGCTAGAGAAATGAGAGTTCCACACCACCTCTGTGCACTTTCTGGGCTACGCCATTGACCATCACGGCATCCAGATGGACCAGAGGAAAGAGAAAGCTATTCAGAACTGGCCACAACCCAGCAGTGTCAAAGAACTCCAGCGTTTCCTGGGTTTCGCGAACTTCTATAGGAAATTCATTCACAACTACAATCTGATCAGCTCACCCCTCACATCTCTTCTCAGGGGCCGGCCCAAGTCTCTGTCCTGGACCCCTGCAGCCATCGAAGCCTTCCACCATCTGAAAGAAGCCTTCGAGTCCGCTCCGATCCTGGCTCATCCTGACCCAGATCTCCTACGATCTTTGTCGTTGAGGTGGATGCTTCCACCACCGGGGTCGGAGCGGTACTCTCACTGCGGCAGGGGGATCCTCCATGCCTCCATCCATGTGCCTTCTTCTCTAAGAAGCTATTCCCGGCGGAGCAGAATTATGGCAATCGTGAGCTTCTAGCCATCAAAGTAGCTTTAGAAGAATGGAGACATTGGCTGGAGGGAGCTAAGTTTTGTTTCTAAGTCATCACAGATCATTGAAACCTGGAATATCTACGTGAAGCTAAACGCCTTAATCCACGTCAATCCAGATGGGCTCTTTTCTTCACTAGATTTGACTTTACAGTCATTTATTGTCCTGGTGAGAAGAATGGCAGAGCTGATGCCCTATCTCATCTTCATCAACCTGATCCTGAACCTGATTCTCCAGAGCAGATTCTTCCTCCAGCCATGATCATCAGTCCCATCCAGTGGTCCATCGATGATCAGATTGCTCAAGCTACCCGCTCTGAACCTGTTCTGCCGGGAGAAAGCCTCCCAACTACCTCCCCCACAAAGGGGGGAAAACAATCCATCCATCTCCATTGACTTTGTATTGCATGAGGTTGTCATTACTGACTTATAACAAAAAATAGAACAATGTCTAAACACTGCTATGTGACAAGGTGTACAGCAAACAGGCTAAAAAAATTCAGAACTAAGTTTTTATAAGCTACCGAACCATAAAAACTAGCCTTTAAGGAGACAAAAGTGGATATAGGCAATAAGACGTGAAGCATCAGCAGGAAGAACGGGTACATTTTGGGATCCTGACTCTCAGTATGCCTCTGTATGCCTCTGTGTGCAGTAAACATTTTCTCACTGTTAAGTCAAATATCCAAATGTCAGTTTTATATATTATATTTCCTGTCACTGATTACGTTCCCCTCCAGTGGGCGTAGTTCTCATAGTAATATGACATCGCGCTCTGTCTCAATTGCCTGTATCCACTTTTGTGTCCATTTTTTGGGTCAACAGCTTATAAAAACTTCTGTTTTTGGTTCTGGGTTTTTTAGCTTGTTTGCTGTACACCCTGTCACATAGCAGCTTTTAGACATTGATCTGTTTTTTTGTTATAAGTCAGAAATGACAAGGAGGCAGCTTAATGAAATACAAAGTCAATGGAGAAGGTTGGACAGTTGGATTGAAAAGTAATCTTATAATTTGTGTACAAAAACAAATTATAAGATTAGTTACAATTAAGTCTGTAATACTCCCACCAAATTATAAATGTTTTTCAAACATGAGTAATTTCCCCTTACAATAATACATGTATGTAAAGCATAATAAAGTCCTTTTAAAGCTTTGTTCACTCTGCTTCCAATAATAAGATCAATTTCTGAGCTAGTATCTCTACTATTGAGACCCTATTTATCCGTTATTTCTTCTTGTTCAGTTTTTTGTCACCGAGTGCTATTGTACCCTCTTTTTCCCATACACATCTTCTCCTATGAACTGGTGGCTTTCATGGTAATCAGATGGTTGGGTGTGAGCGGTTCTAAGCTCTTGGGGTCATTCAGGTTGTTCACTGTAAGGGGCAACTATTGATTATTACCATGGCTTCATAAAACAAAGTGCGCAGTGAAGCATCATTGAGCCTGCCTGATGAGAGGGAGACTGTAGCATTAAGAGAACTCATTATAGCTTTGATTTGGTGCTTCCATACACCACATGCATGACTTGAATGAGGGGCATTCATAACAAAATCTCACTGTTTATCTGCAAGAAAAGCAATGAGCCTTTTTGGGTCAAGTTCCTGTAATGCTGAGTTCAGTTCGTTCTTTGCAAATATGAACCTTGGTCACATCTGTTTTCCTCCTTCTTAGTCATGAAGGGACTAAAGCAATCTAAAGCAAAAACGGTGGTGAAGGCTGTATTCGTTCTGTGAGGAGACTACTCATCCTCTGGCCTTACACTTTCGTGATAGTGTGCAATAATCAATTTTTTTACCCAATGATCTTTAGGAGGGATCAGTAGGTGTTTGAATGAGTGAGTGCATGATGAGTGGATTAATCTTCCTCTCACTTGATCATACCATCTGTATCCATAAAGGCCTGAAGTTTATTATAACACAAAAGTTATTTTCCTTGACTCAGAACATGTATTTCTTTCAGATATACCTGTTTTTGCACCCCCTCAGAATCAAGCGTTTCGCATCCTCTTGTTCACTTACAGAAGCCGCTGAATTAGTTTTATCTTGATTAATCTGTCTCAGAAGGTGTGCAATTGCTTTGACAGACTTAGACCAAAACCAGAACAAATGATTTACACAGGGGCAGATCTAGAAAATTATTTTTAGGGTGGCATGAAGACTATGAGGGGTGGCAACACCAAAGCAAACACTCATGCATAGTTTTTTTGAGGATTTGTGGCCTGACAAACACATTCATACTCATGTATATGTGAATGAAACAGTTGCATTATCACAAAATATTCATCTGTACTGTTTAAAAATAATTAAAAATAAATAAGAAAATGTCAGTATCCAGGGCACCAAGACAAGACACTATGCGTATATCAAAAACATCAAAAGATTATAAATCTTGTATCTTAGACAAGTTGTTTCATTACTATTACATAGGCTAGTTGGATAATATAAATCTTAAGTTTAAGAGCAACAAAATCTTTTGTATTTGTTAACATCAGAAAGATTTAGCCTACCAAAATGTCAAAGCACTGAGTACTGGATCAGTTTTGTGGAAATGCCTGTATGGATGTTATGGAAGGTCAGCCAGAACATCCTAGCATTATCATTTTTAATGTCTGTTAACAGAATGAAACTGATACAAAGGAGAGGCATCTTTTTGTCAGAGTAACTTCCTCTCAGATAATGAGCTTGAGATGAATAAACTAACGTCTGCAGCTCCTTAACCATGAGAAGCAGCCACAGGTCCTTCAAGAAGACAATGAATGAAACAATTAGTTGAAAATACATAAAGTATGCTGAAGATCATTCAATACATCAACAATAATGCATACTTTCTTTTCCTCCTGGACTTCTTTTCCATTGCACTGGTGTCTTCAGCTTCCACAGAGGTGTGATCTAGATGTCAGAAACAACAGGCATATTTCATATCAGCAGTTTCTGCTGGTTTTGTGTACTGTGTGTTTTGACTGTTTCATAGAAATGTAAAGAGAAAAACCTGTCACAGTCTCCTGCACTGACGCAGCTGCTTCTTCCACTGCGATCTTCAGCACTTCTTCTTCAACAGGCTCTTGCTGGAGCATCTCCTCTGGTTTTAGGCTGCAATTCTCCTTTTGCAGGCTTGAAACAGTCCTTTGGTTTTTCACACGATCTTCTTTCATCTCCTGAGCTGAAAAATTCCAGTTCAGCGCTTCCTGAGCAGCCTGCAAATGCTACCAAAAACAAAGAAAAGTCCCACTCCATTAGAAACAGATGAGATGATATGTGATGACTGTATCATGTGAAAATGTGCAAGTGTAGTGAAAGATTTATCCAGTAGTGAGTTAATAGTTTAGTAGCAGTCATTCCAAGACTTTTTTGGAACACAAAATAAGATTTCTTTTTTTTTTTTTTTTTAATACAATGAAAGTCATTGGGATTTATTGACTCTTATTTCATGGGAAAAAAAAGAAAAAAAAAAACACAGAAAATTTCCACAGAAGAAAGAAAGTCATACAGGTTTATCTACATCAAGGTGAGTGAATGATGACAAAATTTACATTTTATAGATACTGTGTCAAAATAGTACTTAATTAAAGATTAAAGTGTTTAGCCAAATAAAATTAAGCCATGAGTTTACTTTTAAATTTAGCACTAGGTAGTTTTGTGAGAGAAAACACTGGGTCCAGGAAGTCTTTCTTCACTGTTTTATTGATTGATATGATGTGAATGTTTAACCTGTTCAGTGATTTTCAGATGAAGCTCATGAACATAGAGAAGGAGGATCTGATCTGTGATGGACAGACGATCGTTCATCGTGAAGAGTTCAGACGACATCTGCAAGAGCCCAACAGTTACTTCACTTATAATATGGATAAGCTAGTGAACACTTCAGTGTAAAGTGGAGAGAAACCATACAGTACCTTTATCGTGTAGTTTTAGTGAAAGATCCTAAAACCACAAATATTATTTGGATAACAGCAACAAACCCTTCAAAGGTTCACTTACCAACAGAGTCCTCTTGAGTCAAATCATTTAAAATATTTAGAAAGAACAACTTGCATTGCATTGCTCTGCATTGATTCTTGAAAAATAGCTAAATTAAAAGCTAATGGTGACTGAAAGATGTTTCAAAAATACGAAAGGCTATTTGAGAGGTAATTTAAAAACGGTTGACTGAAAAACAAAATCCTCACATTTTCAGTTGTGACCATCTGTGAGTTTTATTGTTTGAATCAAAACATTCTGTTGCTGTTGAATCTGCAACACATTTTCCAACTGAAAAGCTAATTTGACATGATGAAACCAGCTGAACTCACTGAAACCTGTTGCGAAGACAATGGATTAATTAACATTACTATTATTATTATTATTATTATTATTATTATGTAGAATATCTGCTCGCATAACTGCATAGGTAAAATTATTTGGCTTTTTGTGAACAGTATCAAAATCTCCATTATATAGTGACACCTTTTTAGTGACACATATTTATATTATTTCTGTTTTTGTACATTTGTGATGCCACCTCCAGAGACATTATCATACAGTAAATGATCATTAATATAATCATGAGCTGATTTTTTTGTCATAGTCTATGATCCTAATGAAATGTTTATCTGGGTATTACTGTCAGTTTCTCTTGTAAGGATATTATATATAAGGATATCAGGATATTATACTTCTACTTCCTCATGCAAACAATGCATTTCATGTTAAAGGGTTAGTTCACCCAAAAAATGAAAATTTTGTCATTAATTACTCACCCTCATGTCATTCCACACCCGTAAGACCTTCGTTCATCTTCATAACACAAATGAAGATATTTTTGATAAAATCCGAAGTCTCAGTGAGGCTTCCATTGCCAGCAAGATCATTAGCACTTTCAGATGCCCAGAAAGCTACTAAAGACATATTTAAAACAGTTCATGTGACTACAGTGGTTCAACCTTAATGCTATGAAGCGACGAGAATACTTTTTGTGCGCCAAAAAACAAAATAACAACTTTATTCAACATTTTCTAGTGATGGGCGATTTCAAAACACTGCTTCATGAAGCTTCGAAGCTTTACGAATCTTTTGTTTCAAATCAGTGGTTCGGAGCGTGTATCAAACTGCCAAAGTTACGTGATTTCAGTAAACAAGGCTTCGTTACGTCATAAGTGTTAGGAAATTTCAATGGTTCACGTGACTTTGGCAGTTTGATTCACGCTCTGAATCGCTAATTCGAAACAAAAGATTTGTAAAGCTTCATGAAGCAGTGTTTTGAAATCACCTATAACTAGATATTGTTGAAAAGTCATTATTTTGTTTTTTTTGTTGCACAAAAAGTATTCTCGTCGCTTCATAACGTTAAGGTTGAACCACTGTTGTCACATGAACTGTTTTAAATATGTCTTTAATAGCTTTCTGGGCATTTAAAAGTGTTAATTGTCTTGCTGGCAATGCAGGCCTCACTGAGCCATCAGATTTTATCAAAAATATCTTAATTTGTGATCTGAAGATGAACGAAGGTCTTACGGGTGTAGAACAACATGAGGGTGAGTAATATGACAGAATTTTCATTTTTGGGTGAACTAACCCTTCAATAAAAGACAAAAGCAGTAAATTAAATTTTAACAGCATTTATGAATAATGTCAGTAGTGCTGAAATAGGATTTTTTTTATTAGACATTAATTAATTCACTGGTAAATACCCACACAGCAGGAGACTCCTAGGCGGATCCGCATTCAAGTCGCCAAACCCGCATGACTGTCACATTCGTTTTGGCGCCGCCCAGAGGATCAGCTCCGCCTCCGGCCGGCGCCGTAAATTCTACTGTCAATCAGCGGATCCTGAGCGAACCCATGTTGGATCCGCGGACGCGCACGCGCCTTTACTGTAACGGTTGTATCAATTTGCGGGTCCCAAACGGACCCGCCGCGGAGGTAAGGTTTTAATCGCGGATGCGGAGCGGATGCAGCGCGGAGCCACGGCGGGTCCGTGATCCGCCTTCGTTGCGGATCCGTCACTGCGCGCAAGTGGACGCCAATACGGGTCCGTTCACGGATATGTTCCAGAAGCCGCGGAGTCCTTTTGCTGTGTGGGTAGCTGAGTTATAATTTTAACATTAATGTAAAGTAGCCCAGTTGCAATATGAAGCTTTACTTGTAAATATGAAGACATGATGAGCCAGAGAAAGAGAACAACGAGGGTAGTTTTTAAAAGTGAATAAAAGTTAGCGTATTATTTTTGGAAAGTGCATGATTTTTTAGGGTCTATATTTATGGAGGCAGATTGTTTGACTGCTGTTTATTCAGAGTATCAGTAAAACTGCAGTAAAGTTGCAAAACATTACACAACACAAACATCTTTAAGACTGAACTGCACTTTTATAGCATTTCTTATTATTAATTTCTACATAGGCTACTTAATTTCTAAATACAAACATGAATAATCTCATCTACAGGCCAATAAAGGGATATTTACTCATGGGAACCAAGCCTTAAACAGTAAAATCAGAAACACAATAACAGTGGTTATGTACAGAACAAAGAAGATAACATCTATTATTCTTGCCACTCTGGTCCAGCACAAGGGTTTCCTCTCTTGTTGGTTTTGATGAGCAGCAGCCTGAAACTCCTTGAGGATCTGCTTCAGAGCGCTAAGAGTGTACGGCCGCTCTTCATTGCTGTCTGCAACTGTCCCGGAATCTGTGAGGGGAATTATACGTTTTTACATAAACATAAATTATAGATGTTTTACCAAGGACCAATTTCTTTTGAAGGACTAATAGAAGAGTTAAATGAATTTTCATTTTTCCCTGTCTGCTGCAGAAAGTTCTGATATAGAGAGCTCAGATAACATTTACATCTCATGAACAATAAGCTCACGGAGCAAAGATGCCAACATCCAAATCACAAACATCCATTGACTGCCATTCAGACGAATAATGGGAATGCGAATGGATAAGTAACTAATGGAAAATGCCCCTCATAATTAGTTGTTGGGTAAATATTTACCAGAAAGAGCAGATGTGCTTTCCACTGGTGCTCCTGAAACTGTCTGATTTCCTTTAGCCATCAGAAAATTCACAAAAATAGCCTCCAGAACACTGATGCCCATGAGAGTGAAGATGGTAACGCAATAAATGCCTGTAAAATATCAAATATTAATATTAATAATAATAAATAAAATAAAATATACACTACTGGTCAAAAGTTTTGGAATTATTTAATGTTTTTGAAAGCAGTATCTTATGCTCACTAAGGCTGTTAATTCTATTAATATATTTTAAAATGCAATTTATTCTGATATACATATACTGAATTTTCAACATCATTACTCCAGTCTACAGTGTCACATGATCCTTCATAAATCATTAGAATATGCTGATTTGCTACACATACAGTCCAGTAAATGAACTCACCAATCAGTGGGACATCATTGGCAGTAGAGGGCAGCATGTCTTTAAGAAGCAGCAGTAACACAGAAATAGCCAGAAGCAACGTTACTTTAAAACCAAGCTTCTCTCCTCCACTTGAATCGATGAAGAAGGAGGCCAAATCCAGCACAAGGAAGTAAAATACTGGCAACAGAAAGTTAATGATATACAGGAACGGTTTCCTCTTCATGGTGATCTGAAAGAACAGAAACTTCTTTAAAAGCTTTATCAGAGCAGCTTTACATTAACATCGGAGACTGGGGCTGGTTGTTACAAGGTCTGTATCTCATCCGAAAGGTTTTAAGTCAAAAGTTCAATTACTTCTCAAGCACTGGTTTTCATATTTCGTAATAGCTGATGGATGAACACAATAAAATTACACTATATACATGAACTTGATCTGAAAGGTGAAAAAGAAGTACACTTTAGCATACCTCTAAAAAAAAAAAAAAAGGGTACTTATTGTGGAAATAATGTAATTTGAAAGAATATACATAAGTGTGAACTTTGGTGAGCTAATAAAATATTAAAACTCAAATCAATATTTTGCGTACAGTATCTCTTATCCCCATAATTATTTATGTGGTGAAATGCTGTGTAAAAAGTGGTATGACTGTACCGTAACCCTTAGTGTCTGTCTAGTCACTTTCTAGTAACTGCTTTCTTCGTAAAGCTTTGCGTTTTAAGAGCAATTGGTGAGTGCAGGTAAAGTGGGCCATTAAAGTTTGATTGTACTGTGCTTGATGGGTTTAGCCTACACTATTTCTTTAAATTATGAAATAGTTTTGGTTGATTTTTGGTTTGTTTTTTTATGATCTGCGAGTACAGTTTTTTTTAAAGGGGGGGGGTGTAATGCTATTTCATGCATTCTGAATTATTTACAGTGTTGAAGAGTTGGATTCTCATGCTAAACATGGCCAAAGTTTCAAAACACGAGTTGGACGTATGACGGAGTATTTCTGTGCCAAATGACTACTTCCGGTTTCAGTACGGGATTCGGAGATTTTTTCTAGCATGGCCCTTTATTACGTAATAAAGGGTGGAATTCCTTGTATAGACACTTCTCCCTGATAAGCGTGCGCACACACACACATCACCCAGAGCAAGAGCACGCCCATCAACGCGCTTCGTTCGGGATATGGAAGCCGAGAGATTTTTCAACAATGGCTGTGTCCCAATTCAGGGGCTGCACCCTATGAAGGCTGCAAACATCATTGAGGCAGTCTCACTTAAGAAAAATAACCGTTAGATTGCAACGTAAGAAAGAAATTACAGTATTTTACACCTCACAATCAATATCAGTCAATTTTATTACGGTTACTTTTCTTAAATATGACATCCTTGATGAAATATTCAGCCTTCAAATGCAACCTCCTGAGGACGAAGCCTCCGAAATGAGACGCAGCTCCTGTAAACAAAGGAGTGTGTTTTTGGTTGTGAGGGAAAGATTACCTTTTTCAGCTTCCCAAAGAACCCAGCGTTAAGGGAACAGAGGATGAAGTTTGTTTTTCCGGGGCAGCAACGGAGTTGCACACGTATGTTTGTTTGTTCCCGGGATTTCGGTGATGAATACTTTGTAAACAAGTCCCAGTTCGGCGCTGGATTTGCAGATCGCGGTTGGTGAGTAAAGCTGCATCAGATGTCTGTGTTTTGTTGGCAATCGGCGCGCAAGTGCATATAATGTAAACAACATAAACGTTTTTGTTCCCTTTTTATTTATAATGATGTCGCAGCTAGCAGACATCTCTACGCAGAAGCTGCGCGGCTCGTGACTCTTTAGCTTCGCCCACGGCATTGACGGCAGACACGCCTCCAGGAGCTCGGCTTTTTCCAGAAACACTCGGTTTAGCGTATCTATCTTTTATGACAAAACTAAAGACTTTTCGGAGATATGAAGGATGCATTGTTACTCTATATGTACTCAAGATTAACATGAAATTGGCAGAAACTTTGTGTGTGTGTGTGGTAAAAACAGTTATCCTCAAAGTCTCAACTGTTGTCACTATACTCAGTATCTTCAGTTATTACCTGCATTGGTTTGTGTTCCTGTCGCTTCTAAAATAAAATGTACCATTTGTTGTTCTTCAATCTCTGATGTCATTGTGAAAGAGATTTAGAAAACCTTTGTTCGACGTTTAATGGCAGGTTCCCATTGTGACAACTTGCCCCATATACAGTATTGTGATAGCATGAGTCTTATTGTTACTGAAGTGACTTACAGTGAATTGCACAAATCACATTATGATCTAATTCTTATCATTGTGCTGTGTACCGTATATATCAGCTGATCCTGTTCTTCTCCTAGAGAAGAGGCATTGCCAATAGAAATATTTATACTGAGGAGTTCCCACTCTCCCTGAGTCTGAAAGGCCTTCTTGGAGTTGAGGGTCAGGAATGATGCGTCAGAGAAAGGTCTGATCATGAGCTCCCTGCCTGAGAGAAAATCAATAACAGACATTGCAATGATTTTAATGTCAAATATGCAGCAGGTGAAGCATGATTTTTAACCCAAGAGTGCATAAAGGGGTTCAAATTGACCTGTTTTTATTTCCTAATAAAATTTGACTGAACACAGTACTTTTGGATAGATTTTTGTCAATAATATTTATTTTCTTAAAACTTCATGGATTACTTAAAAATCCATTTTCCACTTAAATATTTTTTTTTTTTTTTTTTTTTGTTGTTGCTCTGAGCCAAGAATTTGCCTGAGATGCCACCCCTGTGTCTGAACCATAATTCCACCATTTGTTTTATGTGTCCTCAGAGTCCATACTTGTGTGTGTCAAATTTGGTGATAATATCTCATTTTGTTTTGGAGTTATAGACATTTATATCTATGAGAATAAAAAATGACCCATGGACATTGCATTTTTTTGCCACTTACTATCAATCTTTTGACATTTGGCCATTAGCGTATAGCCAACGACATTTGTTTTCGAATTTCCTACAGTGGTTTCGTCTTGATGGGCTAACTACGTTGCACAAACCATTAGGTGAAACCTAGAATATTTGGTATTGTTAGACTCAGCAAGGATTTAGGACTCTAAAGAGATGACTTCCGTGAAAATAAGTCGACCACACCCAAAGTTATAAGCATTTGAATATTTGATTATACCACTAGTTGGCGCTGGCTGGAAACTTCTCAGAATCCTTCAGGGCATTGTGCTGTTGACCCATACCGAGTTTTGTAACGATACGCTAATGTGTTCATAAAATACAGCATTTTACTACGAAATTCAAAATGGCCGACACTCAAAATGGCTGACATGGGAAAATTGGATATCATTTGACTCGGCATGATGCCCCAAATCTAACAAGACCAATTTAGATTTTTGGGCAAACCGTTCTGAAGTTATAAGCAAAAATAGCCATTTTCCGTATCTCCAGACCAGTAGGTGGTGCTGCACCGAAACGCAGCATGTCGCCTCGGGTCATGATTGTGATGACATGTACCAATTTTGGTCCAAGTACGATGAAGCGTTGCAGAGATACAGCCTCATGTTCATTTTGGGGGGCACTTCGTTGAATTCATTCATGTGTTATTCTAGAATGGTTTGACAAATTGACTTGAACTTTTTGTCGGCATGGTCTGAAGATGACTTGGTTCAATTTTAATGAAAATCTGAGCAATGGCCTTGGAGTAGTTTGAAAAAAATAGTTTTTTTGGATAATTCAAAATGGCGGGAAAATCTTCATGATGGAAAATGATGGCATAGGGTGCCCTATGCTCTATAATACATCTAAATTAGTTTAAGAAAAAGTACAACTGAATTTTATAAATTCATCTTTTGTAATGCATATATACAAGGAAAGTGGACAAATAAACATTTTTGATATATGAAAACATTTGTGTATGATCAATTATTTAAATTATTTAATTAATAGGACACCTATTTTTTGAAGAAAAATGTTAATTCCAATACGGGTCATTTTGACTCATTCATGTAAGTTTATTGGTTCATGCATTCTAGGGTTAAAAATCATGTTTGCAAACATCAGGGTTGTCAAAATGAATTATGCTTTTGATTGTTTATTTTCTCTGAATTTTAATTTAGTATATATCTCTTCCTGTTGTTTCAATTCAAATGCCAATTCAACATCCTGTTTGCATGGCCAATTCAATTCAAATCAAGTTCATGTACTGAATTCTTCATTTTTGAATTTTGCCCAACCCTGATCATCATCACTGATTTCTGAGTTTCAGATGTACTTGAATGGAGTGGAGACTGAAGGGTAAAGTTGCAGCTTTGGACGTCAAAAGGAAACAGGTCCAGTTTCATCTTGCAGGCCGTGGTCAGGGCTAAAGTGTTAGATATGACAACAATGCCTTGATCCATCAACTGCACATATTGACTCTCTGTTGTTGCAAACTCTGTCTTGATGCTAAATAGAAAAACAAAATACTGTGAGTACAGGTGACATTGGCTGCGTTTACACTGGCACAAAAAATCTGATTTTTTGCTCATATCTGAGAGTTTAATATCCCTCCATTAAAATTCCCTTCAACCAAAATGTTCAAGCTTCATAAAGATATCTTAAAAGTGATCAATTTGATTCGAGCCATTTAATCCCAGTCTTCTGAAGGGATACAATTCTATATAATAAGCAGGTTTAATTTTGGCTTATATTCACATTTATTCACTAGAAGATGTCTTGTGCGTTTGAAACAACATGAGGGTGAGTAAATCGTGCCTGAATTTTCATTTTTGGATGAAATAACCCTTTAAAGTCTATGGAGATTGAAAATAGACTAGCAGATCTCAGCACTGGGATGTGCAGAGCAGTAGGTGCTACACACAGCCAGAAAGTGCTTGGTTTCAGTAAATGCTCTTTTTGAACTGGAAAGTTTTCACTTTTGAATATAATACAACAATCTCCTTTAACACAAAATCAAGGAATTCCTCAGATAAGACCCCTTTGGGTTTTTAAGTTAAGTACCAAGCCATGCTGAATTACACTTTAAAAAAAAAAAAAAAAAACAGCAGACCTTTTTCAGACCTTTCAGTTATGCTGATGTCTGGAGTCCAAACCATGTCTTTTTTAACTGAACAGAGAAAGATCCCACAAAAGTCATCACGGTTCCATACTGTGAACTCATTGTACCAACCCTGCAAAGTTTTGAACATAACGTTGATAGTGATTATAACAAGTGGTCAGCCGACTTGTCACAAGATGACAAATAGTGTTTTCTTTATACAAATAATGTATAAAAACATATTCTTTTTAAACTTTTTTTTTCTTTTTCTTCAGTGTATCTAATATCTGACCTAAAATAAAGAAGACCTTTTAATGTCTTGCTTTGGTTCATCAGTCAAATAGTTACTGGGTGACGCCAATAATCTCAAAATGGCCAAATTTATCATCAATTGGCCTGTTAATTAGCTTGGCATTATTATTATCACCATTATTTTGTCCAGATAAAACATCTGATTATGCAAGCCAAGGTTTTATAAGTTGAGTAAAACTGTGTGAAAAAGGTTCTGAAAATACTTACATTTGTAACTGTGATTTGTGTTGAGATGCTCTGGGCTTTTTCATTCTGCAGAAAGAAAGAAGTGAGTGATGATATTACAATGGTGTAACATCTTGTGTGTCATTTGTATTCTGGGTAAATCATGCTGGATTTATACCACTTCTGTGATGGAGGTCACAAGCAGGTCCATAAATACAATGGTAGGAGTTGTCCAGTTATGAACGGGCCGTAGGG
The DNA here is from genome assembly GCA_037950675.1 of Hypophthalmichthys molitrix. Lineage (NCBI taxonomy): Eukaryota > Metazoa > Chordata > Actinopteri > Cypriniformes > Xenocyprididae > Hypophthalmichthys > Hypophthalmichthys molitrix. Next base: position 40,434,574 of record CM075494.1, read on the forward strand.
ACGTCATCTGAATGTCACTGTTGTCCAAGCCGAGATGTTCAATAAGTTCCTTATAACTGCAGTTTCCAGCACCAGACACCCACCCTGCACAAATGACAATTCAATTCAATATTCTCCATTTATAGCAAGGGAATATCAAGTTTCTTTTTCTCTGTTAAACATTCATTCTTTCTTAAATGTACTTCTCAACTAGTGTGTTTGTTCCAATAATAACAATGCTAAAAGGAAGATATAAAATGCAACTATGCATATAAGCAACCTTTTGTAGTTACCCTTGTAAAAAAAAAAAAAAGTATATACTTTAGCATACTTTTAAAAAGAGTACTTATTACAGAAATAACACTTTAAAAGAATATACTTAAATGCAAACTAAATGTGGATGCTTTTTGAAAACTTAAATGCATGCATGAAATTAAATGAAAAGGCATTATACTTTAAAAAAAGAAAAAAAATATTATCTTAAATGCAATTGGCTGAACTTAAAAGTGTTTTTGACCCACTTAAGTTGGACTGAAGAACATCTTTATATGCAATTACATAATTATACTCTCTTATATATACTCTTATACTCTATGAAATATGATGAAAGTTACTGCTTAATGTACTGACAAGCATTTATGATAAACTAAAATATCATTTCTATTGAAACGTATATTTAAATATATCTGTAAATACACATTTGTAATGATGAAGTTGCAATTTAGTACACTTAAAATATATCAACTTCAGTTCAAATTATAATTAAGTACTTTACTTGTGCTTTAGTATGTTATTCAACACATCAAAATAAGTGCACTTCTTTAATGCACGACAAAAGATCATTACAATATAATGACTTAAAATGTACTTTAAAGTAAAACTTTTAATTTGACATTACAAAGTGCACTTTTTAAAATTTGACTTAAGTGTGTAAAGAAGCATATGAAAGTGTGCTCTCTTTAAGTGCACTTAAATAGCCTTTTATTTTATCAATATTGTATTATCTGCAAGCACAGTTTTTTTTTTTTTTTTTTTGTATATATAGTCTTAAGATCTGACATACACTACAAGTGAATGCAATTAAACACACTTCTTTTCCACAAGGGTAAAGAGCAAAATAAATAGACATATCAAATCAAAAGGCTGTTTATCAAACCAAACTGAAGTGTTTGGTGCAAATTCATCTGTCACTATGTAGAATATTATAATGTCAATGTGAACAGCATGCATGACATGCTCTCTTCCTCAAACATCAGGAGCAAAACTGCACCAGGTAAAGGAAAATACAACCCACAATACACAACAACAGATACAGTTGGACATTTAAAAACAGACTTACCGACTGAGGCAAGATAAAATGTTAGCCACCTTAGATCCATGGCAAATAGTCATAAAGAGATGCAGTATTGAACAGATGACTGTCACTGGTCACATTTATATAGTGCAAATGAGAAGCATGTCCAACCTCTTCTTGTGTTCTTAGTGTGTGGCACAAAAAAAAAAAAAAAACTATACAAACAGCTGATGTAATACCTATATGGAATACCTTTATGTCATTAATTTACATGCTTTGTCTGATGAGGTGTTTGACAATTTGTTTGTTACACAGTTTAAAGGGTTTATGTCCTCATGGGCTTTGAGAGTTATTTGATTTAAAAATGATATGACTACATATAATCAGGCTGCGTGACTTTATGATCACAATAAATTATGTTCTCAGATTATTCTTTCATAAATATAGCATAACAGGCATACATTTTCTGTAATGAATCAATTAATTATAGACACCTGCCTAAACACTTCATGTTGTGGTTGATTTATAAGAGATCTTTGTTCTAAACAAAGAGACATATTGACACCATATTCTATTCCATCAATTTTAAGTCTGCTTGAACAGAACGTAATCAGCTTTTTTTAAGTTATGTGTCTACCATGATTTATATGCTACATGACTCACCTGTCCATGTAAGATCAAACAGATGAAAAAGAGATGCCACAAAACCCAGTGGTGCAAATGCAAACAAACCTTATGCAGTGGGTGAGTCAAGAGCTTTGTTCAACACTTCATTGAAAGGACAGAGCCCTTTATAGTGCGGTATAGTGTTATTTACATTTACACTTATTCATTTTTCAGATGGTTTTATTCAAAGCAACTTACAATTGAGGAATACAACAAGTGATTTATCACTATACTGATGCTTTAGGACCCAGATAGACCACTGGCTTTACCTAACCTAACATCTTCACCAAACTAAATCAGTATAGGTTGTGAAAAAAGCTGCACCTTATCCATGCGTCATTTAAAAAAAAAAAAAACTACATTTTTAGCTTTCATTTTTAAATCTGGTCTACAGTGGTACTCTTACAACTGAAGAGAATGGGGCCAATCCATTAACTTTTACAGTAAATACTCACCATTTCAAAAGTGTCAGCACAAGGCATAAACATACGTATTATGGACGCATGGCGGGGACGGGGGAAAAGGCAGACCGGGGCGACGGAGTTGGAGCTGAAGGGGTGGAGGGTTGAGATACAGCAGGTGACCCGGAAGTCAGTGGCAGAGGCAGAGCGACGGCTGACAGAAGTTGAGCCGGAGGGACGAAGCAGCCCGGAGAAGTCCCATGCTGACCTAATTGGAGGGTCTACTAAATTGGAAACCAGGTCCATACTTATTGAAACAGCCTTCCTAGCCCTAGGTGTGGGAACCTTGAGGCTGACTTTGGGGCAAAAAATGGACTCTGGGCTCTGGTATAATGTTGACTGGGATGGAATATGGAACGGCTTTGACTAGAACAGACACTTGGGCAGGAGCAAACTTGTAGGTAGATTTAGAATAATGGGACTTTGATTTTGGTTGGCTGTTTGATTTCGGTTTGGTGCCAGGTGATGTGATCTCACCAACCATGAAGGAAGAGCCACACATTACAAGCACTATGTCTAGGTACTGTTGCAGAGAAATGTTTGAGCTGCCGACTGGTATCCAGGGAGCAATGTGGATGTCCAGCCTACTCCAAAACAGGTCTATTAACCACTGGTTGTCACAGGTTGAAAGATGGCTATATCGTACAAATTCTTCCACATAGAATTCGATTACCCAGCCATTCTGAATGATGGAGCACAGAAAATCTTCCACTAGGTCCATTTAAGTTTAGGTTTGGCCTTCTGTCAAGAAATACACATTGGGCAGGAAGCAAGTGAATCCAGATAACTTTATTGGAGACACACAGCAGGCACGGAGATAGCTGGTGAGTATGAGAATGGGAATCATCAGGAGATCACTGGATGAGTCTGTTTCTTAGTTTAAAGGATTTGTTCACTTTCAAAATAAAATTTCCTGATTATTTACTCAACCCCATGTCATCCAAGATGTCCTTGTCCTTCTTTCTTCAGTCGAAAAGACTTCCGTATTCTTCAAAAAGCTTACGCTGTACGTCTTACACCTTCCGTATTCAAATTACGGAACGAACATGGCGCCAGTTCCGTTTTTTCCGTAAGTTGAATAGGGAAGGTGTAGGACATACAGTGTAAGCTTTTTGAAGAATACGGAAGGCAGTCTGGCAGAAGCACTTGCGAGGCGATCATTTGTGTTTATAATGCATATACATTTTTTTTTATTTTTTTTTTAGAAAATGACCGATAGTTTCGCTAGATAAGACCCTTATTCCTTGTCTGGTATCGTTTAAAGCCCTTTGAAGCTGCACTGAAACTAATTTTGACCTTCAACCGTTTGGGGTCTATTGAAGTCCACTATAAGGAGAATAATTCTGGAATGTTTTCATCAAAAACCTTAATTTCTTTTCGAATGAAGAAGACATGGACATCTTGGATGACATGGGGGTGAGTAAATTATCAGGAAATTTTAATGTAAAAGTGAACTAATCCTTTAAGGCCAGACGCTGACAGAACTGAGTTGTGTGCTTGTATGTGGTGGAGACTGCAGTGAAGGTGGGAATCAGGTGTGGATAATGGTTTAATGAGGGCAGGTGAGGAACGTGAGGGATGATAGGAAATGTAGTGTACTAAGGTGACGGAACCTCAGAATATTCATTTAACAATTAACAGGGTTATTATCATTAAGTAAAACCACAAATTCATTACTTAAAATAAAATATAAAGAAATGTGGTAACACTTTACAATAAGGTTCATTAGTTAAACATTAGTAAATGCATTAACTAACATGAACTAACCATGAGCAATACATTTGTTACTGTATTTACTAATCTTCGTTAACGTTAGTTAATGAAAATACAGTTGTTCATTGTTTGTTCATGTTAGTTCACAGTGCATTAACTAATATTAACAAGATTTTAATAATGTATTAGTAAATGTTGAAATTAACATTAACAAAGATTAATAAATGCTGTAGAAGTTCATTATTAGTTCATGTTAACTAATGTAGTTAACTAATGAACCTTGTTGTAAAGTGTTATCAGAAATGTAACTTATTTTTTTTTCAGTTAGTTGCCACTGTAATAGTATACTTTAATAGAAAAAACAATAATAGTTTATCAGTAATACTAAAATTTTACTGCTGTAGAAAAAAAAACATTTGTTTTGTTATTAAGAAACAACAAAATACAAATAATTTTTATTTTTGCAATTTCATATTTTTTCATATTTCGTAACGTTATGTATTATGTGGCATGAAAATCACTGACATGCGATTTTGAGCCAGTATTTTGAGTGTAAAGTGAAACATTCTCATATCTGATTAAATAGATTGTTTTATTGAGTTATTGCTTTAATTTCAATGCCAAACTTTGACCATTTGAAATGCTCATCTTGCTTTCCCATTCTCAACAGAATATTTGCATTGCGGCTTCCTTTCCACTGAAGTGCAGTAATAAATAAGCACTGAATAATGAAGAACCATCATCACCAATATATGTAAACCAAGATATCCATATAGTTATTTCAATATGGAGTATACAAACAGAGCCAGAAACAAAACTTAAAACTGATACCCTGAAATCTTGTTAATTAGTTCAATGAAATGTTCATCCAACCAGTAGAGATGGTCCTGAAAACAATACATAATTAACTGAAAAATGTTGTTTTTTCTGTCCAAACAATAGACATATTTTAGAGACAGACAGAAATGCTGGTGTGAATAGTTTTGGCATAACTTGCACATGGCAAATTCTTAACAGTTTTCTGTTAAAATCAAATTCTTAGTGCACCCAAAAATGCAAATTCTGCCATCATTTACTCTACCTAATGTCATTCCAAACCTGTATGAGTTTCTTTCTTCTGTGAAAAACAAAAGAAAATATTTTGAAGAATGCTGGAAACCAACCAGTTTTGTTCCCATGGATTTCCATTGTACAATGGAAGTCAAAAAATATAAGTCAATGGGAACCGTTTGGTTACCAGCATTCTTGGAACGGCATGAGGGTGAGCAAAACATGACAGAATTTTCATTTTTGGATGAACAATCCTTTTAATACCCTGAGATCCACATTTTTTTCAGTGCAGTTTTAGAAATGCTCCTTTAATACACATCAGTTGGAAGTCTGAAATCCTTGAAGCAGTAAAAAGAGATGTCACCATGATCCACCACAGCAAACGTCACTGGGACATCTCCGCTTTGGAAGGACAGCTGCTTCATGGCATGCAGATCAGGAACGGGACCGTCGAAACTGTCAATGTACGAAGACATAAATCAGTTGGCATGCTCAGATCAGGACCTTTTCAGACAATATAGATTTCTTGTCACAAGACACAGATCCTGATCATTTGAGCTTTTATCAGGAGCTCTATCATAACCAGATATATGCAAGCTCATAGGTCATAGAATGTCATAGGTCAATTTCAAATGATTGCAGAATATCATCCTAATCTGCCATGTCTGTGTTTTTCTCAGACAACCTCTATAAAAATTCTAGAGCAAATTACATACTGTTATTTGTACAAATTCAACAGTGCTCTTAGAAGTCTAATCCAATCTAAAGCAAATTAGATTTTTCTGCTCACTTGTGCAAGTTTATTGTAAACAGCCACTTGTATAAAATCATGTGAAATGTACTTAAATAGGGTTTTTAATAAATTTGAATTATATCAAATAATTAATCTAAAGACATATGCATCATACATTATATTTGCAAACACAGCACATGACCTTCTCTAATGCTCATGTCTAGAAAACACTCTCCTCTGTAAAAAAAAAATGGTGGTGATTTCCTGTGAGATGGTGTCACAGGAAATCACAGGTGTCGGGTAATAAAACAAACACTTTTAGAAAACTAGTCCTGTCCAAATAGTGATATAGTATCAGGGGTCAATTTCAAATGCGTGTGAAGAGATCATTTGCAGTTCAAAAGTTCATCAATAAATGGGTAATCAGTAAAAGGGTTAAAGACCACTGATCAAGACTGTAATACACACATACACAAATACACACACTAACACACACACACACACACAGAGACTAAAGGAGTGAGAGGGGAGAGGAGGAGGGAGGGGGTAGGGGGTTTGGACAGAGAGAGAGTCTATGTCTGTGTGTGTGTGTGTGTGTGTGTGTGTGTGTGTGTGTGTGTGTGTGTGTGTGTGTGTGTGTTTGTGTGTGAAAAATCCACATTCAAACCAAAATATCTGACTTCCTGTTGGTCGGAGCTAATGACTGTAAATTAGAAAGTTGTCTGGTTTAATAAGAACAATAAGTGTACTGAGTACACAGACAGAGACAGACACTAAGAGGCTCAAAAATGCCCAAGAATATTAATAAAGTTTGACGTGTTGCCATGGCAACAATATTTAAGATATCACAAATACATTCACAGGTCTACATCTGCCATGTTTTGACATTATTGTGATGAAGTTTGAAGCAAATCGGGTAAAAATAAGAGTGTGATCTCAAAGCATTTTGAAAGTGATACACTTCCTGCTGCCAGTTGGTGGCGCTACAACTTTGACTCACAATAGTCACATCCATGTGATCGGACTCCTACAACCAACACACAGCTGAAGCTTCATAAACATCAATCAATGTATGCAGAAGTTATAATACTTCCTGATTCCCTTTTCTCGCCATATTTGTTGCCTCGCCACGGCCAAACCATTTGAGATATCAAAAATCTGCTGGCAATGTTTCATCATCAATGTCTTGACTTCATGCTGACCGAGTTTGGTGGTGATCGGATTAATCGCCTAGGAGAAGTATATCAAATTCCAGAGCATGCGTTTTTCAAACAACCAATAATAGCTGACTTCCTGTTGAGCTGCCGTATAACTTAGAGCACGAAAGTTGTTCGGCTCGATGAGGTCTTTATATGTACGGAGTTTCATACTAATACATGCAAACGTGTTTGATATATGGCCAAGTTTTCAGATCCCATTCAAGGGGCTGTCGAGCCCCTATGCCACGCACGGGTACCAGCCTCTGCGGCGTCCTAATGGCCACAGATTCCAATGTGTGTGCCAATTCTCAAGAGTTTTTAAGGCACGTTAAGGCCCCCAAAAAGCCCTTTACAGGGCTTTGGCTCTAATAATCCTAAAGAAAACAATAGGGCCTTCACCTTGGGCCCTAATAATATAGCTGCAAGCAGCAATTATGGGCCATGCAATTTATATGGCCATTACTGGCATTTGCAAAACATTTACTTGGTTTTACTTGGTGCTTGTTGCTTATCACTGTGCACCACATGGAAGACACATGTTCAACTAGTTGTCAAAATTCACAAAACAAAATTTGGACAATGTGTTCAAAATGTGTTATATATCTCTGTCTTATATCTCTGGAACACTAGGTGGCGCTGTGTTAAAACGTCTCTTCAGGACATGCTGTCGATGATCCCTACCTAAATTGTCAATGTCAAATCTTTTAAAAGATATCATAGCTTAGGACAAATTTGTCTGATCCTGGCAAAATTGGTGGGATTTGTCGAGGGATTTGTCACAAGGAATCCGCAGACCAAGATCATGATTTTCTGATAAACACTTCAAAAGTTATGAGCAAAAATAGCAATTTTTCGTATATCATGAACCGCAGGTGGCGCTGTTCCCAACTTGCACATGTACCCTCAGATCATGGTGCTGACAAAGTGTACAGAGTTTCAACAGATCAAAGTCTGTCCGAGATATAGCATCTAATCTAATTTTGGGTCAACATCCATAACTTCACATCGTCATAAAGTTTGAAGAAAAAGGAATATCAAAATTCATATTGGTAAGAATTGGACCACATTTGAAACTAGGACTAGCGAAAAACAGAATACAGTACATTTCAAAATGGCGACTACTGTAATAGGTGGAGTCTTAATGTAAGATATTATTGAATGTGATCAGCATGAGGAAAGGATTCAGGTGTACTAAGAATTTTGTTTCTATGGAGAAGGGGTCAAAAGTTATAACATGAAAAAAGTAGTAAGTGAATTTTTGAACAGATGGTGTCCTTCTTAGAGACCCCAAAGTTAGTCAAATTACTATTCAGGATCACCACAACAAGTGTGCCAAATTTCATCATTTTCCTGCTTGCGGTTCATAGGGCTGCCATAGACTCCTATTCGGGAGGAATAATAATAAAGATTAAGAAAATCAACAGATACAATGAGGGCACTTTCTGTGCTTGGTCCCTAATAAATTAATATTGGTGTCTTTTATCAAAATGATGCTGCCACTTTGCTTCATTTCATGCCAAAGAACACCTTATTCATGGTAAAATCACTGTAAAGCCCAACCTTGAGCGTAAGTCTATTCATAAACATTTTTTAGCTTATAATTACCATTTATAATTAACATTTAAAATGTTTTATTACTAAATTTGTTATGCCTATTCCTAGACATTTTTTAAAGGGTAAAAACATCTTAGACGGGCCATACTACAAAGCCAAATATAGCATATTATTAAACATTTTTATGACTTGATGCATATTCCATGTCATTGCTAAGTTCTGCAAAAACATAAACCGATTTTCCAGCATGAATCAGCAGTCAGTGTAATTCAACCACTGTATGACTAAGGCAAAATGACAAAACCAATACAGCAGGAAAAAGACGATCATAAAGCACGTAATGAATGGCTAGACTAATTTCAGTGTATTGTGTCAGTGTTTACCTGCAGACACACATGCGGCTATAAGGCTTTCCGGGGTGGCTCTTTTTAAACTCTGCCACCGTGTCCGGTTGGTAAACATCAAAACTAATCTTCCACTGGTCTGATGGGGACAACCTGAGAGAACAGATTGTTTAAAACAGCAGTTCAATCATCTCAAAGACTTACTACCAGGTTTACTCTGACGGTGTTTAATTACATCCCCAATATGATATGGCTACAGGATAGTAAAGGTGAGCCTATACACCTGGAAACCCCCTCAGACCAGCCCGAAGACTTGACAATGCTGATCTGGTCCAGCAGTTCACCTGCACCATAATAGGACAAAAAAAAAAAATGATGAATGCCACATGGGAGCAAGACAAAAACAGGCATTTTCCACAAACAGGTGCACCATTACATTTTGTAAGCATGAAAACATGTCCTTTGGAGATCATATATCAGATAAACCTAATCATCTAGTTTTTATCTATTTGACACTGATACTTCACTGAAGAATAAAATGAAATGATTGCGAACCTATTTTAATAACCAAAAAATGTATTATTCACACATATCCTATTTTTTGCATATTATACTAATATATAAATATTATCATTTGTTCATTCTATAAAATAACCCTTTCAATATCATTAACAATAAAACATTACCAAAGGCTTAGTTCACCCAAAAATGATAATTCTGTCATTTATTACTCACCCTCATGTCGTTTCACACCCGTAAGACCTTCGTTCATCTTCAGAACACAAATTAAGATATTTTTGATAAAATCCGATGGCTCAGTGAGGCCTGCATTGACAGCAAGATAGTTAACACTTTCAGATGCCCAGAAAGCTACTAAAAACATATTTAAAACAGTTCATGTGACTACATTGGTTCAACCTTAATGTTATGAAGCGACGAGAATACTTTTTGTGCGCCAAAAAAAAACAAAATAATGACTTTATTCAACAATATCTAGTGATGGGCGATTTCAAAACACTGCTTCATGAAGCTTCGAAGCTTTACGAATCTTTTGTTTCGAATCAGTGGTTTGGAGCGTGAATCAAACTGCCAAAGTCACGTGATTTGAGTAAACGAGTCTTCGTTACGTCATAAATGTTTCGAAATTTTAATGGTTCGCGTTCGACTTTGGCATTTTGATACAAGCTCCAAACCACTGATTCGAAACAAAAGATATGTAAAGCTTTCATGAAGCAGTATGTCTTTAGTAGCTTTCTGGGCATCTGAAAGTGTTCATTATCTTGCTGTCAATGGAGGCCTCACTGAACCATCGGATTTCATCAAAAATATCTTAATTTGTGTTCTGAAGATGAACGAAGGTCTTACGGGTGTGAAACGACGTGAGAGAGAGTAATTAATTCATGAAATTACAATGAACAATTATTATTCATCTTGGTTAATTTCTACATATACAAATACATTTTTAACATTTAAATTGTACGAAATTACTATTAATCAATGTATTATGAACAAACATGAATTAACACTATATTATCATTATTATTTTTATTATATGACATTTATTCATTTAGTAATTTTTTATAACCAGTGTTATTGTTATCTAAAACTAAAACTATAAAAATTGGTACTTGAAATAAAAATCGTTAATTAAAATAAAGCTAAAATAAAATGAAAACAAACTTAAACAAAGATTAGAAATGTTTCCTTTTCATCTAACTCAAGTAATTAAGTTTAATAAATACTATTATAGTATATAAACAATACTAATTTAATTGTTTATTACAGCTTTACTACTTATTTTATTAATTTTTATTAATTGTATTTACTCATTTATAACAGTACATTTATTAGTATTTAACCTACATTAATAAACACTATAAACAATTATTGTTTTTTTTAATAATGATGTTCACTAATAATGTTAACAAATTTAAACTTTTTTTTTATATTTTGATAGTTATTTAATAAACCTTATTAGAAAAAAAACAACCAAACGCTTCCTAATTCTTATGTTATTTATATTTGATCAAACAATAGAGGACGGGTTTGTTCTGACATTGTCATTTGAGAAATCTATTCATGAAAGGGTGTATTCTTACGGTGTGAGGCGCACTGGCCGGGCTGAGTGAGCGGCGTCACCTCCTTCTCCCACAGATGCGCGGGTCTGTCTTTATGTCGCCGCCGCCTCCTCTCCTCCAGCAGCTGTAAATACTCTGCCCAGTTCCTGCAGCGTCGCACCTCTCGGTCGCTATTAACATCCCTGCGGTAGCGATCCCGCTCTCTCTGGCGCTCCCTGTCCCGGCGCGACAGCTTCTCCTGCTTCACGTTGAGTCTGCTGAGCCAAGGAGTCACATCACAGTCGCCCACCTCCAGAGCGCCGGGCAGCAGGCTGCGGTCTGGAGAAGCCAGGCAGACGGAGCGGCTCCTACGAGAGCCCAGGTCTGGGAAAGAGATGCTGCTGAAGTCCCAGCGAGGAGCTGTGCTTTGGGCTTGAGCAGGTGGAGGCTGGACATCCCCTTCTATCCACCACGTCCTGTCAGAGGCCTCAGCGGACTGCATGGGCTCCTGCGGAGGCAGATCTGGAGCCGCCGGCGATTCACTGTTTTTAACTAGCTCGTCACTTTGGTCTTCAGCTGTTGTCTTCTCCTCTGGTGACGTGTTCTGTTTTTCACTGAGGCCGATCAAGACAGAGATGACAATATAGAGTTAGAAATAAATTTACGTAGCAGTCCGCAGTTTTTTCTGTGGAATTGGACTACTTTTAAATTGTTGCCTAGGTTAAACGTCGCAAACCCCCCATCCAAACCCTCATTTTTACCCTCATTTCATTTCATTTTCATGACTCTTTATCACTGTGAAGCTGCTTTGAATTGAATTGCTTCTGTATTTTATAAAGCGCTGTATAAATAAAGATGACTTGACCTTTATGAACAACAAAGTGCAGATATACGATGTAAGAGATGTGTGGACCGCTTCAGTGATTATAAAGCCGCTTTTTAACCAAAATTACCCGGATCAATTTATTCCAGGAACATTTTCCCCCCCAGATCTGATGCTGTTGACAACAGTGAAGGGTGAGAGAGGACCAGGGGCCTCATTTATAACCGTTGCGTACGCACAAAACAGGCCCTGAAAGAGGCGTACGCCAGTTCCTACGCATGGTTTATAAAAACAAACTTGACAGGAAAATTTGCGCAAACTCTGACCAATGCGTACGAACATTTTGGAGACAGAGCAGTTTGGTGACACCGATGGTGAGCTGAGGGACTGATGGCAGATGAAGGAAAACCACTTTAAATCCTCAATATGAATCCTAATCATAAATACAGTGCAGGTTCACAATAACAGTTTAAATAAATAAAAGAATGATTTAAACTCACATGGAAACTCATTTTGATATACACATTTACATTAATAAAAACAGTAAAACAGCATAAATTTGATTCAAATTGTTTAAAACTATTAAAATACTATTTGGCCAGTGGAAATTAATGAATCAACTCTATTCTAAAATCTTTATCTGATGTATTTTATATTTTGTTTTTATGGATATTTTGATATAATTATTCTAAAACATACAGAGAATATTGGATGATTTTTATCAATGTAATGTGTATGGCACAAATGGCACTTATAGTCCGTATCTAATATTTTCCAATGTCTTGTACCTTTGACGGTGTTAACCATGGTGTCACGTGGATGGGAATATGCATGGAAATTATATGCAGATGAGGTTATGCATAGTAAAACTAGGCGTCGTAAGCTCCATATATGGTGATTCGGGGTGGAGATGCATGTACGCACAATCTTCCGCTGACTGGGATTTATAAAGGGATTTTTGCCCAGGTTCTGGCGTACAAATGGTTTTATAAATCTGAAAGCTTATGTGCGTACGTAAACTTTTAGGATGAAATCTACTGAAATATAAATGAGGCCCCAGGCCTGGACTAAGCTAGCTGGCGCTTTACTTTCATTTTATTTGTTTATTTTGTGATTAAAATCATGATGAATGTTCACCGGTTCCAGATAAAAATTCAGCCCATTAAAAATGATTTACTAATGTTTCAATCTATTTCTTCCCTCCTTTTATCATCATCTCTTGCATCATCTGACCTGCATCCATCATGCAGTGCAGACCAATTTGTATAGTACTGTTTTGTTTAGGAATTTGAATACACCCATTTATATATTATTTATAAATTATATATATTATGCAAAGTCAAACATCTAAACTGGCTATAGCTGCTTAATTAATAAAGTTAATTAAATATAAAAGGTTTCATCATAAGATCTAAAAAAAAAAGGGCAGCTGCTAAAAAAGCTCTGCTGAAAAAAATAAAAACCAAAAACCAAAAACATTTAAATATTTAAATGAGATAATTTTAACACTTCCATTGAGCTAAATTAAAATAAAAATAATAATAACATCTTTAATAGATATAGTTTTGCTTTCATCTTAATTTAAGTCATCTCTTGTAATATCTGAAGGCAAATAAGGTCAGATTACAATCAGAGAACAGATTTTACAAAAGAGGAAACCTGCTAGTTTGGTCCATAAATCATGCAGCTTTTAAGCCTTGTAGACTCTAGGGCAGCATTTTACAATAAGATCCCATTAATTAACATTAGTTAATGCATTGACATAACCTAACAATGAGCAATACATTTATTAATCTTTGTTAGTGTTAGTTAATTAAAAAAACAACAGGTCATTGTTAGTTCATGTCAGCTCATGTATATGAAACAATTTTTGCTTTTAATAATGTATTAGTAAATGCTGGAATAAACATTGTCTAAGATTAATATGTTTTTTTCATTGTTAGTTCATGTTAACTAATGGAACCTCTGTGTAAAGTGTTACCGCTTCTACTATATACACCTAAAAATAAAAATAAATCATAATCCAAAATTTTAAATATGTAAATGTTCTTCAACATGAGCAGGAGCAGAAGAAGACTGCAGTGGTAAACTTGACGTGTACCTGGATACAGGACTTTGAGAGCGTTTCCTCTTCAGCTGTTTTCTCTGCTTGTCCCGTGATGATGCCGGCAGATTCAGCTGTCTCTCATATGTAGACGGGACTGAACTGTGTGAAAGATGACTTTTATTGGACACTGTAGTGAAATATCTGATAATATCATTTCAGTACACACACATGCAATTGATTGTACTGAGGATAAGTACGTGATTGTTACCTGGGGTCAAATCTGTTCACAACATACCCAAGCCTTTTCAAATGTCCAAAAACCTAAACGAAGGAAGACAATGTTTAAAGGTGCACTCAGTATATTTTTACTGTATGTTTCGCTCTTCTTTGTTCCAGTGGTTTGGAACTTTGTTCTGACAGTGTATATGTGCATGACATTTGTCAAAAGTGTCAAATATTTTTAACAACAAAAAATACTGAGTGCACCTTTAAGAAGAGTGTTTTCTCATCAGGAGACAAACCTGATACTGATGAAGAGTCACAGTCTCACAAGAGAGAAAGCGCTCATATCCCTCCTGAATGGACAAAGGAAGGTCCCGGTAAAACACCTGCACATTGCCCTGAATTAGGAAGAAAACATTGCAAAGATACAGTTTTACACAAAAATATTAAGCATTGATAATAATCATAAATTAGTGCTGTCAAGCAATTAAAATTTTGTTAACACTTTCTTTTAGTGTCATTGTTACACATATTACATGTAGTTACTGTAGCAATAACTAGAAATTATGCATAATTACATGCAATTAACCCTAAACCAAACCCTAATCCTAACTCTGACTCTATTGTAAGTACATGTAGTTACTTATTATTAATCAGTGCTTAAATGTATACACAGTAATACTGACACCTTAAAATAAAGTGTAACCAAAAAAAAAAGTCTCGAATTAATTACACAATGTAGTGACTAATTAATCGAAAAATTATCGCACATCAAATTTTGCATAAGAAATTACCCCCAAAAGATAATTTAAAGTCATTATTGTGTTAAATGAGAAAAGCATCAACTGGACATTACAAAAAGTAGCTTTAGAAAAAAAATATTTTATTTGATTTAACATAGAATTTCTTAAACATAAACTTTTAGGCTTAAACAGTCATGAGAGTGAGTAATGAATTTTCACTTTTAAACTATACCTTTAATGTTTTATTATTAATATGGAAATATGAAATAATTTTTTTAATGAAATGATACTCTAAATAAGAAACTAAAACTGCCAGTAGGTGGCGTTAAATGTCTAAATGAGCAAGTCATTGAATTTCATTCATTCGATTTGTTCTAATGGCGATTAATTCAGGAGTGAAGTAAATACGTCTCTTTATGAATGGGCCAGTGAATCATTGGTTCACCCGATTGATTCGCTCAAAACGCAGATTCATTCAGAAAAGAAACAACACTGCTCTGGCTTTATAGGTAATATTGGTGTATTAAATGCACTTAAATTTTACACATTCTTTTTCCCATATCTAATTAATGAAATTAATGTGTTAAATCGACAGCCATTTCATAAATGTTCCTTGAGCATCAAAATAGCATATCAGATTGACTTCTAAAGGATCATGTGACACTGAAGACTGTGATATAAAGCATGACGTAAATATGAGAATGCAAATGTCCACTCACACATTCCATGAGGTAGAGAGCCTCTTCAGGACGCAGGTACTGCTTACCTCTCTCTGAAAAACCCATCGTCTGCCAAAATTTCCCCTGCAAAAAAACACTAAGGGTTGACAATGAACAGATGGAGACAATGATTCAATGATTCATTGATGTTTGACTCACTGCTGGTGACTGTAATTCGACTAGTGTTTCCTCAGGGATCCAGACAGCTTTCACTAGATTCCCTCTGCACAGAAACACAAACGCATCAGGACATTTCTTTCTATCTTCTTAGCTTCACGGTGTTGTGCAGTAAGTGAGCGTGTGTTTTTATGACATGACTCACAGTCTCTCGACCCTCTCCTCGCCCAGGAGCGTCCAGTGCTCATCCAGACTCTGCTGCAGACGGGCCGTCTGCTTCTCTGACCCATCGGGCAGGAAGTCTTTCTGACCCCTCACTGGTATCTTATGGCTCCGGGACCTCGCCTCAAACAGCTCTGATGGACTGCATGCAAAGCCAACACAAATAAAAAAAAATGTAATATACAAGTTTAACTTATACATGTGTAACAGAACATGGTTGACATGTTAACATATTCTCATACTGACAAACTAAAGCTTAAATCCAGACTTAACAATTGTAACCCTGTAAAGCCTGACATGAAATAATTGTCCAAAAAAACTAATCATTTGAAATGGAATGATTTATTGAACCTTTAGACAAAATATAAAAGAAAAGTGTTTTATGTTTTACATCATATTTGACACATCAGGCTCATAATAGTATGATATAGTGAGAATATGAATAAGGAAAAAACACCTCTGTTTTATTCAGAGGCCCAAACTGAGCAAAAATATGCAATTTGGTGCAGTTGCTAATATTTATATGACCAAAAAGCAAGATGAAATTCTGATAGCTTGTAATGTAAATCAATGAGATCTTTGAGATTATAGCGACTACTTACATAAAATGCAAATAACTCCCAATCTTAGTGAGATGATCAAAGCTCTGTAGTTTTAAAACTCAATGATGATTGAGAGATGAACAGATAAACGTTCTTCAAAAGCCTGATGGATCATATTTGATACATCTGAACATGATTTCTACAAAAATGTAAGTGTTCATCTTGAAATATTACTAACAATATAAATGTTAATATTACGTGTACTTTATAAACAGTAAAGACTGAAACTGAAGCAATAAAAACACTTCAATACTGATAGCATCAAAATTATCATGTCATCAGAATATTTTTATTGTGCATGAATTGGATTGAATGATTTTTTTATTGGAAATGAGTTGAGTTGATCCTCACATATTCATAGAGTCATAATAAAAATCTGCAACAGAGAAATTTCTCTAAACTGAGAACATCTACTGTCATACCCCGTTGTCACATGCTTTAGCGTGTTTGCTAGTGACGGGAGAAACGAAGCTTTTCGAAACTTTGAATCAATTGATTCGCAAAATGATTCACTGTTTCGAAGCGCTCGAAACGCCACACGCTGGTGACGCCTGCTGGTCAGAACAGTGTAAATACAACGAAAACTCAACCAAAGCATGCATAAAAATACCTTTCACAAACCAATTGCAAATGATTTACCTAAGGTGTAATCTAGTACATACCATACATAGCCATTAAAAATAGGGGACTTATAATAGGCCGTATGTGTTATTTTATTAAACTGTAGGGCTTGTTTTGTTTTATGGAGAGCCACGGAAATTTTGAAACATTTCGAAACAGTTTTGATGAAAGGAAGCCTCTTTTACTGAAAACACGTGACTTGGGCGCTCCGAATCACTGATTCGAAACAAATGATTCGCGGAGGTTTCGAAGCTTCACGAAGTGTGTTTTGAAAGCGCCCCGGCGGGCCGCCGCTAGTGTTTGCTCTGCTGTCTAGCACATGTGTCTCGTTTCAGCACACTGACGCGAGGGTTTTATCACTTGTGTTGCTGCATATCATGAACGAATCAATAAACTATAACGGCACAAACAATTAACAACGGCTTTATTTCAGTGAATACACGATGACACTTACCTGAGCAACTCCTGATAAACACTGACTTTGTGAGCATCTGTAGATGTGTCGCTGTCTGCCATATTTACTGCTGCCTGTGTCGTTTCGGGGTCCTACTGCTCAAAGGTTACAATATAGATACATGCGATTGTGCGCCTTTATCAATAGATGGCAGCACAGCACATACTACATCTTTGTTGGTGGTGTTGTTTTGTTTTATTAAGGAATACGATGAAATTTACGAACAGAAACAGACGGTTAAAATACAATATTAACATATTAAATGACATATTAGAGTGCTGCAGGGATATTTTTTTGTAAGCCAAAACCTGGAAACTTCCATTGTCCTGAAGTGTTTTTGTTTGTTTCTTTTTTTTTGGCAGGGATTTGATTTAATTCCTGAATTAAAGGTCTCAAGCTCAAGATATTTTCATGTTTTAATACATAAACATCAGAAATACCCTCTTGTGATTTTTTATGTCTTGTAAAAGGCGGATGCTAACTAGTTGCTAAATGCGATTACAGAGGTTGTCAAGGATATTAAATGTCATTAGGCCGAACAGGTAAACTCATACTCACTAATTGCTTTCACAGCCTCATTGTGTTCATAATTACGCTCTTGCAAACTATTCTAAGGCAAACTCTCAGGGGAAGTGTTTTTAAATAAAGACTGAAAGAGTTGTAAGAAGACTAATGTGACCGTGAAAAGTCCATGGTGTATTTATAGTCTACATTTAGCTAGGATTAAATTTAGGCTTCAAAATTCATAAGTTGTGTTCATTTTTGAAGATTATCATGATTAACAAAGCTTTTTGCAATAATCCAAAAGCCAATTGAAAAATACTATTGGGTTTTAGTTTATCATAAATGGTTGTCAGTACATTTGGCAGTACACTTTCACCATATTTCAACAGACAGTAGAATTAATTATGAAATTGCATATAAAGATGTACTGAAGTCCTACTTAAGAGGTAACAAAAATATGTTCTAAGAACGTTTTGCTAACATTACCATTAAGTTATTATTTCTACATGTTCTCTTAACATTCAAAACGTCCAGTTTTTTAAATGTTTTAAAAACTTTTTTTTTTTTAGGTAATCCGAACGTTAAGGGAACATTCCATTTTGCCAATATTAAGGGAATGTTACTTTTGAATGTTCTCTAAATGTTTTGGAACAAGTAGTAACATTTACAAAAAAAAAAAAAAAAACATAAGAAGAAAACCCGTTTCCATTAAAAATGTTCCATGAACGAATCAGAGCCAAGAGTTGTGACATGCTTTGATCTTGCCGCCATGAGGTCACATGGTTTATGGAGCTCTCAATAGTTCCAAACAACTCCGCGCTGTCAATCCATTGGTTGACTGCCATGGAAAAAAATACTATGGAAGTCAATGGGGTCCATCTTTGGTTACAAACATTCTTCAAAATATCTTTTTTTGTTCAGCAGAAGAAATACATTCATACAGGTTTGGAACAAATTGAGGGTGAGTAAATGACAGAGGTGTAAAGAGTACCTGAAAACCATACTTGAGTAAAAGTACAGATACCTTACTTCGAAAATGACTCCACTACAAGTTACAACTAACCAATTCCAATACGACTTAAGTAAAAGTCTAAAAGTATCTGATTCTAACAGTATTTTACTCATACTGAATGTAGGCTCAAAGATGCACTAGTCCTCAACACCCAGTGAAAATAAGAAGCAGTTGATTTGTAAGATGAGAATTCATGTTTATTTTGAACACCTCAATATTGCAATAAATCAAGGTCGACACAACAACCTTTTAAACGTCTACAAACTCCCACGGTCTCAGTTAAGCTTAAGTGCACAAAAAGGCCATAAGTAAACCAATATCCGTCAAAAAGGTCTCGTCAATATAGTGGATAAATAAAATAATGTTAAGTAAAATTAATTAGTCAATGTCTATCTGCACTGGATGTGCTGGTTTTAGCCTCATTACCGGCTGCAGTTATGTCCTCATATCCTAAATCAAACACCTGTGGCAAAACACACAAGATATAGTACCGTCAATGCCCTTAGATGGCGATATCGCTTCTTTATATCAGAAATAAACTGCTGCAGAAAAAGTTAGGTGCCATGAAAAATGTAATGTGTAATTGCATTACTCATCATAAATGTACTGGAGTAAAAAGAATGTTTACTTGCTAAAAAAATGTAGTCAAGTAGAGAGTAAAAGTTGCTTGATACTCAGTACAACTAGCCAAAAAGTTACTTAAGTACAGTAACTAATTACATTTACTTTACACCTCTGGTTAAATGATGACCGAATTTTCATTTTGGGGTGAACTATCCCTTTAACAGGTAAACTTTTGTAGAAAAGAATTGTAAAAGTTCTCTTTTTATGGTCCACAAAAAAAAAAAAAAAAAAAATAGCACGAGGGTGAACAATTTTTTAGGTGAACTATTTAATCATTTGATTTTTGTTGGTCTGTTATAGTGCTTGACTCTTTGATGAAGCACACTGGTTATGGCTGGTCTACTGAAGTGTTTTCGGGGGTATCAGGTGAAAGATGTGAAGGGTGACGTGTGTTTGTCCGTATCACACATCCTCTCTTTTGTTGGACCTGAATGGCCACAAAGCTCAGGCACCTGAGACAGACACCTCACAAACCAAAACACGGCCACTGCAGCTCCTCCTGCAGCGCTGCCTGCGCTCCTCCACCCCCTTCCTGAAAGTCAACAATGAACCACGTTTCCAGTAAGCCAGATAGCTTCCCAAGTCCTACCCATCGCCATGGCAACAAACGGCTTAAGCTGACAGTGGTGTCTCTCTTGACCAAACGGGGCCACCCATGCAGAGAAATGCATGGCTCTGCATGACACGTTCTGTACATATATATACATATATATATACTCTGAGAGTTTCTGATGCATCACATTCTGTTCTTGTGTTTTTTCATTTATCACCATATCACAATTAAATTATATGGTGAATGTTTAAGGGATAGTTCACCCAAAAATGAAAACTCATTTACTCACCCTCAAGTTAATCCAAACATGTATAAATTTCTTTGTTCTGCTGAACACAAAAGAAGATATTTTGAAGAATATTTGTAACCAAACAGTCGATTGACCCCAGTATGGAAAAAAAAATAGGGGATCCATCAACTATTTGGTACTTAAGTGGGTTAAAAACACTATAAAGTTCAGCAATTGACTTATAAAGGTAAAAATAAAACACATTTTCATTTAATTGTAATTAACATGCAGTTATTTGTGTCCAAAAGCATTACATTCAGTTCACACTTAAAGGATTAGTCCACTTTCAAATTAAAATTTCCTGATAATTTACTCACCCCCATGTCATCTAAGATGTCCATGTCCTTCTTTCTACAGTTGAAAAGAAATTAAGGTTTTCGATGGAAACATTCCAGGATTTTTCTCCATATACTGGACTTTAATGGTCTCCAAACGATTGAAGGTAAAAATTACAGTTTCAGCGCAGCTTTAAAGGGCTTTAAACGATACCAGACGAGGAATAAGGGTCTTATCTAGCAAAACGATCGGTCATTTTCGAAAAATGTATTTAAATGTATATGCTTTATAATATATAAACAAATGAACAAGTGCTTCCGCCAAAACCGCACTTCTGTATTCTTCAAAAAGTCTACGCTGTATGTCCTACGCCTTCCCTATTCTACTTACGGAAAAAAACGGAACTGGCGCCACGTTCGTTCCATAAGTTGAATAGGGAAGGCGTAGGACATACAGCGTAAACTTTCTGAAGAATACGAAAGTACAGTTTTGGCGGAACCACTTGAAGGCGATCGAAAATGACCGATCGTTTCGCTAGACAAGACCCTTATTCCTCGTCTGGTATCATTTAAAGCCCTTTGAAGCTGCACTGAAACTATAATTTTGACCTTCAAACGTTTGGAGGCCATTGAAGTCCATTATAAGGAGAATAATCCTGGAATGTTTTCATCAAAAACCTTCATTTCTTTTCGACTTAAGAAAGAAATAAATAAACATCTTGGATGACATGGGGGTGAGTAAATTATCATGACATTTTAATTGGAAAGTGAACTAATCCTTTAAGTATATTCTTTTAAAGTTTATTATTTCCATAATAAATACTCATTTTAAAAGTAAGCGAAAGTGTACTTCTTTTTTCACTAGGGTCTATTTGAAATGTTTCTCTCAGTTTTGTTTTAAATAATTAGTTTATAGGTTTTTCACTTTCCATCCTGTTAGTCTTTTGTAATGTCCCTTTCCTCAATGACATCATCTTCCAGAAAGTGACATCATTTTTTGTCTGGAAAATATAAGCATTAACAAAGTATTTGATGAATTATGTGATATTTTGAGCGTATTGATGTCACATTAAAACAGTGTTACTGCGCAAGAATTGACTTAATAATGTTTTGCCTTGGCAATACTTATGATATCCAATCATTTACAGCTGCATGAACGTCTTGAATGGGCATTGTAAAGATTTTATTTGGTTCATTATACAGTCCTTTACAGATTTGTGGTCAGTTACGTCAAACAACTCCTGTTCCGATCCAAAAGTGACGCTAAAGCTTTGTGTTTGATTCTCTTCATCCCATTCAGGAACGCTTAACTGTCGGGTTTTGGGATGTGTGAAGGTCTTTCAGAGTATGTGACTCTCTAATCCGCTGGTTAATGCACTGAATCGGGTCTGTCTCATCTAAAATCAGCAGAGCTGTTGGGTTTTTTCCACTTTTGTGCAGACTGTTGGTTTTCAAAACACTGTGGTGAAGCAGATTGCCAGAGAGGTCATATTAAAAGGTCAACTCGATTATACATCGAAAATACTATTTTCTCAGGCCTACTTTGTTATTTTAATCCTTCCGAATTAAACACATTGGTGTTTTTTTGTTTGTTTTTCTTGCACGATCTCAGTAAAAATTATTGATCAAATTACCTACTTTTTTTGGGCGGGGGGCTCAAACATCCACTTCATTATGGATTTACCTATTTCTGCAAGCTCTCTGAGTACAAAAACACACAGTTTGTGGTTCAAGTGCTGCCTATTTATATGAATTATCAATTTAAAATGAATAATATAGAACTCTTGTTTATTTCAGTGAGTTTCATCCATCTTTTCCTGCAAAGGATACCTCTCAGTCCTGAAAATCAAAGACCTCTCAGTCTCTTTAAAGGGTCGATCCTGTGCAAACAGGTCTGCAGTGCAGAAGCTGACACCATTGAAACTATTAGCAAACAAAGCCACGCTGAGGACAAATCATTTACCTTCATAGCATCACAGACTCATCCGGTAGTTTTGCTTCCTTCAGCACTAATCTGTTAATCTGCCCGTAGTGCTTTGTTTACACTCCTGCACTTTTAGTGATGCCGCTCGGCGCAATGCCACATGTAGCCAGTAGTCCTACTCAAACACCCCTGAACATAGAGACGTTTCCAGAGCCTCTGTATGCTAATGGAATGTTTCAGTCTAGCTGATCCAGTCTAACAAAGGCAGACTTGCTTGATAGAGACTTGTTTAGAAGTTTTAAATGAGGCTAGATTGAAGGCCTTGTAAGTCTATTAGTTCGAATAATTGGACAGAATATTAGAGGTTATAAGCTTTCGATGTTTAGAGAGGTTACTGTTGCTGGTGTTCTGGCTGCCTGTTTGAGCATTGACAGACAGATTCAAAATCAAGAACATTTTGAGACAGTTTTATCAGTTGAATCAATTGTGAAAAAGAGGGCTAAAGATCACCCCACACAAACACATGGGCCCCTCACACGCCTCAAAAAAAAAAAAAAAAAAAAACTGTACTTGCAGATAATATAATATTAATGAAATAAAAGGCCATTTATGTGCACTTAAAGAGAGACACTTTCATGCTTGTTTCTTATCACACTTAAGTAGACTTTTAAAAAGTGTCATGTTTTAAGGAAGTACACTTATTCTGATGTGTTGACTAACATACTAAAGCACATGTAAAGTAGGCTACTTGATTATAATTTTAACTCTAGTGTGTTATTCAATATTAACTTAATAATTTTTATTATTATTTATTATTATTAAATAATATAAGTATTAATAATTATTTAAACTTAATATATTTTAAATGTACTAAATTGTAACTTCATCATTATAAAAGTAATTAGAAAAATATTTAAATACATCACACAAGTTTCAATAGAAATTACATTAAAGTATATTTTAGTTTATCATAAATGCTTGTCAGTACATTCAGCAGTAACCATATTTCAAAGACAATAGGAGTAATTATGAAATTACATATGAAGATGTACTTCAGTCCTAATATAAATCTTAACTATAATACATTTTCATTTAATTGCAGTTACCATGCAATTAAGTGTCTAAAAACATTACATTCAGTTCACACAAGTATATTCGGTTACACTTTATTTTAAGGTGTCCTTGTTTCAGTGTAATTTTACAATTAAGTACTAAGTACTTTAATAATTTACTATATGTACTTACTATAGGGTTAGTGTTAGGATTAGGGTTTATGATTAGTTGCATGTAATTATGCATGTAATTTATAGTTATTACTACAGTAACTACATGTAACATGAGTAACAAGGACACTAAAATAAATAAAGGGTTACTGGATATTCTTTTAAAGAGTGTTATTTCCATATTAAGTACTTGGTTATACTTAATTTTGATGGTCCACTTTAGACATTCTACTAACTACAAGTAATTTTGCAACTACATGTCAATTAACTCTCATTAGAGAATTAGTAGACTGTCGTAGACTGTTAAATAAAGTGTTAGCAGATATTAAGCAGACAGTCTTGTAATACTCTAATGACTGATAGTTAACATGTAGTTGCAAAGTTACTTGTAGTTAGTAGAATATCTGTTGGGGAGCATTAAAATAAAGTGTTAACAGATATTAAGCAGTCTACTAATACTCGAATGACTGATATTTGACTTGTAGTTGCAAAGTTACTTGTAGTTAGTAGAATGTCTGTTAGGGAGCATTAAAATAAAGTGTTAACAGATATTAAGCAGTCTACTGATACTCTAATGACTGATATTTGACTTGTAGTTGCAAAGTTACTTGTAGTTAGTAGAATATCTGTTGGGGAACATCAAAATAAAGTGTTAACAGATATTAAGCAGTATACTAATACTCTAATGAATGATAGTTGACTTGTAGTTGCAAAGTTACTTGTAGTTAGTAGAATGTCTATTGGGGAGCATCAAAATAAAGTGTTAGCAGATATTAAGCAGACAGTCTACTAATACTCTAATGAAAGTTAGTTGACATGTAGTTGCAAAGTTATAGTTAGTAGTCTAAAGTGGACCATCAAAATAAAGTGTTACCAAGTACTCTTTTTAAAACTATACTAAAGTGTACTTCTTTTTCACCTGGGAAGTCTGTCATTTTTGAGATTTTGGATTGTCTGTTATGGGAGAGTCCAGTCAGAAATAATAAATCCCAAGTCAAACCATCTGAATAACTGAACTCAGTTTGTTGGATGTAGCTTGAAAGCACCAAGCGTCTGTCAAATTACATTCAAAAATTTGTGATGGAAGTAAATGTAAATATGTGATCATCCATTACAGGAAAACCTTCAACGTTTGGCCGATATAACTTTAAAGCTCTAGCAGGAGTTAGAGTCAGAAACTCAAGTTTGTGCAACAACATTATGATGGCTTTGTCAAGGCAGAACAATTATTGTTGTATTCAGTGTTCATAAACTTCCAGTGACTTATGAGTATATGAGCTGATTAATGTGTGTATGGCATACGGGCAGCACACTCCTTACTTTCCTCCTCAAGGTCACAGTGTTCTACTCTATTCACCCTCGGGGAGATTCCACGCTTCCAGAACGTTCTAGCTGGTTCCCTGCATGGCTAATTTTGTTGTTATGTATGAGGTGTGTGTGTGGATGGGGGGTAGATTCTTCCTCTCTCTCTCCGGTGTGTTCAGCCTTAAAGTCTTGGCTTGTTTGCATTCCTCTCAGTTAATAAGTGTTTGTCTGATCCCAGAGCAGGGGCTAAAGATCACCCCACGCAAACACACGGCCCCTCCCACGCCTCGCTGTAAAAGAGCCAGCGAGAGGGACGCTAAGCTAATGACTGTCATAAATTTCATGGACCTTCAGCTCATCCATTAACCATGATAATATCCGGGGGACCAGCACAGATCAGATCTACCGCAGTGGGTCACGTGACCTGTCTGCATGCCAGCACGCACAGACATTCACTTTGACGATACGTTTAGCTTTCAACCCTGTTTAAAAGGCCAGCTTACTGTATGTTGTGTTTTGGTCTTCACAAGTTTCTTAACTCGCATAACTAGAAATATGACCTCATCATTTGCATGTTTAATTTATTTATTTGGCATCCATGTAGTTGTACAGGTTTGGAATGACATGAGAGAGAATACATGATAGTAAACTTTTCATGTTGAACAATGACTTTAACGTTTGACAGCCCGGTTCATTCACTGGAAATGGAAGACCAAGTCGAGTACATTGCATTGTGGGATACATCCTCACAATGTGCTCTGTTATAAACTGCATATTTTGGTAAAAGTACCAGGGTATTTACAGAACATTTACATACTACACCAGTGCTGGAGGTAATGAATTACAAGTAATGTGAGTTACGTAATCAGATTACTTTTTCAAGTACTTTTTTAAGTAAAGTAACACATTACTTTTAGGCCTAATCCACACATACATGGGTATTTTTATAAACTGAGCTTTTCCTCCTTAGTTTAAAAAAAGTCTTGTCCACATGAAACTCAAAAACACAGAATCAAGCGCTGTCAAGAGCATGCCAAACCAGCAGGTGGCGATATAACCCTAACTGTAAAGCCATGTTGGCCAATCAGAAGCCTGAAAAAAAAAGGTTATTAGCGGTTCCGACGTCACGTCGTTTCACCAGCTACACAACAACACTGCAACCAGAGTTTCTGAAAAACTTCACCCTGGCAGGAGTTTTCAAAAAGGTTTGGTTTCAGCGACCGGATTCTGCATTTGCATGTGGACGAACAGCCAAACCGCATAGGAAAAAATTCAGTTTTGAAAATACCCGTGTTCGTGTATATCTGAGTTACTTTTTCAAATAAGTAACACAAGTTACTTTTTTGCCCTTTTTATTGATTGTGTTCTGCAATCCAGAATGGCAGCACAGATGAAAGTTTTGTTTGAGCTGCGCCCTCTACTGTACATTTCCTTCAGCCTGAGGCTTATTCATTTCTACATTTGCAAAATGAACTTTTTTGTTATTAAAAAACAAACAAGAAAGCCCAGCCCACACTCTATAAAACACTGGGTTAAAAACAACCCAAAGATTTTTTAGAGTGCATGTGAGAAAAACAAAAAAGTAACAAACCCATTACTTTTCATTAAAAGTAACTAAGTAACGTGATAAGTTACTTTTTTGGGGAGTAATGGAATATTGTACAACACATTACTTTTAAAAGTATCTTTCCCCAACACTGCTATACACAGTATACATTAGTATATATTGCAGAAATAGTGTGCTATTCTAAGCACGTCCCAGCGTTGTTATGTCTGACCCAGTCTGGCCACTCAAACAAACAGACGCAATCCCGCTTAGTGCCACTAGTGGCAAAGAAATTACACACTTCGCCTTTCAAAAACAGTATCAGTGTTGATTGGAAAGGGAAGGGCTGTGGGAAATTGCTTTAGAAGTCTGTGTTTCTCTTCATCCTCCATCTGTTCCAATCAAGTCATTTAATGGGAGAGGCAGCCACTAACGGCAGGTCCCATTGCTGGGGGTAGAAAACTGAGAGTGGCATTGGAGAAAGCCTTGGCTGGGCCAGTCTACGAGGGGGTCCCAATTTGGATCCAGCATTGGGGCTTTTGTCATGTTTTTGTCACCACGGCAGCTCACCTATTGAAGGCAGCGCCTCAGATATGTAAAGCAGCATCATTTTAAAGTCTTTGCTTCACTGGGAAACATACAAAGAAATAAAGAAATCAAATCAAGGTTTATTCTGGGAAGGGAAAAAAAGTGTATCTTCCATGAGTAGCGTAAAAGACCCTGGCAGAGGCATGTGCGGGACGCCAATGAAGAGGCTGCAGGGAAATAAATAAATGCGAAAATGGAGTAGGGTGAAAGAGTTTACTATGCTCTTGTTTGCTTAAAGTAGGCTTTTTTCTTTTCATTGAGTGTAGCCAAGTCCTGCAGTCGGCTTGGTGTGTCTCCCACCCAGCATTCAAAGGCAGGTCCGGACTTGCCAGTTCAAGGTCGAGCCGCGTCCGCCAGCAACGCGCACGGCAGAGTCTTTCCCTGGCTACCGCGGGCCTTGTTTATGTTTGTTTTTTCTCGCTGTCACTGTAATTCCCTCTCTCAGGGACAGTCTTCAGGTCTCTCTTGAGATCAGGTGTCAGGTGAGCTCTTCTCTTCCTGCCTTTGTATGTGATAAACGTGTCCCATTTAGCAGCTATATTGTTTCATGGTCGCCACAACAGAAGCTTCATCCTTGACACCTTTGAGATTGGATAACCTTGAGCCACCAAACCTGTACCTGAAGGTGTCATTCAGAGCACGAACTGCCATGAAAATATAGGATACCTTTGCTTACGTGCGACAGGTCTGATTGTTGCTATTGTCGTGATCTTGCTTTGTAAGGTTAGGCTAGTATAATGCAAAATGAATGAGATGTATAGTTATCTTGAAGAAAATGAAAGCACGGTACCTTTGTGACTACGGTAGACACTAAGGCTAGAAATGTTCTTAGAAAACAATACCCTACAGGCTAATTTAGCTTTACAACGCATTTGATTACTTCATAATCCCTGTGAATTTTTCATGGGAGGTGCCCCTGTAGTCTGAAATAATGAGGAATAACAATAATTCCAGTAGGTGGTGTTTATTTCATCAAACTGGAGAAACTTCCTTACAGTGAACTGTATAAATATATACCATATAATGTATGCCATCTCAATACCAACCTACTTGACCAATTGAAAGGTTTACATAATTCAAGTTTACCGTCCAAGTAACATACATGACATTAAAATGATGCAATAAATATTAACTTAACAACACAAAATATAGCATAAACACTCTGATATCTTAAATATCTTAGGTTCCAAAATGTTTTTTTTACAGAAATGCCATTTTTGGTTCCCCAAAGAGTCTTTAAGTGAACAGTTCTCTTTTTGTCTTAGTGTGAAGAACATTTTAAAATTCTAAAGAACCTTTTTTTCACTATAAAGAACATTTGTGGAATGGAAAGATTCCATGGGTGTTAAAAATTTGTCATGGAACCAGCAATGGCAATAAGGAACCTTAATTTTTAAACATCATTAGTTTTAGTATACACAACTTTTAATGAAAAACAAGAATATCCAAACAACAGTGGTTTGACCAGAAATGCCCCTTTCCCCAAACTATTATGTTATTCATAGTTTTTCTTATAAAATCATGTTTATTTGCCTGTTAAATATAGTCTGTTACTCAATGTACTAGCTAAGTGTTTAGTTATTGATAAATTCTAATAATTAAAATTTATTCATAGGTACCTCTTTATTTTACAGTCACATGTACATACTATATGTACATACTATAATTATAATAACTGTGTAATAACTAGGTACTAAGCCTAAACCTAACCTTAACCCATGTTAAAGGGTTAGTTCACCCAAAAATGAAAAATCAGTCATTACTTACTCACCCTCATGTCGTTCCACACCCGTAAGACCTTCGATCATCTTCAGAACACAAATTAAGATATTTTTATGAAATCCGATGGCTCAGGCCTGCATTAACAGCAAGATAATTAACACTTTCAGATGCCCAGAAAGCTACTAAAGACATATTGAAAACAGTTCATGTGACTACAGTGGTTCAACCTTAATGTTATGAAGTGACGAGAATACTTTTTGTGTGCCAAAAAATAACGACTTTATTCAACAATGGGCGATTTCAAAACACTGCTTAATGAAGCTTCGAAGCTTTACGAATCACTTGTTTTGAATCAGTGGTTCAGAGCGTGAATCAAACTGCCAAAGTCACGCCTCCCAGTGGTGAACCATTGAAATTTCAAAACACTTATGATGTAACTAAGCCTCATTTACTGAAATCACGTGATTTTGGCATTTTGATACACGCTTTAAACCACTGATTCGAAACAAAAGATTCGTAAAGCTTCAAAGTTTTGAAATCGCCCATCACTAGATATTGTTGAATAAAGTCATTATTTTGTTTTTTTTGCCGCACAAAAAGTATTTTCATCACTTCATAACATTAAGGTTGAACCACTGTAGTCACATGAACTGTTTTAAATACGTCTTTAGTAGCTTTCTGTGCATCTGAAAGTGTTAATTATCTTGCTGGCGATGCAGGCCTCACTGAGCCATCAGATTTTATCAAAAGTCCATGATATTACTTTACATTATGCAGAACTTTCTTTGATAAGTTTACTGTAACTACACATACTGTAAAATAGAAAGCTAATAATAGCTTTTGGAACATTTAATTCAATATCAGTTCAATAGTGTCAAAATTCTGAAATTGTTTTATCATTTTTATTGTTGGATACAGTGAAATGGTTCAAGACCTGACTTGACAGGACAGGCCAAATTCACAATTTTAATGCCTGTAATGGTGTATATTTTGAATGTGATCCAGAAAAGCAGTTTCATAAGTTTCATGTGTGAAGAAATCAACTTTCAACTTGTTGTTTCTGGCTATTTTTATCTATGGCAGTTTATTTAATAGCTATATACACATAACCTATTGTGTTTAGAAATGGAAAATGGAAATTTCCATTGTCAGTCATTAAACTTAATTGTTTAGTTTAATTGACTTTTATTGTTTTATTTAAAGTGTAGTTTAGTTCATAATGTGATCAAAGATCAGATGATCAAGCCATTGTCAATAAACAATGTGTCTACAAATTCCTTTCTGTTCTTTATAGTTTGTTATGAATTAAATCAGAAATAAAAACTTCCGTCACACTTGGCCTGCATTGCTCAGAACATTAGCATTACTTTGGAAATCCTTCATTTGAAACACATCTCTACTCATTAGCAACACGATAAACAACATATTAGAGATGATTACAATGAGCAGTCCAAACAGCAGGAAATGGCTTTGTCATGGGGCTCTTTTGCAGGCTCACCACCACCCCCAAACACCTACAAAAGAGCATCACAGGGATGTGTAATGAACAAAGGGCCTCCCACCGTTTCACTACGTATTGTTTTCCCTATGCTCGCTCACTGTGTGTATTGCTCTCTAAGCTGGTGATGGATGTCAGATTACTCAGCCACTAGTGTCTCTCTAACAAAGAGACGCTGGCTCTGAGAACACACACCAAACACACACACACACACACACACACCACCTACAGCCCAGCATGTCATGGCCCACTGCTTCCCTGACCTCCACGTCTCTGATATCAGCGCTCATGTGCTAATCGTGTGGGTGCACTTTCATTGTGTGGACTTGTTGGTTTTTGTTGAACAACTGCAATAACCCCTTTCTCTGCTGTGCAACAGCACATCATTTAGATTAATAAATAGATTATAATGCCTCTATTTCCATGTACTGTGAACTAGAGTTTGTTTGGAAGCGGACTGAGACCCATCTTTTCAGACCCCTGGTGCGCACCAGGGTTCGGATGGCAGCGTTCGCACGTTCAAATTAAGCACACTAACAGAGCAATCACATCAGGATTTGTTTTAATCGAACCAAACATGACAAGTGTGAACACACCCCAAAGGTGGAGGGCGGAAACACTGTGCATTGTATGTTAATATTAAATTCAGAGTTTGAGAGGAAAAATGTAAAATGCTGACAGAAAACGCTACAATTTGAGTGAAGAAGAGATTGTTTCATTCTTACCTTTATAGTCTGAAATGTCCATTCAGTATAAACATGATAGTACAGGCGGCAACGCGAAGATGCGCGATGCTAGAGCTGTAAACAGGTCGCGTGTTGCATTTATCCAATCAATGACACTGACACCGCAAATATGCAAATAAAAACGTTAACCAAGGGTTTAGAAATGTACAATGTGAAACGTCTGCTTATGAATATCCAGGATTAATTGTTAACCCCGGGTAAATTATGAGCAGTGTGAAATGTGAAGCATGATAACCCAGGATTCCATTTAGAATGACGCAGGGTTAACTGTTTCAAGTGTGAAAAGCCCTTAATTGTATTTCAAGAGTGCCACAGTCAGACCAGACTTAGGCAACAAGCTGGCTCTTTCCTCATTCATGTGAGCGTTACACCTGCTGCAAAGACCAGCTATGGTGGTCCCGGCTGGGATTATATTGCTGGTCTTGTGCTGATGTTGCTGGTGGACCTACACAGTCATGCACTAGCAAAATGTCAAAATGTTGGTGGCCATGCCCCCATTTCTGTGTATCCTAGTGGCACAAGTCCTGATTTGGCAAAGTTAGACGTGTTCCTGTGTCAACATATTTTGTTGATCCTGGAATAACATTCCTGTCTGAAAATTGAATGCTAACCCTATCCCTACCCCTAAACCTAACCTATACATAACTTCTCCGGAAAATCAGAAGGAAATGATAGGTGAATAACACTGATGTAGAAGCACCTATCCCTGGTTGTAAGCCTAAACTTGACAAACTTGTCCCTGTAATCTAATTGATTCAATGGAATGTTGTTCCAGGATCAACAAAGATGTTGATCCAGAAACATGTTGTACTTGGCAAAATTAGGTTCTGCTTTAGAGGCCTGTTGGGAACACCAGCACAAGTGCGTCCCATTCTGGAGACCAGCATTCAAAACACAACATGTGCTGGAGACCATGCTGGCCATTTCAACTGGGATATTTTGATGACGATCAAGGGCCACTTGTCAAATGATTTGGAAGAATAAGCTTTCATTTCCATTTTGAATTAATTAGGGGTTTATTTCCATAGCAGTATCCCAGACTCAAGCTCACATTAAAGGATTAGTCCCCTTTTAAATAAAAAGTTTCCTATTGAACTTACGGAACGAACGCAGCACCAGTTCCATTTTTTCCGTAAGTAGAATAGGGAAGGCGTAGGACATACAGCGTAAGCTTTTTGAAGAATACGAAAGTACGGTTTTGGCGGAAGCATTTGGAAAGCGATCATTTGTTTATATAAAGCATATACATTTACATTTTTTTCGAAAATGACCGATCGTTTCGCTAGATAAGACCCTTATTCCTCGTCTGGTATCGTTTAAAGCTGCACTGAAACTATAATTTTGACCTTCAACCGTTTGGAGGCCATTGAAGTCTATTATAAGGAGAATAATCCTGGAATGTTTTCATCAAAATATAATTTCTTTTCGATTGAAGAAAGAAAGACATGGACATCTTGGATGACATGGGGGTGAGAAAATTATTAGGAAAATTATTTGAAAGTGAACTAATCCTTTAAGGCCCCGATATACTTAAAGCGAAATTGGAGAACGAACTGGTGTGACGTAATTTCGAACAAAATCAGGCCGAAACAAAGTTTGTTTGGTGTTCGTTTCGGGAGTTTAAAACAGCTTGCTAAAGCTAACTTTCCGGAAAAGTTCACTCCGGCTGTTACTCCGTTTTGAACTAATATTGGTGTGTGACAATGACATGATAGGTAGGCGTGGCTCTGAGGCTCCGCCTTCTTTGATGTGGAAATCTTCTCCAGTTCATTTCTTCTGTTCAGTCCGTCGAGGTCAGATGCAAGTAAAATCATGAACGCACTGAAGAGCCGCTTTATAGTAGAAATTGAAGTTCTAATCGAAAGCGACACTGAAGCTGCGTCCGAAATCGAATACTACTCTACTATTTAGTACGCGAAAAACAGTATGCGAACAGAGTAGTATGTCCGAATTAATAGTATTCGAAAAATAGTAGGCGAAAAGTACCCGGATGACCTACTACTTCCGGCGAGATTCTGAAGTGCGCATACGATGGACACTTTACTATCCCATGAGGCCACGGGAGAGGATTTGTGAATGGAGTTGAAGGGACGTAACTGACGCTGGTAGGTCATGTGACAGTAACAACATGGCGGATGAAGTACGTCAGAATTCATTCATACTACATGCATTCGTACTATATAGAACGTACTTTTTCAACGGTCGTGAAGTAAATTTAAATTCAAATGTAGTACCTACTCTACAGTACGCGATTTCGGACGCAGCCTGACACTTTTTTCGTGTTTAATATGGTAAAGCTTCTTGCATTAAAGCAATTAATTGTATAAAGCACTATATGCTGAATTGCAGAGCTGGTGTAAACATATCCACATCACTATGATCAGATGCTTTCTTAACTGCTGTTTTCTCACCGCTGTCATTTTTATTGTGTTTATTTTGTTAATGAGAGGAAATCATGTAGCACATATTCACTTATTCATCTAAAGTTGCTCTCAGCAGTGTGGATGGCATCTGGATGTTCACTAATGTATCTCGTGTTCACATGAGGTATTTCCAACTTCTTTTTGCCCCTAAGCAAAGAACAAAAAATAACTTCACCGTGAGTATATCAGGGCCTTAAACCCGTGCAGAGAAAAAAATAACGTTTCCCCTTTCGGGCTTTACTCTGGAAGGTAAGTGCACTTTCACAAAGACATACGCCATCACCTTAATAAATCTCAGTGGCCGCCAGACCCCCTCTACTGCGTCCTGCCAGCCTTCCCTAATCAAACCCCCACCTCTGGCTGCAGACACTGTTATGGACCCTTGCCCATTTTCTGCTCGGCCCTCATGACAATAGCACCAGTAGTTACCCAGGAGACTGGCCTTTCACGGCCCGTGTGATAAAAAAGATGTATTCCCGGCTCCTCTCCCCCTTTCCTTCACGCTCCACCCCCGTCTCTTGTGTCTGGATCATGGGGATCGGTTAAGCACATGAGGGCTGTCTGAGACATCAGTGGCTCTCGGCTCTTCTTGTGGCAGAATACCAATGGAGTTGTGAGGGAAACGGTGCAAACCCCGTCCTGAAGCCACAGCTTGCCCAATGGCTCATATTCACATCAGTGTAGTAGGACCGCCCGCCTCATCCCAGAGTCTGACGTCTGACTCGACTGCCTGATAAATGGCCTCCCATTACAGTAAATGCCTGACCTCTTTGATATTTACCCTCCTTGCTCAGTGTTTTCTTTAATTGAATAATGATGTGACGTCAAACAGTCTTATGTTCAGAATTTGAGAATTGGCTCCATTTCAATCAGTGTGAATTTGAATTGAATTGAACAAAGAGCTACTGATACCATTTAACCCATTTGTTGGTATAAATTGATGTATTTAGGTTGATTTAGTGATGTTAAATGAAAGTTTTGGCTTGAATAAACCATTTAATTTAGATGCTATTTTTAGGTTCTGACTATTTATTCCCTGATAAGTACTACAACAAATACTACTATTTATTTATTTATTTATTTAAAAAAAAAAAGACATTAAAATTTGGGGTAAATTAGATAATTTTGGAAAACAAAGTTAATTTATCACATTTAATGAAAACTATAATGTATATAAACTATATTTTTTCAAAAGTTTGGGGGTCTTTTAACTAGTTGCTTATTAGCATGCATATTACTAGAATATTGGCTGTTTATAAGCACATATTAATGCCTTATTCTGCATGACATTATTCTACATTCTTAATCTTACCCAATACCTAAACTTAACAACTACCTTACTAACTATTAATAAGCAGTAAATTAGGAGTTTATTACGGGGCAAGTCGTAGTTAATAGTGAAGATGTGTTTCCTATACTAAAGTGTTACCAAAGTTTCTTCTGTATTTGATCAAAAATACAGTAAAAAAAAAAGAAATATTATTACAATTTAAAATAGCTGTTTTCCATTTGAATATATGTTAAAATGTATTTTGTCACACAATTGCAAAGCTGAATTTTCAGCATCATTACTCCAGTCTTCAGTGTCACATGATCACAAATCATTCTAATATGATGATTTCATGCTCAAGAAACATTTCTGATTATTATCAATGTTGAAATCAGTTGTGCTTAATATTTTTGTAGTGACTGTGAAAGTTCAAAATAACAGCATTTATTTGAAATAGGTTTTTGTGTAAAATTCTTTACTGTTTTGTTAAATTTAAAGCATCTTTGTTGAATAAAAGTATTAATTTCTTTTAAAATTAAAATTAAAAAAAAAAAAAGTACTGACCCCAAACTTTTGAAAGGTAATGTTTAAGTTAATTTCATTTCATTTTCAGGTCTACTTTCTTAAATCCAAATTTGACTTGTGTTGATACTACATTAAATTCAGTTTAACTGTAACAGACATTCATTCTGAGCTCAGTTTTAAACACACAACCCTGATACTAAACAACAAGGCCCTATTTTTCCCCTAATCTTAGCCGCTTGGTTGTATTTTGGTTACATTTGCTCTTGCTTATAAGGCTTTTTACACTTTTAGTTTTGAACATTGTTAGAGTGAAAGAAAAAAGCGAGAGGTTTAGCATTTCATCAGTGTGCTCTCCTTACCTGTAGCTATCAGCAGGACTGCAGGATAATACCTGTATCTGGTTACAGAGCCTCTCATCTGACCAAAGCCACCACATTATAATTACGAGTACACTTCACCTGAGAGACGGTTCCAGCATGGACTGGTGATCCCAGGCCTCTTCTGAGAGGGGTGATGACTTATAAGATATCTGTCAAACCCATAAATTAATAGTATTCATTAATTCATTCATTCATAATTTTCTATCTATCTATCTATCTATCTATCTATCTTCTGAGATAAACTAAAAGATATTTGTTAATAAAAACACACCCATTTTAAAGGAATTTTATTTATGTATTTATTTACCTATCTACCTCTTCATGGTTTGTCTCCTTGTATGCTCCTTTTTACATTTGAATTATTTATATTAATTACATATTTATTTATTTAATTACTGATTTATTTATTCATTCATTTATTTAAAAAAAAAATATTATTTATTTATTTTTGTTACATTTTATCTGGAATATTCTTTTAACACAGAGTAGTGAAAATTATGGCCGCAAATAACTAATAGATTTTTTATTTTATTTATTTATTTTTTTTAAATTACAGAAACATACAGAAATATTTCTTTCATAAATTAATTGGTTACTGCATTGTACAGAAAAACTGTCAAAGTGTGAATATCATGAAATAATATCCAGGTCACATTAGCCCCAGTCGAATGCAAACATTTTAAAGAGCAAAATATCAAAACCGTATTGTTGACAGGTTTTGTGAGATTCTCCTAACAAAACATTTTATGAGGTACAAACCAAGTGATATATGAGGGCGTGGGACGTCGTCCCCATCGGACCCCACATGGGCCGAGCGAGGGCAGGCCTGACTGGAACTCTGGGGGGTACGAGAATCTCACTGAGCACAAACAAAGCCCTAACACCCCCCACACACAGAGAGAGTGTCACCCCCAAAATAAGACAAGCAGAGAGATGCTTGTGTAAATCACATACACACTGTCCTGCTCTATTTGACGTTCCTCCCACTGCATAATAAAAGCAAGGGTGCAAATGGAGCGGAATCAAGCATGAACTGAGTTAGAGATGTTGTTTTGGGAGGGAGATTCAGTTTTAGATCTTTTAAGCCCTTTTACACAACACACACACATGCACACACACACACACACGAAATATCTGTATTGTATTTTAATTGGAAGTACAGTATGCCCATGATAGGGTGAGGTTGAGGTGTCAGTCTCTGAAGTAAGGCAAACAGGTGCAGTGTGAAGACTAATTTTGTATCCTTACCAATGAAGGGGAAAAAATTAAAGGGATAGTTCACCCAAAAATGAAAACTCTGTCATCATTTACTCACCCTCAAGTTGTTCCAAACCTGTATGAGTTTCTTTCTTCTGCTGAACACAAAAGAAGATATTTTGAAGAATATGGTTGACCAAACAGTTGATGGATCCCATTGACTTCCATAGTATTTTTCAAGTCAAATGGAACCCATCAACTGTTTGTTTACCAACATTCTTCAAAATATCTTCCTTTGTGTTCAGCAGAAGAAAGAAATTCATACAGGTTTGGAATAACTTGAGGGTAGAGTTGTCAAAAGTACCAACTTCGGTACAAATCGGTACTTAAATTTAAAAAATGTGACGCTTTGAGCGCCGTTGAGCAAATTCTTAAACACCTCTGATTGGCCATTGTGTTCACGCACTCATCAGATATGTCTGTAAATTGGCTACAATGATCAACGCACGGGAGCGTTTGAATTTGAAAGCTTTTTGAAAGCGAGAGTGGGAGCATTTGAAAGTATGCATCTGCTTTCAAACGCTCCCGTGTGTATCCGTGTAAGCGCTCGGTGAAGAGCTTCATTGATGACTATTTACAACGTTTTTGAAGCAATGATCATTGTAGCCAATCACAAACATATCTGTTGAGCGCGTGAACACAATGGCCAATCAGAGCTGTCTATGAATCCGAAATCCAGAATTTACATTTTTGGGTGAACTATCCCTTTAAGCAAACAGTCAGAGACCAAATTAAATTTGTAAAACCTACAGAACAATAATTGACTCGCTAGTATCTTTGGAAAAAGTTTTGTTGACAGTCATTTGATTTATATACGTATAGGTGCATTACCAAATTTGAAAAACTTTGAATACATGACCAATTCAGCACAAACAGCCATAGGTAACATGTTTTTTGGCATAAAAATATTACTGTTTTGCCAATTATTTTCAGTTACACTTTGTTTTATAGTGACGTTGTTACTGTGTAATTACACAAATTAATCAACCACATGTACTTAATATAGGGTTATGGTTAGGGTTAGGATTTGGTTTCATAATTTACTGTTATCACTATAATAAGTATATGTAACGTGTAACTCTCACCTTAAAATAAACTGCTACCATATTTCCCTTGGCACATACAACAGGTTAGATATTCATTACCAAGACCTAATGGTATGAGATTCAAAAAGGTGTCTCAAAATAATATTATTGCATTTAAAGTTTTATTTTTTTACATTCCCGAAAACAAACCAAACCAAACAAAAAGTTTGGTATATTAGTGCCTTTTTATTATTTGCTTTAATGACATGTCTTTCCAAGTGATTAACTCATCCCATTTAAATTTACTTAGTACTAACAATCTAAACAAGAAGATAAAGTAGTCTTGGTGTAAAATATCATTTTTATGACGTCAGCGTAACACTCTTTAACACCAAATGTGCATGAAAGTGGTTAGATGTACATGTACTGTAGAAATCTATCAGAACTAGCTGCAAAGACAACTTTTGGCACATACATTAATCCAACATGGGCAGGAACCCCTAAATCCCATTCTTTAAATTAGTGCAGTTTCACTATCAAAATACACTCCATCATATCAGCCATTAAAACAGCTCATTTGTTGACTATAAACCTAAACAATTCTGTTTCAACCAATGGTCTTCAATCGTGGTCCAGCACTGCACAAGATGG
This sequence comes from Hypophthalmichthys molitrix, assembly GCA_037950675.1. Lineage (NCBI taxonomy): Eukaryota > Metazoa > Chordata > Actinopteri > Cypriniformes > Xenocyprididae > Hypophthalmichthys > Hypophthalmichthys molitrix. Next base: position 40,473,534 of record CM075494.1, read on the forward strand.
ACGCCTCCGGTTAATCCGGTTCAGGTCTTGGAGCCTCTGCCATTAAACTGATGATATAAATCAGGTGGGACATCCAAAATGTGTAGCCCTGCATGGGGACTTCCTGAGAACAACTGCTCTAAACAGCATTAAATTCACCGAAAGCACATTGTTTGCAGTCGCAAGGCACGTAATGTCATTTGCACATTTGATTTTGTACTTCTTACAGAATTTGTTTGAATGTTTATAACATATTTTACTTCAGCTGTTCATTTCTTAAGTTAAACTCTTTCTTTTGTAAACAACAACCTTGCGCCTTTCTTTTTTGTCTATACTTCCAGTGCTGTCCATTCCCGGTTGGCGTTCAGTCACCGAATCCAGTGTTACAAGATGATTTTAGGGACTCGCTAAGGAACTTGATTAGATTAACTTTAATGCAGGTAGATAACATGTCAAATACAAAAAAACATAATCATAAAAATCAGTATTAGAAATAGATACGCTTTTAAAAATACATCTTCACGTGGAGTTCATGGAATCCAGTATGAAATCTTTGGGGCTATAAGTCCAAACCCTCTTTGTTCTTTGACTTGTTTGTGTCCAAAGGACCGAAGGTGTCTCTTCAAAGGAGAGACTCGATCTTACTGCTTAAGTCCCCTCCGAGAGAGTCTCCCAGGTCAAAGAGTTGATCGATGTTGACCGTTGAGCTACAGAGGAAGTCAGGACGGTTGGCCTCGTCCACCTCAGACCAGGGACTCTGCAGAAACGCTGTGGCCAGGAAAGTTTCCTCATCATAGTCTACTTCGCTGCTCCTCTGGGTTTCCATCAGCACGTGGCTCTCAACGACACCTCCAGGAGCTTCCAGGGGGCTGATATGGGTGCCCCTAATCATCAAGTCCTCGTCACATGGTATGGGGCTCAATGGACTCCCTTCATTCAAGCTCAATTCTCCATTCAGGGCCGAGTCCAGCAGGGCGTCCCAGTCAAAGTTGCCCTTCAGGGAGCTTAAGTCCTCCTGCTCGTCCATGGCCAGCAGCGGAGAGCTCGAGCGTCGTGGAGCTTTGCTCCCACCAGTCCTGTGGCCGTACGGCTGTTTCCTCTTGCTGCCCTTCCCTGAAACCCAACAACCCAACATGGTGGCTTCAGTCAAACGAGGGTCCCAGTTCTGATCTGCTCCCGTGGCTTCCTCGAACTCTTTTAGGAGCTGCTGGGACTCAGGACTCACGCAAAGGCTTCTGGCCATTCCTGCGGTGGCTGCAGCTTGTCCGGCGTGAGAGTTCATCCTGAGGCGGTTCTGAAGAGCTGGGTTGATTTGCACAGGAGGCATCCTGCGCTTCTTGTAGGCACCGTTGAGGAGACGCTCTGCGTACTGGGGGTCGATCTTCCAGAAGCCCCCTTTTCCTGGCTCATCCTTTTGTCTCGGGACTTTTATAAAGCATTTGTTCAATGACAGATTGTGGCGGATGGAATTCTGCAATGATGAATGAGAAAATCAATCATAAATGTATTAATCTCAAGTTCAGTTACTAATCTACAGTTCACTTGTGTGTTGGTATTTGGCATGACACACTTAAACACATGGAAATACCATGTGAAATACATTGAGTGCAGTTTTTTTCTTTTGTGGGCATATTTCTTAATGAAACAAGAACTTTGGGCAGGACATATATCATAGAGCTTGGTTGTTTTAAGGCTTTAGATTAATTTAGGTTTTAGTTTTCACATCCATTAACCATGATATGTAACACTTCACAAGAAGGTTCAATTTGTTAATATTAATGCATTAAGTACACTGAATATTGGTATCAGAAATTGCTACCTATATTTGACAAATAATTACAAAGAAACAGCAACTTAAGGCCTGTTCACACCAAGAACGATAACTATATTATCGTCCACACTAATGCACAAAATCGTTCTGTTTATTATAAGCTTGTGCTGCAGTTTTGTCATCTGCCGCTTTAAATGCTCAAGCTCTTTAAATTTCTGAGATCTTTTCCAGATTCTGATTGGCTGTCATTGTTTTTATTATAAAACGATATTGTTCCTCTATGTTGTGATAGTTATAGCTGTGATGTGGTCTCTGCTATTCTTTTCAACCCAGGCTCATTAGAAAAACGTACCAGTGGGAACATTTTTTGCAAAACGAAAATACGTAGCAACGTGTACATTATCTGACAATTTCAATCTGAAATGTCCACTAAGGGGCGCTAAAAGCATGTTCAGTTTTTTTCCGAAACAGATATAAATAAATATGGTACATTTTATATTACGTTGGTTTTGTATGTATCACTGCAGTTCTGATTTGAAATGTCCGGTGAGTGGCGCTAAAAGTGTAGTGCTCTATTACGTTTTAAAATAGCGTACCACCAACACTACACCTAAACCTACCCGATAGTGTTAACAAAAGCAAAAAGTTTGTTTTTGATCTCTCATCTCTGAGCTCTTTTATCGTGAGTCATGTTTTACGGGATTCATACCCAAGGCTTCCGTATCCTAAGTACAACTCTGTATCAGCTGAGCTACCGAGCAAACTTGTTATATCAGAAAAGCAAAACATGTGGAGCTGGTTACGCAATGCAAAGTCCAAAATGTATTCGTTTACAAATCATGGACTTTAGTAAAAAGTGTTTTGAGATCATAACATAATATTGTGCAAGGAAACGTGAAAACAAGTCTTTATTAATCCATAATCTGACCCTGTAATCATAACTGTGTATGAAAACAATTTAAAGCGCTTGCTGTTTTACTGCCTTTAGCGTTAATTTCTACAGTGATATATAGGCCTATGTATTGGTACGTATTTTGCGTTTTGCAAAAATGTTTCCATGAGATCAGGTTGATTCTTTTCTATTTCGAACGATTTTTAAAGCTAGTTACTTTTTTAGTTACTAGTTACTTTTTTATTTTCGGAGCCGATAGCCTCGTGGGCAGCACTTCGGCGACCCGAGTTCCACTTCCACTTTGCTTCCTGTCTACTCTACCACAATCAGTATTGGGTAAGTTACTCTAAAAAGTAATTAATTTCTAGCTTCTAATTACATCGTCAACAGTGTAATTAGATTACTGTACTAATTACTATCTCTAAAAAGTATTGGATTACTTAAGTTATTACTAATTACTTTCTGAATCTCATATCAACCTCGACCAGTTGAACAATGCAAGGACAGATGATGAAACTGCTCTTTTAATTCTTTCAAATAAATAATATAAAATTGCATAAATTATTCTTGAACTGACCAAAGTGTGTAAAGAGAGAAGATTAAATATAACATACATTTAACATTAAATTCTGTTTAAGTTAAATCCATTATAGTTTTATATAGATTTGTTCTATAGTCAATACAGTATTTAATGCAATTACATCAGAAGTAATTGTAATTAAATTACAGAGAAATTAAGAGTAATACCTCTACTTTTTCAAGGGAAAAGTAATTAAATTGCAGTAATTAGATTACTTAGTAAATAATTACACCCAACACTGATCGCAATAAATACAAAAAAGGCAATAATAAAATATATAACAATATAAACTATATTTTTATATTTATTGTCCTTGGTGTGAACGGGCATTAATTATGAAATTTTGAAGTAGAAAGACTGAAATACTATTTTCTTTTAAAACATACTTCAGTAATCTTTGCTTTATTTGCAACTTAAAAAAATCTTTTTTTTATATATAGTGTGTCATAAACAACGAAAAATACTTTTACATCATTTATCAGTCTAGGTCAATGTTCATTTCTATAAATATGCAATTTTAATATTTGAACATTTTTAACATGAATACAATTAGTATAAATGTATTAAAGGTGCATTTACATTTAATGTCACTCAACAAAAATTTTGGAGGCAAAATCTAAAAATCTGTGCAACTGGGAATTTGTGTATTTTGCATCTGGTTTAGGTTTTTCATGCAAATTTGCCATGTTCACCAACAGAATTGAAAGTGACTTGTGTGAGTGGTGGAGTGAACAATAGTATATTCACAAATTAGCAATAATTAAATTAATAAATTCTGTAAAAAGAAATGTGCTATTTCATAATACCTATTGCATTTACTATGTTAACAAATTGAACCTTACTGTAAAGTGTTACCTCATTTGCTATACTTGCTAAGTAGGTGTTATTATGGCAACGGACATTCTCATTCTAAAGAGCATTTGATTGGACAAATATTTAGTTATGCAAATGAGTTCAAACTGCATCGTTGATTTTTGTGGACCATTTCCTAGAAGAGGAAAACTGTATATTTTTAAAAAAGTCTATCTACATACATGCATGTGCTAAATGATACATTTGCAAGACCGCAAAGCTAATAAAGATGGGTTAATAGTCACAAATGTAAAATTTTAAAGACCTCCACTGTGTATCAATATACGCCAACCACCACAAGCTAATTACGTTTAAATGAAGCACTGACCCTGGTTAACCATTGCTTTGAGTTAAATTATCAAAAAACTGAGTGAATGTCTGCGTTTTCTTCAGAGAAAAGGAGGTTATGGCTAAGGGGTTAATTAATAATTCACCAACAACTAAATCTTTTCAGAAATCCCCCTCTTTTTTTTTTGTAAATATCCAACTTATGAGCTCATTCTTCCTCCTTGCCTCATGAACATGTTTCAAAAGGGGACAAATGTATCTCTTTTTTTTTTTTGTACAACACCTAGGATTGCACTTTTGCTGCTGTTCTTATATCTGAGCACACTTCATTAACCGTATACAACTCCTCTACTCTGTCATCACAAACTCAAGCCTCTAAACAACAGCCTTCTGAAAGGTTTCTGTTGGTCTCTCTCCAATACACAATCTACTTCAGCAGGTGCTATAAGAAGGCTTTCTCTCTCTCCAGTCTGCTCAAACAACAGCAAATAACCCTCTTTGACATTTGCCAGATATGCAAATGACGCAGGTCTCGGGGTGAGCCATCTATTAGGTGCATCTTTTAAGTGTAAATGAATGCATTTTGTGACACTGAAACAGCTGTAAGGTTATTGCGACTCACCTGCCAAGTTGGGTCTGCGTGGCGGAAGTAGCAGAAGTTGTCCGTGATCCATTTGTAGATGCATGAGAGGGTGATTTTGGTTTTCTTACTGGCCTGCATGGCCATGCAGATGAGAGTTGCGTATGAGTACGGTGGCTTGATATGAGGGTTGGTCTTATAGTCGACTTCATCTGGACAGTGTCCATGAGCGACCAGGCTGGGTAGAGCCGACAAGGACGGCACTCTGTAGAAAGACGCAGCCGTGGGTTTGCCCGGGGTCAGCGGCATGCCTATGGACGCCGGGTCTCCTGCTAAAGGAGACGCGGGTGCGTCCGAGCCCACTTGGCTCCCGAAGAAGTGGCTCTGGTGGTGGCTGGACTGGGACGCACTGGCGTTGAGGATGGAGAACTCCTGCAGCCACTGGAGGCTGGTCAGGCTGTCGTCCAGATTGTCGGAGCTGCAGCTGCTGCTGTTGCACTCGACTGAACCGTGGTCCAACTGCTCGGCCTGAGCGGCGGCCGTGACCACCTCCTCCTCCAGCCCCACTGAACCCTCCGGCCAGGGCTCATCCGTGTAGCTCATGGACAGCATGGTCCTTTCCCAGCCCAATCCTGAGGAGACAATAAGGTTTGTTTTCATTATAGGGAACTGTGGCAACACAAGTTTGGAAGGCATGTTGCTTTATTTGGATTCTCCGGCTTATAGAGGTCATAGAACTTTCTGGAAACTCCACAGGTCACTCTTTACGGCATCACATAACTGGACACACAATAGAGCAGATCCCAAAACACTAACATTCCTCAGCATGGCAGGTGCATCAGGACGCTCAGAAAATATTATGTTTTGCCTTCAGTATTCAAATTGTGTCCTTGTTACGTGTTACATGTACTTACCATATAGTAATAACTGCAAATTATGCATGTAAGTCACTTTGCATAAAAGCATCTGCTAAATGATTAAATGTAAAGTAAATGTAATAACATGCAACTAAACCAAACCTTAACCCTATAGTATGTTACTCAGTACTTAAATGTTTAATTACAATGTAACAGGGTAAAGTGTGACCTAAATAGGTTACATTTTATTTTTAAGGTGTCCTTGTTACAGTGTAATTATACATTTAAGTAATATTAATTAACTACATGTACTTAATATAGGGTTAGAGATAGGATTAAGTTTGATTTAGGGTTAGTTGCATGTAATTATGCATTTTTTTTAAGTTATTACTATAGTAATTACATGTAACATGTGTAACAAGGACAAGTGTTACCCCAAAATGTTTAGTTTAAAAAAAACTCAATAAATTATTATTACTATTATAAAGTACGTTTACTTAGTTTTCCTTTTTAGCTATACATTTTTATTATTATTAGCTATTATCATTTATTATTCATCAGATAACGCATTTTATAATTTTATCACGCACATCTGTTTAATATCTAATGTTAAATAAACACATTTTTGGGATGATAATACGTTATGCTGTCGTGTCTACTCGAACAGGAAAAATTTACATCAACTCACCTGTCTTTGCCGATAGGAACCTTGAGTGACAGGGAAATAACATCCAATAACACAGGAAAAAAACTTTATCCGATTAAGCCGAAATAACTTCCAGACGTGCAGCTCCTGGAGAATGTGCCTCTGCGCGTCTCAGTTCAAGGTCTCCAGGGCAGCAGAAGCTCCGGGGCCAGTTTAATACCTGCTGCAGGACGTTTGTCCGGTCACCCCAGCAACGGCGCACCCCCTTGTAAACAGCTTCCCGTTCTTCTATTGGTCGCGTGGTTGTTATGGTGATTGGGCTAATAATCGCGAGCGCACAGGTTTGTGAACGTTACACACGTTCGCTTCTCGTTAAAGAGAAGAGGGCAACAGAAACGATACTTTACAAACAAGAGACGAGAAAAACACATTATGTTGGTTATAATGAAATTATATAATTCCTTGTATATAATAATAATGAAATGACAAACGAAAACAAAGTGAAATGCACATTCCAGTCACCTGTATACTTTTGAAATCAACAAGCAGAATGATTTTGGTAACTATATTATTTTGTTTCATGATTTTTGATGTCCTTTTTAATAACCAATTTGAAAAATGCGTAATAATATAGGCCTAGTTGTTACTTTAAAGAGTTATTTCTACTTGATCTGACCCTTAAAATGACTTTGGGCATCCTAACCCTTATGAAAATTAACCATGGTTTTACTATAGTAAAACTGTAGTAACAATGACTGTAGTAAAACCATGTTTATTTTTGTAGTTACTATGATTTTACAGCAAGTATCATAGTTAAATCATGGTTACTGTGGTAAAACCGTGGTTATTTTTGTAGTTACTATGATTTTACAGCAAGAATCATAGTTAAATCATGGTAACTGTGGTAAAACCGTGGTTATTTTTGTAGTTACTATGGTTTTACTGCAAGAATCATAGTTAAACCATGGTAACTGTGGTAAAACCGTGGTTATTTTTGTAGTTACTATGGTTTTACTGCAAGAATCATAGTTAAACCATGGTAACTGTGGTAAAACCGTGGTTATTTTTGTAGTTACTATGATTTTACAGCAAGAATCATAGTTAAATCATGGTAACTGTGGTAAAACCGTGGTCATTTTTGTAGTTACTATGATTTTACTGCAAGAATCATAGTTAAATCATGGTAACTGTGGTAAAATCGTGGTTATTTTTGTAGTTACTATGATTTTACTGCAAGAATCATAGTTAAATCATGGTAACTGTGGTAAAACCGTGGTTATTTTTGTAGTTACTATGGTTTTACTGCAAGAATCATAGTTAAATCATGGTAACTGTGGTAAAACCGTGGTTATTTTTGTAGCTACTATGGTTTTACTGCAAGAATCATAGTTAAACCATGGTAACTGTGGTAAAATCGTGGTTATTTTTGTAGTTACTATGGTTTTACTACAAAAATCATAGTTAAACCATGGCTACTGTGGTAAAACTGTGGTTAATTTTGTTGTTACTATGGTTTTGCTGCAAATGCTGTAGTAAAACAACACTTTTCATTTAGAAATGCTAATTGAATGAAGAGTACGGATTGGTTTATTAGAATTTGACATTGATACTGATAACATTAAGTTAAATTTAGACTAATATATTAATGAAGAATAGCAATTTGACACAGCTTTTCATTTTAGGCTCAAAAAAGATTGATTATTGGCTTATTAGCGTTAACTAAAACTGAAAATAATACCATAAAAAAAAAGAAAAAAGAAAAAAAAAACTATTTTTTACTTGAAATGAAGTGGTTAACTGAAAAATAAAAAAACTTTCATTTTCTGATAGTCGTCAAATCAACATTTCACATTATGTAAAACATGTTTTTGACATATTAGAACTATTTTATAATAATAAAATATTAATAATAGTATCTACCACTGATTCAGATAATTACAATTTACAAATCTCATAAACTGCTCATTTTGGTTCAATCATTTCAAAGCCACCTATGACAAGTCATTTTGACTTTTAATCAGGATATGATATATATATATATATATATATATATATATATATATATATATATATATATAATTAATTTTTCACTAGTAAAGATGGTAATTCTTGATATCAGGAATGAAATCATCACTCGTAGAAATCCAGTTCTTGATATAAAAAATGTAATTTAGTAAAAACTATTATTCTTAATATCTGTAATTGTATTTTCACTTGTAGAAATTGGCACTGATATGTCACAAGCCACCTGTTGTTTACTTGAAGAGGAAGAACAGGTCTAAAATTGCCTTGAACAATCAGATCAGACCAAAAACAAACACGTCGGGGTCAAACAATAAGGAATGCGTTTAAAGTGATTTCACGCATGACTGGCACTTAGGAGAGGAAAGGGCTTCAGGAACTGTCTCTTTACTTTCAATACAATGCCTGTTAATGGGAGCGGGACAGTCTGCAGCCTCTCGACAAGAGTTCAGGCGTCAGACTGCATTCAACAGCATTATGTATCACATATTAGCATTGTTTCCACACATGTTATACAGTCATTGATGTGTTTAAATGAACGAAACTGACAGTTAAAGGGATCAACCTCAATCTCCGCTTGCTCTCAGGACAGATTTAAGGCGATAAGTGAGAGTTTGAGTGCATCTAAAGAGGTTGTTTTTTGAAGGAATGCACTTTTTGTTGGTAACATAGAGGGAATAGATGGAGGATAAAAAGAGGGATTGTCCTCTTAAGCACTCTGTTAGTGTGGCTGAGTGGTTTCTTGCTAAAGAAACGCTACAAAAGCAACCATCGCAATAAAAGCTTCAGCATCTCTTGAGCTCTGTCCTTCTTCAAGCTCCTTCTGCTTTACACGTGACAACCGCCAACCAGCAGGTCAGCATGGATGAGAGAAAAAAGAGGCAAATCATCATTAAATAGGTCTTCAGACATCAGACCGAACTCACTACGGTTATTCAGAAGCAGTGCTGAAACCACCATAGACCACTGTCATAATAATAATAAAAATAAAAAAGTCAGGTAAATTTTTATGTTGTAACATCAAATTAACCAGTTTTATTCAAGTCAAAAAAATAATTATTTCTACAATGCATGAATATTAACTATGGTTCATGTTTCTTAGTAAAACCATAGTAACTACAGAAATAACCACAGTTTTACTTCAGCATTTGCAGCTTTTTTCAGTTCTAGTTTTAATAATCCTGCTTGAATCAATCTTTTTTGAGTCTAAAAAGAAAAGTTTTGTCAAATTGCTATTCTTCATTGATATATTAGTCCAAATTTAACTTCATGTTATCAGCATCAATGTCAAATGCTAATATACCAATCTGTACTCTACTCTTCAATTAGCAATTTTAAACGAAAAGTGTTGTTTTGCATAAGTATCATGTTTTCAGATTGATTTTAACCACTAGAGGTCGCCAGCGTAAAGCTGCTCACAACTGAGTCACGTTTCTTCATTTGTAGGACTGTCGACTGATTGCAATTATTATCATCGATTCATTATTTCATTATATATTTATTTACTTGTACCCATCATACAAGCCTTTTCTGTTTTATAGATGCTAACTATATTAATATAATATTAATAGCCTATTATGTATTATTATCATTATACTCACTCATTGTCTGAACACTGGGCCAAATAGCATATATTTAAAATAAAGAAACAAAAATGAACTTTTTAAAGTAAACAAAAGAGAAAAGAATGAAAAGTATAGATACATTTTTGTTGCAACTATGGACTACATTGACAAGAGTGATGTAGAAGTATTTACAGTGAAGCTTACCTGAGAGAAAACGGATTTCACGGTAAATTATCTAATTTTCAGCAGTAAGAAAAAAAGTGTTTTAAAGCTTGTTGTTTTGAGAACATCACAGTTAGAGAATATAAGGCCTGTAGATAGAGAGTACGTGTTATTTAAGGAAAATATAATTATATTTCCAGAATGATAAAAGCATTTTTTCAAACATCGTCTGTGGGGTAAAACGCTGTAGTAATTACTGTAGTAAAGTTACTCTGTTCTGAACATCAAATTCTTTGTTTTTAAATCAAATGTAATCTAACTAGGTGGTTGAATAAAAATATTTGGAGTATATATTTAAAAATTACCTCAAGGTAGCATTAGCTAGCCAGTTAGCATCAGCTAACAATATTTTTCAAAGAAGATATTATAATTTTGTAAATCATAATTATTGATTATATTCTTTTTCATTTTAAGCTAAAACTGCCTCTACTCTGATTTTGCTGTAAATGTATAAAGCAACTTGCTTTGTCAGACTGGGGGCATTTTACACCACCCACGGGGCAAAACGCCCCTATTGGTACAAATTTATTTTTTGTTAAAAATCTAATAACATTTCCGGATTTCTCAGAAGCGGAAGTCGTCATAGTTGGGTAAACGTTTATAGCAGTGAATGAGGGACTTCATTAAAATATATTTTTTGTGTTTCCATTTGTGTAAATAGCAAAAGAAAAACAATGTTTTCACAACTTTCAAAAAGAAGGAAAAAATAGAGAGCGATTGATTATGGCAGTCAGAAGAGAGAAAGATGTCATTTTTAATGTCACTCCCATATCTGCTGTATTAGAAACACCCTCACAGCAGCGTTAACTAGTTTTTTTGTAATTTGATGCAAAGGTAATATAATACAATGTATAGTGTTATAAATGTACATACGTTTTTAAAAAAAAAAAGAAAATATAACAAACTTTGCAGGATTTATGATATTGATGACCGTTAAAACGCGTCATCACAGTTTGTGAAAAAGGTCTATTTGTTACTAAAAGCTATTCTGGACACATTTAACTTTTGTTTCACAGGAAAAAATGACAGTCCTTAAGGGGGGTGTTTTCCCCCACCCCTACTACCCTAAAAATAGCCTATGTGTGAACTGACATCCATCTAGGCTACTAAAAATAACTTTTGATTTAAGACAGCTTGATTTGATACTTTGTATCTAATGCCATGACACCCACCCATGCGTTTTTAATTGTGACTTAAGTGTTGTGATACTTTTGGGGCCACTGCAATGCATCTGCTCTAAATGAACATACAGTAAGTATATGAAGCCTGAGCAGAAAAACAAGAAGAAAAAGAGCATCAGCTCTGAAGACCATCCAAAGTCCCCTTAGTTTCACTTTGATCAATCATTCACAGAGATGAGCATAAAGCTGCTGCAAAAACAAATTAGTCATGAGCAAGTGGGAAAGTGCAGCCGAAGTCCCCCAAAACAGGTCAAGATCATGGAGATAAACAGATGTAGGCCTACAAACATGGTCCTCTAGCAAAGTGAAAACACAACAGAGGCAGACGTTTACGTCCGTCAAACTTCAAAAAGTACCAAAAGGGTGAATCATCTTTTTAAGACCCACCAAGAATACCTTTTATACACTGGGGGTCAAAAGTTTGGAATAATTCAGATTTTTTTTTAAATGTTTTTCAAGAAGAAGAAATTCAAAAGAACTATTTGAATATATTTTCTATTGTAATATATTTTAAAGCTGAATTTTCAGCATCATTACTCCAGTCTTCAGTGTCACATGATCCTTCAGAAATCATTCTGATAGTGCAACGTTATCTTTTCCGTATTGTTACAGCGGAGAGAGAAAAAAAAAGATAATCATGTGGAACAGAATAGATTGAAAAGAGCTCTTGTCACAGATATTCTTGTTACACCAATGTCACATTTAGATACATAATTTTCCTGACAGATAAAAATTATTAAAGATTATTTTTAGTACAGTCTTACTATTTGAAGTTTGAAATGATTTTTTTTTCAGTTCTTTTGAGTGTAAGTTCCACAAACCAGAAGTACCACCCATCATTTAAGTAGATAAAGCGTCTCTTAAAGTCACCATGAAATCAAAATGGACAAATCCTATTTTCTAATTGAATAATGCAGTATTAATTTTGTCAAGTTGTCCTTGTAATCTTTAATCAAAATATCTTCCTCTCCCTCTTCTCTTCTCTGATGATGTGTTCACTGGCGTGAGGGCGGGGCAATCTGTCACTCACATGAGATCCACCAATAGCAAACCACAACCATCCAATCAATTCCCAATGGACAAAATCAAGTCCCGCCCAAGCCGTTTCAAGTCAAGTCAAGTCATATTCATTTATATAGCGCTTTTCACAATACATATTGTTTCAAAGCAGCTTCACAGTGACAATAGGAAAATTCTTATCGAGCTAAAGTTGGTTTTTGATTGAATCACTTCCGTTGTAAAAATTGTTAATTATTACTTTAGAGGCCAATTAAATGACACCTTTCCTACTGAAAACTGAATACCTTTAATGCATTCTTGCCGTTCATTTACGTGTTTAGTCTATAGGTTTGCGTGTTTGAGTGTGTATGTGTGCAGAAGCTGGTCTTTTTAAAAAAGTGATATTTGCCAAATTACTTCACTGGTCCGCATAATACAGAAAAGTTAGTTGTGTCCGCGGATCTATGCGAACTGGAATAATTTTGATAACGTTTTATCTATACATAGGTAAAGGAAAGAGAAATGGGCCTTTGCATAAAAGTTATGCGACTAAAACTTCACTCAGCATAGTTTGTATTTCTTGGGGAGGACTTGATGTGTCTGCGGTCCGTTGTGCCGTGAAGCAGCAAAAAAAAACGGAAATACAGTTGTTTGAATATAAAAACAAGTGATTGACAAAAAGGAGCTGTTTTTTTATTCAAGCCTTTGTTCCAGAGTTATGAACCAAAACGCAAATGTAATTATAGCACCACCTAGTGTCCGACATGTATGTGTGTGTGTGTGTGTGTGTGTGTGTGTGTGTGAAAGAGAGAGAGAGAGAGTTTGACATCTCTGACTCTCTGATCGGAACAAAACAATGTGGTTCCAGTACCTTCAGTGCTTGGTGCAAGATGGTTGATAAAAGTTGTGAAAACCTTTTACAAAGCAGCAACTGAAGGTGTGGTTTCTATTGCTTTGCCACATGTAGCATGCAGTCTCTTACTGCTGATATTAATGTCACTGTATCCCTTCTCACATCAGATCACTGTGTTACAACTCAATACACAGATCACAGAAGAATCGCCCAGCTGCATTACATTATAGATAGCCTTCTCCATAACAGGCTTTCTCTGACACCCGGTCTGAATTATTCAGACTCTCAGCTGGGTGGGTTGAAACTCCTGAATTCATTTCAAAGCAGTAGCTAACAACCCATTTACACCTGGCTGAAGCCTTTGTGAGCTTGGGACATGTGCTACATGTGGCATTTGTTTCTTTATTTATTACATTTTAATTTAGCAATTACATTTTATTATTATTATTAGGCCTGTGGTTTTAAAATATAAAATTGGTCTTTGTCTTAAAGTCGGCATGAAATGGAAGTTGCGATAGTCTTTTCTTCCCTAAATTGTGATGTATATCTGCATGAGTGAACAAGGAAAAAATGTAGGATGAGACTTTTTGTTCATGGGGAATAGAGTACAACAATTGGGTTCTGGAAGTAAAATTTTCTCCATAAGGAAATTGTTTTTGAACAATAACTTATAAACCATTAAAAACAGCCATACCATGAGCTACAAGCTTGTTAATCGATGGTATTTGCTTTAGTTGAAGACGTCAGCCTGCATTGTTTCAGCTTATTTTTTAAAATAATCGTGTTTAACAGTGGAATTCCTTGTGAAAAACTACATAAAACTACAAACTACACGTGATGCGAACAGAGTACTATGTCCGAATTCATAGTATTCGAAAAACAGTAGGCGAAAAGTACCCGGATGACTTATTACTTCTGGCGAGATTCTGAAGTGCGCATACGATGGACACTTTACTATCCCATGAGGCCACGCGAGAGGATTTGTGAATGGAGTTGAAGGGATGTAACTGACGCTGGTAGGTCATGTGACAGTAACAACATGGCGGATGTTAGTACGTCTGAATTCATTCATACCAAAGCCCCTTTAAGGCTACGTCCACACGAAGCTGGAGCTTACCCTATCCGACGACTCAAAACGATGTAGTATACATGCCAGAGCAGTATGTGGCGCTGTAATTCTGCCACAGAGATACACTTAAAACAGCAAATAAGACTTGGATCATGCGCATAAACCTTGCGCGCTGTATACAAACTATAGTAAAGCTTAGAAATAACGCTTTATTTTGGCTCAGTATCTTCTGCAGCACGAACACAAGCATCTAGAGTCTGCTGTTGTTGTTGTTGTTGCTGTTAGCATCATCTGACTAAGGTCGACACGTGGGGTGATGACATCATCGTTTCACAAAATATACGGATAGACTGTCCACAGGAAAACGCAAAGACAGCTCCTATCTCTTTGAATGGGGAAACATCAAATTCTCCAAAGCTGTTTGCCAAGCTTTTGATTAAATGTCATATTTGAAATCACCAATTAAATCTGACAACAACTGTCTCATAAATGTTAGTTCTAAACGCTCGAATTATGACAAAAAACTATTTTTCAGGCTAGAACCTAATGCGCATGCACAGTCCTAAATGCGCGTCTCTTGTGCCTAATTTCGGAGGCGCGCGTCTGACTGTTTCTATAGAAACCGGAGCTTCTAACGGCCGCTGCAGTGATGCGATAACTTTACCAATCGGCGATTGGCTCTTATTTAGAAGGCGGGACTTATTCTGCCATATTGCGCGTTGCACTTTCTCCCATTCAAAACAATACGAGTGACGCGTCTTGTGTTATTCTATAGTCTTTGTTCATACTACACACCTTTGTACTATATAGAGTGTACTTTTTCAACGGTCGTGAAGTAAATTTAAATTCAAATATAGTACCTACTCAACAGTACGCAATTTCGGACGCAGCGAGAGAGTCGAAAAAAGCAAAATAGCTCTTTAGCACCACCCATTCCCATGAAGCACTGCGAATGATGTAATCGAGTTGGTCTCGCTATGCTCTCAAAATACTGAAATGTTTGTATGCATAATTTGCAAAAAACTTTGTTTTTACTCATATAATGTGTAATCCATTATACTGTTTGCAATGCTTCATGGGATTGTAGTTCTTTCCCTCACTCTTGTAGTACCTTTGTCTTTTTGTCCATTTTTCAAAAACTTTTTTTTCAAATCAAAGTTTGTAGTGTTGTGATTGGCTTGGTTAATGGCTTATAACGCTTTAACGAAGACTATTTTAAAATCCCTATGGGAAAAATGAAGAATGAACAAATACTTCCAGAACCATCGCAGCTGAAAAAAGGGGGCGGGCACTGTTGCACTCTATTGATTGGATGGTTGTGGTTTGCTATTGGTGGATCTCATGTGAGTGACAGGTTGCCCCGCCCTCACATCAGTAAACACGTCAGGAAAGAAGAGAGGGGGGAAGTTATTTTGATTAAAGATTACGAGAGCACATGAATTAAGAAAAAATATCGGATAAATCATATATAATAATAAACCCTGCAATATTCCAATAGACATAAGAATCATCCATTGTCATTTCATGGTGACTTTACTCACAATACACTCTAATGGACTGCAGCGCACAGTATATGTGTGTCCAGTAAAGCAATGTAAACAGAAAGTTTTCATCTGAGCGATGCCTTCCTGCTATTCTGACCAATGAGAGAGCTCATGCCGATCGCTAGCGTCCAACCACGCGCGACGCGTTGCTTTAAATTACGTCACTTGAGCCCATTGGCAATTTGTCGATGGACCAATGGGACGCCCGTGTGTACTCGCTGTTTTGGCCTCTGTAGCCAATCAGAAGCCGAGTTCGGGTTTGTTGTTGGTGATGATGACATGAAAATATTTGTTGTTACTGGAAGGAGAGCGAGGAGAGAGTGTGAAGGAAGGGCCTGGCAGGGACGCTCGCTTTCAACGAACACACAAACATCGTACGGTGTTTTTCGTTCACGGGAGTCGCGGAGGAGCGAATAGCGGCGATGTCGGTGAATATGGACGAACTGAGACATCAAGTGATGATTAACCAGTTTGTTTTGACTGCGGGCTGCGCGGCGGATCAGGCGAAGCAGCTTCTGCAGGCGGCGCACTGGCAGTTCGAGGTAACCGTTAATTCATAATCGATATCAACACAATTCACCGCGACATTTTATTCTAGGCTTTTAAACCACATATCACTCTTTTGGTGTGTGTATGATCACGTTCAAAGCGCTTTTTCAGCGCGCCGGATGCGTCCACTGCATTATATAAAGCCACGTCGCATTTGTTTGCATGTAAACAGTGAGTAAAGCGATTCATGTTGGCTCTCTCGGTCGAGACGGTAATGTTTTCATGGACTAGCCTGCTGTTAGCCTGTTAGCCAGTCTGAGGCAGAGCAGCTTTGTGTTTGAACCCACACTAAAGCCACGAGCAGCTCACTGAGATTATCTCTGTTTAATACAGACCAAGACACTGCCTGACGGAAACCAACACGACGTGCTTTATAGTTGTGTTAATGAAGGCAAAGGTGCGCAGGGAGGAAGCAGTGTTGAAATTTCCTTGTTTGAAGACTTATTCAAGACATTTTGGCATTGCACATTGTAAATGGATGACACATAGATGGCGAGATAAATGCGTGAATGGATAGAGATGAATGGGAAATTGGATGGGTAGATAGATTAAAAAAAATATATAGATGAAGAGGTACATTGATATATATATAATATATGTGTATAAATGTGTATATAATATACACACATTTATTCATTTGGCAGATGTTTTTATCCAAAGCAACTTACACTGAATTCAGTGTGTACATTTTATCAGTTCATGGATTCATTGGGATTTGAACCCATGACCTTGGTGTTGCTGATTGAACACATGGATGGAGAGACAAAGATATGACTAGACATAACCATCATATTCATTTACTGAAAATATGTGAACACAAAATCTCCCAAAGAGATGTTTATATCAAAGATAAGTACAACAGTCAAAATATTGCCGAAGAACAGTACAAAAATGGTAAATATACAGATAAGTATTGTGTTTCATGCCAGTTTGTATTTATGATTAATTATTAATAAGTGTTACCCGGGTTTACGGCAGCTCACATTTGAAGTGTCGTGTGGTTGTTTTGAGTGTTTCCTGTAAGGAAGAAGTGTTTGCCACAAACGGACATGCCTCGGAGACGATCTCATCAGCAGTGTTGCAACACGCTCACAGATAGAGAGAGAGAAAGAGAAGAGGTTTTTTTATTTATTTATTTACATTCCCTGGTGAAAATTCAGCCAAATGAACCCAGGCACACTTTAATCATTCACATCCTCTCACGTGTTTTGTTCCTGTTTTGTTTTTTGCTAGTAGGTTCATTGTGTTGATTGTTTGAGATGGTCCAGTGGTTGAGTACAGGACACACACACATACTGGTTTGGCTAGTTAATGTGTGTATTGTTTATAAAGTAGATATGTGTGTAGTAAGCCAGTGAGTAAGTCAATTCCCTTTAGCTCAACCCTATTAAGTAGGGTAAAGTTTACTCTACTCTCAACAGACCATGTTTGGACTGGAATGCTGCCTATTTTTAAAGAGAATAGTATGTGAAACAGCTTTTATTGGTAATGGTAAACATTTCAAACAGCTATGTTGTTGTCACATGACCTTATTACATGGAAATTTAATTTAGGAAGTGGCGTCCAGTTATTTTGCAAATCTAAACTTGGTGTAAAAATAATAGCGTACTCTACTTTACAATAATTAAAAAGTATGTTCTGTATTAAATGAATGTGTGTAGTATCAAAGTCCCTTTATTTCACTCGGTGGCCTTCTTTGAAACGCCTCTCAGGCATCCAAGTGCAGCTCCTATCTCTTTAAATGGGGAAACATCAAATTCTCCAAAGCTGTTTGCCAAGCTTTCGATTAAATTTCATATTTGTAATCACCAATGAAATCTGATAACAACTGTCTCATAAATTTTGTTTCTAAATGCTCGAATCATGACAAAAAAACAGTATTGTTCAGGCTGGATCAAGCTAATACGCATGCGCAGTCCTAAGTGCGCGTCTGACTGTTTCTATAGGAACCGGAGCTTCTAACGGCCGCTGCAGTGATGCGATGACTTTACCAATCAGTGATTGGCTCTCATTTAGAAGGCGGGACTTATTCCGCCATATTGCGCATTGCACTTTCTCCCATTCAAAACAATACAAGTGACACGTCTTGTGTTATTCTATAGTCTTTGGTGGTATGAATGTAATCCGGATGCCATGTTGTCATTGTCATGTGACCTACGGTGTCAGATGCGGCACTTCACTGCCATTCACAACTCCTCTCCCGTGTCCTCATGGGATAGTAACGTATCCATCCAATATGCATTTCAAAATCCTGCCAGAAATAGTAGGTCATGTGGGTACTTTTCGCCTAGTGTTTTATGAATACTGTGAATTTGGACATACTCTTTTCACATGCACTTCTTCATTGCTCAAATGCAGCCTAAGGACAATAACTATACCATTAACAATAAAGATAGAGTTCTAAATATTAGGGATGCACCGATATGAAAAATTTAGCCAATAACCGATAATTCTTTATATTTGAAAGCTGATAACCGATATATTGGCTGATCAATCTAATTTCAAATAAATTTTTGAGAGCCTGTTTACAAAAACAAATGTTTCACCAATAAAAGCACACAATTATAATGTTCTCATTATAATTTTACGAAGCCTATATGACAGACTTGCGCTGCACGTTGCACTTAACTGTATTTTCCTCTTTGAAGTGATTCCAATTATATTTCAAGCAATTCAAAGCCATCATGGTGAACAGTGCACATCTGAAGTGTCTCAGCTGAAGGAAATAAGCAATTATTTATCGGCTTTAATAGATCAGCCAAATTTTATTATTGGGACAATAACGATAACATTAAAAATTAACATATATCGGCTGATAACGATATGGTGGCTGATATAGCATGCATCCCTACTAAATATTGTTCTGAATTAGTGTTGTCACGGTACCAAAATTCCAGTAGTCGGTACTAATACCGTGAAAATTTTACGGTTCTTGGTACCAATATCGGTACCGCAGCAAAATCTGTTGGAACTATTTTACTATTTTATATAGTGTATTTTAAAAACATATTAAATATGATTTGGAGCGTGTGTGTATATATGGCTACCTCCAATTAAATAAATTTTGAAATAAAAAAAATAAAAAGCTCAAACATCCATTTTGTACTGTTGAAAAAACCAGCATATGCTGGTTAAGGTAGGTTTTGAAGCTGGTATGCTGGTTTGAGCTGGTTTATGCTGGTCCTATGCTGGTCCATGACCAGCAGGACCAGCAGGACCAGCATGGACCAGCATAAACCAGCTCAAACCAGCATACCAGCTTCAAAACCTACCTTACCAGCATATGCTGATTTTTTTTTTTTTTTTTCAACAGGGGGTAACAGATGTGCGTGTTTATTTTAGCTGTTCCGTCAGTGAAACAACACACTAGCCTGTAAAACTATGAAATAAATATCGGTAAATAATGGTAACCTAAATAATAAGAAAATTAAATATTAAAATATTATATAAAAACATTCGTTTTTTTTATTTCCACACAAAGATGCGTCATATAGCCTACCGCTCTGCGCTTTGAGAGGGATGTGGGACACGAGCAGGAAAGAGACCATCTCTTTTATAATATCGTCATGTTATCTCCTGATGTTACAAGCAACTGACACTTGTTGTAAAAGGTCTGAAGAGCGAGTTTTATCTTCAGACATTCAGGCTATGTTTGATTTTGCGCTGCCAGAGAAAGCGAAAGTAAAAATCACCAGCATGTGAAACTTGACGTGCCTCATCAAGTCTAATAACAAGCACAAACCGTGTTAAATAGAAGTTGACATGCAAGCAAAAAGGTTTCTGTCCTACGGTGTTTTTTCTACTTTACCACAGTAAAGAATGCAAATAGCCTATAAAAGGCCTAAATGCGAACAAAAGGAAGAAACGTTTATAATCCCCTGCGTGAGTGAAGATTTGGGAAAAGAAACAGAGATTCCATGTTCAGTGGAATTACTAATGGAATAATGTTAAATTCTCTGATAATCGGGTGACCAGATCGCGATTCACAAAACAGAATGCAAAGCTTAAATTTATGGACACGCGTACCTCTCTCATTCGGCATGAACCAAAATGTTTCCATGGCTGCAATGTTACATTTTATTGCTAAGCTATTATTTCTTTTGTAAACAAAGATTTGTGCTTCACTCGTGTCATATTCAAGTAAATACTGGCACAGTCCTATCAGTGGGTACCGAATACCTGGATTCTCTGTACTACCGGTACTACAGAAATGCGGGTATCGTCACATTTTCAAAATTTCAGTACCGAAGTACTGGTACTTTTGACAACACTACTCTGAATATAAAAGAATAAGCAGAGTTCACACCACAACTATAACGATAACGACACAGAGGAACAATATCGTTGGAATCACTTTCAGAGCGCTGTTTTTTTCCCACCTGATGAAAGATGAGATAAAATCATTGACAGCCAATCAGAATCCATCCTTCTTTAAAGAGCTCGAGCATTTAAAGCAGCAGATGACAAAACTGCAGCACAAGCTTATAATAAACAGAACTATATCATCCGTTGGTGTGGGCGCAAGTATAGTTATCGTAATAGTTAATGTTCTTGGTGTGAACAGCCTTAAATCTTTGCCTACTGTGTGTAGTATACATGGTATACTGCACTTGTTTGTCAGGGCATGCTGGTGTTGTCATAACTGTTTCCTCATATATTGTGGTTAGTGTTTGTTAACTTTTACTGGTCTGTTTTTGATTGTGAAAGAAGGGAAGTCAACCACACCTTCACTAACAGACAAGCTTGTGTTTACATTCCCAGCATTGACATTCTCTGTTTAATCCTGAAGTATCGGCAGCGTCCAGATGGTTTCTTCTTCTTCTGAGTGATCTGTTGTGGCTGCTGTAGTTTGAACAGGTGGTCTAAGAGGGTCTCTTTTTCTCCCTGGTGTTGGGTAGTAGCGGTTTGATTGATTGTAGCAAGTGCATGTCTAGGACAAGTGTCCCCTTTGGATCTCTATTATACGAAGAATAGGTTCGGTGACAGATGAAGGGGTCAGAGAGCTCCGCTCTTAACCTTCTGATCTCATTCTGTGATAACATCAGGAGTCGAGAGCAGCCAGGGACAGCTAAAGCTTACACTCTATAGAAGCACGTTGACCAGCCGTCGGCTGTATTTTAGTCTCGGGAAGCTAGATGTTTGAATATCAGCGTAAAGTCTTGCCTAGTTTTTCCTCAAAAGCACTTACTCCAAAAATCTGGTGATACTTTAATTTCCTTGGCCTTTGGTGAGCATTTGTTGTATCTCTTGCATCTGTGGCTGTGTGCTGTTGTGGTAGCAAAACTAAAGGAACAAAATAAACCGGAGAAGCTCATGAGCCGTTACCTGGCGACAGTGGTAAACATCTGTCACTAGTACTCACCACACAAATGTATCACAGTTCAGAACCTGAACCTTCTGGAAAGGGTAAAGTCAAAAGGTATGGTTTGGGCCAAGCCATAAAACCAAGTGTAAAAAAAAAAAAAACAGAATCGCTGACATTTTCGAGTGTTTGTTGCTATTCCCAGAGCAGTGTCCACATGACAGCATATTGAGTTTGATTCGCTCTAGCAGCTTGTATGTAGCCTCTCCATGTTTTTTCTCTCTGTCCCTTTCTGCACATAACTGACCTGGTTTATTGCGGACATGCTGTGTGTTGGTAAGATGGCTCTCTGTGGGCATGTTCTGTTTTTTTACCACCGTAATGGCAGAAATCAGCAGCGTTTGCAGAGAGGCTGGACACTCAAAACCTAGAAACTGACAAAAAAAACTTCCCTTGATATTGTAATGGTGATTGTAGTTTACATTATAATACTTTTCTGGGCTAGCTGAATGCTTCCTTTATGTAGGTTACACATTAAAAACAAGCTGAAGAACCATATTTAAATTAGTTTATTGCAGTTTATGCATCAGTAAATTGAAGACTAAACTTCACATTGGTCCTGCTGACATGAATAACAAAACTGTACGATTTCTTAAACTGAATAACATAGAAAGTGACAATCCATCAAAATCGTGATCACTGACTGCAGGCTTAAGGTGCGCTCACATTTACAGTTACTTTTTATCGAAATTAGGGCTGGGCGATAAATGGTGTCATATCGAGACTTACGTCAATAACAATGATTGTTTCTGGACGTTTTTACTCGAACAGCCTATCACACAGCCAGTCAGTGCTTGATGCTTAGAAATGATTTCTGTGTGTCTCTGTGTGAATGAACGGTGTGGTTTCGTCTGATACACAAACTCACACACATGTGACGCTCAGTGTTTTCAGCGTCTGTTGACTCCGTTTATGAGGACATGAACACATGAACTTCATCTCCAGCCACTCTGAGAGTCACTTCACAAGCTTGAAAAAACTACCGTCAAATACAGACTGAAACTGAAAGATCTTCACGACAAACCAGCAAAATAAGTTTGGTTTAACTTCAAGAAATTATGACAGAAATATATCACTACTGTATACTAAAATGTGCTTCTCAGAGTAATAATAATAGTAATAATTCTACGCAGTATCATACAAACAAGATTTTTTTTCATCCGTTTTAAATTTATACAGTTCAGTTGTGCTGCATCTTGACAAAAAATGCAATATTTTGCTGTAAATTAATTGTTATATTTTCATTTGATTACATTTTAAAAGCTTTATTAAACTGTTAAAGTTTATATAAATTTGTATTAAGTAATAATGGCGCCCTAAATTATGCCACTCTGTGAAGTTTAATTGTGAACAAACAAGTTTACATGTTTATCTTCATTCTCAGGGTCTAACAAATATGTGGAAATCATTTCCTTCCCTATTAATGGTAAATCGATATCTTGATAACTATTGATATCGTATGTTATGGGGAAAAAAATATTGTGATAATATTTTTGGCCATATCGGCCAGCCCTAATTGAAGTCCAAAAATGGTTGTGGCCAGTAATTTCACATGTGGGGGTGAAAAATTACAACAGATTTTGCAATCGGGTTCAAGATGGTTACGTGAATTCGCACATTGACCAACAGAAAACTGCTTTGTTTGAAAGTGACCTCTTTGTGAGCGCCACACAATTGAAAAATGCTGCGAATCTATGTGACCTATTCGAACTGTTGCGGTGAAATCTTTCACCCACACATGAAATTTCCAGTTGCATGGATTCCTGTTGAAATGACTGGATTTCGAGTTGCGGAAATTCACCAAACAACAGTAAATGTGGCTGCACCTTTAAACTGTAATCAACACCGTTCTCGATTAGTTTGTGTTGTAGCAGCTGTAAACTTTATCTTGATTTTTGGTGCCTAGCCAAACAGCATTTTTGGCTATCTCAAGGCCATTTCATACTGCATGACAGATGTCGATTAACACGGACAATTACCAGATTACAGTACGTCACTTCTTCTCAGACATTCAACAAAAGCCAATCCAACATGTTCAGTTGGCGAAATCAAGTACTGATTTGAACACAGGTTTCATGAATCCAGACCTTTCAGCCTGTCCACATTGCATTATTCTCATCAAGAACTGCTCATGTAGATGGGAAGAGACCATTTGGCTGGCGCATTGTGATTATTTATTGAATGAATATGAAATTAGGTGTAATAGAGATAATGTGCAAAGAATTTGATTGATATCAGAATGTCTTTCAAAGATTCATTGTTACAAACCTTCAAATATGGTGTTTAGGGTTTACATTGGGAAGCTCATTGTAACAGCCTGGAATAAAAACCTTATTCCCAGAAATCCAAGCCAATGAGCTTTCAGATTTTCAGTAAGGTTTTAGTATTTTTGTGTGCAATCAGGTAGTGTATGAATGATCCAATATATTCTTAACAAACAATATTCATACCACGTGTCAAACATGCTATCTTGGATGGTTAGCTCACCAGGATCACTATCTCAGCTGTGTATCTTATTTAGCCATTCACCTCGGGGTTCGACTCATTGCTAGTTCGGATGCCAGGTTTGTACATTGAGGAATCCTTCTTTAGCAGTTAATGCCAGTGTTAATACAATACAGATGCTCCGTGGTACAAGCGAGTGTTGTTTAGAGCCATAACCGTGTGTGTGCAATCGGAAATGAGCAATAGTCCAGCACTTGAATGAGAACAATCTCTGTACACATGATGGCGTTTGGGGGAGGGACGGAGAAGATTCGATGACAAAGAACTCTGTGGTTATGTAGCAGCGGAAACAATGGCGGATTGGAGAGTTCATCTTGATATGTGTGTCACGTCAAGCCGCAGACATTCCTGCACTAGCCGTGGCTGTTGTTAAACAAAACGAGAGAACAGGAGAAAGACAGGAGAGGGGGAAGGGGCCGGGCGGGGGATGAGAAGAGGGCGCTCAGTGAGGGAAGTGTTACCAGACGAGGGCTTGAGGGAGAGAAGGCCAGACACTCATGTGTTGGGCAATATTGAAACCATGACTGTTGAAAGGCCATACATGGAGTTCAGAGATGCTCTGAACACGTGAATCATCAGAAAATCATATTATGAAACATTCATACTCTTGACAGGATGCTCAATTTTTTTCACCCTAAATTAATCTTTCAAAACAGATTGTATATTTCTAATGACTTGAATACACATCTTCTCTTTTTGAATAACAAAGTCAACTTTCCTGGTATAATGAAGGTTCATAACAAGATGGAAAAAAAAAAAATCTAGAAAATAACCTTTGTACTAGTGCTGTCACGATACTGGAATTTCCAACTTTGATATGATACCTTGACAAATATCGATATTCTCAATACCTTTTTCGATACCACAGGGAAAAATGCCATATATATACCGCCAAACAGATCGTTATTACCTCCATAATTATTTTTTTTTTTTTTTACATTTTTTTACACACAGCTCAGAGAGGCTTTATTTGAATCTTTTGAACTACATTTACAAGAAAAAGACAAACAGTCAGTAATAAAATAAGAACAAATAAACAATTGCAAATGATCACACAAATAAATACAATAGAATAAAGAGAGAAATTAAATAAACATGGCTTTAAGTTTTTCAGGTGGGTCTAATGGTATATTCAGGTAAGAAATACTACAGAAATGAAAGTAATCAAATGTAAAATAACACTGTAGTCTTAAATTCAGATTAATGCTTACATTAAAAGTTGCAAAAGTTATTCAGTCAAGAGCAGCAAGTGATTTTCTCTTTGTCTTTTCTTTTATTAACATGACCGACAGCAGCAGGTTTATTAAGCTGTTGTCACTTTAAGAGCTTATGCACGGATCCAATATACTGTTACACAACATGCGTGTTTTCTCAACTATTTATGTTCCAAAACTGACTGTATGTACCTGAATACTCAGCAAGACAGGCATTTTGACAATTTTGTATGTATTTGACCATTTAAGTGCAATAAGCCACGAAAAAGAAGTTAGGCGTTAACACAAAACCTGAGGGAATGAGTAAAATTATGCGCAATACAAGCACTATTCAACCGGAGCGAATGAGAAGAGAGAGTGAGAATGCGCAGCAATATCGGTGTATCGATACTGCAGAAAAGGAGTTTTGGAACCGTTTCAGATATTTCAGTATTGATACATATTGAAATATTGATGTTTTTGTCAACGCTACTTTGTTAGTACTTTAGCATAATCAAATGTGGGGTAACCAACACACAGAAAGAAGAAAAAAACATTAAATAGGAAATTATGGCAGAGTATGATAATAAAAAAAAAATAAAGAAAATATCAGAAGATTAAGATTAGTTCAGGTAAAATGTGGTGCAACTCCCCCAAAAATGTAATTATATTTATGAATTAATCATTTAAGATATGTGTTAAATACTTTTTTATCTTGAGAAATATATTTTAAAAATATTTATAAAAAATTAAAGATATGTAATTTCTGTAAATATTGAAGATGTGTACACTTGCATGTATTAAAGGTGCAAGGGACAAAAAGCTGCACTATTTTGAGGCATCATTGATGTTCTTAGTACAAACAGTGCTACAAAACCCAAGTGTAAGCAGGAGTAATAGTTATGCTTGCCTAGGTGTTTATCTATGTGTATTTTCCATTCTCACATTTTTCATGAGCTCAGAGCCCTCATAGTGTATCGGTTCTTAGAATCCTGCACAGATTGCATGTGACGGTTTAAAAACCCTCTTTTAGATCACAGAGTGCTTGAACCGACTGACCCGTGGCTGTCACAGGCCGGGAGGGGGGAGATAAAGATCAGTGTTTCCAAACCAGAGTTCCTCTGCCCATTCATGTTGTAACACAGCTTCCTCCGTCTCATCCTCATCTCTTTCTCTCTCTTTTTCCACAGACGGCTCTGAGCTCGTTTTTCCAGGAATCCAACATCCCCAGTCATCACCAGATGGTAAGTGTGTTTAGCATGAAGAGAGAAGGAAAATGAGCAGTTCCATGTTCAACATCCTGTCATTGTCATCACATGGCCCGTTCTCAACATAGCATCTGAGAGAATAATGAGGGGCTGGACTTCCTGAAGGCCACATATAGCCTGAAAAACACTTACCATGCTAGTCAGGGCTTTTTGGAAACCAAATCAACTTCATAATCATAACATCATTTATGTTGCAGCATAATTTCAATAAATGATCTATGTTGGTATAGGCAGGGAGTTTTGTGTTGTGAATGTTAGAGTGTGTTTGCACAGGATTGGTCTTTATTTTTTATGAATAAATAAAATTTTCTATGATGGATCTGTTTTAAAACTTTTCCATTCCACTGCACCACTTTTCCATTGTTTTTCAGTCTTGATGTGCTAGACGTAGGGTTGCAAAATTCTGGGAATTTTCAAAGCTGGAAACTTTATATATGGGAATTAATGGGAATATATTGGAATTAACGAGAATTAATGGGAATAAACAGCGAATTTGCAAAATTGCATGTTAGCCTATAACAGGGCACTTAAATGTAGTTGGAAAAAAAAAAAAAAAACATCTTACAGCATAATTTTGGTTAAAACAACCAGATATAATGCAATTTCAGTTGAATTTGTACCCTGCACATTCCTCAGTCACATTCACACAACATACTACTTACTGCAGGGCTATTGAGGCCACACCCCCTGCATGCACTGTGCATTCCCCCAGTCCATAACATGCACATTTGAACAAAAATACAGAAAAAAGTAATATTGTGAAATATGACTAAAATTTAAAATAATGGTTTTCTATTTTAATATACATTAAAATATAATTTATTTCTGTGATGCAAAGCTGGATTTTTAGCATCATTTCTCCAGTCTTCAGTGTCAGTCATTCTAATATTCTAATTTGATACTTCAATTATCAGTGTTGGAAACAGTTGTGCTGCTTAATATTTTTTTTATAACCTGTGATAC
Organism: Hypophthalmichthys molitrix; assembly: GCA_037950675.1. Classification (NCBI taxonomy): domain Eukaryota; kingdom Metazoa; phylum Chordata; class Actinopteri; order Cypriniformes; family Xenocyprididae; genus Hypophthalmichthys; species Hypophthalmichthys molitrix. The sequence goes on from CM075494.1 coordinate 40,501,274, forward strand.
TTTTTTTCAGGATTCTTTGATGAATACAAATTTAAAGAACAGCATTTATTTAAAATATAAATATTTTGTAACAATATACACTACCGATCAAAATTGTGGGGTCAGTCATTTTTTTTTTTTTTGAAAGAAATTAATACTTTTATTCAGCAACTATGTGTGAAATTGATAAAAAGTGATATTAAAGTGATATTGTTAGAAAAGATTAGAGAAGATTTCCATTTTGAATAAATGCTGTTCTTTTTAACTTTTTATTCATCAATGAATCCTGAAAAAAGTATTACAGGTTCCAAAAAAATATTAAGCAGCAAAACTGTTTCCAACACTGATAATAACTGAGTATCAAATTAGCATATTAGAATGATTTCTAAAGGATCATGTGACACTGAAATAAATAACACATAACAATTGCTGCAATAAAAATATATTTATTTTACATATGTACTAAATTAAAATTAATTGAATGCGAAAAATAAATGACTATTATGACCAAACAAAATGTTTATATTTATGTTTGTATATGATACATTTTAAATAAATATTATACATTTATATAAATTTCCCAAAATTTCCAATTAATTCCCATAAAATCTCATAAATTCCCATACATTTCTGTAAATTCCTGTTAAGTTTCCAAATTGGGGAATTTTGGAAATATTCCAGGTTAAGTTCCCTTGGAAACTTTCCGCCCCTTTGCAACCCTAGCTAGACGGACGTGTTTGACCTTTTCGCTCATGTCTCACATCTTTTGCAGCGTCGCCCACATGATGTGGCATTACAAAAACGTGGCATTAAAGTTCAAGAAGTTTAAAAAACGCGTCTCGGGACCTTGCGTTTTTTGCCCATTAGCACCATTTTGTGTGGCTTATGGAGTTGCTGCCTAGTATGTAGAGTATTTTAAATCTGTCACTTATGAGGTTCCACTTCTTTCTTGTGTTTACAAACAGCTAGATGGAGCACAAAGTGATGCTTTTAACTATTTATAACCTGCTATGCTGTCTCTATGAATACTTGTGATGCCTGACACTTAATAAAATGTCTAGATGTGATGCAGTGGCCAAAGAGTTTTGATGGCTGTGGTGGGGGTGCTTTAAAGTGGATTAATTTATAAACTCAGCTCAAGGTTTTAACAGTTACTGTGAGGAAGACTAGTCTGTAGACTACAAAAAAAAGTCAACTGCATTTAAAGGTGCAGTATGTAATATTGACAGGTAGTGGTTGAAATGGGTACTGCAGTCTAAATTCAAAATATTGGAGAGTTGGTTCCCCCTCCTCCTCTTCCTCCTCAGACTCAACGCTCACCCAGGTTGCCAGATTGAGGAGACGCAACAGGAACAAGCACAATTGACAATGGAAAGCAACAAGCCTTAAACTGTACATCGATCAGCTAAAATACGTTTGTAATGTTTTTATTGACAAGGACTTTTAGGTCAGGTGGAATCTGTGATCTCTGTCCCAGTTCGTTTGCTGGCTTCCATGGCGGCAATACGCTGTGTTTTCAAACAACTGGCAACCAGGGGTGTCGAAATACTATTGGGTAAACTGGCAGTGGGCGGGATCACACAGACCAAAACAAAAACAGACATTCCGACACAGAATGAACATTTCAAAGTATAGTAACTGGTTGTTGAATTGTTTTTCAGAGAAACAAGTATGCATGTTTCCTAAATCTCTGCAAACATATGGCGTTTTGTGCTTTAGTACAGTCAAAAAATTACACACAGCACCTTTAAGAAGTATCAGAGCCTTTGAAATCAGCATGTAATGGAAGTTGCGATAGTTTTTCTTCCTAGTTGTGACGTATATCAGAGTGAAACGGCTTCTGGAACAAAGCGATGTAGGGCGGGACTTGATTTTGTTCATGGGGAATTGATTGGATGGTTGTGGTTTGTGACAGGTTGCCCCGCCCTCGTGCCAGTAAACACATCATCAGAGAAGAGATGAGCTGCAAGAGGAAGGGGAAGATATTTTGATTAAAGATTATGAGGCACATGAATTAAAAAAAATTATGTGCAAAGAAAAATAATTTTTAATAAATACTGCAGTATTCAATAAAAACAAAAAACAAAACAAGAATTGTTCGTTTTGATTTCATCTTTAAATGATTATCTTATACAGCCTGAAAATTTTCCGGCCGTGACTCCCACACATGTCCATATCCTGTGTCCCTGGACATAGTCTTATCAGTCACCGGTTTAAAGACGTGTTGGACAAAACCCTCAGCGATAGGAGCAGATCTCCGCCAGCCCTTGAGTGTTTGATCAGTAATGTGGTCTGGGGCTTGATGAAGTGATTTTTGTGTCTGTACACGCACATGGAGCTGTTTTTGACCCTCATCAGACGGCTGAAACATGAGCCGAGCCGTTTCCTCTCGAACAAAAGCAGACGTGCAACCGCTGTTCTTCAGTCTGCCGAGGGTTACGCAATCAGTTTTTCTTCTCACAAAACCAGTCCCCTTGGACATGCCGCGATATGATTTTTACAGTCATGCTGCATTTTAAAAGATCTACGTCAGCCTCCACCCACGACATGTGCGTGCCTGAATGTGTGTGTGTTTCTCTCTCTCTTTTAATCTGGCTGTATGTGAAGGGAGTGTGTTTGAGAAAAGCAGAGGCAGGAAGTGTGTCTGTGTTTGTTTTCGTTTTGAGAGCAGCCATTACATCATGCAGCTGGCGAGCATATATGGACAAAGGGGGGGAGCAAAGACAAGAGCAGGATCTGATTGGATCAGAAGCATCTGTGTGTGTTTGTGTCATTACTGCTCACAGTGTATGTGTGTGTCTGTATGATACACATGCGGTCAACACAAAGAAGACATTTATAAACACACACAGGACCCATTTCCTGAGGGCTGCAGATGTACATGCTAATGAGTCACTTCCTTTTTGTTCTCAACACAAAATAAATAAATAATAATATAGACTTATTTTTACCTTAAGTACACAGTTTTCTTTTTTTAAACAATTTGCTGTGTTTTATCAAAAATATAGTACAAAATACAGTTTCCTGAGAATTACAAAATATTTGTTGCTGGTATGTAGTAAGTTGTCAGCAGCGCCGGGGCTCTTATTGGTTCACGCCTGCTTTGACTCTCTCTTGAGGCAGTGCAGATCCCCATAGAAAGTCCCTCGGGTCTCAGACAGGTCCTTTGACATCCTGTCTGTAGGTCATGTTTACTCTGGGCCCGGCACACACTGTTATGACTGTCCTTGAAAAGGGAGTCTCAAAGCAAAACACTCCACCCTCCGCGGGCCTGCGCAGTTGAAACCACTCACTGGAGCCCGTAAACTTGTACACTATACGTCAGCACAAATGGTGTTTTTTACTGCACTATTAAAAAAATACAAACTGCACATTGCTGCTTTTAAACTATCCAGAACGTTAGCCCCGTTAATTTCTATTGATCATATTTGCGATTGTCACTTTAGCCGCGTTTTCCACCAAAATTGCCCGGAACAATTTGTCCCAGGAACTTTTTTTTTTCCCCCCAGACCTATTGCTAGCTGCATTTCCATAGCGGTCTTAAAGCTGCAGTCTGCGATTTTTGGCCCTCTAGTGGTTAATAAACAGAACTGCACGCGTCTTGCGGAAGAACATCGTAGCCGGAGCTACTTTTCTCCGTGTATGTCTATGGCGAGTCACGCAGTTACTGTATACCTTATTATAAGTGTACCATAATGATTCAGGGTAAGACAAAAACATGGTTTGGAAAATTAACTCATGAGAATACATTCTCTTTATATAATTTTCGTAAATTTTGAACACACAAAAAGTTACGGACAGCAGCTTTAAGTACCACGAAGGTAGTCCGATGACGTAGGACTGCGCGCGACTTTCTAGTTCCGGCTGGATTTCGCCCATATAAGCTTAATGAAGCCTGAACCTCATCGTTTGTCCATCGGTGGTATTTTTTTTTTTTTAACTCCATTTTTAAACAACTCTTACTGTACGCACTGCAAAACGATGGTTGAAATAAAATGCTGAATGGAGTCAACCAATCAGCATGTTCAGCACCCATGTCCCACCCCCGAACGTTCCTGAACTTTAAAAAAGTACTACCTCTTGAGCAGGGACTTTCTGAGGGGGAAGTTTTTACCCAGAACTTCATTTAGACCCTGGTTCCTGAGGTCGAAACACACAGAGTACCACCCCAAAGCTATTAGTGGAAATGCGGCTTCAAAGGGGCTCTATGTAAACCCTTGTTATTAGCGACCCCGGTGGCCATTAAGTGAACTGCAGCCAGCAACTTACTGCTCGTGCTCGCACTCAGACTGAACGTGATTCAAGGCCCCGATATCTCGATATACTCATGGCTAAGCACTTTTCCGTTCTTCGCTTAGAAGTAAAAAGAAGTTGGAAATAACTTTGCAGTGATATACTGTTAACAAACATCCAGACGCTGTCCACACTGTGGAGAGTGACGTTTGGATGATTAATAATTCCAATAAATGACTCTTTTTAACGTCTTAATGCAATATTAATACAGTTTAATGAAGCTAGCACAGAATAAGCTAAATAAACTTTAAAAAATTATAAGACATTTGCGTAATAACTGTTACTTGTTGAATTGCATTTTTTTTTTTTTCTATTGACTACTCAGATTACACAGATTCATTTTGGCGATTTTAGGTCTGACTTTTTAATTATGTAAATGATTACATTTATTTATTTATGAAAATGCAATACATTGTTTTTATCGTGTATGCATTCATGGGGAAAAATGGTGTTACCTAAAAATATTTTAATTGTTGCTGAAAAATGTAGTTTAACCAGTAGTGTCGCTTAATTTAGCTGGTTATTTCAAAGTTGTAAGGAACTGCTTTTGTTATTTGTAAATGTGATAAACTGTAGTAGCATCGTCTTGCTAATATGCTAATTTAGTTAGTACCTTCAGTGATTTTGAAAATGGCCACTTGATACAAAATATAAAGCAACATCAAGAGTGTAAGAGGAGTGTAGTTGAACCGTACAGTGTTTTTCCAGTCACAGTGTTGATGTAAACACTGAGAAGAGGGTGAAGATGTTTTGGCCTTTCAGTGTTTATATCCACACTGATGACCTACTTAACAGACTGATGTGTGTTTGTCCTTTTGACCCTCATCATCGCTGCTCAACCTAAATTAAACTCCATAAACTTCTCTGCTGACAAACCTATCAGTCACCTGATCTCAGTGTGTGTGTGTGTGTGTGTGTATTGTAGTTATTAAAGGACCAGTTATCAGGAGCTGAAACTGCTGTCCAATATATGTGGCCTACTTTTCTTCATAACACACGGACAGCAGAGAGACTTACCAGTGCAAACAAAACTCACGCTTTATAGGAATCATGGGACTGATGCTCAGCACAATGGTGTTTAGTTTGAACATCTGACCCTGTTTACTGAGCATATACTTTTGTTTAAGAGTCCCATAATGCCTCATCTGTTTTTTTAATGCATCTGTGCGATATGATTACTAACTTCACATCGGACACGTGCGGCTCATAGCATGTTATTCACATACTATAACGTAACTCAAACCTCCTCAACCATTGGGAAAATTCATTTCATTATGGTTGGCCAGTCAAAAGAGTTATTTATGTATAGAAGGTAGAGTATAAAGTTTAATATTAAAGGTCACAGGGTTGGATGTCATGTGAAACTAAACTCCGACTGTTTTTGGTGTAAGTAACCTTGACTAACATATAATGGCAAAATTTTGCCATTATATCTTTTTGTCCTATTTGTTAATCTTATTCAAAATAAATGTAATTCTCATATATATATATATTCCAAACAAATAATCCTAGTCATATTTTAACAAAACTGCCTATTTATATTTGAAAAGATGTTTATCCACCAAATCAAAATCATGTGGTGCGACCAGCATGACTAAAGAAACATAAAACAGGAAATGAAATTAAAATATGAGATAATTTGTCCTTTTTATTTCAAGACAAGGTTATTTTTCAGGCTGTAAAATATAAAGTGGTGCAAATCCCCAAATAATTAGTGTTATTTATGAATTTATAATTCATAATATTTGTTAAAAAAACATGTAAAGTTTATATCTTGACAGTATGGCGTAAGGAAAAATGTTACTACTTTTATTTGATGGTTAGCCATATATTTTTATAGGCATTACATTTTTTTTTTCTTGAAAATAGTACAAGTTTTTCAAAACCATATGAAATCAATAAACATATTATGTACATTTGTACAGAACTTAACACCAGTGTTATTGTAGTATCATTGAAATACTATTCTAGTATGTGTGTGTGTGTGTGTGTGTGTGTGTATATATATATATATATATATATATATATATATATATATATATATATCTCAATATATCAGTTACCTTTTTTTACAGTACTGGTCAAAAGTTTGGAAACATTATTAATTTTAATGTTTTTGAAAGTCTCTTCTGCTCATCAAGGCTCCATTTATTTGGTCAAAAATACAGAAAAAAACAGTAATATTGTGAAATATTTTTACAATTTACAATAATTTTTTTATTTGAATATATATTAAAATAAGTTATCCTGTGATCAAAGGTACCTAAAGGAACCTGTGATACTTCATTGATGAATAAAAAGTTAAAAAGAACCGCATTATTAGAAATATTTTCTAACAATGTCTTTACTATCACTTTTTATCAATTTAACAAATCCTTGCTAAATAAAAGTATTAATTTCTTTCAAAAAAAGAAAGAAAAAGAAAAATAGCTGACCCCAAACTTATACAATATATTGTTCTATTTAGGAAAATGCTGTTCGTTTTTTATTTATTTATTTTAACTTTTTTATTCATCAAAGAATCCTGAAAAAAGTATCACGGGTTCCAAAAAAATATTAAGCAGCAAAACTGTTTCCAACATTGATAATAAATCATCATATTAGAATGATTTCTGAAGGATCATGTGACACTGAAGACTGGAGTAATGATGCTGAAAATTCAGCTTTGATCACAGGAATAAATTATATTTGAAAGTATATTAAAATGGAAAACCATTATTTTAAATTGAAACTGATAATATTTCACAATTTTACTGTTTTTCTTTTTTTTTTCTGTATTTTTGATCAAATAAATGCATCCTTGATGAGCAAAAACATTAAAAAAGTAAAGTTTCCAAATGTCCATATAGTTTTTATTTCAGTTTTAGTTAATTTAGTACATCAACTTAAAAATGAAATTGAGAAATGTTGCATTGGAAACTAGCTGAAATAAAATAAGTGTGTTTCTTTATTTCAGTTAACAATTTATTTTATTTTAAGTTACTAAAAGGTTTTTTATATGGTTTTAGTTAACTATAATAATCCTAAATGTTTTTAACTGGATTCTTCCTTTTACCATGTTCACATTTTTATGTCATTGACCAGCACACAATCTGAGCTGATGATTGTTTGTGTTTGTGTTTAGATGTGCACTCCACGCAACACTCCAGCCACGCCACCCAACTTCCCCGATGCCATCACCATGTTCTCCAAGCTGCGGACGTCCGAATGCGGCGGTGGCAGCAACGGAGCCGGCGCTTCTGGCCAGGCGTCTATGGCGTGCTCTCCTCCTCCCCACTCCTCTGCACAGGGCTTCGGCTCTTTCTGGGCATCCTCGCCTCCCAACCACCAGCCCGCCTGGCTGCCCCCGTCCTCTCCCACCGGCCACCACGCGCTCCATCACCACCACCATCACATGCACCAGCCGCTTACGTGGCCGCCCGTCTCCCAGCCCGCCAACGGCCAGCAGACGCCTGTCATTTCAGCCCTGCACGGCCAGAGATGAGGGGGGGGACGGGTTTAACGGGGTTCAGCGGGGTGGGAATACTCACTGAGACTTTGAATGGCCAAGGGGGGAAAGACATGGTACTCTTTCTTTCTGTTTTCTAAAGATGAACAGTCTTCTTTTGGAGATCTCGTTTTGTTCTTTTATCTATTGTCGATTTAATTTCTGTCCAAACCCGGGGAAGAACCACTATGGAGTAAAAAAAAAAAAAAATTATGGAAGAAAAGAGGTGCCGGAGTCCCAAAGAAGTTCTTTTGTTTCAGCGGAAGGAAGCCACGGAGTCAGACCGGACGAATGTGTGCGTGTGAATCTTCGGTCGTCGCTCTTTTTTCCGCTGTTCTCGGACTCTCTCCTCCTCTGTAGCGCCGTGTCGGCAACACGCACTCGCAATAAAATGGCCGACGAACAATAATGGCACATCATGGTGGTGGTGCTGTTCTGCATCCCGGGAAGCATCCGGAGGACGTTTCTGTAGAGATAGTTGTCTGCTGTTATATGACTATCGTCTATTTGTTCAAAATGCACATTTTCAAGTGCGTTCAGCTTCAGACATAACGGAGATGCTGAGTTGAATTTATTATTGTGAATCATACAAAACACACAGATATAAATGGAAAAACCAGGAAATGACCAGGAACAGTTTGCAATAATCCTGGTCAGAATTATTTCAGATGATGCCCTGATTCATTCGATTTTATTTTTCAGTAATGATGACTTTAAATGCAAAGTTTATTTTTGTTTCCCAACTTTTATCGTGTACACAGTTAAATCAGGAAAGCTTCTTGTGTTTAAACTAAAACTGTGGTGGAGAATTACAGACTCAAGCTTTAAAATAAAAAAAAGTGTTTTGTTTGGGGTTTGTTTACCTGCAGAAAACTAAAAATACTAGCCTGCTCCTATTTGATTTGTAAAGCTCGATGGATCCACACAGCCGGCGGAGTGAAGCTCAGCTCCTGCTACCTCCTGATCATGTCTCTGGACGGCTGAATGGCCTCTCTGTGTGATGACGGAGGCCTCAAATACCTCACGCTCTTTGCTGAACGCGCTGTGTGAAACCAATCGGGCTCGGCTCAGACGCCTCAGTGGACGAGGACTGGTCTGGTATCACTTATTGGCATTTGTGTCGTACTGGTTGTGATGCTATAGAGCGGGAAGGCTGACCCTAGATCAGAACGTTGATTGGCTGTGGTATTCTGAGATGACATGGTTCTTTAGTTTCTATTAGCATGATGTCAGCTTCCCTTCATTCGTTCATCTTAGACAATCACTTTTGCCATTTGAGTTTGTCGTTTAGTTCAACCTCAGTCAGGCTATAGATGCCGTATTTCTTCTGAAGCGACTGAAAACAAGGCTGTGAGGCAAATAAACACTTTGTTCAGTGTCGGTCGTTTAGATGAAGGAAAAATAAAAAATGTGCCCAAGGAACTTTTCTTTCTGAAAACTACTATGTAATTAATCACAAATGCAATCTTGTGTAAATTGACATTTCTAATTCGGTATAACTGTTTATGGAATGGATTTATTGATGTACACAGGGATTTGTTTTGCTTGTTCCATAAATAAGGCAAATTGTTCATAATCATTCGTAGCTCCATTATTTCATTTGTCGTGTTGAATTTGTATGAATTATTTGCAAAAACCAAATCATAGTCACAAATTTTAACAACAATTGATTTGCAAACTGCTTAAATTGTCATATTAAATTGTCTCGTGTGTGTGTGTGTGTGTGTGTGTGTGTGTATATATATATATATATATATATATATATATATATATATATATATATATATATATATATATATATATATATATATACATACATATGTAAATCCATTTGCGGTTAAATCGTCATATAAGAAATTGTTGACTATATACGTTCGTAAATTGTCATATATATTATATAAGCAATTCCATTTGGGGTTAAATTTATATATATATATATATATATATATAATATATATATATATATATAATTTACGAACCTATATACACGACAATTTTATATATGACAATTTAACCGCAAATGGATTTACAAACTGTACCTTCTCAGATAAATCATCTGATAAGAGTTTAAGCATAAGCAGAATGAATTTGTAAATGTTCATAAAACCATTCTTGGATAAAACCTTCATGACCGTTTATGCAAGAATGCTTTTACGAACAATGTACATGCATTTGTTTCTGCTCGTGTTTGAGAAATGAGGTCCACTGAACCGCCGCTGAACAGCTTTGTCTTCATTTTGCACCAGGTTAAATATGGTGTCTAATTCTGACTTTGGTCCATTGAGGAATGATTTTGAGCATTAGCCATTTTCATTTAATCATAGAGGACTACATGACGGACAGGCCTCTGCATTTTGGCCCAGAAAATGCATGTGAAATCTGAAAAGTACCCTTGGTTCTGGAAAACCTTGGTAGATTGATATGGCAGATAAATGTTTGGTCTTCCAATTGGTTTCGCTGTTGTTTGCTATGTAGAAAGAAACCTAAAACGTTGGTCTACAAAGGGTGAAGATGCATGTTGTGGCCATCTGGAGAGTAGGTCATTTCCTAGAAGAATGCGAGTCTGAAGTCAAACGGCAGTGGCTCTGATGTCAGTGTCCCGAGTGCCTTGAGGTTTGAACGTTCTCCGCTTTATTCAGCTGTTGCTCTGTTGAAATCCCGTAGCAACAGAGCCAATACTCTCAAATGTCATTCTCTCCTGTCAAGCATTGACTGTTTGAACAGTTGGGCTGCCGTAGATCTCAGAGCCTCGGGATGTTATTGACACCACTGGCCGGTGATTCAGTTCTTTGGGGACGTGTTTGTTTGGACTGTGATGAACAACATACACAGAGAGTCATGAGCAGATCCTTCATCGAGAAAACCAATCCATTGGCGAACAACCTTTTGTATCCATTTCCCTCCTGTACTATCTGTTCTTTTCCCTTGTTGAGATTTGTATTTATATGTCTGACAAAAAAAGCTATGATCTGAAACCATTTTGGAGGTCATTGTGTTTATATTAAGGTCATAATAAAAGATTTAATGACTAGTGTGATTTGTGTTATTTGTCTTGAAAGTGTAACAACTAACCAAGTGTGGATTGCTTGTGCTGTGACAGCAACCCAATTTCCGATAGTACCGATCATTTTCTTACCGTCTTAGTATGTTAACACACTCAAGCTGTGACTGAAACTAGGACATGCTTGTATAACTTCACATGCAAGCAAATTAAATGTGAAGATGCAAGCCTGATGTATCATGTTATAGTTCACCCAAACATGACACCGTCGATGCAAACACGAGATGTTTTGATGAACGTTCACGCTGCTCTTTTCCAGACAGTGAATGTCAATGGGGACTGGGGCTCTGAAGAGGGAAATTAAATTTGTAAAAGTAATCTTGGTAAATTGATAATTCATTATGAGAGTTTACATAAGAATAGATTTAAGAACGATGTACACAGGAATTTGTTCAGCTTGATTCATGAGGCAAATTGTTCATAACAATCAGTCATAGATCCATTATTTTGTAATTTTCCACATTAACTTTGTGAATTTGAGTTTACAAAGAATTGTATTGTAAACTTTTTCCAGATTCTTGGTTAAATTGTAACTTAGTCCACTCTCTGTGTTTAAGTTCCGTGGTACAATTTTTACAAAGAGAACAAATTTGGGTTTTTTAACAGTTTATCCAAATTCATTATACTTGTTTATGTTCAATGGTAGAATTTAACTGAGAATGGCTTTGCAAACTATTTACACATTATTGGCTAAATTTTAGATTTGAGTTTAAGCGCGAACATAATGAAATCTTAAATGTTAAATCGTAAATATTCAAAAGTGTGTGTGTGTGTGTGTGTGTATATATATATATATATATATATATATATATATATATATATATATATTATATAATATACATTAACGCATTCCATTCATTTTAAAATTTTTAAAGTCCCCCTCTAGTCAATAATTTTATCCCTTAAAACTCATCTTTGATCAACAAAATTACATTTAAACGTTTTTCCTGTGAATTTTTTTTAAAGGTTTAAAATAGCTTGAATGTAACTCTACACCCTTGCCTTATTTAATATAACACGGATCTATGAATATGATAATTAGCCCCGCCTCCACTCACTCGCACGAGCTCAGACAAGATCCACTCGGTCAACTTACTGAGGTAAACACCGCACAATGGTATCGCTCTTTAAAACGTCGGACACATAACAGTATTTAATATGATTAGCATTTTGTTTGACTGTTATCAAACAGCTTATAATGAGTTGCTAATGTTCCACAAACCATGTTCACATTCACGAGTCAGACAGCTGCCAACTAACAATCAGTACTGAACAACTCAGAACGTCATTGGAGAAAGACATCATAACAAATATTCGTCAAACACCCGCCATATTGCTAAATCTACCCGATTTTTCATATCAACAGAAAAAATACCGGGATAACCTTCTCTCGAGACTCCCCTGCTAGTTCACTGTTAATGATATACTAAAGCCCGCCGGCACGTTGACACGATTGCTTACAAGGTAGTTTTGACGTCAGAAACACCAGTGATTTCAAACCGCGGGTTTGAGACTGTTTTTGGTTCACTGCAGTTTTATAGAGAAAATACTCAGCAAAGGATGACTCATGAATTTGCACATGGTTTGTTTTAAAGCATGTTAAAAACACCATAGACATATGAACAACATTAAAAACTTGATTTTCACCACTGGGGTACTTTAACACATAGATATTAGACAGCCCTAAAATATATGTCTTGTGAATGCAACAGCTTTGCCATCACAAGGATAAATTACATTTTAAAATACATTGTAATAATATTTCACAATATTACTCTTTTCAGCAGTGATGATCAGTTATGCGGAATGGTAAGGTAGTGAACTGTGTGGAACGTTTAAATGGTTGTGTGTGTGCATGAATACATTTTACACCATGAGCCGCTTTTCCACCGCCGGGCCGAACAGGAATGGTAAGGAATAGTTCCAGTTGTGTTTCCACTGGAGCCTGGTACGGTACGGCACGGCACGATTACAAACCGGCCCGAAATCCTCGGGAAACATGCTGGTAGAATGCGTCAACTAACTTAGGCACACAGGATTGGTAACTTGTCTGTTGCCTGGCTACCAGTTTCTCCATAGCTGGCTGTGCTCTATTTGAGCGACGTAAACAAAAATTAATAATAAAATTAAAAGATATACTTGATTATCCTTAATAACGCGGTCGTTATGTTACATCGCATATCATCAGTAAACCGTTGCGTTACCAAGGCAACAACTGACGCTTTTATATTACATTCCAAAGAGCGGCCGTTATCAGCCCCACAGTGGAAAATGGAACCGTAACCGTACCAAAGACTATAGAATAACACAAGACGTGCCACTCGTATTGTTTTGAATGGGAGAAAGTGCAACGCGCAATATGGCGGAATAAGTCCCGCCTTCTAAATAAGAGCCAATCGCAGACTGGTAAAGTCATCGCGTCACTGCAGCAGCCGTTAGAAGCACCGGTTTCTATAGAAACAGTCAGACGCGAGCCTCCGAAATGAGGCACAAGAGACGCGCATTTAGGTCTGCGCATGCGCATTAGCTTGATCCAGCCTAAAAAATAGTTTTTTTGTCATGATTCGAGTGTTTGGAAAAAAAATTATGAGACAGTTGTTGTCAGATTTCATTGGTGATTACAAATATGAAATTTAATTGAAAGCTTGGCAAACAGCTTTGGAGAATTTGATGTTTCCCCATTCAAAGAGATAGGAGCTGCACTTGCATGCCCGAGAGGCGTTTTAAAGATGGCCGCCGAGTGAAATGACTTGTCTTAAAGGGACTTTGGAATAACACAAGACGCGTCACTCGTATTGTTTTGAATGGGAGAAAGTGCCACACGCAATATGGCGGAATAAGTCCTGCCTTCTAAATAAGAGCCAATTGCCGATTGCTAAAGTCATCGCGTCACTGCAGCGGCCGTTAGAAGCTCCGGTTCCTATAGAAACAGTCAGACGAGCGCCTCCGAAATGAAATGCACATTTAGGACTGCGCATGCGCATTAGCTTGATCTAGCCTGAAAAATATAGTTTTTTGTCATGATTCGAGCGTTTAGAAACAAAATTTATAAGACAGTTGTCAGATTTCATTGGTGATTTCAAATATGAAATTTAATCGAAAGTTTGGCTAACAGCTTTGGAGAATTTGATGTTTCCCATAGACTGTAAAAAAATGTTTCCCCATTCAAAGAGAGAATACTCGGAGCTGCACTTGAATGCCCGAGAGGTACTGGTCCGGATCAGCATGGAATGGAATGGTTACGCAGTGAAAACCGCTCGGCTTGACATTGGAAAAGCGGCTATGATAATACAATTGTTCATTAATTACAATATTTCTAATCTTAGCTTGTCAACACATGGTCCGCCAAATGTGAAAATCAGAGTTTTTTGCTGAACATCAAACCAAATAAGCTGCTCAAAATCCTATTTGAAAGTCATGTCATGTGCTGTACAAAAACATGGTTCACAGTAATTTGGAAATGAGGTCTATGATCTGCTACAGGAAGTGTGTGTGGTCTGCACATGTGAATAACATACTGTGACACTGTGTACCTCATATTGTTCCAAAAACAAAGTTCAAATTGGAAATGGTGTGAAAATAAAGGTAAATGTACTAAATGTAAGGTAAATATCATCAAATTAATCACATGAGTAGTTCCAAATAAAACGTAAAACAACTGCATTAACATGAATTCAACACAAGACCTGGATTATGTTTATGATGAGTGTTTACTGAATTGACATTTTTATACGTGTGACATTCAGTGCAATAACTCATATAGAAACATACTTTTAACACTGGTGCAGCAGTGGGACAGATTATCACCACAACTAAGAGTTAAACTGACTGATAGGAGCACTGTTTAGTTGTACGTTTCAAGAGGTAGATTAGTAACGAAACACATGAATATATTCCAGATACTAAAAAAAAAAAAAAAAGTTCACCAGCAGGTACTGGGTCGGATTCAGAGCAACACTGAGAGTTAAGAATGTGAAAGCGAATTATTAATCACATGGGATGACCAACGATATTTTATGTATTTAATATGACTGCATAAAAACATTTATTAAATCAAACTTAGATATTCTTGACGTTACAGATGAACACTGTACACAAACAGAGCTTGTGTCTCGCCCTGCTGTAAACATTTCATTCAAACAATGGAGCAGCTCCTATTGGAGGAGCTCTACAGTGATGTCACAGGCTCATCTTCTGATTGGTTGAGGTCTTTGTTGCGCTCTGTGGTGGTGTCATGGAATGAGGACTGGAGCGGGACGTCCTGGGACAGGCAATCCATGGAGGACAGGGGCCGATCTCTCACCGAGATACTGGAAGCTGTGGGAGTGAAGGGAGGGCAGAGGTGAAAGGTTAAAGACCACTCAACTGAATCAGGTACAACTGGAGGTAGTAAACTGGCATCTGTCAGACACTAAATGACTTCACTGTAGTACAAATAAAATGAAAGGTGCACTAAGTAATGTTTAAAAATGCGATATATATATATATATATATTGCTAAAAAAAATTAAAGGAACACTTTGAAAACACATCAGATCTCAATGGGGAAATTAGATCATGCTGTATATCTATACTGATATGGACTGGGTAATGTGTTAGGAACTAAAGGATGCCACATCGTTTGATGGAAATGAAAATTATCAACCTACAGAAGACTGAATTCAAAGACACCCAAAGTGAAAAAATGATGCAGCAGCCTAGTCCATTTTGCTGAAATTTCATTGCAGCAACTCAAAATGGTCCTCAGTAGTTTGTATGGCCCCCATGTGCTTGTATGCATGCCTGACAATGTCGGATGGCGTCCTGGGGTATTTTCTCCCAGATCTGGACCAGGGCATCACTGAGCTCCTGGACAGTCTGAGGTGCAACCTGGCGGAAGGACCAAAATTCCTTCATCCTCCAGGAACTGCCTGCATACTCTCGCCACATGAGGCCGGGCATTGTCGTGCACCAGGAGGAACCCAGGACCCACTGCACCAGTGTAGGGTCTGACAATGGGTCCAAGGATTTCATCCCGATACCTAATGGCAGTCAGGGTGCCATTGTCTAGCCTGTAGAGATCTGTGTGTCCCTCCATGGATATGTCTCCCCAGACCATCACTGAACCACCACCAAACCGGTCATGCTGAACGATTTTACAGGCAGCATAACGTTCTCCATGGCTTCTCCAGACCCTTTCACGTCTGTCACATGTACTCAGGGTGAACATGCTCTCATCTGTGAAAAGCACAGGGCGCCAGTGGCGGACCTGCCAATTCTGGTGTTCATTGACAAATGCCAACTGAGCTCCACGGTGCCGGGCAGTGAGCAATGGGCCGACTAGAGGACGTCGCACCCTCAGGCCGCCCTCATGAAGACTGTTTCTGATTGTTTGGTCAGAGACATTCACACCAGTGGCCTGCTGGAGGTCATTTTGTAGGACTCTGGCAGTGCTCATCCTGTTCCTCCTTGCACAAAGGAGCAGATACTGGTCCTGCTGATGGGTTAAGGACCTTCTACGGCCCTGTCCAGCTCTAACTGCCTGTCTCCTGAAATCTCCTCGATCCTCTTGAGACTGTGCTGGGAGACACAGCAAACCTTCTGGCAATGGCACGTATTGATGTGCCATCCTGGAGGAGTTGGACTGCCTGTGCAACCTGGGTCCAGGTATCGCCTCATGCTACCAGTAGTGACACTGACCCTAGCCAAATGCAAAACTAGTGAAAACACTGTCAGAAAAGATGAGTAGGGAAAAAAAAGTCAGTGACCTCCACCTGTAAAACCATTCCTATTTTGGGGGTCGTCTCATTGTTGCCTATCTAGTGCACCTGTTGTTAATTTCATTAACACCAAAGCAGCTGAAACTGATTAACAACCCCCTCTGCTACTTAACTGACCAGATCAGTATCCCAGTGATTGATAGTCCCAATTGTCTTGATGCTATTCTCTGATTAAAAAGTGTTCCTTTAATTTTTTTGAGCAATGTATATATATATATATATATATATATATATATATATATACACACACTACCAGTCAAAAGTACAAAAGTACAGAACTTTCTATTCATCAAGGAATCCTGAAAAAAAAAAAAACTGTTTTCAACATTGATAATAATCATAAATGTTTCTTGAGCAGCAGATCATCATATTAGAATGATTTCTGAAGGATCATGTGACACTGAAGACTGGAGTAATGATGCTGAAAATTCAGCTTTGATCACAGGAATAAATTACTTTATAAAATATATTCAAACAGAAAACAGTTATTTTAAATTGTAATAATATTTCACAATATTACTGCTTTTACTGTATTTTTAATTAAATAAATGCAGTCTTGGTGAGCAGACGAAACTTCTTTTAAAAAAACATTAAAAATCTTACCGTGTCCAAACTTTTGACTGGTAGTGTGTGTGTATATATATATATATATATATATATTATTTGTATGTGTAGTAAAGTCACCAGCGTGATACTAGGATGTTGTGTGGTTGCTTAGTGGTTTCCCTGATAACAGTGTGGGCCGAGTCACACAATGAAGTTTAATTCTCAGTGTTAGGGGTTTGTTTAAAGCTCTAACGGTAAAAACAAGAAACAGTGATAGTGATACTTGCCTTAACAAACACCACTGATCATTTCACACATGCTGCTGGGACTCGGGAGCCGCCCAAAAAACACTCTGTCTTTGTTTACCACTGACTATTTTGACTTCTCTGTTAGTTCAGGCATGGATAAGGCCATAACCTTGTGAGGCTCAACTTGGGCACAGACAGGATATTTAAAGTTCACAGGTCAAGAACAGCACCTCAGTGTTACCAGAACTTCAACACCGTTAGCCTTGTAACTAAAATAGCTTGCGTTGTAAACAGCCAGTGTTCATTTACAGCCAACTTTAACAGCTTCTTTCTTCACTGCTGTCCATGTGTTTATGTGTGTCGCTCCTCGTAACCCACCTGAGCGGCTGCGCTGAGTCTTGGCACTTCCATGGCCAGCATCCACTCCACTGGACCTCTGCGACTGCGAACGGCCCACCTTGTCTTTGCTCTTCCAGTTGCCTGCAATAGCAGCGACAATCCAAATGTCAGGTATGAGGGCAATGACAGCAACACTGACCTTTATCAGTCAGTGGTGTTTGTCTGGATCTATTAAAGGTTTAGTTCACCCCAAAATGAAAATTTCTGTCATTAATTACTCACCTTCATGTTGTTCCAAACCTCTAAGACCTTCATTCATCTTCAGAATACAAATTAGGACATTTTTGATGAAATCCGAGAGGCATATGACTTGTCCATATACAGCAATTTAATTACCACTTTCAAGGTCCAGAAAGGTAGTAAAGACAACAGTTAACGTTACTGCAGTGGTTCAACCTTAATGTTATGAAGCGACGAGAATACTTTTTGTGCGCAAAAACAAAACAAAAATAACGACTTTATTTAACAATATCTTCTCTTCTGTATCATTCTCATACCCTGTTTACGTTCAGCGCTTCCAGGTTCTACATCAGAATGCCAACTCATTATTGGCCGACACTGTTGATGTGAGCAGCACGACGCATTTGTGTGATGCTGACGCAGGAACCGGCTAATAACAAGTTGCTGTTCGGACGTAGAACCTGGAAGCGCTGGACGTAAACAACGTATGAGAATGACACAGAAGAGAAGATATTGTTGAATAAAGTCGTTATTTTTTTGTTTTTGCACACAAAAAGCATTCTCGTCACTTCATAAAATTAAGGTTGAACCACTGCAGTAACGTCGACTGTTTTAACATGTCTTTACTACCTTTCTGGAGCTGCCGGATTTCATCAGAAATATCTTAATTTGTGTTCCAAAGATGAACGAAGGTCTTACGGGTTTGGAACAACATGAGGGTGAGTAATTAATGTCATTTTTGGGTGAACTAACCCTTTAATTCATTCAAAAATACATTACAAATGCAATTCATTCATACAGTGACTTAGATACTCCCAGTGCCTAAAACTGTTTGCAACACCTGCCAATGGCCGGTGACTTAAGAAAATGTATCTTTTTCCTTATTACAGTTACAAAAGTTATTCAGTCAAGAGCATTGAGTGATTTTTCTTTGTCTTTTGTTGTTTGGTTAACATTAAAGACAGACAGCTGCAGGTATATTTTAGGCTGCTGTCACTTTAAGAGCTAATGCATGGATCCAAAATACTGTTTATGTTCACTTAAGACATAACTGACTATGTTTACGAGGATTATTCGCCAATATGGGCATTTTCAAGCCAAGCGCAAGAAGACGTGAAAGAGAGCTCAGTTCAGTATTTGCACGCTGTCTGAGGTGTGGAGTTCAGACTTCTGATTTTTGTGCGCAGAAAACTTCCCGCACAGTGAGTAACGAATTGAGTTCCCTTTTGTGTCTTCTTGCACTTGAATATTTCAATTAGCAAAGCTTAAACTTTCGTGATGATGCAGCACTGGCCCATCAACTGTCCTGTGCGTCGTTCATGTTCATGTTCTCACAATTCATAATTAAAAGAAATATATTACCGGCCAACTGGTGATTGACAGTTTCATATACTCGCCAACACTGAAACACTAACAATCCAGTAACTGAATCAGAAACAACAGTATAATGGTCTCATGGTAGGTCTGTCTTAGAAGGTTTATATATGATTGTTCCTCTATGAATCTTCAAGAATGTGACTGTTGTGCTTTGTATGGAACCAGACAAAAACTTCTGACCTTCAAAACTGAAATCATCTTCTCGTAAATCATCTCTTTACTGAGTCACATGGACAAGCTGCCAAACTTTTGCTCGGTCAAGCATGACATGGCTCATCTGCCAAGCAGTTGTCTATCGTTTGACTTTCAACCTCCTTTCCTTGATTCAGTGATGCAATGAAGGGCAACTATCTGAGACCAGTTTTCCTTCAGGTCTGTTGTCACTAGCTCTCCTATCCAGCAATGAAACATAAAACCCCTTCCCCCATCCGAATCCAGTCTCAAGCCCTACTGCCCTCCTTTAACCCTTTCACCTCAATTCTGAATAAAAGTACACCACAACCCACTACTCTAGACAACCCTAAATCAAAGTTTCTGCAATCTTCTGTATATTTCTGTCTGATCCCGGGGCGGTCTTCTTCTCCTCCGCAGTCTAGACACAGTCTTCCACTGCAAGACGAGCAAAAAGTGGGCCAAACGTACAGATGGATTCATGTTAAGATGCGTTACGTAACAAGTCGTGAGGTGCAGCATGATCAGGGCCGTGAGGCCCCCGTATTGAGTCTGGACATTGTCCGGAACACAACAGAAGCTTCTACCATCAATGAACAGTTTCCAACGCAAAAATCAATCATTCATGTGCTCAACTGTTCTCATGTCAATGCCGTTCCAGATCTAGAGAACTGACATCTACGGAGCCCATAAACAGCCATGGTGATTGGGAAAAAATGAGATGGGAGGAAAATGTAGATTTGCTTTTAGTAAACTTTTGCATTCCCTTGAGAATTTTTGCATTTGCACAGGAAACTTTTGTGATGAAAATATCTCGGCAAAAAAAAAAAAAAAAAAGCAACGTCCCCTTTTCGGTATACAGTATTTTAAAGATAATTATGTAAAATCCAAATAAGCTTTACATATCTTTATTGGAAAAAACAATGTTTTTCATGCTTGTTGAATGAACCATAAAGTTATTACACATGCACCTGTGGAACAGTCCTTAAAGGGTTAGTTCACCCAGAAAAGAAAATTCTGTCATTAATTACTCACCCTCATGTCGTTCCACACCCGTAAGACCTTCGTTTATCTTCGGAACACAAATGAAGATATTTTTATTAAAATCTGAGAGATTTCTGTACCTCCATTGACAGTCTACGCAACTACCACTTTCAAGCCCCAGAAAGGCATAAAGTAATGCATGTGACTAGTGATCTAACCTTAACTTTATGAAGTTTTTGTCATTTTTGAAAATGAATAGGCATAGTCAATAAAAAACTGCAGCATATATGTTTGGAACGAAATGAGGGTGAGTAAATAATACCATAACTTTCATTTTTGGATGAACTTTTAAAGCTTTGAATGCAGTAAAATACAGCAGATAGTGGCCAAAAGTGATGTCCGGCCATGGTTGTGAATTAAAGCACACACTCTGTTTCAATTGTTTCGTTTGGGACATACAAAGACATACAAAGCTTGCACTCATTATTCCAAGCATACAATTCAATCAATCACTGTGGCAAGAGTTTATTTGCTCATTATTTTGTGGGTTTTAGTGAAAATGGCACATGAACAAAGCATTTTGAGCCAATGCCCAGGAGAATGAAAAACAAGGGAGAACCAATGAAATATTAATAACTGGTTTTAAATTAGTCAATGTATGATTTCTTGAGCTTTTTGTTTTTCTATGCATTTTTTGTAGCCTTAGTTTTCATGTGTGTTTTCATTATCCCGATATAACATATTCCTTATATTTCGATGGTTTAATTGAACTTGTAGGGTCATTAAAATCAAATGTTGTGTAAATTTCCCCTCTGGCCACTAGTGTATGTTGAGGCTAGATGCTGCTAAGATTTACATGAGGTTTTGACATGTGATCTTGCCTTCTCGAGGAGAGATGGTGGGTAATCTTGTCTCGGAGAGCCTCACTGCTCTGCTGTTCATTCGGCCCTTATAGACCTGTCCGTCCAAACCCATGATGTTGGCTTCTTCTGCCTGAAGGAACAGAGCTCACGGTTCATACATTCTTACAGTTCAAATGATTCTGTGAGTGTGACGTGTCAGACCTGTGGGGGTGGTCCGGAGGGCACGGGCCGACTCTCCTCGTCACTGTGGATCAGATGGGTGATGTGCTGAATGCGGGTGTAGCGGCGGCTGGGGTAGGTGAGGGTATGGCTGCCCCCGCAGCTACGGGCCAGGTAACTGTAATCCGCCATTTCTGCGATCCTCTCACTGAGTAATAGGCCATAAAACAACATTCAACTCTTAGACTATGTTTACACTGTCAGTCCAAATCTGATATCACAACAATTCATATCCGTTTTGTTCACGTCAAGAGCACAGTACGTGGACTCTAGCCTACGCATAAAAAGTGAAGTATACTTTGGGCTTAATGAGGTAAAAAATTAGGAGGTTGGCATGCACTGCTTTATTCCATACAGCCATCTCCGCTGAAACAGATTTCCAGATATGAATAGGATATCAAACCACATACATCTAGTTCAGTCATGAAACTCTAGATGGCACGGGCTGATCGGTCCTTTACATGCAATCTGCAAGCAATCACATCATTACTGCATGGGACAAGCTGATTGGCTTCTGCTGATCCTTCAGCCAATGAGACTGCCTGCTCAACAATCAGTGTGTGCTGTAGGCTAGTCAGAGTTCTTCTGAGACCCTCCACCTCCCCAGCTCCACCTGCCTAGATCTGCTACAGGATTTATGTATGTCTATTCATGCAGCAGCAGCATATCTTACATGCTCACAACAGTGTGTCTGTGTATCTATTAGCAGTAGCAAGTCCATACTTTCTCTGCAGCAGCAGCATGGATATCAGATCTAGTCCGCCAAGGCCAAATGCATTAACATTGCCATGTTCAATAAGATGCTAAAACTATTCAAAGAGTTGTCATGATTGAAATAAATGTAGCTTGAAATGTAGCTTGCCATTCACACTTGCTAAATATGATCAGATTCCAATCGTATATGCACACTAAATCAAATTTGGACTGACAGTCTAAAGAAGGCTTTAAAGATAAAGATTTCAAAAAGGGGTTTTCGCAGCAATGCCATATATTTTATCAGTGAGAAGAACATTTTAATAACCTAAAGAACCGTTTGTGGAATGGAAAGATTCCATGGATGTTAAAGGTTCTTCATGTAACTATAGATGTCAATAAAGAACCTTTTTTTTTTTTAAAGAATGAAGATACACAGAATATGTCACAGAGTAACTGCAGGAGAGCTTTAGACTAGATACATTTTCTAGAAAAAAATATGAGTGTTGGATACCTGCACCTGGTCTGTAAACTGACGTCTACCTAAGAAACCTTCACTCTGTGTGTCATGAGTCTAACTCACTGCTTGCACAGGGTCCGGCTGCTCCTCTTTCCTGGGCCCGGGGTGGGCCGGTAGCGGGTCCGTGAAAGTTCTGGCAGACCCTGGCTGTAAGGGAGCTTGGGTGTCCTTGATGTGGGAAACTGACTGGGCTCTTGATCTATCTGCCTGCACATTAAAACATGTCTGTGCTCATCCTGTGCCAAGCCTCTCTCAAAACAAACCATCCTGAAGTTATCCTGGTTAGGAACTGGTTTCAGGCTGAGACAAATAAACAGCCAGAGTTCTCATTGATCAACTTATTATGACTTCATCAGTAACTGCCACTGGTCATGTGACCAGTATTTCATTGCTTAATTTCAATTTTATTTTACATTGGGATCACAAATATTGGGACATGTACACTCCACTTAAATATGTTGTTTCATTAAATAACTACAAAAGTGATCACTGAGGTTCATGTCAGGTTTACTGTGTGGAATCTGTAGAACACAGTGAAGTACGTTTGGGTTTTGAGTCCCCCTTCTGGACAAGCACTGGAAAAGCTTTGGGGATATGACCTGTCTCACCTCCTGCAGTGCTGCCGCATCTGCTCCAGCTCATACACAGAGTAGGGCCGGTTGGACTTGTGAGAGGGCAGTCCTGGGGCAGAGGGCAGGGTGACCATGTGCCTGCAAACATTCAGAGACGTTACTCTAGTGTTGATCACTGCCAGAAAGCAAAGATGTCTTGAGAATATGACAAGCAGAAACTTTTTAAATATATTTAAAAAAAAGAAAAAAAGTGACAAGGTCTTTAAAAATACTGAATTTCAATCACATATTTGATTTAATTACTCTAAAACTGTCAAGTGATGCAAGCTTAAGTACATTCACCATTTTAATTATCTTAAAAATTAACACATACATAGTATTTTTTTCTTAATCATGAATATCATGTTGTAAATAATCACTGCAATTTAATTACTTTTCCCTTAAAAAGTAAAGGATTACTTTTAATTTTTCTGTAATTTAATTACAGTTACTTCTGATATAATTGCATTAAATACTGTATATACTAGAACAAATCTATAAAACTATAGTGGATTTTACATCTAATGTTAAAATTTATGTTTTTAATTTAATCTTCTCCTTTTACACACTTTGGTCAGTTCAAGAATAATTTTGTGCAATTTTATATTATTTGAAATATGAAATGGGATTTAGAAAGTAATTAGTAATAAGTAATGCAATACTTTATAGAGAGAGTAATTAGTACAGTAATCTAATTACACTGTTGAAGATGTAATTAGTAGCTTGTAATTCATTCCTTTTTTAAGTTACCCAACACTGCATAACAACAACAAAACAACTGTATTTTGGTAGCAACACATTGACTTAAATATTTGAATCCAAATTTGCTTTACTCAAGACATATTTGACATCACCACAAAAAGAAAAAACACTCATTTTATTTATTGATTAATACTTTTATTTTAATAATTGTATTTGTTATTACATATTTATTTTAATTCAGAAAATGAAACAATGTAGTTATAGAAGAGTTGTATTTAAGCCATTGCCTGTATGGACAATTTAATATATTTTTAATTGATGAATTGTGACAAAAAAAAAGTGTCATGCATGTATAATATTTACGTACTGTCCTGGTGTCATCATATCCACTGGACGATCACATGAGATGCAGTGAAACCGGGCCACTAATTGTCTTTGACAAAGTGAGAAAGACATAAAGACAGTGAGGTTTGTTTCTATACAACCACCATCATGTTAGTCAAATGGCTGTTCCTTCCAAAATGAAGCTAAAATATCCCAGAAATGGTCGATGCCAATTATGTTGTTTGGAGCCCGAATCTGCACAGTACTGAGGTGGAGCCGCGGTATCAAGGTCCCACAACACACTCGCAAGCACAGCTTTCAATCATATCGTCACACCCTATTTTTATAGTATAAAATAAGTAAAACCAAAGTTAATGGAAAAACGAACACTTGAACATACATCAGCGTGACAAGAACTACCTAAAATGGCAGAAACCATCTTCTTAAGAAAAATGTGTGAAGTATAATTTGATTTTTTGGGGCTCGCGTCCCATTAGATTACATGGAAAAGGTGGGGCTTATGAGCTATACTGTAGCCAGCCACCAGGGGGCGATCAAAATACTTTGGCTTCACTTTTCAGGACATGTGCAGCACACTTAGTCAGGAAGGGGCCATCTGACCACCATGCAAGGCAACCTAGAAAATGTAACAATTTACGAGTTGATTAAATTTGAATTTGCATAATTTAATTCATACAAAACCATAAAATAGTTAAGAATTGTTATGTGAGTCTGAAGGGGGCTGCAAATTAGCCTTTGGCTAGAAGCCTGTATGTGGAGCATCGGCTGCTTGAAATTGTAGCAATGTTATACTGCATTGTCCCTGTTAAATAAACTAATAAAAAAAAAAAAAAAAAAAAAACATTCATGCATTCAAAGCAGTCACATTTACCATTGCTCCAGTCATTTCAGTACGAATTTACATTTTAATTGGGAATTTCGCACAAGTGTTTTTTAAACGATTTTGCCATGTTTGCCAACATCATGTTAGGTTTGAACATGACTTCTGTGTGAGCAGTGCTTTGTGCATCACTACACTATTGACAGTGGGCGATGACATTTTTTGCTGGTGAAATTTCGCTAATTTCACCGCGCCTTGACATCTGCATATTCCATTCTGTTATATGCTTTGTTCTCATCTTGTTAAAATATTAAAAGATAAAAATATTTAATAATATATAAAAATGATGACTATTATATTAAAAAGTGTTAGAGTTCTTTGAAAGAATAATATATAAATATATTAAATAATTATATATAATAAATGTCTTGGAAAAAGTGAATCTGGTCGCTCACTTCCTGAGTCCAGCGGCGTCGTCCTGTTCGGGGAGTGACGGTGTCTGCAGATGCTTGTGGATGGTCCTCCAGCGATCATCCAGCTGTTTCTTCAGAGGATCCAGCTCGATCCGGTTCAACTACAGCCCAAGACATACATGTTACAAAACATACTCGTTTCTATCCAACCGCTTATGATGGAAATGCAGGGGGTGTTTTGAGATTTTTTTTTTTTTTACTTTATCGGAATGGTACGAAACTTTGTAAAGGTTTTGGCACTTGCTATGTGAACACAAAAAAAGAATGGACATTAATCGAAAAGGTTAAATGGTCTTGAAAAAAATAGTCACACTTGTGCTCCTTGTGGTCAAAAATGACGGCATTGGAAACGAATTTCATCTAGTGGAAATGTTTGGTACTGCGACCAAACAAAATCTTACTGAAACCTCATTTTCTGAGATCTCAACCTCATATTTGGAACGCAACTTGTTTAAATTTATGGTTTTGATTTTCTTACAATTTTAGAGTAAAACATGTTTTGGAAAATATATATTTTTCATTCAAATTTTGAAAATAGTATTTTTGTGCATTTTTCATAACATTAAACTTCTCACAATCTCACAAAAACATGTCCAGGTTTTCATCTCAAAATAAAAATACTGTAACACAAATTATTTCAAATGATTCATTTAAATATTATTAAAATAGTAGTTAAATACACTTAATATAAAATGGGACCAAAAAAATAAATCATGCCTATTTTAGGAAGCATTGTGACATTATAATCAGGGCAATCAAGCACATTTCCCCCAAATTCTCATTACCTGTTCAAAATCTCATTCTTATTACTGTTATATGAAAAATGACCATAATATCACACTTAACTCTGAACTTATAGAAAAAAGGTTTTATATTAATGCAAAGTTTAGAACAATTCAGTGAGTACTTTAAGACATACAAGATCATAACGGTGGGAAAATATTTCTTACACAATAGAGATGTTAAATGACTTTAAGGAAGTATTGTATTGTCCATCCTTCTCTCACCTTGCAGTCCATTTCACTGGAGATCTTCTCAATGACCTTGTTCCAGTCCTTCTCCTGACCGCTGATCTTACTGAGCAGCTCCTGTAACATGTTATTGAGCTGCTCGGTCATGCTGTCAAACTGCATGCGGCTCACCTTGCCCTCCAGAGCCCGTTTGTCTGCTTTCTGAGGAGCAAAGAGATGACGTCCAACGATTGACAGTGACTGCGGCGGCCCAATGGGGACCACAGAGAAGAGATGATTTATGAACGGTATAAAGAAACAACTCACAATTTCAATCTTCATCTCCAGCAGTTCCTTGTCAGCTTTCTTTTCATCCAGTTCCTCCAACATCTTGTACAGACGCTGGAAAAGCCACAATTAAGTCTATGTGCTTCATACAGGAAGTAAATCATATATAACTGCCAAAGGTTTCTGTAAGGGGTTGAGTTGGGCAAGGGTGTAATAATTGTAACTAGCTTAAATTAAGAACAGCAGGAAGTCCCTACCATGATGTAAAACATAGCATGTGTCTCTGTGTAAGTATTTTTTACCTTCCACAATAGCATGTTGTGCCATTGAGGTCATAGGACTTTTGAGACTAGTGTGAAATTTTCTCACTAAAACCACTGACTGCTGTTGCTTCCGATTGCTTTTAGAGGGAAAAGCTACCAATAACTGCTGGTATAGGATCAGTTTTCTACGTAATAATAGCATATTGGCGTAACAGATTTGGTGTTTGCGCTCTAGAGACCGTCAAAGGTTTCTATTTACAACATGTTTTGCAGCACTGAGCAATGCAGCCAATCACAAACATATCTGTTGATTTCTTGAACGCAATGGCCAATCACACGTGTTTAAGTTAGAATCTACTCACCACTCAAAATGAAGTGAGATGAGTGACAGCTTTTTAGTGATGATAAAGGGAGAGCTCTTTGCACACTTTCTAGAAGATATAATCCATGCAGAATTTGAATAAAACTTTTGTTTAGCTGCATTATGAAAGGCAATGGTTATTTATTATTTGAATTGGCTGCCATGCCAAATCCCGCATACAGTATGCTTGCTTTTTTGTTCTAATTATAGTGGTTTGTGAACATAGTTGCTTTAATAACAAATAATAACAGCTCACTAGGTTTTGAAACAGAGATAGCTAATTCAGTTCGAAATGTTTACTATTTACCTTATGAAAAAGTGTGCTTATTATATTAAATGAGCACTTGTAGTGCACTTCAAACCTTAAAAGTTTATTTTTAAAAAACTGTACTTGCAGATAATATAACATAAATTAAATTA
This sequence comes from Hypophthalmichthys molitrix, assembly GCA_037950675.1. Lineage (NCBI taxonomy): Eukaryota > Metazoa > Chordata > Actinopteri > Cypriniformes > Xenocyprididae > Hypophthalmichthys > Hypophthalmichthys molitrix. The sequence goes on from CM075494.1 coordinate 40,529,285, forward strand.
AAGGCCACTTAAGTGCACTTAAAGAGAATGCATTTTTCTTAACACACTTAAGTCACTTTTCAAAAGTGTGCTTTGTAATAATGTAAAATTAAAAGTTTATTGTTTTAATAATCTTTTGTCGTGCTTTAAAGAAGTACACTTATTTTTATGTGTTGACTAACATGCTAAAGCACATGTAAAGTACTTGATTATAATTAAAACTGTATTGTGTTATTCAATATTATGTTTAAAGTTAATATATTTTAAATTTAAATATTTTATTGCAATTGAGATGCAATTAAGTGTCTGAAAACATTAGAATTAGTTCACACTTATGTATGTTATTTCTCTAATAAGTAGCTTTAATAAGTATGCTAAAGTGTATTTCTTTTTCAAAAGGGTAATAATTTAATATAACTGAGTATTAAAATCAGTAAATCTCAAACTGAATCTCAATATACCGTAAATGCCCCTTAGAGACAGTAGAATAGATTCTCGATAAACACATGTCAGTAACACTAAGCTGCGATGCTCTCACTCACGTCGATGTGGATCTGTTTCTCGCTGTGCTCCTCCGTCAGGCGTCTGGATGTGCTGTGGAGTCTCTCACAGTCGGCCTGCAGCTGCAGTAAGGCTCCCTCCACATCACTCGCCAGATCAGTGTTCTGCAGCAAAACACACATTTCACAACATCACATACTCACAGAGGAACATTTGACGGATCTGTCGGAGCTCAGGAGACTGTTTCATTTCAGTACAAACTTTGTCTCAAATCTTTTCTAAAATATGAACTCAGTTTACCCTTACGTAACAAAAATATATGGCAATATACTGCAAAATATATTGCGATATATTACATACTGTAATACATTTCCATATATTGGAAACTAGTGCTTATATTTTACAATATACTCCGATATACACTACCAGTCAAAAGTTTGGAATCGGTAAGATTTTTAATGTTTTTAAAAGAAGTTTCGTCTGCTCACCAATGCTGCATTTATTTAATTAAAAATACAGTAAAAACAGTAATATTGCGAAATATTATTACAATTTAAAATAACTGTTTTCTGTTTGAATATATTTTATAAAGTAATTTATTCCTGTGATCAAAGCTGAATTTTCAGCATCATTACTCCAGTCTTCAGTGTCACATGATCCTTCAGAAATCATTCTAATATGCTGATCTGCTGCTCAAGAAACATTTATGATTATTATCAATGTTGAAAACAGTTGTGTACTTTTTTTTTTCAGGATTCCTTGATGAATAGAAAGTTCAAAAGAACAGCATTTATCTGAAATGCAAAGCTTTTGTAACATTATACACTACCATTCAAAAGTTTGGGGTCAGTAAGAATTTTTATTTTTATTTTTTTGAAAAGAAATTAAAGAAATTAATACTTTTATTCAGCAAGGATGCATTAAATCGATCAAAAGTGACAGTAAAGACATTTATAATGTTACAAAAGATTATATTTCAAATAAATGCTGTTCTTTTGAACTTTCTATTTATCAAAGAATCCTGAAAAAAATATATATATATTGTACACAAATATTTTGTACAATTGTACACAATAAATGTTTCTTGAGCAGCAGATCATCATATTAGAATGATTTCTGAAGGATCATGTGACACTGAAGACTGGAGTAATGATGCTGAAAATTCAGCTTTGATCACAGGAATAAATTACTTTATAAAATATATTCAAACAGAAAACAGTTATTTTAAATTGTAATAATATTTCACAAAATTACTGTTTTTACTGTATTTTTAATAAATAAATGCAGCCTTGGTGAGCAGACGAAACTTCTTAAAAACATCAAAAATCTTACAGATTCCAAACTTTTGACTGGTAGTGTATATGCATTGACCATGTATGGCTATATATTCATACAAATATTTAGAAATGAAGACAAAAATAGCATTACATGTGATATTCATAGTGTTACCCTGTATGGTATACATACGTATGTAAACACATATATACATTCACAGAATGAGTTGCAGCAGATTTCTAGTTCCCAGTATGCTTTGCTTCTGACTGTTAAAGGAGAGTAAAGGTTAAAATGAAGTGTATTTCATGTGTTTTTGCACAATATCAATACAGGGGGAGATCTGTTAATGTTTAATGTTCTATTATTTTGGAATTTAAAAGGCTTTCTGGTATGTTTTTGGGGTCACAATTGTGCTGAAGAGTAAAGCCTGTGGTTAGGTTGACGATTGGCCCAACAACATTAAGACTATATATTACGCAATTTGAAAGTAATGGCTGTGCGCTCTTCAGTACAGTGATAGTTTCTTTGTTAAATACTTTAGTACATGCAGGTGTGCTTGTGCTATTGTTAACTAGCTTGAAAATATGAAATTATACCGAAATCTGAAATATATTTATATCCATACAGTACCATATCACATGTTATGAAGTGTATTACTGAATATAATGTTACAAACATTATGATATATTAGTAAATATATTGTCACATATTTTTCAATATATGAAAAGCAGCAATTCCTTATATATTATTCTGTATATTTTCAATATACTGTTAAATCATTTCATATATTGATCATTCATATATAAGGAAATATATTTTTGTGTAAGGGTAATCTCTGTCCCTGTCTGCCATGTACCTTATTCCTGCCCCGGTGTTCCTGGTTCGTGAGGTGAGTGGTCTTGTCCTCCGGTTTGTAGGAACACTGGGACAACTGACTGATCTCCTGGTCCGGATCGTGACCTTCTTTCTGCTGTTGACCCTGATCCTGACCTGAACTCTGACTTTGACCTGAACTCTGAACCTGATCCTGGCCCGAGCTTTGGAGCTGTTCCGCTGCTCTGCTGAACTCTACTGCCTCCTGCTGTTGACTTTTTGAGAGTGGAGAGGATGAGGACATCATATCCTCAATCATAACCCTGAGGCTGTTTAACTACAGGTGAACCATAAAAAAAAAATAAAAAAAAAGAATGTTAATGAAAAACTAACACAATGGGGGCATCAAACCAACAGGGCTGGGCAATATATTGAATATTATTAAATTTTAACCCTTGGTGTTTGATATATACAGTCGTCTTAGGTATTTGCTAAATATAATTCGTTAAAAACAACTATTTAAAAAAAAAAAGGCATTTAACTAAATTATTTAATAACAATATTCTGAAATATTTCCTTCCATCATTGTGAATGGCGTATATGACGTGAATGTTTGATATATGGCCCAGCCCTATAACTGGAGGAGTTCTGTCTGTTTGACCTGCTCTTGTATGTGTCTGTCTTGGCTGCTTCTCTCTTCCACTCTGTCACTCTTCTCTCTCATCAGCACCTGCACTTTCTCATCCAGCTTCAGTACTGCAATCCTGTATGAGTGTGTGTGATGTACAGAGGGCTGAAAATTGCCAATAGTGAAAGAAAATTGCACCTTCTTTTCTAATTTAATCAGGTCCAGATTCAATTATCTGCCGCAGTGCAAAAAACAAGTGGGACTTCCAGTATCGAGAATGTCCTCACAAAGTAAGAAAACATCTAAAAATGTAGTAATGTAATTGTACAGTGGATATAAAAAGTCAACAACAAAAAATGCAACTTTAATGTAAAAATAACAACCTATGCAAAGACATATTTCAGAGAAAATAATAAACGTAAAACTAATACTTAAGCACCCTGAGCTTATTTGGAGTTCATCAGATTCACTTCAGGTGAAGACAGATGCATACTACTTCACGCGACCTTGATGATTTGTTAATTCTGAACACAGCCACATATCCAATTATAAAATGGTGAGCACCCCTATGCAGCTATAGACCTATTTTGACCACTAAATGCAAATGTTGCTGTTTCAAAAACTGATGCTATGTGAAATTGTGGGACATTTTTTGTCCCATGTCTCTGATGAGTGACTAGTTAATTGTGATCATTAGTACCTGATGTGAGTCGTCTGCAGGGTCAGCTGCTCTATCTGTGAGGCGTCTGTATCCTGATCGCTGGCTGAACCTGTGCTCCGTCCTGCAGAGTCTGAGCTCATGTTCATCAACACACTCTCCACCTCTGACACCTACAGGAGTCATCTACACTGTCACATGCTGCTTCTGCTCCGTTGTGTGTGTGTGTGTGGTTCTGGTATACCCTATGTTTTGGGGACAGAATGTCCTCACAAGGATGGCAATATCAGAAATCCTTGTCTTTATAGGGACATTTTTTGGTTCCCAAGAGAAAAACACCTCATAAATCATTCTAAATTATGTTGTTTGAAAATGTAAAAATGCAGAAAGCTTTCTGTGATAGGTAGGTTTAACTAAACGAAACTAAACAGAACAAGGAAATAGGAACCAAAGGAAAAGGAACAGTATATCAAAATAAGAGTCCACAAAACTAAACATAACTCTGACATTAGTCCCCCTCCCGGAAGGTGCGTCCTCGCGACGCAGATAATAGTTCAACAGAGGAGGGAGGGGGTTCTGGTGGAGGATGTGGAGCTGGAGAGGGACATAACCAAGGAGCGACTGGCAAAGGGAAACACCACAGTGGAGATGATGGAGGAAGGAGCCAGATGATGACATGGAGCGCAGCTAGGATGAAGGCTCACAGCGTTACCGATGGTGGGATGAGCCAGGGTGGAGTCAGGGGTTCGACCACCAGTGGTGGAGCCACTAGAACTAAAGACCCAGGCAGAGCCGAGAAGACACAGAGACCGTGTGACACCGAAGGATCTGGAGGCTGAGATAGATCCGCAGTGAACGAGTAGGTGCGATTAATCATAATTTATTTTTCGATTTCAGTTTCGGCTTCCAACCATTCCGAAAACAACAAACAATTATTGTGCTGCTGTTTCTTTCCATCCAGCTCACCGTACTTTCCTTCACAGTGGTTCGCTTTCATTCTTTCCTAAGCCAAACTTCATCCAAATATGCCGAATAAGTGAGTGTTGTAAAATGTAGTCTACTGTTGCTAAACTGCGGGATGTGTTTGATATTAAACAGTGTTATTAAAAGCGCATTAACCCTAGAAAGAGATACTGTTCCCCAGGCGGCATTTTATGCGCACACTCAGAGACGGAGCGGAACGCGCATAAGCAAGGTATACTGTGGGATACAGATACATGCCTAAACGGTCAAATAGCCTACACCAGTGGTCGCAATAGGCGGTCCGCGGGCCAAAACTGGCCCGCCAACAATAATATCTGGCCCGCGCCCGCAGCCAGATTATTTTGATAGCGGCTGGTTCTGAAATAAATCTTCGTCTCGTGATGCCGTCTAATATTATCACCGTATCTACACCAGACGCGACTTTTTCCTCTTTAAACTCTTTGATAGTGCCATTTTCTCTCACCCGCTAGCTAAAATGTTAACATCACTCTGCACATGACACAATTCTAGTTGCATTTTTCATCAATTAATTTAAATTATCCTTTGACTATGTTCTGGCTCGCCATGTAGTTTTTTTGGCCCTTAATTGCCGACCCCTGGCCTACACACAAAAATGTCGAAATGCCGTTTTGGCAAGTGTCCTTGTAAACACAGTCAGTTATGTCTTAAATGAATGTAACAGTTGAGAAAGAAAACATGTGTAACAGTATATTGGATCCGTGCATCTTTTAAAGTGACAGCAGCCTAATAAATCTGCTGCAGTTAATGTTAATCAAACAACAAAAGACAAAGATTAAATCATTCACTGCTCTTTTACTTTTGTAATTTTAAAAAGATTAGTCTAAATTTAATATATATAGCAGTGTTATTTTACATTTGATTACTTTATTCAATATCTGCTGTCTATTACTTATTTGAATACCACTGTCAGTTATCTGTTTGACTGACACTGTCACCTTTAACAACAACAGAAGTCTAGGGGAAGTTCTGTTAAGACAATTACATAAACTGTAACAATGAAAACAGGACTTGATTATCATATAATCTGATAATGCTAAAATGTGTTTTAAAGATAGGGTTAGAAGAAAGATTAGGGTGTAGTAATTATAATTAGTTTAATTATTTTCTCTCATACCTTCTCTTTTTCTGCTAGAAGACTGTCCACAAGAGTCCTCAGATGATTCAGCTGCTCTGGCACATGGTCAGGAATCTGCCTCTCTTCTGCAGACATCACAATAATATCAAACAAAACCTCAGAAACATACATACACAAGCATATTGACAGATAGTAACTTGACTGTGAATAAAAATTGGGACACTTCATATTAAGTGTCTTTAAGTAGTACTAACATTTAAATTAATAATTTGATACAATGCACTTATTGTGTACATACATGTTTTTACATTGTACTTTCTGTAATCAATGATGTAACACATATAAAGCATGTTGTCTGCTGTATATGTCATACCTATTGCTACGAGGACATCGCGCAGATGTTGAAGCTGAGACTGATCAGCCTTTTTTGCTTCCAGCTGTCCCACACGGGCCTCCAGACTCTCGTGCCTGTCTCTCAGTCTGCCCACCTCCTTCAAAGCCTCTACAGTCTCCGGGTAGCGCTCAGCCCCAATGCTGACCCGGGACAGCGGGCTGCCCGTCACAGTGCGCATAGTCCCATCAGACAGGGACTGATGTGAAGGAGAAACCTGATGAGAGAGATCTACACCTGCTGTACCACCTGAACCTGCTCTCTCATCCTTGATCGGGCTACCAAGGTTCAAAGGGTGGACGGGTACAGCGGAGATGGTGCCCTGCAACCCCTAGGAATGCAAGAGGGAATGTCATTTACAAAGCACAGTTAATGCCATCTGAGGCTGAGAATGAGAATGAATGTCTTCGGTTTTGGCCTCAGTTTGTGTTTGAAGATGTTGGTTATGCATTTACATTTAGCAAATCATTCATTCAGGTCAACGTTTGCCTCAACTGCAGCTGCCGCCTGCTCTAACCAAACAATGACTGTGATAAGAACCTAAGATTTAGGATGGCTGTGAAAGGTTACTGGCTTCTGAAAGCTACAGGACACACTAAATTGACTTCATTCTGTGTATTGAGTGATTACAGCTGGACGTGCCTCCTGGATCTTCTGCCTCTCGCTGATGAGTGCGGCCTGCATCACTTCCCATGTGACACACTGTTGAAGCTCCTCTGGAACAGGGTACTGGGCCATCTTGTCCTTCAGTTCTTTCTGAGAGAGAGGAAATATATAATTTGGCGTTTTCTAAATAAACATGACTCAATCATTCTCTGACGACATTAAAGCCCGGAACACACCAAGCCAGCGAACTAGTTATGGTTGGCTCACGTCGGCAGCGTCTGGGTCTAAAGTTGTCCTGACACACCAAACCGACGCTCAACGGCCAAGTAGCAAGTCCGTTCTGCGCCTGCGCAAGAAGAAATGCCTTTCTGTACCAGCAGGTGGCAGTAGCTGAACAGCCAATCAGAATGATCAGATGGCTCGACTGACTGACAAGCTCCGACACCGATTCAATATGTCGCATTGGCCGAAAAAAAGCAGACAAGGACCAACTTCAGCCGACGATACGGAACACACTGAGAAAACTTAGTCGGCCAACCGTCGGCTTGGTGTGTTCTGGGCTTAAATCCATAAAGTCCTTGTTATTGTTTCAGCACAAAGTTACCCTAAAGTAGAAAATTCAGTCATTGTTTACTCATAGTCATGTCATCCAGACCCATGACTTAATTTTTCTGTGGAACATGAAAGGAGTCACTGCTCTTCTCCATACAATAAAAGTGAATGGGGGCTGTGGCTGTAGAGCAGTTGTTTTTGACAAAAATAACATTTCTGTCATGACTTTCTGAGTTTTTGGCTGGTAGATTTGGTGGTAGATCCCAGTATATGTACTGCTGACGCTCCGAAGAGCCATAGGAACCGTGTGTATGCTAGCTATAGCCGCTTTTCCACCGTCGGGCCGAACGGTTCTTAGAATGGTAAGGAACGGTTCCAGTTGTGTTTCCACTGGAGCCTGGTACGGCACGGCACGATTACAAATCATTCTTGGCCCGGAATTCTCGGCACAGTTGTCTAACCGTGCTGAATCATGCTGGTAGAATCTGTGAAGTGATGTCGACACACAGGATTGGTCACTTGTCTGTTGCCTGGCTACCAGTTTCTCCGTAGCTGGCTAAGTGCTCTATTTGAGCGACGTAAACACAAATTAATAATAAAATTAAAAGAAATATCTAATCATCCGCCATAAAGCGGTCGTTATTACATCTCATATCATAAGTAAACCATTGCGTTACCAAGGCAACAACTGACGCTTTTATATTACATTCCAAAGAGCGGCCGTTATCAGCCCCACAGTGGAAAACAAAACCGTAACCGTACCAGCTGGCCCGGATTGGCACGGAATGGAATGGTTATGCAATGAGAACCATTCAGCTCGGTGGAAAAGCGGCTTATGTGTGCCTGCCCCTTTAGTTTTATTGAGCATAAGAAATGGGGCATATGCTTGGTCTTGGCGGACTAGATCTGCCTACAAAAGTATTCCCCAAGCAGATCAAGCAGTTAGCTTAGTAATTCACTCTAAGCATTAAAGCAAGACTGTTAACATGACACCTGATTTTAAACCTCATGTGTGGTTACTTGATAAGGAATTAATAAGGCAGACCACGCTATAATGCATAGTGATATAACATAAGAAAGACCGTTCACTTATCTTATAGCAGGAACACACCAAGCCGACGCCGACAAACTAGTGGCGTCGAAAGCAGACTGCGGGGTTGGCTCAAGTCGGCAGCGTCTGTGTCCAAAGTTGCCCTGACACACCAAACCGACGCTCGACAGCCGATGGCCAAGTAGCACGTCCGTTCTGTGCCTGCGTAAGATGAAATGCCTTTCCGTACCAGCAGGTGGCAGTAGCTGAACAGCCAATCAGAATCATCAGATGGCCCGACGAGCTCCGACGCAGATTCAACATGTCGAATCGGCCGAAAAAAAGCAGACGAAGACCAACTTCAGCCAACGGTGCGGAACACACTGAGAAAACTTAGTCGGCCGATGGCCGACCGTCGGCTTGGTGTGTTCCTGCCTTTAGATGTTGAACTACAGAGGAGTTCTGAAAGTGCACTGCAACTACTACAGCAAATGCTGACCAAGAATTTGAAGGCTGAGCAGCGAGCTCATTGGCTACTGATACAGCAGGAACCAATCAGCTGTACCCTATAGAGATTGATGTGAATGCAAGCAGATTCAAGTCTGCAGGTTGAGGTAATGGGCATGGAGAAAGTTCACCCAAAATTTTAAATTATCCCATGATTTGCTCACCCTCAAGCCATCCTAGGTGTATATGACTTTCTTCTTTCAGACGAACACAATCAGAGTTATATTAATAAATATCCTGGCTCTTACCAGCTTTATAATGGTAGGGAATTCTGAAGCCCCAAAAAGTGCATCCATCCATCATAAAAGTAATCCATACAGCTCCAGGGGGTTAATAAAGGCCTTCTGAAGTGAAGTGATGGGTTTTTGTAAGAAAAATATCCATATTCAAAACCTTCTAAACTATAACAAAGACTATAGAATAACACAAGACGTGTCACTCGTATTGTTTTGAATGGGAGAAAGTGCAACACGCAATATGGCGGAATAAGTCCCGCCTTCTAAATAAGAGCCAATCGCAGACTGGTAAAGTCATCGTGTCACTGCAGCGGCCGTTAGAAGCTCCGGTTCCTATAGAAACAGTCAGACGCGCGCCTCCGAAATGAGACACAAGAGACGCGCATTTAGGTCTGCGCATGTGCATTAGCTTGATCTAGGCTGAAAAATACAGTTTTTTTTTGTCATGATTCGAGCGTTTAGAAAATAAATTATGAGACAGTTGTTGTCAGATTTCATTGGTGATTTCAAATATGAAATTTAATCGAAAGCTTGGCAAACAGCTTTGGAGAATTTGATGTTTCCCCATTCAAAGAGATAGGAGCTGCACTTGCATGCCTGAGAGGCGTTTCAAAGATGGCCACCGAGTGAAATGACTTGTCTTAAAGGGACTTTGACTATAATAACTGGTTTCTGGCAACGGCCGTACGAGAATCGAATTCCGGCAGAAGAGTGACCTCTGACCCGACGTTATGACATAGGATTAAGGAGTATCGTAAGCTTAGACGCCTTTTGCAGTTCAAACAAAAAGGGCTGGGCAACAAACTCAAGCTCCTCTTTTCTTATATATATATATTCGCCATATTGACCACCAGAAAGCTGCTTGGATGTAAATTGACTTCTGTGTACAAGGGGCTTCATATATTTGGTACACTTTACAATGAACTTTCTTTGTCAGCAAAATTTCATGAGGGTGAATTAAAAAGTTATTTTTAACAGCACATACTGACCGTGGTGTTGTCCAGATCTTCCACTTGGTGGCAATACTGCTCCATAGCCACGATACGGTCAGCCAACTCATTCATGTTCAGCTGAAGATGACAACATGTTGTCAAGTGCTGATTATATATGAGCAGAAATGTTTGATGAGTGATACTGGGATACTGCGTGTGCGGTCACCTGGCTGAGCTGACCGTTCAGAGCATGAACTTCCTGTTTCAGATCATCTCTGGACTCTTTGAGCGCCTGGACTTCCTTCAGCAGGTCTTGGATTAAGTCCATACACTGAGGAAGAAAACAGGGTTTGAAATAACTTCAGTCTTTGAAGATTTACTGGGTTTCATTTCATACCCCTCCTACTGGCCAACAGTAATTGGGAAAAAGCCCATAATCCCTTTTGCCTGAACTTTGAAGAGGGATAAAACTCAATAAGAGCACTGCTGAATCAGTTAAACACATCCTCTGTGTCTCTTTCTTTGAAAGGTAAGTCATTTACTCTCTGAACCTCTGACCTTTAACCCCAAAAGAAGTTACCAAGACGACACACAGGCCTGGGAATCACCCTTGAATCAAACAGGATGTGGCATTGATGTCCGCCCACTTTCTGTTTGCGTAACCCCTGATGTCTAACCTGTGTTACTCTTAGAGCTGTTTGCTGCCCTGTGAGGCTCTGTTAGATGAACAAATTTATCTTGGGTGTACCTTTATTAGACTGAAGGGATGACTAGTGTACAGAGGTGTAGATTATACTGACTTCAGGACAGTCACTGACTGTCCAATCCTTCCTTGTTAACTAAAATACAACACTAGCAAAAAGTACTCATTACCAGCTATTAACATTTTTTGGGGGGAAAAAGGACTATAGTATCACAGTGTTTCTGGACTCATGCCATGAAAATAGGTTTTTGTTTTTCAGACATGTAGCATGGTAATACCTTTTTAATGGGATTTTTTAGACATGTATTATGGTAATACCCTGTTTTATTTATTAATTTATTTATTTTGGTGGTGTTGGGACATATTACAATGGAAATACTATGGTTTTGGACACATATTTATAATACATTTTGTTCTTTTGAACTTTCTATTACTCATATAATCCTGAAAAAATGTATCATGATTTTAACAGAAATATGAAGTGGCTTCAACTGTTTTCAACACTGATAATAATCAGAAAAGCAAGAAAATACCTTTTTTTTATGGATATATACAAATATCTGCAATATTACATGCAAATGTTTTTTTTTTTTTTTTTTTTTTTGGACATGTACTATAGTAATACCATGTTTTTAAGATGCACCATGGTAATACTGTGTTTTTTTTTTACATAGGTTTTTTTTTTTTGGATATGTATTATAGTAATACCCTGTTTTATTTTTTTATTTTTTAAACAAAATACCATGGAAATACTATGGTTCTGGACATGTACCATGGTAATACAGCAGAGTAGTGTTGTCACAGTACCAAAATTCCAGTAGTCGGTTTTTTACGGTTCTCTGTACCAATTTTGGTTCCATAGGAAAATCTGTTGGAACTATTTTACTATTTTATTTAACTAGCTTATTTTTAAAAAACATAATAAATATGATGGTAATCATACATATAAATATTTCAGGGCTCTATGGTAACATTTTGTCATTTAGGAGCACAGTCAAAAATTTAGGAGCACTTTCTGATCAATAACAGACATTAACTTTCCCATTAGCTACAGGGCGATATTTCCCCATTTAAATTAATTTCCTGGGGCATTTGTACCATTATAAGAGCAATTTTTCTAATCTTATTAAATGTATGCATCACATTTAATCAATTTCTTAAGTTAAAATAGAACATTTGTTTTTAAATGTTAAACAATAAATTCAGTTACAACAATAAGACAAAATCAGACTGTTACCAATCAAAAGAAATCATCAAAAAATCCATCTTTGCAATGCAGAAGTGGCACAGAAGCTCCATCTGAAGTGGTATTATTTAGACACATTTACATAGACTGCTTCATGCAGCTCATTGGTAAATAATGTTGTACGAATGTTTTTAAATATAATTAAAAAAAAAAAAAAAAAAAAGAATCTTCAAAAGTTTAATATTTTAAGTAAAAACAGTCTATGTAAAGTGTAAATATGAAAATAAATGTAAATATGAAAATAAAATAGCCAGTAGGTGGCGGTAAAAATTAATGTGCGAGTCATTCATTCAGTCATTCAAAACACAGATTAATTCAAAATTTTATTCACTGTTCATTGTTTGTTCATGATAGTTTACAGTGCATTAACCCTTAAATGCATACCTCGGGTCTTTATCGACCTGGGACGTCATTCACTACTCTCCTACTCATTCATTTTTAAAAAAAATAGACATCAACCTTCTTAGTATTCCTCAATCAATATACACAATATAACAAGAAAAAAATCATAAAATTATAAAAGAATGCCTGTTTTCCCATTCATTTTTTGTAAAAATTGTATAGGGTCGCTAACGACCCGAGATGTGTATGAGTGTACCTATATTTTTTTCTGCACAGCAATAATCGAATCTTTGATGACGGAATAAGTGCAATTCACCTTTATTCCACAAGGTGGCAATGTCTGATACACAATGATGAAGTGACGTTTCATTCGGACAGAAAAGGAGAGAATAGGAAGTATCATTAGCAAAACGTGAAATGGCTTTGCTGCAGAGCAAGTACTGAAAGCAATCAAATATTAGTGTCACTGTCACTTGATGGATCTGGTGAAGCTGTCAGCGATCAAAATATTGATTTTGAAGATGTTGAAAATGATGTAGTTTTTTTGAGATCGCAAATGGGCTCATATTCACGATCTCAAACATATTCTCAAAACTATAATTTGCTGAATGTAACGTTACTGGGAAATGAGCTCTGACAAGGACAGTGATGATGACATAAAACATCTGCTCAAAATGAGCCCTTCCGAGCTCCAAAAGGTAACAAAATATGCTTTATTTTATTCTTCTGTAATTGTTACTCTAATATCAGAGGAGGTTTATATTATCGTGACAGGTAGAGATCCATCCGTATATAGATCCGGGTCGCTAAAGACCCGAATATGTAAGAATGATTGGTGAAACAGTCATGCATTTAACGATTTCCTTATTTTCATTATAGTTATTTTCAACACTGATAATAATCAGAAATGTTTCATCATAAACAAATCATCATATAAGAATGATTTCTGAAAGACCATGTGACACTGAAGACTGGAGTAATGATGCTAAAAATTCAGCAGGAATATCAAATTTTTGATATTTATCACATAAATGCAGAATTCGCATAAGTCAGCATAATTTTTGTTTTTTTCAAAATCAAACCAACCCCACATCAGGCACACATCAGGTACCATAGTCCTGCCGCAGTCCTTTTTGTAAGGGACAATTTGTCATAATGAACCTGACAGCCCATTTGTTTATGGTAATTTGGTATAATAAGAATCTAGTCCAGCTGTTCACAGCAAATATAAACGATACACACGCGCTGTTTAACAAATCAGTCATCGTTTGTTCTTTAACGACACGAGTCATATCCACAGGAAAGTTCAAACTGTCACAGCTTATCACCACAGAGCCACATAGTCAGCATGAATCTTGTCATTTTGTAACCATGACACAGTATCAGGGCACAGAGCCCATCTCCACACCCTCCGATCGGTCGCTCTGAGTAACTGACAGTCAAAACAGCAGAAGTGAATACAGTAGGTAACATCATAACCTCCTCACACCTGGGAAAGAGCATGACATTCACTCTTTCATGCGATGAGCGGTCTGAATCGGATCCATTGGTTTATGCAACCACACGACCAGCTACAAAACACCTGGTAAATCATTACCATCCAGACCCCACTTGACATTCCTCAATGAGCCGGCATTTCCTGTGCGCCCACAGCATTGCTGTGGCTCCGCTCCTGGACTCATATACAGAGCCCCCGTAGTCACCCGTGCTTTTCATTCCTGTTCGGCCTCCCCGGATTCGGCTGGCAGCTGGGCGGCAGGGGTCATCTGAGGGCACTGGCAGATAACCATGGATGACTCCAAACATGTCCAAACGAAACATTAATGATTGAGAAGATGAGCAGGACCTCCCCGTGCACCCGCGTCACCGGAGTGTTTGTGAAACAAGCGCCGGCTCTGCGGGAGGTTAATTACTGTCGGCTTATCAGAAGATGGAGAAAGACGTGGAGGGGAGGTGATCACAGCTCAAGACAGACTCAGTGTCATGTGAGACGTGGATGTCATTAGCTGCTATTAGTGCTACAATAGTAATGTATTCGACTTTCTTATTACAGTTAAGATAGATGGGTAAAGTTTTAGGTAAAACCTGAAAACTTTAAATTGGGTGGCAAATGAGTAAATCGCTCACAACCAAACAAATGTTTGGATCCACATGTTGAATGTATGTTTCTGATGATCTTATAACCCTATGTGATTATAATACCACTGGGTAAAAAAAAAATTTTTTACTTAACTCTTTCCCTGCCAGCATTTATTTTTTTAAAAAAAGTTGCCAGCCACTGCCAGTGTTTTTTGATAATTTTCAGAAAACTTTCATGGCCCCCATGCAATACATGCAATATATAAAAAGAAGAAGCAGAGCCTCTGCTTTTAAACAAACAAACAAAAACGTTTTATTCTAGCTTCATACATTCTTTTTGCTATCAACAATTGAATGATAAGTTTAATAAAAAAAGTAACATTTTGAACTAAAAGCTGAGAATATTTTTTTTTTTTTTTTTCCAATGACTACAACATGCATAAGAAATGCTTTCATAACTTGTTTTTGCTTCTTTTGTGCCTGTGTTTTGCTCTGGAGATTCTGTACTCTTTAAGATGTGTAATAACCATATAACAGTGAAAACACGGAAAGCCGGAAAGTTCAGTCAAAGGTTGAATCACTGTAGTCACATGAACTGTTTTATATATGTTTTTAGTACCTTTCTGGGCATCTGAAAGTGTTAATGATCTTGCTGGCAATGGAGGCCTCACAGAGACATCGGATTTCATCAGAAATATCTTAATTTGTGTTCTGAAGATGAATGAAGGTCTTACGGGTGTGGAACGACATGAGGGTGAGTAATTAATGACAGAATTTTCATTTTGAATGTGCTGAAATGTATTAAAAATGTTATTATAAATATTAATATTATACATTTACTGTAAATTTGGAGAATTTTGTTTGTTGCCTCACTGTAACATGTTTTATTTGAAAAAAAAAAGGAAAAAAATATTTATTTAGAACTTAAAGCACAATTAAAAGTCTTAATTTTTTGGCTTTAATGCAAAAATATTCAGATCATTTTATCATTTTATGTTTCTTATTAATGCACTGTACTTTACCTAACAGCTGTTATGGCCAAGTGTGACTCAAGATGCACATTTATGCAATTTTCTATTAAATAATACTCTATTGTTCAAAAGTTTGGTGTGTGTGTGTGTTTTGAAAGTATACTCACCATATATTTAATGAAAAATACAGTAAAAACAGTAATATTGTGCAATATTATTACAATTTAAAATAAATGTTTTATATGTGAATATATTTTAAACTGAAATATATTTTTGTGATCAAAGCTGAATTTTCAGCATCATTACTCCAGTCTTCAGTGTCACATGATCCTTCAGAAATCATTCTAATAATATGAGGGTTTGATGCTCAAGAAACATTTATATTATTATTATAAGTGTTGAAAACAGTTGTGCTGCTTCATATTTTTCTTAAACCGTGACACATTTTTTCAGGATTATTTGAATAATAGAAAGTTCAAAAGAACAGCATTTATTATAAATATCTTTAATGTCATTTTTGATCAATTTAATGCATCCTTGCTGACTTTTAGTATTAACTTCGTATATATATATATATAAAAAAAAAAATCCCAAACTTTTGAATGGTAGCGCATAAATTGTATAAAGTTACACATTTTTTATATATATAGTTTCAAAATATATCTATGCTTTCCAATAATTTATCAAATTTTATTTAAAAAAAAAAATGACAGGGACATTGGTTAAAGGTCATATATACCTTATTTTTAATGCAAGAACGCATGTGGCCATGTGTAACTTAAATGTGTCTGACTTCTGGTGTCATTCACTTCCAGTTATTTTAGCTGTTCAAAAACAGTCCGTTATGCTACTTGATGTTGCACTCACAGCTAAAAACTTAAAACTTTTTGTGTTTTAGCCGTGACAACAGCGTTTGAAAATGCAAAGTTTTGAAAACAGTATTCAAAATCCAAGTTTTTGAAAGCGATACTGTTATGTTGTCTTTGTTTAAACTACAAAAATGCGAATTTGTGAAAATGGTGATGCTCATGCACATGCATATTATGGGTTCAGTCTATATTTCTTTACAAAGTGACATCACCACCTACTGGCCTGGCATGAATAATACAACGTTTTTAGTCGTTTTCACGGATTTCAAGTTGTTGTCTGTATGCAAAAAAAAAAATGCAAAGGAAAATTTTTCCATTTTTAGTACATCATTGTTGTGTAAACATACCCTAAATTTGACAAGTCTGTTGTTTGCCAAAAAACATTCAGCAAACATACAGCAAAAAGTGTTTGTTGGATTATCCTTCCTCCAGACAATTTCATGATGCCTCATTTTAGTCTACTGTGCATGTTAACAAGTTGTGCTGAGCAGAACTGTGTTTGGACTAAAATAAACCCTCAGCACTTGTGAAATGTGTCCATCTGGTCCAAACAGGGGTTTGGGGAGTGTGACAAACATGTAGTTTGTGGAACACGAGACACAGATGGTGTTATTTGAGAATGGAGCTCAGTGTCTGTGGCTCATTGTTCTGTGGTCTGTCATCAGTCATCTACAGCTGAGACACGCTGATGAAACATTCAGCCTCCTGCAGACCCCCAGCAGAGCAGCAGCAGCTCTCTATACAACACAACTCAACTCAACTCAGAATACCTTTCACATTCTTAAACTCTACTTCCAATATGAATTTTTTAATTTATGATTTTTTTTGCTTTTAATAAAAAATACTTCATTTAGCTGTACTTTTATATATTTAATAATTAATGTTCATTTTACAGACCATGTTGGAAGAACTCTTAATTTCCCAGATTTCAAAATAATAATTACATAAGAGAATTACATAATCAATATTCAAATCTTTAAGTCAATATTTATATAATTCGCTCAGTATTAGTTGAGAAAAGTGTAATTTACATCTCAGGGAACAAATATGGTGCAATTATTCACAATTAATATTTAATTATCCATGTTTTGTCACATTTTTTTTTAACATTTCAATTCAGTAAATGTTCCATTCAAATTCCAAAATAACCTCCTGTGGGTGTGGCCAGTTTAGATTCACACTGGTGAACCAAGAGTGCAACATTCGGATTCCAAACGTGAAAAATCCGTTCATTTTCTCCATAGGGAAACTGATTTTTAATGATAACTTATAAACCTTTACACCTTTTATTAATCTTTAAACCTTACTGTGAGCTACGAGGTTGTTAATCAATGGCATTTGTTTCTATTGAATCTCAGCCCACATTATTTCAACTTTGTTCAACTCCCCTACATTCTGAAAATACTTACATATGTAAAATGTTAAAATACATTGTTTTTATTTATATAATCAACATTTTTAAATGAGAAGTTTTTTAATTTGATTATGCTTTTCTCAGAGCATCATGGGATTTTTATCAGAGCATCATGTTGGTTTGGTTCATGGCTTATAACTCTTTGAATGAATGAAAAAATACTTCTGGAACAAACGCTGCTGAAAAAGTGGGCAGACACTGTGGCACTCTATAGTTAAATTGGTTAACCTGTGTATTAAGATTAACTAATTAACTAATTTAATTAAAAATACCTATATTTTTAATAGTGCCCAGCCCTGATTAATGAGAAGTGTTTGGGTTTAAGAGAGAAAGAGAGTAAGGATACTATGTGATCCATCAGTGTTAAGAAAGAGTATTATGATGATGATTAGATGTACATTTCACAACCTTCTTACCATTATTTATATTTTCGAGTGTCAAACAAGTGAGGCAGTACTATGGTACCAATGTCGTTACATGTAGTCTGTTTTCAGACATAATCACTGAATTATAACACTTTTTGATTATGATTATCAAGTTATGATTATCACATACACTCATAATAATAAAGGTGATTTATTGGCATCTATAGTTCCATAAAGAACATTTAACATCCATGGAATCTTTTCATTCCACAAAAAGATTCTTTATACTGGAAAAAGTTTGTTTAGATTATTAAAATGTTCTTCACAATCAGGGTACATTTACACAACAATAATGTGCTAAAAATGGAAAAGTTTTTCCTTCGCGTTTTTCGCAGAGAGACGATAACATTGTCAAAAAGATCCCCGTTCATACGGATCCGTGAAAACAACTAAAAACTCTGTATTATTCATGCCAGGCCAGTAGATGGCGATGTCACTATGTAAAGAAACACTACGCACCTATAGACTCAACAGATGATATGCATGCGCATAACGTTACCGTTTCACAAGGTGTGTTCACACCATGTCGCAATTACTGTAACTACGATATTCTGGCTTGTAAAAAGCGTTCACGTCCTCGTAGAGCTCGTAATTACAGTTTGTAAGCTGGGAAATTTCTGAAAGCTCCCCCATGTACCAAGTGGCTGCTGTACCACCTGACTGCTGTAGATTCATTCAGGCGTTGATAGTGGTGCCATAGAAACGCATAATTCCCAGTCCGAGGACATGAACAGCTCCGAATATAACGTCATCTCCAGATTACATTAATTACAGGGTGGCGTGAACGCAGCAACAAATTCACATTTTTGTAGTTTACATGGAGACGATAACGGTATCGTTTCCATTGCTTGTAAATGAAAAGCCAAAACACATTTTTTCTGTTTTTAGTTGAGGGGCTGTTTAAATGAGGGGCTGTTAAAACTATGAGTTTTGGCCGTTCATTTGCACGACAATGCCCTTTTTGGGGTCTGAAAACTGGAAATTTCAAAAAACGGGTTTCAAAGTGCATGTTTTTTACATAAAACACCTTTATCGTCTAAAAAAATGTGAATTTGTGAAAACAGTGACATCATGCGTGTTATACCACGTGTTCAGTCTATGTCTATTCAGTTATCGTGTTAACATGCCCTAAGAAAATAATGTTTTTAAACGGTTAGTTCACCCAAAAATGAAAATTCAGTCATTTATTACTCACCCTCATGTCGTTCCACACCCATAAGACCTTCATTCATCTTCAGAACACAAAAAATAAGATATTTTTGATGAAATCTGATGGCTCAGTGAGGCCTCCATAGACAGCAATGCCACTGAAACTCTCAAGGTCCATAAAGGTACTAAAAACATATTGAAAAAGTTCATGTGAGTTCAGTGGTTCTATCTTAATATTATAAAGCAACAAGAATACTTTTTGTACGCCAAAAAAAACAAAATAACTTTTCAACAATATCTATATGGGCAGATTTCAAAACATTGCTTCAGAGCTTTACAAATTGAATCAGTGATTTCAGCAGTTTAGCCGTTTGATAGGAGATCCGAATCACTGATTCGAAACAAAAGATTCATAGAGCTCAGAAGCTTCATGAAGCAGTGTTTTGAAATCGGCCCATATAGATAGTCGAAAAGTCGTTATTTTGTTTGTTTTGGCGCACAAAAAGTATTCTTGTCGCTTTATAATATTAAGATTGAACCACTGTACTCACATGAACTGTTTCAAATATGTTTTTAGTACCTTATGGACCTTGAGAGTTTCAATGGCATTGCTGTCTATATGGAGGCCTCACTGAGCCATCAGATTTCATCAACAATATCTTAATTTGTATTCCGAAGATGAACGAAGGTCTTATGAGTGTGGAACGACATGAGGGTGAGTAATTAATGACATTATTTTCATTTTTGGGTGAACTAACCCTTTAAGAGCTGTTTACTGAAGTGGCATCACTGTCAAAACACCTTTATTTGTAAATGCTGTATGTCCAAAAACATGTTTCCATTATGTATGCCCAATAAAACATGGTGTCACCCTGGTGTATGTCTAGAAAACTCGATGTTATGTTAAATAATAGCATACCATAATAAGCAAGGTGCAGTGGTTCTTTTAAATGGTACTTTTAAGAATACCACAGTACATAGTAGTACTTTTTGTGAGTCGCATCCTGTCTGCAGAGGTGTCGCTTACCTTGGACACTCCGTCCTCGTTTGCCTCCGCCTTTCTGCGGAGCTGTATGAGCGTCCACATGTCACTGAGCGGGGTGTCGGAGCTCATGAGCTCAGAGGCGCTGGGCAGAGCCTCCAGCGCGCGCATCTGCTCCTCCATCCGCCGCAGCTTCTCCTCCATCACTCGATAGGGGCTGGATTTGTCCAGCAGCAAGACTTTAGTCTGTGTTGGGCTGTCATGGTCGTTGTCCGCCTCCTTCCAGGTAGTTGTGACCCTCTCGATCTTCAGGTGTCCCAGGATGGCGTGTAGTAAAGTGTGCAGTGCGCTGAAATTGACAGATCCGACATCAGGCGTTCCGATGGAGAGATCCAGCAGCTCATGCAGGCTTATGTCTGTCGACATGGTTTCGTCTAAATCAATAAGATGCTGTCAAATCCGACAATCACAGTTCTGTTCGTTTGAATGACATATCTCTAAACAAGTACGCAAGTCCCGATTTAGTCTGTTTTCGAACATAATCATTGGATTATAACGATCTAAACTGTTTTCTCATTTCTGTGAACAAGGTAGAGTTATACTAAATCCGTTTCTTGTAGCGTGTAAAATGTGTCGCCACTTGTTCATCCTTTAATTCGCACGTTACCGGCTGCTTTGCTTTGGGAAATTGTATCAAGATTGCCATCTATTTACGCTCTCCCCGCCTTCCGAAGATGCTGATTGGTTAACATGCTATACATCACTTGCGCTCTCTATCCTCATTGGATGAAGTCTCTGTCGGTCAACAGAAATGAGCTTCTGTTGTGAGCTGCGGCGTCTTTGGTTGCTTAGCAACTGATTCAGTGGCAGCATCGGCAGTGCACGTGAGAGCGGAGAGCGACATGTAGTTTTACATAAATTATACTTAAGATAACTCTGGTGGATGAACGAATTTTACCCTAAATTGTTTATTTTCATAACATAGGCCTACTATACAACCACACTGACCTATACAAATAGCCAAAGTGTATAAAACATACTTTCATAAATCAAATATTACATATTCACGAAAAAAACAAAAAAAAAAACAAACGTTTTCTTCGCCTTTATATTGATGTCGTTTTCTAATCAGGCGCTGTATTTTTGGGGTTGCTTGGAGGAACTGTTGTAAATTTGACCTGGAATCTGACCATTTCTTCTTATGAATGTTTCATTGTCCCAAAATAATACAAAATTGTATCTTTGTCATTATTCTTGTAAACATATAAACAAACATCCAGAAATTGTCACAAATTCTTCATGCTTTGTTGTAGCTTATATTTACAAACACAAATCTCCATAATATATATAAAATAAACAAAATAGCCTAATATATATATATATATATATATATATATATATAATGACAGTATTTCTGTCAAATGTGAATTAAAAACATGAAAAATCTTAAAAAATAGTTTGGCATATTGTATACTTTTATTCTTTTATTTATTTAAATGAATAATTTTGTTAAAAAATACTAAGTTTTGAATGCAAAGCTTACATGTATAACTTTTTTTTTTTTTAATAATTTTTTACAAGATATTTCTTTTTGATCCTCTTGGTTTTGTCCCCTTATGTTGTCATGTATTCACTGTATGAGCACCGATGAACAGACACAAGCAGGAATCAAAGGCTCAAAATGGTCTTTAATCCCATATATACACATATTTATAAAAGAAAACAGAAAATCCAGGTGCCGTTACCATTTTTACAGTAAGATACATTCAAGTATAAGACCAGATATTCATGTCATTTTCCCTCAACATCCTATAGATTGCATTGAAGCAAATACAGCTGAACCGTTCGTGCCGTAATATCATACGTGTAGCTTCTGCTCCCATGCAAATGAGCTTGTAACACATGTATTGTGAATGTATTAAGAAAAGGTCTTTCTGAACCCTTTCTCAGTACATTATTATTTATTTATGACATGTTGTTTGATATTATACAGTTGCAGTTTATAACGATTCTCAAATAGTTTCTTCTGTTTTCTATTGATTATATCATTAATCAGATTCATTGAAATATTTCTTCACTTCACACAAATAAACAAGGACAAACTTAAAAAAAAATAAAGCAAATTTCTAGAAAGAGTGCTTCAATCTTTGGCAAAAAATGTTTCCTTAAAAAAGAAAAAGAAAGGCAAAAAGAATTAAAATAAACAAGATTTTAATTTACCTACTGACAGTGCATTGAGTGTTTCACGTTTTGTAGTTGTGAAAGATAAAAATTGAAATTGAGTTTATAATCATATTTCTCATCTACAGTCTCATAGCGTAGTGTATGTAAATGATGTTTCATTGCTCAGTGATTTATTGCATTTGCACCAAGACTTATGGAAGCTTGTTTCCGCCACTGAATAAAAAAAAAAATAGAGTTAACTGCAACTTTATAACTCACAATTCTGACTTTTTTTTCTGAATTGACCATATTTCTTAAAATTGCGACTTTATATCTTGCAATAGTGACTTTTTTTCTCGGAACTGTGATATAAACTCGCAATTTTGATTCATAAAGTCAATTTTTTCCCTCAGTTTATATATCTGGAATTCCGTAAAAAAAAAACTAAATCGTGGCCACGTTCGTTCCCTTTTTTTCAGTTAAATCAAAATGAGAAAATGAATTAGTACAATGTGGACAAGATTTACTTAATATGAATGAACGAATTCTTAATTCGTGGTATATTTGTCCACGTCATGTGTGGGGCTCCGTACAATTTAGACTTTAAAATTCATAATTTAGGGTTTATTTCTTTCAATTCTGACACTACATTTCTGACCGTATTTCTCAGAATATCTCACAATTTTGACATTTTTCCTCTCATAATTGCGAGTTTATATCTCTCAATTCTGACCATATTTGTCAGATTATCTTGCAATTTTGACTTTTTTTTCCTCTCAGAATTGTGAGTCACAATTACCTTTTTTATTTTTATTCCCTGGTGGAAACAAGCCTCCATAGACTTCTCAACAATAACTGAATTTAAGTAGTACAATATCTACTTAAAGGTATAGTTCACTCAAAATAAAAATTCTGTCTTCATTTACATATCCTTATTTTTGTTTTTCAGGGAAAGCTGAATTTCAGAAGAATCTTTACACAGCTCTTTTCCAACACAATTCATAGCGACCACATTTGTCCAGCTCCAACATGGACAAAGCACATTGTTTAAAAGACTTCTGATGACATATAATCTTTTTTTTGTGAGGATCAGACTGAAATTTCAGCTCACAAATCTCATTTTTTCAAACTCGGTTTTCAATTTGGTATGTTGCGTTGGCTTACGACACATAAGAAAACCAATAGTGCAAACCTCATGCAAAGAAAGCAGCATGTTTGAATCCTGAATTATATTTCAGAGCTTTGACAGATTAACAGCTTAAATTTCGATCCGTTTCTGAGACTAAGCAATCTCATGGCTTCAGAAAACTTGAAATTTAGTGCATGAGTCCAATTTTATGATACTGTCATGTTTGTAATCTTCACTATGAATCATATTTGTGGTTAAAAATGAGCTGCATAAAGATTCTTCAAAAATGTCTCCATGTGTTTCACAAAACAATAAACTCCATACAGGTTTGGAACAACCTGAGGGTGAGTAAATCATGACAGAAGTTTAACTTTTGGGTAAATTATGTCTATAGTCATTTATGTCTTGTTCAGTGTTCAAGAAAATGTTGGAAAGACGATGAGACCATAGTTGGTAGATGGTCACTGGCATTGCACAGTATAATGCTATTTGAAAACGTAAAAATTTAAACAAACATTTATTATTGCATTACAGCACTTGATCCCATCTGGGGAGTAAACATATTTTATGTGCAAGTAAAGAAACGAGTCTATACAGCCGATTCGCTTAGAATGGATACATTTAGGTGCTCCAACAGCTGAGAGTTTAGGAGACGTCTTAAGAGTGAAACCAAAGAGGAAAGAGACCATTGGAGATGGTTTGTAGATGTGCTCACTGAGGCTGATGGCTGGAGATGAGAAGGTAGTTCTGGCACTTCAGTCCTTCGAACTGTTCTTATCAGATACTGTCATAGAGGGAGTCCTGTCGTCTGCTGATAGCAGCCCACTCCACCACAAAGAAGCTGATGGTGCCCAGGAAGCCCACCAGCACCATGATGAGCAGCTGCCACTGCAGGAGAAGGTAGTTGCTGTAGAAGAAGGCCACCGCTGCTGTGATGGACTGCAGAGACACCAGGAACAAACACAACTTCACATACTAGGCTACCCCATAAACAGATTTGAGGTCAATAAATGTGGGTTTTTGATGACTGGTTCTTACACTACTATCCTTGCAAATATACAGTATATTTCCAAGCAATAAAGCACTTATTTTTTATTTTTTTCTTCCACTACATATTGCATGAGAACCGTGACTTGCTTAATAACGTGGAACAACCTCTTTAAGTAGAGTTTCCAGTTACCAATAAAGATAACTTTTTATATCAAACAATTTAATGCTACCATTTAAAACACTTTAATAAAAGGAAGGTTCAAACCTGTACAAATTTAAAGACAGCAAACGCTGGGGCGCTGTCGTCCCGGAACAAGAATCCCACAATGCTGATGAGCTGAGTGTTGAAGCAACTATCACCAAGACCCAGCAAGAAACTGCATATCAGCGCCACAGTCACACTGACAAAACACATGGACAATAAAATAATCAATGTAAAGAAGCAAGAAGATTGTTAATAAACATGTCTGGCTTCATTCTCACTCCCCATGCTCGATGGACAGTCTAGTACTGTAGCTGTTGTCTCTTACCTGGGTTGGATAAAAGCTTGCATTTGTGTGCCTTCCTCTGGGGCCACGGGAGCATCGCTGGCTATGTTGAGGAAGATGAGGAAGAATGCCACAATGTGCGTAACCAGCCCCAAAAACACTACCGGGTTTCTGCCAAAACGGTTACACTTATCCATGATTCCAAATACTCCCCCTCCTGGTTAAACAGAGAAATAGTCTTGTTACATTTGCTTTGCCATCCTCACCGAGAACAGAAGCACAATAGTTGTAACTGACTTACCAAGTATTTCACCAACACCGATCAAAATTCCAGAGAGGCCGATGAGACCCTTGGCACCTTCTCCAAATTGAGTCATGGCCCCTAAACATGTTCCATACACCCCACTGTAAAAGGTGAGCTCGAGACCTGTACAGATAGGCAGCAACATTGTCTCAACATCACAGTTCAGCTAGTCTTCTATAGGCTGGCCTACCAACAGATTTATTAAAATGACTGTGCCATTAATATAACCCTTCCTATTTGATACTCATATCTTACAGAACTGAGACAGCTCTCCAAACGATAGTCAGTGGGGTGGACAGTATGTCCGAAATCCTACATCACATTATGAATACTTTTATATCACTGTAATGGTTTATATCGCAAAATAGTTATTTTAATCCATGCCAATTTTTGGATAATCCAGTGAATTAAATAGTTTACAAAAGAAAAGGGTACTTATTATTTAGTCTTTTTATTATTTGGAACTTGATGGACACAGCACAAAAGATAAAATAATTAATAGTTAATAATAACACTTTTTGTTAATAACAAAACGTTCAAAAACAAGACTCAAAACTGTAAAATATTACTAGGGTTGCAAAGGGGCGAAAGTTTCCAGTAAATTCCCAGAAAATTTTCACTGGCACTTAACCTGGGGAATTTTGGAAATATTCCAATTTGGAAACTTAACAGGAATTTATGAGAATTTATGGAAATTTATGGGAATTAATTGGAAATTTTGGGAAATTTATATAAATTTCTATATACATTTTATATAAATCTATATAAAATATATCATATTCAAACATAAATATAACACATCATCAGATTTAGTATAGATATATTTAGTTTGGTCATAACATGAAATAATACATTTCTTTTTTGCATCCAATTAATTCTAATTTAGTAAATATGTAAAATATATTTTTATTGCAGCAATTGTTATGCGTGTGTTATTTATTTCAGTGTCACATGATCCTTCAGAAATCATTCTAATATGCTGATTTGATACTCAATTATCAATGTTGGAAACAGTTGTGCTGCTTAATATTTATTTGGAACCTGTGATTCTTTTTTTTCAGGATTCTTTGATGAATAAATAGTTTATTCAAAATAGAAATCTTTTCTAGAAATACAAGTCTTTATTATAACTTTTTATCAATTTCATCCTTGCTGAATAAAAGTATTAATTTCTTTCAAAAAGAAAAAAAATTAAAAAAAAATTACTAACCCCAAAATTTTGAACAGTAGTGTATAATGTTACAAAAGATTTCTATTTCAAATAAATGCTGTTCTTTAACTTTTTATTAATCAAAGAATCCTGAAAAAAGTATCACAGGTTATAAAAAATATTGCACAACTGTTTCCAACATGATCAAATCATCATATTAGAATGATTTCTGAAGGATCATGTGACACTGAAGACTGGAGTAATGATGCTGAAAATTCAGCTTTACCATCACAGGAATAAATTACAGTTCACATAGAAAACTGTTATTTTAAATCGTAATAATATTTCACAATATTTTTCTGTATTTTTGATCAAATGTGCATGTTATGGAGAAATGCACAGTGCATGTAGGGGGTGTGGCCTCAATAGCCCTGCAGTAAGTAGTGTGCTGTGTGAATGTGACTGAGGAACGTGCAGGGTAAAAATTGAAAAACTGAAATTGCATAAAATCTGGTTGTTTTAACCAAGATTATGTTGCAATATTTTTTTTCAACTACATTTAAGTTCCCTGTTATAGGCTAACCTGCATTTCCCTGTTTATTCCCATTTATTCCCAAATATTCCCGTTAATTCCCATATATTCCCATTAATTCCCACAGAAAGTTTCCAGTCTTGAAAATTCCTGGAATTTTGCAACCCTACATATAACTATTACATATGTTATTATATAGTATATAATATTATTATACAATATACAGTATAATAATTATAAACGAGGTACCCCAGGGCTCTGTTTTGGGCCCTCTTCTTTTCATAATCTGCTTGCTTTATCTGTCATCATGGTGTGAACTATCACTGCTACCACACAGATTTTCTTTTAGAGGACTGAACTTACCAGAGTATGCAAAGGGTATGCTCAATAAAAGCATCTCTTTGGTCATAGCCAGCTGTATGGATCTCTCTGTTGAAGAGACAGTTAGATCTTAGTACGTAACTTACGCTTTAAACTCTTACATTCTTATATATTTTAGTGCCACTTACTGAATGCCTCCAATGCCTGAGAGCACAGACTCTGGGATGGACTTAAAAAAGTAACAAGAATAGGAAGCAAAGCAAAGGAAAAAAAGACACAATATGATATGATTAAACTGGTCCAGATTAGTGTCTTGATTTGCAGAAGAGCATAAAAATATGTACTTACACCACATCAACACTGTCAGAGATGTCTGTTGGTAGAAGTGACTCAGAGGCATCAGGAGGTGCAGGTGGTTCTGGGTCTGGTCGCTGGATCAGGAAAAAGAGGAAGTTGCCCACCAGACTGATGACCGTGAGTGTGATGAAAACTGTCTGGCGGTCCTTATCTGGCACCAGCAAAAGAAGTTTTTCAGCTTTATTCGACCTATATTATAATTCTGTGTAACCATTCAGAAATTATTTTGTATGGAGGTTTCTTTTTTATAGTATCTTTTTGTTATATGAAATAAGTAAACTATTTAACTAAAACTATTGTTACTTCAACTTGTACCAGTGTTGCGAAGTCCGCCGTTTTCCTGCGGAATTGGGCTACTTTTACACTGTTGCCAAGGGTTGTTTTTCATGTCCGTGGGTTGAAGCACAATATTTAGCCCCTGGAATGCGAATTTTACCATGGGAACCCTGCCAAAAACGCAGATATACCACCCAGGAAAGCAACTGGGCTAGTTTTGAATAACAATCAGGTGGGTTTTGTTGTGAAAACCTGGCAACACTGACTTGTGCACACATTATGACTGTCCCTCAGTTATGGGGTGATTTCCACCAAAGTGGCCATAGTTGAACAATATGTACTCGCCTGTTATGTGACTCTTGCTATGCCAGGCAAGATATATGTAGAGATTACCAAAGAATAAGCTGCAAAAGAGAGTAAATAAATAAATCATAGTTCCCTATGTACCATTTTTCCTTCTATACATGCTCAATGTCAACAAGTAGGACGTACCTAAACTGCATCAACGCCCAAAATATTCCACTGTTTCTCCCAATGGTGGAATCTTTGGAGTTGATGGTGAGCAGATTCCCTTGGGCTGTCCAGAGTACTGCAAGAGACAAAGTTTGAGGAAAGTTTTAGAGAATGTGTGGCTACATAGTATGTATGTAGGTATTTCATAACTGAACAGATAATATCGCACCTGCAGCTGCAATTCCAACTAATACAGATAAAGTGTAGAATGACGCAGTGTACGGATGGATGAAAACAGCAATATAAGCACTAAAAGAGACCAGAGAGAAAACCATTTCATCATAAATTCTGAGAAAATGACTAAATTATGACAGAAAGCCCTTCAGGGACTTACCTGTAAACAAGTCCACTAAAAAACAAAGACAGCTGAGGTCCAACGACAGCTATCACTGAGGGCGCTATGAGGTTAGAGGCAGAGAATACCGTGTAGATAATCGCCAAACTAGAAGAGAAGTATGAAAAGGATGTGTTAAGGGTGGTTATGAGGATGATTACAGAATGCTAACATGGAAAACACCAGTACCAATGTAATAATCATTCATTTCATATTTAATTCAAATAACTCAACGTCAAAATTGTTATGATGCATTTGCTTTGATGATCATTATTAATCATAAATATTTCATTGTGTTTTGAATATATGAATATTTTTCAACATTGATAATAATCAGAAATGCTTCTTGAGCATCAAATCGTTATATTAGAATGATTTCTGAAAGATCATGTGACACTAACGACCGGAGTTTGTAATATTTCACAATATTAGTGGTTTTATTGTATTTTACTGTAAAAAAAAAAAAAAATTGTACCAACCCAAAACTTTTGAATGGTAGTGTAAATATATAAATGTAATAAATTAAAATAATATATGCTACATGTTTATACAGTATATAAAAATATGAGTTAAAACATTTTGGAATTAGTTTATATAAACTATATTTTCACACTACTCTGCTGATGAGTTTTTTTTTTTTTGTAATAGAAAAATAATGTTCATTAAACAATTGAAATATTAAAAAGTCCATAACCGGTTTTACAACTGCCCCAACATCACAGTACAGTAGCAGATAGACAGATAAAATTATTAAATTCAGCAGCAACACTTTACACAGTAGAATAAAAATATTAAAAAGTAATGTCGACAATTTTTCACAAGGTAAAGAGCCTGTGCTGAATAAGTGCTTTGACTGTTGGGTCACATGCTAACACTGCATTCATTTCTCTGTTTCAAAGTTCTGTTTTCTTTGAGAACAGACAGTGCTTCTTTGTTATATAATCATGGTCGATGTGATTACTGGGGTCAAGAGAGATTCATTAGTTGACAGCACAACATCAGATGACCCAGTTTTCATCTTTAAATCAGCCATAAATCTCATTCAGAATGGGTGCAGAGGCCAAAACATGTCACATGACTTTAAGCAGAAATAGAGCACAACTGTGGGATTCTGGAAGTAAAAGTCCCATTCATTATATCTTTGCATATGAGTTTTTACAATAAACCAAAATTATATACAATATATTTTATACTTTTAAGTTTTATATGTCATTTGCAATGTTTAATATGATGAGCAGCTACATGCCTAGTAAAAGATATCAAGTACACAGTCTTATAAACTTCTCTTTTTATTCTTGAGGTCATGAAACTTTATTTGCTTTAGATCAACATTTCTAATGCTGCGTTTCATCTGGGAACTGGCTCTTTATTTAAAGTCAACTTGAAATCAAAATAGACAATTCTTATTTTTATATGGAATATTGCAGTGATTTATTATTAGTGATTAATCCGTGTACATCATTATTTTAAATCATGTGCCTCATAATCTTTAATTAAAATATCTTCCCCTCTCTCTTGCAGCTCATCTTTTCTCTGATGATGTGTTAACCTGTCACTCACATGAGATCCACCAATAGCAAACCACAACCATCCAATCAATTCCCCACGGACAAAATCAAGCCCCGCCCTACATTCATTCTTGTCCCAGAAGCAGTTTCACACAGATATGCGTCACAATAGGGAAAAAAAAAAATATTGCAACTTCCGTTTCATGCCAACTTAAAAGTTTCTTTTAATACCTAATGACATGCAAATGAGAAAAATACTTCCGGCACCAAGGCCACTGAAAAAGTGGGTGTGCTCTATAAAGAATGTCACACTGATAACAAGAAAGAAATAAAGAAAATGAATACCTTGTGTAGCCACTTCCATGAAACTCTGTACTGTTGAAACTCTTTATTACAGTTTGCTGAAAAAGTGAAAATGACATTTTGATTGTCATACTGGACATTTGCAGTGCTATAAGCCTATAGCTACATCTGATATTATAATATTGATCAGAACGTGCATTTAAGTGTCAAAAAGCTCAAAACCTACTTCAATATTCCCGCAGGTGCTAAAGGCAGTAAACATAACCATGAAGCCCAAGCCCAGGACGATGACGTTGAGCAGGGTCTTTCCCTCCGGACTCATGTTGGCTGGAAGTCTTTAGCTCGATGACAACCTGAAACTAGTGAACACGCAAAAGCATCAGAGTCAAGTGACACCTGACACAACTGCTATTTTCCCCATATGCTGTATATGTTCACTGCTTCCTCAGGAGATCAAACAGCTATCGAGAGTGCTCAGTTAAACCAAAGAAGTCATTGTATGTGTGTAATGCGAATGCATCATCAGATTCACTGGATAATAATCATTTAGGCTTGTGAATGGAGACCGACTGTGATATTTACTGTGCGAAGTAAACTTACCGAATACTTGGGTGCGCTGGTGTAAATAGCTAGTTCATAATGTGAACGCCTGTTGATCACGACGATTTCGATATGGACATAAACATTTTGTAAAGCTGGAAAACGTAAATATATGTTACTTTCCGACTTCTCGATCAGGATCTGCCTTTATGTCTGAAATCGAAAATGTCTGTCATGTGACTTTTCAGCTGACGCTGATGTCACTTTCATCCTCCACGAACGGATTTGTGGGTAGTGTAGTCTTTCCATAGGTATGTAAATCAGCGAGGCATTAAGCTACAACGAGACTGTTGATCGTTAAATATATATTTATTATCAAATGCATAGTTTGTAAAAGTTATTTCATTTAGATATAATTTATATTCAGTATTTAACGCTAAATTTGTCTTGTTGAACTTCATAGTCAGTAGAGCAACATAAATTGCTATTTTAACATTGAGGACTTTTTGGTTCAGATTCGTCTCACATATTATCGGAACTATATTCATTATTTAACAACTTATAGGCCTATATATAAAAAACAGAGGATTCAAACAGTGTTTATTTATTTAGTTAGTTTTTTTTTCCCTTGCTCTTTTTTCGGTTTTATTTTTGTATTCATAATTGTATAATGTTCAATATCTGCATTTTAATGAAGGTGCATGTATAATATTAATATTTAATTAATAATAATAATAAACATAAGCACATTGCTGGAAAATGCTAATTCTCTTCCGGGTTTTAGGAATCGCCATTTTGGGAGCGCGCGCGAGCTCATTGTTGTTCTCGCGGAGCTGCGCAGCTGAG
Organism: Hypophthalmichthys molitrix; assembly: GCA_037950675.1. Classification (NCBI taxonomy): domain Eukaryota; kingdom Metazoa; phylum Chordata; class Actinopteri; order Cypriniformes; family Xenocyprididae; genus Hypophthalmichthys; species Hypophthalmichthys molitrix. The sequence goes on from CM075494.1 coordinate 40,561,407, forward strand.
AGAAGCGTGACGACGGCAACTAGTGTTTGTTTAATTGCTGAAAAACGCGAATTGACGCGATTTTTAGACACCAATCGAATTTGTTTGGTACGTTCATTAAAATGAGTTACGGCAGGCCTCCGCCCGACGTAGAGGGCATGACATCGTTAAAAGTGGATAATTTAACTTACCGCACGTCGCCGGAGACCCTGAGGCGCGTCTTTGAAAAGTACGGCCGAGTCGGGGACGTTTATATTCCCCGAGATCGATACACGAAAGAGAGCCGGGGGTTCGCCTTTGTGCGCTTTCACGACAAGAGGGATGCCGAAGATGCGATGGACGCGATGGATGGAGCGATTCTGGACGGGCGAGAGCTCCGGGTTCAGATGGCCCGCTATGGCAGGCCGCCCGACTCCTACTACGGCGGGCGTCGCGGCGGGGGAGCCGCCAGAAGACACGGTGGACATGGCCGCCGCAGCCGGAGGTAAACAATACCACATCAGAGTAAATCTGTTATATTTGTTACGAACCTCTAGGGTTGTTCTGTGTGTTTACATCGAAATATCACCCAGACGCGATTTGTCTGTAGTTCTGTTTTTTTTTCTTGCCAGTAGGTCAGAAAGGTCTGCTTTCCATGACGTCACGTGCACGTAGAGGACTGATTTTAATTCATGTTTTATTATAGGGACTTTAATTACTTAAAAGCGAGTGGCTATATTCGGAATAACTCTTATTAACTGCTCTTTTGTACGCAGAATGCGTAGGCATACAGCCTTCCATTTCAAAGTGAACAATGAACCGTTTTGCAACGTTTCACAAACTTTTTAAAACATTATCGAGCAGGTATTGCAGTCTTTAGCATTTAAGCTAGTATTTTGAACACAACCACTGTTTGTTATAAACTGTATAGGCTCGACTCGTTCACTCCAAAAAAGATTACCTTACTACATTATCGTCCACACCAGCGTCGTCGATAATGTTTTATTATAAACACGCGCTGCAATTATGTAGTCTGTCGCTTTAAAGTGTTCGTTCACCCAAAAATGAAAATGTCATTAATTACTCTCCCTCATGTCGTTCCAAACCCGTGAGACCTTCGTTCATCTTCGGAACACAAATTAGGATATTTTTGATGGAGACATTCAAAGCCCAGAAAGGTACTAAAGACGTCGTTAAAATAGTCCACGTGACTACAGTGGTTGTTAGAAGCGACGAGAATACATTTGTGCGCAAAAACATTTAAAATAACTACTTTATTCAACATATTCTTCTTTTCTGTGTCATTCTCCTACACTGTTTTACATCCAGCGCTTCCAGGTTCTTATGTCCGAACGCCGACTCTACATAAGGCTCTATATACTCTTATAAGTTATTTTAGTTTTTTAGATATTATCATATTTTGTAGATATTTTTGATGAAATCTGAGATTTAGTTTTTAAGTTTTTCTTTTTCTCCATCCACAGTCCGAGGCGTCGGAGACGCAGCCGTTCCAGAAGCAGGAGCCGCTCTCGTTCCCGCAGCCGTTCCCGTTACAGCAGGTCGCGGTCACGCTCCTATTCCCGCTCTCGCTCCAAGTCACACACTCCCCGCAAGAGGAAGTCCAAGTCTCCTTCCAGGTCTAGGTCACGTTCTCGATCCAAATCTAGGTCCCGTTCCAGAAGCCGCACACCTGCATCGAACAGAGGATCTAAGTCCAGGTCGAGGTCTAAAAGCCAGCCAAAGTCTGCCGGGGATGAAGGACCTGCATCATCCTAAAACTCTTCAGTGGTAAGAAAATGTGACCCCTTTCTGTGCTACAGCTCACTGCAATGATGTACTGGAATGTAGTTCCTTATTCTTTGCAGATGCATCGCATTGGTAAAACTGACTTGCAAAGCAGGTTTTGGTTCTGCTTTGACAATGCTGTGAATGGTGTTGAACTCAATGTGGAATTGTTTCCTCCAAGCTGCTGAATCCAGTATGGCAATGTAAAAGCAGGGCTGTGTGGTGCAGTTTGAGCTGTTAGAGGTGTACCTGCTCCTGTTGGGGTTGCTTTGAAGCAGATGGGTGTTTTGGTGGTGCTGAGGTACGTCTATGAGACATCGGACAGACAGCGTCCTGCCTTAGAAAAAGTAAAACACAAACTCGCTGCCAGTTGCTTCCTTTAACCTGGAAATGGGAATAAATATAATACTTGAGTTTATAACTAGCAGTGTTAAGGCCCGTTCACACCAAAAACAAAAATTATAAAGATAGAGATATAGTTCTAAAAATCATTCTAAATATGGAAGAATAGCAGAGCTGGGACAATACATTGATTATCGATTCGTGATACAAAGAATCTGGAGCGATTCTGATGTATCGCGATCCCCTTTCGAATTGATTCTGAGCTTAGCTTTTAACAGCAGATGGCACTGCGTCCTTTAGAAACACCTGTACTCTGCCTGCTTCCAGTTCCTTTACACACACCACTTAAACCTAAAATAATCATTAATAAAGTTGAAGCGAATTACAAGGGTGTTCACAGAGGGCTGTGTTTACATTAATCTCGTGTCATAATAGAATTCTGTGCTGAGGTGTAAGTATATTTAACCACTTGCATGACTCAGCTGTGTGCACAAGCGCTCTCCAGCACTCTTCTTCGTGAGCATTTGAGTGTGTGGTTAAAAACTAGCTTAAAGCGCCTTCTGCTGTTAAAACTAAGCTCAGAATTGATTTGAGAGAGAAAATATCAGAATCGATCCAGAATCATTGTATGTATTCTCCCAGCCCTGCAATATAGAGGAACGATATCATTGGGATCACTTTCAGAACGATTTTTTTTCCAGCTGTTGAATGATAAAACACTGACAACCAATCAGAATCCGTTCTAATTTAAGGGCTTGCGCATTTAAAATGGCAGATTACTGCGAAGAACTTGATGGCTTAGGTCTAGAAAAATCCACTACTGTTTAACAAGTCAAACCCCCTTATTAAGGATACATTAAAGAAAATGGATATATGGAAAACATTCGGTCATAATAAATGGTGAGAATTATTAACAATGAGATCATTATGCCAGGCTAGCAAACACGTAAAATTACCTCAGGTATCCAGCGCTAGTTTCGACAACATTGTCTTGCTTCCTTTGAAGTTGCAGTGAAAGAGACTAGCTGTTGATTTTATTCCATAATCTATATTGACTTCAGCTAAATTCACTTAGATTAGATCAATTACACTAACTAGGTTCACTTGAAACATGGCATGCTGAGGACATCTGCTGGTTAAAGCCGTGTAAATGCAACAAGAACTGCAAAAACATGTTGTATACACACTTTGAAACTGCAGCGCATGAGCTTGGATTAACCAGACTGTTATTGTTCATTGGTGTGGATGCAAATATAGTAGGGGTTTAATGGTACACAAAACTCACGGTTCGGTACGTACCTCGGTTTTGAAGTCACGGTTCGGTACGGATTCGGTACAGCAGGTGGGGAGACAACTATACATAAAATTTCTTTTATTATTAAACAGTGGTTTACTGAACAAATTGTGTTTTTGTCATTTAGTCATAATTTAATTTAATATATTCAAAGTTTCATAAAGATAAAAAAATTATCTCCACTAATGCTATAATCTATGAAGGGAGCCCTTACTTGAACATTATGCTACTATAATAGTAAAGGTCAACAACTGAGCCCAAACTATTTGCCTAAATTCAATTGCTTTTTATTTTTAGAGATAATAATCAACACTCAAATAACATTGTATGCAAACCTGTACACTGCACATAAGGTATTTTTTGCATTAACTTCTAAATCTAATTATAAAATTAAGTTTTACTCTAATTATTTATATACAGTGGCTGCCATTTTCATGAGTTTATTTAAACATACATTCATTTTTCTAGCGAACTAACAAGCTGTGGACACTGAATGCTACGTGACATATTGTTTACAAGCTGTTTTCCGCCGTTGAAACACTAAGCGATAACATGAGATATTATGTTTCAGTAAGTTGTACTGTATCTTTTAACATACCTTCAGATGTTCATTCATGTTTATTCTGTAACTAGTAGGCTATTAAAGAAGAAGAGATGATCATGTTCACTCGCACTGCCGGTTGAAATGAGGCGCCTGTACAGAGATCTGTCATTCCACATCAAAGTGCGTCAAAACGGCATTTTCTGTTTGAATTCTGTGATTTCGTGGACAGAATTTGAAGGATGACACTTTGTTTCTTATCGAAAGTAGCAAAACGCAGAGCTTATTGCGATTAATAGGAGACCTTAATGTTGCAATGTGCACCAAACTGAAAGCCCTGTACCGAAACGGTTCAGTACGAATACGTGTACCGTTACACCCCTAAAATATAGTTATCACTATAGTAACTGTTCTTGGTGTGAACGGGCCTTTAAGGTGCCACTTTTAAGGTGGGATGGCATGACCGAGATCGTATGGTACATTTGACTTTGGTTGCGAAACAAAATACAATTATTCATAGCAGATGAATTAGTCTGGCATCAGTGCAAAACAGTGTAACATTGTAACAAGTGTAACAACAAAAAGTATCAAACAAACCATATTAGAAGACCAATACAGTCATTCTGATTGGATGAGACACATTTGAAGCCATTGTAAAATTACCATTATGAGCACATGCAACGCAGATGTCATACTGCCCAGGCAATGCTGTCAAAAATGTAGTCTTTTTAATGGGACGTCATTAATACATCACACGTTTTATAATTTTTTCTGTGTATAGTATAATATGTGTAATTTGTTTTTGTGTTACGGTTAACTGTCCATGTCATCTTGATCCCCAGAGACAGTTTTTTCCATTATTTCCCCACCTTTCAGCTTTCCATGTTTAGGTGCGTTCACGCCATGTCGTATTTACAAGATTCCGACTTGTAAAAAGTGTTCACGTCCTGGTAGAACTCATAATTACAACTGAATTTTGAGAGATCCGACTTGTACCACATGGCCGCTGTGTCACGTTGTCATGATCTCGTAATTACGACATGGCGTGAACGTGGCATTTTTACACGCTTTGTCACATGTCTGACCACTGTTTTGTTCTCTCAGGTCCGTCTCATCATGGGCCGATTCTAAATGTGTGACCTCGGTTGGAGCCTGAGGAACCCCGGATTGAAAACCCTGAAATCTACACAAAGGCTACATGGGTCTAAAGGTCATTATGACTGATTGGCATATTCAAACTGTTCAAGAGTTATACAGCCCTTTGTTCTTTGTATACATTGTTCCTGTTTTCAGTGAGGTTGTTTTAAATGTGTATGTCCTTTTTAATTCGTTGAGTAGGACGAGCATCACAATTCTATTGGCCTTTAAGGTAAACCTGTTTCAGTGATGGTTCCGAGTGTGCTAGCCGCACCTCACTTGTCACTTTTGTAAGACGCTGTTTAGAGATTAATTTAGAGTTGTTGTTGTTGTTGTTGTTAAAAATCTGCTTTAATCTGCAAATGCATACAATTATTTCTCTGCTTTATTTTAAAATCATTTGAAAAGTATGAATAGCTTGTGTTCTGATTGCTGTATGTTACGGATATATTCCTGATGTTAAACCAATTTTTGTATTTCTTTTTCTTTTTTTTTTTTTTCTTTTTTAAGTAGTTTACTTGGCTTTTCGTGTGTGATTATTTGGATTCTAACCCAATGTCTTGTGTATTTTTTGTGCACTAGGCGCAGTTGTCTAGCTGTTGAGTTTTGCTGGTTAGCTGTTAAGATCCGGTGTTGCAGTGCTGAGTGCTTGGCTGTTTCCGGTTTTCTCCAGTTTGCTGCTGTTGCAGGTGTGGTCGAGGTCAAGCAGCATCTGCAAAAAAATTCGGTGGCCGAAGCGCTGTCGTCTGTCAAATGTCTTTTACTTTGTTACAGTTTGGAAAGTTGGAGTATCTTAAACTATACCGATTAAACTTTCGGTCCTTTGATTCTTCAATAAATCTATTATTAATTACTTTTGTCTTGGTGTCATAGCAAAATGTGTTCTCGTCTGGGTTATTACAGTTAAAAAAGAAAAACTTTGTCATTTCACTTGAAATAAAACAAATTTGAACCGAAATAAATAAATAAATAAACTTTTGTACTACTTATGTAGTTTCTGCGACACTAGTGGCACCTTGTGGAATTACAAAAATACATTAATAATAATATTCTGCACACGCCCATTTCACATGCCGCACGAGCTCAGACTTCATAAACCGCGTGTGCTTGTGAAGGCATGTCTCAACAGGTAAATGTAGGCTACTTTCAATAAAAGCTACAACATATCAGGAATACTTTTAGCTGTGTTGTGTCATGAGTAAGCAATTTGATAGAGACTAACACAAATAAACCCATCCAACACATCTGCACCAGGTGCTTTTTTTTTTTTTTTTTTTTTTTTATAAAAATGGCACATCAACTATTTGATATATCAAAATAAACGTAAACTGCTACAAATGTCTCTGAACGGGTGCATGATGATGTATTGAAGCATTCACTTTAGCGCGTTGCATCGCAATGCCCCTTTCGCTTTGACGTGTTTATGACTCGTTTAATCGTTGAAGACTCCTGTACCCAAAGCTGAATGTATTTTCCCATGCGTCAGCCATCGTTCCACTGCACACAGATTTGGGGAAAGGTACTTTTCAAAAGTAATGCATTACAATATTGAGTTACTCCCTAAAAAGTAACTAATTAGTTACTTTTTTTTGATGAATACTGAATCTGTTTTTGTGCAACTAAAGCCGGGGACACTTAACGACTAGCTGGAACATTTTAAGACTGAACTCAACACACTATATGATTTTAAATGCCGACTATAAACACCGACTGAACACAACTGGCTCTGACTCTGCGCGTTTGGGCATGATCAGTCATAAGTATCAAATTACATTCATAATCGGCCTTACAATCGTTAAGTGTGTTCCCATGCCTGCTCACGTTACTGTAGTCTAGAACTACAATAACCGTCATGTTGACACGGCGCACATAACCCCTCCGATTTCTTTAAACATCAGGACAGGAGAGCTGGGAAATGGGAAAAAAGTAACTCAGATATTTTGTTGTAAATTTAAAAGTAATGCGTAACTTTACTAGTTACTTGAAAAAAGTAGTAGTAACTCAAGTTACTGGTCCCACACCAGCTAAACACCCTCTGGCCTGCTACAGTAGCCACGCCCCAAACTCTCCCTATTGGTTGAGCTGGAAAGAGATGGACAGATCTGAGCGGACCACTTGCAATGTTTAGATGGTGCCTGGGAGACTCAATGTTTACACTTTGGGGGGAGATAAACCCATGAATTGCTTACTAATAGTAGTCAGTGAACAATAAATTGGGTTAAGAGAATGTATTTTAACATAAAAATCTTACATACTTTACCCTTTAAACTTATTTTATTTCAGCTAGTTGCCAAGGCAACATTTCTTATTTTCATTTATTTTAAGCTTTACTAAAAAAAATAAAACTGAAATAATAAACTATATAGACATATATTTTTAAAAAGACTATTACAAATGACAAATGCACAACAAAATTACTAAAACTAACAAATTAAAATGAAAAAATACAAACAATTTTAATCTCAATGATCTTAAAATAACACTGGTTCTTGACCTGTATTAGCATATTATATAATAAAGCCATTTTATTTTTGGAGTTAAATGTAGGGCATCAGTTTTATCAGGACATGTTATATAAAAGATGGAGTGGTTTGGAAGGCAAGGTTTAAAATTAAGATTTGTATTTTATATACAAGTTTATCGGACACAAATATGTCAAAATGCCTTTCTTGTTATAATCATAATTTGTACAGTATGATTCCCAGGAAGTGTTGATCCAGCAAGATGGTTTTTGTTTGCATCAAATGTTTCTAGTGGAACATTAATGCATTTTAGATCCCACTTGTGTAACAAAGCATCTATGGACCAGTCCGCACTGCAAAAATAGAAATAAAAAGTGTATTAGTTTTAAACTAGCCATCTTGGATGGTAAATATTAATTATGAATGCAGAACTCTTATTAATATATTAAATTTATCAGTATACCGGTTCCTAACTCTAGGGTACTAATTTTACAAGACTGATTTATGCAGGGTTCCCACAATTACAGAAATATTGGAGAATTTCAAATTGTTATTTTCAAGAATGGAAACATAATGGAAATTTTAAGGTCATGGGAATTTCTATAATACATATTTTCTTATGTTCATGTTTGAGCTAGAAATTGCTCTTTGTCAGTGTGATCTCTTATCAAACAAATTTTTAAAATCCAAGAATCACAAATGTATGGAAGCTTGTTTCCACCACGAAATACAAAATCAAAATATTTGGTAATTGGTAGGTAATTGAGACATTTTCCCCCTGTTTCACAGACAGGGTTTAAGCTAGTCCTAGACTAAAATGCATGTTTGAGCTGTTTTAACTGAAAGCAACTCGCACTGTCATATCTTAAAATGTGTCAGTGCCATAGTTTTGACACAAGATGCACACCAATAATGTGTTTTTCTAGAAAATGCTTATAAAAGCTACTTAAATGCCCTAATTGAACTAAGCCCTAATCCTGGCTTAGGCTAAGCCCTCTCTGTGAAACCGGGCCCGAATCTCGCAATTCCGACTTTATAACATGCAATTCCGAGATTTTATCTAAATTTTGAGGAAAAAGTCAGAATTGTGAAATAAAAGGTTGCAATTACCTTTTTTAATTGCAAGTTTATTTCTCGCAATTGTGTTTATAACTCACAATTCTGACATTTTTCTTAGAATCGTCAGATATATACTTGCAATTGTGAGAAAAAAGTCAGAATTGTAAGATAAAAAGTCACAATTACTTTTTTTAAAATCCAAGTTATAACTCTTGACTTAATTCTCGCAATTGTGAGTTTATTATTCACAATTCTGACTTTATTTTTCACAACTGTAAGTATACATCTGATAATTCTAAGAAAAAAGTCAGAATTGCGAGATAAAAAGTCACATTTACCTTTTTTATTTCGTGGCTGAAACAAGCTTCATACAAATTTTCCCAAATTTTAATTATTAACTTGTTAGAAAGTGTGGGAACCCGGTTTATGGAATTTAAATACATATTTCTGCGCAAGTAATGCATGTTTGTTAGATCACCTTCTCTCCTGGTATGTAGTCCAGAATTGAGCATGAGGGTTTCTCCTTACAAGAAAGGAGATGGTCACAAGCACGTCTTCAAAATCTGTCCAAAGCAATGATTTGTTAAATGTTTAGAAACCTGTGTAACATTTAAGCAGAAGATAAACCATGGAAAAAAATCCTCACCTTCAGGTTCATAGAATACATCTGATCCCAAGATAATATCTACAGCTGGCAGAGAGAGGAGCTCCGGCGATACCCGTCCCCAGGTGAGTCCGATCACAGGCATATCGGGGAGGTTATTGACGTCACAGGAGCGCCTGCAGTTCCTCAGACAGAGGGGGAGTTCAGCACTGTCTGACAAAATCACATGAGCTCCACACTTGGCAGCCACCACACCAGGCAAACTCACCCCGGCACCAAGCTGCAGCGCAAATGGACACTGTTTACTACCCTCCTGTTGTGTTTAATCTTGTAATATGTGACTTTTTCCTCATTTAGAGTCATAAATGTGCATGGAAAGTTTTGACACATAGATGTGTATGAGAAAAGCTGTACAAATTTTGGTGACTACAATGGCGTTAAGGTACGGTCACATTAGTGAAATATTGCAAAAAAAAAAAAACGGTCTATTGTCTCCTGTCAATAGTGATATATAAAGCACAGTTCAAACAGAAGCCACTTTCAAATCAGATTTTTATTGGTCAATAAATATTTTGTCCTAACGCGATTAGATTGCATGGATTTCGCCTGCAGAAATTCACTGAACAATGATAAATGTGACCAAAACCAATGGATGTCAGTTTGACCCCAACACAAATAAATACCCATTTTATTAAAGTCATGACGAAATGGAAGTAGCGACAGATCTTTTCTTCCATTTTGTGATGTACATCTGAATGAAACGGATTATTGAAAAAGAAAAAATGTAGGTCATGAACATGGTTCTGTCCATTGGTTGTGGTTTGGATGTTGAGATGTGGGTGTCATACTCAAAACAGAGGCAGATGAACATGAGCATTGTAAGGGTGGAGTTTAAGCGGACTAAATGATTGGAGAAGTCTGACATTTTCTCCAGAAGGACCAGTTATGAGATTATGAGGTCAAAAAATGAATAAAAAAGAAACATGCATTGTTCACAACAAGATCCATTAAAGGGTTAGTTCGCCCAAAAATGAAAATTCTGTCATTAATTATTCACCCTCATGTTGTACATTCATGTTCATAACACAAATTAAGATATTTTTGATGAAATCCAATGACTCAGTGAAGCCTCTATTGCCAGCAAGACAATTAACACTTTCAGATGCCCAGAAAGCTACTAAAGACGTATTTAAAACAGTTCATGTGACTACAGTGGTTCAACCTTAATGTTATGAAGTGACGAGAATACTTTTTGTGCGCCAAAAAAACAAAATAACGACTTTATTCAACAATATCTAGTGATGGGTGATTTCAAAACACTGCTTCATGAAGCTTCGAAGCTTTACAAATCTTTTGTTTCGAATCAGTGGCTCGGAGCGTGAATCGAACTGCCAAAGTCACACGCCCCCCAGTGGTGAACCATTGAAATTTCGAAACACTTATGATGTAACGAATCCTCATTTAATGAAATCAAGTGACTTTGGTGCTCCGAACCACTGATTCAAAACAAAAGATTCGTAAAGCTTGTTTTGAAATCGCCCATCACTAGATATTGTTGAATAAAGTCGAGAATACACAAAAAATATTCTTGTTGCTTCATAACATTAAGGTTGAACCACTGCAGTCACATGAACTGTTTTAAATATGTTTTTAGTAGCTTTCTGGGCATCTGAAAGTGTTAATTAACTTGCTGTCAATGCAGGCCTCACTGAGCCATTGGATTTCATCAAAAATATCTTAATTTGTGTTCTGAAGATGAATGAAGGGCTTACGGGTGTGAAACAACATGAGCGTGAGTAATTAATGACTGAAATTTAATTTTTGGGTGAACTAAGCATTTCGAAAATAGATAGTTTCACAGGAAATGAAATTTCACCCTAAGTGAAAAATGTTGTTTTGCATAACTAATGGAGGGGATGTGTTAGGGTTGGCTCCCATTTAATTCATGAATGTGAATATGAATTGGCCACAAAGTAAGTCAGTGCATCAGAGATATGTCTAATGTACCTCAAGAACAGTCTTGTTTTGTAGTTCCTCTCTTGCCATCCACACATACTGTGACAGGACCACCGCACAGGGCCACACATACATGCCATATTGTGGATCAAGAACCTGAAATAAATTAAATGTTTATTGTCAAATAGTTGACAAAATAATTAATATAAAGCATTACAAACTTTGCTGCAGCCTACCTCAGGGATAGATACAGTTAAAGACTGGGAGTCTTCACAGTCCTGAAATATAAATGATTTCTCTATTAACGTGTCAGAAGATTCGTTCATGGCCTTGCTGATGTTTTACCTTCCCAGTATTTGTAGTTGTACCACATTTTCAAGTTTCCAAAACAATTCCTGGCATTAAATCTATTTAACCAATCATACTAGTACGTTTAGGCGGTCTCTTTCTCTGGTGATGTTCCACTGGATCTTAGTTTACAGGACAGTGACTCGCACACTCGACAGCCAATCGGCTTTCAAATCGGCAGTACAATGTGAAACAGCCAGCCAATCAGATTCTTAGAAACCCTTACGGGGCGGGAAATAAGCTACACCGTTAGATTGCGCCATACGGCGTGAAAGAAGCTTGCTGTCGTCAGGTTATCTAACTTTAGTTTATTACCGAACCCTTCAATATATCAACCTCCTGTCTCTCTGAAATAAACATAACTTGATTCCTGTATCGCGCACAGTACTGTCGGCAGCAAACGAACTGCACACACATCTACAGGGCATCCAGTGACTGACTAGCCACTCTCCATAGAGACTTTCTTTGCATTGGACTTAGCAATAGCACGCGGGCTAAAAGCGTCACCCAAAGACAAGACGTGTTGAAAAGCTGAAGAATGAACCATAAAAGTAAGAAACGGATCAAAGAAGCGAAGCGGAGCGCCAGACCCGAGCTGAAGGACTCGAGCGACTGGACCAAACACGATTACTGCGAGAGCTTTGATCTGTCACACAGGACCGTGAAGGTAACGCTGCGGTTTATGCGGAGTAACGTGTAGCGCAGGCGTTACACGTTGCGAACACCCGTAGAGCTGGACGCTACACGTCGGTGTCGTAGTTTGTTGTTTAAGTTACACGCGCATGCGGTCAAATCGCGTGTTTGTGACGGCAGACAGTGTCTACGTTGGTCGCCGCACGTACACACTTCCTTGTGTAGAAACAGACACATGTTTAAAAGTTTATTGTTGCGTGAACAGTGTGGTAGTAATGAGCAAATTTTATTTTAAAGTAAATTATAGGTGTATGTGTGTGTGCGCGCGCGCGTGCGTATATATATATATATATATATATATATATATATATATATATATATATATATATAATATGGTTTTTGCACTTGCATTGCCATGTGATACCATTACTGTACTGCCATTGTATCTAGATAGCTATGGGTCAAATATTACACATTGTAGTCTCTGCTTTTTTTAAATAAATAATTGACCCCAAATGGAAACAAACAAATATTTACACACTAAAACAGAGATTCATAACTTGGGTCATAACTTTCAAGGTGGCCCTTAAGATGATTTAAAATTATTTTAAATAAGTCAAAGCAAGCAAAGTCTTGGACTCTCTCATATATCCAGGTTTTCCCATTTTAAAAGTGTTAATTTCTTTAATTAAAAATGTTTTGAAAAGAAAACAGGAGTCAAAAAAATTTTTTTGCCGTAAAATTATGTTGTTATATTATCTTCATGTAGCTTTTTTCCATTTAACATGAGTTCAAGTGACTATGGCTGCATCCAAAATCGCATACTTTCTATATAAAATGTGATAAAAGAAGTATGTCTGAATAAACAGTACTACTACTTGCGAGATACTGAAGTGTGCATGCAATGGATGTTTTACTATCCCATGAGGCCATGGGAGAGGATTTTTGAATGATAGTGAAGCAATGCATCTGATGCCATAGGTCACATGACAATGACAACATGGCAGATGTAGTATGTTCATACTACACACATTCATACTATATAGCTAAAACATACCTTTAGTAGGGCTGGGCATTGACACAGATTTCATGATTTGATTCGATTCACAAGCTTGCTATTCGATTCAGTATCGATTATTTGGGATATATATCAGGTACAGAACATGGCAAATTTTCTCAAGGAAAATAATCTCTCAACTAATGCTGTAAGCTAAATATGGGAGTCAGTTGGTACTACGTTACTATATAATATTGAAGGTTAAAATGAACTGATTTGTACTTACAATACACTCAAGGAAGTTTTTATAATAATAAAGTTATAATACTAACTTTGAAAATTATATTTCTACTCCAATTTGTTTTTTGAACATTTAAATGGTGGCTGTCATTAAAACTTGACAGGTTTATTTAAACATGCATTAAATATTGAAGAACATTAAAAATTATAATGGATATGTAATATGGTGCATATATTTAGCAAAATGCTCGATTACGTGAGACATACGGATTTCGTTAAGTTGTACTATATTTTTTAACATACCTTCAGATGTTCATTCATGTTTATTTCACGCTGTTTCTAGTACTAAATGTCTATCTAGTAAAAAATGCCATATTAAACAGTGCCAAAATGGTATTTATTTTTTGAATTTCATAATAAAATTTGTTTTCATATCAGAAGTAACAATGCACAAAGCTTATTGCGATTTATTGGATGGGAGGCGTGCTACAATGTTCTTTTCATTCTTCAACTAAAAACAGGATAGACTTCTAGGTCTATGATTTTAAGAATCAATATCGGTTTGTAAAAATGAGAATCGATTAAAATCGAGAAAACAAAATATATATATATATATATATATATATATATATATATATATATATATATATATTTTTTTTTTTTTTTTTTTTTTACCGAGCCCTACTTTATAGCGCTCACAAAGTAAGTACTTAATCAAATAAGTACCTACTCATGAGAGTGTGCGATTTGTGACACAGCCTACATCTAAAATGAACAGAATTCATTAGCTAGAGAGTGGAAACCTTGAAGAACATTTAGGTATTTAAAAACTTCTAAAATGTATTTATTTTCATTTTAATTACATTTGTTTTGTTTACTTTAGTATGCTGCAGGCTAAAATTAAGAATAATGCTAAACATCAAGAATGTGCCTGAAAGCAGATTAAGGTCACATCAGCTCTGATGGATGTTGCCTAAATCTAATTGAAGCTCATGTATGTAATTGAATCATTTCATATGATGTTCCTGTGAGTGTTTGCTCCTGAAGATGCCACTGCAGGAAAGAGTAGCTAAAAATAATCTGAGCAGTGGGACCTGGGCCATCGTAGAGACCCTGTCCAAGGCAAACTGCGCACTGTTGCTCTTTTAGAAACCCAGCCTTGTGCATGTTTTCTGTAATGAGTCTTCTCAGTGGAACTTTTGAAGGTTTTGGCATGATCTGAAGTAGAAAAACTTTTGTGAGTAATTGATTTGGCCTTCGTTTTAATCTAAAGGTTGCATTTAAACACATTCAGGAACATGACTCACATGATTAATTTTTCATGGTAGTCCACAGGTCTTCAACTTTACTTTTACATGCTCTGACGTTGACGTATGGTGTTCTGTAAAGCTGCTTTGAAATGATATTGATTGTGAAAGGCTCTATAGAAAATAAAACCAACTCGACTGTTCTTTGTCCAGGACAACGTGGAGCGAGTGGACACCCAGCGCCTCAGTCCAGAGGAGTTCATCCAGCGCTTTGAGAAGCCGTATAAGCCTGTCGTTCTGCTCAACTGCCAGGAGTCGTGGCCTGCACGGGAAAAGTGGACCTTGGAGCGACTCAAACGCAAATACCGCAACCAGAAGTTTAAATGCGGCGAGGACAACGATGGCTACTCTGTCAAGATGAAAATGAAGTACTATGTGGAGTATTTGGAATCGACCCGTGACGACAGCCCCCTCTACATCTTTGACAGCAGTTTCGGTGAGCACGCTAAGCGCGGCAAGCTTCTGGAGGACTACCAGGTGCCCGTTTTCTTCAGGGACGACCTCTTTCAGTTTGCGGGAGAGAAGCGACGCCCACCGTACAGGTAAGCACATCCTTTTTGTCCATCACTTTTCAGTTTCAGCTTTGCTGATTTAAAAAAATGAAGTTAAACAAGATGCCAATGCCATTTACTGGCCATGAATTAACTAGACTTTGGTGTCCCAATAAAAAGCATAAGAGAAGTATTAGAAAATAAATTACTTCTTAGAACAATATAACATAGCACGAAAAGTTGGTAGTTTAAACATATCAAATTTAAAGTTTAATACGTTTAAACATTAACCATTAATACTGTTTTTAGATTTATTGCTATACTATAAATAGATAAATTTTATTGATTCCCAAAGTGGAAATTCACTATAATGTAATATAATTTGTTAGTATTACATTTGTGGAAAAGGGTTAAATAATAGACCTATATCTTATAGAGGCCGACCGATATTGGATTTTATTGATACCGATAAGTTGGGCAGTACCTGCCGATAACCGATTAATTAACTGATAGTTTTTAAAACATTCTAGAGGCCGACCGATATTGGATTTTACCGATACGATAACTAAATTGTGTGGTACCTGCCGATAACTGATTAACCGATTTTTAAAAAAAAAAATTTAATAACTGATACTGGATCAAAACCTAACAAATAGTGAATTAGTGCTGAACTTTATTGCAAAAATAAACAGCATTGACTGTACCATGAAAATGTAGTGTACTGCATAAATAAAATACTCAAGTCAACCAAAAAATAAAACACTGCAAAGAATGTAAATAAAATTACATATATCCAAAATTATCAAAAACACTTAACACAACAAAATTTGGACAAAATGGATCAAAAGCATATAACATTAGCATAGCACTGTACAGTGAGAGATTGAAGTCAATACTTTTACAATTATTTGGAACAGCTTTTCAAAAATATGTTGATGTGGGAATTCAAATAAAATTATATATTGGTCAACCTCTAATATATAATATAATATATTTTAATAAAGTCTTCTTTTTTTTTTAATATTTACTACATTTGTTGAAAAGGGGAAAAATAGAATAGAATAGAATTAGATCAATTTGATCCCCTAAAGAGGAAATAATATAATGTAATATAATAGAATTGATACCCCCCCTCCCCCCAAAAAAAAGGAAATTTATTCTTTTACATTTGCTGAAAAGGAGAAAAAAAGACAATAGAATAGAAAATTGATTGATCCCCCAAATATGAAATTCACAACAATGTAATTAATATAAAATAATTGTTTTTGTTATGTATTTATTACATTTGTTGAAAAATGGGGGATATTTTTTTTTAATGTTTTTATAATCATTTTCAGAGCCTAATTGTTGTACCCTACTGGTGGACAGTAGCTAACAGATAATGTGTTTTCAGTCCATTTAGGCTATTTTTCACTGTTCACCCAGGTGGTTTGTGATGGGTCCTGCCCGCTCTGGAACAGGCATCCACATTGACCCGCTCGGCACGAGCGCGTGGAACGCCCTGGTTCAGGGCCACAAACGCTGGTGCCTGTTCCCCACACACACGCCCCGTGAGCTCATCAAGGTGACGCGAGAGGATGGGGGCAACCAGCAGGACGAGGCCATCACCTGGTTCAACGTCATCTACCCCCGCACACAGCAGCCCACCTGGCCAGCCGAATTCAGACCCCTGGAGGTGCTGCAGCACCCTGGAGAGACCGTGTTTGTGCCCGGTCAGTTACTGCACTCAGCAGCTACATAGAGGTTTACTAAGAACAATGACTAGGAGTGCAGTATGTGTGCACTTTATGTACTGCATGTTCTTTTTACAACCTTTTTTATAATTTAGGGCGTTTTTTTGGCTGATAAAACACATTTGGGGACTGCATAAGGCAGAATGTTTACAGCTGGCATTGATCCTTGAGTTTTATACTGATGTGTATGCAATCAGAGCACACTGAGCATAGTACTACATCCCACAATGCTGTGCACAGATTTGACTTTTCATTTCACAACTTCTGTTTTTCTTATACAAACATACAACACTACTTCCATACATTCATTATTCATATTTATTGGGCTGGTTTCAAAATGATTTACTGACATGTTAGACTTGTTCCACCATTTTTTGCTCAGTAGATTATCAGTTATAATATTTATGATATATACTTATGAGTTAAACTGTAACCTCAGTGCTGAAGAAGAACAAGTAGAACGTGTATTTTGAGCAATGCCTCTATATAACTTCAAACCACATGGTGTTTATGAGACTGGAAAGGAGCCCATGGTGGCTGTTGAGGCTTTGCTGGTCTTGTTTATTAATGATAAATAGATGCTGGCATTACACAGACACCATCTGAGTACAATTTAACTGCTGAGTTTAGTGTAAAACTGAAAGTATTAGTATGAAAGCGGGTGAATTGTAGAAGCCTTCTACTCTTAAGCTTTAAAATGTTCAGATTACATTTAGAAGATGCTTTTATCTAAAGTTACGCACAAATTAGGAACATCATAGCCTGTTAACTGTCAGTGTCCTGGTAGCAGGACACTTGGATTACTTTATTATTGCTGTTTTTCTCTATAAATTAGTTGTAGTTCAAAAGCGTGAACGCTTAAAATTCATCCTGTGAAAACCATTTTAGAATTGGACATTGGAAAATGTACTTTAAATCTTTTTAGCGGGTTATTCATTATTTGTGATTTCTACTTCAAATTTGGAACACAACTTGAGAACAAGAAAAATGGCTTTGATTTTTCTAACAATTTTACGGGTCCAAATTACCTTGTAAAAATATAGAACAGGTCATCAGTACAAATTATGTAAATATGTAAATTGTATTTGCAGTTCTAATTATGTTGGAAATGCATTACAATTTTAATATTAATTATATCTCGGCAGCAGAGATGTAAAACGATAATCGTGCTTTTCAAATCCACAGTTTCCACCAAGATTTAATCACAATGTAGTCATAATCACAGTGTTTGTATTGTGTGCCCAATCATGCAGCTCTATTTGAATTGAGGCACATGTTTTGTGTTTTTCATAGGTGGATGGTGGCATGTTGTCCTGAACTTGGACACGACTATTGCTGTAACCCAGAATTTTGCAAGCACCACCAACTTCCCCATTGTGTGGCACAAGACAGTGCGAGGTCGGCCCAAACTCTCCAGGAAGTGGTACCGGTAAGACCCTGCTTTGTCTGATATCTGTAGACTGACTTCATCTTCATTCACTTGAGTTATTTTTTTCATTAGAGATTTTTATTTTATTTATGAAAAATGTTTTGTGCATCATTTTCAGTCAAGCTGTAAGTGTGAAAGAATGTCTTTATAAATGTGATTGTTTTGATTATTTGAGTGGGTTCCTGACATGGTTTTGCTGTCTCATGCGTGTCTCAGGATTCTGAAACAGGAAAGGCCAGATATTGCTGCTCTGGCAGATAAAGTGGATCTGCAGGAGTCAACAGGCATTGCCTCGGACAGCTCCAGTGACTCCTCCTCCTCTTCCTCCTCTAGCTCCTCCGACTCCGGTTCAGAGGTACGTCATGTTCCTCTAGATCCCCCCACATACACACTCATACACTAGAGTCCTGACTTGACCAAGCTCTTACTAGGCCTGAACAATACAGCCAAAAAATGATCTCTATTTTTCAGCCTTTTGATGACATCATTTTCATCGGGATTAATAATTTAATAGATTAAACTTTTGTTAAAGCTCTTATTTGTTCAGTAACCATGCTAGCAGATGGTGAAAACACTTGCTGTACAGTCAACAGACACTAGAGGGCGCACTCAAATCACATTGCATTATGCACTGTTGTTATTTGGCAAATTCATAGTCAGAAATGATTCACAAGTTTAAGTGATGCTGCATCTGTATTTTCTATACACATTGTTATTAAAAGTAATGCATATTAATCAGCCTAAATGTACGCTAGCAATCAAATTTTTTTTATATATATATATTTTTTTAAGAAATTAATACTTTTATTCAGCAAGGATGCATTAAAAACTGTTCTCAACATTGATAATAATCAGCAATGTTTCTTGAGCATCAAATCATCATATTAGAATGATTTCTGAAGGATCATGTGACACTGAAGACTGGAGTAATGATGCTGAAAATACAGCTTTGATCACATAAATACATTACATTTTACATGTTTACATGAGATTTTGGCATTCTTTGTGACCTCATTTGTCCCTTGTTCTGAAGGCTGACTCGGGCTCTGAGGGTGACGCCATGACCCATCGCAGAAAGAAGAGGAGAACCTGTGGCCTGATGGGAAACGGCGACATCACGAGCCAGGACGACTGTGTGAGCAAAGAGCGCAGTTCGTCTCGGTGACGTCTCGCTCTACACCAGAGGGGCTGCAGCCATAATCGTCTCCTGGACCATGAAGCGTCTGTCACCCTCATAACAAACTCAGCCTTAGTGCGCTTTTTGAGATAAACAAGAACAAATCATCCTAATATGTGCTTGTTGGAGGAGCAGCTCTGTGGGGAAAGAAGGAAAACCCTTCTCTTGTTGCCTTTGCTGATGTCAGACTCTGGACAGGAAGCTTGACGTCCCCTCCTGTCCCAGTGCCAAGGTCATTAGTCTGCGTTAATGATCCCATTTTTATATTTCACAGGGGTTATGCTCAGATTCGTATATCAAAACCCATCTGAGGTAACATGGTTGGACCCGATGTGTAATGCTGCCTTTAGCTCTTTGAACCTAGAAAATAGATTTTATTACTGATTCTGCACTTAAACGTGGGTTTCTCTCTCTCTCGGTTAGCAGAAAACTTGCCCATAATACTTAAAACTGTTAAACGGCTGTGATTTGTGCTCCACTAAATCATTAAGTCACACAATTTTAGATAAGAGTTGATTCAAAATGTCTCTAAAAGACTAAATGTATAATTAGAAGCCCTCTTCCTTTCTTAAGTCGCATCTAGTGTGAATTCTCAAAGTGTTCGGTCTGGTTTGACCTGGTTTAGCACTTCACACATTAGCAGTGAGTTCAGTGGTTAAATTAGCGCATTTGACTGAAATACGAGGTTTTTCTTTTTAAAAACGTTCTGCGTAAGTGAAACACTAGAGGGCACTAATGCTTATTTATTATACAGTGCACTATGAGCCACACAAAAGAGGGGGTTTTCCTGTCGAAGGGAAAAAAGTGACTTGCCTGTAATGTCTTAAAGTTTTGAATTCATTATTTTAACAGAAGGTAATAGCGTAACTCCAAAACTGGTAACCTGTCGTGACCTAAACTTGTTTCAGGGCTGCTATAATGGACTTTTATGTTGTGATGGGTGTGAGGCGTTTAATGGTCAGAGTGAGTGTTGTTGAAATGTTTGTGACGGTAACCACGTATAACGCATCGAAGAAGAAAGACGTGGTTAAAAAGTGCCTATTTTTACCTGATGTTGGCTGCTTTGAGCTCTCATATTTGTCATTCTCATATCTCATAGCTGCGGTTTTGAATTGCAAATATTACGATTTAAAACAATGGACTGTACTCTTACATGAAGCTGGCCGTTCTTGTTGCTCCAGATCTTCTGTGTTTTCTCTCTAGGGTGTGTTCTCATTTGAGCTCCTCATGTTGTATCTTCAGCTCTGGTTCAGTCATGTGACACCTTGATGTTGCCGAGATCAAAACTAAATGAATGATAATTGTTTAATAAAAGTTTCTATGTATTTGTCTTGGTGCAGTGTCTTTGCATGTTGCATATTGTTTACTACATTGGGCATGGTTAACCGTTCAGGCTGTGATGTTGCATCCAATCTACCATGGATGATTACTTTTGACCCTTACATAACCATAATTCCTCTTTATGCGTCATTGTGGTTATTTATGACAAGGTAAATTCAAAAGAGGTGACGCACAAACCACGCGATTAGGGGAATATATACATTCCTTTGTCCCAGAACTTTCAAAGAGGCCATATTTTTCAATAGAATGTGATTTAAAGGCACAATACGTAATATTTTTGCAGTAAAATATCCAAAAACCACTAGGTCAGTGTTATAAATTACTTACAATATCCCAAAGGTTTCCAACTATTTGTAAATCGTGAGAAAATAGTGATTTTAACCAAGGATATGGGACGTGTCCGGGAGTCGCCTGTCAATGGCGCCATATCCGCATTACCCTCGGTTCTCACAGTACTCGGTCCTGCGTTGCTTCAACGTTAATAATCTCATCCATGAACATGATTTCTGCTCGAGTCCCATCCCGATTCTTTTCACCAGCTGTGAGGTGAAGATGACATGATCTCCTAAGAATCCCCACTCAAACTCTGCATCATCAAGCTATGCCTTTATTTTGAATAGGCGACCTCTAGTGGCGAACAATCTACATATTGTAGCTTTAAGGAAAACATGTATTTTGAAATTACTCATATATTTGTTTTAGGTTACTTTCTGTAGTGGATACCACACATTAAAGCATGTACTTGTGGTAACTTCCATTAAACCTGACTTATATAATTAAATGATGCAACTTTCACAAGGATATGACATATAGTGCCTGCATCCCCTTCAGCCGTGACTTTTTCACGATACAGCACTAGCCTCGAGTACCTTATTGTTTTTATAAAACGGTTACCACACAATACAAATATTAAAGCCAAAAATATGTATCAATGCAACTTTCATGAAGTAAACTTTCACTAAAAGTCTTCCTTCCCCCGGAAAAATAGTCCCTGACCGTGAACAGCAACAGAAGTTACAATATTACGCCATTAGATGGCGGCAAAGACTGTCTTTATGAGTGTGCGAAGACTTTTACATTGAAAATTGTTGTGAATACGGAACAAGACGCAATTGACAAATGCTTTGACTAGCGCTGTCAGTCACGGAAAACCCCTTAACTGTTAAAAGGACAAGATAATACATCGGACATTTAAACTGATTTTTTTTATTATGACTGACCTGAAGGAAAATGCTAAATCTGAATGCAGGTAATAAACTCGCTCGATCTTTTCTCACAATACTCTTCTACATAATACAGTAAGCTTCAATGAACAATATCAACTGAGAACAAACAGTTTACGTTACTAAGAGTGGTTGCTAAGGGTGTTGTGTAGTCATAGCCAATCAGAATCAAGGACTAATCGTTTTATAAAATGTCATTAGCAATATCTACTAAAAAAATATTAATTTAAAACACATTATAAGCACTATATATGCATGAGGACTGCATGGCAGTCCTCAGAAGTATATTCCTAAGATATAGTTGTATAAGTTCAGTAGTACCGTATTCTGTTCCATCGCTATAATCATGTTCTTTTTCAAAATATAGTAGAAAAGGGGAGCCCCTTTTCCGCCTGTCAGTGTTTCGTCAATGCTCCTTTAAAAAGATGGGCTGTCCTGTAGGGAGTGACGCTGTATTGAGAGTCATTGGTCGTGTCTCAAAACCTAATAACCTTGCTAACTAGCATTTTTGGGCATCAGCCACATCTTTGATGTGCATCAAAAGTTGCGCTTGGAACGTACGTGGCATATAATATCAGGTTGATGCCCAATTATATTTTTATTAGCACTATTATATAACATTTTTGTTGAAATGTTATGGCTTTTCTATAAAAAGAATGCAGATCATTTTATTCATTTTGAGCGTTCGACCGTAATGTAAGGAGCGTCTTCATATAGGCGCTGTCTATTATGCCCCAGAATGCTGTCTATGTAGGCAGCTGACTAGGTTTTAAGACACGACCATTATCTGGAAAGCGTCTCTCGCACATGGGCTTTATCGCTCGCTCAGACAGACGCGCTCTAACGGGACGAGCTGAGGTGGTCACTAATCCGCATCTTACAGGCATCCGCTTTACATGCCACAATAAATCTTTCAAACTTTTATTTTCCCCTTAATAACAACAGCTACAAACGCAGGCAATCATGGATATAGACGCACCCGTTATTTTGTCCGCACTTTTCTTTACGATTATTGCCATTATAGTTGCATCGACGTTCCTGGCGAAGAAACCGGCGCAAAAAAAAGATCAGAAACAGAAACAACACGAGGAGAGATCAGAGCGGGTTACTGCGTATGAGCAGCCCAGAGTGGAGCAACCTGCCCCGGCTCCAGCTCCAGCTCCAGCTCCTGTACAGGAGGAGGTGGTTATTGAAAATAGAAGGGAAGAGCCTGTTCCAGTCGCTCCTGTTGTAGAACCTGAAGTTATCGCGGTGCAACAAACACCTGTGCAGGTGAGATGCGCGCTGGACGTCTTGTGAATCTCCTGCGCTGTATTTTATTTAGTTTATAGTACACATGACACATGTATCAGGCTGGCGTTTGGCCTCGAGTCATGACACGCCGTCTTTCTAGCTAACGGAACGTTCCCACAACTTTCAATAATATGTAAATGTTTGGATGAAACAAATAATATTTATAGAACGTTCTTACAACTTTATTAATATTTGAAATGAACTTTAGCTAACGTTGTGACAAGGTTCTCTCAAAGTTAGGAACACACATTCTTCCGTTAACTGGTCTTTAATAATGTTCTCAAAAAGTTAGAACAAGAACATTATTTATACAGCGTTCATGGAAGGTCTTTACTTGAAACGTTTAGTTAGCTGGTTGCCTTTTAAAATGCTACTTGTTTCAGTAACATTCTCATAATGTTCGCAAAATGACTAAATGGAATGTTCCCTTAACATAACAACAATAATAAAAAAAAAAAATTAAAAAAAAAAACATTTAAGAAAACGTAGCGTTTTTATAAGTAAATGGGGACGCTATCAAAACGTTTTTAGAACATTTTTGTTAGCTGGGCTCGTGATGTTGAGAGAAACGTTCTTAGAACAGTATTCTTGGAACGTCTTTGTTATTTTTACTTAAAGAGCATTCTCATAATGTTCGCAAAATGATCAAATGGAATGTTCCCTTAACATAACAACAATAAAAAAAAAAATAAATAAAAAAAAAACATTTAAGAAAACGTTCAGAAATAGCGTTTTTATAAGTTAATGGGGACGCTATCGTTTTTAGAACATTTTTGTTAGCTGGGCACATGATGTTGAGAGAAACGTTCTTAGAACAGTATTCTTGGAACGTCTTTGTTATTTTTACTTAAAGAGCATTCTCATAACGTTGAGAAAACATTCTGAGAATAACATTTTCAAAACATCCTTATGTTATTTGTACTTGATCGATGTATAGTCGATCGATAGTACGAATAAACGTAATATAGCCTACAGCACATTTGGGATGTGGTGGATCCATCCATCCACCCATCCACCTATCCATCCACCCATCCATCCACCCATCCATCCACCCATCCATCCACCCATCCATCCACCTATCCATCCACCTATCCATCCACCTATCCATCCACCTATCCATCCACCTATCCATCCATCCATCCACCTATCCATCCATCCACCTATCCATCCATCCATCCACCTATCCATCCATCCACCTATCCATCCACCTATCCATCCATCCATCCACCTATCCATCCATCCACCTATCCATCCACCCATCCATCCACCTATCCATCCACCTATCCATCCATCCATCCACCTATCCATCCACCCATCCATCCACCCATCCACCTATCCATCCACCCATCCATCCACCTATCCATCCACCTATCCATCCACCTATCCATCCACCTATCCATCCATCCATCCACCTATCCATCCATCCACCTATCCATCCATCCACCTATCCATCCACCTATCCATCCACCTATCCATCCATCCACCTATCCATCCATCCACCTATCCATCCACCTATCCATCCATCCATCCACCTATCCATCCATCCACCTATCCATCCACCCATCCATCCACCTATCCATCCACCTATCCATCCATCCATCCACCTATCCATCCACCCATCCACCCATCCATCCACCTATCCATCCATCCACCTATCCATCCATCCACCTATCCATCCATCCACCTATCCATCCACCCATCCATCCACCCATCCATCCACCTATCCACCTATCCATCCATCCATCCGCCTATCCACCCACCCATCCATCCACCTATCCACCTATCCATCCATTCATCCATCCATCCATCCATCCGTCCATCCGTCCACCCATCCATCCGTCCATCCGTCCACCCACCCATCCACCTATCCATCCATCCATCAATCCATCCATCCACCCATCAATCCATCCATCCATCCATACATCCACCCACCCATCCACCTATCCATCCATCCATCCACCCATCCATCCACCCATCAATCCACCCATCCATCCACCCATCCATCCGTCCACCCACCCATCCACCTATCCATCCATCCATCCATCCATCCATCCACCCATCAATCCATCCATCCATCCATCCACCCACCCATCCACCTATCCATCCATCCATCCACCCATCAATCCATCCATCCATCCATCCACCCACCCATCCATCCACCTATCCATCCATCCATCCATCCATCCATCCACCCCTCAATCCATCCATCCATCCATCCATCCATCCATCCATCCATCCACCCACCCATCCATCCACCTATCCATCCATCCACCCATCCATCCATCCATCCATCCATCCATCCACCCATCTACCCATCTACCCATCCATCCATCCACCCAAACTAATTTGTCATGTACTGTGAACATTAGACCCCACCTTCTTTGATTTGATTGGCCATCTCACTCATTTTGTCATTGCTGAGGCAAACCAGCCATAACTTTTTGCCATCCTAACAACAAACAACAGTGGTGTGTAATAGAGTGCCCCCCTCAATGTTTATGGCTGGTTACGGCCCTGGCCTACAGTACATAATACACTATAGATGTTTTTGACCTTTCATGTGAGCATGCGTTTGGTCTCGACTTAGAATATGCTCACCACAGCAGTAACCAGAGCTTTGGACATGGACCTTCTATATATGGCTTCAAACTTATATCCACTATATTTAAAAGTGTATATTGTGTAACATGCTGCTGTTGAGAGCTCAAGGAGTCTTGAGCACAGGTGTATGTGACACACATGATCCTCAGAGAATACTCTTGAGGAACTGATGTTCACAAGAACAGAGCTTCAGAGCTCCAGTCGGACAAAACTGACGATGACATTTTGTACTGTTATTGCAATGTTGATGTTTCTCACTTTGGTGGACTACTTGATTATCTTCAATACATTCTTAGTTTTATACAATATCCATGTTTACATGGATTTAATTTTTCGATAAAATGTGTTGTGTTATGTGGGGGAACCCAGAGGACGAATGCGCACACACTCTGTAGGGCAACTTTGGACCCAGACGCTGCCAACGTGAGCCAACCCCGCAGTCTGCTTTCATCGCCACTAGTTCGTCGCCGTCGGCTTGGTGTGTTTCGGGTTTAACACGACTTCATCCAAAAAACTTTTTTCCCCCGCAAATTTTCAAACACTATTAATGACATTTCTTTTTGCCAGTCGTCCGCCATGTTTGTTTACTCTAAAGTCACGTTTGACCGTGAGAGATTTTGCGAGATTTCCCATGTTCACAGTCGGGACTCTGGTTGTTTGTGAATGGAATCTGTTAGTATGTGGTGTGCTCATGTTTATGGTCCCTCACATTTTGAAAATCTTTTAGTGTGGGCCAACCTTAATACAGGCATATGCCAGATTTCTAAAAACTATAATATCTACTTTATCTGGTTGTGGCTGGCTCATGTATTTACATGACATAACCAGATTATGACCAAATTCTGATTAATATCGGAATATTCTTAAATCAGAAAATTCTTGTTTGGATTTGTTCCATTTGCTTCTGTTCCTTGTTATGTATCTTTCATTATTATTATTATTATTATCCATATTTATTTATTTATTTATTAAATATGGAACTTGTTCTGAATAAGAACCATTTTTCAATTCTCTAGTCATGTCATGTCTTATGTTACCATGCTATTTTCTGAGCTTCATTCTCATTGCTCAAATAGGCAGAGGTAAAGGCTGAGGAGGAGGCAGTCATTGAGCCGAAAAAGGAAGAGCCCGCTGCGGTCGCCCCTATAATTGAGGAAGTTGGTGTTGTAGAGGAACAGCCTACAGTTGAACCTGAGATCATCCCAGCGCAAGAAACACCTGTCCAGGTAAGATGAGTGATATATGATGGACTTGTTTCATGCTGTACTATTTATCAGTTGAAGGGATAGTTCACCCAAAAATGAAAATTAACTCATTTACTTAGCCTGGTGGTGTTCTGATGCCGTTATGCCCTTCTTTCTTTTATGGACCACAAAAGGAGAATTAAATCGAGTAATCTCGTTCACATCGGTCATCTGTCATTCTGACTGTCAGACAAATGGAATTCCGGTCCTGAGATATTTAATTTCGTGACGAAAGTACATGGATACGTTTTTGGGATTTCTAGCCGTTGT
Source organism: Hypophthalmichthys molitrix (assembly GCA_037950675.1). Lineage (NCBI taxonomy): Eukaryota > Metazoa > Chordata > Actinopteri > Cypriniformes > Xenocyprididae > Hypophthalmichthys > Hypophthalmichthys molitrix. The sequence goes on from CM075494.1 coordinate 40,588,872, forward strand.
ATTTCATGTCGCATTTTGTTAATCTTGATTTCTCAATTTGATTTCTGGACAAGTCGGAGTGAACTGCAGCACTAATAAAGTTTCACAAATGCACGTCGCGTATCCGTGCACAGAAGACCAACGGCCAAGGTCAGGATTTTAGTTAAATAATACATAAAGTTTCATATCATATACCCCCAGAACACATGGAATATACAACACGTGTCACATGGGATCATTCTGTGATACTTTTGCGTATTTTTTTTATTTTTGTGTCACTATTCACTGCCATTATATGGACTGCCATTATAATTTTCATTTTAGGGTGAAGAGTACTTTATTTTTGTCAGATATGATTTAATTTTGGTGGATGATTACAAACTTCTTTTTTCTTTTGAAATAATGTACATTGAAGACCAGTAACGTATTAAAGGGGTCATGATATGTGAAATTAATATTTCTTTGATCTTTTGACATATAAGAAGTCATTGTGCTATAACCAAATACTGTTGTTCAGACTCGAATTACTCTTCACTACAAAAACAGAAGTTGTTGAAACCAAGCACATGCTTTTTTCCCCTCTTGTTCTGCTCAAGGTTCTTGTTTTCTAATTTTATTTGGAAACTTTAAGATAAGATGATATTCATATCAAATGAAAGAGAAGTGCTTTATATATACACATTTAGGATAATGTTGCTTAATAAAGGCAGTACTAGCATGCCAGTAATGTTTCTTTTGATTGCTGTGAAGTTCCACGCATGAGAAACATTAGGAGTGCTGTCACACCCACCGATCCAATCCTGTCCATTCAGTACAGCAGGAGATCCTGTGGGATCCATTACACAGTGTTATATAACACTACTTTTTCTGCCTCCTCTACAGCCTGGCTAAATAACCATGAGAGTGATGCCATTATAGGGAGAGTCGAGCCAGATTTTGTCTAGTGTGCCGTAGCCAGACTTTATACTAACTGCATACAATCTTGTCCGCATTGCAGCTCATTCTGGCTGAGAACCTCCCACCAAAAACGACAAGGGGACGTGTTTACAAGCAACCATTTGCTGTTCATTTGGATTTATCTGCCAAAAAGATGCCAAAAAGGCATACATTTTTGAGAGAACACATTCTGATGATTTTTGTACTTCACGAATGTTGATGGTAAACTTTTTGGAATATTATGAATAAACTGTAATAAAAGGTCTACACTGTCAGTTTTTGGGATTGACAACTGGAGTTTAATGACTCGTGTTTCAAATCCAATGGATGCTGGTAGTGATAAATCTCTGACCAATCAGTGATCTGCAGCGTTTACACGTCACATTTTATTATCTGTACGGCTCGCTTGGAACCTCAATCAAAGTGTTACTATTTAAGTGAATCGTACCGAGCCGTCCCATGCAGTGGAAAAGCGCCATTTGCTTTGTCAAGCTGTTTTGAATTCCCAAAACGAACTTCATTTTGGCCTAATTTGGTCGAAATGACGTCACATCAGTTTGTTCTTTGATTTCGCTTGAAGTATATTGGGGCTTTTACCAGTAATCATGGCGACGGTGACCAAAGTAATATCGAAGATGATACTTTTGACAGGACGAGTCCAATCGAGCCATGAGTTCATCCATCGAATCTTCGCTAACTGAAGCATTTGAGTCAAACGTAGAACACAAAACTGAAAGGAGCAGCCCCGGACCGGTGTAGATCAGAGACTGAACCTAAAACCTTAAGATGACACACAGATCGTATCTCCGTCACTGCAAGTTGCCGAAAACACACATGAAAACCCGCAACACCTATTTGTGCAGCGCAGAGCGGCACTCTCGCAGTGTATGATGTGAGAGATGACTAGTTGTCCAGTCCGGTTCTGTTCGCACAGTGCGGGTTTTCCGAAAATGCGGTTGTGTGTCCTGAAAAGTTCTGTTATGGAATGCGATTGTTATTCCATAAATAACTGGGTTACACTTTATTTTGGTGGTCCACTTTACACATTCTACTAACTATAAGCAACTAGCTCTCATTAAAGTATTAGTAGACTGTAGTAGACTGTTAGGTGTTAGGGTTCGGGTTAGTAGAATAAGATGACGTAGTTGCAGATTAGTTAGTAAAATGTCTAAAGTGGACCTTTGAAATAGTGTTACCAATAACTGAACTGTGTGTGAAGTTCTGTGAACGTAACCATATAAATTCAGAACTGACAACCATATTCTGTTGCTGTGTGAACGTGGCCATAGTAGACAAGCATTGGGAAAAAATAAAGGTAGGCTAAGTAATGGTGATGCAGTAAAATTTGCAGAAGCTTGGATAATATATTACTCTTTTATTGAGGCTATAAAGCATATTTACATAACCTGGTTCCTCCTGATGAGTTTTATTTTCAACTCTGATCAAACAAACCAGGCTGTAATTTTCCAAATGAACCCCAAGAGACCCAGTTTGCCCACTTTCACTGCGCTGTGATGTGAAGTTTGTACTTTGAAAGGGATGAGCATCTTTGAACTAATCTTAAACACCAACAATATTATCCATATTATGGATTGAGACCTTGATTAGCTGGTTCAGGTGTGTTTGGTTAGAGGTGAAACCGAAGTCTGCAGGAAGGTGGATCTCCTGGGACAAGATTGAGACTTAGATGTTGATTGGTTTCTAGAGGATAAATAAACTCTTGTGCTGTGTTTGTTACCCATGGGGCAGTTCTCTGATAGATGTGTGACTTTAGAAGAGCAATGGAAGATGGATCAACTCCAGCAGAACTTGCCCTGCCTCTTTACATTTCTGTAAATAAGTGTACTACTTTTTCACAAAGGGCGTCATATTTTATATCATATATATCATCCATTTCAGATAAACTTGCGCTTATGTGACATGTAAAAACACCGCAAACTGTGTTTAGCAAACTGTGTTTGTGGCTTCCTGTTTAAATCCAAATAAACTGCAAATTGTACCAGACTTTGTTGATAGTCAGAAGTCTGTTCCACTTTGTTTCTCATTGAATTGTTTCTCTTGCTTTACTTGGACATTTGTCGACACACTTGCCGCGTTTAAACTCAGTAACCCCTTTGGTCCCCCATGATCTTTGGCTCCATGACCTTTAGACATGCTGACATGGTACAGTTCCTTCTTTGGCACTTTCTGACCTCCCTCTTTCTCTAAAGACATGAGTTAGCATCTGGAAAGAAGGGCTCAAATTTCACCATTCTTTGCACTGAGCCTTGTAGATCGACTGCATGTTTAGAGAGTAGAGAACTGGTTCCTAATGTGAAGGGAGTTTGAATAGATTAATCATAAGCATGTGAATCTTCATGACTGTGTACATTGTATATCTGCTATATTTGCATAAATATATCCGGACCAGTTAAAGTAATTAAAAAGTAATAATTTGTCCAAAGTTGACAATCGTTTTAAATACAAGGGAAGAGTATCCAAAGTGAAGCAAATGACCTAAACCACACATGCCTCAGGGGCTGACTAATTGCATCAACTTTAGGTTTATCTTTCTGCCCAGTTCCTGTTTTGGCCCTTTCTCCCACAATTTCAACTCCCAGCTCCTCAAGTTTTCTTTGTTCGGAGTGTTTTACCTTCCTTACATGGCAATGTGTATTCAGAGGGAAAACCTCAAAGAGGAAAGCTGTACCAATCTGCTCTGAGGTGCGGCCAACAAGAATTCAACAGCGGATGTAGTCAGCGATCAATTGTCCTCCAACTCTGAGCTTATTGCTGTTATTTCGGCAGGATTTCTGTATGCATGATGATATGTCTAAAGTGTGAATGAGTGGCTGAACTGCAGGGTTTATTTAAAACCGAAGACGTCAGTGTTGAATTTGCAGACCACGAGCATCTGAAACGGGGCTTGCGCTCAAGAACATTCCTCCACACTTTGTTTCTGTCTCCACGCCAGTCAGTCTCCAAACAGCAGTCTGCTGTGGAATCTGTGCGTCTGCCTGCTGATTGGCCGGGCTTTTCTCTGACTTTGCTGGTTTGGAATTTCAGCCTGTTGCCGTTAACTTCCTTTTTCAGTGATCCGTGCAAACGTTGCTGTGATTTATTTCCTCTAGGTGTGAGTTTAGCTAATATTGATGTGGTATCCTAAAACTGTCCACGGTTATATTGGATGTTAATGTTTTTATGTCCTCCGTCGTCTTTTTTTGGCCATGCAATTTATTATGCGATTTTAAAGGTGCTGTATATCAGTTTTTGACTATACTAAAGCATAAAAATACCATAATATGTTTGCAGATATTTAGGAAACATGCTGAGTTCACATCCTCGTTTCTCTGAAAACCATTGCTACAGCCAGTTATTTTACTTTGAAATTTGCGTTCCGTGTCGGAATTTCTGTTTTTGTTTCGGTCTGTGCAAGACCACACGTTGCCTATTTACCCAATAGTACTTCACCACCCCGGGTTGCCGGTTGGCAGAAAACACATGCAGTGAATTGCAGCCATGGAAGCCAGCGAACAAACTGGGTCAGAGATCGCAGATTCTACCCAACCTAAAAAGCCTCAGCATCCATCTAAAAAGCTCAAACGGGTGCATAAGAAAATGTGATATCAACTTATAGATCAATAAATCAACTCATCAACTTACAGTGCGTAAGTCTCCCACCCTTTGCGGGGCAAACAATATTTTGAATTTGGACTGCAGTACCCATTTCAACCACTAGCTGTCATTCTTACATACCACACCTTTAAAGGTTCCTAATTTTGTTTTGGAGCCTCCTACAAAAGGTTTACATGCATCCAAGATCAAAAAGCACTTAAATTTTTTCTTATCACAGCATCACATTTTTTTTCTCACAGTGTCTGAAATGGTTTGATAAGGGATTCAGTCTCTCTAAACCCCTCCTATCAAAGGGCCGACTCTGCTCTGGTTGGTCAGATGACCCATTTTGTTGTGATTGGTCTACTCTACATTGATTGGTCAAAACCCATTCTGTTGTGACTGGTCTAATCTGCTCTGATTGGTCAGATGTCCCAGTCTGGGGCACGTTCAAGCTTAAACCGGTGCGCAACGTTTTGCTACAGTTTCCGGGTTGAACGACGTTTCGTGGAAACGATGTGCAACGGGGTTTGAGATACGTTTTCTCTTGTTTGGTGGGTGTGTCAAAAATGTCAGCCCATTCAGCAGCAACATGTATATAAACCACGCGGTATTAAAGAGACCGCTTGCACAATGGGTCCAAGTAAAGTAGTTTACAAATGTGTCCGCTGCAGCTTTGGTATACGCAACAGTTGAAGATATTAGAAGACATGTTTGTCGTAAGAGTTTTATTGTAAAAATATAACATCAACATGATATTTATACCAATGTCATCAGGCTCTGAAAATTCTTCAAAAAGAACACAAAGAATGGCCTTCTCAGCTGCCATAGTTGCAACTCTTGCGTCATCAGCCGTTTCCGTTTCCGTTTAAAAAAACGTTTTGTTGGGGCTGAACGCAGCCCAGTTGTGATTGGTCTACACTCTTCTGATTGGTCAGATGGCCCAGTCTGTTGTGATTGGGCTACCGCTTTCACTACGTTGGCAACGAAAATACCATTAATATATCTGAATTTCAGCTCTTCCTCAACACTTAATACATGGCGATATGAACAACGATGGTGTCTCTTTTACCGTATCAATTTGAGCGCGAGTCCTCACCTTTGGAATTGCAGTGGATTTGCAGCTCAGAAAACAGCGTTTTCTTGACATGTCGATAACACGAACCAAACTCTTCCAGTCTCAGCTACAACTACAGTGTTTGAGGGTCAAAGTAGGCATTGTTTGTGGGTAGCCAATGAAGACCATAGGCTGGCATAATTCATATGTTACAAACCTACGTAGGTTCAGTAGGAAGTGAGATTGGAATTACTGAGGACTCATTTCAGGCAGTTCAGAATCGCTTCTTTCTTTTGGGAGACAATAAGTCCTTTTATCTGCACTTTGATCTTTAAAATTTGCAGACCTTTTACTTTCACAAACAGCTGTATTACACACTATATGAAAGTTAATAACCGAGAAAGCATAATGGGGCGCATTTATGTTTTTACATGTAATTACATAATTAATTCTAGTGTCTTTTGAATCTTTGGATCTTGTCTTGAATTCAATTAATCCTTTCAATTAACAATTAAAACCACATGAAAGCAAACAGCATTTGTTAAAGTATTTCACAGGGTGTTTTAGGGTTTATCAGTACGGCTGCTCGAAACCCTTTATTTTTCCATAATTGTGCAGTGTCATTTGATATGTACAGTCTGGTGTTGAGTGTTATATTTGGCTCTATTCACATTTAATATTCTTCTGAAATATGCTACCAAGTTTCCATCTAGCCTTCGAACTGAGAGGAAGCATTATGCAAAATTAGCCAACTAGAAACAAGGCAATCAATTAAACCACCTGCTACTCAAAATGATTCACTGTTTCAAAGTGCTCAAAACACCACTCACTGGTCAAAACGGTGTAAATACAATGTGAAGGTGTAATCTATTAAATGTAATTTGCAAATCATTAAATACCAATACAAATAAAGTATATAATTTGTTTTCTTTGCTTGTTGTATGTGTTCTTAGACAGGACTTGGCTAACTAGGCCAAATAGAAATAATCATCACTCTCCCATATTATTATATATGCATGTTTATTAAAATTCATTCAAACGGAACCTACATTATAAAACCATATATTAGACACTGGTTTCACCAGATCAACGCCCTCTAGCGGTAAACCACTGGAATTCCTTATCTAGTTGTCTAATAGCTGAAACCTTGCATTGTATTTAACGAATATTGTTGGCTCTTTGACAGATTGCTTTTGTTTCGCTTTGGATAAAAGCTTCTGCATAAATGTAAAGGTTCAAAATGGTATTATGTTACAAATCGTTGTTAGCTGAAATCATTAGCGTTTGATTTGCGCTCTGAACACTGCAAATGTTTGTTTTGAATCAAAGGTTTCAGCCATCACTAACAGATAAATTGTAATAGTAAATATTTAAAATGGACTATTCAACCTAACATTTCTGTGTCTGGTGTATTTTTCTGCTTATTAGAATGTCACAGCGTTAGCCTAGCAATATGCTAAGACACATAAAAATTGCTGTTTGTGTGGCATGTGGAATGTTATGGTGTGTTCCATTTGTACTCTGAAGTTGGAAATTCTGAGTTCCCAGTAGAAAGTTGGAGTTGCGACTAGGAAACTCGTCAAAAACCACGTCTTCAGAATCCAATATGGCTGCTCAGTGCATAGACTGCAGTCAAACAGTAGTAATATATTGTTCATCAGCACTTCTGTTTGTCTGTCTTTAAACTTAGTGCTGCACACGATATCCAACCTATATTTGTGTAAATGATACTTCGGCATTATCTGTGCAAAATACCACTTTTTTATGTGTTTGTATTCCGAAAGAGCAAGCACAACGAAGGTTCGCTTGGATGCGTCCATCTTTGGTTTTCCAACCTGTTTACTGGAAAGGCAGGTCAACTCGGGTGTGACGTTCAGCTTAGCGAACCAGTGCACAAGAAGAAAAATGAAATAAGTGCACACCAAGAAGGATCCTCTAATTTGTGCATTTCATAACAACATGGCTGTCTGGAATGAAGAAAGTGAAGACCAACTTATCAACATAATTGACTCAAAATGGGAAGCAAGCGCTGCTTTGTTTATAGTTTGTATATCCGCAGTCCTAGTTTTGGATTCTCTTTTTGAATGACAAATACAGGCTACTGCCACCTGCTGGTATGGAGAGTTGTTTCCTCTCACACAGGTGCAGAACATACAGTATGTGCTAGCTGGCCATTGCCTGTAGTCTTTGCAGTGTGTTCAAGCACAATGTTTTTTGGCCCAGACGCAGAAGATGATAAGGAGGCTCGCTAGGATTTTTGGAACGCATCTACAACCCCTAACTTGCCCTTTCAGTCACAAGTGGTGATGTCCCTTAACTAAACAATGGTGCAATGCAGTACAGTATGCTAGTCATGCTAGTAGGCAGACACTGACTGTACATGACGACTATGGGCCTTATGAGACAATGGCCTTTTTGTAAGAATTCAAAGAAGAGCTGAAGGGTTTGTGGAGAATTCATTTAGTGCAAATGCTTTCCATAAAGGAGTGAATGCTTTCGGGATGCTTTGGCCCACTTCCTCAAATAAGATGTTAAACTATTCAGAGTTATTAAAGTATTATTTATTTGCTGGAAATAAGGAAGTGAAGAACATGCAAATAAGGTCTTAACATCAGTAACTGGGGAAAAAGTGTTTATTTTTTGAAGAATATCCTGACAATCTTGCCCATTACTGTAGCTCCCAAATAAAATAAGGCACAATTTATATTGCTGTGCTGTTTGATTATATATGAGTCCAGGGACAAGTAAAAAAAAAAAAAAAAAAAAAAAAACCATAAAGGCAAAAGGCCTCTGTTAAACCTCTCAGGATCTGTTTGTCTTGGTGATCCCTCAAACTTGGCTTCACATGTATTCTCCCCCTGACCTCCATATAGGAGGTCTGTGCATGTGGTGGCATCTAGATTTTCCACAGGATCTGAGATGACAGTTAAGCCTAAAATGGCATCCTATGCCATCTGACATCCTTACAGGTTGTTCACGCTTTCTAAGAGCATCAGGACTAATGGACTGTTGGCAGTCATCTCTGCGAGGAAGAATCCCTCTCAAGCTGCTCTAATTCCCTCACCGCCTTTCATGTGTTCATGTCTCGGGACAGAGTGCTGCGGGACATTAGGTGACACTATTTTGGTGTTGGATGAAAAAAAACATTGTGAGATGTTGATTCCATATTGTAAAATGGATAGTTCTGGCTCTAAATATGTTGTAATTATATGTGTAACCCTCACATCAACTGAATTCTCTGTTATCTCTAGTGTCAGAATTGGTGTTTTGCTCTTAAATACAACAAATAATTTCCCACCATTTCTATAAAAAAAAAAAAAAACAAGTAAAAGTTTAAAATTGGGTATTGCATAAACTTTAAGCATTGATTGTTTTTTGAAACTGAAGTCTGAGTCATACTTGTTTTCTTTGGTAATCAACAGCATGTCTTTAATGCTGACGCTAGAGCTTAGCTTGAACCTGGAATGTTCCTTTTAATGTGCCAAGTTCCTACGTTGCGTGTCAACCATAAGCAGTCTACTGTTAGTCTAATGAACTATATATTTTGGTGGATGTATTATTAGCTTCACATGGCTAATTGCTTTAGTGTTCCACTGTTTAAAAAATGGCACTAAAAATGTGTTTTTAAAGGTGTAATTCATCGCTGGCAAAATGAGCTGTCAATAAAACTTGGCTGCTTATGTGGTAGAAAGGAAAAAGTCTTTTTGAAATTGGAACTACTTGAACAGAGGAAAACGGTTGTTGTCTTCCCTTTTGCCAAATAAACAGGAAGTTCTCAGTCTAGATAACACAGAGAAAGAGTAAACACTGTTCATTTACATATACTACCGACATTGTAACAACACAAAACTGGTTGAAAATCTGTGAACTTACACTTTAAAGATAGGGGAGGCAATTTCGGAGAGCCTAGCAATAGCAAACTAGCTTTGAAAGTATAAGATCCACCCTCCCTTCAAAGCTCTCTCTCCAAAGCCACGCCCCTTCAAAACACATGAACGCACATAGCAGAGTCTGCGAAACGTCACGGGAGACGGTGTTAAACTACCTCATGTCTCAAAGCACATAACATTACAATTATAATGAACGTAAACAACTTACAGACTGACTGCTGTAGATTAATTTCACTGTTGATAGTGTTGACATAGAAACAAATAAATCCAGGTCTGAGGATGTGAACAGCTCTGAGTAGAATATCAGGGTTGCCATCTCGTAATTACGATTACGGCGTGTGAACTCAGCATAAGCTTGATGTTTTGGTTCAGGAGGAACTGTAAAATGTGGCTGCTGTTTGTTTGTGGTGCTTGGCGACTGTCTGTCTACAACTCTGCATAGCCTCAAAACATATTTTGGTCCTGGGAGACCACTTCTATTAATGATTGCTATCAGGATGTGAAGAGAGTTTCAACCAGTACAACAAAGTGTTTCTGAAAAACATGGCCTACCCTAGCTTTAAGTATTATTGATAGTTTAATTACTGGCCTTTTCAATTTGATTCTGCTGTGCTCTGTGCATTTGACTAATTACTCTCTTCTGGAATCTGGTAGCAGACTAGAAGATCTCAATTTCAGCAGTTAGTGGGATTTGAGGGTTTTCCCTCACACATCAGAAATAAATTGTGCAGTTGTGTGAGATGGAATGCACCATCTGCTGGTGGTCAGTGGATGCCAAAATTCTTGAAGCGATAAAGTTTGGTTTCAGGGAGGGAATAGAGTTGCTATTCTGGTAGCAGCTGTCTTGTCATGTTTAGCCATGCATTATTTTCATTTGGTGGACAATAAAATGCACAAAAACAATCCCTCAGACTTGAACTGAAGGAGAGATCTGAGTCATATCTATGAGCTACAATAACAGAGACTTGGCAACTGCATAGCAATGCTCTTGTAACCACTCATTACACCCTAGCAACTGCAGAATACCTTAGCAATGCCCTGGCAGCCATTCAGTAAACCATAGCAACACCAACGACACCTCAGAATACTTTTAGCAATGCATAGGAATGCCCTGGCAACCACTCAGAAAATCATAGCAACATCATTAAAACACTAACAACACCTCAGAACACCTTAGTAATTGCATAGCAACACTCTAGCAACCACTCAAAACACCCTAGCAACTGCGCAGCAGCACTATCAACAACTCAATAAAACCTTAACAATGCATAGCAACACCTTGGCAGCCACTCAGAACACCCTAGCAACTGTGTAGCAGCACTAATGATTACTCAGAATTCCTTAATGGATAGCAACTCCCTGGCAACCACTCAAAACACCCAAGTGTGGCTGTGCAGTTGCTATTAACCACTCAAAGTACCTTAACAATGCATAGCAACACCCTGGCAACCACTCAGAATAGCCTAGCAACTGTGCAGCAGCACTATTGACCACTCAAAATTCCTTAATGCATAGCAACACCCTGGCAACTGTGCAGCAACACTATTGACCACTCAAAATACCTTAACAATGCATAGCAACACCCTGGCAACCACTCAGAACACCCTTGCAATGGCACAGCCAGACTGTGTGATCACTCAAAATTCTTTAATGCATAGCAACACCCTGACAACTACTCCTCGCAACTGCATAGCAGCACTAAATACCGCTCAAAATACCTAAGCAATGGCATAGCAATGCTCTGGCAACCAGTCAGAACACACTAGCAACTGCATAGTAACACTAATGACAACTCCAGAATATTTTTGTAATTGCATAGCAATGACCTTGCAACCACCCAGAACATCCTAGCAACAGCATTGCAACCCAAGAGCATTGCATCATTCAGAATGCCTCAGCAAATGTACTGCAAGGCCTTGGCAACCACCCAAAAAACCTAAGCATCAGGATTGCAAGTTTTGAATGGGGAAGTGCTACTCATTTTGTTTTCTATTAGTATTACTTTCAGTCTTGTCATTGTCATTCTCTTTCACCAGCTTGTTGTTGACATTCTGAATCACCTAATCTAATAATGGCGCAAATCTACTGTTAATCCTAAATTTAACCTCTCTGGATAACCTTAATCCCTACAGGCTCCAATTCAATCTAGTATCCACTTTGCTCTTGAATGGTGTAAAATGGTGCTGCGGTACAATTGAGGCCATGTTACAGAGTATGGTAGTATTAGTATTGGTTTCAAATCTTTAGTAAGTTTGATTAACAACAGTAGGTGTGTGTGCCAGGGTGTCACTACTTGGGAGAAAAGTGGGACTGAGTACAGTCTGCGATTTCTACCAAGGGGGCCAAATGAAACGTTCAGCTGGCCCAGAAAAACTAGTGACTCCACTGTGTTCTGTGAAATGCTGTATGTCCACACTTAATCTGAATTGTAGCAGCCTTGAATGTTCACTTATTAAATATTTATGCTTTGATTATGCTTCCAGTCACACTTCAGCAACATGTATTATGATTAAATCCATTCTGCTGCTTTTTACCTCCTGAAAAGTGCAGAAAATACAATAATATAAAAATTCGATCTAGCTACTAAAAGAATGAATAAACCAATATTTCCAGAGCTCACTTGTATTCCATCTGAAATCTATGATGGCGTTCTTGCTGCCCACAAATCATCCACCGTGAATGGTCAAGAAGTCACTTCATAGTTGAAAGGCTTGCACAGCTGTTTCTCGCATACTTAATGTGTATGTAAGCGGTTGAGTTAAGAGCATTCAAGGCCAGCAGAAGCAGTGCAGTGGGTTTGGACAAGGGTTAGTCAGAAGAAGTAGGAGCTTTGTCCTCTTGTCATAGACAGGTGCATGTTAAGGCTGGAGAGACTGTAGATGACAGCTGTCACACAGGCACGCTATTCCCCACACGGGGAATGAAGCTCTGCAGAATATGCTGTTGGCTATGGAGATGAATGTTAGAATTCAGTGGCTTCAAAGTTGAACTATTCTGTATCCAATGTATGGATGGGATTTGTTTATAACTTCACATGTGTTGTTGGTTTTTTTTTTTTTTTTTTTAATATATATATATATATTATCATTATTACTAGAAGTAGTATTTTTTTTTTTTTTTTTTTTAATAATTATTATTCGTTTTGTTTTGTTTTTTTGGGGGGGGGGGGTTGCTTTCTTTTGGGTTTTTGTTTGATTAGTTTTGTTTGGGGGTTATGTTTTGGGGTTTGTTTGGCTTTCTTTTAGGTTTTTTGTTTGTTTTGTTTGGGTTTAGTTTTGTTTTGGGGTTTGTTTTGCTTGCTTTTGGGTTTGTTTGTGTTTTAAATTTTTTTGGGGTTTATGTTTTGATTTGATTCCTTTTTGTTTTTGGGTTTAGTTTGTTTGGTTGTGGTTTTTATTTAATTTGGTTGGTTTGTTTTCATGTGTTATTATCTTTTTTTTTTTTTTTTTTTTTTTTTTTTTTTTTTTTAAATATTATTATTTCTGCTAACATAAAGTAGTGTTGCATTATAAGACAAGCTAATCATCAGTAATCATCCCACATAATAAACATGCATTTTTTTCTAAGAATCCAAAGATTATCTTCTCAGAAACAATATTTCATTTGATTACATTAAAATTATGAATGAACATACCTTATATGTACTGCATTATCAGCTGTGTTTGACATAGATGCATGTAAATGAGATGAAATGACAATTATTCTACTTCTGATTTCCACAGGCAGCTCCAGAGCCTGAGCCTGAGCCTGAGCCTGTATCCGAAGCAGTCGTAGAATCCGCACCTGTGGAAGAGCCCATCCCTGTGCCAGAGCCAGTGCCTGAGCAGATACCCAAGTCCCCAGAACCTGTGGCTGCACCAGTAGAAGAGCCAGTGCTTGAACCAGCGAAGGAGTCTGTCCTAGCTCCAGAACCAGTGCCTGAACCAGTCCCAGAGGTGCCTATCCCTGAACCAGCATCTGAACCCATCCCTGAACCAGTATCAGTGCCCACCCCAGAAATACCATCTGCGCCCAGCTCAGAACCAGTTTCTGTGCCAACCCCTGAACGGGCACCTACACCAGTACCAGAGTCAGAATCCGCACCCGCCCCTGAAGCAGCATCTGTGCCCGTCCCTGAGACCTCACCAGCGGCTGAATCCCTTCCAGAGGTCCTAGAAAATAATGGTATGGTTGCATCTGTTCACTCTTGACTTCTTTTGGTTCTTTTGGATCTTTTGGTCCGCACCAAAAAAGAAAATTATACATTTACTCCTGGTTCACCTAAGATGTCATTTGAAATACCAAACCTAAAGATGCGAAGCAAAATAAACAGCTTTTATGACGTGTATTTTGCGACAGAACTTACCAATTATCAGAAACATTGCTGTGATAAATGTGCTCGTTGCATGTGCGTACATATGACACAAACTCATTAGAACTGCACTAATAGAGCAATCGCACCAGGGATCGTTTTAATCAAACCAAACCTGCCAAGTGTGAACACACCTTAAATCTCTTCTGCATCAAATTTATGTCTAGTTTTTGCATCATTTTTGTACCATTTTTAGCTACAAAAAATGTTTTCTAACTATCCCACCATCTTGCAAGAACAGGTAAAGGCTCCGATATACTTCAAACAAAGTTCTTTTTCTTTCTTCGTTTAGGGGTAAAATGTAGTTTGAAATACGTGAGCAGCGATATACTGTGATCGAACGTCTGACGCCGCCCACACTGCTCGGAGTGACGTTTAGATGAATATGTAAATATGTGCTGAGCGCTTTCCTCTCAGTAACATGAAAAACCGTGTCATCAGAAGCACAACTTCATTTTGTAATATAAAGCGGCTATCCATTGTGTTCATGTTTTTACCCGCGGAGATCTTACCTCGACGAACTCAACAGATGAAATGAGTCGGAGAAGTGTTCCCACGTGAAAGAAGGCGGAGCCTCGGAGCACACCTCCTATTACGTTATCGTCACGGACCAATGGTAGTACGAAGGCGTTTTGCAGCTGGAACGAACTTTTCCTGAGAGTTTGCTTTGGCAAGCCGTTTCGAACTCACAAAACGATTTTGTTCGAAATGACGTCACATCAGTTCGTTCTTCAATTTCGTTTGAAGTATATTGGGGCCTTAATCCTGTCCTTGTTTTAAAAGCTGTGTAAACACTGTTTATAGCCTATATATTTACTCAACGAACATGGAAAACAGTGATAGATTGTCTGATGGCAAAGTCCAAGCACTTCTCAACCTTTACGCTAAGGAGGAAATCCAACACTACTTCGAAGGGACCAAGCAAAACACGATTATGTATTTGTGCTCAGCTAGACACATTGGGCATCAACCACACGGCAACTATAACACTTTTTCGTATGCTGTTTAACATAACTTATTAGATAGGACTGTTGAACAGATCGTAAACAAATGAAAGCGTAGAATGGGAGCGATGTTGCTCAGACTCTTCCGTTCTCTGCGCCGTCAAAATAAAAAGTCCCGCACAACAACCAGAGCAGCAGGACGTAATTGACTGCTTACGTCACTTCAGAGTTCCTACTGCTGTTTCAAATGCAACCAGGAAAATGTCCCTAGGGGAAACTCTCAGGGGACAGCCTTGGGTTGTGTAACTATACCCTGGAGTATAGTTGGAAGTTCCGTCATTACCAAAAGAGTTCAGTAAACCATAGTTGGCTAACAATGCTTTTGGGAGACACACCCCTGGTCAGCTACCGACGCAGAGTCTCATTTCCTACTGGGGGAACAGGGGTTATGTATATAACCCGAGATGGTTTTGGGTTTAGTTTTATTTTGGGGTTTGTTTTGCTTTCTTATGTTTGTTTTTTGATTTGTTTTGTTTCGGGTTTTAGTTTTGTTTTTGTTTTGGGGTTTGTTTGCTTCTTTTGGGGGTTTTTGTTTTGTTTTGATTCTTTTTGTTTTGAGGTTTGTTTTGCTTGCTTATGGGTTTTCTTTTTTTGTTTTGTTTTGTTTCGGGTTTTAGTTTAGTTTTGTTTTCTTTTGGAGTTGTTTTGCTTTTGGGGTTTTTGTTTTGTTTTGATTCCTTTTGTTTTGGGGTTTAGTTTTGCTTTGAGGTTTGTTTTACTTTCTTATGGGTTTTTTGTTTTTGATTTGTTTTGTTTCAGGTTTTTGTTTTGTTTTGGGATTTTGCTTCTTTTGGGGTTTTTGTTTTGATTACTTTTGTTTAGTGGTTATTTTTCGGGGGGGGGGGGTAGTTTTGTTTTGTTGTGGGTTATGTTTAGTTTGGTTGGTTTGTTGTCGTGATTTTTAAAATATTTCTGCTAACACAGTTTCATTTGTTAACATTAGTTAATGCACTGTGAACTAACACGAACAATGAACAATTAGATTTTTACTAACTCTCAATAACAAAATTTAATAAATGCTTTGAAACACATTACTTAATTACATAATTGTTCATAGTTAATGCATTAACTAATAATAACAAATGAGGCCTTTTTGTAAAGTGTTACCAAAAATCTGATCACAAATGAGATGAATCAGAGGAAATTGTAATATGTCGTCATTCTGTTTTTTGACAAGGAGCCATTTCCTCTAGAAATGTATATTCTGGAGGGGAACACATTTATATATATCTTTTTTCTTTTTCTTTCTGCAGTCTTTCATTTTCTTCTCATCATGTCTGCCCGTGGCTCTCTGAGCAGCAGATTTCATTATACTCTATGAGAGTGAGTGTTTTCAGAGCAGGGCTGTGAGTGCTGGCAGAGATAAACACTCATAGGGCGACCCACTCAAAAACACTGCCGCTTTGTGCTCTGCGGCTGTAAATTGACGCCAATATGTAACTGGGTCCCGGTCACACACTTGCTTTGTTCTCCCAGCGGTACATTGGCCTCTAGGTTGCAGATTCTGCTGCGTTTACATCCAGACATCAGTGGGTGTGCTCACATATAACCCTAGTTTGCAAAGGAGCAGTGTTTCTAGTGCCAAAACATGTCCGTTTATGAATTGTAACAGCAACAGAACCAGTTTGTGCGTGAAACAGGCTTCAGACAGCCGCCAACAGCATGTACACAACAGCCTTTATCCTTGAATTAATATAAAGACTTCCTAGCTGCCAGCGCCAATAACTTGACAGGCCTACAAGTGGATTAAAGCTGGTAGGTTGATAATCTGGGTTAGGAACACAGTGTCACGTAAGAGTTTCTAGCCTTCCTGTTGTGTCATCTGATCAGTCAGGGCAATACTGATGCTTTTAACACCTGCCTTCTGTATCCAGATGAAGTGTGGTCATCTCTGTAGCTCACTCAGACAGGAGACAGAGGTTATGGGCCGCAATTTATTCTTTGAGTCAGTAAGATTAGTTTTAAGATGAGTTTTTTTGGTTTTGTTTTAAAGATATTAAAGATTTTACATGTTCATCTTTCTTTAGTGTGTATTATATGTTGCTGTTTGAGCATGAATTAATTCTGAAACTCCTCTTTTGTCGAGTTTTCTTCCGGGAACGAACACATCACAATATTCCTCATTTAAATAAATCCCAAGTCATATGCAAAATAAAGGGGCGGAGTCTGGTTGAGTGAGTTAGTAGTGTGTTGAAACTCACGGTTATGGTAAGGTTTCCACAAAAATTTGAAGCAGTTTTCAACACTGATCATAATCATAAATGTTTCTTGAGCAGCAGATCATCATATTAGAATGATTTCTGAAGGATCATGTGACACTGAAGACTGGAGTAATGATGCTGAAAATTCAGCTTTGATCACAGGAATAAATTACTTTATAAAATATATTCAAACAGAAAACAGTTATTCTAAATTGTAATAATATTTCACAATATTACTGTTTTTACTGTATTTTCTATCAAATAAAGCAGATTTCTTTCAAAAACAACAACAAAAAAACACTTACCCAGCTTTTTGAATGGCATTATATGGTCCATTAGAGGAGAGAGGTGCTTCACTCACTCCTAGTTTTATCCTCTTATTATCAGTTGAATGTTAAATCTGCTGTCCTCTCTTTAGATGTTGCAGCTGCTTTAGTGGCAGATGAGGACGAGACTCCCGCAGTCGTGCCCGCTAACAAGAGGACCACTAAGTTTGAGAAGAGAATGACCAACGAAGAGATGGAAGAGGAGCAAAGGTCAGTGTTTCCCTTCTCCCTCAATCCATCCACAGAAACAACAGCATCTCATAGTAACACACAACACTTCACTCTTTTGTGCTTCATATATATCCAGAAATGCTTGAATTGAACAGCATTTCAAGCATGTAAAGTGTGTGACTCTACAGTGCTGAAGTTTTGGGGTGTTATGAATATGCAACCAACATGTGCAGTATATTTTGTCTAAAATAGAGGACTACAGTAAAGGACTGTTCATTTGAGATCCTGGGACAATATGTTCCCTTTGACGAAAGCAGTCTACCCTGAAGAAGGGGTTTTTAGGACCAAAACCAGAGGATTTCAAAGTACATCATCACAGGCATGAAGAATAATGATAATGTAAAAACAAAAAGAAAAAACTATGAATGAATGAATAATGTTATATTCACAAAGAACAGAAAATTAATATAAGGCGTATCTTATCATGGCCATAGCTCTGCTTCTGTGAAGTCATAATAAAATACTCTGCCACTGTGGTTAATAATAATAATAATAATGATAATAATTATGATAATGATAATAAATATGATATAATAATAATAATAATAATAATAATAATAATAATAATAATAATATTGATGATATAATAATAATAATAATTATAATAATAATGATTATTATAATGATGATAATTGTGATAATGATAATAAATATGATGATGATATAATAATACTAATACTAATAATGATAATTATGATAATGATAATAAATATGATGATATAATGATGATATTAATGATGATATAATAATAATAATATAATAAAAATAATGATAATATTTATAACAACGATAATGATAATGATAGTGATAAAAATGATGATATAATAATAATGATATTGATGATGATGAAAATATAATGATGATTATTATGATATTAAATATGATATAATAATGATAATATTAATGATGATATAATAATAATGATAGTAATATTATGATAATGATAATATGATAGAATAATAAAGATGATGATAATAATGATATAATATTAATAATAATAATGATTATTATAATGATGATAGTAATATAATACATTTATAATAACGATGATAATTATGATGATAAATATGATATAATAATAATAATATTAATGATATAATATTAATAATAATAATAATAATAATATATAATGATATTAATAATAATATTTATAATAATGATGATAATAATTATAATAATTAATACGATAGTTTTAAAATCATGACATAATTATGATATCGATGATGATGAAAATATAATATGACAATATAATCATGATATTAATAATAAAAATATTAATATCACAATAATGATGATGATAATGATGATAAATATGATGATATAATAATAATAATAATAATGTTATAATAATGATAATAATTATGATGATAATATGATATAATAATAATTATAATAATAATTTTATTTTTATTGTTGTAACACTTTACAGTAAGGTCCCATCAATTAATATTAGCTATACATTAACAATGAACAATATATTTGTTAATCTGTTAATCAGTAACTGTTCATTGTTGGTTCATGTCAGCTCAGGTCCATTAAATAATATTAATACACTGTAAAAATCAAAGGTTGTATCTGTTAGTCAATGCTGAAATTAGCAGCAATAAATGTTGTAGAAGTATTTTTATTGTTAGTTCATATTTTTGCACTTGAAATAAAACACACCACTCAGAACTAGTATTTTTTTTTTATTTTTTTTTGGTCAACCATTTTAATAAAAAAAGACAGATTTATATGCTTGGATTATATGATGTGTCTGAATCGTTTCGTTACACGAGACTTTGCGTTGAATGTCATAGTTTGGTCCATGTTCAGTATAGAGTGGGAGGAAAGTTCTTGTTTCTCCTCCTCCTTGTAATTTTTTTGGGCCATTTGTAGCGGTGTCGACCTCCAGCCCCCCACGACTCTCTGTGGGTGTTTGGATAAGGAGGGTGAGATGTTACACACATGTTAATCACTCACATTATCTGCAGCAGACTCTCAGGGGCGCCGCGGGGCTCAAGGTTTGTCTGGAGGTTCAGGCACACTCTGCCTGCGGTGGGTGTGGTTTGTTTGCTTGATAAAACATGTAGATTGAGCAGCGGGGGATCTGAACTAAAACAGCGGATATGTGAATGTAGAGTATCATGCAAAACCAAAACATTACCAAAACAAGTATTCCTTAGTTAGCTTAGCCGCATACTAATTCAAACTCCATTGAAATCTACTCCAGTCAAATCTAGTGCGCTTCTCATGAGTGCTAATTGTTCAAATTGAAGGTTTGATTTCAGTTATTCTCAGACAGCAGATGCTAATGTAGACGACTCGCTAGGCTTCAGAACCGAGCTTTACACGCCGCCTGCTTTATCATAATTGTGTGTGTAACTTCAGTCAGTGATTTGAGATGATTTCAACAGTTCCTGATTGCAGAAGTCACTAGTGTGTTTCTGTGTAGCTGTAGTTCACTCGGCACCCTACAGAAACGACATAATATCCTCTGCTCCTGCCCTTTATCTTTGCAGGATAGAGTTGACAAATGACTTTACCGCTCTTTAAACAACACCAGGCCGTATGCCTGTGTCAGACCACTGGTAAGGTATCATTTACTTCAGTTTGACCCCTGACACCCCCACAGTCTCACCCCTCGGCCCTCCCCCGTCACCTTGTGCTGACACTCAGGGTGTAACACCAATATCTTCCCTTCCACTCACTTTCCTTATTCAGTGACCTCAATACCACTGACAATTCATGTCCTGACATGCTGAGTTACAGAAAGATTTCACCCAGAAATGACATTCTGTCATCTACTCACAGTATTTGTTTGTAAAGTCACTATTTATTTATTTATTTGTTTGTTTGTTTGTTCATTTATTTATTAAGTCCATATTTATTTAAAAAGTCCCTATATATTTATTTTTATTTATAGTCACATTTATGTATTCATTAATTCATTTATTTGAAAAGTCACTATTGTATTTATTTATTAATTATAAATTCCGTTTATTTTTTGTAAAATAATTAACTTTTTATTTAACTTTTTTTTTTTATTTGCAAATCTCTGTTTTATTTTTAAGTCTTTTTTTAAAAAAATCCCTATTTATTTATTCAGTATTTATTTTTGTAAAGTCATTATTTGTTTATATATTTCAGTCACTATTTGTTTATTTATTTGTTGGTAAAATCACTATTTATTTATTTTTTTGTAAAGTCACTATTTGTTTATTTATATGTAGTTACTGTTTACTCATTTGTAGTCATTGTTTATTCCTTTATTTGTTTGTAAAGTCACTATTTGATTATTTATTTGTAAAGTCAATATTTGTTTATCTATATATTTATAAAGTCACTATTTGTTTGTTTTTTGTTGTTAAAATCACTATTTATTTATTTATTTATTTGTAAAGTCACTATTCGTTTGTTTATCTATATATTTGTAAAGTCACTGTTTGTTTGTTTGTAAAGTCACTATTTGTTTATTTTTTGTTGGTAAAATCACTATTTATTTATTTATTTATTTATTTGTAAAGTCACTATTCGTTTGTTTATCTATATATTTGTAAAGTCACTGTTTGTTTGTTTGTAAAGTCACTATTTGTTTATTTTTTTGTTGGTAAAATCACTATTTATATATAAAGTCATTTGTTTGTTTATTTATTTATTTATATGTAGTCATTGTTTACTCATTTGTAAAGTTGCTGTTTATTCATTTATTGTTTGTAAAGTCACCATTTGATTAATTATTTGTTGGTAAAATCACTTTATTTATTTATTTGTTTGTAAGGTCACTGTTTATTCATTTATTTGTTTGTAAAGTAACTATTTATTTATTTGTTTGTAAAATCATTATTTATCTTTATTTGTAGTCACTTTTTGTTAAAAAAAATCACTATTTCTTCATTTATGTATATATTTGTAATGCCACTGTTTATTTATTTGTTTGTAAAGTCACATTTTAGTTTTTTACCATATTTATGGATGTTATTTATTTATTTATTATTTGTCGTTTTGGAGCTACATGCCTTACCTGGAAAAGAGAAGCCTGGACATTCTCCCAAACGTCTCTCTTTGAGTTCCATGAATGAAAGACAATAATATGACATGAGAGTGGGTAAATAATGTCACAATGATCATTTTTGGGTGAACTGTCCCTTTAACACTGTGATCCATCTGCTTCTGTCTGTCTTCTGCACATTATGGACTACATTGACCAGTGGAGTGTCCAGTAGTCTCCACTTAGGCTCCTGGTCTCCTCCTGGTCAAAAGATGAGCTGTGTTCACAAAGCAGAGTGGCTGCATGTGTTCTGCAACTGTCTGAAAACACACACACACACACACACAGAGGCTCTGCCTGGAGCCCAAGGGATTCATTATTGTGACGCACACATTACTAGGGAAAAGCTCAGAGATGCAGGTCACTGAACACACATGAAGACATGTGTATTATGAGCAGTGCAGAGAATTATGGGTATTAATAGCCATCCTCATGAACAGTAATTTGCCTAAGTCGGAGAACATGCTTTTGATGGAGAACACATGATGCTACTTGGAATGTTAAGCAAAATAGTATATGAATCAAAATAAGTTATAGCTTAGCCTATATTAAAGGAGTGTATTAATAATCATGCAATGGCCCCAAAATGTATTTGAGCACTTAAGACTGCACACTTTAAAATGTCTGAATGTCACTGTTGCATTATCAGTCTGTTCAAAAGAATGATTTTGAAGCGTTAGCTGATCATTAATGTGTTTCTGTGTGAACTTGAGGAGAACTGACTTCATACATTCACTAAAAATCACCAGCTGATTCAAAGACAATGAGCAGAAATGATGAAGTCAAGTGACGTTAGTGAAGAGAAAAGATCCTGTGGGATTTTAGCACATGTTTTGGTATTTTGTTATCAAGCTGATTCAATGACTTGAAGGCATTTGTATATGTAGCTTGGGTGTCCAAATACTTTTTGCGTTACTTTGCATTTACTTCCATCCAGTCGCAAATAAATAAATAAATAAATAAATACATTTTGTAAAATGATACCATAAATAAAAGGTCATGCAGTGAACTGTACATATCAGAGTTAGGCAAAATTTATATTTTAATAATCATCCCCCTTTTAATTACTGAGTGAATGAGTCGAATTCGACATGCCACACAGAATACGGAGCTGAAATTCAAGAGGAGTTTCAACACTTTTGCATAAAACACAATTTTGAATTTATTCCCTGATATGTAGAATATTGTCCCCTACTGATTAGACACATTTACATAAACTAAGTTCACTACTGTCAAAACCATACATAGCCATCAAAACAAATTTCAGTTTTGTCAGACCGTACCATAAAACATACATTCTCCACTTCCCACTTTTCCTGTGATTTAATCACTAGCTATGTCATAACCAGTGATTCAAGTTTTCTTTTTTTGATAGGACTGCTGGTAACATACTTTAGCCATTTGTATGAGAACATGTTTTTGGGCATTTAATTCTGAAAAACTGAACACATTAAAGGGTTAGTTCACCCAAAAATGATAATTCAATACCTTCATTCATCTTCAGAACACAAATTAAGATATTTTTGATAAAATCTGATGGCTCAGTGAGGCCTGCATTGACAGCAAGATAATGAACACTTTCAAATGCCCAGAAAGCTACTAAAGACATATTTAAAACAGTTCATGTGACTACAGTGGTTCAACCTTAATGTTATGAAGCGACCAGAATACTTTTTGTGCGGCAAAAAAACAAAATAACGATTTTTTTTCAGTAAATGAGGATTCGTTACGTCATAGGTGTTTCGAAATGTCAATGGTTCACCACTGGGGCGTGTGACTTTGGCAGTTTGATTCACGCTCTGAACCACTGATTTGAAACAAAAGATTCGTAAAGCTTCGAAGCTTCATGAAGCAGTGTTTTGAAATCGCCCATCACTAGATATTGTTGAATAAAGTCACTATTTTGTTTTTTTTTGGCACACAAAAAGTATTCTCATCACTTCATAACATTAAGGTTGAACCACTGTAGTCACATGAACTGTTTTAAATACGTCTTTAGTAGCTTTCTGGGCATTGAAAGTGTTAATTATCTTGCTGTCAATGCAGGCCTCACTGAGCCATCGGATTTTATCAAAAATATCTTAATTTGTGTTCTGAAGATGAACGAAGAACTTACGGGTGTGAAACGACATGAGGGTGAGTAATTAATGACTGAGTTTTTATTTTTTGGGTGAACTAACCCTTTATTAAAACCTACACAAATTCAATTCCATTTTAATTCTACGTCCTTAAATTTGAATTACAGTGTTGTAGTTTTGTATGCAGTTTTATTTACAACCTAAATTCATATTCTTAATCTGACTCTCAATTCTGAATGATGCACAACCCTGGCTTTCCATATCAATCAACTCAAAACAAATCTATAATGCATTATTGGGGTCATGTAGGAGATGTGGCGTGTTGTAATTTTCTGCTGATCAAGTAATGTATACATAATCGCATGCCTCATTGAAGTAATAATAGATCGTCCTGGTCAAAGGTATATATAGAGAACATTTACTGTACTTTAAACAAATAACAGATTACATATTCAAAGTAGACCAAAGGGAGGCGAGAAGTGCCGAAAATAGCAAAGTTAAATCATACTGAAATAGCACTTGTCTTGTTTTCTGACTGTAGACTTCCTGTCTGTGTGTCTTGCATGTGTTTTTGTACCAATCTTGTGCTCTGCATGGGAAACAATGGCACATTCAGATATTAAATCATATCATACTTTTTTTTTTTTTTCATATAGATGTTAATTTTATCGTACCCTGAGGTTTTTCATGAGCATTTGTCCAGCTTCTATCTGATCCTTTGGGGAAAAACTGTGTTTTTCTGAACACTCTAGGCGTCATTGATGTGTAAATGTGGGCAGTTTTTCATTGTACACCAGGCTCCTTTATCTCAAAAGATCAAGGAAAATTGATTCCTCATGATATGACGCCTTTGTGGGTCACGGCAGCACGTGCTTCAAATCATTTGGATTTGCCGTAACAAACTAAATTTGTCTAACCAACTAAATATGATTGCATGAAAACAAATGTGTTTGTTAGGACACTTTACTAACATGACTACAAGCGTGTCTCCTGAATGTTTCCACCGCCTCCAACCGCTGCACGACTAACACGCTCTGCCAAGCCTTAACCAGTAATATCACACCAGAGCTGCCAACGGTGAGTGACATGCTCCTTCATCTGTTCATCATAACACAGTCAAATCAAATCGTCACAGAAGTCGTAAAGCTTAAAGGTACACTATGTAACTGTTAAACTGCACGCATTTTGCGGAAGAACGTTGTTTTGGTTGTGCTTCTGCATGACTGTGTGGATAAATATGGTTATCCTACTGCTCATAAAACATTCACTATTAAGCTTAAGAGATACAACCAGTTTAGATGGAAAGGATCTCAAGCTGATTAGCTGAAGACGTTTCTTTAGCTTTATCCATTAATAGACACGGTATTTCCTTGAAAATAAATTCCGGCGCAGAGCTACAACAACCATAATGAAAAGAGCCTTCTTAATAGATGATGCTTTACAAGGAACTCTGTTAGAGAGCTACATATGGCAATTTATCTGTTCAATAAAATATCTTACTCACCTGTTGAGTATTAAAAACGCCATCTCCACGTCGCTTTTACAACATTTCAGATCCCGCAGTTCTCGGAAAAGCCAAGCCGATGTTGATTCTTGTTTTATTACGAGCTCTACGTTCTCTTTTTGCTAGCAGACTTGCAACTTTTCTCTATGTACAGATATGAGGAGACGCGCACGGGCGAGTGACTTATGTATGCAATTTCCTGCAAAAACCATCCCGCTATAGGTGTAAAATATAAACACTTATAATAGGCTTAACATAGTGAATTAGGGTAAGACAAAAACATGCTTTAGAAGGATTGATGTATTGACTCATTATATACATTTTGTTAATTTTTAACAAAATAAAAAGTTGCATAGTGTACCTTTAATATTATAAAAAAAAAAATTACAGTAATTTCAAAGCAAGACACTACACGCAAATCCATTGTTTTTTCAGGCACTGGTCAATTTTGAGACTTTGGGCTATTTTACTTCTATAACGTCTTTCAGAATAGTGGAAAACATTCAAAATACACTTAAGTGTTTTTTTGTTTTTTTTTTGTTTTTTTAAAAACAATATCTGCATCTGTAGATTTCAGTTACAATACAATTTTCTCAAAATTAGTTTATATACTGTAGATAGATAGATAGATAGATTAGATAGATAGATAGTTACATTTTTTTCTGAAGGTTTTTAAATAGGGTTTTGATCATATATTTTTCATATATTGTAACATTTTATTCCTAAAAACAATAATCTTCTGTTTTTCTGATTTATGCCATGGTAAAAAGAGAAAATTCCCTTTCTAAAACCTTTTAATATGTCAACAAAATGAAACATGAATTTTGAAACTGATCCAATGTCCAATGCAAATTAGTGCATATTTAATTAGATAATGCTTCATTTGCATATCTAAACATAACATTTCGGAATGTAATGCAAAAACCTTTGTCTCAATGTACTGTGATCAACCAACTGAAAAGGATGGTGATAGCTATTAGTATAAATTTGTACCTTATTTACCTGAAGTATCTTTAAGTATCTATTTAATTTAGAGTTACTACAACATGCTTATAAAAAAGGTTCAGTGTGGTTCTATATAGAACTCTGGGGTTCTTGACTCTATTTTAAAGAATGCTTTATGCCAAAAAGGTTCAATATAAGGAGAAATGTCTGATCGCATAATACTTTCATGATTAGTGACTTTATTTAAACTTTTTCTAGAGATAGATATGAAGCGCCTGACAGAACCCTTTAAGGTTCAGTTCTTCTAGGAGTGTAAGTTACTGTCAGTGTATGATGGTCCTGTTTTGGCCTGTAGTCTGTTTCTCTGAGGCTCTGCTAGCTTGAATCCATGCATATGTGTTTGTATGTGGAGGGACTGTGAGTACCTCAAGAAGTTCATGTTTAACGGTTTACAAGGCTGTGGCTTTGTAATACTGAATATTCTTGTATTTTTCTTTTTCAGAGTTGCTGAGTAAGCAGAAGTCAAAGCATGTGGGAAAGGTGTGTGAACCTTGAGGACCTTTGTGGAGTGACAACTTCGTTTGACTGTCTCTGAAATGTGTTGTGATGGAAATTTTTTTTTTTCTTTTCTTTCTGTTTTCTGTACAGGCCACTTTGCATTTCTGCCTGTGAATAGCAAGCTTCTTAAAGCAAAACACTAAAGAACATTAACATATGAAAATAGGTTCCTGCTCTTCTGAAGTACCATCACGCCCCCTTGTGGACACAAACACAAACACACACACACACACACACACACACACACCCTGCTATGACCATCACAGGCTGATGGGAAATGTGTTCACACTGCAGAGTCAGACATCAGTATGAAATGTAGAAAGCATTTTTGTTGTTGGTAGTTTAAAAAAGGTGAATCTCATAAAAACATTTTATTGTCTAGGTGACATTTCACCCCAGAATCAGAAGAGACTGGATTAAAACATGTTATGTTCAAAAAAATAAAATTAAGCCCTTTTTTAGAACCATTAAGTGTTTTTGCATTATAAAAAGTAATTTTTACAGTAATATATTTTTTGATCGTTTCATTTCAATCAGCAAAGTGGCAGTACAAGAAATTAGTATTGTAGTGGGAATATAAATTAGATTTTGCAGTAAAATGTGACTCTGACAGTGTTTCATGAGATTCATCCTAATGGCTTTTGTAATATCAATAAAGAGCCAAATTTGATTACTGTCTGTTGTGTCATCATTTCTTCTGATTCAGTGTAACACAAAGGAACTCTAAACAAAACTGATAATGTTTCAAATGAATTTCCTTCAGTTAAACTCTTTTTGAGCTGAGACGAAGCCTTGGTGAATGATGAAGACTGTGTGTGTGATTGTTCTTTATGCTGTTGTGTTTGTGTTGTAGGGTTCAGCAGGAGCAGCTGGCTGCCATCTTTAAACTGCTCCGAGAGAACCAGGACACATTCGGAGAGATGACGGAGGGAGACATGGAGGAACAGCTCAAGCTTTACTCGCTTTAGTCTGACCACACACAGTTTCATAAAGGACAGAATATGGGCTTGCCTGTTGGGTAACATCTGTAGCACTCATGTTCTGTTTCAGTTCACACACTTTTATGCTTCGGGTCACACACACTCCAACTGTGTAAAAGTAATGATGTGGTTTGAGGGTTAAACTGTGTTTAACTCTTGTAAAACTTGTCATTTGAAAACGATAGTGTGAAATAGTTCTTGTTTTTCGTTTGGCATTGATATGAAAAATGCTTCATAATCATTCAGATCTATTATATAGAATGCAAATGGCATATTCTGAATGTTTTACTATGTTGCATTTTCTAAGTAGATTGTATATATTTACTTGAAGAAAAAAAAAAAACATTATATATAAGTTATAAAGTATAAAGTATTATATATATATATATATAAAAAGTAACTTTCCCCAACACCATTTAAAAGAGCACAATCTCAATAACTGAGGGAAATTACAAGAACAACAAATAATATTTATTTATATATATATATATATATATATATATATAAAATATTATTTGTTGTTCTTGTAATTTCCCTCAGTTATTGAGATTGTGCTCTTTTAAATGGTGTTGGGGAAAGTTACTTTTGTATTACAATATTGCGTTACTCCTATACAAAGGTTCGGTTAAAGGGATAGTTCACCCAAAAAATGACCCCATAATTTACTCACCCTCAAGCCATCCTAGGTGTTTATGACTTTCTTCTTTCAGACGAACACTATCAGGGTTATATTAAAAATATCCTGAAGCATCCATGCTTTATAATGGGAGTGAATGGAGGATGAGCACTCCAAAAAAGTGCATCCATCAATGATAAAATGTACTCCATGCGGCTCTGGGAGCTTAATAAAGGCCTTCTGAAGAGAATCGATGCATTTGTGTAAGACAAATATCCTTATTTAAACCTTTATTAAGTAAAATAACAAGCTTCTTGCGCGACAGCCATACACATTCGACTTGCGTCCAAAAAGCGTTAACTTCCGCGACATAGTACACAATGCCATGATGTTCTGCACTACACCATGATGTAATACACTATGTCCTGCATTGTTGTTAGGCTTGTTCGACCGATAGGTGTATGACATCAAAGTACAGCGAGAGCGTTTAGAGAGCTTACAACTTGAATCGCTTTCGCAGTACTTTGGTGTCATACACCTATTGGTCAATAAAATGCATCTCAAACAAGCCTAACAACATGACGTACTACACGTTATAATGTAGGACATGGCGTAGTACATCATTGTGTACTGCGTTGCGGAAGTTAACGCTTTTTGGACGAAAGTCAAATGTGTATGGCTGTCGCGCAAGAAGCTCGTTATTTTACTTAATAAAGTTTCAAATAAGGATATTTTCACTTTAGAAGGCCTTTATTAAACCCCCAAAGCCACGTGGAGTACATTTTTATTTTTATTTTTTTATATCATTGATCGATGCACTTTTCTTGGACTTCAAAAACTCATCCTCCATTCACTCCCATTATAAAGCTTTGGCGAGCCAGGATATTTTTAATATAACTCTGATTGTGTTTGGCTGAAAGAAGAAAGTCATATACACCTAGGATGGCTTGAGGGTGAGTAAATCATGGGTTAATTTTCATTTTTGGGTGAACTATCCCTTTAAGCACTAGTAGAAATGGTGGTGGGAGTTTCCGGTATAGAGAAACTGGAGCGCGAGAGAGTTTTCCAGCTGAAGGGTTTTATTTTGTGTTATTTCTGCATGAGGTATTAAAGACATTCACCCGTAGGTGTGTGTTTTAACCAGTCGCTCACAGAAACAATAAAGGTGCAGCAGCCAATATTGTCCAGGAAAACAAGTCAGTCTCTGTACCTACTGCCCCCCTGATACTTGTTCAGGCATGTTTTGACTTGTCTAGGCTTGTTCAAGCACTAATAAAGTTATATACATAAAGATATCTTCAGGGGGTGTTGGTTTAGTAAAAAAAGTAACTGTGTTACTTTTATGGAAAGAAATGCATTACATTACTTCTGCATTACTTTTACTCACCTGGGCTGGGCTTGCTTGTTTGTTTGTTTGTTTTTTAATAACAAAAAGTTCTATTTTTGGCGAATGTAAAGGCCCTTTCACACCAAAAGTGAATAAGCTGAAGGAAATGCAAATTCACGCCTGAACAGTGAAGGGTGCAGCTCAAACAAACCTTTCAGCTGTGCCGTCATTCTGGATTAAAGAAGAATAGGACGCAGAAGAAGAAAGTCCAACACTTACAATAAAAATAAAAAATAAAAATTGTGATGTTAACTTATTTTTGCTAGTTGGTATGGTTAAATTGAATCATCAAATGTCAGCGGTGAGCAGCAAATTGAGATTAAGTACATAAAGTATATTCTTTTTATTTAACATATTTTCATTAATGCAGTTTTGCATAATCTTTTTATTCCTTTTGAGGAAGAGTGAATCTGTTTTTGTGAGAGCGAGATGAGTAAATGCATGCTCACATCTAGAACTACAATAACCATCATGTTTACACAGCGCTCACGCCTCTGCACCTCGCTTAAAAGTAATGACAAAACTCGGGTTACTAATTTGTTACATTTATATAGCGCTTTTCTCGGGACTCAAAGTGCTTTACATGGAAAGGGGGAATCTCCTCAACCACCACCAATATGCAGCACCACCTGGATGATGCGACGGCAGCCATATTGCGCCAGAACGCCCACCACACACCAGCTTATTGGTGGAGAGGAGACAGAGTGATGAAGCCAATCAGTATATTTGGAGATGATTACGAGGCCTTGATGGACAGAGGCCAATGGGCAAGTTTGGCCAGGACGCCAGGTTTACACCCCTACTCTATTTTCCAATGACCTCCTGGAATTTTTTTATGACCACAGAGAGTCAGGACGTCTCATCGAAAGGATGGTGCTTGTTTCAGTATAGTGTCCCTGTCACTACACAGAGGCGTTACGACCCACACAGACCACAGGGTAAGCACCCCCTGCTTGCCTCACTAACACCTCTTCCAGCAGCAACCTAGTTTTCCCAGGAGGTCTCCCATTGAGGTACTAACCAGGCTCAGCCCTGCAGCTTCAGGGGGTGACCCGGCTTGGGCTACATGGTGATATCTGCTAGGAGCAACACTGCTCATAAACTCACTGAATACCACAAAATAAGACTCTGTATAGGTATAGAGGTCAGTAAGGGGTGAACCAGGGCCTTACTGGTTATTGCTTTACAACCCCATCCAACAAGTGACGGCTCTGAGTTCAACACAGCAAAGATAACACAACACTAAACCTGCTTGTTCTTTATTTTAGATTTACAGTGTAGGCCTGGTATACTAAAATAATTATAGAATTAAGTCATCAAAACCCATATGTAATTATGAAAACTATATAGGCTAGAGACAAAAAATGAACAAATTGAAAGTGCATATATAGTCTTGTCACTTTCTCACTCACACGCATAGATTTATCTAAAATGACATTGTATGGTCTAGCTTTGTTTTCACTGGAGTTACTGGAAAAGCCAAAACTAAATGGGGGTGGACAAATAGTGTATTAGCAGGTAAAGGGCCAGGCTTGTTGTTAACTGAACCATTCTGGATTAAGAGTGGCTGTTGATATAAACATAGCATGTTTAAAAATAATGTACAATCAACGGAATTTTTTTTTTATTGAATATGTTATTTACAGTAGCTTACGTGATTCATAATGTGAGTGTAAACAGAGAGCAGACAAAGGAACCAGTGGCGTTGCGTCTGGGGATGCAGGGTATGCACGTGCATATGGGCCTGGGCGGATTAGGGGCTTAACCCCAAAGTGTACTTCGGTCGTCCGCGCAACGTCTGCATTGCGTAATTTTCGTCACCTGGAGGGTTCACAGACGTCCGCACTTCCCGTCCGCGTGCAGCTCAATTTTTGTGATGGCACGGACAGTGTGTGTACTGTACAACAGCCCATGCAAGAGTGAATTGAGTGCCTAGGTCCACTAGGTATTGCGCAATAAAATGGTCCATGCCATGTCTTAGCGATGATCTATTGTATTTAACCGGTATTCGGTTTTCTGTCATTTTTAAAGTGGGTTTCGGAAACTTATACATGCAGTAATGTAAGTAGTACAGAATTTTAAATTTTAAATGAGTCATATTGGTTTTCTGAAGAAAAAAAAATGGCTATGTCTGCACATTTTAAGATACATTATGTGAATACATTTAACTCGTAGCCTACACGCTGGGGTGGATACTCTTTATTCAACGAAAAAAAAAATGCACATAAAACGTGATGGAAACATATTTAGAAAAATAAACTTCTAGTAAATTTATTAGGAATAACGTCCATTAAAAAAGTCTGTGACAGAATAATTAATTCATAACTGGAATAATCTTCGGACTCATCGCATCTGAAATGATGCAATGATCATTCTGAAATTCCAAAGCCAGAGTAGAATCGGTTGAATTCAGACTTGGACAGTGTTGAAAAGCTGTTTTTTGACATTTTTTTAAATAGATCCTCAATGCATAATGATGGAGGAGCGCATTTAGGGTACTCTAGTGCTGTTGTTGTCATTCCTAGAAAAGTTTTTACCATTTTTGTCTGCATGTTTTAAAGTGATAATATCTTATATTCATATTAAAGTCCTGGGACTCATTGGCATAAGACGCCCCCCCGCGAAACCGAGGGGGGCCGTAACATTTTTTTGCATATGGGCCCGGGGCTGACTTGCTACGCCACTGAAAGGAACATTAGCAGAGCAGATGTCAGGGCTGGCAAAAGCCCCGGGCCAGTTATCTCCAAGGGCCCCCCTCCCCCATATACCCCCCATTTTATTCCCGTTCCTTCCTTTAGCAGCGCATTCACAATAATAGAAAGTGGAAGTTATGATGACTTGAATATTCAAACCCTTCTCACTCTGAGGCATCAAATCCCATCACAGTTTCATAATGAATTGAACATATTTTTAAACTTTCTAACATAAAAGCTGGATACATGGTGGAAAAAAATATTAGATGCGAGGAAATATAATAAGTCAATGCTTTTGCGTTCTCTTGCAAAATGTTTTGCATTCCCCCGAGAAACTTTTTGTGTTCACTCGCAAAGAACACAAACATTTTGCGAGCGAACGCAAAGTTTCTCAGGGGAATGCAAAACATTTGCGAGAGAACGCAAATATTTTGCTAAATATTTTTTATTCTTCACCATGTTCCTTTAGGGGCTCCGTAGTAATGAGACACATTTGTAAACCTGTTTTCAGAGAACCTGCAGCTTTTCGCCAAAATATATGCTTATTTCAAGTGAAGATCTTAAATGATCTTGTGCAAGTGAAGAAACTAAGTCAAACGTATTTTAATTTCCCTACTGTATAGTGTAACGTCAAATAATATAGGCTTTTTTAAATTTACATTTGTTTTACAGTACGTTTGTTTTATTACTGTCTTGGGGATACTAATATAAACCATTATTATTATATTCTAATTGTTTGGCTTCCTGAAACCAGTGTGAACGTAAGACTCAAAGAGGTTTGAGTCCACTTTAAAGTCCAGGTACAAGTCAATACTGTTCCACAGACACTAGACATGGGTTGATACTCTTAATTATGAACTCTCAAAGTGCGCTAGACTGCATTTAACTTTAAAACGTACACATTTTTCTTGCCCCCGGACCTCACAGAGAGACCAGATCAACCCCTCATTACACTGGGGCAAAATAAGAGGTTTGGGGGGCTTTTGTATTGGGCCCAACAGTAACAGGAGTGCCAGGGATCATAGTCCAAGAGCTTTTGTATGCCATGGGACCCATATTCAAGCATAAATAAGCATTTATTTTCATTGTTGATGGGTTTTCTGTACCAAAGATCGCCAAATTAAATAATTATATGAAGCAGTTTTAACCTGGGAGAGTTTAGGTCTTTTTGTAGGACGCCCCCTCTGTGCGGTATGTCGGAACACCCCCCACTTCTCCCAAAGCGTGCCCCTTTAAACGCCCAAATTGTTGGCGGATGATTTAAACATTTGTTGCGCAAGCAGCACAACTCAACGCATTGTTACCTCGCCTGAAGACCGACCCATCGCCTACTACTAAATTGCCATCACTAAAATGGCGGCCAACCTTAACGGTATGCAGCATTTGTTTAAACATACATTACATAGGGTAATTAATTTATGACAAAGGTGTACTATTGACGCGTCTACATTTGAAATCCACCGGAACAGATATGGTAAATGTGTTCTGAGCTGTTTTAATACACAATATGCTAAACAAATGTTTACATTTCTCAGTTGATGAAGCTCTTCTAACAAACGGCGAAGACAGTGCAACTAGTGGTAAGTTGGACCTACACATCTGCTTTTCACGTAACGTTAGTGTAAAACATCCACTCTCGTGTGTTGACGCTGTCCCACAAAACTTTACATTGTGAGAGATGTGGGGAAACGCGTGGTAAATAGGCTTGGGATGTTTTGTTGTTAATAAACAAGCGGAAACAGCGTTTGGTCAAGAAAAATTGTTTCACTAGCTATCCAAACGAGGCAAAGAAAAGGAAAGACTTTTAAGCTTTAAAAGTTGAACAGTGCTTTCAGAATGGCAAAACAAAGGCAAGAAATTAAAAACATGTTTATATGAAGCAATACACGCGCACATCAAACAAATAGGCTAAAGACTATGAAACTTTTTTTTTTTTTTTTTTTTTTTTTTTTTGCGCGACACCAATTTCATAAAGTACCAATAGTTAAATTATTTCTTAAATAAAGTATGACTAAAAATTCACAGCTAATGCAGCCTTGACGGAAAGTCTAAATTTGCAGCGCAACACACTTTGGATTTTTGTAGTAAGCGTTTTGAAAATGTACACAAGGTCTACTGTGAAAATGAGTGCCAAAGCGCTGTCTTTTAATATTTCTAAAAACATGGATGAGCAATATCCACACGGTGG
Organism: Hypophthalmichthys molitrix; assembly: GCA_037950675.1. NCBI lineage: Eukaryota > Metazoa > Chordata > Actinopteri > Cypriniformes > Xenocyprididae > Hypophthalmichthys > Hypophthalmichthys molitrix. The sequence continues at coordinate 40,623,420 of CM075494.1, forward strand.
TGCCCTCCCTCTCTCTCTCTCTCACTCACACACACACACACACAGCTCCTTAAGACATCAAGCTGTTGTGAAACGAGATGGGGGTGTTTGTAAGAGAATCACTGGCTCTTTGAAGTTAATGATCCTTCGTTCCTGGCTGTTTTACACCCAATACCTGCTAGAATTTGCTTCACCTTGTGGGGGTAACTTTTAAATCGGAGATTTGAGAGGGGGGAAAAGTAGGCTAAAGTGTCTGTGCTCAAATAGGTTGATTGGGACACTTTTTGGCCTTTTATGGCCTGTGGCGCATGAAAATGAAATACATCAAAGATATATTCTTCTCTATACGAATGTAGAAATACATGAGATGTTGTTTTAGCAAAGGGTTTGTGATTGTAGTTTAAATAATTGGGGGGAAAAATGCAATAAACATGCAACGGCCTGGACACAGACCTCATTTATAACAATTATAATTAAAACATAGTTACATGGTGTATACTTGCCAGTGGGCGCTTTCGACACAGTGCTTCGTGAAACTTAACAACATTTGCGAATGATTTGTTTAAATCAATGAGTGGGATTTTTTTTTTCTGCACAACAATAATTGAATCTTTGATGAAGGAAATAAGTGCAATTCACCTTTATTCCACAAGGTGGCAATGTCTGATACACAATGACGAAGTGACGTTTTATTCAGAAAATGAGAGAATATTAAGTATCATTAGCAAAACGTGAAATGGCTCAGCGATTTACTGCAGAGCAAGTACTGAAAGCAATCAAATATTAGTGTCACTGTCACTTGATGGATCTGGTGAAGCTGTCAGCGATCAAAATATTGATTTTGAAGATGTTGAAAATCATGTAGTTTTTTTTGAGATCGCAAATGGGCTCATATTCGCGATCTCAAACATATTCTCAAAGCTATAATTTGCTGAATGTAACGTTACTGTGAAATGAGCTCTGACAAGGACAGTGATGATGACATAAAACATCTGCTCAAAATGAGCCCTTCCAAGCTCCAAAAGGTAACAAAATATGCTTTATTTTATTCTTCTGTAATTGTTACTCTAATATCAGAGGAGTTTTATATTATCGTGACAGGTAGAGATCCATCCGTGTTAGATATAGATCCGGGTCGCTAAAGACCCGAATATGTAAGAATGATTGGTAAAACAGTCATGCATGTAACACTTTCAGATGCCCAGAAAGCTACTAAAGACATATTTAAAACAGTTCATGTGACTACAGTGGTTCAACCTTAATGTTATGAAGCGACAAGAATACTTTTTGTGCGGCAAAAAATAGTGATGGGCGATTTCAAAACACTGTCTCCAGTGTTAATGATCTTGCTGGCAATGCAGGCCTCACTGAGCCATCAGATTTTATCAAAAATATCTTAATTTGTGTTCTGAAGATGAACGAAGGTCTTACGGGTGTGGAACGACATGAGGGTGAGTAATTAATTACTGAATTTTCATTTTTGGGTGAACTAACCCTTTAAATAAAGCCGGTCATTTAAATATTCCCACATAAGGCTCATTTTTGGTTTAATGACAGCAATTTGGTGGTAAGAAAGATGTAAGTGCATAAAAGATTAATCTTCTCATTAAGCTGGGTTACAAGACAGTGCTATAGTAGCCTTAAATGGTGTTTGTTTTTCTCCTGACAGTGATCAGCTACACCAGATCATCAAATTACATAATTATGAAACTGTTTTAACTCGAGAATAATTTAGTGTTTAGTTTGTCAGAACGTGGGCTCCGCTTCTCGCAACATGTTCCTTGAACTGCTCAAAAAGTTGATTTAAAGAGCAAGTCTGCAGATTTTCCACCAGCTTTGTATTGTGACAATGTCAGTGGTATCAGTGTAAATGAACAACATGTCAGTGTAAATGAACAATATGTACTCTTTCTTAACTGCATCCAGATATCCCTGTTTGTTTCTGTGATGCCATTTTTGACACTGTTTTGCATCACCTGGTGGACTTTTAACTGCTCAAGGCCTTTTATGAACTTGCATTTTGTATTCCCGCTCATGGACAGTCGAATGACAGAGGGGTGGCACCACAGCCCTTTTTCACTGTTTTCTATAGTCATGTACACCAATTTCAAAATTGTTCAACTTTCTACCGCAAAGTTTTATTAAAAGCCCATCTTTGCCAGTGGTGAATTACCAATTTTAAACAACTCCAATGTTACTATTGCCTGAACAACGATATGTCGTATTACCATGACCTGTAAATAACCATCACTAAAATGGCTGCCAACTTTAACAGTCTATAAATGATTTGCTTAATCGTAAGTTAGAATTGGAACAAATAGCCCCTTTCAGAAATCCCAGTAAATTACTGTAAAATTACCAAAATGACTTTTCAGGTAAATACACAAATGTGCTGTTCACACAAGCAATGGCGTTCTAGCTTTTTACAGTTTAGAGACCATTACAGTTAAAGTGATAGTTCACCCAAAAATAAAAATTGTCGTCATTTGCTCACCCTCAAGTTGTTCCAAACCTGTATAAAAGTATTTGTTCTGCTGAACACAAAGGAAGATATTTTGCAGAAAGTTTGTAACCAGGCCGCTTTGGGGTACCATTGAAAAAAAATACTGTGGAAGTCAATGGGGCCCCAGAACTGTTCAGTTTCCCTCATTCTTCAAAATATCTTCCTTTGTGTTCAATAGAACAAAGAAACTCATTCAGGTTTGGAACAACTTGAGGGTGAGTAAATGATGACAGAATTTTTATTTTTGGGTGAACTAACCCTTTAAGAGCACCAGAATACTGGTAAACACTGTGATCTCAATCATCGGAAATAGCTGTGTCGTTTTCTTCATCCACCTGGATAAAGCACTGTCTGAGTGAGAGGCATGAAGGGGGATGATCATGCAGTTTTGCTTGTAAAAAAAAAAAAACGATACACAATTGTGTTCTTTGTTTTCTTTTCTTTTTAAAAGCCTTTTTAATAGGCTACACAATATGCTAAACTAGGGTTTTTCTGTTTTCAGTTGATGAGGCTGGTCGTCTAACAAGCTCGTCGTCTAACACAACTCAAGGTAAGCTTGTTACGCCTCCGGGTGTCCCCGGGTTGTGTGGAACTGAAAAAGCAGCAGCCCCGAATAACCTCATAACAGGGGTACCTTTGAGTGGCGATAACAGCGGGTCCAAACCCTGTGACGGAGGTTCAGCAGTGACTCCACAGGATTCACCACAGACTACAACATCCACAAGTCTTGGTCCTGAGTCCAACAGAAGCAAAACATCCACCTCGACATCTGGGGAAAAGCGGGAGAGGGAATCGGACAACACCTCTGATATTCCAGTGAAACGTCGTTTGAGACTATCGGAGGACACCGAGGAAGAAAGTATGTTTTAATAATTGAGAATGCATGTCTAAACATTGTGTACCATTGTGATACAAATGTATCTTTTATTGTTTCACAGGTGTACAAGACTATGATGCGAGATGCGCCGAGCTATGGATAGATGGTGAAATGGCCGCTTGCGAAGCTTATGAATTATCTCAAGCCAGCAGCAACGGCAGACGCCAACACTTCCCCAGAGACCCAAGACAAGTAAACAATGCTACTCGACGCAATAACAATTCTTTGGCTCAGCCTGTCACCCAGAAGACGAACAGCACACATCCCGGAATAATCACCTGTTTTACAGAGTTGATCAAGCTTCATCGTCACACTGAGGCGTTGCGGAGAGTGGATTTCACAGAGATGATCAATTTACTTCGTGAAGTGCAAAGGAATTTTGCAGTGTTGTCAAATGAAATCCGTAATATGCGGGTGGATCAAAGAAAAATGTTAGATGCACTCTCTCTTCTGTCTGAAAGAATGAATGTCATTCAAATGTATGTGTTAGACACAAACAAAACAATTATTGGCAATAGATGATGTGTCTGTTTATACTGATTTGTGCTCAAACCACTGTTTTTTCTGGTCTCCAGTTTTATATGACAAGTGTTTTTTATGGCACCCACGCTTGTTCATTGGATCAGTTGTGTGTGTTACGTGTGTAGTTTTTAAATAAACCACTTCAAAATGGCCACTAAAAGACTAATTTACATGACAGCCAGACAGATACTGAGCAGGGTACTGATATGATTTTCCAAGTAATGTGGAACAGTTTCTGTTATATGCCATATTCCCGACCTGGTGACTCCCCTGACTGCTTCTGATTGGTTCATAGACTGGGGAGGCTGATACCTGATTGGTCCTTTTGGATAATATTCACTGCTTCATACTTTAATAAATTTGGTTCATAATCAGGGGTGTATTCCAAAAAGCAAGGATTTACGTCACAGACACCCTGAATTCTCGGTTAATTAACCCAAACCTTGCTTACTCAAGGTGAAGTCGGTGTCAAAAACACAGCTGGGAGTAAGTTCAGTCAACACAGACAGTATGTTCACAGTGAACACACAAAAGCTGGGGAAGCTTATTTGTTGCCTCGCCTCCCTAGAAGACTGATTGAACTATAAAACAAAAACTGTCTGTGCTTGCAAAGATATGGCTGGATAAGTTTCTATATTTAGCCATTTTACTTTCACATTTGCTGTGAGATGCATCACATATGTGGATTTTAATATAAATTCTTTACATAGCAGGGTATCAAACTCCGTTTAATGGAAGGTCTGCAGAGTTTTGCTCCAGCCTTAATCCAGATAATCAAGTCTTTCAGGCTTATATGAAAGCTACAGTTGATTCTCAAACGGATGGCTGCATCCAGTAGGCGACATATCTCAGCACCTCCTAATTTGAAGGATGCTTGGGCTGCGTTTAACTCCACTTTTAAACACTTTCCCTCAGGTGAGTCCCCACCACCATTTTGAAGTGTTCATTTTCGTCAAGTGAGGGAAGTGTATTTGGACAAATCATCGGCCCCTTGATTTTTAAAGCGGGAGTAAGTCTACTCATATGTAGACTTCAATACACAGTACACTTATATTTTTTGTCGTATTTATTGTCATTTTATTTTACGAGTGTTGAGCATTCTAACCAATCACACGCGTTTTTGTTGATTTTAGGAATGGAATGTCCAATCAGAGGCATTGTGATTAGTTACCGCGCAAATGCCGGTGTCATCGAAGGTTGCTCGCATTCTCAATCTCACTCACGCGAATTCTCGTTTATCATCATAAACAACAAAATGCAAGTAAGGGATTCATTTTGCAGTATAGACAGTTGCAGAGGTTAAATCAGGAGTTTTTAGACTGAAGTCATGGACCGCTTCGGTGTTCTTTGATCGCTTTATTAATGTAGCCTAATGGGGACATTCCGAGTTTGTAAAAACGTTTTGTTTTTTATGCTAATGAAATAATCAATGTTAAGTCTTCTTTTACTAATCCGTAAAAAAGCTATAAACAAATTCATTACGGTTCTTGGCTGGTTTAGTCTGTAGCCAGAATATGATGCTTTTTCCCCACCAAATTTTTTTGTCGACTTAATAATCATTACAATTTTAAAAGCAATAATCAACCATAATGATTTTGTCATGACATTGCAGCTTCACCCCTAGGCTTATGCAATGTTGAGCAGCATTAAACAGTAGGGAAAACAAATCATTAACACTCTGTAGAATTGTGATTGATTAAAGAATCTGGTTAAATTTAGGTATTTGAACAACAGATACGCAGAAAGGTAAACAAATACATATATTTATTTATTTAACCCCCTGAAGGCCATTGTGTAATTTTAAACCCTGCCGCAGGGCACCAGTCAAATGTTTCAAATTCCTGCCCTTTATTATTACCATACTTCGAATTATGTAAGGAATACCTTGGGTGTGCTTTTTTTTTTTTTTCCTAAGAATTCAACGGCCCGGAGTCAATTATTCTGCTATGGTTACCACACCTGTTCAGATGTTGTATTTCAAGACATTTTACAGGTTTTTGTCCTTACACTCTTGTGTGTGGGACTAATGCTTCCAGGCAGGTTTTTGAGCCCCTAAGTCACGACTTCCAACCACGACTCACGACTTTGTAGCGTTCCAGGCAATACGTGGTTTATGCTCATTTACAATTATTGTAAATTTACAATTAAATTTACAATTATTTCTATCGCCAAAGGTGCTTAATTTTTGCTTGTTGGAGGTAAACGGAGGAGGAAAAACGGCGCATAAGGCAAGAGAAGCTGTTATACCTTTTATTTTACGTTATTTTACCGTGCACTTGCATTAACACCGCATCCGTAGGGGCTGCCATTGTTGTTTCACGGGCTATGTGACGTCAGAGCGCCGAACTGGGAGTACATCGATCTAGTACGAGTTGACGGGTGGGAAGTCACGGGTTTGACTGCCGTTACAGTGCACTTTCACTAGTAGAAGGTTGGAAAAACACAGGTTACAGGTTGCCTAGAACGCGGCATAATTTCTTACGCATCTCATCCCAAGCATCCGTTGCTAATTCTAAAACGTCATTTCAGAACTAGTAACGAAGGCTTGAGCTCTGATAGCAGAATAATACCGTTGATACAGTTATTAGGGACTTTAAGCAGCAGCTGCTGATGCAATATGGCATTCTGGCGTTCTGTTGCGCATGCGCGAATTTAACTGCTACTTCTTGACGTTCTAAATAGGGACTTTAAGCAACAGCTGTTGATGGAACGGCAAAAGCGACCTGAAGTAAACTGTCAACTGCTGTAGCTAAAGAATGCAAAAATCGCTAAGCAACAACAAAGAGGACGGCATAACGGATCATTTAATCATTTGACATAGTAAAATATAAATTATATTTAAATAAAAGCAAGAGAATCAATGCCAAAAGCAACCAATGACATACAATTAAAATATCGCTTAACCATAAAACATAACATTTACTTATCTAATCTGTCACGTATCGACTACGGCAAATCGGCTATTCTCCCGTAGTAGACGGTTACAGTAGGGACTTTAAGCAGCAGCTGCTGATACAACGGCAACGGCATTCTGGCGTTCTGTTGCGCATGCGCGAATTTAACTGCTACTTCTTGACGTTCTACTGTAACCGTCTACTGCGAGAGAATAGCAGATTTGCCGTAGTTGATACGTGACAGATTAGATAAGTATATTTTATGGTTATATGGTATTTTAATTGTATCCGTATGTCATTTAATGCCAAAAGCAACCATTCAACCATTTTGCTCGGTCATTGTCATTGTGGGTTTTGTTTCTTTTGTGGTTGTAGGCTGTAGGACCAATTGACATAACTGAAAACATATGGTGAAGTGATGTGGATATGGAACTGCAATGCCATCAACGCACTTTAACCGTGCGTTTCCCTGAAAATAATTGCACACATTAGAACGATGGTCAACCAATCAGATTCGAGCATTCCACAGCACCGTAGTATAAGCAAAGCCACTAGATGACAAGCCTGCAACCATTATGCCTGTTTCACACTGCAAGCGTGAGCGGCGCGTGAGCAGAGCGTGAGCGTAACTACATCGTCACTGCAGCTGAGACACGCGAGTATTCACACTGGAAGCGTTTGTACAGCGTCACAGCAGCGGCTCGAAGCTGCATATAAAGTGAGCATTTCTTTACAAAAACAGCTGTAAATTTGTTTTTATAAGTTGGTCATTTATAAACTTGATAGTCTTGAAAATTTGTTAACATGGGGAGGTGTACAACATTCGCATATAAACGTAAATAAATAAATAAAAATAAAATAAATAAAAGCCTCGTGTCATCCATTGCTGCACACGAATGAGGCAAGCTTTGTGTTTTACATCATCTGCCGCGTGCACGTTTACAAGACAGCAAACTCGGGTTTGATTTGGGAATGCTGCAGCATATTTCTCTGTGTAATAATCAGGGCTTGACATTAACTTTTTTGCTCACCAGCCACTCTGGCTAGTGGTTTTCCAAAGTTACTAGCCACTCAGCATTTTCACTGGCCACAATTTTGCTGATTGGGAAATTACATTTTATATGATTAAAGTTGACTTTGGCATGCTAAAATTACTTGATTTTGAGTCATTTTACTCGATTTAGCTAGATTTAAAATGCTTTCAATCTTTCAGGTGCAGATTGACCACCCTTATCAAAACTACATGGTATATCAGCTGGTATGTATGGGTGTGCAATATGACCATAATATGAGAAATTTTATAATTTTATTTTTATAAAGTTATTTTTGTTAGGCTATACAAAATGAATATATATATATATATATATATATATATATATATATATATATTTAACTGTTTGATTAACATTAATGACATACAGATATTTAGTTAGGCTGCTGAATGCATGGACGTAATATACTGACACATATCCAGTTTTTACCCACCTGTTTACGTCCACTTAAGCCATAACTGACTGTATTCACGTGAGATACTCCACACGATGAACATTTTGACATCTGTGTGTGCATGTACAGGTGCTGGTCATATAATTAGAATATCATCAAAAAGTTGATTTATTTCACCAATTCCATTCAAAAAGTTAAACTTGTATATTATATTCATTCATTACACACAGACTGATATATTTCAAATGTTTATTTCTTTTAATTTTGATGATTATAACTGACAACTAAGGAAAATCCCAAATTCAGTATCTCAGAAAATTAGAATATTACTTAAGACCAATACAAAGAAAGGATTTTTAGAAATCTTGGTCAACTGAAAAGTATGAACATGAAGAGTATGAGCATGTACAGCACTCAATACTTAGCTGGGGCTCCTTTTGCCTGAATTACTGCAGCAATGCGGCGTGGCATGGAGTCGATCAGTCTGTGGCACTGCTCAGGTGTTAGAAGAGCCCAGGTTGCTCTGATAGTGGCCTTCAGCTCTTCTGCATTGTTGGGTCTGGCATATCGCATCTTCCTCTTCACAATACCCCACAGATTTTCTATGGGGTTAAGGTCAGGCGAGTTTGCTGGCCAATTGAGAACAGGTATACCATGGTCCTTAAACCCGGTACTGGTAGCTTTGGCACTGTGTGCAGGTGCCAAGTCCTGTTGGAAAATGAAATCTGCATCTCCACAAAGTTGGTCAGCAGCAGGAAGCATGAAGTGCTCTAAAACTTCCTGGTATACGGCTGCGTTGACCTTGGACCTCAGAAAACACAGTGGACCAACACCAGCAGATGACATGGCACCCCAAACCATCACTGACTGTGGAAACTTTACACTGGACCTCAAGCAACGTGGATTGTGTGCCTCTCCTCTCTTCCTCCAGACTCTGGGACCCTGATTTCCAAAGGAAATGGAAAATTTACTTTCATCAGAGAACAACTTTGGACCACTCAGCAGCAGTCCAGTCCTTTTTGTCTTTAGCCCAGGCGAGACGCTTCTGACGCTGTCTGTTGTTCAAGAGTGGCTTGACACAAGGAATGCGACAGCTGAAACCCATGTCTTGCATACGTCTGTGCGTAGTGGTTCTTGAAGCACTGACTCCAGCTGCAGTCCACTCTTTGTGCATCTCCCCCACATTTTTCAATGGGTTTTGTTTCACAATCCTCTCCAGGGTGCGGTTATCCCTATTGCTTGTACACTTTTTTTTTTTACCACATCTTTTCCTTCCCTTCGCCTCTCTATTAATGTGCTTGGACACAGAGCTCTGTGAACAGCCAGCCTCTTTTGCACTGACCTTTTGTGTCTTGCCCTCCTTGTGCAAGGTGTCAATGGTCGTCTTTTGGACAACTGTCAAGTCAGCAGTCTTCCCCATGATTGTGTAGCCTACAGAACTAGACTGAGAGACCATTTAAAGGCCTTTGCAGGTGTTTTGAGTTAATTAGCTGATTAGAGTGTGGCACCAGGTGTCTTCAATATTGAACCTTTTCACAATATTCTAATTTTTTGAGATACTGAATTTGGGATTTTCCTTAGTTGTCAGTTATAATCATCAAAATTAAAAGAAATAAACATTTGAAATATATCAGTCTGTGTGTAATAAATGAATATAATATACAAGTTTCACTTTTTGAATGGAATTAGTGAAATAAATCAACTTTTTGATGATATTCTAATTATATGACCAGCACCTGTATTTGACTATTCAGGCGCAAGGAGAACTGATCAAGCGTGCGACAGAGCGCTTCTGTTGTGTCATTCAGCGCTATTCCGCCTATCCCGCTTTCACTAACTGCACGTTCATCAATAACGAATTGTGACTGAATTGTAATTTTGTGCTACAACAAGCTTGGCTACCTTTGATTAGGCTGTAGGCTGGAATTATATTTAACCCGCCAAAGTGGCTTGTGGGTGTAGCTGTCTCACCCGCCACAGCTGAAATCTACCCGCATTTGGCGGGTGTTAATGTCAAGCCCTGGTAATAATAACTAAAATAATGTTTATATATCATATTTTCTGGCTAGTTTATTTTAGTTTTTTTTTTTTTATAATACACCATACTTTCAACCCAAACTGAATAATTAAAATTTAAAGTTTAAAAATTAAAGTTTAAACGGGTAAATCTTCTATAATTATTTTTGATACTTACTTTTCTTTTCTGTCATACTCAAATTCTTGTTAAAACACATTAGACTTGCTTATTCTGTGCATTTTGAACACTTTTTGTGTGAAATTATATTTATTTTGTCCATCAAAAGTGTGCTTTCACTTTAATTGAGCGTCAGCAGCGCAGCAAAAATAGACCCCCGCTTCACTGCTGCTCATGCGCTGCTCCTGCTGCCTGTGTGAATGCATCCGTTGGTTAACATGCACGCCGAAAAAAAATACGCGCTGCTCACGCTTGCAGTGTGAAACCGGCGTTAGCCAAAAAAGCGTAACGGCTAATGCTAACGCTGCTGCTGCGGTAAAGACTGCCAGTGCGCAGAAAAGGAGACCAGAGGCCATTACACGATAGGCTGAGGTGCCGCATGTGATTAAGTTAGCCGTTACGCTTTCTCCAATGGTAAGAAATACAGCCCTCTCATCTCCCTATAATAATACAATCTCTGGTATAGGTGTGTTTATAGAACGATTAGTTCCTGTCCTTGATTCTGATTGGTCAATAGCTGTTTTATTCACGATAAAACACGGCTATGACCGCTTCAGCCAACAGTTCTGTGTATCACTACACAACACCCTTAGCAACCACTCTTAGCAACGTAAACTGTTTGTTTTCTTAGTTGATATTGTTCATTGAAGCTTACTGTATTATGTAGAAGAGTATTGTGAGAAAAAGATCGAGTGAGCAAGTTTATTACCTGTATTTAGATTTAGCATTTTCCTTCAGTTCAGTCCAGTGTTCATAATAAAAAAATCTGTTTAAATGTCCGATGTATTATCTTGTCATTTTAACAGTTAAGGATTTTCCTGTGACTGACAGCACTAGTGAAAGCATTTTTCAGTTGCGTCTTGTTCCGTGTTCACAACAATTCAATATTTTCAATGTAAAAGTCTTCGCTATTGACTGACTCACTCATAAAGACAGTCATTGCCGCCATCTATTGGCGTAATATTGTAACCTCTGTTGCTGTTAACAGTCAGGGACTATTTTTTCCGGCGGAAGGAAGACTTTTAGTGAAAGTTTACTTCATGAAAGTTGCATATTTCTGGCTTTAATATTTGTATTGTGTGGTAACCATTTTGTAAAAGCAATAAGGTACTCGAGGCTAGTGCTGTATCGTGAATAAATCACGGCTGAAGGGGTTGCAGGCACTCTTCGTGTCATGCCTAACAACGCCCTTCAGCCGTGACAAATTCACGAATACCTTATTGCTTACATAATAATTATGGTAATTATAGAACGGAGTCATCAAATCTATGGAATGACACACATGAAAATATGTAATCTAAGTCTCATAACTATCACACAGAATTCTCTACAAAATGTCATTATGTATGTTTGTCTCTTGTCAAGTTCATCCATAGTTTCATTGTCATGTTCTGTTTGCATGGTTTCCCCGTCACTGTTTGGTCTGAGTTTGTTCGTGTTATTCATTTTTTCACGTGGTTTCAGTTTGAGTTACGCTCTTGTTCTATTAATCATTTATTCTGTCTATTTAAACCATCAGTTCTTTTTGTTCATTGTTTGGCGTCATTAATAGTTTGTGTGTAGTTTCTCAGTGTGTATTAAAATTATCCTTGCATTGTTCACTCTGCGTCACGTATGTTGGATTTACACAGCCACCGTGGCAGTCATTGTATGACTAGCATTAAGATTTGTTTACACAAATGTTATAAATCAGAAGTGGGTACTCATACATTTAACCATATTGTGTATCATCAGGTAAAATGAGGTAAAAAGGTAAAAGCTTTGAGCTTTTCTAACTAATTTTCATTTATGACTTTTGATTATAGAACATGGCCTCACCTATACACAAGATTGACACTGTTTTACCTTTCTGGATGTAAATTAGTTACATTTAAGTATAACAATGCTCAAAAGCTGGTAAGGCGCTTTTTGTGTCAAACTATACTCAAGGCAGACTGTATTAACATGTGACATACTAAGTTTCTCTATTACTAAGCATGTTGAATTGAATGTAGTTATTTTGGTCCTAAATGTCCTACAGATGTCATCAGTATGAAAGCTGCTTGGTAAAAGATAACACACGAAGAGAGGAGAAAACATCAGAAACGGGAGAACCTGAATGTCAACTTAAGTCCAAATGTTTTTGAGATTATTCTGAGTCTCCTTTTGTCATTCGGTTCCAGTAGTAGATTCCTTTGCATCACACTGTCATGTGGTGTCAGTTTGATGCAAAGTCAGTGTCATAATTTAGAACTCAAAGGTGACATGAAGTTTCCTGTTTTGTTTCCCGCAAATTCTGTGTTGTTAAACTGGTTGTACAACTATGTATAGGCTTTAAATGTAGGTGGAGGGGTTTATAAGCATTCAGTAAAAGGCGACTGTTTGCTTGTTATCATGAAGAGTTCACCTGCTTATCCAAACAGGACATGTTCTGTCTTTTCGTGCATTTATCGTGCATGGAGCGGTCGCAACATGAAACTGTGGTTTCTTAAATCTTTTATGGCTGCATGCGTTTGCTTTATCTACTGGAATTTGCTGGGACTGATGTCATCAGGGGACTGGAGCACATTTCTTAGGCAAGTACAGACACACTTTCTTCCAGGGGCGCAGAGACCAGCGTTAGTCTCGAACGCTAAAAGGTTGATATTTTTATTTTTTTTAAAACATCAGTTTTAGTCACATGGCGAGAAGACACCTGTTAAAATATGTTGTATGATGCCAGCAATGCTACTGCTGAAAACAAAGATGGTCACCTAGGGCAAGCCATTTTGACTTATAATCATTGATATCAACAATTCAGTTTTCACTAGTTAAATATCACAATAAGCTGCCATTCTAATATAATTAGATATCGATAATTAACTTCTGTAATTAATTGAAATTCCAGTTTGACATATGAGAAATATAATTCTTACTAGTGCAAATCATCATTTTATTATATATATATATATATATATATATATATATATATATATATATATATATATATGTATATACACACACACTACCAGTCAAAAGTTTTTAATGTTTTTAAAAGAAGTTTCGTCTGCTCACCAAGGCTGCATTTATTTAATTAAAAATACAGTAAAAACAGTAATATTGTGAAATATTATTACAATTTAAAATAACTGTTTTCTGTTTGAATATATTTTATAATGTAATTTATTCCTGTGATCAAAGCTGAATTTTCAGCATCATTACTCCAGTCTTCAGTGTCACATGATCCTTCAGAAATCATTCTAATATGATGATCTGCTGCTCATGAAACATTTATGATTATTATCAATGTTGAAAACAGTTTTTTTTTTTTTTTTTCAGGATTCCTTGATGAATAGAATTCAAAACAGCATTTATCTGAAATACAAAGCTTTTGTAACATTATACACTACCGTTCAAAACTTTGGGGTCAGAAAGAATTTTTATTTTTTTTTAAAAAGAAATTAAAGAAATGAATACTTTTATTCAGCAAGGATGCATTAAATCGATCAAAAGTGACAGTAAAGACATTTATAATGTTACAAAAGATTATATTTCAAATAAATGCTGTTCTTTTGAACTTTCTATTAATCAAAGAATCCTGAAAAAAAAAACAAGTGTACACAAATATTTTGTACAATTGTACACAATAAATGTTTCTTGAGCAGCAGATCAGCATATTAGAATGATTTCTGAAGGATCATGTGACACTGAAGACTGGAGTAATGATGCTGAAAATTCAGCTTTGATCACAGGAATAAATTACAGAAAACAGTTATTTTAAATTGTAGTAATATTTTACAATATTACTGTTTTTACTGTATTTTTAATTAAATAAATGCAGCCTTGGTGAGCAGACGAAACTTCTTTTAAAAACATTGAAAATCTTACCGTGTCCAAACTTTTGACCGGTGTGTGTGTGTGTGTGTGTGTATATGTGTATATGTGTATATGTATATGTATATGTATATATATATATATATATATATATATATATATATATATATATATATATATATATACAGAAGATGAGTGTGAATTCCAACGAGACACTTTAGTTTTAGCAACGAAAGAGTTCATGTAACTAAGGGTACATTTGCACCATTTGCACGACAACGATGTACTAAAAACGGAAAAGTTTTTACTTTGGGTTTTTCATCTACTGATGACAACGTTGTCAAAATGATCCCCATTCACACGGATCCGCAAAAAACGACTAAAATAGCTGTATTATTCATGCCAGGCCAGTAGATGGCGATGTCGCTTTGTAAAGAAACACTACGCACCTATAGACTGAACACGTAATACACATGCACATGATGTCATGTTTTCACAAATTCATGTTTTTGTAGTTTACACAGAGATGATGATAGTATCGTTTTCAAAAACGTGCACTTTGAAACTCAGTTTCAAAAGTTTGCATTTTAGGGCCTCAAAACCTAAAAAGTTTTCCATTTTTAGTTGAAAACCGTGTCGTGTAAATGGCCATAAGTAGCTAAACATTTAGGCTAATATTTGACAACTGTTTTATGAAAGAAATGTTCAGCGACCAACAGTAATATCCAGTGATTGAAACTTCTCAACTTTTTTAATGAAATTTCAGTGTTTTGAATTGAACATATACTATTATTTACATGATTCATGTAATTCATAACTGAATGTGATGAAACAAGAAACCTTTTGTGTTTTTTACATATTAGACACGAATAATGAGTGAATGTGTGCATATTTTAAAATAAAATAGACCTGGGGCCAGTTGCATAAACTTCAACTAAGACTGTGTTTTAACATGGTGGTTTGTGACTGTAAAAAGTTAGAACCAGTTTTGAAAAGAAAAAAAAAAAAAATAGATGACTAACTTTTTAGTCTGAGCAGTTTATGCAACTGGCCACTGGAACTTTTATTTTTCTATCCCTTTTAATACCATTAAATCCCTTTAATCCTTTAATTTAATTCCTTTGAACCATCAATGGTTATACCTGTAACAATAGCTTTAACAAATGCCACAATGACAGGTACATTTTTATAAGGCAAGTATACAGTAGAATCAAGAGCTTTAAAGTTTGGGGGGCCTGTGATATCTGCCGCCCTCACAAGTGAAGTTAGACTTACCATGGCACTTTGAAGTAGAAAACTGTCAAACTGAATAATATAAAATGCATCATATCAATCCAATGCAAACAATGAATTATGTTAATTATTAAATAATTGCATTAACTAACTTTACATGTGTGGGTTTTTAAGTAAGCTACCACAAAAAAGCAAAAAAAATACTTCAACTAAAACACTTCACAAAGTCAACCAACTCACCAGTGTTCAAATGACCAAATGTACTTTACAGGTTAATGAGTTCACATGAGTTCAAGCTAATTTTTTGCACACCGTGCATGACTTGTTTCCTCTTTTTAGATTCACAGGGAGTTTTGTTTCTGTGTGTCCTGTGTCTTATAATCAAAAGGCACAATCATGCCTCAAAACAGACGTGACCACTTATCTTAAAGGTCATGATTATCAGAATAAATCTAAACTGTTAAAGTTCTGTTGCTTCCTTCTCAAACTGTAACAACTAAAACATGAATTAAAATATAAAAGATATCTACAAACATATATACAGGCTAAAACGAAATAGTAATAGACTAATTAATTTTTTTTAAAAATATAAATGAACTACTATGTGTACTGGGAATTTGCTACAGAAAATTTCTTACTGAAATTAAAACAATTATTAAAATAAAGTGCCTGTGAAAAACCAAAAATACAAAAAAACTGACATAGGTGACGCATAATGCATAACGCACAATGCATAATCAGTGGTGTAATACCTTACGTAATGCACTGTTATGTTTTTATTACCTTAGAATGAGCCATTTCTATCTACATACACCGCGGGTCCCCTTAAGCCTAGAACACACCAAGCCGACGGTCGTCTGTCGGGCAGTTTTTGTTTGTCGGCTTTTTTTCTGCCGATTCGACATGTTGAATCGGCGTTGGAGCTCGTCGGGCCATCTGATGATTCTGATTGGCTGTTCAGCTACTGTCACCTGCTGGTACGGAAAGGCATTTCATCTTACGCAGGTGCAGAACGGACGTGCTACTTGGCCATCGGGTGTCGAGCGTCAGTTTGGTGTGTCAGGGCAACTTTGGACCCAGACGCTGCAGACGTGAGCCAACCCCACAGTCTGCTTTCGTCACCACTAATTCGTCGGCGTCGGCGGCACAAAATGGCGACTTAACATGTAAAGGCAGGAACACACCATGTCCATAAACGGCAAACTGCTCTACAGAGTGTGTTTCGTTACCATGTTGTTGTTCTTCTTCTTCGTTGTTGAATACAGACGAAGAAGAAGTAGTAGTCGTCTGGTTTATTAGCAGATACTGTTCTTTGTTAGAAGTAAGAAGAAACCTCATTGCTTGACTGGCTAACATACTCTCTGCTGTCTCAGACGATGACATCTCTGTCCTGTGTCGTCCATCGTAGCTTCTCTATGTGCTTCGAAAGGGTGGGGTGAGGGGTGGACTGAGCAATTTGCAACCTCACCGCTAAAATTCACACAGTGCACCTTTAAAGCCCCGTTCACACCGCCAGCGACATGCAGTGACATGATGATGTGATGTCTGGCAACACAAGCGACTGTGACTGTTGGTGACAGATCAAGTGACGTGAGTCACACAACAAAGTTTAGAAAAATTGTTGACAAGTTGACAAGGCAAGAAAAATTGAACCTTGCATCAGTGAATTTTGCAAGCGACAACCAATAGGATTGAAGACTGTCACCGTCTCGAGTGCAGGCAAGACAGGACAGAGTGTCTGAGCAAATTAAATGTTAAATATGATTTGACTTTAACCACATACATGGATATAATAAAATGATGTGCAGAAAAAAAAAAAAAAACTGTCGGCATTCTTAGTGAGTTTGATTCATACATTGATAGTTTGTGTTGTTAATTATAGAATGCAGTGAGAAGTTTAGCACTGCTGCAGTTCATATTACAGTCTGATGAAACCAAAATTGACCTTTTTTGGACTGAACTCCATTATGTTGTGGGGGTGTTTCTCTTCAGCGGGGACTTGGCGATTGGTCAGGGTAGAAGGGAAAATGGGTGCTGCCAAGTACATCCGAAAACCTGCATCTATCTGCTAGACAGCTAAAGATGGGCAGGTCATTCACCTTCCATCACGACAATGATCCTAAACATACTGCCAAAAGAACAACGCAATGGCGTAAGGATAGGAAGGTGAATGTCTTTGAGTGACCAAGTCAGAGCCCTGACTTAAATCCGATAGAAAATAGGCACTCACCACAAAATTTGGCTGAACTTGAGCATTTCTGCAAAAAAGAATGGGCAAATATTCCCCAATCTAGGTGTGCAAAGCTAGTACAGACATATCCAAAAAGATGAATGGTTGTTATTAAAGGAAAAGGTGGCTCTAAATCAGGGGACTGATGATTTTTTTTCCAACCCTGTCATTCTAGTTTAATTTTTTTTAATTAATTTTCGGTACTGTTGCTTTTTCTTATCGATCCTCTGATTTGTAAATAACTATTTAAAAGGGCTATGATGATTTTCTATAGGCATTGTATCGTTGCTCACACATTCTCTCCACATGTGAATAATTCTAATACATGGGAGAGGCTATATGAGCTGAATATAAATTCCTCCATTATCTTGACACCTCATTGTGGAGATATAGAAGGAATAAAAGGCTCACAAACTCATATGCGGGATAGCCGAAGAGGAAGATTGTTAAAAACACCGACCTCAACTGTTTTGAACATTCAACACTCAACATTTTGGATGTCTTTGCTATTTTGTAACAAAAATATAAATGTGACATTGTGATTATGCTGATTTTAACGCATTCCTGGGTCAACATATTTTGTTGATCCTGGAACAACATTCCTGTCTGAAAATTTAGTCCTAACCATATCCTTACCCCTAAACATAACTCTACCCATAACTTCTCCCTAAAATCAAAGTGAAATGATAACACTGATGTAGAAGCACCTTACCCTGGTTGTAAACCTGTCTCTCAAATCTGATTGGTTGAATGGAATGTTGTTCCCAGAAACATGTTTTACTTGGTGAAATCAGGTTCTGCTTGACTATTCTTTGCCAGGTCCCAAATATAGTCTAGTGTGGCTTTCATAAATTTAAAAGGATATTGATTTTGTGAGACAAATCTGAGATGGAATCTTCAACAGATTTCAAAAGTCAACAATGTTGGTTTGAATCATGAATTTAATTTCTGCTCTTCTTCTAAATGTGCTGAAATGCAATGGAACTCTGTATCATATCCCATTTACATTTGAAGGGTAACTGGAGGTGAGGGTTACTATACCATATGGTATGGAAGGGGTATGGTTTGGACAAGTGTATTACTGCACCACATTACTACATATTTTGTGTGGCTTGCAGATGAAGATTCTTGCCATTTAGTTTTTGTAAGTTTCTATATTTCCTATAAATTGCTTATACCCTAGTTTCTTGTTAAAGAATGACTTTCTCTTATGTTTTGCTCTGCAGGGCTACAGAAGTAAGCTGGATTGTAAACGATACAGCTGAAGAAGAGGTGCCGGCCTGCTCTTTGAGACATATCATAAAGAAGGAAAACCGTCTGAAAAAACATTTTAGCTTCTTAGTGCCTGTTCTGCAGTGGCGTGATTCTTTTATTCATTCACACTGGGAAAAACTCCAGAATGAACCACTGCCTTATGGCTGGAAGAACCAGTCTTACCATGGTAAACCCTCACTGCAGTCACTTAAAGCACCACAAACAGGGAAATAAAAAAAAAAAAAAAAAACTAAAGTTCTTTGTTTTCCAGAAATAGGCAAGACTCTTTCTCTGCTTTCACATCCTGGAAACAGTCATCTGTTTGAGCGGAAAACCCCAGATGCATGTGTGCGTTGTGCCGTGGTGGGTAATGGAGGTATCCTCAATGGATCCAAGCAGGGGAAAGTCATAGACAGTCACGATTATGTTTTCAGGTTTGTGAGTTCTATTAGAAAAGCAAATGAGCTGCCTTCTGATATTCCTCTTAGTTTCATTAATGGACATTTAAGATGTAGTCTATAATCTTTTGATGTTAAAATTATGCACCCCAGTTTATAGGTGCTCTTAAAAATGAAGGTTCCAAAGAAGTTTTTGCAGGGGTGCCATAGAAGAATCATGTTTGGTTCCCCAAATAACCTTTCAGTAAAGAGTTCTTAAAAGAACCATTTTTTTTCCTTAGTGTGAAGAACATTTTAATAAGCTGAAGAACCTTTTTTTCCACTATAAAGAATCTTTTGTGGAATGGAAAGATTCCATGGATGTTAAAGGTTCTTCATGGAAACACAATGCCAATAAAGAACCTTTATTCTGAAGTCAGCTTTTATACATATAAGAATAAATATTACTTTTGGGAAAAATGTTTGAAACGATATATATCATATACAACATTGGGTGTGATGCATTAGACTGTCATTTAATTACTTTTCCCTTGAAAAGTAAAGTAAGGGATTTCTCTTCTGCAATTTACAGTTACTTCTAATGCAATTGCATTAAATACTGTTTAGACTATAGAACAATTCTGTATAAAACAATAGTAGATTTAACAGCAAAATTTAACATCTAATGATAAAATGTATGTTTTTAATTCTGTTCTTGTGTTTGCTTTGGCTGGATTTGCATGTGTTTTGATCCTGTGTTTCCTATGTTTGACAGCTCGTTTACATGGCTATGATGTGCTAAAAATGGAAAAAAAAAATTTCTTTGCATTTTTCACAGACGGATGACAACATTGTCAAAATAAATCCCCATTCACACGGATATGCAAAAACGACTAACACGCTGTATAATTCATGCCAGGCCAGTAGTTAGCGTTGTAACACGGGTTAGTTGTAACACTTCCAGGAACAAGTTACAAATCACCTGATTCAGTTCACACATGCTTGGTTTAGTCCTTATTCCACATGTGAGAAAGTAGAGCCCTGTGGCAGACACAGCAGATTTTACAGCAGAAAAAAGAATTTTGATATAAGAAAGTAACTTTTCTTTATTTATTTGTTATGGCAATTCCCTTTTAGTTGAACTCGTCAAAGTTAAATTATGTTTATTGTGTGTCTGTGTAGATTTTTCATGCAAGTTGTTAGTGCTAATGTTTTGGCTGTTAGCTGTAAAGCGAGCTAGTTCATAGCTACAAGACTCTGGGCTAGTTGTAACATCGATGAAGAATGTCACAGCCTACCCCAAGTAAATTTTTAGTTGTATTTTTTTTTTTTTTTTTTTTTCTGGTCATGTTACAATGTGTCCCACCTATGGGGCATGTTGTTACATTTCACTTCCATTCTTTCGGAGTAAATCAAGAAAAAAGTATACACTGTATTAATGAAACAAAACCACATAATTGTACTGGACATGTGGGAAATTAATGTGGGAAAAAATAAATACTCTGAACCCCAAGTGAATGCACACAAACTGAGAAAGTCGAAAAGTGTTACTTACTTATGCCCCGCTCTCCCCTAGATATACTGCTATGATAGCACAATCATGATGCTAATAACAATTCTACTTATTTTTAGGGTCAATGGGGCAATAATCAAAGGTTTTGAAGATGATGTTGGGACAAAGACGTCTTTCTACGGCTTCACCACGAACTCCCTCAAGAACTCTTTGGCTGCTTATTACGAAGACGGCTTCGACAGGGTGCCACGTGACCCGGTAATAGACCTTCTTGTTTACAATTTAGGAAATATTGTGAATCGAAACATTGCCCTCTGCTGGTTTGCTGTTGAATTTCAGTGCTAAATAATTAAATCTTAGATGTTATTACCACAGGGAATTGGATACATTTTTATACCTGCGGAAACTCGAGACTACACAATGGTGGCATCTGCCATCCAGGGTGTGTCTGTACCCTCCGGACTTGATAAAGGTGACAGGTGGGTGTAACAATAAGATTCCTACACGTTGCAATTTACTGACGTAGTATTATTATTATTTAGCAGGAACCTTGCAGCACACAAAATGAGCAGCAGATGGTGCATTACTCCTACAATTGGGGTTGAGCAGAATTCACAATTTAGGAACTGGCTCATGTGACCTGGACTCCAGTTGATTAAAAGTCGTTGCAAAATGTGCTCAGATTGGAAATTGAAGTTAGTTTTGAAAATAGCGACTGCAGTATTTGGTATTTTGTATCAAATTCAAATTCAAGTGCTTATTTATGTGTGAGGTCCAAATAATTATTTTGTTCAAGATGAAAGATACTCAGTAGCTATCATATGTAAAAGATGACAAATGCCATGGGTGGGGCAAATTTCATATTAATATTATAACAATTGCCTCTCTTTCAATTCATGAATTTGAGTTGAATTGGACACATGCCCAAGGGAATGACAGGAAGAGGAATGTACTGACCTACAATTCAACACAGTCAAACAACAAAGTAATTTCATTAGTCCAACATACAATGCAAAAACATCAATAATTACATTGTTTAATTATGGGTATTCATTCCCTGATGTTTAAAATACTTTTTTTCCCCTCTGGTCAGATACATTTCTCTGCTAAATAACATTGACCAAAACTGATGACTGATAATTATTTATAGTATTGAGCTGACCACATACAGTACATGTACTAATAATAGATGGCAATAATACATTGAAGTTCAATTTTTTTTTTTTTTTTACTTTTGTTGTTGAAATGTAAGGTAGGTCAATGTACAATCACCCTATATGACGAACATGTATTGTTCATATTTAAAATGGCGATGTAAGTTTTGTATGATAGTACCTTGTTTCTCTACAGTTTATTCAGTTTTTATTTAGCTTCCTTAATTTTAAACTATTATGTTGCATTCTGATTGCTACTTTAATTGAATTGCACTGAATTGGAATTCTAAAAGGCATTCTACCACTTCTAGAGTTTGTGATTGAATTGTTATTGTAACATTTCTTTAATAAGTTTATTTGGTTATTAAAACAGCCCCTCAGAACTTTTTGGATATAATCCTGAAATACATCAGTTCAAGATGATCCATCCATCCTTCATTCAATATGTGACTCAAAGGTGAAAGTATTTTCCAACGCATTAGTCAACACGTATCATTTTGTCACTTTTTTTCTCTCTCTCTCAATGTAATGCCATACTATTTTTGATTTACAGGTTTCTGAAATCCCCACAGCTGGATGAATTCAGAGACCTGTACATGCCCAGCACGGGTGCTCTGATGCTGCTGACTGCTTTACACACCTGTGACCAGGTCAACACACCTTCAGTATCTTTTATCAATCTTCTTCAAGTTCTTATTTCTAAAAGCTATTTTTATGTGATTTTTATTGTTATAGTTAACCTAATATCTGTTGCTAAATAGTTGTTTTGCATGCTGGCTTCTCTCTCAGGTTTCTGCATATGGCTTCATCACAGACAATTATGAAAACTTCTCAGACCATTATTTTGACAAGGTCATGAAGCCTCTGGTCTTCTATGCCAACCATGACATGATGATGGAGGGACACCTGTGGAAACGGCTGCACTCTCATAAAGTCTTGTGGCTATATCAGAGACATGAAACAAGAAAATAATGTCACTTCAGTGAATCTTTGGACATGGGGAAAACCAGGTTACACAACTACAAAAAATGAAATCACCAAAGAAGTATTTTGTAGAGGTGTAAAATATTTGAGCAAATGTAATTAGTTACTGTACATAAGTATCTTTTTGACTACTTTGTAGCTGTATCAAAGATATTAACAATTTTTACTCTCTACTTGTCTACATTTTTGAACAAGTAAATGTACTTTTTACTCCGTTTGGAGTAATAATGTAATATAATGCAATTACACATTATGTTCTGCATGACACCTAACTTTTTCTGCAGCGGTTTGTTTCTGCTATAAGGAAGTGCTATCACTATCTAAGGGCACTGAAGGTTGAAGGGAACTTGTCAACAAGGCTACTTTACACATATGCAACTGAATTAGCAGGTCGTTTCTGAATTGCAGGTGTTTGATTAATGAGATGAGGTCATGACTGCAGCCGGTGATGAGGCCAAAACCAGCACATCCAGTGCAAGTAGTCTTGGACTATTTAATGTGACTTAACATTATTTTATTTATCCGCTATATTGACGAGACCTTTTTGAAGAATATTGGTTTACTTATGCTCTTTTTGTGCACTTGACCTTAAAAAGTTAGTTCACCCTAATTACTCACCCTCATGTCGTTCCACATCCGTAAGACCTTCGTTCATCTTCAGAACACAAATTAAGATATTTTTGATGTAATCCGATGGTTCAGTGAGGCCTGCATAGTCAGCAATTCAATTAACACTTTCAGATGTCCAGAAAGCTACTAAAGACATATTTAAAACAGTTCAAGTGACTACAGTGGTTCAACCTTAATATTATAAAGCGACAAGAATACTTTTTGTGCGCCAAAAATGACAAAATAGCCATTCCACAATATTTAGTGATGGGCGATTTCAAAACACTGCTTCATGAAGCTTCGAAGCTTTACGAATCTTTTGTTTCGAATCAGTGGTTCAGAGAGCCAAAATGATCCGTGATTTCAGTAAACGAGGCTTCGTTACGTCATAAGTGTTTTGAAACTTCAATAGTTCACGTAACTCTGGCAGTTTGATACGCACGCCGAACCACTGATTCGAAATGAAAGATTCGTAAAGCTTCGAAGCTTCATGAAGCAGTGTTTTGAAATCGCCCATTACTAGATATTGTTGAATAAAGTCGCTATTTTGTTATTTTTGGCGCACAAAAAGTATTTTTGTCGCTTCATAACATTAAGGTTGAACCACTGTAGTCACATGAGCTGTTTTAAATATGTCTTTAGCTTTCTGGGCACTGAAAAAGGGGGTGTTATTGCTGGCGATGCAGGCCTCACTGAGCCTTAAAAATATCTTAATTTGTGTTCTGAAGCTGAACAAAGGTCTTACAGGTGTGGAACGACATGAGGGTGAATTAATGACATCATTTTCATTTTTGGGTGAATTAACCCTTTAACTGAGACTTGAGAGTTAGACGTTTAAGAGGCTGTTGTGTCGACCTTGATTTATTGGAATATTGAGGTGTTCAGTTTTATATTGATTTTAAAAAATAAATGATTTCTCATCTTTACAAATCAATTGTTTCTTATTTTCACTGGCATGTCTCTCAAGTGTCGAGGACGAGTGCATATTTCAGTGTGAGTAAAATAAGTACTTAAGTACTGTTAAAATCAGATACTCTAAGGCCCGGTTTCACAGACAGGGCTTAGATTAAGCCAGGATTAGGCTTTAGTTCAATTAGGGCATTTAAGCAGCTTTTATAAACATGCCTTAGAAAACAAACATTACTGGTGTGCATCTTGAGAGAAAACAATGGCTCTGACATATTTTAAGATATGTCTGTACAAGTTGCAACAAGTGACAACGCCACTGAGAAGGATGTTTTTAACAAGCCAAATAAATGATTTAAATCAAAAAGTTACTTGGGAATCTGTTTGACTCTTTCTTTGATACTTAGCAGGTTTAGGTCATATATAGAAGGAAGGGGTTACATATGCAACTTTAAATAGACCTCTATGATGTGGCGTCCACCAGGGTTCAATCCTTGGACCTCTCCTCTTCAGTCTGTATAATGTGTAAAATGTGTTTTTAAAATGTAAAAATGTATATTGTCATGCCAAATATTAGACAAATCATTCATCATTGGTACTGTATAGCATTCATGTAGATCATGCATGAACTGATAAAATGTAAATCGCTGTATCTCTGTTACTAATCCTTGTAGTTAATAGATAAAGGAACAAAATTTTCTTTCAAGTGTATAGTTTCCAATAAGACAAAACCATCCTGACGTCCCTAAGACAACACTTGCAGCCCAATGACTGGAGCTTGGCAATATACATTAAATTATTTCTGAATTATGTCTGAAGGATCATGTGACACTGAACACTGAAGAATGAACATTCAGCTTTGCAATTACAGTAATAAATAACATTTTAAAATATATTCAGATAGAAAAGTTACTTTAAATTGTAATAATATTTCTCAATATTAATGCTTATTTAATAAATGCAGCCACCTTACAGATTGCTTTCAAAAGACATTTAAAAGACAAAAGACATTCGTATTTATTCCAAACTTTTGGTCTGCCAAATATGTCACAATAATGGGATCTCAAATCTCTGTACTTGATTGCACATTATGTTTTCAAAATATACTTTGCTTTGTGCAGTGAATCTGTTCTTGTATCTTAGTCTATAAAAAACTTTTTTTTTTTTTGCTTCAAGGTGCTGGTTTCACCCTGTGTTTTAGCTTGTGCTCACTGTGATAGTGACATTAACTGCTTTATTTAAACATGCCCCAGGTGTGCAACATCTGTTTGTGGGATATCCGGAAGGTGATGGCAGCCCCTCATCCTTTGATCACCACTCGCCCTTATCTTTGTGGGAGCAGGTGAAGGGATGCAGAACCGCAAGCCTTGTTCTTCAGTTTTCACCTGGTTCTCCACAGCACACAGTCTCATTCAGACACTTGGCAGGGCCATATTCACTATCCTGTTCCAGATGACTTCATTTGAGAGGGGACAGGAAGCACTTTGATCTGTGGCTGAAGAAAGAGACTTCTGGATCACAATGTTTGTGTGCATATGCAAGTTTAAGCATATAAATAAGTCCATGGATGGTTTAAAATGTTCATTAACTTTCATCATAGCATGTCTGAGGTACATTGAACAAAACAAATGTTGAATTCCATTAGTTTTAAGTTGTTGCAAAACAACATGCAACAAGTGAATGCAGGGATGAATAAACTCAAAGGAAAGAAAAATATGATGAACAGATTGAATTAGACATTTATTCACATATAACATCCATCAACGCACACATCAGTTATGGTAAATGGAAGCTCAAGAATGTTCACTTGATGTGCGAGAACCAATGAGGTTCATTCTTGTGTTACGCAACACGTTTGAGCTTCCACAAGAACCAATGAGGTTCAATCTTGTATTATGCAGCACGTTTGAGCTTCCACAAAAACCAATGAGGTTCATTCTTGTGTGTTACGCAGCACGTTTGAGTTTCCACAAGAACCAATGAGGTTCATTCTTGTATTACGCAGCACGTTTGAGTTTCCACAAGAACCAATGAGGTTCATTCTTGTATTACGCAGCATGTTTGAGCTTCCGCAAGAACCAATGAGGTTCATTCTCGTGTTATGCAGCACGTTTGAGCTTCCGCAAGAACCAATGAGGTTCATTCTCGTGTTACGCAGCACGTTTGAGCTTCCGCAAGAACCAATGAGGTTCATTCTCGTGTTACGCAGCACGTTTGAGCTTCCGCAAGAACCAATGAGGTTCATTCTTGTGTTACGCAGCACGTTTGAGCTTCCGCAAGAACCAATGAGGTTCATTCTCGTGTTACGCAGCACGTTTGAGCTTCCGCAAGAACCAATGAGGTTCATTCTCGTGTTACGCAGCACGTTTGAGCTTCCGCAAGAACCAATGAGGTTCATTCTCGTGTTACGCAGCACGTTTGAGTCTCCGCAAGAACCAATGAGGTTCATTCTCGTGTTATGCAGCACGTTTGAGCTTCTGCAAGAACCAATGAGGTTCATTCTCGTGTGTTACGCAGCACGTTTGAGCTTCCGCAAGAACCAATGAGGTTCGTTCTCATGTTACGCAGCACGTTTGAGTTTCCACAAGAACCAATGAGGTTCATTCTCGTGTGTTACACAGCACGTTTGAGTTTCCACAAGAACCAATGAGGTTCATTCTCGTGTTACGCAGCACGTTTGAGTTTCCATTCAACTTTTCAGAATGGCGCAAGCGCACCGCGGGTCATGTGACAGCTTCGGCCTTTCTGTAACAAAACATCGAAAGCTCAGCCAAACAGCTTATCATAGCTGTAGAGGACGGGTTTTTATCTCTCATCTCCATAAATATATCTAGTAGTAGAGCTAATGCAAGGGCTAGAAATCAATTTATCCATTGCTGAAACTTCCTCCTCATCGTGGATAGGGCAGTTCATGATTGCATAGCAATGACAGACGCCACGGGAGCGAAAGCGCTTTGGAAAGAAAGAGGCTACATTTACACTGCAAGTCTTAATGCACAGATCCGATCTTTTGACCATATCCGATTTTTTGGTGAGTGTGTTTACATTCACTTTAGAAGCGACTGGTATCCGATATCTGTGTTTACATTAATTCCCTCCAAAAATGATTGTCATTGATAGCTTTACAGGTACATGTTAGACCCTTGCATTTTGAATGGCCGTGCTATTAAAATTATTTATATATTTCACGTCGGGTGCTCATGATTACCTGCCAGAATGGTTATCAGCTGTCAGTGTCATGGAAGTTTTGCAACGCAAATTCTGACTGAACGAATATAGACTGGAAAATAAAGGTAATTTGCGTTTGTTTTTTTATCTACAGTCGTTAGATCTAGAATTCTGAAGTGAAATAAAGTAGCAGGTAAGATTACATTTATTTGAATGAATGATAACGAGTGAGTGAGCGAAGGAGAGAGCGCACGAGAGAGAGAGAGAGAGAGAGAGAGTAACCTACCCAGTTAAGCTTTTGGTTTATTAAAATAAAATATAAAAACACACACACAGCGGTCTCTTTTAAATTAACCTGGCAGAGGTTGAAATTCAGCTGCTGAATGTGTGTGTGTGCGCGTGCACGCAATTTCTTTCAAGGAAAAAATAGATAGACATATAGGCTGCATTTACACTGGCACAAAAAAATCCGATCTTTTGCTCACATCTGACACAAATCGGAATTAGTTGCACACGTGTAAACACAAAAATCCACACGAGACCCGATTTTTTCGCATCCGATCTGAGCCACTTTCAAATGTGGTTTTAAATCTGATACATATCCGATCTCTGGACATGCGACCTATGTCTAAACACGCATATCCGATTCCCATTGGAATTCCAAGCCATCACAAGGCGAGGGCGGCGCGTTTGCTCACTAAAGCTTTTATGTTGTATTATGAAGCAGAAGTGCTTGTCGCACTAAAAATTCGCAGCATTATTATTGAGGTGTGAACTTTATATGTCTAACGTTATCTATTTTTCTAGAAAGAAATTGCGCGCACACACACATACATTCAGCAGCTGAATTTCAACCTTTGTCCGGTTAATTTAAAAGAGACCGCCGTGTTGTTGTTTTTCTTATAAGCCAAAAGCTTCACTGTAGCTACTCTCTCTCTCTCTCTCTCTCTAGCTCGCTCGAATTCATTAAAAATAAATAAATAAATAAATGAATGGAATTCTAAAACTGATAACTGTAGATAAAATATTAAACGCAAATTACCTTTATTTTCCGGTCTATATCCGTTCAGTCAGAATTCGCGCTGCACAACATCCATGACACTGACAGCTGTTAACTTATCCATTCTGACAGGTAATCATGGCCACTTGACATGAAATAGGGGCCTATATAAATAATTTTAATAGCACGGCCATTCAAAACCCGAGAGTCTACTATGTGCATGTAAAGCTATCAATGACAATCATTTTGGGGCAGGAAGTAATGTAAACACAGATATCCGATACCAGTCGCGTACTAAAGTGACACTGTCCAAAAAATCGGATATGGTCAAAAGATCGGATCTGTGCATTAAGACTTGAAGTGTAAATGCAGCCATAAAGTTCCCACCTCAATAATAAAGCTGCGAATTTTAGTGCGAGTGCATACAGGCACATCTGCTTCATAATACAACATTAAAAGCTACCTTTCAGTGAGCAAACGTCTCGCCCTCGCCTTGTGGTGGCTTGGAATTCCAATGGGAATCGGATATGCGTGTTTAGACGTAGGTCGCATATCCAGAGATCTGATATGTATCTGATTTTAAACCACATTTGGAAGTGGCTCAGATTGGATTTGTGTCAGATGTGAGCAAAAGATCGGATTTTTTGTGCCAGTGTAAACGCAGCCAGAGTGGCCCGGCCGCGCTTTCCACGCGTTTTTAGACGCGATATGTGAACGGCCCCTTAGAACAGCGACTTTTACTTTGGGTTGCAAAAAAAAAAACAAAAAATAACCTGCAGGGAACGTTCTCTTTAGGTTGCAAAAAAAAAAAAAAAAAAAAAAAAAAAGAACCAAAAATAACCTGCAGGAAACGTTTTGGGAACGTTCTATTTAGGTTATAAAAATAAAACCCAAAAATAACCTGCAGGGAACGTTCTGATTTTTTGTGCCAGTGTAAACGCAGCCAGAGTGGCCCGGCCGCGCTTTCCACGCGTTTTTAGACGCGATATGTGAACGGCCACTTAGAACAGCGACTTTTTCTTTGCATATCAGACAGGTAGCGTTTCCATTAAACTCCACGAAAAAATACTGCAATGTCCATCTTTCTTGAAACTGTCTGTGTTCCTCATCCACTTTCCTTTTCGGTTTGAAAAAAAAAAAAAAAAACATATTTCATTCACACTTTGCCCGCGTAAATGGCCCGCGGGCCGGTAATTTGAGACCACTACAGTTTCGCAAGAAATCTCAGTAATGTCCCAAACCATGCTCACATTTGCCAGTATGAAATCAACTTGAAGATCTCAATATGAACTCTTGAACTCTTTTGTAACCTATCAAGACCAAATGATCTGATTCTGAGCTGTTCTAACTAGTTTTATAGCTCTGTTTTAAAGCTCTACACTTGTATGTATAATACATAGGCCTATTGAGTCATATTTGAGAATATAAATAATAAACCTGCTTCACGAATACATCATATGAAGCTTAAGGAGCTCCGCTGAGTGGCGTCTGGCGGCAGAGCAGCGGATGGGTCCCAGAGGGCGGCAGAGCGGCACAGCTGCTCCGGAGCGGGCGGCAGGGCAGCGCTGCTCCCTCCCACTGGGAGGAGGGCCGACCCGCACTGGAGCTGCTCTGCCGCTCGACTCCACTCACAGTGCTGAATCTCTCAAAACACGCACATGCAAATCGTTGCCGACGTTCAGTTTGGAGAAAATACTGGCGAGAAAATAACTTATTAAAGACTCGAGCGCGAGTAGCAGAAGTAAAGGTTGTTCACACTTATAGTAAAGAGTGTTTTTCGACAAAGAGTTGACTAAAGGTGACTTTGAGTTGGTTGTTGTTGAAGTGTCTAGACTGGAGAGAGCCACTGATCCTGAACCCGCTGTTATGGCACCAACCTACAGCGAAAATGAATACTTTACACTAATCTAATGGTAAGTGTGTTCATTATAACTAAAGGATAAGTATTGTTTGTGCTAAATAATGGATTAAAGTCCTGCAATAGTGTAAAAACAAGTTGTAATTTTGTTAGTTTGCGTTTAAATCGATAGTTATCGCGCTAGTAGATGTGACATTTCACCGAATTATCGTTTCATTCTTTATTTTTCTCAAACTAAATCACCATACTAACCGGAGTTTCCGCGACAATACAATGTTTATTGTTTTTGTTGTAAAGTGGTGATAAAGTGAAATAAGCTAAATGGTTATTTATTTATTTATTTTCATGACAGCCGTGGCTAATACCAACTTACCTTCCAGTTCAGCTGTAGTAACTACAACTGGTATTTTGGCGCACACTATGGTTACCATGGTGATTTTCTTTTGTTAAGCTCTCTGCCAAAGTCTGCCAAACATATTACTATATGATGTTATCAACTATTTTACAGTGTGCTATTTTAAATGAACCCTAACTTCAACTAGCAGCAGCTAGTTTTGCATGGTTTATGGTTGTATGGTGTTATAAAGAAATGTGTTATGTCATTGTTTGTTTATTTTGGCACACGTGATGTCTGTGCTCAGAGACCTACTATAGGGATTGAAGGGCTAGTGCAGTAAACATCTAGGCTGGTAACCTAAAGAATAAAGCTCTAAACCCCTCAAGAGCTGATCCAGGACCATCACCGCTGCGTCCTTCATCAACCTCAGGTTACTTCAGGACTGAACCTGTAGGTGTTCAGAGATATCTGTTCAGTGGGGCTGTGTTAAAAATAGGGTTGTAACGGGATGAGATTTCCATGGTATGATAACAAGAAAACATCCCGGTTTTCTCAATATACAGTAGGCTATTAAACAATCAATTATTATCATCAGTTAAAATGACTATGAATGAAAACATTTTTTGT
Source organism: Hypophthalmichthys molitrix (assembly GCA_037950675.1). Taxonomy (NCBI): domain Eukaryota; kingdom Metazoa; phylum Chordata; class Actinopteri; order Cypriniformes; family Xenocyprididae; genus Hypophthalmichthys; species Hypophthalmichthys molitrix. Next base: position 40,654,877 of record CM075494.1, read on the forward strand.
TGTTGTTGAACAAATGCTTTATAACAAACTTGAAACCATTTGTTTGTTTTGTTTATTCAAATTTTTAATAATCAAAAACAGGTCATTTAATAATTGATTATGGATTAGATTAACTTATTTTATCATTAATAATTTATAATGTTTTAAAGAATAATAGAGAAATTATATTAAATGTATTTTATTCAGAAAATTAATTTTTCTTTTTATGATTTAATGCAAATATATAATCAAAAACGGTGGTAATCAAATAAAACAAACAATTTAATTAATGTTTTAAAATGTGATCAAATGAAAACAACTTTTATCATTTTATTTTTTGGTGCAGAACAACAGAGATTTACTAAATTAAAAAATGGACAAAAATTATATTCCTTAAATAATGTTTAAATAAGTTTTTTGTATTATTATTTTGAGAAGTACATTCTATTGTACAATAGTAATATCTCTGTCATAATTTCTTAAGTTAATCCAAACTTTTATTTTGACAGGTTGTAGTGAAGACCAAGCAGATTATATATTTAAAAAGCAGTCTTTTTGCACGTTAATATTCACAGACTATGTCGCAATTTTATTTATTGTACTGCTCTACTTTCAATTTATCCATCCATCAATTACGTGACATCTGCATTATACTGTAAATTACATTTTCTCCACTGTACATGTTGCTTATGTGCAGGTGAAATTCTCTGCTTGATTATTTTTTTCCCCAATACTGTAGAAATGTGCATGATGTGATAATCTTACGCGTTCATACCAGTAGACCGTTACAACCCTAGTTAAAAATGGATTTCTCGATATTAATCGGTTCTCATTGAAGAACCGATATCGATTCTTAAATCCCAAGAACTGATCTTTTAATCTGTGCTGTTTTCCGTTGATGCGTGAACAAAATGTAACTAAACATAATTTGCCTACGATTAGATCTTTTAATCAAAAAATTGCTAGTACAATTGCGATATATTATGACAATTCAGTTAACAGCACCTTCAGAAACTTAATAAAACATGAAGCAAAAACATATCTGATGTGCATTCTTCATTCATCATTTTGTAGAAAGTTCTTGCTGTAATTTTCGCCATCTCGCTCTGACCAAAGTGATCTGAACTCACATGACATCGTACTTACCCTGATAGCACACGTACATCACAGAGACGTCTATTTGATGTCTGCATTTACATCTGCCAGATGTATATTTTTTTTTTAGAGTGTTTGCTCATCTGCAACATGTCTCCAAGACGTTTCCTGTCAGATGTTAAATAGACATTAAGAAAATGTCTTTAAGATGTTGATGATGTGGAATGTAGGGCCTATATAAAACTGCTTTTCCTGAGATGTTTATCAGATGTTTGTACACAACAGATGTTTTCCAGATGAAGCGCTCTTTAGCAGACATCTTAGAGATGTACCTGTGCTATCTGGACTTGAAAGCACCATGATTAGCGACCACCTGTCCAGGCAACCCATCGCTTATTTCTTTACATCTCTAAAGTGAATTTGATGGTTCGTAAGCATTACTTTAGCCAGTTACTTGGCTTGTCCAACTGTTATTCCTGTTTGTGAGTTGTTTTCATTAGTCAGCAGTTCGATTTACCTTCCACCTGTTTTACCTATCCACCTGTCCTGTTCCTCCTCATTTTTTCCCGAAGTGTGGCTTTCCTCGTAATTAAGAGCATCTGTAAACATGTTCATAAATTTAAATCAAATGCTACAAACCCATCATAACAGCACTCCACCCTGGCTCAAAAACTCACACATTATCAGTGTGTAAAGGCAGCAGTATGCAAAGACTATTGGCCCTGAGGGAAACGAAAGAGGACATGATTATACAGCTATTGAGAGTGGCAACTTTGAGATTTTTGGGTGTGTAGAGAGGCAAGATCGTGCAGGGTTATGGAATGGAGGAGTGATTATGAGACGGCCGTGTGGTGCTCATTTAATGCTCACGCTGTGACCGAGACACCGGGCAGCCTGACCGCTGAATGTGAAGTTGCCATGTGCTGCGCTGCATATGGTGGTTATTGTTGTTTTTTCTTTCCTTTACTGACCACACTTACCGTAAGGCTTGTGATTTTATTTATTTTTTGCTTTGACAGCAAGTATGTTTGAGATGGTATGCTTTCAAGACTTTTTTTAGTTCACATGCTTCATTTGGTGTGTTTAAACATTTTCTTAAACTACTGGCCTCAGCAGTTTTTTTAAATAGTGGTTTTAAGGCAATTACTACTACTACTGCCACACATACTTAGGGTTAGGCATGCAAATGCAGATACAAATGCTTGGCCAATACATTTTAAATGTGCAGGCGCATACTTAAAGGCGACGTCTCACTGATCGTTTTTGCAAAAATCCCAACTTCTTATGTCTGTCACACACAACGATTAAAGCTGAAAGTAGGGTGGCTGCACCACCTGAACTTACATTGATTTGTGGGTATAAAGTTCAAGTAATCTTATATTTTAAGAGACTTATTGACCTTGACAGACATACAGTCATGCGGGTCTGCAGAAGTCTTCTCTGCGATACTTTGATTTGGCGGACAAAAGTTTTTTCAGATGTTTATAATAATGTAATCTTTTCTAAGAAGTTATAACAAAACTGCTTCAGATTTTCATTTCAAGAATTTCATCTTTTATGACATCCACCCTGACATTTTTCATTCTATGCCCCCCAAAAGATCAAAATGAATTGCGTAAGCATTATGTCATTGACACAAAGACTAGACGTATTGGTAGTTGTAGTTAGCTTAAACATAAAGTTTACACAAAATCATATTATCATATTGTGTAATAATAAAAAAGATTTTTGTCAATGCAATAAATGCCAATTGACAGTGTTATTTTGAACCTCACTGACTTAAATGTTATGTACAAAAACAGTTCAAAACCACTGTTCAAAAGTTTGGGATCAATAAGATTAAAAGTTTCTGAAAGAAGTTTCGTCTGCTCACCAAGGCTGCATTTATTTGATGAAAAATACTGCAAAAACTGTACTATTGTGAAATATTATTACAGTTTATTATAGCTGTTTTCTATTTTAAAATATTTTAAAACGTAATTCCTGTGATCAAAGCTGAATTTTCAGCATCATTGCTCCAGTCTTCAGTGTCACATGATTCTTCAGAAATCATTATACTATGCTGATTTGATGCTCAAGAAACATTTATGATTATTATCAGTGATGAAAGTAGTGCCGCTTATTTCTGTTGAAACCATGATACTTTTTTTTTCTCAGGATTCTTTGATAAATAGAAACTTCAAAAGAACAGCATTTGTTTGAAATAATGTGGAAGTCTTTACTGTCATTTTGATGAATTGAACTGTAGTCTATCTTCTTTTGTGTTCCACAATAGAAAGTCATACAGGTTTGAAGTGACATAAGGGTGAGTGATGACAGTGAACTATTCTTTGTAACCTTTACTTGAGAAAGTGTGAAAGGTGAAAAGAGTCTCTAAGGCTTGCTGTCAGAGCATCATAGTAGGCTTCTGTTCTCAGCAATACTTTCCCCTTCTTACTGCTTTGCTTGTGCACTGTACTTGGCTGGTGTATTAACAGTACTATTTTTCTTGCCCAGTCCTTTTTCAGGTTTTGGCCTGCTGATCCAAACTGTCCAAAACTCCAGTCTTCTCAACCTTCTAAACCACAGCATCAACAGGGCCCCTGCGTTCCCAGAATCTGAGCTCCACGCGACCCAAACCAACTCTGAAAACGCTCTGGAAACTTGAGAACGAAAAACCGGAAGGCAATTCATAAGGCAAAATAGATTTTCCATTTCTCCGGCCTTCCACATCCATAACCAGACGGAGCGCTGAAGTAGACGGTCTGTTGAATTTGATGACGTGATTGTTGGAGAAATACGGATATCTAGTTGCTTGTGGTTCGCTCAGACGTCTGGCTGTCACCTATCCCGAGCACTACCGAAAAAAGAGGATTCTGGGATAGGTTCATGCCGCGGTTGCGCCGCTGTATGGAGGTGTAAGGGAGGAGCAGGACTCTTGTGGGACGCTGGTGGAGTTCTGGCTGGTGGAGATCATGGGAAAAGAGCAGGATCTTCTGCAAGCGGTCAAGAATGGAGATTTAGCTACAACACAGAAACTGCTGGCCAAGGTCAAAGCCAGCAAAAGCAGTGAGTAAAAGTTCATTGCTATTCTAACACAGCTTTTGACGTGTATCCATGAAGATCTTTGCTTTCGCAGCCCCTTATTGGCAATTAGGGAGCTAAAAGATGGGCTGTGAACTGTTTGAATAGTAATGATCATGTTATGATATTCATACACCCGTGAATAGGGCTTGGTGGTATACCTCAAAAACATTCTTGATATGCATGTATTTGCATCTCTAACATGGTCTACAATGAAGCTCCTGCCTAGGACTGAACAAATTCTGCATATATTTTCTCAATGAATTGTGAGGGACATTCTGCAAGATGGATTTTAAAGTGTAGTTCACCCATAATTCTGAATATTGTCATCCTTTATTCACCCTCATGTCCACCCAAACCAGTATGACTTCCTTTCTTCCATAAAGAAAAAAGATGTTTAGCATAATGTCCATGCTGCTCTTCTTTCATACAATGAAAGTAGATGGTGAGCATTGAAGGACCAAAAAAATATTTTCTTAAGCCATGCAATAGCTTCAAGTGAGGAACAGACTGAAATATTTAGGCTACAATGCACTAAAATTCTCCGGTTTTGTTCCACTGAAGAAATAAGGTCATGCAGGTTTGGAATGATGGTAAGTAAATGGTTAAGCATGCTAATTGATGGTTGAAATCATGATAAAATTAGCCACAATATTTACTTAATAAACATGCAATGTAGGGACTTGAAGAACTTTGAATTCAGTGCAAACCCGTGGCTTTTTCTACACAATTGTTGCAGAATTCATGTAGACATACTCATGACAAATAGAGTCATTTGCACATACACATAGCCCATTACTTACTTTTAATTTCACAGGTTTATTTCAGGAGGTCAAAGTTCAGGACTCGCTTGTCTGCTTAGCATAGATCAATGGTGACTGTTGTTTTGGTTAAGTGTATTTCTATGCACTTTCTAATTATCTAACATGAATGAACTGACTGCTTGGAGAGCCCCATTCATGCCTGTTTTTCCCAGTCCCGCCAGTGAGTCTTTGTTTGAGATTTATTTTATCTCCTGGTTGGTCTTCTGTAAGAGCAATGTGATTGGCCTTTGCAACATCTTGCCAACTGGGTCCTGATAACATCAACAGACTCTACTCTGTGTTTGCGTTCTACTTTTATCTCTTTATGGCAGCACATTAAGACTCCAGCATGAAGAGCTCATGCTCTCTGTGATGTGGTCCAGTCAGGGGAAGATAGATGCTCCCCCAATAAGACCTCACAAACTGCCAGGCATCAGAGAAACGGGGTCTTTTCTCTGTGATAACATATAACGACAGTTGTAAAAGCAATATGCACAGTGTTTTTACTATGGTAAAGAAGTGTTGTTGTTGTGCAAATCAGTCGTTACATTTTAAATTGAAATAGTTTTTTTTTTTTTTGTAGAAACCATGATGCATTCTTTTCAGGATTCTTTAATGAATAAAGAATCCTTCAAAAGAACTGTATTTATTTTATATTTTGTAACATTATGTCTTTACTCTCACTTTTGATCAAGTTAATGTAGGGATGCACTGAAATTTCGGCTACTGAAAACTTTAGGCTGAAACTGCTATTTTAGGTTTCGGGCTGAAATGGTTTTGAAGGGCCAAAATCAGTGACCAAAACAGACGTTTAATTTGCGCTGCTCTGATGGCAAGTTTTGACTGTGTTTAGCATCTATTTCCTGCACAAAACGTGGATAAGCTACACCAGTTAAACATGTCAGCTGTGTGGACACTAGCTCTGGATTGACAATATTCATTTCTCAATTATAATTGGTAATGATATGGTTTCTTAAACCTAAAATCTTTTAATTTATGCTGTTTTCTGTTGAAACAAAGCTTCACCAAACATTTGTAGTGCGCCTGCCATCCAATGATCACAAAAAACATTGTGCTTTGTGACTTTTAATATGAAGCAAAGTCTCAACAGTGCACATGAATCATCGATTCCTCTTTACTACTAGTTATAGCACAAAATAAACAAGGGTAAACACCATGCTGAAAGATGCATTACAACACAGTAATGGATTAATCTGTGTTGTTTCATTTACCTCAAGAAAGCTATTCAATGTCCATAAACTCATTAGTTAGCTAGAAAAATAACTCTAGAGAAGAGCATTTTGCTAAATATATGCACTGTATTACAGATTCATTATATATTTACTTGTTAGTGATATCTTCATTATTTAATGTATGTTTAAATAAATCTGTCATGAAAACTAATTATTACAGTTTATTGTCTTTTAAATGTTTATATTTCACCAACAAACTGGAGTAGATGCAATTCTATTATTAAAAAGTTGATATAAAATTGGCCAAGTGCATTCTGAATTTTTGGTTTCAGCTCAGAATTTTCATTTCGGTGCATCCCTAATTTAATGTATCCTTGCTGAATAAAAGTATTAATTTCTTAAAAAAAAAAAAAAAATGTACTGAACCCAAACTTTTGAACAGTACTGCACATACACATCATCAATTGTTGAGGCCCTTTCAAACGTGACACGACAACAGCACCACTGCACTATGAAACCCATTTATTTCAATGGCTTGCGCCGCGTGAGGACGGTTGCTGCTACATCGACCAAAGAGCTCTATTACAAAAACTTTGCAAAAACTTTACAAAAACTTTGCGCTACAAAGTGTAGCGCAAATCGCATTGTATCTGAAGGACTATGCTGAACCCAGCGCAGCGCATACCGCGTCCTGTCTGAAAAGGCCATTACGCTGAAAGGAAAATACTTCACACCTGGGGCGACCTTAGCCCTAAATATACCTTTGTACCTTGCAGGTGACCTTTTTGCATGTTTGCGAAGGTGCTTGTAATTATCCATTAGAACAGAGGGAACTTTGTCTTTTGAAGATTGTGTCCTCTTGTTGAGCAGGTGCCTGTATTTATCGCAGGTTGGCTGCATGTTTGCCTGCGCCTCATGGGAAAGAGTAGGTGGTTTTTTTGTTTTCTCTACACATCCTATGTCATCCGAACACCTGGTAATACCTTTGTGGGTTTTTGTTTGGACTTAAGCTTCAGGATTTGATTTCCAAGGCCAGCGAGGGGTCATTATGATAACCCAGCACCACCTCAGCTATTCTTTACCCAAGTGTGTGCAAACACACACAGATAACGCAGCCACTTCAAGGCAGGACAGGGTGGCGAGTCAATCTCGTGTATAACCTCCTCTTTTGTCTTTTCAGGCCAGAATCAACGCCTGAGCCATTGTGTGAATGGCACACAGGCTGAGTAATTGCTCCATAATGTCATCTTTAGTGCGCTAAGGGTCATAAACGCTTTCATACAGTCATTAACGCGCGGCGGGCTTTTGTGGCCCTCATCCTTCAGGCTGGAGAAGACCCGGCCAGCTGACTAGCCTACCCAGCGTGCCTCCGCCCCTTCGTTCCCGCCGCTTTGTCTCAGTCCCTCAGGGGCTGCGCCGCAGCCTGTCAGATTACCCACGACCCTTTGTTCAAACTCATAGCTTTACTAATTCATCACCTTGTGCTTCGTACACGTGCTCACCCAGGCTGTGCAACGCAACAAACAACAGCCTCTATTGCATCCATTGATGATGAACGCATCCGTTGCTCCCCTTGACATCTGCCAGCGCAGGTTTGCTTTCACCCCAGACTCTCATAAATCATGATGAAGACCCAGATGGTGGCCAAACAGATTATAGGGTATTATATGTGCAAGAGAGACCCTTCTTATCATGTCCTGTTCTTATCATGACCTATTTTAGATCTCCATGTTTATATGTAGTTAAAGTTCTCACAGAGCATGTTCGATATATGTCTAAACTGCTGACTTTGGATTTTGCTGGATGGATTTTTTTCTTCTTGAGCTTTTTTCTTTCCATCAACTCAATAAAAGATTGAAGTCTGAGGTTTAGGTGGAATTGTGCAGTAATTTGTTTGTGTGTTTGATAATGTTTTGTGTTAAATCCGTGGCGTAATCCTCTGTTATTCCAGATTTATGCCAGAAGTTCGATCCTCTCAGTCTTGTTGTTTTTAGTGTTGGGATGTTTGTAGGCATACATGTTATTCAAAGGAATATGATACAACATGATAAAGTGACAAGTTATCTCTTCCATGAGTTTTTTGTCCCAGCCTGCCACGACATTTTGTCCTTTAGTTTCTACTTTTTCTGTGTCCCCAGCAGAGTGAAATTTCATCTACATGAAGCATTTCCTCTGTTTGTGCAGAAAACTGTGTCATAGTATTGGGTCAGTAAGATTTCTTTGTTTGAAAGAAATTAAAACGTTTGTTCACCCAGAAAATGAAATTTTTTTCATTAATTACTCACCCTCATGTCGTTCTATACCTGTAAGACTTTCGTTGATCTTCGGAACACAAATTAAGATATTTTTGATGAAATCTGATAGCTTTTTTTCCCTCCATTGCCTGCAATGCAACTGACACCGTGTCCTAACCAGACACGACATGTGATAAAAGGTATCTTTTCCATGTTAATCTGAGTTTTTGTCCTAACTAGCCGTGACGGCAAACTCAACGATTCTATGTTAGAAACTATTTCTATTTTTCTGCGACATCGCGGCTGGAACAGCAACACAGAGTATGGCAAGGATAATCTCAGGCACTGTTTATGTGCTTTATAATGTTAAAAGCATCTAATATGAGTTTGAATATAATTTTTGTTGTCTTTTATAGCCGTACTGAAAGCAACAATGGAGAATTTACCTCAGATCTTTAAAATAAATTAAATGAAACAAGAACATTCGAACTGTCAGCTCATTGCGAACAGACAAGTGTATTCTATGACAAAGATTGTTTCAGTAACTCAGTATATTTTTTAATAATGTTAATGTAATATTCATGAATTTGATTATCTACTTATCCATTTCGATGCGAGTGCCGGGAGCTTGCTGAGAGAGCCCGCCCACGTGCTCTTCTGATTGGCTGTGATTTTTGATCGACTTTATCGCGTGTCAGTCCCGTCGCATCTGGTGTGGACAGACAAATTGTTTGTCGCTGGAATCTTATCACATGACATCTTATCTAATCGCACGCTTGAAATAATATCGCTTCTGATTAGGACACGGTGTGACACTTTCAAGCCCCAGAAAGGTAGTAAAGACATCATTAAAGTAATCCAGTGGCTTAACCTCAATTTTATGAAGAGACGTGAGTGCTTTGTTTGTTACAAATAAACATAATTTACCCCTTTATTTACAAATTATTCAACTCCAACACACGTTCACATAACGTCTGTGCTCGCGTCAACACAACATGCATGTGTCGTTGAGTCGTTAAACCCCATGGAGTCACATGGATTACTTTAATGATGTCTTTACTACCTTTCTGGGGCTTGAAATTGGTAGTTGCGTAGACTGTCCACTGAGGGACAGAAAGCTCTCAGATTTCATTAAAAAGATCTTCATTTGTGTTCTGAAGATGAATGAAAGTCTTAAGGGTTTGAAACAACATGAGGGTGAGTAATTAATGACAGAATTTTCACATTTGGGTGACCCTTTAATACGTTTATTCAGCAAGGATCACATGAAAAATATCAAAATGTGACAGTAAATACATTTATAATGTTACAAAATCATGCATGATGGTAATTTTGTAAATGCATAAACAACAACAGAAGTGTCATTTACAGTCTTAATAGTTTGAGTGTTAGGTTTCTAAATTTTTCTTCTATGGTTTCTTGCTCTCGGAAGCCAGTAATTCACCACACAAAGCACATTGTGGTCGACACAAAGCATGTTTATCCAAGTTGGAGAGAATGTACTCAGATGAAGTACCATTGTGAAGTATTTAATTCACTGCATTATCCAAAAATAGGCATTACCTCATGGTTACTTAATATATAAACCCATTTTCTTTTTAAGTTCCTCATAGTTTTTTATTACAGATTAAGATTTCGTTCATACCACCCACCACTAACCTCCAGCACCTTGGATCCAAGGTGCAGAAGATCCCCATCAGTGTTTTCTCTTGTTTTTAATACTGAGTTCAATGAATGTGGGTTTTGATCCACCAGATGGGGCGCACGTTTGTATGGACCTCAAAGAGCCGGTGGTGGTTTCTCAGTTTGTAATGACGGCGCTCTACATCAGAATCACAGATGATTTCATTTGATCCTCTGAAAGAGCCACTGTAGTGGTTTTTCATTCATTAGTTAGTGGTTTAACTGCATGCCAATGATGCTCCTTAATATCAAGCAACCCCCACCACAACTAATGGCAGGAGGGGAAACTAATGAGATTTTCTCATTTTGGTGGGGGAGACATATTGAAGGGGACGTGTTAAAACCCTTTTTGACAGACTGTGAAATTTTGTCTCTGTATGGTAGTTGTCTGTCGAGTCTGACACTTGCCTGCTAAATGTTTGATTGGCTCGCTAAAGAGAAACGTCCTGAGAGCATGTCAGGGGCTGTTATAAGGATATAAGGCGTCTGTTATCACCTGAATTATATATGATAGTTTCAACCAAACAGCCATATATATATATAGAGAGAGAGAGAGAGAGAGAGAAATCTTTTAGAACATTATAAATTACTTTACTGTCACTTTTGATCAATTTAACGTGTCCTTGCTAGTTAAAAGTATTAATTTCCTTAATAAATCTTAGTGACCCCATACTGTTGAACTGTTTAATGTCTTAAATATTTGTTATATAGGCCACATAGATTTATTGACAATACTACTATACCACTATTGACAATACTTTTTAGGTTTTCTGAGAATTTCAGAAAAAAACGAGTGACCCTCCACAAGAAATGTGTCATTTAGTGGCCTGAAACAAGATCGTATTACATTCTGAAAATAGTAAATCAGCATTCAAGCTGAACAGTTGAGTGGTTAAAATCATCCTGTTTGTGTATTTGACCCATGCACTGTTTATTTTATGTCGCAGTCTTATCTCCTTATCCTGCATTTGTTGTGTCCATCAGACGCACAGATGCAGTCTTTGGTGTGTCACGGAAAAGCTTTGAGATTACAGCAATTATATTCTGCCCATGAATGCGTATTCAAACGTTATCTTCCTGACACAGATGACTTATGCTGAAAAAAAGTACTACAGTCTTCCCTGAGGCCACAATAATGCTGAATAAACCAGAGAACGCCGTGTCCCTCAAATGGCACTTTGCTGAAGTTCAGCTTACATGCACAACCAGCCTGCAGTTTTTTTGGCTGTATTTAGGGATGGAAAGTTACTATAAGTGCACACAGCTCTCAGTAAGACCCCAGCAGAGCTCCATATCACTGCAGTCAATTAATGCTTAAGCCCGGTCGCATATGAGCAGGGCTGTGCGTGACTACGCCACGTTTCTTTTCCACACAGGAATGCGGTAGCAGAATCTGGTAGTACATGTGGAAAATAGGTCAATATTACCTCAGAACACTGTATGCAGTGACTTATGAGCCACAGCTGCCTTGAGCTGGAGCTTAATAGTGTTTCACAGATATTTTTCTGGCGTTCTTCCTTCTCCGAGCGTGCCAACCATTGTCCAGGCTGCGACATAACACTCCGAACTTTGAATGAGGGGGAAAAATGCACAAGAATAGGAGAGATGATGTCAGCTAGAGGGAATGTACGCCCCACAGCGCTCTCTGTGTCCTCTAATGGAGTTTGAATGAATGCGTTCAACAGGTACAGCAAGACATTCTGTGCTGAGGCAGTCGTGGACGAGGGCAGTAAACTTCACAACACAACACTAGTGTACTGCACTGCGCAGGGTGATATTTTTGTCCATAACGATAATCAGACGATATTTTGCTGTGTGTGTTTTGTGCTTGTACTTTGGCTGGGTTAGGCCTGTCATTGACAGCTTTTGACATTCTTCATATTCCGTGATTTGGTTAGAAATTTATTTAGATATTTGTCACCTTAAATGGTTTTCCAGAGACATTTTTTATTTTTATATATGTATATTTTTTCTAACCTAAAGATGCATCTTTTTTTATTTACTCTGCTCTGATTGGTCAGATGGCCCAGTCTGTTGTGATTGGTCTACAGCTTACAGTGCATGTCAGAAACAAAACCGATCGATCGGCCAGGGATCGGAATCGGCCGATCAGTCTCACTTCTTACCGATTCCGAGCCGATCCGTTGTTTCCAGCGGCACAGGCAATAACGTCAGCTGCGCGTTCTCGCTCTCTTCTCTGTTAAGGTGAAGTGACACACACCTGCGCGGGCGCCTCCTCTCACTCGTCTCATTTGCTCCGGTTAAATAGTGCTTACGTATTGCGCATAATTTTAGTCATTCCCGCAGGTTTCGCGCTCACACCAAAAGCGCGCGCACCGCTGATCTATATAGGTGGAGCGGACAAGCCACGAACAGAGACAGAAGTCAAATACGCTTAAACTGTCAAATACATATAAAAGTATGTCAAAACCAGCGGCACAGGCAATCTTGAGGAGTATTCAGATAAACACAGTCAGTTTTGAATCGTTAAATAGCTAAGAAAGTGAACCCATGTTGTGTGCGTAACAGTATTGTGTCCGTTAAACACCGTTCATAAACTCTTAAAGGGACAGCAGTCCAATATTCCTGCTGCTGTCTGTCATGTTAATCTAAGAACAAAAGACAAAGAAAATCACTTTCTGCTCTTGACTGAATACGTTTTAGAACTTTAATGGTTTAATTGATCTGTATTAATATTTACAATAAAGACTACAGAAGTTAAGGTAACCAATGTAAAATAACACTGAATATGTTATTTTATATTTGATTAGGCCTACTTTAATTTCTGTAGTATTTCTTACCTGAATAAAAACCCAGTTAACCAGAAAAGCTCTCTTTATTCTATTGCATTTATTTGAGCTTTTTATATTTTATTACTGACTTTTTACTTGTTTTTTTTTTTTTTTTTTTTTATGAAAATAAAACTTTGCGTTGAAGAAAAGTAGATTTTTGTTTGTATATGTTGTCAATTATAGTTCTTAGAAAGAAAATTGGAATCGGCAGATCACACTAACAAAAAATCGGAAATCGGAATCAGCCAAGAAAATTGCAATCGGTGCATCTCTACCCATTACCATATCTGAATTTTGGCTCCAGAAGCTTCCTCAATCCCCAGATATTGTACAAACTGTAAAGACAGAAATGATGTTGTCGATTTTACCAGATCAATTTGAGTGTGAGTTCGGTGATGAAACATCGGAAGAACTAGTTATTGTGAAAATGTGTGTACAGCCCTTAAACAAGATCTGTTTGGTCTGCTTTCCTGGAAGAGAAAGTCTGTACATTTTAACTGTATCTATGCTAAAAGTTTGTTTTTTGAAAATGTACACTATGGATGACCTTAAAGCTAATAGACGTGGGCTAAAAGCTACAAAATACCAATTTAGTTTTTATGGGCTCTTTAATGTGTCTTAGTGGGATAAATAAAAACGCTCCAGCTCTTTTCATATGGAGATGAACGGACGTGAGCCAAAGCACAGCAGCAAAAGCGCTCTAGGCAACACTGGTGCTGTTAATCTGTCACCTTATCTCCTGTAGCGCCTGCGTATCTCAGACGGATACGGTCAATCACATGCCAGCAACACGTGATCTCTGTGCAATAGAGTGGGAGTGGATTCTGGGTAAACCGATGAAAGTTTGGGATAGGAGGAAAAAAGCCATTCTGAACAAAGCATGGGGTGTGAATTTCCTTTTCATCCTGAGAACAAAATAGCATGTTTCTATGTGTGTGTGTTTGTGTGGTGTTGAATAACAGTTTTAGCTGCTGTATGCATTCTAAAAAAAGACTTGTTTTGGCCACGAAATTAGTACTTATATATTTGTTTTAAAAAAGTGAATCTTGTGACAACATGTCCAGGTCACTTTTCACCCCAAAATCAAAAGTAAGAAGAAAAAACTCTTCTTGTTCCTTTAATGCTTCCAAACTCTGATTTGAATGGATGTCATGAGCTATCATTATTATACCCTTTATGAAGACACTTAACCTCAGGTTACTAAACCAGCAATAAGTAAACTGTTAGTCAAGTTAGATAAAAGTCTTAGCTAAATGACTACTGGCAAAGCATGCTTAGTAAACCACATCATCATCATCACCATCGCATATTCAGCAGTTTTGATGGGCTTTTTCCTCCATCATCATCCTCATCATCACTGTCATCACCTGTGCTAAGTGACACTTTGAATGTTCTGCTGAGTCAACAAACCATGAATGCTGATTGAGAGAAGTCACACAGAAACAGGCCTGCCTTGGTGTTACAGCTGTCAACACGAGCTGTGACTCTCTTCTATTTGCCTTGTCCACACACACCCACATTCAGAGCACTGATCATTTGCATGCTACGCAGCCTCTGATATGATCTTGCTTTGAATTGTATCTTATTACCCCTGAAATATGGTTTCAAAACCTAAAGTGGTGGCTGTAAGTGAAGAATGGTAAGCTGCGTAATTTGGGCCAACATTTGAGGAATTGCATCGGACTAACTCCGATTCTCAATTCTTGACAACACACAGTGGTGAAAACCATTTGTAGATCCAATTGAAAATACATTATTTCACTCAATTATTTGTAGTCAGAAACTTATGAAAGCTTGTTTCCACCATGGAATAAAAAATAAACAAGGTAATTGTGACTTTTTATCTCACATCTCGCAATTCTTACTTTTTTCTCAGAATTGCTTGGTATAAAGTCGCAGTTGCGAGGTATACAGTAAGAATTCTGAGATATAAACTCGCAATACTGAGAAATAAAGTCAGTCTTTTTTCCTCTCAATTGGACTTTATAACTCGTGTAGCCCCTCCAGTTCGCATCTGCCTGCTCCAAGCGGGACGCGAACCTGGGCCCGTCCGCATGGGAGTCGGACTCTCTAACAAGGAGGCTAAAGGCTGCAGCCCCTAGCGTGAGTCGCCAGAGCATCTCTTGAGATCAGGGGAATGAGGTTTACATGCACAGCAATTGCCAGCCTACGTCCGTTACACTCGCAATTGTGAGAAATAAAGTTAGAATTAAAAAGTCAGAATTATGAGATATAAACTCAATTGCGAGAAAAAAGTCAGAATTGCTAATTTATATCTCGCAATTCTGACTTTGTAACTCACAATTGTAACTTTATATTATGCAATTCTGAAAAAAAGTGAGAACTGTGAGATGTAAACTCACTATTGTGGAAAAAAAATGTCAGAATTATGAGATAAAAAGTTGCAATTATCTTTTACATTTTTTTTTTATTTCATAGCGGAAACAAGTTTCCATAGAAGCTGATCTTAGATCAGTTTTCTCTAAACAAATGCAATAAATGTCGCAGATTCAATATCAATGACTTAATTTCGAGTACTTCGTGAATATGAGTGTTATTTTCAGGTTATTCTCACATGATGCAACTAATGCAATTGTCCAGATCCTCTGGTTGTAACGGGAAAACCCATGGCTGAAACAGATGTTTCCCTCTTGTTGAATAATCTCCACCTCTTCTGTTGTTCCTTTTAGGTCATAATAGGAAGCAGCAGGAGGAAATTACTACTTGTTTTAATCCTAGTTGAAATGCATTCCCCTTGTGGGCACTGGCATAACCTTGCACCTGTGATCTGGCTGGTGGTTTTGTGCCATTACAAATATTAATGAAAAGCAAAGCTTTTCAGCCCTTCTAAAATACTTTATTCAAAGTGTTGGTTCAGAGAAGCAGCTGTAACACTTTCACGTAATTTAGAATGACAGCATCTTATTTTTCTCTGTCTTGACAGGCTGCAATTGACATTTATGGTTTGTTTTATTACTAGCTTCATAACCTGTTTGCACTTTACTCATCAAATTGTAGTTTTGGAGCTCTTGCACACATATAATTATAGCATCCTCTTGTCATGAAGCAGTTGAGAAGTTTTTTTTTTTTTCGCTTTTGGAACGGCGAGAACATTTCCTTGACTCAGTGCTATTTTTTCATCAGATGTTATGGGTCTACTCTTCTGAGACGTGCAGAAACACCTCATCAGCAGCCCCAGATGGAATCTGTGGACTTTTTTCTACATTTTCCATTCTGATTTTGGGAGAAAATCTGCTTAATGGATTTAATCATGGTGCACCGTGTTAAATAAAGTGACAGCAAATTACAATGACAAAGCACCCTGAAGTCATTCATTTTTTTTAATGAGATTGACAAATTCTGGAAATTACGCACCATTCTGTTACCTGGATAGAGTATTTTCACAGGAGATCAATCCAAATTCAATACCGTATGTTGTCCGATTCTATCAAGGTCCAAAATTGACAGAAAAACACCATAAAAGTAGTTAATACAACTTGTGCGCTTTAAGCTTGTTTGAGGAACGAACCGAAATTAAGTTTCCTTGCAGTTCAGCTGTCTTATAATTTTCTACATTCTGCATATTCAAACTGGTGTCATGTTTAGTTGTGAGGGCTACACAATTAATCCAAAGAACTTAATTGTATTGACATAAAGGGTTAGTTCACCAGAAAAAATATAATTCTTTCATCAATTGTCCAAACCCACAAGACTTCAGAACACAAATGAAGATATTATTAATGAAATCTGAGAGATTTATGTCCCTCCAAGTGCATTCCACAAAATTTTTCAAACTTCATAAAGACATCGTAAAAGTAATCAATTTGAATTGAGCAGTTTAATCCGTCTTCTTAAGTACGTAATGAACAGATTTAGTCAGGCTTTTATTTAGATATACACATTCATCAAAGCATATACATCAAATATGGTAAACGGAAGCTTAAACGTGCTTGCTTGATGTGTAAGAACCAATGTGGTTAGTTCTTACATGTCGCGCAGGCACTTTGAGCTTCTGCAAGAACCAATGAGCTCTTTGTTGTTGACCATAATCAATACAGTTGGGTTTGGAATGACATGACGGTGAGTAATTGATGACAGAATTTTCATTTTTGGATTTTGTTGCATGCTGTTTTGTCCTCTACTGAAGTGGTTTTCAATCCTGGTGCTGGGGACCCACGGCTCTGCACATTTTGGGTGCTTTTAAAATGAAAGGCTGCATATCTCAACTCCTAAGTCATCAAGCAAAGTCTTTCCGAAATCAGTTTTGTGAGGTAACTCTGTGTGCAAACGCTGCCTACAAAGTCATTGCCTGGTAGAGCAGCAAGGCATCAAGTCAGCTGCCTAAGTTTTCGGACACAGCCTAGAATGCAGCCTTCCGTTTAAGAAGCACCCATTATATGTCTCCTTTATTTAACACACCTGATTCAGATCATCAGCTCATTTGGAGAGAGCTCCATGAACTGCACTGAATGTGTCAGATAAAAGAGACTAAAGCCGGGTTCACACTGTGCGATTTTGGCCACGATTTGGTCATCTGAGACAAATTTTGAGAATCCTAAAAGATTCCTATAATCCTAGGCTAAAATCTGTAGTTCAAATTGTCTTCGTTTTTCAAGACAAGCCGTGATCAGAATTAACGCTAGAGATGTCTTTGTTAGCCACCATTTCAGTCCCGCTTGTAATGCAGCTCAGTGTCACAGAATGTGTGTGGGTTGATGATGTAATACGTTTTCATGCGCGTGTCCGTTTTTAATGCGTCTTGACTGTTGTACAGTCTGACATATAGGACAGCTGAGATCCCACAGTGTGACATGAGGATCATGAACGTACAGTCTGGCAAGCAACAATCCTAAAGGACTATTATAAATCGCACAGTGTGCACCGAGCTTTACTAAATGGCCCCAGGACCAGGACTGAAAACCACTGCTGTACTACACATACTTAAAGAAGGAATATGTGAACAGTATGTGAAGGGGCAGGGAATGTGTAGAACTTTGTGAATGACAGGCATTCCAGTTCTTCGAAAATCAGCTTTCAGCATGTACATATTCCCAGAGGACCTGCCCATCAGTGAATTTACAGTTGTTTAACAGAGGATAATAAAGCGTTTTGCTCTCTTGCGAGTCCTCTCTGCTCTCCCCAGCGGCCGGCCCCGCAGCTGCCGGGCCCCATCATTTGGCACGGAGATGAAAGCGTGTCTCGCGCTCTGCTCTGTCCTCTGTGACACGGCCTGACCACAGTGCAGTCACAGACGTGCCCATTAACTGCACCGCTAGCCCTGTGACAGCACGACTCCGCTGACACAACAGACACCCCGAGACTGAGACGGAGCAGAGAAATCTGTCAGGCGTGCAGTTTGCACACCCACTGACTTCTATTACTGATTTATTAGAATGAGATTGCTTCCTCCGTCTCTAGAGATCATTTTTTTATCTGACTTTAAAGGAAAACCAGGATCGGTTTCTTCAGGACATAAAAACATGGAATGTGTTTGGTTTGGATATGCATAGCCTTCCAGAGGCCACAGATCCAGGCCTTGGCAGCGGCAGGCTGCCACAGTCTCTCTATAGAATGGCAGCGCTCTTTGAAACATTTTGTTGCCATTTCAAAAATGCAGCCTTGTGTTTAAAGTTGAAGGCGTGGCAAAAACCAAATCTGAATTCTATTACTTTCCTCAATACATTCAGTACTAGATCTCACGAGTGGCTTTTGGTGAAATTGGATGCTGCAGCTGTGCATTTGATCTAATATACTGAAAGGTCTGAGATTGAAAGCAAATTGAATCATCGCAAATTACTTTGGCATTTGCATTAAAGTGGTTTGTAACAATGTGAGAGACTTCATTGAGGAGACAACTTTGAGTATGCTGTAGGAACACAGCGTTTTTTCTCTTTTTCACTTTAAGAGAATGATCAAACGTTGAACTTTTACATTGTGTTGAAAAAGGCCAACGGTCATTTGACTTGTTTGTTTTAGCATTGGTTTGCCAGCATGGAATGACTTTGAACACTCTCCCTCAAAAGCAGTTGGAACTTATTGTTTCCTAAGCTTAAGACGGTGGTGTTAAAACTAATCTTGTGCTCAACCTTTGCCCTCTGAGATCAACTCCAACTTAAATTTACGGACCCTTTTAGGGGACGTCGCAGCCCTGTTCCGATCTCCTCTTCTCCTGTGGAAGAAATGACCCTAATCCTTCAAAACTTACAATATGAAAGCCAAGATGAAAGTTTTCATTTTTCCTCAATAATCTAGTGAATTGATTTACTTTTTTATATTCAGAGCCTTGTTTTATTTCTTGACATTTAACCTTTTGAGACTCTTAGGGCTGATTGCACCAGCTGTGCGTAAGGTACTATTTAGCTTAGCTGTGTAGTCATTATGTGACTACAAATTACTTAAAACCTACTAGCTACCTTCAGAAAAAATGGTGCAACTAAATTTAGAACAGAGTTTAGTTTGTTACAATCTAATAGTTGGTAGTAGCCCCTAGCGTGAACTTCCTGTCCAGTTTAAATAAGAACTTTAGCCTTTTTTGACTTTTTTTCAGAGGACTCTGTTGCGTGTGTTTAAAGACAGAGCTCTGTGGCATGTTTGAGTTGGCTGTATGCGTGACCGCATGCTCCTCTGGGCCCATCTGCAACGATTATTTATTTACACGCTGTGATGCTTAACCCCGAGCAGGCAAGGGCATCCCAAACCTCATCAGCAGGACATGGGGAACTCTGTACGTTGCCTGCCTCTCTTTAAACTTGACGCTAATCCATCCTCCGTACCTCCCTCAATCATACTCTGAGCCCTCTTGATTCTTCCCAGACGTCACTGTTGACATTCTCAAGGCTCCAGAGTCAAGAAAAATGAGCCCCTGCCTCCTAAAATTACTTTTTTTTGTAGTTGGCAAATTACAGAATAGCACTAAATAGATGGTGGTTTAGGAGTAGTGTCATCTAGGGGTGACATGAAAACACTATAGGCTTAGGGTTACATTAGTGCTGCAGAAAACACTGGAAGTAATTAACAAACAGCTCCTTACCATATGAAATATGTCAAAATAAAGAGTAGACTGTGACTGTCCCCATTGGCAACTAGATTTTAAATTATATTTTATTTGCTAGTAGTTTAGTATGGGTTTTCTTTCTTGCATGCAATGTTTAGGGCCTACAACACTGGAAAGACCGATATTACACAGATAAAGACCAGCTTTATCTCTCAAGGATTACCTGACGTCTCTGTTATCAGGGCTTCATCAGGGGTCTTGAGAACAGGCTGACATGACTTTCTGCATTCCAGTGTGGAGAGGTTTAAGTGTGTAAAAGGTCTGCCATACCTGCTAAATGACAATCACTGTGAGTTGTGCCAGTTTTTCACCTTTATCTCCATTCACAGGCGTTGTTTTGCCCATAATGCTGCAGTAATCAAGCTTAGTGTTTCATTTTTTCCCCCAATTTTTTTCTTAGCTGCATATGAAATGTAGAGTACTATATGGAGTTTAGCTGACAGCCTGACACATCTCATAGTGCTTAGGACTGGCTGATAGTTATGTTTTTTTCAATCAGAGGAATCTTCATTTTGAAGTAAAAGCCATTGTTACCAAGTAGATTGTAGATGTTTAAAATTAAAAAAATAAATAAAAACATGGTCCATGATCACACAAACAAAATGTTGAAATGATTCATTGAAATGGATGATGGACATTGAAATATAGCTGATTTCCAGAATCGGATCGAACTTCCCAAGACTGTATTTTTGATGTTTAATCCAGAGAGAGGTCACAGTGGCCATTTTGTGTCATGAGTTGTGAAACAAGGAACTGCCGTGGAATAAGTCCAAGCCCTAGATGTTAAGTGCCATGGCACATGTGCTATCCACTAGGAGCAAGAACAATAAAAGTGTTTCTTGAGTGACCTCACCAGGAGATCTTCTTACCCACTGCACGGAGACCTGGAAGCATTTTACTGGGGAAGACTGAACGGACACAATAGCCTAAGTGATCCTACTTTTTGGAACAATGGTCTAGGGAAGGAAATGCAATAAGGGGCCTATCCCAAGTCCTTGAAAGCCTGGCTGCTTTCGATGGGGCCCATGTCAACAGACCCCCCACCTAATCTTGCCAAGGGTCACACTTGCTTTTGCACCCTCTGTCCCCACTCTAACAATCCTTCCATCTGTGCGGAATCCCAACCCCCTGCCTCTGGTTTGGGATGGCACAAACCGGAAAAGTGGCTCACAAAGGGAAGTGTATTCTTCCATGAAGAAAACAACGTGTAAACAAAGAAGACCACCAAAGACATGGTAGGTGAACTGAAATGGGTTTGTCTTTGCCTGCTAGAGCAGAAGTGCACTGCGCCACCCTGTCTCTCGTCGTGCGCGATATCTATGTGCGCCTCACAAGAGCCAGAATGAAAGCAAAACAATGAAGATGGGTTGGAATTTGGTGTCATTACGTAATTTGAGACTGGTTAAGAGAAAGAGCTTGACGGTGAGAGGGATGATGCATTTGCCCTGATCAGGGTCTAAGATTTCTGTCTATATATGTGGAAAAGAGCCCAGATGTTCAATGAAGTGCCGGAGGAAGTCTTGATGACAGGATATGGATGTTACCTTAAGCACTGTCTAGGACTACTAGGGGAAGCCTAATTCCTGCTTCCTATGATCTCATGCTTCCGGGGACATAATCAAGCGAGTGCTAAGAAAACAGCCAAAATGTCCATACTATAGGGCCAATGTGGACACTCAAACAACACATTTATGTGCTTATTGAGCATTTAATTTAATAGATGTTGAAACATGGTTGCAAGGTTTTGCCTAGCCTAAGAGAGCGATGTTCATTTACTCCCCCCACCTACATTTCCTGCCGGTACTAAGACCCTCTAACTAAGTCCGACTTTCTAACTATTAGACCACAACTGCCCATGCCCATTTATAAGGGGTTGTCCACATATTTTTGCTCATGTAGTGTACCTGGTTTTTGCAATTACTTTTCTTGGTGAGGAATCTCCTCTCACCATTGTGTTAGCACTGCAGGGCTCTGAAACAACTTAGTTTTGTGAGCAAGACTCAGTTTCCCAGCGATGAAATGGTGCAAAAATCCAGAGGGGTAGCTGTCGCCAGCCTCATTTACACAGCCGATAAGAGGACCAGGGGAAGTGTGTTTCTCCTTCTCCAAACATGTAATCTCCCAGCACTGCAGGCACTCCATTGTCAGGTCAAGAGGACTGGAATGGAGCTGTGAACCTCCTGGAATCTGCCACCTCTGACTTTCTGTTGAAATTCTTCAGGCCTCAAACATTTGAAATGGCCACATATGCTATGCAGGCAGCCCCTTCCTTTTGACTGCTTGCTTTCTGTTTAATCAAGAAGTTTCTTAAGTAGCCATTACCGAAGAGGAAGGTTGTCAGTCATTAAGCCATTGTTCAGTGATCATGACTGTTTAGGGCGGGTTGGTGTGCAGGAAGGAGCTAATGTATGGAAATCAAACATCAAACATTCAGCTAAAGGATCAAAGCCGCACTTGACGACAGTTTGTAGGATACAATAGCTGTAAGTGCAAGCATAGGGAAAGGTAAGAATCTCCAAAAGCTTCTCCAGAACTCCAATTGATTTCCAATTGATTTTTTGAGTCAGTCCATGAACTGCACCTGCATGGTCTGGAATAAAATGCACAGTAATACCTTTACCAAATAGGACAGGGGCGTCTAGTCCTGTTCCTGCAAGTTCAACTTCCTGCAGAACTTACCTGCCTGAAAGTTTCTACTGATCCTGAAGAACTTTATTAGCTGGTCCAGGTGTGTTTAATTGATGTTGAAATAGTGCTCCAAGAGCAAGATTGGACACCCCTGAAATTGACTCTTGAAAGTTGCATTGGCCTTTACTAAAGCCACCATAGTGTTGTGTTGGGATTTTGGTCATACATTGTACTAAGTAACTCTCCATTTAATGCTGCACAACTATGCCAAAAAAGCGATTACTGTTATGTTCTGTAGGGTATGCAAAACTGCCATACATAGATGCCAATTTTATCATCAGTAACGGTTTATGTCTTTGAGTTTCAATAGGAGCATACATGTAGCAAACCCCGACCACTTTTTCAAATGCACTCAAACTAACCAAATGAACCAAAATCAGACATAAAACAGACCTTTGGGTTTCCAACTTATATCTTTTATTGCTGTGCCACCAATGAAACTCACCAGTCACAAGGTTCTCATTCATAGACCTGTCTGCATGTTTCTGAGTGTGTACAGCAAAGCTCAGTCGAGAATTTACCATAGCAGTTTTGGTTTTAAGCGTGAGATATTTTAATGTGGCTGTGTTCCTGGCTTATTTTAGATGGAGCACAATCTATCTGTGTGACTCCAGCCAGAGTAAAATCATGAGCCATGCTTTTCCTTTGGGTGTGTATGTTTACAGCTTGGCTCCAACGCATTGTCAGTTATAGTAGTGAAAGGCGTTGGCTGTTCTTTTGTAGATGAATGTATAATTGTGTACTTTTGATATAAGCAGTGGTTGTCTAAATGTGGTGTTTTCTTCACAAAAGACACAAAAACAAGCAGAAAACTTAAGTCAGCATTGCAGTTCAAGAGCTAAATTCTCAATTGTGCAGAATTGAGCAAAAAGGAGCTAAATGCATTCTTGTGGCGGAAAACCCTTTCTGCTTTATGCCTGCCACTTTTAGCATAAAAAATAAGTAGTTATTCTAAGCCTTACCAGTGTGGTAACCAAAGAGGAGGTGCTTTTTCTTGCTCATAAACGGCATTAAAAATAACTTGAACAAATGTTTAGCAAATTTTTTTTTTAGCACGACCAGTGTAGTCAGGTTCACATATAAATGACTTTTTAGCAGGTTCTTTTTAATGAATTCGTCAAAAAGACTCATCAGTCAGACACAAATCAAATCCCTCAAAAGTACTAAAAGAATCATTAATGGAATTGTTAATTTCCTTTGGTTTTTCATCCTTTAAGGAAGAGCTTTTCACTTCAAAGCTTCTCATTATGTATGGAAGGTAACTAGGTTTCATTGAGACCATGTCAATTAACCGCTCCTGTGGATTGAGGTTATAGAGCTTGACTTCAAAGGTTTTTTTTTGTGTTTTGGTCACTCATGGCTGTGACAGCTTCATAATAAGGATGGGCGATGGATCGCCACTGTGACTCCACATCGTGGGTGTATCCAGTGTCTGTGTTCTAGGTCCAATTCTTTCCCAATGCCCCCCTGTCTTGAACTTTGACCTCACCGAACTGGGAATACAAACACTGATTCACCTTTAGGCGGACACCGTGGTTCCTCTGACGTTCCTGTGGTCTGGTTAAATTGTTCTGTTGTTACTTTGGAAGGATTTGGAAATAAAAAATTAAAGCTGGTGTAAAACAGAATATGTAGATTGAATAATGAAACAAACTTCAATCAAGTAGCATGGAAAAGAATTCAGGCCACATTTCCAAGTGTGAAATGATAGCTAAAAATGATATCTCCTTATTTTTGTACCTTCTGACAATATTTAACATCTCTGAAAAGTATTATTTCAACAATCCATTCATGCAGGGTAGCCAAGTAGATTCCAATTTCACTTTCAGAAGAAGTTTTCTAAATAGTAGACTTCTGTGAACATTTTGAGGGTTGTGGTGAATCAGGGTTTTGACGTATTGGCTTCTAGTCTTGAGACATTGTCCATGTGCTGCAGTGAAGAATTGTTTCCTTTAAGGGCCACAATTGCTAAAGATCAAAGACTCCAAGATCACTATTGAGTGGTCTCTTATTTTCCATCCTCCTGCCAGTTTAACGCCCCCTGAACTGTCCGGTGAGGTCAGGCAGAGGTCAAAGGTTAATGAAGTGCCCTTTGTTGTTCACAGGAAGAGACAGTGTTATTTAGTCCTGTATCTTCTAGTAAGCTAACAGGAATCTCCCGAGGTCTTCAGACCTCCTCATCAGTCTGGATCCCCAACTCCCTCTGGGGCTCTCATGGGAAAGACCAATTTAAACTACCTAGCAACACATTTTCAGCATGAAATCATGAACCTGAAAGTTAAAGGTGCAGTCATTTCTGCACTGCTAGTGCCACCAAAATATATCTGTCTAATAACAGCCTACCAACCATCAAGAACACTCTAACAACTTCCTTGCAGAAATCTAGCATCCACTCATAATACATCTATTTTTCCAGCGCAACCATTAGCATCTACTTAGCAAGGCCTACAAACACTTCAAACCCCACGTAATGCTCTCTTCAAACTGTCCAATTATTCTGACTTTTCTACTTAGAGGTTGTTGTAAAATTCAAGTGAATATGTCTGTGTTTCTGTATGTGGGACCTGACTGCTGATCCTATATATAGATTAGTCTATTAGAGACCACAAAAATCACAGGGTTATACAGACATTCCACAGTGTACCAAGAATGAAAGACAGCATGTCTATCAACACACAGCCCTCTCATTTGCTTCATGTGACACATCAGCCATGAGTCTTTAGGATGTACTCTCAGGACCAAAAGACAACAGACAACTCGAGAACCAAACTGAATTGATGGAGATTGCTGCTGGTGTGATGTAAATAGTGGTAGTTGAAATATTAGCCAGGCCAATTAATAAAAATATAATTGGGCACCCTGCTTTCTAGTCATTAGTATCAGTTCACCACCAGATCTAAACCACTATGGCTTTGTTCACACTGCACACAACTCCAGGTTGTGTCTCATATGTGAGATTTTGATGCAGATCTCAGCCCTAATGTCTTACTTCAAAAGTATAATTTTTCTGCTGGCTTTCTTCATTTGAAGCTGACGTATGTGTTCTTTATCTTGTGTTGTAGAGTTACTGGGCTCCACCAAGAGGCTAAACATCAACTATCAGGATCCAGACGGGTGAGTCATTGTTATTTTGTGGGTGAATGTCATGTCCAGGTCAAAACACAGGGATTCTGAATTGCAGAGTCAGTGAACAATTTCCCATAAGGCCACAAGAACTGAGGAGATTGTCTAAGAAGTTGTCTGAGAACATGCAAATCTTTTCAAGTTTAAGTACTACAGATACCAACAAGGTTCCTTGTTTAATAAATTATTTTTGTGCATTGTTAGTATATCATAGTTAAAGGACCATCAGGGTCAAAGAACAATGCCAACATGGCAGATGTAGTATGTCTGGGAATGTATTCATATGACACTCCTGCAAACCTAAAGAATGAACTTAATGGATTCTAAAGAAGGAACTTAATAGTTCCTCATCAAAAAATCTGAAAGTAAATGTTATTCTTGAAATATAATTTCTAGGGCCAGATTTACTAAAGGCAAATTAGCGTGAGAGCGCAATATCAAAAAAGTGCGAGTGAATGGGAGTGAAAAAGTTTTGCTTGTGATCTACTGACAAATGAAAGAACACAGATGCAGCCAGATAATTTCCATAATGACCAACACAATCTACCAAGAGCAGCACAAATTAGCTTTTTTTTCGGGCATTTAATAATGGTGCAAATACCAGTAAATTGACTAGCGCAAACCTTAGTAAATTACCTTGCTTGACTCATTTAAATAATCTCCTTCCATAAATTTTGCGTCCGAAAGGGAAACTTCTACAAATGCATATGTAATAAGGTCAGCCGCCAAAATAACTGTCCATGCCTTTTCAGCGCTAATTTTTCACTGTGTGTCTTTAGTAAATCCTGACAGTCGTTTTTTAACGTCGTAAAAGGGTTTGCGCTGGCGCAAGCTGTTAGTAAATCTTGCCCATAATATCTTTAATTTGGTTTTAGCACAAAAAATGTTATACATATTACACTAAAAGTCTGAGGTCAGTAAGATTTTTTTATGTTTTTGAAATTATTATTCAGGGATGTGTTTTTTCTACAGATTTCCATATTTTCTGCCCTGTAAAGTACATATGGCCCATGTGAATTGCATAAATCTGAGAAATACTGGTTACTGTATGATTATTGAAGTTGCAAAATGGCCTTAAGCAATTACTAAATTAACTACAAAATGTTATGTTTTCTAAAATATTTATTTCATGCACGGATTGCTTCGGACTGCACAAGCTCACGGCGCCATCTGTGGGACACCATTAGCATGTTAACCAGGGTTCAAAGGGACAAATGAGAGTAAAAATTGGCATTGAAATGGTGTTACTCGCCAGTTGCCTAGTAACTTTTTTATTATTTTGACATGGTGAACTGATGAACTAAGCCAAAGGAAACTGAACTGGGAACAGTGCAAAACTAACAAGATAACAACTCAAACATAACATTTTAAATGTAATTTATTCCTGTGATCAAAGCTGAATTTTCAGCATCATTTCTCCAGTCTTCAGTGTCACATGATCCTTCAGAAATCATTCTAATATTCTGATTTGCTACTCAAGAAACATTTATTATTATTATTATCAATGCTGAAAACAGTTGTGCTTCTTCATATTTTTGTGGAAACTGATCATTTTTTTAATTTTTGATTAATATAATGTTCAAAAGAACAGGATTTATTTAAAACAGAAATATTTTATAATGCTGTAAATGTCTTTACTGTCACTTTTTATTAATCAATGTGATCATGTTCATGCATGTTGACTTTCTGTGTGACGCATCATTCCTCTTTGATTAGTTGAAACTGACAGGGTTGCTTTTGCAAGTTGTTGAATCACATCAGCACACTCTGATACTGTCTTAAGCTAAGATGCTGTAAATGTCCTCTGGACACACCTCTGACCTCTCTGTCAAACTGTTTCAGACAGACCACTGAAGAATAACTCAGTCGAGTCTTCATCCATCTTTGCTGAAATGATCACGTTTGGCAAACTTCATATACACACTAAGTGCACTATAAGCTATTAGTCTGTGTTTATAAGACTAGATCCCTTCAGCCAGATACTTTACCTGTGGTTCATCTTAAACTGACCAAGTATCGTTGCTCCCACAGTCCATTAAAACATGCTATGTCAACAGTGTCTTTGAGATAAGATGGGCCTCTCACAGGGCTGTAAAACGGTACATTGACCTCATATATTTTAAGTCGAGACTTTGGTGACATTTAGGTGCTTGTTTTTGGGTAGCCCCTCACCTCCCTGTCGTAAAGAAAAGAAAGGAGGGTGGGCCAGTCGAGGGGTCAGAGATGGCCATTCGTGGATAAGGACCGTAACGAATTAGATAGGAGTGTTTACAAAGTGCCGACCAGCCATTATTGAGGCCGGATGGGAAAAGCAAAAGGAAAACAGGGAATGATGGATGGAGATTTATGGGAGTTATTGAGTGCTGATCCATGCTTTCGTGTGTAGCTGGTGTGAACAAATCTACCACTATATGACATTTTAAATGGATAACCAGAAATATTCAAGATAAACTCTTGAACAAGATGCATCAGTCACGTTGTTGTATTTTGTTCTGTGAAGTTGTTATGGTATCTGCTGACCAGCTTTTGTTATATAACATCTCTATCCAATGGAAACTTACTGACAGAAGAGAAAAACAGGAAAAGGGGTGAAAGGATGTAGTCAAACTCACTCAGAGTATGCAACACAATCATGCAGAGACCTGTATCACTTGTTAACAGGAATAAAGTACATAGACTCACCCATGAGTAGGCAGAGGAATCTGAATCTTACGAAATCTCCAACATATCCGGGTCATACTACTCTCCAAAATCATAAGCAAAATTTAGAAATATTTGTATGCATAATATTATTTATATATTTTTACAATTTATAAAGAAAATTAATCTACTTTTTAGGACCATTATTTTTATTTTTTTATTTTTTTGCAGTGTGACATCTTGTTACAATTATATGGATCCCAGCACATGACATGTGGGAATTAACAAATTGTTCCCTCAACAATATAATAATTTGTTCCCTCGTTTTACTAAATCATGCACATGATATAATAATTTGTTCCCTTATTTTAAATCAAAACGAGGGAGCGAATTACCACAATGTTGCCATGATTTACTAAATCGAGAGAATTAATTCTTAAAGGCACAGTATGTAAGTTTCGCCACTAGAGGTCGCTTATTCAAAACAATAAGAAAGGCGTAGCTTGATGATGCCGTGAATGAGCGTGGAATCATGGGAGTTGTTGTCTTCACCTCCACAGCTGATGAAAAGCAATCTGACGTGTTCATGGATGAGCGAATGTATTAAAGTTTTATTTATGTTACTGTGGTATAAAGAAGGGTGGGGTCAAGAGCCTGCATTTTATGTTGCTGTTTTTATTATGCTTATATGCCACAGTCGGCCACTGCCGCTCCTTTCGTTTTGTTGTTTATGTTTATGTTTATTTTATGATTAAAGTTACATTTACCGTCCACCTCCTTCTTCCCTGAACTTGAATTTTGTTACAGTTATGTTTGATCACTTAAATTCACATTATTTTCATTCTAATGAAATATCAAGTGCTGAATTACTACTTATACAAGTCACTTTATTTGACAAATTAAAAAGGTTGTTATAACGTTACTCCGAAGGTTGTTATAACGTTACTCTGTGTGTCCACTCAGCGGCTGGTATGAAACACTTGTTGCACATTGCAGTAAGCTAGATCTACATTAGAATATCATATTAATAAAAGCTGGATGACTTGTGTTGCTTAATGGCATGCAATTCATTTAAAATATATTATATGGCGAAGAAATTTATTGTTACTACAAATAAAACTCTTTCTGATTATGCTATGTTAGTCACAAAATAGTGTTGTCTCTGCATAAGGCATGGTACAAACATGTTACTCGTAGTAAATCAAGAAAACAAGATTTAAACAATAAATATATATCAATGATTAGTTTTCTGTCGATAAAGGTATCCAAACAGTTGCTCACCTGTCTAATAAAACATAATATATTAAAGCGTCTTTGGGGTTTCCATGGTTTCTATGGAAGTAAAACAGGAAATCAAGGGTAACGCTGATAAGACGTCATTGACAGGCGACACAGTAACACGGGCCATTACACTGGTTAAAATAGCTGATTTCTCTGGATTTAAACACTGTTATATATATATTTGTCTGCATGTCACAATTAAGCACATTTCTTACCAAAATTTCAAGACTGTAATGCAAAAATAAATATATTAAAATATATATAATTTTAAATAACATTCACAATATTGTAAAAACTATTGCAATTTGTAATGTATTTATATTATGCTGATCAAAAAATACAGTATTTTTTTAATAGTGCAGTAATTTACAGTAATTAGAACGGGATAATGGGAGTCACAATTGAGGAAATTACAAAAAAAAAGGTATTATGGCGTTTTATGAGAATTCTTTTGGTCAAAATATGCTAAGTTATTAAAAAAAAATCGTAATAGTGGTAAATAGTCTTCATTCACTGTATTTTCTCTATATATTTCTTTTCTTTTAATTTTGGACCTGAACGTTTTTGTCAGATACAGCCATTTAAACAATGTTGGAGTTGCAACACTGTTAAGAAAGCCCTTGTTTCTGCATGCCACCTAATGATGAGCTCAGCATGCATCATACACGATACTTTTGATTGTGAAATTTTTTAATAGCTTTGCATGCCCAAGGCTGTTAGTAAAAGAGAAAAAATTAAATGCAATGAATGAAATTTGTGGGGGTTCAACAAATAATAGTGGTGTAGCATTGAAGGTTTTGCTTGTCTGTGAGACAAATTAGTATTTGAGCCGCCTTTGACTTTCTGGGGAACTGTTGGGATTTGTATGGGGGGCGTTTCCATGGCAAACGTCCTGGAATGTGTGTGAATGAATGCCCAGGCCGGTGTGAGAGGGACTCTTTGGAGCCCTGTCCTTTGTCCACCCAGGGCCGCGCTGCCAGTACGCATCAAATCCATCCTGACATCCCGCGAAATGAAGGCGAAAGTGGACAGGGCTTGTAACACAAGACCCTCGCTGAGTTCTGGGAACTTTTCCGAATTGTGTGTTTGTGGGTAAATCAACAACTGTTCAGTATCGCTGCGGGCAGTCACCGGACTGTCTGACCTGCTCTTGATATTTCCTGGGGTGCAAAACTCTGTTTTTGTCTGGTGTGAGGGCGAAATGCAGCCAAATCGTGTAACTGATGAAGAAAATGATAGTATTCCAATTAACTGAACAAGTTTTATTGTATGTTTGAAACATTTTGAGTATTAAGTGCAGTAATTAACCCTTATTGACATTTAATTGTTGCTGAATACGTTTACAGTGTTTTAGAGATTTAGAAACAGCTTTAGGGTGTACCTGTACTAACATATTCTCTTAAATGTTTATTGTAGGCAAGGCTCAACATTAAGGATGGCCCAAGGCCAGATGACAGTACTTACACTTGTCCTGTTGGGCCAGTGCTGAGTTGTCACAAAATCTTGTTTGTTTGTTTGTTTTTATGACATTTGGTTTTTGATATTTGTTGTTAGGGCTATCATAGTTAATACTTCAACTGATTTCTCATTTTCCATGCAATTACAATGAATGGGGGGTGGAGAAAAGCACGAAAGAACCATAAAAGTTGTCAGTATTCCAAGTCTTTTGAAGCCATACTATAACTTAGTTTGAGGAATAGGCTGAAATGTAAAACATTATTCACTAGGGGTGTAACGGTACACGTATTCGTACCAAAATGTTTCGGTACAGGGCTTTCGGTTCGGTGCACGTGTGTACCGCAGCAATACATTGCAACATTGTAGCCTAACAACCCATTAACCACCAATAATCGCAATAAGCTCTGCGTTTTGTTACTTTCGATTAGAAACAAAGTGTCATCCTTCAAATTCTGTCCACTAAATCACGAAATTTAAACAGAAAATGCTGTTTTGACGCGCTTTGTTGCGGCATGACAGATCTCTGTACAGGCGCCTCCGTTCAACCGCCAGCGCGAGTGAACGCGATCATCTCTTCCCCTTTAATACTAGTTACAGAATAAACATCAATGAACATCTGAAGGTATGTTGAAAGATACAGTACAACTTACTAAAACAGTGTAATTGCTCAATCAGTGTTTTAACGGCGGAAAGACATCAATGAATGCTTGAAAACAATATGTCATGTAGCATTTACCTCAGAAAAGCCATTCAGTGTCCAAAGTTTGTTAGTTCACTAGAGAAATGAAATCTTTCTCTTAATATATGCACTGTATTAGCCTATATAATCATTATATTTTACTTAACCTTTTAGTGATGTCCTGATTAGGCTATTTAATGTATGTTTAAATAAATCTGTTGTGAAAATGACAGCCACTGTGTAGAAATGATTATATTTCAACAACGAATTGGAGTAAAAACATTTAGAAGTTAATGCAAAAGCTGCCTTAGGTGCAGCTTACATGTTTGCATATAATTTGTTATTTGAGTGTTCATTATTTTATCTAAAAATAAAAAGCAATTGAATTTAGGCTAATAGTTTGGGCTCAGTTGTTAACCTTTAATATTATAGTAGCATAATGTTCAAGTAAGGGCTCCCTACATAGTTTATAGCATTAGCTCTTCATGGCAAATTAATGAGAGAAGTAGCGATGTCCATTTTATGATCAAATTGAGTTAGATCTTTTGATTGATTTGCTTCTTCTGGTTCACAAAAAAGTTGACAGGGTGGATTGTTCACAAATTGGATCAATCTGGTTCTCAACTGAATGGTCCAGTTTTTAGCAGCACACTTTTATGATAATTTTAAGGTGGTTTTGCTTTATTTTTTAAGCTTGAAAGTTTCGGTCCTCATTTATTGCAAATTAAATGTTAAATGAACAACTAGCACATTCATCAAATTCTTCATATGAACTCTGAACAACATGAGGCTGAAAAAATAATGACAGTATTTTCTTTTTGGGGTTTAAGAAAGGATGCAAAAATACGTCCTGTGTGTGTGCTCCCTAATCATCAATGTCATTTGTATTTGGTTATACTGTTGATTTAGGTTAGCATGAATTTTTTCCCGGTTCCCTGGTAAAGTGGGCGTCCGCTCCAGATCCAGTGATTAAGAGAGGAAAACAACCTCTCACTACAACAACAACGCATTTTTCCTCCCGCTCCCAATTTCTTTTAGTTTTTTTCCTAAAAAGCTGGTGGAAGTGTGGAAGAGATGAGTACAGTCTTCTATTCGCAAGAGAGAGAGAGCTCTTTCACAACACAGGTTTCTTTCAGCATCTACATCCCTTCGCAGGGCTCTCAGGCCCAGCCATCAGCGGGTCAGGTAGAGGTACAAAGAAAGACACCACAGAGAAGTGATTGTGCCATCTACCCAGAACCACACACCTCATAACCAGGCCTACACAGAATATGCAGACTTTTTATGCCCTCTTAATGGGATGAAATCTGCATACTTCTGTGGAATAAATAAAATGTGGTAAAGTGTGTTAAACTGAGAGTTGTGAAACTCACAACTGAGAGTACCACATGAAATCATTATCAAATAAATGCATATTATCCAAAGACCCCCATGATGGGGGTTCCAATTCTGCGGAAAATTGAGATATGTGGGCAGAGGACATGTGTGGGCCTGCTCATAACAAAGCAAGGGCTTGAACTGACTCTGTTCCTCTCCTCAAACACAAATGTCCCAGTTGTGAGGCTGTCGCTGCCCTCCTCAGATTCTGGAGAGTTGAACTTGTGATGTTATGCCTATTGGTTTGTGCCATGGAGCCTCTGGCAGTCTCCATTTCCTGCCTTAACCTGCCCTCTTTTTGTAGTGCTATAGAATGTTCTCCGACATTGGAGATGTTTGTGTATAATGAACTCTACTTTAATAAAATCTTTTTATTGGCAAACTACCAAGACCATTGGTAACATGTATGTTAGACCCTATACCGACTAAGCTATTGAAAGAGATGCTTCCAGAGGTCATAGATCCTCTTCTTTATATCATTAATTCATCTTTATCACTAGGATATGTACCGAAAACTTTTAAGCTAGCTATTATTAAACCTCTTATTAAAAAACCACAACTTTATCCTAGAGAATTAGTCAATTACAGGCCGATCTCAAATCTACCTTTTCTGTCAAAAATACTAGAAAAGGCAGTATCATCACAACTATGTTCCTTTTTAGAAAGAAATGGTATCTGTGAGGATTTCCAGTCAGGTTTTAGACCGTACCATAGTACTGAGACTGCTCTCATTAGAGTTACAAATGATTTGCTCTTATCATCAGATCGTGGTTGTATCTCTCTATTAGTGTTACTAGATCTCAGTGCTGCTTTTGACAATATCGACCACAATATTCTTTTGAATAGACTTGAAAGTTATGTTGGCATTAGTGGAATTGCATTGTCATGGTTCAAATCATACTTATCTGACCGTTATCAGTTTGTAGTAGTAAACGAAGAGATGTCATATCGATCACAAGTTCAATATGTAGTACCGCAAGGCTCAGTACTAGGACCGTTGCTTTTCACTCTGTACATGCTACCCTTAGGAGATATCATTAGGAAGCATGGCGTTAGTTTTCACTGTTACGCTGATGATACTCAGCTCTATATTTCTTCAAGCCCTGACGAAACTTACCAATTCACAAAATTAATGGAATGCATAGCTGCCATAAAAAATTGGATGACCAGTAATTTCTTACTACTAAATTCAGAAAAAAACAGAGATTCTAATTTTTGGACCAAAAACTTCTTCACGTAATAACCTAGAATACTGTCTAACACTTGATGGCTGCTCTGTTAAGTCTTCGTCGTCAGTTAGGAGCCTGGGTGTGCTCTTTGATACCAATCTTTCATTTAAAGGCCATGTTTCTAGCATCTGTAAAACCGCATTCTTCCACCTTAAAAATATATCTAAACTACGACATATGCTCTCAATGACAAATGCGGAACAGTTAGTTAATGCGTTCATGACCTCAAGGCTAGATTACTGTAACGCTCTACTGGGTGGTTGGATTAGAGAATGACAAGAATGCATGAAAGGTATTCGGTTTTCAGTAGGAAAGGTGTCATATAAGCGGCCCCTAAAGTAATAACTAACCATTTTTACAACGGAAGTGATTAAATCAAAAACCAACTTTAGCTCGATAAGAATTTTCCTATTGTCACTGTGAAGCTACTTTGAAACAATATGTATTGTGAAAAGCGCTAAATAAATGAAGATGACTTGACTTGACTTGACCATTGGGATTTGTTTCTGGGACTTTCATGCAGAGTTTCAATATAGAATTTGGTACAGGGATTGTCTCTTTGGAGCAGGGACCTTGGTTTAAAACTTCTGGTTTCTAGTCCTGAGTTTTAACAACTATGCCACATCACCCCCTTTTATCCACCGCTTAAACCTTAGAATGAATTATTCATTTCAAACCTTCACAGCTGTCACACCATTTCTCATGAGTGTCAAGAACGTCCACTGTGAAGACACTTACGCGTCAAGCTGATTTACATCCGAGCGTTTCTGCTAAGCATGGCAAACTGTGTGTCCTGTGTGATTCAACACAATGTGAGAGTTTACCACCAGCTTGTGATTCATAGGGTAGACAGACCTTACAAAGTTCCTTCTCTTCAAAGGCACAGTCGGCAGTGTGTTTTCCCTCAGCTGGAGTCTCAGTGTTTTCATGAAAATAATCAACTTTAGCCATCATATTTATCCAGTCTGATCCACTTCCACTCTACTTGTCTGTACTGTTCCATTTCACATCTAATAGACACAGCTGTCTGCTCTGAGAATCTAATCTGAGGCCATGGGTTCAGGAAATGAATGACTCCTTTGGCTAACCTCATATGGTTTCTTATTGAGTAAAAGCATCTGACCTTCTGCTTTTAGTGTGATAAAATGTTGGGCCAAAATATCTGCATTTCAAAGTAGACCATAAGATGTTTCTGGATGATTCTTGATAAGATGAGTCAGGCATGTTGTGGGTTAAGGCAAAGTTTCCAGACTGATGCTGCAGGCATCTAGAAATGTATAATTTGATTCTTATCCAAGACCTCCAAACACTTGTGAGCTGCCTATTTAGGCAGCTTTTTAAGGCTTTTTAGGCAGTCCAGACACAAAGTCTGTTCCCAAAGATCAGCAGCATAATTGCTCTGCCTTTTAAGATGTCTTCTTTTGGCCAATTTCTAAAGCAGCATTTCATATATTCTTTGCAAAGAAGGCAAGCCCAAAATGCACTCTTTTCTAAATCAGTTGTAAGTTGAGTCTCTTAAAGTGTTCCAAAAGTGTCCTTCATGAGGTTCAGTTTCCAGTGCAGTGCTGGCTGGAATACACTACATGGTTTTCTAAACAGATTTTAAAACACTAGGCATCATTCCTGACTTTCTAAATGGTTTCAAAGAAAAACTGAGCATCATACACTAAAAGACTGAGGATCACACACTACCAGACGTTCTGAACACAACAAACTCACACAGAAATGTGCACCTCATTGTTGGAAGACACATGACAAATGGCAACACAATATGTGTTCTGAAATTGGCTTAAAATATAAAACATGTTTAACATCCTCTGACTGGATGGAATCAAAGTCTGAAGCTAAGTCTGTGCTCATCAAACACTACACCAACACTGACTGACCAAAATCTGCAGACTGTCTCTGACTTTCAGCAACTAGCGTTGACTCGTCCAGACTGCAAATTGGAGCAAGAATCTGGGCAAAAGTTGTGTAGTGTAATCCAGTGTAATCAATGTTGGGAACTGATAGCAAGGCAGCTCATAGGTTTTGCAACAGAGCATACCTCTCAGCCATAAGAGCAAACGGGTCAGTTGTTCCCTTAGTTTCACTGTATGCTTTCATGCACCCTGATAAAATAGTCATTGTTTTAGAAATGACAGCCAAGCTGTGACTTGACATTTAAAGATATTAAGGGGGAAATGTAAGCTATTCAGCCACCGGGGCACAGTTTAATCCAAAAGCACCACAGTAATGTTGTACTTGCCCAGTCAAACTTGGCTCATTCTTTATGGGGCCACTTGTGCCTCAAGTGACAGCTTCCCCTTCTAAAAGTGATATGTTTGCAGTAATGGCTGTGGGTGAGGACTTCACTAAGACAAGACTCTGGAAGGAGATTTACATCCGGGACGTCTGAAGCGTTTGAGGAGGGGTGGTTGAAGACAGCCCTGTTACTCTTCTGTGAGAGGTCTTGCTTTGGTTTTTAGCATGTCCTAACAAAATACATCCACCCCAGACAAGTAGCATTTTCATTTGTCATACTTCAGTAAACATCAGATCATATGAGGGCGTCTGTGCCCAGAGGACAGTTTTTTTTTTATTGCCTGAGCTTGTGCTGAATTGAATGTATCTCCCCCTTGTTGCCCTGATTCTTTTTTTTTTTTTTTTTGCCTCATAAAACTTTGTAAATTTCAGACTTTAGTCTCTAATTGTGCCACAGCTTGAGCAATGCGAGGCACTTTTACAAGACGTTGGTTTGTTGGCAATCTCATATATACTGGTGTTTTTTATTTTTCCATTCTCTTTATGACCACACATGTCCTCAAGTGTGGAATGATGAAAGTGTAACTGTGTGCTCTGGTATCAAATTAAGCTGATAAAAGTTATTGAGTGGCTTCTTTATTATTTGGCTATAGCCTTTATCTTTCCCAAAAGTACTGTTCCTTAGTTGTCAAAAGTTTTTTGCTTTTTCCATCACTCTCTCCATCACTTTAAAGTTTTCTGTTTTTTTCCCCTCCACTCAGATTTTCAGCGTTGCATCATGCTGCTCTCACAGGCACTACGGAGTTGCTCTCCCTGCTGTTGGAGGCTCAGGCTGTTGTGGACATCAAGGATAGCAACGGTTAGAACTGCCTCCTCATTAATACCAAGAATGATGACTATAAAGATAATGACAACTATATTAGCATTAGGGGTGTTGCGATATACCGGTATTGACGATAACCGTGATATTTAAAACATAAAAAATCGATATTGTGTTAATTAAGGGTCTGACAATATATCGTGATAACTGTAATATTTAAAATGCATAATACACA
This sequence comes from Hypophthalmichthys molitrix, assembly GCA_037950675.1. NCBI lineage: Eukaryota > Metazoa > Chordata > Actinopteri > Cypriniformes > Xenocyprididae > Hypophthalmichthys > Hypophthalmichthys molitrix. The sequence continues at coordinate 40,692,547 of CM075494.1, forward strand.
TGATAATATAACACATAAATAATCCAGCACCAGTACCTGGTTGACATCCCAAAGTACAATAGGTGGCAGTATTGCATCTTAACGCTGACATAAAACAGAAGAAGATGCAGCACGCGCAGCTGCTACTGCCGTGCAAAATCATGTCATCTGATAAGACAGAGGAGATTCTCTACACGACATGTGAGCGAAAATGTTTTTAGTTTTAGTTATTTCTCATTAAATAGTATAATGTTATTTTTTTATTTAATCTATGTTGATTATGAAAAGTGAACAGCACGAGTAAGATAGGATAGCTACATCATAAGATGCACAGTATATCGGGAGACATGGAATGGATCAGACATGATTTTGACCACTTCATTAAGTTTTGTTCTGTTGAAAGACTTTCGTTAAAGTGATTTTCGTTTTGTATAAATTGTATCTTAATTTTAATTAATGTTTCATCAACCAATTGACTGGATTTAATAAATAAGAAGCAAATAAAGCAGACAGTATAATGGAGGTGCCGGCGCGATCACTTGCATGTGAACTAGAGCGTATCCCTTTTCGTAAGGATGATGAATATTTATAATGCTATGCTAATCTACATAGCCTTTATCACTGTATAGAATACTATAAAATCATATAATTTCTGCCTCTAAATAAAATCACACAGCATGGTCTTTAAAATGTGCATCAGAAAGTCTTTTCAGTTCTTCGGGATACATTCAGGCAGTGTTTTTTACTCCAGCTTGAAATCAGATAAACTAAATGCTTGTCTTCCTTCATAAAAATTTGCGAAAGACAGAGAATGCAAAAAGTAAAAATAATTGTGCCTTGTGTTTATCAGTTGTTTGTTTATCAGTATCCGATTACCATTAAGTGTAGTTGTTGTATGCAATGGTGTGATTCATTGGCTTAAAAAAAAAGAATGAAATAGACAAAAATAAAGTAAAGATGAATTTGTCTGATATCATTAGTTTTTTTTCAAGGTTTCTATAGATATCGCGATATATCGATATCGTGAATTTTTTGGCCACAATAACCGTGGTGTGAAAAATCTTATATCATGACAGCCCTAATTAGCGTCCACACCAACAAACAATATTGTTCTGTATTATAAGCACATGCTGCAGTTTTGTCGTATGCCACTTTAAATGCTCAAGCTCTTTAAAGCAGGGTGATTGGGATTGGCTCTCAATGTTTTTATCGCTCATCAGCTAAAGAAAAAAAAAACTGTGAAAGTGACTATTCTTGATTTTTAAAACTGTACCTTAACTATATTATTGTTGTCAGGATACTGGAATTTCCAACTTCAATACTTCAATACGATACCTTGAAAAATATCGATATTCGATACCAGTTTTGATACCACGGTGAAAACTGCCATATATATATACCGCCATACAGATAATTTATTATCTCATAATTTTTTGATAATTTGGGTAATTTTGTTGTAATAGCTTACTCACAGAACAGGGAGGCTTTATTTGAATCTTTGAACTACATTTACAAAAAAAGTAAACAGTCAGTAAATAAAATAAGAACACATAAACAAATTGCAAACTATAGCACAAATAAATACAATAGAATAAAGAGATAAATTAAATAAACATGGTATATTCAAGTAAGAAATTAAAGTACTACAGAATTGAAAGTAATCAAATGTAAAATAACACTGGATAGTTTTCATTGTAAAAATTAAATACAGATTAATGCTTATAATTAAAGTTCCAAAAGTTATTAGGTTGAGCAGTGAGTGATTTTCTCTTTGTCTTTTCTTCTTTTATTAACATGACAGAAAGCAGCAGGTTTATTAGGCTGCTGTCACTTTAAGAGCTTATGCATGGATCCAATATCCTGTTACACAACATGTGCTTTCTCTCAACTATGTATGTTCCAAAACTGGCTAAAATGACTAAACAATGACTAAAACTATGCCCAATACAAGCATTATTCAACTGAAGCGAATGACACGAGTGAGTGAGAGGAGGCGGGTGTGTGTCACTTCACCATCGGAGAGAAGAGAGAGTGAGAATGTGCATCTCATATCGTTGTATCAGTACTGCAGAAAAGGAGTATTGGAACCATTTCAGTTATTTCAGTATTGGCCTAACACATGAATTGAAATGAAACCAATTCTCAAATTTTGCTCAGTCTAACAGGACTCTGTGTCAGAGGTTGAATTTTGTATGTTTTGTTCTGCAGGGATGCGGCCACTGCATTACGCAGCTTGGCAGGGTAAAGCTGACTCAGTGCTCATGCTGCTGAGATCAGGGGCTGCGGTTAACAACGCGTCTCACGACGGGCAGATTCCACTGCACCTGGCTGCTCAGTATGGACACTACGAAGTGGTGCGTATCCATTAGACCACACTCAGATGCTTCAAAACAGTTGCTGATATCAAACACGTCACAAACACTCTTGAAAAAAGAGCAGAGCAGTTTAGCACTGTGGGCTCAATGGGCTGACCAATGTTTTTCTATTGAAAATCTTTCCATATTACTTTGTATAAAAATTTGTTTCCAAAAGCCAGCCCGGTCAGCCCACAGATAAAACTGGCCAGTCCATCCCTGTTTGAGAAGCAGTGTTGTTGGATACAGCACCTGTGAATCATCTGACATCAGCTCACTGAAATGCAAAGAAATTTGATATTTGCATTGCGACATCAACAAGTGACCCCATGTGGTTTGATTGTGTGTATGTATAGTATTAGTGAGGAATTAGGGATAATCTGCCTGTTTTTATTATTTTCTGTCTCGTGTCACATATATTAACTAACAAATTGGTTCGAAAAACATAATTCTTCTTTCTCTCTCTCTCTCTCTCTCTCAGTCTGAGATGTTGTTGCAGCACCAGTCAAACCCATGCTTGTTAAATAAGGCTAAGAAGACTCCTTTGGATCTGGCCTGTGAGTTTGGCCGAGTGAAGGTCAGTCATCTCATCTCTGTAGGGACTTATCAGTATTTCATTTCTAGTGTGTTCATGATCATTCTCCATGTGGGATGTCATCTGTTACATCACTGTCACTATGGTTACTGTGATCTCCTAAATTATGTTATCTGTTGTGCAAGTGATTCGCATACAATCTTACAAGAACATGTCCAGGCCATATTTCACCTCAAAATCCCCCCCAAAAAAAAAAAAAAAAAATGAAGAAAAAATTTTGCTTAAAGAAAATAAAGTCAATCTATTTGGGCCATTAAAGCCTACATTCTTATTCTAACTGGTATTACGGTAATACAGTATTTTTGCTGTATTATAGTAAAAAAACAAAACAAAACTGAAATACAATGTTTTTCATTTCAATGTTTTCATTTCATTTTTTTTTTACTGCCCCAATACCTGACAATTTAATTATTATATAATATTATTGAAAATTTGAGTGGGAAATGAGCCAAGTTGTCATGAAAATAATGTTACAAAGCAAAAAATCTGATTTTAAAGGGTTAGTTCACCCAAAAATGAAAATTCAGTCATTAATTACTCACCCTCATATCGTTCCACACCCGTAAGACCTTCGTTCATCTTCGTAACACAAATTAAGATATTTTTGATGAAATCCGATGGCTCAGTGAGGCCTGCATTGACAGCAAGATAATTAACACTTTCAAATGCCCAGAAAGCTACTAAAGACATATTTAAAACAGTTCATGTGACTACAGTGGTTCAACCTTAATGTTATGAAGTGACGAGAATACTTTTTGTGCGCAAAAACAAAATAACGACTTTTCAACAATATCTAGTGATGGGTGATTTCAAAACACTGCTTCATGAAGCTTCGAAGCTTTAGGAATCTTTTGTTTTGAATCAGTGGTTCGGAGCGTGTATCAAACTGCCAAAGTCACGAGAACCATTGAAATTTCGAAACGTTTCGAAAGACTTATGCGTAACAAAGCCTCGTTTACTGAAATCACGTGACTTTGGCAGTTTGATAAATGATCCGAACCACTGATTAGAAACAAAAAGATTCGTAAAGCTTTGGAGCTTCATGAAGCATTTTTTTAAAAATCACTAGATATTGTTGAATAAAGTCGTTATTTTGCTTTTTGGCGCACAAAAAGTATTCTTGTCGCTTCACAACATTAAGGTTAAACTGTTATAAATATGTTTTAATACCTTTCTGGGCGTTTGAAAGTGTTAATTATCTTGCTGACAATGGAGGCCTCACTGAGCCATTGGATTTTATCAAAAATATCTTAATTTGTGTTCTGAAGATGAACGAAGGTCTTACGGGTGTGGAACATGAGGGTGAGTAAATAATGACAGAATTTTCATTTTTGGATGAACTAACCATTTAAAATAGGCTTCATTTTTTTCAAGCAAAGGTACACTATGTAACTTTTGGCCCTCTAGAGGTTAAAAAACAAAACTGCACGCATTTTGCGGAAGAACAATGTTTTGGTTGTGCTTCTGTGTGACTGTGCAGATGAATATGGTTATCCTACTGCTCATAAAACATTCACTACTAGGCTTAAGAGATATAACCAGTTTAGATGGAAAGGATCTCAAGCTGACTAGCTGAAGACGTTACTTTAGCTTTATTCATTATTAGACACGGTACTTCCTTAAAATAAATTCCAGCACAGACAGCCAGTGGAGATACTTGTCTGCATGCAATAAAATTATTTTTCCTCCTCTATCTTTTTCTGCCCTGACTGTGATTTTTTATGTCTTTGTGTGTCATTCATTCACTCAGTGAATAAGAGCTCAGAGCTTTGTTTTACATGTTCTCGCGCTCACATGCCCAGTGGTGTGCGATTTCAGTTCAGCTGTGTATTTAGGCCTTTTGGAGGTGTTACTTTAATGGCAGTGTGTGTATGTGTGGTATTTAATCAGCTGCTGTATTGAGGTATCAGGGTGCGGCTGAAGCAACTGGATAATGTCTTTCTCTCTCACCCTATGAGTGTGCTGACACAGAAGAAATCCACTCAGTGCTGCCTGCTCTGGGTGTGCCTTTAAAATGTACAGCAGTGAGGCTATCTTCAGCATGATCTATCATTGCTTTCAGTACGTGGTCAATAAAGTCATCATGCGCACGATTACAGATAGAAAAATGCTAACTTTATTACTGACTTTATAACAGTCAAAAGTGTACATATCTCACTGTTTGTAACTTCATAATAATTATAACTTTATAATTACTGATTTCTGCATTTTTACAATGAAAACTATGAAATAAAATGGAAGAATTTAATTACCAAATTTTTTTTTTTTTTGTTCAAAAAACAATGTTTTTATTTTTCATGTTTTTCCATGCATGCTTCGTTTCACTTCACACTATCCCACAATCCCCAGTGCAAGTCTGATGCTTGACTGATGCTCAAACTGCAGAAAATGAATCGAAACATCTACTCAGCTTAGTTTGTGGCCCAGATGTTTTTGGGTATTAATGTTCACTGGGACATATTTGCATGAGCTCATCCTCACCTGAGAGTCAACACCCACCTTCCCAAGAGCCCTCTGTGTGTGTGTGTGTGTGTATGCGTGTTCTCATAACCACATTTTCTCTCTCTTTTTACCACCTTTTCCAGTTGTTTTCTATACTTTTGTCTAATCATTTTTCTCTCAATTCAGTTTTAGCATAAAAACTCTACTGCTACGTCCGAAATCACTTACTATCTGAGTAGGTACTACATTTGAATTTGAATTTACTACAGGACCAATAAAAATGTGTGTAGTATGAATGAAATTTGGATATCCGCCATGTTGTCACTGTCACGTGACCTACGGCATCAGTTGCGTCGCTTCACTGTCATTCATAAATCCTCTCCCGTGGCCTCAGGGGATAGCAAAGTGTCCATCGAATGTGCACTTCAGAATCTGGGCGAAAGTAGTAAGTCATCCGACTGTGAATTCGGACATACTACTATTTTGGCATACTGTTTTTCACATGCTATTTAGTAGGGAAGTATTCGATTTCGGACACAGTGTACATTGCGTTAGCAAAAGTGTTTGTAGCTTATCTGCTTACCATTTATTCTTTTTAATGCCAAGAATGATTTTGTTTAAGAATTTGTTCTGCTTGTGCTTTAGGAATGATGCCTATTGAGAATAGTACAAAATGTGTAAATAAATAGTGATATTAATGGAGTAAACAAGTAATTTTATCAAATACAATAAAATATTTTTAGTGTTAAACATTTTAGAATTATTTATACACTGTTATAGTGTTTATTCATATTTGAATTTTATTTTTATTTTAAGTTTCATTTTAATTTTTAAGTTTTAGTAATTTTGTTATGTGCTTTTAACATATTATAATTTTTTATATTTATATCTGGCTTTAATTAATTCATTTCTATTTCAGTTTTAGTTTTAGTCATTTAGTACACCAATTTAAACAAGGCACCATTTCTCATTTGTAAGGACTTTTTTTTTTTTTAGGTTTTTCTTCTAATTTTTATATTTATTGTATTTTAGCTTTGTTTTGCTTGCCAATAAAAATAATTAATGATTTTTAATAGTTTTAGTCATCTATAACAACACTGGTGTGGAATATGCCACTGATCTCTGTCTCTTTTGTAGGTGGCTCAGCTGTTGTTGAGCAGTAATATGGTTGCGTCTCTGTTAGAAGGGGATCGGAAAGACGCTTCAGACTCAAACTGTAACACTCCTCTACACCTCGCCGCACGCAACGGACACAAGGATGTCATTTGGTGAGCTTTTGAATAACTCAAGTGTGTGTGTGTGTGTGTGTGTGTGTGTGTGTGTTTGTGTGTAGCACATCTGTAGGCATCAGTCTCAGCTGTGTCGGGCTGTCCTGTCTCTCTGGAGAGCTACTGTGTGTTTAATGCATCATCGCTGAATTTGATTCTTGGCTGATTTCAGTGTTAGTACAGAAACACAGCTGATATATTGTAAAAATTCTCATGGGATGAGCCACATTCAAAACTGATATGCACACCTTTGAACATTAATTTTTCTCAGTCAATTTGACACATTTCTCCAAATGAATGTAGTTGCTCTCAAAACAATTAACACAGCAAACTAAACACACTCTTAAGTTCAGTATTCACTGCATAATGAAGCACTGCATTTACATCATGCTTTACAACATGCTTATATCATGCTTCACAACACGTCACACATTACAACACGCTTATATCATGCTTAACAACATACATCATGCTTGACAACTTGCTTATATCATGCTTTACAACACACGTTGCACATTACAACACGCTTATATCATTCTTCACAACATACATCATGCTTCACAACATACATCATGCTTGACAACATGCTTATATCATGCTTCACAACACACGTCACGCATTACAACACTGTTATCATATTTCACATCACGTCACGCATTACAACACGCTTATATCATGCTTCACAACACACGCCACTCATTACAACACGCTTATATCATGCTTCACAACACGCTTACGTCACGCATTACAACACGCTTATATCATGTTTCCCAACATGCTTACATCATGCTTGACAACATGCTTATATCATGCTTCACAACACACGTTGCACATTACAACACGCTTATATCATGCTTCACAACATACATCATGCTTCACAACATACATCATGCTTGACAACATGCTTATATCATGCTTCACAACACATGTCATGCATTACAACACGTTTATATCATGTTTCACAACATGTCACGCATTACAACACGTTTAACACATGGCTCTTTACAAAGTGCTTACGTCAAGCATGCTGATGTGATGCTTCACGACACGTTCATTTGACAACAGCATTTTACAACACGCTTATACCACAACAAGCTTCACAACACACTTCTCAGCATACTTGCCTGATGCTTCACAACACACTTACATCACGCTTCACAACAGGCTTTACAACACGCTTATGTGTTTCTCCGCATCACGTTTATTTCATGCTTCACAGCACACTTATGTCAGGGTTTACAATATATATATATAATTTATATCTTGCTTCATAACATGCTTACGTCACGCTTCGCAACATGCTTACATCACGCTTCGCAACATGCTTATTTCACACTTTGCAATACGCTTGCGTCATGCTTCGCAACATGCTTATATCATGATTCGCAACACGCTTACATCATGCTTCACAACACGCTTACGTCACACTTTGCAACACGCTTTGCAACACGCTTGCGTCATGCTTCGCAACACGCTTATTTCACGCTTTCATTGTGTTTCACAACAGGCTTTGCAACACATTTACGTGTCTCTCCGCATCACGCTTATATCATGCTTCACAACACGCTTACGTCACACTTCGCAACACTCTTTGCAACATGCTTGCGTCATGCTTCGCAACACGCTTATTTCATGCTTTCATTGTGTTTCACAACAGGCTTTGCAACACATTTACGTGTCTCTCCACATCACGCTTATATCATGCTTCGCAACACACTTTTGGCACGCGTTACAACATACTTAAATCATGTTTCACAACACACTTACGTCATGCTTTACAACATGTTTATATTATGCTTCACAACAAGCTTACTTCATGCTTTACAATATGCTTATATCATGCTTCAAAACATGTTTACGGATTATTGGATTATATTTAATAAAAATTGTGAAATATTTTCTAGTGGGCTAGTCAGTACTCTCTGAACTATTCATTTAAATATGACATATCCTTTGACTATAGTTGTGTAGATTTTTGTGATTTGAGATCAGACACTGTACCCACACAGCAGAGGATGAGACTGGGAAAGTCCTACTGCCAACAGACAGTCAGTGTTCTGTCTGTCTCTCTGACTCACGCTCCCCCGCAAGATCATCCTGAGGGAGAGGAGTGTCCCAGTCTCTCTAAATATGTGTGATCTTCTCTATGTGTGATCTGTCTGAGATGAGTGTGCTTGTGAGTGGATTAAACACTGCTTTGACTCATCACTCTCATCCTCGAAGACACACAGCACTTCCAGAATCAGATCACACTCTTTATCTTCATTTCAGAGAGATTTACAGTTTTAAAAAACGCCTATGGGGATGATTCACACGAAACACCAAAATCAAACAAAATAAATAATATATTACATTGTGCCAAATTAAACGAAGGCTGTTTTAAAAGCACTATGATTGTTTGCATTGTAGAATTATTTTCATGACAATATACCAGCAAAATTCTCATTACTAATTGAGAAGCTTTTGGTAAATCATAATTATGACATAAATCATTTAAATTATAAATTAAATTAAGTCATAATTTTAGAAGTATGACTTTTTGTGTCATAATTTCAACTTTTTATGTAATATTTATGTCTTTTTTTCTGTTATTATGACCTTTTATCTTAGAAATATGACTTCGTATATCATAATTTTGACATTTTATGTTATAAATCATGCTTTAGTAAACCATATTTTTTTCGGCCATGATGGAAAATGTGGCAGAAAGGGGCTTCCATATACATTCTCATTTTGTATTGTAAAAACTATTTTATAAGTATTTCAATTGTGAAGTAGATATTTTATATATAATATCATGGCAGTGTTTATTGCACTTCATTTATTCTAATTTAAATAAAATGTTGTAATGAAAATCACCACAAAATTTACCAAAAAAATATATATATTACAATAATGACAATTTGGAGGGGGTATGTGCTTAATTATCAGGAAAATAATGGCACAATGGCAAAAATTAAAATAGGATCTAATTTTTTACAGATTTTGTGCAGTGTGGTTAATTTTTAGTTTGCATGGTCATGACATATCTGTGTGTGTGTGTGTGTAACAGATCCCCCTAATGCCTGGCATTCCCAGTGCAGCACTGAAATTCCATCCAGCATTCCGACAAATGAGCGTCTCTGATTCCGCCTGATGTGTGTGTGTGTAAATTCCACAAGTCTGTGTGTATTATAGGCCCTTCAGTATGTAAATATAACACAGAGTGCTAAAGAGGATGTCGTCTCCTCTTTGGAGTAATAGAAGGATAGTGCCACCCATCCATTCATTCAGTTTCCATCTCTCTGTCTTTAGGCTTCTTCTGAAAGCGGGTATTGACATCAACAGAACCACTAAAGCTGGCACAGCACTCCATGAGGCTGCCCTCTATGGGAAGACAGAGGTAGTGCGGCTACTCCTGGATGTAAGTTCATCCTTTTTTCCCTTAATGTGTTTAACGCAGGGGCTGGCATCCTTTCTGACATGTGTGTATTTTTAATTTGAGCTTTTTAATCACTATGCCATATTACCCCCAAAGAATCTTCATTTCTGAACTTCTCTTAGTAACATCCCCTCATATGCTTCTTTTTGAGAATATTGTTTTAAGAGCAATAAACACAAAAGGAAGATAAATCAAGTCTCACTATTACTTTTGTTTTCACTGAATAATCTGTTTCACTTGGAAGTACATCATTGTTGTAGTGACTGTTTCATGTTAACTGTAAGATTTACTGGTGGATTTAAAATGTACATTTATATTTAAGGTTTATAATTATATTTAAATTAATATTTTATATTTATATTACACTACTCTTCAAAACTTTTGACCTTTACAATGTTACAAAAAGCTTCTATTTATAAATGCTGTTCTTTTGAACTTTTTATTTATCAAATAATCCTGAACGTATTACGGGTTCCACAAAAATATGAAGCACAACTGTTTTCAACATTGATAATAATAATAAGAAATGTTTCTTAAGCAGCAAATAAGACTGATTTTGTTTTTGGACTCTACTAGAACAGGTTTTCATGCTTGAATGTTCAAAAAACACATTTTCCCATATTTTACATTGTTGCAGCTCATCTCTTCCCAGTCTGTCAGTATCACTCTGTTTAGTTCCTGTCTCTATGAAGCCCCTCCTACTGAAGAGCACAATGTGCTCTGATTGGCTGGCTGGATCAGTGTGTTGTGATTGGTCAACCTCTTTGCGCATGTTTAGGAAATGTCACGCCCCTTTTCATGTCAACCCACTACGTATTATAACTCAACTAGGCCCGCCCCTTTATTTTGCGTATGTGTTGGGCGGGAATACTTAAATGAGGAATTTTGTGATGTGTACTTTACCAGAAGAAAACTCAAGACTACAATGGAGGCGTTTCAGGGAGTTCAGAAACAGTGCGCACTGATATAAAGAATAACTCCCTTTGGAGTGACTTTGGACTACTTTAAATAATGTCATTTTATTTGACATAATTACTTATAATATTGATCTCTCTCAGTCTTATTGCTCACATGCTAATGATTCGTCTTCCATATTTTTGTTGTCTTTGCTTAAACTTATCGAATGGCTCCCACATATGTTTGTTTGCACAGTGTAAGTGCATTTTCTCATAGTATAAAGTGATCTGCAGACATGCCCTTCACAGGCCTAGCACTTACCTGTGCAGTATCTGTAATGTTTTGTCCTGTGTATTTCTGTAGATCGATTTTTCCACCGGCCAACAGACCGCGTTTAACTGGCCTAATGTTTGTTTTTTATAACGGCAGGCTGGGATTGATGTGAATATCCGCAACACTTACAATCAAACAGCCCTGGATATCGTCAACCAGTTCACTGCATGTCATGCCAGCAAAGACATCAAGCAGCTCTTGCGAGGTGAGATGCAATCTGACATTTATTTTAAGACAGCAGTGCTGTCCTTATGCTGTTTTGTGAACTGTAGTGTGTGTATTTGTGTCTAACAGTGTGTATGTAGAGTGTGTTTGTGTTCATACTGCATTTAAAATGTGTGAAGTTTGTGTGTGTGTGTTTGGAAACGGCCCTTCTTTGGTTTGGAAGGGGTTATGGGAGATATTTGAGCTGACATTTAGTAAGCAGCTGTTTAAACTCAGGATTATATAACCTGCTGCTTTCTCTGGGGAGTTTTGAGTGCATGAAAGAGACAAAACACATCTTCTGTGTGTGTTTGTGTGCTGATGAATACTACAAATCTGTGGGGCCTCCTATGAAACATAAAACAGGGCGCCCAGTTTAACGCCCTCAAGTACAGACGTCATACGTTAACACTTGTATCGGGGTTAAACTGTAATGCTGATGGGAGACAGTGATGTTACTTTGGGCATATGTAGCCTTCTGTTCAGTACTCGTACTTATTTTTTTATTTTTTTTATAGATATGGCCTTTACCCTGTTAATTTTCACTGCCTTTTTTGAGCGTTGACATAAAAATGCAAAACTTCTAAACTGCAAAAATCTCTAGTTGTAATTCAGGGATGCTTTGCAATACAGACCTAAGGTTGGTCTCTTCTTAAAGACACTCCGCAGATTATTGCTGAAGTGATGTTCAAGAAATGTTCAAGAAATTAGAGTTTACTGTAAAGAAAATATAAATTTTTTTATACAAAATATATATTTTACAAGAAAGATTTACTCTAAAATTACTATAAAATCAAATCCATATGTCTAACTAAGGTTTGTACCAAATTTGAGGTTGATATCACAAAAATTGAAGTTCCTCTGAGATTTTGTTTAGGCGCTATAACAACATTAGCCACAGGGTAACAAACATTCCGTTTAATTTTTTTAATGCGTTTTCCTGTCACAGATTAATACATTTCTGTCAAAATATCACTTCTATCACAAAACAGTCGCCAAATATGAAATATGAAATATTAAAAGATTTGATAATAAAATAGTCCAGTGAATTTTGTAATATTTGACACCGCCCACTAGGGGGAGGAGCTCACTAACAAGCTTTTAAGTACCATTTCCATGGTAACTCAATGTCCAATTTCAAAATGGTTTTGTAGGATGAAAGTTTATAGATTATTACATTATATAGGCCCATTTAACATAGAATTAACATCGTTTTCTGTCTCTAACTGCATGTTTAATGTTGTGATTTCAAGAAAACAAAATGACCTATTCATAATATAATATGAATAAAAAATATTTGGCACAGATATTTAGTAAAAAGGACTTGGAAAACCCAATTTACTCCATTTTGATTATTATATGTGCTCTACCCTTTCTGGAGGTACATAAATATAACTCAATTGAGTACGCTGATTTAATTGCACTTTTTGTTGTCTTATTTATTTTGTAGTGAAATACTTTGATGATTTTTCTAGATGTCTGTCATTTCAAATATTTAAAATCTGTTAGACCAGAAGCACACTTTGCACAAGTACATAAACACAGTAACAGACCTCAAGGGGGCGATAGTTTCCTCCAAATGTCTGTGCCGTTAAATCTAATGTTATTAATTAGGTAGCCTCAGCCCCGGATGTCACAAACATAGTTGTTATGACGCGAAAACTTGTTTACAACTGTGAGTCTGAGGCGGGGGAAACAACTCTCCAAAATTTTGAATTTAGTACCAATTTCAACCACTAGCTGTCAATATTACATACTGCACCTTTAACTAATGTCAATTAACTAGCCCATCAAGATTCTCTTCAAACAGTTTCTCCAATATGACCTGAAAGAGAAAACTGACCACAGAAGCAGACTAGTTTACAGTAATGCCCACCATAGCGGCCTTTGTAGGCCTGAGTTCATTGCTGGCTTGGGTTGTGTTATGAATTGTGTACTGACACATTTCAGAATGTAACTTGTTGAATGCAAGGTTTACCTAACTTCAACTATAACCAAATGAACAAGTCTAGCGTCAAACAGACTCGGCCCACACTAGAAGCTCTTAGTCCTTGTAAACACACTACATGTATGTCAGTGTGATGTGTGTCCTTGACATTAAAGTTTCTGATGTGTGATCTGCATGCATTCTGTAACATCTGCGGAATGTATTTCCATTTTTTTGCCAGTGAATATAAATAAATATTTGAAGTGAATGTTTATATGAGCCACTCGTTTTGTTTGTGTCATCTCTGTGCAGTCTTTGAACTCAGGCAGTAAACAGACAGCTCTTATCATAAAGAGCACAGAGACAGGCCGTCTGCTTTAACCAGAGCTGATCTATGTGGGCCATGTCGCTCCCCAAAACCTCTGAGTGTTAATTATTGATTCAGCGAGCCTGCCGTGTGTCTGTGTGTCAGCACATTCCTTCCACTGGAATAAAATCACAGAAATGACACGCTGAGAAGTCCAAATGGCGGGATCTCACTAAACTATTTTAGGAACAGAAATTCTCATAAATGAAAGCTGTAAAAACAAGCAAAAAACATTAATGAAAGCACCAATATAATAGGAAAATGTGCTTAGAAATTAAGATAAAAATACATATAAATGTCCCTAAAAGTATAAGTAAAAAAAGTAAATAAAACATTTATAACATTTTAAAATTCTATACAGTATATAGTTATCAAGTAAGATTTTATTTCTGTGTACATTTTAAACTATTACACTTTTATTTTAAAATTAGTTATTTAAAAAATAGTTATAAAATAAGCTTTGTACATTTTAAAATATTACACTTATAATTTTACATTTTATATGCAAAAATATATGTTTTTTGAAAATTAAGAATGTGTTGAATAAAAAATAATGTCTAATGCAGAAAAGTTCAAATGGACCTATGGTTTTTTTATTGTTTTTTATTTATTTATTTTTTTACATTTTTAAAATAATACATATATATGAAATATGTATATGTGTGTGTATAATTTTTTTTTATTTATTTCTTTTGGTTTTGGGTTGGACAGGTTTCATTAGATTCAGCAATGTATGTGGTATCGTCCAGTGTCTGAACTATGTGAATTTGTGGTGTTTTGTATTAACACAGATATGTGTTTTTTCAGAAGCTACAGGAGTTCTTCAGGTAAGAGCTCTGAAAGACTTCTGGAATCTTCACGACCCCACGGCCCTCACCATACGCGCCGGTGATGTCATCACGGTACGGCTGCTCACATGACTTCATTAACGCTCTTCAGAGCGATTTTTTTTTTGTTTCAAATAGAGATCATGATTCTCCCATGACTGTGAACAGACAACTAAACAAAATAACATAAATTATTTATTTTTAAAAAATCAGTTTGAGTGAATAATTCAATGACTCACTCATAAAGACTTCACTTGTTTCATTACTTAAAGCTGCAGTCTGTAACTTTTTTTTGTTAAAAAAAAAATCATTTTTCATCCAAAATCATTTTTTGAGCAAGTACATATCCAGCCAGTGTTCAAAACTATCTCCTTATCTTAGCTTGATTCACAACGGTAAGCTTGTAATAATGTTTTATAATAAGAGCGACCTGGTGGATTTCCGCTGCAAATTCGAGCATGCAGCAGTTCATCTTTGCGTTATTACGTCACGTCTGTAAACAGAAAGAAGGAGTCAAGGCTAGTCGGCTTTATCATGTGAGGATGCTTGTTGTACTGGATCATTTATAGCCTTTTCTCACAGCAGCTGAAATAATTAAACATATCATTTTGATGGTGGATTGTAATCCAGAAAGATCCAAATGACAATCATCAGTGACAACTGCAGATTTACCAGTAGTCAAAAAGCAAAAGACTTTAGACTGCGGAGTGGCAACAGAAATTTAAATCTACAGGTAATGCTAATACACACTAAATACATTTAGTCACGTAATGCTGATGTTGTTAACATCAAAGTATAACAGTAATAATAATTTGCACGGTTTGGCGTGATCCAAGCTAAGCGATCGTTAGATTTAATCATCATTGGCAGCGCGATTTATTGTAGGCCTAATGCTTTTTTCCTCAGTTGGTCAGAACAAAAGTGGCAGAAATGTTACTTACTTGTTCAGATGATATTTTCCAGTGAAAATTCTTATATTGGTCATACTTTCAAGACGTAGAATCTGTGATTCTGAAGTACAGTATCCACACCGGTGTAGTGATTGACAGCAAACATTAGATTCATCCGCTGAGGAGTCGTGCCGACGCACAACACACGTAACGATAACAATGCGATATGACTGCAATCGCAGGTTTCAAACAGAGATGGCGACAAAGAGGAAAAATGCCGGACTGCAGCTTTAATGAATCAGCTTTTCTGAACAAATCTCTTGAATTAATGATTCAATGACAAATACATTCACTTGTCGACACCTACTGGTGTAATGATATAATTCAAACCATTTTTATTTGACACGACAAGTTACTTTCAAAGGTGGTTTACTCTATTTTGATCACTAACCTTGACATCAGTGTTTTATCAAAACTATACTTTTATCCCAGTACTTCTGTGGTAATTTGAATTATTGTAAGACAGAAATAATGATTCTGTGTGGTTAAAAAGACTGTTTGTGAACCTAATTGCTCTCTCTGGCTCAGTGGCAGTGCCAACGCAGATCTGAATGTTTGCAGTGATGGTACATCCCAAAGGTTTAATAGACATAGAGCTAAATTGTTGTTATTTAGGAATAAGATTGCGTTGGTGTTTGAATTGAGATTACGTGTGTTTGCTTGTCTTAAGTGCTATAACCAAACGCCTAGCCAGTCTCTTAAACTAGCATTTCAGAAGCAGTTTCTGACTTG
Organism: Hypophthalmichthys molitrix; assembly: GCA_037950675.1. Classification (NCBI taxonomy): domain Eukaryota; kingdom Metazoa; phylum Chordata; class Actinopteri; order Cypriniformes; family Xenocyprididae; genus Hypophthalmichthys; species Hypophthalmichthys molitrix. The sequence goes on from CM075494.1 coordinate 40,708,843, forward strand.
AACTCTGTCAGGAGGCCAGATTTTTCTCTCTTTCTCCTTCCACCAAGTTTAAATGGCTCTTTCTGTTCATTGCCTTGGTTCTTAAAACACGCTAAAGATAAACTCACAAGTGTTTATTTGTGAACTCACACCAACGTAGATTTTCACACAGCATTGTTTCACAGGAAATGGTGGGGAGAAAATAAGAACAGTCTAAGGTTCGTTTACTGGAGGGCTAAGAGATGTATTTTGTGATCTGCTGTAATGTTGTTGGGCCTGCAGCTATTGTACGCTTGATACGTGTTTACTTAGGGTGGGCGGCTGGGGTCATGTTATCTAACTTTCAAAAGATTTCAGATCATGCATTGTCTCTCAACTCCCAACCTCCTCCTCTGTTTTGACTGGCTGTCAAGGACGTGAAAAACTGCTGGATTAAAAATCCAGTGGTTGCGTTTGCAGACAGTACAGATGAGTCACTGTGACGTCAATGTGTTCTGCTGTGTTATGATTGGCAGGTGATAGAGCAGCACGTGGACGGACGCTGGAAGGGCCACATTCACGACACCCAGAGAGGAACAGACCGAATCGGCTACTTCCCCCCCTCCATAGTTGAGGTCATCAATCGACGCTCAGGTACAATCATAACCTGAATTATGATTGGTTGTCCTTCTTGACTCTCATTTTTTGGAGCTTCACAGCCTCTGGTCACTATATATTTTCATTTTAGGGATTTTATTACAGCCAATAACCCCTCGAATAACAGTGTTTGCATTCCTGAATCAATAACATGCTGACAGATGTAACTCCTACAACCTAGGCGTGTCTCTTTCTTCCACCCCGCGGCTTCCCATGTAATAAATGGCTGCGTCTGAAAGCTGAAAAACGCTGTCTTCACAGGCAGCATACGCAAGTTATGGAAGCTTGTTTCCGCCATAAAATTTTTATCTCACAATTTTGTCTTTTTTTCTCAGAATTGTGTAATATATATTCACAATTGCGTGTTATAAAGTCAGAATTGTGAATTTATATCTTCCTATTCTGACTTTACAACAAACAATTGCGACTTTATATTACAATTCACAAGAATTGGGCTTTATAACTCACAATTGCGACTTTATATCTCACAATTATGAAAAAAGAAGTCAGAATTGCGAGATATAAACTCGCAATTGCGAGAAAAAAATCAGAATTGCACATTTTTATCTCTCAATTCTGACTTTATTTCTCACAGTTGCAAGTATATATATCGCAATTGTGAGAAAAAATGATAATGTCATTTCTAGCGGGAAATTAATATTGTAGTAATTAAATCTTCGCTTTGTTATCACCAAAGCTCGCTCTGTTTATTTGTTGATAATTAAACCGTTAGGCTGCTTTAGAAGTCTGTCCGAAATGTGGTACCTTCGTTCGCAAACACTGCCTGCAAAGTCATTGCCTGAACAATCAGCAGCCTAAGCTTTCAGACACAGCCAATGTTCATCTCTAACCTCCATCCGCTTGCATTAACCCACTGCTCCTGTCATGTGTGTGTTGTCCTGTAGGGGGCACCCTGTTACGACATGCCTCTCTGCCCACCCAGAGGCAGCAGCTGCTCTCCAAGTCCGCCCTCAGTCCCAGCTTGAGTCTGAGCGGGGGCGGGGCCCCTCAAATCGACGACTCCTACACTCTGTACACCCCTAACCAACACCTGGTCCTCCCTCATGCCAACGGTCTGAGCACCAACCCAGGTATAACACTCGCGCCCACCTCTAAGGGTGCTTTCTCACTAAGGCCCTGTTTCCATCCGGTATTAAGATGTGTTTTCAGTGATCCGATCACTAGTGGTGAGCCGAGACACATACTGTTTCCACCTGGTATTAATATGCATTTCAAATGCCTATCCTGTGGCCATTTATGTTCGTATTTCATTGAGACACTCTCCTCTTATTTTGTTACACTCTACATCACTTTTGCGGGAGTGCTACATGCGTCATATGAATACTATTGACTGAATGATCTTTTGTGACTGTTAAAATGCATTTGACAACATGAGCGGCTAATCTACGTAAGCAATCTGGTTGAATGCGTTTTCGAGTACCTCTGGAAGTGGCTGAAAGTGGACAAGCTCAAAAATTTTTAGACCCTGTTTACACCTGTATTCGTCCACTTGTGATCGGAATCCAGAATGCAGTTTTTAAACAGCTGATTTTTAATGCACACACTATTTTTATGTTACTTTTTATTCTTAATACAAAAAAAAAACTTTCATTGTGCAGCTTTAAATATTTATACTGGCATGTCATTACATCCCTAGTACTAGTTCCATGGCTGGTAATAGGGGTGGTTATTATGAGGGGTGGTTATTATATCACAGTAATGATTTATTTTCTATTTCTTTAATAATCCAGTTTAATAATCCAGCTGTTATAAATAAATCTTAACCTCTGATTCCTAATTTCATCCATTTTCGGATGGCCAAACAAAGGGGTTTTGCTTTCGCATCCAAACACAGCGTCACAACGACATGCAACACTACAATTCACTGAAAACTCACCTTCTTTCTTTGCTTATGCCTTTGGGCGGGCATTTTGTTAATATTTCAGATTATGATGTGGACGTTTGCGTAAGTATTATCTATACATCGATCAAAGCGTTTTAGGCAGTTCTGGATTAGTGTTAACTATTAGAATAAAACACTTTGTGGGAGACTGAGCTTTGTAACTGTGCAGATCTTATACATGCATAAACAGATACATTACACACTAAAGGAAAACATTAAAATGCATCATATGCATCATCTTCTCATTTTAATATGTAAAAGTTAAGTTTACAAACCAACAGTTTAGTTTCATAATTAATGACTGATAGTCTCACATTATGTAACACTTGAGTTAAAAACAAAAGACTCAAAACAGTACAACTAAATCAGATAGTTCTAATTCGATTAGCCACATACTACGTTGTAAAATGATGTTTTATTAACAAAGTTTGGGAGGAACATGTTCAAATTGCCTAACCAATCAGCAACAGATAAAGCCTATATATAATATATATATATATATATTATATACACATAGCCGGCTCACCTACGTTCCTCGACAGTTTTCTGCATCCCTCCACCACCCTGTCTCCTCACACTCGCCTGGTTACTATCCTAACCAGAGATACAGGGGGAGTACTTTGGGTTCGGGCCAAAATTCCGAGCTCGGAGCCCTCCCCTCGGACAGCACGCCAAATACACATTCTACTTTATTCTATCTGATTATTTGTGATTGTGAACTTGTGAAATGACTGATATACACATAACTTTGAATGCAATATTAATGTTGCAGGCTGCGATGTTGCGCATACATCTTGTGTTTCCTGCTGCTCTCACTTATAAATAACAAAAAGTCCCGAAAAGTCTTGCCCACTAAGAGATGCACAAAAATACCTACAGCAGTATAAATGGTGTATCAAAATCAGAGCTTGTCGACACGTCTATCATTTGCGCTGCACATAGCGTCATACCACCCAGCTCTAACTGGTAAGACGTTCGCAATATACCAGTTATCGGCAGTTAAGGCAAACGGTTGGTTTTGGACCCTGGGTGTTCTCGTGGTTCTTCTGCACGACTGATATAGTACAAATACTATCTTTGCATATAAACACTATACAGTGGCACACACACATCTGAAGCCCCTGATTTGGGAGACACACCCTCATCACCCCCCCCCCCCCACCCACTAGACTGGCCCAAAAGGTGTTTGTGTCTGCTAGGTGGGCCTCCCGGCAGTCTGTCCCAGCACATAAGCCCCAGCATGGAGGACGTGTGGGTTTTGCGGAACTCCTGCGCTGGTAAGAATTGTTGCACTCCCCTCCTCTGAAACGCTCCTCCCCTGTGCCCCCTACTGGCTGTCACCCCCTCCCTGCTGCAGACAGATCCTCTGATTGGCTGGCCTGTCGGACGCCACACAGACCCAGTTGGTGTGTCCGTCTCAAGATGCCAATTCCCTGTTAGCATACTGTGAACTCTCCCACTCCTGTAGCAGAACGTAGGTTGTGTGCTGTCGTCTGTAAACCCCATCACCACATGCCTGTGGCTTTGCCCTGCTACCCCCACCCCCATCCTGCCTGCTGCTTGAGTAGAAATCCAGTGGGTACGGTGTCCTCACGGCTGTGGAGTGGCACACTGGCATGGCAGTGCAGACGGCCGCTGTGATGCCATAACCACGGGCATATTATGATTGCAATTACACATTGGACTAACGCCTCCGTCTCTCTCACAGCGGGGGACAGGAACAGTGTGGGCAGCACTGGCAGTGTGGGCAGCACCCGCAGCGCAGGCAGTGGCCAGAGCACAGAAAGCAACAGCGCCCCCTCTGGACCACAACAACACCAACACACCACCAACCCTGACACCAGCAAGGTAACTGCACTCTGTTCAGTCATAGGCATGATGCTTTGAGAGGAAGACAGCATCTCACAGTTACAAATACCAGGAAAAATGGGATTTCCAGGTTTATTTCTGTAGTAAATTCTAATTCTACTCACTACTACTCACTAATTCTAATTCTACAGATGATGTGAAGATTAAATCAAAGTATTGAGTCATGGTCTAAGGGCAGTTTCTTTTAGAGGTAGTGAGTGATGAAATAATGAAATGTCTTAATTTTGATAGAGCAAATGAAAAGGAAAAATTTTGGTGTTCATCTGAAAGTGCTAATGCTGCTATTTTAGCAGGTAAAATCTTTTGTTCCAGTGTAAAGAATAAGTGTTTTTTTTTTCTTTGTAAACATTACTATAATGAAATTCATCAATTCCAAGGATTCAGAAGTCGGCACATCACAGCTCCAAAATACATCCGTTTTGTAAAATTTCCATGACTCTTCTTCACACTATAATGAACACAAAAAAGTCAACCCTTACATGCCCAATTAAAAACACATTAACCTGTGACCAACCTTGTAAAGCCTTGTACTTTCATACCTGACATCCAGCAATCACAAATTATTGGAAAGGTCATGGAAATTAACTGGTGAAAAATGATGGGAACTCTGACAGTAAATATTGCTACTGGCTTTGAAAGCATTACAGCCCTGTCCTTAGAGTAATTGTAATTCCTCATTCATTATATATATATATATATATATATATATATATTTTTTTTTTTTAACAAACCTTTTTAGCTTCAGGCATATGCTTGTTGTTTCTATGTGTTTGATAGGTTTCTTCTGACATTTTCTCTCATTTTACGCAGACGGCACCCTCTGCTGTGGATTTACTACAGCCAGACCATAACAAACATCCTGACACACCTACAGGTAATGAGCTACCTGTGACAGGTTTACTGTGTGCATCTGTATACAGATTACAGTGACAGTATTTGGACACTTAGCCCTATTTGGACGGGACTAGTTTCCCCAGAGGAGGTTAGAGAACTTCCTGTTTTACAGGAGTACTTTGTGATTTTATTCCCAAAATGAATCTACAGCGGTCAGGTGGTTCAGCAATTATGGAGTACAAGTAGGAGCTCTCAGAGAATTCCCAGCTTACAAGTTGAAATTACGAGTTCTACAAGGACCCAAACACTTTTTACAAGTTTAATTGCTGATGATTGCAGATGTTGTATTATACTAATGCTTCTCCTCATGTGTTTTTTGACCTACCTAAGCAAGCGTTTACACACCAATCTTCTGCATGCTTTCATTTTATTTCAATATGGATGGTATCCAACGAAAAAATAAAATTATAAAATTAATAAATAGAGCCAAATCGTAGAAACTGCGAAGATTGTCTATTTTAATATCAGTGTCAGGTAAAATACTTATCTAGATTTCTCTGCTCAGTTATGTGAGCAAAATGTCATCCACTTCTTGTCTGAAAAGAGACATCTTCAGGAATGGCAAAAAGCATGGCAAAGGGACGCAGCGTCTGGTACCCTATTCCTAGGGAACCACGGTTACGTGCGTAACCTGAGACGTTCCCTTTCGAAAGAGAACTCGCACTGTGTCCCCTACTATGGGGAACGGAATACCCATGCTGCCATGCTGGAGGGATGAGTGCCCATCACCTAAGCTAAGTTAAAGGACTCAAAGGAGTCCTCGTCCCTACGGTGCACACCAGCAATGCAATCATAGACCTTAGCTTCTCAAGAACGGAAGCCTCAACAGGATGACTCTAAAGAAAGAGAGCCAAATGACATTCATATTCAGGCCAGCGTCTAAGGAGGCTCACAGAGAGCCTTACATTTATAAATTTTGTTCAGGCAGCTCTGAAGTGTGGAGGCCTCAACAAAGAGGCCTAAACAACACTCTAACCCAAGGGCAATTACGAGAAAGCTCAGAAAGAGCTATAAACTCAGTATAACTGGCCTGCAAAACTCAGCAGAGTGAAGGCCTCAAAACAACAAGTCTCATAATGAGAGGAGGCCTAGCAACACTCCACATTGAGGTCAGTATGGCTAAGGAGGCTACCAGAGAGCCTAATGACCTAGCATACTACCTTACTGCCTAGCTGAGCTCTAGGAGTGGAGGCCTCAGCATGACAACTATATAAATGAGAAGAGACCTAAGAAGGCCCCACACTCAGCATATCTTGTAAGGTGGCTCACAGAGAGCCAACAGCTCACAAATTGTTATCCTAGCAGAGCTCTGGGGGGGAGCTGAGGCCTCGATAGAAACACCCTCTAGAAAAAGGAGGCCTAGTGATGCTTGCAGCAGCCAAAGAAGCTCACAAAGAGCCTAACCACTTGGCAAACAACCTAGCCAAACTCTAGGAGCGGAGGCCTCAGCGTGACAACTCTGTAAAATGAGAGACCACCTAATAACAGCCCACACTCAGGATGGCGGCTCACGGAGAACCTTCAACTCAAAAATCGCTATCCTAGCAGAGCTCTTGAGACCGGAGGCCTCAAAAAGGTAACTCTCTGTAGTGAGAGGAGGCCTAACAACACTTGCAAGAGCCAAGGAGGCTAACAGAGAGACTAGCGACTTAGCATAGAGGCTGGCCAAGCTCTAGGAGCAGAGGTCTCAGCATAATTACTCTCTAAAATGAGAGGAGAACTAGCAATGCCCCACACTCAGGATATCTTTCAAGGAGGTTCACAGAGAGCCTATAACTCAAAAATTGCTATCCTAGTGACTCCATAGTACAGGCAGTAATCAAGGAGGCTCAGAGGGAGCCTACCGACTCAGTACTACCCACCTGGTCGAGCTGTGAGGACAGAGGCCTCGGCATGATGACTCTCTAAAGTGAGAGGAGGCCTAGCTACGTCCAACACTCAGGGCAGCTTACCAAGGAGGCTCACAGAGAGCTTAACTACTTGATATTGCTATCCAGGTGGTGGCCGTGGGACCCCCAACTTGGAGAGCTGGCGCTTAACTATCCTCCCTCAGGAGAGAGTCAAGCCTAGGTGGAACCCATACTCCGACCGCATCGTGAAAAGTGCGCATTTAACCCCCTTGAGAGTCCAGCGCACTTCAAATGTCAGATTCTACTGAAATGAATCATACGAGAACAGACACGAATGCATCACTATGAGTGCCTTAAACTCCCTCGAGAGCCTATCACGCTCATGCAAACACTAACTACTATCTCTCAGGAGAGAGCAGAAAGGAAAAAAAGCTTCTTACCTGTCTCCTGTAGTCAGTCTCGTGAATGCATATTACCAAGCGCATCCAGCTTCTTCGAAGAATTGACAGCATTCTACCCAAATGCGCATTCCACATCCCTCGAGGATAGGGACGGGGCGAACTGAAATTCTCATTTAGGGACAGGACGCGCATTTAGTTCCTTCAAGAGCTCGTCTCCTTGAAGACAAGTAAGAGGATGACATTTTGCACAGGTGCAAAATATACTCACGGTCACACCAATAGTGACATCTTTGGCTGCCGCCTGCCAATGTCAAGTTTATTGTCGTGTGTAGACTCATGCTTCAGACACCTGTCATGCTGGAGGCATTCCCCCATAGTGACCCCTAGGGGATGCAGCGTGAGCTCCCTTTCTAAAGGGAAACATAGAGATATTAGTCCTGTCTGAATCGGTACATGAAATCACAAACGTCAAGTGATAAGAATTGAAACTGAAACGTTGTTTAGTAAACTAGTGCCGTCCGGATAGGGCTTAAGTTTCTCAGCTAGGACACCTGTATGAACTTGAGGAGCACTGAGGTCATACATCCACTAAAAATCATAAAAACACCAGCTGATTCAAAGACATTGAAAATACTGTTAGGTGAATCCGTGTGTATATATTAATGTACATGTGTTGTTTTTTTGAAGGAGTTATTCGTAGACCTGTGCTGCCCATGCAGAGGGCAGGAGAGCAGGGTTTCTCTCAACAGTTTGTGCGTCCTCAACAGCTGCTAGAGGGCAAGGTCAGAAAACCACCAACCTGAACATTCAAAAATATGGCAAATAATTTATAAAATACAAAAATGGTGCAGCGTTCTACATCGTTTTATTAAAAGCGTCATATAACAGCAGTTCAATCGGGCATTATGTTTGCTACCTTCATGTCATGTCTTTATCGCTGTCAGGACGCAGAGGCAATCTATCAGTGGCTGAGTGAGTTTCAGCTGGAGCAGTACACCTCAAACTTCCTCAATGCTGGCTATGATGTGCCTACAATCAGCAGAATGACCCCAGAGGTACGATCAGGGCGCCAGTGCTGGGTTGCTTTGAAGAGATATGCAGTTCACTCTCATTGCCACAGGTAGGGTTGATATTGATTAAGTATTGTGTCTCTTTTTCAGGATCTCACAGCTATTGGTGTGACTAAACCAGGTCACCGTAAGAAGATTTCCCTGGAGATCGGCAACCTCAGCATTCCAGAATGGCTCCCAGAGTACATACCAGTAAGTCACTGTACTTTATAGCTTGTATGCATACATGTGTGTCTACATGTGTTATCTTCAGTTCACTCACAGTCACATCTCTTCTCTTAGCAGGATCTTGGAGAGTGGCTGAGTGCCATTGGCCTGCCTCAGTATCATAAGAAACTCTCGGAGAATGGCTATGACTCGATAAACATTGTCCGAGATCTCACGTGGGAAGATTTACAAGAGATTGGCATCACCAAACTAGGTGAGCTTAATTTAACACCTTAAGCCCGAAGTGTCCTGCCGGTGGGACACCACCCCCCACAAAAAAATTCATAATCAAATTACTAAGCAACAACTGACAGGAATAACACAAAATAGGTATCATGTTAAAGCTTAGAAACTCAGCTTTTTAATGCATCCAACTTTTTAACGCATTAACGAGTGCTGAGTTATCAATCTAAAACGGAGTGTACCGCCCATGAGCGCCACCTAGCTAAAAAAAAAATTTAATAATTTTTCAAAACTCCTGCCTAGATAATCACAAAGTAGGTGTCATTTGAAAGCTTAGAGTCTGAACTTTACAATGAATGTAGCCAATTTGATTAACTCCTAAGTACTGCTGAGTTATTTGCTGAAAAATATTTTTAAAAAAAAATCATAATTTAGGAAATGTACTCCAATGTGTCAAAAGCATCATACAGCTCAGATAATCATGTGTTATATGTCATTTGAAAGGTCTCACGGAGTAGAATACAACAAGTATTTGTTTGGGGCTTTGACTAAACTTGAGCGAGTTTTTGTACGTAAAGCCCCGCAAGACCCATACTGTATGTAAATAATAAACCGATGCAGAACTAATGTCACGTTTTCTCTCGTAACATCAAGAAACATGCTCTGATTGTGAAAATCATTATTTACAGCATATTCTCACGATTAAAATGAGTCCAACATCGGCATAATCCAATAAGCCGATCACGAAATATTGCTCACACAATTATGACCCATTAAACCTCAAAGGCACACAGATGCTAACTAAAACTAAAATGTAGCTATCACTTGGCATTTTAGCTTATAACTTCATGAAACATGCGTAGATTGTAGAAAATGTGGATTCTCCCGATTGAAATGATTTCAAGATCAATATAATCCAATATGCCGATCACGAGTTACTCCACGTGAAAGAACGATTTTAAAAATGCCCATCAGGGGGTGCCAATGAATAAACAAAAAGGCTACCTTGGTTCCAAATGTTGTAACTTTTGATTTCTTTAAACAAAAAACGAAATTTGATCCACATACAGCTTACATATTGAGGAACATCACCAAAAAAGAATGAACCCGCTACCTTATTTTCTTCATGAGATATTCCATTTTAAATTAGAAAGATATGTGAATTTTCCCTTTTTTCCACTTTTTTTTTTTTTCTTTTGCTGTTTATTTGCAATTTCTCAGCATGAGAATGTCTAAATTTAATTTAAGGTTACGAGTCTTTACTTTTTTGTGTCACTCAGAAAAAAAACTCTGAAAATACCCTCAGGGCTTAAGGGGTTAAACAAGAACTAAAGTACATTGTAGTGTTTGTTGAACTTTCAACACTCTTAAGTATTTTGTTAACTTTAGCATTAAACGTTTTTTTCAGTGTTGAAACAACAACTTACATTATTTCAACCACATTTGTTATTGTTAAAGGTCAGGCCGGCTGGGTAGCTCTTTTATTCTCACTGGCCATGACCTTGACAAGGGCATTTTCTTGTTTTTTTTTATTCCTGCAGCGACATACTAGTTTGACCCACACACATTTAAATCCAATTGGTCCAAAATCCTGTTTCATATGACTGATTATCAGTATCAAATATGCTCTGAGATTATGTAGGGTCACACATCATCCTCACCTTCGATGTGGACAGATTACTTGTTGAGAGAAAACTTGTTGCGTCATGTCTGCTAAGGACACGGTGTGATTATATATATATATATATATATATATATATATATATATATATTAATCATATATATGTAAATGTATATATAAATATATATATTTATTACTAAATCCATATTCAGGAAAGGCACGGAGTCTACGGAGCCCCGAAAGGGACATGGTTAGTCATTTGTAGCAGAAGCCTGTTACTTTGTAGTACAACAGATTTCACTTACCACGTAAAGAGAGTAAGGAGAGATGGCTGATAGGACAATGGTGAATGGTTTGCAGCATCACTGACAAATATCTAATCTTGTGAAATGTGTAATAAGTACTGATGCTCCCTAGTATACACACAGCATGTGTGATTGCGAATCTCGAAAGTGAAAGTAAAAGCAAAAGCGCGCGTGCATTCAAAAGCAATTTCAATACTCCGCATATTAACAGCAGCTTCCTGATGCTGCCAAATTATTTACATTATAATTACCCAACTATATATTTGCGAGAGAAAGCATATATATAGAAAGAAATATATTTTTTCCTCCCATCTCATGTGTATTCCCTTTAGGGGCTCCGTAGTACATGTCATTTCCTTTCCGAATATGGTATTCGGCTTCGGGCACATCCCTAATATACACACACACACACATATATATATATATATATATATATATCCTGTGAAGTTTATCCTGTTGTATTAAGTTCATGTGTGACATGTACAGTAAGTGTGTGTGTCTCTGACAGGCCATCAGAAGAAGATGATGCTTGCAGTCAAGAAGTTGTGTGATGTTCATAAGGCACTTCTGCTGGCGGAATCAGGGCAGGGCACACTGCGGCGCAGAACCCCTGCTGCCCTGGACCTAGTCACTATCGAGCCACCCCCTGACAGTGGCGACCTCCCCTCACCCCACACGCCCAAGATGATGACTTTCCAGGACAGTGAGCTGAGCACTGAGCTCCAGAGTGCCATGTCCTCCCAATACAGTGGCTGTCAGGAAGGACTGGCCATCAAGAATGCAGTGGGCATGTCCTCCAGTCAGGAGAGCATTGACACACGTTCTCGAGGCTCCGGACGCTCTCAGGAGCCCCCCAGCACTCCCTCCTCCACTTCAGCCACGACCCCTTACAGCCAGTCCCGAGAGAGTTTAACAAGCCCAGACAGCAGTCCTGGTAAAGAGCGCAACATTCCAGAAGGCCGTGACCAGGTCCCACGTCCTCAGCTACCACAGCAACTGCCATTCAGTGCGTCCGCAGGCTTTAAATACCCAGCGGTCCCTGCCAAACCCAAACTGGGCTCTGCTCCTTCTCCGCAAGGTTCTCCTGCTCATAAAAGCCTCAATTATCCTCGTGCACAATATAACAGTGTCACGCTTGACCGTCGCTCTCCTAGCGTGACCAAGAAGCGCACACAGAGTCTGTCCCGGTATGCTTTGTCGGACGGTGAACCAGACGAAGAGGATGATGATGAAGCAGCTCAGCTAGCCAGCATTGCCATGCCTTCATATGCCACACTGAGCCGCAAGCATACCCGGGGGCAGCTGGCTCGTCTTCAGTCCGCCCCTGAGCAGTCTGTTGGCCGAAGCCACTCTTTCGCCATTAGGGCTCGGCGTAAAGGGCCTCCTCCACCACCACCTAAACGTCTTAGCTCCGTCAGCAGCAGCACTAGTGTTGAAACTGTCTCGGACACTCCAGCGCCAGCTTCTGGAGGATTTGAGAGTGGCAGCCCTGGGAAAGTAAAGAGCATCGCTGCTGCATTAGAAACAGTCCTACCTGTGCCTACAGGGGAGATCCTTCAGGAAACTACGGTGGCTGTCTCTAGCACCAACGAAGGATGCAGGCGCAGACCTCTGAGTCAGAATGAACCCAACCCAGTATCCGCCAAAGCAGATACTGATAGAGCAACAAAGTCTGACTCAGAGGAGGATGATGGGACGAAGGATTCTGGCCTGGAGACCTCATCCTCGCCTCAGAACAGCTCCAGTGAGTGCATCCCCTTTGCAGAGGAAGGCAACCTCACCATCAAACAGAGGCCCAAAGTTGGCGGGCCACTCAAGGTGGAGACCACTTCTGAGTCTCCAGAAAAAGCCAAACCAGCCAAAACCCCTGAAGTTCCAGAGTTCAACCTGAAAGAGTCAGACACAGTGAAGAGACGGCAGAAGCCAAAGGAGAAAGAGCAGCCATACACAGCGTCCGACAGCAGTGCAGATGGCACACCTGTTTTAGAGACTCAGGACACGGTGAAGCTCCGCATCAGTGAAACAGATGAGAGTCTGCCATCTGTGGATCTTCCAGCCAAACCAGTGAAAGCACCTCCACCTCTTGCCCCTAAACCTCCCAGCCCCCTGAATTCAACACGGCACACCTCTAAACCCCATCCTGCTCCTGTAACAGGTACAGCCTACAAATACAAATAAATTCAGTTAGCTTGATATTGCTGTTACATGGGAAGTGTTGATAATTTGTTAAAATTGATTGACCTCAAAAAAACTACTTTTTTAGATTAATTATTCATTTACTAGATTTAGCAAATAGGTTCATCTAAATGGTTAAGATTGTTTTTCAAAACAAGTCATTTGATTTATTAGTTGTTCCCAGAAGTCTTTTCCATATTCAGAGGCTGCATCCTACAAAGGACGCAGACTTCAAAGGCCACACTTTATAAGTCCATGTAGTTTGAACCAAGCATTGTTAAATGTGATGGTCTAGCCCACGGTTCCTCAAATCCGGTCCTGGAGGGCCACTACCTTGCAAAGTTTAGCTCCAACCTTAATCAAAGGCACCTTGAAACAAGCTAATCAAGGTCTTCAGAGTCACTGGTAGGTGAGGTAGGTTTGATCAGGATTTGAACTAAACTCTGCAGGGCAGCGATTTGAGGAACCCTGGTCTAGCCTATTGAGCATTGCTCTTGTCGCCTAGTGGCTTTGACAAGCAGCAGTAACATTTGTACTGAATTTTTTTGAAAGTTTTATTCAACTGTCTGAAAACAAAACAGGGTTCACAGCTTGTCTAAATATGTTCAACTTGGTCCAATTATGTACATAAAGAGTATAAACTATATAAAACTTGTATAGTAAGATATAGTATACATATCTTAGTAAGATATGTCAACATTTGAACCACTTTTGTATCATTAGATATTAGAGTAAGTTGAAATCCAATACTTACATTTAAGTGTATTTTCTGTTAAAAACATTCTGTTGTCACTGGCACGCAATGAATCTTGGAATAGGCTAGGCTGCAAAGGATTGTGGCAGCGATTTGAGGAATCCTGGTCTAGCCTATTGAGCATTGCTCTTGTCGCCTAGTGGCTTTGACAAGCAGCAGTAACATTTGTACTGAATTTTTTTGAAAGTTTTATTCAACTGTCTGAAAACAAAACAGGGTTCACAGCTTGTCTAAATATGTTCAACTTGGTCCAATTATGTACATAAAGAGTATAAACTATATAAAACTTGTATAGTAAGATATAGTATACATATCTTAGTAAGATATGTCAACATTTGAACCACTTTTGTATCATTAGATATTAGAGTAAGTTGAAATCCAATACTTACATTTAAGTGTATTTTCTGTTAAAAACATTCTGTTGTCACTGGCACGCAATGAATCTTGGAATAGGCTAGGCTGCAAAGGATTGTGGCCCGGGAAATGAAGGACGAATCTGTAGACCGCATTCGAAGGAGCCTTCGAATTGGGACAGTCTTCATTGTGCTGCTGTGATACATTCAGCCTTTAAAGGATGCAGCCTCTTAATTTGAACGAAGCTATATACTGCTCAGATTTTATAAATGGTTAAAGCTAATTGTAGCAACCCTTTGCTAATAAGTTACAATATATGCAGAGGACTGTAACTCTTGCATTTATTCTGTGATTCTTGTTCTGTCTGCAGCTGTTGGCTCCAGTGTCACTCTCAGTGTTGTACAGAGTGTTGCCTTTGCAGCACCTCAGTCTCCAGTGCCGTACTCCCCCTCAGCAGAGAACACGGGTCAAAGTGTGATTTCAGGAAGGCCCCAGGCTCTGGTGGAAGGTGGTCAAGGGTCAACACTGAAGCATCAGAAGCTGGAGAAGACCAGCTCATCCCTGGAGGAAGCACTGAAGGCTGTGGAGAGAAAACTAACTCTTGAGCACAACAACGTGGGGTAAGAGACACTTTCCACCAGCTTTCACACTTAAAGGAATTAGTCTACAAAAATGATGGGGGGATTGTTGAAACTATTCCTTTCATTTTTTTTTAATTTCCCTTTAATTGTTACTAATTTTTCACTCCTAATTAAACATTCTGTTGCATCTCTTTTAGCACTTCTCACATAGTGAAGTCTGCAGGGAACATTCTGGATGACATTGGGAACATGTTTGATGACCTGGCCGATCAGTTGGATGCTATGCTGGATTAAAAATTATCCTCAGTGGAGCTGTTTGGGGTTTTTTTGTGATGGCCCAGAAACAGGACGATAGAGATCTACCTATAGAAGCATGGTTTCTTCTGCCTTATATTTCAGATGGAGAGCAGAGAAGAACTCTTGAACACAAAAGTGGGAACCTCCATTTACGAAGACCACACAGACATTTTTGGACCACAGCCTCCTGACTAATGTCAGTCTACGTGTCATTTGTACTTGTTTGTTTATATTCCATTGTCTAATCAACCAGCATATAATTGTTTTTGCATTTTGTCCTGTTGTTAGTCTTTTTGGGGATGAACTGTGGACTTGATTAAGTGTGACCCCAATGGATTTTTATGATGGACCCAGATAGAAGAAATGCACTTAGGAGAATCATTCCTAAAGCAATATACATTTCAAATCACTACACTGATCAAAACATTTCTAGAAAGATTAAAGGGACAGTTCACCACAAAGTGACAATTCTGTGTAACACAAAAGCAGAACATTTTGAATACATTTTATGCAGCCTTTATGTATAGCAAGGTGCTGTCAAGACAAAATTACAGAATTTTAATTTTTTGAGTGAACTGTTCCTTTAATATTACTATACTTTTCTAAAAATCTTGTTTTTTAAGAAGCACATGTGTCTTTTGTCATTTCAGCAAGTAAAGCAGGTATCCATTTCCTAGCCTTTGGAAGGTTTGGTGCTTGTATTATTTTTTCCTAATGACATTGCAGATTTGAATTGCAGGTTAAAATTCATGACTGACATTTATTTTTGTATGAAAGTGTGGTTTTAAAGGGAACATGTTGAAATGAAAACAGTAACACTGCCTTATGTAACTAGAACAGGATCAATGTACAGCAAGCAATTCAGGTTTAAGTTACCTTGAACTATTTTTGAACATCTTTAAACTTATATTAGTCCAAATAGTATTTAAACTTTATCAAAATATGTATATTGTACACTAAAGGTATATTTGATTGGGAAGCAAACCTGTTTGTTGTACCAAAGTATATGTATATTTTTATTCAAATGTTGGATAATGCTAATGCTATCAGACTTATCTTGCAGCTAAACTAATAAAAGTTAACCCAGTGGCATTTCCCCTGAAGTTGCACATAATTTGACATGATGTATCTGTTGTGAAATATTTCCACACTGTTCTTGTGTGCCATACGTCTATATGGATGTTGCATTCAGGTTCTGTCTCCCAATTAACCAAGATGTAGTTAATAGTATTTGTTTAATTGAAGGCCGTTTTAACATTCAACCAAGTTTTAGAATTGCTTTTAAGGCCCGTTCACACCAAGGACTATGACTATAAATTATCTTTAAATTATCGTTCCAATTCTATGATAATAGTGACCACAGCTATAATGATAACAACACGAAATTGTTGGAATCACTTTTAGAACGTTTTTTGTTTTCCAGCTGATGAACGATAAAAACACTAATAGCCAATCAGAATCCACCCGACTTTAAAGAGCTTGAGAATTTTAAGGGGTAGAATTCATAACTGCAGTAAACAGAATGTTATCGTCCGTGTTGTGGATGCAAATATGGTTATTATAGTTATAGTCCTTGGTATGAACGGCCTTTACTTATGTTAATGCTATATACTAGTGATGTTTTTGTTTAGATAAACATACCACACTGATATGGTTGTTCAGTACCAAGCCTGTCTTTGTTCTAATTTGTTAACATTTTCTATTAAATGATTTAGCTATTTTGTCCTTTTTTTATTTTTTATTTTTTTTTGTCTGACATTTCAGCATTTACATTGCAAAATAGAAACCTGTCTGATTTGTCTAGTTCTAGTGGTAGGGTTGCACCAGCTGTTGGTAAGTTTTTTTTAATGGAACAAAGTCCACACTAGAGCTAACTGGTAACTAACTTGTTCTCAAGGCAAAAATAGCTAGAAGTTTGTAAGCTCTACGTAAAGTAAACTATAGTTGCATAATACGACATTTACCTTCAATAATCCAATAGCAGCCTTCAAATAGAGTGCAACAGTCAGTTCCCAAAGTGAAAATCCCTTTCATTTTCTCCGAAGGGAATTGACTCTGAATGCCAACCTTTAAAGACAGACGTACTGTGAGCTACGAGGATGTTAATCGATGGTATATGCCTTTGTTGAAGCCATCAGCTTAATCATCTTTATTTAAAGCTGCAGTCCACGATTTTTGGCCCTCTAGCGGTTAATAAACAGAACTGCACGCGTCTTGCGGAAGAACATTGTAGCCGGAGCTACTTTTCTCCGTGTATGTCTATCGCGAGTCACACAGTTACTGTGATACTCTGTGGCGGGTCCTACCAGTCCGGTCTGAATTAGTCCAAATATAAACACTTATTATAAGTGTACCATAATGATTCAGGGTAAGAATAAAAACACGGTTTGGAAAATGGATTCATGTTGTACGTTCTCATATAATTTTTGTAAATTTTGAACACAAAAAAAGTTACGGACAGCAGCTTTAAATTGTGTTTGATGGTGAAAAACTTGGTGAAAAACTACATTACCCATGATTCTGCATAGAAATCTCCACCAATCAGAGAATTGCGACAAGCCAACATATAGAGGATATCTTCTAGTTGTGGTAGACTACTTCTCTAAATGGGTAGAGGTCTTCCCCATGAGATCTGCCAAATCTACCACCAGCGTTCGTATTCTCATCGAAGAGATATTTACAAGGTGGGGAACACCAGCCTTCATTGTTTCTGATAGAGGCAGTCAATTCACCTCAAACCTCCTGAATCAGTTGTGCAAGCAGTGGCAGGTAACCCAAAAACTCACAACTGCGTATCATCCGCAGTCAAACCTGACTGAACGTATCAATCGAAATCTAAAAACCATGATTGCATCATATGTTGACAATAATCACCGTACTTGGGATCAATGGATCTGCGAATTTAGATTTGCTTTGAACACAGCATGGCATGAAAGCACAGGATTTTCACCCGCTGAAGTAGCCCTGGGACGTCAATTGAAAGGACTACTACAAAGAGCTCTACAGAATCCGCCAGATCCAGATCAACCAAGCTATAGTACTATTGATCGCCAGAAACTGCTGTACGAATCTGTTAAAGAAAATGTTGAGAGAGCACAAACTAAACAGAAAAAGTATTACAACCTCAAGAGAAGAACCCAAGACTTCCAGGAGGGTGATATGGTTTGGGTGCGTACTCATCCTTTATCTCGTGCAGATGATAGTTTCATGGCTAAAATTTCCCCAAAATGGCGAGGGCCAGCTAAAGTAGTCAAAAAGATAGGCCTAGTAAATTATAAGGTGGCAATGTTGTCTGATCCTACCCAGATTGACAGTTACCATACCCAAAATTTAAAAATTTGCCATGTGTCAAATTTTGCCACCAAAGGGAGAGGTATGTAACGGATAAGACGTTACCTGTTTTATTATTGTATTTAGCTCCTTTATTATTCCTGTTTTCTTAGTGTGTAGTGTGTAAATCACTTGTAGTACCACTAGGAGCAGCTTGAGGGCGCTAGTGCCGGGAGGGAACCGGGCATATAAGCTTGGCCACCATAGAATAAGTTAGCTTGTTTGGTAGAGGGAAGCCTCATGGTTAGAACTCAAGCTACCTTCTTGCTCATTTAAAGTCCTTTGAGAACGCTGTGTTTCTGCTCAGTTGTAAGTATGGATTGAATTCCTGATGTTGTGTTTGTTAAATAAGATCACTAATGGTAGCTATTTGCTTTCTTTATAGAAAGGACTTTTTTTTTAATGTCATGTGTGTCTATCATGGTGTTCATTCTGAGAGCACTTAACGGTAATTGGAGACCTCGAAGTCCAGCTTAAGTCAAGCTGGTAGCGAGGCTACAGCACATGGCCTTAACACACACGGTGGGCAACTCATCAAACGACGTTGAACGATTATCTCTCTCATGGTGGATTATAGGACTTCAAACATTGCATCGCACTCAAATAACCTTGTGGACTTAAAGCTGATTTTGTCTTCATCACTTCAACTCATCAAAAGGCTGTATTAACGCTAAGTTTAATTCACCTCACTGACTCATTTAAAAGAGACAAAGCTGGTTCTCAAGTTTAATTCATTGACTTTGTGACACATGTAAATAAACACTTGGGGATAATAAAATAGGTTTAGAAGATCATTTGTTTTGTGAAAAGGTTTTATTCAGTACATGTCAAAAATCTGTTGAACCCCTCAGAGTAACATCTAAACAAGAAAAAAACTAAAGGAGGTGTTACACAGTGATCTTTTAAAGTTTGAAGATGTCACACCCTCTGGAGGTGTGTGAGCCAATAAGAAGTTGTTCCTTTGGAGGGAAACTTTACGATCCTTTGTCCTCTAGCAGGTATTTGCATATGTAATTTGATTGGGTGTTTAAGAGAAGAACCTTCAAGATTCTTATAATACTAATATGTTGCTTTGGTATCAACATATACATGATCATGTAGTTCATTAAAATACAAATTCGAAGATATCAAGAATGATATATATATATATGCAATCTTGATTAATCAAGTAATACTAACACATGCATTCAAGGATTAATACATAGGCAAAACTCTATAAAGGAATGATCACATAGTGAAATTGAATACATGTTGATACATTTCTTAAGTGGTTATACATAGAATATATAGTGTAAAAAGGGTTTATTTGTCCTTTTCCATGAGAATTAAGTGAAAGTCAAAACTCTCTGCAAATTCCTTTGGGTCATAAACCTTCGGTCTTCAGTCTTCATGCGTCCTGGTTCTGCCTGTGTGTTAGTTGCAGTTTTCAGGAGATGGGTCACACATAGAAGAAATCTAACACAGTTTGTTAAACTGTTCATTAAGTGTAATGAATAATTTGTGTGTGTGTGTGTGTGTCTGATTGGTCCAGACGCTACAATGGTTTATATATTCATGTGTCACTACAATAAAAACTAAATGAATGTGATTTCCATCCACACAGTCAGAGCACAAACCCCCTGACTAAGAAGATTAAAAATATGATGCAGCAGCATACAAAATACTCAAGTTTGGTTAAAACATTTGTAGACATTTCTTGCATGATAGCACTACAAAAAACAACAAAGTGAAAGACTATCGCCCTATCTACTGGTTGTCTTATTGTTGTGGGCTTTATAGGGTGAGGGCTATTTGTTATAATAAATGAGGGCCTAGTGGAAATATTCCAAATGGGTCGTTGCCTTACCTCAATCCACACTGGCTGAGTTTTTCGCCCTGTAAATAAATACTCATTTGCAGCCCTCATTTTAATAAACTCAGCTGTCTGCTACTTGCTCCCTAACACAAAACGAAATATTAAAACAAGTGCGAAGGATCTATTCGTTCTATCCTGTGGCCTGGGGAAAGTAGGCAGGGTTGCCAGGGTTGCCTGTGAAACAAAAATAGCCCTAATGCCCATCGGCTTTTCTCCATCGGGTGGCCAAATTCTTCACTGTATTTGTGCATCTGAGGAATGTTTTGGGGGTGTTGGAGCATCTAAATCGTACTCACAGGGGTGGAAATCAACCCGCGGAAAAGAATTTAGGACTTAATTATAGAACTTAAAAGTATTCTGCAGAAAAACCGCGGACTTGGCAACACTGATGGTAGGCCGCATTCGAAGGACCCTTCGAATTGGGACAGCCTTTGTCGCGCCGCGGTGACACAATCGGCATTCAAATGCGGCCCTCGAAGGATGCAACCCCTGAATTGGGACAGCTATTAACATCTCACCGTTACTGATTTATCATGCAGATCCAAGTATTATGGTAAAATCTCTCTACAGTCTATTCATCAGCACAGTTTCACTGATGATCCAGAACAAAAGGCAAACCCAGGATAGAGCGGCTGAGTGAATGTGGTCTGGACTGTGTGGATGAAGCTCATTGTGTCAGAGACGCTGTAGAAGGACAGAGTTCCTGCACTGTGATCCACATACACTCCTATTCTACCACTGATGGGCGCTGCAGGGAGATCAGTCTCTTTGTTATTGTGAAAGAATGAGTATCTGAAGGAAGAGCAGTCCAAACTCCAGGACTGATCATTATTTCCAAACACACACTCATTACCTCCTCCCTTCCTGCTGATGCTTTTATATGACACTGATATAAACACACTCCCACTCCACTCAATCTCCCAGTAACAGCGTCCACACACACTCTCTCTACACAACACCTGACAATAACAATCAAATCTGTCTGGATGATCAGGATACGGCTGGACTGTGTCAGTGTCAGTAATCACTCTGTTCCTCTCAGACAGACAGAGGCGTTTATGCACTGTGTTCAGATCCAGAGTGAGCTGATGGGAATCTGATGGAGAGAAACACATCAGAATCAGGAATTATGAATCTGATCTTTTAATGTATCTCAACTCTTCATGACTCAGTGTTCAATGTATCATCAGTGTCTCAGTACAGCTGACCAGATATCCTGTGCAAACCATCATTTACATGATCAATCATAAATCTCTACTATCATGATTTATTTCACCGTCTACAAGAAGAACTTTCAGTGAGTTTTTTTGCTTGTTTTCTTAGTGACTTACACTGTAGGAAGTCGTTCCTGGTCTTGGGATTAATGTTGGTGAATGTGACTGTGGAAATAAACAGACATGAACAGTGTGAAGAGAAATGACCAGATAAAATGCATTAATTTCTAAGATATTTCTAATATGATGTTCAATGATATTAGATGATAGAGAATCATTTCTGAGAGCAGATGAATCCTCTGGGGCCTCATTTATAAAACACACGTATCAGATTTGATCCTAAATTCCATGGATTTCATCCTATATTATGTATATATACGTATATAAATGCTTGTCCATGATGATTAATGCAATACTTCTGAACCATCAAGGAATATTTGTGGCCGTTCTGTAGGTGGATTTGATGTGCTTGTTCACATTGCATTTTAACTGTGATTTATAAAGTGGGATGCATTTAAGAACTTTTTATTGTGTGTGCAAATGAACGTTTTATAAATCGTAACATTTCACTGTTGTACGTTCACATTTAGGATCTTTCTACGCACGTCTGTATAAACGAGGCGCAGGACTTTACCTCGGTCAGAGATCTTCTTGATCTCTTTGCAGAAATCCTCCAGTTTGTCTCTCAGCTGACGGACAGATTCTCTCATGCCATCAGAAAAGGAGAGAGAACTAAAGGGATTGTCAGGTCCGTCTGTAGATTCAGGAGGTGCTGAGAGAGACTGGAAACTCTACAGAAAACACAAATCAAAACTCATCAGCTCCACACTTCAGCCAATAACCTGCTCTATATCAGATCTGTGCGGCTCTTGTTGACTCGACTTATCTTCAGTAACTCACCTCAATCCAGCACTTTCACACAATCAGATACATTCTTCTCATATTCATTATTTAATGCTACAAACTCTAGTGTTTGACACTTACACTCCTGAAGAAAAAGAAGTGCACTTTAGCATACTTTAAAATTATTACAGAAATAATATAATTTAAAAATATACTTAAGAGCAGATTGAATGTAATGCTTTCAGACAATTATTTTTCAAAGTGTAATTAAAATAATTATTTTAATTAAATGAATGTATAATGTTTTAAATTCATATTAAAATGCAATTAGCTAATATTTAGAGATTTTTGACTCACTTAAGTAGGATTTGTACGGAGCCCCTAAAGGGACGTGGTGGTGGAAAAAATTTGGGATGAGATGAATTTTTTTTTTTTTTCAAATCTTTTGCGTTCCCTCGCAAAGATATTTGTGTTCCCTTGCAAAACCTGTTGTGAGCACGACAAACACTTCCTGTTTAATGTCCTGCTGGCTGACAGTAGTGTTTCAGTCAGCTCTGTACGTTAATAATGCGTACGTAAAAAAACACAAATGCTATTTCCAATCATAGTAACCTAGACAACGGGCTACAACATATTACTATAGTTGGAAATAGCTGTCATTAGTGTTTTAACAACGTTTAGCTCACAAGTTATTGATCCCGGAAGTTCGAATCTGTGATTTTGCCAACTTTACTGAACTCCTTGAGTTAAGCACTGACCGCATTTCTTTATTCTTTAGCATTAAGACTTACCTTCATGCTCACCTCAAGGACTCCAGTCGACCACTTACCTGTTCCCAGCGTGTATCCAGTTCTCCCTCTGTGTGCTTTGTCTTCGTGTGTGTTCTCCAGGATCCTCTCTGCTCCTCATCATCCATCATTCACCAGCTCACCATCTCTGCAACAAAAGGACAGTATCATTCACCTTTATATCACAATTCACCCAAAATACATCTGCTACTCACCTGTTTCACTGTTGCATCATCTGGTTGTTCAATAAACATCATTACCTATATTCCTGTGTCTCCGACCCTTCTGTGTTGTAACAGAAGACTGGACCAAAGAACAGAAGAACGCCAGCGTGAGCAACCCAGATCCCTTTCAGGAGCTCGTCGACGCTCTGCGCCGAACATTCACCTCCAGTATACCAGTGATCACCTCCGCAACCACCACCGTCACTCCTTCATCTCCTACATACGCCAGTCCCATGGCCAAACTGGCGCCCTTCTCTGGTTTGGCGGAGGATTGCAACGGATTCATCCTGCAATGTTCGCTGGTCCTGGAGATGTAACCACACCTGTACCCCGATGACCATTCTAAAGTAGCGTTCATCATATCACAGTTAAACGGCAAGGCACTTCGATTGGCTGAAACTCTTTGGTCACAAAAGAATGCTATCACCCAGTCACTCACCAGTTTCATCGCCCACTTTAAGTAGGTTTTGCATGGGATTCTTCTATTGGTGAGCAATTGTATCATTTAAAACAAGATTCTATGACTGTGAATGAATATGCTCTTCAGTTCAGGACTCTTGCAGCAGCCAGTGGGTGGAACGAGCAGGCATTACTCACCACCTACCGTCAGGGGTTGGATCCACGCCTGTGGTTGCATCTCGCTGCATACGAGGATTCCATCGGGCTCGAACGATTCATTCAACTCTCAATACGCTTTGCCACTCGTATGCAGTCATGTCTCGAAGAACACCAGGGCCAGTCACTTTTTACTACATCCCTCCGCCGACCAGAATCCGTCAGCCCTCCAGAACCAGCTCATGAACCCATGCAACTGGACAACACTCGACTGACGTTTGCAGAGCAGCAGAGGCGGCTGACCCAGAATTTGTGTTTATATTGCAGATCTCCTGGGCATGTAATCTCCGCATGCCCCATTCGTCCTCCTCGTCCCATGGTGAGTGTCATTCTTCCTCCTATAAATAAAATGAATCCACTCACCACTAACGTAAACCTTACTGCTGCTGATGTTTCCATTCCAGTCAATGCACTCCTCGACTCTGCGTCAGCAGGGAATTTCATCTCCGGTGCCCTCTGCCGCCAGCTCAAGCTTAAGTCTACAACAACACCGTCCTCCTACCAGATTCACTTAATAACAGGAAAACCTCTCAGCTGAAGACGGGTTCATCACAGTGTTGGACCAATACAGGTTCAAGTTGGAGTGTTACACTGCGAACATCTACATCTGCTGGTTCTGGAGGAATCCACCGCTGACGTGATATTAGGGCGCCCATGGTTGGAGCAGCACAACCCAGTCATTTCCTGGAGAACCAGCGAGATCCTGAAATGGGGCGATAACTGTTTTCCCAACTGTTTCTCTGCAGTACCACTGCCGTCTTCTCCACGCTCCAAACATCTGTCTGTCTGCGCCACCTCCATAAAGAGTCTTGTCGAGAAACGTTCCATTGATGTCCCTCGTTGTTACGCCCCCTTCAGTGACGTCTTCTGCCCAAAGAGAGCCTCCAAGCTGCCTCCACACCGGCCATGGGACTGTGCCATCGATCTGCTTCTGGGTGAGTCAGTGCCCCGTAGGAAGATCTACCCTCTGTCACTTCCGGAGGAGAAGGCCATGGAGGAATACATCAAGGAGGCTTTGAAGCAAGGTTACATCCACACGTCTACTTCCCCTGCTACTTCAAGTTTCTTCTTCGTGGCGAAAAAGGACGGAGGCTTGCGGCCCTGCATTGATTACCAGGCACTCAATAAAATCACTGTGAAATTCCGTTATCCACTTCCTCTCATCCCAGCAGCGCTAGAACATCTCCGTGGTGCCACTGTCTTCACCAAGTTGGACCTCCTCAGCGCCTACAACCTCATCCGGATACGTGAGGGGGACGAGTGGAAGACAGCCTTCGTGACCCCTACTGGACACTACGAATATCTAGTCATGCCGTATGGACTTGTCAACGCCCCCTCCGTATTCCAGGATTTCATCCTTGAGGTGCTCCGGGAGTTCCTTCACAAGTTCGTGCTGGTATATATCGACGGCATCCTGATATACCCCCGGAGCATGGCTGAACATCGTCACCATGTTACGGAGGTCCTGCAACGCCTGAGGGAGTTCCACCTGCTCCTCAAAGCAGAGAAGTGTTCCTTTCACCAACCCTCAGTGCAGTTCCTTGGATATAACATCGACAGCAGTGGCATCCGGATGGACGAGGGGAAAGTGGATGCCATCAGGAACTGGCCAACACCTTCTACCATCAAAGAACTCCAACGATTCCTAGGATTTGCCAATTTCTACTGTCGATTCATACAAGATTACAGCATTATCTCCAGTCCATTAACCAACCTACTACACAACAGGCCTAAGTCTCTGTCCTGGACACCAGCCGCCACCGAAGCTTTCAACACCCTGAAGGAAGCCTTCATTACCGCTCCCCTCCTTGTTCATCCTGACCTAGATAAACCTTTCGTCGTGGAGGTAGATACCTCAACCACCGGAGTGGGAGCGGTATTATCTCAGTAGCAGAGGAATCCAAGTAAACTCCATCCATGTGCCTTCTTCTCCCGCAAACTCAACCCGGCGGAGGTAAATTATGACATCGGCAACAGGGAACTTCTGGTGTTAACTGACCACAAGAATCTGGAATATCTCAGAGACGCAAAGAGACTTAACCCACGACAGGCTCGTTGGGCGCTGTTCTTCACTCATTTCAATTTCACCATCTCCTATCTTCCTGGTCCAAAGAATGTCAAGGCGGACGCCCTATCTCGTCTCTACAGTCCTGAAGAACACTTCGAAGAACAAGAGCCTATCCTACTGGGAAAACTCTTTGTAAGTCCCATCACCTGGTCCGAGGAAACCATGCCCTCCTCCAATGCTTCCACCAACACTCCGCCGGGTTGCCCGCCAGGTTTGCAATACATCACCCGGACACGGCGCACTCCCCTCATCCACTCATCCCACACGTCAGTGGGCACTGGCCACCCTGGGGTCAATGAAACCCTCTCGCTGCTGAAGGAGCGCTTCTGGTGGCCAAATATGTCATCTGATGTCAGAAGGTACGTGCAGGGATGTAAGGAATGCGCCATCTCAAAGAGCCCTCGTCATCTTCCCTCCGGTAAACTCCATCCTCTGCCCGTTCCCAACAGACCCTGGTCACACCTAGGAGTAGACTTCATTACCGACCTGCCCACTTCCAAAAACTGTACTTGTATTTTGGTGATTGTTGACAGATTCTCTAAATCTGTTCGTCTGATTCCTTTGAAGGGACTACCCACTGCCATGGAGACCGCTGAACTCATGTTCAATCACATCTTCAGATACTATGGGATCCCTGAGGACATTGTGTCAGATAGAGGGCCCCAGTTCATCTCCAGGGTATGGAAAGCCTTCTTCTCTCTCCTAGGTGTGACCGTAAGCCTCTCATCTGGATACCATCCGCAGTCGAATGGGCAGACGGAGCGGAAGATCCAGGAGATCAGTCGCCTCCTCCGTACCTTCTGTCATGGCCACCAGGACTCTTGGAACCAGTTCCTGGGTTGGGCCGAGTACGCACAGAATTCCCTGCGGCAATCCACCACTGGACTCACTCCCTTCCAGTGCGTACTCGGTTACCAACCCCCATTGTTTCCCCTGGTCAGGGGAACCATCGGATGTACCATCAGTCGACCACTGGTTCCGAGAGAGCGAGAGGGTCTGGGACTCGGCACATCACTAAGTCCCAGATTCATTGGCCCCTTTACTATCACGAAGCAGATCAATCCAGTCACTTATCAGCTCCAGTTACCACCTCAGTACAGAATTCATCCCACTTTCCATGTCTCTCTCCTGAAACCTCACCACCCCTCTGTTTCTCTCTCCACAGAGCCTGGCGCGGCCACCGAACCCCCCCTTCCTCTCATCCTTGAAGATGGTGCCGCCTACCAAGTTATCGACATCTTGGACTTCCGGCGCCGTGGTGGTCTCCTGGAGTACCTCGTGGACTGGGAGGGCTACGGTCCCGAGGAACGCTCATGGGTGCCAAGAAACAACATACTCGACCCAAACCTACTCGACACGTTCCATGCTACTCATCCTGACAGACCTGCCCCTCGTGGAAGAGGCCGACCACCACGACATCGGGGTCCTCGGCCCTCAGGAGCGGGCCGTGGAGGGGGAGGGGGGGTACTGTCACAGACACTCCAGGCTCCACCATCACCCAATCACAGCACACTCCCTCACCAGAGTACTAATCACACACACCTGCACTTCATCAGCACACTCATCACCAGCAGTATAAAGGACCCACACACACACACAGTCACCGTCCGGTCTTGTTAGCATTAAGACTTACCTTCATGCTCACCTCAAGGACTCCAGTCGACCACTTACCTGTTCCCAGCGTGTATCCAGTTCTCCCTCTGTGTGCTTCGTCTTCATGTGTGTTCTCCAGGATCCTCTCTGCTCCTCATCATCCATCATTCACCAGCTCACCATCTCTGCAACAAAAGGACAGTATCATTCACCTTTATATCACAATTCACCCGAAGATACATCTGCTACTCACCTGTTTCACTGTTGCATCATCTGGTTGTTCAATAAACATCATTACCTATATTCCTGTGTCTCCGACCCTTCTGTGTTGTAACACCTTTAAGGGCTCCATAGATTTAAGTATCTTTAAATGTAAATTCATAATTACTTCTTTTGTCTTTGAAATATGGTTAAAGTTACTGCTGAATGAACTGACCAGCATTTATGATAAACTAAAATATACTTTAATGTCATTTCTATTGAAACTTGTATGTGATGTATTTAAATATATTAGTTATATTATTATTAAATATATTAGTAATATCAGTAAAATATAAGTTGCAATTTAGTACATTTAAAATATATTAACTTTAAATGTAACATTGAACAACACACTAGAGTCAAAAGTATAATCAAGTACTTTACATGTTCTTTAGTTTGTTAGTCAACACATCAAAAGAAGTGCACTTCTTTAAAACATGAAAAGATTATTAAAACAATGATTTAAAATGTACAAATTAAAACTTTTAATTTGACTTTATTACATAGTGCACTTTAGTGGCCTTTTATTTGATTAATATTACATCATTAGCAGTTTTTTAAAATATACTTTTAAGATTTTAAGTAATTAACACATTCAGTACAATTAAGCACACTTCTTTTTTACAAGGGACTATGTGTGAACTTTCTAGGAAATGGTTTGGATGATAAACATCCGCTAAGATCATACATATCTGCATGTGTAACAGGTCAAGCAGATAAATGGAGTCACATTGTAGGGTTGAGAAGATTTGCTGAAGAAAAGCAGTTCAAAGTTTACGAGTAGATTGGCCATTATTTGTAACTTTTGACTTTTTCCCCAGGTCAGGTTTTCTGTTTCATTGCTAATATACAGCCTCACTTCCTGTTTGGAGTCTTCATGGACAATTTCATTAATGTGTTATATGCAAACAGTTATGGAAATAAAAATCAATCTTATCAGCTTTCACAATTTTCAGATCATCTGACATAATTTTGATGACAATGGCTGTAAATATTGTAGAAGTACAAATAAAAGATATCATTAAAAAGATGAAAAATCTAACAGGGTGGAAATTGATACCATCAAGTTTACCGATTTCATCATGACAGAAGAAACCAAAAGGAAAAAAATAGTTAATGGCATTTGCTTAATAATTCCTGTTCTTCTAGATCTCTGTTACCTGCAGGAAATGGATGTGATCATGTGTGTGTGAAAGCTGCTCCAGCTCAGCGTCTCTCCTCCTCAGATCATTGATCTCCTGCTCCAGTCGCTCCAGTCGTCCTTCAGCTCGACTCACTGCAGCCTTTTCCTGATCTCTGATCTGCTGTGTGACCTTAGAACAGCTTCTCTCAATGGAGCGGATGAGCTCAGTAAAGATCCTCTCACTGTCCTCCACTGCTGTCTGTGCAGAGCGCTGTTAGGACACACATCAACTGTCCAAACTGAGACGTCTCAAACTTCTCTTCTTCTCCAGACTCACCTTATGAGACTCCACAGCCTCTCTCAGCTGCTGAAGATCTTTCTGTCTCTGCTGGATTCTCTGACGGATCTTTATCTGCGTCCCCTTCAGCTGTTTCTGGAGGGCAAACCAATAACAGGAAATGACACATAAAACTACTATCACTTAAAAATTAAAGTTACATGAATCCAGAATTGGTGAAGGGTTAAAGATCTAGCATGGTAAGTTTATACTGTAGGTTCAAACCACAGATTAATAGTTTCCTGAAATGAGATTATGAATGAATATGAAACTGAAAAGTTTTACATGAATAATTCACCATAATGTTTTAATTCTGTCATCATTTACTCTCCCTCATGTCGTTCCAAACCTGTATGACTTTCTGTCTATTGTGAGACACAACAGAAGATATTTTGAAGAATGTCTCGGCTGTTTACAGAGGCCAAATAAAATATGGTGACATGTCAATAATATCAAACCTCATTGGTTCTTGCATGTCACAGTCACATAATAACTAAACATCATGATGTCATGACACAAACGCTATTGAGAAGCTGCGCCAGTAGGGGGCGATTCGAGATGGCGTACTAGCAACATGTGAGTTGATGTGCTCTGCAAACTCAAATAGTTTAATTGGCTTTTTTTGCGATCAGAAAGACTTTTTCACTTTTTTGTGTGTTTCAGAGACCGGTTCAATCTACCTCTATAGTAAGCTTTTCTTTCTCCTTTTAGGTCTTTATCTATAATTTCTTTTAACACTAGAGGGTTAAGAAACATTACAAAAAGAAAGCAATTTTCTTAGTTTAAATCTGACTTTTGTTTTTAGCAAGAATGCCACTCAACCAAAGAGGATTATGTTTTCTGGAGATCTCAGTTGGGAACAGATTTATGGATGGCTCATGGAATAAGTAACTCAGCTGGTGTTTGTATTCTTAAATCATTTTAATTGGAAGATTGTATACTCTGATTGTGATCCAGGTCGACATTATAATTGCCCTGTACTGGAAATTTTAATTGTAACAGGTATTATTGTTAATATTTATGGTTTCGAAACAATCTGACACCCGTCTCCATGGTGACCCCTAGTGGTCAGAACAGTGTAAATGCAACAAAACTCAGGCCAAACATGCATTAAAGGTGCCCTAGAATCAAAAATTGAATTTACCTCGGCATAGTTGAATAACAAGAGTTCAGTACATGGAAATGACATACAGTTAGTCTCAAACACCATTGTTTCCTCCTTCTTATATAAATCTCATTTGTTTAAAAGACCTCTGAAGAACAGGCGAATCTCAACATAACACCGACTGTTACGTAACAGTCGGGATCATTAATATGCACGCCCCCAATATTTGCATATGCCAGTCCATGTTCAAGGCATTAGACAAGGGCAGGCAGTATTAACGTCTGGATCTGTGCACAGCTGAATCATCAGACTAGGTAAGCAAGCAAGGACAATAGCGAAAAATGGCAGATGGAGCAATAATAACTGACATGATCCATGATATCATGATATTTTTAGTGATATTTGTAAATTTTCTTTCTAAATGTGTCGTTAGCATGTTGCTAATGTACTGTTAAATATGGTTAAAGTTACCATCGTTTCTTACTGTATTCACGGAGACAAGACTGTCGTTATTTTCATTTTTTAAACACTTGCAGTCTGTATAATTCATAAACACAACTTCATTCTTTATAAATCTCTCCAACAGTGTAGCATTAGCCGTTAGCCACGGAGCATAGCCTCATTCAGAATCAAATGTAAACATCCAAATAAATACCATACTTACGCGATTAGACATGCTGCATGACGAACACTTTGTAAAGATCCATTTTGAGGGTTATATTAGCTGTGTGAACTTTGTTTATGCTGTTTAAGGCAGTCGAGAGCTCGGGGGCGGGGAGCACGAGAATTTAAAGGGGCCGCAGCCTGAATCTGCGCATATTTAATGATGCCCCAAAATAGGCAGTTAAAAAAATGAATAAAAAAAAAAATCTATGGGGTATTTTGAGCTGAAACTTCACTTTTGAAAACACGTTCTACGGCACCTTTAAAAACACCTTTTACAATTGTATTGCAAAAGTTTTATTGAAAGTAAAATCTATCAAATGCAATGAACTAATCATCTAATAAGATTAAACAGAGTGTCTGTATAATATGTGTTCTTTTATAAATTTTCAAGGCTTGTTTCTCTGTTCCATGGCTCAAGCTAAACAGGCAAATAAGAGATTAATAACTACCATTATTCATTTGAATTATTCTAATGTCTAATTAAAACATCTACAAATGTATAAAACCATAGGGTAAAGCCCATAGACACTTGTTCAATAGTTCTCAGTGAATCTGCATGATTCATTGGTTCACTTTATCATCGCCCTCTACCCGGAGAACCATTGAAATTTCGAACTGTTTTGAAACGTTTCGAAACAGTGATGACGTAATGAAGCCTCGTTTACTAAAATCACGTGACTTTGGCAGTTTGATACAAGCTCCGAATCACTGATTCGAAACAAAAGATTCATAAAGCTTCGGAGCTTCATGAAGCAGTGTTTCGAAATCGGCCATCACTACTAAATACCCAAATTCTTTTTTAGCTTTCGGAGGGGATTTTAACGTGGCTTTGGATGACATCTTAGACAGATGGCCTTCAGAGTCACCTGATAATTCAAGTTTATACTTAAAGAGGTTTATGCAACAATTTTCTTTACTTGAGAGTTGGAGAGAAACTCATCCTTCTCAAAAAATATTTACATGGAT
Source organism: Hypophthalmichthys molitrix (assembly GCA_037950675.1). Lineage (NCBI taxonomy): Eukaryota > Metazoa > Chordata > Actinopteri > Cypriniformes > Xenocyprididae > Hypophthalmichthys > Hypophthalmichthys molitrix. Next base: position 40,740,910 of record CM075494.1, read on the forward strand.
CAATAATTCTTTCTCAAAACAGTCTCGTATCAATATGTGGCTTATCTTTAGAGATTTAAATAACACTGTAAAAAATGACCGTGATTTTAATGGTAAAAGACTGTAAAAATGCTACGGTGAAAAACAGTTAATTGGTTTACAGAAAGTTTCTGTACTTTATACATCGAATAACTATAATAGATCTAACGGTGCATTTAATGTAATTTTACGGTAAAAAAATATGTGTCAATGCCACCCACTGATGAGAGGGTTAACCATCTCGTTTTTTGGGTGTACGTCGACACTGAAAGCTCAGACTCTGCCATCTAAGCCCCTTTAAAGTGACATCTTGCTTAAATGGCAGAGCATACTTGACAGCGGGTCAGGCTGGTGCTGCTCTGCACACGATGCTGTGCATAGACTTGCTTCAGATAGTAGGCCTCTCTGAGGGCGAAGTCCCCAGCAGTGTGGGTTTCTGGCAGCTAGCGAATGCTTGTTCTCAATTGTTGGCCTTGGCAGGCCTCTCTGAGAATTAGCAGGCCTCCCTGTGGGCGAGCCCCAGTGTTGCAGGCCCTGGACAGCTAGCTAGTCTTGTTATCAGGTAGCTGGCCTCCCTGTGGGTGAGCCCCAGTGTTGCAGGCCCTGGACAGCTAGCTAGTCTTACTATCAGGTAGCTGGCCTCAGCAGGCCTCCCTGAGTATTAGCAGATCGCCCCAGTGTTGCAAGCCCTAGAAAGCTAGCTAGCAGGTAGCTGGCCTTAGCAGGCCTCCCTGAGAGCCAGCCCCTAATAAGTGGCTTTGAGGCTTATAGCTTGAGCTTTGACCGCAGGGAGTGATGTCACTGACAGCTCATTTGTGACCTGGAGTGGGTCTGGTGTTTCAGTGGAAATTGCTTGATTCTGACAGCTGTCACTGCCATAAGTTGGCATGCACTCCCCCCCCAGCATGGCGGCATGGGTATATCGTTCCCCTAGTGCTCTGATGTAGCACGAGTTCCCTTTCGAAAGGGAACGTCTCCGGTTACGCATGTAACCATGGTTCCCTGAGAACAGGGAACGAGACGCTGCCATGCATTGGGCTGCCTGCATACAGTCCCTTCAGACGAAAAGTGGATGACATGTTATCTGGGCGCCCCTTATATACTTTTGGGTCGCGTCGTTATAATGTCATGGGCTGTCGCCGGGTCAAAATGATATTGCAGAGATTTGATAAATGTTTCAGACACCGGTTCATACGGAGGCATTTCCCCTAGCGCTCTGACATAGCGTCTCGTTCCCTGTTCTCAGAGAACCATGGTTACATGCGATACACCATGGTGCGAGCGCACTGGCTTTTAAATGGAAAGGGAGATGACACTCTGATTGGTTTATTGCACATTATGCCCAAAACACACCCATTACTCATTAAGAGAATAGGGACAACCCTTTTGGACCATGCATCTGGCGTGCTGACCATTCTTTTTGTTGTTAAACTAGCAAAAGTGCACATGTCAATATAATTAAGTGCACTTCTTTTTTTTTTTTTTGGTTTAGATTACTTTTATGCTTTAGTCTCTTTTTTGAAGCTTGAAACTTTTGTACCCCATTGACTTATATAGACTTGTATAGACTAAAATAGATGAGACATTCTTCAAAATAACATCTTTTTTATTCCACAGAAGAAAGTAAGTCAAACCGGTTTTGAATGGCATGACGGTAAGTAAATGAAGACAGCACTTTCATTTCTGCATGAAGAATCTCTCTCAGTTCATACCTGTTTCTCTGTCCTCTGTGCTGCAGTTGATACAGTGTTGTGGTTTTTATGTTCACACTCCTTACACCACACACAGATGCATTGTTGATCAGTGATACAGAACATTTCTAGCTCTTTATCATGTTTACGGCAGATCATGTCCTGCAGTTGTCTAGTGGCATCAATCACTTTGTGTGGTTTATGAGAGTGAAATTCCTCATGACAGTCAAAATGAGTTTGACAGTAAGATTTCTGACACATTAGACAGGACTTGACGGCTTTGTATTTTCTTCCAGTACAGACGTCACACTGCACGTCTCCAGCTCCAGCGTAACAGTCAGCCGAAATTTTCAGTTTCTCCACCATTTTAGCCAGAATGGTGTTTTTACCTAAAGCAGGTCTTGGACTGAAGGTCTGTCTGCACTGAGGACAGCTGTAGACTCTCTTCTCATCCTCCTGATCCCAGCAGCCTGTAATACAGCTCTTACAGTAACTATGTCCACAGGGAATGGCCACTGGATCCTTCAGGAGACCCAGACACACTGGACATGTGAAGTCATCCTGAGAAATCCTGGCTTCTGCCATTTTACTGCATGAATACAGAGAGACACAAACACACAACAGCTCAACAATACTTTCAGTTTCTGTTTCCCTGAACTGAGGAGCTGAAATAGTTTCCTGCTTCTATGTTTGAGTGACATGTGTAAAACTGGTGTGTCTGTAAAGCAGCTTCCTCATTCCGGGTTCAGAAGAGTCACTTTCCTGCTGTGTTTATGTCCCCTTTTAAATTGAAGTCGAAAACATCATAATTCGTTCTGAGTGAAGACACAGAGATTACACGGTATGCTAAGATCTTATAATAAAAGTGTGTAGACCAACTACGAGTTCTCTGAATTTCGTTACTGTGAAATATACAACATATTGGTGACGAGGATGGCCCTACTTGCACTCTCTCCCCCTTCTGCCAACTATTCTGTTTAATTCATGGATTTGTATGTTTGATAACTTCGTGACTGCACAGGAGTCTGGGACAAAATTGTGCTGACTGCTTCATTTTTGTTCAGAAAGTTAACATGATTGCCAAGAGAAATAAATTTTGCCAGCGTGCTCAGAGACTCTGTGAACCCATCATGCAATATGTGGCTGCTCTGCGTGAACTGCTTGTGAACTGTGACTTTGGCATACTCGCGGATGACATGAATAGAGATCAGATCGAGAAGACATGCACTCCATGTATTCAGGAACGTCTGCTTTTAGAAATGGACCTCACTCTGCAAAAGGCAATATTTCCATGGCAGGGGCAGCTGCCACCGGTGGCGTAACTTTGTTTTAAAAAGTGGGTGGGACAGGAGTGTGTGTGTGGGGGTTGTGAAGATTGCATATCAGAAATGTACAGTAGCCTAATAAAATGCTCAATTTATTGTTTAATGTTTCATACTTACATCTACTATAATGTAATATATTGTTAATGTAGAAAATTAAAGAAAATTAACAAAGACATTTTTTGAAAATTAAAGACATTAGTTCTGTCAGTTTGAAGTCAGTTTGAATGTCTCAAATTTGGGTTTCAGTCACATGGCCAAGTAAGGGGTAAAAGAAAATTGAACTGTTGCTCTGGACTCTTCTCTTTCTCTCTCTCTTCTTTGCTCTGGCTCCTCTTTTTCTGGGCTCTCTTTTCATTCTCTGGCTCTTCTAGTCAGTTGTTTAATAGTGAGTGGTCTTGTTATAAATTATGCTTTTGTACAACTTTCTCCGCTTTATGCACCGTCCACAAAATGTTCCGCCATTCGTATCTGATGAGGTTTTACAAAGTGAATTATCACGATTTGGGAAGGTTGTTAGTCCTTTCTCGCTTGGGTGTAAACATCCTTTTTTAAGACACATTGTGCATTTTAGGAGACATGTTTTTATGATGTTGGAGTCTAATGATAACACAATAGACAAACTTTCTGGAAGATCGTATATGGTGTATGCAACCACTGGAAGTATACAATGTTTTGAATGTGGCGACATCGTACACAAGTGTCTTGCATGGTGTAGAAATTGCGGCAGGATCAGGGGTTGATGCTGCAGATAACACTGAAGATTCGGCTGAGGCCGCTCGAGATGACGTGGTTCCAACTGTTGAGGTGAGTGCTGTTAATCCTGACGCTGTGTTATCTGTTGATGAGGCTGAAAATGAATCTGTTCTCTCAGTTTCTAATAATGTTTGTGATGATGAGGATATTGCCGTTAATGTGGAACCTTGTGTTATGGTGTCTTATGATGAAGCCGTTCCTAGTACTAGTGGTGTTAAACAGTTGAAAAGTTAGGAAGGTGTAAATGATGTAAGTCAGGATGAACTGTGTGCTGAGGTTTTGAATGATGAGGAAATTGAGGAGGTGATGTCTGATGATATTGAGTTACAGGAAGATTCTCAATGTAATCATGGTAATTCACAGGGAACTGTGCTCAGTTCAGGTCAAGCTGATTTTTCAGGAGGATTTAACAATGACCCATTGTATAACTTAGAGGAAGTAAACAGTTTTCTGGATGAAACTTATGGTAAACAGATTAACATAAAATACTTATTTCCTGATGTAGATACATTTGTTAAATCTGTTACTTTTTATCAGAGGAATGTTGGAGTTGATGAGCTTAGTGAGAAGCAGTTCTTTAGGTTGAAAAAGCATCTTACCACTATAAGAAAATCTAAAGAGGTGGACAGTAAAAGGAAGAAGGCCATATCATGTTCATATCATTCATAATATCATTCATCACACGTGTCTTTTCTTTAATTTTCCCTCTTGCTTTGTTTTCTAATCTCAGTCCTTTCTGTGTGCATGGAAACTTTAAGGATAGGTTCTTTAAACATTAATGGAGGGAGGGATAGTTCTAAGCATGCACTTGTTAATGAAATTATTGAACAAAAGAAGCTTAATATTGTTTTTCTCCAAGAAACACATTCTGATATTGCAGATGAAACTGAGTGGAGTTTGTGGTGGAAAGGACATAAAATAGTCATGGTACAAATTTAAGTAAAGGGGTGGCAATCTTATTTTCCTCATCTTTAGATGTGGTTATTGTAAACACAGAGGAACCAGTAAAAGGTTGTCTTATTTTGGTTGAAGTTAAAATCCAAGGCATGCTTTTTTTCCTGATAAATATTTATTCTCAAACAGTTGGACAAGAATGCCTTAATTTTTTCAATATCCTGACTGGGGTTCTTAAAAAATGTTCCAGTGAAGGATATGTGGTTATTGGTGAGGACTGGAACTGTACAGTGAATTTCGCTGAAGATCGCAACACTGAAGAACCTCATATACAGTCGTCAGGCTCATTGTCAAAACTGATAAAAGATTTTAAACTCTTTGATATGTGGAGAATTAGACAGTATACATGGGTCAAGGCTTTTAACAATAGTCAGTGCTGCCCGGTTGGACAGATTTTATGTGTCAAAATGTTTTAGTAATAGAGTAACTGATTGTTATATTTGTCCTATAGGATTTTCAGACCATCATTTGATTTCTATGACAATTGTTATGTCTAAGTTACCTAAGAAGTCTTCCTATTGGCATTTCAATGTTAAGTTGTTGCAGGATGCTGTTTTTTGTGATACTTTTATATTTTTTTGGGAACATTGGAGGAAAAATAAAAGTAGTTTTGAAAATTTAAAGCAGTGGTGGGACATAGGTAAAATTCAAATAAAAAAAGATTTTGTCAGCAGTATACAGCCAATTCTAGTAATAGAGCAAAGAATGTGATTGAGACCCTTGAAAAACAAATTAATTTGATAGAATCTCAGTTGATGAATGCCTATGAATCTGCTTTATATAATAATTTACAAAACAAGAAGAGAGAATTGAGCCTGGTTCTGAACAAGAGGGTGAAGGGAGCTCTGGTGAGGTCTCTGGTTATATCTCTGGCAGAGATGGATGCTCCAACTTCTTATTTATTTATTTATTTTAATTTGGAAAGCAGAGTGGCCCAACAGAGACAAATGCCATGTCTTGGGCTTCCTGATGGGAGGGTTACGTCTAATGTTTTAGAAATGAGGAATCATGCTGTAGACTTTTATTCAAATCTTTATGCTGCGGAGAACTGTGACAATGACTGTATGATACAGCTTCTTCAGGATTTTCCTCAGCTGGACTTTGACTCTAAATTGCTCTGGATGCAAATATAACATTTAAAGAACTTACTGCTGCTGTTGGAAATCTTAATATAGGACGATCCCCTGGAATGGATGGACTGCCAGCAGATTTCTATAAGAGGTTTTGGAACTGTATAGGCAAGGAATGTGAATGTATAAGAGATGGTGTTTTGCCTACTTCATGTCAATATGCGGTTTTATCATTACTGCCAAAAAAAAAAGGGGGGATCTAGCCTTTTTAAAGAACTGGCATCCTGTCACACTTACAACAGAATAGATAAAAAATTACTTAGAATTGATTGTGCACAGGGATCAATCATATTGTGCTCCCAAGAGATCTATTATGGACAATTTATTTTTAGTGCGAGATGTTTTGGATATGTGTAAAGCTTTTAATGTGGATGTTGGTTTGGTCTCTTTGGACCAAGAGAAAGCTTTTGACCGTGTTGATCATAATTATCTTTTTTAATGTGTTAAAGGTCTTTGGTTTTGGTGACAGTTTCTTAAAGTTTATTCAGTTATTATATACTAATGCTGCTTGTGTGGTAAAGGTGGAGCTGACCTTTACCTATATTAAAAGGTATTAGGCAAGGCTGTCCACTATCTGGTCAGTTGTATAGTTTAGCAATTGAACCACTGCTTTTTAAACTTTGAGAGAAATTGTCAGGTTTTAATGTGTATGGATCTTCTTTTGTCTCAAAAATATGTATTTTTGCATATGCTGATGATATTACAGTCTTTGTCAATCATAAAGATATTAAGAAGTTATCTGTAGTTCTTAATTATGAGAAAGCTTCATCAGCTAGATTAAACTGGCATAAAAGTGAAGCCTTTTGGGTGGGTCAGGGGCAGTTTGAAAGTCTCCCCCAATTGCCATGGGACCTTAGGCGGGGCAGAGAAGGAATTAAATTATTAGGAATTTTTTTGGGGTCGGATAAAAGTTAAACTGGGAGGGTACAGTGGAGAAGGTCTGCACAAAGTTGTCTAGATGGAAATATTTGCTACCTCAGCTCTCTTATAGGGGAAGAATTTTGGTGACCAATAATTTGGTTGCTTCTACTCTTTGGCACAAGCTAACGGTGTTACAGCCACCTGCAGAACTTATAGAAGAAATACAAAGGAAGCTTGTGAGCTTTTTCTGGTCTGGACAACATTGGATCCGCTCTGCCGTCTTGTTCCTTCCTGTTCAAGGAGGAGGTCAAGGGTTGGTAGATATAAAATCCAGAATAATAACTTTCCGTTTGCAGACAGTTCAGAGATTGTTGTACAACACTAATGCATCCTGGATGGAAACTGTTTTTGCTCTCCTAAGGAGGGTAGGAGGTATGGGACTGGACAAACATCTGTTCCTGATGCAGCTCCAAGATGAAAATCGGGTGGATCTTAAATCATTTTATAAGTCAGCCATGGAGGCAATGGAAGGTGTGTACTATCTCACGATCAGCAGATAAACCTGCTGGTTTGTGGCTATTTGAGAAACCAGTCTTTCTTAAACCTTTATTTTCATTAAGACTTATGTCCACCCCTAGTCTGCGCTCACGTTTAATTGCTACCGGATGCACAAAGCTGGGACATGTTTTGAGTACTAAGCTAGAAGATCTGAATGAAAGGACTGGGGTGAGATCACTACGACTTATAAAAAAAGCTATTTCGGAGATTCTTCAGTCTTTGGATGTGGATTATAAGACTTTCTTAATTGATCCAATAAAAAGTGATCAATGGAGGAATGGAGTTCCTTATGTGTTTCCCTCATTAAAGGTGACATTTACTATGGGGGAGTGGGAAAATGATGAACAGTCTTTTGTCATTAAAAACACCTCAGTTGGATAAGTTTGAGGAAGTAAAGAGAAAAAACCTTTATATTTTCTGTGTTAAAGCATCTAATTTTCATTGTTTGAGAGGAATTACAGCAACAAAATGAACTGAGTTCTTAGGAACTAACTGTTCCCCTAGAGGCTGTTGGGGGTCCCTATACAAACAACCAACTGACAACCAATTGGAGTCACTGATTGTGTCGAAACAGACATGACACTCAGGAATGACCTCCATTATTATTCCGAGGCAGACAGACAGTTCAGCAACGACCTCTACACTCATGTCAAGATAGACAGGAAGCTCAGGAATGACCTCTGTGGTCACCCCAGGGCAGACAGACCACTCATGGACGATCTCCTTGGTCGCATCAGTACAGACAGGGAACTCAGGGATAACCTCCGTGGTTGCTTCATGGCAGACAAGAAACTCAGAGACGACCTCTGTGGTCATAACATGGCATACAGGGAATTTAGGGACAACCTCCGTGGTCGTTTCATGGTAGACAGGAAACTCAGGACTAGACTCATGAACAGAGCTGGACTCTGACGTGGACTCATGGACTGGAGCAGGCTCTGGAACAGACTCATGGACTGGAACAGGCTCTGGAGCTGATTCAAGGACTGGGACAGGCTATGGAGATGACTCCTGGACTGGAACAAATTCTGGAGCAGATTCATGAACCAACGCAGACTTGGAAGCAAGCTCTGAAACAAACTCTTGGACTGAAGCAGACTCGGAAACAGACTCTTGAACAGTATGCGGCCAGGACACACATAATGGTTATCACTATGATGTAAATTGTAGTTATTAGTAGAACTACTTCTTGACTTGAGACAACTACAGTGATATTAGCAGCATGCACTGTCATCACGGGTACATCGTCCAAACTTGATACAAGTCTCTTGTGCTTGACGCCTATCTTAACTTGGTTAACAACGTGATATGACTGGAAAACTTGAAGTAACATACTTGATAGCTGAAGATTTTGATGTAGTGGTTATCTTAGTTGGAACCTCTGGCATGGTAACCATCTTGGTCAATGACTCTGGCATGGCAGACGTGGCATGAAGAAACTCAGGCGTAGCAGCCATCTCAGCTGAGGGCTCAGGCGTGGCAACCATCTCGGCTGAAGATTCAGGCATGGCAACCATCTCGGGTGAGGGCTCAGACGTGGCAACCATCTCGGATGAGGGCTCAGGAAGATCTGCTGAGACATGACAAGGCTCTAGAAGATCAACTTGGACATGACGTGGTTCTTGAAGACGTGCTGAAACATGACGTGGCCCTGGAAGATATGCTGAGTATGGTCTTCTATGGAATGGTTACCTTGGTGTAACAGAAGTTGAGCTCCAGGAGGAAAAACTGCTGCTAGATCGATCTCAAATGGGTCGGTTATTCTGTAATGTCTGCTGTGTTGTCTCAAATGAAGAAGGGCATGACAAAGTAATCCACAAATTAGCAAGGCATGAATCCAGGCATGGCAATAACATGAACTCCAGACAAGACAAGGCATGAACACCATGGGAGAACAATACACAAACACTAAGTTGAGGAACTCAAACAATAACCGACAAACTTAGACAGAATCAGGGATCTATTTATACAGAGACAGACTAACAAGATAACGAAGAAGCGAGGGGCGTGGATAATCATCAGGGAAACTAACAAGGAAAACTATGGCAATAAACAAGGCAGTGAAAGCAGGCACATGGTGAAGCAAGACATGACAACGAACTTCAACATAAAAGTCCTGAACTCAGGCACCTACGTGCAGAGATCCTTACAACAAGGTTCTTTGAATGTGTTTATGGGACTTGTGGCAGCTCGGCTCAGGATAGAGCATGCTTATTATAACTTGGTGAAATGTGTACAAGTGTTCATAGGTATGTGGGGTATAAATGAGGTTTTATGTACATGATGAAGATGGTGAGTTGTTGATTGCCTTTTAAAAAAAAAATGATGGAATTTTTATAATCTATTTATAATTAGTGTCTGTATGTCTGTGTGTACTTTTTAGTTGTTGGCCTATTTAATTCTTTATTTTTATTTTGTTTTGGTATGGTTTGATTTTTTGGTTTGTATTTATGGAAAGTTTTTCCTGTGACTGAAAAAACTGTGTTTTAATAAAGATGCTTTTCAAAAAAAAAAAAAAAAAAAAATCTCTCATAACATTCAACATATATGCTGGGTACAATTAATGATATGTTTTTATCATCTCATTTATCTATTTTGTAACTATTTTAAGTGTAACCATAATCAGAAATTCTCATTAAACCCTTTTCAATTACAAATGATGTGCTAACTAGTTTTGATTAGGTATTAACTTTGAAGTGCTACCTATTGCAATACAATATCGTCACACTATAGCAACACTTTCCCACATATTTAGCTATTTTAACTGTGCTTATTTCCGTCGTTGGTATAAGTAGCAGTGTATGGTAATAGACAAGAAATGTACAGTTTTCTACCATCTTGCTGATAACGTTTCTTTAGTCATTCGGCAACCCTGCAGCCTGAACCACTGTAGGCAATCCACCCTTACAGCTTGGTGCTGAAACATTAGCAGCCCAATAGCAATAAGTTTAATAGTTAAACATCCAAATTGCCATGATCCTGTTTGTATTTTCAAATTGTGATAAACACATTGTGCGCATAGAACACACATTAAAGTTGTTTGTGATACTACATGTACACATACACTAGTTGAGTTTATTCTTTAAAACACATGATTACTGTAAGTGATGTATGAAACACTTGAGTGTTATGTTACTGTCACGATCACCAGCTCTATCACCTCCTCCGAACTCGCCAGCTGTCACCTATCACCTCTGCACTAGCTAAAAGGAGTCACCACACACACAGTTTGTCTAGTCTTGTCTATATCTCTTACCTGAGGAATATTCACCTGTTTGATTTCCTCCGTGTTCCAGTTCCTAGTCTCCTGTTCCTAGTGATGGGCAAATGAAGCCTCATGAAGCACCGAGGCTTTCCCCTCATTGTTCCGGGAAAAGATTCAAAGCTTCAAGAGTGTCAAAAAACAGCGTCATCTGGTGTTTAGTAAAAAATAAAGCAGCCAAAACCCTGTGAAAGAAGCTCCGTCTTGATTTCCTCGTACCAACACAAGCCTGGAATCGAGGCTTCATCTGGCACGCCCATTTATGCTCGACACAAGAACACTTTTCCACTTTGAAACAGTCCATTTTAAATGAGCCTTGGCCCACAGGACACAACAGCGCTTCTGGACCATGTTCACATATGGCTTCCTTTTTGCATGATAGAGCTTTAGTTGGCATCTGTAGATGGCACGGCAGATTGTGTTTACCAGCAGTGGTTTCTGGAAGTATTCCTGGGCTCGTTTAGTAATGTCATTGATACAATCATGCCGATGAGTGATGCAGTGTCATCTGAGGGCCCAAAGACCACGGGCATCCAATAAAGGTCCCTTGTCCCTTACGGACAGAGATTTCTCAAGTTTCTCTGAATCTTTTGATGATATGCATACGTCATACTCCAGAATTCCCCTGCCGTGGGGACATATAAAACACTTGACGTAGCTTAATGGACTAGTACAGTGATCTAAAAGACCAAACGCACACATTATTGGTGATGTTGACTCTACTATATAGGCAACAGGTAAGCAGATGCACTCAGAACATGAACATAATGCGCAAAGTTTGACGCTAAGCGTTTCCCAGTGAAATATTGACATAACGTTAGCTCGGCGTTCGCTATTCGCAAATGTAGGGACCGTCTCCAAAGTCATACGATACATGATTCCAACTTCAATAGCATTTGAAGAGAATGACTTATAGTCATAAAACCAAATGTAAAATGTTCATGTAGGTGTCAGGCATGATGCACATCTTTTAGATTTTTGATACTTAATAAAAGTCAAATCATATGTAAATGTTGCATTTTCTACTGTATGCTCATACACACAATATACCATCAAAGCTCAATATCATTTGAAGACAATGACTTAGTCATAAAACCAACCTTAAGGCCTGTACACACTGGGATGAATATCGCGCGTGATTATCGCCACCGTTTAATGCCTCGTAACTAAACAAAGGGTGCCGATGTGAGTGTGCACACCGATGTGAAAAACGGCAGGTGTAAAAGCGTTATTTTTTTTAAAAACGCCTCGGGTTCGTTTTTTTTTTGTTTGACGCATCGCGTTAAAAATGGGCCGACCAATGAGATTGGCGCTTTTGTTCACATGCCTGGAGCTGCTGAAGTTACAGTAAAACAAGACTTGGTGGCGCTCAAGCACAAAACGGTCTTGCCGAGCACATTTTGATAACAAGACGATGAAGCGGAAGTAAGTAGACAGGGAAGACCCCTACAAACTATGGGTGCTCTGCCAGTTCTTGGCGACACAAATAGATGTGTATTATATGCCATCTTATTTTTGTATTTTTCTTGTTTTTTTTTTTTTCTTTTACATTCAACAAATATAGTTGAGAATGTCTATTTCATAAATATGTTTATTTGCACTACCATTCACTTGCACTACTCTCATTGTGACTTATTTGTACTACCATTTCTGACTACCATCTCCTCATGTCATGTATATGCCATATGTGCCATTTTATATCTGTATTTTTATCTTCTTTCATTTTATATCATGAATATATTTATTTGCACTACCGTTCAACACAAGCGCCATATACTGTCAGGGAGTGAATTTGCAAGTTCACCCTTATTTTAATAAATATCAAAAATCTAAAAGGTGTGCGTGCTAGCTTAACTGCCAGTAACTCTCAATCTCCCACGTGATAGTTCTCAGTCGGTGTAAGGCGGTGGGAAAGGAATGCACAAGGGTGCAGCTTGTTGTCCTGACAGCACAGCTCCAACTCCTACATCCGAGGCATCGAACTCCACGATGAAGGGAATATCTGGGTTCGGGAGAATAAGAATAGGTGCAGAGGTAAAACGGCATTTGAGTTTGTTAAAGGCCAACTCTACTTCAAGTCCCCAATAAAAGCTGGCTGTGTTCCCCTTGGTGAGAGCAGATAAAGAAGCCGCTACAGAACTGAAGTTCAGGATGAACTTGCGATAAAAATTGGCAAAGCCGAGGAAATGTTGTATTTCCCTAAACGATGAGGGGGAGGGCCAATCCACAACTGCTTGAACTTTTTGAAGGTCCATTTGTATCTGGCCAAGCTTGATGATGAACCCCAGGAACTGGACCTGGGTCACATGAAACTCACATTTCTCAGATTTGATATACAGATGGTTGTCAAGAAGGCATCTGAGAAGCTTACTGACGTGTTTCACATGCTCTTGGAGGAAACTTGAAAAGATGAGGGTACAATAAATCCCTTACTTCAAGGCAATCACAAAAATAGAAGAATATCCAGACCAAAAGGACGCAAAAAATCTTTACAAAAAGGTGAGGATGACAGCATGCAATGCGATGCTCCGGTCTGTAGAGCAGAGATCGACATCCTACTGGCGAAGGGCACGATTGAGCCGGTCCCTCCAGCCTATAATAAGACAGGATTTAACAGCCCCTACTTCATTGTACCCAAGAAAGGCGGTGGGTCATGTCCAATCTTGACCGTCCCCAAGGCTGTTTTACAGCAGTCAACGTGCTCCCCTTTGGGCTGTCCCTGTTGCCTTTTGTCTTTACAAAGGTCATGGAGGCAGCCATTGTTCTACTTAGAGAACGCGGTGTTCACAGTCTAAACTACCTTGATGATTGGCTGATACTGGCTCAGTCTTGGGACCAGTTGTGCGAACACAGGAACAATCAACTGGGAAAGAAACTCTCTCCTATGCAGAGGATTTCTTTTCTCGGTATGATAACAGTAACTGTAAAGTGACTATTGTAGGGTAATCAAAATAGTCTGTGCTTTTTTTTAATTTTTAGTGAATTTAACTTCTGCTTAAAAAAAAACAAAACACATTATTTTGTTTTTAGATTGTAATGTTAGAATGTAATGTGATTTGACCTCTTTTTTGTACATAATATAGACTACACAGTTTTATCCACTGTTTTCAGAGTCTTAAATATGAACATTGTTTTGGGCAGGATGTGAAATAACATTTTTTAAATGAAATACAAAATACAGAGATATGATTTTTTGCCCATATTGCCCAGCCCTATATGGCATGCTTTAAATGCTGAATTTTCCATGTTTTAGCTATGCAGTAATAATACATTATTATATTACTTGTTAAATGGTCATTTAACAATTACATTCAGTCCTGCACTACTAATTTGGTTGGTTTGCACCTCCCCAAAAATTTTTACCACCAGCTGCCACTGGAGAACACCATTACTTGGCATAGATTTCTTTACTGCTTTGCTTCTTGAGATAAGGAATGGATCTATTGCATCTTCTGAAGAGAACGGACAAACTGTGGTCAACTTCACTGAGCCCTTGGGTGTGGCTGCTGGCTTTGTACATAAAGTAAATGTGCGTCCAGATGAGCCGCCAGTACAACAGAAATTGGGTGGATTGCCATTTGCAGTGAGAGATGCAGTCTTTTGTTTCTCTCATGCACTCAAAACTCCCCAGATAAAGCAGCAGGTTATATAATCCTGAGATTAAACAGCTGCTTACTAAATAACAGCTCAAACATCTCCCATAACCCCTTAAAAACTTAAGAAGGGCCGTTCCCAAACGCACACAAACTTCACACATTCAAAAGCAGAATGAACACAAACACACTCCACATACACACTGTTAGACACACAAACAGTTCAAACAGCATAAAACAGCATACAGACAGCACAGCTGTCTTAAAATAAATGTCAGAGTGTATCTCACCTCGTAAGAGCTGCTTGATATCTTTGCTGGCGTGGTATGCAGTGAACTGGTTGACGATATCCAGGGCTGTTTGATCATAAGTGTTGTGGATATTCAATCCCAGCCTGCTATTATGAGAAACAAACATTAGGCCAGATAAAAGCTGTCTTTCGATTAGCAGAAGAGCATTGAGCCATGGGCAGAGGAAAAAAAATCGATCTACAGAAACAGGATGAAACATTACAGATACTGCACAGTATACAGATACTGAAGGGCATATCTGCAGATCCATTTATGAGGAAGTGCGCTTACACTGTGCAAACAAACATATGTGGGAGCCTTAAGAAAAGATTTAAGCAAAGACAACAAAAAGGTTAAAAAAAAAAGGAGCCTTAAAGGGACAGTTCACCCAACAATGAAAATTACCCCATGATTTACTCACCATCAAGTTATCCCAGGTGTACATGACTTTCTTCTTTCAGATGAATACAATTGGAGTTATATTAAATAATGTCCTGGCTCTTCCAAGCTTTATAATGACAGTAAATAGAGGATGAGATTTTGAAGCCCAAAAAAGTACAACCATCCGTCATAAAAGATATCCACACGGCTCCGGGGGTTAATAAGGGCCTTCTGAAGTGAAGCGATGCATTTGTGTAAGAAAAATATCCATATTTAAAACTTTAAAAACAAAAATAACTAGCTTCCGACAGACGGCCGTACACATTGATTTACGGCGAAAGTGTAAACTCTGACTTGGCGCATGACGTAATGACGAACGCGGAAGCACAGAGGACAGAGCAAAACAAAACACTGGTCACAAATTAGAATATATAACTATATAATCAAATTGAATGCCTTGTTGCTTGATTTTAGTGTTGTTGTTTTTTTTTTGTGATTGACTCTGTACCTTCAAATAAAACATTTTTCAATTCTTTAAAAAGGTTGTTTAAAATTTTTAATAAAACATGTTGTGAGCTTAATGGCAACAGGTGTGTGCTTAAAGGGTACAAAAATGTTTTACATTTAACGATGTGCGTCTTAATTTAAATGCTTTTGTCATTTAAAATAGAATTAAATATTGTGTGAGAGATTAATATTTTATTTTAACATAATGTCTTGGACTGAAACCAATATCCTGTGCACTAAAAATGTAGATTTTGGTGAGCTTAATAGGTAAGTGTACCCTAAATAGATAAGTATATATCAAGATATGTGTAGGTATAGAAAAAGATGTGTATGTATAATTATGTATATTTTGTAAGCACAATATTGTAGTTTATTAATATATATTGCATTCATTGTGTTCTGTGGTTAATTACCTGGTCTACTTAACATATATTTTATGGTTAACAGGCAAAAGAGCAGAGTTGCAGATAACAGTGCCTGTCTATTTGTGTGTTTTACCACACAGGTATGTTAATTGGTAAGAAACATTGTAATGCTGTTTTGAATTATTTGTATATAAGAATGAGAAGGTTGTGAATTGTTTTATTATTATTATTAATATTAATATTTGTATTACTTATACTATTACTACATACTATTACTGCAATGTCACTAGAGAGGAGAGGCAAAAGAGAAAGTTTGCAGATAACAGTGCCTGTCTGTTTGTGTGTTTTACCACACAGGCGCTGTGATTAAATCACCTTTGGCACGACCAGATTTGTGGTGATATAAATAATAAAAATCCTTTTATTATTAACATCAAAAATCAATACAACGCAGAGGAACAACCGCTACATTTGCAAGCGCTGCGAGTTTGTCACTTATAACATGCAATTGAAGTCACATGACCCTAACATCTTTTCAAGCTTTGACCCTGATAGCACACGTACATCTCGGAGATGTCTATTTGATGTCTGTGTTTACATCTGGAAGACGTATTTTTTAGGGTGTTTGCTCATCTGCATTACGTCTATAGGACGTTTCCTGTCTGACGTCAAATAGACGTTTAGAAGATGTCTTTAAGATGTTTATGATTTAGAATGTATGTAAAACTGACATCTTAAAGATGTCTATCAGATGTTTGTAAACAGCAGATGCTTTCCAGATGAAGTGATCTTTAACAGACATCTTGCAGACGTACGTGTGCTATCTGGGGAGTGTTGGGCCTGTTGTCCAGCAGCAGAAACATATTTACGCTTTTCTAACTTATGGGGCATCTAGTGTCGAAGTAACTCCCTTCTGCGGTACGTGGCTTCGTATCATTAGAGCAGGGGTGGGGAACGTTTAACCTGGAGGGCCATTGTCCTGGAGAGTTTACCTCCAACCCTAATTAAACACACCTGAAGCAAATTAAGGTCTTCAGTATTACTAAAGCCTCGTTTACACTGCACGCGTGTGCGCCGTGGTGCGTTTTGGAAGTGCCCTAGAAGCAGCTCGCCTATTTTTGACGGACGCTGCGTCCAAGACGCGCAGATCAAATACAAAATAAAGTCAAAATAATCACCCTGTGTAAACTCCCGCTCATATTTCACATCACTAGGAGGCCAGAAACTGACGACAAGAGATTCGAAGTGGAAAAACTTGACATTTTTTTGTACTTGCTGTCCATAACTGGACTTTTAAGTGTATTAACTTCGTCTGTAGGCTACAGCAAAATAAAGTATGGCATAGCAATAAACACAAACCGGACAAAATATAATTATTTAGCCATTAAAAACACGAAAAATCAAGGTCTCGCGAATCCAGCTGCTTCGCTTCTGAAATGCTTCTGGTGTGAGTTGACACAGCGCAGAGGACGGAACAAAACCTTGCCGGAGCCGTAACGCCCCACAGACGCGTGCAGTGTAAACAAGACTTAAAGCTGGTTTCACACTGCAAGCGTCAGCGGCGTGTGAGCAGCGCATATTTTTTTCGGCGTGCATGTTAACAAACGGATGTATTCACACCGCCAGCAGGAGCGTCGCGTGAGCATCAGTGAAGCGGGAGTTTTAGCGCCGAGTCTATTTTTGCTGCGCTGCTGACGCTCAATTAAAGTGAAAGCACACTTTTGATAGACAAAATAAATATAATTTCACACAAAAAGTGTTTAAAATGCACAGAATAAGCATATCTAATGTGTTTTAACAAGAATTTGAGTATGACAGAAAAGAAAATTAAGACTCAAAAATATTTATAGAAGATTTACCCATTTAAACTTGCTTTTAATTATTCAGTTTGGGTTAAAGTATGGTGTTTTGATGACTTTCCAGGACAGTGAGCTGAGCACTGAGCTCCAGAGTGCCATGTCCTCCCAATACAGTGACTGTCAGGAAGGACTGGCTATCAAGAATGCAGTGGGCATGTCCTCCAGTCAGGAGAGCATAATGTCAAACCTCATATTTTTGATTCATTATTCATTTGCTAGATTTAGCAAATAGGTTCATCTCAATGGTCAAGAATTTTTTTAAGACAAGTCATTTGATTTATTAGTTGTTCCCAGAAGTCCTTGACAAAAGCTGTGTCCTTATTCAGAGGCTGCATCCTTCGAAGGATGCAGACTTCAAATGCCACACCTTTAAAGTCTATGAAGTTCGAACCAAGCGTTGTTAAATGGGAAAGTCAAATCTGGGAAAGTCAAAATTCCTCAAATCTAGGGCCACTACATTGCAGAGTTTAGCTCCAACCCTAATTAAAGACACCTGAACAAGCTAATCAAGGTCACAGGTAGGTGAGTTTGATCAGGATTTGAACTAAACTCTGCAGGGCAGCGATTTGAGGAACCCTGGTCTAGCCTATTGAGCATTGCTCTTGTCGCCTAGTGGCTGTAATGAGCAGCAGTAACATTTGTACTGAACTTTTTTGAAAGTTTTATTCAACTGTCTGAAAACAAAACAGGGTTCATAACTTGTCTAAATATGTTCACCTTGGTCCAATTATGTACATAATAAAGTGTATAAACTACCGTAAAACCACATCTTAGTAAGATATTTCAACATCTGAACCGCTTTTGTATCATTAGATATTAGAGTAAGTTGAAACCCAGTACTTACATTTAAAAATGTATTTTCTGTCAAAAACATCTTGTCGTCACTGGCACGCAATGAATCTTGGAATAGACTAGGCTGCAAAGGATCCACTCGTTCTAACCTTTGTGGCCAGGGAAACGAAGGACGAATTTGTAGACCGCATTCGAAGGAGCCTTCGAATTGGGACAGCCTTCATTGTGCTGCAGTGATAAATTCAGCCTTTAAAGGATGTAGCCTCTGAATTGGGACGCAGCTTAATACTGACTTTTGCATTTATTCTGTGATTCTTGTTCTGTCTGCAGCTGTTGGCTCCAGTGTCACTCTCAGTGTTGTACAAAGTGTTGCCTTTGCAGCACCTCAGTCTCCAGTGCCGTACTTCCACTCAGCAGAGAACACGGGTCAACGTGTGATTTCAGGAAGGCCCCAGGCTCTGGTGGAAGGTGGTCAAGGGTCAACACTGAAGCATCAGAAGCTGGAGAAGACCAGCTCATCCCTGGAGGAAGCACTGAAGGCTGTGGAGAGAAAACTAACTCTTGAGCACAACAACGTGGGGTAAGAGACACTTTCCACCAGCTTTCACACTTAAAGGAATTAGTCTACAAAAATGATGGGGGGATTTTTGAAACTATTCTTTTCATGTTTTTTAAATTTCCCTTTAATTGTTACTAATCTGTCACTCCTAATTAAACATTCTGTTGCATCTCTTTTAGCACTTCTCACATAGTGAAGTCTGCAGGGAACATTCTGGATGACATTGGGAACATGTTTGATGACTTGGCCGATCAGTTGGATGCTATGCTGGATTAAAAATTATCCTCAGTGGAGCTGTTTGGGGTTTTTTTTGTTTTTGTTTTTTTGTAATGGGCCAGAAACAGGACGGTAGAGACCTACCTATAGAAGCATGGTTTCTTCTGCCTTATATTTCAGATGGAGAGCAGAGAAGAACTCTTGAACACAAAAGTGGGAACCTCCATTTACGAAGACCACACAGACATTTTTGGACCACAGCCTCCTGACTAATGGCAGTCTACGTGTCATTTGTACTTGTTTGTTTATATTCCATTGTCTAATCAACCAGCATATAATTGTTTTTGTGTTTTGCATTTTGTCCTGTTGTTAGTCTTTTTGGGGATGAACTGTGGACTTGATTAAGTGTGACTCCAATGAACTTTTATGATGGACCCAGAGAGAAGAAATGCACTTAGGAGAATCATTCCTAAAGCACATTTCAAAACACTACACTGATCGGGACAGTTCACCACAAAAATGACAATTCTGCTATTATTTACTTGAAATGAAAACAGTAACACTGCCTTATGTAACTAGAACAGGATCAATGTACAGCAAGCAATTCAGGTTTAAGTTACCACAAACTATTTTTGAACATCTTTAAACTTATATCAAATTATGTATATTGTACACTAAAGGTATATTTGATTGGGAAGGAAACCTGTTTGTTGTACCAAAGTATATGTATATTTTTATTCAAATGTTGGATAATGCTAATGCTAACAGATTTATCTTGCAGCTAAACTAATAAAAGTTAACCCAGTGGCATTTCTACTCTGCACATATTTTGACATGTATCTGATGTGGAATATTTCCACACTGTTCTTGCGTGCCATATGTCTCAATGGATGTTGCTTTCAGGTTCTGTCTCCCAATTAGCCAAGATGTAATTAATGGCATTTGTTTAACTGAAGGCAAAATAGAAACCTCTTCTGTCTGATTTGTCCAGTTTCAGTGGTAGGGTTGCACCAGCCGATTGTAAGTTTTTAAATTAGAACAAAGTCCACACTAGAACTACAGTATATCTCTGTGGCAGAATTACAGTGCCACATACTGGTCTGGCATGTATACTACATCGTTTTGAGTCGTTTCAGTGGTTTTGTGTGGACGCAGATATTTCTTGAGACGAGGAAAAAAAAAAAGATCGGATAGGGTAAGCTCCGGCTTCGTGTGGACGTAGCCTTGAACTGGTACGTGTGAGCTCCGAGCCTCACTTGTTACACTAACTTGTATAACGTTGTCTTCACACAAACCGATGTGAACATTTATACTACAGTATCTGGTATGAACTCTCAGTTTGGCTTATTTTGTTTTCCAGTTTTTATGCCAGTTCAGGTGTTTTGAGATCGCGGCACCGGTGGTGAAGTTCTGGGCCCCTTTTACGTCAGTCCCATCATCCCTGAATTCTCGTGGGGGAGAGTCTAATCTTTAATATTAGATTAGGATGATCAGTCACCAATGCCCTCAGGTCCAGATGAATCACTCACAGGATCCCATCTTTATTTTTATATCTTACTGAGGGGCACGTTCAAGCTCAAACCAGTGCGCAATGTTTTGCTACGGTTTCCGGGTTGAACAACATGCTTCCTGGAAACGGTGTGCAACAGGGTTTGAGATACGTTACTTCTTGTTTGGTGGGTGTGTCAAAAATGTCAGCCCAATCAGCAGCAACATGTATATAAACCACGCAGTAATAAAGAGACAGCTTGCGCAATGGGTATGAATTTAACATAAAAGTACTATACATATTTATATATTTTGCTATTGTATTTTGGAGTGACACTTTCATGAACTTTTCTATTCTCCTCTGCTTATATAATGGTAAATATTACAATATCATAGCACAGTGATCAGCAATAATGAAATAATAAGGTCATAGATATAATAAAATAAAAATAATAAGGTCATAGATCATAACACAGTCTCGGAGATAGGAAGTGGATCATCCTTCATCTGAAATATTTGTCTTTTCATCCTGAAATGCGAGGCAAATGTTGGATCACAATAATTAGGAACCACAGTTTCCACAAATCCCTTCACTCGATTGGGATGTTCTCTTTTAAAACAAAAATAGTTTTTTAAAAATAGTTTTAAAACAAAAAATAAGTGCATCCATCCATAATCAAAGTAATCCATACGGCTCCAGTGGGTTAATAAAGGCTGTTTGAAGCGAAGCGATGCATTTGTGTAAGAACAATATCCATGTAAATTCAAATAACTAGCTTCCGGCAGACAATCGTACGCATGCTGCACAAGTCAACTTGGGCGGAAGAGTAACCTTTGACCTGATGCAATGGCGAAAGCGGAGGCACAGAGGAGAGAACAAAACAAAACACTGGTCATGAATTAGAAGTCTAAAACGAGAAATTTGTGTTTACACGTGTGTAACTAATTTTGATCCGTGTCAGATGTGAGCAAAAGATCCGCAAATCCGATTTTTTCGCATCCGATCTGAGTCACTTCCAAATGTGGTTTTAAATCAGATACATATCCGATCTATGGACATGTGACCTACGTCTAAACACGCATATCCGATTCCCCTTGGAAGCCAAGACACCACAAGGCAAGGGCAACACGTTTGCTCACTAAAAGGTAGCTTTTATGTTGTATTATGAAGCAGACGTGCCAGTGTAAATGCAGCCTTAGTCTTCCCGCTAACTGGTGTGAACCTTCCTACTAACTGGTACGAACTCTAAGTTTGGCTCTACAGACAATTTCAATCAGGAGTCTAGAAACAGTTTTTCATCTGACAACATAGTGTAGCAAACTCTAGGATCAAAAATCAGTCTCACCATTTTTATGCCAGTTCAGGTGTTCTTTGAGATTGCAGTGGTGAAGTTCTAGGCACTCTGATGTCAGACCCTTCTTTTTTATTCAAAGCAGAATTTGTCTTTGCCTTATTTATACGTTTCTCCTCCAGGTCTGGGGTCCAGGAATTAACAAACACAGGCACATCCAAACCGTCTTTTTGCTAGTTTTTGTCAGTCTAAATTGGACAGGTATAAAGAGTTACAGAAATTCAGTCACATTCACATTAAAGTTCACCATAGGTTCAGTCTGAGACTATACATTAGGCTATGCTTATATGAAATATTGTTTATATAAAATATTTTCTACCACATGCTCTAGGTTACAAGTTCTTCTCTTGAGAGCGTGAGTAATACTTTTGTACATGGTGCAGTACTTTGTTCTCTAACCTTTTCTAATCTGATGGGTGCAACAGTTTCTAATGTACTAGAGAAGATAGTGCTGCAGGGAAGATGATGGGAAATGTAGTCCATGTTCAGGACTCTGGTGAGTGTGACGGTCGGATGAGTGAGGAAGAGCCTGCCGTGATCGTGACAATTACTGCTTTTACTGTACTTTTGATTAAATAAATGCAGCCGTCGTGAGCATAAGAGAACAAAAGAATTATTAAAGATCTTATGACCCCGAACTTTAAAAAAAAAAAAAAAAAAATCCCTTTTACACAGTTTTAACCATGTTCTCATTCATAAAACACAAACACATCATATAATTAACTCAAGTATCACAATGTAAAAATCAAACAGCACATCTACAGGCTTACACATACAGTACAATTATAGTTCACAGTATCAGTACTTCAGATGAAATTTCACTATTCTGTGTAAGTACATGCTGTACACCCTCAAACTCGTGATTATAAAATTTATTTGTAGCCTATTCTTTTTACATGTACTGTATATTTGCAGAACTGAGAGACGACTGCCTAAGTGAGAAAGGAAGAGAAAGTCTTTTCAAGAAACTGCTATAGTAATGTATACTGTAATTGTCAAGTGTGGGTTGTAGTTTTCAAAAGCACAACAAAGGAGATATTTTCAAGAACATTTAATGGAGTATAGGAACAAAGAAAAGGGGAAAAAAATCACCAGGAAAGTAACTAACAAACACCACATAACATAATCAAAGCTAGACAAAGACTAGACTGAAACTAAGGGCTTAAATACAAGGCAAACAGAGGAGTTAATGAGACTAATTAACAAGACACAGCTGAAATGAGGACACTAATCAAATGAGTAACCAAAGGATACAAACAAGTGGCGGGAAACTGAGAACAACGGAGAACGTGTGACTAAATGAACAAACTCAAAGAATAACAATGAAACTTCAACATGAACAGGAAGTAGAAACAGATGAAAAGACAAACTCAAAACGTGACAGTAATGACATTTGGCCAAAGGTGCTGAATTTATTTTTACTGCACAAAGTTGAATATGAACTTGGTATGTAATACAATACAGTACAGTTTTGTGTTACATACCAAGTTCATATTCAATTCTTCGGTATTTGAACTTTTCTTTTTTAGTGATTTTTTTTTATCTAGTGTTAGATCACTTTACAGTAGTGTAATGAAAAAATATTTTTTCCTGAAGCTCATTGCTGTATTTTACTGTATCTGCACTCTTTCATTTATATTGTAATAGACATTGAGCTGCAAAATCATTCCTGAATCCCTATAAGAGTTTTTTGTTGCAGTGTTTTCAATTGATCTCACCAGTGTTCACTGGGAATGAAAGTAGTCTGTGTATTTGTAGGTTTTGTGTGTCAGCTGAGGCCAAAGATTGATTCTGAAGAAAGAGAATATGATTTTGAACGAAATATTTGATTTTGATGTGACAGTTTGAGATTTGTACAAGTTGGTGTGTCGTTCTGAGATTGTGTTTATAGTTGTGAGGAAATGGTTTATTGTTTCATGAATTGTGTTTTAGCAATCGAGAAAAACTGTAATATCTAATGATCTGACTCTCCACACACCCATATAGAGAAACAAGATGAAGACAGAGGCAGAAAATAAAAAGCACACAGTAACTATTTTCGTGAAGGTGAACTTTACCTTAATTTCATCAGCATCTTTTTCAGCAGGAATCTTATCTTTTTATTCAGAATTTCTGAGCTTTTTATTTTATTTTATTTTTTATTTATTTATTTACTTTTTGCAACAACAACACTGATACTATAAATTTCTCCATATCTGGAAAGAACTATTTTACATCAACAACTTTAAACGTTGAATCAGGAAAGTCATTCATTTCTTCTAAATTTGTTTTCCATCACTTGTGACTCAGTATCTAATCTCATAAAGTGTTTCTTCATCTCTCATCTTCTGCAGCACAATTTTCTTCACATTTTGAACTGTGATTTTTTTTACACTATTTTCTCCACTAATAATGTCATTTTCCACATCTTCACTCTTTACATTGTTCACAACTGTTTCTGTTACTTCATTATTCAAAATAACACTATCCTCAATCTGTTCATTTTGTAATGAACCCTGTGTTTGATCATTTAACTGAAAGGTACTTTTGATAGTAAGTAAATTCACTCTACAATCTGTTCTGAAACATCAACACAGTTTCACCGATGATCCTAAGGAATAAACATTAAACCCAGGATAGAGCGGCTGAGTGAATGTGGTCTGGACTGTGTGGATGAGGCTCATTGTGTCAGAGACGCTGTAGAAGGACAGAGTTCCTGCACTGTGATCCACAAGCACTCCTATTCTAGAGCTGATGGACTTTACAGGGAGATCAGTGCGTATGTTATTATGTATGAATAAGTATCTGGAGGAAGAGCAGGACAAACTCCAGGACTGATCATTATGTCCAAACGCACCCTCAATACCCCGTCCCTTCCTACTGATGCTCTTATATGACACTGATATATACACAGTCCCACTCCACTCAATCTCCCAGTAACAGCGTCCACACACACTCTCACTACACAACACCTGATACCACCCTTCAAATCTGTCTGGATGATCAGGATACGGCTGGACTGTGTCAGTGACAGTAATCACTCTGTTCCTCTTAGACAGACAGAGGTATTTATACGCTGTGTTCAGATCCAGAGTGAGCTGATGGGAATCTGATGGAGAGAAACACATCAGAATCAGGAATTATGAATCTGATCTTTTAATGTATCTGAACTCTTCATGGCTCAATGTTCAGTGTATCATCAGTGTCTCAGTACAGATGACCAAATATCCTGAATCATCATTTACATGATCAATTATAAAACTCTTCTATCATGATTTCTTCACCTTCTACAGGAAGAACATGAACACATTCAGTGAGATTTTCTACTTGTTTTCTTAGTGACTTACACTGTAGGAAGTCGTTCTTGGTCTTGGGATTCATGTTGGTGAAAGTGACTGTGGAAATAAACAGACATGAACAGTGTGAAGAGAAATGACAAAATACATTCATTTCTAAGACATTTCTAATATGAGGCTCATATGATATTAGGTGATGAAGGTCTCATTTCTGAGAGCAGATGAATCTCCAAGCGCCTCATTTATAAAACACACGTATCAGATTTGATCCTAAATTCCATGGATTTCATCCTACATCATGTGTATATATATATATATATATACACACACACACACACACAGTAGTCAACATTTGAAGTGGATCAAAAAAGTTCATATATATATATATATATATATATATATATATATATATATATATATATATATATATAAACACTTCCTCATGATGATTAAGTGCCGTACTTCTGAACCATCAAGGGATATTTGTGGCTGTTCTGAAGGTGGATTTGATGTTCTTGTTCACATTGTACTTGAATTTAAGATGAACTGTGATTTATATAAAGTGGGACGCATTTAAGAAGGTTTTTTGTGCAAATGGATGTTTTATAAATCATAGGAACATTTACGTTCACATTTACGATCTTTCATCTGTATAATGGAGGCGCAGGACTTTACCTCTGTCAGAGATCTTCTTGATCTCTTTGCAGAAATCCTCCAGTTTGTCTCTCAGCTGACGGACAGATTCTCTCATGTCATCAAAAGAGAAGAGAGAACTGAAGGGATCGTCGGGTTCGTCTGTAGATTCAGGAGGTGCTGAGAGAGACTGGAAACTCTACAGAAAACACAAATCAAAACTTCAGCCAATAACCTGCTCTATATCAGATCTGTGCGGCTCTTGTTGATCTTCAGTAACTCGCCTCAATCCAGCACTTTCACACAATCAGAAACATTCTTCTCATATTCATTATTTAATGCTACAAACTCTAATATTTGACACTTACACTCCTGGTGAAAAAGAAGTGCACTTTAGCATACTTTTACTTTTTTTTACTATACATACATACTTTTATTATTACAGAAACAATATAATTTAAAAAAATATACTTAAGATCAGATTGAATGTAATGTTTTTGGACACTTAATTAGCTTTTCAAATTATATTTGAAATAATTATTTTAATTAAATGAATGTATTATAGTTTACATTTATATTAAATGATGTTAGCTAATATTTAGAGTGCTTTTTTAACCCACTTAAGTAGGATTTAAGTATCTTAAAATGTAATTTCATAATTACTTCTGTTGTCTTTGGAATATGGTTAAAGTTACTGCTGAATGAACTGACAAGCATTTATGATAAACTAAAATATACTTTGTCATTTCTACTGAAACTTGTTTGTGATGTATTTAAATATATTAGTAATAATATTATTAAATATAATAGTAATATCAGTAAAATATATATATAACACTACGTAAAATGATAATCAAGTACTTTACTTGTGCTTTAGTGTTAGTCAACACATCAGAATATGTGCACTTCTTTAAAGCACAACAAAAGATCATTAAAACATGATTTAAAATATACTTTAAATCAAAAAATTTAATTTGATATTTTTACAAAGTGCACTTTTTTAAAGTCTACTTAAGTGTGTTAAGAAACATGAAAGTGTCTCTCTTTTAAGTGGCCTTTTATTTCATTAATATTATATTATCTGCAAGTCCAGTTTAAAAAAAAAAAAAAATTAAGATTTGAAGTAATTAACTACAAGTGCACATTCAGTACAATTCAGCACACTTCTTTTTTGGACTATGTGTGAACTTTCTAGGAAATGGTTTGGATGATAAAACATCTGCTAAGATCATAAATGTCTGTGTAACAGTTTGAGCAGATCAATGGAGTCACATTGTAGGATTGAGAAGATATCCAGAGGAAAAGCAGTTCAAAGGCTATTAGATTGACCCTTCTTATCAGGTTTGAAGATCACCTGACCCAATTTTAGAGAAAATTACTGAAAATACTGTAGTAGAAATAAAAGATTTAATTAAAAAAATAAAAAATCTAGTTGGGTGGAAATTGACACCATCAAGTTCACTGATTTCATCATGACAGAAGAAACCAGAAGGAAAAATTAGTTCATGGTGTTTGCCTAATAATTTATTCAAAAAAAAAAAAAAAAAAAAAAAAGCTCAGAGCTTTGTAAGTGTGTCTCTTTAAACAGAAGGTGATCAGATGAGAGTCTGACTGATGATTATATGATAACACACACTGGACTGAATCTGACTGAATTCCTGACAACATCTCAGTCAACGGCTCATTCTGCTCTCATGAAATGTTTCTCTTGCTCAAGTTCACTATGATCCTGTTCTTCAAGATCTCTGTTACCTGCAGGAAATGGATGTGATCATGTGTGTGTGAAAGCTGCTCCAGCTCAGCGTCTCTCCTCCTCAGATCATTGATCTCCTGCTCCAGTCGCTCCAGTGGTCCTTCAGCTTGACTCACTGCAGCCTTTTCCTGATCTCTGATCAGCTGTGTGACCTCAGAACGGCTTCTCTCAATGGAGCGGATGAGCTCAGTAAAGATCTTCTCACTGTCCTCCACTGCTGTCTGTGCAGAGCGCTGTTAGGACACACATCACAATCACACAGTGGCTTCAGCGGGACTGACAGAGTCCAAACTGAGACGTCTCAAACTTCTCTTCTTCTCCAGACTCACCTTATGAGACTCCACAGCCTCTCTCAGCTGCTGAAGATCTTTCTGTCTCTGCTGGATTCTCTGACGGATCTTCATCTGCGTCTCCTTCAGCTGTTTCTGGAGGACAAACCAATAAATGACACATAAATCTACTATCACAAAAGAAAATTAAAGTTACATGAATCCTGAACTGGTGGAGGGTTAAAGATCTAGCATGGTAAGTTTATACTGTAGATTCAAACAGATTCATAGTTTACTGAAATAAGATTATTAATGAACATGAAACTGAAATGTCAGCAGTATTTCATCAGTGTCCAGTTTTTTATGAATAATTCACCATAAAGTTTTAATTCTGTCATCATTTACTCTCCCTCATGTCGTTCCAAACCTGTATGACTTTCTGTCTATTGTGAGACACAACAGAAGATATTTTGAAGAATGTCTCGGCTGTTTACAGAGGCCAAATAAAATATGGTGACACGTCAATAACATCAAACCTCATTGGTTCTTGCATGTCACAGTCACATGACTAAATATCATGATGTCATGACACAAACACCAGTGAAGTTTGATTTCCCTTTCGAAAGGGAACTCAACTCTGTGTTCGAGACGCATATGGGGAACATCACTCGTGACCCGGTGTTCGAAAATCGTGCCACCTCGTCTTCTCACAAGGTATTTCTCATGTCTGAGGACAAGACTAAACATTTTAGGAAGTGTGCTGATCCGTGTCTGAGATTCTTGACACCGGAAGATATACACAACCTTTGCGTTCATTGTCTGGGGGAAGAACACGCACGGACAGTGCTTGAGGGCGCTGTCTGTGTGAATTGTGTGCGTTTTCCTATGAAAACGCTCCATTCTCGCCTGGCCCTCTTCTCGAGGGAAGGGGTGTCGGCATCTGTGCCCGGTGGGTCCAGCCCCGCTCCTGTCTCTCAGCCTCCTGTGGCGGCTGGCGGGGATGAGCTCCTGGATGACGATGATGTCTTACCTTTGACATCATCGGATCCAGGAGCGAGTGTTCTTCTGGCAGCTAGCCCCCAAGAGCAGGAGATGGCGGTGGAGGAAGAAGCGAGTGAGACAGCTTCTTTCTCCAGGCCTCCTTGCCCAGCGTATGCTGAGTTACTGGAGGTTATGGAGCGCGCTGCGGGCAGACTGCAGCTGCCGTGGGTGCGTGAAAGGAAAGAGGTTCGTGGTAGGTTGGACGAACAGTTTCTTTCTGACCATAACCCCGTAACTCCGGTGAGCCTTCCGTTCCTTCCGGATCTCCATGTTGAGATCGAGAAGGCATGGAAGAACCCGTACTCGGCGAGAGTACATTCACATCAGCGGGGAAATTTCGCTGATGTGGAGGGATTACGCCAGCACGGGTATGTGTCGATGCCGCCTATTGACGAGACGTTTGCGAACTATCTCGTCACTGGCAGTGCACCGACACTAAAAGCTCCGGTCCTGCCGTCTAGACCTCTTAAGATGACATCTCGTCTGAACGGCAGGCCATACGCTGCTGCAGGTCAGGCTGGTGCGGCTTTGCACTCCATGGCGGTGTTGCAAGCTTACCAGGCGGACCTGCTGAAGGATCTGGATCAGGGGCAGGGCTTGTCCCCTGATGCGGTAGCTGAGCTGCGCTGCACTACGGATCTCGCTCTCCGGGCCACCAAGCAGACGGCCGCCTCGATCGGTCGATCAATGGCGGCCATGGTGGCCACGGAGAGGCATCTGTGGTTGAACATGGTGGACATCGGGGAGAAAGAAAAGGGCTTTCTCCTCGATGCCCCAGTCTTGCCTTCTGAGCTTTTCGGCGGCTCCGTTGAGACGGTCGTTGGAAAGTTCAGAGAGGCGAGGGTGCGCTCAGCAGCTTATAAGAATTGCATACCGCTCAGATCCGATTCTGGGCCCAGACAGCCGGGAGGCCCTGGCCCGTCTCGAGCCGAGGCTCAGAGACAGGGCCAGCGATCCAGTGTCGCCGCTCAAGCGCCTCCTCCACCTCGGAGTAAGTCGCAAAAGCGGCGGGATACGAGGAAGAGGAAGCAAGACTTAAGGGAGGTGATCGAGCACAGGCGCCAGCAGCGCCGGTGATCGGTCTCCTCTCTGGCGGAGGTAGATTAATTTCTACTCCCGCCCCTCTTCCCCGGCCTCCCAGGAATCTTTTTATTAACTGTGCATGTTCAGGAGACACCTTTGAACAGTCAGGCTGATGGCTGGGCCCATGATGAGTTTTTCTCCGACGGCCCGCCTTCTGGCTTGATAGTGAAAGGGTTCTTGGCTTAGAACCGGGATTCTATCCTTCCATCCATGTCAGAAGGGAAAGTCCTTGGTCTTTGAGCCACGGGAAGGTAAGACAAGGTTCAATTTATTTCTTAATATTTGACCTTGTTTTGTTCCTGTGTATATACAGGTGCTGGTCATATAATTAGAATATCATCAAAAAGTTGATTTATTTCACTAATTCCATTCAAAAAGTGAAACTTGTATATTATATTCATTCATTACACACAGACTGATATATTTCAAATGTTTATTTCTTTTAATTTTGATGATTATAACTGACAACTAAGGAAAATCCCAAATTCAGTATCTCAGAAAATTAGAATATTACTTAAGACCAATACAAAGAAAGGATTTTTAGAAATCTTGGCCAACTGAAAAGTATGAACATGAAAAGTATGAGCATCAATACTTAGTTGGGGCTCCTTTTGCCTGAATTACTGCAGCGATGCGGCGTGGCATGGAGTCGATCAGTCTGTGGCACTGCTCAGGTGTTATAAGAGCCCAGGTTGCTCTGATAGTGGCCTTCAGCTCTTCTGCATTGTTGGGTCTGGCATATCGCATCTTCCTCTTCACAATACCCCATAGATTTTCTATGGGGTTAAGGTCAGGCGAGTTTGCTGGCCAATTAAGAACAGGGATACCATGGTCCTTAAACCAGGTACTGGTAGCTTTGGCACTGTGTGCAGGTGCCAAGTCCTGTTGGAAAATGAAATCTGCATCTCCATAAAGTTGGTCAGCAGCAGGAAGCATAAAGTGCTCTAAAACTTCCTGGTATACGGCTGCGTTGACCTTGGACCTAAGAAAACACAGTGGACCAACACCAGCAGATGACATGGCACTCCAAACCATCACTGACTGTGGAAACTTTACACTGGACCTCAAGCAACGTGGATTGTGTGCCTCTCCTCTCTTCCTCCAGACTCTGGGACCCTGATTTCCAAAGGAAATGCAAAATTTACTTTCATCAGAGAACATAACTTTGGACCAGTCAGCAGCAGTCCAGTCCTTTTTGTCTTTAGCCCAGGCGAGACCCTTCTGACGCTGTCTGTTGTTCAAGAGTGGCTTGACACTAGGAATGCGACAGCTGAAACCCATGTCTTGCATATGTCTGTGCGTAGTGGTTCTTGAAGCACTGACTCCAGCTGCAGTCCACTCTTTGTGAATCTCCCCCACATTTTTGAATGGGTTTTGTTTCACAATCCTCTCCAGGGTGCAGTTATCCCTATTGCTTGTACACTTTTTTCTACCACATCTTTTCCTTCCCTTCGCCTCTCTATTAATGTGCTTGGACACAGAGCTCTGTGAACAGCCAGCCTCTTTTGCAATGACCTTTTGTGTCTTGCCTTCCTTGTGCAAGGTGTCAATGGTCGTCTTTTGGACAACTGTCAAGTCAGTAGTGTTCCCCATGATTGTGTAGCCTACAGAACTAGACTGAGAGACCATTTAAAGGCCTTTGCAGGTGTTTTGAGTTAATTAGCTGATTAGAGTGTGGCACCAGGTGTCTTCAATATTGAACCTTTTCACAATATTCTAATTTTCTGAGATACTGAATTTGGGATTTTCCTTAGTTGTCAGTTATAATCATCAAAATTAAAAGAAATAAACATTTGAAATATATCAGTCTGTGTGTAATGGATGAATATAATATACAAGTTTCACTTTTTGAATGGAATTAGTGAAATAAATCAACTTTTTGATGATATTCTAATTATATGACCAGCACCTGTATATTTTCCTGAACATGTAACAGTAAAATATGTTTAGGGGTTTTTGGGCAAAGAAAACTGAAGTGGTTTTTAAGTTGATTGAGCAGGCCACAAAATGGCTGCCGTTTAGTCTTCTTTAGCTTCTCAGCTATTTTCAGTATAGTTTGGGCTGGCACTTACTACTTCAGTTTACATGTATCGGTGGCCTCTTTCGGCCACCTGACATGGCTGCTTGTGAACTTCGCTTTCTTCTCCTTCTATGAGATTTGGAAGCGAATAACAGGCTTTATTAGGCTGTTTGGTGCCTGTTTTGTTCTAGGCCCATAGCTTAGCAGCCAGGCTAGAGCTAGGTTTACTGTGTTATTTTTTCAATAACCCCTTATATATATTATCCTCTGGATATATAGTTCCTAGTTCTGGCCTCCTCCTGAGGGAGTTGTTAGGCCGTATGCCCATTACCCCCTTGCTATGTAGGTGCAATTGTTGAGTTTAACAGCTAAGTGTAGACTGTTTTTAGACTCCCTGTTGCTGTTATCTCAGGTGGATTAGGCCCTTATCTTTGCGTAGATAAGTTATGCAGTTGTGCTAGGCCCCACTTCTAGAACATCTATGCTATGGGAATTGTATTTTTTCCTCTGAGCTACTTGTTTTCTTAAACAAGTTTGAGTTGACGTTGCTAAAGTATTAGCTTCCGTCCTCTTTGGCTCGGTACAGATTTGGGAATCTGTATGGAGAAAATTATTTCCTCTTTAGAAATAGCATATTCATCAAAGCATTGGATTGCTTTGAATGTTCTGGACTTTTGCCCTACATTATATGTGAGCTTACGTATGCTGCCTCAGGTTAGCACCTGCTCTCATTCAGCGGGCTTTCAATTAGCCGCTTTAGAGATTTTGATGACTTTATTCCCCATTAGTAGGTTTATTGTTGTTACTGAGTGCTTTACCTGTTGGCTTGCATACTTAGGGTGGTAGTACCACTTTCTGAGGAAAGATGGTTGCTATTAACCCCTTTTTTGTGGTCTTTTAACGGTTATTTGCATATAACTTAGATTGTAGGCCTGTTTATCTAGCCTCCTTTTAGTTAGCATTTGTTGTAATGCATGCTGTTACTTGATCAGTGTTTGCTCACATATCTACACTGCCACAGGCCTTGCCATGTGTTTGTTTGAGGTGTAGGCCTTATGGGCCTTCCTTAGACCATTTGGCTTGTTTGGTTCCCTTTAGCCTTCTTATGTTAGGATACATTGCCTGTTGGAATGTGTAGCTTAGCTCAGGTTGCAGTTAGCTTTTTTGTTTAAGCTGGTTCCCTGTAGCTTGGTTCCTTTATTCACGTGCTGTAGCCACGTGTTGTTGAAATGGTAGGCCCCTTTAGGCCTCCTTTTTTAATTAACATGTTGGCACAGTTGTGTTTTTATCCTGCTTAAGGGCTGAACGCCACTTGTCACTGAGATTGTAGGCCCCTTAAGGCCTCTTTTTTAGTTTGACTTGTTGGCAGGATGCTCAGGAAACCATACCACCATCGGCCACGCCCCATCGCTGACGGATAGGCCCTAAACAGGCCTGTTCACGATGTATGGCAGCATTTTATGTATTCCCTCTTTGGAAAAATCTCTGAATACATGGCCCATTGGTTGGTATGGTTATGGTAGCCACTTGCTGATGCCACGTGTTTACTAAGGTAGGCCTACTTCGGCCTCCGGTGTAGCATGTGGAGTTCAGTTATGTACTCCTCTCGCTGTGAGAGTATTAGGGTGCTTTTACCGAATACTTTTGAGTGGCTGGCCCCTCAGGGTGAATGTTGTGGTGAAACCTTACTGAGGTTTGGTTTAAACTACATCTGCCTCCCTGAGTCTGATTCCTACTCTAGTTGAGCTGAATAGCCACCTAGCGCCTAGGGTGGATCTGTCGTGCTCCTAGAAATGGCCACTGGACTTACGCCGTATGTCTTAGAGGTTGCTAGGCCTTATGGGCCGCCCTTTTGAACATACTGGTGTATGTTTGTGTATATTTCTCTTTGAGAATCGTCTATATACACTTCCGGTTGGCCAGAGGCCCAGGTGATAAATCTAACCTCCTATGGTTCGGTTATTTATCGGTCTTGGTGCCTAAAACACTACCACGAGCTGATGCCACGTGTCTGTTAAGGTTATAGGCCCATCCAGGCCTTCCTTAAATACGTGTTGGTGTATGTTGTACTCCTCTTGCTTTAAAGAGTAAAAAGGTGCTTTTACTGAGTACACTGCTCGTTGGATTGTGTTAGGTGGATTGTCATGCGGCCACATTTGCAGCCTCTTTCGCTGCCTCTGAAGTTGTCTGTCTGCCCCGGCAAGACAGCTGTTCAGAGTGGCCCCTCCAGGCCACTTTCTGAATTTACTTCTGTTTCTTATATAGCTACTATCATGCTGTAGGCCCCTCTTCGGCCTCCATGATTATGTGCCCATTGCATGGTCTACCCATTGCATGGGCTTTGTACTTCCCTATTAGGGTTATGTTTGTAATAGTGCTTAGCTCCTTAAGCTGATCATGGCGGTAGGCCTTAATCAGGCCTCCTTCTAAGATTCAGCCCTAGGCTGGTTTGTGCTCCCCTGTATGAACAGGCGTTTAGCGCACAGCCTCCTCAGTGCGTTAATTAAGCGCTGAGTAGATCCTAGGATGAGTGGATTGTACTCCCCTCAATACGAGGGTTCATAGCACTCAGCTGAGTTCTGCTCTCCAGGATGCCCGTCTCTACGCGTGGGTCTGAGTTGCTCCTGCCTCTTTGCAGTCGCTCTTACCTGCTCTCTTCTATGAAGAATGCGTTATGGAGATTCTGTACTCAGACAGGGTTGGCCAAGACTAAGTTTGTCCTATAACAGACCAGGTCGGCCTCCCTGGTGGCATTGAGGGTGACTTCGTTCCCCTCTAGTGACTGGTCGGGGTTCCTTTCGGTTCCTTGACCACATTCCCTTAAAGAGACCACTTTATCTGCGGAAAAGTTGGTCTCAGATGCCTCTAGCGGTCTTGGTAGGCCTTTTTCCTCTGGAGGGCCTTCCATAGGCTCAGCTTGGGCTGTTGGCCTTAGGGAATGCTGTCACTGACAGCCTGATGTGAAGCGAGGGGGAGTTGCTGCAGTTTCTCAGGAAACTGTTTTCTTGTCCCAGCCATTCTTTGGCATGCACTCTCCTCAAGCATGGCGGCGTGGGTATATCGTTCCCCATATGCGTCTCGAACGCAGAGTTGAGTTCCCTTTCGAAAGGGAATGTCTCAGGTTACGTATGTAACCATGGTTCCCTAAGAACAGGGAACGAGACTCTGCGTTTCCCTGCCATGCTTCGGGCTGCCTGCGGAACAGTCCCTCAAAGACGATTGATACTGACTGCTTCCCTAGGCGCTCTTTTATACTTCCGGGTCGCGCCATATGACGTCATAGGCTGTCGCCGGCCAATAGGATTGGAGTTTTTTGATAGTGGTTTTCGAACACCGGGTCATGAGTGACGTTCCCCATATGCGCCTCGAACGCAGAGTCTCGTTCCCTGTTCTCAGGGAACCATGGTTACATACGTAACCTGAGACGGTTTTTGATGTCATCATATTTGATTTGGGCTCCACGTACATCAGACGATCAATTATTTGATTTGATTCAGGAATCAAAATTTGGCTCTACTTTAAAAAAAAAAAAAAGCAAGCACATTTTAGCATACTTTTAAAAAGTGTACCTATTATGGAATTAATAAACTTTAAAAGAATATACTTAAATCTCAACTTTAAGTTATATTTTCAGACACTTATTTGTTAACTTGTATGTTAATTACCATTAAATGAAAATGTATTATATTTTAAATTTATATTTAAAGCAATTAGCTGAACTTAAGAGGAATTTTTTGACCCCCTTAAGTAGGACTGAAGTACATCTCCATATTTAATTACATAATTCTGTCTTGAAATATGTGTAAAAATAAATAAAGTGTACTGTCAAATGTACTGACAAGCATGCATGCTAAACTAAAATATACTGTAATAATGAAGTTGCACTTTTTAAGCATTTGAATTTAAATTTTAAATTTATTAGTAAAACACTTCCATATTTAAACTATATTAACTTTAAAAATTATATTGAATAACACACTAGAGTTTTAATTATAATCAAGTACTTTACATGTGCTTCAGTATGTTAGTCAACACATCAAAAATATTATTAAAATGTACTTTAAAGTAAACCTTTAAATTTGACATTATTACAAAGTGTACTTTATAAAGTGAAACATAGTCATGGTCAAGTTCACTCTGTTTAAAGAGTTAAAGGGTAATTTGAAGTACACCACAAGTGCACTTCAATATGTCAACATTTCATTTCTGCGTGAACAATCCCTCTCAGTTCATACCTGTTTCTCTGTCCTCTGTGCTGCAGTTGATACAGTGTTGTGGTTTTTATGTTCAGACTCCTTACACCACACACAGATGCATTGTTGGTCAGTGATACAGTACATTTCTAGCTCTTTATCATGTTTACGGCAGATCATGTCCTGCAGTTGTCCAGTGGCATCGATCACTTTGTGTGGTTTACGAGAGTGAAATTCCTCATGACGGTCAAAATGAGTTTGACAGAAAGACTCCTGACACACTAGACAGGACTTGACGGCTTTGTATTTTCTTCCAGTACAGACGTCACACTGCACGTCTCCAGCTCCAGCGTAACAGTCAGCAGGAAGTTTAGTCTTCTTCAGTTTCTCCACCATTTCAGCCAGAATGGTGTTTTTAGCTAAAGCAGGTCTTGGACTGAAGGTCTGTCTGCACTGAGGGCAGCTGTAGACTCTCTTCTCATCCTCCTGATCCCAGCAGTCTGTAATACAGTTCTTACAGTAACTGTGTCCGCAGTGGATGGCCACTGGATCCTTTAGGAGATCCAGACACACTGGACACGTGAACTCATCCTGAGAAATCCTGGCTTCTGCCATTTTGCTGCATAAATACAGAAAGCAACACAAATGCACAATAGCTCAACAATACTTTCAGTTTCTGTTTCCCTGAACTGAGGAGCTGAAATCATTTCCTGCTTCTGTGTTTGAGTGACGTGTGGAAAACAGGCGTGTCTGTAAAGCAGCTTCTTCATTCCTGGTCAAGGAGAGTTACTTTCCTTCTGTGTTTATGTGGCCTTCAAGTGGAGTCGCATGAATGACTGAACGAAGTTTTATTCATAAATGAGAAACTCAGAATTCTAGACTCTAGATGATGATTGTAATGATGGGTCGACAGAGTGAGGATCCATTTGCAGCTTTTACTAAAAGCAAACACAACAGGGCAAGGATAAGGCTGAGGCGTAAACAGGGACAGGCTGAGATCAGGGCAGGCGGCAAACATACACAATACAGGAACAGGCAATGGTCAGGGCAGGCAGCAGAGAATCAAACACGAGGAACAGTCCAGTCAAACACAAGAATAGCAATCCACAATAATGCTCAGAAATGATCACCGGGGCAAATCAAGACTTTGCAAAGTGTGCGTGTGCATGCTGCTTATAAGGTGTGCGAGTGTCATGTGGTGCAGGTGTGTGCAATCAGTCCCAGGAATGAGGGCCTCTGGGAAATGAAGTCCGAATGAACAATAGTCAATATTCAGGTGAGGGCTCCCTCCGGTGGTGTGAGGAGGGAAGTGCGGGAGCCTCACTTGTAATAACGATCTTCTCCAGACTGAAAATTAAGGCGAATGCCTGGGCAGAAGTCATGTAGTGCATTCACCTTTAGACTACAGCATTGTCACTTTTTAATTATTATTTTTTTAAATGTACATTTATTTGTATAGTGCTTTTCACAATGCATATCGTTTCAAATCAGCTTTATAGAAAATGCATGTTTCTACATATACTGTGTCAAAGTAATGTCCATATGTCAGAATGTACAGTTCTAAGATAATACAGTTCATGCAGTTAGCTAACATGATGTATTCATTTAGGCAGGAACAATGAGCTCATTGACTATTTCCTTCATAAAAAAAAACAAAAAGCTGAGAAAAACACTTTTTTTTTCTTCAAAGACTACAACGTGCATAAGCAATGCTTTTATCGCTTGTTTCTGCTTCTATTTTTGCCTGTATTTTACTCTGGAGACTCTGTACTCTTTCAGAAGATGCGTGATATTCCAGAGATTAGGAGTCAAATGCAGAAACGCTCTCCCTCCTTTAGTGGACTTAGATATCCTAGGTACTACCAAAAGTTAAGTTGTGACCTTAAAGAGTGTGATGTATTGTAGGGCGAGAAGACTTGTTAAAGGAACTAAATTATTTAGGGTCTTATAGGTCAGTAGCAATACTTTGTAATCGATAGAGAACTTAATAGGTAACCAGGGTAGATAATAAAATTGGAGTTAAATTATCATATTTTCTTGCCCTGGTAAGAACTCTAGCAGCTGAACTTTAGACTAACTGCTGAAGTATACTTTGGGCTTTAGAACATCCTTTAAACATTATAATGACAACTAACTTAAGATGGATAAGGTTGTGTGTGCTGTTTTAAAAGAACATCCTTGGAATCTGGGAAAGTTTTGTAGCCTGTCCCATAGTTATTGTTCCCTACTTTTCTCTTAAATCTATGTAAAGGTTATGCAAGTGTCACAATTAAACACCTTCAAATCAATGTTCATGAAATCACCACCACTATCTTAAAGTATGTCAGAGCCAGTGTTTTGTCTCAATATGCAGTAATGTTTTTTTCTAAGGCACGTTTATAAAAGCTGCGTAAATGTCCTAACAGAAGTAAGGCGTAATCCTGGCTTAATCTAAGCCCTGTCTGTGAAACCGGGCCCCTGTGTTTTATTAACACTGCTCAGTGTTCATATGTGTCCACACTAGAGTGTTAAAGTAACTCTGAAGCAGGAACAAACATGTAATGTCACCATTGTGGTGATCAGTGTTCATAGTTGGGCTCTTGACTCTTGATTGTTTTGTTAGTTTTCCTCTGGCTGCTTTAACTGTGTGTTCAGAAAACAATTTTACTGTATCAGAAAAATTTGAGACAGAATAACACCAGGTGATGCTGTTAATTAAAGTCATTTTGAAGTGGCCTGATTCACTGATCAGAAGTGTGTTTTGTTATTAATTAGTTTAAATGCTACTGATCATGTGATACTACTGTGACAATCAGATTTAAAAAATGTATGAAACCATATTGTGAGCATGAAGTTATTAACAACGGTTTAATTTAGACACTCAAGACTTCAAAAATCAGCATATGAAACTCAATAATTGTGACATGCTTCATGCCAGCACACATAACACATTCATGGCTCTAAGCATGCATTGAAGCTGGTTTCTTTTACTACTGTAGTTATATTTGAATATTTTTGATTGTCACCATTGTTAGGTTTTGAGTTTTGATGTCTAAGTGTGTCTCAACCTTTACACAAGAGGTTGTAGCGTTTTTGGAACATCTCAGTGTTATTAATACTTCAATTTCATAATTTAAGTCAGTCTAGAAACAATTGCAAGCAGTTATTTGACTACCATTAAAACAGACATGTTGACCTGCCTTTTCATCTCTCTTTCTTTACCAATGCACAAATGTTCTCTGAAAACACAATTTGCACTTGGTGAAATTGAATTGATCTAATGAAAGTCAAGGGTGAAGAGCACAACTATATCAAACATTGATCACCATGATGGTGACTTCAAAACTATTATTTTCAGTGAAACATCAACATGTAAACTTGTTTCTCTTTAAAAAAAATTCTCTTTTATTCTGCTTGTTAACAGCAGGTGTTCGAATGTTTCAGGAACATCATGCTAACCTTTAAATGTCATTCTATGAACATTAAGGAAACTAGACATTTTTATGTTTTTGGAATGATACAAATCAGTGTTCCTAGAATGCAGAGGTGTAAAGTATTTGAGTAAATGTAATTAGTTACTGTATCTTCTTGGCTACTTTGTAGTTGTACTGAGTATCAAAGATATTAGCAACTTTTACTCTCTACTTGACTACATTTTTGTAGTCAAGTAAATGTAAATTTTTAAGTAAATTTACTTTTTACTCCAGTACATTTGAGATGAGTAATGCAATTACACATTACATTTTTCATGGCACCTAACTTTTTCTGCAGCGGTTTGTTTCTGATATAAAAAGCAATATCGCCATCTAAGGGCATTGAAGGTACTATATCTTGTGCGTTTTGCCTTTACTCACCCAAACTTTACGTGAAGGTGAGTGCATTAGCAGGTCGTTTCTGAATTGCAGGTGTTTGATTTAGGATATGAGGACATAACTGCAACCGGTAATGAGGCCAAAACCAGCACATCTAGTGCAAGTAGACATTGACTATTTAATGTTACTTAACATTATTTTATTTATCCACTATATTGAAAAGACCTTTTTGACGGATATTGGTTTACTTTTGGCCTTTTTGTGCACTTCAGCTTAACTGAGACTTGAGAGTTTGTAGACATTTAAAAGGTTGTTGTGTCGACCTTGTTTTATTGCAATATTGAGGTGTTCAAAATAAACATGATTTCTCATCTTACAAATCAGTTGCTTCTTATTTTCACCAGCATGTCTCTCAGGTGTCGAGGAATAGTGCATCTTTGAGCCTTCATTCAGTATGAGTAAGATACTTAAGTACTGTTAAAATCAGATACTTTAAGACTTTTACTCAAATCGTATTGGAATTGGTTACTTGTAACTTGTAATGGAGTCATTTTCGATGTAAGGTATCTGTACTTTTCCTCAAGTATGGTTTTCAGGTACTCTTTACACCTCTGCTAGAACATTGAGTTGTAAATAAAAATTAAAGTTAAAGTAAAGTAAGATTGTTATAAGACAATGCCCAAATCATAAAAAACAATTAACACAATCTGTGCCTAAATTCTGATTGGGTGGGCAAGGCAGACGTTTGGGTGGGCTCAGCCTACCCCAGCCCACCCCTACCCATGTTTGGGGAATCTGGTCATTGTGTTGACGATCTGGCCCCGTTTCTACTCCAATTTGTTGGTAAAATATGAACATTTAAACAATGGCTGTCATAATTTGTTTTTAAGACAGATTTCTCCATGTAGTAATATACTGATTTTATACATTCATAATAATGACTGACAGGACTGAATGATTAGGCTCCTCTCAAACCTACGTTTGATACTTCATTTAAAATTAGGCCTATATAAAAATAGACTATAGTACTGTCAAAACCCAAAGCATAATTACACATTTGGGTTGTCAAATGTTTGTGATTCATGTTCATGGTGTAGTGGTTGGAGCAATCAGACACACAACTATTTATTATATTTAACAGATGATCCACTTGGGATCATCTATCAACTTTTATTCCCCCTGCTGACACTAGCCAGGTAACTAGTGACCCTCAGAGACATTCCAGGTAGGGGAAAGGTCTTACGAAGAGCCTGCGTGCTCAAAACGTAACCCGTGTGAGTCTTTTCAAATTTTCGCTTATTTTTGGAGCTTTGGTGTGCCAACATTTTTTTCTGCTTTTTGTTAATATTTTTTGGTCGAGTACCCATCTTTGAGCATATTTTTGCCGGTGATGTGCATGCTTTTGTTTTGATTTTGCTGAGGTAGGAGAAAGGTGGCCACATGCAACAGCACAGGCCATTGGAGATGTAAGGAACCCCCCATCGGCCCAAAAACGGAATCCGATGGCCTGGGCGAAGGTTAACGCGTGTATGCCTTTTCAGCGCCTCTGTGAAGTTCACTTAATTTCACTCGTTTTATCTGACTCCAATTTCAAATGATTTTTACTCTTAAGTTGTGTTTCCAATTAGAAATTAATCATTGGTTATGCATTAATTTAGATATTTGATTATTCTGATTATCTTTTACTTTCAATTATTCGTTCACTGCGGTCCCGGTATCGCTTTAGAAAAGTCACTTCGGCCGATTGAGAGCTTTCTCGGACACAAACTCGTCAGTTCTGACCTTAAACATTGGATGCAGAGTAAATATCTACCTTTAAGTCGGTCGCGCTCTGCTTACTCGTAACAAAAAGCATAGTTTTTATATATTTACCAAAACTGCAACTTATTTAAGCAGCGTCACACTGGGACATTTAGCGATGCGCAGAGCAAGATGAGCTCATAATTCGAGTGAATGGAGAATGAGCAACTGTTGTCCTGCGTCACTGATTTCTCTGTAATATTTGTAATATTTCCAGGTTAGTTACACACCTTTTATGTGACTACAGATGTTCATAAGCTAATATGAATCCCTGGTGATGTGTGCTCTGTAAGCTAAAAGTATGTCAAATGTGTAAACAGTTAAGTTTGACAGTACGCAGTTGAGATAATGGTGGCCGACGTCCGCAGATTGGTTATTTTATTTGTTCCTTACGGCTCCGGGGCATTTGTGGGTTTTTTCAGTGTGTGTGAAAAACAGCTAAGTGTGTAGTACAATGTTAAAAGGGTAAAAAGTTAATGTGAATGTACAGCGTAAGACCAGTTACGGCTGCGGCCTTGTTTAAGGGCGCGCGCACGTTAATATTACAATGATACAGATTCAGAACATAGAACTGAGCGCCAAGTTATGAGGCAGATATGTTTATTATTGAAGTTTGTGTTCTTACAGTGTAAATGTAATACAGCTTAACTGCAAATGAGAATGATTCTGTTAATAAAGTGAACACTTATAAAATGTACAGTTATTACAAAAATACTCTTTTGATAAGAGGACAAAGATGACAGGTGTTTAAAGGAAGAAGTGCAGACATTATTGAGGATGGACCAAAAATGGGATTTAAAGAGAAAATGTTTGTTTTTGGTGTCATACAAACTTTGATAAGTTAATGTTTGGAAAATATGTGAGGATACATTTATGTGAAAACAGACCTTTGGAGAATATATGGCTTCATGTTATCCAAATGTGGATATAACGTGCTTCAATGCAAGACAGACAAAAATAACAGAAAATAATTCATGATTGCAGATACAAAGTTAAAATGAAGTTGAAAATAAAGATAATCCGAGTGAATGGAGAATGAGCAACTGTTGTCCTGCGTCACTGATTTCTCTGTAATATTTGTAA
The DNA here is from genome assembly GCA_037950675.1 of Hypophthalmichthys molitrix. Taxonomy (NCBI): domain Eukaryota; kingdom Metazoa; phylum Chordata; class Actinopteri; order Cypriniformes; family Xenocyprididae; genus Hypophthalmichthys; species Hypophthalmichthys molitrix. Next base: position 40,783,805 of record CM075494.1, read on the forward strand.
TATTTCCAGAGCACTCCTATCAGAGGATTATCTATATATCTGCCAGCGGAGACCTATCTGGGACCCGCTACACTCCATCTATTAAACCTTCCGTATGGTCAATCCTGAACACAGATTTGCGGTAATAGCTTCGCTTTAATCTACTAGAAATAATGAATTAAGAATAATGCAGAATAAATCAAGAATAATATTTATTTGTCAAGTAAAAATGTATCATGCCAATTACATAGTTGGACAATTAGAAGCCAATTCAGAAATAATAAATAACATCAGTTGCTCAAAGAGTAAGAAATGCACATACACACAGTGGTGGATTAGTGTTTTTAAGACACTTCCCCATCACTGTATGGGGGTTTCTGGCTACAGAAGATCCCACATGATCATCACTTTACCTTATATACCCAGACCAGAACAAAGGATTTATAGATATTTACTACACCAACACCTGTTTTGGGGGGAGAGGGGTGGGTTATCAGATCTCTTGAAGAGACAAAAGGAGGACAGAGAGAAAATAAGAGACACTATAATATCTCACTGTTACAGATTTATCATGCAGCTCAAAGTATTATGGGTAAAATCTCTCTACAATCTGATCTGAAACATCAACACAGTTTGACTGATGATCCAGACCAAACATAAAACCCAGGATAGAGCGGCTGAGTGAATGTGGTCTGGACTGTGTGGATGAGGCTCATTGTGTCAGAGACGCTGTAGAAGGACAGAGTTCCTGCACTGTGATCCACATACACTCCTATTCTAGAGCTGATGGACTTTACAGGGAGATCAGTCCATATGTTATTGTGTATGAATGAGTATCTGGAGGAAGAGCAATCCAAACACCAGGACTGATCATTAAGTCCAAATCCACAGTCATAACCCCCTCCCTTCCTGCTGATGCTCTTATATGACACTGATATACCCACATAATTCCCACTCCACTCAATCTCCCAGTAACAGCGTCCACACACACTCTCTCTACATAACACCTGATAATTATATTCAAATCTGTCTGGATGATCAGGATACGGCTGATCTGTGTCAGTGTCAGTAATCACTCTGTTCCTCTCAGACAGACAGAGGCGTCTATTCGCTGTGTTCAGATCCAGAGTGAGATGATGGGAATCTGATGGAGAGAAACACATCAGAATCAGGAATTATGAATCTGATCTTTTAATGTATCTGAACTCTTCATGGCTCAATGTTCAGTGTATCATCAGTGTCTCAGTACAGATGACCAGATATCCTGAATCATCATTTACATGATCAATTATAAAACTCTTCTATCATCATTTCTTCACCTTCTACAGGAAGAACATGAACACATTCAGTGAGTTTTTCTGCTTGTTTTCTTAGTGACTTACACTGTAGGAAGTCGTTCTTGGTCTTGGGATTCATGTTGGTGAAAGTGACTGTGGAAATAAACAGACATGAACAATGTAATGAGATTATATATTTTAGAAACTGTTGTGCGTTCACATTTATGATCTTTCTACACACGTCTGTATAATGGAGGCCCAGGACTTTACCTCTGTCAGAGATCTTCTTGATCTCCCCTTTGCAGAAATCCTCCAGTTTGTCTCTCAGCTGACAGACAGATTCTCTCATGTCATCAAAAGAGAAGAGAGAACTGAAGGGATCGTCGGGTTCGTCTGTAGATTCAGGAGGTGCTGAGAGAGACTGGAAACTCTACAGAAAACACAAAACTTCAGCCAATAACCTGCTCTATATCAGATCTGTGCGGCTCTTGTTGATCTTCAGTAACTCGCCTCAATCCAGCACTTTCACACAATCAGAAACATTCTTCTCATATTCATTAATGCCACAAACTCTAGTATTTGACACTTACAATCCTGGTGAAAAAGAAGTGCCTTTGAGCATACTTTTACTTTTTTACTATACATACATACTTTTATTATTACAGAAATAATATAATTGTAAAAATATATTTAAGAGCAGATTGAATGCAATGTTTTTGGACACTTTTTTTGTTTTTTGTTTTGAAATTATAATTAAAATAATTATTTTAATTAAATGAATGTATTATAGTTTACATTTATAATAAATGTTAGCTAATATTTACAGTGGTTTTTGATCAACTTAAGTAGGATTTAAGTATCTTCAAATGTAATTTCATAATTCTGTTTTCTTTGAAATATAGTTAAAATTACTGCTCAATGAACTGACAAGCATTTATGATAAACTAAAATATACTTTGTCATTTCTACTGAAACTTGTTTGTGATGCATTTAAATATATTAGTAATAATATTATTAAATATAATAGTAATATCAGTAAAATATATATAACACACTAAAGTTAAAATGATAACCAAGTACTTGTGCTTTAGTGTTAGTCAACACATCAGAATAAGTGCACTTCTTTAAAGCACGACAAATGATTATTAAAACAATTATTTAAAATGCACTTTAAATTAAAAAAAATAATTTGATATTTTTACAAAGTGCACTTTTTAAAAGTCTACTTAAGTGTGTTAAGAAACATGAAAGTGTCTCTCTTTTAAGTGGCCTTTTATTTCATTAATATTATCTGCAAGTTCAGTTTTTAAAAAAAAAAAATCTTTTAAGATTTGAAGTAATTAACTACAAGTACACATTCATTACAATTAAGCACACTTTTTTTTTTTTTTTTTGGTCTATGTGTGAACTTTCTAGGAAATGGTTTGGATGATAAAACATCTGCTAAGATCATAAATGTCTGTGTAACAGTTTGAGCAGATCAGTGGAGTCACATTGTAGGATTGAGAAGATATCCAGAGGAAAAGCAGTTCAAAGTTTCATTAAAAAACATAATGAAAAATCTAGTTGGGTGGAAATTGATACCATCAAGTTCACTGATTTCATCATGACAGATGAGACCAGATGGAAAAATTAGTTAATGGTGTTTGCCTAATAATTTATTAAAAACAAAAAAAAGTTTCCTGTGGGATTTTCCAGTGCTTTATATGTGTCTCTTTAAACAGAAGATGATCAGATGAGAGTCTGACTGATGATTATATGATAACACACACTGGACTGAATCTGACTGAATTCCTGACAACATCTCAGTCAACGGCTCATTCTGCTCTCATGAAATGTTTCTCTTGCTCAAGTTCACTATGATCCTGTTCTTCTAGATCTCTGTTACCTGCAGGAAATGGATGTGATCATGTGTGTGTGAAAGCTGCTCCAGCTCAGCGTCTCTCCTCCTCAGATCATTGATCTCCTGCTCCAGTCGCTCCAGTCGTCCTTCAGCTCGACTCACTGCAGCCTTTTCCTGATCTCTGATCAGCTGTGTGACCTCAGAGCGGCTTCTCTCAATGGAGCGGATGAGCTCAGTAAAGATCTTCTCACTGTCCTCCACTGCTGTCTGTGCAGAGCGCTGTTAGGACACACATCACAATCACACAGTGGCTTCAGCGGGACTGACAGAGTCCAAACTGAGACGTCTCAAACTTCTCTTCTTCTCCAGACTCACCTTATGAGACTTCACAGCCTCTCTCAGCTGCTGAAGATCTTTCTGTCTCTGCTGGATTCTCTGACGGATCTTCATCTGCGTCTTCTTCAGCTGTTTCTGGAGGAAAAAACAATAATAGGAAATGACACATCTATTATCACACAAAAATTAAAGCTACATGAATCCAGAATTGGTGGAGGGTTAAAGATCTAGCATGGTAAGTTTATACTGTAGGTTCAAACCACAGATTCATAGTTTCCTGAAATGAGATTATAAATGAATATGAAACTGAAATGTCAGCATTATTTTATCAGTATCTAGTTTTATATGAATAATTCACCATAAAGTTTTAATTGTCATCATTTACTCTCCATCATGTTGTTCCAAACCTGTATGACTTTCTGTCTATTGTGAGACACAACAGAAGATATTTTGAAGAATGTCTCGGCTGTTTACAGAGGCCAAATAAAATATGGTGACACGTCAATGACATCAAACCTCATTGGTTCTTACATGTCACAGTCATGTAACTAAACATCATGATGTCATGACACAAACACCAGTGAAGTTTGATGTTTTTGATGTCATCATATTTGATTTGGGCTCCGCATCCATGAGCAATGATTTGATTTGATTCATGAATCAAAATTTGCCTCTACTTTAAAAAAAAAAGCAAGCACATTTTAGCGTACTTTTAAAAAGTACCTATTATGGAAATAATATACTTTAAAAGAATATACTTAAGTTTCAACTGAAAGTTATATTTTCAGACACTTATTTGTTAACTTGTATGTTAATTGCCATTAAATGTAACTGTATTATAGTTTAAATTTATATTTAAAGTAATTAGCTTAACTTAAGAGTTATTTTTGACCCCCTTACGTAGGACTGAAGTACATCTTCATATTTATTTTCATAATTCTGTCTTGAAATATGTGTAAAAAATAAATAAAGTGTAACTGTCAAATGCACTGACAAGCATGCATGATAATATACTGTAATATTGAAGTTACACTTTAGTATATTTAAACTATATATAACTTTACTGAATAACACAATTATAATCAAGTACTTTAGGTGCTTTAATATGTTATTCAACACATCAAACTAACTGTACTTATTTGACACATGACAAAGAAGATATATTATTAAAATGTACTTTAAAGTAAAACTTTTAATTTGACATTATTACAAATTATACTTTATAAAGTGTACTTATGAAACAGTCATGAAAGTTTATTCTCTTTCAGTACACTTAAGTGGCCTTTTATTATCTCCAAGTATTTTTTTTTAAATATACTTTTAATTTGAAGTACACTACAAGTGCACATCAGTACAGTTAAGCACACTTATTTTTTAACCACTGGAGTTGCTTAGATTACTTTTATGCTTTTTTTCTTGAATCTTTTGTACTCCATTGACTTTCAATGTATAGACTAAAATAGATGAGACATTCTTCAAAATATCATCTTTTACATTCCACAGAAGAAAAAAAGTCAAACCGGTTTTTAGCGGCATGACGGTGAGTAAATAAAGACAGCACTTTTATTTCTGTGTGAACAATCTCTCTCAGTTCATACCTGTTTCTCTGTCCTCTGTGCTGCAGTTGATACAGTGTTGTGGTTTTTATGTTCATACTCCTTACACCACACACAGATGCATTGTTGGTCAGTGATACAGTACATTTCTAGCTCTTTATCATGTTTACGGCAGATCATGTCCTGCAGTCGTCCAGTGGCATCGATCACTTTGTGTGGTTTACGAGAGTGAAATTCCTCATGACGGTCAAAATGAGTTTGACAGAAAGACTCCTGACACACCAGACAGGACTTGATGGCTTTGTATTTTCTTCCAGTACAGACGTCACACTGCACGTCTCCAGCTTCAGCTCCAGCATAACAGTCAGCAGGAAGTTTAGTCTTCTTCAGTTTCTCCACCATTTCAGCCAGAATGGTGTTTTTACCTAAAGCAGGTCTTGGACTGAAGGTCTGTCTGCACTGAGGGCAGCTGTAGACTCTCTTCTCATCCTCCTGATCCCAGCAGCCTGTAATACAGCTCTTACAGTAACTATGTCCACAGGGAATGGTCACTGGATCCTTCAGGAGATCCAGACACACTGGACACGTGAACTCATCCTGAGAAAATCTGGCTTCTGCCATTTTATTGCATAAATACAGAGAGCGACACAAACACACAACAGCTCAACAATACTTCAGTTTCTGTTTCCCTGAACTGACGAGATGAAATCGTTTCCTGCTTCTGTGTTTGAGTGACGTGTAGAAAACAGGTTGTGTCTGTAAAGCAGCTTCTTCATTCCTGGTCAAGGAGAGTTACTTTAATTCTGTGTTTATGTGCCCTTGAAGTGGAGTCGCATGAATGACTGAGCGAAGTTTTATTTATGAATGAGAAACTCAGAATTCTGGACTCTCTACATTGAAAATTAGGCGAATATCTTGGCAGAAGTCATGTAGTGTATTTGACTTTAGACTACAGCATTGTCACTTTTTAGTTATTATTTTTTAAATGTACATTTATTTGTATAACGCTTTTCACAATGCATATTGTGAAAGATAATACAGATCATGCAGTTAGCTAACATCATGTATTCATTTAGGCAGAAACAATGAGCTCTATTTCATCCATAAAAAACTGAACATTTTGAACAAATAGCTGAGAAAAACACTTCTTGTTTTTCTTCAAACACTACAACATGCATAAGCAATGCTTTTATCGCTTGTTTCTGCTTCTTTTTTGCCTGTGTTTTGCTCTGGAGATTCTGTACTCTTTCAGAAGATGCGTGATAACGGCCCCTACCGTATAACACTTACAATACGGAAAAGCCAGAAAATTCTGCCAATTGCAGGAAAAGAATAGAACTATTACAAGTTGTGATCATAATGATTACAATATATAGAAAATTTGGCAGTTTTGTATGTTGATTCAGAGTTGGCTTCATCTGAATTCCTCACAGGGGTTGGCATCCTCTCTTCACAGGGACATCTGAAATCTTCATAAGAGCGTGGATCCAAACTGGAGCTGGTGTACTTGGGATGGCATCCCAAGGTAGAAACAGAATAGCAAATGAAAAATAATTAGTGTAGCCGATGTTCATAACATTTCAAGCAATAGATCTGATACAACTGGAGTGGAAGGTTACAAGATGCATTATGTGAATGCTTGGCTAAAGACATGTGTCTTTAATTTAGACTTAAACTGGGAGAGTGTGTCTGAGCCCTGAACATTATTGGGAAAGCTATTGCAGTTTAGGAGCCAAATGTAAAAACGCTCTCCCTCCTTTAGAGGGCTTAAATATCCTACCTAGGTTCTACCAAGAGTCCAGAGTTTTGTGACCTTAAAGAGTGTGATGGATTGTAGGGCGAGAACACTTGTTAAACACAGGAGCTAAACCATTTAGCAATACTTTGTAATCGATAGAGAACTTAATAGGTAACCAGTGTAGATAATAAAATTGGAGTTAAATGATCATATTGCCTTGGTAAGAACTCTAGCAGCTGAACTTTAGACTAACTGCTGAAGTATACTTTGGGCTTTAGAACATCCTTTAAACATTATAATGACAACTAACTTAAGATGGATAAGGTTGTGTGTGCTGTTTTAAAAGAACATCCTTGGAACCTGGGAAAGTTTTGTAGCCTGTCCCATAGTTATTGTTCCCTACTTTTCTCTTAAATGTATGTAAAGGTTATGTAAAGTGTTAAAATTAAACACTTTCAAAACAATGTTCATGAAATCACCACCACTATCTTAAAGTATGTCAGTGCCATTGTTTTGTCTCAGTACCCAGTAATGTTTTTTTTCTAAGGCACGTTTATAAAAGTTGCTTAAATGTCTTAACTGAACTATAGCATAGCCTAATCCTGGCTTAATCTAAACCCTTTCTGTGAAACCAGGCCCCTGTGTTAAAGTAACTCTGAAGCAGGAACAAACATTTAATGTCACCATTGTGGTGATCAGTGTTTGCAGTTGGGCTCTTGACTCTTTATTGTTTTGTTAGATTTCCTCTGGCTGCTTTAACTGTGTGTTCAGAAAACACTTTTACTGTATCAGAAGAATTTGAGACATAATAACATCAGGTAATGCTGTTAATTGAAGTTGTCTGATTCACTGATCAGAAGTGTGTTTTGTTATTAATTAGTTTAAATGCTACTGATCATGTGATACTACTGTAGCAATCAGATTTTAAAAAATGTATGGAACCATATTGTGAACATGAAGTTATGAACAACAGTTTAATTTAGACACTCAAGACTTCAATAATCAGCATATGAAACTCAATAATTGTGACATGCTTCATGCCAGCACACATAACTCATTCATGGCTCTCAGCATGCATTGAAGCTGGTTTCTTTTACTACTGTAGTTATATTTGAATATTTAAAACAAACATGTTGATCTGCCTTTTCATCACTCTTTCTTTACCAATGCACAAATGTTCTCTGAAAACACAATTACACTTGGTGAAAGAGAATTGATCTAATGAAAGTCAAGGGTGAAAAGTGCAACTATATCAAACACTGATCACCATAATGGTGACTTCGAAACTATTATTTTCAATAAAACATCAACATGTAAACCTCTCAGTTAATTCTCAGTAAGAACTTCTGTAGACGTATGACAGAAATAAAGTCAAACTGGTCAGTAAGCTGGTAATGCTGTTTGTGGAGTTGTTTAATCCTCCTCTGCTGAGATCTTGAGAGATTTGTATTCTTCAGTTGATTTCATTTAAAGTTGTGGCTGGAAGTCAGTAGTAGTTCTTGTGTTTCTGCTTGTCCCTTCTCTTTTTTCTTTTCTTGTTGTTTGTCTTTCCTTCAGTGATTCTGGTTGTTAACAGCAGGTGTTCGAATGTTTCAGGAACATCATGCTAACCTTTAAATGTCATTCTATGAACATTAAGAAAACTAGACATTTTTATGTTTTTGGAATGATACAAATCAATGTTCCTAGAATGCAGAGGTGTAAAGTATTTGAGTAAATATAATTAGTTACTGTATCTTCTTGGCTACTTTGTAGTTGTACTGAGTATCAAAGATATTAGCAACTTTTACTCTCTACTTGTAAATTTACTTTTTACTCCAGTACATTTTTGATGAGTAATGCAATTACAACTTTTTCTGCAGCGGTTTGTTTCTGCATGCCATCTAAGGGCATTGACAGTACTATATCTTCAAGTCAAGTCACCTTTATTTATATAGCGCTTTTTACAATGCAGATTGTCAAAGCAGCTTTACAGTGATAACTGGTATATAATTTTGGCTGCACAGCAGCTCTTAAAGAAAATGGTGTCAATGCAGGCTGATGCATAGCACTGTTGAATATCAAATGTCAAGTGTCCCCAACTAAGCAAGCCAAAGGTGACAGCGGCAAGGAACCCAAACTCCAACAGGTGACATCAGGTGGCAAACAGGTGGCAAATAGGTGTTAAAATGGAGAAAAAAAAACCTTGGGAGAAACCAGGCTTAGTCGGGGGGCCAGTTCTCCTCTGGCGAACAGTACTTTGATTACGATTCAGGTATCTATCATAAGTCCGACAGGATTGCAACATAGTAACAAAGTACTTGTTACAAAGTATTTATTCCAGTTCAATCCAGTTGAGACTAATATTAGCGTAGATGCCATTCTTCTTCTGATGTAACGAGTACATCTAGTGTTACAGGAAGTGTTCCTGGTTCCGGCTGACCTAATTTATGCAGCCTAATAATCCTTTAACTGATTTGAAAATATAAATTGATAATGTGTTATGTGTATGCCAGGTTAAATAGATGCGTTTTTAGTCTAGATTTAAACTGACAGAGTGTGTCTGCTTCCCGAACGATGCTAGGAAGATTGTTCCAGAGTTTAGGTGCCAGATAGATGAAGGATCTACCACCTGCGGTTGATTTTGATATTCTAGGTATTATCAGCTGGCCTGAATTCTGAGATCGCAATAGACGTGAAGGACTATAATGCATTAAGAGCTCGCTCAGATACTGGGGAGCTAAACCATTTAGTGCTTTGTAAGTAATTAGCAAGATTTTAAAATCTATGCGATGTTTAACAGGAAGCCAATGCAGTGTTGACAGAACTGGGCTAATATGGTCATACTTCCTAGTTCTAGTAAGAACTCTAGCTGCTGCATTTTGTACGAGCTGTAGTTTGTTTATCAAGCGAGCGGAACAACCACCCAGTAGAGCGTTACAGTAATCTAGCCTTGAGGTCATGAACGCATGAACTAACTGTTCTGCATTTGTCATTGAGAGCATATGTCGTAGTTTAGATATATTTTTAAGATGGAAGAATGCGGTTTTACAGATGCTAGAAGCATGGCCTTCAAATGAAAGATTGGTATCGAAGAGCACACCCAGGTTCCTAACTGACGACGAAGACTTAACAGAGCAGCCATCAAGTGTTAGACAGTATTCTAGGTTATTACGTGAAGAAGTTTTTGGTCCAAAAATTAGAATCTCTGTTTTTTCTGAATTTAGTAGTAGAAAATTACTGGTCATCCAATTTTTTATATTAACTATACATTCCGTTAATTTTGTGAATTGGTAAGTTTCGTCAGGGCGCGAAGAAATATAAAGCTGAATATCATCAGCGTAACAGTGAAAACTAAAGCCATGCTTCCTAATGATATCTCCCAAGGGTAGCATGTACAGAGTGAAAAGCAACGGTCCTAGTACTGAGCCTTGCGGTACTACATATTGAACTTGTGATCGATATGACATCTCTTTGTTTACTACTACAAACTGATAACAGTCAGATAAGTATGATTTGAACCATGACAATGCAATTCCACTAATGCCAACATAACTTTCGAGTCTATTTAAAAGAATATTGTGATCAATAGTGTCAAATGCAGCACTAAGATCCAGTAACACTAATAGAGAGATACAATCACGATCTGATGATAAGAGCAAATCATTAGTAACTCTAATCAGAGCAGTCTCAGTACTATGGTAGGGTCTAAATCTTGACTGGAAATCCTCACAGATACTATTTCTTTCTAAAAAGGAACATAGTTGTGATGATACTGCCTTTTCTAGTATTTTTGACCGAAAAGTGAGATTTGAGATCGGCCTGTAATTGACTAATTCTCTAGGATCAAGTTGTGGTTTTTTAATAAGAGGTTTAATAATAGCTAGCTTAAAAGTTTTCGGTACATATCCTAGTGATAAAGACGAATTAACGATATTAAGAAGAGGATCTATGACCTCTGGAAGCAACTCTTTCAATAGCTTAGTCGGTATAGGGTCTAACATACATGTTGTTGATTTTGATGATTTAACAAGTTTAGACAATTCTTCCTCTCCTAAAGCAGTAAATGAATTGAATTTTTCCTCAGGGACACTACAATGCACTGACGCGATACTGTAGTAGACAGTTGCATGGTTATAATTTTCTCTCTAATATTGTCAATCTTGCAAGTAAAGAAGTTCATAATGTCATTACTGCTGTGCTATTTGGAAACATCAGAAGTTGAAGCTTTATTTCTTGTTAATTTAGCCACTGTATCAAATAAATACCTAGGATTGTGCTTATTTTCATCTAAAAGTTTTGAAAAATAGGCAGATCTAGCAGTTTTTAAGGCCTTTCTGTACTCATTCTCTCTCTCCACGAAATGCGAAAAACTTCTAGTTTTGTTTTCTTTCAGCTGCGCTCCATTTTTCTGGCTGCTCCCTTTAGGGCCCGAGTGTGCTTGTTGTACCACGGCGTTGGATTAATTTCCTTAATCTTTTTTAAACGCAAAGGAGCAACTGAGTCCAATGTGCCGGAAAAGACAGAGACAATAGTTTCCGTTGCAACATCAAGGTCTTCTAAGCTGTCTGGTATGCTAAGGCGATGAAACTGATCAGGAAGATTATTTATAAAGCGATCTTTAGTGGTAGAAGTGATGGTTCTACCATATTTATGGCAGGGAGGCAGTTTAGCAGTCTTGACTAAATGTAGTATACACAAGACAGAATAATGATCTGAGATGTTGTCACTCTGCTGCAGAATTTCAACGGCATCAATATCGATTCCATGTGACAATATTAGATCTAGAGTATGATTACGACAATGAGTGGGTCCTGACACTCCAATAGAGTTTAGAATGTCTGTAAATGCCAATCCTAATGCATCTTTTTCATTATATACATGGATATTAAAATCACCAACAACAAGGACTTTTTCTGCAGCTAGTACTAACTCCGATAGAAAATCAGCAAATTCTTTGATAAAGTCTGTATGGTGTCCTGGTGGCCTGTATACAGTAGCCAACACAAATGTCAACTTACATAATGTTACATAAAGTACCATCACTTCGATGGAATTATATTTGAAAGACTTTTGACTAATACTGTAAATATTACTATAAATTACAGCAACACCTTCCCCTTTTCCTTTCTGACTAGGATTGTGTCGATAATCGTAATCTTGAGGGCTAGACTCATTTAAAGTAATGTAATCGTCTGGTTTTAGCCAAGTTTCTGTCAAACACAGCACATCTAGTTTATTGTCTGTGATAATATCATTTACAATAAGTGCTTTTGAAGAAAGGGATCTAATATTTAACAACCCAAGCTTTATCATTTGTTTATCAGTATTGTCTCTGTTTTTTTATTTGTTGAACATCAATTACATTTTTACCATTAATTGGGTTTGGAATGTTTTTGTTTTTACTAATTCGGGGTACAGACACAGTCTCTGTGTGATAATATCTAGGTGTAAGAGTTTCTATGTGTTGGGAATTATCTGACTTCTGTAACGTGAGGCAGCTAGCAGACGGTCGGTTTAGCCAGTCTGTCTGCTTCCTGACCTGGGCCCCAGTTTGTCATGTTTCCGCTCTAAGACTATGTGCCATATTACTAGAGAGAAGAGCAGCTCCATCCCGGGAGGGATGAATACCATCTCTTTTCAACAGGTCAGGTCTCCCCCAAAAACTTTTCCAATTGTCTATGAAACCTATATTATTCTGTGGACACCACTTAGACAGCCAGCCATTGAGTGATGATAATCTGATAATCTGCTATCTCATCACTCCGACGAACAGGAAGAGGGCCAGAGTACTTGCGAGTTCACACACCTCTTTAATGTTAATTTTAGTGATCTCTGACTGGCGAAGTCGAACATCATTAGTGCCGAAGTGAATAATAATTTTAGAATATTTACGATTAGCATTAGCCAGCACTTTTAAATTTGCTTTGATGTCAGGTGCTCTGGCTCCCGGCAAATATGTGACTATGGTGGCTGGTGTCTCTATTTTCACGTTCCATGTAATAGAATCATCAATAACTAGGGCACTTTCAACAGGATTCTCAGTGGGTGCGTCACTGAGTGGGGAGAACCCGTTTGATGTACTTATTGGAACGGAAGAGTGGTGTTTTCCGCGGCTAGGCCGCCTCACCATTACCCAATTGCCCTGCTGCACGGGCTCTACAGCTGGAACCGAACAATGTACAGAGTTCACTAAGCTAGTCGCATCCAAAACAGTATCTGAAGCCCTTGCATTCTTACTATCCTTGATTAAAGTTTGGATGCGTGTCTTTAATTCTGAGATTTTCTCTGTCAGCCTGACTATTTCCCTACATTTATGACATGTAAATCCCTCGTCGCCGACAGAGAAAGCTATACTGAACATGTGACAAACTGAACACGATATAATACTGGGAGAGGATGGCATGACTCACCGTGTTTCTAGACTGATCTGACTTACCACAGCTGTTTGATGAACGCGTAGAAAAAGGAAAAAAGAGCGTGTGAGAGACTGATGACAAGTTAACAAGCTAGCGAGATGCAAACGCGTAATGTAATTTGGATTAAAAGATTAAAAGCTAGTGACGTCAGATTAATGTGATATAGATATAAGGTAACGTTAATGATAATATAAGCAACAATGAATGAAAGTAGGAGATTCAAAACAAAGCTATACGGAGTTACAGATGCAAACCACTCCTGGTTTACAGACGCAAACCATTTAATATATAGAATATAATCAACATCTTTAAATAAATAGTTTTATATTTCTCTATGTTTTTTTTTTTTTTGTTTTTTTTTACAGACTGACAGATTACACTTTAAGACATAACATACCAAGATAACAAATACAACAAGAAGGTAAGAGGGGGAGTTATATCTCAGAATTACAGGCGAAGTAGGGGTGTATAGTATTTAAAAACATTAATTGCTTTTATATGTTTTTCACCTTTACTCCTCCTTCCCCACCCCCCTCCTCAAATTTCCCCGGTAACCACACTAATATCATTAATAATTATGCTAATAACAGGAATATTATGGGGTTTTGCCCTTGACTAGGCTATCCATGATCATTCCTGAGGGCTGGAAGGGACCCTACCCACCGATGATTCGCCGCCCACCAGTAAGCGCCTCCTCCTATTCCAGCATCCTGACCAGCCACAACAAACTCTAGAGGTTGAGATTCATTATAATCATTATTATGGGTCCTGCCCACCACCCACCCTGCAAGCCACAGAGTGTACACTCGGCTCCTCGCTGCTCTCTTTCCTCCTTTCCCCTCCCTCTCTCTTCTCCCTCTCTCTTCTCCCTCTCCTCTCCTCCTCCCCTTCTTTCCTTTATTCTTATTATTTCTTCCATCATTTTCCTGTCCTCCAGTCATCCTTTCACATCCCACTGTCGACCATTGGTGGCGATGAAATGTGATGATGCTCTGGACAGTTTTGAGTTGTATATGGAAGGAGTATTTTGGTTAATATAGAGCGATGTTTGCTGAGTGTATCATTCCAGCTATTTAAGGGGGTCTATGTTTCTCTATGTTTTTAACTTGATTGTCATTTGCAATGCTTCATGGGACTGTAGTTCTTTCCCTCGTTGTTTTTTAGTCTTGATTTTAAAATACTTTTTTGCTCCAAATCAAAGTTTGTAATGTTGTATATCACCTCGTAGCTGGTTGGTTTGGTTCATGGCTCTTAAAGACTTGAAAATCCCTAAGGGAAAACATGTTTGGGAAAAATAACTCTGGAAACAAGGCTGTGGAAAAAGTGGGCAAGCACTGTTGCACTCTATTCATCAGCAGAAGTTGTGTTGAAATCACGTAAATTTCAGTTTATCCTCTTAAGGTTCTTTTGCCTCATGTAGCCTAAATAACGGTGAAAATAAGTTTCCATTGAAATATGATATTTAATCATGAAATAAATTAAATGAAATAACTTAACTGGTGTTTTATATGTCAAATTTTAAGTAAATAACATTAAAATACTGTATTTTAAATGAATAAGGAGCAATAAATAAATACTGATAAAAAAAATTACATTTAGTCATAATTACTTTATTTGGCATGTACAACACAGAGTGATGGACATGTGAGGTTTGGGTTTGTGTTGAAGAGCATAATGTTCTCTCTGAAATAATTTAAATGAGTGTAAATGCCAGCATCATATATGTCGTTAGGGACTGAAGTCTATGAAGTAAAACGAGCTTGATGCAAAAAAAGAAAAAAATGAGCTTGATGCAATTCATTTACATAGAAAATAGAATTGTAAATGTACAACCAAAAATTTAACTAGGCAAAATATAGCCTAAACATTCATGTTTTATATAATATTACAAATAATCACATAAACCATGTTAAATATTGTAAACAAGAATAATGCCTTACTCTTCAGAAATGATATCCTCTGCTGGATCAAGTCACTCTTCAAAATGCAACCGTTCATCGCTGGAGTCACAGGTGTGTCAGAGCCTCCTTCAGGTCCTTTTCTGTCCATGGTTGAAACACAAAGACAGCTGCACCTTTGGGAGAGTAATAAGAGCCTCTTCCTCTTCATCAGATCTTCATCTTTGGTTTCGTGGCCTGCTCTCCTTTATACTCAGCCCCCTCGTCTGGTCACTGAGGGTGGGAAGGACGAGCTCCGTAGAAGACTCTACCTCAGGGGTCTTCGCCAGGGTGGCGGCTCATGCTCTGGTGGTGGCCCTGGTGCCGAAGGTCTCGCTCTATGGGGTCAGGAGTCGAGGTTGTGGTCCACCTTTAGACACTGCAGCTCTGCTGTGGGATAGAGAGAGGGAGATTTCTGAGCAGTGGGATCTGTTCCCTTCTCATTCTTGTTTACACTTATCTGGTTCTGCTGCACCTTCCCTACATGGCATTTCTTTCATTGTTTTCTTCCTATTTTTTTTCGTTCTGCTTCGTCTATACATATTTTCATATTCTTTTCATGCTTATGAATTCTTTCTAGATCGTGTACTAACACCTTCTTTTTCTTCATTAATTCAGTCTTTTCTCTTTTTATTTCTCTTTGACCTTAGTCAGCTGATTTATGCTCAAAGTTCCTTTTTCAGGAAACCTGTAATATTCTGTCCATTCTGGTACCATATCCAATATTTCTTCCCCATATTTCTTTTTCATCTCTTTATATAAGGGACTATCTAAGTCTTCAGGTGTCAGTTTTGATTTACTGGTTCTGGACCCCATTTTTTTCATCTGTCACTCTACTTGCGCGCACTTTTTCTCAGCTCTGTGATCATTAAACCCTGGCATTGGCACCTTCTTGTCACACTAACTTGTGTAACTGTTCCCTCGCATGAACTGGTGTGAGCTCCGAGCCTCACTTGTTACACTAACTTGAATAACTTTGTCTTCACTCTAACTAATGTGAACCTTCATACTAACTGGTACGAACTCTCAGTTTGGCTTATTTTTTTCCCAGTTTTTATGCCAGTTCAGGTGTTCTTTGAGATCATGGCGGTGAAGGCCTGGGCCCTCTTACATTGGTCCCCTCATCCCTGGATTCTCGCGGGGTAGAGGCTAATCTTCAATTTTAGATTAGGATGATAAGTCACCAATGCCCTTAGGTCCAGTTGATGGGATCCCATCACAGGATCCCATCTTTATTTTTATATTTTAGAATGAAATGAGAACCCAGACAACACAAAGGCCTTTCAATGTTTTTTTTATTCTTGCAAGAAGCTCATCTGACATACAGAGTGATCTGCAGTAAGAGGACAAAGCAAAATTTGTCTTTGCCTTATTTATAAGTTTCTCCAGGCTTTAACAAACACAGGCTGTTCCAAACATACAACAAGCTGGACAGGTATAAAGTTACAGAAATTCAGTCACTTACACATTAAGTTCACCATAAGTTCAGTCTGAGACTTTACTTATACATGTATTATGCTATTGCTTATATGAAATATTGCTTATATAAAATTTTCTACCACATGCTCTAGGTTACAAGTTCTTCTCTTGAGAGCTTGAGTAATACTGTTGTACATGGTGCAGTACTTTGTTCTCTAACCTTTTCAAATCTGATGGGTGCAACAGTTTCTAATGTACTAGAGAAGATAGTGCCCAGGGAGGATGATGGGAAATGTAGTCCATGTTCAGGACTCTAGTGAGTGTGACGGTCAGATGAGTGAGGAAGAGCCTGGTGTGATCGTGACAATTACTGTTTTTACTGTATTTTTGATCAAATAAATGCAGTCGTAGTGAGCATAAGAGAGCAAAAAAAAAAAAAAAAAATTAAAGACCTTACAACCCCAACATTTTGAAAAAATGCCCTTGCCCTCATTTTACACAAGTTTAACCATGTTCTCATTCATAAAACACGA
Organism: Hypophthalmichthys molitrix; assembly: GCA_037950675.1. Taxonomy (NCBI): domain Eukaryota; kingdom Metazoa; phylum Chordata; class Actinopteri; order Cypriniformes; family Xenocyprididae; genus Hypophthalmichthys; species Hypophthalmichthys molitrix. The sequence goes on from CM075494.1 coordinate 40,800,821, forward strand.
ACACATCATATAATTTACTCAAACATCACAATGTAAACTCAAATAACACACATTTATCCATGAGTAAACATTCAGAATCATAGAACAATATAAACTGGAGCACAGGTCATTATGTGCTTTAGAAAATGCATCCTAACACTGGAGAGAGAGCTGAAAGAATCATCAGGGTTTTATACTGCTTACACATACAGTATAATTACAGTACACAGTAACAGTACTTTAGATGAAGGAAATTTCACTATTCTGTGTAAGTAGTACGTGTTGTACACCCTTAAACTCGTGATTGTCAAATTTGTTTGTAGCCAATTCTTTTTTATGTGCTGCATTTTAAAAGAACTGAGAGACGACTGCCTGAGGGAGGAAGGGAAAGTCTTTTGTCAGAAGACCATGAAACTGTTACAGTACTGTATACTGTAATGACATTTGCCCGAAGTCCAGAGGACTCTGAATTTATTTATTTTTTATTGTACTGTTATTGACAGTATACTCTATTGTTACATACGGAGTTCATATTCATTTCAACATATCTTCCTCCGAGGAGGTTGACGTGGTGAGCGTCGAAACTGGAGATGAGGACCCGCCATCCTCATCTCCAGCTTATGAGGAGCTGCTGGAGGTGGTGACTAGGGCAGTCGACAAGCTAAAAATAGACTGGCCCGCGGAGAAAAGCGAGACAAAACAAAAAAGCAAGCTTGATGAGCGCTTTCTCCCCGCACGGTCACTACCCCAGCGTCGGGGTCTGCCGTTCTTTCCCGACCTCCACACCGAGGTGTCGAGGTCGTGGAATAGACCAGTCCAATATCGTGTTTTCAGCCCCCAAACATCAACATATAGTAACATCGTGGGGCTGAAACACCACGGCTATGGGGCGATGCCTTGGGTTGAAGAGACGCTCGCGAGCTATCTCTCGCCCGAGTCTGCATCGTCCCTCAAGACCCCGACATTGCCCACTAAGCCTTTAAAGACAACATCGAACTTGGTGGGCAAGGCTTATTCGGTGGCGGGTCAGGCTGCAGCTTGCCTTCACACCATGTCTATTTTGCAAGCTTATCAGGCTGACCTGCTGGGGGAGATAGATGAGAGCGGGGAAGCGACATTTGAGTCTATACAGGAGCTAAGAAAGGCGACAGATCTAGCTCTCCGGGCCACCAAGGAGACGGCTAAATCAATTGGTCGCTCTATGGCAGCCTTGGTGGCCACGGAGAGTCACTTGTGGCTCAATTTGTCTGATATGAAGGATAGAGACAAGAACATCCTCATGGATGCGCCGCTGTCTCCTGTGGGCCTATTCGGCAACGCAGTATCATCTGTCGTCGATAGGTTCCAGGAGACACGTAAACAATCAGCGGCCTTCCAGAGATTCCTTCCCCGCCGCTCTCATCCCCCCGGGGCTGCTGAGCGGGAACAGCCTCGGTCGACAGCCAGCTCCTCAGCGCACAGAGCGCAACAAAAAGCCAGTGGGGCCACCCGGGCTCCCCCGCAGAGAGCTTGGGGACCGGGGCGGTCGACACAGGCGAAGCCTTCAAAGAAAAAGTCCTGACGCCAGATGCTCAGGACTCATGAGGGCAGCCCCCTCCGGAGGGGTTCGAGTTTTGAAAAATCTGGCTCCCGTTCCCCTTCGGCGCCCTCCGGGGGCCGTTCTGCCAACCCTGCCACCCAGTGTGCGTCAGGGCGCAGCGGTCTCCACCAATCCTCTGAGGAGGGTCGGTTGTCACTCGATTCATTTATCTGCCAATGTGCCGCGTCAGAGCAACGAGCCGAGTGCTCAAAAAACACTAGAGGCCAGTCTCGAGAGACTGGTTCCTTTAGTAGAATTTATAGAAGAATGGAAACTTCTCCCGAACATTTCGAAATGGGTGCTGCTCATTATAGAACAGGGCTACAAAATACAGTTTTGCTCCCGGCCGCCCAGGTTCAACGGGGTTCTTCCCACAGTAGTGACCCCAGAGCAGTCTCTGGTTATGGAACAAGAGGTTATGACACTCTTGCAGAAAGGAGCTATAGAAAGGATTCCTCCTCCCAGCAAGCTGTCAGGCTTCTACAGCCGCTACTTCATTGTTCCGAAGAAGGATGGAGGGTTACGTTCGATCATAGATTTACGTGTGCTAAATCGATCTGTATGGAAGTTAAAGTTCAAAATGCTTACACTCAAACAGATTATCCCACAGATCAGGTCCGAGGACTGGTTTGTGGCGATAGACCTGAAAGATGCATACTTTCATGTATCCATCCATCCTCATCACAGGAAGTTCCTCAGGTTTGCTTTCGGGGGCGAAGCTTACCAATACAAGGTTCTTCCCTTCGGCCTATCTCTATCACCCCGCACATTCACGAAGTGCGTGGATGCAGCTCTGGCTCCGCTGAGACTCCAGGGCATTCGCGTACTGAACTATATCGACGACTGGTTGATACTAGCTCAAACAGAACAGTTGGCAGTTCAACATCGAGATGTTGTTCTGTCGCACATGAAGCTTGGGCTGAGGCTCAATGCCAAGAAAAGTGTACTGGTTCCGAGTCAAATTACCAACTACTTAGGGGTAGTTTGGGACTCCACCACGATGCAGGCATATCTATCCCCTGCTCATGTGAGTCACCATTCTCTGTACACCTTGTCACACAGCAGCTTTAAGGCATTGTTCTGTTTTTTGTTATAAGTCATAAATGACAAGGAGGCAGCCTCATGCAATACAAAGTCAATGGAGATGGTTGGATTGTTTTCCCCCCCGGTGTAGGGGTGGCCTAAATGCGCTCTGTCTCTATGCGTTTCTGCATTTTATCAAAGAGCATATATTTATTCAGCTGCTGCTAGAGTGAATAGCTGAATTACTTCTACAAAACCATTTTGGACTTTCTGCGAGAGAGCGCCCTCCAGCTTCCAGTATGAATGAAACACATATTTCACGAGAGTGAGCACTCCATAATGTTTAGATCGCCTCATTTTAGTTAAGAATAAAACGACAGGTCATGCATAGACTATCTTGCCCAAAAAAAGTGCGGGGGACAAATTTACGTTTTATTAAAAGTGCGGGGGACACGTCCCCCCGTCCCCCGCGTATTCTACCCCCATGATGTAATGAAGAGAAAATAAGAGACAATATAATATCTCACTGTTACAGATTTATCATGCAGCTCAAAGTATTATGGGTAAAATCTCTCTACAATCTGTTCTGAAACATCAACACAGTTTCACTGATGATCCAGACCAAAGCCTAAACCCAGGATAGAGCGGCTGAGTGAATGTGGTCTGGACTGTGTGGATGAGGCTCATTGTGTCAGAGACGCTGTAGAAAGAAAGAGTTCCTGCACTGTGATCCACATACACTCCTATTCTAGAGCTGATGGACTTTACAGGGAGATCAGTCCATATGTTATTGTGTATGAATGAGTATCTGGAGGAAGAGCAGTCCAAACTCCAGGACTGATCATTATGTCCAAATCCACACTCATTACCCCGTCCCTTCCTGCTGATGCTCTTATATGACACTGATATATACACACTATACCCACTCCACTCAATCTCCCAGTAACAGCGTCCACACACACTCTCTCTACACAACACCTGACAATAACAATCAAATCTGTCTGTATGATCAGGATACGGCTGGACTGTGTCAGTGTCAGTAATCACTCTGTTCCTCTCAGACAGACAGAGGCGTTTATTCACTGTGTTCAGATCCAGAGTGAGCTGATGGGAATCTGATGGAGAGAAACACATCAGAATCAGGAATTATGAATCTGATCTTTTAATGTATCTGAAATCTTCATGGCTCAATGTTCAATGTATCATCAGTGTCTCAGTACAGATGACCAGATATCCTGAATCATCATTTACATGATCAATTATTAAACTCTTCTATCATGATTTATTTCACCTTCTACAGGAAGAACATGAACACATTCAGTGAGTTTTCAGTCTGCTTGTTTTCTTAGTGACTTACACTGTAGAAAGTCGTTCTTGGTCTTGGGATTCATGTTGGTGAATGTGACTGTGGAAATAAACAGACATGAACAGTGTGAAGAGAAATGACAAGATAAAATACATTAATTTCTAAGACATTTCTAATATGATGCTCATATGATATTAGAAGATGAAGGATCATTTCTGAGTGCAGATGAATCTCCAGCAGCCTCATTTATAAAACACACATATCGGATTTGATCCTAAATTCCATGGATTTCATCCTACATCATGTATATAAATAAACACTTGCTCATGATGATGAGTGCCGTACTTCTGAACCATCAAGGGATATTTGTGGCCGTTCTGAAGATGGATTTGATGCACTTGTTCACATTGTACTTGAATTTAAGATAAACTTTGAAAAATGTAATTTAAGAATTGTGGACATGGACATTTTATAAATCATAGGAACATTTTGGAAACTGTTGTACGTTCACATTAATGATCTTTCTACACGTGTCTGTATAAACGAGGCGCAGGACTTTACCTCTGTCAGAGATCTTCTTGATCTCCACTTTGCAGAAATCCTCCAGTTTGTCTCTCAGCTGACGGACAGATTCTCTCATGCCATCAAAAGAGAAGAGAGAACTGAAGGGATCGTCGGGTTCGTCTGTAGATTCAGGAGGTGCTGAGAGAGACTGGAAACTCTACAGAAAACACAAATCAAAACTTCAGCCAATAACCTGCTTTATATCAGATCTGTGCGGCTCGTGTTGATCTTCAGTAACTCGCCTCAATCCAACACTTTCACACAATCAGAAACATTCTTCTCATATTCATTATTTAATGCTACAAACTCTAGTATTTGACACTTACAATCCTGGTGAAAAAGAAGTGCCCTTGAGCATACTTTTACTTTTTTTACTATACATACATACTTTTATTATTACAGAAATAATATAATTTTAAAAATATACTTAAGAGCAGATCGAATGCAATGTTTTTGGAATCTTTTTTTTTTTTTTTTTTTGAAATTATAATTAAAATAATTATTTTAATTAAGTGAATGTATTATAGTTTACATTTATATTAAATAATGTTAGCTAATATTTAGAGTGCTTTTTAACCCACTTAAGTAGGATTTAAGTATCTTTAAATGTATTTTCATAATTACTTCTGTCATCTTTGAAATATAGTTAAAATTACTGCTCAGTGAACTGACAAGCATTTATGATAAACTAAAATATACTTTGTCATTTCTACTGAAACTTGTTTGTGATGCATTTAAATATATTAGTAATAATATTATTAAATATATTAGTAATATTGTTACGGGTGCTGCTGTAGAGATGAGGCGAATACGGAAATCCACAATCACACGGGCTTTATTGACATTCCAGGAACAAATGGACAGCATCACACACATATAGATAAACATAAGAACAGACAAGGAGTGAAGGGAAAGTGTCCAATATATAGGAAGTGCTGATGATGAAGTCCAGGTGCAGGTGATGAGTGCTGATGGGGAGATGACGAGGGAAGTGAGTGCAGGTGTGGAAACAAGAGGATGATGGGAAATGGAGTCCGGGGAACACGGGAACTGTAACAGAACCTCCCCCTCCCGGTAGGCGCGGCCTCGCGCCGTGGAAGGAGCAACCGGGGAGGGGGGGGGTGGGCGCCCTGAAGACCTCACGCAGGTGCAGGGAGAGGAGCAGACGGGACCGGAGGTCTCCAGGGCGGATCTAGGAGATCAGGCGGCCATGGCGGGTCAGAGGCCGCGGGCGGCCATGGCGGGTCAGAGGCCGCGGGCGGCCATGGCGGGTCAGAGGCCGCGGGCGGCCATGGCGGGTCAGAGGCCGCGGGCGGCCATGGCGGGTCAGAGGCCGCGGGCGGCCATGGCGGGTCAGGAGACTTGGCAGGCGGCCATGGCGGGACTGGAGACGTGGCCGGTTGCCATGGCGGGACTGGAGACGTGGCCGGCTCTGACGAACCAGGACGCCCACCCAGGAGTTCCCCACCCACGGGTACCAGGCCCCCCCCCAAAATTTTCTTAGGGGGTTTCCCCGTGGATGGTAAGGCGGGCTCGGCGGCGGCGGCAGGAGCAGCGGGCTCGGCGGCGGCGGCAGGAGCAGCAGCGGGCTCGGCGGCGGCGGCGGCAGGAGCAGCGGGCTCGGCGGCGGCGGCAGGAGCAGCGGGCTCGGCGGCGGGAGCAGCGGGCTCGGCGGCGGCGGCGGCAGGAGCAGCGGGCTCGGCGGCGGCGGCGGCAGGAGCAGCGGGCTCGGCGGCGGCGGCGGCAGGAGCAGCGGGCTCGGCGGCGGCGGCGGCGGCAGGAGCAGCGGGCTCGGCGGCGGCGGCGGCAGGAGCAGCGGGCTCGGCGGCGGCGGCGGCAGGAGCAGCGGGCTCGGCGGCGGCGGCGGCAGGAGCAGCGGGCTCGGCGGCGGCAGGAGCAGCGAATATGGCCCAGTCCATCCCCTCATACACGACCAAAAGCCCCACTGATACTGGTGCGGGCTGCATAGAGGCAGAAAACTCAGGAAACTGGGGCTGCTCGGAGGCAGAAAACTCAGGAGACTGGGGCTGCACGGAGGCAGAAAACTCAGGAGACTGGGGCTGCACGGAGGCAGAAAACTCAGGAGACTGGGGCTTTTTCTTCTTCCTCCCTTTCGGGCATTTTGGCCCAGCGGAGGATTTAGGGTCTGGTAGGACACCGGAGAAAAGCTCACTGGAGAGGCAAGCGGAGGAGGATGGTGATTGACGAATCGGCCAGGCCACCCGTGTCTCTGGAGGAACTGGACGAGGAGTGCACGATTCATCAAGAACCTTTTCAATTACGAAATCAGAACAATTTAGAAACAAAATCAGATTGATTGAATCGACTAGGGAATAACTACAGGCAGGTTCTTTAAAACGAATCATGTTCTCGTCCAGCCCCTCCAGAAAAAGGGCGTTTAAACATGCATCTGGCAGATCCGTCAAATAAGCCAACTCGACAAACTCCTCCACATACCTCTCCAGTGAACGACCGTCCTGTAGGAGCCCAATTAGGCGATCCATGGGAGAAGCTGGCGTGGGAGGCACGGGAGATACGGGGATCTCTGTGAAGAATAATCCCATCTTTGAATGTGGACTTCCAGCGGTATGGTCTGTTCTTCTGTTACGGTGCTAGCTGTAGAGACGAGGCAAATACGGAAATCCACAAACAGAAGGGCTTTATTAAATCCAAAGGAAGAATAAACAGCTTCACACACATTGACAAACATAAGAACAGACAAGGAGTGCCGGGAAAGTGTCCATTATAAAGGTAGTGCTGATGAAGAGGTCCAGGTGCAGGTGATCGGTGATGAAGGGGAGATGACGAGGAAGTGAGTGCAGGTGTGGAAACAGGAGGATCATGGGAAATGGAGTCCGGGGAACACGGGAACTGTGACAAATATCAGTAAAATATATATAACACACTACAGTTAAAATGATAACCAAGTACTTTACTTGTGCTTTAGTGTTAGTCAACACATCAGAATAAGTGCACTTCTTTAAAGCACGACAAATGATTATTAAAACAATTATTTAAAATGTACTTTAAATTAAAAAAAATAATTTAATATTTTTACAAAGTGCACTTTTTAAAAGTCTACTTAACTGTGTTAAGAAACATGCTAGTGTTTCTCTTTTAAGTGGCCTTTTATTTCATTAATATTATATTATCTGCAAGTCCATTTTTTTTTTTTTTTTAATTCTTTTAAGATTTGAAGTAATTAACTACAAGTGCACATTCGGTACAATTAAGCACACTTATTTTTTTGGACTATGTGTGAACTTTCTAGGAAATGGTTTGGATGATAAAACATCTGCTAAGATCATAAATGTCTGTGTAACAGTTTGAGCGCATCAAAAGCACCACATTGTAGGATTGAGAAGATATCCAGAGGAAAAGCAGTTCAAAGGCTATGAGTAGATTGACCCATCTTATCAGGTTTGAAGATCACCTGACCCAATTTTAGAGAAAATTACTAAAAATACTGTAGTAGAAATAAAAGATTTCATTAAAAAAGATGAAAAATCCAGTTAGGTAGAAATTGATACCATCAAGTTCACTGATTTCATCATGACAGAAGAAAAAATTAGTTAATGGTGTTTGCCTAATAATTTATTCAAAAAACAAACAAACAAAAATAAAAGTTTCCTGTGAGATTTTCCAGGGCTGTGTCATCTCTTTAAACAGAAGATGATCAGATGAGAGTCTGACTGGTGATTATATGATAACACACACTGGACTGAATCTGACTGAATTCCTGACAACATCTCAGTCAACGGCTGATTCTGCTCTCATGAAATGTTTCTCTTGCTCAAGTTCACTATGATCCTGTTCTTCTAGATCTGTTACCTTCAGAAAATGGATGTGATCATGTGTGTGTGAAAGCTGCTCCAGCTCAGCGTCTCTCCTCCTCAGATCATTGATCTCCTGCTCCAGTCGCTCCAGTCGTCCTTCAGCTCGACTCACTGCAGCCTTTTCCTGATCTCTGATCCGCTGTGTGACCTCAGAGCGGCTTCTCTCAATGGAGCGGATGAGCTCAGTAAAGATCTTCTCACTGTCCTCCACTGCTGTCTGTGCAGAGCGCTGTTAGGACACACATCACAATCACACAGTGGCTTCAGGAGGACTGACAGAGTCCAAACTGAGACGTTTCAAACTTCTCTTGTTCTCCAGACTCACCTTATGAGACTCCACAGCCTCTCTCAGCTGTTGAAGATCTTTCTGTCTCTGCTGGATTTTCTGACGGATCTTTATCTGCGTCTCCTTCAGCTGTTTCTGGAGGACAAACCAATAAAAGACACATAAAACTACTATCACACAAAAATTAAAGTTACATGAATCCAGAATTGGTGGAGGGTTAAAGATCTAGCATGGTAAGATTAAACTGTAGATTCAAACTGCGGATTCATAGTTTCCTGAAATAAGATTATTAATGAAATTGAAACTGAAATGTCAGCAGTATTTCATCAGTGTCCAGTTTTATATGAATATTTCACCCTAAAGTTTTAATTCTGTCATCATTTACTCTCCTTCATGTCGTTCCAAACCTGTATGACTTTCTGTCTATTGTGAGACACAACAGAAGATATTTTGAAGAATGTCTCGGCTGTTTACAGAGGCCAAATAAAATACGGTGATGCGCCAATAACATCAAACCTTATTGGTTCCTGCATGTCACAGTCACATGACTAAACATGATGTCATGACACAAACACCCATGAAGTTTGATGTTTTTGATGTCATCATATTTGATTTGGGCTCCGCATCCATGAGTTGATCAATGATTTGACTTGATTCAGGAATCAAAATTTAGCTCTACTTTTAAAAAAGCAAGCACACTTTAGCATAAAAAGTGTACTTATTATGAAACTAATATACTTTAAAAGAATATACTTAAGTTTCAACTAAAACTAATATTTTCAGACACTTATATTTAAAGTAATTAGCTGAACTTAAGAGTTATTTTTTGACCCATTTAAGTAGGACTGAAGTACATCTTCATATTTAATTTCATAATTCTATTAAAAATAAATAAAGTGTAACTGTCAAATGTACTGACAAGCATGCATGGTAATATACTGTAATGTTGAAGTTGCACTTTAGTATATTTAAACTATATATAACTTTAAATATACTGAATAACACAATGATAATCAAGTTGTCAGAGCTGGGACTAGAACTCGATTCTTTGGCATGAGAGTCAGACTCCCAATCCTTGAGCCACTGGAGAATGGTGAACCCAACAGTAAGAAGCACTTTGGAGAAGTTGAGATGCAGAATATGTTTTTAATAAAAATTCGAGCAACAAAAAATCCACAGCTGAAGCAAAAACAGCAAAAGAAATTCTCAAAAAACAAAAACTGTCCAAATAGGCATTCCACAAGAAATAATCCAAAGATTCAAAAGATCTTCAAGCAAAAACTCCAGATGAGAAAGTCCACAAAAAAATAACAGAGGGAATAATCCACAGGCAAGAGAAAAATTAAAAAAGTCTCAGAGATAGAGTACACTTAGGCCCAATCCCAATTCTATTTTATACCCCTTCGCCTAACCCTTCGCCCTTCCCCTTGCCCCTTGAAACAGAGTGGCAACAGAGTGGTATCCCATTCCCTAAAAAATGGGATACCACTACTACACCATTACACACGTCATCATACCTAGTTTCTTTTATTAGTGTCCTGTTACATTTAACCAGTATGAACAGCAATGAAGTGCACATATCAACAGAAATCAGGGCCGAGCATGTTTAACAGATTACTCACTCCCAACGTTGTTTTGCGCTGTATTTTGGACGGCGCTCAGTTTCAGTTCGAAAACGTATGAGCCTTCGAGTTTCCCGAGACTGGTGAAGCCGCTTTTCCATCGGGCCAAGCTGTTTGTTTAACTGTTCCATTCCGTGCCGAGCTGGCCGGTACGGATATGGTTTCATTTTCTACTGTGGTGCTGCGAAAACGGACCTCTTTGCAAAGCAATACAAACGAGTCAGTTGTTGCCTTGGTAACGCAAGAGTTTACATACGATACGAGATGTAAATAGCTATGAAGGATGACCAGATATTTCTTTTAACTGTATTACTCATTTGTGCTCACATCATTCAAATAGCGCGTTTAGCAAGCTACGGAGAAACTGGCAGCAAGGTAACATATAAATGATTGATCCTGAGTGGAAATATCACTGCCATGATCACTACATGCATTCTAGCAGCACGGTCGTCGGTGTATGCAGGGAAATTTCTCATACCCCTTCGTTCGAAGTGCGGTCCTGAAAAATGTATTTGAAGGGCTATCTGGCCCTTACCCTTACCCCTACCACTCCAGCCAAAAGAGAATCGAGACACCCCTACCCCTTCACGTGAATGCGCAAAACGAAGGGGTAGGGTAAAGGGGAAGGGGTAAGGAGTAGAATTGGGATTGGGCCTTACTCAGGCAACTGGCTTCAGAACAACTAAACACCAAGCAAAGAAGCTATGAGACAGAGTCACAAATACACACAGCTGAACGAGACACGTGAGCCTAATAACACTAATTACAAGCAGAGTAAGCTGGGCATGAGAGCACCATGAGGACCTCTAGAGGCCAAAACAGAACATAACAAGCAAAACACTGACAGGTGACAAGCTGGTTGCCCTCCAATGATGCGAGGAGGAGGGGGAAGTTTACCTGCCGGAGCAAAAGGTGAAGACAAAACAGGTTTTAGAAGGGAGACATGAAATGTGGGATTAATCTTTAAGGACCTAGGTGAGTATAATCGGTAGGTAACAGGGTTAACTTTCCTTGCAACCTTGAAAGGTCTAATGAATCGCTGGGAGAGTTTGCGGGACTCTACTCGAAAGGGAAGGTTCTTTGTGGAGAGCCAAACTCTCTGTCCGGGATGCAGAGTGGGAGCAGGTCTGCTCCTACGGTTAGCCTGTCGCTGGTACTGCTGAGAGACTCTAAGAAGCTTGTGTTGAGCCTTCTTCCAAGTCAAACGACAACGTAGTCTGGGAACAGTGGAGGGGCATAACCAAAGTGACATTCGAAGGGAGACATGCCTGTGGCCGAGGAGTGTAGAGTGTTGTGGGCGTACTCCACCCACATAATGAAGGATGACCAGGAAGATGGGTTATTGGCAGCCATGCACCTCAGAGTGGTCTCCAGATCCTGGTTTAACCTCTCCGTTTGGCCATTGGACTCAGGATGGAATCCAAAAGATAGCCTCACAGTTGCCCCCAAAAGTTGACAGAATGCCCGCCAGAATCGAGAGCAGAACTGAGGGCCTCGATCAGAAACAATGTCCTGTGGGATGCCAAAAACTCGGAAAACATGGTTAATAATCAACTCTGCAGTCTCTTTGGCAGTGGGCAATTTGGGCAAAGGAATGAATCTGGGAATTCAAGGGTGCGAGTGGTGCCTGGATGGCAGGTCAGGCGAGAGGAGTGACCCCACTGGAGAACCTGGGAGCGAACAGCTTTAGGGACAAACAAGCGGTTGGCTGGCCCTCCTCCTGGGTCTGGTTCCCGGGCCTGGGCTTGTCTTACTGTATTTTCAAGTTCCTTTCTTATGGGGGCCACTATCTTGGAGCTTGGGATAATGGGTGTGATAGGATCTTCTTGGTTACTGCTTGCGTATACTCGAGACAGAGCATCAAGTTTTAGGTTTTTCGAACCGGGGCGGTAGGAAAGGATGAACTGAAACCGGTTGAAAAATAGAGACCAGCGTGCCTGATGAGGGTTGAGTCGCTTGGCCTGCTGAATATACTCTAGATTTTTGTGGTCAGTGAGCACTTGAAATGGGTGTTTGGCCCCCTCAAGCTAATGTTGCCACTCTTCAAGCGCCAGTTTAACAGCCAGCAACTCACAGTCTCCCACATGGTAATTCCTCTCTGTTGGTGTAAGACGGTGTGAAAGGAATGCACATGGATGAAGTCGGTTATCCTCCCCCCTCTGGGAAAGCACTGCTCCAACACTCACATTCGAAGCATCCACCTCCACCACGAAGAATTTGTCTGGGTCAGGGAGAATAAGAATGGGTGCTGAAGTAAAGCAGAGTTTGAGTTCACTGAAGGCTGACTCTGCTTCAGGACTCCAGCAAAACCCAGCATTATTCCGTTTAGTGAGAGCTGATAGGGGAGCCACCACAGAGCTGAAGTTCAAAATGAATTTGCGGTAAAAGTTGGCGAAGCCAAGGAATCGTTGCACCTCCTTCACAGACACAGGAGTGGGCCAATCCGTGACTGCTTGAACTTTCTGGGAATCCATTTGAATATAGCCAGGCTTAATGATGAATCCCAGGAACTGTACTTGGGTCACATGGAATTCACACTTCTTGGGTTTGACATAAAGGTGATTATCGAGGAGGCATTGAAGAACCTTCCTGACATGCCCCATGTGTTCATTGAAGGAACTGATTGAGCATGTCTCGAAGGACATCATTTATCAGAGCCTGGAAAACTGCAGGAGCATTGGTGAGGCCGAAGGGCATAACTAGGTACTCATAGTGCCCAGTGGGAGTGTTAAATGCAATCTTCCACTCATCCCCTTGTCTAATGCAAACAAGATGGTAAGCGTTGCGCAAGTCGAGTTTGGTAAATATGGAAGCTCCCTGCAGTATCTCAAAGGCTGTGGCCATATAAGACAATGGATAACGGTTTTGGATGGTGATTTTGTTGAGGCCTCGGTAATCTATGCAGGGCCTAAGACCCCCATCCTTTTTTCCCACAAAGAAAAAGCCAGCTCCAGTGGGAGATGTGGATTGATGAATGATCCCTGCTGTGAGGGTCTCCTCAATGTAATTGTACATAGCAGCACGCTTGGGAGAAGACAGGGAGAAGATACGGCCTCTGGGGGGACAGGTACCTGGAAGCAGGTCAATGGTGCAGTCATAAGGGCGGTGTGGTGGTAAAGAGGTGGCTTTCTTTTTATTGAAGACTGCCTTGAGGTCGTGGTACTGAGAGGGGACTTGAGAAAGGTCTAGGGGATCTTGAGACTCAAGAATAGGGTTAGGGGAACTCTGGACCAAACAGGTGACATGACAAGTGGGATCCCAACTGAGGATAGCACCAGTGGATCAGTTGAGATGAGGGTTATGGTGAAAAAGCCAGGGGTGACCGAGGATAACGGAATTCTGGAGACTGTATCAGATGAAAACACAACTCCTTCTGGTGTTGGCGAATAGAGAGGCGAAGGAGAGAGATAAGAAGTGTTACTCTGCCAGGGCCCAGAGGCCTTCCATCCAGAGCAGTAACTGTCAGAGGGGTAGCGAGTGAATCAGAGGGGATCTGGAGACTCCTAGCAAGAGAGAAGTCCATAAAGTTCCCGGCTGCACCCGAGTCCACCAAGGCCTTGAGTTGATGCTTATGATTTTCCCAAGTGAGTGTGATAGGGAGAAACAATCCGGAATTGGAAGGTGGGGCAATGTGAGTAATTCCCTTTGCAGTCCTCCCTTGCCTGTACGGGACCGAGCGTTTTTCTGAGAGCTGTGGGCAGGCAGAACGGAAATGTCCAGGCAGTCCACAGTATAGGCAACACTGCTCCCTTATGCGGCGGTCACATTCTGATGGGGAGATCTGAGTACCACCCAACTGCATAGGTTCGGGAAATCCTTGGAATGGAGGTACCTTCTCTGTGGGAACTGAACTGACAGGGGGTGTGAAAACAGACTGGCGACTCAAATTCCTCTCCCTCAGACGGTTATCCAGCCGCACCGCCAGGTCAATGAGGGTCTCAAGATCATGGGTAGGCTCTCGTGTTGCAAGTTCATCTTGGAGTTTCTCCGAAAGACCATTCTGGAAGCACACCATGAGAGATTCATTGTTCCAGCCACTCCCTGCTGCAATGGTGCGAAAATGGATGGCATTCTCTGCAGCGCTGCGACTACCCTGTTGGAGAGACAACAAACGTTTAGATGCCTCTCGGCCACTGATGGGATGATCAAAGACTCGTTTGAATTCCTCTTCAAATTCAGAATAACTTGAGCAGAAAGGGCTCTGTGCGTTCCAAACAGCTGTTGCCCAGGAGAGGGCCTTGCCAGAAAGGAGAGTGATGATATATGCAATCTTGGCCCTCTCTGAAGGGAAGGATGAGGGCTGTAGCTCAAATGTGAGGAATCCACAACAAGCACTGGAGTCTCCCGAGAACCATTGTGGTGGAGGTGGGCGAGGTTCTACAAGGGGAACTGACATTTAAAGACCTGGAAGTGGTACAGAAGCAGCAGTTGTGGCCATATCTTGAGTAGAGGGCAGCCGATCAAAGATCTGACGGACAGAGGTCATGACATTAGACAGTAATTGTGAATGCTTAGCCATCAAGGCCTCCTGTTGGACTAACACTGCTTCATGATGTTGGACTGAGGACTCATGCTGAGCCACAGTAGTGAAGAGCTCTTGTGTGCTGGCCGTCTCTGGGTTCATGTTGGCTTGGTGTTTCTGTCAGAGCCGGGACTAGAACTTGGGTCTCCGGCATGAGAGTCAGACTCCCAATCCTTGAGCCCCTGGAGAATGGTGAACCCAACAGTAAGACGCACATTAGAGAAGTTGAGATGCAGAATATGTTTTTAATAAAAGTTCGAGCAACAAAAAATCCACAGCTGAAGCAAAATCAGCAAAAGAAGTTCTCAAAAAACAAAAACTGTCCAAATAGGCATTCCACAAGAAATAATCTAAAGATTCAAAAGACCTTGAAGCAAAAACTCCAGATGAGAAAGTCCACAAAAAAATAACAGAGAAGGAATAATCCACAGGCAAGAGAAAAATAAAAAAAAGTCACAGAGATAGAGAACACTTACTCAGGCAACTGGCTTCAGAACAACTAAACACCAAGCAAAGAAGCTATGAGACAGAGTCACAAATACACACAGCTGAACAAGACACATGTGAGCCTAATAACACTAATTACAAGCAGAGTAAGCTTGGCATGAGAGCACCATGAGGAACTCTAGAGGCCAAAACAGAACATAACAAGCAAAACACTGACACAAGTACTTTATGTACTTTAGTATGTTATTCAACACATCAAACTGTACTTATTTAAGGCATGACAAAAATGATGTATTATTAAAATGTACTTTAAAGTAAAACTTTTAATTTGACATTGTTACAAAATTTGCTTTATAAAGTGTACTTATGAAACAGTCATGAAGGTTTATTCTCTTTCAGTACACTTAAGTGGCCTTTTATTATCTCAAAGTATTTTTTAATATACTGTATACTTTACTTCAATATATTGAAGTACACTACAAGTGCACATCAGTACACTTAAGCATACTTAATTTTTAACCACTAGAGTTGTTTAGATTACTTTTATGTTTTTTTCTTGAAACTTTTGTACTCCATTGACTTTCAATGTATAGACTAAAATAGATCAGACATTCTTCAAAATATTATCTTTTACATTCCAGAAAAGAAAGTAAGTCAAACCGTTTTTTAACAGCATGACAGTGAGTAAATGAAGACAGCACTTTCATTTCTGCGTGAACAATCTCTCTCAGTTCATACCTGTTTCTCTGTCATCTGTGCTGCAGTGTGGTTTTTATGTTCACACTCCTTACACCGCGCACAGATGCATTGTTGATTAGTGATACAGTACATTTCTAGCTCTTTATCATGTTTACGGCAGATCATGTCCTGCAGTCGTCCAGTGGCATCGATCACTTTGTGTGGTTTACGAGAGTGATATTCCTCATGACGGTCAAAATGAGTTTGACAGTAAGACTCCTGACACACCAGACAGGACTTGGCGGCTTTGTATTTTCCTCCAATACAAACGTCACGCTGCACGTCTCCACCTCCAGTGTAACAGTCAGCAGGAAGTTTAGTCTTCTTCAGCTTCTCCACCATTTCAGCCAAAATGGTGTTTTTACCTAAAGCAGGTCTTGGACTGAAGGTCTGTCTGCATTGAGGGCAGCTGTAGACTCTCTTCTCATCCTCCTGATCCCAGCAGCCTGTTATACAGCTCTTACAGTAACTGTGTCCGCAGGGAATGGTCACTGGATCTTTTAGGAGATCCAGACACACAGGACACGTGAACTCATCCTGAGAAATTCTGGCTTCTGCCATTTTACTGCATAAATACAGAGAGACACAAACACTCAACAATACTTTAGTTTCTGTTTCCCTGAACTGACATGTTGAAATCGTTTCCTGCTTCTGTGTTCGAGTGACGTGTGGAAAACAGGCGTGTCTATAAAGCAGCTTCTTCATTCCTGGTCAAGGAGAGACACTTTCCTTCTGTGTTTATGTGCCCTTCAACTGGAGTCACATGAGAAACTCAGAATTCTGGACTCTCTTCTCTAGATTGAAAATTAGGCAAATATCTGGGCAGAACTTTTTAGTTATTATTTTTTAAATGTACATTTATTTGTATAACGCTTTTCACAATGCATATTGTGAAAGATAATACAGATCATGCAGTTAGCTAACATCATGTATTCATTTAGGCAGAAACAATGAGCTCTATTTCATCCATAAAAAACTGAACATTTTTAACAAATAGTTGAGAAAAACACTTTTTGTTTTTCTTCAAAGACTACAACGTGCACAAGCAATGCTTTTATCGCTCGTTTCTGCTTCTTTTTTGCCTGTGTTTTGCTCTGGAGATTCTGTACTCTTTCAGAAGATGCGTGATAACGGCCCCTACCGTATAACACTTACAACATAGAAAGCCAGAAAATTCTGCCAATTGCAGGAAAAGAATAGAATTATTATAAGTTGTGATCATAATGATTACAATATGTAGAAAATTTGGCAGTTTTGTATTGTAATGAATGACAACAAATTAATTAATTAATTCAAATTATGGGTGAAATATATATATAATTAAATCATAACGCGACCAAAAAGGGAATTATGCACATATACTGTGAATTAAGTACAACGGATTATAATTCATTACCTATATGGTTCAGGATTAGTTCTAGTTTAATAGTCAACTTAGAAAGACTGGTCAAGTTTGTCCAGCAAACTATTCAGATTCTTTATTGAATATTATAAAAGGCAATTATTCCTCTGGCCATGAAGAGTAATTTCCTATTCTAACATTAAAGCGTAAAGCAGTTTGCAAAATCGGAACATAAAAGAGACTTGATTTGTTGAATGAGCAACAGAAACAATCGAGCATGAATATAATGGATTTAATATGAAACTACGAATACATAGGCTATACGGCTAAATATGCACAAAGAATACACATATATACAAAAGCGAAAGTAAAGACAGGAAAACAGAGGTGATCAAAGAAATGGCAAATTACAAACAGTTAAAACCTTTGAGAGCCAGCAAGGAAACTCAGCTTACACATAGAGTTTAATAGCGCATCAAAAGAAATGGTTACTTGCATAAGTTCAGGTGCTGTGGTTACTTGCCTTTCTGTCGGATTTCCAGTGCGTGTGGTTTGGAGCGATTGGTCCTTTTCCGAGACAGGGTTCTTCGGCGAGATTTTCAAACAAGGTTTTAATTTAAGAGTAAGATAACCGGAAAATAAAGAAGAAAGAATCTCTTAGGTGATGAAGGCTTCGGGTGATGGATGAAGAAGGCTTGACAAAAGAAGAACTTGAAGCGCCGAAGAGACGCGTGTCGTTGTCTTTTAAGGACAAACAAACCAACATGCCTCCTTGGATGTGCCAGCCAATGTGCCAGGCAAACTTTTTCTTTGTCTCCATTTACGACCTAATTTGCATAGTTTATGAAGTGTCAGATCTGAGTACATTTTCTTCGAAGTACTATTAAAAATAGAAAAATGCATTTTACAGTAATGTAACATACATTGTTAATTAGAACATTCAGAGAGGTTTACAACGAGACTAAACTTACCAGGTGGCAAAGACATAAAGTGAGAGATACTGTAACGAGGCGGGACTCAGGCAGGGATCCATTTGCAAAGCTTTATTAAAGTGAGCGTGGTCGTACAGGCAGGGTCAAACGGGAACAAACAGAAATGGCAAGGAACAGGCAGAGACGTGGTCAGGATACAGGCAGTAGATCAGGGCAGGCAGAAATCGTTCACAGGTCAGAGTACAATAAACAGTCCAAAGGCAGGCAGCAGGAATCGTAACACGGGAAACAGGCAGGATCAGAAACAGGCAGGCAGACAGACAGGGTAAGTAATGCTCAGAATTGCAACTACAGTTAACAAGACTTCGCACTGAGGTGGTGTGTGAGTGAGTCTTAAATAGTCCAGCAGATAGGCAACAGGTGTATGTGGCAACAGGTGATTGGTGTGGAGTGTGCATGTGACAGGCAGGGAGGATTATGGGAAGTGTAGTCCAGGAACTGACAGGTACAGATGGTAATCGTGACAGATACAGTTTATATTTGAATATACCGTTTAGAGTAAAACTAACACACTACAGTCATGGCTAAGCTTATATAATATGGATACGTACATGCAATTTTGAATACAACAACAACAGGTACACTTTGGCACAGTCATATTTTGAGGATAAATGTACATACAGTCTCCATGCGTATCTGTGTATGTGTGTGATGTGTATTGGGGTTTTGGCCAGTGTCTGTGACCACCTGGCCCTTAACCCACATGGGGTGACTCTTTTGAAGTCCCCGGAGCTGGTGAGAGGGTCCCTGCTTAGATTCAGTGGGGCAACAAAGATGCCAAGGGTACTATCTCCCCCCAGACCTGCCGGAGCCATGGTCTGAGTTATACAGAGGAGGTCAAATGTTAAAAGCATTCTTTAATTTACAATTGTGTTGTTGCTCCTGATCCTGTGCAGACGTTACAGTATGTTGATTCAGAGTTGGCGTCATCTGAATTCCTCGCAGGGGTTGGCGTCCTCTCTTCACAGGGACATCTAAAATCTTCGTAAGAACGTGGATCCAGGTAGAAGCAGGTAGAAACAGAATAGCAAATGAAAAATAATTAGTGTAGCTGATGTTCATAACATTTCAAGCAATAGATAGTTATGTGCTTTTGATCTGATATAACTGGAATGGAAGGTTATTAGATGCATTATGTGAATGCTTGGCTAAAGAGATGTGTCTTTAAATTAGACTTAAACTGGGAGAGTGTGTCTGAGCCCTGAACATTATTGGGAAAGCTATTGCAGTTTAGGAGCCAAGACTTGTTAAACACAGGAGCTAAACCATTTAGGGTCTTATAGGTCAGTATCAATAGTTTGTTATCGTTACAGAACTTAATAGGTAACCAGTGTAGATAATAAAATTGGAGTTAAATGATCATATTGCCCTGGTAAGAACTCTAGCAGCTGAACTTTAGTCTAACTGCTGAAGTATACTTTGGACTTTAGAACATCCTTTAAACATTATAATGACAACTAACTTAAGGTGGTTAAGATGGACTAACTTAAGACTTAAGATGTGTGCTGTTTTAAAAGAACATCCTTGGAACCTGGAAAAGTTTTGTAGCCTGTCCCATAATTATTGTTGCTAACTTTTATTTTAAATCTATGTAAAGGTTATGCAAGTGTTACAATTAAACACGTTCAAAACAATGTTCATGAAATCACCATAGAGTATAGTGTCATTAGTATTTGATTAATGTTCTCATAATGTTGGCAGAAAACATTCTTTGAACAACATCCTACAAATGTTCTTTAAATATTAAGGATCACTAACTTTCTGGCTTAAAAATGGCTTAAGGCTGATTTATACCTCTGCATCGAACCTATGCTGTAGGCGTAGACTGACGTGCACCTCGTTGCGATTGGTCTGCTATTGGTGAACCAAAAACAACCGATAACAGCTCTCAGTGATATGTGTCGGGTCCCCGCTATGATAACAGTGACTTTGTCAAATGTTTACAGAACAAGCGGGAACCCAGTGTGCCTGTTGCTTTCTCTATTTCTGTTTTATTACGTGATAGAAAGCCTAAGGCCTTCTCAAACCGTTTGGCAAACCCATTTAATCTACTGCCTATTACATGTCAAACTAAGATTACTATAGAGACAAAAAGTAAGACTGTTAAGTTAGCACTTTTAAACATCCGCTCAGTTAAAAATAAATCACTTCTAGTCAACGACTTAAAGGGCATATTGCAGGTTAGAGCTTCAGTGATTCAATGTATAAAAAAATAATATAGGAACTAGATTTTCTGTAAAATACACGTATAAATACACTACTTAGGCTTCTGGAGTCGTTTTTTGTGAGAAAATTTTACTTCCGCATCTGAAAAATGCCAAATCAGAAGTGACGTAACAGAAGGGAGTGTGGTCAATATAAACAATAGGAAAACAATGGATTGCAATGACAGTTCGGACGCTGAGAATGGTGGTGGAGCTGCCACCGCGGTCGTGAAGTGTCACCGGCGGTAGTGTGATGTATATATATATATATATATATATATATATATATATATAGATATAGATATATATATATATATAAAATCTCAGAGGTCGCATTAACCGAATTTTTTTTTAGCAGTGACGGAAAAAACATGAAGCCCGTCCGTCATTTTGACAGATTACTGTAATTGTAATTCCCACCCCTGTCCAGTTGGTGGTGAGTGCGCTCCAGTGTGTCTGCAGAGCGCGAGTTCAGTCTCCAGAATAAAACGATGCATTTGATTACACACAGGCAAGCACCCAGTTTAAGTCCATTTTATAATAATAAAGTTATAAGACTTATACTTTACATAATTAAGTTTCTAATCCAGTTTGTTTTGTTTTAAATGGTTCATTTTGTTATTTTTCTTGCTGACTATCAAGTTTATGGTCAACGAATGGCTTTTCTGAGGTATAATGTTACGTGACATTGTTTGCAACACTGAGTGAACTGACGATTTCGGTAAGCTATGTGTCACAGTCACCGTCTGTCTCACCTCCCCCGGACTCCATTTCCTAGCATCCCTCTGATTCCACACCTGCACCCAGTCAGCTCATCACATGGATTCCCTGCACCTGCACATCCTCATCAGCACTCCCTTTAAAGACTCACTCCTCCTGCACTCCCTTGTCTGTCCTCATCATTATTTAGTTGGTTGTTTCTGTTCCTGCTCCTGAGTGTTTTATTTAGTGCTAATAAACCTTGCTGCTTCAATTGATCCTGCATCCTCTCTTCGATTACAACCAGCCCTGACAGAAGGACAGACCTAAGGATATGGATCTAGCAGCTAAGGACAACACTCTCCTGGCTGAGGACCGACTGTGCGGACTGCGGCAGAAGGGCTGGCCGTTGGAGAGGTATGTGGAGGAGTTTCTTGAGGTCTCCTATCAGGTGGGTTGGCCTGATACTTCCTTCAGTTTTCTGATGGGTCTGGATGAAAATACTATTCGGTATAGTGAACCTGCTTGTTATTTCTCCCTAGTCGAAACTAAATGGTTCTGATTTTGAAGTTTAAGAAGTTAAAGTAAAAAAGTATCCTCCTCATCCAGTTCCATCAGAAATAAACAAGGCCTCACCAGCTCACCTCACGCCGGTTCCCTTCACATACCGCTCCAATGGCCCTGTCCATTCCTAGCCGCCTGTGTTTCCCCGTGGACGAAAATGGGCTTCCAACAGCGCTGACCTGGGAGCCAAGGCTGCAGACCTAATGTCAACATCTGTCAGATCAGCGCTGAAGTCCGCCTGCTAATGCCATCCCTGTCCTCAGTCCAGTGAGCAAGCTGGCCGCCACTTCAGCGTCCCGTCGCAAGATGGCCGCCGCTTCAGCGTCCTGTCGCAAAATGCCTGCCGCTTCAGCATCCCGTCGCAAAATGCCTGCCACTCCCGAACCTCGTCGCAAGATGGCCGCCAGCCCAGAGGCCCTTCCTAAGATGGCTGCCAGTCCAGAGTCCCTTCTCAAGATGGCCGGCAGTCCAAAGTCCTTTCTCAAGTGAAGATGGCCACCGCCACACCTGAGCCCTCAGTGAAGATGGCTACCGCCACGCCGGAGCCCTCAGTCAAGATGGACGCCGCCACAACTGAGCCCTCTACCGTAATGGTTCCCACGCCTGTGCCCATTGACCTGTTAGTGGAGTATGAAGGGATGTCCTGGAACCCAGAGTCAGCTCCAGACTCCGCTCCTGTTCCCGAGTCAGCACCTCCATGGCTTCCCGACTGGCCAGATCCTCCATGGTGCCCAGGTTAGCCAGTACCGTCCTGGAGACGACCTGCCCTGCATCACCCAGATCACCCGTCACGTCTCCAGGACGCCCGCCCTCCCTCCAGGTTATCTATCCACGGCGCGAGGACACGCCTACCGGGAGGGGAGGGGAGAGTAATGTCACAGTCACAGTCTGTCTCACCTCCCCTGGACTCCATTTCCCAGCATCCCTCTGATTCCACACCTGCACCCAGTCAGCTCATCACATGGATTTCCTGCACCTGCACATCCTCATCAGCACTCCCTTTAAAGACTCACTCCTCCTGTTGGTTGTTTCTGTTCCTGCTCCTGAGTGTTTTGTGTTTTATTGCTAATAAACCTTGCTGCTTCAGTTGATCCTGTATCCTCTCCTCGATTACAACCAGCCCTGACACTGTGTCTTTCAACATATTTTCTTTATTTTCATATATTTCGTTCTGCAAAGAGGAAAGGATGATCGCGTTCACTCACGATCCGTGACAACTGTTCAAGATGAAAACTGAAAAGTGACGCAGTCTTTGTTCAACTTTCTTTTCATAATATAAATAAATGCATAGCCTAGGCCTATTTACTTATCCTGTAAGTTCGTGAATAAAAATGAAAATGTGGACGAAATCAGAAGCTATAAATGTCTTATCATTAAAATATAAAAATTAAAATGACGGGTAATAATTGATTATGACAGATTTTTTACTGTCCGTCAAAATAACGGACTAACGCAACCTCTGATATATATAATATATATATATCAGGACCCCAACACCGCAACGCCGGTGGTTGTTGGTGATTTCCCACCGCGGTAGTAAAATTGCCACCGTCACAGCCCTACTAGGAGTATTGATTACTAATAACATAAACTATGTCACACTCGTTAATATCCGTCCACACTAACGTTACGTGATATAGCGGTTTCTCATCACGACTGATTTTGTAGTTAGCAAATTAAAAAAAAAAAAAAAAAACGGTGCACAATTCATGTTTTCATCGAGCTGCATCTCTGATGGATCCGTGACAATCATGTCTCCAGCCGGCGGCCGTCCTTTATTCATTAATTCTGTGTTATGTTTATTCCGTGCCCATTCACTGATAGTGTGAGTGTAAGACTGTATGCATTTGTATACATAATTTGTATTCATCAGTGTTGAAATTGATTCACGTAAAAACGGTGAAGAAGCATCGCGTGTGTAAGTTTATTCATTTAATATTATCATTTACAGTAGTATTACAATGTTGAACTCCATCATATAGCCGGGATGATAATCCTCCACTCTATAATGAACGTGTTTTTCGAAGCAGATGCAGAAGAGAAGTCCTGTCTCGTCACCTGCACAAAACACACCCAAGCACGGAAGATAGATATCACCGTCCTTTTTCTTGTTAGTAAACCTCTGGACTCGATGTCCTGACAGGCTGGAGTTTGTGCAACCTCCACAAACACAATAATTTGCCATGACGATGATAAATTAAAATACAAAAACTACAGAAAACACACTGATTCACGACCGCTGTTACTGAATACCAACCTGCTCTGCACCGAGTCAACACAGAGCTCGGCGAACGACTCCCTCTCGTCACGTAAAAATGACACGACATTGAAAAAAAACCTTTTTACAGAGACCATCACTTTATCTACTAAATTTGTGCCCTTATGTCCTGCAAAACATTTTTAAATCCTGCAGTACCTTTTTATATGGTATTTTCGTACAAGGTTATTTATTCATCTCGAAAAAATTTTTTAACCTGCAATATGCACTTCAACCACAAACAACCTAGATTTTATGCTTCTAAATGAAGCATGGCTAGAAGACAGCTGCAGTGTAATGTTTATGAAGGCTATATCTTTAACACCAAGCATATCTGCAGACTCTTTTGATTTTCTCCTTGATTCTTTTAACTCAAAAGTAAAGAATGTTATTGATAACATTGCTTTTGGTTGTTAAGTGCAGGTGTTCGAATGTTTCAGGAACATCATGCTAACCTTTAAATGTTGTTCTATGAACATTAAGGAAACTAGACATTTTTATGTTTTTGGAATGTTACAATTCAA
Source organism: Hypophthalmichthys molitrix (assembly GCA_037950675.1). Classification (NCBI taxonomy): domain Eukaryota; kingdom Metazoa; phylum Chordata; class Actinopteri; order Cypriniformes; family Xenocyprididae; genus Hypophthalmichthys; species Hypophthalmichthys molitrix. The sequence goes on from CM075494.1 coordinate 40,825,305, forward strand.
CGTTCCTATAATGTTGAGTTGTAAATAAAAATTAAAGTTGAGTGAATGTTTCAGGAACATCATACTCACCTTAAAAAGAAGAAGAAAAAAAAAATCTTCCACTAACATCAAGAAAACTGGACATTTCCATAACCAAAACTGAACATTTAGACAAAAATCTGTTTGCTGGGATAACGCGCTATTACTTTCAGCTAATAAAAGAAAAGTACTGCAATTTTCTGGTATAATGTTTTTGATTAGTTTAGGGTCATTTTATAGCCCTTTATCAAACTTCTCAACACACAGCCTACTTCAGATTGTTATAAGACAATGCCCAAAATCATCAAAATGAACAATTAAACAATGGCTGTGGTCATTTGTTTTTAAGACAGATTTCTCTATGTAGTACCCCCTATATACTGATTTTGTACATTCACAATAATGATTGACAGGACTGAATGATTAGGCTCGTCTCAAACCTACGTTTGATACTTCATTTAAAATTAGGCCTATATAAAAATAGATATGGACTATACTATGTCAAAACCCAAAGTATTGTTACACATTTGGGTTGTCAAATGTTTGTGGATCACATTCATGGTGTGGGAGTTGGACCAATCAGACATACAATTATTTATTATATTTAATAAATGATCCATTTGGGAATCGTAAAACTCACCCTCAAGACAGCAACGCAGGTCCAAGCAGACCATTCAGTTGGTCAGACCATTATCAGAGTTGGGCAAACTACTTCCAAAATGTAATAAGTTATATATTACTTCTTACTATCATTTTAAAGTAATTAGTTACATTACAATATTACTGTCTCTGAATTGTAATGTGTTACACTACTTTTGCGTTACTTTTGAGTTACTTTCACCAGAAGTATGACGGCATAAAATGCTAACATGTAGTTTAATGCTGCTCATTATACATCCAGTGGAGGGCGACGTGGAATAGCATAATGACTGTGTAGGCCAGTGATCCTCCAGGAGGGCTTGGAGATAACTTAAAATTTCTGAGATAACTTAAAATTAATTTAAATATATTATTATAATTCATTAATTGTATTATCAGGTTAAATTAAATATTAACAAAAACCACCTCTCTGCATATTCTGCGATTGTTTCGGAGCAGCCCACGCCGTTTCTCATCACACATAGATTGCAATATTGCACTTGACTATTACGTCCTTGTCCTTTTCTCTGAAAATAATGGGATTAGCTATGTCCATCTCACAAATGTAGAATTCGTCTCTGCAGTCATCTCAACCATCGAATTCCAGCAGCAGGAAATAGACATACTGTTTTACCCACAGATTTTTTTCTCTGGTGTTATTATTTCAGGTTATTGTTGTTGTAATGTGCATTACTGAGATTGTAACAAGTATAATATTACCCAAATTTTATTAGTAATGTGTTATATTACTGCTTTACAGCAAAAAGTAATATATTACTGTAATATAATTACTTTTGTAATGCGTTACTCCCAACACTGATCATTATCAACTTTTATTCCCCCTGCTGACACTATAATTAGTGACCCTGATTCCAGGTGGGGGAAGGTGGCCATATGTACAGCACAGGCCATAGGAAAAACAGATACATAATGCCCATAAAACAGACTTCTTTCCATTAATTCATAGACAAACCTTTCTATCACTGAACATGCATATCCCCAGGACATTGTGTTTATTATTACTGTCTTGTATATTGTCTTTTGTATTGTATACAGTTTTATGCATGCCTTATGATAGAACTATTAGATAATGTAACCTCATTGGTATCATGCTTCATATACAAAATAATCCTTGTTTAGTTTCCTACCCATTGGTGTATATGAGCGGTTCCTAACCTTTTAGCATGTCAAGTCAAGTCACCTTTATTTATATAGCGCTTTTTACAATGCAGATTGTGTCAAAGCAGCTTTACATTGATAACTGGTATATAATTTTGGCTGCACAGCAGCTCTTAAAGAATAGTGTCAATGCAGGCAGATCAAAGCACTGTTCAATATCAAATGTCAAGTGTCCCCAACTAAGCAAGCCAAAGGCCAAAGGCGACAGCGGCAAGCATGTGCGACTCCCCTTCATGAACGACGTTTCGTGACAATTCAGACAAGTCAGATTAAATGTCAATAAAATGTATCATGAAATTATGAAATATTGTTAAAATGTAATGTACATTTTTGACAATAATTTATGACAAAAAAAAAAAAAAAAAGACACAGCTCTCTGATCACTTTAGGTCAGACATAGCTACCAACTCAAAATTTCTTAAATTTGTCCTTCCTGTCAGAAGTAGCGCGAGCGCTTGGAGTGCGTCAGAAGTAGAACAGGGCATCAGTTTCATGTTGCATTGCGCCACATCCAGTTTAGACTGTATATCACTAATTAAAATGGGTTCTATTATCTTTTGTAGCGTCACGCCGCTCACGTCTGTGTGTAGACACAGTGTTAGAGTCATGGTGTATCACATGCATAAAACACTGCAGAAATAATTTGTCCACTATAATAAATTTTCCGAACAAAATGGGTGTGCTCTATAAATGTATTGTTACATAATAAAGAAATAACACTTACAAATATGAAATAACATGACAATGCAGTGATCAGAAGTGCAGGATTATGTAATGGCATTTCAACCCAACATAGAAAAAAAATCAAAATACCTCACTGATTGGAACAAGACATTGATACACTAACAGGAATTTACAGTGGGCTCCAAACGTCTCAGGCCACTAGTGAAAATCCTTTTCTGTTTAATGTTGTATTTAATACAAAATTCTTCATTGCTTATCATACTGTAGATATCTCAGACTTTTGTATAGTAATGATGAGATTCCTGTGATTACAGTGATCGTCAGCACTTCTATTTAGTCGTTATTTGTTCCTTCATTATAAAACAATGAAATAACTCTCAGCAGAATTGGTATAAAAATGAGACTAAGGGCGGCTCAAGAAATAATTCATAAATCATACTACATTGTTTGGTTAGAAATGGTTCTATATAGAACCTTAAATGGTTCTGTCAGGCACTTCATATACAGTATAGAACCTTTTTTGGGATAAAGGGCTATATAAATTGATTCAAGAACCCTAGGGTTCTATATAGAACCCCATTGAACACACACACACACACACACACACACACCTGCTCAATGTCAAACATGCTGAATTAGGCTCTGTTCAGAATAGCATACTAAAATAACACAAAATTGAATTAATAAAAAAGTAACTTTATTTTTAAAATGATAACTAGATACTGCTCATTAAATTAAACATGCAATGTAGTGGTCATGTGACAACAGTATAGAATACCACTGTATGCATAACATCATAACACTACTACTACTACTGTTTTACTATATCTTTTAAACAGTAGGCAGTATACAATGTGTAATGCACAGTATTCAGTAAGCAGTAATATTACAATAAGTTCTCCATTCTGAACACAGCCAGTGATTGTAATACATCACAGTAGTAGAATGTTACATTCCATTTGCCCCATAGCTGATGTACTAATATAATCTGTTAGTAATTCAAATACATAATTCTGAATACATATAAATCTCTGTGTGTATATATTTATAAATATACACACACATACTGTACACACATCATATTGAGCCTACTTTAATGATGACCTCATTATAAGATCATTAAGTCTTAAACAGAGCTGATGGATGGATGGATGGATGGATGGACGGACGGACGGACAGATGGATGGATGGACAGAGAGATGGCCGGAGGAGGTCTATAGGTTACTGAAGAGTTCATTTTTCTTGTTCCAGTCCATGGGCGGAGCTCTCTTATTGGAGCGTTTCTGGTGAGCGCGCTCTTTCACCTGCTGTAAGGACAGATTGAGCTCTGGGATGGCATCTATGATGGATGGCTCCATAGCCTGCAGAGAGGAAGAGAAACAAACATAAAGTTATGAAATTGCCTAAAATGGTCACCTTCAGGATCTATTACAAGCATGTGAAATTACTTTCTAATGGAAAATGTTTTTGTAATATTTCATTAGGGTAGTTTCAGACAATTTGTTATGCTCTTTGAAATTGTACACCAGCTGCTTACCACACTGTACACAGTTTATACTGTATACTGCTGATTATTGTTTTAAAACATAGTATGTGAAACAGCATGCATAAAAGTCACAGTCTCTTGTGAATAAATTTGATTAATTGTACTGAATGTGCATTTCAAACAATAAAAGTATATAATTTTTAAAAACTGTACGTTCAGATAATATAATATTACCGAAATAAAAGACTACTTAAGTGCACTTAAAGAGAGCACACTTTAATGACTTTTTGACACACTTAAGTACACTTTTAAAAATGCACTTTGCAATAATGTTAAATGTAAAAATAAGTGCACTTATTTTGACGTGTTGACTAACATACTAAAGCACGTGTAAAGTAATTGATTATAATCTGAACTAGTGTGTTATTCAATATTACATTTAAAGTTAAAATATTTAAAATGTACTAAACTGCAATTTTGTTATAACAAATGTAATTACAAATACGTTTAAATACATGACATACAAGTTTCAACAGAAATGACAAAGTATATTTTAGTTTCCCATAAAAGCTTGTCAGTACATTCAGGAGTAACTTTAACCATATTTCAAAGACAATAGAAGTAATTATGAAATTACATATAAAGATGTACTTAAGATCCTACTTAAGTGGGTTAAAAAAAAAACACTTTTAAGCTCAGCTAATTGCATTTAATTTAAATTTAAACTATAATAAATTTTAATTTAATTTCAATTATCATCCAATTAAGATACCAACACATTACATTCAATTCGCACTTAAGTATATTCTTTTAAGTTATATTATTTCCTTATTAATTACTCTTTTTAAAAATAAAGTACATTTTGATCTCATTATGTCTATTGCATTGTACAAGTTTAAGAGTAGTATGTTCCGAATTCAGTATCAATCTTACCTCAGGGGGCGGAGTCCCAGTGGGCGGAGTCATGAGGGAGGCGTTGGAGGATGCGTTAGAAGGGGACGGACTGACTGATAACTTTGAGTCCTTCAGCCCCATCTCTTTGGCCACATTTCCATTTACCTAAACAGAAGGCAGATTTGAGTCAAATGTCCTGTGGTAGATCATCACTGAGGCTCAGTGCTGTGGTTTGTGCACTAGGGGTCAGACTTGAGCCTGTGTTAGACTGTGTGACAGCTGCAGTGTGTGGGCCTCAGGCTGCTGCTGGAGTCTGAGCTTCATTAACTGTACAAGTGGGCAGCATTAGCCAGGCATCAATACTCCTCCTCTGACAGGTGACAGCGCCCCCTTATTCCTTTCTGCCAGCTACATCTAACACATCAGCCATTAGCCAGAAGCTGAAGGATCGCTGTATCCCTCTTACTTTCCCACCACAATATTCTTTAGAGAAACCGTCCCCAGTGTCTCTCTCTCTTCTGAAGACACAGCCTCTAAACTTACAAACTCAAGCAATGACCCAAGAAGACCTGATCCATCCATGTCAACTCCAGCAGGATGAACACAAAAATGGAAGGTGAATTCAGAAGTTAGCCATAAATAAGTATTACCGGCCATGAAATTGTATTTTTACCTCATAATGCTGCCTTATTTATATATATATATATATATATATATATATATATATATATATATATATATATATATTTAGCCTGTATGACAGTGTGTCTTGCATATTAGTGTCAAACAGCGCAGGTCTTTGTGTTGCTAGCGGTGACATATACACGTCTCTGTCTCACAGTCAAACTGCTCCTGTCACAAAAATGTACAGATATATCATGGTTATGTTCCATATACTTCTTTGTGGTGGCATAATGTGAGAAATATTAGACATATGTCACCACATGGAGTCCTGAACTTTAGGCAAGGTGCGACTTGTTAAAAAAAAAAACAGAGGGAGTGATATTTGAATGACAATGTCATCACTGAACTTTTATTGCAGAAATTTAAACAATGTTGAAATACAGCGTAATTCAATAATTCACACTTTAGTTTAGGGTCCAGTTCTCTATTAACTAGTTGCTTATTAGCATGCATATTACTAGGATATTGGCTGTTTATTAGTGCTTTTAAAGCACATATTAATGCCTTATTCTGCATGACCTTATTCTACATCCCTTAACCCTATTGAACCTTATAGAGTGATTAATCCTGTCAATTTCTGAATAAAGGATTGATCTTCAACCTCTAATGGGCTTCTCTGTCACGCCTTTTATAACATTTATCATTGGCATAATCAAAATTAACTGAGCATAATACACAGTTTTGGCTAGAGGCATTCCTTCATATTTGTCTAGAGTGATGACTTCATTAAACCCGATAATAGGCTAATACTGTATTTCAATAAAAGGCTAATATCAAAACATGTAAAGCTTTCTAATAAACTTGCTGTTGTAAGTGTGTTTTTCTGAACTATAGGTTCAGGTAGAGGTCAATACATTTTAAAACAATTCAAGTTGCTGTATTTATTTATTAAAGAGCACATGGAATAACAAATAAAACCCCAACAGGAAGTGTACATGGCTGAGAACTGAGAAAAAAAGATCTCAATATCCATGTACAGTATTTGCTCATTTCATTTCTAGCCAATTAAGATTCAAAACATTTAATGCCAGAACTATTTTACTAAATAAAAACAACGAACCAGACTTTGTCCATGATGATAAATGTTATTAAGTTAAAACTAACACTGCACATTCTCATGTTTTTAATATTGCAAGTTTTTAATAATAACAAGTTTTCTGAATGGACTTTTTGGACTATAAAGGTGAAACAGTTTCTTCTTCACTCCAATTGTTGCGTTTTCTGTCGCCGTTTAACATTTCCCCCCTCAAATGCTGAAACTACTGTTTATACAATGTGTGGTGTTTCCATGACTGTCCAAAGTACATTAATATGAAGCAAGCTATTGGTTGTCAGCTAAGTGTCTAGTTGTAACATTTTAACACCGCTTTGTTCCACACTGTACAAGTTTAGGGAATGCAGGGTTAAATGCCAAAGCAGTGCTAACCCCGCGTTAGGGTTTCATAGCCCCGGGTAAAAATCGGTGCTAACCCCGCTCCTAAATCACAAGTGTGAAATGGTCCTTTACCCTGGGTTAAAAGCGAGGAATAGACGATAACCCAGGGTTAAGCACAGTGTGAAAAGCCATTTAAAAAGATGTTTTGAGAATATGTAACCACAAAACCAGTCATAAGGATCAATTTTTTGAAACTGAGATGTATACATAATCTGAAAGCTGAATAAATAAGCTTTCCATTGATGTAATATTTGGTTGAGATACAACTATTTGAAAATATGGAATCTGAGGATGCAAGAAAATCGCCTTTAAAGTTGTCCAAATGAAATCCTTAGCAATGCATATCCACTCACAAAAATACATTTTGATATATTTACAGTAGGAAATTTAAAAAAATATCTTCATGGAACATGATCTTTACTTAATATCCTAATGATTTTTGGCATAAAAGAAAAATCGATAATTTTGACGCACACAATGTATTGTTGGCTATTGCTACAAATATATCCGTGCGACTTATGACTGCTTTTGTGGTCCAGGATCACATGTTTTGTGATACAATGATACAGTGGAAGTCAATGATAACCAAAACGGTTTGGTTACAGTACCAACATTCTTCAAAATATCTTCTTTAAATACACAACTAGTTTACAACAATAAGATTTTCTTCTGTACAGCAACTATATTGCAAACTATAATACAAGTAAACTTTAGGTATACTGTTAGTTTACGAACTACTTCAAGCTCACGTTTTCGTTTCTGAAAGTACACTTTGAAGAATACTCTCTCTTTTTAGGTGAATTATGGGAATTATATCTTAATATGGGCTGCTAGTATTCTGTCATTTGAGTGGTTGTCTTACCTTGTCCTCCATGTCTCCGTTGACCACAGGTTCAGGCAGCGGTCCTGTGGGCAGAGAGAAGAAGCACAGGTCAGCTACAGATCAAACAACTGCACCTAGTACATCTGCATCTGTCAGATGGGACACTTTCTCCAACAATGATGCCAAAGCTCTTCATCAGAGACAGCGATGAAGCAAAGATTAAACAAGACACTTCCAAACACCATGAGAATAGCTAGTATGACATTCACTCCTTCTCAGGTTGCAGTGAGCAGATGTCGACTCTGTTACATACTGTAGCACAGGTATGTGCTCCATTTATTATTCAGATGCCGATAATCACCGTGGTGAGATCCGTGATACCTGGATACCTGTCGACCCCAACAAATCCACAGGGAACAAAATCTAGAAGCCTTCATCGTGGATTACACTTTAACAAATGAACTTGACATGAGAGATGAAGGATGTATGTGAAGATCAGCAGAGACTTTGCTTGTGAAAAAGAAGTACACTGTAGCATACTTTTAAAAAGAGTACTTATTACAAAAAAAATACTCTAAAATAATATACTTAAGTGTGAACTGAATGTAATGTTTTTGGGCACTTAACTGCATTTTAATTGCAATTAAATGAAAATGTATTACAGTTTATATTAAAAGCAGCTGAACTTAAGAATTAACTTTAAGGCCCAGTTTCACAGACAGGGCTTAGCCTAAGCCAGGATTAGGCCTTAGTTCAATTAGGGCATTTAAGTATCTTTTATAAACATTCTCTAGAAAAAAAACATTACTGGTTTGCATATTGAGACAAAACAATGGCACTGACATACAGTCAAACCAAAAATTATTCAGACGTTTTTGATATTTTTGTTATATTTTTACTAGTGGGTACAGGACACTATAGTCAATTTATGTAAGTGAGAATAGCAAAATAAACTAAACTGTGACATATTATACAAATTATACCCATTCTTCATATAGTGGACTACCAGTAAAATTGATAAACATTTGGAGCCAAAAATTATTCAGACACTTTGACCTGACCATGTTTAGCTTAAGTGTTATCTGACATAATTAAGATTCATTTTTTCTGACACTGTTTCAGATCTTGTCATATTTTAATACCATTTTTTAAACTATAGTGAACAAAATGAATTAATGAATGAAATATATAAGGTATCTGAATAAATCTTGGTTTGACTGTATTTTAAGATATGACAGTGCAAGTTACTTTCAGTTAAAACAGCTCAAACATGCATTTTAGTCTAGGACTAGCTTAAGCTCTGTCTGTGAAACAGGGGGTAAATGTAATATCAGACAAACAGAAAGAACAGACAAAAAAACAAACAAAAGCAACACGGAGTTTAAATACAAGACCAAACCAATCAACAGAATTAACGACAGGTGCAACTGATAACCAAACTCTAATAGCAACGGAAACTAACTGAAATATACGGGAAACAGAACTAAACTAAAAAATGTGCAAAACCCACCCTAACAGACATGAAACACAGATGACTCTGGATGAGGTCAGTGAATCAGCCAACATCATCTGATCACATTTTCTCTTGCTAAAAACTACTGTTAAAAAGTCAAGAGGCCAACTAAAGCAAACACTGATCACCATAATGATGACTTCAAAACTATTATTTTCAATAAAATGTCAACAACTAAACCTCTGTTAATTCTCAATAAAAAACTTCTGTAGATGTATGACAGAAATAAAGTCAAACTCTTGTTGTTCCTCTTTCCTTCAGTGATTCTGCTTGTTATCATCAGGTGTCTTCACTAATGCTCAGTCATCACTTAATTCTATTTATGTATATTTATACACATCTCAGGTTAAACTTCAAGACATTTACCTTTATTTAAGGAAGTAGTTTCAGTAGTCTGAATATCTGTATTTTTAGGGGAATTTAGCAGTTTTATATAAAAAAGTGAAACTGTTATTAAATTTTACTGCATTTTCTCTGTAAAAAATACATTTATTTACACAACTCTGAGGAAAAAAATGACAGTTTTTTTTAATGGATGTCTCAAGTTACATTTTTCCACATAAAAATCATTACTAGAAATTAGTTAACTGGAAAAAAATGTATTTTTTTTTTTTTAATTTGGTGTGAATGTATGCATTTTTGTGGAATGAGAAATTATTGTTAAATGATACTGCATTTTCTCTGTAAAAATACATTTATTACAGTGTACTTTCCAAACAGTGTGATAGTTGCGAGTTTAAAACATTTCACAAGTTTGCACGTACATGAAATCGAAATAAAGTAATTTGTATAGTAATTTATGCGTATTTGGCGTGCTGTCCGGGGGAGGGCTCCGAGCTTGGAATTTGGCCCGAACCCAGAGTACTCTCCCTCCTTAACTGGGATAGAAACCAGCCAAGAGTGAGGTGATGGGGTGGTGGAGGGATGTTGTGAAACTTTTCGCGGGATAGAGGTGAGAGACGGCTTTATATACCGGCTTCCTCTTGCACTGATTGGTTGCTTTACCTGAACGTGCACCTCCCGAATTTAGTTAAATAAACTTAATTTATTTGTGGTGCTGCACACTTGCCTGACTTACAGGCCACAACTGTAAGTCTTTTACTGTATACATGTTAGCCATATGTGTATACGCTGAAGGACAAGTCGAACGGTCACAACACACTACTTGTGACTGGAGGTCACACAGTGTAACTGTAAGGTGTTTGTGGTTACAAAGAAACATCACAATTTGCTAGATTAACAGAATTTAATTGATGTGCAGTCAAAAATGTATTGTGATTATCATGAGTACCTTTCATTTGTAAAGTAATCAAGTGACTGGATTATGAAAAAAATATACATTACTTCGTACTGATGTAATATTAAATATGTTTTGGTTTCAGCAAAAAGATACTTTCCTACCACCAGCCGGTCTTTCCGAAGAGTTTATAAGGAGAAGTTCAAAGTAGTAAGGCAGATAACAGAATTGGAAAATAATCCCACCACCCTTACCGTCTTCTTGTCTCTGAATTTCTATCTTTCTACCGTCGTCTGAAGATTACATGAGTGACAGAAAACTGCAGGGAAGAAACGATAACACAGATCCATCTGGCCCCTGATCGACACACACATCACTGGCTGTTTGGACACTTCAAATGCTCTTCAGTCCCAATACGGCAATCTGAGAGCCACTCCAGACCAGCACCTTGGAAACCACACAAACACTGCTTCCAAATTTGGGTGACAGGCAGCAGAGAGAGACAGAGTGTGTGTGTTTAGATAGAGCAGTGTGACTGTGTGTGAAAGAGAAGAGAAAACAGCTGAATGTACGACTGAGTAGAGAATAGAATCCTACAATCTTAAAAACAATGCAATAGAAGAACCATTTTGGGTTCCACAAAGAATCTTTCAGTGAACAGTTCTTAAAAAACACATGGTATTTTAATAATCCGATTAACCTTTTTCCACTTTAAAGATCTTTGTTGGAATAGAAAGATTCCATGGATGTTAAAGGTTCTTCATGGAACTATAAATGTTACTTGACATCCAGTTTGCATCCATGATTCAGTTTTGTAAGTATATTTATATGCTAGGGCCTGGTTTCACAGATGGCGCTTAGATTAAACCAGGATTAGGCCTTAGATCAATTAGGGCATTTAAGTAGCTTTTATAAACGTTCACTATGAAAAAAAACATTACTGGTGTGCATTTTGAGACAAAACATTGGCTCTGACATATTTTAAGATGTGTCAGTACAAGTTGCTTTCTGTTAAAACATCTCAAACATGCATTTTAGTCTGGGACTAGCTTAAGCCTTGTCTGTGAAATGGGGGGTAGGTATGTCCTGATTTGTGTACTTGTGCGCATTTCTATAACGTTTTGTAGTATAAATAGTGTGAGTAGTGTATATTGATAATCCAAAGATGATGCGTGATCCAGAATGAACGAAGATATACTACTTTTGTCATACATGAAGATAACTCAAACACAACAATTCAATGTAACGTTAACACAAGACAAAGAACTGAGGGAGACAGAAGGCATAATACACTAAGGAAGGTAATGACTAAACTCAGGCAAAAGATGACCAAGACTGAAAACTAAACAAGATGAACAATGAAACTGAACATAACTTTGACAGATTGATGTTAAAATCTTGGCTAACATTAATTCTGTTACAATAAGTTTCTTGAAAGAAAGAAATTAATAGTTTTAATAAAGACATTTATAATGTTACAAATGATTTCAGTTTCAAATAAATGTTTTTGTAAACTTCTATTCATCAAAGGAACCTGAAATTTTTTTTCAAAAATTGGTTTCCACAAAAATATGAAGCAGATCAACTGTTTTTAGCATTGATAATAATCACAATTTTTCTTGAGCAGCAAATCATCATATTAGAATGATTTCTGAAGGATCATGTGACACTGAAGACTGAAGTAATGATGCTGAAAATTCAGCTTTGATAAATTACATTTTACCATACCAGAATTATTTTAAATCGTAATTATGTTTCACAATATCACTATTTCTACTGTATCGAAATAAATGCCCTGTTAAGCATCTTTAAAAAAAATATTTAAAAATCGTACTGACTCCATGCGTTTGAACGGTATATCAAAAATCAACTTTTAATTTTTTAAGCAATATAACAGAAAGGTATAGTCAATGTAATATTTACAAGCTACAAATATATGTCAGTATATAATCAGCACGGAAGTTGTGTTATTTACGGCTATATTGGGCTGGTTAGCTATAACAGGGTTTCAATCAGCATCACCAGCAGCAACTCATGCGGGTCGTATTTATCCAACACAGGTTCCTGCCAGCAGCTCACAGTAGCATTGCTCAATAACCTGAAGAACAACTGTAAGGAATCCAGCACCTGTTGAGTGTTTGAACCCTGTGGCATTGTGATACGAGACTGATCCCAATTCAGCCTCTCCCTAAATTCACCTCTGAATACTTTGTTATTGTATTTAATTACAGGTTTTAGACATGTATTCTTTACTCAACTAATGTCACTAATACTTCGCTTCAATAAGATGATTCTCAGGGTGACGTCACTGGGTTTGGCTGTAAATATGGAGCATCTCTTAATGAGCTGTTTACATGGGTACCTGGTTTCACGTGGTTGTAGGGGGCGCTCTAGATCATAACCACCATTTTTTATTACTGTGTTTCCAAAGATAGACTCACCTACACTCTTCACACTTCACATTATACATGTCACACACAACAAAGTACCAGAAAGTACCATGGTGTTTTGACATGAACCATGTAAATATCATGGTACATAAACTACAGATATCATGATTCAGTTTATGACTGTATGAGCAAAGACAAAAGTAGTGTTACATTAAGCTGTGTGTTACCATGAGAGCCAATGAAATGGTTTGCTGAAATTAAAGTTTGTTCATTGAAAGCTCATTGTGAGAAATTCAATCTCCACAAGCTCCGACCCGCTTGGCTCTCTTCGATGGGATGAATCAAATGGCCTTACTGAGTACAGCAACACCTGAGACGTCTAAAAGCATTCATCTGATCAAGCCTGTCATTTTTACTCAAACAGATGGAGTCTGAGGAACTGATAAAACGTGATAGCAGAGATAGCAGCTAAGGAAAGTTTCCACTAGTGCTGACGCCAAAAGCTTGCTCGGTAAATAAAATGAGTAAACATTGTATCTCCACTCACTCATGACTAATCTAGTTGTGTCAAACACAAACACACACACACACACACGGTTTCCATGGCTGCAGTTGGCACTGTTGAAGATTGTTGGCACGGGTAACAAAACGATACAGACAAACTAAATTGCTTAATAGGAAACCCAAAACCAGCGCAGCGAGAGAGACACGCTTGCCTGAGCGACCCCTGCCAGACAAAGACTCTGTGTGTCAGACGCCACCTAGAGGTAGCAAGGAGAGGGACAGCTGCTGGAAACATGTGAAAACTTCTTCCACAAAACAAACAGACGGTTATACTTTATGTTTTTTGCTTGTACCTGTGAGATGTTCTGCACTGGGCATCACTCGACACTTCTTGAAGAAAGCATCTGTTTCTGGATCTACGACCAAGAGTGCTGTGTCATCACCCCCGGCTTTAATAGCAGCCACCACGTCTGCATGCTGCTTCCCTTCCACTGAAAGCCCGTTCACCTGAGAACAAACAGTGACACATCAGAGGACATTCACAGAAGCATGCACAAGTAGTGCACGATAGTTCACCCAAAAATGTAAATCCTGCCATCATAATTCACCCTCATGTTGTTCCAAACCCATAACACCATGTGCTAACCAGATGTGACGCTGCGACACACAATAAAATGTATCTTTTACATGTTAAGATGTAACCAGCCGTTATAATGATAACAGAATTTGTTTTATTTTTCTACGATGCTGTGGCTGGAACATTATATGTGCATTATATAATGTTAAAAGATCTTTTTGCATGACCTTTACAGCCATACTGAAAGCGACGATGGATAATTCATAGCAGATCTTGAAATTAAGAATGTTAAAACTGTGAACAAATAAGTGTATTCTATGACAAAGATTGTTTCAGTCACTCAGTGTGTATTTTTAATAATGCTAAAATGGTGTAATATTTATGTATTCATCCATTTCGTTGAGAGTGCAGTGCGCTTGCAGAGAGACTCCGCCCACATGTTCGTCTGATTGGCTGTGATTTTTGATTAATTTTGTCACGTTTCGTAGTCACGCCCACAGACCGTTGGCTGAAAGTCTGATGCATATGGCACACTTAACTGGAAACACTTCAGGAGTTTAGAAGTCGTCATCTGATTGGTTGAATTCTACAGGATGTCCGGGAGACGTGTGTGTTGCGTTCTTTAACGGTCCGTCTGGAAACAAATGCCGTGACGCCAAACCCCCTCATGGAAGAAGAATGCCGTCATGTTTAGAACTGTGACAATGAGCGCTTACCATGATCAACTAAATGCTGGATTTTCAAAAGTATGTAAAGTTTGCAGCTCCATTGTTGCAGTAAACTTGCACAGCGCTCTTGAATAAATAATTTATTAGATGGACACCGGTCTGTTATTGTAGGGACATCGACTTTACATTTTCACGCCCCAAAACATGACGCGGAGCAAAACGAACTGTGATTGGTTGCGTTACATGTCAGTCAAACGTCCTCTTGGGCGGTCCTTGGCCAATGAAAGCTGCGACAGAGTCCAGACCTTCTGCCGTCAGTCTAGGTTTAGACTAGGTTTAACCCAAGACACATTCAATTTTTATGATGGACATATTTACTTTAGGCTTTTATTCACATATAAAGCGATCTAGTCTCTTCAGAACACTTGGATTAAACCGATTCATATGGATTACTTTTACAATGTCTTTTTTTTTTACTTTTTGAAGCTTGGTTGCATGGACTTTCAGCAGATGGACAAAAATTATGAAGAAAATAATGGAAAACGGAAGTTTGCATTGCATGTGGGATACAGTATTGTGTACAGTACGCTCTTTTGTATATTGCACATCGTAGGGCATCCAGATATTCCATGTAAACAAACAATTTGCATATTATGTACATACACAGTATGCAGTATGTGTGTAACCCCTCACTCAGGGCCTACTTGCCCCGCTCTGCGCGGGCCTCGAACCTGGGTCTCCGGTATGGGAATTGGACACTCTAACAAGGAGGCTAAAGTCGCTAGAGCATCTCTTGCGATCAGAGGAGTGAGGTTTACTTGCACAGCGACTACTAGCTGGCCTCCGTTACATGTACTCTTGTCATACTACAGAAATAGGAGTAGTATGGTAGTATGCAACTCTGAAAATAGTCTACTCTACAGTAGAGTTTTCATTATTTTGATGAACTGATGATCAGCAGGGATAACCACTGCTCAAAATTAGACAACAGTTCTTGGCATCACCCTGAAATCTTTTTTTAGATGCATTATTCACATCTTCATTGTTCTAACAAAGAAAGTGTTTATCAACGCAGGATTCATTTTTCAATATTATCAGTCTCCTTTCCTGCTGTCCCAGGGAAGGATATCCTGTGTCTTTAATTCACAAACATTCATGCATTACATGTCTGCCAAAAAAACCACAAGAGGCGTTTGTGTGAACTGAATGTGGAGGAATGTCAAGGGCAAATCTGACAGGATTCCACTGAGGCATGATTTTGGAAGAAAATTGTGCCTTGAAATATTTATTGTTTAATATTTAACAATATGAAATATTCATAAACATTGATTTATTATTCATAAATAAATTAAAACGAGTGAGAAATCGATGTACGTTTCACTTCAGGCGACATTTAAAGTAAAAGTGCACACAAAAATGGAAATTCTGTCATTCTTTATTCATCGTTTGTTTTTTTCTGACCTCAGTGTTTCTTTCTTCTTTGAATCACAAGGAAAGTAGAAGGTAATTTATACTGCCAAACTTCAAGAAGGACAAGCCAGACTTGAAATATACAGGAGCTCACTTTAATAGTACGTTTCACTCTTAAAAGAAAAAAAAAAAAGGTTCAATTGGGTTTTATATAGAACCCTAGGGTTCTTCGCTCAAATTTAAAGAACCCTTTATGCCAAAAAGTTTCTACACTCTTAAAAATAAAGGTTTTTTATTGGCATTGAAGGTTCCATAAAGAACCTTTTCACTGCACAAAAGGTTTTATTATTCTTCAGATTTTTAAAAGTTCTTTTAGGAACTGTTCACTGAAAGGATCTTTGGGGACACAAAAATGGTTCTTCTATGGCATCACTGTCAAAATTCCCTTTTGAAACCCTTATTTTTAAGAGTGCATATAAGGAGAAATGTCAGAAATGATTACATAACACTTTCATGTTTACAGGGATATATCAATTTATTTTCTAGTGATAAAGTATGTTTAAGAGCTGTTTAATTCATAAAATTCTATTAAAATTAACACAAAAGTAGAGATTTAGGAAACATTCAGAGAACAGTTCACATAGTTGTTTCTCTGAAAAGCAATTCTACAGTCTGTTTTTGTTTTGGTCTGTTTGATCCCGCCCACTGTCAATTTACCCAATAGCATTCAACACCCCGGGTTGCCAGTTGGCGGAAAACACAGCGTATTGCAGGCCTGGAAGCCAGCAAGCACACTAGGTCAGAGATCACAGATTCTATTCAACTCTATGTTCAGAGGCGTATTAAAATGCGGATAAATCAGGCTTGTCGCTTTCCATTGTCAATTGTGCTTGTTACTGTTGCGCGTCCTCAATCTGGCAACCCGTGTGAGTCTGAGGAGGAGAGGGTGGGGGAAACAACTCTTTCCAATATTTTGAATATGGACTGCAGTACCCATTTCAATCGCTAGCTGTCAATATTATAATTTATACTAAATCCATAAAGTGATCCCATGATCCCATATATAGAAAATGTTCTATATATGAAGTGCCTGAGAACCTTTTCTTTTAAGAGTGTGGTTTATGGACAGAATTTCTCATTTTGTGTTTGTGTGCAACAATGAAAACAATATCAAAATGATCAATTTTGATAAAGAAAGGCCAGGTTTAGGTGTACACCCGTTCGTCTATATGTGGAATGAGGGTGTGTCTGTTAGTGGAGCTCAGTCCCAGAGAGGAAACGGACAATGTGCGCTCAGCAGGAACAATAGCTGCCTGTCCAACACAAAGAGCCCGGCTCGCAGGAGGAGGCCTGGAGGCCCCTCTGGGACAACAAAGACCCCTCCATCCCTCTCCTCCCTCTGCTTCCTTCCCTCCCTTCGCTCGTTCACCGGTGGCCTTTCTGTAGCTCTCGCTCCGGATGGAGCGGCCAAACTCAAGAATTACAGCTAACACAAGAACCAAACAGAGAAAAACCTATAGAAACATACACTTACTCATTCTTTATTTTTAGTATTATGCACATTGTCTATAGGATTATTATGTACAAGCATTTGAATGCATTCAGGATCGAAACACCATTGTGTATTGCTCAAAGGCATACAACAGTTCTGCTGTGGGTTTGTTTGGAGCCATTTTCATTGGCGAAACTGAGCAAAAACAGACAATAGTGACAATATTGTGTCTAAAATGTAACTTTCTTAATATTAATTTCTTTTATATAAAAAATCAATATAATCAATATCACATTTCCAATCATGCTGATATTTAAGAAAAACAGCACTCTTGGTCATGTGATACTGCTTAACTATATTATCTGAAATATAAAAACTCAGGGACATTTTATGCCCTCATGCTCTGAATGTTTGGGGGACATTTTTATTAATTTAAGGCAAGACACTATAGTGTTGTTTTTTTTGTTTTTTTTTTAGATCTGCTGCTGCTTCTGCAGAGCATGTATGGACTTGTTCCTGCTATACAGACACGCTGCTGTGAGCATGAAAGATATGCTGCTGCTTCATAAATAGACATACATAAATCCTGCAGCAGATCTAGGCAGGTGGAGCTGGGGAGGTGGAGGGATTCAGATAGCACTGCAGGACTAGCCTACAGCAAACACTGAACTATTTAAATGTTGAGCAGGCAATCTCATTGGCTGCTGAATCAGCAGAGGCCAATCAGCTTGTGCCATGCGTTAATGATGTGATTTCTTGCAGATTGCATGTAAAGGACCGATCAGCTTGCGCCATCTAGAGTTTAATGACTGAACTAGATATTTTTCTGACAGACTGAGCCAGAAATCTGTGTCAGCGCTGTTCATTACCCTGTGACAAGTGTTTTTGTGGCAGTGCGTAATCAAAAAGAGTTGGCCAATCCTGAAGTAGCATCAGTGCAGAAATACTTCACATTTTTTTTGTATTTAGACACAGTCTGGAGCTCTGACATAAATTCACATGAATTCAGCCAAGAGTGTCCAGACTTTTGACTGGTATGTTGTATCCTACACAGTACACGTACAAGAACATAAGCAGAGTCTCAAATTTCAGTAGTAGAGTATATTATTTCTTCTTGTTTGACTCTCTAATGTTCATGAGGGTGATGTGCTTGATTCAAGGGCTCTTGCCCATGTTCCACTTCTGTCCCATGAGTCTCTGCTTCTCTGTTCTCAAACAGGATAAGTGGGGAAAAAAAAGTGGCACAATGTACAAATTTCCCTTCCAGGAACAGTGTTTCCAAGTCATAATAACACTATGCATGGAAAAGTATAAATCTATCATGTTTTATTCTAACACCAAAGACTTTCTCACCAAAGATATTTAGTAAAACCGCTCTGGGGTGCATTTTTTGCCAAAAGCATCGTTAGCCAACTATAGTTGCAAGTTCCGCTGTTACCAAAATAGTTCAAAGATCTGGTGTTTCCCAAAACCATACCCTTGTGAAAAAGAAGTGAGCTTAATTGTATTGAATGTGTACTTTTAGTGCACTTCAAATCTTAAAAGTACACTTTAAAAAGTGTATTTGCAGATAAATAATTTACTAAAATGAAAGGCCATTTAAGTGCATTTAAACAGAGCACACTATGTTTCTTAATGCACTTAAGAAATGCACTTTGTAATAATATCTACTTGTAAATTTTAAATTATTATGTTATTGTAGTGCTTTTATTTTGATGTAAGGACTAATATGCTACAGCACATGTAAAATAATTGATTTTAATTTACACCGAAGTGTGTTGTCCAAATTACATTTGTTAATTTATTTTAAATGTGTTTAGTGTATAATATATACTGTGAAACCTTTTGTGAA
Organism: Hypophthalmichthys molitrix; assembly: GCA_037950675.1. Lineage (NCBI taxonomy): Eukaryota > Metazoa > Chordata > Actinopteri > Cypriniformes > Xenocyprididae > Hypophthalmichthys > Hypophthalmichthys molitrix. The sequence continues at coordinate 40,844,790 of CM075494.1, forward strand.
AGAAATACACTTAATTATATTGAATGTGCACTTGATGTGCACTTCTAATCTTAAAAGTATATTTTAAAAAAAGCTGTACTTGTAGATAATATAATATTAATGAAATAAAAGGTCACTTAAGTGCACTTAAAGAGAGACTATGTTTCTGAACACACTTAAGTACACTTTTAGCAAGTGCAATATTTTTAAATTAGAAGTGCAATTAAAAAAAACATGCAAATAAGTGCACAGAAATATTATATTCAGTTCGCTCTCAATTATAATGTACAACCCTGGGTTTGTCCATATTTGAGCGAGACAGTTCATAGTGTTTGCAACATGTCTAGTGTGTCTTGTACCTGTATTATCCGGTCTTTGGGCTTCAGGCCTGACCTCTGTGCCGGCGAGTCGTCATCTACAGCTCTGATGTACTGGCCGGGTCTGGACTTCTCGCTGTGCAGGTTAAAGCCAAAGCCATTGGTGCCTTTCTTGATGACACAGAGCCGTGGTCTGAGCTCGGGCTTCAAGTCCTGCAGGACATACACAACACAACAAACACAACATCAGCACAATGAAACACAAGCGGGTACCACTGGAATGCAGGAAGTTCGGCGTCAGAATGTCTGTGCCCTTCATCTTATAGAATATATTCTTATATAGTATCTTAAAAAGCAGACATACTTATGAAGCCAAGAAGGCCTCATTAAAACCCGCAGCAAAATCTGCTCAGACTAGTCTTACAAGTTAAGTGATCTCATTTTTTTTTAAGACTGGTCATAAATAATAATAATAAAAAAACACTGATCTAATTTGAATCCAAAAAGTATGACTGATTATCCCTTGACTAACTGCTAGTTGATCAGACTAGTTCTTCCACACAGAGGTGGAACATAGAGGCTGTGTTTATGCAACTGCCTTGAACAAATCTAAATGACTGCAATTATATTGCATAAGGCACAAATATAAGCACTTAATATCAAATATTCATGCGACGCTTGAGAACCTTCCCCTTGTGAAACAGAAGTACACTTAAGCGTACTTTTAAAAAAGGAGTACTTATTACGGAAGTATATATTTTGAAAGAACACACTTAAGTAGAAACCGAATGGTAATGTTTTCTGACACTTAACTGCATGTTATTTACAATAAAAATAAAATGTATTATAGTTTTAATACATTTAATACTAATTAATATTAAAGGAAATTAGTTTATTTGAACTAATTACTGTAAGTAGAACTTAAGTACATCTTTATATAAAATTTCATAGTCACTTCTAATGTCTTGTGCAATTCAGTACAATTAAAATATATTACCTAATATCGAATAACACTACGGTTAAAATTATAATTAAGTACATTACATGTCTTTAGTATGTTAGTCAACACATCAAAATAAGTACACGACAAAAGATCTTTAAAACATGATTTAAAATGTACTTTACAGAAAACTGTAATTTGACATTATTGTGGACACTTAAGTGTGTACTTAAGTGTGTTAAGAATGTGGACTGTTTTTAAATGCACTTAAGTGGCCTTTTATTTCAATTGGCCTTTTAAAATTGCAATTACACTAAAAGCACACTTCGATTTCACAAGGGTTGTTGTACAGTCCTGTCTTCTGGACAGAGGAATAGCCTGAAGAATGTTTTCCCTTTGTCCTGAATGCGATGGAAGTGGACGATGCACAGGGTGAGGTCACCTGATCATGAGCCGCCCCTCACTGTTCTCAGACGGCACATGGTTCACTGCATTGTCATCCAGGAAAATAACACCCTTCCGCTACGTTCAGCTAGTTGGGTCTTTTTATAGTTCTTTGGACAGTGATTCAAACTACTATTTGTGTTTAATGCGCTGTTGATTGTATTTAGCCAAGAGAACTGTACACACAGATTTCAACACAGTTTTGTCATCACACCCTCAATCATAATTGAAAACAACTTTCCTGGTGGGTTTAACACACCGTAATCAGAGTCGGCGCCATATTTAGTTTGACGCAAATGAAAACGCAAATTATTCTTCATATCTCTAGCACAAACAGTGCTCTTTATGTGTAAAAGTGTAATACTTCAGAGGATTGTTCATATGGCTAACTGCAAATATAAGCAACAGTAACAGTGAAAACATGATTAACAAATATAATTAAGCACCAGCGCAGAGCCTTCTGCTCCTCCCAGCATTGTCACTCTTACACACAGTGCTACGGCAGCATTTCCTCTCTGTTCGGCTCAAGAGCAGGAAGAGCTGGACTTCCTGTGGACCACACCTGCTTTCCACTGTCAGAAACAATGCGGAACACCACCCGCCTCCACCCGCCCTGAACCACGGCACAACTCACACGCTCCATCACAGCGCCGTCAGTCAGGCTGCACTCTGAGGATGGGTGGACATCATGTAGACGAATCAGTCTGTGAGGGGTGTAACCTGCCCTGATGAATAGTTCTGCTGCTTTTTCGTCATTTCGTCTCAATTCTGCAATCTATAAATAAATTACAACACAACAGGATCTGATTATTCTGCCCACTTGATTAAACCAATCAGGCATTTCACAGTGGGTTGTGTAATTTTGGATCAAATGCATTGAAACACCAGTGAAATGTTGCTAAATTTGGTTACATAATGCATATCCTGTATGATACTGGGGATAAAATTGGACCTTGGACAATGGACATTGTGTGTTTTTCTGCAAATTATGTAATATCGCATATAGCCTCTCGGCTTTATATCGAGCATCCTGCTCTCTAAGATATTGTTAGTAATAATCATAATAATATTGATTTTATTTTACGGAACAACAGTAAAATTACCAATAGTTATGGCTGTCTTAATTTCTTCTTTTTTAAACATTAAATCATCGACCTTTTAATTTGCCGGAAAATTGCAAGTTTCTTTATTGTCGGAATAGTATTATAAATGCCTCCCAATACAAATCTGGTGAAATGGTTGGTGCACGTTGCTTTCCCAAATGCACTTTAAAAGAGACCCAAACTCACAGCACATGCAGTGATGGAGATTGTGTGGAGCAGCATTTACTGTGAATGAGTGTAACTCGTCCTACTCAACCTGCTCAGAGCAGGATTTGAACCGCCGTCTCTGGCATGGGAGGCGGGCCCTCTAACAAGGATGCTAAAGACCACAGCCTCTAACGTCAGCCACTAGCGCACTTCTTGAGACCAGGAGAGTGAGGTTTACCTGCACAGCTCTTTACTAGTTGTAGCTCTTTACTACAGTCATCCCCCTAAACCTCACTCCCATCCGGGTCATGGCACCAAATGTAACAGGTCCTACTTGACCCGCTCCGAGCGGGACTCATACGGGCCTCTCTGGCATGGGAGGTGGGCGCACTAAAAAAACGCTAAAGACCGCAGTCTCTAGCACGCCTCTTAAGGCCAGGGGAGTGAGGTTTACATGCACAGCTCCTACTAGCTTGCCTCCGTTACACTCACCGCCCTAAACCTCACTCCCATCCGGGTCACGGCACCAAATGTAACCGGTCCTATTCGACCCACTCCAAGCTGTGGCGTGGAAGATAGGCGCACTAACAAGGACACTAAAGAGCGCAGACTCTAACGCCAGTTGCTAACATGCCTCTAGAGGCCAGGGGAATGAGGTTTACTCACACAGCTCTTACTAGCTTGCCTCCCTTACATGAGCCACTCTGAGACACTGAAACAAATGCAAAATGAACACAGTGTCACACTTTTTTATTAGTCACAGCTATTTGATAATGTCACTAAGCCATATCACAATTTCGATTCATTGCTCAGTTCTCTTATCAAAATTAAATGACTGATCCCACTGCTTTTTTTTTTACATTCTCCACTGCTCTATGCCCGCTTGGCCTACACCAGGCCCGTCAGCAGTGCAACAGAGGATGTGTTGTGCATCTGGTGTGGAGGAATCTCAGAGAGGGCATGGAATCTGAGGAATCTGCTGCAATCACAAAAGCCTGTCCATCTCATGAGGAGGAACCATTGAAATGAAAATGGGAGGAACCAAGGTTTGGCTCCAACAGAACATCCTGTGTACACAACCTCGGCCTTGACCTGAGATCAGCCCTGCCAACCCAACACAATCGCTGCCGCTGCCAACGCCAGAAGATCTTACAAACTCTGAAACATGGAGGGAGTAAATATGTATTTTGGGTTGCTTTACTACTTGCAGTTGCAGGGGGACCAATGAATTGTGTCACAAGCCTAAATCTTTGAAAACACAGCTGAGGTACAGTCAGTCAAAATCCAAGAAAAGATCCAAAACATGGTAGTAAATCTCTGTTCATGCCCAAACAGAAAATTACATATACTGTATATCACAGTGTCCAAATCAGAGTCCTGACCTCAATTCAACAGACATGCTGTGCTGTGATCTGAAACAGGCTGTTCAAGCAAGATATAATAAAAATGTACAATGGAAAAATATCATTATGGAGAAATGGATCAGAATATCTTCACTACATATGCACTATTTTTTTTTTTTTTTTTTTTTCAGAACTAAACTACCAAAATTTATAAAACTGTTTTTGCATTCATAATACTTAAGTGGCAAATAGCTGTCTAGAGGGCGTTGATAATCTGACTGCCAAGTTAACCTACTGTATAGTATCTAAATGAAACAACATTTATACATTACAATGAATTAGACAAAGAGCAGATCAGGTTTTGTGCAGCCAAACAAGTCATTTCTGCAGATTCATGAATATGTTCTCATGGTTTTAAATTCCATTACACAGCAAGATAATATTTTATAAAACTGAGTCAGCTGATTTGATGTTAAAGGAAAAGCTGGTGTCTTTCCTGTTGCACTGAAAAAATAAATTGGTGTAGAAACAATTTTCAGTCTAATTACAAAGAAGTAACACATTGAATTAAACATGAAATTTTGACGTAGAAAGACTGAAATTAAATTTTCTTGTAAAATGTCCTCCAATAATCTTACTTTCATTTACAACTTCAAAAAAATTATTTATTACAGTGTAGTTGTGTATAAACTCAAAAATATAAAAATGCAGATGAGTGGAAATAAACAAGAAATAAAAATGTATAGCTCTTGCTCTGCTATTTTAAATGTGTTAAAATGTAGCACGTATTACAAATATAATAAATAAACAGCTGAACTGGATTTTTTGATGACTGGTGATTCCCAGATAAAGGTTTGCACGGAACATTACACAACACAGTAGACGCGGTACATCATAAAGCTTGAAACCGGCCTTAATTATAGCTTTACATATTCAAATGACTGTACCCGATACTATGCAGCTTTGACTAGGCAAACATTTAGCAAAGGAGTGCTAGTGTGTAGCTGGGTGTTTACATGGTGATAAGTTTTTTATTCATCCAATTATGCTATCAATGAGTGTGAAATACATTGCTTACATACTTACATACATACTTAATATATATATATATATATATATATATATATATATATATATATATATATATATATATAAATACCGGCTAAGTCCCTGCTTAGCCAGAAGGCTATTCTGTGTGATCCCTGTTCACACGGATCCGCAAAAATGATTAAGAACGCTGTATTATTCATGCCAGGCCAGTAGTTGGCGCCTATAGACTGAACACGTAATACACATGCGTATCACCGTTTTCACAAATTCACATTTTTGTAGTTTACACTAAGTTTACACAGTATTGTTTTCAAAAACTTGAACTTTGAAACCAGTTTTCAAAAGTTTGCATTTTTAGGCCCCCAAAATGTCAATGTCGTACAAATGAACGGCCAAAACACTTAAAACTTTTTTAGATGAAAATGGTGCCATGTAAACGGTCCCTCAGACCACATTTCTAGCACTCTAGTTCTTTGTGACAGTGCCATCTAGCCAATTCTACTCCAACAGAGAATGTCTAAAACAAATAGATGCAAAGACTACACCCACAGAAATTATTACTTTTTTTTATTATTATCTTCCCACCTTATTTTTAATGTAAGAGTGGGCACGGCCATTTTAAATTTTAAACTAATCTAAAACTGGTATTTGTTTTCACATTATTTGAATTTATGAACATACTAATAAACATGATAGTAAACAGTTTTACTATTTACCGCACTTTAAGTCAGTCACACATTAGACGAGAAGCGCCATTGCGTGAAATAAAAAGGAAGTGTTGAAAAATAAGGACAGATAAGGGAGACATACAAAATGTATACTGTTGGTGTGCCTCAGGAACAGGGTTTGAAAACACTGGTGTATAAACTAGACACATATGGTAGATGGGTTGTGATGATGACTATATTCTCTGTGGGTTCTCTTATACAACAATCTTGACCAACAGTTTACTAGAATGCACTTGAAAGTAAACCCAGTGACAATAAATATTTACACATAGCCCTAATATATAAACAAGTCCCTGGTGAACTTCCTGTCCAGGAATTGCAGATATTGACTGAACATCATGTGGTGCCTCTATGACACAAGTCAGATATCTGTCCAGAGATATCAAGGCTTGATAAGTTAGCTTTCACAGAAATTAAAGATCTTTCTCAACAAGGTGAAACACATTTCCATTCACAGCTTCATTTCACCCTGTCAGGTCCAAAGTTCACCCATATTAGAATAAATGGCCTGCAAATTATCAACCTCACTGTCAAGCGTGCCCAGCTCTAGACTACATGACCACAGATGACGTAAAACAAAAACAAACAGCATGTGTTCTTAAGTCAATAATGATCTTGTACTCTTGTTCTGGGAGCAGGTGGTGTATTTCTGAACTCTCCCAGAATGGTATCAGAACTATTGAATAGACAAACATGGCAGTATTCAAGTTGATGAAGCAAACATACCCTGGTTCTGAACCAAATGCACAAACAGTGAGAAAACAGCCATCAGAAACCCTCTCGCGGTACCTCAGGGTTCGATACACGCCCCCTTCTCTTCTTTATATACACTCTCTGGGACCAGTTATTTACTTAAATATCTCTTTTATCATAACACTTTGTATTGCAGTACTTCTTATGTGGCTGCCTTCCTAATTGTAGTGAATTGTAGTGTTCTTACTAACAGAAAGGTACCGAAAGTATTTGGTATTCTTCTAATACCTTTGTGTGCTTAATTGTATTGAATGTGGACTTGTAGTGTACCAATTTTGAGCCATCGGATTTTAACAAAATTATCTTAATTTGCGTTCTGAAGATGAACGAAGGTCTTACAGATGTGGAACCACATGAGGGTGAATAATTAATGACTCAATTTTCATTTTTGGGCAAACTAACCCTTTAAACAACCTACTAAGATGGGACAGTATGTTGTACAGTATGTCATTACACTGGGTGTTGCAAAATGTGGTAATCTGCTTTTAGATAAATGTGTTTATGATCCTGATCTGAGCTGATCTATACAAGCTCTTTTCATGTTGCTGTGCTTCTAGCAGTGTCACTGGCCAGGGTGGAGATGCTATTCTATTTTAGGTTTATAGACTTCCACTTTCCAGTCAGGCTTTTCTAAAGGAAAAGGTAGTGCTTATTGTCAGAAGAAGTTTGTGAACCCTGCACAGAAGAGGAAATGAAACGTAACAGTGTAGTAGCTGCTATGCACAAACCCCAAGAGGCAAAACACCCCTTCATCTGCCCTTCCTTTGACCAGCCACCCAAAGCCACTGACCTGCCTGTTAGTGTGGGGTGGGTTTGACCCAGTGGCACAATAGAAAGGCCAGAGCTCCACCCCAAGCACTAGACAGAGAACACACACACACACACACAAGCAATCCTGACTACCTTCAGAGGAGCCTGTACCCACCCACCTCTATCTATACACTTTGTGTTTACATGCTAACAATCATCTGTTTCAGGCCATATCACACAGAGACTGGTGTTTGTTTATTAAAGGTACAGTGTAACATGAATCCTTGGCTTTCACAATGGCAACAATGAAGCCGGTCAAAAAAAAAAAAAATCTTCAAATCTACGACAGAATGTTACTAGATGCTAAATGAAACCACTGAGAATAAAATTATTTTGGCTTGAACAGTCTGTGTACAGACAAATAAATAAGTCTGAGTTTGATTTCACATTGTACTTTTAGGTCCGAACAGCATCAGTCAATGTAAGCACCAGCGTGAGAGTTAGTGTGGTTTGCTGGTGCACACTAGAGTTTGGAAAACTGGTTTCACACCAACCAAACAAAACAATCTCTGATGTCAAACAGATCAAAAGCTCAACTAAGTGCCCAACGAAACCAACCATCAGAAGATGGAACCCACTCAGAGTTCAGAACCTCAGGGTTCGATATGTGGCCCCTTCCTGTTCTTTAAACACACTCTTTGGGACCAATTATTTAATTAATTATTTCTTCTATCATAACACTTTGTATTGCAGTGCTTCTTATGTTGCTGACTCACCTTGTGAAAAAGTGTGCTTAAAGGGTTAGTTCACCCAAAAATGAAAATTATGTCAGTTATTACTCACCCTCATGTCTTTCGTTCATCTTCAAAACACAAATTAAGAAATTTTTGATAAAATCTGATGGCTCAGTGAGGCCTCCATTGACAGCAAGTTAATTAACAGTTTCAAACGTCCAGAAAGCTACTAAAGACATATTTAAAACAGTTCATGTGACTACAGTGGTTCAACCTTAATATTATAAAGCGATGAGAATACTTTTTGTGTGCCAAAAAAACTAAATAACAACTTTTCAACAATATCTAGTGATGGCCGATTTCAAAACACTGCTTCATGAAGCTTTTGTTTCGAATCAGTGATTCGGATTGCGTATCAAACTGGCAAAGTCACGTGAACTATTGAAATTTCGAAACACTTATGACGTAACGAAGCCTTGTTTACTGAAATCACGTGATTTTGGCGCTCCGAACCACAAAAGATTCGTAAAGCTTCATGAAGCATTGTTTTGATATTGTTGAAAAGTCATTATTTTGTTTGGTTGTTTTGCCACACAAAAAGTATTCTCGTCGCTTCATAACATTAAGGTTGAACCACTGTAGTCACATGAACTGTTTTAAATATGTCTTTAGTAGCTTTCTGGGCATCTGAAAGTGTTAATTATCTTGCTGTCAATGGAGGCCTCACTGAGCCATCGGATTTTATCAAAAATATCTTCATATGTTTTCTGAAGATGAATGAAGGTCTTACGGGTGTGGAACGACATGAGGGTGAGTAATTAAAGACGTAATTTTTGGGTAAACTAACCCTTTAATTGTAGTCAATGTCACTTATAAATGTACCAAAAAGTACTATGGTACTACTAGTATGTTTCTTTGTACTTGGCAACTCCATGGTATTCTTCTATGGGTTTCCATACTTGGCCTTCACATGTCACTTTCACTTCACTTTAATAATCTTTTGTCATGTTTTAAAGAAGTGCACTTATTTTGATGTGTTGAATAACACAATGAAGCACATGTAAAGTACTTGATTTTAATTTTTAAATGTAGTGTTATTCAATATTACATTTATTTACATGTTAATATAGTTTAAATGTACTAAATTGCAACTTCATGATTATAAACATGTAATTACATATATATTAAAGAACATGACATACAATGACATTCAACCATATTCAATCAAACAAAACAATCTCTAATGCCAAACAGATCAAAAGCTCTTTTGTGAAAGTGCCCAACTAAACCAAATATCATTAGATGGAAGAGTTTGTTGGATGAAGTTCTCAAAAACCTTCAAGCTTTGCTGACCACACTATAGCTAACAAATACTTCTGCATAATTACTGAGACAAGGATGCTGCCACAAGACCAAAAGTATTTCCTTTGTCTGGATCCTGAGCTTGTTTTTAATTAATAAGGACAGCTTCAGGGTCAGATGTTCTTGTCGTTGTTGATGACTCGAGGGTGGGAGCACTGCTCCTAGATCAGTGCCTACAGACAGGGGAAGTGTGATATCTACACATCCATGAAAAACAATCAGAGGAAACCACTCTCAGCTTTCTGGAGTGCCTGTTCTGTCAGCGGCTCCAAGAGCAGATTCCCACAGACTGACTACAGCCTCTTTGAAGATCTACTTTCAAAACACACCCTGATCACATGATTGTGCTTATGCTATAAATGTGATTCAAGTTCAAAATCAAAATGTATTGAATTTCATGTAATAAAATAATACATTTAAACAGAATGAAACCTTTAAATCCCACAGGGTTCCCACACCTTTTGAACTTATTACATTAAATAAACTATATTTCCACTTTAATCTAATCTTAGTTTTAGTTCTTATTGATTCATTTTGAATCAATATCTGTTGATGGTTCCTCTGAACAAACACAACATGTAGTTCAGCCCAGCCTCCAGCATGAGTTTTGACAGGAAACAGCCAAGATCATTTTAAAGCTCAAAGACTCCAAGTCCTTTTTGTGTCAACCTGCTCTTACAGAAAGTTAATATGAGGTGAATCATGGAGCTTCACTGAGATTCCAGAGTAAATGTGCCAGCCACAGGGTGACGTACCCGTGTTTCTTCCTGACAGAGGAGTTACGCAAGAAACAGCAGCTGACCCGGAGAGTCATGGTCAATTTCACCCAACACAAAAGCACTTCCATGCAAGTAATTGCCTGAGAGAAAAGGCTTATGTAAGACCAGTCATCTGTGTACGATTGAAAAACAGCCCTGCTATCTTTGCAGATTTCATTCTGACTTCCTCTCGGAGCAGTACAGGAAAGCAACAGGCTTTTAAAAAGGAAAACCATGGGAAGAGTCATGTGGTGGTAATGAAAACATCAGAACACAGACCAGGTTTTCTCAATTATTTTCATTCAAACACTCCTGCTGTAGCACAATAGAGATTTACAACTCTCGTATAATAACAAAAGCCAAAAGATGGAACTTGCAACATCAGCAGGTTTTAAAGGGTTGTTCTTTAACTGAGGATAAACTCCTGTGGAGTCCAGTGTACATTATATGATGTATTTTTGGCCTTTCGCCACTTTATAGTTGTAAAGAGAGAAATGACTGGGAGAATAGAAAGGAACAGTATTGTGACACAATATGTCGGACAATGTGACTGTATTACCTACAGAGACTGTGTATTGTTAGAGTATTTTCTAGGCCCTGTTTACACCTGGTATTAAGATGCATTTTGGTCGATCGGATCACAAGTGGATGACACTAAATACAGGTGTACATGGGGTGTAAAACGTTTTGAGCTTGTCCACTTTGAAAACACATTAGAGCGGATTGCTTTCATAGTGTCGACGCTCATGTGGTCAAATGTGTTCAAACAGTGCAAAAGACAGTCTACTCTGCTCCTACTGACTTAATAAGTAAACATTATGGGAAGCGTGCTAGCCAGACAGGATTACAACTTTGTCGGCTGAAGACCCAAGTTTGGTTTTCAGAGGAAAAATGTACCAAGCACAATGTTCTCTCACCATTCCTGATTTCTAATTTGCCGGACTGCTTCACAAACAAGGGTCAATTTAACGCTGGATTTGCCCAAAAGATTAACATGATGGCACATGCTAGTCGAAAAATCAACTCCACAGCAACTACATAAACTTATCCACTAACCATTCAGAAACGTCCAGTTTCATTCTAAAAGTTGTAACTTCTTCCTGAGTCTCTCCATCAGTGTCCGACTCCGGTTTGAACAATGTAAGGCTGAACACTGTTACTGACAATCATCATTTTGGCTGCGTGAGATTCTCCAGCTTTGTTGTTGTTGAGCAACCAAAGCACGAGCTGTTAAAGCTCCGCCCTCTTCTGGAAATGGGGCCGGGAGCAGCAGCTCATTTGCATTTAAAGGGACACACACAAAAGACACATTCCGGGATTCTTATATTACATCTTGTGAAAAGGGGCATAATAGGTCCCCTTTAAAATGCTATATGTTGCTAAAGTATTGTGAGCAGTTGCTTTGCCATTTCTGGGAGGTTAGTTACTATTGTTTTTTAAACTGGTTGATTCCTATAGGTGGTTGTTAGGGCGTTGATAAACGGTTGTCTTCTAAAAGGTTGAGAGACAGATAGATTGGATTTGATGGACAAATGCTGTGGGGAGAGGAGTAACAGTCCCAAGATTTCAATGGAAATCTATGGGATATTTTGATTATCAGCTACAAAGTACGAAGTTTGATGTAAGCCAAGTTTGCAAACATAACTAGACTGGAGGTTTGTACTGTTTAAAGCAGCAGTATGAACAACATGATCACTCTGTAGCCTCTCTGATATATCACAAAACTACCTTCCTTTCAGGCTGACCCCAAAATTGTCATTGTGAGAATGTGTCCCTCAGCCCTCATGCCGCCCTCATAAAAAACCTGCCCTCATCCGAGCAGACAGTTTAGACTAGTGTATGTGCCACACAGTAGATCACTGAGGGCAGTTTGCTTACAGGTGGGGAGCAGAACACATCCGCACACACAAAAGGGCATTCTGGGTGATTTGGTTATGCAGATGACATGAGAATGAATGGGGGTCTAAGCAGTAAACAGGACTGTCACCATGGGGAGCCCAGCTGTTCTGGAGTCTGGCCTTTTTCCTCCTTGAGTAATGTGCAAATCATTATCATGGCAGCAGTACACACACACAAAAGACACCGCGGTTACAACCGTCTGAACAGAAAATAGAGCGACGCGTGAGAAAAACACAGCAAGATCTTTCTCAGACAGCTGCACTTCAACTGAACAAGCTTGTGAACACACAGATGATCTGTTCATCAGGTGAACAACTTTAAATGATGGTAATAATGTTCCTGGAACTGAGTAATTGGCTGTGGTGTGAAACTGTGTGTTAAAGCTGTTTGCTCAGCATCAAGGCTGAATGGAGTTGTTTGTCTTCTGTGAGAACTAACCCTTCCTGTGGTGGACGTCGTCCTCAACATGCTAGCCACCCACAGTCAATGACTGAAGCACTAGGTATGCGATCTGCCAAGTGCACTACACTGTGTAGGTGTGTGTTTCACAGTTGTCATAGCGCTGCGTTATAATTGCTTGAGGAATACAAAGCCATTTTCAATCGCACATATGGACAAAAACACCAAAGCAACAAAACTGAATTGTACGGTGTATGTAATTAGACTTTACAGAAAATAAAGTATGGCAAATTTAGATTTAAGGGTTAGGTTTAGGGTTCAACTGTGGCAGTACCATGGTAAAGTGATTACTTTAATATACAATTACCATATTCCATGTATTTGCATGGTGAAAGGTACTTCAAAGACTTTCATGGAACTACCATGGATCAAGATCGAAAGACCATATCATAGTACTTTGTTGGTGTATTATACAAAATATTGCATGAATACCAGTACACTTACAAAAGTACTGTGGTAATACCATAATATCATTGTACTTTTACAATGCCACAGATGTGATCAAATGTTCAGATTAGTGTTCAACCAATACATTTTTTCAATGTTTGATCTAATTATTCTAAGTGTGAACTGGGAACTGAATGTAATGTTTTCAGACACTTAATTGCATGTTAACTGCAATTAAATGAAAATGTATTACAGTTTATATTTTTATAAAATGCAATTAGTTTTAAGCTTTATATAACTTCCTAATTTCTTCTATTGTCTTCGAAATATGGTTAAAGTTACTGCTGAATCTGATGAATGAACTAAAATATACTTTTATGTAATTTCCATTGTATGCTTTGCATTTAAATATATTTGTAATTACACATTTGTAACAATGAAGTAACATATAATAACTTTAAATGTAATACTGAATATTAATTAAGTATAATTAAGTACTTTACATGCACTTAAGTATGTTATTCAACACATCAAAATAAGTGCACTTCTTTAAAGCAAGACCAAAGATTATTAAAACAGTGATTTAAAACTTTTCAATTGGCATTAAATGTGTTTAAAAAAAAAAAAGTCATGAAAGTGTCTCTCTTTAAGTGGCCTTTTATTTCAGTAATATTATCTGCAAGTAGTTTTTTGAAAAATATAGGCCTACTTTTATGATTTTAAGTACACAAGTTTAATCTTCAAATTAAACAATTAAGCCCAATACAAGCATTAAGCACTTCTTTTTCATGAGCATTTAGATCTTTTATATCCATTGTTTAATATGGTAAATGATTACCATAATAATCATACACCATGTATTTGCATGAAGCATTAAAGTATAGTACCACAGTACTTTCTGGTGCCTTTCTGTTAGTAGGTTAGACAACTATAATACTATTAAAACTTATAATATGTGTCCACTTTATCCTCACAAAAAGCAGGGCTACCAACTCTCACACGCATTCAGCGTAAGACTCACGCAACCGTTCTCAAGCGCTCACGCCACACCTTCATTGTGAAAAACATCGCTGAGCAGAGAGGACCCTGACAAAGCGCCGACGGACAAGACAGAGCAGGTTACTTCTAAAATGACACAAAGTGTCAGCTTTCAAATTCTTTCAATTTTATTACGACATATAAACAATACCGTTTAGCGCTGCTGTAGCGCCTCAGTTCAAGCGGCAGCTGAACTGATCATCTCTTCGTCTTTACTAATAGTTATAGCACCAAATATGCACGAATGAACATCAAAGAGGGTATATAAGATACAGTACAACTTACTAAAATGTCTCATGTAATCAGTGTTTCAACTGCGGAAAAGTCAATAAAATAGCTTGTAAACAATGTAGCATTATTTACCTCAGGCCATTCCATGACCAAACTTGATAATCAGCTTGAAAAATGAACTATAAAGAGGGGCATTTTGATGAATATATGCACTATAAGCATATTACATATTCATTACGCTTTACTCTTATATCATTAAAAATATTATAACGTTATTATTATTAAAAAAAAAAAAACCACACACCTTATTAACTGTAGCCTATATTATCCTGTATAAATCGTGGTTCATTTTAACCTTTGATATTATAGTAATGTAACAGCTGACATGGTTCCCTGTGTAATTTACAGCATTAGTTGAGAGAGATTCCAAATGAATCGATATTGAATCGAATTCAGAATCGAATCGCAAGCTTATGAATCGAATCGTGAAATTTGTGTCAATCCTCAGCCCTAATAAAAACATCAGTCATTGTACCTAAACATTGTAACATGTTGTCAGTAAACTTGATGAAATTCTGTTCAGTTAGGCTACCAAATGTTTTGACAATCACAGTATAGACTACTTTCATGTGATGTAATTTAAAAACAAAACAAAACAAAAAAATCCATAATTCTCACTCCAAGCTGAACTCAAAAGTTGGCAGCCCTGCAAAAAGTTCTATGGCAAGTATGGTATCATTGTACTTTAAGAGCCTTACGTCTAAGAGTTTTTAATCAAAGCGCGTGAATCGATACTCTGGTGGTCTCTCACCGTCTCTGAGCTCACGGATGTTCTGAGTTTCTCCACCGCGGGAATGTAAACGGGAATGATCTCTCCGTTCCTCTCCGGCACCGGGGGCGGCGGCGGTGTGTCGTCCCTGATCTCGGGCTCATCATCACATTCGGGCACAGGAATGCCCTCCGTGACAAACTCCCTCACACACTTAAGCTCGTGTTTCTTCAGCAGCTGGTCGGTGTCCACGTCCACCACTATGAGCTCCAGGCTCCCTGCGCTCGCGCGTATCCTCGCCACGACCTGCTGATGGCTGTCGCTCTCCACGCGCTCTCCGTTCACGAACACCAGCCTGTCGCCCGCGCGCAGACCGGACAGTTCGGCGGGGGAGTCGGGCTCCACCAGGCGGATAAACTGGCCGGTTTTGCCCTTCTCTCCATGCAGATGGAAGCCGTATCCGTTCTCGCCCTTCTCCAGGACGCACAGTCGCGGGCGCAGAGTCTGGCTGGGCATCACGCGAGTCACCTGTTGACTTAATCTGATAAATAAATAGAAATGAAGAATAACTGAGAGTCCTCAGGTGCTCACGGATGAAGCATGTTAACCCGCTCGGCCTCAGGAAACGCAGGGATTTCTTGTTGATAAAGTATGAAGAGAAAGTTCTAGTGTTCGAGTGTTTGATCGGCAGGACATCAACATCCAAATCCAGCCCATGGAGGAGTGACTCCTCTAGAACCTCCTCCTCCCCTGCACACTTCAGCTGAAAGAAGGGTGAACTGGGGTCATCTCATTCTCTGGGACTTTTTCTTTTTTCGCACTTTCGACTTCTGTTATTTACTATGATGTCATCCGCACACTTCACAAATGACACAAATCTCTCTGGAATGACCGATTTTGAAAAGAAAAGAAAAGAAAAAATCAGATGTAGGCATATAATTAACATATAGCCTACATAATGTATAATTAACATACATAAAATATGATTTAAAATTTTGATTAAAATTATGCTGGGTTAAAAACAACCCAAATAGGGTTAAATATGGAAAAACCCAGCGATTGGGTTAAATGATTATCGCAACGTGCTGGGTAGTTTTATTTAAAGCTGCAGTCCATAACTTGGTTAAAAATATCCAAAACAATTTTTGAGCATGTAGGCTATATAATCAGCCAGTGTTCAAAACGTTCTCCTTAC
The DNA here is from genome assembly GCA_037950675.1 of Hypophthalmichthys molitrix. Lineage (NCBI taxonomy): Eukaryota > Metazoa > Chordata > Actinopteri > Cypriniformes > Xenocyprididae > Hypophthalmichthys > Hypophthalmichthys molitrix. The sequence continues at coordinate 40,861,176 of CM075494.1, forward strand.
CTTAGCCCGATTCACAACGGTAAGCTTGTAATAATGTTTTATAATTCGAGTGGTACTGGTGGGTTTCTGCGGGAAATTTGAGCATGCAGCAGTTCGTCTTTGCGTCATTACGTCACGTCTGTTTACATAAAGAAGGAGTCCCAGCTAGTAGCTATATGGCATGTGAGGATGCAGCTGGTAGTGGATCATTTAAAGCCTTTTCTCACAGCAGCTGCAATAATTAAACTTATCATTTTGATGGCGGATTGTAATCCAGAAAGATCCAAATGACAATCATCAGTGACAACAGGAGATTCAACCGTAGTCAAAAGCAGAAGACTTCGGACTGAGGAGTGGATACAGAAACTGAAACATACAGGTAACACTAATACACACTATAGTCACTCAATGCTGATGTTGTTAACATTAACAATTTGAGAACAAAGTATAATAATAATAATTTGCATGGTTTGACATGATCCGAGCTAAACAATCATTAGATTTAATCACCATTGGTAGCGCGATTTATTGTAATGCTTTTTTTCCCTCAGTTAGTCAGAAAGTGGCAGACATGTTACTTACTTGTTCAGATGACATTTTCCGGTGAAAATTCTTATTTTGGTCATACTTCCAAGATGCAGAATCTGTGATTCCAAAGTACAGTATCCACACCGATGTGGTGACTGACAGCAAACATTAGATTCATCCACACTGAGAAGCTACGCCGATGCACAACCCACATAAAGATGATAATTCCTCAAATAACTGCAATTGCAGGTTTTGAACAGAGATGGTGATAAAGAGGCAAAACTTACAGACTGCAGCTTTAACTAAAATATTCTTTAAAAATTACTATATGGCTGGCTCAAGATGAACCCAAAAAATAGTTTGGAAAAATAAATAAATAAATCAGACATAATTATAGAGGCAACAATAACAATCAAAAGGTGAACATTTATTAATAAGTAATTGTTTATTATTTAATTATTATTTATTAAACTTAGTGATAAATGTTAATTTATTAAACACAATAAATGTTAATTTCCAGCCTATTTGGGGTTCATTTTAAGCATGCAATATAGTAATTTTTAAACAATATTTGAGTTAAAACTACTCAGCAGGTTGGGTAAAACATTTAACCCAACTTGGGTTATTTTTAACCCAGAGTATAAACCTACTTAAATAAATAAATAGTGATCAAATGCTTTTCTTTTACAGGCATGAAATCAGAGAATTTCAATCACATGGCACGCAGCTAAAGTCTAGTAATGTGCAAACAGACTTGGAAATGTAGGCTACACATCCCACATTTCCCAGTGATCCATATCATCTGAATTCATCCTATACTACTGTATGGGAAACTGGGGCTAGCTGTCACAAAATTCTCAGTAACTAGGGTTCTCATGGTTCTGTTTTCTCTAGCAATGGTTTATTAAAACATGATTGAAATCATTCTGCTTAAAACAGAAAATGGAGTTGCAGAGGAAATCAACAGATATGATGTTCTTTCTTGCTCATCACTCCTTACCATGAGCCAAATATTTAGCAAACAGGTGCAGTGTCACTGTGAGGTCACATGACTCATGACGTCACAAAATAACCAACAGCAGTCCACAGACGAATGTCTCGCCAAGATCAAATAACATTCACATTTATTCATTTGGCAGATGATTTTATGCAAAACAACTTACATAGTACAGCACAAGCATTTACTCATTTAAATAAGACTTGTTCATCTTCTCTTGTCCCAAACCGAGACCCATAGGTCAACCTGACGTTCACGTGATTCACTTTATTTAAAAGTACAGGACACATATAAACTTGAAAGGTAAGGCAACAATTAAATAGATAAGCTTATTATTTATTCGTAATTCTCGGTGTGTAACACCGCCCCCCTGTGGCTTTAAATATTAATGAATAAAACGATGGAAAACACCCAAACAAAGCACTGAAAACAAAAAGTCCTCTCTTACAACACACGTGTACGTGGTTACAGTGGACATTCTCATGGCACTTTGTGATCACTGTGAAAATAAAATAATAGTAAAATATTTTACAATACAGCCCATATTCACATTTCACATTAATCTCTATGTAGGGTATATCTGACAATCATACTAGTGAGTGTGACATGCGAAATGAAATCCCTATTACGTCATGATCAGGCCTCACTCTGTCAAACTGTGCTATGATTGTTTTCAAGTCAATACACTGATTGTAAACATAATACTTAACAGAAGCTGATATTTTGACTAAAACACTACGGACACAAGCTCACTGCCCAATTAGAGCACATTTGCGTGGCATATAATGTAATTTAATAGCAATATATTTTATACTGTGTGTAGACAGAGGCTGTAACCATCAGAGAAACCCGGAAAAACCATGTTACACGGACAAACGTACCTGGAAACTGTACACACCTGGATTAATGCAGTTTATAAAGCAGACCTCCAGAAGCTTATTACTCTGATGTACCTCAGCAGTATTTGGCTGTATATTCCTGACTAGAAAGCGAACAGGGGTCTGGGGGATCATTGGACACATCAAAATATCGCACGTTTCATTCTCACACACACACACACATCTTTGTGTAGAAATATCTCAGGTGTTGACCGGATGAAGACGTGGAGGAGGTCCGTCACACGAGGCTGCCGCAACAGCTGGACTTCTGCTTCTGTGACTCAATGTAATCGTGGATCTTGAACTTGGGCTCGTGGGGCTGCTGGAGATTTCTGTGCTTTAGTTCTCTGTGTGGAGATTAAAGAGTGATGTTTTAAAAGAACAAAATATCCAGCGATTTCAGTGTAATAAATATAAATAGATCATCAAGGCAAACTTTGAATGTTCGCTTGACAAAGCATTAAAAACACCTTGAAGTTCTTATGCAGTCATAAGGCACTAGTGAAAAAGAAGTGCACTATATTGAATGTGCACTTCAAATCTTAAGTATATACATATTTTTTTTATAACATTCTACTTGCAAAAATTAAAATATTACTGAAATAAAAGGCCACTTAAGTGCACTTACAGTAAAGAGACCCTTTCATGACTGTTTCTTAACACACTTAAGTAGACTTTTATAAAGTACACAGTAATAATGTCAAATTAAAAAAGTTATTTTAAAGTAAATTTCAAATCATTTTATAATAAATCATGTTATACATGTGTAGTGTTATTTGATATTACAGTTAATATATTTTAAATTAATGAGTGAAACTTCACAAATGTGTAGTTAAAAATATATTTAAAATACATCACAAAAGTTTCAGAAGAAATTACATTAAAGTATATTTAAGTTGACATGCTTGTCAATTCATTCAGAAGTAACTTTAACCATATTTCAAAGACAACAGAAGCAGTAATTAAATTACACATCCTACTTAAGTCAGTCAAAACACTCTAAAGTTCAGCTTAATGGCTTCTATATCAATTTAAATTGTAATACATTTTTATTTAATTGCATTTAAAATGCAGTTAAAGCTGCAGTCCGTAAGTTTTGCCTCTTTGTCGCCATCTCTGTTTGAAACCTGCAATTGCAGTTATTTGCGGAATTATCATCTTTACGCGAGTTGTGCGTCGGCACGGCTCCTCAGCGCGGATGAATCTAATGTTTGCTGTCAGTCACTGCACCGGTGGATAGAGTACTTCAGGATGACAGATTGTGGTCTTGAAGAAAAAATGTCATCTGAACAAGTAAGTAACATGTCTGCTACTTTTGTTCTGACTAACTGAGAAAAAAAAAGCATAAAATCGCACTGCCAGTGGTGATTAAATCTATCGATCGCTTTGCTCGGATCACATCAAACCATGCAAATTATTATCATTATTATACTTTGTTCTCAAATTGTTAATATCAGCATTGCATGACTGTGCATTTAGTGTGTATTAGCGTTACCCAGTGGCGTGCACAGTGGTGGGGCCTGCCCCTTTGATCGCGAAAGTTAAAGTGCCTTTGCGGTTGCATCGTGGTGCCCCCCCGTGTTCCCATTTCCCCCCCCCCCCGGAATGCGATTTTGGCCGAGGCAGAAACCCACCTATTTTTATCTAACAAAACATGCAAAACAACTTGTCCAGGCCCTGGTCATTTCTAGGCTTGATTACTGCAATGCTCTTCTGGCTGGACTGCCATCATGCACAATCAAGCCTCTACAAATGATTCAGAACGCTGCAGCACGTCTTGTCTTTAACGAGCCCAAAAGAGCCCACGTCACACCTCTCTTCATCTCTCTGCACTGGCTACCACTTGCTGCTCGCATCAAGTTCAAGGCATTGACGCTTGCTTACAGATCTACCACAGGCTCAGCACCCTCCTACTTCCACTCACTCTTACGAGTCTACACCCCTACCAGAAGCCTACGCTCACTAAAGGAGCGAAGGCTCGTGGTACCATCACAGAGAGGCACGAAATCACTCTCCAGGACATTCTCGTTCACCGCTTCATGCTGGTGGAATGATCTCCCCACCTTCATCCGGAATGCAGAATCCCTGGTAATATTCAAAAGACAGCTGAAAACTCATGTCTTTCGTGAGCACTTAACCTCATCTTTATAATAAAAAAAATAATAATAATAATAATAATAATAATAATAATAATAAACTATCCTTTAATTACCTACCCTTTCACTTCCTTTCATCCCTCTCTATTGTAGCTTATGATACTCTGAGCAATGTCTGAAACTTGTATTGTGAGCACTTCTTGTGTATTTGCCTCTTCATGATGACTCGCTTGTAAGTCGCTTTGGATAAAAGCGTCTGCCAAATGAATAAATGTGAAATGTAAATGTGGTTGCCAGTTTGTTTAAGGTGGTTGCCGGGGCATTTCTAGGCAGTTGCTCAGAAGAGTCTCAAACACATTATTTGAGGTATCATTCATGTCCAAACAATGAAGGACTTCCCCTCCCTCTTGCAATGACATCTCTTCTCTTCTCTTCTCTGATGATGTGTTTACTGATGTGAGGGCGGGGCAACCTGTCACTCACATGAGATCCACCAATAGCAAACCACAACCATCCAATCAATTCCCCATGAACAAAATCAAGCCCCGCCCTACATTTATTTTTTTTCCACATGAATACATGTCTTGTACGTTTACACAACAACGACGTACTAAAAACTGAAAAGTTTTTCCTTGGCGTTTTTCACGACAAATCAACTTTAGTTTCATGCTGACTTTAATATTTGTTTCAATCCCTAACAGAATATATGATCAACAGTAATAGTGACAATTGTTTAAACTCACATTAATGTATATAATATATAAAAATATAGTCTCAGACCTTGCTATGGCATGGAAAGCAAGTTCCACATTGACACCAGTCTTGGCACTTGTCTCCATGAAAGGGACTCCATATTGCTTTAGTAAAGAAAAAGAAAAGTACTGTTAAATAACTGTTCACTGGTCATTCGTATATGGAAGCATGTGTGTTAAATCCATGTCCACTCATACCTTAGCCAGTTTCTCCCCTTCTTCATGTGTGATGACCCTCTCAGCAGTCATGTCTGACTGAAGGAACACAAACACACATGAAAAACATTAATGCATTTACATTTGTGCACATTCTGGGATGAATACAAGTTTACCCTATAAAGCCTGACATATGAAATGATAGTGAGAATTTTTTTTTTTTTTTTTTTTTAAATGGAACAGTTCATTGAACCAATTTAAATAAAATTTAGACAATCTTAAAAAAAAAAAAAAAAAAGTTTATTTTGCTTATAATATTTGATGCATCAGGCTTTTATGACTCATATAGTACGATACAGTGAGAATATGAAACTCACACTCGATGACCTATTTGTATTACTTTGCTTGTCTGTGTTTTTGCATCTCAGACATGTTTCAGCTGCTCTTTTTGCTGGTTAAATCATTACACCAATAGATGGCGACAATTAACAAGTCTTTAAGCAAGTCACTGAATTAATCGCTTAACCAGTTCCACTGATGAATTCAGGAACGGAGTCACTCAATATTTGATTCTGCTTTGGCTTTGTTTGGAATGATTTTGAACTGCTGTATAAAGCAATGTGCATTAGTCTGAATACCAGCACTCATGTTCTATTACTTAAAGGCTGACTTACACTAGACTTTCACACAAAGCTTTGCCCCAATTTGGAGTCTGGACGAGTCAACGCTAGTAGCAAAAAGTCAGAGACAGTCTGCAGAATTTGGTCAGTCGGAGTTGACATTTCACAGAAAAATGGCATAGTGTGAGTAATGAGCACATCTCTGATGTTTTAGCTTCAGACTTTGATTCTATCCAGTCAGAGGATATTAAATTTTGAGCCGATTTGAGCCAGAACACATATTGTCCTCATTTTTCATGCGTGTCATAGAAACGAGGAGTATGCTTCTGTGTGAGTTTGTTGCGTTTGGAACGACTTGAAAGTCTGTGTGATTCTCAGTCATTTAGTGTATGATGTTCAGTTTTTCTCTGTAAACATTTACAAAGTTGGCATATGTAGAAACAATTTTCACTCAGAAATTGCTAGTAATTTCACAAAAAATGACTATGAATGGCCAAGTAAAACACTGAATTAAATATAAAAGTCTGAAATGATATTTTGTTGTCAAACACACTGTAGTAATCTTTGTTAATGCTTTAAAGGGATAGTTCACCCAAAAATGAAAATTATCATGATTTACTCACCCTCAAGCCATCCTAGGTGTAAATGACTTTTTCTCAGTCAAACACAATCAGAGTTATATTAAAAAATATCCTGGCTCTTCCAAGCTTTATACTGAGAGTGAATAGAAACCCAAAGCCCAAAAAAGCACATCCATCCATCATAAAAGTAATCCATATGGCTCCAGGGGGTTAATAAAGGCCTTCTGAAGTGAAGCGATGGGGTTTTGTAAGAAAAATATCCATAATTGTAACTTTATAAACTGTACTCACTAGCTTCCGGTAACGTCCGTCTGCACATTCACGAGAGACTCGAGTTCTGGCGTATGAAGTAAGATGTAGGAGAAGTGTAAGCTTGGGTGAGAGTAGACGCCTCTTGCAGTTCAAACAAATAGGGTTGTGCAACAAACTCAAGCTCTTCTACTCGTATCGAAATCCTCAGACATTTCACTTTAAAAATTCTCGCTTTAGACTTTTAATTCGTGACCGGTGTTTTGTTTTGCTCCATCCTCTGTGCTTCCACGTTCATCAATATGTCGGGTCAGAGGTCACTCTTCCATCAGAACTGACTCGTGCATGGAAGTCAGTGGTTATAAAGTTATAAACATGGATATTTTTCCTTACAAAACCCCATCGCTTCACTTCAGAAGGCCTTTATTAACCCCCTGGAGTCATATGGATTACTTTTATGATGGATGGATGTGCTTTTTTGGGCTTGAAAATCTCAGTTTCCATTCACTCCCAGTACAAAGCTTGGAAGAGCTCCAGCTCCATAACTACAACTGTGTTTGACTGAAAGAAGAAAGTCATAAACACTACCAGTCAAAAGTTTGGACACACCCTCTCATTTAATGTTTTTTCTTTGTTTTCATGACTATTTTCATTGTAGATTCTCACTGAAGACATCAAAACTATGAATGAACGCATATGGAATTATGTAGTGAACAAAAAAAAAGTGTGAAATAACTCTAGATATGTTTCATATTTTAGATTCGTCAAAGTAGCCACCCTTTGCTTTGTTGACAGCGCTGCAAACCCTTGGCCTTCTCTCAATGAGCTTCATGATGTAGTCACCTGAAATGATTTTCACTTCACAGGTGTGCCTTGTCAGGGTTCATTTGTGGAATTTCTTGCCTTCTTAATGGGGTCGGGACCATCAGTTGTGTTGTGCAGAAGTCAGGTTGGTACACAGATTACAGCCCTATTTGACAACTGTTAGAATTCATATTATGGCAAGAGCCAATCAGCTAAGTAAAGAGAAACGACAGTCCATCATTACTTTAAGAACTGAAGGTCAGTCAGTCTGGAAAATTGCAAAAACTTTGAATGTGTCCCCAAGTGCAGTTGCAAAAACCATCAAGCGCTACGACGAAACTGGCTCACATGAGGAACGCCCCAGGAAAGGAAGACCAAGAGTCACCTCTGCTGCTGAGGATAAGTTCATCTGAGTCACCAGCCTCAGAAATCGTAAGTTAACAGCACCTCAGATTAGAGCCCAGATTAACGCCACACAGAGTTCTAGTAGCAGACACGTCTCTACATCAACCGTTCAGAGGAGACTGTGCGAATCAGGCCTTTATGGTCAAATAGCTGCTAAAAAAACACTACTAAGGAAAAGCAACAAGCAGAAGAGATTTGTTTGGGCCAAGAAACACAAGGAACGTACATTAGACCAGTGGAAATCTGTGCTTTGGTATGATGAGTCCAAATTTGAGATCTTTGGTTTCACCCACCGTGTCTTTGTGCGACGCAGAAAAGGTGAACGGATGGTCTCTACATGCATGGTTCCCACCGTGAAGCATGGAGGAGGAGGTGTGATGGTGCTTTGCTGGTGACAGTATTGGGGATTTATTCACAATTGAAGGCACACTGAACCAGCATGGCTACCACAGCATCCTGCAGCGACATGCCATCCCATCCGGTTTGTATTTAGTTGGACCATCATTTATTTTTCAACAGGACAATGACCCCAAACACACCTCCAGGCTGTGTAAGGGCTATTTGACCAAGAAGGAGAGTGATGGAGTGCTGTGCCAGATGACCTGGCCTCCACAGTCACCTGACCTAAACCCAATCGAGATGGTTTGGGATGAGATGGACCGCAGAGTGAAGGCAAAAGGGCCAACAAGTGCTCAGCATCTCTGGGAACTCCTTCAAGACTGTTGGAAAACCATTTCAGGTGACCTCATGAAGCTCATCAAGAGAAGGCCAAGAGTGTGCAAAGCAGTAATCAAAGCAAAGGGTGGCTATTTTGAAAAATCTAAAATATAAAACATGTTTTCAGTTATTTCACTTTTTTGTTTACTACATAATTCCATATGTGTTCATTCATAGTTTTGATGTCTTCAGTGAGAATCTACAATGTAAATAGTCATGAAAATAAAGAAAAAACATTAAATGAGAGGGTGTGTCCAAACTTTTGACTGGTAGTGTATACCTAGATTGAGGGTGAGTAAATTATGGGATAATTTTAATTTTTGTGTGAACTAACACTTTAATTAACATGAACAAAGAATGAGAAATACATTTTTACAGCATTTTTTTAACCTTTGTTAATGCTAATAAGTTTAGCACTGTCAGTCTAGCAATCGTTGTTTTAACAACTTTTGTAACATCATTGATTTAAAAACATCAGTGTTTCCAATTAGTCAAAAAAAGCATAAAATATGGCACTTACATGCTCAGATGTCATCATTTTTAGATTTCCATTTGTTTACAGGTGCCATGAACCATATTCATCCACACAGAGATGAAGCACAATTAAAACAGTGTTTTATTTTATAACCGCTAGAGGGCCAAAAGTTACATAGCGTACCTTTAACTACACCATCAAACTACACCATCATGTTGACACATATAGTGCCCAAGTCTTGTGGACGATTATTTTGGCTGTTTGCATTTATACATTTCCCTTCCTTTTAGTCCTTTTTTTTTTTATCCTTCTCTTCTGATTTTTTTGCTCGAGGGACAAATTGATTTTTTTTTTTTTTTTTTTTTTTGTGAAACAGCTTGTGTTGAACCCGGGAAGATTCCTCAGGTTTCTGGCTCAATCAGTCCATTAGGGGGCGCTGTCTAATCCAGCACAAAACCAGTTAGTGCAGTTTACACACCCACACCAGAACACACCCTAACCGCACATCAAAAGATGAAAGATGTGGTAAAATGTTTGTGCCTGAAATGAATGAATTGCTAAAATGACACATTAATGCATTAAAAGCAGAAAAGTATAAAGGAGATCAAAATATATATATCTAAAAATGTGTGTGTGTGTCTGCATATGCATTAAAACATTATTTGTACCTTTCAAGAGGGTCTGCTTATCTCAGTTCACTCAGGAAGTCCCACTTACCTTGTTGCCAAGCAACATGATGACCACATCCTTCTGTGCGTACTCATAGATTTCAGTCAGCCAGGCCTGCGTAGCAATAGACAGGCAACAACAACAAAAACACTTTGAAGGACAAGAAACACATCTACAGCAGAAATGAAGGTCATTTCACAACCCACGCTAACAGCAAGAAAATAAGAACATCTTAAAGTGTTTGTTTGTCTTACTCTGATGTTGTCGAAAGAGGACTTTCTCGTGATGTCATACAGCAGCAGTAGAGCTGTAATGGAAAGGACAGTATGTTCAAGTCATACCGCATGATTCAGAGCTGAGCTTTATTAGCAATTAAACTCTGACTCAAGTCTGCAGTGTTCATCAGGAACTGTACTGTACACATTTTACTGCAGCGCTGAACGCTTCACTCAGAGACTGAGATTAAAATGAAATGCTCTACTGAAAAACTGACTGCTAGGTAAAGATTTTTTTCAGACCAGTGGTTAACTAATATGGGTTTTTCAATGAGCGAAGAAATATCAATAACTAGAGAGCAGACCTAATGGCTAATGACGACTGATTTAATGCCAATATACACTCACCGCCACTTTATTAGGTGCAGCTGTTCAACTAATATCGCAAATATCTAATCAGCCAATCACATGGCAGCAACTCAATGCATTTAAAGCATGTAGGCATGGTCAAGACGATCTGCTGAAATACAAACTGAACATCAGAATGGGGAAGTAAAGTGATTTAAGTGGCTTTTAACATGGCATGGTTGTTGCTGCCAGATGGGCTGGTCTGAGTATTTCAGAAACTGCCGATCTACTGGGATTTTCACGCACAACCATCTCTAGGGTTTACAGAGAATGGTCTGAAACAGAGAAAATATCCAGCAAGCATCAGTTCTGTGGGTGAAAATGACTTGTTGATGCCAGAGGTCAGAGGAGAATGGCCAGACTGGTTCAAGCTGATACTCATTACAACCGAGGTCTGCAGAAGAGCATCTCTGAATGCACAACATGTTGAGCTACGCAGCAGAAGACCACAGTGGGTGCCACTCTTGCCAGATAAGAACAGGAAACTGAGGCTACAATTCACACAGACTCACCAAAATCAGATAACAGAAGATTGGAAAAAACATTGCCTGGTCTGTTGAGTGATTTCTGCTGCGACATTCAGATGGTAGGGTCAGAATTTGGCATGGAAGCATGGATCCATCCAGTCTTGTATCAACAGTTCAGGCTTCTGCTGGTGGTGTGATGGTGTGGAGGATATTTACTTGGCACACTTCGGGCCCCTTAGTACCAACTGAGCATCGTTTAAACGCCACAGCCTAACACCACCAGCAGGATAACACACTATGCCACAAAGCTTAGATCATCTCAAACTGGTTTCTTGTTTCTTGAACATAACAATGAGTTCAGTAAACTCAAATGGCCTTCACAGTCACTAGATCTCAATCCAATAGAGCACTTTTGTGATGTGGTGGAACGGGAGATTCACATCATGGATGTGCAGCCGACAAATCTGCAGCAAGTGCGTGATGCTACCATGTCAATGTGGACCAAAAATCTCTGAGGAATGTTTCCAGCACCTTGTTGAATATATATCACGAAGAATTAAGGCAGTTCTGAAGGCAAAAGGGGTCCAACCCAGGACTAGCAAGGTGTACCTAATAAAGCGGCCAGTGAGAGTATATACGCATATACAGTAGTTTAATGACACAGAATTGCATAAATGCAATGAACATGCATTTTTGGCAATATTTACTGAATAAAAAAAATATATATTTTTTAAATTTACAAATAAATTTATTATATTGTTATAATTTTTTTATATTGTTGTTACCACTATTTTATATAAGCATTAAGGTCACTTACGGCTCAATATTAGATTTGATCAGTTTACGGTCACACCTAAGAACAGTAATTTTTCTGTGACTGAAGAAATATGAATATGCTGACATGCAATGAACATTTAAGCAATATTTATTCAATTCACTTAAAGAAAAAAAAAAAAACTAAACAAAAGCAAAAAAGCAAAGCAAAACAACAAAAAACTAAACTAAAAACAGTTTACTCCACTTTGTTTCACACATAAGAACACTGTGGTAAAAACATGATAACTCACGGCCTCTCGTGACTCACTGCTTTAATAAGACACGGCACCAGTAATGAAGTCTATTAGAAGATGATTTGTCAGATTTCTCAGTGAAGGTGTCATATTTACCCTGAGCGTCTCTGTAGTACGCATGAGTGACGCTGCGGAACCGCTCCTGACCGGCTGTGTCCCAAATCTGCAGGAGAGGAGCGATAACAGCTGAGGCTTCATTTACACGTCAGGAATACACTACCAGTCAAAAGTTTGGACACAGTAAGATTTTTAATGTTTTAAAAGAAGTTGTGTCTGCTCACCAAGACTGCATTTATTTAATTAAAAATACAGTAAAAACAGTAATATTGTGAAATATTATTACAATTTCAAATAACTGTTTTCTGTTTAAATATATTTTATAAAGTAATTTATTCCTGTGATCAAAGCTGAATTTTCAGCATCATTACTCCAGTCTTCAGTGTCACATGATCCTTCAGAAATCATTCCAATATGATGATCTGCTGCTCAAGAAACATTTATTTTGTACAATTGTACAAAATATTTGTGTACAGTATTTGTTTTTAAGGATTCTTTGATGAATATTTCAAATTTATTTGAAATATAATCTTTTGTAACATTATAAATGTCTTTACTGTCACTTTTGATCGATTTAATGCATCCTTGCTGAATAAAAGTATTAATTTCTTTAATTTCTTTTAAAAAAAATAAAAATAAAAATTCTTCCTGACCCCAAACTTTTGAACAGTAGTGTATAATGTTACGAAAGCTTTGTATTTCAGATAAATGTTGTTCTTTTGAACTTTCTATTCATCAAGGAATCCTGGAGAAAAAAAAAAAAAAAAGTACACAACTGTTTTCAACATTGATAATAATCATAAATGTTTCTTGAGCAGCAGATCAGCATATTAGAATGATTTCTGAAGGATCATGTGACACTGAAGACTGGAGTAATGATGCTGAAAATTCAGCTTTGATCACAGGAATAAATTACTTTATAAAATATATTTAAACAGAAAACAGTTATTTTAAATTGTAATAATATTTCACAATATTACTGTTTTTACTGTATTTTTAATTAAATAAATGCAGCCTTGGTGAGCAGACGAAACTTCTTTTAAAAACATTAAAAATCTTACCGTGTCCAAACTTTTGACTGGTAGTGTATATCAACATGAGTCACAAATGAGGCAAAGAGGGAAACCTCAAATGCATTCAGAATATTTTAACTGGTTTTGTCCTGAGGTAATAAACCTGATCTTTGAACAGGCAAGGAGGCCAACCAAACAAATGTTCTGAATAAATGTGAGCAGCGGTGCAAAACACACACCACCACAATGCTAGAGCAGCCTGGCTGGTTGCAGGTGCTTGCTAAGGTGTTATGATCGGTCGCAAGGACATTTTGTCTGGTCCAAGTCAAGAGTTCACTCCCTGGTCTTTATGAAATTCTGGCTCACTCCAAAGCTATGAGATTTTTGTAATCCGCTTTTTTATATGCAAGGTGAAAATCTGACTGCTTAAGTAACAGCAGATGTCTGTTCAAGTCACATGATTTGAGACACCATCAAACTGTACTGTACAGGATGAGTTCAATACAGTACTCACACATACTGATGCTTGTCTCTGCAAAGGCCACAAACTAGAGGTATGTAAACAGACAATGAACTTGTGTTTGCTTACCTGGAGTTTGACCTTCATGTTATCCACAGCCACCACCTTATTCTACAGGCAAAGGAAAGAAGAAACACCCATTAAAACCTCAATACACTGTTTCTGGAAGACAAAATAATGAACAGTGTTATTCAAGGAAATCACACACACACACACACACACACACACACACAACCAAATAGGAAAACAATTTAGCTACTACTAAAGTGAGATCTCTAACTGTGCTATTTTGCTTTTGTGTGGCCAGTCTCTCCAAACAGACTTAATTATATAGCGAAGATGAAATAACAGAGCAGCTCCCTGTTTAATTTCCTGTTGACGTCAGCTGTTACTTCCTTTGTGAGCAAAATGTTTTAAAAATCGCACCTTCTGCACTGAGAGGACCAGACTTATCAGATGTTTTCATGCACCAAATGGCAGTGCAATCAGACACGTCAGTCACACAAATGGAAGTGAGATTTTCAGAGATGAGTAATTATCATCCGCAGACATTCACATACATCTACAGGAAACCATTTAGGCCCGGCCAATCATTTCAGTTTAGTTAATGCTGACGGATCAAAAAGCGTAGGTGTTTGAAGCTGAAGAGTTTCAGTTGTTTGCCACTTTCTCCTTGATATGCAGACACAACTGAAAGTGCTGATTTGTAGGTGCCACCAGTGCACAGAAATTACGCATCTTAAAAACATGTCTGACTTAATGTTACATCATCCTTTAATGTCCGTTATCAAACAGCTGTAACTCTCAGAGCAAACTAATAACAATGTTTGACCACCAATTAAATGCTAGACTGTTCCTCATCTGTAAACTAGAAATGCAACATCCTGCTTTGTTGATTTAGACTGTTTTCTAGAGGTTCAGAAATTTAAAATAGTTCATATTCTGTCATCTTTTATTCACCGTCATGTTGTTCCAAACATGCATTACTTCTTCCATGGAACAGAAAAGGAGAAATTTTGAAGACTGTTCATGCTGCTCTTTTACACACAACACTGAAAGGTAAAGGGGATTCTGTCAAATCCCTAAAAAAAGTTTTTTTCTCAAGTAACTAATAAAGTAACTAATCCCTTTTACAACTAAATATCTGAGCTAATTTTTCAAATTAAAAAAAAAAAAAATACTGTACAGGCACGAATTTGCATTTCCTTCAGCCTGAGGCTTATTTATTTTACTTTTGGCATGAAAGGGCTTTTACATTTGCCAAAAAAAACTTTTTTTGTTATTAAAAACAAACAAGCAAGCCCAGCCCAGGTGAGAGAAATTAACGCAAAAGTAATGCAATGCATAACTTTCCATAAAAAAGTAACTAAGTATCGCATTCATTTTAAAAGTAACTTTCCCCAACAATGGTTGTTTTTATAAAAAAAAAAAAAAGTCCTGATATGAAGCCTTAAAGGGTTAGTTCACCAAAAATGAAAATTCTGTCATTAATTACTCACCCTCATGTCATTCCACACCCGTAAGACCTTCGTTCATCTTCACAACACAAATTAAGATATTTTTGATAAAATCCGGTGGCTCATAAGGCCTGCATTGAGAGCAAGTTATCTTAGACTTTCAAATGCCTAGAAAGCTACTAAAAACATATTTAAAACAGTTCATGTGACTACAGTGGTTCAACCTTAATGTAATGAAGCGACGAGAATACTTTTTGTGCGCCAAAAAAACAAAATAATAACTTTATTCACCAATATAGCACTCGTCACTGAACTAAACACTGCTTCATGAAGCTTTGATGCTTTACGAATCTTGTTTCGAATCAGTGGTTCGGAGCGTGTATCAAACGATTTCAAACTGCCAGAGTCACGTGATTTCAGTAAATGAGGCTTCATTGCGTCATAAACGTTTAGAAATTTCAATGGTTCATGTGACTTTGGCAGCTTGAGATCGTTTGATACACGCTCCGAACCACTGATTCGAAACAAAAGATTCGTTAAAAAAGTCGTCATTTTGATTTTTTGGCGCACAAAAAGTATTCTCGTCGCTTCATAACATTAAGGTTGAACCACTGTAGTCACATGAACTGTTTTAAATATGTTTTTTAATACCTTTCAGGGCATTTGAAAGTGTTAATTATCTTGCGGTCAATGCATCGGATTTCATCAAAAATATCCTAATTTGTGTTCTGAAGATGAACGAAGGTCTTATGGGTGTGGAACGACATGAGGGCGAGTAATTAATGATTTTTTGGGTGAACTAACCCTTTAACTTTTCATTAGTTGAACTTAGTGATGACATTACATTGAAATGATGAGTACCCACCAACATCGTTACCTAGCTGTTGCTGATACCTAGTTTTACAGAGGTAAAAGTCACAAGAAACAGTCGTGATCAAATTTCACATTTCAGGCTTAAGCTAGTCCTAGACTAAAGTGCATGTTTGAGCTGTTTTAACTGAAAGCAACTTGCACTGACATATCTTAAAATATATCAGCGTGACTTTTTTGTCTCAAGATGCATATTAGTAATGTTTTTTCTAAGGCAAGTTTATAAAAGCTACTTAAATGTCCTAACTGAACTAAGGCCTAATCCTGGCTTAATCTAAGCCCTATCTGTGAAACTAGTCCAAGATATTCTTTAATTACTCTCATAATAATCGGGTGATGGCGCTAAACCAAATGTATATCTATTGCATCAATATAATAAATTAAACTACAAAGCTGGCACGGAGGTATGTATAATTACAAACAAAAGTTACTATGACTGTTATTTATTTTTAAAGTAAGCTACATGTAGGATAGAAGTAGCCCATATACGACAAAGTAGTTTCTTCACTCTCTGACGAACGGTGTAATACGTCAGTGCCTGAATTCCTCGCTGCATTTAGTTTACTCCTTGCTGATTAGTGCACTCAACTGCCATCCACTATATAAATTCCATAATATTATACTAAAAAAAACAAGATCCATGAGTATCAATGGTGCCTGGCATCACTTAAAACAAAACTGTCACAATAGCTGAATAGCTGAATATATAAACAAATGAAAAAGATTTGAAAACTAAAGTGAAGAAGATTTTCAAATTCTGCTAAATTTCTCCTTTTGTGATGTTCATAAATAAAAAAAAAAAAGTCACACAGGTTTGAAGCAACAGGGGAGTAAATGATGACAAAACTGTTTTCACGGTTGACTAACAATCACAAATGCAAGCTTCGGCTGCTTAATACACCTTCCAGGAAGTTCTGCATAAAAAAAAGAAAAGAAATTAGAGCACAGCACGAAGCAATTTGAGAAGAACATTAACTAGTTCAATAAGAGTGCAGGCATGTCTCCATTGTTCCTTCAATCACTCTTGCATATCTGACTTGAATGAAAACAACTCTTTTTCTTGACAGAACTGCATTCAGCAGAGCTCAGATGTCTCATTCTTCCTCTGAGGGCAAAACCATCAAAAGCTGCAGAATAAGAGAAACTGAAATACACTGAAAAAATTGAGAATTGAGAAGTGGCTCTTTTTCAGAACTGTTTAAATTTAAACAAAAATAAATAAAACTTGAGGAAAGTTCTGTTAACGGTTCTTCACTGCATACATTCTTCCACTCTTTCAGTCTTACGAGTTATTGTTTTATATTTTAAACTTTAAAGTTATAGAAAAATACTAAAGAGTCTTAATTTATTAATTCTCATGTTGTTCCAAACCCATATGACATTCTTTGTTCCACAAAACGCAAAAATGGAAGCAAAGTCCCTTTCACACAAGTCATTTTACTCGGCAGCCATCTTTGAAATGTCTCTATTTCAGTCATGCAATTGACCCTTCGTCGGGAGTTTGATTGACAAGTGATCTAACCAATCATAATGCTGAATCCGCCATTTTGTCCGACAAAGCAGTCAGGAGTTGGAAGATAACCTCGGTGGATTTGAACTTGAAAAATGGTGTGTAATTGCGTCTTTCCGCGTTTGAAACAACATTCCTTCTCATGTTCATTCATGTTTATTTGATGCTATAAATGAACTAGTAGGAAGAGATGATTGGTTTACGAGCCTCTTGAGCTGAAGCGCTACAGCAATCTGTCACGACACATTAAAGAGCCACAAATCGGTTTTTATTGTTCTAATTTCTTAAAAAATTACATAATTTTAAAGCTGGGACTTTAATATCATAAGTAACCTGCTCTGTCTTGTCTGTCGACGTGTTGTCAGTGTCCTCTTTGCTCCGTGATGTATTTTTCACTGCGTGTGGTTTGACAGCGCCATGGCTTGTCAAACAAAGCAACAGTAACTAAAGGGGGCGGGTCTTTGCAAAGGGTCAAGTGCAGATCCTATCTCTTTGAATGGGGCCAAGCTTTCAATAAAATCACCAGTGAAATCTGAAAACAATTGTGTCATAAATTGTATTTCTAAACGATAAAATCATGACAAAAAGTACTGCATTTTCAGACTGGAAGAGACAACTTTACCAATCAGCGATTGCCTCTTTTATATAGAAGGCTGACTTATTCTGCCATATTGCAAGTTGCACTTTCTCCCATTCATAAGTAACGTAGAGCATCTTTATGTATATGAAGTCTTTGGTAGAAGTAGATAGTCTAAAATAAAACAGAATGGTGACCAATATATTCAGTGAATAACAACTAAATTTTGGTCTGTTCCTCACACAAAGCTATTATAATTCGTAAGATTTGTAATATAGTGAGTCATTTGGATAATTGTGCTTCTTTTAGAGGTTTTTCCACTGTATTAAAGAGAAGTTTTGGAACAACATAAGGGTGAGAAAATGATGAAATCTTAATTTTTCTGTGAACTATCCCTATAAATCAGTGTCAGCGAGGAGCAAATATTGATGTGCACTTCTTCGAAAGCACTAAAAGAATCAATAATGGAAAAGTTAAGAGACCGGGATCAAAGCCAGAATCATTATATTCTTTACCATTTCCATTCCTATAGTGATGATAAATGATTATAGGATATTCATTGGACAGTTGCTTTAGAAACCATGTCTTAACCTGTTATTTGAGAAATGGAAAACCTGTATCAGTTTCAAGGCCCTTTTGACACTGGAAAGGCTATCGATTTATGAAAAACATACATCTTTCATGGCCTCTGCCTATCCAGCATAAATCAACCATAGCCATCAATTTGTTGTAATGGCTTTCCATTTCTCTGGCATCAGACTTGCTCCGCTCTGGCTCCCACACATCCTCATGCTGAGCAAGTGCTACAAGGAAGAGCCCAAAATAGACACAGGCTATAGTGCTGCCGCTGTGCCATTCAAAAAAAAAAAAAAATACCAGCACAGAAATGCTTTGCTGTTTCCCTGAGCCACGGCAGATAAGATGCTTCATTTCAGACTAATTTTAGACGCTGTTGGCAGGCAATCAAAGAACGAGGGTTTAAATGGGTCTTTGAACTTCCTAAAGACACCTTCCGTCTCAAACACGCCGCTTTCTACTTGATTCTGACGTTAGAATCTGGCCCACGCCACATGAAATCCTTGATCGTTTCAAGGTCTTAAGCTAACCTTCAGTTCTTGCGAAAACATGCTGTGAAACCAAACTGACTGTCGTGGCTTGAGGGCCAAAATCTATTTGTGGCGCACGACAAACTTTATTTTCCTCCAATAAAAACACGTGCCCTTAAAGCCACCTGACAACAGCCTCTTGCAATAACATATGTCGGTGTATTTACCATTATGACGAACACAGAAAGCCACCAAAATTTCACCACATGACACTGATATATTTAAAACAGTCTTTCTCTGAGAAAATAAAATAAACAGTATTGTATGACTCATCTTGTACTTGGGGGGGGGGGGGGGTATACGATTTTTTTGTCCAATCAGATGCTCTCTACGATGAAAATGTCCAATAACAACTAGCAAATGATGGTTCCTTGCAGTGATGTAAACAAAATCCAAATGGCTATATTTTGTTTATTATTATTATTATTATTAAATGGGATGGGCTCTTTTATACCTCTCACTCCAGCTTCCTGCTAATGCATATTCTATTAAAAGTGTCATGGGGTCTTTAAAGTCGCAGTGAAATGCACATCCGAGTGTAGCTGATTATTTATAAAATGTAGGGCGGGACTTATGCATTTTGAAATGCGGCATTGCTCTCAAAATTGAAAGCGAGCTTGTATTTGATTTTAAGAAAGAGGCGGGGTTTAAACAGACTACATGCTGGTGGAAGTCCTGCATACACCACCAGAGAGAAGTCTGACATTTCACAGGAGGATCAAAATATATATATATATATATAAAAAATAAACAGGGTTTTCTTTGAAAACACCCCAGGTAAGTTATAACCACAAAACAGCTTGTTTTCTCCCCAACAAGGGCTGGCAGTTGCAGATCAAGACCCAAAGTGTCACGAGGCGACGGGTTAATCATTTAGCCAGACTGGAACGTGAAGGAGCATCAGATCGGCCTGTTATATCCGAACACTCCAAGACGTCTGGAGTGGTACAGAGACTTCACAGATTTATTTGTCAGAGAGGCTGCTGGACTGCACCAACAGCACTTCAGAAAACCACAGAGATTTGCACAGTTAAACGCCAATGGACAGTGAATACAGTCACACACACACACACACACACACACACACACACACACAAGACCTCTGTATGATGGAGTGTCTGAACAGCTCATTGATTAGATGCTGACTTTTAGCGTTAAACGGGTCATATATTTTTCAAGCATCATATTTTAATAATTTTTTGCCTCTGAGGTCCTCTTGTAATATTAGATTTTGATGAATTTTTTCTTCCCTCTCGCTGCCCCTGAAGATTAAAAGAGCCATTTTTGGAACATAAATTATGATATATTAAAGAATGTTGATAACCAAACAGTTTTCGTCCTCAATGACTTCCACTGAATGGACAAAAACAAAGACAATTCTCAAAATATCTTCTTTTACATTCCATAGATAAACTAAATATACAGGTTTGGAACACCTCTGGTGCTCTTTCGTAATTATTGACCGAAAAATTTTACATTTTTTACTTAAAGGGATACTTCACCCAAAAATGAAAATTCTGTCATCATTTACTCACCCTCAAGTTGTTCCAAACATGTATAAATTTCTGTTCTGCTGAACACAAAGGAAGATATTTTGAAGAATGTTTGTAACCAGGCCGCTTTGGGGCACCATTGACTTACATAGTAGGAAAAAAAAGATACTATGGAAGTCAATGGTGCCCCAAAACTGTTCGGTTTCCCACATTCTTCAAAATATCTTCATTTGTGTTCAACAGAACAAAGAAATTTATAAAGGTTTGGAACAACTTGAGGGTGAGTAAATGACAGAATGTTCATTTTTGGGTGAAGTATCCCTTTAATCAGAATGGTAGAAAACTTGGTAAAGGTTTTAGCACTTGCTATGTGAACACACACACACACACAAATCATGAACATGATTCGAAAAGGTTAAATATTCCTTAAAAAAAATAAATAAATAAAAAGAGTCACACTCGTGCTCCTCACGGTCAAAAATGACGGCATTTGAAATGAACGGGAAACAAACTTCATCTAGTGGAAACGTTTGGTACTGTGCCCAAACAAAATATTACTGAAAGCTCATTTTTTTGAGATATTAAACTCAAATTTGCAACACAACTTGTTTAGATTTATGGCTTTGATTTTCTTGCTGTTTTAGAGTAAAACGTGTTTTGGAAAATATACATTTCATATAAAAATTTAAAATAGTATACAATAAATGTAAAAATCTATAACCTTTTTTTTAATCCACCTATTTCTTTTTACTTGTTTCACTTCATCAATAATCTGTCAAGTGTCTTCTTTAAAAAAAAAGAGACCAGACTTAAGTCTGTGCTCCAAAGCATTCAAGATTTACAATGGTATAAGTTTGAAATTTCATTTTGAGGTCTATGCTCAAAAATTGAATAAATGGATTATAACTACTACAGAAATATAAGTCAGTACCATAAAATCCCCTAAAAATACAAAATATTAAACTTTATCAGACTAAAATACAATACATTCATTTCACTGAAAAAAAAAATCCATCACACTAGGAGCACCAGAGGGTTTAGTTTTTGGAATAAAAACCCACCATTCATGAGAAATGATCAACAGTGCATTGCTATGAGCAGCGGATTTGCTTTAGAGTCTAATATAGTCTGTGCTGTCTCATCCTTCAATAACAGCCTCTTGGCAAAGCTGCATTTTATTATATGACATTTGTGTGATTCATAAAACAATCTGCACTAAAATGTTCAACTCAAACTGTTAGGATCAGACTGAAACAGTTGTGGACCTTGTTAAAAAATAACATTCAGCTGTGCTTTCTTAACATCAAGGAAAGGATACTTCTGTAGTTCATTAAATACAAAGCAAAGGCCTGTACATGCCAAGAACGATAACTATAATATAACAATGTCTATAACTATAAAGTTATGATAACTGTTCTAATTTTTTGAGAACAGGAAACATTCTCAGAACATTGATTGCATATTCTGGCCAAGGTTCTAGAACAAACATTCTTCCAATAACGTTAATAGAACGTTTGTTCAATGTTCTCCATACCACAACTATAACGATAACAACACAGAGGAACAAGTGGAAATCACTTTCAGAACTATTATTTTCCAGGTGACGAATGCTAAAAACATTGTCAGCCAACCAGAATCCATCCAAAGAGCTTGAGCATTTAAAGCAGCAGACAACAAAACTGCAGCAAGCGCTTATAATAAACAGAATGTTATTGTGCATTGGTGTGGACGCTAATATAATTATCGTTATTGGTGTGAATGGGTTTAAACTGTTTGGTGTAACAGCATATCCTCCTTCCTCATCACTTGCTGAACACATTTACGTGAAAATGTGGGCAATTGTTGTGAACATCAGAACATCAGAAATACAGAGATTTTAGAATGTGTTGGTTTTTCAGCTTAATTTCAATGAATATTCTATTTGAACTAGGGAAGAGCTTTGACACTTACAATACATCCAACGCTTATTTGAGTTATCAAAACACTGATTGATCATAATATGAGCATGGTTGAAAAAGAGAAGCAAACCAGCTCTGTCCACTGCTGGCTCACCCTAAAGTCTATCCCCACTGTGGCTATGAAGTTGCCTCCCAGAAAGGCACCATCTTTAAAGCGCACCAGGACGCAGGTCTTCCCCACTGCCGAGTCTCCCAGCAGCATCACCTAAAGGCATCAGGGTCAGAGACATCTGTTAGGCCTACAACCCTTTGATTACACACATCCTGGTTTGGTTTAATGAGCTCTAACTGTTCACCAATGTTAAAGTCAACATGAAATGACATTCACAACCCACTTTACTTCCATTAAATGACACATTTCTGAGTAGAACGAGTCAAAAACGTAAGGTAGGACTCTGTTTTATCCATCGAGAATAACTGGAGTGTGAAAAGTGCCTCTAGTTAAAGGGTTAGTTCACCCAAAAATGAAAATTCTGTCATTTATTACTCACCTTCATGTCGTTTCACACCTGTAAGACTTTCGTTCATCTTCGGAATGCAAATGAAGATCTTTTGAATGAAATCTGAGAGATTTCTGTCCCTCCACTGACAGTCTACGCAACTACCACTTTCAAGCACCAGAAAGGTTGTAAAGACATCATTAAAGTCGTCATGAAATCAAAATTGACCCTATTTACTTTGTTAGCACACATTACTAGTCTTGTGGTGAACAATTAACCCATGCAAGTTAATACACAGAAAAAAAAAAATCAAAATCTGAAAAGTTACTTCCAGTCTGGAATGGCGTTCCTTCTCTGATGACGTCAGTTTGACGGCTTGGGTTGAAAACGCTTAAACCACTCCCCTCCAACCATGGAAAGTGAGGGATGGAGAGAAGGAGCACTAAAGTAAAACCCCGCCCTCTATTCAATATTCCGTTTCACTTGGAAATACGTCAAAACACTGGAAAAAGTCGTTTCCAATTTCTGGTTCACGGAGACTTTAAACTAATCCAGTGATTTAACCTCAATTGTTTAAACACGCGCATTCACCAGAGCACCACGACGCATGCGTGTTGTGTTGATGCGAGAGCAGACGTTGAAGAAACGTTGGAGATTAATATTTTGTACATAAAGTGGTAAATTATGTTTGAAAGTGTCAGTGGCATAGCTTTCAATGGAGGAACAGAAAGCTCTCAGATTTCATCAAAAAGATCTTCATTTGTGTTCCGAAGATGAATGGGTTTGGAACAACATGAGTGATTAATGACAGAATTTTCATTTTTGGATGAACTAACAACTTAACAGGTGGCTGAAGGTAAAGAGAGCTTGGTGGGATCAAATGGGAACAACATACAGTGACAAATTATGCACAATAAAAACCAGGAACAAGTTTTTCAAGTAAATAGAGTCATTTGCCTTTATGTTGACTTTAACACCAAGAAGAAGAAAATGCATTGTAATGGACAGGAAACTTAAATTGTGAAATGCATATACCCATTTGTGTTAGTGGTATTGCATAATATTCTTCTCAGAAACTACTCTTGCTCAACACCAAGTTGTTTACCATTTTTTCCATTTATGCATTTTACTTAAGACGGAGGCAAAAACAGCTCCTCTTATTGGACTAAAATACATCATTCTGGAACCCCAGAGACTTGTGTAGAAATGACTCCCACCTTGGGTCAATATTTATCCACCAGTGAGGAAAAGTCAAATATATGCACATTACTCAAATATTAGAGAACATGCATTAAAACAGAAATGGTTGATATACTGTATATAGCAGTGGTTATGAACTGTTAGGTCGTACCCCAAAACAGGAGTGTCAGATCAATGCAAGTAATAAATTGCAACTGACCATGTAACCACGCATTGCTAGTATAAAAATCAATAGGCTTAACTTTTAAAAGGAAGGGGAAAAAATACTATTTTATGTCAATAATTTTGCGCAGTTGATTGTAATTTTAAGTACAACTGTCTTTACTTTGGTACAGTAAATAATTTCGGTAGGCTACTGCGTTTTGGTCACCACTTTGGTCCAAAACCAGTTGAAAGAACCGCTGTACCAACTGAACTAGTTATTCATATATGTTTGCAGACATTTAAAGTGAATTCTGATAGTTGCATGGCGGTGAACATGCCTTTGCAATGTTGAAAACTAAGTGATTTCAGAGTAGAAGACGCACGCGCGCGCCACAGGTGCCAACTAATGCAAGGCAAATGTTTCAGACACAACAATCATGATAACAACAATGAACTAGACAATTAAAAAATAACTCACACCTTGAAGGCAACATCAAAATACTCATTGACCGAGGCGCATCGCTCCAGCACATTTCTCGATGTTCCGTTTTTAACCCCATTCTCCATCAATGCTGCTTTTCTGATTGACATCGCGGAAACAAAATAACAAGGATGCTGCTTTCGATGTTCTTCTTAAGACGCGCCGGTGACTAGATCACAAACGCATCACATAGTGCATCTACAACGCGCCCAAACTTCATCAGATGCTGTGGAGGATGTGAACATTAAGAAACACGAAACATGCATCTATCCGAAAAGCGTCCTCTTTATAATCATTAACGCGCAAAGATGCAAAATATGAGCGTTATCGCGCAGTTGCGCGCATAATCACGGACAGCAAAGAAGCAGATCGCTCCAAAACACACATGAGCAACAGGCTCCCGTGGGTCACACTCAAACACACACAGGTGCTAGATCACATCTGATCACACTGATTGAGAGGAGGAGACCGACAAATGACAGCCATCAAGCGACGCGTCAAAACTAGTACGCGCCCATTGCTGCGAGCTGTCAGTGCCTACCGCGAGCGCGCGGCTATGTTGATTATGATAGGAGCGCTGTGGTTTTGTCGCGTCGCGTCTGTTGAGGGGCAACGTGCTTTCTTATGTGACATAAACCTGTTCTTTTTGCAGGGGGCGCTTAAGGGCCCCGAAAGCCAAATACTCCGTTCAGCCTCATTCAAATCGCAGGGAATATTTCGTTTTATTAGACACATTTGTACACATGAAATTATAATCATTCAAATCTATTCATTCCAGGCATTGAAAACTGACATACTAATGAAAATCCACTCTAGCAAACTCTAAAACATTATATTATTAAAAAAGGCCCTCACAAACGTCTGTGATTGGTCCATCATAAACAGTGCTGTGAAAAGTAACACGTACCACGTGACAACAGTGTCTTTATGCATGGCGCTTCAGAAGATCTTGGCATTAGTCATTTATGACTGAATAATGATACTGAGAAATTTTAATAACCACTGAGTTAATATAAAACAATGATTGTTCAGATAGCTCGTAGCTGAACAATTAAAAACACATTTCGGACCACCAAGCCCCGCCCACTTCGTCATTTTGAATCAGCTCAACGGTCATTCTGCCTTCGGTTTCTCTGAGAGAGTTTCGCTGAATATTTGTGGTTGGTCGCGACGCTTGCGGCTAATGCAGATGAGGTTTGACAAAATGCAGCCCGTGGTAACTGTTAATCAGGAAAGATTAAGCTATTTGCACTTAGTTTTTAATATCTAATATAACTTACTTAAAATATGAACGCCTCTCAAACACATCTTGCTGTTTCATTCATGTTCAGTGAATTGATATGCATGTCAGTATGATAACAGGACTTTAAGTAAATATTTATAATTCCGATGGTGTATTTTACAACTTCCGCAATATAGGCCTGGTTTCACAGACATGGTTTAGATTAGTTTAATTAATGTGCCTTAGTAAAAAAACATAACTGGTGTGCATCTTGAGACAAAACAATGGCACCGACATATTTTAAGATATGTCAATGCAAGTTGCTTTCAGTTAAAACAGCATTTTATTCTGTGACTAAACTTAAGCCTTTGTCTGTGAAACCGGGGGTTAATGTTATAAATGAATTGAGCTTAAATGTTTGTTAAAAGTGTGTGTTTAGTGCTCTCCCTACTGACCAACGAGTGTAATGACATCCAATGGCCCATCCATGTAGCCTATACCTCATACAAAAACGTAAAATACACAAACCAGCAAAGTTGTAGGTCTAATAAAAATACATATTCAGGTAGCTCTTGCTTTCATAATCGATTATGTTTAATACTATGTTTTTTCCTGTTATGATCCCTTATGATCTCCAGTAATATTGTGCCAGAATGGCTGTGCACACATATTAAACACCCTGTTTCACACACAAACACACACACTCACAAAACACTGAGACTAATTACAAAATATGAAGAAAAACAACAAACAGTGATGATCCAGCCGAGGCCAGACAGATCCCTCTGTAATTATAATCAGAGCCCACAGTAAAATGATCATTATTATATTATTGTAATC
Source organism: Hypophthalmichthys molitrix (assembly GCA_037950675.1). NCBI lineage: Eukaryota > Metazoa > Chordata > Actinopteri > Cypriniformes > Xenocyprididae > Hypophthalmichthys > Hypophthalmichthys molitrix. Next base: position 40,888,130 of record CM075494.1, read on the forward strand.
AGACGCTCTGTGCTGAGAAAGCCCAGCGGCTCTCTGCAGGGAGTTATGACAGCAGATAGAAAAGCAAATCCAGCAGGCAAAGCCAACGTGGAAGCTATTGATATCTGTGTGCCAATCAACATTTTCAGAGAGAAGGGAAAGATGGGGGACACGAACGTGTGTTTATTAAAAGTAACATATTTCTGAGTTCAGCATGTACGATTACTAGGGAAAATCATCTGAAACATTTGCTAATTTAGCCTTTATGTTACAAAATATTTTTTCCCTGTAAAGATTATAAAACCCTAAATTTATACTTAATATAAAAATAAATGTAACAAAATAATATTATATATTATAATATATACTTGGTGCCCTGCTCCTATCTTACTTTACCAACAGGTCTGTTATAATATTTGTCTCTGCTGCTTGTGTGATGTAAAAAAACTCACTCAAATCACAGTCAAAGAACTAATTCTAAAAGACAAACTTATTACAGGTTCTTGGCATCTGTGGTTCCATTAGGAATTATTCTATGGCATCGCACCAAAAAAAAAAAAAAAATAATAATAGTAATAATAATTAATCAATTTAAAAATCTTGAAATTTAAACATTCCATGAAATTAAAATACATTTTAAATATTATTTCTGAAAATTATGATTAAAGTATTATGTTGTATCTTGATTTCAATAATTTGTGTCTTGTTTAAAGCAGAAAAAATGTCCTGAGAAAGCAGTAGCTGTGACCTTCTGCAGAGAGACTCACCGTGAAGCCAATGCCCACAGTAGCAGAGAAGGATCCAGGGATGAATTTACCCTGGTCAAACTGCACTAACAGAGACGTCTTCCCCACTCCACTGTCTCCAACTAGTATAGTCTGCAACAGACAGACATGAACAGATGGATGGTCAAAATGAAGATAAAGGTATTGTGACACTTTTGTGGTTGTCAAATGGTAGTGGATTATAGTTAATGTGATTCTCTACACCTGTGGTTCCTCTGCTAGGACACCTGTGTGAACTTGAAGAGAACTGACTTCATACAAACATCCACTAAATTCACCAAACACTAGACAATGAGCAAAAATGAAGAAAATTGAAGTTAGTGAAGTTAGTTCAGCATTTGAGTGCAGATCCCACTGAGAGTACATTTACACCACAGCGATGTACTAAAAACGGAAAAGTTTATCCTTTGCAGATTTCATGTACAATGTTGTCAAAACAATCCCCGTCACGGATCCATGAAAACGAGTAAAAATGCTGTATTATTCATACAGGCCAGTAGGTGGCGATGTGACTTTGTAAAGAAACACTACGTGCCTATAGACTGAACATGTAATACACATGCGAATGATGTAACCATTTTCACAAATTTGAATTTTTGTAGTTTAAATGGAGATGATAACGGTATCGTTTTCAAACGTTTACGGGCCCCTAAAACGCTGTTGTCGTGCAAGTTTTTTTTTTAAAAACAATACCGCTATCATCTCTGTGTAAAATACAAAAAATGTGAATTTGTGAAAACGGTGACATCATGTGCATGTGTATTATGTGTTCAGACTACAGGCGCGTAGTTTGCATATTTCTTTACAAAGTCACATCGCCACCTACTGGCCTGGCATGAATAATACAGCATTTTTATTCGTTTTCATGGATCCGTGTGACGGGGATTGTTTTGACGACGTTGTTGTCTGTATGCAAAGGAAAAACTTGTCAGTTTTTAGTACATTATTGTCATGTAAACATACCCTATGGCCAATTCACACTGCCACAACGAATTCCAACAAACGTGGTTGTAGGGTTTTTCTGGATCAGTGTGTTCACCCTATTCGTTGGGACAGTCTGAATTGGCCTTAATGCTTGTCTAAATTCTGTTTGGGGCTATTGCATTTTTGTTGTCATATTAATATTACATTATTTCTGTGCTTAGATATGAAAATATAATGGAAAACGTTTTAACATAAGATGCAGCAAAATAAGTGAAAGGTTTCAGATACTTTTTCACAACCTTCTGCTAAAAATACAGTGCAAAGTACATGTATACCATTAACAAACAAAATCAAGCATAATTAAATCAAGTCTTCATCACTGCTGCATCCTCACATCTAAGTAGCGTGATTTCTGACATACAGCTAAAATGTGAAGAATAAACAAGTCTCAGCTTTAGGACTGGAGAGAAAATCATAGCTAGTGTGGTAAAGATTAGTCACTTTTATGTTGACGCCTGTGGTGTCAACAAGAATTAGTTGGGGGGACAGAAAGCAGTTCTGCACACTCTCACAGTTTTCTCATCAACAGATCAGTCAGGGTGTTTGTTAATGCTGGTGTTTTCAAAGGCAAGCATCACTATTACTGGCCTGTTGCTCATATTTGAGATTTAACTCATAAAATCAGACTTAAGGCTGGATGATTATAAAATAGGTGAAAACATAGACTTTTAAAAAGGACCCATGTCATATTTACAGACAAGAATATCATAGATTGTGAGACCTGGGGGTGGGCTCTTTTGACTTGGGCCAGTTAGCAATCACTTCAACAACCCAGAACAATTAAGCACTTGCAACCACTTAGAGACGCCCTAGCAACAACCCAAAACATCTAGACACAGCATAAAATACAAGGAACAAGACACTGTACATTATAGCAAGTTCCTTGGAAACTAACCACAATACCCCAGCAACCACATAGCAGCATACTAAAAATCTACTCAGCTTAGTAACTAGATAGCAATGTTCTAGCAACCACCAAGAAAACCTAGCCATCTAGATATGCCCTAAAAACACCAAGAATGCTCTAGCAACCACCTAGAAATGCTCTAGAAAATTTCAGAACAACTTAACATCTGTGTAACAACACCCTGGCAAACACCTAGTACATCATAACAACCACCTAGAAATGACCTAGCAAATTTCAGAACAGCTTAATATCTGCATAACAACACCCTGGCAACCAGTCAGTACATCATAGCATCTACAGTGCCCAACACCCTACAAACTACCTAGAAACACACACATTTCTACCCAGAACACCCTAGCAACCATCTAGAAACAGCTTAACAACCACCAAAAACACTTTAGCAACCACCTAGAAATGCCCTAGCAAACTTCAGAACAACTTAACATCTGCATAACAACACCCTGGCAACCATCCAGAAGAACACCCTAGTTACTGCATAGCAGAAGACCAGATCTTTATAATTGCATAGCAATGACTATAAAACAACTCTGAACAACTTAGCAACCACCTAGAAATGACCTAGCAACATTTAGACCACCTTAATATCTGCAACACCCCTGTTCTTGGGGGGCATTTGTTTGAGGTGCTTAAACGAGATGAAACTTGTAACTGCTTGTAAAAGTAAATGGTCTGCAACATTCTAACAGTGTCTACAACGGTGCATCATTGAACACATCAAAGCGAACATTCCAAATGAATTTGTCATCCGTTTACTGTAGGCAACTTGGCACACGTCCAGTGTAGACAAAATCACTGATTATAATAGGTATGTGCTTTTGACGCAACATGACGCACCGTTCGCTTCCTTTGTAGACAGAAGAGTGTAACCTGCCAGTTTATACCAACGGGACTAGAAGTGATGGTGTATCATTTCCATAACAATGACTATTTACTTCAGTGTTTCTGTCAGCTTTCTGTAGCGCAGCTGCTGAACTTCCAGTGAAAAAAAAAAACAACTTAAAGCATCCAGCATTTAGACACAAGATAATATATGCTTTTTCTTATTCTTGCTTTCCAGTAGGAAAAATTAATATGAAGGGACCTAGATATGGGTAGGGGGCCGCTGGCCCAAAAAAGGTTGAGAACCACTGCACTAGATGGACATCTTTGACCGTTGCGCCACGTCTCGCTGCTTTTTCAGCGTGTCACGCTCGAGACCCAAGCCTTCTTTTCCATTCATCAGTGCTGCGGCTCTGCAGTTGAATACTATTGCATGTCTTAAAAAAATTCTGTTCTGTTCGATCATCCTCTTACGCTCGTCGCTCAGATGTCAAAAAATGTTGTCAAATTGAACAGATAGTGAAGCTAAAGCACTTCTCCATCCTCATGTGGGTGAATGAAGAAAACGGTGCAGCGTTTATAGGCCATTTCCGATGACTGACATCCAGGGCTTGACATTAACTTTTTTGCTCACCAGCCACTGTGGCTAGTGGTTTTCCAAAGTTACTAACCACTCAGCATTTTCACTGGTTACAATTTTTGACATCGATACCATGGGGAAAAAATATATTAGGCTGCTGTCACTTTAAGACCTGACGCACGGATCCATTACACATACGTTTTCTTTCTCAACTGTTTACTTTCATTTAAAACATAACTGAGTGTGTTTACGTGAATACTCAACAGGATTAGCATTTTGACGCTATTTTGTGTGTATCTGATTGTTTACGTGCAATAAGCAGTGACATTTTTTTATTTTTTTTTATTTTATGTGCGCTCATTTCAGGTGTGAACACAAAATCTGCTGGAATGAGTAAAATTATGCGCAATACACGCAATCCCATGCCAAAATTCAAGCCCTGTAACACCAACAATATTTATCCAGAGCAAATGAAACAAGTGAGTGAGGGGAGGCGGGTTTGTGTGTCGACTCGCTGTCAGAGAGATGAGAGAGTGAGAAAAAGCAGCTGGTATCATGTATCTGTTCTGCAGAAAATGAGTATTGGAAGCGTTTCAGATATTTCAGTATTCATATGTATTGAAAAATTTATATTTTTGACAACACTACCTTTAAGTTTATTATTTCAGATGCTTTTAAAAAGACTGCAAATGAAAAATTTATATATTATATATAAAATTCAACCCGCCAAAGTGATTAGTAGGACTAGTGTTACACGCTGGTTGAAATCCACCCGCATTTGGCGGGTTTTAATGTCCAGCCCCATTGACATCACAGAATTTACCGGCATTTTGTTGCTGATGTGAACAGCACATTTGTGTATTTACCAGTGAAGCCATTCTGGTATTTTTACAGTAATTTACTGAAATTGCTGTGTGAAAAAGTAACGCACCTTATTAGCTTTGAACAGAGTTCAGAATGCACTGTTATGAAATCACTCCTCTTACACTTGCCCCCCTTTTAAAAGAGCCATGTCATGTCGCACAGGGCAGCGTGCCACATCTCTGTGGGGACTGAGAACGTGGGCGTCATCCAGTACTGGTTGCCATGGTTATCACATCCGGCCAGAGGCTGCAAAAGCACATGCGGCTCGTTCGACAACATTTATCAGCTGGAGGGCAGATGGGTGGTTGTACTCCGCTCAGTTTAATCTAGAATCTCACTATGTTGCCCTCCTCCAATCCCTGCATTGAGTACATCATGCCGCAGGTTTAGTCTGGTACAATATTACATTCGGTGACTCCTGTGTTGAATAGAGATATTTGATGATTGTTTAGATGGTAACATGAATATAGGAAGTTTCATGAAGCAATAAAACGCATTGAGTCACACAGCATTGTTTTACATGGCTAAACAAACAAATACCTGTGGGATGATTTCAGGAGATGAATCGTGTCGAACACAGAGCCCACAGGCTTTCAAACTATTATTATTTCATACAAATCTCATCCATGTTTGATATTCCTTAAATCCCTCATTACTCATTCAGCTTTGAAATGCTTGATTAAGGAAGAACACAACGGAACAAACCACATGAGGCACGTGACGGGGACACGGAATGCCATTACCATGGCAACACTTGCATTTCAGCAGCTGAAGCACAGTAGATATTGTTGAGATATTTCATTATTACAATGTGACAGCCTAAAAGCTTGAAATATGAGTGTAACTGAATTTAAAAGCATTACAAAAGCACATTTATTTTATTTTTGCATATTAGGAAAATGATCATAAATGTCATTTATGCTTATGCAAAATATAATTTCTAAAGATTAATAAATCCTTTTTATGTTAAGGTAAAAATGACCAGGACATGTTCTTAACAGGTTTCATGAGATTACAGAAGAATAAACAGCAATAGTTACCTAATGTATTTGTTTCTAAAACATTGTAATATATGAAGAATGGCACATGACGACTGCTATACTGTGAATATCATCTCAGCTAAAAGAATCTCATAACTACACAAAAACGTTTTCTAAGCAGTTCTGACCGAGTGTCACAATTGACTTGACAGTTTAGTGAAAGATTTAGTGTAAGTTTATATTTAGTGAAAGTTTTTCCATAGCATTTCAATAATAGAAAACAACAACTGAGAAACGCCCTCACTCTGAGGAACGCATGTGTTTCACATCTCATGTTTCTTTAATAAACTCATTTCCTGTCATCCTTCCTCACCACATTCATGTATATGCTGAAAAAGGAACAAATCATCTGCAAAATTAGCTATGTAGTAAACACTATTCCACCATCACTCTAGTAAGGAAACTTCTTCTTAACAAGAACCTGAATTTGGTTCTTGTGTTGAATAATATGATTCTTTGGAGATCTAAAACATTACTGATGTTACATTCTAGGTTCTTTAAGCCAGTTTATTGGTTTCTATCTAGAGAGAACCAGAGAATAAAAAGTAACTTTAAAAGGTCTGTCACATCAGGCTGTAAAACCAGTTTTAGGTTCTAACTGGAATATTTCTAAAGGTATAAGTAGTAGGCCTGGTTTGTGATCTCAGTGTGAATGACAGATCCCACAAAACCCCCATTACCAATAAATCAATCGCACAAATATATTTCGGTCACTTTTGTTGTCAATATACAACACAACCTACCTCACAACGCCAATCACCTCTGTGAATGAATACAACACCACCTTGTACCAAAGGTGGGTGTGTAATTCATGCAGTCATGTCCAGCGTTGTACTGGTTTATTCCTATAGGTCTCTGGCACTGACTGTGAGACTTCCTGGCAGTAAACCTCAAGAAGACCAACATTATAATTATGGTCTTTCAGAAAAAGCCCAGATGTCAGGAACACAGGTACCAGTTCAGTCTAGGCAGCACCGCCCTAGAACACATGATGCAGTACACTTACCTCGGCCTGATCATCACTGCATCGGGGAGTTTCAGTATGGCAGTGAATGCTCTCAAAGATAAAGCTCTATACGCAGTCAAGAAAAAATCCCAAAGTATTGAATTACCAATTCCAATCCGGTGTAAAATCTTTGATGTGGTGTGATTCAGCTCATAGCGCTGTATGGCAGTGAGGTTTGGGGTCCACTCAGTGATCAGAGCTACACTAGATGGGACAAACATCCAACAGAAGCCCTACAAAAACTACAAAGAAGGACACCCAATAATGCATGTCGGGCAGAATTAGGCTGATTCCCATTGATTATTAATATGCAAAAAAGATCCCTCAAATTCTGAATGCTATGCTTCTGAATTGTATTATTTACAGTCATGCCAATGAAGCAATTTTGAATTTGATAGATAGAGATGATAGACAGAGACAGACAGATAGATACAGACAGAAACAGATATAGATATATGTATAGATAGATAAGAGGATGGTAGTGATCACCTTATGCATGAGCTCCTCATTGTATGTGAGGGTGAGTGTGCTGGTGGAGAGAGTCTGTCCGTCCTCTGTGTCTGTGTCCACTGGAGAGGAACCGTATGCGCTGTCAGAAGCAGGCTCTCCCTGCTCCACCGTCTCCAGATCTGAGGTGTTCTCCATCATCAACTCCATGTGTGAGGAGCTTCTCAACAGCAGATTTTTGACAGTCATTTTCCTCACTCACTCGTCTCAGCAATGACACAGCTTCTCTGATCTTGTCCTGTCTCTGTTGTGTGACTCATGCCAGAGATTCTTATAACCTGATGAAGTTAAGGCTGATAAATATTTAACAGCAGTGCTTCCTGTGGGGTGCAATACAGGACATGTTCATGACTATTGTAGTATACACAACTGTGCTCACTGTGACAAAACGTTCTGGGTCATTCCTACTGTGCAGAACCTTTTGAACAAGGAAGCTTTTAAAAATGAATATGCTTGTGCTGTACATGCTTTGCTCAAACTCAGACACTTAAAATTATTCAGTATAATTTGATTATTAACAATGGAAATGCAGGTTACATAAACTTGAATTTCATTGTGACATTAAACTTTGCCAGACAACAAATCAACAAGACATGACTGACTTGATTTCACATCTTTATTGTGCCATCATGTGTCATCTGTTGCTGCCCATCAAGCCCTAAAATAAGGCTCTGGTTCAGTTTAGGACTGGTTTTTTGTGCCTCGCAGAGACCCAGTGAGACTGATGATGATGATGATGAAGGTAAAACAAAAACTGAAGCAGCATTCTCAAACTCTCACTGACAGGTTAAAATATGACTTTAAATACAAAAATAGCATTCATTCATTCTTTACATCCTCATTCCATTTGTTTCTTTTGATACCACAAACGCTTTACACAAAGCATGTACATAAAGAGAAAAAGGACACTTTGAACCTAACACAACAAAGAAAAGTGTTTTTTTTTTTTTTTTTTTTGATCAGTAAATCAAAACCTGAAACAACCCCTTTGAAACATAGGGCACCTAAAATCCACCATCAACGAAGCATGGTATTTGTCAAATAAAAGCAGCATGTCGCCCAAGACACATTTGTTTTAACTTATGATTCTTAGTGATGTGTCTTCAGTGGAAGGCGAGCAAGCAAAATAGCACACGTAACAAGAAATGGACAAATGTGTGGTTAAAAAAAAGTGACAACCAGCTATGACACATTTAAATTTAAATTTCCAATCCCAACTGAATTTTGTTATTTAAAGGGACAGATCTCCCAAAATGTTCATTCTGCCATCATTTACTCAGCCTCATGTTCCAAACCGAAAGACTTTCTTCTGTGGAATGCAATAAGGAAGCTGATGTTTTACATCCTGGTGCTGTCAGGCTTCAAAAAAGACAGTTCATATGACTCGTGCACTGTATTTCAAATCTTCAGAAGTCATAGCTTTGTGCGAAAATTAAATTTAAAGGGATAGTTCATCCAAAAATGAAAATTCAGGCCTCATGTTATCCTAAAGACTTTCATTTATCTTTGAAACACAGATGAAGATATTTTTAATGAAACCTCCAATAAAAAGTTCATTCATCCAAAATTAAAAAAAAAAGCATGAAAAAGGTCTTCAAAGTTACAAAGTCACTCCAGCGGGAGTTATTCTCTGTTATCAGTAACACTGTTTCTGAACTCCCTGAAACGCCTCCATTGTAGTCTTGAGTTTTCTCCTGGGAACAAACACGTCAAAATATTCCTCATTTACATAATTCCCGCCTAAAGCATATGCAAAATATATGGGTATGGCCTGGTTGTGTTTGTTAATAGTAAAACTCACGGTTATGGTAAGGGGCGGGACATTTCAGAAACACGCCTGAAGCAGTTAAGCAATCACAACACACTGATCCAGCCGACCAATCAGAGAACATTGCTCTTTTCAGAAGGAGGGGCTTCATAGAGACAGAAACTAAACAGGGGTGCGTTTCCCAAAAGCACTGTTGTTGAACCATGGTCGTAAGTCCCATTGAACTCTATTGGTAACGTCGGAACTTGCGACCATAGTTCGCTTTTTGGAAACACACCCCAGAGCGATACTGAGAGACTGGGTAGAGATGAGCTGCAACTATGTCAAATATCGGAATTTTTTTTTTTTTTTTTTTTTGAACATTCAAGCATGAAAACCTATTCTAGTAGAGTAGTGTTTCAATGATGAATGAAGGTCTTATGGGTTTGAAATGACATGAAGGTGAGTTCTCATTTTTTGGTGAGTTAACCAGTTTATAAGTGGTTAACTGAAGATCTTCTCCGTCAAAACGGAAATTAAATCTTGCATTTGTGTAGGTTCACATCACTTAGCACATCAAGATGTATTGCACCAGGTTTGACATTGACTGCTGGGTTTCCATCCAACCATTTTAATGCAAATTTAGAAAACCAATATGAAAACGGGTGGTTTGTGAAAATGCAATTTTGTAGATATTGAGGAAGGGGAGATTTTCAGCAAATAACTTTGTTTCTTCAAGACTTGTCATTTTTTGTCCATTCAACAATGTGAACATTATTTTTAAGGTCTTCTTTTATGATCCACAGAAGAAAGTCATATAGATTGACATTAGGGTAAATGTAATTTTTTTCTGGGTACAAAACAGCAGCTAGTGTAACTTAAGTCTCAAGCTCTTGTGCCGTTCTATACCAATTGCAGTTCAAGAAATAAAATTAAAATGTATTCGTAGTTAAGAACCAAACTGGTGGAAGACCAGAATTAAGTGTGAAATACTATAACAAGACCAATGAGTGACAGATCACAGACTGATCTTCAGCAGGGTCAGTTCAGGCAGTCTCAAATAATTATATCCACATCCTCGTACTTTGCAATCTGTGTGCCGCTGAGCAAACTTTGCAGTAACGGACGAAGCAAGTCCTCCAGATGAGGTGTTTTTCAACTCAAAGGACATTCAAAACGAAGACATAAAATCACAGTATTACAAAACTCAGATTCTTGTTTCCTGACAGACGGCTTTCATTAGTGTTTGTTTTGTTACTGTATACGATGATTCCATGCAACGCTGCATCTCAGAGCAGCATCTGAAACATGTTAAGTGAGCAAACGTATCGATCCGTTGGCAGAAATTCATGACGATTCTACAAGCTCTGCCTCCTCTGCTGAGATTTAGCCAATCAGAAGGGAGCTCCGCCTTACAGTAAAGTGCACTTCTTCAATCTGCTTCTGAAGTTTGGATATTAATGCTTCAAAATAAGCATAGCGATATAGCCAGAGGATTCCAGCAACTTACCTCCAACAGCTTCAAATACAAATTTTGGCCACTGTTTTAAAGAGGAAAATAATGTGCACAGTTTTTTTGTTTTTCTTGTAACAAAAAAAAAAAAATAGTAAGATTGTTGAGATTTGGGTCTTTGTATCATAAACCCACACCGTAAACTATGTGCTAATAAGACTCCAAACCTTATAACAACGTATTTAGGTGACATCTGAACATTGATTATAAAAGCAAGACTCGTACATGTCCACATCTGGCAGTCTTCTTGTGCAAATTTAAACGTTTCTTTCGTAGATTCACCCTCAACCAGTTGCCCTCAACAGAAGGTGCCTCAACTAGTAACGGGATGGTCTCAAAGACCACGACTCGTAAACATCACTCTTGTGGACTGTTCTTCAGGGCCTTCGCCACTCTACTCCACTTTTTCAAGCTTGTAAGGCTACCTAATGCGACCGTTACTTTTGACTGGCCCCAGTTCTGATTTGGGGTCAGGAGACAAGGAGCTCCAAGAGGTCTTGGTGCAGAGTCCAATGGAGGGACAGGAGGAGGTCTGCTTAGAACAAATATCTCCAGTGACCCAGAAAGCACCCACGGAGTTATCCACCCAGGCCTCCAGCGGCTTACCCACCAGGGAGGTCTTCTTCTGGGCCTCCTGCAGGGCGGGTTCGCTGGGCGGCAGCTTCAACACATGGGCGAGCTGCTGGAAGCTTTGCTCCAAGTACACATTACCTGGAGGACCTGCATGCACCCAGCCATGGTCTTCTGAAGGGAAGGGAAAGTGAGTACATAGTCAGAGAGACAGATAAATGTCAGTAGACTATGAATATTTATATTTCAGAATCAAACAGGAAGTAATAACCTTGATCATACTCGAGATATATGTAAACATGTACCGTTACACCCCTAATATTTATGTATTTATTCTACAATTTCATATATAATTAGAGGAACAACAACAGTCATTGTTAGCAAGTAGGTTCAAAATATTTGATGCAAGTAGAAAACAGTAAAAAACAGTTGTTTTAAATGGTAATATTTCACATTAATATCTCTCTCACCTGTGCGCAAGGGCTCACGTCCCTTGAAAGCCAGAGGCATGACCAGAAAGCGAGCTTCTGCTACACGCTCCCATAACCGCAGCACACGCACCGTCCACACTCCAGGCCTGAGGGGGCGCTGAAGGGGTGGCTTGTATTGCGTGAACTCTGCCTCAACATCTATGCTGATGTCATAGGAGGCTGCTACTATGTGTGCTGGATCAATCCACACTATAGTGGCTGTCAGGTTGGGCCCACGAGCCCACTTCTGAACTGCCACTGGCTCGTCTAGAGGTCCCATCACACTACCAAAGTTACGGAAGATTCGCTCCTTTGGGTCCCACTCAGTTCCGACCTAGTACAAAACAGCATGAACAAAAAACACAGTGAAAAATAAGAAGTACAGAATAAATTAAAGAATGCTACAGTCTCTCACATTGACTTTGGCAAAGCTAGCATGAAATGGAATTTTTAAATCAAAATGTCATAAACATCTTTCATTAAACAGACTTCTGGTGACATAAGCAGGACTTCTCCAATCATTTCGTCCACTTAAACCTGCCCCTTTCTTACAACTGACCACAAGCTCACATTCAGAGCTGCCTCTATCCAATCAACAACTGTTTTTTTTTTCCTTCTTTTTCAGTTTCACTACAGTGTCACAATACAGAAGAAATTATCTGTTGCTACTTCTGTTACATTCCGTTGCATTTCTGACTTTGAAGTGTGACAAATCCTGTACATTACATATCCCTGTTCCTCTCACCTCAAGGTGTTTGAGGCGCTCAAACTCATGAAGGTTGTGTTCCAGCTGTAGTGTTGCTTGAGGAACAGCCCACACCTCCAGCATCTCACGGGACCTGGTCACCACATTCTGCACCTCCTGCCTAACCAGGTATCCCTGGAATCGGTCATCATAAAAATACAGGTGCACCGAGACAGGGTAGCCAATGGGTTCAAACCTGTGGGTAAAAAACAATAAATTACTTTTGGATGGATGGATGGAATGGATGGATTATATTGGGATGGATGGGATGGGGATGGATTGAATGGATGAGATGTATTGGATTAAATATGGATGGATGGGATGGATTGAATGGATGAGATGTATTGGATTAAATATGGATGGATTGGATTACATTGGGTTGGATGGATAGGATGTATTGGATTACATTGGGATGGATGGATGGATGGATGGGGACGATTAAAGGATTGGGATGGGATGGACTGGATTACACTGGGATGGATTGGGATGGACTGAATGGATGGATGGGATGTATTGGATTACATTGGGATGGCTTGGATTACATTTGGATGGATGGATGGATGGATGGATGGAAGGATTGGGATGGGATGGATTGGATTACATTGGGATGGATGGATGGGCTGGCATGTATTGGCTTACATTGGGATGGATGGATGGATGGACGGATGGATGGACTGGATTGCATTGAGATGGATGGACTGGACGGATTGGATGGGGTAAATGGATTGGATGACTGGACTGGATTAGACTGGAATGGACGGACAGACGGATGGGTGGATGGATTGAAGGTTTGGGATTGGATGGATTGGATTACACTGGGATGGATGGATGGGCTGGCATGTATTGGATTACATTGGGATGGATTGGGATAGATTGGATTACATTGGGATGGATGGATGGATGGTTGGATGGATGGATGGGTGGATTGGATTGCATTGAGATGGATGGACTGGGATAGATTGGATTGCATTGGAATGGATGGATGGATTGGATGGGGTATATGGATTGGATGACTGGACTGGACTGGAATGGACAGACTGAATTGGATTGGACTGTCACCTGCAGGCCTCAGAACTGCTTTGAGTGGTCTCCTGCCTATGGAGGCCCAGTCTAAAGAAGGAGGAGTATGCCGTGAGGGCCACATCATTGAGGGATGAGACCCCATCAGCCTGCTCGAACAGGCTCTCCCAGTATGCTTTTAGTGCCACCGTGCCAGGTGGGTACTGCCCATATAGATGATTGTCCAGAATATCAATAGCCTCCTGATTCACAGTGGATTCAAACTTACGGGCGAAGAACGTAGGCCGTGTTAGTTGCTGTTGTGGGAGAAAAGAGGGGTTGAGGTGGTGCCAAAGGACAAATTTCTAAGAAAGACAATGGGTCTCATTCACTAATAACTGTGTGGATTATTCATAACTTCTCACAAAAAAATTCTCCTTAACACACACACACAAATTAATTTGTTCTTAAATGTTCTAATAATAAATTTAGAGTTTTCACACACAAGTTTGCACATACATTCGCTTAGTGAACGAGACCCACTGTGATCCTTTAATAATTGTGTGGCTCCTGACTTAATATATCTGAAGGGATGACTTAACAGTTCACGTACCTGTATTCTGATGAGGTCTGAGGGTTTGAAGTCATTTGGTGAACAGCCACACCAGTCCACTATGTGCTTATACTGGCACTTGCAGCCCAACTTCCGGTTCCAGTTGGTCACACGCAAGTTATTGTCTACCAAAGTATCACACATGTGGCTGTTTCCCAGCACTGTGTGAAAGAAAGACTGAAAACCAGACAGAGAGAAATCATATAATATACCCTCAGGGACACAGAGCTTAATGTTTACTGCTCACAGCTGTGCCAATTAAATAAAATTATCTAACATAGAGCATCACATTAACAAACTTATGAATTTATGTTTCAGATTTAATACACAACAATAACAGTGGCCAGATGTGCAGGATATGATGCAACCTGCTTCTTTAAAGAGGTCATATCACCATTTTGTGAATAAATAAAGCCTGTTTTTGGTACCTTTAAAGTTTTTTTTTTAATGTGAATTACTTATTTTCATGACAATGTGCATAAAAGTCATAAAAATAGTCTTTGTTTTCTTTATGCATAAGAATTTCTTTTCACTATGTACTGAAAAAAGTTAGATTTTTTTTTTTTTTTTTTTCCATAGGCAGTACCTCAGCAGGCAGAAGAGCGTAGGTGTAAAACAGCTTGAGCCCCGTCACCAGCTCATCCTGCGAGTTTACCACATACTCCACAAACTTCCGCGTGAGGGAGAACCAGTCCGAGCCTCCTGACACCTCCAGCCCCTCAGGGATGCTGCGCTCGCCCAGACGCCACATGTGGTTGTCACATTCGTGGAACAGGCGGTCCAAACCCTGCTTCTTAATGAACCTACGTGACAGGAGAGAGAGCAGGATGTTGACTGATGTCATGATAAACACTGTCACGGCTAATTAGGCTGCATTATTTATGTGAGTAAGGCATGTCAAAAGTGTCAAGACGGTATAAATATCCTGAAATCATAATGAATGACAACAGAAGTCTCATTAAAAGTCTAAAATTCGTGAGTAAAAGAAAAACTTTATAAAGTAGTCTGGCACAGACTTTTATTACCATTTCTCAGGATATATGATTGCTTCTTCTATTCTGACCTCCAAATCCAAGTCAGTGTCATAAGATCAACACACAAACAGGAAATTAATGTCACAGAAGACCCTTGTAGAATAGTGTGTAAAGGATCAGTAAGTACTCTAAAACTTATTATTCTTTTAAGCAAAAAAGGTTTCAGATTTTGAAAGTTTCAAAGTTCACAAAATTTGAAAGTTGAGACTACTTTATATGAAAAGTAACAAAGCAAAAAGCTTATGGCAGGAGTGCTATGAATGTTTAGTGAAGTTTTGTTCACGCATCAACAGAAAACAGCACAGACAAAAAGATCGATCTTGAAATTTAAGAATCAATCAGTATCAATTAAAATTGAGAAATCAACATTGTCAACCCAGCCCTAGACTCCACACAGCTGACATGTTTAACTGTTGTAGCTTATTCACATTTTGTGCTTGAAACAGATGGTAAACAGTCAAAATGGACCATTGGAAATGTCACTGTTTTGGTCAATGATTTCGGCCCTTCAAAGATAAACCAAAAAAAAAAAAAATGTTAGCCACAATTTTGGTGCTTCCCTAATCCTTCAGAAATCATTCCAATATGCTGATTTGCTGCTCAAGAAACATTGCTTAACCAGTACAAGAGTTGGTAAGTTTGATTCATTCTATGAAGCAATTCAAACTGTCCTTGTCAATGAATGAATTCATAACTCTGATCCCAAAAAATTGAATTCACATAATCCCCGCCCACAAACATAATAGTGGTGCATTTTAGAGCCTCACTAGATATGGACAGTATCAGAACTACCTGGAGGGAGTAACCTCAGAGTTGAATCTAAAATGAGTTTACCTTGCGTTCTCTCTGCCATGAGACTTCAGGAAGTTCTTGTCACGGTTCTGGGAGAGAAAAGCCACAAGCTCATCGTTGGTCCTGTTTTAGACCGATAGTGAGAGAGGAGAAAAGACATAAAAATGAGGGATTATGTCAGAAGCCCAGCGTTGACTGCAGGGTGGCGTGGGTGAAGTCTTCATCTGGAAGGAATTAGCTGCTGCTGACAGGATTTGCTCAGTATCAATGTCTACATGTACATCAAGCAACGCAACACAGATTTGGCTTATTTAGCTCACTTATATAAAAAAAAAAAAAAGCATCAATAACTGGAGGGATTGTGAAATTGTAAGGCTCTGATGTCCTCCCGAAACATTGCAGAGAAAGAGACAGATTTGCCAGCATCATCACTCTTGCACACAATGAGAGCGGCTTGGACACAAACTCACGAGAAGGCTCCTCGATACACATCTCTTAAATCAGAATCATTAATCCATCTCAGATTTTTTTCACTGAGCTCATTGCAATGCATTCTGGGATTGCCTTCTCCAGGACGATAGCACTGAAGGCAGTTTATCTTTTGGAATGGCTTCATCCAACAGGGGCTCACGAGGGAGTTCATGAGTTGATAAAAAGCTAATAATTAATAAATTTTGAATGCAAAATTGTAACAAATAAATATGGCTGCACAGTTAATCAAAATAAAACTAACTGTGGTGCAATTTAAATAAGTATGTAATCTGTTGCACAGCATTTTTCAGAGTGAAGTGCAGCACTGTGTTCATTTACACATGTGCAGCTCATGATGCAGTGATCTCAGAGCGGCTTCATTCACATCAAATGCTGATTCTCATGAAACTCCATCTCTGTATGTGCAGTGAGTTTAAAGGATTAGTTCACTTTCAAATGAAAATTAGCCCAAGCTTTATTCACCCAAAAGCCATCCTAGGTGTATATGACTCCTCTTTCTGATGAAAACAATCGGAGATATATTAATAAATATCCTGACGTATCCAAGCTTTATAATGGCAGTGATAGGGATCAATGAGTATGAGCTGAAGAAAGTGCTTCCATCCACACCCATCCATCATAAACGTGTACTCCACACAGCTCCAGGGGGTTAATAAAGGCCTTCTGAAGTGAATCGATGCTTTTGTGTAAAAAACTATAAAGCTCGGATGCGTCAGGATATTTATTAATATATCTCCGATTGTTTTCAACACGTAAGAAGAGTCATATACACCTAGGATGGCTTTTGGGTGAGTAAAGCTTAGGCTAATTTTCAATAGAAAATGAACTAATCCTTTAATATGCATTTGGGAACACAATGTGTGCTAGTTTCTCTTTATTTACATATTTGCATAATTCCAAACATTTCTGTGGACAGACATTTCAGCACTTCAGCAGTAGTCCACCGAAGTAAAAGCTTGAGGATTTTAAATGTTTACAGCTTGAGGGTTTGAACTTTTGAAAGGGAAGAATTTAAAGGGATAGTTCACCCAAAAATGAAAATTCTGTCATCATTTACTCCCCCTTAAGATGTTCCAAACCAGTATGAATTTCTTTGTTCTGCTGTACACAACAGGAGATATTTGGAAAAATGTTTATAACCAAGCAGATCTCGACCCCATTGACTACATGTGTGATTGACTATTCTTCTTCTACCATTTTTCCTACTATGGTAGTCAATGGGGTCGAGATCTGCTTGGTTATAAACATTCTTCCAAATATCTTCCTTTGTTTACAGCAGAACAAAGAAATTTATACAGGTTTGGAACATCTTAAGGGGGAGTAAATGATGACAGAATTTTCATTTTTGGGTGAACTATCCCTTTCAGACTTGAGTATTGTAACTTGTAGCACAGTTCTAAATCACAACAGTAATATATTGTGTTTTCACTTCTTATAATTGACGTTAAAACTAATTTTTTTTAATAATAATTAAAATATTTTTAAATAAAAAAAAAAAAAAAAAAAAAAAAGATTAGATATTTTATTTGTTTACTTGCATGTCATGTGACCATAAACCATCATCAGAGAACCATGAACATCTGAATGCGTCGTTAAATTATTGAAATCTTAACTTAAAATTTTACATCCAAGGGGTTCGGATGACAAAAATGTTTGGGAAATCCTGGACTAGTTGATAAATGTGGTCAACTAGTTCATGTAGGTTTTTCCCTTTTAAAGAAAATCCATAGTTCAGTTATGAAACTCTATCCGAGCACTGATTGGTTATTCTAAACCCACTGAAGTAGCCAATCAGATGTACTTCCTAATCCACGTATCAATTTATTAGCATTCCCTATCCGGCGATTGTTCTGTAACGTGATATGAAAACTCTTGTTTTACCCTCCTCCTCCCCAGCTCCACCTGTATAGATCTGCTAGGAGAATTTCCTAGCAGCATGTTTCCTTATTGTGTATGTTATTTTAACAAAGCTGAACAAATCCTTCTATTTGGTCAGCAGCAGCATAGCAGATCTCATTTGCCAAAATCAAGCAAATGTATAATCCACACCCCAATAAATGCTGGTTAGAAATCACTCAGAGTTGTCAAGACCTAAGGCAGGGCTGCCCAATCCTGTTCCTGGAGATCTATTTACCTGCAGAGTTCAGATCCAACACACCTGTCTCTAATTATTAAGTGCTCCTGAAGATCTTAATTAGCTGCTTCATAAGTGTTTGATCAGGATTGGAGCTGAACTTTGCAGGAAGGTAGATCTCCAAGAACCCCTGATCTAAGGCAATGCTGACCTGGTGGGGAAGTCTGTGGCACTGAGGTTGATGAAGAAGTCCCACTTCCAGTCCAACATGGACAGCAGGTCATGCATGCTGCGCAGGTAGGCCTTCAGCAGACTGGCCCCGCCCCAGATGGTGACCATGCGCCAGGGCGTGGCTCTCACATTGGAGTAGAGCTCCGCCATCTGCAGCACTTCCCGATGCATGTAGTTTGAACGCTGTAAGGGACAATATAACAGTCTTCAATGATAGTCAATGATCATGAAGATGAGTATATGATATACATTCTTGGGTGAACAATTTCTTTAATATTTCAAGTATGTTACTGCAGTAGTGCAGTTTTAGCTGTCATAACTCTTCTGCTGCTGGGAGAGGGATGGTTTCTTGTCAGGAATTTACTTTAGCTCTGAAGAACTTTACTTTTAAGAAGCTAAAACCTGAAATAACTTCAAATGAAACACTAGAATCAAACGAGACAGGCATGTAGAGAGGAAGAGACAGAGCAGATGTTATGCCAAATCGTATCAAGGTGTGAGAGAAGTGCTCCTCCAGTAACAGACCTGGTTTACCACAAGTCCTGACAAACCCCACCTCTACACACACATCTTTGTTCTCCAGCATGTGAGCTGATGGCCACTGAGTATCTCTAACACTCAAGTTTCAATCCAGAATCAAACCCACAGGCATGTCTTTAAGGACACTAAAGCTTTTGGCTTGGAGACGTCCATTTGATGTTTTTAGGGGGTGGTCAAAATGGCTTTCTGAATTCCACCAGAGACTGCTTAAAGAGGCAGTTTGGACTACGGATTGTTTGAACTCTGGTGTGATTTGCAGTTGGTGAGAATCTAGTAATGAATCAAAATTAAAAATCGTGGACCAGCAGATCCAATACTAATTTTAAAAAGCCTCTGTGTGAAATACTAATTGTACTCACAAGTTATTGATTTGAAATGACACATATTACAGTTGTTCTTGACTTAAAATACAGTCACATTAGCAAAACCATGTGAACAACTTTAAAACATTGCAAAATTTATGTGGGAAAAAACCCTTCGCCCTCAAATTCCTAATTTTGTGGATTTCTATCAAAATTTGCTGAACAATGGTAAATGTGACTGCAGCTTTACTCAATGAACGGCAAATCGTTACTTTCGTCATGTTCGACTCAAACCGAAACCCATTTTTTTATATTGTATTTATGGTTCGTGGCTTAATTACACATACAAATTCTGCGCAAATTTTTGTTTTCAATGCCATTTCAATCCTGTTGGGTTCTAACTTACCTTGTCCACATGGATGTAATAAAAGTGGTCTTTGTGATAAATGGCTTTGAGGAGACGTTTCAACTGTCGGACTGCTCGTCCATGAACCACCAGCACAAAAACCACCCTGACCGGGTTCTCCACCTTGGAGAGGTCAGTGTCAGAAAAATCTGCATGCTGGACAGCACTGGAGATCACTAAAGATGGAAAGAGAGAAAACGAACAAACTCTACGTGTCAATTAACTTTCAAACATGACTGGATGTGGATATGATGGATGAAAGAGTGCAGTTACCATGTTGTGGACAAAACTGAGGCAGAGATTGAGGCATGAGCTGTCCTGCTTGGTGCTGGCAGACGATGTTGGCGATCTCCTGTCTACACTGCCGTGAACCTGCACGGTGGAGGGCAGACAAGGCGTCCTTGCCCGAGATCTCACATTTGGGCACAAAGTCACTGCTCGGGACTTGAGGAGCACCCTCGACGCTGCCTGGCTCTCCTGGTGCCACTAGATGTATTTTGGCCATTTCCCCTGCCCGAGTTTCACTGAAGTTTCGGCTGCTCGAGGGATCGTAATGGGCAACTTTTTCAACTGCCACTCCATCTTCCAGCCTGCCAAGACTCTTGTCCTTCAACGAGGGCTTGCTTCTCCGTCTCGACCCCCTCCTGATGATGGTCGTCACGGCGGGCCGATCCTGACCCTGCCTCCACTGGCCGTGGTTCGCCCCAGACAGTGCGTTTTGCCTGTCAAAGGCCACAGGGTCCATCTTTTGCTCCTGCCCATTGTGGTCGGGCAACTTCGACCGCCTGTGCTTCCGCTGAGAAGGAAACAGAGTAAATAAATCAGAGAAGTGATACTGAATCCCTCCACATCAGCACAAAAGAGAAAACGGGATCCAACTTTATCCTCAAAGGAGCAAATCTGTTTTAGAACAGATGGATAATTCACTCTTCAAGAACAAACTTGCTGACGTTTCAGGGAGCCCAGAGGCACAACATGTTTGCTTTGTTTCTCGTTTGTTGTTTCCCTGTCTCTAGTCGTGGCTATTTTTAGCAACGTTTAGTGGTGGGAATCAGAAGAAACAGAGATTCATTATGAGGCTAGTGACTCACAGAAGTAGGTTTGGGTGAGAGCTCAGCCAACGCAGTGCCATTATCTTACAGCACCTACAGGGGTGCAAGGCTGAATCTCACAAAACCTGCCAAGACCATGTTTTTATAAAAAATAAAATAAAATAAAATAAAAAAAAATAACGACTTTTCAACAATATCTAGTGATGGGTGATTTCAAAACACAATGCTTCGAAGCTTTCAGAATCTTTTGTTTCGAATTAGTGGTTTGGAGCGCCAAAGTCATGTGATTTCAGTAAACAAGGCTTTGTTTACACAATCCGAACTACTGATTTGAAACAAGACTTGTAAAGCTTCATGAAGCAGTGTTTTGAAATCAGCTGTCACTAGACATTGTTGAAAAGTCTTTATTTTGTTTTTTTTGGCACACAAAAAGTACTCTCATCCTTCTCATTCTTCATAACATTAAGGTTGAACCACTGTAGTCACATGAACTGTTTTAAATATGTCTTTACCAGTTTTCTGGGCATCTGAAAGTATAAATTATCTTGCTGTCAATGGAGACCTCACTGAGCCATTGGATTTTATCAAAAATATCTTAATTTGTGTTCTGAAGATGAACGAAGGTCTTACAAGGTGAGTAATAAATGACATTTTCATTTTTGAGTGAACTAACCCTTTAATCAAAACGGCCTCAATAAAACAGCTCGTACACAATGTTACATTTACCTTCAATGTCCATAGCTCTTTTCTAGTTAGCCATAAAAAATTAATTCTATTGAGGAGCACTTTACTAAATATTTGTACT
Source organism: Hypophthalmichthys molitrix (assembly GCA_037950675.1). Classification (NCBI taxonomy): domain Eukaryota; kingdom Metazoa; phylum Chordata; class Actinopteri; order Cypriniformes; family Xenocyprididae; genus Hypophthalmichthys; species Hypophthalmichthys molitrix. The sequence goes on from CM075494.1 coordinate 40,910,007, forward strand.
TCATTAATATAATTTACATTATACTTTTACCTGTTAGTGATGCTGTGTGTTTGAATAAATCTGTCATGACAAGTTTAAATGTTTTTATTTCAACAATGAAGTAGAAACATATTTATATCATTAGAAAGTTTATATAAAAACGTTTGTATGTTATATACTGAAATAAATGTTTTTATATAACTCATTTAATTTGAGTGTTAATTATCTAAAAATAAATAATTGATTTTATAGTTTGGGCTCTGTTGCTTATTTTAATCTGTAATATTATAGTAATGTACCAAGAGTTCCCCTGTAGTTCCCAGCATTAGTCGGCAAAAAAGAAGGAAAATGCTAACTGTCCCGCAGATGGTGCCTCGAGCTCGTGAAGTGCTGTCAGGAGCAATCCATGCTAGGGATGCTCATAATTAACCAGTTCACCATTAACCGACATTAAGAATTTTGACCGAATACTACTATCGGTAAACATTTTAAAAGCAATTTAAGTAATTTTTCAAGAGATTTTGAAAATGTTTGCTGCATGGTTAAAAAAATATGCTAAACTATGCTAGTAAACACATTTTGATATTTTTAATGGGTCACAGACACTTATGCATTCTAATTTCATTTCATTTTAATTTAACAATCTTGTCGGTTAGTGGTTAATGATCGGTTAACAAGTTTTGGTTGTTGGTTAGGAAAAAAACTAATTGAATATCCCTAATCCATGCATGAAATAAAAGTATTAGAAAACGTAACTTTTTGCATGTGGGTCATACTTTTCAGGTCTGAAAATATGGAAATCTGTATTAAAAAAAAAATACTATATGTATTAAACATTTTGAAACTAATTGGCTACAATAGTTTGCATGGCCGCTCATTAAGAGCAAATACAGAAGACTGCGCTACTAAGATATATTTCAGCACTACTGCCCAGCCCTACTCTCAGATGTAGCAAAAAAGCTCTTGACAGTGTGCTGATGTTTATGTCATTACTATGGCAACTGATGTACACATACTGAACAAACAGATTTCATTACTTGCAGAATGACAGTGCGGACCAATGAGTCCTAAACACGTGCAGTGTGAGCAAAACCTAAGAGCAGCATGAGAGAATCCTTATCAGCACAGCTGCCGCCAGCACGCTTACCTGAGCCACGTGGACAAAGACAACTCACCCTCTCAATCTGCACTGACCGAACAAATACAATCCCAAACAATTTCATTATGCTACATGTTTCCTAAGCAATCCCAGATGAACACATGGCTATACACATATGCAATGTTTAACATGAGACAATGACAATTTAAAAATAAGATCAGAGCAAGAGCGATTTTTACTGCTACAGCCCAAGCGCCATACATCAATTTCGTTTCACTTAAATCCCAGTGGCGGTGGGCGTCTGTCCCAGCACTGATGGAGCTAAAAGCCAAATAAAGAATCTTTTTGACAGAGTTTCTGTAAGATGAACTAAATTTAGCCTCATCATTGGTGGATTCTACATGTCTTCACTAAATTAAGCTCTCAGCCTTCAAAATTAAAACAGGCTGGATGCCTACTTTATTCATATTCAGATAGTGGACTAGTCATAACAACCAAGTCAATTAGGGATGTCAACTGAAATTTAAATGTAAATGTGACAAGTCCTCGATGATAGGGAAAACGGGGCTGCAAATAGACAACAGTGGATGAAAAAAAGTTACATTGTGCACTTTCCGCAAGAAAAAGAAGAACATGGACAAGCGAAATACACTTTGGACTTAAAGGTGCAGTAAGTGATTTATGAGAAACACTGTTGATATTTGAATTCGACACCCAAACAAACACACCCCTCCCTTCATTGCTTCGCCCCCAAAAATAATGAACACGCTATGCAACATAGTCGACGACTAACAGCTGCCACATAAGAATATGCCCCCTGCTGCTGATTGGCTACAGGAGTAATCGGTCCAATTCACCATTTTTTTTTTTTTTTTGTCCTATTTACACAAACAGGATGTACAAACACAATTTTCTTTTTTCAGCACACACACACACATAACATCTAGCAAATATTCACAAAACTGTTATATATCGGCTTTATGTCAGCCATCAAAAAAATAATATCGGTCGACCACTAGCTTCCAATGTTGCAAAAAGAAGAATGTAAGTAAACAAACAAACTAAAACCATCTAGTCCTGTGTTAAGAATGGCTTGTTAAAAAAAGCTAACCACAACACTGCATGGAATGCCAATGTGGTGCTGGAGGTATGTAATGGGAGAGAGAGAAATAACAACCAATTCCTACCATTTCCTGCTATAGGGTCATTACACAGCAAGCCTGGATCTATGCCACACATCTGCTGCCCACACAAAAAAACAATGGATTGTGGGCCAGCATCCCTAGACCAGTGTCAGGCGATACAGCACCAGTGGGCCTCATTATCAGGAACGGTTTGGACTTTCAAGCTCAGTGGTTTCAAAGTGAACCAACAGCTTTGTTTCAAAACATAACGAGTTAGCATAGACTTGTTACCAAAGCTGAAAGCTGTTTCACAAGGACAGCAGCACTGTATGCGTGATCCCAGAATACACTGCAGTCAGCTCAGTGGGATGGATGGATGGATGAAATAGAGAGCTTGTGTTATATTTTACACCCAGAAGATTGCACAAGACTTACAGCAGAAAGGGCAACCTACAACTTCCTCTCATAACCGAGAGTCAGATGACAGCTGTCCACACACTGCCTCTCACCAAAGTTTACTTTGTAACCTTAAAAACAACCCACTGGGTGCAACCTACACATGAAGTATAGAGGTTGAAAGAAAGAAATGGATCTTATTCAGAGCCTAGAAGCAAATGGCTTGCAAATGACAAATTTTGGTCTGTAAAACGATTCTCAAATGTGCATTCGAGTGCCAGTGTGGACAGAACACAAGACTAAAGGCCTGTTTACACAAGAACGATAACTTATAAGCGTCCACACCAATGGACAATAGCGCGCTATTTATTATGAGTGCACACTGCAGATTTGTCATGTGCCGCTTTAAATGTTTGAGCTCTTTAAAGAAGATGGATTCTGATTGCCTGTCCGTCAGTGTAATGATTCTTATGAGCCGGTGTCACGAGAAATAAAAAAACAGTAAGAACGAGAAATGCTTGATTTCATAACCTATATCTTCAGTTATATACTAGTATATGAACCATGTCATTTAAAAGACATCAATGGTCATTATAATGCATTTTAAACAATATAAATTATAACATGATTTTGCAGGAATTATAATCAGGCGCTAAAAATACTACCCATTAAAAGTCCATTGAACAAATGAGATCACCCAGGGTCCTAAAGGAGGCCCAATTCCTGGGGGGACTTGATTTCTCACCACACTGGTTCTTTTTAGCGAATCAAAAGCAGTTACAGAATTAATCTGAATCCCTTACAGAAACAGTAAATATTTTATCATATACAGCTGGAAACCCTGTTACTGTGTTATGTTGTACTGTTGTGAGGGTAAGACAGTTAAATCAGTGTAGTTGTTGACTAGTTGTTTGAATGACATATAGTTAATTATACATATTATGAGTTTTGTCAGCAGTATATTTAAAAATGTACTGATGAATGCAATAACACATTTTTATTTGTTTAGCATTTACATTTAATACCCAGAAAAAGTTTGTTGGATTGCATTTCTGTGAAAACTCATTAAAGTCTTTATTTTTGATTGTAATACCTGTTCTTCTGAACTCTGAAATCATCATTTGGCAACAGTCTGCTGAGGGTCATAAATGCAATGAAAATGATGAGAAATATTTCTTGAGTCATTAAAGGAGCTCTTACGGAACCTGAATTGTTTAAGAGAAATCTAAATCAGAACCAGAATCGTTAACTTGCTTTAAGCAGCACAGGTCACAGCAACATCACATGACCTGCAGTAATTCATTCTTCTAGTCTTAGAGACCAAAGGCTGCCAAATCAATGGCCTCTTTCATCACACTGAGACTCGCTACAGAGAGAGACAGAGGTCAGAGAAGCCTGTGGATGTGCTGTGGTTGGAATACGGACAACTTCTTTTGTAGGGATCAGTTAGGACGGTTGACTCGGCATCAAACAATCAGTTAGTCGAATAGTGCGTAAAGGTTCTTCATTACTTTTTAGTGGTGGTGCTGTATAATGGCTGAATATAGAGTCATTCAGAGTGGATTTCAGCATGTTGACAGTCAATAAATTCACACAAACAACAATTTGCAAAAACAAAGTGGCAAAAAGTCATTCATTTTTCAGCGATGTATAAATTTAGGTGATTTATGGCAATGTAACAGTAATTTTTAGAGAATAACAAAAAAAAAACATTCAAGTAACATTCTCCAACATTGCCAACAATGTTGATTTTAAAAACTGGTAATTTTGCACCTCCGTTTAGAGAAACATGGCAAATGTGCCTACAAAACCTAATTCTACTCTTTTTTTTTTTTTTTTTTAACATATACTAGGCGTACAACGCACATGACAGATTTCATCATCAACATAGGATGCGCATATTTTACGCATTCAACCAGATATTTCTAGCTGTCGTTGCGTCCGAATATGCCTACTATCATACTATATAGTAGAGTTGTAAAGTACCGACTTTGACAGTAACAACATGGCGAATGTAGTATGTCTGAAATTCATTCATACTATATAAAACATACTTTTTGTTGCCAAAGTAAGTCTCTAATTAAATGTAGTACCTACTAGTATTGGTCAATACTTTAATTTAAAAAAAAAAAAAAACATGTAAAAACATTACCAGCCTTTTTGCAGTACCTGCAAACGTTTGCGTCAAAACTGAAGTATAGTTTGGACCTAAATCCTGTTGTGAGCTTTAGATTTTGTAGGCTGATTCCTGCTTAAACAAGGATGACCACTGCCATGAGGACACCTTCGGGCTGAATGGCACATCATACTTGCTGAGCTGTAGACCTTAAGAGGTTACATTCAAGACTGGCCACCGAAAGGAAAGGCTTCTTTATCAATCAAACATGCACTGTTCCTGAATGAATCAGAAAATATGGACTTGTACTACAACAGTATGGCTGTAATATCTGCAGGCCCACTACAGGAAGCAGTATTGTGAAACAGACACATGGTAGGTTGCATTCCCATGAGGGCCAATTAGGAGAGAGGCTGCAGGAAAGCATTCACAGCAAAAAACATGTGAAACATCCCATGACAGAAACTTTAGGCGCTTCTCAGGGTGGCGGCAATCCATTCATACAGTCCACTATCATCTCAACCACATTTATTTACAATATGGATGCAGACTTCTGAGAATAACTAGTGACAGTCTTGGGAGAATGAGTTAAAACTGGTAACAAATTATAAAAGTAAAGGACAATTAATGTTTAACAAATATTAAGTATTTACAAATAATCTTTCACATCACATCTGGTTATGACACGGTGTTAAGCAGCTGTTTTCAAAAATGAGAATAGTAAAAAAATTCTCTCTTGAGCAGCACAACAGCATATTAGAATGATTTCTGCAGGATCATGTGACACTGAAGACTGGAGTACTGATGCTGAAATTCAGCTTTATCACCATATTGAAATAGAAAGACTGTTTTACTGTACTTTTGATCAAATAAATGCAACCTTGGTGAGCGTGAGACTTTCAAAATCATTAAACGGTCTTACTGACCCCAAACAATAGAGTACTTTTTCTGAAAAATACGCATGTACTGAGTTTACTTTAGACTACTGAGGAACTTGTTCACCATTAATTTTTGCTCAAGACTCTTGATGCATTCATTGATCATGTAGGGAATCTATTTGATGCAGGAAGACAGAAGTGCAGGTTGAGCAGGAATCCAGACACGACAGCACATTCCTGATACTCGTTACAACTCGTAACCTTTCACAAATGCCTTCACGTATTACTCTTGGGCCCTTGAACAGCAGACAGGTAATCATTTACTAATTAGTTATTCAGGCTTTTTTTTTTTGGGTTTACTTACAGTTACAGTTCACCTATCACAGGATTACTTGTCCTGGACTAACCTGCGTTTAAGTGTTTTGATCAAGAGCACAATGATTATCATTCCTGAATCAACCCTGCTGGGGTTTGATCCGCCTCAGATGTATAAACACCACCACATTATTAGCTGCAGTCATCCGAGAGCCGCAAAATGCTCACATATGATTCATTTAATTGACAGCAGTTGACTAACCCTGTGTGAAGCAAGAGAAATAAAGTACATTTTGATGAAAGAGTAGTGAGAGATGTTTTCTTCCACATTCCGAGATGATGGAAAAAGAAAAAAATGTAAGGCGGGACGTTGGTTCTATGTAGGCCCTATCGGTTGTTGATTGGATTTTAAGATGTGGGCATCGCATTTAAAAGTGGAGACAGATGTTAACACACTCTCATGCCAATTCATATCCATTTTACGATTTGGCAGCTAATTCGTACAATCTCATTTGTAGGGTTGTCTAAAGTACTGACTTCGATACCAAGAGGGGATTCGTAAACACCTCTGATTGGCCATTGTGTTCACGCGCTCAACAGATACATCTCCGACATCTCTTCTCTGATGATGTGTTAACCTGTCACTCGCATGAGATCCACCAATGGCAAACCACAACCATCCAATCAATGCCCTGTGGACAAAATCAAGCCCCGCCCTACATTTGTTCTTGTTCCAGAAGCCGTTCCACTTGGACATACGTCACAATAGAGAAGAAAAGACTAAAACTTCTGTTTCATGGTGACTTTAAAAATAAAGGTATTTTATTGGCATCAATGGTTCCATTAAGAACCTTTAACATCCATGAAATCTTTCCATTCCACAAAACATTCTTTGTGGAAAAAAGTTCTGTAGATTTTCAAAATGTTCTTCAAACTAAGGGGAAAAAAATGGTTCTTTTAAGAACGGTTCACTGAAAAGGTTCTTTAGGAAACCAAAAATTGTTCTTCTGTCATTGCTGCAAAACATCCCTTATTTTTTACGAGCGTAGTCAGCATTTTTGGGCATCATAATCAAAGTCTAGTGAGTGACTTATGGTGCTCAAAAATGCTGACACTTTTTTACTAGTCCTTCAAACTGTGATGGCCAAAAAGGCTGCAGTTCAATAGGTAGGAAGTTAACCATATTCTCATACAGTGAAGCCCAGAAAAATCCTGTGTATGAAGGCAGCTTACTGGAATATAATCCCTAAGAATGCAGTCTATGTATGTAGCCTTCTAGGTTTTAAAACTATGATGACCAAAAATGCAGCCTGCGTAGACAGCTCACTAAGTTTTTACACAGCCATATAGAGTTGTTATGGGTGAAGTCAGTTCAGTCATTTAAAACCCGACGCCGGTCAAAACAAACCGCTCTAAATGACCGCATACACAACACTTGATTATAACAACTGCAAATATGTTTCATATACTATGTTTTTTTCTGGTAATGCAACAAACGTGTTTGTTTACAGTAGACGTCGCTATTACTGGAGTTGCAGTTCAGCTAATGAGACTGGACTGACGGCTTTAGCCTAGCTTAGCATGCTATCATAAACCTTCAGATCAAACGGCGTAACTGAGGTACGGAGGACAGTTTTACCCGCATGAAACAGCACCTACCTCAGCCTCTCCCTCCTCCAGACTCCGCAGGCTCCATACAACCAGCCCCTGGATCAGCAAGATCGTTAAACCGGCCGCGATTGCGAGTTTATACCGTCTAAGGAGCTTCTGCACACGGGTGCTCGCGACCATCTTTCCCCAGTGAATCGTACATAGCAGCGAGTCATGTTAGCCGCGCTGAAGGGAGTCGACTCAGTGAATCAGACTGTGAACCGGTCAATGCCCGTTGAGAAAGTGTTGCGGCTCAGAGTCTTTTAACAAAATGATTCTGATTCAACTGAGTCTGAATCCATGTTCAGAGAGGAGATGACTATGTGGCTGTCTACTCGTGTGAAACTATAATAATAAAGTATACGATTTACAAATTCACGACGATTGTTTATAAAAAAAAAAAATATTTAAAAAAATACAGTTTTAATAAACATTTTAATACAGGCTTAATCTTATTCCTAACATCCTTATAATCAGATATGTAAGTATCATCATGTAGTTACATTAAATGGTCGTTTCCAAAATAAAAATTAATAATGAATACATTCGTATAAGAAAGATGAATAAATGAACGTACAAATAGTAGCCTACTACTACTAATAGCTCTCTCTCTCTCTCTCTGTAAGAGTTTAAAAACATGCAGAAGTAGTATGCTAACGTTAGGCGGCGCTCTTTAAAAGCGCAAAGTCCTGCTTATCTCCAAGACAACCAAATGTTCAAGGAATGTTTTAGCTTGTTTATTTGAGCGATACGGTTAGAGATGGCATAGAGTGGATTATTAATATTATTATTATTTGTATTTTTAAGAGAACGTTCATTTCTGTATTTATGCTAGGACAGTAACAAATTCACAACTTTATTTTTATGTAGCCTGGTTCACATGCTTCTTACCCCGAAATGAACGAATCCTACTACGGAGAAGGCTTAACTAATGAATATTAATTAGTCTATGCAACCGTTGCTTAGCAACCTTCCTGCAGCGTCCAGTCACGAGCTTCATTAGTATTCATGAGCCAAGCCTTCACCATAGTAGGATTCTGTGTCCATTCATTGATGGCAACAATGTATCCGCTGCTTCGTGAGGACTAGGATGTGAGTCGTGACTGACGTTCAGTTCACTCAGCTGAAGTTCTGGAGACTCTCTGAAATGAAGCAGGGGAGAAAGAAAGAGGACTCTTCTGACTTACTATGAGACAGCTTGGGTCGCTTGTAAGAAGAGTTGTATTTATCAGAGATGTCCACCACTGCGTCCCCAACTGTCCCCTCCATGAGCTTCTCAGCGGACCAGCGGACAATCGTCGTGGGTGCATGTAAGTGACAATATCATTTCATCGCTTTAAATATTTTTCAATGTCTCAGGTTAAATGTCTTAACTGGCCTGATAATGTAGCAACATTTTTCGTACAATATTATTATTATTATTTGTTTAAATTATTTGTTTAAATGTAGTATTATCTATTTTAAAAAAGGTTGAGCTCTACAAATGACAGCACAAGATCTTAAGGTTGTTCTTAATACAGAGATACAGACTTATTTCATCCCTTAGTAAAAAAACCTTTACCAAAATGTATTTAAAATACATTTATTTTATACTAAGTATACTACAAATCCATATACATATCGCTTGAGACTTACTGGTAAAAAATATTAGAATTAAACTTTATTTGGGCTACTTCTTTAATGCACAGCACACATTTCTTAATATTATAAAATGTGTTTTAATGTCACTATTAATGAGGATTGTATGATCTTTGTATAATATCAGTCTTAAAATGCAAGATATTAAAGTGTACCTAAAGTATACTGCAAAAGTTCCACTTTAGCACAATCAAAAATCTTTACTTGGACCTCAACACTACTTCTGGATAACTAAAGTGCATCAAGTACAAAATTAGTTGTTCCACTTTAGCAGACTTTGAGTATACCAGTTTAGTATAACAAAAGTACAATTGCAGGGTATTTTTATTAAGTACATAAATGTATTTGTAGTATACTTATCATAAAATAATTTCAAATAGACCAAAATTTATTCAGACACCGTCAACATTTCACACATTATCACAGTTTATTCACTCTAGTTTAGGTCAACCAATTACCAAGCAATGCTTAATTTTGTTCAGTCTGTGGTGTAAAAAGGTCACATTAGCAATTAAAGAAAAACACTTAAGCAAAACATGGTCAGGTAAAAGTGTCTGAATAATTTTTGGTCCCAAATTTTTATCAGTTTTAATGGCAGTCCACTGTATGAAGAATTTTTGGGTATAATGTCGCAGTTTACTTTATTTTGCTATCCTCACTTACATAAATTAACTATAGTGTCCTGCACCCACTAGTAAATATATATCACAAATTACATGTGGTGTCTGAATAATTTTTGGTTTGACTGTATATATATATATATATATACACTACGGGTCAAAAGTTTGGACACGGTAAGATTTTTAATGTTTTTAAAAGAAGTTTCTTCTGCTCACCAAGGCTGCATTTATTTAATTAAAAATACAGTAAAAACAGTAATATTGTGAAATATTATTACAATTTAAAATAACTGTTTTCTGTTTGAATATATTTCATAAAGTAATTTATTCCTGTGAACAAAGCTGAATTTTCAGCATCATTACTCCAGTCTTCAGTGTCACATGATCACAGAAACTTCTTTTAAAAACATTAAAAATTCCAAACTTTTGACTGGTAGTGTGTATATAAACATAAAAGTTTGTAAATAGCCTACATGTGTGTGTGTACGATTAGTCTATTTGACAGCACTAATATATGTATGTGTGTGTGTATATACAATAATAATAATAACTTTAACATGAGTCCTTGAAAAAGATACTTTATTATGCAGAAATGATGTTTGCCAAGATTGTAAAGTCAAGATCTAAAGGCTCATGCTTTATGCTTAAATGTTTTAAGTCACATAAATTGAGCCTGTCTTTAATCTTTACAAATCTAAAAGTGTACATTTTTAATGGATGAGTTGAAACAGAAAAAGCAAAGGCACAGACTGACTGATGTGTCTGTTGTCTTTTTCAGTCTGTTGTCTGGTGTTTTTCTTCATGATCGTGGTGCTGCTGTTGATCCTGTACCGGAAGGTTCCTCTATGCTGCAAAATGAGGGTTTATCAGGAATCTCGTACTGACATGGTGAGGAAAATCTCATTTATCAAAGGTTATACCTTTTATACCTTCTCAGTTAGGTTTCATTAAGTATCAGCTGTGCCTCAGGTGTTTCTCCTACAAAACTAAGGCTTAAAAATGAATGTAGCTCATAAGTTTTGGTCTTAGAACAATGTAAAGGGAAATGTTCATATTGATATCCTTGACTTTCTCCGAGCACAGTTTGAGATATTGTTGAGATTTTTTCTGAAACATTTGAGGAGATGTGAGATTACTGAGTTAGAAAACTATAAGAAGCAGAAGTCTTAAGCACAAGTCATCCATATCTCCATCCCAGTGCTCCCTATAAGGGATAAATTAGATATAAATGAGATGTCATTTACCTTTCCAATGGGACGTGAAATCAGATTTCCTGCCATTTACCAAGTAATGCTGGACAGTTTAGGTGAATGAAAGTATCAAATGTAGTTAAAGAGCTACAGCTGACCTAGTTTTATATTTTTGGGAATGAAGAACATCTCCACCGTTCAGTACACTGACACACAATCAGAGATTACATATTATCTTTTTCTTAACTGTGCTAAACTTTCAAGAGCTTCACCATGTGCTTTGGCAAACACTGTGACTCAGCTCACAGGGAGCTTGTATTGTTAGCGTCAGCTACTATATTAAACTAAACAACTTAAGCAACGTAAGCAAGAAAGCCTCAAAAACTCAAGTCAAAGAGCACAAACTGTCCAGGCTGAAGTGAGTCAGATCACTGAAGCATCTAAACAAGCCGTTCTGTTAGTGAGGAGCACAACACAGCGTGACCGTTCCCTTGACTATCACGGTTACAAGTGCCCTAGAAAAGTTACACAGTAATTAGATATTAGACTGAGTGGAGGAGTAAAGCTCCAGGGTGAAGATGTCTAGCCTCATACACTTTAATTAAAATAGAAGGTAATCATCAATAAATGCTAGTAGAGCTCCATTAATTTGCTCTTGGAAGAATTGGATTCATTTGTATTGAAATCTCTGACATGATATCTTGGCAAATTTGAGCACAGTTTGAGATCTTGTCTAGCGGAGACGTGAGATTACTAGGATCTGAATAGGTTAAAAAACATGTTAAAGTGTGTCAAACAGGCTTTGAAAGTTCAAAACTGTGGTAGCTGAAAATATTATTGATTTAGGCAAAATATGTACACACGCGTTGAAAATTCAGCGGAGCTCTACAAGTGCAGGAAGACTACCTGTGAAACCTCAGGTCCTGTCAGAGCTTTTCTCCTTTAATGTGTCCAGTCCTCAGGATGTGGGTCGTGAGAGCAGATGTTAGATTAGACAGAGAGAGTGTAACCTTTATCTGCTGTGTTCTGGTCACTTAGCCTGAAGTCATGCACCTCATCCTCAGCGTTTCCTTTTCCTGTTCACTTTCAGCCCTAATCGTTCCCCCTGAGAGAACTTTAACCTTATCTTAGTAACACAGCGAAACTGCCTCCGCATTCTTCCTCCCACAAAGAGGAAATGCAAAAACATGCCTGCTAAGTTAAACTGTGGTGAAGATAGATGTGAGTTAAATGAGTAAGAGGCACAACTTGTACACACATATTGACCACGACCACTATATTTAAACCCACTAAATTAGTGATGCCCAGTCCTGCTCCTGGAGACCCGCCTTCCTCAAGATTTAAGATCCAACCCTGATCAAACACACCTGACTGAGATAAGCATGTTTACATGCATACCAATATACTGATAACTACCAAAAATTACCTGTTTTACCTGCTTTGATGTAAACCAATAACCTGGCAAACCTTTACAACACTTAAATGTTATTTCCCATTGTCAGTTTTCATGAGCGCTGCAGTGATGTATTTTTGTGGGCCAACCTGTAAGTTAATCATCACCCTGATTTTTCATTGGTGCTTGGATTATTGCAGAAAATAAGCTCTGTGACCAACAAAGGTTTATGGATCTTCACAAATGAGCCTGAATATTATCAGCAGAAGCAAAAAGATAAACGTAGGCTATAAACGAACTACACCATGGTCACATGACTTCAACGCCATCGTAAAGCTTGAATATTTGAGTTATAATAGTTTGCAAGAGCGCGATTATAAAACAACGAGGCTGTGAAAGTGACTAGTGAGTAGATGAGTTTACCTGTTCGGCCTGATGATGTTTAACCCTTTCAAGCGTGAGTTTAAAATATTCTAACTGGCCCCCCAGAGTGAGTTTTTTTAAGGCGACCGTTATTTTAGAACTTTTGCCCTTATTGTTTCCATGGCGACGCATCTTGCGTGTCACGAGCGCTGAACGCAGCCACAATAACACTGTATGACAGATGGATCGCTATTATTTTGTTTTTCCTTTTTTATTTAAAATATTCGCAAACTTGCTTACCATGTCATCAACCATATGATATTCCGATTCTAAAATATGTGTAAGTGAGTGTGTTCTGTCGTTTAAAAACCTTTATAAACGATCTTTATCTTGATCTATAATGCGAGATGGGCGCCGCCATCTTAGTTTGCGCTGCAGTTCACAGAGTCCTGTCAGTCGGATTTACAGCATGTGAATTCATCAGTTTCTCCCGAAATATATGCAAGTAAGTGGCTGGTGAACTGGAAGAATAATAGAGTAAACTTTATAGTTACTTAGGCCCATTATGTGTGTCTGATATGAATAAATGTCGGTAAATTATATTTGAATGGATTGTTATTACTGCTTTCATTGATGTCTGACATCAGTGTGTATTTTATAATCTCTAAATGTATTGTTTTAATGGTGCTTATGCGTATTTAAATGTCTGAAACCTTAAAAGAAGCATTATGTGGCTGAAATCACTGCATAGCTTTGGTATATGACAAGAGCTGCGCGCGTCTGTCTCACAGCCAAAGCGCGAAAGCACAGTTTGAATCTGGCAGTTATGTGACGTCGCTGGACGTTCGAAATCCATGTGGGACCGTACCGCTCAAAGGGTTAATGTCCTCGACAACCTCTGTAGTCACTTTAAAAAAATCACAAGGGGGTGTTACTGAAGTATTTTATATCGTAGAATGAAACTATCTTGAGCTTGTGTTATCCACAGACTTTATTTCAGGCATTCCACCAAAAACCTATTCAAAAAACCATTGACTTTAGGACGAGAACCGAAGTGCTAAAACTCGTTTCTGGGTTTTGGCCTACAGAAATACATCATCCCTGCAGCACTCAACTGCAATCATATGAGGTGTGGTGTTAAACAAAGCATTAAAAACCCTAGTTTTCCAAAATGCCAGCAGGAAACTTGTAGAGACCCACATTCTCCTGTCATGCATGTCAAAAAGAACGAAGAACGGTGGTGTTTATGCAGGTGAAATTGAGGTAATGGCCAAAAATGTATCTTTGTCAGTCATTTATGACCCCACATTGATAAAAGAAAGCGGTGTAATGTGTTTACATAACCTCAGTGAAGGCTTTATGGGCTTCTGTGTAAGGCTTCTGTGCACCCCTGCCCTAAAGTATCATTGTATGTATGCACAATATACAGCAGTCACTTCTCAAATGGTTTACCTAAGCAATGTTTTAGCATTACAAGGCTGTGAACAAGAAACAGCTGTCAACAGTTTTGCTTAAAGAGGACCTATTCTGCTTTTTTACATGTTAAACTATCTTTAGTGTGTAATGTTGCTGTTTGAACACGAAAAAGGTCTTCAAAGTTACAAAGTTGCTCCAAAGGAAGTAATTCTCTATATCAGTAACACTGTTTCTGAACTCCCTGAAACACCTCCATTGTAGTCTTGAGTTTTCTTCTAGTAACAAACACATCACAATATTCCTCATTTAAATAATTCCAGCCCAATGCATATACAAAATAAAGGGGCTGGTTAAGTTAGTTAGTAATGTATTGGAACTTGCAGTTATGGTAAGGGGCGTGACGTTTCACAAACACGCCCGAAGTGATATCGTTCTGTTTATTCTAAGTGCATGCTTGTCTGTTGTTACAGCAGGATGGATTCTGATTGGCTGTCAATGTTTTTATCATTCATCAGCTGGATAAAATAATTCTGAAAATGATTCCAATGATACTGTTTCTCTGTGCGGTTATTGTTAGTTGTGGTGTGGACTCTGTGATATTAAGAACGATTTTCATATCATTATCTTATAGTTATCGTCCTTAGTGTGAATGGGCCTTTTACTGACAGACTGGGAAGAGAGGAACTGCAACAATGTCAAATATGAGAAAAATAATGTGTTTTTTGAACAATCAAGCATGAAAACTTATTCTAGTAGAGCCCAGAATCAAAATCAAGAATTTGAAAATATTAATAATATGGCCTCTTTAAAGAAATTTGAGCATATTATGAGTTGTCAGTTTTTAGTAAATAGCTGTCTATAGATGCTCCTTGCTTTGTTTATGCACTTTAAAGTCAATGAAACAGTAGCGTCAGCTCTTTTCTTCTGTATTGCGATGTACATCAGAGTGAAATGGATAACTGAAAAAGAAAAAAAAGGGCAGGACTTGATTTAGTCCACCGGTTGTTGATTGGATGAAGGCAGATCAGCTGAATGCAAGTTTGCGTTTGATTGTAAGAAAGGGGCGGAGTTTAAGCGGATGAAATGATTGGACAAGTCAGTTTTGATTTTCACGTTGTGGATAATTAAATGGATGAAATAAAACCATACTTGCACTGAAGAAGAAGAAATCTGGTTTTAACATGGTAAATCTCTAATGCGTGGTGTTTCACGTTTCTTAAACTTTATGACTTGGATGGTTCAAGTCCTGCTGAAAAATCCAGCATAAGGTACATGATGTAGACCAGCTCAGCTTTGCTTGAGAACAGCACAACTCTGCTGGTCCACCAGCTAGACCAGCATAAATCAGCCTGGACCATCATGGAGTTTTATGCTGCACTGTAAAAAATTCTTTTCATGATTTGCTTATCACAACATTTTTTCTTATGTCAAATCAACTTCAATAATTAATGTGGTTCAGATAACATAATATTTTGAGTTTCACCTTTATTGTATTAACTCAAATTTTTAATTTCAATGAACTCAAAATTTTAAGGCAGCCAGGAAAATTACTATTAAGTCAACAATTCTTATTACAGTGTGATTTATGCTGGATTTGTCAGCAGGAAGTTCTTCAAAACAACAGGCCAATGCAAGTGAAACTCTTTTATCATCTCTCCAATAGAAACTTGACTCATTTTGAGACATATATACGTCCTCTTACTGAGGCGACTTCACCATTTGATCGTTAGGTTCAGTGTTTTGGTGGGGGATCACAGGAGACAAAGCTTTTACTTTAGGTCAGGCACTGAAAAAGGCACACCGCTGAAGAGGTCCTCCCCCGACTTCAGGACTGATTTTACACGCTTTTGCTTTTTCACACTGCCTGAATCAGCGGAGCTAACAAAAGAACGTCTCTCTTATTGGGGGGACTCTGAAACTGTTGAGAGTGAAAACCAGCGAGGGAAGGTGACCCCTGACCTCACATTTACTAAACGTGTCTCTCGGAGTCCCGAATGAGAGGGGTGATGGGAAAGGTCAAAATACGTCACTGTGAGTGATGTCAGAGCTGTCAGGAGCCCTGCCTTGAGTCCAAGTCATCAGCTGGGTCTCAGATTAGGGCCCGGTTTCTATTAGGGGACAGTATTTGCTTACTGGAATTGATTGACAGGGGCATTTTTTTTACCTTTAAGATGGCACTTTTTTCTAACAATATAAAAACATGTTGTCCATTTATTCTTCAGCTGGAATAATAAAAACAAACCTACAGTATGTCTGTTTATCATAAAATTAAATCTGTATCAGATACAAGACTGTCTTTTAAAAATACCATCCTTTGTGAAAAAAAAAGTACACTTAAGCATAAAACAGAAATATTATATTTTTAAGTGTGAACTGAATGTAATGTTTTCAGACACGTAATTGCATGTTAATTCCAATTAAATGAAAATGTATTATAGTTTAAATTTATATTAAATGCAATTAGCTGAACTTTTGAGTGTTTTTTGACCCACTTAAGATGGACTTAATACATCTTCATGTGTAATTTCATAATTTCTTCTGTCTATGAAATACAAATATATTAAAATATATTAACTTTAAATGTAATATTTAATAATACACTACAGTTCAAATTACAATCAAGTACTTTAGTATGTTACCCTGCTTTAGTCAACATGTCAAAATAATTATTAAAACATGACACTTTAAAGCAAACCTTTTTTTTTTGACATTATTATAAAGTGCACTTTTTGGTACAGTCAAAAAAATATATATACTTCTTACATAAGGGTGAATCTCATGAACCGCATGAAGAGCATGTCTGTATCATGTTTTGACCCAAATTTACTCATTTTAAATGATATTTTACATTAAGCCTAAATGAACCCTAGTTTTGAAACCAGTATATTTTTGACATTATTTGATTGGTAAAATATTTATGGTAGAATTTCTTGTACTGCCTTTAAAATGTATTACAGTAATTTAAGGAAATAACAATAATGTAATAAGTGCAATAACCCAATAATGGAATAACTCAAATTATAATATCCACACACAGTAATGGTACATATTTATCACCCCATGTAATTGTAAAGAAAACAATATCTTAAATAAGGTCTTAAAATAGGTTTCATTCTCTTTGTCCAAAATATAATTTCTTATTTTTTTTTCTTTAAATTTTTGACGTGGAATTCACCCATATGTGAAATGGTGTAAAATAACCAATAATAAAAAAGGTGCATTTTGTCTCTTGCCATTGTATTTAGCCTCAATCTCTGGTTAATTTCTGACTCTTCTCTGCACGTTTTGACCAACTAGTGCACTAATGACTGTCTTGTCCGGGTGACATATGGGCCTGTGAAACGGAGTGCGCTCATTTAGTAGTACCTGCCACAGAAACAAGGGTGTAAAACAGAGGCAGACCTTTAAAACGCCAGTGTGGGGTTTGTTACTCAGCACCCTGATGACGCAGTAAGACACTGTATTGTCCTGGGACACAAAGGCTTCTATTTAGGTGTGGGGTAATCACTGAGTGTCCGGCTGGGCTGGAGGAATTCCTCGGCCTCACACGGGGCCCGCCTGCCTAATCTAGCGATAGATGGGAGGGGAGGGAGCCATGGAGGAAGTTGCTTGGTGGTCTTCTCTTTAGCGGCGTAATTTACGACCATCCAGAGGTCTGGCTCCAACATTGCAGAAGTAGGAAGAGGAGGAGAAGAGACACTGAGGAAGACAAAGATGAGGGTGTGAGACTTTAAATCAAGATTGGTGATGGTTTGACTTGCAATCAATATGAAAACATTGTAACTGCTGGCGGCTGAGCTCCGGAAAGGACAACAAAGCTAAAAATATGAAGCAGCACAACTGTTTTCAACATTGATAATAATCAGAAATGTTTATTGAGCTTCAAATCATCATATTAGAATGATTTCTGAAGGATCATGTGACACTGAAGACTGACGTAATGATGCTGAAAATTCAGCTTTAATCACAGGAATAAATTACATTTTACCATATATTTACATACAAAATAGTTATTTTAATAATATTTCACAATATTACTGTTTTTACTGTATTTTTTTATCAAATAAATGCAGCCTTGGTGAGCAGAAGAGACTTCTTTCATAAACACTTTGCCTTTAAAATACAAATATATTAAAATATAACTTTAAATGTCATGTTGAATAACACTCTACAGTTCAAATTATTATCAAGTACTTTAGTATGTTACACTGCATTAGTATGTAGTAAATAACTAGAAAATGATTTAAAATGTACTTTAAAGCAAAACATTTATTTTGACATTATTATAAAGTGCACTTTTTGGTACAGTCAGCCATTTATTATTGCAAAATAAAGACCGTTTTATACTTCTTACATAAGGGTGAATCTCATGAACCGCGTCAAGAACTTGTCTGTATCATGTTTTGACCCAAATTTACAAGAAAAGGCATTTTACATTAAGTAAATTAAGCTTTTTTTCATTCAAACATTCGAACTGTGGTGACCGAATAAGCACTGATGATGTCTGAAATGTCATATTAACAGAGGTTTGTCATTTCTTGGTTGAACAGGAAGCTCCTCCTCAGTACTACAACAGCAGACAGACTCTAGTTGCTTCATCTGATGTTGAGCAAACACACGACACGGGTCATGATAATGTCAATGCACAGGTAAGCACTATGAAAGAACCCGCATCCTTCCACACAGAATGACAATCATTTCCTCACCTTCATGTTGTTATAAACCTGTATGACTAATAGAGACCCAAATACTTTTCCTGGATGGAAAGATATTCACTTTTCCTTGTATGTATTGTCTTGTACAGATAAGAAAAGAAAACAGGTTTGGAACAACATTAGGGTGAACGTTTGTCGTCATTACTTTCAGTTCTTCATTTGATAGGTCACATATCATCTGTTTATATTTGTTTCTGCTTGTGGCTGTCAGTCAGGCTCTTTGTTCCTCATCGGTGTGCCCAGCAGCTACTACCTGTCCTCACTGGAGCCTCCTCTTCCTCGTCTGCCCTCGTACGAGAGTGTGCGCAAGAAAGACAGACAACGGCAGATCCACATGATGATAGCCGATCGCTTCGGCATAGGCGGACCTATTGTGACGGAGGTGACTCATTTAGCCATAGTAATCATATTCAGTGTTGGGGGTAACGCATTACAAGTAACCTGGGCTAAGTAATCAGATTATTTTTTTCAAGTAACTAGTAAAGTAGCATATTACTTTTAAATTTACAACAAAATACTTGTTACTTTTTTAAATAAGTAGCACAAGTTACTTTGCTTCCCATTTGTAACTACTGTACAGGCATGACTTTGCATTTCCTTCAGCCTAAGGCTTATTCATTTCACTTTCGGTGTGAAAGGGCCTTTACATTCGGCACATTGTAAACCCAAATAAGTTGGCAAAACAAAAAAAAAATTTAAGTAGTCAGTTACATAAAAATTTTTTAAGTTGAGAAATTCAAAGTTTAAGTAAGCAGAACTGACAGATTTCAGTTTTGTACTCAAACATTTTAATTGCTCCTAACTTGAAATTCGGGTAAGTTAAAGGTGCAGTAAGTGGTATTTGAACTACGCTGTTGGACATTGTTGATATTTGAAATCAACCCAAACAAACACACCTCTCTCTTCATTGCTCCGCCTCCAAAACTCACACTCCAATCCTAACCACTCTGCTCCGAGTCGATCTCGAAACCCCTGCTCGATCGCTGCTGGCATGCGAAGCGAATGCACTACCAATGACGCTAAACACCTCATTCTCTAGCGGTCGTTAGTGTGCAGTGGTTTACCTGCACAACTCTCACTATCTGGCCTCTGTTACACACGCAATGCAAGAGTATGCAAGTCTGTTTATCGCAGCTGACGTGCAACAAAATGCTTCATGAAATATAAAGTGCAGTTGATTAATGAACGACAAGCACAAAAAATTAACATACACTACACACGAGTAGATACAAAGTGTTTGTTGTTAGTCGCCAACAGCACAGCAGCTCCAGACAATCAAAACCCAGTGTACTCACATGATAAGCGGGATCAAAGCAGTTTTAAGGCCTTCCCTCTTAGCTCTCCCCAGCGCTGGAAAGCTTTTCTAATATAAACGCGGGTCCTAAAGCGCTTGCCCAGTCATAAACCTTCATTCCAGTGATATTCTTTTGAGCTCTTTTGTATTGTATCTAATCTCTCGTTCTGCAGAATTTTTGTCTCTTATTTTCAAATCTCCCTCTTGCTCGTTCTCTCTCCTCGACCATCATACGCGCCCTAATGCTGATTGGTTACACGTTTGTTGTTGGACTCGGCCCGACTAACTTCCATACAGTGTATTTGAAAAATCACTGAGTGCCCCTCATATATTTACCTTAAAATTATCATGTAATCTCAACTTAAATATTTTTAGTAGCGGAAATTTAGCTTGTTATAACTAGCTAATTTAGCAAATGCTTATTGGTAACACAATGCTTTGATAACATTAGCATAGCACAGCAATTGCTGAATTAGCATGGCAATATAAAACATTTAACATGTACCTGTTCTCAAACCAAGCTCATGCTCCACTTGTCACCATGATGGCAACCCCCCAAAAAACCCAACATAACAGAAACTCTTCTAAATTGGGATGGCAAAGCATTAAACACTATACTAAATCTCCCACTTAGCATTAATCTTGCACAAAAAAAAAAAAAAAAAAAACACTTATTCATTTATTAGCATTTATTCTCCCTTTCGAGTGCCATGGCAAAGCATGCTGGGAAATAGAAATCCCAGTTTCAGTTAAATTTAAGTTTGTCTAAATTAAAAGAAGCAAGTTCATAAAACTCAAAACAATGAAAGAATTCAGATGACTTAAAATGTGTCAATTTCGGGAACTCAAAAGAAAAAGAAAGTTCTAAATACTCATAAAAGTTCATTTGATTGAAATAATTTGTTTGATTTGAGTTTTCCCTACTCAAACCAATTAATTATTTTGAGCGTTAGGGTTTACAGTGCAAAAACAGAACTTTTTTTGTTATTAAAAAAAAAAAAAAACAAGCAAGCCCAGCCCAGTTGATAAATAGTAACACAAAAGTAACGTAACCCATTACTTGCCATGAAAAAAGTAATGCAATTAGTTACTTTTTTAGGGAGTAACGCAATATTGTAATGCATTACTTTTAAAAGTAACTTCAACACTGATCAAATTCATTTACAAATGACCAGTTGACATGACATGCCATTTTTACTATCCTCAAAGTAAAAAGCAAAACATTTTTATTTAAAGATAAAAGCAAAGGTTACATTTTTATAATTTGGCTGGAAAGAAACAAACAGATTTTTGCCCATAATCATATATTAATTAAAAAAGCCTGTATATTTTCAAATGGTCACAGTCTGTTGCAGCAATGAGTATCTGAGGCAGGATCTATACACATCAGTTACTTTATTTAACAATAAACCAAAACAATAAACACGCATGAGAAACACAACCAACTAAAAATAAAAGAGAACGAACCAAGAATGACTCAAACTGAGGCCTTATATACACAGAGTAACTAAAGAGCTAAACAAGGAGCAGGTGGTTCAAATCAATCAAACAATGAGTCGCCATGACAACAACCAATACTGAGCGTTACACAGATATGACTGTTGGTCACGAATTTACATTTTACTTTAAAATGTGAACAATTATGTACAATTGTACTATTGAGCCTTGCGGATCCCTTGTGAAAATTAAATAATTAAATAGACTAAATGGAAAATTTGGGCTTTTAAAAATTGGACCACATGACCTTTGAAATAAACTAGTGAAATCAAAGTTAATTAGTTAGTTGTCACGGCACCTAAAAATACACTTTTACAAATATACATTTGAACATAAAGTTTTGATAATGTAAAAAAAAAAAATGTTCACATAAGTTTGGCAACAGCAGTGTGTGGCTGCAGTATAAGCTGGATGTCTGTGGCAGGTGCAGTCTAACTGAAAAAAACAAACAATAGGTTTTCAATATGAATGACCCTCAATTTTCTGCTCCGTAACATGATCATATATCTGAGAAATGGCCATTCACTGCCACACAGACAGGCCCAGTACCCCTCACCTGCACTGTTGCCATGACGCATGCATGCTGTCAGCATTTCAAGGCCCTTTGATGTTGACTTTGTGCCAGGAAACACATGAGTACACACACTAATAGGAATTAATGCACATCAAACGTAATAAAGCGGCCTGTCTTGAAAGGTAAACATTGGCGGAGAGAGCGGCTCATTGTCCGTCTGTCCTCTCCTTCACTCAATGGGTGGATCGTTCACTCATGAGGGGCGTCTCTCTCCTATTAACCATATTACTGAGCTAAGTGAGCTTGTTCTCCATCTAAAGGCCACAGTTTTGTCTGGTTTTTTAGGAGGCTAAAGGGAAGGCTCTGAGCTTAAAGATTAAACTTGATAAAGAGATGGTGAAGGAGAGACAGATAAAATGACAGTAAATATCGCCAGCTAAATTTGTTTAAATAAATGTTGAGCACCATATTATGAATTAGCATAGTGCAGAGGTCTTTATCTTTTGGGAATGTACTGACCTGCTAAGCAGCAACAATATGAGTGCAACAGTCGGGTTCTCGAAGAAAAAACTCCATTCATTTTCTTCATAGGGAAATTGATTCTTAACAATATCTCATAAACCTCTGCATTATTTCTCTGTTTTGTGTTTCTGTGCATGTTTCCTTTGTTCTAGTTTTTATGCTTGTTCGATTACCCTGTTTGTTGCCATGGTTGTTCATTGTTTGGGTTGCTATCCTGTTAGTTTTGCACTGTTCTCAGTTCAGTTTTTGGTTTCTTTCTTCTGTTGCTATAGCATTTGATTTACCCTTGTGTGTCACCTGTGTTTAATCATTTACCTCATTTCATCCTTAGCGTTTTGCCTTTTGTATATATACAGTAGCCCTCAGTTTTAGTTAGTTTAGTCTGTTTTCGTCATATGTAGATGGTTGTTCTGTCTGTGTGTTTATACCGCAGCTTTCAGACGTCATATTTATTTTTTAGCTCAACTGTCATGAACTGGAACACACAGCATTGTGGGATAACATAGGCATTGAATGATACATCTATGCTGCCTTCAAAAATTGATCAGATAAAGTTGTCTCAGGAGACAGGATGTGACACCATCACTGGATTCGGTCATGCCTTGTTGCCTTTGTACCTCTGTATGCCACCTGCGGAGGCAGCGTTTTTCATTTTTCAGACACAGATAGAGTTCACAGAACGTAAGTGCAAGCTTAGAATAAACAGAATGGCTCTGTCCAAAATGGAACCCTAAGCCCTCACGATGAGGCACACTTCATATGCACTTACGGGCTTGTGGACTTACAATGGCCGCTGCGTGCACGTGATCATGAAGTCCATGAGAACGTAGGGTGTCCCATTTGTCATTCTAGGTTTCTAGATATGCGCACTCGATGCTCACTTTTACTGAGCCCTCCTCTTTAGTATAGAGGACAGTATCACCACCTATCACACGGAAGACCGGGGTTCGATTCCTCGATGGGGAGACCACGTCATGGCCTAATGGTTAGAGAGTCTCTGAAGGTTGCGGGTTCGAGTCTCAATACTGCCAGGAAATGACTGATGTGCCCTTGAGCAAGGCACCACCCCCCAATCGCTCCCCGGGCGCCACAACAAAAATGGCTGCCCACTGCTTCGGGTCTGTGTGTGTCCACGGTTTGCAGTGTGTGTGTGTGTGTGTGTGTGTGTGTGTTCACTACTTCTAATGTGTGTGCACTAACTTGGATGGGTTAAATGCAGAGGACAAAAACCAAGTATGTGTTACTATACTTGGCCTTCCCATATCACTTTAACTGGTGCAAGCGCTGCTTCCTGAGAGCCAAGGCGGCATTATCATTTGGGACAGGGCCTTTGACTGTCGGGAAGAAGTCTGCGGGCGTATCAATGGTGCATCCTAAGGACACCCGCACACGGCGGCCATTGTAAGTCCACAAGACTGCAAGTGCTCATGAAGTCTGCCATTTGGGACAGGGCCAATGATATCGTCCATTGGTGTGACCCTTTAAAGCAGGATGGATTCTGATTGGCTGTCAATGTTTTTATCATTCATCAACTCTAAGAATCATTCTAAAAGAGATTCCGTCAATTTTGTTACTCTGCCATTATCGTTATCGCTGTTGTTTGGGCTTCCCTATTCTTGCAGAATTAGAATGATTATTAAAGCTTTATCGTTATAGTTATCCTTCAGTGTGAATGGGCCTGAAGTCTATGAAATTGTTTTCTTTTGACTTCTTAATCCTAAAATGGAATTCATGAAGCACCTTCCAAGTTTTGTACTTTTTTACTCACTACAAAATGTGTGAGATAAGCAGATTCTCTTTTGAAGTGCTTCACAGGCATTTATCTTGTGTGTCACACATGTGGTTTACGTCAAGCTTTATCTCTGTTTTTACCACAGCCTCCTCCCACATATGAGGAAAGCATTCGTCAGTCCGTCCAGTCCATTGACGTCCCGTTTGACATCCTGGCACCCGAGGAGCATCCGGTTACGGTCTCTGAGCCTGGCACAGATTTACCTGCTTATGAAGCTCTACCTCACATCACAGACTCACAAGATCCCAATGACACTGTCCATTAAAGCACACTCACGCAAAGGGAAGAATGCAGTCCATCATCCTCGGCGGGAACAGCTGTTGAGCTATCAAGGCCCTGACAGCTGATCGCTCACCCGAAACTGTAGCAGACGTGTGCGTGAATCTGCTGTGCTTGCAAAAGACACTAAAATACGACAAGACTTGACCTATGCAATAACTTGCACTAGCACACTACGAGAGGAGAAAGATAATGCATCACTACTGGAAAAAAAGGGAGAGGAGATATACTGTTATACTGACACAGATATTTCCATGACTTTTCCAAGCCTACAAATTTAAAAGTTACATGACATTCCATGATATATATATATACACACACACACACACACACACAACAGTGGAAAATATTAATTAATTTTGATTATAAAAACAAATGCTTCTTTTGGAATAACATCCATTTATGAATTGTTCACAATAACACTATAGGGACATTTATTAAGAAAGTAAATAAAGTCTATTTTCATATTTTCATGTTTAATTTTTTCTCAGAGATGGCCGGTTCATCTCAAACCAAAGTAGCAATTGATGTACTGTACTGAACGTTTATGCTTAAAAAGGGACATTTGAAGCCATGTTTTGGACATTACAGGGAAGATTTCTTGTTTTTGCTATTCTTTTATTACTGTTTCATCATCATATGTGCTTTTATATGAGATATATATTCTTTTTGTAAAATTAGCTTATTTAGGTAGAACAGATTTTATCATTATTTTAGGCAGAGAGAATGGAAATTAGTTTTAATTCAGTTTTTAGCCAAACTAGTGTCATTTTTTCCTTTGTAAATATATGTTCCCAACTAAATGACGCCTTGTTGAAATTCTGTTTGTTGATTTACCATTTATTAATGTGCTCTTTTTTTCACTGTGAATAAAGATATACAGAGAAATGTACAGTTTGAAAAAGTATTGCAAGACTTAGAACTGTTTCTTTGTATGTTCAGGATTGGGTCACACTTGGGGTACGTTTACACAACAACGATGTACTAAAAAACATTGTCAAAATGATCACCGTTCACACGGATCTGTGAAAACGAGTAAAATCACTGTTTTATTAATGCCAGGCCAGTAGTTGGCGATGTCACTTTGTAAAGAAACATTACACGCCTATAGACTGAACACATAATGCGTATGCGCATGACATTACCATTTCCACAAATTCACATTTTGTAGTTTACACAGAGACGATAAAGGTATCGTTTTCTATAACTTGGACTTTGAAACCTGTTTTCAAAAGTTTGTGTTTTCAGGCTCCCAAAACGCATGACATTAAATGGCCAAAACACATAAAAAGTTTTCTGCTTTTAGTTGAAAACAGTGTGTAAACGGCCCCTAAATATAAATACAGTACTGAGACTCGGAGCATACAAGTTCACACATTTGCATTCACAAACAAAATTCAAATGACTTCAGTTCAAGGTGTTTCATGTGTAATAAGTTTAGGTCACAAGCGTCCTCATTTTCCTCTCGACTCGACACACATTTGCATCTTTCAAAATCTAAGTGGCAAATATTGTCTTTAGAGTACAAGATTTAAGAAACGAGGATGGAGAGCTCATGCTATACTGTGAATATAGTCACGCCTAAAAGGCACAATGTGCAGCTTAACGTAACAAAAATAATGCTGTGCGGTCATATGGTGAACAGGGCTGTGTCTGAAATCATAAATAGGGCACTATTTAAGCCATTTCTAGTGGTGTCCAAAACCTTAGTGGACAATATCGAATGCACACATTCAATCCCACAATGCACTGCAATAACAAGTGCAGAACTGTTGTATACTCATTGGCTAGAGAATACCCATAATGCTCTGTGAGAGTCACGCCGAATGAATTCCCATGTCTGACCAGAAGATGGCGCCTGCAGCAGAATTATCCATCCATCCATTTTCCAAACCGCTGGTCCAATGTGGCTACAGTGTAATGTCATACTGGTATAAATTCCTTTTTAATTGATTATTAAATTGTTAAATTAAGGTTTTCATTTCTACTGGAGCTGCCAGTTTGCTAAGTTTCAAATGATTATTAAACAGCCAGCACAAGCTATGTAAAAGCACGCCTTCCGGTGCACTCAGTGTCTGAATTCACAGTTCATTTCAAACACATCCCAGGTGCTTCATGTCATAGCTGTTGTCACTATTGTATAATTTAGCATGACTGTATTGACAGTATTGAGGCAAGGAATCAGAACTATAATATACAATATACAGTTAAAAAATGATGCATTATGAGTGTTAAACAGCCCAGGCTTTGACATTCACTTAATAATAATTAACCCACATGAGATTCTGATGTCCATAAAACTGAATGTAGCCAACAATTTAAAAGTTTAGGGGCAGAAAGATTTTATTTGAAAGAAATAAATACTTTAATTCAGCAAGGATGCATTAAATTGATCGAAAGTGTTTTTTAATTAGCAAAGTATTTGGTATTGCCTATAGACCACTAGTCTTCTGCTGCATACTGAAGCATTTTAGTGAAATTGTGCCTTCTAGTGGTCATTTTAGG
Source organism: Hypophthalmichthys molitrix (assembly GCA_037950675.1). Taxonomy (NCBI): domain Eukaryota; kingdom Metazoa; phylum Chordata; class Actinopteri; order Cypriniformes; family Xenocyprididae; genus Hypophthalmichthys; species Hypophthalmichthys molitrix. The sequence continues at coordinate 40,937,302 of CM075494.1, forward strand.
AAGTAGCAACTTTACCAACCCTAACAACACATGATCCCTTATTCCTTTAGCTACCTGTGACCAAATGAGCTCTGAATGCCTGAAAGCGGTTTAAAGCGTAACTCTTCAGCTCCTATAGTGTCTCTATTGTCTTCACTGATGTCCTAATGAGAGACACAACAGAGGCCTGTCTTCAGTCCATTAGGCAGCACAGCAGGGGCCTGCATCTGCAGAGACACAATACAGAGTGACTGACACATGTCAATCAGATGAAGACACTCTCAGCCGCTTTATTAGATCTCAGGTCACCGATCCCGTAAAACAGCCCTTCAAATGAGTGACATTAATCACACAGAACGAGCTCTTTATGGGGATTTGAACACAACATGCTTTCTTTGCATTAGGGTTCCTATTAAAAAGTAACTCACTGTTACATTAACATGCAATCTCTTGTGAAAAAGAAGTGCACTTAATTGTATTTGATGTACACTTGTAGTGAAATTCAAATGTTAAAGCTTAAGTAGGCCTATATATATATATATATATATATATATATATTTTTTTTTTTTAAATTGTACTTGCAGATGAAATAATATATAATATAATATAATATAAATTAATGTAATTAAAAATATATACACATTAATATTTGTGTGTGTGTGTGTGTGCACTGAGCATAGTTAGGCTGTATTGTTTTATGTTTAAACACAAAAATTGTTATTTAAAAGATAAAATGATATCTGAAAGATGAAGATCAGAGTCATTTTATTTTTTCCAACCCCTCATTTCATTTCTAGCAAGAAATTAGTTTTCTTGTCATTAAATATGCTTGGTTTGGGTGAATTAGTCCTTGGCTGTGTCCGAAATCGCATACTCCCTTGAGTAGGTACTTATTTTGAATAAATAATTTTCACAGCGGTACCTGGGGGCATACGGGCCCCTTAAAGAGCATGTTTGCTGGGTAATTTCTTCACAGCTTTGCGAAAAGTACATTCTATATGAATGTTTGTAATATGAATGTAATCCAGATGCATTACATTCATCATGTTGTCATTATCACATGGCCTACCAGCGTCAGTTGTGTCACTTCACTTCCATTTATAAATCCTCTCCCGTGGCCTCACGGGATAGTAAAATGTCCATCATATGCACACTTCAGAATCTAACCGGAAGTAGTAAGTCGTACTTTTTGCCTACTCTTTTATGAGTACTGTGAATTCGGACATCTTCTTTTGTCAAATACTTTTTTTTTTTTTTGCCTACTATATAGCAGGAAAGTATGCAATTTCAGATGCAGACACAGGCTGTATCCGAAAACGCATACTTCCATACTATATAGTAGGCAAAAAGCAGTAGGCAAATGAATAAGTATGTCTGAATCCTCAGTATTCATAAAAGAGTAGGCGAGAATTACCTGGGTGATGTCTAATTCTTGCGAGATTTGGACATGCATATATGCCTACTTGCCTACTATATAGTAGGAGAAAACAGTACGTGAAAAGAGTAGTATGTCCAAAACCTCAGTATTCAAAAAAGAGTAGGCGATAAGTTCCCTGCTGCTTCCTCCCAGATTCTGAAGTGTTCATCAATGGATACTTTTCTATCCCAGGAGGCCACGGGAGGGGATACGTCATAATCGAACGTGAGAGGAGAAGATCAAATAAGTAAACAAAAACACAGTTCCTTGAGTTAAAATCACTTTGTTGAAATACTGTAGATCAAACTGTTATAAAGCTATAAAGAAGCCAAATAATAAAGTATATGTGTGATTTTGCTGTCAAAACAGGTTTTATTATGTATAGCTAACAGTGGAGCTCCAGTAAGCACACGTACGTCTCCAAAGTGGATTTACATAAATCATGTGCGTCTTAAAGACGCTTAAATGTTTATTTAACATCTGACAGGAAAATCTTCGATAAGTATTGCAGATGAGCACATCACAACATGAAATAGACATCTGAGTGATGTATGTGTGCTTTTATGTAGAATTCACTGTTGTCAACACTGTTTACGTACATGAATGCAAGTAATTCAAACAAACCGATTTAACTAAACATAAGTTATTTATTTTATTTGTCGATTAGTAGTGGAACATCTGTATTGGATAAAACATGAGTTAACACATCAGCAACTACCTCAACATGTATGTATTGAGCACATAAATCTCAGAGGAAACTTGAATCTTGTCTGATGTTACAGGGACAGATGAGCACATGTGTTTATCCGGTGGAGAGAGACTGATGAAGGAATGCTGCCATCAAAGGCTTTGATTGAGTATACTACAGAAATGAATAAAAAATCTACTTAAATGTTAAGTTGTGGTTTATTTTAATTATTGTAATTTCAAGCAATAAAGCACTTTTCTGATTCTTGATTTCTGTGCATTTGCTGCACAGCAAGGTGACAATGGCATTTGTGGGAAGAAAATAAAAATACCTGAAACAAAAATACTTCTTTTGTATTATGTTTGTGCATATTTGTAGGATGTGAAATGTCTACAGACTGGTGTGAGCACTGAGGATGGGAAACCCACAGCAGCATCCAGGAAATAGGACAGTGCCTCCATCACTCCACCTGCCCTTATTACCTCAGTCAACTCAATTTTCCCTGACACCAAAGGAGGATCTGATACACCAGCTTGCACAAGGTGCATCAGATTCTCCTTTGGTGTCAGGGAAAATTATTCTCTCTGAGGGAAATGTATATCCCAGGACATCTGAATGTGGGAGCAGACGTCCTGTCGAGGCAGGGGCTGAGGCCCGGGGAGTGGAGACTGCACCCTGAGGCGGTGCAGCTCATCTGCAGCTCATTCTGTCGAAATTATCTTGCGATGACAGGACGCCCCCAACACAGGGCCCTGAGACAGGAACCAGTGTTTCTTCCATATGACCAAGGAATGAAGGCATCTGCGCGTTACCTTGATCGTACAAAATGGGTTGCCCCTCGGGGAAAACCCTCTGGTCCTGAGTCACCACTGTAAGGGTCTCATGTACAACAGGCCAAAAGGTATCACGTTGGACGCTGCTGCCATGAGCCCTAACAGTCTCTGAAACTGTTTTACAGTGATGAGTTGGCCTAGCTTGATTCTGGAAACCATCGCCAGAACCGACTCGATACGTGCAGGAGACAACTGTGCCCGCATCGTAACCGAGTCCCATATTACTCCTAGATACCCTGTCTTCTGGACGGGAGTTAGCATGCTCTTTTTCGCATTCAGCCTTAGCCCCAGGCGTTTCATATGGTCGAGCACAACATCTCGATGCTGTGCCGCCAGCTCTTGAGACTGAGCTAATACCAGCCAGTCGTCTATATAGTTGAGCACCCGAATTCCCTGAAGTCTGAGGGGTGCTAGAGCAGCATCCATGCACTTCGTGAACGTGAAAGGAGAAAGAGCTAGGCCAAACGGAAGGACCCGATATTGGTACGCTACGCCCCCGAAAGCGAACCTCAGGAACTTCCTGTGTTCCGGAAGAATGGAAATGTGGAAATATGCATCCTTTAAGTCTATCGTGACAAACCAGTCCTCGGACCTGATTTGACTCACGATGAGAAGCAACGTCAGCATCTTGAACCGAAATCTCCTCAGAGAGCTGACGAAGATCTATAATAGGACATAATCCTCCATCTTTCTTCGGAACTATAAAATACCGGCTGTAGAACCCAGTGTTTCTCTCTGGCGAGGGAACGATATCTATGGCCCCCTTTGCCAGTAGAGACTGAACCTCCTCCTCCATCACTTGTGCCTGCTCGGGGCGCACCACCGTGTTCAGAATTCCGTTGAACCTGGGTGGGGGAGACCCGATATGAAGTCTGTAGCCCTTGCGAATGGTGCAAGTGACCCAGCTTGACACATTGGCTAAATTTTCCCATGCTGAAAGGAAATTTACTAAGGGTACCAGCCTCTCGGGGCTGGCCCCAGCCACACTCGATGGAGCAGGTTTGGTGCCCTGAAGCACGTCTGTGGCAGGGTTCAGCCGATTTAATTTTTCTACAGGCCTCTCTATTGAGAGCGAACCCCCCAGCGTCACAAGATTGTGTGAACACTGAGTTATGGGTTCGTTGAAAATCGTTGTGCCCCGAAGCGCCGAGGGCGGCGGGGTTAACAAATCGATTTCCTGAGGGCTCCACGGAGGAGCAGCTGTAATGAGCTCCTGCCCTGGAGGGGGCGCCCTCAGAGGCCTGACATGATCGTCAGGACCTCTTTCCCGAAGCCCGTCTAGAGAGAATGACGTTCCTCAGATCCGTCTTCTCCCTTTGGGGTTTCGGTTGAGAGTGTTGCTTCTGCTCCTTAGGTTTTGCAGGGGGTGCTCGAGAGGCAACACTCTCCTTCTGTGCCTGCCGGTATGAGGAGCTTGGCGTATATGGGCGGGTCTGCTTCTTGGCTGCAGCCCCCTGGGATTTGGATTTCAGTGGGATGAACCTCTGAAATGCTGCCGCCTGTTTTTTCGACTCCTGAAATCTCTCGACGACCGTAGAAACGGCGTCGCCGAAGAGACCAGATGGCGACAGCGGGGCATCAAGGAGGAAAGTTCTATCCCTCTCCTTAATGCCCGAGAGGTTCAACCAGAGGTGCCTCTCCGTTGCCACTGAAGCTGCCATGGAGCGGCCAATGGAGCGGCCGATGGCGCGAGCCGTCTCCTTTGTGGCACGGAGAGATAAATCAGTGGCCCGACGGAGGTCTTTCGTCGGGCCGCACCTCCTCAGCCTCATCCAATTCCCTCAGCAGCACGGTCTGAAGTTTTGCTTACTGCCTTCACTCGCCATTTCTAATAATATATATTGTTTTCCTACGGGACAAACAACACCAAATAAGACGGACAGAGACACAGAACGCTTGCTGAAGATCAGAAAGCTGAAACAGCTGTGTTTGACAGCTCTTTTATAGCTTCCACGTTCCGCCGGCATACGTCACGGGATGACGTTGCACCAATCACGATTGGACTAGTTGTACACGTCTTCAGGAGCGCTTATGCTGAAGGGATCCCCAAAGCATTGCCATGGCAACGCAGCACGAGTTCCCTCGAAAGGGAATGTAAATTACTCGGTAAGATCCAGTATGCAGGTTTGTCTGCAACAGTCCTCATTCCCCTACACCGGACAGTCACTTCCACTTTAAATAGCAGGGGTCCAACATGAGTGCATGTCTCTGCAACACCTGCTATGCATGTACAATGGGCTGTGGAAACTTCACCAGTAGAGCTGATGATAACCCAAGCCTTCAGAGGAGCCTCACTGAGGCGCTGTGAGCGCATGACCTGTTGAACGACAGAAATGTAATTGGGGGTGTTATGTAACAAGTGAATAAGAGATGAGTAACAGCAGGGGCCTATCAATTTCTACTCAACATCACAAAATACTAAACATCTGCCTACTGAAAGAAGAAAAATTTACGTTTCTAAAACAAGGCTCAAAGAGTGTTGCACTTAGACCAAAAATGAGAGTTTACGACATCCAGATATGTGAGTGGAGGTAGTGCTTTGGGGTCTGAAATCCATTCTTGGGCTGGCAACTCATATGGATCTATGTCGTTCATTAATAGTCTTTAATTTGTCGAAATACTGTTGCTTGGTGTTGGCTTTTAGTTTGTCCCGGTAGGGCCCACTTTCTTTTTCTTTTCCTTTCTTCATATAATTCCTTCTTCATCAAGATTTCATTGCTTTCGCTTTACGAAATCAAAACAATAAACGGGCAGGTATCTAGCAGAGCAACACGGCATGACGTAGCTTCCTTATGTAAATGTTCTGCATCCTGTTTGCTGCACCAATTCAAACCCCAGATTCTCAGTTCAATTCTGAATGGTGCGCAGCACTGTGTGTTATGCATTATGAAATAATGATAAATCCCTTTGTTTATTTTCAGGTGCTGATAGAGATTACAGACGTATCGTCCGTCATTACGTGGGACTTTGACGTGTGTAAAGGCGACGTGATCTTCAACATCTACCACTCCAGAAGAGCTCCTCAGCCAGCTAAAAGAGACAGTCTGAGCGCGCACAAACTCGCCTGCCCCGCCGGCAACAACGTCCAGCTCATTGAGAGATCGTGGATGCTGGGACAAGACTACAGCATGGTGGAGACGGCCCTTACCTGCCGAGAGGGAGAGAGCGTACAGGTGGGGGAATCTCATGAAACCTGTCAAGAACATGCATGACTGTAAAATATGTTGATCAGAAGGAGAGACAAACTTCTTTCTACTTTCGTTCTCTTTCTTTGATCCACATGTGTCCCATCAGGGCTCTCATGTGACACGCTGGCCTGGATTCTACATCCTGCAGTGGCGTCTTTACAGCACTGCAACATGCACTTCCTCCAGTCGGCCACGTGTAGATGATGTTCTGGCCTCTCTGCAGGTCTCCTCACACAAATGCAAAGTCATGTATTTCACTGAGGTGCTGCAGTCCACTGACTTCAGGTCTGGATATATTTACATATTGCAAAGTGCTAAGCATAAAAAATGTGAATGAATCATGATAAACTAAAAAAAAAAAAGCACACCATCTGAATGTTGTTCCTACATTAAAAAATATAATCTGGAAAGCCAAAGTATCTGTTTAAAGGTGTGTGTGTTTGTGTTTCTATCAGGGGCTCCATGAGCAGCCTGGAGTCGAGTCACAGCGGTTTCTCTCTGCTCAGCGCCGCCACCACCTCCTCCAACCAGTCACACACGGGCTCAACCATTTCAAGATAACATCTTCATCCAGCTGGAAAGACTTTAGCTCTGCAGGATCATTTCTGGAAATGATGAATGATTATGAACAAACGCCTGGATGAGTAGTGACCTTTTTTAGTTTATCTCATGATAAATTATATGCAAGTTTTCTGTACATTGTTACAAAGAAATGTATAAATGTTGTTTACCTTGGTTGTCTAATTGAGTGACTTATTCATGTGGTGCATTAAGATACACTATGTAGCTTATTTTGTTCGGAATGTAAATAATGAGCGAGTGACTCATGAATTCATCTTCCAAACTGTGTTTTTATTTACCCTGAATCACTGCGGTAAGTCTTTAATAATTATTTTAGTATTATTTATATTTGTTCAGTTTTCAGGACAGATTTCTTGGGAAACTGCTTACTTCTGTCATTCATCCAGTTAACAATATATCCATGAATAAAAGAAAGAACTATATATCTTTGAATAAAGGTGGTCAGATACTACTATATGAAGGAGAAGGTGTCATGGTAAAAAAAATAAATATACAACAATCGTTTCTCTTCAGAAGACTTGAATTAAACCACTCAGTTCATAAGGATTTATTTTATGATCTCTTCATGAACGTTTTGAAGCGTCAGAAGTCCCTCTATTTTGCGTGTCAACTATTATGCACTAACATTTAATCATTTCATGCAATTTGTTTATTGTGTACATTTTCACATTGTATTTTTAGTTTTAAAAAACATATAATTATAGCTGTAATACATTTCTGCAATAATTACATCTATAACTACACTGTTGACCCTTAAACCTACCTATACCACTAAACCTGTCCCTAACCTCACCTGTATCCCACCTCAGTAGCGTCATGTTTTTTCCATGTGATTTGTGTTCTAGGACTTTTATTTTGAAGTATTTTCTGTCTTCATTGTTCTCTTTGTTCACTTCCTGTGGTTTGTTCCAGTTTGCCTCTGTTTCTATAGTTACCCTTGCTTGTTTCCATGGGAATTTACACACACCCGTTCCTTGTTATCCTCTTGTTATCCAGTCAGTGTATAAATTCCCGTGTTTCAGTTGTCGGTCGTTGTCTTTACATGTATGTTTGTAAAGCTGTTGTGTTGCTTTATCCCTGTTTGGATTTTCTTTGTGTTTATTTAGTAAGTTATTGTTGTGAATAGATCCTCTCCTCTTCCCTGCTAACCGTAACAAACAGCAGCAGAAGTGTTTTTTAATACAATATGAACACAAGTACATTGTACTTATTTTTTTATGTAATTAGAGAAAAATGTCTAATATAAAGTGTGTCCGCATCAGAGTTTTGGGAGAACAGATTTTCAGTGGAGAGACAGAAATCTCTCAGATTTCATTAAAAATATCTTTATTTGTGTTTCAAAGATGAACGAAAGGTCATTGATTAAATTAGAAATGTTTTTTTGTGAATTCTATATAACTAAAATTAGATTATGTTCTGAAAAAACACCCTGAGAAACATCTGATTCGATCAGACCCGCAGTGAAGACAACCGTCCCAAAGATCATCTTCATCAGCGCTATAAACCCTCTGATGAAGGACGAGTCCAGTGTGTTCAAACACATTAAAGCACATGAGTTCATCTTTATTTCTCCAAGTGTGTCCAGGATGTCAGGAGAATCAGTTGTCAACACATGCTAGATGAAGAAACTCAAGGATTTTCCTCACAGTTGTATATGTAGTGAAAGCAGAAGGCAACAACAAAATAACCTCTTTATCGAGACACAAGACACACCTGGAGAAACATCTGGAGAAACATCCACTCTGAAAGAAATGTCTGATATTTCAGATGTTGGTGAACAGGTTTCATCTTCTCACATTTATCAACATGTTCTTTTCTCAGTCACATGGTTTGTAATTTCCCTGCTCTTGCAGTGTATATGTGACCCCTCCAGTCTTACTGGACACGCTCGGAGTGGGATTCGAACCGGCGTCTCCGTCATGGGAGCCAGACGCACTAACAAGGACACTAAAGACTGAAGTCTCTAATGTCAGTCACTACTGCATCTCTTGAGATCAGCGGAGTGAAGTTTATCTGCAGCTCTCACTAGCTGACCTCTGTTACTGTAATTTAGTCATGATTTCTATAATGGACCTTTACTTTGTGATAATAAAGTCAGTCAGTGTGTCATTCAGTGAATTCAGTTCTGTGTTTCAGTATCAGGTCAAAAGATCTCAAAGTGAATCTGTTTCAGCTCTCTGTCTTAGGAGGAAAATCAGCCCTATTTATCTGAACTCAAGATTCTGTGTTTGCGTCAGTGTGTGTGTCACTCAGTGTGCATGTGTCAGTCAGTGTGTGATTGTTTGTGTGTGTCACTCAGTGTGTGTGTCAGTGTGTGTGTCACTCAGTGTGCGTGTGTCACTCAGTGTGTGTCAGTGTGTGATTGTGTCACTCAGTGTGTATGTGTGTGTGTCACTCAGTGTGCGTGTGTGTCAGTCAGTCAGTGTGTGTGATTGTGTGTCACTCAGTGTGTGTGTTTGTTTGTGTCACTTAGTGTGTGTGTGTGGGTCAGTGTGTGTCACTCAGTGTCAGTGTGTGTCACTCAGTGTGCATGTGTGTCACTCAGTGTGTGTGATTGTTTGTGTGTCACTCAGTGTGTGTCAGTGTGTGATTGTTTGTGTCACTCAGTGTGTATGTGTGTGTGTCAGTGTGTGTCACTCAGTGTGCGAGTGTGTCAGTCAGTCAGTGTGTGTGATTGTGTGTGTGTGTGTGTCAGTGTGTGTGTCACTCAGTGTGCGTGTGTGATTGTTTGTCACTCAGTGTGTGTCACTCAGTGTGTGTGTCAGTGTGTGTGATTGTGTGTGTCACTCAGTGTGTGTGTCAGTGTGTGATTGTTTGTCATTCAGTGTGTGTGTCAGTGTGTGTGATTGTGTGTGTCACTCAGTGTGTGTGTCAGTGTGTGATTGTTTGTGTATCACTCAGTGTGTGTGTCAGTGTGTGTGTCACTCAGTGTGTGTGTCAGTGTGTGTCACTCAGTGTGCGTGTGTCAGTCAGTCAGTCAGTGTGTGTGATTGTGTGTGTCACTCAGTGTGTGTGTGTGTGATTGTGTCACTCAGTGTGTGTGTGTCAGTGTGTGTCACTCAGTGTGTGTCAGTGTGTGATTGTGTCACTCAGTGTGTATGTGTGTGTGTCACTCAGTGTGCGTGTGTGTCAGTCAGTCAGTGTGTGTGATTGTGTGTCACTCAGTGTTTGTGTTTGTTTGTGTCACTCAGTGTGTGTCAGTGTGTGTGTCACTCAGTGTGTGTGTCAGTGTGTGTCACTCAGTGTGCGTGTGTGTCAGTCAGTCAGTGTGTGTGATTGTGTGTGTCACTCAGTGTGTGTGTGTGATTGTGTCACTCAGTGTGTGTGTGTCAGTGTGTGTCACTCAGTGTGTGATTGTGTCACTCAGTGTGTATGTGTGTGTGTCACTCAGTGTGCGTGTGTCAGTCAGTCAGTGTGTGTGATTGTGTGTCACTCAGTGTTTGTGTTTGTTTGTGTCACTCAGTGTGTGTGTGTGTGTGTGTGATTGTGTCACTCAGTGTGTGTCAGTGTGTGATTGTTTGTGTCACTCAGTGTGTATGTGTGTGTCAGTGTGTGTCACTCAGTGTGCGTGTGTGTCAGTCAGTCAGTCAGTGTGTGTGTGTGTCAGTGTGTGTCACTCAGTGTGTGTGTGTGTGTGTGTGTGTGTGTGTGAGAGATTGTTTGTTACTCAGTGTGTGTGATTGTTTGTCATTCAGTGTATGTGTCAGTGTGTGTGATTGTGTGTGTCACTCAGTGTGTGTGATTGTGTGTGTCAGTGTGTGTGATTGTTTGTGCCACTCAGTGTGTGTGTGTCAGTGTGTGACTGTTTGTGTCACTCAGTGTGTGTGATTGTTTGTGTCACTCAGTGTGTGTGTGTCAGTGTGTGTGATTGTTTGTGTGTCACTCAGTGTGTGTGTGTGTCAGTCAGTGTGTGTGACTGTTTGTGTCACTTAGTGTGTGTCACTCAGTGTGTGTCACTCGGTGTGTGTGTGTTTGTGTGTGTGACTGTTTGTGTCACTTAGTGTGTGTCACTTAGTGTGTGTCACTCGGTGTGTGTGTGTGTGTGTGTGTGTGTGTCAGTGTGTGTGTTGTTTAATGTGACACAGAGACACTGAAGAGTTTAAAGAAGGAAGTCTAAATCCAGCACAGAGGGGTTCATCAGTGAATGTGTGTGTGAATGTGTGTAAGTGTGTGAGTGTGTGTGTGTCAGAGACGCTGTAGAAGGACAGAGTGCCGGCCGACACGTCCACAAACACTCCTGCTCTCTTACAGACTGGAGCAAAAGATACGACAGTGGAGTTATTATTGTGACGGACAGTGAATGTGTGATCAGAGTAGTTCAGACTCCAGGACTTCTCATTATATCCAAACACACAGTCATCACTCACTCCTTTCCTCTTGATTCCTTTATAAGCCACTGATATTTCAGCAGCTCCACTCCATTCAGCCTCCCAGTAACAGCGTCCAGTCAGAGTCTCTCCACACAGAACCTGACCCCACACATCAAATCTCTCTGGATGATCAGGATACGACTGCTTCTCTCTCACACACGTCACCTTCCTGTTCTCCTCAGACAGAACGAGGTAAGAGTTCACTGTGTTTGGATCCAGAGTGAGATCACAGGCGTCTGAACACAAGAACAACATTACAAGAACAACATTTACAACAACAAACACTCAAACTGTGTGATTGACGACTTACATTTGTGTAATCTTGAAATCATGAACTCTCCTCTGTGATCCACACTAAAACACACACACACACACACACACACACAGAGAAAGAGAGAGAGAGAGAGTCTGTTATTACAGAAACACAAAAACACAGAAGTTTCTCATATTCTGAACTTTCTTTCTTTAGTTGTTTTGTGTAGTTTTAATTATGTATTATTGCAGTGCTACAAATAATTATTTTGATAACCAAGTAGTTGGCTGATTATTTCGATTAACTGGATAAAAGACCAATTTTATTTTTTATTTTTTACTGGCAAAACACACTATCCCACATCCTGCTGTGACGGGTCTCCTGGGGCACGTTCAAGCTCAAACCGGTGTGCAACGTTTTACTACGGTTTCCGGGCTGAACGACATGATTCGTGGAAACGGTGTGCAACAGGGTTTGAGATCCGTTACTTCTTGTTTTGTGGGTGTGTCAAAAATGTCAGCCCAATCAGCAGCAACATGTATATAAACCACGTGGTATTAAAGAGACAGCTCGTAAATGTAATTAACATTAAAATAAATTCACAAGAGCAAGTATATTGTTTGCACATGTTTATTTACATCAATGGCAAAATAACTTAAATAATAAGAGCACAAGTATAGATCTGGAACTTCTTAAAGTCTGTCTAAATGTCATTTAGTAATTGCAATGTCTTCTGGTCCATATCCTTTCCTTAGGAAGGTGTGCTAGACACTGATTAATGTAACATAAAAATACTATACTCATATATTTTGCTATTGTATTGTGGAGTGATACTTTCATAAATTTTCATAAACATAAAGGCAAATGTTGGACCTCAATAATTAGGAACCACAGTTTAAGTAAAGTAATTTATTCCTGTGATCAAAGCTGAATTTTCAGCATCATTATTGCAGTCCTCAGTGTCACATGATCCTTCAGAAATCATTCTAATATGCTGATTTGATGCTCAAGAAATATATTCAAACAGAAAACAGTTATTTTAAATTGTAATAATATTTCATAATATTATTGTATACTGTTTTTACTGTATTTTTAATTAAATAAATGCAGCCTTGGCGCTCATTCAGACTGTCAGGATGAGCCTTCATGCTAAATTCACATTGTATCACATTACACTGATGCATTATCTTGAAGCTTAAAATAATGAATTCTCATGTTTTGGGCAGCTTGATCACGAACCTTTCCTGCAGCAGCTCACTCTGTTTCCTCCATTATTTTTAGATTCATTTTGTCTATAGAAATGTGTTATTCAGTGCTGTAATTATTTTCGGTGCACGGTGGGCACGACTAATCGATAATAACATTTGTTGTCGATTATTTTCATTATCGATTTTATCAATTAGTTGTTAAATTTCATATTTGAAATCACAAATAAAATCTGACAACAAATATCTCATAAATGTTGTTTCTAAATGCTCAAATCATGTCAAAAATGCATTTTTTTCAGGATAAGCGCTCGTCTCAGAACACAGACTGCTTCTATAGCAGCTTCTAACCATAGACGTCAACGACGCCGCCATATTGGTCCGGCCAACTTGCCGTTACTCTCATAAGTGGACTGAAGAAAAGATGCCTGACTATTTTGAAATTTTACAAACCGTCGCACAATCCAAACCACATATCAGGGAATTACCTTTCACATGCAAGTCCAAACAGTTGTTTCTGGTCGTATTTGGTCATTATAACATTATTTTTTATAGCTAGTTGGCCACAAAAGTCAGACTATTAAAAGCTAACGACAGCGCTAGTTATCTATGAAAACTGAGACTTTATAAGAAAATAATATAAATTTTACATGATTCTTATGAAGTCTGAGATCATATTATAGTTTCTATTATTAACTAATCTAAATTGTAAGTGAGTCTTCAGTGCAATGAAGCCAGAGGACTTTAACAGGACAGCTCAGGCTGTCAGAAGTACAGATAGAGCTAAGCCGACTCATCTAAGAGCAGGTGATTTGATTGTCTGTCATCTAATCGTGGCTCATTTATATTTTTACCCCAGTTCATCCAGTGGAACCAAGACAACACAAACCTCAAGGAAGGCTGAAGAAAGCCTGTCAGTGGACTGTTCTCTGCATTTCCAACAGACCTCGTCTGCCTATTATTATTATACGACTTATATTATTATATGATTATTATTATTATATTACCACTAGGCCTATATTATACTGTATATATTCATACTCAATTGTATTTTTAGGCTATTAATAATAATAACAATAATAATAATAATATAGGCTATTAATAATAATATACTATATAATAAAACTGCCACATACTGTATATTGAACTACTACATCTGACCTTATATTACACTTATATTTCATACAAATTATATTGTACTGTAATTGTACTATAAATGTTCTACCGCTGTAACTTAAATGTTTTACTGGATCTATCAAGGATTGTCTTATAATTAGTACAAGCTGTGCTATTAATGTTGTCCACTAGAGTGAGCCACAGGATAAGGAATCTATTAAGCCCAATCCTTTTCTATTGTCACGTATCCTGCGCCTGCTGTTTCCTGCTACTCCCCACCAGAGGTCACCGGTTCACCATTGTCACCTTTTCATGGCACACACGGTCACACATCACTCTGGACTACATTTCCCACAATTCCCCATCTAGGAACCAATCACACACTCACACCTGTTTCCCATCAGTGACACTTTATAAGCTGCACCCAAACACACACACTTTGCTGAGTATTGTTTAGTCTTATCTGACCTTGTCTCCGTGTTTCCTTGCCTTTGTTTTTGACCCTGGGCTGTTTTCCTTGTTTGATGATTGTTTGCTGCCTGTCTTGACCATTGCCTGTGTCTTGCCCTCCTGTATCTGTTTGCTGGTGTTTGACCTCTGCCTGTACGACTACGTTCATTTTAATAAAGCTTGCATTTGGATCTACTACCCTGTCGTCTCGATCTCCAACGTTACATCTATCTTGTTGCAATCCATTTGGAATAAATTAATTTAGTACATTTGTATAACTATGGTGTACTGACAGTAAATCTGTGAAATGCTTATAGATTATTAAATGTTCTAACTTTCTTTAGACCCCAATAAATTTGCCAGACACAGTTAAATATAATGCTGTCCATTTAAAATGAAGAGACAACTTTGTCTTTTTTACTATAATATAAAATTTCTATTTCTATTTATTGTCGTGTCCAAAAATTGAGGCATATACATTTCTTGTATTTTTACACTGCTGAACTGTTTCATCTTCAACCTCAGGGGTGGAAAAACTCTAGCCTTAGAGGTCCAGCTCCATCCCTAATCAATCATATAATGTAATTTATGATACAACTTATAATTTTCTAAGTAATCCTGAAGACTTTGGTTAGATTTTCCAGGTGTGGTTGATCAGGGTATGAGCTAAACTCCCTCCAGGATCAGGGTTAGACACCCCTGTTCTACCATAAAATGAGCTGTGTGAAACACCAAAAATATTCTCGTCGCTTTATAATATTAATATTGAAGCACTGTACTCACATGAACTGATTTACATATGTTTTTAGTACATTAATGGATCTTGAGAGAGGAAATGTCATTGCTGGCTATGCAGGCCTAATGCAGGTGTGAACTAACCCTTTAAGGGATAATTGTGATTGTGAAGCAGGTGCCTGAAACATTGTGTCCGCATCCAGAATGAATAAAGAAGTTGTTTTTCTGAGAATAGGCCTTTTTCACAGTCCGCGTGTCGTCACATCCGGCTCTGATTAGTAGCATAAATGAATTTCCGCCAGCATTATTGTCAATGCCAGTTTTAAGAATAAAATGAAACTAATTTAGTTGAACTTAATAAATATCAATATTTAAAACAGTTTATTTAGACTTGCATGATACACTACCATGTATGTCATCTTTTATTTTATTGTGTAACATTCCCTGCATCTCAATCAGCTCCCTAGCTCCCTAGGTCGTGAATCAGTATATCGTGAAAATGAATGTGGCTGATTCCCTGATCAGTGCCCTGACTACTGAACTAGGGAGCTGACTGAGACGCACCCAGAATCTGAGATGTGATTGTCAGCGCTGCTGGTGTTGTCCAGTCATGAGATTAATGAGCAGCCGCTGCTCAAATTACTGCCAGAGGAATCATTGTACTGATTTAATTTGTGTTATTTGTGTTATTGTACTCCCAAAGTAGAGGGAGTATGTACTGATGTAATTTATGTTATTTTGTTTATTTTTACATTACATTGCCACCTATTTTTGTCTACAGTATAATACTATCCAGTCATTGCACTCAAACACGGAGGATATGACTCATTTAAGATGATCAAACCAGTTATTTCTGAATAATCGTCTATGGGCTGTAAATATTTATATATAACTCAAATAAGTATATATAACTTCAATTTGATCTAACTATTGATGATCGAATCGTAAAGTAAGTGTATGAAAAAATGCGAACATTACTGTTTAATACAAGTTTCCCCCAAACCTTTAAGTGAATCTCCCCAAAACAGACTTTGCTCTTTATTGTGATCTGTTGTTTGTATTGTATTCTTGCAGTTCTGCAATAAAATAAGGTGATCAGACTCTGAAGTGTTGCACATACACAGTATGGCTTGTGCGTTCCCCTTTAAAGGGGACCTATTATGCCCCATTGTACAAGATGTAAAATAAGTCTCTCATGTCCCCAGAGTGTGTATGTGAAGTTTTAGCTCAAAATACCCCACAGATAATTTTTTATAGCATGTTAAAATTGCCACTTTTTGGAGCAAAAACGCACCGTTTCAGTATGTGCCCTGTACATGCAAATGAGCTGCTGCGCTCGGCCTAAGAGGGCGGAGCTTCACGAGCTGATTCTCCGGTGACAGGAGTCAGTCAGGATGCACTATAATGTCAGAAACTGCGAATATATGCTGCATGGAGATAGAACAGGTATAGTTTAGTTCAATTACGGTTATAACTTATATTGTCTTCTTGTTTCTATCCACTATATTAGTACAAGCCTGTTTACAGATGAGTTTTATAACATTTATTGTACTTGATACAAAATATGAAGCATCCGTTTTCACTCTAGAAAATCATTGTAAGAGCTTAATAAAACACAGTGTGTCACAGACACGTCAGGTCCCAGCCAATCCCAGCGCACTCAATCTCCCGAATTCTAATCACCCGCACCTGCACCTCATCATCTCACTCATCACAGCCACTACAAAAGACACACACACACCTTCACTCTTCGTCCGGTCTCGTTTGCATCAAGACGTTTCTTATGCTTACCTTAAGGACTCCTTACCAAACTACTTACCTGCTCCCTTGTCTCTTGAACTCCTCGTGTGTGAACTGTTGGTGTGTGAGTGTCTCCGATCTCCAGCGTCTCCATTCTCCAGCGTCTCCATTCTCCAGCGTCTCCATTCATCTCAAACGATCCATCCATCTGTAACTATACCAAAGACTATATCATCTATCTGCATTCTCAACCACTCTATCATCAGCACATACTCACCTGTTTCACCATTGTCTCTGCTGTGTGTTCAATAAATCCATCTATTTGTACTTCCTGTCTCCGAGTAGTCCGTGTTGTAACAGAAGACCGGACCAAAGCAGATGAACACCAGCATGAGCAACCCGGATCCCTTCCAAGAGCTCGTCGATGCTCTTCGGCGAGCTCTTTCCACTCATTCACCACCATCTGCACCTGCCATCACCTCTGTAAACACTCCACCAACTTCTTCACCGTCTCTTCACGCCAGTCCCATGGCCAAACCGGCGCCCTTCTCTGGTTCGGCGGATGATTGCAGCGGTTTTCTCCTGCAATGCTCTCTGACCCTGGAGATGCAACCGCACCTGTTCCCCACTGACACCGCCAAAGTAGCCTTTATCATCTCTCAGCTGCAAGGTAAAGCACTCCAATGGGCCGACTCGATATGGTCACAAGAAAACCCCATCGTGAAATCCTATGCCGCCTCCGTCGATTCTTCAGCTGGTGAGAAACTGTATAAATTGAAACAGAGTTCAATGACCATTAACGAGTATGCTTTATAGTTTAGAACTCTTGCAGCATCGAGTGGCTGGAACGAGCAAGCGCTCATAACAACATATCGTCAAGGATTGGACCCTCGCGTGCGGTTGCATCTCGCTGCATACGAGGATTCCATCGGCTTAGAACGTTTCATCCAGCTTTCCATCCGCTTCGCCACTCGTATGCAGTCGTGTCTCGAAGAACACCAGGGTCAGTCACCGTTTAACATCGCACCCTGCCGACCAGAGACCGTCAGCCCTCCAGAACCAGCTCACGAACCCATGACTGTGGAAGGCTCCAGGCTTTCTCCCGCTGAACGGCAGAGGCGGCTGACCCAGAATCTCTGTTTGTACTGTGGTTCTCCAGGGCATATACTCTCAGCATGCCCCATTCGTCCTCCTCGTCCCGTGGTGAGTGCAATAATTCCCTCCATCAATAAAATGCAGCCACTTACCACTGTTGTAAACCTTACTGCTGCTGATGTTTCACTTCCAGTTGTCGTCCCCTCCTCGATTCTGGGTCAGCCGGCAACTTCATCTCCGGCGCCCTCTGCCGTCAGCTCGCCATCAAGACCACGGCCACGCCGACCACCTACCAGGTCCGCACAGTGACTGGAAAGCCTCTTAGCAGAAAACACGTTCACCTCAGCGTTGGCCCAATACAACTACAAGTCGGACTTTTACACGTGGAAGTTCTTCATCTGCTGGTTCTGGAGGAATCCACCTCTGACGTGATCCTTGGGCGCCCGTGGCTTGAGCAGCACAGTCCCATCATCTCCTGGAAAACCGGCGAAGTCCTGAAGTGGGGCGAAGACTGTTTCCCGAGTTGCTTTCCCAATCTACCGAAACCATCATCTCCACTTCCTGAAAATCTTCCAGTCTGCGCCACAACCATCGAGAGCCCTATGGAGCAGCGCTCGGTGGAGATTCCTGACTGCTACGCCCCCTTCAGCGACATCTTCTGACCCCAGAGAGCATCCAAGCTGCCTCCACACCGGCCATGGGACTGCGCCATCGATCTGCTTCCGGGTGAGCCAGTGCCAAAGGGTAGGATTTACCCACTATCCATCCCGGAGGAGAAGGCCATGGAGGAATACATCAAGGAGGCCCTGGCCCAAGGATACATCCGGCCGTCTACTTCCCCTGCTGCTTCCAGCTTCTTCTTCGTGGCTAAAAAGGATGAAGGCTTGCGGCCATGCATTGATTACCGTGCTCTCAACAACATTACAGTCAAGTTCCGGTATCCCCTTCCTCTCATCTCTTCAGCCTTAGAACATCTCCGTGGTGCCACTATCTTCACAAAGCTGGACCTCCGCAGCGCGTATAACGTCATCCGGATACGCGAGGGGGACGAATGGAAGACCGCCTTTGTCACACCCACCGGCCACTATGAATACCTTGTTATGCCGTATGGCCTGGTCAACTCCCCCTCCGTATTCCAGGACTTCATACATGAGGTGCTCCGGGAGTTCCTCCACAAGTTTGTCTTGGTCTACATCGATGACATACTCATCTACTCCCGGAGCTTGGCCGAACATCGCCACCACGTTGCGGAGGTCCTCACCCGTCTCAGAAAATTCCATCTCTTCCTCAAATCAGAAAAATGTTCCTTCCACCAACCCTCCGTTCACTTTCTAGGATACATCATCGACAACAGTGGCATCCGGATGGACGAGAGGAAGGTGGAAGCAATCCAATCCTGGCCACAACCCACTACAGTTAAAGAACTCCAACGTTTCCTCAGATTCTCCAATTTCTACCGCCGGTTTATCAAGAATTACAGCTCCATCGCCCAACCACACACCAGCTTACTCCGTAATAAGCCCAAGTCTCTGTCCTGGTCCCCAGAAGCCACCAATGCATTCCAGAGCTTAAAGGAAGCCTTCACCACCGCTCCACTCCTCGTACATCCCAACCCAGACCTACCTTTCGTGGTGGAAGTGGACGCCTCCACCACTGGAGTTGGAGCGGTGCTTTCCCAGCAGCAGGGGACACCAAGTAGACTCCACCCATGTGCCTTCTTCTCCCGCAAGCTCAACCCGGCGGAGAGAAATTACGACATCGGCAACAGAGAACTCCTTGCTGTCAAGCTGGCCCTGGAGGAGTGGAGGCATTGGCTGGAGGGAGCCAAACATCAGTTTCTGGTACTCACGGATCACAAAAACCTCGAATACCTGCGCTCTGCCAAAAGGTTAAACCCCAGACAAGCCCACTGGGCTCTCTTCTTCACCCGTTTCAATTTTACCATCTCCTACCGCCCCGGTGCTAAGAACATCAAGGCTGACGCCCTCTCTCGCCTTCACTCACCAGAGGACAGCCCAGAAGATCCAGATCCCATTCTTCCCAGCAACCTCTTCGTCAGCCCTATCACCTGGTCAGAAGAGACCTTACCCTCCTCCTATGCCTCCACCAACGCTCCGCCGGGTTGTCCACCAGGCTTGCACTACACTCCACGAGCACGGCGCACTCCACTTATTCACTCAGCTCACTCTTCACTCGGAACTGGCCACCCGGGGGTCAATGAAACCCTCTCGTTGCTTAAGGAACGCTTCTGGTGGCCCAACATGGCAGCCGACGTCAGAAGATACGTGCAGGGCTGTAAGGAATGCGCCATCTCGAAGAGCCCTCGCCATCTTCCATCAGGCAAGCTCCTTCTCTGCCCGTTCCTAATCGCCCCTGGTCACACCTAGGAGTGAATTTTATCACCGACCTCCCAGCATCTGATAACCAGACCTGCATCCTAGTCGTTGTGGATAGATTCCCCAAATCCTGCCGCCTCATCCCTCTGACTGGATTGCCTACCGCCATGGAAACTGCCGAGCTCCTTTTCAACCACGTGTTCCGCTACTTCGGCATTCCAGAAGACATAGTATCCGACAGAGGACCACAATTCATTTCCCGTGTCTGGAAGGCTTTCTTCAAGCTCCTAGGTGTGACCATCAGTCTAACATCTGGCTACCACCCTCAATCGAACGGGCAGACGGAGAGGAAGATCCAAGAGATTGGTCGCTTCCTCCGTACCTTCTGTCACGACCACCAGGACTCCTGGAACCAGTATCTGGGTTGGGCCGAGTACGCCCAAAACTCCCTACGCCAGCCTACCACCAGTCTTACTCCATTCCAGTGCGTACTCGGCTACCAACCCCCACTGTTCCCCTGGACCGGGGAACCCTCCGACGTACCAGCAGTGGATTACTGGTTCCGGGAGAGCGAGAGGGTCTGGGACTCAGCGCACCACCAGCTGCAGAGAGCCCTGCGCAGACGCAGGATGACGGCCGACCTTCACCGGTCCGACGCTCCCTCCTACCAACCCAGTCAGAAGGTCTGGCTGTCCACCCGCGACATCCGCCTGCGTCTGCCCTGCCGTAAGCTGAGCCCCAGGTTCATTGGCCCGTTCACCATCGTCAGGCAGATCAACCCTGTCACCTACCAGCTCCAACTTCCACCACAATACCGTATTCATCCTACTTTCCATGTGTCACTCCTTAAACCTCACCACCCCTCTGTTCCTCTCTCCACAGGACCTGGCGTGGCAGCAGCCGAACCCCCCCTTCCACTCCTAGTGGACAATGGAGCGGCATACGAGGTGCACGAAATCCTGGACTCCCGGCGCCGTGGTGGTCAACTAGAATACCTCGTCGACTGGGAGGGCTACGGCCCCGAGGAGCGCTCATGGGTTCCCCGAGACGATGTCCTTGATCCCAACCTCCTTCACGCTTTCCACGACAGCCACCCCGACCGACCAGCACCCCGTGGAAGAAGACGACCACCACGACGTCGGGGTCCTCAGCCCTCAGGAGCGGGCCGTGGGAGGGGGGGGGGTACTGTCACAGACACGTCAGGTCCCAGCCAATCCCAGCGCACTCAATCTTTTGTATTGTCCCTTTGTATTGACATTCATTCACAAAGCAGTCCAGTGTGAAATGATTTGCGCAGACATAAACAAATTTCGGTAGAGTTGAGGGAGCGTTTTCTTCGAAAACAAAATGAATCCACCTCGTCTTCAGCAGCTCAGATTTAGGGAGTAAATGGAGAGAGCTATGTGGATTAATCCATCCAGCTACAGAACACCTAAAACGTCCTCGTCAGTGCAGCAATGGCAGACTGTCTACAACTGTCTTTGAACTCGCTCAGGGCGGTTCTATGTTAAAACGGCAGTGTCTGTCAACATTCGTGGGCCTGTGGCTTTTGTGACGTCACACTGCCAGGGACCTGGAAACGGCTTGTTCTGAGACACTGCTTATGATTTATGGGGATTAAAAAAAAAGGAGTGGTTGGATTTTTATCATTATAGGGTGGTTGTGTACACACACTGCCAACACACATTTATGTCCAAACACCATGCAAAAGTGATTTTGCATAATAGGTCCCCTTTAAATCACGAAATATGCATCAGAATATGACACCTTTTTTCTTTGTTTCACAATACTCAATTAATGATGGTAAATGGAGGTTGGCGTCATTAGAAGTATCTGAGCTGAATTTTACATAAATAAATCACAACAATCCTGTGTTATGGGCACAGCCATTGATACAGGCTGCAGAGGACATTTTTTACATTACTATTTGAAGCTTCTGCTTTTCGAATGTGGAAGTGTGATAAAGGCCTATACCAAAGACACTTGAAGGCAAGCCTGCAGCCTTAGCCGAAAAAAAGCTTAACGCCGGCTAACACTGCAGAACACAGGGAAGGAGACAAGAGGTTGGATGTCGGATGTTTTAACGGATGTCAACGAAAAAAAGAAAAAAAGTTTTATAAGAGAATTCACAGACAATTGTGCAACAGGTATGATTTACAGCACTTCTCATTCATTTCTATGGTATCTGCAAACAGTGACTGACTGTCGCACAACTCTGAACGAAATTCAATGACATCAAGGCAGTAATGTGATTGGTTATCAAGGCACATGTGATCCAAGTTAGCTTTACACTTTCTCCAGTGGTAGAGCCACAGACCCTCATTTCTCCCAATAATAAGAGCATCTATCATGTGACACTGAAGACTGGAGTAATGATGCTGAAAATTCAGCTTTGATCACAGGAATAAGTTACATTTTAAAATATATTCTAATAGAAAACAGTTATTTTAAAAATGTAATAATATTTTACAATATTACTGTTTTTACAGTGTTTTTGATCAATTAAATAAAGTCAGGTGAGTAGAAGAGACTTCTGTCAAAAATATTAAAAATCTTATTATTCCAAACTTTTGGCCGGCAGTGAAGGACAAGTCATTTAAATAATGAATGGATGGTAGAAATCAATTATTTGAAAATTAATCAGTATGAAAAATAAAACAATCTGAATCTGCTAACAAAAATCTGTAAAACAAACATTAATACTTTAGATAGCAACATCTTGATTCTGTTATCCTATTATAGTGTTTTTCACTAGAGAAATTGTCAATGTCAGGTTTTGTTTACTTTAGCTGCCATTTGTTCTTGTTTTTGACTTCTGACAAGTTAAAGCTGTCACTGATGTTCACAGCGCATATTTTGACTGTAAGTGTGAAAATTACAGTTATTTTCATTAGAGGCTGCAGGTCATTAAATCTTACATTCTGCTTTAAATCAGACACAGAGATAAAGTAATGTCTGCTCTCAGTCATGAAATGATTTGATCCTTCACAGTCTTCATGGAAACAAATAGAAATTTTTTTCTCCAATAAACATGCAAGATTGTTTATTTTCTGGCCTTTCTTACAGGAAGTGCTCATAATATTATGAACCTATACAATCCTACATTCTCCAGATATTCAGAAAGATGCTTCATTTAAAACTACATGACATACTCATACTCTTATTTGGCACAATCTGAATTTACTTTCCGGCAGATGACCATTAGTGCAGCTATCCTGAGGACAATAAATTCCATGCATCCATGGATACTAATCATCATTTCATCCATTTTAAAATGATCCACAGTGCCTTTTTTAACCACACACATATGACATGTTATGTGTTTATCACCCACTCAGTTTACCACCCACTGAACATTCAGATAGTTTTGTTTTTATTTTTTTCCAAACCAAATAACGTTCATAATGCTCTCATAGACCCCCAGTGAAGCACAGCATCTTACTTTTTAAAAAAAGGAAATGCATTTTTTTTTTTGTGTGAGGACAAAAGAAGCATCTCTTGACAACCACAAAAACAATGTCAAATTCTCTCACACACAGCAGAGAGTAGGATTGTTACTTCTCAACATACTTGAGTTGGTCCAGAGTCCTCGGTTGATTGTAGATCAGATCCAGCTCTCTCAGGTGTGACGGGCTTGAACTCAGAGCTGATGCCAGAGCAGCACAACCTTCTTCTGTCACCATACAGCCAGATAATCTACAACAACAGAAGGTCTTCATGTTACTATGCTTCATTTTTATAGATATACAATATACAGTCTACCAGCAGTGCAAAACAAACGGCCCGTGGAACACAAATGGAACTTACGGAAAAAATGGAACTGGCGCCACATTCGTTCCGTAAGTTGAATAGGGAAGGTGTAGGACAAACAGCGTAAGCTTTTTGAAGAATACGGAAGTGCGGTTTTGGCAGAACTACTTGAAGGTGATCATTTGTTTATATAAAGTATATACATTTAATTTTTTTTAGAAAATGACTGATTGTTTCGCTAGATAAGACCCTTATTCCTCGTCTGGTATCGTTTAAAGCCCTTTGAAGCTGCACTGTAACTGTAATTTTTACCTTCAACCGTTTGGCCACTTATGAGTTCCTAACCCTAAATGAGTTCACCAACCCTACAATATACTAAGCAGCAGGACTCTTCAACTGGCAGTATGTGGGCCAAATCCAACCCGGACCAATCTTTTTTTTGTTTGTTTATAAGGCACTCAGATTTATTTTAATGAAATCGTAGAGCTACCTAATAAAAGATACTTTCTGTGCAAAACTCATCAGCAAGTTCAAAAGTACTTAGTGGTCATCGATTAGTAGACCACCCTACATATACAGACCAGAGAGTGTCTTTTTCTGGCCATAGTTCAGCTGCACTGGTTTCCCAAATGCATCATGTAGACACAAATATCACATGAGCTCATGGGTATGATGACATAAGGGCAGATTCACCAAGAATGAATTGCAGCAGCTAAAAGTGCAGTTCTTTGCACAAAATTAGTGTTGATACCAGTTTGCACCTGGCAAAGGATGCTGACGCTAATGTACACATAAATTGCCTAATTGTGGTCTCATTTAACAGAATCAATGATATTCTTGTTCAAAATATCCTTTCTCTCAAATGCAGGCATTAGTGACATCTTTACCTGATATTATAACTAGAAAGCACGGCTTCAGTAAAGTAATGTTTCTGTTCATGCGTTCCTTCTGTAACAATACCGGTAAATTAAGTTTTTTTTATTATTTATTTATTTTTTGCCTATACTTTATATCAGAGCTTGAATTGAACTTTATTCTAAAAGCTTATGAATAAACCTCCACCCGGCTCACTCGTGAATGATGCGCTGGCGCTGCACACATTTTGGTGACCGTCTCTGCTTGTTTGCAATGCAAGTGTAAATAAAGACCAGGTTCTTTGAATAGGCACAGCGTTTTCGTAATTCAAAACACGATGTGTGTAAAAGCTAACATTTTATTATTTCCAATAGGAAAAATGTATTGTTCAGTGGTTGCTTTTCTTAAGTTCATTAAGAGCTCACCCTCTAATAAACACATAATTAGAACGTGTGTTCATTATAGCTCCGCTGTTCTCTTGTGCTCCGCCTTCTCACGATAACGTTGCATTAGGAAAAAAATCTTTGCTTGCCGTAGTTTATACAGGACTGGCGGGAAACTTGCATTAATACACCTTCATTCTACATGTTATGTGGTTTATTTTGATAGGTGAACTGTCTTTGTAGTGTTAAGAGAGGGAAAACTATGGCCGTTTTTTTTTTTTTTTAAAGCTGCAGTCCGGCATTTTTCCTCTTTGTCACCATCTCTGTTTGAAACCTGCAATTGCAGTCATATGCGGAATTGTTATCGTTACGTGCATTGTGCCTCGGCACGGCTCAGCGCGGATGAATGTAATGTTTGCTGTCAAAAACCTTCTGCAATCCCAGGGCTTAGCGTTTCAGGTATTTTTTTCTGGTAATGAACAGGTAAGAACTCATTACGATCACAACTGTGTATAGAAAAAAGCCGTAAAATACCCCCTTAAATACCTCAGTATGTTGAGTTGACAGTTTGGAGTCTGGAGCGCATCAAACAGCAGCTTTACTCCTGAATCCTGCAGTTTATTGTTACTCAGATCCAATTCTCCCAGGAAGGAGTTTGATGATTGTAGAGCTGAAGCCACAATTTCACAGCACTGATCAGTGAGATTACAGCCAGCCAATCTAAATATGGTAAAATAAATAATTAATTGCATACAGACTCAATATATAAACTGATGTTTGAAAACATTGTGTGCATTGCCTCATGTTTCACGAGTTCACACTTACAAATGATTAGACAGAGTAAAAGAGTATGCATATTTGGTGTGCTGTCCTGGGGAGGGCTCTGAGCTCAGAATGTCACCCGAACCCAAAGTACTCCCCTGTATCTTTGGTTAGAATATTAACCGGGCAAGTGTGATGAGACAGGGTGGTGGAGGCATGCAGAAAGTCTGTTGAGAACCATAGGTGAGTCGGCTACATATTTCTAGGCCAACTCTTATGCTGAATGTGTAGATCATTTAAACATGCTCATATCCCAACATATTCAAACCGCCCACCAGGGTGGTCTCACACGGCATCCAACAGGTGTTACAAGCGATTCCAACCACCCAACCAGGAGGGCCGACGCAGCATCTGATGGGAGCATGCAGCTCTTGGCATCAGACAAGTATGCCCCGCTGGTCAGTCAAATGGGTTATAAGCAATTCTGAGGCCCAACCAGGAGGGCCCACGCACATTCGACGAGAGCCTGCAGCTCACGGCATCGGATGGGCGAGCCCCACCAGCAGGAGAATAGGGCAAACGTGATTCTAGCTGTCTGTCCGGGAGGGCCCGCACAGAATCTGACAGGAGCCTGCAGGATAAGCGAGCCACACCTGCCAAAAAGGCGGAAAACGATTCCATCTTCCCAACCAGGAAGGCCCATGCAGCATCCGATGGGAGCCTGCAGCTTACAGCATCAAATGGGTAAGCCCCGCTGGTGGGCTGACAGGGTGTACATGATTCCAACCGCCCGAACGGGACGACTCGCACGGCATCTGATGGGAGCCTGCAGCTCACGCCATCGGACAGGCAAGCCCCCCGATAATTGAGCGGGGGTGCAAGTGATTTTGACCGCCCGACCGAGAGGGCCCCCACGGCATCCGATGGGAGCCTGCAGCTCACAGCATCGGATGGGCGAGCCCTGTTGGTCAGTTAAAATGGAGCCACAAGATTAACTTGTGAGAGTTTCTTGGGCTTTCCTAATATTAAAAACGGTTAGATCTGATATAGTTTCTAAAAGCTTTGGATGAGGGTCGCTGTGGTTGCTGCCCCTATGCTAAATGAGTGGATGGATAAATTGTCAGCCGGGAAGCCAGATTGAATGAGAATTAATTTGAGGTTTTTTTGGAACCAAAAGCCTTAGACAGGGCAGTTGGAGTCATCCACGAAAAGTGGGTTGGATGTGGATTTAGCCTGTGAAATTCTGAAGTTAAGATAAGAGACAATGGCCCTCATTTATCAAACAAACATAGAAACCAGCGTACATTTGAACAGAAAAAAATCAGCTTATTATTACCAGTTATTTATTTAGTTATTTTCTCTTCATTTAAAAGTACAAATGTCACAGCACCTTTTTGCAATGTTGCAAACCATTCCTTTGCGCCACCTGGTGGTGATTTCGCAACAAGTGTCACGTGTCAATGGGTTGTATTTAACGCTGCCGCCTCACGTTAGGTTAACTACCTACTGTACGACACGTCTCTGAATGACAACAACACGCAATGAGACAGAAGCAACAGAAGTGATACTTCCTCATGCATAATACCGCAGTTATAATCTTATGCATACTACGGAGCAGGGATTGGACTGAACAAGCTCTTTCTCATGAATAAATGCAGAGAAGCGCTCAGAACCGGGTGACATAGATTCGTTCCTGCAAGCCTATTTATCACACAATCCGAGCCCTGAATCTACGTAATATTTTGTGACGAAGCTTCAACTTTGCTTTTCAACGCGGAAGTATGAAATGTCTCTGAAAAATGCAAAAATAACCAATTTCCACTTGAAGAGCTCTTTTCCAAAACGCGATAAACGCCAAATTAAAAAAAAATGAGTTTGTCATGCCATTTTGCTGTGTACTGAACCTATTCTCTGCTCCATCGATGTTTCATGCCAAATCGCTATATTTCCTTGTTTAAAATGTACTGCAAGATGCAGTTTCTTTCCAAACTGCTATAAGCGCCGAACCTATTTTTAGCCTAAATGCGATATGTCCTCTCGACCAATCAGAATTCGGTGAGCGTTCGATGCAATCTAACATGGCGGTGCTCTGAAGCGAGGGATGTTTGTTTCTCAGTCTTCAAAATGAGTGCTTTAAACTCTAATAACACTTTTGATGGCCTGGATAAGCCAGTGAGACCTACACCTGGGGGTAGAAAATGCCCACTGGACAAAGAAAATCACAAAAAACAACAAAAAAAAGAAGGTTCGCCACTCAGGTGGCACGTTAATACCCACTGTGGGATGTCAACACAAGGCTGGTGCGACCGGTTTCTGTCAGGCCAAGAAGCTGTCACCGGACAACCTGATGATGAATTTCAACAAGTTTTATAAAAGACCAAAGAAGGTTGACCAGGACAGGGCCATACTTCATCTCCTGGACATAACGCAAGTGAAAAGGCAGCGTCTGAAAGTTCTGGACGTAAAAGACCGGAACAGTCAAGTACAGTCGTTTGTGCAGCAGTCACCCGGAGAAGGTGCCCATTTGCAAGGCGACCTTCATTAAAGTGTTTGGTGAGTACAATTTTCATTTCAGAATTGCCTAGTTTAATACCGTTTTGTAGGTTTCTCCCTTGCGACAAAGATTTTTTGCTGTAAACAAGCATGCTAACGTGACATGGAAAGTACTGATAAAAATACTAGCCTACTGATGCAAAAGAGGTTCCTGGGCTGTGTAGAATTTCAGAATTTAATTCAGTTCAATGAATGAATTTGAATTGACTTCACCCTACAGGATGTTGAATTGAATTTGAATTGGAATTACAGGAAGTGGAACTGAATTCATTGCAATTCAGAGAAATTCACATATCAGTGAGAATGTGATACTTTTAATATCAATTTTTCTTCACACACTAAGCATACATTAAGCATACATTCACTTAATGTAGAATAATTAGCAATATCTTAATTTCAAAGTAATCAAATGAAACAATGTTTTGGGTATTACAATTTTAATAATCTGTTTTATAGAGTATGTAATAGCAAGTTAGTTGTGTGTAATTCTTTTTATTTCAATCTTTCACAATCTTTCACTCTTTCACTTTCACTTAATTCACTTTCACAAGCATCAGCAAAGACTGTGTGTCCCAGGTGGCTAAATATTATGGTGAGACTGCTGAGGCTCGCCCAGAGAGAAGAGGTGGTGCACAGCACAGTGAGGAGCACAACAGGAGAAGGCAACTCATTGTTGAGCACATCCAGTCTTTTACCTGCAGGCCCAGCCATTATGGGCGGAAAGGAGCACCAGGCCGCAAGTATATCCCCAGTGACCTGAATGTGCACAAGATGCATGAGCTCTTTGAGGCTCAGAACCATGCTCAGACCAGCTACTCCCTCTATTACTCGGTGTTCTTCAAGGATTTCAATCTTGGCTTCGGTCACCCAGCTACAGATGCATGCTCTGAATGTGCCAAGTACAAGATCAGGATTACAGATCCAAACCTAACTGAGACAGAGAAGAGGATGGAATCTGCATCATTCATCTTGCATCGTCGCAGAGCGCGCATGTTTTATGACCTGTTAGGCAGGGTTGCTGAAGGTCATGTGACCCTCTGTTTTGATATAATGCAAAACATGGTCCTTCCAAAAACCCCAATAGGACAAGGCCTATTACTCATGGCAGATGTATCTGTACCTGTTTGGTGTTGTTGTGCACCATGGTGAGAACAGTCACCAGAAAAAAGTGTGGCAGGAGAATGAGAATAGCAAAGACAGCAATATGATTGCTTCTGCGCTGAGTGACTGCCTCAAGGTTCAACTTCAGGACAAAGTCGGCAGATCCAGGGGGCTTCGGCTGTTCAGCGACTCTTGTTTTGGGCAAAACAAAAACATGAACATGGTGTCCATGCTCATGGAACTTTGTCAGTTTTTTCCCAACCTTGGCATAGAGCATACCTTTCCAGTAAGGAAACCTTCCACAGTTTTCTCCCAGCAGACCGAGTCTTTGGCAGAATTGAGCAGAAGATCAGGAAAATTGACACAATTCTGCTACCACAGGAATACCATGCCATCCTCCAGCAATTCGGCCA
The DNA here is from genome assembly GCA_037950675.1 of Hypophthalmichthys molitrix. Taxonomy (NCBI): domain Eukaryota; kingdom Metazoa; phylum Chordata; class Actinopteri; order Cypriniformes; family Xenocyprididae; genus Hypophthalmichthys; species Hypophthalmichthys molitrix. Next base: position 40,967,106 of record CM075494.1, read on the forward strand.
CGTTCACATTTATGGCACAGACTGGGAGGCGTTTGATTATAGGTCAGCCACAAAAGAGTGTGTTAAGGCTCAGAAGAGCTTTAAAATCAGTGAATGCTTGACTTGAGTACCAACAAGGTTGGTTTAAAGACTGCTTACAATGGAGAGTATTGTTTCCATAGTGTATTAAAGCGGTGGGCTGAACTGAAACCTGAGTTACTTCCAAAGCGGACCTCTGTGAAGGCCGCAAAGAAGCGCGATGTGCTGGCACTATTAGGAGCAATAGGTGTGTCTGATGTGGTGAGGGCTTTTTATGATGATGCACTGTATCAGGTGACTGACAATGCAGGCCATAGTGATGAAGATGGAGAGTGATCCATGCTCACACACTCTCTCTCTCTCACACACACACACACACACACACACTGTCTCTCTCTCACACACACACACACTCTCTCTCTCACTTTCTCTCTGTCCTCTCACACACTCAAAGCACATCTCACACACTGTGTGATTTGTTTTATGTATAGTGGACAATGGTCCTACTGTTTACGTGTTTGACACTTTACTGAATGCCAATGTATTACTGAATGGCTTGCCTATTGAATATCGTTATCATTATTAGTTTTTTTTTTTCATGCATATGTAGTGGACAAATTGTCCTACTTGTTACAGGTTTGACACTTTACTAAAAAAAAAGACTTTGAATGTATTACTAAATAACTTGCTTATTGAATATTGTTATCATTACTATCATTACTTTTTACAGGTTCGGCACTGAATGACTATTAGCCTAAATGTGTTACTAAGTGATTTGAATGGAATGTTAACATTGTTGTATTTTTATTTAATTAGTGGTATTTGTATGTGTGTTATTTTTAAATTATTTGTTTTATGTGGTATATTGAAACATGAAATTGAAAATATTTATTTTATTTTACTATTTAGTTTATGTTACTATTTATTTTATTTGGCTGTTATTTATTTCATGCATTTGCATTTATGTGATTTATATTAATTTATAGTCCCTGATGTCATATGTTGCATGTTCTCTTGTTTGTTTGTTTTTTTGTTTTGTTTTTTTAAAAAAAGACATAAACCAACAATTTTTGGAAAAAAAAAAAAAAAAGGATGGATTTGTAGCATTTTGAAACAAAAAAACAACTTTGAATTTATAATCAACGATATTGTTGTTTCATTTAACAATCATTGTTTAACATGTTCAGACTGAGCCAATAGACCATTTTAACAGGATAAATTGAATATTAACAAAATGTATGGGTCTAGGTAAAAAAAAAAAAAAAAATGTCATTTTCATGAAAATTATTAAAATGGATTTATAGCATTTTGGAAAAGAGCTCCTCACTTGTTGATAAACTTTATGGGCCAGATTTTCTAACAGCTTGCACCAGTGCAAACCCTCTTTTGGCGTTAAAATTACTGTCGGGATTTACTAAATACACAGTGCAAAATCAGTGCTGAAAAGGCGTGGACTGAGTTTTTTTTTTTTTTGTGGCTGACCTTATTGCATATGTATTTGTAGGAGTTTCCCTTTCAGATGCAAAATTTATGGGAAGAGTGTATTTAAATGAATTTAAATGCAAGGCGATTTACTAATGTTTGCGCTCGTCAATTTACTGGTATTTGCAGCATTATTTAACGCCCAAAAAAAGCATGTCTTAACCCATTTTGTGACATGGCTGCAATTGTTGCTGTTAGAAGGAGACACCACAGAGAACAGAGAGCAGGAGAAGGGAGAAAATATTTTCCACTCATTAATTTTTCGCAAAAATTGCCACTTCCATCAGCACATCTGTGGAATCGCGCTCTCATGCTAATTTGCCCCATTTAGTAAATCTGGCTCTATGAGTGCTATTAGTGTTTTCAGTGACATGCAATTTGTACATATCTGTTCACATCTCAAAAAATGTGTTATGGGGTTTCATGACCCTTTAATTAGTCAAAATGTCTCAAACTGCATTTTATTTATCCCACTTGTGGAGTTTCTGCAAAGGGGGCCCTTCGGGTATGAAACAAATTACATGTGAGTTTGGCATTCCATAATGCTCACATCACCATATTTTGGGTAAAAATACAACATGAATATTCCTCTCCAAAGATATTTTAAGTAAACAATTTCATTATTATCTTTTAAAAAAATACAACGTGTAAGTCAGACCTCAGTATGTTGAGTTGACCTTTTGAACTCTTTAGTCCAGCACAGAGCAGCTTCAGTCCTGAACCCTGCAGGTCATTGTTCCTCAGGTCAAGCTCTCTCAGGTGGAAGTTTGATGATTGTAGAGCTGAAGCCACAATTTCACAGTGTTGATCAGTGAGTTTACAGTCTGCCAATCTGAAAACAAAGAGGACTTTGGTTAAAAGGCATGTTAATGAGCAGATGTCCCCAAAAGACTGCAAGACAGTTAAGACTTTCTTGTATTTAACAAAATCATGTTGAAATGGCTGTGTGTCCTTGTAATCAGTCTTAAATTAACGTAAAGGGTTGGGAGAATACTGAATGCGTGTCAGATCTACATTGTGTATGTCAGCTCTTAAAGTGACAGTAGTCTAATATACCTGCTGCAGTCTGTGTCATTAATCAAACAACAAAATAAAAATACTCACTGCTCTTGACTGAATAACTTTTGTAGCTTTAATAATGATTAATCTATATTTAATTTATACAGTGAAAACCATGCAGTGTTATTTTTCATTTGATCATTAAATATTTCCTACCTGAAAAGTTAGACCAACTGTTTATTACTGTTTATTACTATTACTATTAGACCAACATGAAAATTTTAAAGCACTGTTTACAAGGTTACACAAATAAAAAACAATGAAAATAGCTTTTTTTCTTTTTGTGGCAGGGCCAGTTCAAACAATGAACAATGTTAAAAAAAAATGATAACCTCAGTATGTTGAGTTGACAGTTTGAACTCTTTAGTCCAGCAAAGAGAGGCTTCAGTTCTGAACCCTGCAGGTCATTGTTACTCAGGTCCAGCACTCTCAGAGGGGAGTTTGATAATTGTAGAGCTGAAGCCACAATTTCAAAGTGTTGATCAGTGAGTTTACAGTCTACTAAACTGAAAACAGAGAGGACTTTGGTTAAAAGGCATGTTAGTGAGATGGTGTCCTCAAAAGATTGCAAGACAATAAGACTTCCTTGTATAAAACAAAATTATGTTGAAATGGCTGTGTCCTTGTAAGCGCAGTCTTAAATTAATGTAAAGAATTGGGAGAAGACTGAATGCGTGTCTACATTGTGTACATCAGGTCTTAAAGTGATAGTAGTCTAATATGCTCTCAATGACAAATGCGGAACAGTTAGTTCATGCATTCATGACCTCAAGGCTAGATTACTGTAACGCTCTACTGGGTGTTTGTTCCGCTCGCCTGTTAAACAAACTACAGCTGGTCCAAAACGCAGCAGCTAGAGTTCTTACTAGAACCAGGAAGTATGACTATATTAGCCCGGTTCTGTCAACACTGCATTGGCTCCCTATTAAACATCATATAGATTTTAAAATGTTGCTACTTACTTACAAAGCACTAAATGGTTTAGCTCCCCAGTACCTGAGCGAGCTCTTAATGCATTATAGTCCTTCACGTCTATTGCGATCTCAGAATTCTGGACAGTTGATAATACCTAGAATATCAAAATCAACTGCAGGCGGTAGATCCTTTTCCTATTTAGCACCTAAACTTTGGAACAGTCTTCCTATCACTGTTCGGGAAGCAGACACACTCTGTCAGTCTAGACTAAAAACATCTATTTAAACTTGCATACACATAAACCATTATCTACTTCTATAGTTCAAATCATGTAAATTGTTAGGCTGCATTGATTAGGTCAGCCGGAACCTGATGTACTCGCTACATCATAAGAAGAATGGCGTCTACGCTAATATTAGTCTCTCTCTGTTTATCCCAAGGTTTGCCACAGCCTGCCAGATCCAGGCTGCATCCAGATGAGATGAAGGACCTGCATCTAGACATGATAACGCAGCTCTGACATTTCAACTAAACTATCCCCTGTGAAGGCCCTTTTCCCTTTCCTTTCCCCATGTATAGATAAATCGTTATCAAAATTATTCCAATTCACATAGATCCGCAGACACAACTAATTTTTCTGTATTATGTGGACCAGTAAAGTAATTTGGCAAATATCACTTTTTTAAAAATACCAGCTTCTGCGCACATACACACTCAAACACGCAAACCTATAGACTAAACACGTAAATGAACGGCAAGAATGCATTAAAGGTATTCGGTTTTCAGTAGGAAAGGTGTCATTTAAGCGGCCCCTAAAGTAATAATTAACAATTTTTACAACGGAAGATTTAATGTTTTTGATTAAAGATTACGAAGGCACATGAATTAACAAAAATGGTGGGGACAAATTAAAAAGTTTTTAGTTCTTGGTGATTTTAAGAATATTAACTAAATGAATTCAGAAGCATGGCTAGTTTAAACTGTAAAAATGAAAACAATGAACAATGTTTAAAAAACTGATAATAGCCTATTCTTTATAAAGCAGGAAGGTTTTCTGAACAAAAATCAGCATCCCTGCTTCATCAAATCGATTTCTTGTTTCATATTATTGGCAAGGTATATCAGCATAATTTTTATTTTGGGCCTTTATCAGCATAAATGATGTGCCGATAATATTGTGCATCCCTAGTTTTTAATAAAATATTTTTTAGTTTTTTACACTTAAAAAAAAAATTGACATTAATAACTGTCTTAGAATTGGGCTAGTTTTACTGGTAGCTTCACTGGTTATGTTTACAAAGCGTAAAAATATTTTATACAAATAATAGTATTAATTTGGTATAGAATGAATACAACACTCAACTGCAATAATGTATATTTTATGCTTGTGAACACAAACCCAGATAATATTCATCACAATACATCAACTTCTGTCAAATGTAAGCACTGTATGTTCATATTTTCACACTCACAGAGCTTTTCTGCAATTCCTCACTGCAGGTAACAGTCTCCATAGACCCTCTTTTGATTTGAATTTGTACTGTTTAAGGTGAAACTCATCCATCACCTCTGACATCAGGATCATGTTTGCCAAAGTTGAGCATTGTGCAAGAGAAAGACTTTTACTTATTGTTTTATTTTTTAAAAATTCCTGCATTTCCTCAACAACAGAATTATCCTTCATCTCAATCAAGCAGTGTGACAGATTCATCCATCTTTCAGGACTGACATTGTTCTTTTGACCTCGTTTGAGGTTGTGGATTATTTTCTTGACACTCTCTGGGTTGTTTTCTGTGTGAATCATCAGATCCTGTAAGAGTCTTTGATTGGACTCCAGTGAGATGCCATGAAGAAATCGAAGGAAAAGATCCAGATGTCCATTTTTACTCTTCAAGGCTTTATTCATTGTTCCCTTCAGAAACACGTCCAGAGGAACATTCTCAAACTGTGTTCTAGACTTTCCTGTCAGGAACATTTTAAGAACTTCACTGTTCTTGTGTAAATAGCAGAAAAACACATACAGCGCTGCAAAAAACTCCTGAAAGCTCAGATGTACAAAGCTGTAAACCTTCCTGTGATAAATCACAGATTCTTCCCTAAAGATCTCAGTGCAAATCCCAGAATACACTGAGGCGTCAGTGACGTCTATGCCGCTCTCTCTCAGGTCCTCCTCATAGAACATCACATTGCCCTTCATCAGCTGATTGAAAGCCAGTTCAGCAAGTTTCACAATCACTTCTCTGTTGGACTGCAGGAGTTTCTCTGAATTGCTTTCTTCATACTTTTGGTTCTTCATATTTATTTGAATGTGGAGGAAGTATATGTACATTTCAGTCAGAGTTTGTGGGATTTCTGCACTGAGATCTTGTTTCAGGATGTTTTGAAGCACAGTGGCTGAGATCCAGCAGAAGACGGGTATGTGGCACATGATGTGGAGGCTTTTTGCTCTTCTGATGTGTGAGATGATTCTGCTGACTTGATGCTCATCACTGATTCTCTTCGTGAAATATTCCTCCTTCTGAGGGTCATTGAATCCCTGAATTTCTGTCAAACGGTTGATGTATTTAGAGGGGATCTGATTGGCTGCTGCTGGTCTGGTGGTGATCCAGATGAGAGCAGAGGGAAGCAGATCTCCTTTCATGAGGTTTGACATCAACACACCCACTGATGAAGTCTCAGTCACATCAGAAACTTTCTCACTGTCTGAAAACAGTTTAATTCTGCTTTCATCCAGACCATCAAAGATGAACACAACTGTACATTCATCATACATCTTTGAGCCCAAATGTTGAAGTTCAGGATGAAAGTCCAGCAGAAGTCTGTGAAGACTGTACTGATGATCTTTAATCAAGTTCATCTCTCTAAATGGAAGCACAAACATGAAATCTACATCCTGATTGGCTTTTCCCTCGGCCCAGTCCAGAATGAACTTCTGCACAGAGACGGTTTTTCCAATTCCAGCGATGCCTTTAGTAAGAACAGTCTTGATGTTGTCTTTCTTCTCTCTTCTCTTCTCCTCATATCCTGGTTCAGGTGAAGGATCAAAGATGTCATTACAGTTGATTGGAGTGTCTTGGAGTGTCTTGTAACTTTTCTCCATCTGTAGCACCTCATGTTCTTCATTCACCCCTTCACTCTCTCCCTCTATGATGTACAGCTGTGTGTAAATCTTGTTCAGGAGCGTCTGATTCTCTTGTAGTTTGATTCCCTCAAATACACTCTCATATCTGTTCTTCATGCTGGTTTTGTGCTGGTCTTTGACTCTCTGAAGATCATCATGCAGTGGTTGGTGAGAATCGAGCTGCAGGGCTGCTTCTGTGTCATGATGACTGATGTGTTTCTGACAGGAGGAGGATGTGCAGGTCTGACAGGACACATCTCTGATCTGATCAGCTCTCCCACCACTGAAAATACATTAAGATGAACTGAGAGACAAAAAACAAACAGGACTGATCTTTACCAAATAAAAGAAAATATTTAAATGTCTCTAATATTAAATTATTTTGTTTAAAATCATACCACATTTAGAAAGAAGTGTTCATTTCATAGACTCCTAAATGTAATATGATCTATCTGTGGCTAATTTATTTCCTGATATCACAGATGGAGTTCCTCAAGGTTCTCTTCTAGGACCAATATTGTAGGGCTGTCAAATTAAAATTAAAATTTCGAATATGTGTCGAAATTAAAATAAAAATCCACATTCAAATGCAAAAATGGTGGATTAGTATTTTAGGTGTGGTTCAGGCAGCTTTATCAGTAGCGCAACGAGATGCAATGATAAGAGTCATTGTTGTATTTTAATGTTTTTGTTAGCCTATCCAGTTGAACCCACTAGATGGAGTAGGGTATTCTTGCAATAATATATAGCTTAATATAATAATATATGTAATGTGTTAACGCATGTAATTAATTTTTTCAGTTTACTGTAACGTGTTAAAAATATTTAACGCAATTAACGCAGCATCCATTTTTTCCCTCGTAATTTTACATAAACATTAAATGATCACACTCTTATAAACACAAATGCTTTTAAACCATTCAAGCACCACAAGGCAAACGAGAAGAAACGAGAATAATCACATGTTATGTATTGATATTTTTATGCCAATTGTGACTTTTATTATATCTGTGTGAGTTCGCTGCAACCTTACTTTCCCTAAGGGGATAAATAAACTAAAAACTGAAAAACTGAAGGCGCTGTCTGTGAATGTCGTGTCTGTGTGACACACACGACTCGCGTGCACAGAAAGATGCGTGCCAGTATTGAGTTCTCTTTCTCTCTTTAACAAACAATAACCCACAGAATTATGCCAAAATTACTGTTTTGTCGAGTGTACTCATAAAAGCAGTCTTAAATGAGATAAAATAGAGCTGCACGATTGATTTTAAAAAGATCGCGATCTCGATTCAAGCACCCACGCGATCTTACTTTATTAATGACAATTCGCCGGCGTCTTTTAAACCCAAAATCATACCGGAACATTCAAATATGTGTTCCAGAGAGAGCAGTTTTGAACCACACATTAGTTATTTCTATGGAAGCCCGTTTCCGCCACTAAATAAAAAAATAAAAAGAGTAATTGCGACTTTTTATCTCAGAATTCTGACTTTTATCTCGCAATTGACATCCTGTATGATGTCTTCCATTTTATGTATAATAATAACGAAGCAGCAATCCTGATGGTCAGTCGGAATGAAAGGAAACGCAAGCAAAGTAAGAACTATGAGAAATAAAGTTTCACACAATTGTGAGAAAAAAAGTCAGAATTGCGAGAAAAATAGTCAGAATTGTGACTATATCACGCAATTGCGACTTTATATCTCAGAATTCTGACTTTATAACTCGCAATTGAGAGAAAAAAAAGTCAGAATTCTGACGTTATATCACGCAATTGTGTATGGAAGCCCATTTCCGCAACGAAAGAAAAAGATTAAAAGTCGAAATTATGACATACTATGTCGAAATTATGAGATTAAAAAGTCGAAATTATGACTTTAAAAGTCGAAATTATAACATAACTAAATCGAAATTATGACTTGCTGCTCATTGTTGATCTGATGCTGACGCGACCCGACATAATAGGATGAATTGTGAACACATTCATTTTAAACGTGTTTTTACTAATAATGAAATTCTTGCCTTATTAGCGGAACGGCATTGAATAGCTCTGAGCAAACGCGCTCTTGAACTGATTTTAAGCAAGAACAAGCTTTGGCGCAAAAAGAACAAAACCGATGTGGCTGCATGAGATGGCAGCTTTCATTTCAGGTGACAACTTCAAATCTCGTACCAATATCATAAATGCACCAAAAATATTGGTTGAATGGTACTGTAATGCCAGTTGCGAAACAATTGCAACAGGAGGTTGTGATCGGGCAGCAGTTTTCATTAATCAGTGATACAGCCTATTCCTGTAAAATTGTCTTGTATGTTCTAATAAATGGCGCACGTGATAAATTCAACCAGAGCAGGCTACCTCTTTTATTTAATCAGAATCCAATAGAATCAAAAGGAGCTTTATTGGCATGTTTGCACACACAACGAATTTGTTTTGATGACAGAAGAAACTTCTAGTACACAAAGACAACAACAGATAGTAAAATAAAAAATAAAGATAAATGAAAGAGATACACATAAAAAAAAATAAAAATAAAAATAAAAATTTGTACGTACAGTTGTACCATATACAGAATAGAATAGAATAGAATAGAATAACAGGGATAGAGTAAGAGGTATAAGGTTATTGTCAAATAAATAGGCTAAGTGGTATTGCACATATTTATCATTGCCCAGTGGGGGCATTTAACTGTTCATGCCTTAGCCTACTTTACATTTAAAAGCACGGAGAAAGATGACAGATAATGTTTGAAGCTGAGATTTAATGATATGCAATGGCTAGCCTATTACTTTATTAGAATTTGTAACAGATTAAAGATATAGGCCTACATCAATTAATTTAATGTTTCAAATGTTATCAAAACTGAGCACGTGGAGGGCAAGAAAATTATTTCTCAAACGAAATCTTGCATTACACCATATTGTGATGTGTTGTTATGGAAATATGATCCCCAGAACAGCGCCACCCTCGGGAAACTGTATGTAGGCTACCGACAGAGCATAGGTTACTGGACGTGTCATTATTATTTCATAGGTTCTCAGAAAAAAAAAAAAAAAAAAAACGAGAACGTATAGCGCTAGATAAATTCGTTCTCTAACGAAATCGTGCATTACAACATATTCTAAGGGTGGTGGTGTTCATGAGGATCATATTTCCATAATGATACATCAGAATATGTTCAAGATGCCATCCCAAAGCGTGCTTAAAATCAGTTCAAGAGCGCGTTTGCTCAGAGCTATTTAATGCCGTTCCGATAGGCTAATAAGGCAAGAATTTCATCATTAGTAAAAACACGTTTAAAATATTCCTTAATGTGTTCACAATTCATCCTGTCGTGTCGGGTCGCGTTAGCGTCAGATCAACAATGAGCAGCAAGTCATAATTTCGATTTAGTTATGTCATAATTTCGACTTTTTAATCTCATAATTTCGACATGTGTCATAATTTCGACTTTTTATCTCATAATTATGACTTTTAAAATCATAATTTTGACTTAGAAAGTCATAATTTCGACTTTTAATTTTTTTCTTATGTGGCAGAAATGGCTTCCATAATTGTGAGATATAAACTCGCAATTGCGAGATTAAAAGTCAGAATTCTGAGATAAAAAGTCGCAATTAGGCTACTCTTTTTATTTTTTTATTTAGTGGCGGAAACGGGCTTCCATATATTTCTGTGTTACAAATATTCAAATTATCACAGAAGTACTGAGATATATGTTTTAAGTTAGTAGCTATATACACACTGATGTCTACGATAGCGATTAAAATAGAGCAAACTACCTTTTGAAACGAACTTGGCGTGTCAAATAACGGTTGTATCAATTACATCTTATTCCACTAGGTGGCGACAAGTGACTGTTAAAAAATGTATTTGTGATTGAATCACTCATTCAAAAGATTCGTTCAAAAACACTGATTCATCCAGTAATGAAACAAGTATTTATTAATGAGTCATTGAATTAATTCAAAACCATTTTTTTATTTTTTTTTATTTTGTTATTTTAGTTAATGAAGTTTTAAATATAGATATTTTTCTTACAAAAACTGATTGCTTCACTTCAGAAGGCCTTTATTAACCCTCTGGAGCCATATGGATTACTTTTATTGGGCTTATTTATTTATTTTTGGGCTTCAAAATCGTGGCTCAGATTCACTATACCATTATAAAGCTTGGAAGGGCCAGGATATTTTTCTTTTAATATATCTCAGATTGTGTTTGTCTAAAAGAAGATAGTACACCTAGGGTGGCTTGAGGGTCAGTAAATCATTGGTTAATTTTCATTTTTGGGTGAACTATCTTATAATGTTAATCAAAGAACAAAGGTAACAGAGAAAATTGTAGCTTTAATAAGGATTAATATATATTTAATTTACAATTTGTGCAGTGAAGACTGTAAAGTATTTGATAACTTCAGTCAATTTCTGTATATTCTGTACAGGTAGGAAGGCCACAGGTAAATATGACATTTATTATAATGGGTTTATGTGAGGATTGTTTTAAGTTCACTTAAATTAAAAATTGCTATTTTTTTAAAGCCTAATAAATGTAGAAATTGATAGCTTTCAGTTATACTGTTATGTTGAATGTCTATAAATAATGTTTTTTTAAAAAAAAAAATCTATTTCATAGAGACATCAGTACCAGTGTTAGTATAAGTGATACTGGTCTTCATTCATAAAAAGATGCCATTAAACAAATATTTAAAATATACTTTGTCTTTAAGCTGTTTCTGCATTAATTTAGAGAATAACATAAATTATTACAATATAAAAAATATTAAAAACTCTGTTTTTAATCAAGATTAATTACAGGAAAAAAAATGTGCAATTAATTTTTTTTTTTGTGATTATACTCTGAGAGGGTCAAAGTCAAGTCAACTTCTTCATTACTAAATACATGGTACTGAAACATGTTGCACATGATACTCACACAGGGTCAGAGGTCACAGCAGGTTCATCACTGAGAACAGGCGACAGACCAATAGATTTGTTACTCTTTATAGGCACGCAGTCAGATATCGGAGATGCTGCTCGCTTTCTCTTCTTGTTGATGAAACTGAGAAAAAGATGTAAATATTGTATATTTCTTCTTTGTAGTTTATGTCTTCTCTATTCAATTAACACTTATCAACACTAGAATTTTTATAACAGCTTTCCTATGAGACCAGGTTGCAACAAAATTATATTTCCTCATATTAAAAAAGATTGCAATAGTTCTTTCTACTTGCCTTGAAACAACTTAATCAGTGAACTTTCTCGCTAAATTGCTCCCAAACGTAAGATTGTTGTCTATCATAAATAGTAGTTTTATATTTTTATATAAGTACCCCTTAGTTCTAAAATACTTACAGTATAAATAATTTGTTATTTTCCTGGTTGTTTTACCCCTATATATATTGTTCCCCTATACTTACATGTACTTACTTTATAGGTACACTATAATTATCGAAAGTTACGCTGTAAATTCGTTATAATTACGCAGTACTTTCTGGGCTGTAATCTAAAGCGTTACCGTCATTTTCTGTACACAAACTCCTGAAAATGGTGTATGTCAGTGGTTCTCAAACCATTTAAAAATAGTAAAACAAAGACACAATTAATTGATTTTTTAATTGAATTTTTTTCCATATTTTCTGATAACTATTTTAATATATCTTTGTGCATCTGTCAGATGCATCTATCATGCATAACGCAAATTTACACATTGTCAGCATAGAATAGGTAACATTCTCTTTGGGCCCTATCATTGCCATGTTGTTTAAATAGCAAATGCATTTGTGCGCCCATGGGTGTGCTGGTCTGAAAACGAGGTGTGTTTAGGCGCATTGTTGGCGTGTTGCTATTTTGAGGCAAATGAAATAGACTGTGCCATTGACCAACTGAAATCTGGTCTAAAGTCAATGGTGCAATATTTGTTATTTAAAGAGCGCGTTAGTAATATGTGCTAATATGCGGGTGCACAACGCGCGTGCATTCTGCTTATTATACACACAGGGACGCGCAGCAGCACACAAACATGCCAAATATTAAAAATAAAAGGATTACAATGTAAAAGATTATTATTGTGTGCATAAAGATAAAAATGCTTTGGTGGAATGGGAATGGGAGATGAGACTCTGATTGGTTTATTTCACATTACGCCCAAGACACACCCAATACTCATTAAGAGAATAGGGACAACCCTTAACTTGTTAGAACATGCGCCTGGTGTGCTGACTATTTTTCCCGTCGTTAAACTAGCAAAAGTGGATTCGGACAAGCTTTACTCACCCTCAAGCCATCCTAGGTGTATATGATTTTCTTCTTTCAGATGAACACAATCAGAGAAATATTAATAAATATCCTGAAACATCCAAGCTTTATAATGGCAGTGTGAACAGGGTCACGAGTATGAAGGTGAAGAAAATGCATCCATCCACTTCCATCCGTCATAAATGTACTCCACACGGCGTCAGCTCCAGGGGGTTAATAACGGCTTTCTGAAGCAAAGTGATGCGTTTGTGTAAGAAAAATATCCATATTTAACAAGTTATGAAGTAAAATATCTACGTAGCTTCCACCAGACCACCTTCCGTATTCAACTTACGAGATAAGCGTAACTGACGTTGCGTCAGTTATGCGTTTTTAGTAAGTTGAATTTGGAAGGCGTAGGACGTAGCGTAAGTGTTTTGAACTGCGAAAGGCATTACACTTTCATCCTAAGTTGAATATGGAAGGTGGTCTGGCGGAAGCTAGATATTTTACATTATAACTTGTTAAATATGAATATTTTTCTTACAGAAATGCATCGCTGTGCTTCAGAAGACCTTTATTAACCCCCCGGAGCCGTGTGGAGTACGTTTATGATGGATGGAGGCACTTTTATGAGCTTCATTCTCTTTGGTCCTGTTCACTGCCATTATAAAGCTTGGATGCGTCAGGATATTTATTAATATCTCTGATTGTGTTCATCAGAAAGAAGAAAGTCATATACAAGGGTGAGTAAAGCTTGAGGTTATTTTCATTTTAAAGTGAACTAATCCTTTAATTTCAGTGGTCATGCAGGTGTTTGTCAGCAGGCATCTGAGAGTTTAATATAGGCTATGCTCTGATGATAAATATTTTATTATTAATATTTTTTAACATATATTATGTACAATCAAAAAAAAAAAAAAAAGCTCTAACAATCACAGAATCAGCCCTGCCTTGTGCATTTGAACAAAGTCACTGTTAACTTCCAAGTGACACTACAGTAGATAATGAATTATACTCACTTAGGGTCAGAGGTCAAAGCAGGTCCATCACTGAACAGACCAATGGAGTTGTTACTCTTCATAGACACACAGCTGAATCCTGAAGATGGTCCATCACTGAGATAAGGGGGTTCAATCATGGATCTGTTACTCTTCATAGACACACAGCTGAATCCTGAAGATGGTCCATCACTGAGATAAGGGGGTTCAATCATGGATCTGTTACTCTTCATAGACACACAGCTGAATCCTGAAGATGGTCCATCACTGAATGTAGGGGGTTCAATCATGGATCTGTTACTCTTCATAGACACACAGCTGAATCCTGAAGATGGTCCGTCACTGAATGTAGGGGGTTCAATCATGGATCTGTTACTCTTCATGGACACACAACTGAATCCTGAAGATGGTCCATCATTGAGACCAGAGGGCAGATGCATGGAGTTGTTAATCTTCATGGACACACAGCTGAATCTTGGAGATGCTGCTCTCTGAGTGTGAACAGACGCCTCCTCCTCTCTCTCCTCATTCACACTCATTTTACAGGCAGGTTTCTGCTTCTCTTCCTGCTAGATGAGAGGTTTTTTTCAGTCCTGTATGTGGAGGAAGAGAACATGCATTATACACTGACTTTTGACACTAAATTAAAATAAAAATAAAAATAAAATTGAGGGTTTTGCTAGATTATTTACAGTAATTGGATTACTCACAGTTCGGTTTGTATCATGGTTTTAGGCTCACGGTTTCGGTATGTGCCATGTTCAGGTAAAAAATTATTACTGTCAAATGAAAATAAATAAAATAAGAACAAATAATCAAACGGCACAAATAAATACAGTAAAGCAAAGATACAAATAAATTAAGCTTTTCAGGTTTTTCATATTTCCAATTTTCAGGTACAGAATTTGAATAAAGTAGCTAATAAAATGTAAAACAACACTGCATGTAATCTTCACTGTGTAAATTAAATAAAGATCAATCATTATTAATTATTAAGTCACTATTCAGCCATGAGCAATGAGTGATTTCCTTGTCTTTTGTTGTTTGATTAACATTAAAAACACATTCAGACAGCAGGAATGCAAGGGCTGCCGTCTCTTTAAGACATAATACACGGATCAGTACACTGATACAGAACACATGCGTTCTTTCTCGAGTGTTTAAGTTCATTTAAGACATAACCGACTATGCTTGCTAGGATACTCGCCAAGACGAGCATGTTGACATAATTTTGTGTGAATTTGACCGTTCAAGCACAAGACTTGAAAGAGACCTCAATATTTGCACGCTGTACCAACAATAACCAACTGCAGAACCGCAGAACCATACTTCATGACAGTCTGAGGACAACAGCGCCAGACTAACAGCCTGACGCCGGAAGTGGGCGGAGTAACAATCTCACACCGGATGTGGGCGGAGTTAGCAACAAACAAACAAACAAACAATCATGGCGGAAGAAGAGAACACGGTAAAAAGTTTCTTTGTGTTGTGTTTTTAATCGATCACTTTTATTTGTTGTGTATTTAATCGATCGTTAACACTTAACATGACTCAAATATTTTGTAAATGGGCTTCAAAGTCACTTTATCGTGTCTTTTGATATTTTACAAATCGTCTCACGTTGCTTGCCCAGGTGAAAAAAATACTATAATAATTTATAGTAAATACTATAGTGTTTTTGAACCATACTGTAATAAAGTAGTTGAATTAATTTATTGTGGTAATTCTATAGTTGCTGTGATAATATAACAACTATAGTAATATAAACAAATTACCCAATATTGTATTAAGTTTTCTACAACTTTAGGGTATATTATACTACAATATACACTAGTTTACTATAGTAAAACCTAAAGTATACTACAGTATTTATAACTGTTTATCAGTTCACTATAGTTAATAGTACAGTATGCTGTAGCATTCATTCACAGTGTTGTAAATACTATAATAGATACAGTATACTACAATTTACTATAGTATGGATCAAAAACACTATAGTATTTTTTCACCTGGGTGGTTATATATTCATGGTTTGTCATTTTGCTGTATTTTGTTTCATTGGTTACATTTTACAATACTGACCAATGTTTTTGAGGATATTTAGAGGCATATTAGGATTCGGAGAGGCTCAGCTTTACCTCATTTACAGCGATGCAAAACATTCTGCAACAGTTTCCAGTGCCCAGTGTTTTTAAACCGACCAGACGGCACAGGTTGAATGCACACCATCAAATTCACTCCAAAAAGCTCGTATGAACGTTTCTTTTGTATTCAGTATTAAAAATGTTGTTTTTGCAATGCAGTAAGTAGTAATTTTGACTTTAGAACAAGGAAACTTGTCTCTCTTATGCAATTTTCATGGTATATATTTAAGTTTTTCTGTTTTGATTTTGCAATGCAGTAAACTGACCATCAGAATCACCCCAGGACAATGGAAGCTGATCAAAAACAAGGTTAGTTTTATAAGACTTTCATAAACAAATGAGCTATACAGATGCTATACAGGTGTGTTGTTATATCTGTCAAATCTTTTCAGGAATAACTTAATAATATTGTATTGTCTTAGAATGTTCCACAACAGTTGACCGGCTCTATTGACTCTGGGATCTTCATGTTAATGGTAAGAAAAAGTTAAAAGTTTTTAAAAATGTATAAACTTCTCTTTTCATTAGAATGAAAAACAAATATGAGGGCTTTTCATACTTGAAATAGTTAACCCTGGGTGAATGTAAACTCCAGGTAAACAGAATCCTGGGTCATCTTGATTCGCGTTTCATGCTGATCATCATTTACCTGGGGTTAACAACTAATCCTGAGTATTCATACGCAGCATTTCACACTGTACATTACTAAACCCTGGGTTAACGTCCTTATTTGCATATTTGCAGTGCCAGTGTCACTGATTGGATGAACAAAGCACACAATATAAAAACAATGCCGGAGAAGTGCTGCACGGGGTGGAAGTTCCGTCTCGGTGCTCTTTGGATGCAAGGGATCATTAAACTTATAAACTTGTAGATAATCCAAAGCACACAATATGTTTACGTAAATGCTCAGGCATTGCACATCCTCATTACATAACTTCACTATCAAGTTTATCCTGAATGGACATTTCAGACTATAAAAGTATTAAACAGTATTTTCTGCACTGCTATTGTTGCATTTTCTGTCAGCATTTGTTGTTTTTTCTTTCCAATGCTGAATTTTCTATTTATTTACAAAGTACAGTGTTTCTATGACTGTCAAAAGCGCATAAATATACAAGCGTGGAGCGTTACTTTACCCGCGGTTAAAAGTGGTGTTTAGGACGACGATAACCTGGGGTTAAGTGCAGTGTGAAAAGCCATGTGAATTGCTTGCCTTTTAAAAAAAAAAAAAAAAAAAAAATTAAAACTGAAGATGATTGATTGATTTCATTAGTGACAGGGTATGATTTATGTCTTCAGTATAAACATGAGAAAAACAGAATGTCAAAACTTTATTATACATTCTGTGCTACATCCTGACTACAACACAAGGTATTGTTAAATACACTTCTAACATTTCATCCCATTTGTTTGTACCTTTCTCTCATGAAGGAGCCACGGATCACAGAAGACCTCTGCGCTGCACAACAACCAAAAGTCTTCAAAGGTTTAGTGGAAGAGCCGTGCTTTTGAGAAACGCACCCCTGGATGCATTTTGTACCTACATTTGTTAAAACCTTAAACAAATCAACATTATAATGCTGGAAAGATTTTCAAGATAAAATACGTGTTTGTTTTATAGTGTGAGAATGGAGATGTGCAACAATATCTCCTGCAGCACATAGCCTTCTGAACATTTCTGTCTGCAATGAGGAGGATCAGCA
Source organism: Hypophthalmichthys molitrix (assembly GCA_037950675.1). Classification (NCBI taxonomy): domain Eukaryota; kingdom Metazoa; phylum Chordata; class Actinopteri; order Cypriniformes; family Xenocyprididae; genus Hypophthalmichthys; species Hypophthalmichthys molitrix. The sequence continues at coordinate 40,984,786 of CM075494.1, forward strand.
TTATTTTGGAGGGCCAGCAAGTCGTGTTTGCAATCTGGCTAAAACCTGTGCAATTTTTCTTGGACTCACTTATAGTTCCTGAGTTTCGGTTCATTTATGAGACGCGCTCCATTTCATGTGCAACAAAGGTGATTGCGCCGGCGCCTCCATGTCATGATTAGGCCTATTTTGTCTGCTATATTTGCTTCTTATTTATATTGGTTGATGAAACATTGATTAAAATTAAGATACAATTTATACAAAACGAAATTCATTTTAAAGAAAGGCTTTCTAAAAAACAAAACTTAATGAAATGGTCAAAATCATGTCTGACCCATTCAATGTCTCCCGACATATTGCGCATCTTATGATCCTATCTTACTCATGCTGTTTTCTTTCCATAATCAACACAGAACAAATTAAAATGAATAATATTTAAACAAATACTACTTGTGTTTTTTTTTTTTTACTTAAATTCATGTTTTATGCACATTACGTTCATTAAATAACATTAATACTTTTCGCCATATCCAATATTTTTTTGTAACATGAAATTTTTGCCTTTTCGATCGTCCAGTTTAGAGTAAAACAAATGACTTGAAAAATGTCCACCATTTGTGGGAGAAGTTCGGTCTGAACAAAGCCGTTAACCGAATTTTGAAGGATAGTGCAAAATAATTTCCAAAACAAGCAGGCTATCAACTACCACATGATATGGTGCACAACTTTTAATATATATATATATATCTCCTATCAATTCATAGGCACTCCTTTGGCTAAAATGATCCGTGCTGAATTGGTCTGGTCTGATTCAGTTACCATTGATTGGGTGAAAACAGTTCAAACCTACTGGCTGTGGAAATCATGGGCGTGACTCATTATACTATAAGCAAAACGCTGTAAAAGACGCGCGCTCTGTGCAACCAAAATGGCGTTTTTTACGGCGTCATATGGCAAGATAGACGGCGTAAAAAGCGGTGCTTTTCATGCACACTAAAACGCCGTTAAATACGGCGTCATTGACGGATTTTCGCGCGTTTATAACGTCTGGATAAACGCCTGGATAACGTTCGTGTGGACTAACGTCTGAATAATGTATGTGTGGATTGATAATACTATTTTAGCTTTATTCCTATTTTGCCCAAAGGAAGCTTTAAATGTTCATAACTTGGAGGAAGCATTACAAATCCGTCTCCCTGACTGAAGCTTGGCCATTCCTCCGGCCACCTCTGTAGCGCAAGCACCGCATTAACAGCTGACTTTTCTCAGTTTAAAGAACACACCGGCACAAAGGCCATTTACACATTCCACCTGAACTAAGGCCTTCACCTCTTAATATGGAAAATAATAAAAAATAATTAACAAGCCCAAAGATGCATATAAGTGGCCATGGTAACACTGCAAGTGCGAGCTTGGCTTGAAGCAGCTTTAGGAGCCTAAACTAATAAAACAACAGAGACGTGCTCGACTGTCAAACATGTTTTTTGTTTGTTTGTTTGTTTTTCAAGCGCACGTTTACTTAGAAAAATAATGTAAAAGTGCTACAATGGCATAAAAAACCTTAAGGTTAGCAGAACAAAATTAACAAATATATTCCATGGTTATACACGCTCGTATCAGATGTGTTGCATTCATTATTAGCCTATTTGTTCGTTCGCATGTGCTTGCATTCGATTTGTCTAATGCAATGCATTGTATTATTATATTTAGCTTTAGTTATATTTGGTAAAACATGTCACTGAATACATTAGGCTATTTATAGATTTTTTGTTTTAGGGATGTTGCTGGGTAAGTGAATTAAGAACACTTAGTCATAAAAACTGAACACGCTCAGTCATAAAAAAAAAAAAAATCACTACAGGCCAGGCGCCAGGATGGCATAACTGGGGGGCACTACTACTATTTTAGTTATGAAAAATATAATATATAAACGTTAAGCCAAAACGAATTCATTTAAAGTTAAACAGAAACCGGCGTTATAACATACCTCTCTAATTTGGCACAAATCCAAATGTTTCCATTTTCAAGATGTATTTGGATGCTAAACTATATTATTTAAATGCTTTGATTGTACCTACACAAACTACTTAAAATGAGCAGTGTACCTTTTTATATATTTGGTTGACTGTATGTTATTTTGACAAACAGGCTGCGATGTCAAGTTACTAAAACTGGTTATGTTGTGTGTGAGCGTGAGGCGCCGGCGCGATCACTTGAATCTTCTTATAAAAGCGGGAAAAAATTTAAATACTCAGACATTTATGGTCACATTTATGTAACACCATTCGAATGGTTAACTGTGAAGGGTTAAATAGGCCTATTATTTTTGTACACTCACAATAAAAACAAAACATTGCTTGTAAAATAAAGAAAAAAAAAATTATAGCCTAATTTTCTGCCGTCTCCGTTTCCTTTCCATGAATTTGCTTCTCAAAAATGAACCGAAACTTAGCATATAGATATAGGTAGCTTAGTCTATTGTCGCATTTTGTTCCTTTCATTTTGTTAATATAATTATTTAGGTGAAATAAATTTCGCGCATTGGTTATTTATTCCTTTTATATGATTTAATCCTGTTTTTCTCTATTCAGAAGCGCTGCAGGTGCGTGATGATGATGATGATGATGATGAATCCTCATGTTCTGTTGTTTATTCTTCTATTTGTTCATGTAGGCTAAAACTAAACCCCTGTGATTTTATTAATGGGTCACAGACACGTATCCTTTGTAATTTTGTTTAATTCTAATTTAATATAACCTTGTCGGTTAATGAAAAGGTAATGATCGCGTCGGTTGAAAGTCAGGAGGGAAAAAACGAAATGACATTGACAAGGCAACATTTTTTCGTTTAGTTTAAGTTTTTTTTAACTAATATTTACATTTTCTTATATTTCAGGTTTATTTCGATTAGCATAAATGTTTTTAATAGTTTTAGCTTTTGTTATTTAACTATAATAACCCTGCCTGGGAAAAACATCCACAGAACTGCAGTGCAGTCAATTTTCCAGCTGTTTAAGCCATGAATATTTACAAATATTCACGAATTATTTAATGCCGTCTGGGACACAATCTCAGGCCGGGAGTCTCAGACTCATCAAAGCCAATACAGTTATTGATGCTCGGGAAGCGAACAGCAATTTCTTAACGATCAGCATTTCATCTGAAAGAGGTTCACCTGAAAATGTTGTCCACTAGAGGGAGCCACAGGTTAAGGAATATTTTAAGCTTATCTTCCTTATTTTTAAGCATGTTTCCATACTTTTGAATGTATATAACCTTTTCATTTCTTTAACCATGTTCTGACAGTATAGTTTTATAATTAGTGTACTGTACATTGAAATCTGTGAAATGCTTATCCCAAGAATAATTATTTTTACTTTTTCTAATATGCTGTCTTAACTAATATGACAGTTTGTTCTGTTTTCCAGTATTATATATAGCTTACTATATTATAATTTCTACTAAAATATTACATGGTAAAGTGTTTCCTTGATCATGGGCCATTGCTTGCACTCTGAATTAATCTTTTAATTTCGAATTTGGTCTTTTAATTTAACTGTCTTTAATGCATCATGCACTTTACTTGTATAACGGGTTTCTATGGGGGACAAAACACTTAAACAACATGTTTTACTTGGATTATGCTGTCATTATTTTAGCAGTAGTGTTTACGACAAGAGAATTGTGTGAATTAGTTGTCTCTGGTTATCATTTTAAGACATTAAGACATGACAAGCATTTTCAAGTTAAGCAGGCTAATAGCACATCTTCTAATGTCAGTTCATTAATTGGCTAATATGTTGCAACGTAGGTCATGTTTTCGTCAACATATTCTGACCATTTAAACAAAATTAGGAAATGGAGAAATATTCAGCGATTTTGAGGTGATAAAATCTTAACAATGTTTTTTTTCTTTTTGCTCAAAACAAAACAATTTACAAAATAACATCGAACTGGCAAACTAGACCAAGGTTTCAGCCATTTTATGAGTGGCCCTTTCCACCGTGAAGTATGAGTCTACCGACAAACATCAACATGTAAATGATCAGTATTACAGCTATGAAACGATAAAACGAACTTACCCTTACATGTAAAGTTATTTTCTGATTCTGAATCCTCCGCAATGGCACATAGTCATCTGATACGACTTCTCTCGGTTTCACTTATATGAGTGGGTTCTGCTGAAAACCGGCAGCGTCTCAGACTGAACGTGATGATGATGAACTCCTGGCTACGTGCTGTACGTACTGCATACTGCACTGAATAGTTAGTAGAAGTGCCACTTAGAATGAAACAAATGAATCAGTTAGCAGTTGTTTAAAAAAAACATTAAATAATTAATTTTTGAAACTGAAGAATACAATTTGGTCAATTTTGGGCCACTAAATGTGAGATACCAAAGCTCTGATGTGTACCGTATGCTATCACAAACAAGTCAAGAGTTCATAGTTCTGCTGTCAAAACAATGTTGGATGTTTGTTATGTATTACAATAAAATGTGGCTTGATTGTAAAACTAAATTTAAGATATTATTATTAGCCTGTTTGCAGTGTTGGGGAAAGTTGCTTTTAAAAGTAATTCATTATAATTAGAGCTGGGTAGATTACTTATGAATTGTAATCAGTTACTGATTACAAATTACATGACAAAATTTGTAATCAGTAATATAATCTCTTAGATTACACATTTTTGGTAACGTAATCTGACAACTTTTGGATTACATTTAGATTACTTTTGTGCTAACCCTTATTTGATGTCACATATATTGTAGGATAATCATATACTAATTTGACAGATACAAAGAAAAAATATCAAAAAAAAAAAAAAAATCCTATTCACCAACAAGAGCTTCAACAGTTAATACTTCAAAATACTAACACTAATGTACCTGTTAGTGTTTGCTGATAGTAACACTGAATAAAACAAAATCACATCTTATGATTTTAAAACATATCCCCCTCACTGCCGGAAAAAACTTGAAGAATCACAAACCTACATAAGCAGCAGGTTTATTATGAAAAAAAATATAAACTTTAAAAAAAAAAATGAAAAATTAGGAGAATCAATGAATTGTGAACAACTTACTGCCATTGTCTAAATAATATGTAATCATGTAATCCATAAAAAAAAAAAAAGTAACGGTAGTGTTACAATTGCTACCGGTGTATCTAACACACGACGAGGAAATAGGAGTCAAGAAAGTCTTTACTAGATAATCCACAGGAGAATACAGAAATAAACAGGAACATACACCAAATGTAGAGACGAACGATACCCGACAACATACTCAAGACGAACAGGAACTAAATACACTGATAAATGAACTCAAATTACAAACAGCTGTATGAATGTGATTAGTGTCCATGGTTACTGATTGTGCCGGGAAACTAGAACAAAAGGAACACGTGACTGATGACAACAAACAGACTGAAAGTCCATGTGACTGTGACATTACGCCCCCTCCCGGAAAGGCGCATCCTCGCCCCGTAGAGAAGGGAAGATGATGATGATGATGTAGGGGGCGGTTCAGGAGGTGGATGGCTAACCGGGAGGAGGCAGAATACAGGAGTCCAGGGTGGTACAGGTGGTGGTGAAAACCGGGAGATGGCCTTGAACAGGGACTGCAGGATGTTGTGCCAGGCCACAGCCAGGGTAGTGCCCCACAGCGGCGTTGATGGAGGGAGGAGCCATGGTAGGGTGTTGATGATGACCGCCATGGGGAAGACCGCAGTCAATGACGGCGAGGATGGAGCCCACCGCATAGCCGATGAGCTGAGGTGGTAGAGAGGTGGTGACGATCCAGGCGGCCGCGACGGAGCCGCAGTGACGACCTCCTGAGATCGAGGAGGGGATCCGGAGGTCTGAAGACGCGTTGGAGCGACCGAGGGCAGAGACGGAGCCTGAGGTAGGGCGGAGCGAGCCGTAGTAGAAGGGGTGGAGGACCGGAGAGCAGCGGACGGTCCGCAAGTCCGCAGCGGAGGCGATGCGATGTCTGACCCAGGTGGAGCCGAGGGAGTCCGGCGTGGTCGAAAGGCCGATGGTCAACTCCGAGGTCGAGGGTGGAAGGAGCGCAGGTGCAGGAGTCAGGGCGACGGACGGAGGTGGCTCGAGACCTTCCGAGGCTGGAGGCGGAGCTTTGGGTTCCTCGTGCCCAGGAGGAGACGGATCCCGGCAGCCCGAGATGGTGCCACGCTACTGAGAGGAGGTGGTACCGAGGGACTGAAGGGAGATGGAGGTGACTGGGTGGCACTGATGGCTGTGGATTGGGAAACAGGCTGGAGTTCCATGCAAAGGTCCAAAAACAGTAGGGAGTTACAGGTAGGTTGAAGATATGGTGGGAGAGGCACGCTGGACGGGACCAGCTGGAAAGGAGATATCACAGGGGCAAGAGAAGTGTCCTCTCCACACCTTAAGTCCAGCAGTGATTCAGCAGACTCACTCTCAGTAGCGGGGGGGGGGTGGGTGGGGCTCATTTCCGAACCCTCGAAGTCCACCAACACTCCCTCGGCGATGGATTGCTCGGCCGGCTCAAACACCTGGTCAGGCGCACGCTGCTCGGGCTCCGTGGCGATGTGACCCCCGATCGCTCTTGTGTGCGTGGGCGGCTCAATCGCGGCGATCCCCGTCGTACTACCTGCGGTGGGCTCAGGTCGTATATCCTCGCCGTCTGGGTGGTTCTGGCTGGGCACTGGAGTGGGAGTGGGACTGGCGTCGTTGTTGCAGAAATCCACGGTCATCGAAGATCCACATGACGCCAGCACCCACTCCACGTAGTCCGGAAAACTCCCTCGAGGCCCTTCCCCGGACAGCTGCGCTTTGGTGGTGGTATTAAGGCCGGCATACAGGAAGCTGCAGAGGCTGCTGTCCGGGAAAGTTGTAGCTGGTACCAAAAACAAAAAGTCATCCAAATGTGCCTCAAAGGGAGCGGTCCTTCTGCTCAAGGCATATTAACAGAAAAGTGGGTGTGTACATGGTGACGAAAACGAACAGTGAAACACGGAAAACAACAAACACACCGCAATCTGTATAACTGTTTTTCGGTCGGGTATTCTGTTACAATTGCTACCGGTGTATCTAACACACGACGAGGAGATAGTAGTCAAGAAAGTCTTTACTAGATAATCCACAGGAGAATACAGAAATAAACGGGAACATACACCAAATGTAGAGACGAACAATACCCAACAACATACTCAAGATGAACAGGAACTAAATACACTGATGAATGAACTCAAATTACAAACAGCTGTGATGAATGTGATTAGTGTCCATGGTTACTGATTGTGGCGGGAAACTAGAACAAAGGAACACATGACTGATGACAACAAACAGACTGAAAGTCCATGTGACTGTGACAGGTAGTCTGATTACGAGTATTTTAAAAAGTAGTTTACTCTAATTATATGTACTGGATTTTTGGAATCTGATTACATAATCCAGATTACATGTAATCCGTTACTACCCAGCTCTGATTACAATATTGCATTACTCCCTAAAAAAGTAACTAATTGCGTTACTTTTTTATTAAAAGTAATGTGTTACATTACTTTTGCGTTACTTTTTCTCACCTGGGCTGGGCTTGCTTGTTTGTTTTTTAATAACAACAAAAAAAGTTCTATTTTTGGCAAATGTTAAGGCCCATTTCACACCAAAAGTGAAATGAATAAGCCTCAGGCTGAAGAAAATGCATATTTACTGTACAGTGGAGGGCGCAGCTCAAACAAACCTTTCAGCTGTGCTGCCATTCTGGATTAAAGAAGAATAGGATACAGGAGAAGAAAGTTCAACACTCTTATTTCTAAATCTAATATAAAGTAATTTTTGCTTATTAGTATGGTTAAATTAGATAATTGAAGATCAGCAGCAAAGACTGGTTAATAAAGTGAGATTAAATACATAAAGTATATTTGTGTAATTTAATATTGTTAATTATTACAGGTTTATGTAACATTCTGAGATTGCATTTCACTGTTTTTATTCATTTTGAGGAATGCTGAATGTTTTCATGCAAGTGAGATGAGTAAATGCATGTTCACATTTAGTAGAACTACAATAACCATCATGTTCACACAGAGCACACAACACCTCTGCACTTTATTTCTCTCAACATGTGTACAGGAGAGCTGTCAGTCAATAAATGTGAAAAAGTAACTTGCATTACCTATTTGAAAAAGTAACTTAGATATTTTGTTGTAACTTGAAAAAGTAATTTGTTACTTGAAAAAGTAATTTGATTATGTAACTCACGTGCGTTACCCCAACACTGCCTATTTGTAACAACTTTCAGTCCTACTTCATGGATTCCTTTAAAAAAAAGACAGTTTGAGACACAATCATCTATGTGTTTCAGATGAAGAAAATAACACATTATACACATTTACAATATACATACACATTTATAAAATATTGTACAATCATCTGTCAGTTATATAATTAATTATAAAACATTATAATTGTTTGTTGTTTTGAGTTGTTGCAAGAGCATTAGGCTGTATACAGGCTTATGTCATTTGTTTTATGTTTTTACAAAAATGGATATTTAATATTATATCACTCTGCAATGAGGTGAAATTGAATGTCCTTTTAACATTAGATCCTCTGTATGAAACCTAGAATTACCTTGGACATTTATGAATTACATTTGAGTCATTTAATGATTTATGGGTTTATTTATGTTTTATTTGCAACTACTCTGTTCATCCTTTCATAAAATGATGTGTGATGTATGAACTATATGCAGTGTGTTTTAGACTTTCACTTTTGTTGGTGTCACTCACAGGATTGTATTGGGTTTATATGATGCTGGTGAGCAACGTACGTTGAATACAGAAGGTGGTTTTGCGGATATAGCTAGATATTTTACTTCAACTTGTTAAATATGGATATGTTTTTTACACAAACGCATCACTTCTCTTCAGAAGGCCTTTATTACTCCCCCGGGCCGTGTGGAGTACGTTTATGATAGATAAATGTGGATGGAGACACTTTCTTCAGCTCATACTTGTGACCCCTGCCATTATACAGCTTGGATGCGTCAGGATCTCCCATCGTGTTTATCAGAAAGAAGAAAGTCATATACACCTAGGATGCCTTGAGGGTGAGTAAAGCTTGGGGTAATTTTCATTTAAAATCATAGTACTCTCTTACATTGGGCCACAATAAACATGGAGTCGCTTTCATTCCGCATCTGTTTTCCGGAAACCCCCGAATGACGTTCGGCTCGTGTTCGGCTCTGCGAAGTCACTGTATGTAAACAAGGTCAAGCATTCGCTGCAGTCTTCATTCTCCACTGACTCACCAGACGACTTTCTCTTGCGAAGGGTCCATCCAGCGACACAGCACACCTCCTGCAGGTACATCGATGAATGCATAGAGACATATGCAGCTACGCATGTTGAATTATTTACTGTATGTCTATTTCTTGCAAACCCTTTGCAGCATGTTGTTTTCTCATATACGCTACGTCATGAAAAGACAGCATGGCGTTGTTTACATACTCTCGCAGTGTGAAGATCATGCAAATGATGTTGTCTCGGACTGATTTGAGAATGTCATTCAAGGGCATTACCTCATCAGTATACATGAATGATCTTGTGCAGTGCAGCAAAGTCATGTGTCTCTTCCAGTATTTACTCAGCAGGTCTAGACTGCCTGTCAGCATTACAATGCAGTCATAACATTTCGCAGATTTTCATTATATTAATTCTTTATATCCTTCTGAACTCCAGTATTAATGCAGATATTTAACGCATCATGACAAAATTATTGCATGCACAGTATACATAGGAGCCCTTTGATTATAGAATGCTAGATGATCTTTTTTTTTTTTATGTCTCACCTGTCTGTCCTCAGGAATGATACAACGAATAATTATGTTTGGTATTTAGTCATATTTCAAACACATTTAGGATTGTATTCGCTCCACATAATAGACTGCCACTGAGATATCAATTCCTGAATCTGTGCTATTTTTAATGGCTCATTTAGTTTACAATATGACATACTGTAAATTAGCAGTCTTTCAAACCAGTATATACTATCTCTTTGTCTATGTTTGTTAGCTCTTCAACCTTGCTAACAGGAGTTGTTTGGATAATCCTCCACCAGACTGAATTACAGACTGCTTTACGTCACGTGTGCATTCATCCCCAGATACTTATAGGCTGTTCAAATGATGGACATGTAGCTTTTGCATAGATAGTTATTTTTCACAGTGATCTTGATGTCTAAAATATGTTTGCTATGCGTTAGTGGCATTTTGCTGATAACTCGATTTTCACCTGACAGATGATAAAATGGGTGAAAAAAAAAATAGCAAACTGCCCTGCAAACACCCACAACACTCATAGTGGAGAATTTTGCATAGACAAGCTATTTTCAGAAAATGATAAAATCTAGTTTTGTTGTCATACTACCCTTGTGAAAGTAGGATACTTTTAAAAATAGTATTATGGAAAGAATGTACATTAAAAGAAAATACTTAAGTGTGAACTGAATGTAATGTTTTCAAACACTTAATTGCAATTAAATAAAAATGTAGTATAGTTAAATTTATATCAAATGCAATTATTAAATGCAACTTATCAGTTTTATTTTTTTGACCCACTTAAGTAGGATCTTAAGTACATCTTTATATGTAAGTTCATATTTATTTCTATTGTCTTTGAAATATGGTTAAAGTTACTGATGATTGAACTGACGGACATTTATGGTCAACTAAAGTACATACTTTAATGTCATTTTTATTGAAATTTGCATGTCATAAATATTTGAAATGATAAATTTACAATACAGTACATTTAAAATATATTAACTTTAAATACTTAAATAATATTTGATAACACACTAGAGTTAAAATTATAATCATTGTACTTTACATGTGCTTCAGTATGTTAGTCAACACATCAAAATAAGTGCACTTCTTTAAAGCATGACAAGCAAAACAATGATTTAATTAAAATGTACTTTACAGTAAAGCTTTTAATTTGACATTATTTCAAAGTGCACTTTTTAAAAGTCTACTTAAGTGTGTTAAGAAACAGTCATGAAAGTGTCTCTTTAAGTACACTTAAGGGGCCTTTTATTTTTAAATTAAATTTCATAACATTATATTATATATCTGCAAGTACAGTATTTTTAAACAGTATACTTGTCCAAATTCAATACAATTAAGTGCACTTCTTTTTCACAATGGTTTAGATCATGTGGTCATATGTTGTATCAACATTGAACTCCTGAAGCTTTGCTTTATTTAGGTCAAAAGCAAGGTGTGACTGTTTTGGTCATTAAAATCAGTCATATAAATCTGCTTCGTGTTTAATCATTGATCTGTTGTGAAAGTCAACAAACTGTCTGCTATGTTTTTCAGTGGTATAAATTAGGCCTGTGTATCACTGGGGCAGAAAGCGTTTGTCATTTCCTGTTTTCTCTGTTGTTATTTTCTCTTTTGAACGATTTCAGTGAGCACCAGTCACGATGATGCAGTGTCTTCAGTTTCTGGTTGAACCAACCAAGAATGTTGCAGAGAAGTTTAAGGTACAGTACTTTTCATATCTTGATAGTCTGAATGGCTTAAAAACATTGATGTAAAAAAGAGGGACATGAACCTGTTTATATGAAAAGCTTTGACATCAGCATAACAAAGTTTGTCCTTCTTTTCTATCCTGTAGTCCAAAAGTGAGATAAAAGGCTCTTTTAGCTAGTCTTTGTAACTTATTTAAATAGTTGTGAGTCTTTTGCTGCTCATTAACAGGAGACAAAGACAGAGGAAGTAGATCACACACGAGCTGCATTTTAATCAAACACTGTCCTTGTTTGTTTGCCGTAGCCTTCATAAACAAACTTAACTGCCTGAACTGACAACAACCTTGAAATATAGTCTCATGTAGTCAAACTTTTGCCTGTCGGCATAATGTCTGGTCCACATTACACCTTACTGTAACCGAAAACCGTCCACACGACAGGAAGAGAAAGTATGACTGACATGAAAAGAAGCCAATCACAGATTGTTTAGTTGTAATGTGTCATTTAGGGGCAGGGGATTTCTGTCCATCATAAGTAAAATGCACAGATTGATTAATCAGATGAATTTGTTTTTCTTGTGTTTAATGAATAAGAATTGAAATGTCTTTAATAATGATTTTTTTTGCACACAGGAGTTTCGTAAGAAGGTGAAAAATGAGAAGAGAGAACCGCTGGACGAGAGCCAGCAGTTCATTGTGAACCTCGCCAAGGATCTGGGACGCGTCTGTCAGGTACAGGACTGATACATTGATGAATCAGAGCTGATGGATGAATAATCACATGCAGAAAAAATTGGGCAATTTCAGAATTTAAAGGGGTCATGACATGAGAAATCAAACTTGCCTTGATCTTTTGACATATAAGAGTCTTTGTACCATTAAAACATTTCAGAGCTTAAAATGTCCTCCACATTATAAACAAAGCATTTATTTAATCAAGCTCCAAAAATGGCTCGTTTTGATATTGCGGGATTTGTGATGTCACACGGGCAAATATATTTGCATATTCCTGCCTCTAGAGCAAGACATCAACGAATAGTTATACATCATCACATCATAGGCCCCGCCCACTGGTGGTCATTCACTTAACGGATGACATTTACTTACACCGGATGTGAGTGTCACATCGCATTAAAAGCAAATAGAATCCATTATAATTACTGACGCTGTCTACACTTATACAGTATACATATTTCTGACATAATCCAACATGCTTGAGTTTGTGGACAACAAGACAAATAGAAGAGTGAAAGAATGTTTGCTTCGATGTGTCCAGTTTAAACAGCTCATTTGGGTGGTTTTCACAGTGGTTTCACAAAGAAGTGTTGGTCATGCAGAGATGAGCTCATAAGTGTCATGTGTGTGTGTGTGTGTCTTCTCTCCTGATGGTCACAGAGGTCAGAGGTCTTGGAGCACGTCTCAAAGAGTGAGGATGTTTGGCCCACTCTCACCTGCAGGGCCTTCATTCTTGAGTGGGCATCGCTGCTAGAGAGCAAGGTGAGAAATGCGTTTATGCCTTTACTGTCATTTTTCTGCATTCACTGAAACCAAAATGCTGCAATTAAATGTGATTTTTGACACCTCAAAAAAGGCCGTCTGTGTAGATTTTGTCACAAAATATTGTTGTCACAGAAAAGACCAATGCAGACTGACGGCTGGCCAGAGAGCAGTGACTGGAATGATCTGGCTCTGAGCAGTGAGCAGGACATGGAGAGTGCCAAGAGACTCATCCTCACCTGGACCAAAGACCTGAGGGCACAACCTGAGGTACTCACACTTCAGACTGGATCTACCACCGCCTCTATGGCTTCCTGTTTAACCCTATAAAGCCTACAGTATCATTTCTAACAGGGTTCAGATACTGTAAAATGAAATTCCAGGAGATCAAGGACTTTTCAAGCACTACTTTTTTTTCGGTTTGAAGGACTGCAATCAGAGATCTTACTTATCAAACAATTAAAGTTTGAATCTTAATGTTTTATACAACTTAAAACTTATTTAATAATATGTATTAAATACAAAGTTTATAATGGCTATTATTGTTCAGTAAATAATCATTTATATTGTTGGCGTACTTGGTATTGAGAAACAGTCTGATAGGGGTTTATCAATGACTTCAGGTTATATAGTTAGGCCAGTATATAGTTAGACCATTCTAACTTAGTAGACCACTAAGTTAGTAGACCATTCGTTAAAAAAAATGCTTCCTCATTTAAACTGATTTTTTTCCCATGAATATGTGACACTGGACCACAAAACCAGTCATAAGGGTCAGTTTTTTTGATTTATACATTATCTGAAAGCTGAATAAATAAGCTTTCCATTGATGTATGGTTTGTTAGAATAGAACAATATTTGAAAATCTGGAATCTGAGCGTGCAAAAAAATCTAAATATTGAGAAAATCGAGAAAATTGAGAAAAGATTGAGAAAGTCCTTAGCAATGCATATCCACTCACAAAAAATACTTTTTTGCTATATTTACGGGTAGGAAATTTACAAAATATCTTAAAGGAACGTGATCTTCACTTAATATCCTAATGATTTTTGACATAAAAGAAAAATCGATCATTTTGACCCATACAATGTATTGTTGGCTATTGCTACAAATATGCCCATGCTACTTATGACTGGTTTTGTGGTCCAGGGTAACATATATGATTGACCTAAAGAATGAAAGCTGTGTCATATACTTGGAAATATATGAGCAATATCACGCTCATAGCCATGCGAAATGGCATAGCTTTATCAGACGGACTGCAGTGTTAATTTTGCGTGAAAAGATTGTATTTATGTTTTTTCAACAACAAAAATTTTTAATTAAACACTATTTTCATATTGTCCTTCAATAATTCAAGTACTTTTCAAGTACTTCTTCATAAATATGTGTTTTAGAGGGGTTTTCAGGACTTAAATTTTAAAAAGTCAAATTCAAGTACTTCAAGCACTTGTAAAAACCTGTTGCAAAGAAAATACTCCATGTCTTCTGTCATCTGATTGATAGTTTACACTTTTTTAGTAAGAAAAAGGCTTTTTAGTACATTTGCATAAACATCCACCTTCAGCTCGTGGTTCACGTGTCTTTGAAATCTTAATTGATTTGTATAAGTAAACGTAAGAATAACTTTTCTATTGTTAGTAATATTTCAAGATGAACACTTACTGGACTGAAGCAACTTAGCTTTGCTTGATTATCCATACTTCATTTAGTAGAAAAATCATGTTAAAATGTGAGTATCAAATATGATCAATCAGGCATTTGAGGAAAGTTTATCTGTTCGTCTCTCAATCATCATTGTATTGCATTATATGTTTTAAAACTACAGAGCTTTGATAATTAAACTAAGCATTTAAATCTCATTTTACTAAGACATATTATTGGCAGATGTAGAGTGACGAATGATATTTATATGCATTTTATGTAAGTATCTGCTATACCGTCATAAAGATCTCATTGATTTACATTACAAGCATCAGAATTTCATCTTATTTTTTGCCATAAAAAATTCATCATCTGCACCAAATTGCATGTTTTTTTTTCTCAGTTTGAGCCTCTGAATATTTCTTTTTTTAATATGAGCGCCATATTCTCACTATATCACACATACTATATGAGCCATAAAAGCCTGATGTATTAAATATGATACTCAACAAAAAACACATTTGCAAACTTTAATGTTTTTTAAAGGTTGACACATTAAAAATGGACAGATTTCATATATGTCAGTCTTTACAGGGTTGAAAACTGAAAAAATGTCAAAACTTTTAAAGCGTGTGGAAAAGAGCCGAGCTTCCTTTATGTTCAGTGGAGAAAAGTATCTGCATACAGTTTTCAAATGACATCTTCAGACCTTTATGCTGTTAGTTTTTGAATTTTATATTTTGGCGTGAATAGTTGCATGTGAATTGCATTGAGTGGCAACATTTGCGTCATTTATTCCCCCTCTTTGTGCAGCAAAGTGTCTGGCCTGGAGAGCAGGTGGTGGCGGTTTTGGATGACTTTGAGAATCACTGGAAAAGAGGTCGGATGGCCACCCTGCAGTCAGCCGTAGAGCTGGTGTTCTGGACACTCATCAACAAGGAACTAGACAAGGTAAGAAGAAAGTGACATTACAGGAACTTCAGAGGGGACAAATTGCTTTATAGTAACACAAAACCTTTCTGATTTATCTGTGTGTTCAGGAGAACATTCCCCAAAAGTGGCTCATGTGGAAGCAGAGGAGCCAAAAAATAGGTCAGATCATCTCTTCCCTGTCTTGAATGTCATGAATCTAAAAAGATATCAAAGGTGCTATAAACTACTTTAGCCATTGTCAGAAAACCTGAATATGTTAAAGGCAGAGAGTGTTTCTGGTTGGCTAAAAATGTGTGTGCTGCTCCCCTGACAGGTGATGCGCATGTAAACACAGTATATTACCGTCCATATAAACATTACAGTTTAATTGTATTTATTTAGATATAGAAATATGTTCATTTGTCTGTCAGGTGGTAGGTATATATTATGCATGATATTAAAAAATCTTGCTGACAGCATCTTTATTTTTAATATTATTATCTCAATTCTATTTCTTGTTGTTGTTTTTCACTTAGGTGCCACCCCATATATTCCTCACATAGGTGAGTCACTTTGTTAGTGCTTCTCTTCTGATCATATGAATATATTCCAGACAGATTTGCAGTTATAGGTTGGATTGAATATTAAGACTCACTATAAACTATGAGGTAATTATTGCTTTTGTTGTTTTTAGTGTGGGACTGGATCTGTGATGCAGGAGGTAAGACTTGTAAGATGTGTGCTCTGATCCAAAACCTAGTGAGCGGCATTGCTGTCTACTGACTACAAAGACAGCTGCCTTTGAAAGCATCATCCTAACTGTAATGGAACCTCATAAATGTGCAGCACCTATATGTGCATCATACAAATAATGTTTCTCATATGAAGCATGCAGGAGACTCAACTCACATTTGCTAAGACTGTGAGTTGAATAAACACACTACCGTTCAAAAGTTTGGGGTCGTTAAGATTTTTTAATGTTTTTAAAAGAAGTCTCTTATGTTCACCAAGGCTGCATTTATTTGATCAAAAATACAGTTATATTATTTAAATATATATTTTGAAATGTCATTTATTGCTTTGATGGGAAAGCTGAATTTTCAGCAGCCATCCCAGCTAACAAAAAACATTCTAAAAACGTTTTGCAATGTTCTCATTAAGTTATGAAAACTTTATTTCTCAATTTCTCAAAAATATGTTTTTGTTTTTGGTTATGTGAACATTACTTTGAATGTTCTCTAAAAATTCTAAAACAAGTAGTAACATTTGAAAAAAAAAGTTGGATGAACCTTTAACTGAAACATTTTAGAAAAAAAAATGTTCCATGTAGATGTATAAGTAATGTTTTTGGTACACATCACACACAAATACTGAGTAAAATTGACGTTTTCTCGAACTACTTACTTGTAATTATACCGAAAGATATCAAAATACTATTTAATACCAAAAAGTAATCTGCTATCTTGTCACAGTGTGTTATGGGATGACAAGTATAGTATCACATACAATTAGAATTTAGATAACATTTTGTCTAAAGGCCCTGATACACCAAGCCGACCGGCCCAGTTTTTTCGGTGTGTTCCTACTCGGACCCTGTCAGGCATTTTGTAGCCGATTCAGCATGTTGAATCGGCGTCTGTCGGTGAGAGAGATCACTCTGATTGGCTGTTCAGCTTAGCAAACGAGTCAGTGCATGAGAATACACTGAAATAAGGCCACAAAACTAATACTAAATATGTGTCCACAAGGCTTTTGAGTATTGGATGTTGTGCTTTAAAATGATGTGAAAATCATTCTGCCTACTCATTCACATAAAACAATATATTGATTTAAATTTTGTAAGACACTTTTTGTTTACAAAGGCAATATGCGTGGGGGTGTGAATGATCATGAATAATGCTGTGATTCACACCTGAGGAGACAATGACCCGCATAATGAGCCTTTCAGTCAGGTATGTGAGAGGGAACTACTGTTGTATTAATGTTAATATAATGGCCAGTGCGAAAGTGATGAAAGCCTGCAAAGAAGTCAGATGGAACAGATAAAATTTTACGTCATTTTACCTGAGCATTTGAATCCACGAATATTTTCATATTAACATGAGCCGACTGGAATGAAGAGAGTGATCAGCATGATGAATATATAAAATAAGCATGTGCTGCTTTGCTTATGGTTTGTAGCTATATATGCAGTTCTAGTTTTGGTTTATCTGTTTGAAAGACAAATATAGACTACTGATATAGGCAGTTATTAATTCCTTACACTCAGGCGCAGAACGCACGTGTTAGTTGACAGTCGCCTTTAATCCTTTTAGTGTGTTCAAGCGCAGCTTTTAGGCCTAGATGCAGTAGAAGCAGGGCGACAACACAATCAGCTTTCATCGCCACTAGTTCTTTGACATCGACTTGGTGTGTCACGGCCTTAAAGATGGTATCTTTCAAACTTATGTATGCTTTGTTTTGAAAGCATGGCTTTGATGACTTAAAATGCTGCCTACATTGAAAACAAAGCCATTTTGTTTGATTCATAGTTTATAAATTGTTTCATTGATAACACATTAGTCTTGACCCTCCATTCATTCCATCACAGTGGAGGTGACCCTTGACCTGGACACGGCCAATCCTGACCTGCTGATCTCCGAGGATGAGAGGCGCATGCGCTGTGGTTTCAAGCGCAAAGACGTGCCCAACTATCACCAGCGCTTTGATGGTTGGTGGTGTGCGGTCGGATCCGAAGGCTTCGCCTCTGGCCGCCAGTACTGGGAGGTGGATGTTGGAGAAATGGACTGGCGTATCGGCGTGGCGAAAGAGTCAGCCTTGCGTAAGGGCTTCAAGTCCCTCAACACCAACACTGGATACCTGACCCTGCGACTGGAGCGTGGCACGGAGCTGAAGGCCCTCACCGTGCCATTCACCGCCCTGCCGGCCACCTTGATTCCTCGAAAGGTCGGCGTCTACCTTGACTTCGGCAACGGCCAGCTGTCCTTCTATGACGTGGAGAACCGCTCTCACATCTACACCTACAACGAGACATTTGGCGAAAAGCTCTTCCCGCTGTTCGGAACGGTGGAGATCGTGAAGGACCTGGTGATCAGATCGCCCGGGAACAGGAGCCACTGCCTGTGTCCCGGCATGTGCCTGTGGGGTTGAGACCACAGCGCCTCCAACCAGAGCCCAGTGCTTAATCTCTAGAGCAGTGGTTCTCAACTGGTCGCAGCCTAAAAATGTTACCTTTGTTCAGAGAGAGCAGGGGGAAAAAAAACAAATACATCTTTATATACAACAATTGTATATCGAACTTATTTTGCAATGCGGATATTAGGGTTGGGGTAAAAAACAACAACTTGGGATTAGTTTTTTTCCATGCGCGATGGCACTTGTGTGCACTAGAGACAGGTGTATGGACCCTTTTCAGAGACTGTGATGACAGGTTTCCACTGTAATCAACATCGCAGATCTAAGTTTTTCATATTTTCGTTTTTAAAAAAATAGTATATTTAAGCAATATCACACGGGTAGCAGTGCGATATGGCTGTATATTAGCACGGCTATGACTCAGCCATAGGTAATCACAGCCATGCTGATATACAGCCATATCACACAACTATGAGTGTGATATTGCGTTTATACAACAGTTTGACGGCACAAGTGTGTAAATAAATATGAAACAACAATGGAGTGTCTTTAAAAACACTCTTTTGTGCAGAACTACTTCCTTCCCCCATGGATTCAGATCTCAAGTTGACAGTTTAACGGTTCAAGCCTCTGTTACTAATTTTAAAACGTAACTTTAGTACACAATAATATTTAAATTAACAACAATAGCCATTATAAAAGACAATAGGAAGTAAACACAAGCAAACAATTCAGTCAAACGTACAAAAACAGCGCTCTAGTACAGGATTTAAGTTAAATATAGCTTAAATATAAAGTTATGACACTTAATTTCCCCCTTAACCCAAATTGAAACAAGTAATAGATTAATAAGACCAAAGATTAGCCATTTCATATACTCCAAATAAATTATATCTCATTTAACCACTATCTACATAAGAGCCAGTGGCAAATACCTAAAGGATTGGCTGAGATGAAGCTGTTCTCTGCGGATACATGAGCACTGAACGGCCGCTGACGGCCTGGAGTGTGCATCTGTGAAAGCGTCTAAACAAATTGTAAAATAGGCGCTATGTTTATATATGAGTCACATATTTGATAACTACATTAATAACTACATTCTCGCCTAAAAACTCTTAAAAGTTGCTTGACTGCCATGACAGTTGCCACAAGCAGAGTGATACAAACGGTGAAACGGTTCCAGTGCTGAAACTGGTAGAATATCGCACGGCAGGAAAAGGCTGTCAGCCAATCAGATTCGAGAACCAGAACAAACTGATGTATTTATATTTATAACACTATAGTTTGTGTTATATTACCTTGGCAGTAAATGACAGAAAACAAATAAACGCTGCTGCAAGGGTGTTTCTAATACAACAGCTGAGGGAATGATGGAAAATTTGACATCTTTCTCTCTTCTGACTGTTTTAATCAATCTCTCTACATTTTTCTCTC
This sequence comes from Hypophthalmichthys molitrix, assembly GCA_037950675.1. Taxonomy (NCBI): domain Eukaryota; kingdom Metazoa; phylum Chordata; class Actinopteri; order Cypriniformes; family Xenocyprididae; genus Hypophthalmichthys; species Hypophthalmichthys molitrix. The sequence goes on from CM075494.1 coordinate 41,004,908, forward strand.
TTTTGGAAAGTAATGGAAACTCTATCACAGATTGTTTCTTTTGTTATTGGAGCAAATGGGAATACAAAAATTATATTTGCTGTCGTCTCCCGTTTACTGTAGAAGTTTACCCAAGTATGACAACTTCCACTTCTGAGAGCCCCGGAAATGTGAAAAGGGTCCATATATTGAAGTTCAAAAGACAATTAGAAACCACTCAAGCTTTGAAGACAATTTTCTTCTTCAACCAATACATGTTAATCATTTTGTGCATTGTTAAGCATATGCATTTCATAGCATGATTAAGTCTTTGATTCTAAGGACTACTTTTTGACAGTAAACACATACTGTGTTGGGTCGTTTCATGTAAAAATGTATAGTCTTGAAGTAAAACCAGTTGAGAACCAGTGTTGTAGACTTCATTAGCATTAGATAAACCACTGGGCCATATTAGTCGGTCAGTTCTTAGTGACTGACAGCGATCCATAGAGGTCAAGACCAATAATTTCATCAAGGTAGTGTACGATGTCTTTCAGCTACTGCTTCTGTGGTACTTTTGAACCTGCGTCTGTCTGCACCTTATTATAATAGTGTTCACCTGCCCTGTCTGCACTTTCACATTCATCTGGCAAACTGAAATCATGAAAACGCACTTTATGTGAATAATAAATGGAAGTAAGTTCAACCCTGTGTGTTCACCCTTATTTATCTGTCAGATGTTACTCATTTGTACTTTATATAAAGATTACATAAACATGCATTGTGAGATAAATTTACTACAGTGCAAGTGAGTGTGTCATGCTCTGATAGTGATGAATTTATAGTTAAAATTGTCTTTAGAGTTGTTATTACTATTTAGGCATTGGTAAAAAACAAAGCATAATTAAATTGAGTGAATTAATTAAAGTAAAAATTTATTTAAACATAAAATTTTAATGTATTACTCCACAAAAATGCACAAATACTATTAATTTAATATTAATTTAATATTAATTATTTATTAATTTTATATAAATGTATAATTTCCAAAGGAAAAGATGCACAACCAATATGCAATAGGCAGGATAAATGGAAAATTATTAAGCTGTTTTTAACAAAAACAAGCAACAAGTACAATAATACAAAACAAATGTTAACTATATATAATGCATTAAAAAAACTATACACCTTTTGTATTCCCGGACCCGGTGGAAAGTAAGCTTATAAAACAGTCACAACTTAATATTTTTCAAATAAAACCATATTGTATATAATCAGTAACTTCTCATTAATGAGTAAATGCACAAACGTTTTGAATGTTACCATGTTTTTACCATGATATTACTTCATTCACCCCCTTTTTATTAAATAAAAAAATGAGAAATTCTTTGAATTGTCAAATTTTTCAAGAACCACAGCAAAAACTAGCATGATGCAAGAGAAAAAATGCAAGAGAAAACCGTTGAGAAAAACCTTAAAGGGATAGAAAATCATTTACTCACCCTCAAGTTGTATAACCTGTATAAACACAAAGGAAGATATTTTGAGGAAAGTTTGTAACCAGGCCTCTTTGGGGCACCATCGAGTTCCATAGAAGGGGAAAATTACTATGAGGCCTCAGAACTGTTCAGTTTCCCACATTCTTCAAAATATCTTCCTTTGTGTTCAACAGAACACAAGAAATGTATACATGTTTGGAACAACTTGAGGGTGAGTAAATGATGACAGAATTTTCATTTTTGGGTGAACTATCCCTTTAAAATGTGATTTATGATAGCAAAACTTGCATTTATGTATGTAAAAAAAAAAAGTGCAAAAGAACGTAGTATATTTGCGTCACAGCGCGCTGCACGACGTCATCTGTGTGCGACCCAGATCTCAATGAAAGTTGAGTGAAAGATTGTTGATGTAGTTATGAGTGCCGTTCATCGGGCGCTAAAGGATCACTTTGGATTCGACAAGTTTCGCTCTCAGCAGCAGGAAGATGCCGTGAAAGCAGTGCTGAAGGGTGACAATGACACATTTACACTGGATTATTATGGGGAAAATGGCAGGAGTTCTCTGAATGCTAGTGCAGTATTGTTGTTTCCTGATGTGTGTGTATGTGTGTGTGTGCTCGCTCGCAGGTGACAGGGATGTGTTTGTATGTATGCCCACCGGAGCAGGCAAGTCTCTGTGTTATCAGCTCCCTGCTCTTCTGGCCAGCGGCATCACTCTGGTCATTTCTCCTCTCATCGCCCTCATCCAGGTGAACGAATACTGACAAACTCATCCCATGATCCACATATAAGCCATCTGTCAGCATGGATAAGGCGCAGGCACACAATAACCTTTGAGAGGGGGCTGGTTGAAATGTAAACTATGGTTTGCATTTGTGTTGAACTGATTTATTGGCCAAACCGATTAATCAGACAAGTTTTGAGATCATTGGCATCATCTGACAAACAATGAAAAAGGAATAATTATCACAAAAGTAAATTCTGTCATCATCTACTCACCCTTGTGTGAGTCCAAACCTGCATGTCTGGCCACTGTTTTCAGTATAACGACAGAGGGAGAGGATCCTGGATAGTGAGCTCCAAAATGACAGCAAAGCAGCACAACAGTAATCTGGCTAGTAGTTCATATGGGGACATTTTAAATGAATAATGACATATATATTTAAATATGAGTTTAGGACAGTGATTCTCAACCAGGGGCCACTAGAAGATTAATAAAGTATTATATGTATATATATATTTAATAAAGTATTAAAAAACATATATAAACATATTAAAAACATAACATACATATATATATATACATATATATATATATATATATATATATATATATATATATATATGTATGTATGTATGTTTATATATATATATATATGTGTGTGTGTGTGTGTGTATGTATATATATATATATATATATATATATATATATATATATATATATATACACACACACACACACACATATATATATAATATATATATATATATATATATATATATATATATATAAACAAACCTTTCAGCTGTGCTGCCATTCTGGATTAAAGAAGAATAGGATACAGGAGAAGGAAGTTCAACTCTTTTATTTCTAAATCTAATCTAAAGTAATTTTTGCTTATTATTATGGTTGAATTAGATCATTGAAGATCAGCAGCAAAGACTGGTTAATAAAGTGGGATTAAATACATGAAGTATATTTGTGTAATTTAATATAGTTAATTATTACAGGTTTGTGTAACATTCTGAGATTGCATTTCACTGTTTTTATTCATTTTGAGGAATGCTGAATGTTTTCGTGTAAGTGAGATGAGTAAATGCATGTTCACATTTAAGAACTACAATAACCATCATGTTCACACAGCGCACACAACACCTCTGCACTTTATTTCTCTCAACATGTGGACAGGAGAGCTGTCAGTCAATAAATGTGAAAAAGTAACTTGCATTACTTATTTGAAAAAGAAACTTGAAAAAGTAATGCTTTACTTTGTTACTTGAAAACTCTCTTACTCTCTTATTTTGTTAAAATAATTAACATTTTGCAAATTCTGCCTGGTGTAAACTTTTGATCACGACTGTATGTGTGTGTGTGTGTGTGTGTGTATGTATATATATATACAGTTGTGGTCAGAATTATTGCCATCCTTGGTAAATATGATCAAAGATGACTGTAAAAATAAATCTGCATTGTTTATCCTTTTGATCTTTAATTCATAAAATTAGCAAAAGTCTAATCTTTCATTGAAGGAAAAGAATTGAAAGTGGGGGGAAAATCACATTATGAAATAAATGTTTTTCTCCAAAACACATTGGCCACAATTATTGGCACCCCTAAAATTTTTTATGAGTAAAATATCTCTGAAGTATATTCCCATTCATATTTACATTTTGTAGCACACCAGGGTGATCATGAACTTGAAATTATCCAGCCATGACTTCCTGTTCCACAGAAGTATAAATATGAGGAAACACAAAGGCCAAATTCCCTTAATCATTCATCACAATGAGAAAAACCGAAGAATATAGTTCTGATGTGCAGAAAAAGATTGATGAGCTTCACAAAATAGAAAGTGGCTGTAAGAAAATAGCTAAAGCATTGAAAATCCCCATTTTCACTATCAGGGCAATAATTAAGAAGTTCCAATCAACTAAAGATGATACAAATCTGCCTGGAAGAGGACCTGTGTGTAAATCGTCCTAATGCGTGGTGAGGAGGAAAGTTTGAGTGGACAAAGACTCTCCAAGGATCACAGCTGGAGAATTGCAGAGATTAGTTGAGTCTTGAGTCTCAGAAAGCCTAAAAAAATTGATCAAACAGCACCTACATCCCCATAAGTTGTTCGGGAGGGTTTCAAGAAAAATCCTCTGCTCTCATCCAGAAACAATCTCCAGCATATTCAGTTGTCAGACAAGACTGGAACTTCAAACAGGACCAGCTTCTATGGTCAGATGAAACTAAAAAAAGAGCTTTTTGGCAGCAAACCCACCAGATGAATTTGGTGCACACATGGATAAAAAGTACCCCATGTCCACGGTTAAATATACTGCTGGATCTTTAATGTTGTGGGCCTATTTTTCTGCCGGAGGTCCTGGACATCTTGATCAGATACATGGCATCATGGATTCTATCAAATACTAACAGATAAAAATCAAAACCTGACCACTTCTGCTAGAAATCCAATAATTGGCAGTGGTTGGATCTTCCATCAGGACAATGATCCAAAAACAAACATCAAAACCAACACAAAAATGTGTCTCTGAGCACAAAATGAAGCTTCTGCCATGACCATCCCAGTCCCCTGACCTGAACCCTAAAGAAAATGAGTGGAGTGAACTGAAGAGAAGAAGCACCAACATGGAGCTGGAATCTGAAGGATCTGGAGAGATTCTGCATGAAGGAATGATCTCTGATCTCTTGTCAGGTGTTCTCCAAACTCATCAGGCATTATAGAAGAAGACTCAGATCTGTTATCTTGGCAAAAGGAGTTTGCAAAAAGTATTGAATAAAAGGGTGCCAATAATTGTGGCCAACGTGTTTTGGAGAAAAACATTTATTTCATAATGTGATTTTCCCCCCACTTTCAATTCTTTTCCTTCAATGAAAGGTTAGACTTTTGCTAATTTTATGAATTAAAGATCAAAAGGATAAACAATGCAGATTTATTTTTACAGTCATCTTTGATTATATTTACCAAGGGTGCCAATAATTCTGACCACAACTGTATATATATATATATATATATATATATATATATATATATATATATATACTCTAATTGAGATTAGAGTTATGTATATATGTATCTAATCTGAATTAAAATGCTAAAAAACAATGAAGATGTAAAATGGAAATCATTCCCCTCATTAACTATAGTAACAATTCTCTATACAATTCTTTGAGCTTCTTACATCACAAAATGGATCATTTCTGTGAATAAAAATAGTTTGAGAATATGCAGATTTGTCATAATTACAGCTGAAATACCAAAAATATTTTATACGTCTATAAATATCTTATATGGGTGTGTGTGTGTACATTTTTTTAAGTAAATGATATTGGTTTTTTTTGTTTTGGATTTTTAAATACATGTTTGTGTTTTATTCAGTATTATTAAATTGTGTTATATAAATATGTCCATTACATTGGCTGGTGAGCACCTTTTTCTAGATATCAGCATATGCATCATCCACTAATTAACAATATCAAACTAGCTTGCGCGACTGCTCATATTTACTAATTCACTAATAACCCAGAATAGAAGTTAGATGTTCCCTACAGGGGTGCGTTTCCCAAAGCGAACTATGGTCGCAAGTTCCGTCGTTACCAATAGAGTTCAATGGGACTTACGACCATAGTTCACCAACGATGCTTTCGGGAAACGCACCCCAGAATAGTTGAATATTGGTCAGTGTTAACTTACACTACTGTTTGGGGTCTGTGAGATTTCTTAATGTTCAGAAGTCTCTTATGATGCTTCAGAAATCATTCTAATATGATGATTTGATGCCTAAGAAACATTTCTGAATATTATCAATGTTGAAACGGTTGTGCTGCTTCATATTTTTGTGGAAACCGTGACCATTTTTTTAGGATTCATTGATGAATAGAAAGTTCAAAAGAAGTTTTATTTGCATTTATTTGACATTTAAATCCTTTTAATAGTATAAAATAGTATAAAAAGTTAAGATATACAAGTCTGTTACTAATTCATATGAGTGAAAAATATTATTTTTACGCTTGTGTTGATGTTTGTGCTGCTCCAGGATCAAGTGGAGCACCTGAAAGCTCTCGATGTTCCCGCACGCTCCATCAACTCCAAACTTCCTTTGGCTGAGCGGCGGCAGATCCTGGCGGATCTGGACAGCGAGAGTCCTCGGCTCAAGCTGCTCTACATCACTCCAGAGATGGTGGCGTCGCCGTCCTTCCAGCCCTGCTTGAGCTCGCTGTGCTCGCGGGGTCTGCTGGCGTATCTGGCAGTGGATGAAGCTCACTGCGTCTCCCAGTGGGGTCACGACTTCAGACCGGACTATCTGAAGCTGGGGGACCTGCGCTCCCGTTTGCAGGGAGTTCCCTGCGTAGCGCTAACAGCCACAGCGCCCAAGAGAGTGCAGGAAGACATCGAGCGCTCGCTCAAACTGCGCTCGCCACTCGTCTTTGCAACACCTGTTTTCCGTAAAAACTTGAAGTATGATGTGATCTTCCGTGATCTGCTGCCTGACCCTTACGTCCACTTGCTTGCGTTTGCTAAAGAGGCTCTGGGCGGAAATACCGCTGAAAAGGTCAGTCACAGACTTTCTTTTATCATTTACTTGCCCTCATGTTGTTCTGAACCAGAATGACTTTCTCTCATCTGCTGAACACAGACGTTTAGCAGAACAATGAAGCTTTTCCATTTTTTCCATTCAATGAAAGTAAAAAAAGATAAAAATCAATGACATGACGCTAATATGAAGTTCAAACATACAGTGACTTAAATGGGCCATGACACGAGAAATCAAATTCTTTGTACCATTAAAACATCCTGCAAGTTTCAGAGCTTAAAATATCCTCCTCATTATAAACAAAGCATTTAATCAAGCTCCAAAAATGGCTTGTTTCAATATTGCGGGATTTGTGACGTCACACGGGCAAGTACATTTGCATAACTTTGCTTCCAGAGCAAGTCATCGACCAATAGTTTTACATCATCACACCATAGGCCCCGCCCACTAGCACATCAGTCACTTAACCGCATTCAGTTTCTGACATACTCCACGCGCTTGAGTCTGTCGAAAACAGGACAAATGGAAGAAAGTTCGCTTTGACGCGTTCAGTTTAAACAGCTTGTTTGCATTTCTGTACAGGCTTCAGAAGGATCCCAGTGTCAGAAACAAGTGGATGGTTTATTTTAACGGCGTCCCGGATTGTGCTGAAGGATTATATGTTTGTTCAGAGCATTTGACTGCAGATTTTGTAAACGAGGCACAGTGTAATGGAGAGTTCACAAAGAAACTGTTGCTGACAGCAGCTGCCTCACATACCATAAGTAGATGATTTCATAATGCTTTGTCTGTAAATGAGAGTTTTATATGGATAATGTTTTCAAAACACTTACTCGCGTGCAATAATGAGCGGGTATTGATACTGTTTCCTATGCATTGATGTTAGCCAATCATAACAGTGGCTATTTACTGACAAGCCTTAAAGCAGGCGCTCCTTAAAAACTGATCATTTCAGATGAGAGGATTAAAATGAATGTCACTTTTCCACATATATATTTGTTTTTTTGTGCAGAAAACTTTATAAACATTATAAATGAACCTCAAGAAACAATATTAGAACAATAAAAAAAATCCAATTGAATTTCTTTATTGTTATTGTATGCGTACATCTTTCATTGTACCCACCAACAAAATTTCACACGCAACCTCCACACTTAATGCAGTTAAAAATAAATAAGTAAAAGTAACAATCAAATATAAAATCAGTTATAACACACTTAATAAACAATACTATAAATCAATGTCCTACGAAACGTATTAAAATACTATTACAGCCCTAAAAGAGTGATTCAGAGCATCAGTGGCTCTGGGAATAAAACTGTTCCTCAAACATGAAGTACAGGCATAAAATGTCTTGTAGCACGTGCCAGACGGCAGTAGTTCAAACATGTGGTATCTTATAGATACCTATAGCCTTTGCTAGACAGCGTGACCGTCTTCTAATGCTGGTAGTTCGACTCCGATTATCCTCTGTGCTTGCAAGACAACCCTCTTGAGTGCTTTCTTATCATTAACTGTACAGCTAGAAAACCATACAGAAATGCAATATGTTAGAATGCTCTCTATAGTACACCGATAAAAAGTAATCAGCATCTGTTGAGGCAGACAAGCTTTCCTTAATGTCCTTAGGTGTCTTTATTGTGCTTTCTTTAACAATGCCTTTTGTGTTTCATGTGACAAACAAACAGGTTTGGAACAACATGAGAAAATGATGAATATTCATTTTTGGCTAAACTATTCCTTTATGTGATATAAACCAAGATGAAATGATGTTAAAACCATTTTTTTTTTTTTGCAGGGATGTGGGATTGTTTACTGTCGAACCCGAGAGAGTTGTGAGGAAGTGGCTCATAAGTTGACTAAACTGGGAATTTCAGCCAAGCCCTACCATGCAGGTGATCCTGCTGCCTTTTCACATTTTATGGAGGTTTGTGTTTTATGTTATTGTGCATGTTTGCATGGGAAGCTCATTCTGGGTTCTGTGGTTTGTCTCTAGGGCTGAAGGTGGGCGATCGCACAGAGAGTCAGGCTGACTGGATGGCTGATAAAGTGCCTGTTATTGTGGCCACCATCAGTTTTGGTATGGGAGTGGACAAGGCCAATGTCAGGTGAGTCACAATTTGCTTGTACACTACCATTCAAAAGTCTGGAGTCAGTGGGATTTATATATGATTTTGAAAGAAGTCTCTTATGCTCACTAAGGCTGCATTTAATTCATCAATGATACAGTAAAATTTAGGAATTAAGGAATTTTCAGCATCATTACTCCAGTCTTCAGTGTCACATGATCCTTCAGAAATCATTCTTCAGGGCTCTACAGTGCGACCATTTCAGTCGCATTTGCGACACAAAATTACTGCGTGTGACTGTGAAAAAGTATTTAGGAGCACCAGTGCAACTGAACGGATCAGGCCCGGTTCTACGGGGGTGCAAAAGGGTGCAAAACAGGCCAAACAGCCAGTGCGTATTTGTGTTTCCAGTCTGGAGAGCGCGGAGAGAGAAAGTGTTGAGCAGTGTAGCCAATCACAGACATATCTGGTGATTTCTTCAACACAACGGCCAGTCAGCGTTCAAAACGCTGGAGTTTGTTCAGTGCTGAGTTATGCAAGCTTTTCTCATTATAACAAACAAAGTACAGACATGACGTAAATAAAAGATTCATTGAGCAATATAGACAATTTCATTAATTATAACAAGTTTGTGAGAGATCGCGATGAACTGAGACGAGTGACAGCTTTGTTAATGATTATAAAGGGAGTTTGCACATGTAACATTGCTTTTATACAACAATTCAATAAACATGAAGTTAATATCAAGTGAGTGACTTACATTTTAGGAACAGTATTGTCAGATTTTGCTCTTTTGTCAATGAAAATAGTTCCAAACAAACTGAACCACTGAGCATCTCCGAGCAAACACAGTTGTTTCGTTTATGAATGAATCTGCATTTTCAAACGAATCTAGTGAGTCAATGATTCAATGATCCAGTCATATAAACAGTAAGACCAGAGATCGTTTCCAATGCTGTTACTTTTTTCGTTACATTTAACCTTTTCTTTTTTGTGTGTGTTCACATAGCAAGTTCCAAAACCTTTGCCAAGTTTTGTACCATTCCAATGAAGTAAAAATAAAATAAAAAAAAAAACAGCTTAATTTTTCAGTCAAAAAAGACTAAAGAGCACCAGAGGGTTGATGAACCTATCAGACAAGTTATTTTGCCCGCATCTGTGTTTTACTGTGTTTGATGTTGTGTATAAGTGTCTGTATGTTTTTTCAGGTTTGTTGTTCACTGGAATGTGGCGAAATCTTTGGCCAGTTACTATCAGGAGTCAGGACGAGCTGGACGTGACGGACTGCCATCGTCCTGCAGAATATACTACTCACCTAAAGACCGAGACCAGCTCAACTTCCTCATCCGCAAAGAAATCGCACGCAAACAGGTCGGCGACAACATCCGATCTGGATGTCTTCATACTTCTGAGCAGTTATAGGCACACGTTCTTTAGTTCTGACACACAGCATGTTTTGAATTCAGGAGAAGCGAGGATCAGAGAAAGAGCAGGACAAGGCGCCCATTCTGGAATTCGAGGCCATGGTTGCTTTTTGTGAGCAAGAAGGGTGAGTTCAAACACAGACAACTGATATTCTGGATTTGAAGGTATGATATATGTTTAATAAAACAGAATAGTATGCTTCAGAAACAAAAAGAAACATGCATGAATATTTTATCACGTTATATCCTTAAAAAACATTTAATTTGAATCAATAGAAAAATACACAAGTTTTAGTTTTTGCATATTTGATTATTTACATTTTATTTCTCCAGCATTCCAGCTCTATTTTCCTCTGTATAGCACATCTTTATACAACATGATGTTAGTATTAGGTCTACATGCATTTTTTTTTTGAATATCAGATACTATCCTTCAAAAGTTTGGGGTTGGTGAAGTATTTTTCATGTTTTTAAAATACGTCTCTTCTGCTCACTAAGGCTGCGTTTATTTGATCAAGTAAAAACAGTAATATTGTGAAATATTATTACAATTTAAAATAGCTGTTTTGTGTTCGAATATATTGTAAAATGTAATTTATTTCTGTGGTCAAAGCTGAATTTTCAGCATCATTACTCCAGTCTTCAGTGTCACATGATCCTTCAGAAATCTGGTTTGCTGCTCAAGAAACTTTTATGATTATCAATGTTGAAAACTGTAAATGTCTTTACTGACACTTTTAATCTAAATGAAAATATGAATTTCTCTAAAAAATATTTTATTGACCCCACACATTTGAATGGCAGTGCACCTGAGAGATCTAAACCGACCCCTTCTTTCTTCATCCCTGCTCGAAGTTACTGCAGTTTTGCAAGCAAACAGCAGAGGGCAGCCTTTGGCACTGGTTTCATAATGGTTCGCCTACAGCATGTTGCGTTCCTATGATGAGAGAGGTTGGAAATTTAGTGTTTATTTGTGGCATCCATAATTAAGGGGGACCATATGTCTCAGCCAGATGCTTGTTTCTGCATTTGAAGATTTGCTTCATGACTGTAGGTGATGTGTGTTGTGTGTTCAATCGGTTTACAGTGTGCGCCACTTTCTCTGGCTGAATTTTATCTCTGTAATATGTGGCATCACATCGGTCACAAACAAAACTAACAAACACCACCAAATTTTATTTTGGCCCATTGTGTTCTGTTGGTATCTTCTTCCTCGTTGTCATGTTTCACACAGCAGAGACTTTGTTTCGGGACCCTGGAGTGCAGCAGCCACAGCAGTTGTAAACACATCCAGTCACAAACAGAGCGATGAATGTCACTGGAAGAAGAATAAAACCTGGAGAGTTAGTCACGTCGTAATTAAAATGGCTTTTCACACTGCACTTAACCTCTTGTTATTGTTGTTCTAAACACCATTTTTAACCCCGGGTAAAGAAGCGTTTCACACTTGTAATTTTGAAGTGGGATTGTGAAACCCTAGAGCGGGGTTAGCACTGCTTTTGTGGGGTTAACCCCACGTTGTGGTGCCAAACTTGTACAGTGTGAAATGGCGCAGTGTTGGGATGTTATGACTGGATGCTTAGAAGCCGACAACTAATAGCGTTCCACATATTCGCATGCTTTGGGCAGTCATGGAAATGCAGCATGCTGTATAAACAGTAGTTTCAACATTTGAGGGAAAAATGTCGGCGACAGAAAACTCGAATGGAGTGAAGGAAAGATTCTTCATTCTTTATCTAAAAAGTCCATTCATTACAAATTTGATAGTTGGCTATGGCAATATATAATATGTGGATGCGTAATACTAGAGCGGTTGCACGCGGCGTTCGTCCAATCAGTGACACTGACACTGCAAATATGCAAATAAGGACGTTAACCCAAGGTTTAGGAATGTACAGTGTGAAACAGTAGTTTATAAATACCCAGGATTAATTGTTAACCCTGGGTAAATTATGGCAGTGTGAAACATGAAGCAAGATAACACAGGATTCCATTTACCCGGGGTTTAGAATAACCCAGGGTTAACTATTTCAAAAACTATTTTCTAAACTGTTTTCAACCCAAACTAACTTAAAGGGGACCTATAATGCCCCTTTTACAAGATGTAATATAAGTCTCTGGTGTCCCCAGAATGTGTCTGTGAAGTTTCAGCTCAAAATACCCCACAGATCATTTATTAAAGCTTGTCAAATTTGCCCCTATTTGGATGTGAGCAAAAACACAACGTTTTTGTGTTTGCCCCTTTAAATGCAAATGAGCTGCTGCTCCCGACCCGCTTTCCAAAAGAGGGCGGAGCTTTAACAGCTCGCGCTTCGGTTGCTCAACAACAACAAAGCAGGAGAATCTCACGCTGTTAAAATGAGGATTGTCAGTGACGGTGTTCAGCCTTACATTGTTCAAACCGGAGTCTGACACTGATGGAGAGACTTTTAAAATGCAGCTGGACGTTTCTGAATGGTTAGTGGATAAATTTATGTAGTTGATTCAACTCATCGACTAGCATGTGCCGCCATGTTAATCTTTTGTGCAAAACCCGTATGGATGCCCACTATACATAGCGTACCTGTTTGCCAAACAGAGCCATACACACCAGACTAACGTTTATGATTGCTGTCAAATGCTGTGAATGGTCTAATATATTTTCCAAATTATCACTCGGACAGAAACGCTCCTTTTTAGCAGTCGAGCTTGCCAGGGTCAACTTGCAGGATATCCGAGCTAACGAGACTCTAAATACTGTTCTGTGCTCGTCTGTGCAGCCAACGACAGAACAGTTAGCATGCTTTGCTCGAACTGGTACACCATTTTCGCTTACGAAAACAAAATGGCGGCGGTAATATTATTATAAAATACCCTTCCTACGTTAAAATCTGAGCAGCTCGTTTTTTTCACATGCTTTAGAGAAAGGCTTGCCAAAAGTTACTGGGTTGACCTTTTTCACGTGGGTTGGTAGATTACTGGGGACCCGATTATAGCACTTAAACGTGGAAAAAGTCAGATTTTCATAAAATGTCATCAACTAAACAAAATGGTAAATTTTGCTGTCAGGGTGACTTTAACCTATGAAACTGTAACTTTGAAAACTTAAAACTTCTTTTGCAGTCAAAGAAATGCATTTATAGAAACCAAGCTGGAGAACGTCTCGAATCTTTGGAGTTCTGATGTCAGAAACCTGAAACTTAAACAGTTACAGTCCCACAATTACAGTCAATTACTTAGCTTAAGAGTTTTTAAAGTCAGTTTAAGTGCCATGTGTTCACTAAAATAACAAGATAAATATGGATGTGCTCTTGGTGGAAGCCTTTAATCATAGTAGAGCCTCTTATAGCCTCTCCGCCTTGTGTTCAAATAAAACCTCTTCCAAAATTACATGAGATGCGGCCAGCGTGCAGAGATGTAATGACAGTGTAGTGTAGAAAGAAGGCTGTGCTTACAGAAGAACAGCAGGATGATGAGAAAGGCTGTCTGTGTAAGCGGGTGCTGCTGAGGAAGTGCCTGCAGTTTGGTCCAGACGTTCTGGAGAATTCCCATCATATCCTCTGAAGTGCTCATTCTGACCTAAATACAAATGCAAAGAAATAGTGCTGACTCAATTTATTGTACACTGTAAAAAATGATTGCAATTTGTACTGTAAAAGACTAAAAATGTGATGGTAAAAACCTGTTAATTGGTTAACAGTAACGACTATGTATGGGGAAAAACTGTAATAGATCTAACCTTAAATTTCATGTAATCTTACAGTAAAATATTGTTAAATGTACCATTTTTATAAATATAAAAGGACAAATTACCTTTTAATTTAAAGTGGAAAGCCGTAATGTGTGGACTTGCTAATTCAGCTGAAAAGTGCTGTTGTTGTTTTTTTCTTTTTTTCTTTCTTTTTTTTTTTTTTTAAATAACAACAGATTTAAACTGTAAAAGTTGTTTACAGATTTTTTTTTTTTTTTTTTTTAATTACAGTGTACAGTTTAACATTCAACAGTCAGACTCTTCACACAGGAAAACTGAATATATAATTATATTGATTGTTATTATTGATTATACGATCTAAAAATCTAATAGTACATTGTTGATCTATGGCAGGGTGTCGGGCCTCAAAATGACTTAAAATAAGACAAACCTAGCTTTAAAATAAGCTTTAAAAAGTAAATATCAAGAAATTTCTCATTTTAATTCCCCGCTCCCTCAACAACTTTTTTTTTTTTTTGAAGAAGAAGAAGAAGAACCAGGATTCCCATGATCTTGGAAAAAAGTCCCATTGGACTTGAAAAAATCATGTAAATTAATCTTAAATCTTAAAGTGCCATGGACACTTTTATAATGAATATATGTTTTTTAATTATGCCAAGCTCTAAAATATTTGATCAGATTGTGAATAAAAATATTTTTAAAAATCCATCTCCTTATCCTTCCAGTCATGGAGAAGGCATGTAAAATCAAGGCATCCCTGAAGAACATACAGCTATTAAAACTTGTGGAATCATGAAATTATTATTTTAATTGTAATTATAACTATTTTAGGGTACGTTTACTCGACAATGATGCTAAAATCGAAAAGGTCTTTCCTCAGACAACAACGTTGTCAAAATGATCCCTGTTTCACGCGGATCCGTGAAAATGACTAAAATCGCTGTATTATTCGTACCAGGCCAGTAGATGGCGATGTCACTTTGTAAAGAAACACAATGCATTTAGGCCACGCCCACACCAGGGGGGAAAACAATCCAACCGTCTCCTTTGACTTTGTATTACGTGAGGCTGCCTCCTTGTCATTTCTGACTTATTACAAAAAACAGAACAATGCCTTAAAGCTGCCGTGTGACAAGGTGTACAGCAAACAAGCTAAAAAACCCAGAACTAAGTTTTTAAAAGCTACCGAACCGTAAAAGCCAGCCTTTAAGGAGACAAAAGTGGATACAGGCAATAAGACGTGAAGCATCAGCAGGAAGAACAGGTAAATTTTGGGATCCTGACTCTCAGTATGCCTCAGTAAGCCTACGTGTGCAGTAAACATTTAGTCACTGTTAAGTCAAATATCCAAATGTCAGTTTTATATATTTCCTGTCACTGATTACGTTCCCCTCCAGTGGGCGTAGTTCTCATAGTAATAGGACATGTCACGTTCTGTCTCAATCGCCTGTATCCACTTTTTAGTCCTTAAACGCTCGTTTTTTGGGTCGACAGCTTATAAAAACTTCTGGGTTTTTGGTTCTGGGTTTTTTAGCTTGTTTGCTGTACACCTTGTCACACAGCAGCTTTTAAACATTGTTCTGTTTTTTTGTTATAAGTCAGAAATGACAAGGAGGCAGCCTCAGGCCCCGGTGGGCGTGGTTTTCAGATTATGACGCGTGTCGCTCTGTCTCTATAGACTGAACAAGCAATACGCATGCGCATTACGTCACCATTTTCACAAACTCACATTTTTGTTGTTTACACGGAGACTATAACGGTATCATTTTCAAAAACTTGCACTTTGAATCCTGTTTTCAAAAGTTAACATTTTCAGGCCCCCAAAACACTGTAGTCATGTAAATGAACGGCCAAAATGAATAAAAAGTTTTCAGTTTTTACTTGAAAACAGTGTACTGTAAACGCCCCACAGTTCCTTTTTATTTTACAGAAACTAGGAGTGTCCATAGATTGAATTAAAATAAATTTTTACAAAAATACAACTATTGCTGTGGATATTTGGGGGTCTTGGAGTCAAAAAGACTGATCTATGGGAAAAACAGGTTGGACTCATGTTTTTTTTGGTTGATAGATTTGCATTTCACTGAGGTATCATGCAAAACCTGTATTGACAATTGGCTGATATAAGCATATGAGAACAATAATTGTTAGAATAATTTATCCTATTTGTGTTGTCAGTTATTAGTCAAATAAATGGCAGTAGTTCAGCACTGAGACCGTGCAGGTTTCCTGTGTGGTTTTGCTGAAGAATGTGATAAAGGTAAAAAAAAAAAAAGCAGAACCTGCTAGTTGAGCTAGTCATTAAATTTCTGCTGTGGTGTGGGTGTGTTTCCACAAGAGAGACACGGGGGTGTGCCATCGCTGTATAAAACTAACTCTGCTGATGAAAGAATGATTCCTTACTGTTAATTTCCTCTTTTCCTTACTGTTAATTTCCTCTTTATTCCCACATTTCGGGACTCTGTTTCCTCAGTTGTTATTTTTAAATGTAACTAGTATGATGAATGCCTGATCTGACATCACTAAAAGTCATCAGGAGAATCTGATGTTATTCTGTTAGAGTGATCTAATTCTATTCCTTCTAGAATTCTAGGATTCTAATTTTTTTACAACATCACAGTCTGAGAATGAGTTTTAGTGAAGTTGAGTTACTGGGGGCCTGTTTACACTAGTACATTTTTGTTTTAAAACGCATACGTTTTGCTACGGTTACGCCTGTCGTTTACACTACACCGGTGTTTTCGAACCTCGAAAACGGAGACTTTTGTAAATGCTGTTGACCCTGTTTTAGTTTGAAAACACCGGGGTTGCGTTTCAGTAACAAAACGGAGACTTTTGAAAACGATGGCGTGGCTGCCCACGTTCGCTCTGCGTATCCTTGACGACCGTGTAAACAATAACGTGGAGACTGAACTTCAATCTTTGCTGGCTTTTTTGTAATTTTTAGCAGTCACTGTGCAGTTAAACTCTGCATTTTTTTAACACTACAGCTGCCTACATGCACAAGAGGCAAAGGTTTACACTTGTACGCGCATACCCAGTGTGCATGAACAGTCATGTGACATACATTTTCGGCCATATTGTGTAGATGGAGATCGTTTCTGAGATGTGGTGTAGATGAGGATCGTTTTCATTTTAAAATGCCGTTTTAAAACAAAAAAAACACTAGTGTAAACAGGGCCTGAGTTCAAATGAAAAAAATGAAAAAAATCTAATTGGCTCTAAACATCCATATGCAAAATTATTTAACCCCCAAAATTCCAAATTTGTACGCTACCCATGATGGTGATTTAAAAACAGCAATACTGAATAATTATGACAATTATGAAAAACTCAAAAATATTACATCATTTATTGACATTGTCTGCGTCCAAAATCGCATACTTTCCTACTATATGGGGACAAAAGACAAAAGAAGTGTGTCCGAATTCATAAAAGTACTCGGATGACGGGCGAGATTCTGAAGTGTGCATACGATGGACACTTTACTACCCACATTCATACTATATATTACATACTTTTTTAGTGCTGGCAAAGTGCATTCAAATGAAGTACGTACTCAAAAGAGTATGCGATTTCAGACGCAGCCATTATCGCTTTTAATATGCCAGTAAAGAGTTAAACACAGTATGTGTTTTAGTAAACTGTGGATCTTTTGTAAACTGTGAGTTTGTGAATTAACTAATTCATTTGTAATATTATATTTGACACTTCATATTAGACAACAAAATAGGACAATTATAAAGTAACAGTCATCATTTTAGTAAATGTTTTGGCTTGGAATTTGAAGAAGAGAAACACTATGTCAGTGAGTCAGTGGCGGATTGAGAAATAGTATGAAAATAGTAAGAAAGTGTATGTAATGACTTAATAAAAAGTGCATTAAAATCATCACATTATTTACAATTTTGTGGCAAAATTACTGGAAATATATATCCCAGCTTTACTTATGTTACCTATCTTTAAAATAATGCCACTTTTTTTATATTTATTCTAATACAACTCAGCGTGCACTTTGTGTGCAGATTCATGTTTCCCCTCTCATGTTTTTGGACGTTGTGAATGCTCACACTGAAGTCTTTATTTGAATATTCCCAGTCACTGAAGGACATCTACACTGCAAACACACACACAGATCTTTTTCTGCTCTCACCTTTGTTCCAGTTTGTAGTTGACGTCCCTTGTAGCTCTCCTCGTATATCTCCTGTGTCTAGTTTTGGTGTCCGTTAGAGCGCTCTGTCCCGTCACACAGTTGTTGTGAGCTGACAAGTTTCTCTCAGTTGTGCACTCATACTGTGTTTGGCCTGCGGTGTTTGAGTTTTCCAGTAAAACGAGTCTTGGGCTGGGCTGTGTAGTGTTCTGGCAGTCTGGATCTCTCTGTTTACCACATCCATCCCCACCCCCTTTTTGTCTGGCCCCGTCTTTTCTCCTCCCCTCAAATCACTGTGGAAACAGTTTTTCCTCTTTCCTTTTGTCAAACAAAGTGTTTTAGAAAGTGACTGTTCTGAAGAGAGAGAGAGAGTGTGTGTGTGTGTGTGTGTGTGTGTGTGTGTGCATGCACTGGATTTGGGAAAACAAATTAGGACATTTGTTTTTCAATATCACACATCAATATATCTTATATAATATGTTGTTAACCCTCTGGTGCTGCTTGTGTGGAGGTCAAAAAGAAAAAAAATATTTCTTATTTTTTTATTTAATGAAATGAATGTACTGTATTTTATTTTGATAATATTTTTTAAATATATTTTTTTATATTTTTAGGGGATTTTATGGTACTATATTATATTAATGTAGTAGTTATAATCCATTTATTCACTTTTTGAGCATAGACCTGAAAATTAAATTTCCAACTTAAACTGTCGTAAATCTTGAATGCTTTGGAGCACAGACTTCACTTTGGTCTCCTTTTAAAGATAATACCCGGCAGATTATTGCTATGAAAAAAATGCACAAAAATACTATTTTCAATATATATTTTCCAATAGGGCTGCACGATTAATCAGATGATTAGAAAAAAAAAACATTGAAATCGCGCTTAAACGATTTGGCTTGCGATTATGAAATCGCAAAGGCTGCGATTATTTTTTTATTTTTTTTTTTATGCGCAGCTTGTCAATGAAGTATTGCTCCAAATGCTAATCCATCTGAAAGCACTGCAAGTTTGAATCGCTTATAATGTGCATTTGAAAAAGCAACACGCAACAAACATCTTTCCAGACATGAGAAGCATTTATTAACATCTTGTTCAACAAAAGACAACATTTAATAACATGTCTTTACTCCAAAAATTCACTTCACTTCATGACGACAGTTGAGCATCCTTCTGTGAGATGATGTGGCTTCTTACACAGAATAAGGCAGTCGTGTGTTTATTAGTCATGTTTAATCAATTAAAACGTTTCAATCTTCTGTTTATTCAGCTACAGCTGTAGTATGGGATTTCCTGGAATGACGCCTGTGACAGCAGGGCATATTTGCAGTTTCTGCACGAGAGCGCCCTCTGGCTTTCAGATGGAGAAGCATTTACTACTGATCACAGAGCCGTAAAGCTCTGACAAGCTGCGCATTAAATAATCGAAAATGCCAAATTGCGATAAATCGTGCAGCCCTATTTTCCAAATCATGTTTTACTCTTAAACTGCAAGAAAATCAAAGCCATGAAACTAAACAAGTTCTGTTCCAAATTTGAGGTTGATATCTCAAAAAATGAGCTGTAGGGTAAGATCTTGTTTGGGCGCAGTACCAAACATTTCCACTAGATGAAATTCGCTTCCCATTAATTTCCAATACTGTAATTTTTGACCGCGAGGAGCACAAGTGTGACTATTTCTTTCAGGACCATTTAACTTTTTCAAATTATGTCCATGATTTTTTTTTTTTTTTTTTTTTTTTTTTTTTTCTGTGTGTGTGCACAGCAAGTGCCAAAACCTTTACCAAGTTTCGTACCATTCCGATAAAGTAAATAAATAAAAAAATGACCGAAGAGCACCAGAGTTTTTTTTTTTTTTCTTTTCCAATGTCATGTGTCTCACCCCACAATCAAAACTAAAAATTAAAAAAAAACAAAACAGTTTGCCTAAAGACAATGAAGCCTGTTTTAGGACCATACAAATTTTTACAGTAATGGTTAGTTGCATTGTATTTTCATTGGGGTTTTTTTTAATTATTTAAATCAGCATAAATTTGAGACAAAATACTTTACGACTGAAATAATATAATGGATATATTATTAGATTTATATATTTTTTTTCATGGAGAATTGGGTGTAATGTGCCTTATCATCATGAAAATACTGATACAATGCAAAAAAATAATAATAAATAAATAAATAGCCTTAATTTTCCAGTAATACTTTATTTTACAGTTTCCGTTACACATCTTACATGTACTTACTATAGTAATAACTGTAAATTATGCATATGCACAAGCAACTAACCCTAAACTAAATCCTAACCCTAATTATCTGGTAAGTACTTGTAGTTAATTATTATTCCTCAGTACTTGTATAATTCCACTGTAACAGTGTCACCTTAAAAAACACAATCTATTTGATTTTGGCCAGATGATCCAGATTCAGTTTATTTACAGTTAGTTTATTTGCTCTCTCTGTCAGACAGCTGAGGAAACTTTTTCACACCTTATAAGTGTGAACGTAAGGTTTTAAAGCAACACACTTAAAAAAAAAAAAAAAAAAAAAAAATGGTTTACCATAAAAGTTGTGTATGCCTTCAGACATCTAGTGTCTATATTCAGAAAGGAGGAAAACAGTGCTCTGTACGTGCCTTAAAAGGAAATCACTAATGGAAAAAGCATGGTAGTGAACACTCAGTGTTGGCACAGAGGGTCTTTGTGTGACAGACCATGTAAATGTGTTTTGGGGGGGGATTTCTGCCTGTCTCTGTGCCTCTACCAGCTATTTCAGACTGTGAAACCTGAAACCCAGAAGTGAGAAGTGCACGTCTCTTTTTTAGAGTAGTGTATCTGCAGTGCACACAAGCTGTTACTTGCAGAAAACACCCTCTGTTCTTCATTCTAAGGGTAGTTCAGCCCCCCCCAAAAAACATCTTTTTTGATAACAGAAGTTATCATTTACTCGATTGACGTTCTTTCTGACATGGAACACAAAAGGAGACAGTTTTCCATTTCCATTTTGTCTAAAAGCTCTGACACACCAAACCCTTGGTCAGCCAATGCCAGGCCATCATTGAGCATCAGCCAACACAGTTTTTGCAATGTGACCCTGTTGAGGGCTTTTTGGCTGAGTGAGCATGTTGAGCATGTTGAACAGTTGACAGTTGACAGTTGCCTATAGTCCTTTTTGGTGTGTGAATATGATCTAGTAGCGCTGGTTTTCTAAAATGGTACTATTCAACAGCAACATCAGCAGATAAAATTTCTGAGTGTCTCTTTAGCCTCGCTTGAGCTCATTGTATTCTCACTGAGATCCTTGAGTCACTTTCAGTCAGTCAGAAAGAGCCTGTTGGCTTTTAATGGTGCTCAAACTTTGTTGAAATAAAAATTATGCTTACACATTCTATATAAGGGTCACATAAGATAAATGTTGGCAAAGTTTTGTGGGAAAAAAAGGTCTATTGTCAATAGTGTAGTGATAGTGCTCACACAGAAGTCACTTTCAAACCAAGCAACTTTCTGTTGGTCAATGCAGCGTATTCATATGACCAACTTCAATACGAGCAAAATCTGCGTGGGAAACTTTGACTATTGAATTAGCCATTTTCTCTCCCTGGTGTCATGTGACTCATTAGTGTTACAGGGTCTCAGGTGTGAATGGGGAGCAGCAGGCATGTTAAATTTGGTGTTATCGCTTTCACTCTCTCATAGTGGTCACTGGAAGTTCAACATGGCACCTCATGGCAAAGAACTCTCTGAGGATCTGAAAAAAAGAATTGTTGCTCTACATAAAGATGGCGTAGGCTATAAGAAGATTGCCAAGACCCTGAATCTGAGCTGCAGCACGGTGGCCAAGACCATACAGCGGTTTAACAGGACAGGTTCCACTCAGAACAGGCCTCGCCATGGTCGACCAAAGAAGTTGAGTGCACGTGCTCAGCGTCATATCCAGAGGTTGTGTTTGGGAAATGGACGTATGAGTGCTGCCAGCATTGCTGCAGAGGTTGAAGGGGTGGGGGGTCAGCCTGTCAGTGCTCAGACCATACGCCGCACACTGCATCAAATTGGTCTGCATGGCTGTCGTCCCAGAAGGAAGCCTCTTTTAAAGATGATGCACAAGAAAGCCCGCAAACAGTTTGCTGAACACAAGCAGATTAAGGAACCATGTCCTGTGGTCTGATGAGACCAAGATAAACTTATTTAGTTCAGATGGTGTCAAGCATGTGTGGCGGCAGCTAGGTGAGGAGTGCAAAGACAAGTGTGTCTTGCCTACAGTCAAGCATGGTGGTGGGAGTGTCATGGTTTGGGGCTGCATGAGTGCTGCCAGCACTGGGGAGCTACAGTTCATTGAGGGAACCATGAATGCCAACAACATGATCCCCTCCTTTGAAGACTGGGCCGCAGGGCAGTATTCTACCATAGGGGTGTACTCACTTTTGTGGCCAGCAGTTTAGACATTAATGGCTATGTGTTGAGTTATTTTGAGGGGACAGCAAATTTACACTGTTATACAAGCTGTACACTCACTACTTTACATTGTAGCAAAGTGTAATTTCTTCAGTGTTGTCACATGAAAAGATATAATAAAATATTTACAAAAATGTGAGGGGTGTACTCACTTCTGTGAGATACTGTGTGTGTGTGTGTGTGTGTGTGTGTGTGTATATATATATATATATATATATATATATATATATATATATATATATATATATATATATAATTTAGTTCCTTTTAATCGTTCCATCATTCTCTATTTCCAGGTGCAGACATGCCACCATCTCACAGTTTTTTGGCAATCAGAAGCCCAACTGCGCTGGGGCGTGTGACTACTGCCGTGACCCCAAACTGGTCCGTGCTCAGCTGGCGAGAGCAGCCGCCCTCAGCACCAGAACTGGCCCGGCCCAGAGCGCAGAGCCCAGGGGACCGTTCGGCTTTGATCCTGAACTCTACGCTGGAGGCAGGAAGGGCTACGGGTTTGAGAGGTCAGCTGACCTGTTACTTAATCAGCAGTATGAGTCAGGGCTGTTAGTCTGTGGAGACTAAGAGCTCTTCTGTATATGTGTGTGTGTGTGTTCAGATATGATGAGGAATGGGGCAGTGAGGAAGATGACTCTGAGAAGAGAAAAAAAGAGTTCGGAAATCTCTTCAAGAAGCAGATGAACCTGAGAAAGGTAAACACACGGCCAGCAGACACACTAGCAAAAGGAGAATCAGTGAATCTCATGAAAACTCCTCTAGGTCACATTTCATCCCGGAAAATGTCATTACCAAACATGGATGATTGTGGAAGTTGAAAAACATTGAATATTATATAACTGAATATTATATAAGTTTGACAATAAAAACTATAAAGAGTTAGAAGAGATTGTCATGGAAGTAAAAACAATACAAAGTCTATTGGCTGTAATAGTTTGTGTTGTTTTGGTTTCAGCATTGACAAAAAATGCTTGTCGCTGGAATCTTATTGCATTGCAGATGCTTATTTATTTATTTATTTATTTCATTTTGCAGGGTTTTTGAAATTCCTAATATTCTCAGTAGCAATTCTCATTTCATTCTCAGTAAATACTGATATACACTAACATTCTAAAGTTTTGGGTCGGTGAGATCTTTTAATGTTTTTGAGGAAAAAAAAAGAAAAAGGAAAAAAAAGTCTCTTCTGCTCACCAAGGCTGCATTTATTTGATCAAAACAGTAATTTTGTTACAATATTATTATAATATATATGAATATATTCATATTATATTAATATATATTGCTAATATTATTACAATTTAAAATAACTGTTTTCTATTGTAATATAAAGTATTTTATAATGTAATTTTTCTGTGATGCAAAGCTGAATTTTTAGCATAATTTTAAGTCTTTTGTGTTACATGATCCTTCAGAAATAAATGAAATAGAAATGGCAGTGAAGTAAAATACTAACATGGTGTATGAAAACATTATCCTTTAAATTATGTATTTTTCACATTATAGAATGGGATTTTTTTTATCCTACAGTAATGATAATATGATACACTGACATGAGAAACAATGTCTTCGCTTCACCCTCTCAGTCTGAGTCTGTGCCAGAACATTCCTCTCTCTCTTTCTCTCCTCCACATCTGTTTTCCAGCTGTGTGTTGGAGGCCTCCCCCATAAAGTTGAGCAAACTGCAACTGTACTGAAAGGAGTTCTGCATGATCTTCATTGTTTCTCCTTTGGAAAACATTTACTATCTTGAAACAGGTTCTGTGTCATATTAAATATGCAGTGAGTTTTGCACAGGCAATCACCACTCTTATTTCTATACAAATCTAGTCATTTGTTATGATTTTACAGTACTAAAGGTAACTTTGATGTTTGGGTGGAAACAATGGTTATTGTGAGGAAAATAAAGAGGTTTGAGCATGTCAACCCAATGATGTTGTCATCAACTTCTCTTTTGTTTGCTTGTTTATAGGGTTCAGATATGGCAACAGAGACGTTTGTTCCACCAGGTCAGTGCCAGAGTTATTACATGTGTAATTTTTCATGTTCAGGACATTTTGAGGAAGTTTTTTTATTATTATTATTCAATGAATTTGAGAGTGTGCATCACATTGTTGGTGTTTTCTCAGATGATGACTGCGTGTTGAAGGATGCTGCCAGTCAGAGGATCCCCAGACTCACAGTGAAGGTATAAACACCACTTCCTGAAAACTGTTTCACACTCACTTGAAATGACAGACAGGCAGATAGATAGATAGACTTAAGTATGCATCCATACATAAGTTATGGTGATGGAAATATATGTCAATGGTTCAGTAATTTTGTGCACATCTGACATCTCTAAACTAAACATCTATATTATCACCCTGTTCTCTAGATATCAGTATCATCATCAGTCATTGAAAAATCTGTTTTGGTCGACCACTAATATTAATCATGTAGTGCTCTCGTTTTATTGCTACATTTTTTAATATTAGTCAATTTAATCATCCATAGAAAAAGCAATATGCAACACTGTGTGCCATCCAGTCAAGATAAATGGGTGTAAATCTGTGCTTTGTCATCATGAGCTTCCCAGCGTTCTTTGTTCTGCAAATGACAGTGAGAGATTAGGAGTGCTGCCCTCTACTGGCACAAATGTGCACTGCAGGCCTAACCGGTGTCTCAAACCTTGACATGTTCAACTGTTTGATGTTCTCTGTGTTTTAGAGCAGGGAGCACTGCCTGTCCCTGCTGCAGGAGTGTCTGACCAGCCACAGGGGGGCAGCAGAGCTTTCACACAGGTAATGCAGATGTCATGAATGCACCATCAGGGTTTTAAAGCTAGATCTCTTTGTATTTCAGTATCCTCCTGAGATGCAGCACGTCTCAAGATTCATTTTTGCCCGTTGTTGTGGGTTTTTGTCAATCAACAATTATACACAAAAATATATTACTATATAGTAATATTTAGTGTCATCTGTAATATTTATTGCAATTTATGTTATCTCCTCGATTGTTGATTTCTCCTCATGTAGCGGCGAGGCTCTTGATCAGGCTGTAGAAATAGAGCACGAGATCTTCAGGGCCAGTAAATCTGCAAACCTGTATAAGGCTGCGGTCCTCAAGAGAGTGAGTGCTAATGATGTTGTAAACTCATCTAATTTAAAACAAATTGTCTTTAATGTAGTGACATGTTACAATAGGAATTCACATATAACCCTCTACAGGTGTCAGAGATGAAGAAAAGTGCAGCTGCAAGTGTTCCTGAGGAGAAACAGTGTGAATCTACTGAAGCGTCTGCGACCTGCTCTTCATCATCTCAACCTGAACATCTGGGCGGCTTCACTTCAGCCTCTCAAGTCTACTCAGTAAGCCAGTTGCAGTTTGTTTTTACAGACAGATGCAAATGCATGTTTAAAAGTGTGTTTATATTAGGGCTGTTAATTGATTGAAAAAAATGTACTAATTAATCACACACAGATTTCTGTAATTACTTGCGATTAATCGCACCTAACATTATAAACTTGTAATGATACATTTATTTTGAATCTCCAAATTAATGTAGAAACAATATTTTAAATATTTGTGTCACCATGTGGTGATATCCCAACACACTTGACAGAGATACTAACATTAAAGTCTTTAATACATAAAGAGAATACCAGGAGTAACAATCCACACATTAAACAATGACGATAACTGACAAAATACATAACCAAGCAGGAGCTGTGTTCAAAATTGCCCCTTATACCCTCATTCACTATTCCCTACATTTGTCCACTAATATAGTCCACTTGAAGGAGTGAATGAATACGAGTGAGTGAATTCCGACATTGAGTGCGCCGGAATGGCTGCCGCTTTTGTATAGTTTGTGCTTGCTGTTTAATAATCATTTGAAACTTTGCAAACTGGCAGCTCCAGTAGTAATGAAAAGATTTATCTTGAACTCTGTCATGGAAACTAGCATGTATAAAACCAAGGAAACCAAAACTAAACACAGCAGGGAAACAGGAACTAAAGGAAATGGAATAGAATTTCAAAATAAAAGACAACATTACAGAACATAACCATAACAATTTGTTTAATGATATCTTTTTACTAAGTACTAAGAATGAAGGCCAGCATCACCGATACTGATTAAATAGATTAAAATGATAAAGTTATTATAACTATTCAGCATTACAGGATAATTGAAAGCAGGCCTAAACTTGAAACTATGAGATTATTTTTGTTTAACAAAGTAAACTAACAAAAACACTTTACAATAAGGTTCCATTATTTAACGTTAGTTGATGCATTGACTGAGATTAACTATAAATTTGATACAGTATTTATTGATCTTTGTTAACATTAGTTAACTTGGTCAACTTTTGATTTTAATATTTGAAATTAACATTTAACTAAGATTAATACATGTGCTAGAAGTTAGTTCATGTTAACTAAAGAATTCATTAATGTCAACAAATGGCAACTTACTGTAAAGTGTTAACACTTTAACTAACCATCTCTGCATTCACAACACATTTACCTTCCGTAATACAATATCATTCCAACTAAAACAAGTTAGTCAATTTGAAATAATGGCAGGGCGGGACTTTGTTTTTGTTCACTGGGATTCAGTTGGACCATAAAAAGTAGTAACAGAAATTGAAGTTTATCCACAATAAAAGCAGAAACATGATGAAATAGTCATTGTCTTGTCCTTCACATTCTAGCTGAAGAGGAAGCGTGTAGGCGCTGGATTTCGTGGCTCGTCCAGCCTGTTTCAGACAGCTGGAGATCTTCTGACCTCTAAGAAGGAGACTCTCACACCGGACAAAACACCCGGAGACCCTGTCTGTGAGAAAGAGGAGGAGGAAACAGGAAAAACTCAGAAGATGAAAAGCAGTAAAACAATTCCCGTCGGCTCGGCGCCCAGCAAAGCCAATACCAGCTCCACTTCCTCCCTGAGCAGCCCAAGTAAAAAACTCACTAAGAAGCAGCAGAAACTAGCAGAATCAGCCAAAGACATGCGCTGTATATCACAGTATTTCGGAAAAAAGCAAGTAGATGCCACTCAGGTGAAAGGAGGAAGTGTTATATCAGAGCCTGAGGAGGAAAGATCTCGCCATCACTCGCCTTCACCAAATTTGACTGACTTTACAACAATGAATAGCACCTCCATGGATGTAGAAAGCATTTCAGAGAATGACGCTACTGCATATTCGAGTCCCTCTGCAGAAGAGACGCCCAGCCGAGATGAGACGGCCATGGAGCTCACGGCACATCCAGAGCTTCAGCGGTATGATGGGAGAAGATGCTCTCTCAGAGCAGTTTAGGGTGTGTTTAGGGTGTGTTCACACTTGGCAGGTTTGGTTCAATCTGGTGCGATTGCTCTGTTAGCGCAGTTTGTTTGAATAAGTGTGAACGCTGCCATCTGAACCCTGGTGCGCATCAAACAAGCAGACCGAGACCCACCTTTTCTGTTTCCAAACGAACTCTGGTGAGGTTCAACTGAAATATGAACGCAACACTGACCTATGACGTGATGTAATTAGATGCAACCCCAAAAAGGACAGAATGCGCAAGCATACCTGTTTTTTCTCATCATAAGCTATGTTTCAAAGTTGCAAATTTAACTTATGCTCAAAATTGGAATATCGCATAAAACATTTGCGAATAAAGCACCGTTTCCGTCGAGTGAGCCAAAGAGAACAAAATTGTCACTTCCTGATTAATTGGGAGTTAAGAAAAATGAAAGTTGCTGCAGTAGGAGAAGCCACTGTATGTAATAAATTACTTGCGCCTCAGAGCGTGCAGACAACGCAATAATGTTATCTTGCTTTTGGAGGTGGATGCCTGCTGTTGGGGAACACAGTTGTGTAAGACCGTTCTGGGAGGTCATTATAGATGCTGTGCAACGAGATCGATCTGCTGGTTGGTCAGGTTATGCTGTCCCAAAGTCAAAGTCAAGTGACTTTTGGATGCACATTGAGGAATTTATTTGGTAAATGTGTTTCCATTGTAATTTATGCGCATGTTTTCTTATCGGATAAAAAAAATATCTGACTCAATGAAGCGCATACGTTTTTTTATGCCTATTTTTAGAATTTATGCACATTTTGGTGTTTCCATCCATCCATTTTTTTTTTTTTTTTTGTTATTTTTTAACACTGGGGCGGGGCGGCATATTTTGGGCTTATATTTTTGGACCTTTTTCTCTTTCAGCCAAAAACCGAAAATGCCATTTTCAGGCGAAATTTTGTGGCATCCCTAGAGATACCCCAGAATGCGCATGAAAATAGATGGATGGAACCATAGCTATAGTTGCGAAGTTGCCCATTACAGTTCGGTACAGGCTTCTTGCAGCACATCTTACTTTGTGTGTGTGACTGAGGGATTCCTGCCACTGTTTTGACTCCTTCACACATATCAGCTCTTCACAAGTTCTCAGCTGGCAAAAATACCCCCATACTGTATGTACACACTTACAATAAAGCCCAACACACAGCATTGCTTTGGATGTACGACAAGTTAAGTCGCAAAATATACTTCATAAAAGTCGTTTTTTGTTTTGTATCTTTAGGTTCGGTGTTAAAAATGACAGTGTGAATGCTAAGCGAACCAGGACTAAAATGTAAAATGTTCTTTTTTTTGGTCCGGATCAATTGAACCAAGAGAACCGAACTACAAGTGTGAACACATCCTAATTCATCATGGAGGAAATGACTTGAATGTGTTCTGAACTGCTGTTTCTTTGTCCAAACAGAGAGAATCTGAAGTCTGACAGCCAACAAAAATCACCAAAACAAGTAATATCACAATTTATTCTTTATCAAAGGAGTCATATTATGAGAAACATTGACCTTATGGGAAAAAAGTATATGACCCCTTTATCACTTAATTAAGAGCTGATTGACATGTCAGTAGTCATCTTTTTTAATCTATTTCTTTTCCTCAGTCACATGAGGACAGAGCGGCATCTCCTCCTGCGAAACGCAGCCGTGTGATAAAGGACAACAAGAGAGTGACCTTTGACCCTGTGGTGCAGGAGACAAAGTTTGACACAATGAATGGAAATGCGGCTGAGATTTCACAAAAGCCTGTGACACTTAAGGAGGCCGCTGATATCGTGGTCCGATGTCTGGATCCATTCTACAAAAAGGGCAAATTTGCAACGAAGGTGATAATTTACATTCAAATGTAAAAAGAAAGTCCAAGGAATGTTGACTTATTAGAATGAGTTTCATTTTTAAACCTTTTCCCCCAGGATTTGTTCAAATCCTTTGCCCGTTTCCTCTCCCATCTTCTCACTGAGGGAAAAACTGTAAAACGAGGCCAAGGTGAGACTATCCTTAACCTCATAAAAATCTAACAACATCATACATTTTTCAAGTGCTGACTTAGCGTTTTATGATTTCTCATTTCCCCCCACAGTGAAGATGGAAGCAAAGAGCCTCATCAAGGGCTTCTTCAGCAAGATTCAGCGCTGTGAGAGCGAGGCAGACTGGAAACACTTGAAAGTCCAGGACAGATAGCGTTCTCCGTCTTTATGTCCCTTCATCCAAACCTCTGGAGCTCCACCAATCCCTTTCATGTCAGAGATGCCTTATGTTTAACATGCTGCTGTATATCTCAGGCGTATTGTGACGGCCTAAGCATACATTGCACATTAATATGAACTGTTTTATGTTTGAAGTCTGAACAAGCTATGGACCGCAATAACTGTTATGTAGCATTAGCTGCTTATAATGCACTTAAAGTAGTGTGAACTGTATTGAAAACTACATTAAAGGACAAAAGTGCACAAATGGAAAATGGAGCAGTACTTAATGCTGAATAATTTATGGCATAATTATGAAGTTTGTTTGTCTACAATAGAACAGTAACCATCCAGTTTGTCAGCAGCCTCGGTTGCGTATGTATTTTTCTTATTTATTTTCTACACTGGGATTTCAAAAGATTCCTAAATTTTTTTTTTAAGGCCATGAACCAAACCAACCATTTCCCAGATGAATTACAACAAGAAGTGTGTCTGAATTTGCATATTTGTAAATGCATAGTGTACAGTTATGTCATTTGGGACACAACTATTGTTTCAGCATCTTTTATGAGTGCATGAACTGTTCATTAGCATTGCGAATCAAATTTTCTCCGTGGGGAATTGATTTTTAATGCTAACTTATAAACCTTTAAAGACCGCCCTGCTCCATGGTTGTCAGTCAGTGGTTTATGCTTTTGTTGAAGCCATCTGTTCCCATTACTTCAACTTACTTTTAAAATAATGGTGTTTAACAGCTGAAATAATGGTGAAAAACTCCATTACCCATGATGCTGTACAGAAAATTCTACCAATCAGAGTTGCGGCAAGCAAATCGTACCAGATAGAGCTTGGAAGGTGCTCCCATGCTGTCAAAATACTTAAATGTTTGTATATAAATGCATAGTTTGCAAAAATTCCCTTAAGTACACAGCCTTGTACCTTTTTGAACAAGGACTTTTTGTCAATTTTCAAATACTTTTTTGCTTCAAATCAAAGTTTGTAATGTGATTCACATCGTAGCTGGTTGGTTTGGTTTATGGCTTATAAAACTACTGAAGAATTTGAAAAAATTTCTATGGGAAAAATGAATGGAAAAAATATGGAATTGATAGCTTTGAGAAAGTGGGCGGGCACTAATGCACTCTATAGTAAGTGAGATCTCTGATTGGTGGATCTCTCTTCAGGATTATGGGTAGTGTAGTTCTTCACTGGGACGTCTACAGAAGGATATATCATTGCTTAACCCCTGAGGTCTGTCTTGAAGTGTTTGATTTTCATTGTTATTGAAAATCAATTACTTAATGGAGAAAATGAATGGGATTTTTACTGGGAGTTAAGAACCCTAATGTTCTCCTCTGGCTGTTACACTTCTCAGATATGTATGCTGCATTATGGGTCCCTACATCTCTTATTTTACACTTGTCTTCAGTTTTATTTCTGCAAATAGGAAATAAGTCCCCTTTTCATTAAATCTGGCTTCGTGCTATTATTAGGCACTTCTAAAATTACACCTTAAACATGCCATTGTCTTCCTCTCTGCGGGAAACCTGCTCGAAATAAGTGAGTTTAATGCTCCACTGAGCCCACAGTCACTGCTGAATGGAGACCCCCTAATTATCCCTCTTCAGAATAAAAACAGCCCTCAGATTCCCAGACAAACGGATTATTGTGTTTAGCAGTTCCTCTCAGTGGAAGAGGAGAATTTACGATTCCTACTATGACTAAGGTAAGTTGAGTCATGAATATTAATAAACTGTGGTGACGTGTCAGTTCAGGTTTCAGTGGCAAGGATTTTGCTCATGTTTGAGAATTAGTTTGACCAACTACCAGTTAGACAAGAGGTAATCAGTCTTACGTTTACATTTCAAATTAGACCCGTCTACCTTTTTATGTAACTGACTTTAAAAAGTTAAGATCAATCTTGAAGAAATAAATTAGATGTTTAATTTTTAAAGGGTTAGTTCACCCAAAAATGAAAATTCTGTCATCATTTACTCACACTCCTGTCGTTTCAAACCTGTAAAACGCTTTCATCTTCAGAAAACAAATGAAGATCTTTTTAATGAAATCTGAGAGATTTCTGTCCCTCCATTGACAGTCTACGCAACTACCACTTTTTAAGCTCCAGACATCATTAAAGTAATCCATGTGACTCCAGTGGTTCAACCTCACTTTTATGAAGCGACATGCTTTGTTTGCGTAAAATAATAAATCTCCAACACTCGTTCATGAGAGCACCATGACACGTGTTGTGTTGATGCAAGAGTGTGAACGCATATTGTTTAATTATATTGTTTTTTTACACTTGCGTCGCTTAATAAAAATTGAGGTTAAACCACTGGAGTCACATGGATTCCTGTAATTATGTCTTTACCTTCCTGGAGCTTGAAAGTGGTAGTTGCGTAGAATGTCTATGGAGGGACAGAAATCTCTCAGATTTCATTAAAAATATCTTTATTTGTGTTCTGAAGATTATTGAAGGTCTTACGGGTTTGGAACAACATGAGGGTGAGTAATTAATGACAGAATTTTTATTTTTGGGTGAACTAACCCTTTAAGACTACTATGAGCAGTTTATGCAACCGGCATAAATAATTTTCCTCATTAGATTTTGGAGTAAAACATGACTAGGCCATTTTTTGACAGGATTTTATACGTTGCTTGAAACCCCTTCCAATGGCTGGTGCTTGTTTTGTGAAAATTAGCAGAGACTGTTGACGTGGCTCTGTAGCCTTCCAATGGCGAAGACTTGGCTTATGAATATTAAGAGCCTGACCTTCCCAATAGTAGGATTTCGGGTACTTCATCTCATCTCTCGGGCGAAACCAACGGGATGTTGTTGGGACTCGGATGAGGAGAGATATCTGCGCTTAGCACGGCAGTGGGAGGGCTTGAATGTGACAGAACTAAATGGCAGCAGCGTGACATTTCCTTAATTTGGTAGGAAATTTCTCCTGGCATGCCGGAAAGATTTCAGGCAAACGGAGCGTGTGTTTGCAGTAAGTAGCGCGCGCTGTCATTGTTGCGTTGTCGCAGCGTTGAGCGGATCGCTCCGCCGCGGATGCTGCTCGAAAACACATTTATTTAGCGTAAAAATAGCTGGTTAAAGTGTGTTTTAACGCTTTTTTCAATCTAGACACCGAGGAAAGTGTTTTTTTACGTAATTGTAAGTGTACTGCATGCACGCCTTGACAAGTCAAATATTTCAACCTCATGTATTTTTTATCGCTTTGATAGATCGCCGCATCTTTGAGTTTCCGTTAACCGCGACAGACTGATGCTCCGAGCCGGCAGAATGGACGAGTTTGTGACTGAAGAGGATGAGCCGTGGTACGACCAGAGAGACCTGGAGCAAGGTGAGAAACACCACAAACCGCATCAGTTTGACAACAAAGGCTGGTGTGTGTGTGTGTGTGTGGTCGATTGTCAAACCGTGGACAAAGAAAGTGCTTATTGTGTGTATAAACAATGGTTTCCTCTGTCTTAAACGTGTCATATTTGAAAATACATTCAGAAATAAGGGTAGAGGTTGAAGGTTAGAGACCATCTGTGATCACTGTAAATGGATGACGTCTTCCTCTGGATGTGGACTCTGGATCTGTGTCAGTCCAGATGCTCAACATTAGCTTAGTCTGTTTTAATCTCCTCAACCGTGTCTGCAGAGTCAAAGCATTGTGTTATTTTCATTGTAGTAAGTTGAGATGCATCAGACAGACAGATAAATCAGCTGATACTTGCTTTTCTTAAACCTTCACAATCTACTAACAGCTTTGGATAAATGATAATGCAATGTTGTATTCCTTATTTGTAAGTCGCCTTGGATAAAAGTGTAAATGTATAAATGTGATTTTAATGATTTGTTTTCAACAGCTAGTCAAAAATATAGTTGTTCTATGAGTTCTCATTGCAATTGTTTCTGAAGCTCCTTATCCAGTCAACAGGAACAACTGGAAAAGTAATGGGAACTCAACTTGGTCAAATGGGAGCCATTTGATTTCTGGACAGAACGATGCAACAGCTGTTTCACATGTCAGATTGGATTATTTTCCAATCTGAATTTTCCGCTCAGATCATCTGATTTTTTTTTTTAGCCAAAGTCCAGTTATTTCAATATCATCATGCTGTGTTTGAATGAGAGCAGGCTGGATGAACGGCACAAACGCATCTTCCTGTCTCTCTTGGTTTTGGATGATGTCAATGCCCTCTCCCTGCCCTCTGGATTGAATCACCATAAAATGCTGAGCTGTAGAACAGCCTGTGAACGATCTTTATGAATTTCAGGACACTTTGTTATTCTGTACTCTAGAACTGATGAGGCAGTAACTCAATGCTTAAATTAGATCTGAGGCACCTAGTTGTGCGGTGGGAAGGAAGGCAAATGGAGAATTCTGACTATTTGAGGAATTTGGTTTGAAATGGAATCAGGAACAATAATCCTTTTGCTGAGGATGACTGCAGAGGCGATTCATTGGGAACCAGTCAAATTTTTCCTCTCTCAAAGTAAGGAAAAAACTGAGATCTTTGTCTTTTCATCATTTCCATATTGGATTCCAGCAAAGATTTTATGCTGCTCTGTGGATTTTTCCACCACCACAGTCATATTGTACCTCTTTGTGGGTTTGTCAATTTAATTTGGTAACGTTTAGCAGTTTTGATTTATATGTTGTTGCATGTTTGGTGATCACGATATGGATATTTTGTACTATTTCAGAAGATGCGTAGCAGCACCTCCTACCAACATTGAAAACGTATTTTCCAGAAGAACTCTTCAATGGTGGGGAAAGAGTTAATAAACACATTTTTAGCTTCGAATAATGCTGAATTTTTATTTTAATCAGTCTAATCAGGTCTTATTCGATCGATCAATCATTAAAAGATCGCGATCTCGATGCAAACACGCATGCAATCTTTTTCCTAAATGTTCACGATTCGCCTGTGTCTATTAAACATTTGACAATCACACCGGAAAATTGAAATCTGCGTTTGCGCTGCCGCTGACCCAGAGAGAGCAGTTATCAGCTGCTAAACAGCTTCACAGTCTTACAATAATTCAAAATCACAGAACGAGATAAGTTTATAGTCTGGATATAAACACTGATGTCTACAGAAGCGATAAAATAGAGCAAGTCAACTTTTGAAAGTAACTTGGAGCTTCAAATCACGACTGTATCGATTACATCGTTACACCAGTAGGTGGCAACAAGTGACTGTTAATAAAAAATGTATTTGTCATTGAATCATTCATTTAAAACGCTGATTCATCCAGTAATGAAACAAGTCTTTATGAGTCGATTTAAAAAAATAAAAATAAAAATAAGTTAAACAATTTTAAATATACCGCAGAAATTCATATTTTGTCAGAACCTCTAGTAAATTACTTACTTTGTTTAGCTGTCGGTTCACAATCGTGAGAATCGTGATCTCTATTTGAAACAAACAAACAAAAAATCCACAATCAAGCAGCTCTAACTTTTAGCAACTGCATTGGCTTACTTAAACTATTATCGCAATAAGCTTGTTTTGCATGCAAGACATGCTACAGAAATGCACCGCCAGCTACAGAAGGACCTCTAATGATACCATGTTTGGAGGCATATTTTTTCACAATCAAATTAGCTAAGTAATATTCATGCACTTTGTGCTAATGGCGTAATGGAGGCCTAACACACAATCTCTCGCAGAGACTCCATATTGATCCGTTTCAGGATCTCAAACCAATCTATCACGAGAGGAAATGGCATTTTGGGAAGTGCCTGCTCAGATCTGAAAAGAGTGAAATATCACCCTTCCTCAGTTAGTGACATTTTGATAAATAACATGGTGACATGTTGGTTTTGAAGTGGATTTACTGAGCCTGGAAGAGTTTGGTTTCAGGGCCACAGTTTCACCCTAAAGAGTGATTTTTCCCCTGCAGACCCAACAGCACACGACTTTAGAGCGGATTCACTCTGCCGCAGCAGTGGACGAAAGAGAGATCATGTGGTCGGCAGAATTCAGTATTTGACTGGGTGGCATTAAGGCTGGGATGATCTGATTAGGACTCCAGACACCACTGTCTCTTTTGAAGGGCACGATACAGCTGGGCAGAATGAGGGCGAAAGACGACATCACTTAGCCAAGAGACACTTCAGATGCAAAAAGCACTAAGCACACAATACATGGAGATTATCAGCTTTTATGGAGCTTTATCTCAGCACATTTTCATTTAATCATGCTTTGTGTGGTGTTTTAGTCTATTATTTACTTACATTTGGTTACATAATACATAATTATATGTGCTGAGCCGGTTACTTAAACAGTGACGTTTGCTAAGGCAAACACTGTTATTACTCATTCTTAAGGGATTTGAACAAACCAACCATTAAACTTTGCCTCGTAACTCATCCTGCACGTTTGTGCTGCAAATATATTTTAATAATCAAAAGAGATGTATAATCAATTGAATTCATGAAACTTTAACCATTTAATAATTTAATTTTAACAATAATAGTGCCATGATGTTTGACTTTTTTCAGAAATTGTGTTTGTCTGTTTTATTTTTCTGGTTCGTGTTTTATGTTTTAATACTTTTAGTAATAATTTCATTTAAACACTATTAAGAGTTAAGAGTAACTAAACCTCCACTTTATCTTTCAGAGACCAGAGACATTTTCTTTACACACAGCTTGAGTTCAAACGCATATTTTCGTCCCCTTAATTGATAGGATACAATCGGCCTGGTTATTGCGGTTTATAAGTTTTTCAAAAATAGTCCAATACAGATTGGGCAATACATCAGTGCATCACTAATTATTATTATTATTACTTTCGAGAAGTACATTCTTTTGAACAATGGCAATATATTTCTGTCATAATTTATTCAAGTTAAACTGAACTAGGGTTGTCATGGTACCAAAATTTCAGTAGTCAGTACCAATATCAGTAAAATGTCACGGTTCTCAGTACCAATTTCGGTACCATAGCAAAAGCTATTGTAACTATTTTAAATTAATCGTTTTTTTTTTTAAATTTTACTGTTTGAAAATAAAAATATGAAATTAAATTAGTTAATTATTAATGGTATTAATAATTATGATTAAATAACACATTAAAGCATGTAGCCTTCAAATATTGTCACATTAAGTTAGCATTGGATTAAAAAGATCAAATGAAAATTTAGTAATAAAATAAAAATCAAAGAATTACATTACAGATAACGGATTAAATGGCAGGTCACTTGCTGTCCAAGACTTGATGTACAGATTTATTTTGACTAGGGCTGTCAATAGATACATTTTTTTTATTATTATTTAAATTGCAATTAATCACACCAAAAGGATGCAATTAATCACATACTTATTGTGAAATTAAGCATGCATCATTTATCTTGTTTAACGTGTTTGTGTTATTGTTTACTATAGTACACCATCAGATTGAAGGGTGATTTTCACAAAACTGTATTTTCTGCAAGCATTTTTAAGGTAAATTTAGGTGTCTTTTCAAAAAGGTTTACTTGGAAACTCCAAAAGGACACTAAATGATATAAAGAGTCCATATAGCTTTTGACTTCTGCCGATTGTATTTACGCTTCAAAATTCATAAAAGTTGTTTGTGAAGAGTATCACGATGAAAGAATCACGAGCTTTTGTTGGTCACAGACCTTTATTTCTGCAGTAACCCAAAAGGCAACGGAAAAATCCTATTGGGTTTTTGTCAAGGGAACCAGGGTGATGATAACTTCCGGGTTAGTCTATGAAAATACATCGACACTGCAGCGCTCTATTGAGCGGATTCTCTCTCAATGCCTCTTGTTGGCCATTGCTCTCAGTGAACACGTCTATGATTGGCTACAAAATTCTGCAAAAACACGTTGTAAATAGAAACCTTTGATGCTCTTCACAGACCGCTTACACGGATACACACGGGAGCCTTTGAAAGCAGCTGCCTATCAGCGGATACCAGATTGACTTGGTACCCGGTACTACCAGTACCTCAGAAAG
Organism: Hypophthalmichthys molitrix; assembly: GCA_037950675.1. NCBI lineage: Eukaryota > Metazoa > Chordata > Actinopteri > Cypriniformes > Xenocyprididae > Hypophthalmichthys > Hypophthalmichthys molitrix. The sequence goes on from CM075494.1 coordinate 41,042,907, forward strand.
ACTGGTATTGTTACATTTTTAAAATTTCAGTATGGACTTGAGGTACTTTTGATAACCCTAAACCAAACTTTTATTTTGGTGGGTTGTCATGAAGACCTTTGAGTTTCTGTTTCTGTCTGATAATAGTTTTATCATAAATGAAATGTTGAAATGCTGATGAAGTGACTCTCAGAGCAGCTCTGGAGATGAAGTTCATATCTTATATAAAGAGACAGCAGATGCTGATAACACAGCATGTTTGAACGTGCTATTCATTCGCACAGAGACAGACACGCAGTGCACATGCAGACTTCATATTTCAATAGCAGTCTTTTTGCATTTTACACTAGTCTATAATCAAGATTTGGTTACATGTACAACCTTACTTTTGATTTATCTTTCTATATTTTGTGGAATACAGTAAATTCCACTTTTTTGTGTCTGGATTATAACTTCAGCATTTTGGTAGCAAGCACTAAGTGAGTAGTAAATCTCTTTCGTGCTGGTAGAGGATGTAATGATTCAGCTTGAACAGTAGTTGTAAAGGGCTTTGCATTTGTTCTTGATTTGCTGTCATGTCGTGTGTTGATATGAAAGCACACGTGCAGAAATCTTCAGTACACGAGGCCTATATATGTCCTCACGGCCTCGGGCGAGTGAGGCATGGTGTGTCGTGTGTCTGTAATGTGCATGTTAGCTTGGAAAAGCTCTTCAGAGGAGCACTTCCTCATTGGGAAAGTTAATTAAGAAAAATCCTTAATTAGGATGTGGGTCCTCAGAGATCACCGCTGACCTTATTTCAAGGCTGTTACTAAAAATGTCTCTCACTGTACAGAATATCAGATTCTGCTGTTGTTACGAGTGCCAAGAATTCACATCTCTGCTGTAAGAGCAGTTTCAACATTACAGTAATGTAGTAGAGATGCACAATAATTATAACCATATCAATAACCATTGTTTTATTAATATATATATATATACTTACTACGGTTTCAGGAAACCAATGACTAGCTACTCCATTTCTCAAATGATGCATCGTACTATGGGAGTTCAGCAGTGAGTTACGTCATTGTACCGTAAACGCACGAATAATCAGCCAATATTATCACTAAAGGTCCCGATCGGCACCTTGTTTTTACATTTTCTGTGAATGTGTGAGACTTCCAATTTATTAGCCGCTATATGTAAACTAGAAGAGTAATGAACTGCAGTAAATGGTAAAACTATTTGTGCTACAAAAACCAATGTGTCTATGATTATGATAATACATTAAAATAGTATGGTAAGAAATCGAAGAACAAACTGGTGTGACGTCATTTTGAACAAAATCAGGCCAAAATTAAGTTTGTTCGGAGTTCAAAACAGCTTGCCAAAGCAAAGTTTCTGGAAGCTACTGTTGGTCCGTGACGATGACTTAATAGATGGTTGAGGCTTTGCCTTCTTTGGAAAAAACGATAAACGACTGTCGAGTGTTAATCTCTACATATAGCACGTTCTGAACTCTAAATACATTTTGTCAGAAAAGCTGGTATTGTCCACTGTCAAGGCATTGCGAGTTCACGTTTTACAGCAGAAACCGACAAGCACCCTTGTTGTTTATGTACAGAAACTGATAAGTTGATTTTAGCGAATCAGCGCACAGTATTCAGGTCAGGTGACAAGGCTTCTAGTCACTTCAGAAAGACGCACTAGCTGAGGGAAGTTTCATCAGGGCCTTAATTCAAACAGTCGGCTCTTTCTCTATGTCAAGTTACAAAAGCACTAAACAGTCATCTGTTTTTATTGGTTCTTTTTTTTTTTCCATACATAATCATTTGACTTGAGCCAATAATCATTTGACTTCTTAGCCAATTGCGGTATATATTGGTGCATCCCTACAATGTACTGCCAGAAAGCCACTAGAGCAATGAATCAGAAAATGAAATGTAAATTAATATTGTTTTAATACCCACTTACAGTATGTGTTTTGTACATTGTTATCTGTGTTTCTCTCTCAACTCTCATGGGATCAGTTTCCACACACAGACACAGGAGAGTGTGCTACACACAAACGCTCTTGTATGATTTATGCGTGTGGTGCTCTGTGCTTCCTCGTTGTCGCTGACACGTCTCATCTCATGATGAATCTCTGCCTTCATATCAGTGTAATGGAGGTCAATGATTTTGTTCTTAATACTTCAGCACCTCCCACGATGTAACTTCCTCCCTGTGTGTGACACTGTCTCTGTTAGCATGTTCCCTGAGTCTGCTGGGTATTAAAACACCATCTGAGGAGACTGGAGGACTGTGTTTGTGTCTCTGGAGAGGGGGTTTAGTGTCAAATCACACTGAGCACTCTATGGAGATATGGCTATGTAGGGGAAAAACAAGGAATGGGAGACAAAAACAGATCTGCTATCATAAAGGAATCAGAAGGACAACAGCCTCACTAAAACCAAAAACAGCACCTTGAGTTATTAGCTATGTTTCCATCCAAAGTTTCGATATTAACTTATGCGCAAAATTGAAATATCGCTTAAAACATTTGCGAAAAAAACACTGTTTCCATCTGTCACTTCCTGGGAAACTGGGGCACAGTATTTGTAATAAAAATGGAAGTTGCTGCAATTGGGGAAGAACCCGTGGCTCTTTATTCAAACATCATAAATGACTTGCGTCTGAACGCACGCAGATGAAACACAATAAACGCTGTCATGTTATCTTGCATTCGGATACTGGTTTTGTGAACGCAATCATGTGAGACGCTTCTGAGAGGGAATTAAACCCTCAAATCCAAATCATTCTGATGATAGACTTTGGCTCAGGCATTTCAGAATGATCAAACCAACATTTGACGTGCTGCAATGCGATTGGTGCGCTGGTTAGTTCAGTTATCCAATCACATCCTCTGGTGAGCCAAAGTCACTTGAGTTTTTTTGTCGTGCATCGAGGGATTTATTCAGTAAATGTGTTTCCACCGTAGTTTATGCACACGACTTCTTATCGGATAAAACATATATCTGCGTCAATTGAGAGCACAAGTTTTTTATGCGCATTTTTAGAATTTATGCACATCTTGCCATTTCCGCACATCAGTGTTTTTTTTTTTTTTTATGTTTTATCCCACAATTTGCATAGAAATAGGTGGATGGAATCATTGCTGATGGTTGTCAAGGTTTCTCAAAGGTGAAGTGTGTCATTTGATGTTAAAATAATTTCATCCCAGTTAAACGTGCAACTATAAGTAAACCATTCATTGGAGATTCTGGTCTTTTTTCACATTTAAAGGATTAGTTCACTTTCAAATGAAAATTAGCCAAGCTTTACTCACCCTCAAGTCATCCTAGGTGTATATGACTTTCTTCTTTCTGATGAACACAATCTGAGAAATATTAATAAATATCCTGATGCATCTGAGCTTTATAATGGCAGTGAGTGGGACCAATGAGTATGAAGCTGAAGAATGTGCTTCCATCCATCATAAATGTACTCCACACCGCTCTGGGGAGTTAATAAGGCCTTCTGAAGCGAAGTGATGCTTTTGTGTAAAAAAAAAAATCCATATTTAACAAGTTATGAAGTAAAATATCTAGCTTCCGCCAGACCACCTTCCATATTCAATGTACGAAGAAAGTGTAAAACTCTTGCAGCTCAAAAAGTTTACAACTATGTACTATGCATTTTCCCTATTCAACTTACGGAAAAAGTGTAACTGACACGACGCCGGTTTACACTTTCTTCGTAACTTGAATATGGAAGGCGGTCTGGCGGAAGCTCGATATTTTACTTGTTACTTTTTTCTTAAACAAATGCATCGCTTCACTTCAGAAGGTCTTTATTAACCCCTCAGAGCCGTGTGGAATATGTTTATGATGGATGAGGATGGAGGCACTTTCTTCAGCTTCATACTCGTTGATCCCACTCACTGCCATTATAAAGGTCGGATGCATCAGGATATTTATTAATATCTCTGATTGTGTTCATCAGAAAGACGAAAGTCATATACACCGAGGATGGCTTGAGGGTGAGTAAAGCTTGGGCTAATTTTCATTTGAAAGTGAACTAATTCTTTAAGTAAACAGTATCTTTAAATATAGCTGTAAATCCAGCTTGTGTCATTTCTTATTCTCTATCCTATTCTTATCTTTCTACTGTTTTCAATAAAAAGTGACAGAAGGCCAAACCAGCAGAATTGTTTGACTGTACTGACCTTTATTACACATGCTGCCGCTTTTCTCTTCGTCTTTTATTTCTTTAGTCGCATCTTGGCTGACGTCACTCTGGCTCATGTTCATCAGAAAACACGAAGGATTAAATAAAATCACCTCCTTTAGGCGGAATTAAACCGCAGGATTTTCTCTGCCCTCGTTTCGCTCCCTTCTCAGGTTTACACACAGTGAAGCCACTAATTCCAGCTTCAGCAGAGAAACACACTCTGCTTTTATGAGACAGAGCTGCTTGAAAATAACAAGAGAGCAGCGTAAACCATTTTATACACACAATGTTTTATTCAAGCAGTATGAGAGGCAATGCTATTTTGTGAATGTTCAAAGAACTGCACGATTCAGTGAAAAGATGAAAGAGATGCGTGGAATCTCACATTTGCATCACACTTGCCTCCTTTACAGACTTATTTAAAGTAGTAAATGTCAGAAAATGACTTCGTTCCACTGAAGTACAGCAGAACCATTCAATTTGTCAGGTGTTTTTCCTCTGGTGTTATATTATCAGTGTAATTCTGTATTTTATCGGTTGAAAATCACTGATATTACTGGATTTTTTGCTTCAATTCAGATCATCATATACTGGTGTGGGGGAAAAAAACAATCCCATCAGACTGAATTTACTTGTTTATTTTACCTGTCATAAAATATGCATGTTCAGACGAACACTACTGTTCAAAATATTGGAGTTGCTAAGATTTTTTTTAAATGTTTTTGAAAGAAGTCTCTTCTGCTCACCAAGACTGCATTATTTATTTATTCTCTGATATTGTATTGTGTTTTGTCTCAGACCTGCACTTGGCAGCTGAGCTGGGTAAAACCCTCCTGGAGCGCAATAAGGAGCTGGAGGACTCGCTGCAGCAGATGTACATCAACAATGAAGAGCAGGTGCAGGAAATCGAGGTACAGACCAGCAGGACATCTGCTCAAAAAGTGCTTGTGAATACATGATCCAAAAATGACGTTCACATGATTATTCTTTTTTATTTATGACAACACTACATATTTCACAACTAATTAGACATGCTTCTCTAAACTTAGTTCAGTACTGTTAAACCGTTATTAGCCAGTAAACCAGATTAAGGTTCATCAATCCGGATTCAAATGTCAGCGTTCGGTTCATTTGGATGATGTGAACGCTGTTTCCTGAACACAGGTGCGAACCTGTACCTGAGTTTGTTTAAAAAGGGAGGTCTTGAGTACAGTTCATGAACCTAATAATATAATGTGAACACAATGAAGTGGGGCAAGAGAAGGGGGAGCAAATGAACTCGTGTTCGGACCAGCCACCAAGTGTGAAAGCACCCTAATTGTGCCGTAAAGCACCACATAATGTCCACTACGTTGACTACGTTTACATGTCCACCAATAATGTGATTTTTTCCAATAATCAAAGTAAGGACTTGAAGGATTAGTTCACTTTTAAATGAAAATTACCCCAAGCTTTACTCACCCTCAAGCCATCCTAGGTGTATATGACTTTCTTCTTTCTGATGAACACAATCTGAGAAATATTAATGAATATCCTGATGCATCCGAGGTTTATAATGGCAGTGAGTGATACCAACGAGTATGAAGCTGAAGAAAGTGCATTCATCCACATCCATCCTTCATAAACATATACTCCACACGACTCCAGGGGATTAACAAAGGCCTTCTGAAGTGAATATACATATTTAACAAGTTATGAAGTAAAATATCTAGCTTCTGCCAGACCGCCTTCCGTATTCAATGGAAAAGGTGTAACTGACGCGACGCGTTTACACTTTCTTTGTAACTTGAATACGGAAGGCGGTCTGACGTAAGCTAGATATTTTACTTCATAACTTGTTAAAGAACGCCTGTGGTGAAAATCAAGTTTTTAATGTTGTTTATATGTCTATGTAGTGTTTTTAATATGCTTTAAGACAAACCATGTGCAAATTCGTAAGTCAGCACCGTTGCTGAGTATTTTATGTTTGAAACTGCAGGGGAAAAAGACGGTGGTGTTTGTGACGTCACAGACTACCTTGTAACCAATCACAACAATGTGCCGGCAGGCTTTAGCATATCATTAACTGTGACTGCTCTGAAGCAGGAAAGTCTCGAGAGAAGCCAGGTTATCCCGGTATATTTTCTGTTGATTTTAAAAATTGTGTAGATTTAGCAATATAGTGAGTCTATTATGATGAACTATATGCCTTTCTCCACCGACGATCTGAGTTGTTCAAAGCGTTTGTAAGGATACTAATTGTTAGAAGGCAGCTGTCTGACTCTGAGATGAACAGGAACATGGTTTGTGTAACATTAGCAACATATAATTAGCTGTTTGATAATGTAGTCAAGCAAAAGGCTAATCATATTAATTCATATTAATTAATGATAGAACCGTCGCAAGGGCTGTGCCAAGTGTGCGAGCGCATAGGGCAGGGGTCGGCAATTAAGTTTGGCATCGAGCCAAAAGAAAATCTCGCCACTAGATGGCGGGCCAGAACATAGTCAAAGGAGATAAGCCCATTAATGGCATGTTTGGGTCATGCTCTTAACGAACTGTTTTATTTCCTCTTTCCATATTGTGAATAATAAATGAGTATCATTTTAATTTGCTTGTTACACAATGTGTAGTGGCAGGTTATGGCCACCTGGTGGGGCTAGAGATTAAGGTTGTTAAGCAACAACTTAGAAGAAAAAATAAAGAGTTGTCTGATTTCATCCAGTGAGTTGTGTCCTTGAATACAGAGTATAGAGGAACAATACACAATAGAGCCTAACTTATTGTAATAATTATTTGATGTAGCCTACTTTTACACTCAGAATTATTCCTTGGCATCCTCACGTACTAAACTGCATTTTTTAAAATTGTTTGCGTACTGTATGTATGTACATCGTGTGCAGGTGATGTTAACATTTAAGCTAGCTGGTGAGAGAAAATGGCACTATCAAAGAGTCTAAAGAGGAAAGTTGACAGCGAAAATAGGGCATACAAAGAAGAATGGAAAGACAATGCGTTCATCCTACCTGGTTTTGTGAATGCAAAGCCGGTGTGTCTTATCTGCAACGAAGTTGTCGCTGTTTGCAAAGAATATAATATTAGAGGACGTTCACATGTCGCGTCTAAAAACGCGTGGAAAGCGCGTCCGCGCCTCTTTCTCCTCCTTTCCAAAGCGCTTGCGCTCCCTTTGCGTCTGTCGTTGCTATGCAACCATGAGCCGCGCTCTCCAGACAGTTCTATTTCAGAACAAGCTGCTATCAAAATAATCTGATTGCGGGCGCGGGCCAGTTTTGGCTTGCGGGTGCCTATTGCCTACCACTGGCATAGGGGCTCGCGCCAAAGTAAAGTGACAGCTGACTTTAAGTAAAGCCAGTAAAGTTCATGTTTTTGTCCTTCGAAATATTTCAATACTATAAAACATAGCTAAAACAATATTGCTCTGAGCGTGTGCGTGTGACCGTGATTGCAGTCAGTGTGGAATCACACGTCAAGTTCGTAGAGAGCTTTATTTAGTCCATTTTAAATTCTGATTTTGGCCGCCTCTGGAATGGATCAAACCATAGATATTAGCCTACCTGATAAGTTCAAGTAAATACGCTGGAAGTCCGCGCTCATTCAAGGATGTGCATTTATTTCATGTACGGAGAAGGCAGGATTTCATCTGAATGTTTTTTAAATCTGAAAACTCCAAAAAGCAACGAAATTGTCAAACATCCATTTAGCGCATGTTCACAGAGGAAAACGGCTGCTTGTTCTCTCGATACTGTGCGTTTTACTGAGAAATCGCTTCAGGTGATTCAGGGAGAGAGCAGTCCAAACAAATGCGAGTGGATTCAGACCGTTTTGCAAAGGCGTTTTACCAATTCGTAATTTAAAACACAATTTAAGCGTCAGAAAATATGTGAGCAGTTCAGTTACACAGCTGTTAAACTGAATATACGAAGCGAAGCAAGCTTTTTTTCTTAAATATCCACAACGCAAACAACAAATTACTCGTCACTACAGCAACAGTAGACTCTCCGAGAGGGCGTGAGCGAGTGGAGGAGGGGCCAATTTGCATATTCATTGATTCGTGTATATTAAATGAAGCAAGGGTGTAGTTACATTCAAGCTATTTTAAGGCATGAAGAAATTTTTTTCACTTTAATTTTTTTTTTTAAATATGTCATTTTGGTGAGTTTTAAGGGATAAAATAATTGACTACAGGGGGACTTTAAATATAGATATTGTTTTTACACACTTCAGAAAGACTTTATTAACCCCCCGGAGCCGTGTGGAGTACGTTTATGATGTATGGATGTGGATGGATGCACTTTCTTCAGCTTCATACTCGTTAGTCCAACTCACTGCCATTATAAAGCTTGGATGCATCAGGATATTTATTAATATTTCTCTGATTGTGTTCATCAGAAAGAAGAAAGTCATATACACCTAGGATGGCTTGAGGGTGAGTAAAGCTTGGGCTAATTTTCATTTGAAAGTGAACTAATTCTTTAATCGCACTAAGATGTTTACATGACACAAGCAAACCTTTTCACTCCCGTTTACATGCATTTCTCATTACTCTTAGTAAATAACCAGAGGTGTGATTTTTATTCACAAACCCTAATGCCCAGCACAAATGATAAACTCACATACAGTAGGTGCGTTACTGGTCATTGTTTTAATCTACTTCCGTCAAATCAAATTCAAAACACATTTCTATGGACGTATAGGATTTTTTTTTTGACAATCAATATTTTGCATTATAGTCAAGTCACACAACATTGCCAACATGAACTCAAAAATGTGATGCCTTCTTTACCTCTATGTTTACCAATCTGCGCATGACAACATCATCCATGTCCAATACAAGAACACGCGCACTTCGGTCAAAGTGGTATAGATGCGATTAAAACGTTTACATGTCTGATTAAAATCGGCATACACCACATACATTACTATGATTATGGTCACTGTGATTATGAGCTTAATCGCATCAATTTGAAGTATTTTGTTTACATATTCAAAATACTGCCTAAATCTCATTATAATTGCATTATGATGGTACATGTAAACAGAGTCATTGTGTTTTCCAAAAACGTCATAAAATAAATAAAATTGGCAAAATTAAAATTTGGAATGTTAGAATATATTAAGTAAATTGGAAGGAAATTGGGTGTTTTCTACCATGGTCTTTACAATGAAAGTAAATTTACGGAATATAATGTAATACTGTGAATGTATGGAAATACCCAATATGTTTTTCCTATTAAAAAATGGAATGTATTATTAAAAACTTATTGAAGTAATTTGAATTTTGCATCCTTAAAAAAACAGTTGCAACTAGAACCACTGTTTAAATTGAGGAGATGAACTGAATTTAAAAAGATACTCATTACATTCTGAATGGTGGACAACCCTGTATTGACCTCTGACCTGCATGTCTCTGCATGTCATTTATCCAAATTTCCTGTCAGTGTAAGTCTCTTCTGATGAGCCAATTACACATCAGCGTGATGCTAATGGAGGGCATGAAGTGTGTTTGTAGATGAGAGCACATGCGGTGGGAGGCGCTCGTCACCTGCCAGATCCACTGAACAAAGACTGTTACATATCTGAGAACAATGAGCTGCTGTTTCTTCGATATATTTGGAGACTGGCCTCATTCTGTATGGATTGCACAACATTTTGATATCTCAGACCAGTAATGCTGAGACTGTGATGCAGCCGTATGAATTCAAGCACAGAAGAAAATGAAATGTAAGGGGTTTATGGTCTTAAGCTAAGTGGAAGAAAGTTCAGTGTAATATTTAACACAAAAACACATTTCACAAGAGATTATCGAGCTTTCCACAAGAATATGCCATTTTATAATAGCTTGAACACAGGTCCCTTTTTTATTGTCGCTGTGAACATTGACCAGAAACAATGAGATTTCATCATTAAAACATTGTGTGATTAAGAGAAACATTATTTTTGGCAGTTTTATGAACTGTTTCTAAGTAGGTTTACATAATATCAGCATTTTGAATGGATTCACTGAAACAGACTGATTCATTTAATGAATGTTGTCAGCCTAAGAGCTTTTAAAACATCTTATACTGTAAATCATAAGACAATGAACAATCATAAAACTAATCTGACACGCTCTTTAGAAAACTTTATGGCCAAATAAAAGGCAAATTCACTAATAGCACTGTTTACAATGTTGCTTAATTTGATATCATCATGACATGGCAGACTCATCATGTATCTCTTTTTGTTAGTACTTGACCAAGCAGATGGAGATGTTGCGCGAGATGAACGAGCAGCACGCTAAAGTGTACGAGCAGTTGGATGTGACGGCCCGAGAGCTGGAGATAACCAATGAGAAACTGGTGCTGGAAAGCAAAGCTTCTCAGCAGAAGATTGACAGGTGAGCCATACTTTATCAGAGAATCATGGGAAATATACTACACACTGGGGATGAGTTATCACCCTTGGTGTGAACAGGCATTTACTCTGGCAAAGGCTCAGCTCATGAATATTAATGTGGTCATGCTGATTTTGCATTTTTACCTTCCTGGAGCCTCAATCAATTAATATTCATGAGCTAAACCTTCGCTATAGGAGAATTCATTCATTATCTGACTAGTTCCCACTTACCATTGTTTGCCTTCCATAAAATCAGGATTACTGTATTGATGTTGTGACTTGATAGTGCAGCTCCAGGCTACAATCTTAAAGTTTTTTTCCCCCTTTTGTATTGCTTTACTGAAATTATATCAGTGCATTTACATTGTTTAAAGGTTGATGGTACAATTCTCTATTATCTGACAATCCAATGGGCAATACCAGAGAACATTACATTTCTGATATGGTTTGTGGTGTCTGGCTGAACAGCTCATGCATTGATTGATCATATGCAATATTCATACAGATTGACAAGTACTATGGAGATGCTACAGGGGCAGGTCGACACTCTAACGGCTCGCGTGGAGGAATTGCGCACTTTGGAAGAGCTCAGGGTTCGCAGAGAAAAGAAAGAAAGGAGAAAGACTGTGCACTCTTTTCCCTGCCTCAAGGAACTCTGCACCGCTCCCAGGTGCGTTCCGGTTTATTACGTCTACAGTGAAGTCATGTGTTATTAAAAAAATGTGTGCACGGGAAAATTACACATGAAACAATATTTCACCATGGACAAACAGTAATTTCCAAGAAAGAAAAGAACAGGATGAAATAGACCTTAGTCAGGGTAACGCCATTTTACTTTACAGATTGTACAGTTGGCAAAACATCTATCCAAAATAACTTTTTAGTAGTCACAAACTCTACAAAATGGTTTTGAAAGTTGTGAGTTTTGAAATTGATGTGATCTAGGACCTTTATTCGGTCTTTGTAAAGACTTTAAGTCTATTCCTCACTGCTTTGTTTTCATCCGTGTTAAATTCAGTGTGGCATCTAACCTGACTAAGGCTTCTTTATCAGCTTCTTTACCCCCACCCCATAATTCAGTTTTACACTTTTACTCATTTCTTTTGAATAGTTTGGGGCTCTCTTCAGTTTTACATTTAAAGTGAAATATTTACTGGGTCATGTATAACCAGGAATCAGGGAATTTTTTGTTGTCTCTTGTTCTTTGGATCCATCATGGTGTGGTCTCTGTGCCTATGGTTTGGCGTTTCTTTTGCAGGTACGAGGACAGTTTCATGGTGTCTTACCCGGGCAGCGGTGACCTAGAAGAATGTCAGCCTGCTGACGAAGAGAATGAACATCTGCGTGTGATGGTGTCATCTTTACGTGCAGCTGTGGCGGCCGAACGCGGTCGGCGTGAGGCCGCTGAGCGGGAATGTGGCGCAGTGCTACAAGAGTTTGAGCGCTTGGAACAGCGTCTCATGGGGGCCGAGAGTTGCCAGCGGCGTGTGCACGAGCTGGAGGCAGAGCTCCAGGAGATGCAGCAGCTCCGCAAGTCCCGAGCCTGCCTGCTGAGCGGAGACGAGGGCCTGGAGCAGACGCTGCTCAACTGCGCCCCCGAGACAGACACGCCGGATGATGCAGTTATGGCTGGAACTCAGAACGGGGATGTAAATGATGGTGCGGCACCCGTTCGGAAGAGTTGCAGCGATACAGCTCTAAACGCCATCTCGGCGCTTGATGCCTCAGGGAGACGCAAAGGCAGCTACGCGCTTCACGCTAATGGCGTCCGGAAGAGGGGCATGTCCATCCTACGGGAAGTGGATGAGCAGTATCACGCCCTTCTGGAGAAGTATGAGGAGCTGCTAGGGAAGTGCCGGCGCCATGAGGAGAGTCTACGCCACGCTGAGGTGCAGACCTCCCGGCCCGTGTCCAGGGACCCGTCCATGAAGGAATGCCGGGTCGCAGAACCCCAGCAGCCGCCCACTCCTCCGCAGACGCCCTCGACTCCAGAAGCCCTGGAGGGCATTAGCCGACAAGTGGAGGCTGTGGACAAGCGGCTGAGCCAAAACACTCCTGAGTACAAAGCCCTCTTCAAGGAGATCTTTTCCCGCTTGCAGAGGACCAAGAGTGACATAAACTCCACCAAAGGGAGGAAAAGTGGAAAATAGCCAACTTTGCTCTTAATATTTGTGCCACTGATTTTGTTTCCTCAGTCGTTCATGTAATGTCTTACATTTTTTTGAAACTACAGTCAGAAAGATGTGTAGAGAAGGCCGTTATTTAGTAAAACCCATCCCTGAATCATTTCGTGCCACAAATCAAGAGACAAAGGGTGGTTTTCTGTTAACAGAATGAGGATGTTTGCTGTCTAATGTGCTTTTGCCAGATTGGCCTTTTAGGGTAGACCATATTACTCACTATTGGTTTAACTGTAATCATACTCATCCTGAAGATGATCAAGCACAGGAAACATGAAGCTTATCATTGCTGATTATTTCCTTTCTCACATGTATTACATATTATGAATAACTACAGCATTGTGTAACCACTTTTGTTCAATATTAAATCACACTTTGCTTTAGAAGGGTGTTTGATACATTTATTACCTTGAGCATATGGATGAACGAGTGAGTGAGTTGAATGATCAGAATGGATCTGTTGTGGGGTTATGTCTAGATGGAAACCCTTGTTCTGTGAAAAATCTTACACGTCTCGGCCCATGTGCCATCCACAGACTGACCATCTGATGCACATTTCACACTAAACTGGCCAGCAATTGCAGAAAATCAAGTTCTATTCTTGCTTGCTTTATGTAACATCTGGGAGTTTGGGTGAACCAATCCACCAGGAACTAAAGATGCTCACAAGGTACTAGATAGCTACAATGAGGAAGAACTAGTCACTGGATTTACGAAAGTTTTAGGTTAGTTCCTTCAAGTCTTAGATGATATTCACCCCCAGTTTCACAGACAGGGCTTAAGTTAGTCCTAGACTAAAATGCATGTTTGAGCTGTTTTAACTAAAAGTAACTCGCACTGACATATCTTAAAATATATCAGTGCCATTGTTTTGTCTCAAGATGCACACCAGTTTTTTGAGGCACTTAGTAGTAAGAGATACCCACAAGCATAACTTTATATTTAGAGTCTACAACAGGGGTGTCCAAAGTCAGTCTTGGAGGGCCACTGTCCTGCAGAGTTTAGCTCCAACTTGCCACAACACACCTGCCTGGAAGTTTCTAGCATGCCTAGTAAGACCTTGATTAGCTGGTTCAGGTGTGTTTAATTGGGGTTGGAGCTAAACTCTGCAGGACAGTGGCCCTCCAGGAGCAGGATTGGACACCCCTGGTCTACAACAATTGGTACTTTTGGATGAACATTCTGATCAAAGTCTCCTCCCATTTTTTTCTACGTTAGCTCATTTCTGGTGTCAACCATTTTGAATAACCTCAAAGTAAAATCAAAATGAGCTATGGACACTTTCATGCCTGTCAGTCTCTTTGAATAAAGCCTAAAGTATACTTCCCTTGTCTGCATTCTGCTCTGACAGTCCATGTGACAATTTTTGCCATCAGTCTGCACGGACAATAGGTCCACTAGGTAAGTGCCAGATGCATCTATCTGCGCTCACTAGTTGCATTTACATGGACCCTAATTATCCAATTGTAATCGGATTGGTAGCACAGTCAGAATAAAAAAGTTGCATGTAACCACATCAATTGGAATGAACTGGCCAAATCCCATTAATTTCATTCGGGTTGTAAGTGGTAGTTTAAACTGTTGGAGAATAGTTAGCATGCGCAAACAGCAGGAAACTGTATATTCGTGCAGTGTGCGCACATAAAAAAAAAAAAAAAAATCAATTCCGATTTAAAGCTTGTGACACAAACGCACATCAACCCGATCACTTTAGTGTTCATGTAAACACTACATTCAGATTCATTAATAGGACTGAATTCATTTAAATTGAAACAAAAAGTGTCTATGTAAATGTAGCTACTGTCAATGGAGTGTACTTTGAATGGCTGGCATGCTCAACTGTGCACTAGACGGAATAGAACACAGGAAATAAAGGATACCAAGCTGTAATGTAGACCAGACTTTATGCCGATAGTCAGGAGTGGTTATGCAGGAATACCCAACTCCTAAACCTTGGTGGCACTAAGTTCAAATAGTCTTAAAGTTTTACAGAACAAGGCTCACCATCTAGACATCACCCTGGTGAAGTAAAACAAAAAAACAATGGTACAGCATTCATGTCGGTGAATGGAAGACAAAAGAAACTGTCTGTTCTGAACACTTTAATGTTGACACAGGTGAACAGTAATCTCCAGAGAAGTACAAACAGGTGAAGACAGAAGCAGCATTCTGGACCAGCACAACAAGCTACTACTTTGCAGGCAATGTCACGAAAGAAACAAACAAAACAAGCGTGTATAAAACAGTACAGTGATGCATGAGCACATCTTCTCTTGTTTGAACATTGAGGTCAGACTACACCTGGACTGGAGCTGAGAGTTGAGATTTAGGTTCACTCCAGATCTGTCCCACTACAAATGCACCTCCTTTAGAGTCCTGACTTTCTTTCCCTTAGATTTACACACCGAGAGCAGCTTGTGGTTGTCAATACTGGAGGCACAATCTATGGTGTTGGTAATTTTTACGTAGAGTAGTTCAATACTTGAGATCAGTTAGTGAAATGAGACCTTCTCTGCTTTTTTTTTTAAAAAGAAACTTCCTAACTGGCAACTCATGTAAACCACAAGCAAAGGGCACATTCTGCAAATGAAGCACCAGTCATCTTTGGAAAGTTTGTGATAACTGAATTGGGGAAAATGTTTGCTCAGCATCAAGGTTCACTAACTTCTACTGGCCTTCAAAGTTGGTCCATCCTGAATCGAGCCAAATGAACGAGGCAGAAGATGTGACCGCCAGTCCCTTGAGGGAGCGAGAGTCGGTAAAGCACCTTGGCCTCTTAAGGACGAAAGATTTGAGGGGATTTAAACCTAGACGCTAAAAGGCAGCTCCTCAATGTCTTGCTACAGGAATCATTTTTAAGGCCACATGGCGATGAAATGGTTAAACAAAAACCCTATGCTGTTAGAGCAGGGCAAGGCTGATTCTTAGTACGGCTCCCCTAGTGGACAGGATGTTGACATCCTGCGAACCCTACGTAGCTAAAACCATATTCGGACACGCACACATTCATACCGAGAGCCAAGTAAAGACCTGCTCTGCTATAATCCCTAACATTTCTACAGTTACCCATGCTACGCTAACCCTAGTCTCATCTCAAAGGCATCGGACACGTTCCCTCTGGGCAAAGGCAAACTTGAGTTGTGAGGGAATGCCAGTGGCAAAATATCAGCAAGTGGCACCTTCTCCCATTATACTCATAAAGGCAGATCATGGTTAAAAAGAAAATAAGGAATGTCAGAGAAAGGAATGACGCGGGATAAACGGGAAGGGTTCAGGACACAAGAGGAAGACAGGGGTAGTGAAGATTACTAATAACAACCATGTCAAAAGTATCCATGAGGTTTTTTTTTGAATATTTTTTTCCTCTGTTTTTACTTTTATATACAAACAAAGCAAAACACAAAATATGGATTGTGCACGTTTTTGTTTGTTTTCACATATATATTTCATGAAAAGCCTCAATACTCATTGGGAGGGAAAGGGATAAGAATATGGAAGGAGGGATGGAAGATGGGAAACTGCAGGAAAGTGGACGGAGTGAGAAAGATCCATTTCTTTTAAATCAGTTAATCCAGGATTATGATGTTGATGGTGGTGCTGATGATGATGATGATGGAGGGAACTGGAGGAGACTGGAGAGGAATAAAGGGAGGGAGGAAGTAGGTAGGAGGATGGCAAGAAGGAAAATGGGGGTTTCGAAACAACTCAATCTTTCCAGTCCTTCTTGATATTGAGGTTCCATTCCCAGGACAGGTGGTCGTGCTTGTCGTCGTCAGTGAACTTGGATTTAATGTTGTAAGTGCCACGGGCCAGCATGCCTTTGGGTGCCTCCTCCAAGGGAGTCAGGAACTCGTATTCATTCGGCCGAGGCCCGTAGCTGCCCACCATGTAGTCAGACTTGTCAACTGAACACAAAAAAAAGGTGAAGAGGTTTAAATTAAATGGAATAGACTACTTGTTGTATTAATCCATTGTCAGTGGTGGTTAGAGCAATCAAAGATTGCAAAAAATGTTCAAAAAAACAAACATTGATAGTGCCACTTTGATGTAGCCTAGTAGAATGCAGTTAGAATGACCCCAAAATTCAAGATATGGGGGTAAATATGCCCTTGGCTTGTAGGAGTTTTTGTCTCTTATATTTATAACAAGATAAAGTTAAGCAAGTTCACTCAAGCAAGAGTGATGGTCTTCCCAAATATGAGCAAATGTGATATTGATTTTATCAGTTTTCTTTCAACAGTTCATACTGATATGTTTTAGACAATATTGTCAGCATCAATTTTACGTTTTTGAAAATAAGAGCTACAAAAAAAGTCTCTAAGCAATACACAGCTTACTGAATGAATCCATATAAACAAAAAACAAACTTATTAAAGAATCAGTTGAGTCAATGATTCAGTGACCCAATCATAAAGTCAGCCACTTGCTTTGTTCTATTTAAATTAATTGGTTGAATTAATTATTCGCTCATTAAGACAGTGACATTTAATTTTTTGAAAATCGTTTCATATTTTAATATTCATTTTGTGTATTAATCTGCCTTATTTATGCAATAGTAATTGCATTATGTAATAAATGTATTATGCCACCTCTGAGATGCATTAAATGCATCTAAATGCCATTTCAGATGCAGCTTCTGTTTCCTCTGCAGCACAAAGATGGATTTTGTTAATATCACAACCTAATTATAATGTATTAAAGTTATTAGAATGTTATAAAAAAATTATTTAATACCATTTATTACAATGTATTGTTATACTGGTGCCTATAAATAAATACAATGAAGAATATTTGGTTACACTAATTTTAAGGTGTCTTTGTTACACTGTAATTATATATTTAAGTACTGAGTAATATTAAGTAACTACATGTACTTACTATAGGGTTAGGATTAGGGTTTGGTTTGGTTTAGGGTTAGTTACATGTAATTATGCATAATTCACAGTTATTACTACAGTAACTACATGTAACATATGTAACAATGACACTGTAAAATAAAGTGTTACCGAATATTTAATCATTTTCATTCATTTCTGAATTCCTGCTGGCCATTCCTACCTTCATTTTTGTTTGTGCATAATCACACAATCTAAATAAATGCAAGGTAGATTGCATGGCCTCCCTAAAACATGTTTAAACAAGAATATGCTTTGATGCAAAGAAGTAGATTTCCAACATCCAATTCCTCAAAGAACAGAGGCTTTTCTTCTTAAATAAAGCAAAATCCCACCAGACACGCCACATGATTTGCATAACAGCATTCCAAGATTTAAGTATTACAGTATTTATTTTTGTCGATTTTTTTTTGCTGATTCCAAAATAAATAAATAAGAGAAATACTAGAAACTACATATCCTGGAAAGCAGCACATCCACATCTTTTCATTTGATTTTGAGGTGTAAATGTGCCGCCAACATGAATGTTATTTTGTAATTTGTAAAGAACACTTACTCTTCACCCCTTTCCTAAAGGTCTGCTGTACATACTTCAATCCCGAGACGATTTCTTTGTTCACCTGTAAACAGATGTAAATACACATGAGGACCAGTGAAGTCACATTACTGAACTGATAAACAGGAACAAGTCCAGTGCAGTATGTTTACATGCAGTCAGTACACAATGTGCAACTGTTTATACCACAGCAGATTTATTCACGCAGCTATGAGGCAGGACTGCATAACACCTGATGTAAAGAAATACAGGACACCCAGGCCTCAAATAAGAAGATATAATAATCAAATGTGATTAAGGACCAGTAATTTGCTGGATTATCAAATTACAGGCACTAAACTTTAGTTATTTTTTACTGGGATTTCAGTGATAGTGTAACTTCTAATGTACACAGTTAACGTGCCATGAAATTGTTATACAATGAATTATTATCCCTAGCAATTACTGCATTTAAATGTTTCCTGTTGTGATCATTCACATGTCAGGATGTGAGTCGGCATCTAACCTTGAAGCTAATCTTTATCCTGTACTCCACTCCCTCCTTCAGCACAAACGACTGCTTCTTGTAGGACTCCAGATCACCTGAGAGAGGAACAAACACACTCTGAAGTTACTACAGCGAGTTCATCGTTTTGATCCCGTCAAAATACCAGCAAAACGTTGTGACATTAATATTCCTCACAGCAGGCCAAAACCAAAATATGAGAGTCACAAAATAACAGAATCACTGTCATATCTTGTATATGATGTGGAGGGTAGTGCCAATATTTTTAAATTATCAGCATCAGCCAATCATTTTTTTCTCTTTGGTCGGTAAGTGTCATGAGCAGGACTTTTATTTTGACAGTACTGAGAATCAAACGACAGTGTGCTGCAAGGATGATGCATGTTTGTAGGCCAAAACCAGGAAACAAGTTCACATTGTAGCACTTCCATTGTCCTGAAAACAGTGGGGTTTATTCCAATGGTTAGTTTTATTCCATGACATAATGCCCCTTGTGATTTTTTTTCTAAAGTGTCAAGTGTCTAAATGTGACTACAGAGACTGTCGAGGACAAGTCATCAGGCCGAACAGAAACTCATCTACTCACTAGTCACTCGTTGTTTATCATCACTCTTTTAGAAACTATTCTAACTCAAAACCTTCAAGCTTAATGATGGTGTTGAATGTCATGTGACTGTGGTGTAGTTCATTTATAGCCTACGTTTAGCTTTTTACTTCTGATTATATTTGGGCTTTAAATTTCATTTAAAAAGTTGTTCATTTGTGAGGATTATTATGATGAACAAAACATAAGAATCATAAACCTTTGTTGGTCACAGAGCTTATTTTCTGCAATAATCCAAAAGCCAATGGAAAAATCCTGTGGGGTTTTTGTTCAAGGAATCAGGATGATGCTCAGCTCTATTATTTTACCTTCTTTGTTTAACAGTCCTGTCTAATAATTGAAAGGCAAACACCATAATGCCTTTTTAATATAACGCCGGCATATGGAAAATATGCATTTATCTCATTCAAACAAGTCTTTGAATATCCATTAAATATTTAATTGCACAAACCTCACAAACTTGTACAAATGTACGAATTTGCTAATGTATCCAAGTTATGCGAACTGGATCCAAACTACTAACCAAGCGAACAATTTCACACTAGTGTAGTACTCAAGAGACTATCTCAAGACCATTTTTTGAAGGTTGTCACGGTATCAACAGCATTTTTAATCTGACGTGTCTCTGTTTTAGACTAACCCTTTATTTACACCGCACACGTCTGCGGCGCGTTACGGCTGCGACGCGGCTATCGGAGATGATACGCGGCCACTCTAGTTTATGGTGCGTTCACACCAGACGCGAATGCAGCGTTAAGGGCGAGTGATTTACATGTTAAGTCAATGCAAAGACGCGAATTGACATCCTGCGGCACGAATTGAGCGTTTCGAGCGTTTGACGCGCATAACAAGTTGAAAAATCTGAACTTTGGCGAAAATTTCCACCGCGTTAACCAATCAGGAGTTTGCCCTAGTAGTGACGTGATTACGACGTAGCGAGCAGAGGCAGAAATTCGAAACAACAATGGAGGACAAAATCATCATCGCAAATCTCGTGGTCTCGCGAATCCAGCCGCTTCGCTTCTGAAATGCTTTTGGTGTGCGCTGACACCGCGCAGAGGACGGAACAAAACCTTGCCGGAGCCGTAACGCACCGCAGACACGTGCAGTGTAAACAAGGCTTAAGAGGACTTTGCATTTCAAATTATATGTATCCAATTTTAGTCTTTTAGTAAATATTATTACGCAAAATAAATCTAAATTTAATTGCAGCAGTTACACTTGTGTTTCACCATCTTTAAATGAAAGTCTTATATTATTTATATCAGTCATTTTCTGTTGTATCGGCATTGGCCATTAAAAAACCTGCATCAGCTGACCACTAATAATGACCTGCATAAGGAAAAAAAAAAATGTAAGCTTGAAGGTTGAGCTGCCACTGTCAGGTGTGGTATGAGGTTAATTGTGAACGGTGGTGGTCGTGTTTGAGGTGTGAATGACAGACTGCAGTTGAATCATGTTTCCAGCAGATGGCTGCAGGACACACACTCTCTCCGTCTGTTCATCTTCATCTCTCTCTCTCTCTCTCTCTCTCTCTCGCTGGCAGCGTTGAGCTCTCAGGCTGCTGTGCTTTATCTGGGTCATGTGACCGTAAGATTATGTCACGCCACAGGTTTGGTGCCATAACACAAACGTGATGTGATTATACAAATAGGGTATTTGAATATGCATACAAAAAATTTTTGTCAGCATTACAGGTCTCATGCTAACCTAAAACTACTTGTAACATTCATTACTAAATAAAAACTCAAACAACGAGGTTTGTACTCACGCACGTCAAGCAAGCATTGAGATTCCGCTTACCATATTTGATGTACCATGTGCGCTGATTAATTTTATTCACTTATAAACATTAAAAGTAAGACTTTAAATTCATATCGATTACTTTTCCAATGTCTTTTTGAACTTTTGGAAGCTTGATTGTTTTAATGCCTTTCCACGGATGACAAAAATGATGAGGCAACATTAAGGATATCTTCATTTGTGTTCTAAAGGTGAACAAAAGTCTTCTGGGTGTGAGGGTGAGAAAATTATGACAG
Source organism: Hypophthalmichthys molitrix (assembly GCA_037950675.1). Taxonomy (NCBI): domain Eukaryota; kingdom Metazoa; phylum Chordata; class Actinopteri; order Cypriniformes; family Xenocyprididae; genus Hypophthalmichthys; species Hypophthalmichthys molitrix. Next base: position 41,064,234 of record CM075494.1, read on the forward strand.
AATTTTCATTTTTGGGTGAACTAACCCTTTAAGAACACAAGTTATCTCTACTCACCTTGCAGGTCAAGGGTCAGTGGGGCGGGAGCCGTCTCACACATAAGAGTTAGCCGTGTCACCTGAACGTTGGGAGCGGTGGGATCTGCAAAATGAACAAAACACAGAAGAAAAGTACATAAGAAAAACTGTAGATTGACATTTGTACATCCAGGGCCTGAATGTCATTTCGGAAAATGGCGGTGGGGGTGACAGGGGGACTTTTTTATTTGAGGTGGGGTAATATTTTAGACATTGTTTAATAGGTTTTTTTTTTTTTTTTTTTTTTTAAAAAGCTCACTCTGTGTATTTGTGTTTTTACAATACATATTTTAAGCAGTTTTACAAAGAAGAAAAACATCTTACAAACACCTCAATACACGTGACACTATACATATTTATTTATGAAATTGATGCAATTATGTGCCAAATCAATGAAATTGTAAATTTAAAAGCTCACACCTTTGGTTCAAGATGTTACTTTTTGGTCATATTCACAGCACAAAAGCCTACACAGCGCAAGGAAGCTTTGATTTCAAATCTTCTCTTTTAACCACAAATGACAATGAAACTGAGAAAATTGTGCAGTCAGATTAAATTGTGTTGTTCTCCAAACCTCAACCCAACAGGCCCAACAGATTCACTGTTTTTGGCAATCAAGAGCTGATTCTGATTACGGTCTTGACTTCTAAATGCAGCTTATTCACTCTGGATTACAGAGACAATTGTAGTGAGACACTGATAGCTTGACTTCCTGAGGAATGTCTGACTATGATGACTTCCAGAAAACACTTGTTTGTTTGAGCAGCTCAACTTCTGGCTCCGCTAATGTCGTGAGATGAGGGCGGGTGTTTTGTCGACCGATTAAAGATGAGGAGCCGGTGTATTTGGGAAAACAAACATTTGCAAATCCGTTTGCTGCCTCTTGTTCTATAAGCAACTCATGTCAACTTCACTTTTGTTTAGAGTACGACCAATAGCTCCAAAACTGACGTCCATGTAAACGCAGGAACTACAGAAACACACAGCTGACGTTTATTGTTGGCCATCCATCACCAGCTCTGATGTCTCTGTTGGAGCCGTTTTATTCACTCTACATTAAATAATGAGATTGATGCGTGTGATTAAACGCCCGTCTCTTGACACCCATTCAAAAAGCTCTTCAGGTGATGGGATAAACCGTAACACACAGGGTTATTGTAATGGCTGACTGCTGATAAAAGCAAAAAGGAGCATGAACTCTAGAGACGTGACCTCGTTTTTAAGCGCTCTTCAGAGGGTGCTGGCAGACGGCGCACAAGGACAGCAGCCGGAGGCTTGAGGCCCTGTCTTGAGAGCCGACAGCTCTAGCCCAGAACAACATGATTTACCCAAGGAGGACACATTCCTGGACCAACATTATCTGATGGTCCTGGAACAACAGGCGTATCTGTATGAAAATCACATGCTGTTTATTGAACTTGGGCTGGATACAAGCTACAGTTCAAGGTGTCATGATGCAACACAATATCAGAATTGGCTTGCGATTGAAAATTCAACAATCATGAGAAGAGAGAGGAGAAAACCTTTAAAAAAAATCTAGTTGCGCTTAGAAATGTACTTTCTGTAATCATGTTGGTTTCATCTGATTTTGAAAAACTTTTATACCACAAAAAAAAAAAAGTTTCAATTCAGTGGCTCTAAAAATGTCATGTTGTGTAATCATCAGAGAAATGGTAATAACATTTTTCCGACATTAAGGAAAAAAAGTGTGTGTGTATATATATATATATATATATATATATATATCTCACACATAGACTTTACTTGGGCGGGCCGGCCAGGTTTATTAATGGCTGCCCAAGTATATTTGGAGACACATTTATAGTTTTTTATCCGCCCAAGATAATGAAAACAACTCAAGTTGATGAATTATGACAATGTCTACTTTATGGCCTTTATATAATATGTTTTAGACAGTTGTAAGAATCTGAAAAATCAGCCTGTGATTTTGTAGACATTTCAAAATAAGAGTCCCGGTGTATTTTGGGCTTGTTTATAATTATAATTTTCTTCTGGGCATTATTGATATTTTGGTTACACAATAAATTGTATTTAATTTGATTTCCATTTAATTCATGTTAATTTATTGTAGTCTCCTCCACAGGAAGAAAAGACTAAGAACATTATTTGACACATATTTCTCATTATATAAATTACTAGTAAAGTCTGTGACACCATATGACATAGCAAGGAGAACATAGGAAAAGAAGAACCATTTAAATGCTGTAATTTTGCATAATAATGCATAATATTAGTATGTAATTAAATGTAATTGTATGCTATGTAATTAAAATTAATTTCAATAAAAAAAAAAAACTTAAAAATCACACATTATTTGTTTGTCACATGTAGTAGACCATTTTCAAAGAAGTCTCATACTCACTAAGGCTGCATTTATTTGATCAGAAATACAGTAAAAACAGTAATATTGTGAAATATTACCATTTAAACTAATATATTATAATATATTTTAAAATGCAATTTATTCCTGTGGTACAAAGCTGAATCCAGTCTTCAGTGTCGCGTGATTAAAATGTTCTCTACATTTTTTTTTTTTTTTACATAAATGTTATGAATAATTAAAGTTGAGTCACACCACATGATATTTTAACCTGAACTTCCTGTGAAATAAAAAAAGGGTTTAATTTACCAAACACTCAGTCATGAGGGGCTGCAAGGGTTCTCTCCATGATATCATATCCTGCTTTAGTATGCTTTCCTGCATGACGGTTGAACCGGATGACTTTCAAGAATTTTGTTTGTTTTATATATATGTGTATGCACCCAGACAGCTGTGCCACTTGATATTTTAAATGTATGCCCCAAAAATTACATAAAAATGCTTATCAATAGAGGTGTATTTAAGTCATTGTATACATGGAATTCAACTGTAATTCAACTGTTTGAATACATTTATACAAAAATAAATAAATAAACAAAAAGGAGCGTTATGTGATGTGCCAATGAGTCCGAGACTAGACTGGTTTATGAGGACTTTCCATAGACATGATGATTTTATACTGTACAGACTGTATCCCCAACCCTAAAACCTACTCCACATTTTCCATATTTTACATTTTCAAAAAACATCACTTAGTATGATATACAAGCTGTTTTCTACATGGGGACCAAAAAAATATCCCCAACAAGGAGAAGTATTCTGGATATTGTCATCTTTGTGGGGATATTTTGTTGCCATAACATAGGAAATACCTGAACCACACACACACACAGGGCTGTAGCGCATGCCGAGACATACTAACCAAATAAGCTAAAAATGAAAGCATGCTGAAAGAAGAGCAGGTCCATGGGGTGAATTCTGCGAAAGGAACTGCTGCACTACAACCTGAGATGTGTGTGTGTGTGTTTGCATAGAAACATTTATCAAACTAGGCCAGAGCACAAGTACAAGAAAAAAAGCGACACACACCTGCAGCAACACTGCAGTTGCCCAGCAGCGCCTCCTTGTACTTGCGAAGGCTTTCGTCATCTTTGTCGAGTTCCTGGATCTCTTGAAGGGTCTTCTGTGCTGGAGGCTTGTAGTTGACAGCCTCGCTCTGTTCGTTCTCCGCTGCGATAGCGGCCAGCTGCTCTGGTGTGGGCTCCTGCTCGGCCATGATTGACAGCTGGAGGAAAACATCAACAAGGTTAGAGAGGAGGAAACAAACACCGTCCTCTACCAACGCGACACAAATATCGGTAGCAATGGAGATCTGACCCAAACAACGTCATGTGATCACTTCCTCCAGCATGTTAATTTTTAATCATATTAATGGATTTGAAATGAATTCACCACACGCACAAGCTGCAACGGAACAGGAATTGAGAAAGCGGCCTAATGTGGGCATCTGTATTCAGCACTATTGCATTAGTGGTCAAAGCCAATTACTGCAGTGACTGAAATACACTACACAGCGCTGTTTGTGTAGCCTATTTTTAGGTTGATTCATGATTCAAAAAATGAATACAAATCCCCAATTTAAGTTATAGATAAAGATGCATTTTTTTTTTTTTTTAATTTAAGTTAATTTATTCTCACCAAGGCTGCATTTTTTTCATGTAAAATATAGTAAAAACAGTAATACATTATTTTTGTGGAAACTTTTTTTTTTTTTTTCAGGATTCTTTGAGAATATGATAACGATAATTATCACAATATATTTTCCCTCAATAAAATAAAAGTTTGATAAATGTTCAATATAATGTTTATGCGTCAAAAGCAGAACGAAGCAGCACTACTCATTTGAACTGCACTATGGTATTGTGCCAGAAATCTGGGATATCAAATTATATTAATAATGTAGACAAATTACAGTCGCAGATCGATTCACAAACAATTGACTCTAAATATTATCTTTGCTCATGACAAATTACTCTGACTGTCAGTTCCTGAATTAACATCTGATTCGCTTACTAACCGTATGTTTACATAAGACACATCCTTATGTCTTCACCCCAGCTAGGCCTTTTAGAGATTTATGCTAAATAAAGAAGTGAATGCAGAGGATGTCTGGGAAACACTCGTGCTGCAATGCAGTATGCTTGGAACAGAAAGTGCTTGTGTTCTCTCCCTCCTAGCGCACTAAAGTCAGAGTGCTGTCCGAATACAACTGCTTCACCTTCACAGCAGCTTCTGTAGTTTCCTGTTCTGCAGCACGCTTCGCTTATAGAGACACCTCACTGTGCAGTTTCCTTTCCCTTACATGGTATTGGCGTGCTAAATGCACAAAGTTACACTCATAGCAGAACTGAATCACTTTCAGCTTTGCTTTGCTCTTTTGCAGATGCATCTTGCATGTGTCAATCGTGATTAGCTGTGATCTTTTGCACTTGTGATTTTGGCAAGTTACTGAAATCCAGAACGTAGCAAGTTCTAGTTTTATAGAAGGTTTTTTATTAGAAGTTCAATTATGTAGGGCCATTTCTGTGATGCTGAAAATGTGAACAAAACCACAGAATCCAGTCATAAAAAAAAATGTAATTTACTGTACAAGGTGGAATTTCATGAATTTGACATAATTTGAATGAATAAATCAAAAGTAGGGCTGGACACCTAACACCTGGTAATATGGACTTGTGTCTGTCGATATTAAACCGCAAAAAAAAAAAAAACCCTGTTATTTAAATATGTAGTTTACATGTCCTATTGTATGTGTGAATTAATGGCACAGTTTTCAATTACACATACTCAAGCATGCGTAACATGAATGATGTTATTAAAAATGTTTAAACTTTTTTTTTTTTAAGCTGTTTTATTGACGTCTTTCCGAGGTTGAAACACTGATTGAGCTATTACGGATTATACGGATTTCGGTAAGTTGTACTGTATCTTTCAACATACCTTCAGATGTTCATTCATGTTTATTTAGCGCTATAAGTGGTATTAAAGCGGAGGAGAAGATGTTCACATGCGCTCCGTCACATCTGTCATGTCACATTAAACAGCGCCAAAACGGTATTTATTTTTTGAATCTCATAATAAGATGGACGTCATTTGAAATCTGAGACTTTGCTTCATATCAAAAGTAACAAAGCATAAAGATAATTGCGATTTATTAGATGGGAGGCGCACTGCATGTTCTGTTCATTCATCAACTGAAATCAGACTAGACTAATCGATTCTTGGGATTTAAGAATCGATTTCGGTTCATAAAAATGAGAATCAATTAAAATCGAAAAATCGATATTGTTTACCCAGCCCTATTAAATAATGATCAAAATAATCATAATAATAATAATGAGTTAAACTAATTGCCAAGTTCATATTCAGAGCCGCAGCTACATATATGTGTTACCCTGAAAGGGCCCTTCAAGGGTGCGTTCACACTTGTAGTTCGGTTTGTTTGGTTTGGACCCAAAAAAACATTTAGTCTTGGTGTGATTAGCGTTCAAATTGGCAATTTTATCACCGAACCAAAAGATACCGAACCTAATGGCATAGGGATACATTCACAACCTGATTTTAGCACGCATTGCCTATTTTGAGACGGAACTTACCAAACATCCAAAACAGTGCTGTGTGCTGAGGTAAATGCACTTCTTGTGTGTGCGTAGCCTGATAGTATTTTGGCCAGCTGGGAACTCGTGCAGAGCTTATAAAATGTGTAAAGGAGTCAAAACAGCGGCGGGAATCCCTCCGTCACACACACAAATGATCTATTGCGTGGAGACGCGCGTCTGATGCCTGTGATGGGCAAACTCACGACTATGACGAGAAAAACTGATATGGGTGAGGATTTTGTCCTTTTTTATCTTCCTGTTTTTGGTTCGTTTACACGTCTTTGGTCCATGTTGCATTCATATATCATTCAAACATGACAAGTGTGAACACACCCTGAAGTCATCAAGAAGAGAAATTCCACTTGGCCGCCAACAGCGCAACAATTCCTATAAATCCAACAACTTGTTTTAAACAAAGTGCAAAGATCTGCCAGCTTATCTGACAAACAGTTGTAATGAGGACCACATATGAACCAACGTGCGAGATACCAACCGACAGAGCCAGAGAACAGAGGAAAAAAAAAATAAAAAAATCCTCTCAGCATATGGTGTTCTAGTACAGACTGTAGGTTCTGCATATCGAAGACAGATGTTGTTTGCGTAACACTTCGGGAGACTCTCAAACTGACTGCATTACTGGTGCACACAATGTAGCGTGGTTAGCGGCTAATGTGCTTGTGCCATGAAAACCAACAAAACTGTTTTCTGCGCTATCCCTTATCATTAATATGCAAGGACTATAAACTAGAAAACTACACAATGTAGGCTAATCAATAAAAGTGCGTAACATTCTAGCAGAATCTTCAAAGTCATCGTTGCCTTGTGAAAACAGTCTTCGTTTTGGCAGTGGATGGTTTTGGCCAGGGTCGGACAGGAATTCAGATAACACTGCATGGCTTTTTCCATTCTGGGCCTCTTCACTCCCCTGACAGCAAAAAGGGCCGTTCTCCATCAGCAGGCTTTGGCACGCTGATCCAGCGGCTAGGTTTTCAAGTTGAGGATCAGAAGCGAGAAAGACACATGATGGGTTGTCATGTTCCCATTGGCACTAAACCAGGCGTGTCTATTCTTGCTCCTGGAGGGCCACCTTCATGCAGAGTTTAGCTTCACCCGAAATGACTAGACATTTCTAGTGATCATGAAGTGCTTGATTATCTGGTTCAGGTGTGTATGAAGCTTTAAAAGTGTTGCATGCTGAAGAGGACATAGAAACCAGCTTTCCTTAATTTCTGGAAATAAATGAGTTTGATGTAAGGGCAAAACGGTTTTGAATAGCCATTTTGATCATTGATAAACCTGCCTTATTTTTATTTTATTGGAAAAAGGTGGTGGAATAATTGGAAAAAATAACCATTAGTTCCAGCCCTAGTAGAGACCAAACGGACACTGTTTTACAGCTGGAGTGCACTTGGATTGATCGCTCAGATTGACAGGTCTTGATTTACTGTGAGCCACAGAATTGGAGTGCACAGCTGAAACAGCGCTGGAAGTTCATATCCACCAGGATTGTATTACTTGTTACTTATTCTGCATAATTATAAATATTTTTAATGCTTTTACACATGCAAGTAGTTCTTATGCTCAGTAAAACACTCGGATCTCTTGTTTGGAGAGGTTTTTGGACTTTTGGTAAAAAGGCCACCATGGTTCCAAATGCCATAAATTTTGACTGCTTTGAGAGATATCAACACAAAGTTTGGCTCAGATGCAGTTGACAAGATTGTGAACAAGCCCAAACTTGATTTTATGACCCGTCATATACTTTATAGTCATCATATCAAGCATGAATAACAACAAAATAAATCAAAATTGCATCACTTTTTCTGGGGTTCTCTCAACAGTGTTGTAACTAGGGCTGTCCCGACTAAAGATTTTTCTACATGATTAGTAGTCGTTTCATTTAAGCCGTTAGTCGACTAATTATATTAATTTTAATTACCTAAATATACCTTGGGGGGGGGGGGGGGCCTTTAATATTATATATATGTTTTTTAATAGGTGTTTTCTGAGTCAGTGCCGGCTGCAAAGATGAAGTTGATGAAGCTCACTCGTCATCTCCTCAGTATAGTGAACGCGACTTTAGAGAGAAATGCAACTTTCATATGGATTACATCAGAGAGTATTTGTTTTCCATTTGAATTGGTTCAATTAAAAGTAGACATTTCAAGCTTTCTATAGATCTATTTCTCATGTCTGTGAAGCATTTATGTGACGCGCTCCAGTTAACAGAGATCAAGACGGCAGAAAGAGCATCCTGTTTGTTTTCTTTATTTTATAAAGGCACAAAGTTTTCTTGTTTTTGCGAGTTTACACAAATAAAAGTAGACTCATCATTCAGTTTTGAATGATGTATTACTCTTATCTGTATGACCAAAAGTATTTTGCAAGTGTGCTAATACTTTAGCTTCTAGGTTAACGTTAAAGCGAGCGGACAAGTAAAGTTGCTATTACTTACAGGTTTGAAATGATAAGCCATATTTGAGGTTGATGGATGATAGACAAATTGTAATTACCACAATGACCTGCCGTTAACGTCCTCATGGACTGCGTGACTTCACATGACAAAGGTTTTTTTTTTTTTGGCGACTAACTCTAAAAACTCTAACCTCCAACCATGATCAAAATCCATTTTCTTCCAAATTTGAAACGTTTTCTATCAAATGAGACCATGTACTTGATACTTTTTTGTTTGTAGAGTATTAAAAAAAAAAATTACTTTTGAAATATACCATCTGAAATCACATGAAATCATTAAAAATACCTTCAGGGTGTAAGGAGTTAAAAGTGACAGTCAACATAGGGCTTACATATCACTTATATAAAGCTTGAATGAACGATATCGGTATCGGCGAACAAGAAAATCTATCCTGACTTTATAGTTATCGTTCTTAGTGTGAATGGGCATTTACTGTCATTTATGTTTGTATAAGAATCTCTGCGTTAGATTACACACACACACACACACACGTTTTAAATGAATCATTTAAATTTAACATCCAACAACTAGCATTGTACCATTTCTGTCAGAATTTCACTGTGCATTTTTTTCTGTTAAACTCTGTCTGGTTGAAATGGTATTTGGAGTCAAAATGCATTTTTGTGATATTAACATTTACCATTTATAGATTCCTTAATAGTAATTATGACTACAGTGTTTTAATGAAAACTGACCTCCCTAGTCGAGAAGCTAAACTGGCTGAGGGAAGCAGAACAGAAAAAAAAACACCAGTGCATAATAAAAAGCAGCTCATGCCCCTTCTGGAGCTGGCAAAAGTTAATTAAGACTGACGAAATACAATCTGTTTCTGCTGAAGAATCAGCAAAACATGAAAACAAGGTCGAGCAGCAAGCTCAGTTCAGCTCAGTTCAGCTGAAAGCATTCATGCCCAGATGATATCACTAACTGCTAGAGTAAACCAGTACAAACACCGTTAGCCATTTGGCAGTCGCCTCAACGTTAATGAGCGCAGAAGGGAGCGCAGGGTAATTTCACACAGCTGAGCACGATGGCGGAGCCGTTTAATGAGGTTGTAAATGTTCTTTCCTAAAAATGCCGGGCAGCAGGTACATAACCTAGGGAAACAACAGCAGGTTACTTTATAAAGTGTCTGGTCGATGAAAAGGAGGCTGAGTGAGCTGTCACGACCAGTTCATGCACTTGATAGTGAAGACGGCTTGAATTTGACATTGGCACCACCCACTTCTCCATTCCGTTCTGTCCAGCTGAGTTTAATTCACTCTAATTAGGGATTATCCAGAAGTTTCTTCATCAGGGAAGCCTGAGCAAGACTAACATGTTAGTCTAGGGGTTACAAAGCCTGAGATTATGCTCGTTACTGAGCAACCATTAAACTTAACAAGATTATGAAGTCAAGATTAGTACTAATTAAAGCGGGGGAAGTGTCGGTAAGAGCAGTGGGATGCCAAACGGTGCCAGGTAAAGAGGATTTACCTGACAAACCCAATCAGTTTTCCTCAAGAGACTCCACTGTCCTTAGTTTTACACTGAGTGCAGAGAAGATGTGTGCACTACAGTGAAGTGACTCTCTCTGAATGTAGGCTATGAATTCTGCATTGATAGAGCTACTCGAAACAGAAGTTATAAATAGTTTGATGAAAAAGAAAACGAGGCTGTTCAATACTAGAGCTACAACACTCAAAGAAAACATTCCCATTCTTCTCAAGTGGCTGAGAAGAAAGGCTGGCATGTGACGTCCTCCAAGTAGGGCAACAAAATTGTGTTGTTGATCAGGCAGCCAAATAAACATTGGGAAAAAAAAAAAATTCAGGTGTAGATACACCCTACAAAACTTTTTTTTTCCAAAGTTGTAAATAAATAAAGATTATTGGAGTACCTTTTCTAATACTATATCAGTAATTTTACTTCAAAATTTCACATTTAATTAAATGTGTTAACTGCTGTTTCTTTGTAAAAATTTATTGGCAATTTCTAAGTGTAAACTGTTTCAAAGTATATCCTACACCATTTCAGTGTACATAAAGTTTTGTGGTGGTAACTTCATCCTTACAATTGAATTGTCATAGTAAACTATTCTAATGCTACAGCAGAAGCTTCTAGCTCTGGATATTAATATTGTTATGTAAGGCCATCTCACAGCCTGGAAACTGTAGCTATGGAGAGCACTCGTGTTAATTAAACAGTAGGTCTAATCTGCTGGGAAAGGGAAAGTGAGACTCTTACTAAATGCTGCTTCGTTTTCCAGACATAACTATTTTTCACTCCAGTGACAGGGTTCTAGACTAAAAAAAACTTTGGCTTTTCATTTGAAACTTTTCTCCAACAAACTACAGACCGGAGGTCATTCATTTTCAAAGAAGAGTAGTACAGGAGCTGCATGGAATTCTGAACATATGCGTATGAACAAATGCACTGAAATATTTAAAACTTATGCAACCAGACTGTATGCCAAAGCCTAACCGGAAGTGATGTATTCCAATCGAAACTAAGCACGAGAATGTCAAAATTACAAATAATTTTGAACTGAAATGCTATTCTTTAAACACTATTTCCGTAAAATGTGAGGTTATATCAAAGTAATTGTGTTCGATAGAATTATTTTACATTGATTTGCCCTAGAAAACCTACTATGCTTTTCTTTCAAGCGCATTTTTGTTTTGTCAATACATTCACACAATCATTAGCTATTCTACCCTGGTGAATAGAGTGACGGCTGCTTCACGACCTATTTAAAAGATCTCTTTAACTGCCACTAGTATGCGAATGTTGGAAATAGTGAAGGTGGCTGAGGAGCAGTCTTAGAAGTTTTGGATAAAAGGAACCGAGAACTAGTTCTTATCCAACCCTAGCTTTAAATGATTCACTGACCGAGTCTTATTCAAACCGCAAACTCACAAGCGAGCAAATTAAATAATTAACTAATATCAAGATTTTATGAAATCCAAAAGTAGAAAATGATTTTCCGCAGTGCAGCATTCCTTTATGGGCACAAAATCTAGCTAGATTCTACTGCTAAAGGCACACAGGCTGCATGACCTCATAACAACGGTAACATGGTGTGGCCGCCGCAACATTGTGAAAGATTTAACAGTAAAACAGTGAGAACTGAAATCAGTGCAGCATGGTCAGATGGACAGATGACAAGGCAATATGGGAAGAAAATCTAAAACAGACAAGCACAAAAAGTGGGGTAAAGTAAAAAGGAAACAGATGTTTTACACCATCAGTCTAAAAGGAAGATTAATTGAGCCAAAACAGCCACAGTGTGCAAGAACAACAATTATCTCCACCGTCGAGTCATGTGTAGCTCAGCACAATGGAGGAACGGTGGGTAACAGAGCACCACACAAGCACTTACTCTGTCTGGCCCGAACCCAAGAAGACTGAACTTAATTAGAGTGGATGAGTCAGTAAAGAAATACTCTGAACACACCACAGGCCTCAGAGTGGGTGAATGACAATGTTCTTGGGCAGTTGAAACTATTTTAACTTCACATAAAAAAAAAAAAAAAAAAAAAAAAAAAAAACACTAAATTCTACATTTAACTTGGTTAAAGAGCTGACAGCAGTGTAAGTAAAGGTGCACAGAACCGATCAACTTGAGAATAAAAAAAGACCACTTTCTTATGCTGATGTATTTCCTATTTAAACAGGAAGCTGGGGTGGGGCACATCTTTAAGTAGCCAGTAGTCTCATTACTGCATTGAACCATGATTTCCCTCTTGTTACTGCTAGTCGGTGTTAGGTGGTATTAGATGGTACATTGTCATAGTGAACATTTGATGGGATACGGATACGCCCATATGTGCAGCATGAGTCATCAATATCGTCTCTATCCCAGAAGAGAAAGGCCATTTAATTTTAAATATCTGCTGAAGGTTATTTTTCAAATTTAAGAAAGAACTGAAAGCCACCAGACTCTTAAATTTAGATTTCATGGGGTCTTAACACATGTCGAAAGTGACGCATTCTGAGGATAGTCTGGAAAATTCCTATGTAAACAAGAGGAACTTTGTTCATATCCTTGCCTCACCCTGGAACTCAGGGAATACTTTGGCTATAAACATTCCATTCTTTCCCAATTGGCCTTTGCTCTCGATTCCTACACAGGCAGTCTTCTAACACCGTGTTCTAACCAGACGCGATGCGATAAGATTCCAGCGACGAGGAATTTGACTGTCCACACTAGACGCGACGCGAAAATGAGAAACAATAAAATCAATCAAAAACCAGAGCCAATCAGAAGAGAGTGTGGGCGGGCTCTCTCAGCAAGAGCACAGCGGACACAATGAAATGGGCAAGTACTTAGTAAAATTCATAAATATTACACGATTTAAACATTATTTAAAGTACATACGGAGTGACTGAACCAATCTTTGTCATAGAATACACTTGTTTGTTCGCACTGAGTTGACAGTTTGAACATTCTTGTGCCCATTTTTTTATTTTCAAGATCTGAGGTGAATTAGCCAGTGTTGTTTTCATTACAGCTAAAAAGCTGTGAACACAGAATGATATTCAAACTCACGTTAAACGCTTTTAACATTAAATAAAGCACATAAACAGTACCTGATATTATCATTGCCATACTTTGTGTTGTTGTTCCAGCCGCGACGTTGCGGAGAAATAGAAACCGTTTTTAAAATAGAATATTCGCGTGTCGCCGTCGCGGCAGGTTAGGACAAAAACTCTGATTAACATGGAAAAGATACCTTTTATTGCTTGTCGCAGTGTGTCTGGTTAGGACACGGTGTAAGGCAACAGTCTAACTGAAATAGACCCTTATTAATGACACCAAAAGAGATTTAAGTTTCCCTAAAACAGTATCTCAATTAAAGTCACCATGAAATCATAATGGACATGTCTTAAGGTTGCAGCGAAGCTTTGTGCGATATTGACAAAAAAACATCTCTTTTGTTGATAACGATAATGTACTTTTACCTTGACTGGGTTAGGTCTGAATTATTCTTCATATTCTGTGATGTAGTTAGTTCACAGCAGTGACAGAAATTAACTTTTTCTTTAAATGGTAATATTTGGCATGTTGAATTGATTTCCAGGGGCATTTTTACTTTTATAAGGGCCTTTTTTTTAAACATTATTAGATGTAAGCATCATGTTTTATCAAATTTTGACACCAATTCCAACATAATAATATTCAATAATATGAGTTAATTGAATTAATAATGCTATGAGATTAATGTTTTAAAAATAGTATTTAGAACAGTGAATGCATATATTTGTTTAAATAAAACTACCAGTAGATGGTGGCAAGACACTGTTTTAAGGAGTCATTGAATCATTCATTCAACTGATCCGTTCAAATGGCTGATTCATTCAAGAATAAATCAAGAGACTGTCTTTATGAATGGATTCAATCATTTGTTTAAAAGAAATGCTGATTCATTCAGGACAATACCACTGTGTTGCTCAGAGATGCACAACGGTTCTGTTGCGGCGGGACAATAAAGTTGTCCATTGTACCCAGATGAGTTTCAACCCCTCCCCTCCAGCAACTCAGATAAAACGATCGCAGTAATTAACAACAAACCAACCACCTAAACAATTCCCAAAGGACAAAATCAAGTCTCTCCCTACATTTTCTCTCCTCCTTCAAGGAGCCATTTCACTCAGATATACATCTCAATAGTAAAGACAAGACAATCACAACTTCCATTGCATGCCAACTTTAAAGCAAATGTTTCATAGGCTGACATTTTTTTATTTTAATTTCAAAACTGTGAATATAGCTGAAAAGCGACAAATTTGCAGATATTAAGAACTATTAAAAGGATGCGGTGAGAAGTATAGAGCGCCGATATGAGCGAAAGCAGGTCAATAGTGTGTTTCACTGTTGCCTTCAGATCCATCAGCATCACTAAGGGGAGTGATTAAGGTTTGGCCAGCTTGTGACGAGACTTCCCTAGCAACAGCCATGAGCCTCATACTTCACAATCAATAACAGAGGCGGTTCAGCAGTGCTGTTGGTAATGCTGGTTTTCAGTTCGGGATTGGCTCTACTGAAAACAAACAGACTTTAAAGTGTATGGAGGGGGATGTTGAAAGTTGAGATCCCTAAGGGGCGTCTTTTGTTCAGGTGAAGGTCAGACGTATCAGGGGAGAGCAGTGCGATTGCCAACACTGGGCTGTATTCGTGTCCATTGACCTAATACTGCAAAAAGCTTGAGAAACGACAGAGGTCCTTGAAGACAGAAAGAGACATGAGGATAGAGGAGCCAGGAATAGATCACACTTCAAGGAGCCCCTCCCAACTTTGGCTCTTGTCATAAATATGCTAGGTCACACTGAAGTGGTGGAAACCCTGTTCAACATACAAAACAACAATAACTGCCACAACACATGAGCTATGCCAAGTTTCTTTAACTTTCTGCACCAGACCTCTTCCAAATAACTTAGATTAGTATTCATTATCTTTAAAAAAATGGATGCTAACAAGATAACGTGTTAGATAACGTGACCAGCGGAATACTATCACATTTGTAAATGAAAATGAGGCTATGAAAGATAGAAATATGAAAGATTTTATTTCACAGTAACAATATCATGACATAATTAAATTTGACTGGAAATAAGGTTGTTACGAGAACAAAATTTTAGATACCAGCCAAATTCCACAATTTCGACAACCGCCGGTGCGCCAAAACATTTTTTTATATGTGAATGCTGTTTTACATAAATATTATGATACAAGTGATACATCGCAACCATGGAAACATTTGGATTTGTGCTGAATGAGAGGTAAATTTATGAGCTCATAAATTTAAGCCATTTGTTGGCTTGTTTTGCGATCTGATTTATCAATATTCCAAGAGTTATTCAACTGGACATCTCGATTCTTTTCCCAAATCTTCACTTACATCTCACCCATTTTCGCAGGGGTTTATCATGTTTCTTTCTTCTGTTCACTTATATAATATATACTTAATATAATTACTAAATTCATATCCTTTACTGTGGTAAAGTAGAAAACCACTGTAGGACATGATACCCTTTTACTTGTACATCAAACTCTATTTAACACAGTTTGTGCTTGTTAGACTTGGTGAGGAAGTCAAGTGTATTTATATAGCACATTTCACACATGCAGGTAATGTAGTTTCACTTTGTCTGGCACACTTTCTAGACTTTCTAACTGCTACCGTCACAGTCTAACTAATGTCAGTAAAAAGAAATGTTACTGAAGACAAATAAAATGTCAGCAATAAAATAAAGAAGCTGATTAAGAACAAATAAATGTAAATTTCTAAATTGTATAAATGTATTGCCATAAATGCCAACAAACTGGTTTAAAGTTGGCATAATGAAAACTCACCTGTTTATTTTCTAAATGCATGTTATTGATCTTGTTGTGAATGCATGCTGCTTTATTTATTTTTATTTTTTTTGACTAAAAAATAATTTTTAAATCAAAATACTTTTTTTGTTCATTTCACTTTGGATGCATGTCACAATATGAAAGAAAATATCTGTTGCTGATCTGTTTCATTGCGACTTGATGTTTTTGTAGCTAAGTCTATCTAAAAGTACTTTAAGTAAGAAATACTACAGAAATTCAATAAAGTAAATGAATGCAAAATAAAGGCACCCGTCAGACAGTGTGAGACAACATTTTCACAGCTTAATGCACTTTTAATAACTTTTTAATATCAAGGATGTCCCACAGTTTTGCAAATGCAGACTGAATTTTACAACAATCACATGTAGAAACCGGTATGAAAAATTTGTACCGTTTTTTCTATTTAAACCACTATACTGTCCAGGGTGTTCCTTCAAACGCGGATGTAAATGACAGATAAATGCATTGCAAAAGTGTGGTCCTCTTCCACATGCTTAACATTCTTGTACAACTGGAATTACCTTGCGTTTCAAGATTTTCTTCAAACTGTAAACTGACTGTAGAAGAGCATTTACGCTAATGCCCACTATACAAGCCCTTCCAGCACAGCTGCAAGTGCAACATATGTGTTCACAAATCTGTTTCATATTTTTATATACTAAAATGAAATATATGTGGGAAAATATTGCAGTTTAATACTGTGCATATATTAATACATAAATGAACATGACTAAATATTTTACTCAAGTTGCTTAAGTGAACAACTTTTCTAGGTCAAACATTAAACTTTTTTAATCTAATTGGGTACGATGGATGTTTGGTGGAGATGATGGTTCTTCTAATTGAAGAAATAAAATCACCTTTTTAAGTTGTTTCAGAGCAAATATATAGAATATATCACCCACACAAACTTATTCCTAAATGACAGCGATCCGGCTTTGTCTAAACCTTTGTACGAAGTACGATCACTGCAAATATTCAGATCTGCACTGGCGCTGCCGATGAGCCAGAGAGAGCCATTGTCAAAAATAGATATAGCTTCACTAACAGTCTTTTCAACCACACAGTGTCACAGTAATTTAAATTATCAAAGAAGTACTGGGATAAAAGTTTATAGTTCAGATATAAACACTGCTGTCTACGGTAGTGATTAAAATAGAGCAAATCCCCTTTTTCAAGTAACTTGGCACTTCAAATAACGATTGTATGAATTACAACATTACACCAGTAGGTGGAGACAAGTGACTGTTAAAAAAAATGTATTTGTCATTGAATCATTAATTCAAGAGATTCGCTCACAAACACTGATTCATCCAGTAATGAAACAAGTAATTTAATGCCTAGAGCAAAGACAAATATTCATGAAAGATCCTTTGTACCTACTGCAATTGGACTCCTTAATCGAACGATGATGTGATATAGTATTTTTTTTTTTTCCTTTTTTTCTCCTTTGTTGATGTGTGAGACGTGTTTGTATATGGTGCGGTCAAAGACGAATTTCACCACGGTTGCGTCAATAAAGATGTATTATTATTAGTATTTTTGAGTGAGTCATTGATTCAAACAAAATTTTTTTTTTTAAATAATTCATTCAAATTAACCAAACATTTTAAATAGACTGCAGCAATTAACAATTTGTCAGAACCTCTAGTAAATTACGTGTTATTTTGTTTAGTTGTACGTTCAGAATTAAGGGAGAAACATATCTCTCTTTGAAAAAAAAAAAAAAAAAAAAAAAGTGATTCTCAATTTATCCAGAATCATGCAGCTCTAATATTTTGGCCTACATCTGCAGAGGTTGGACAATGAAACTGAAACACTGGCCAATATAGTGTTGGAGGTTTCACGCTATATATGGGAAGCCTGGTTTTACGTTCCATCAGTAAGAGCAGAGAGAGATGATTGAATTATCAGAGCAATAACATAGCTGTACAAAAAATACTGCAATCCAAACAGCATAATGGGAGACGAAAAGAGGACAAATTGTTGGTGTGTGTCTCTGGCTCATCTGTGACCAGGACAGCAAGTCTTTGTGGTGTATTGAGAGCTATGATATCCAATGCCGACATACCTCCATGTAGGACAAACCACATCCAACAGGAGTAGCTGTCGACGTAAGAGGAAGCTGTCTGAAAGGGATGTCTGGATACTAACCCAGATTGTGTCCAAAAAACATAAAACCACAGCTGCCCAACTCACTACAGAATTAAATGCGCACCTTGACTCTCCTGTTTCCATCAAAACAGTTCGTCAGGAGCTCCACAGGGTCAATATTCATGGTTGGGCTGCTATAGCTAAACCTTTGGTCACTTAAGCCAATGCCAAACATCAGTTTCATTGGTGCCAACAGTGCAAATCTTGGGCTGTGGACAAAGTGAAACATGTATTGCAAGTAATACAGTCAGAATTGCGAGATATAAACTCGCAATTGTGAGAAAAAAAAAAAAATCAGACTGACTTTATAACACGCAATTGAGCAAGTAACGGCAAAAGAGCTAGTAACGAAGGCTTGAGCCATTGATAGCAGAATAATGCCGTTATTAATACAGTTAGAGCGAGAGAAAGAGAGAATAAGCATATGTGAATTAGCCTACCCAAGTCTGTGCATCTCTCAGTGTTCAGCAGCAGCGTCTCTACTAATAGCGAAACTGTAAGTTTATCTGCTTCAAGAACAGCAGCATTATTACCTCGCTAGTGAGAAATGTCATAAGTTGCTAAACTATTTTACCAATCAATTTATCAGAGCAGCGCTAGCAACACGTTTCTGCGCGAATGTGTGTCCGTACTGTATGTGTGAGCATTTGAGTGTGAAATAAAAAGAGTATGTGCTGTCAGGACATAATAAAATGTAATTTGGTGGCAAAAATCATGATAATAATGTGTCATTTTCATCCTATTGTTTACTATATTTATTTGCTTGGTCAGTGGGTTGTGTTTCTTTTGCGGTTGTAGGCTGTAGGACCTATTGAAATAACTGAAATCATTTGGTGCAATTGTTTTTTTTCTTTCTTTTTTTTAAACCTTTTTTACCTTTTCTTTTTTTATTATTTTTTTAATCAGTGATGTAAACAAGCTTCCATAGTTTTGGAGGAGCAAGTCAGAAAACATTTTCCTCCGCCAGCATCACATAGTGACCTGGCCACTGATCTGGAAGAGCAATGGTTCAGAATCCCTCTGGCCACTGTGAAGGACTTCTATCCGTCATTCCCAAGACGAACTGATGCTCTACTGACCGCAAAAGGATGCTCTATACCATACTAATAAATTACTGTGGTCTAAAACCAGGTGTTTCAGTTTAATTGTCCAACCACTGTGTCTACACTGAAAAGCCAAAAGGTTGAGAGAGAGAGAGAGAGAGAGAGAGAGAGAGAAATCAAGCTATAACTTTTTATTGCCCAGCCGTAGCATCTAGCTTGACTGGGGTCAGTAAACGGCAATAATGCCCACAGGAGCCCTTATAGAGTTGGTCATATCAGTGATGGCCCATCAGGCCTGACCTTTATGTGGCTTCTCATCATATCTCTCTGATGTCTCTCTCACTGCTGTGCTATCAGCCTGAAAGGCTTCATAAAAGGAAATCTATTATTCATTCAATCGGCTGAACAACACAAAATCAGACAATGACAATAACAAAACCCTCTAAGAGACCATGTTTGTTTTTTTTTTTTTACATATTCTTGTATATGCACTTTGGGCGGAAAAATCATTCAGAACACTCCAGTGCTTGCAAGTAAGCAGACAAATTTTGGACATAAACCATAAAGGCGGTAACATCATAAATTAATTTGCAACCTACTTTCCCTTCAGTTTCCCCTAACAGAGCTGAAATATTGAATTGTGGTCATGTGTATATAGGACAGTGACAATACAATGACTAGCAATGTTTCACTCTCCGGTTATTTTTATGACAATAAAAACCAAAATATTGTAGCACAGGTGCACGCATTAAACATCTGCTCAATCTGTGTCTTTAATCTGTAATTCAACCTTAATTAAAACTAGATTTAAACAACATTTCAGTATAGACAAAAGACATTATTATTCAGGCAACATATGCATTACTTTCAAATGATGGTCAACACTTTTAAACAGTACTCATTTTTAAAGATTGTATGTGAAGCAAGCTTTGAACAAACTACACAGATTAACAAATGTAACCGTTGAGACAAATACTGTATAATAATCCAAATGGCTGCTCAACACGCTCAAGGACAAAGTTTAAACACTGTGGCGGCCTGCAGACACCGCCCTGACGAACTCCCGATGGCCAAAATTACGGATACTATTGCGACGGCTGAGCTCATGAATATTAATTTAATCCTGCTGACGTTTCTTTGAAACGTACGGATGCGTTCGGTCACGTGACCTCATTAATATTCAAAAAACATCCCTTCATTATAGTAGAATTCTTTCATTCGTCAGCAGCCTCTCCCTTTCAGCCAATCAGCTAGACGTACATGGCGAACGTCACGTTAATATTCATAAGCCAATTCTTCACCATAGTAGCAATCGTACATTCGCGTCAGAAAAAAAAAGAAGGAACTAGAAAATACATCGCGCCGCTCACACTAGACAGGAAGGAAATCGGGGGTTTCAGCAGAGGGCTTCTTTTGTTAATTAAGCCAGGAGTCTCTGAAGAAAACAACAAAAAAAAAAGGTTATGTAAAAATACTTCCTAACATTCAATCTGTGCTCAGGCAAAGATTGCGTTAATCTCCACTTAGTGTCAGATTCAGGTAGATTTAACACCCGGTGCCAGGCGCGATTAAATTAACCGGGATTTAAACAGGGGAAAAAAGAAAAATCATGACGATGGACCTTTTTCTACCACCATTAATGTTTTACAACCAACAACAATATTAGTCACCTATTATGCCAAGAAATAAATATAGATACACCAAATTATTATATTATAATTATTAATTATTTAATATATATATATAAAATGTGTGTGTGTGTATATGTGTCAGGCTCAATTTACAGCTTTACAGGAAGTTCCTCCTCATGCTAGCAAGCTAATGCTACTATTCAACTCATTTCCAACGGCATGAAGTTTAAAAAAAGTTCAATATGCTTTCAATCAGACTCGTAACATTCATAAAAATCACGAATTCATGCAAGAAAACAGTTAATTGTGTATCTCAGCAGCAGAAAACAAGTTCTGAAAATTGCTTCCGACTTCTTGGCCCTTTCACAGGTCAATATCTAATGTCACAACACAGTTTTATAAGCGTTTACATCATCTCATTGGTTATTTTACGGGCACGTCTAGATTTATGAATGATTTCAAAAAACGATCTAAATTGCAACTTTCCTGTGCACGAGATCAGAAAAACATGCTGTCAAAATGTAGACTCTAACGCAATCCTTGATTTAATCTCTAGATTACTCTATTTTGTAGGAAAAAGGAATAATCTCGGAGTTAAAAATAATCGTTAACTTTGATGTTCCGCCACAGGCTTTCGGACAACGCCTGATGATCAATTCAGACAAAACTGAGTGATCAAAATGAAACTGGAGACACAAAACCCTCCAGTCTGATCCATAACAATAAATGCATGCTTAATTAGGCATTGACCATTTTTACAAAGGGCTGTGAATGTGGTTAGTGGATCAGGCAGGAAATGCATGTAACTTGCTGTCTTGTGTCAACCTGCCGTTGCTACCGAGCTACGAAAGATGCAAAACTACCCGGAAAAAATCTCAACGCACGCGAAAACGCTGTAGTGTCCTTTCCCGTGAGTGTTATATGAGATCTTCGCGATGTTTCTGTTGTGAAAACTTACCGTGGACCTGCGGGTACTGCGAGTCAATAGGTTAGAGAAAGCTTCCCTGACTTCTCAATGGCGCGATGAGGGAGCGGCGGCGATGCCAGAGAGAGCGACACACTTCCGTGAATACGGCCGCGCGAGCGCGTCACGCGCCTGACGCTTTCTGCGCATGCGCAAGGTGCACCCGCTTGTTCTTTTCGAACTCAAACGGGGCGATGTGATGGGAATGAATTCGTTGAGGGTAATATAACAGCAGCATGTTTTCTCGGTTTCACATTGTACATGTCAGTGTTTGTTGTGTCATATATCTACCTCATTTACAGATATCGTACACATTACTGATCTGCCTACTGGCCTTTCTATGGCTTCGAAACCTTTGCGAATCATTTGTTTCGAACCAGTGATTCGGAGCGCTTATCAAACTGCCAAAGTCACGTGATTTCAGTTGACGGGGCTTCGTTACGTCATAACTGTTTCGAAAAATTCGCTAGGAGGCGATAAACACATGATAAACCTGTGATTTTTACTTGATCTGGAATCAATTTCATACATTTAATGACACTTTTGTATAATAAAAAGGAAGGGTTGTAGTTATTAGTCTCTTATTTGTATGATTAACCAAGCTCGCCATAATCAAAACCCTGCAATTTTAATAAAATGAGACATTTTATTCCAATGGTATTAGACGATTTGTTAAAGGGATAGTTCACCCTAAAACGAAAATTCTATCATTTATTCAACCTCAAGTTGTTCCAAACGTGTATGAATTTGTCTTCTGCTGAACACAAAAGATGATAGTTTGAAGGATACGGGTAAAGAGTTGATGGGCCCCATTGACTTACATTGTATGGAGAGAAAAAAAAACAAAAAACATTTAAGTCAACTGTTTGGTTGGTTACCCACATTCTTCAAAATATCTTAAGCAGATGAAACGATCTCATACACATTTGTAACAACTTGAAGGCGAGCAAGATTTTTTATTTTGGGTAAACTATCCCCCAACATGCGAATCATTTTGTGCATTGTTTTCAGGAGAGTATGCAACTGGCAGCCTAAAATTAAGAACATCTGTAACTGCAAAATGTTTGACAACCTGGTGTTAGTCACCACATTTGTAAAAGACAAATGTTCTGAAAGCCTCTTACCATTATTTTTTTGTGTTGCAACTGCCATTTTGAGATTGAGGCAAAAAAATATTTTTTTAAGGGGTTACAAAACCCATCAACACTCAATTACTCTTACAAAAGCATTGCAGCCACATATTAATCATTTAAATAAAGTCAAAGGATAGAGATGTAGACACCTAGTGGCTGGCACGAGTAGTGTGCTTTGTCAATATATTTCAATGCTGCAAAAACTTACTGACTAGAGTTGATTATAATAGTTAAAAAGAAAAGTGTACACAAGGAGAAAGAGACATCATGTGGTTACTAAATACTGCAGGTTTTTATTTCAATGATCTACATAAGGATGGTTAAGATATGCGCATCCCTTAAAATCCTACAGTCCAACCAGTTTTCTCAAAAAAAAAACTGAAAACAAAAATAAAACAAGGTAGGTAAAAAACATGAGCATTTTAAAAGGAGAAAGTTTGTTACACAAATTTAAATCACTTTTGAAGACGTGAGTGTAAAACATCCGGCATGTTCAAAGCTATAACAACGATGACCACTCTCCCGTGTAGGAACAGTGGGGAATGCAGCTTGATATCTTGGTATTTAGCTGGTATCCATCTGTGTAAAAAACAAAAAGGCAAATAGAGATTACTACCAGATTGTGGAAAAAGGGAGGAAAAAAAAAAAAGAAAGCAGTTTAAAAGCCTCTTTGAACAGGATAACACACCCTGGCATTGTAGGCGTCTAGCTGGGCGTCCAGCTCTTCAGCAGAGAGCTGCTGTTTGCTGCTGCCGCCACGACTGCCTCGACCCCGACCTCTGGATCCTCCGCCGCCGCCGCCACCACCACCACGTCCCCCACGACCTTTCTGTGTGCCAAAGCCTCCGATTCGGTTTCTGTTCATTCCACCACCTCCACGATTTAGACTGTTAAGAAGAAAACCAATTCAGTTCCACCAAACATTAGAAAATACAAGGCAACAGACCAAACAAGTCACTTTTTTATCCTTACCCCTGCATCGGAGTCCGCCTCTGTGCATCAATCTGTGAT
This sequence comes from Hypophthalmichthys molitrix, assembly GCA_037950675.1. Classification (NCBI taxonomy): domain Eukaryota; kingdom Metazoa; phylum Chordata; class Actinopteri; order Cypriniformes; family Xenocyprididae; genus Hypophthalmichthys; species Hypophthalmichthys molitrix. The sequence continues at coordinate 41,088,081 of CM075494.1, forward strand.
GTAACAAGCTGAATGTTCATTGGGCGACCTAGGAGAGAGAGTTTACACAACTGAAAACTGCTGCCAAACTCACAACCAACCAATTTAACAGGCTTTCCCAGGACTTCCAGTGACTCATGATTATTGGATAAGAATTTCCTTCTAAAGGCTCCAATGTACTTTAAGTGAAGAATGAACTGGTGTGATGTCATTTTGAACAAAATCATACCAAAACCAAAGTTTGGAGAGGTTTTGAACTCCCGAAACAAACGCCTAACAAAGTGAACTTTCCGGAAAAGTTCACTCTGGCTATTAAACACCTTTGAACTAATATTGGTCCGTGACAGTGACATAATAGATGTGGCTCTGAGGCTCTGCCTCTTGACATGGAAATTCTCTTTGGTTCATTTCTTCGAGGCCAGATGCAAATAAAATCATGAACACACTAGAGAGCCGCTTAGTACCCGACTGGCTATAGTGGAAACTGAAATTATAATTTTAATTGAAAGCAATTCTAACACTTCATGTGATCTCATGTCATGTCATCACAATACTGTAAAGCTGATTGTGTTAAAGCAATCTATTGTATAAAGAGCTAGGGCTGGGCGGTATATCAAGCTTGTACAATAGATACATTTTTTGTATACAATACGGAATGAGGCAATACTGTTTCTATCGATATACAGTAGTTTTATACGAGCGCATGCGAAACATAGCGGTGGATGTCGCAGAATGCTGCTGCGGGGAAAATACATAATACAATTTGTCCTAAACATGAGACATGCTTAATATTAAGGGCTTTAAAAACAGCCTAACTCATAAGACTGCTATAGTTAACACGTAGGCTATAGTTTAAAGCGGATTGCCCTGTCAGATGCTCTGAGTTTGACAGATACTTGCGCTGTTTAATGTGTTTGTGATGGTGTTTTTCCTCAGAGCACTACTTACAATTCAAAGGTATATTCTCCATCTGTACATGTTAGAAAGTAAAATGGAAATTTGTATTGGCTCGTCCACTCCTGACTTCTGCTAGCTAATCTCCTGTAAACTTCATAGACTTCCATGAATTTAACTTCTGCTTTAAAAAGCATTATTTTTATTTTTAGATTGTAATGTTACAATGTTAGAATGTAAGGTAATTTTCCCTTTTTTGCATATATAAAGTGCCAGACTACATGTTACATTCACTATTTGTTTTAATCGCCTTTACATTAAGCATATTAAATTAAGATCTTTTTAAAAATGCGTTTGATTGTAGAAAACACCGAGATATACCGTATATCGACACATACCGTCAAGGGGAACACCGTTGTACTGCTTCATGGCTTTCAGGGCGTCTGCTTTCCTCTCAAAGTGAACGTCCGCAGTGCCAAGGCTGCGTCCTGACCGATCGTAATGTACTGCCGCTTTCTTTAGAGTGCCAAATTCTGCAAAGAGCTCCTGTTGCAAAACAAACCATACATTAGCTGCAGAAATGACCCGAGACTTTTCAATCGCACAACTTAAAACTGACACCTACCTGAATGTCTGCATCAGAGACGCCAAAGTCAAGATTGGACACGAGGAGTTTTCCTCCCGTCTCCACGCCAGCTCCGGCGCCGCCACCCGCCTCCTCCTCCGGCGTTCGCACTGTAGCCGTTGTCAAACAGGTCATGCTGCCACTTGTCTGGGAGCTGCTTGGGCTGCAACAGATGAGAGAGAACGCACCTGCTGACTTCGGGTCCCCAGTCTGTCACTGACAGTCCACTCGGCTGGGTGTTGGGGCAAGCAGGGGGCTCCGCTTCAACAAGGCCAGGGGCACCCAGTGCGCTTACTGCGATTTCCAGCAATCCCTGCCCACCCCATCACTACAAACAAGTAAACCATGCCAGCTCCTGAACAGAGTTCGAATAATAGTCTAACTTTACCGGATGTGCAGTTCACTAGGTCTCAGTGGAGGCAAGCTTAACCCTCTGGTGGTCTTTGGTTGTTTTAGACCAAAAAAAAAAAAAAAAAAAGTGGCTTAATTTGGTGTAGTGTTAGGAATTTAAAGCCTTTGGAATATGAAGCAAAAAAAAAAAAAAAAAAAAATATATGCTTGTGATTATCAAATGACCATCATAGGAAGTGATTGGGAAACCAAAAACACCAACAAAGCCACAACGTAGTCTGAATTCCTATATAGCCAAAATGATATCCAAATGCAAAACCTGATTAAAGACAACTGTATAAAAATACTCTTAGCAACCAGGAAATATAGTCCTATAGTTCTTTGCTATTTTTAACTTTAAAACACTTTTATTAGTATTCTATATGGAAAAAAAAAGAAAAAAAAAATGTATAACTTTGAGGTAGTGTAGTATCATAAAACTCACTCAAAACATTATAAATTTTAAAAAAAAAAAAAAAAAAAAAAAAAAAAAAAAAAAAAAAAAAAAAAAAAAGTACATTCCATTTTAACAAAAGTACGCTTGTTTGTTTTGACCTTGAAGTATCAAAAGCAAGTAAAACCAGAGGGTTAATTCAAAGAAGTGCACATGCATTATAGAATAAACGGTTACAAATGTAGGTTAACAACAAATGAACCCATTGTATTGTTGCAAACACCAATATTCCCCTCAGTAACTTCCCACCCCCTTGGTAGCAAGCTCGCTACAAGCAACCCCAAGAGTCTCTTGCCGTTCATACAAACGAATCCCAGCAGGCCTCCATTAGGTGGGTATGGATGTTCCGCTGGTCTCCGGTGAGGAGCAGCACAGTAAAGTCCAAAATAGACGATGAAAACAAGGAGGTAAAAAAGGGTCCATGTTGTCGTCTGAAGGCGCCTTGGAGCGTCCATTTTGAGCCCACGCCATTTTGACGTGCTTACATAAATACAGCCCTCACTAAAGCTCAAACTAATAATTAGAAGAAGGGAACCTCCATAATTCCCGGACAAAGATGGTCAAAGTCCGTTTTCCTGTACGGCTCCAATACTATAACTATCTTTCTGCTTTAAATGATATTTGACCATGAACCCCTCCCAAACAAAGGCCGAATTCCACCGAGGAGAAAAGGCCTTCTTAAAGTTGGGCCTTAAAGCACAAAAAAGTAGAATCTTCAACATCTGAAGGCAGACCACGTGAAGATGGATGTTGTCGAAAACAAAGAAAGGTTAGGCTGAATGAAAGGGATCCGTCGTCCTCAAAATGGCGTCGACGGTCGCAGAATACGTTAGAAGAGCCGCTTCAGACACGCCACTTCACGACCCTCGGTGCTTGATGCTCACACGGATGGCAAGACAACGGGCTTAGGGAGAGAACACATTATGCACAATATATATCTAACGAGCTTCCCCGTACTACACAGCCAGAGACGCTCCCAGGGGCACGAGCTCGCCGCCATGTCTGCTGGCAGCCTAGAAAGATAAAAACGGGACTTCACCCAGGATGTGGATGCGCCCATGATTTTCTCCGTTTTCTCATACCCTGCTGTACGGCGTAGGTCTGCTTCTTCCGCGGCTCAGGTTCTGGCGGTTCCTCATGGGGCCCGATCCCCCGCCGCGGCCTCCAAAGCCTCCGCCTGTGTTTCCGAGCCGTCCGCCGGCGCCGCCACCTCCTCGGCCGCCTGTGCCTCCGCGGCCGCCGCGGCCTCCTCTCCCGCCGCGCCCGCCACCCCCACGCTGCCTGTTTTGCTTGATGATGTCGTCTAAGGACATATCCATCTTGTCTGCCATTGCCTGGCCTTTGTTAACGCTAAACACTGATGTCAACTAAAACAAAACCAGCACGTTTGAAGTACTACACTGCCCCTGCACTACCGCTCACTCACAAAAGAGGAAAGAAACAACGTCCTACCGCCGGGTGACGCATTTATAGCGGGAACGCTAATGACGTACATCTGTGAGACGAGCGCTTCCGGTTTAAATTCCTCACGGCAGGAAAGCAGTGTTTGTTTACGATCTTATCATTTAATAGCAACACGAGACTCAACCTTGTAGATTTACTTCAAAAAATATTATAAGTTAATGTAAGTGTTATGACTTTCTCACTGACTTGTAGGCGTATTGGCTTTCGACCTTTCCAAACTTACAAATGTAATTGTAAGCCTCACTAAAATTAGTTTTTATGAATGAGTATAACCACTATATATATATACATCTATATTATATATAGATACAATTTTAATCAAGACCATTTTAATTTGCTCTGTTTTCAAAGTATTCGTTTATTGCTTTTATTCACTACCTTTAATTTAGACAAAGTCTACAGGCATAAAAGTTTGTAAATTCTGCAGTATTTTGAATTTTTTGACAATAACCTTTGCTCATTTTCCCTGAAATGATTTATCCTCATCACAATTCATGTCTGAAACACCTAAATAGCAATCTAATTTAATTTTATATATTAAAAATGCCAGCAAATTAATATATACAGACAATGAATATGTGCCCACAAAATGCGTAGTATTTATGAAAAACATAAACATGCATAAGGGGCTTGTGAAAAGGGCTTTTGAGAAAGAATAATGTTCATATAAATCATATCTGCAGACCAGAGAGAATCATGATCACTTACCTGAACTTTTCTCAATTTTACAGTACCCTTTAATCAAAATATAATATAATCATCGCCAAACATTATGGCTTAACAAAACTTAGATCCTCCCTAAAATGAGTCTTAAATGCAGATGGCAGAAAAAACTAACATGGATTTATGGATAGGGGAACTGAAACATTTGTCAATAATTTTAGACTTTCCTTCCTCATTTCATTCATCTCAGAACGGTTAATCCTTTTAGTTTAGTCAGAGACATGAACCATGATTTGTACCTTTACATCCTAAAGAGTGTTTGCTTAGACACACATTTGTATACGGCTTTGAGATGAAGATGTGTCGAGAGGATTCTCTGATTCATTTCCAGAAAAGAAGGATTGAGATTGCATATTTCAAATGCATATATACATTCATGCTGTTAAATGACAAAAAAGCATACAAACAACCTATAAGTCAGCAGACAAAACTCCAGGATAAATACAATGCAGAGAGGCTGAGATAACATAAAAGTAACCTTTATTTTAAAGTCTGGGAACGATAGATGTGGAAAAGTCTAATTAAAGTTCTTGAAGGTATCAATTCATAGTTAAAAATGGAGGTACATCTACTAAAAATATTTGCTGAGCCAAACTTACCTGTCCTATCAGACAAAACTTTCTAATTCTTCTATTCAATCAATCAATCAATCTATGAAACTAACTGAACAGTCAGTCAGTTGCTCCTCTGCGGTTGATGAAGATGGTTTGAAAAAGGAGTAAATTCCAGGACTGCATCATCCCATTTAGAGAAAGTCTGTGTAGAGTCGGTCCAACAGTTTAACTGTTCTGTGCCTTTCCCGTTTGTCATCTCAACATAAAAAATGCACATGAAGAATCATCTAAACTCAAAACTAGGGAGAAAGAAAAAAATCCTGAAACAGGTCTTTGTTGTTTTCCCATTTGTAAGATCAGAGAGCCCGGATGAACATGAAAAACAGGGAATGGCCACTCAAACGGCTCTGGAAACTGTAACTCATAAATAGACGTCAGCCTGTAAGTCCAGACCACAGGTCCATGAGGCAGAGAAGAAGCTTCTGGACTGGGATGGCCAAATATTCTGGCTTGTGGCTCTTTGTTGGCTGACAGAAGACTGAGAGAGTAAAAAGGTCCCAAATGTAAAATGGAGGACAAAAAACTGCTGGATCAGAAAGAGAGGGAATGGTCTAAGACTTCTTGGTGTCTTGTGTGTTCCTCTTCTTAAGGTCAGTCAGGTCTACTGGTATAAAAGCTGAGAGAAACAATGGACAAGAAATGAAGATGACCGATTTAAAAACTTGGCATGAACTTTGTCTGCATAAATGGGGACAATGAAAATGCTTGTATTAATAGCAAATGTCCTGTCTTGAGGAACTTTTACATGAAAATAAACTTACAATGTAGGTTGGGATTTGGGTTTTTCTCCACATACTCCTGTGGTCCACGATCATTACGTTCACTGTTTTGTGGGGATTTAATGTCTCTCAAAACACAAAGCCATGCTGGAAAGAAAACACAAAAAAAGCAATATTTATGACTTGAAATCAAGAGCTTCTACACTTTTTGACCAATGAATTTCCATAACTTAAAGGGTTAGTTCACCCTTAAAATGAAAATTCTGTCATTAATTACTCACCCTCATGTCGTTCCAACCCCATAAACTAATCCATATGAAATGAGCAGTTTAGTCCACATTTTCTGAAGAAAATCGATCGCTTGTTATGATGAATAGATTTAATTTAGGCTTTTACTCACATGTAAACATTGATCAGGGAACATAAGCAGAAGCTCAACTTAACCTGAATAATACACAAGAACAAACCTCTTGTGCTGTCTAACTCATGAGAATGAACCTCATTGGTTATGCAGCACATTTGAGCTTCCAGAAGAGGTTTGCTCTCGCGCATGTAGTAGGTTTAGCTGAGCTTCTCTTTATGTTCGCTCATTTCATATGGATTCGTTTTTCGATCTCTTTATTAACTTTTTGAAGTGTTAAAGTGTCAGTTGCAAAGGCAGTCAATGGAAGGAAATCTGACAGCATTCTGTCATCAAAAATATCTTAATTTGTGTTCTGAAGATGAACGAAGGTCTTACAGGTGTGGAACAACATGAGGGTGAGTGATTAATGACAGAATATTCATTTTGGGGGGTAAACTAACCCTTTAACCAGTTGCACAATTACAGGATAAGGATTGTTAAAAAAACGATTTTGTAAAGATTGAACCATAAAGTAGTGGTTCCCAAACTTTTTCTCCCTTTGGTATAGAAGAATATTTTGCAGTGTAGACAGCATCACTTATTATAATGGGTTCTATTAGCTTTTGTCACGTCACGCCAAACTCACATGTAAACATTGATCAGGGAACATAAGCAGAAGCTCAACTTAACCTGAATAATACACAAGAACAAACCTCTTGTGCTGTGAGTGCTGGAGTGCTGAATTGCAGAGCTGTGTAGTAGACATGTTGTTTTGGGGGTTGTGAGTTTGAAGTACATTTATCGTCTGCTTTACGTTTATCTGGCACTGGTTACTAGCATCTGTAAAACCGCATCCTTCCATCTTAAAAATATATCTAAACTATGACATATGCTCTCAATGAAAAATGCAGAACAGTTAGTTCATGCGTTCATGACCTCAAGGCTAGATTACTGTAACGCTCTACTGGGTGGTTGTTCCGCTCGCCTGATAAATAAACTACAGCTCGTACAAAATGCAGCAGCTAGAGTTCTTACTAGAACTAGGAAGTATGACCATATTAGCCCAGTTCTGTCAACACTGCATTGGCTTCCTGTTAAACATCGTATAGATTTTAAAATCTTGCTAATTACTTACAAAGCACTAAATGGTTTAGCTCCCCAGTACCTGAGCGAGCTCTTAACGCATTATAGTCCTTCACGTCTATTGCGATCTCAGGATTCAGGCCAGCTGATAATACCTAGAATATCAAAATCAACCGCAGGTGGTAGATCCTTCTCCTATCTGGCACCTAAACTCTGGAACAATCTTCCTAGCATTGTTCGGGAAGCAGACACACTCTGTCAGTTTAAATCTAGACTAAAAACGCATCTCTTTAACCTGGCATACACATAACACATTATCAATTTATATTTTCAAATCCGTTAAAGGATTATTAGGCTGCATAAATTAGGTCAGCCGGAACCGGGAACACTTCCTATAACACCAGATGTACTCGTTACATCAGAAGAAGAATGGCATCTACGCTAATATTAGTCTTTCTGTTTATCCCGAGGTCTACCGTAGTCAACCAGATCCGGGCCGTATCCAGGTGAGACCGAGGACCGGCGCCTTGACACGACCACAACGTAGCCCTGAAGTATCAGCAGAGATTGAGTCAACTAGATCATCCATTGTGAAGGCCTCATCGACACAACAGCCAGTGGCACAGCTCCTCAACAAACCGTCCATACCGGTGTGATGAATACGATCCTCAACTGGACTGAACTGGAATAAATACTTTGAATGTTGCGATCCTATCAGACATAAGATAGCAACCTGAATTGTAACAAAGCACTGTTCGCCAGAGGAGAACTGGCCCCCCGACTAAGCCTGGTTTCTCCCAAGGTTTTTTTCTCCATTTTAACACAGAAGTCTATTTGCCACCTGTTTGCCATCTGATGTCACCTGTTGGAGTTTGGGTTCCTTGCCGCTGTCGCCTTTGGCTTGCTTAGTTGGGGACACTTGACATTTGATATTCAACAGTGCTTTGATCTGCCGACATTGACACTATTCTTTAAGAGCTGCTGTGCAGCTAAAATTATATACCAGTTCTCAATGTTAAGCTGCTTTGACACAATCTGCATTGTAAAAAGCGCTATATAAATAAAGGTGACTTGACTTGACTTGACTGGTAATACTTTCACAAACTTGTCCATGCTTAGTGCAGAACCATACATTATTCTTTTATATTATTACACAGCTCCCTGCGGTACTTAATTCTGATTCTTCAATCGCACCATCTAGCGGTCTGTTAAAAGTGCTCAGACAATACTGCGAGTCATCCTGAGGTAATAAAATATATCAAATGAATATTTTGTGTTCAATTATTTACTTATGTATAATAATAATACTTACCCCCCCCCCCCAGAAGGCACGCCCCCAAGCCATAAAGAATAAAATATGTAACAGCAGAGCATAAAGGTCCCGATATACTTCAAGCGAAATCGAAGAACGAACTGGTGTGATGTAATTTCGAACAAAATCAGGCCAAAAATGAGGTTCGTTTGGCGTTAATTTCAGGAGTTTAAAACATCTCAGCAAAAACATTTCAGAGCCACACCCACCTATTACATCATCATCACGGACCAATGGTAGTTTGATGGTGTTTAATAGGAAGAGCAAAATTTTCCCGAAAGTTTGCTCTTCCTATTAAACACCATCAAACTACCATTGATCCGTGATGATGATGAGGTAATAGGTGGATGTGGCTCTGAAACTTGACTGGAGTGCTGAATTGCAGAGCTGGTGTAAACATATCCACATCACTATGATCAGATACTCTCTTAACTGCAGTTTTCTATTTTGTTATTGAGAGGAAAACGTGCAGCACATATTTACATATTCATCTAAACATCACTCTCAGCAGTGTGTGCAGCATCAGGATGATTGCTAACTGCATATCGCTTCCAACTTCTTTTTACCCCTAAGCGAAGAATGAAAAATGGTATGAGTATATTGGGGCATTAACGAACTAAAAAAATGACAAATATTGGCATGCTTTTTATAGAATTTTTTTAGTGTCGGTGATGTCCTCAGGCCTGGGGATCACACGTTTTCAAGGAGAAAATGGTGCTCAGCTATAAAGGTGTGTCATGTGTCGCAGTCTTACTGTCATGGATGAAGCGCACATTTTCTTCATGTGCTGGTGTGAAAAGTTCTCCTGTATTCGTTGGTGATCGAGGGCTGGAAGTCCTCTTGTACGTGTGCATTCTAGGGGTGGAGGAGCTGGAAAACACACAAATCATTGAAAAAGATGTTTCATTATGACAAGATGCTTTATAAACCTGAGAAACTGTACTTGAGTACAATTCCAAGTATCTAGCCACACACATCCTTGTGGATTTTTTTTCTACTTTCACTTATTTATTTTGTGTAGTATTAAAAAGTCATTTTTTCCAAGCTTTAAAGCTGCAGTATGTAATATTTTCTGCCCGCTAGAGGTCGCTAGAGGCCTATTCAAAACAAAGGCGTAGCTTGATGACGGCAAGTTTGAGCGCGGAATCTTGGGACATGTGGTCTTCACATCACAGCCGGTGGAAATAATCGGGATAGGACTCGGGCAGAAATCATGTTAATGGATGTGATTATTAACGTTACTGTAGTACGAAGCAGAGCAGGACCGAGTGTTGTGGGAGCTGAACGAGGCCGCCGGAGCGATTGCGCAACACACGCCTCACGAGCAGCGGAACTTTTATTATGACACAGTCGCCGGCGCCGCTTCCGCTTTTCCGGTCATGAGTATAAGGTAACTCAGCTCTGTTTATCATATTAAATACATTTGAGTGTGTTTAAAATTATGTTATAATGATGTTATAACGTTACTCTGTGCGTTCGCTCGGCAGCTGCTGTGAGACACTTTGAGACACACTGCAGTAAACTAGATCGATTTTAGAATAACATATTAAATGTTGGATGGCTTGTGTTGATAAATGGCATGAAATTAATTTTAAAACGTATTGTATGATGGAGAAAATATAAATATATCAAAACAGTTGTTCCCTTGTCTATTAAAACATGTAAATATTAACGCGTCTTTGGTGTTTCCATGGTTTTTACAAAATAAAACCGGAAACCGAGGGTAACGCGGGTATGACGCCATTGACAGGCGACTCCTCACACGTCCCGGAGCCTTGGTTAAAATTGCAATTTTCTTACGATTTACAAATAGTTGGAAACATTTGGGATGTTGTAAGTACTCAAAGTGAACAAAATATATAACACTGGCCTAAAGGTTTTTGGATATTTTACTGTAAAATTCTTACATATTGCACCTTTAAGGTACGTTTACAGGACAACAATCTACTAAGAACGGAAACGTTTTTTCACGTACAGACATCAACGCTGTTAAAATGATCCCCGTTCACACGGATCCGTGAAAATGATTAAAATCACTGTATTATTCATACCAGGCCAGTAGTTGGTAGGGTTGGGTATCGAGAACCGGTTCCAAATGTCAAAGAACCGGGGATTCGATACGATGCGCGCATTTCGGTTCTGTTTATCGATTCCTGACATTTTTCAGTCAGTCTCGCACGGCGAACGGCAGTGAGCATTTTGTATCTATCTGCTAAGACCTGCGACAAAGACCTTATCTCATCACGCACGTGCGCAGTTCATTACAATCGGCACTGACTTTTTCTTCAACACGTCATTAATCTGAAGGAATGAAGGGGCCGTTCACACGTCGCGTCTAAAAACGCGTGGAAAGTGCGGCCGCGTCACTCCTTTCCAAAGCGCTTGCGCTCCCGTGGCTTCTGTCGTTGCTATGCAACCATGAACTGCGCTCTCCAAGATGAAGAGGAAGTATCAGCAAAGGATTAATTGATTTCTAGCCATTGCATTAGCTTTACTACTAGATATATTTATGGAGATGATGAATTAAAACCCTTTGCATTTAACTTTGCATTTTAATCTCTCTTATGTTACTGCCTCCAATAGCAACTGCCTGTTATATATTTTATGTTGTTGTTTTTTTGTTTTTTTTAATAGTTTTGGTTTGTAATTGCTTCTGATCATTCCTTACTGAAAGTGTTGTTTATTTCATTATTAGACGAATTGTCACAGTTAACAGTTACAGCCTACTGGTTATAGCCTAAATGTGGCAAGAATAAAAGGTAAAAACATTATTCTTGAAGTATTTGCTCTTTCTTCTCTCCATAAAAAAATATTGGAATCGGAACCGAGAATCGATAAGAACCGGATTCGATAAGAAGAATCGGAATCAGAACCGGAATCGCTAAAATTAAAACGATTCCCAACCCTAGTAGTTGGCGACAGAAACACTATGCGCCTATAGACTGAACACGTAATACACATGATGCCACCGTTTTCACAGATTCACATTTTTTGTAGTTTACACGGAGATGATAATGGTATCGTTCTCAAAAACCTGCACTTGAAACCAGATTTCAAAAGTTTGCGCTTTCAGGCCACCAAATTGCCATTGTCGGGTAGATGAACGGCCAAAACACATAAAACGTTTTCCTCATTAGTTGAAAACGGTGTTGTGTAAACGAACCCTTTGAAATGTAGAGCATGTCACAATGTTAAACTGAAAGTTAAAAAGTTAAATTCAGCAGAAGCTGCTTTTATAGTAGTTTGACATTAGAATATGAACCATTTGCACATTTCCAGGGTTCACAGAAGTCATGATAGAAACTTCTATAGAGGTCTAATATGAGACTACAGATGTTATGATTATTGCATTCCCATTTGCTCTAATAGCAAAAAAGAACTTTTAACTTCCACAACTTTTAAAAACAGGAAAGAAACACAGATGGACTGATTAAAGCACAAAGAGAAATGTCCAATTTACCATCATTACCTCAGAAACATCCTTGCAGAAGAATTTATTAATTAGTTTTTTTGTGTTACTTGTACAAAAGTTTGGAATCATTATACAGATTTTTTTTTTTTTTTTTTTTTTAAAAAGAAGTGTCTTCTGCTCACCAAGGCTCACAAAAACATTAAAAAAAATAAACTTACTGACCCCAAACTTTGGACCAGTAGTGTAATTTAATGGCAAAGTAATATAACACAAAGTATAGTGTTATAAATGTACATTATTAAAAATTAAAATCCAAAGAACTGAGGAAACCCATCATTACAGTCTGTGAAAAGGGCCCATTGTTTATCAAATGTGTTTGCTCTCAAATCAAGTTTGTTTTCAGCAATGGTTATATTTAAATGTCTCTCTTTGTTGTGAAGCGTCATCTCATCAGTGGCTACAAGAACTAATGACTTTACCTTGTCATTCTGTTACAGTCTCTTGCCTCACAATCTCAGTATGAGGCTTAACAGGGAAGTTTGCCTGTTCTTCAGTGTGTTTTCTAAGGGGAAAGACACTTAAGTAAGATTAAAGGAATTCAGACGAAACACATCAGTTGTCACAAAAGTACATTCGAGTAACAGATCCAAACTAAATCAATGGCACACAGGGTTTATTAATTGATATGATCAGTGCAGCAGCACCATCAATGAATGATATATATCAGTAATGTGTACATCTTTGCACAAGGCTGAGCAGAGAAGTGAAATGTGCTACACAAACACGTGATACTATATTTCTGGTACAAGCGAAAGGATCAAAAGGCAATTCAGAGACTCAGTGTTTGTTATTGTTTATGATAGACTGGCAGCTAGTATGTTAGCATTGTTTTCATAGCTGTAAACTGATGCTGACTTCATAAGCAATCAGAGCAAATACACAGCGAATGTATCGCGAAACATTCAGACTAACGCTCACATAATGGAAAACGCATGAATTGAGAGTTTCAAACCTGTCTGTTTGTTTCTCTTTCTTCTGCTATATCTGTATTCAGGCCTGGCTCGGCCGAAACGTTGCTAATGCCAACCAATTATTTCCGGGTCAGCCGAACAAGCTGAGCGAGAAGCGCATGCGCGAACAGGGCCAAAATACGTGTTTTAATTTAGCAGACCAGTAGAATATGTTTTCAAATTCGCCTATTTGCTAATATGAACTGCTAATGATTCTTCATTAAAATGATATATAGCATGGGCCTATGTTTATGTATAGTTTGAAATCTAAGATTCACTCAAAAATGTGCACTGCAGTCTGCGCAGCATTTTTATTAGGGTGTTTGTTTTAGTAAAATATATGAACTAAATATCCCACTGATGTTTTATTACTGTGTCCTGTTTTATGGGTGAGTATTACACCCGTATTAGTTTTTCTCGATTGCTAATTAACACACTATGACTGATTCAGTACGATTTCCCGAATCATTCATTCAGTTATCAAAACAAAGACACATTTCTCAAAACGTTTAATTTATTTCACCTGTTTTCACATATATTCCAATTTTTTTTAATGATTTCTGCAAAACTCTACACAAAACAAAATGCCTTCATTTTACACAGGTTTATATTCTCTTGAAGATCCGACTCTAAACACCCATATAAATATCAGCAAGAAGACATGAATGATATGAAATGAAAGAAAAAGAGTAGGCTAACTATTTTCATGAAGCTTCCACTTAATTTTATTAGCATTTTTTTCAGCTGGAATCGGTTATTTTTATCCGGAAATTCAGAGCTCACTGTTGTTGTTTTTTTTGTGTGTTTGTTTGTTTGTTTGTTTGCAACAACAACACCGATACTATAAATTTCTTCATATTCGGAAAGAACTATTTTACATCAACAACATTACTAAACACTGAGTCAAGAAAGTCATTCATTTCTTCTAAAGAGTTCATGTTAACTGTGATTTTTTTCCCCCCAACATTTTCTCCACTACTAATGTCATTTTCCACTTCTTCACTCTTTACATTGTGAACACAACTGTTCCTGTTATTTCATTATTCAAAATCACACTATCCACAATCTGTTCATTTTGTAATGAACCCTGTGTTTGATCATTTAACTGAAAGGTACTTTTGATAGTAATAATGAAAATGAGTTATGTATTTACGTGTCACTACAATAAAAACTAAATTAAAGTGATTTCCATCAACACAAGTAGAGCTTGAAAAAATGACAAATACACATCGTCCCTCACACAGGTTTGTTTTGCTATCTTAGTGAGGACATTCCAGGCGTAATGGTTTTTATACTGTACAAACTTCAGCTGTATTAATGTAATGAAGAGAAAATAGAGACTCTGTATCATCTCACTGTTACTGATTTATCATGCAGCTCAAAGTATTATGGATAAAATCTCTCTACAATCTGTTCTGAAACATCAACACAGTTTCACTGATGATCCAATATAAACCCAAAACCCAGGATAGAGCGGCTGAGTGAATGTGGTCTGGACTGTGTGGATGAGGCTCATTGTGTCAGAGACGCTGTAGAAGGACAGAGTTCCTGCACTGTGATCCACATACACTCCTATTCTAGAGCTGATGGACTTTACAGAGAGATCAGTGCGTATGTTATTATGCATGAATGAGCATCTGGAGGAAGAGCAGTTCAAACTCCAGGACTGATCATTATATCCAAACCAACACTCATAACCCTGTCCCTTCCTGCTGATGCTCTTATATGACACTGAGATATACACACCACCACTCCACTCAATCTCCCAGTAACAGCGTCCACACACACTCTCTCTACACAACACCTGCCAATAATGATCAAATCTGTCTGGATGATCAGGATACGGCTGGACTGTGCCAGTGTAAGTAATCACACTGTTCCTTTCAAACAGACAGAGGTTTTCATTCACTGTGTTCAGATCCAGAGTGAGCTGATGGGAATCTGATGGAGAGAAACACATCAGAATCAGGAATTATGAATCTGATCTTTTAATGTATCTGAACTCTTCATGTTCAGTGTATCATCAGTGTCTCAGTACAGATGACCAGATATCCTGTGCAAATCATCATTTACATGATCAATTATAAAACTCTTCTATCATGATTTCTTCACCTTCTACAGGAAGAACATGAACACATTCAGTGAGTTTTTCTGCTTGTTTTCTTAGTGACTTACACTGTAGGAAGTCGTTCCTGGTCTTGGGATTCATGTTGGTGAATGTGACTGGAAATAAACAGACATGAACAGTGAGAGATGACAAAATAAAATACATTAATTTCTAAGACATTTCTAATATGATGTTCAATGATATTAGATGATGGAGGATAATTTCTGAGAGCAGATGAATCTTCAGCGGCCTAATTTATAAAACACACATATCAGATTTGATTCAAAATCCTACATCATGTATATAAATAAATACTTGATCTTGATGATGAGTGCCGTACTTCTGAACCATCAAGGGATATTTGTGGTCGTTCTGAAGGTGGATTTGATGAGCTTGTTCACATTGTACTTGAATTTAAGATGAACTGATTTATAAAGTGGGATGCATTTAATTTTTTTTTTTGTGCAAATGGATGTTTTATAAATTGCAGGAACATTTCAGAAACTGTTGTACGTCCACATTTAGGATCTTTCTACACAAGTCTGTATAATGGAGGCCCAGGACTTTACCTCTGTCAGAGATCTTCTTGATCTCTTTGCAGAAATCCTCCAGTTTGTCTCTCAGCTGACGGACAGATTCTCTCATGTCATCAGAAGAGAAGAGAGAACTGAAGGGATCGTCGGGTTCATCTGTAGATTCAGGAGGTGCTGAGAGAGACTGGAAACTCTACAGAAAACACAAATCAAAACTTCAGCCAATAACCTGCTCTATATCAGATCTGTGCGGCTCTTGTTGATCTTCAGTAACTCGCCTCAATCCAGCACTTTCACACAATCAGAAACATTCTTCTCATATTCATTATTTGATGCTACAAACTCTAGTATTTGACACTTACAATCCTGGTGAAAAAGAAGAGCACTTTAGCATACTTTTAAATTAGTACAGAAATAATATTTAAAGCTGCAGTCCATAAGTTTTGCCTCTTTATCGCCATCTCTTTTCAAATTGCAGTTATTTACGGAATTATCATCTTTACGTGCATTGTACATCGGCACAGCTCCTCAGTGCGAATGAATCTAATGTTTGCTGTCAGTCACCACATCGGTGTGGATACTGTACTTCAGAATCACAGATTATAGTCTTGAAGTATGACCAAAATAAGAATTTTCACCAGAAAATGTCATCTGAACAAGTAAGTAACATTTCTGCCACTTTCTAACCAGCTGAGGAAAAAAGCATTACAATAAATAGCGCTGCCAATGGTGATTAAATCTAACGATCGCTTAGCTCCGATCACGTCAAACTGTGCAAATCATTATTATTGATATACTTTGTTCTCAAATTGTTAATGTTAACAACATCAGCATTGCGTGACTATGTGTATTTAGTGTGTATTAGCGTTACCTGTAGATTTATAATTTCTGTAGCCACTCCACAGTCCAAAGTCTTTTGCTTTTGACTATGGGTGAATCTCCAGTTGTCACTGATAATTGTCATTTGGACCTTTCTGGATTACAATCCACCATCAGAATGATAAGTTTAATTATTGCAGCTGCTGTGAGAAAAGGCTTTAAATGATCCACTACCAGCTGCATCCTCACATGTGATTTAGCCTACTAGCTGGGACTCCTTCTTCATGTAAACAGACGTGACGTAATGATGCAAAGACGAATGGCGGCATGCTTGAATTTCCAGCAGTAACCCAACAGTAAAAAAACATTCTTACAAGATTACCGTTGTGAATTGGGCTAAGGTAAGGAGATAGTTTGAACACTGGCTGGTTATGTACTCAAAAATTGATTTTGGATCATTTTTAACCAAAAAAAGTTATGGACTGCAGCTTTAATTAAATTAATGTATTATAGTTTAAATTTATATTAAATGCAATTAGCTAGTATTTAGAGTGCTTTTTGACCCATAGGATTTAAGTATCTTTAAATGTAATTTCATAATTACCTTTGTTGTTCCCTTTCGAAAGGGAACTTCTACTCTGCGTTTGCAAAACGCTACGGGGAACGTCACGTGACTCGGTGTCTGAAAGCCAACTATCCAATAACTCCAATGCCTATTGGCCGGCGACAGCCTATGACGTCATACGGCGCGACCCGGAAGTATAAAAGGCGCGCCTGGGGAAGCAGTCATTATCTCATCGTCTTTCGGGACTGTCTGTGTCTTGCCACTGTCGTAAATAACTTCCAGTCTTTGGTGAGTACATCTAAAACTAATATGTCTGAGGACAAGGAGAAACGCTTTAGGAAGTGTGCGGATCCATGCCCGAGATTTCTGACTCCGGAAGATCCACACACCCTATGTGTGCACTGTCTGGGGGAAGAACACGCACGGACAGTGCTTGAGGGCGCTGTCTGTGAGAGTTGTGAGTGTTTTTCCATGAAAACGCTCCGTTCCCGCCTGGCCCTCTTCTCGAGGGAAGGGGCGTCAACATCTGCGCCTGGTGGGTCCGGCCCTGCTCGTGCCGAGGCAGAGCGGCGGCTGCACTCATGGGGCTCGCAGATGGAGCTCGCCGCGGAGTTTGAGAGGGGTGTTACAGTCTCTCAGCCTCCGGCGGCGGCTGGCGGGGATGAGCTCCTGGATGACGATGATGTCTTATCACTGACATCATCGGATCCGGGAGCGAGTGTTCTTCTGGCTGCTAGCCCCCGTGAGCAGGAGATGGCAGTGGAGGAAGAAGGAGTTGCGACTGCTTCTTTCTCCAAGCCTCCCTGCCCAGCATATGCCGAGTTACTGGAGGTTGTGGAACGCGCCGCCGGCAGGCTGCAGCTGCCGTGGGAGTGTGTGAAGAAAGAGCCAGTTCGCGGCAGGTTAGACGAACGGTTTCTTTCTGACCACAACCCCGTAACTCCAGTGAGCCTTCCATTCCTTCCAGATCTTCATGTAGAGATCAAGAAGGCATGGAAGAACCCAAGTTCGGCCAGAATTCATCCACATCAGCGGGGGAATTTCGCTGATGTGGAGGGATTGGGCGAGCATGGGTATGTGTCGCTGCCGCCTATCGATGAGACGTTTGCTAACTATCTCGTCACAGGCAGTGCACCGACACTGAGAGCTCCGGTTCTGCCGTCCAGACCCCTTAAAGTTACATCTCGTCTGAACGGCAGAGCATATGCTGCTGCAGGTCAGGCTGGCGCAGCTTTGCACACTATGGCGGTGTTGCAAGCCTACCAGGCTGATCTGCTGAAGGACCTGGATCAGGGGCAGGGTTTGTCCCCTGATGCGGTAGCTGAGCTGCGCCGCACCACAGATCTCGCTCTCCGGGCCACCAAACAGACGGCCGCCTCGATTGGGAGATCGATGGCGGCCATGGTGGCCACGGAGAGGCATCTGTGGCTGAACATGGCGGACATCAGGGAGAAAGAGAAGGGCTCTCTCCTCGATGCCCCGGTTTCGCCAACTGAACTTTTCGGCGGCTCCGTTGAGACGGTTGTCAGAAAGTTCAGGGAGGCAAAGGTGCGCTCAGCAGCATATAAAAACTGCATACCGCTCAGGTCCGATCCTGGGCCCAGACAGCCGGGAGGCCCTGGCCCGTCTCGAGCCGAGGCTCAGAGGCAGGGCCAGAGATCTAGTGTCGCCGCTCGAGCGCCTCCTCCACCTCGGAGTAAGTCGCAGAAGCGGCGGGATACAAGGAAGAGGAAGATGGACTTAAGGGAGGTGATCGATCACCGGCACCAGCAACGCCGCTGATCGATCCCCTCTCTTGGCGAAGGTAATTTTTATATATGACTTCGCCCTTCTTCCCCGGCCTCCCGGGCCTTTTCAATCACTGTGCATGTTCAGGTCGACACCTTTGAACAGTCAGGCTGACGGCTGGGCCCATGATGAAAAATTTTTCTGAAGGCCCGCCTTCTGGCTTGATAGTGAAAGGGTTCTTTGGGCTTTTAGAACCATGGATCTCATCCTTCCCATTCAAACACGTGAAGGAGGAGTCTTTGGTCTTCCAGTCACGGGAAGGTGAGACAAGGTCTGATTTAATTATTTAAATGTTTGACCTTGTTTTGTTCCTGTATATTTTCCTGAACATGTAACAGTAAAATGTAAAACTACTAAGGGGTTTTTTGGACAAAACTGGAGTGTTGAGACTGACTGAGCAGGTCACAAAATGGCTGCCGCTTAGTTTTTTCTCTATATATGAGTAGCTTCTCAGCTATTTTTCAGTTTAGTCTGAGTTGGCACTCATTACTTCAGTTTATGTGTCTACGGCGGCCCTAACTGGCCGCCTGACTTTTTAGCTTTGAGCTTTACTTTATTTCTCTTATCATGAGATTTGGAAGTGGAGATCAGGCTTTTGTTATGGTGCCTGTTGTTATAAATAGGCCTATAGCTTAGCGGCCAGGTGTTGTGTGGTTAACCCCATATGTATTTACTATCCTCTGGCAGGATGTGTATTTCCTAGTTCTGGTTTTTCTCCCGAGGGAGTTGGTTAGACCGTATGCCCAATTATCCCCTTGCTTGTGTAGGTGCATTGTGAGTTTAACAGCTAGGTTGTAGACTGTTTTTTGACTCCCTGATGCTGTTTCTCAGGTGGTAGGCCCTTATCTTTGCGTAGATAAGTTATGCAGGTGTGTGCTAGGCCCCACTTTCTAGAACTTTCATGCTAAAGGAAACTATTTTCTTCTGAGCCACTTGATGTTTGTTTTATCAAGTTTGAGTTGACGTTGCTAGTTTTTTAGCTCCTGTCCTCTAGGGCTTAGAACAGATTTGAGAATCTGTACAGAGAGTGTTTCTTCCTTTTAAAACAGCATGTATATCAAAGTTTGTGTTACTTTGAGTTCTAGACTTTGCCCTACATTGGTATGTGAGCTTACTTATGCTGCCACAGGTTAGCACCTGCTCTCATAATAGTAGGCCCTTTTGCTGTAAAGTGGCCTCTATTCGAGTATATGGTGACTTATATTCCCCAGTAAAGAGGTTTATTTGTGTCACTGAGTACATCACCTGTTGGATTGCATAATCAGGGTAGTTAGAACCAGTTCCCTTTCGATACTTCACTCGTACTGCGTATGGGGAAAGGTCTCCTTTTCCCCGTTACTGAAGCCTTTTTCAATAACGCAGTGTAACTGCATCGTCATTGGTTCACTCATAGAAAGTTGTTGAACCAATGACGGCGCGGCCTAGCTGCGCGACCTATGGCGACAAAGCGTGCGAAGAAGCCCGCCAAAAGGGGCGGGGCTTACAGCTATATAAGCAGGCATTTCGCCATAGGATTTCAGTTCTCTCTCCTTCAGCGACGACATCGCATCTCTTCGCTGATCTCCGAGCTGAAGCCTTCGCCGCCTGAAGCAAGCTCTCGCCGCCGTCGAAGAGGCTCCCGCAGCAGATTGAGCTGAGCTCGCCGGACGACGCCGGTGCCCTCGTAGACTGCCGCCCCGAGCGCCGTTCTCGAGACGCCCGCTTCCCGCTTCCGGCCGTCCTTCAGCACGTCTCCTGCCGCCATCCGGCGCGCCTATTAGAGCTTTTCCCCCGCGTCTCTCGCCGCTCTAAAAGAGCTTCCAGCGGCCCTCGCCGCTCTAAAAGAGCACCCCAAACGCCGTTATCACGGCGGCGGCGTTGCTGCAAATGCCGCGCCACTCTTGTGGCAAATGCAGAGCCCCTCTGCATGACAACGACGGGCACGATGAGTGAGTTGGCTGCCTGGGCAAGTCCCACGCGGACGCCGCGCTCACCGGGACCTCATGCTCTCACTGCGAGAGCATGAGTCTAGCCTCTCTGCGCTCGTGGATCGCTTTCTTCACTGAAGGCGGTCCCGCCGCTCGCGCCCTCCCGTCTTCTTCCTCCCGTGAGCCGGCGAGGAAGAGACAGCGGGGTAAAGCGGTTCAGTGCCCGGAGTTGTGCGAGCTCACGTCGGCTCAGCCCCCGCGTGCCTCGCCCTCTCCCTCTAGAGAGCAGTCCCCCGTCTTATTCTCCCGCCCTGACCTGCGTCCCTCTGCAGAAGCGAGTGACCTCGTCTCATTCGGCGGATCGGACGAAGAGCCGCTTGATGACTCTATGTCTCTCGCGGCCTCCGAGACGGAAGGATGGGCCGGTGAACCAGAGGACCCCGCCCACCTACCTTCGCTGGAGCCCATTGACTGCAAGTCGGGAATGGACGCCGAACTTCTCCGCGTCCTCTCCAAGGCAGTAGAGGAACTGGACCTCGAATGGGCCCCACCAGAAGAGCCATCACGAAGCAGGCTTGACAAGTGGTTCCTGCCAGGTCGTCGTCAGACCCCTCGTCAACGCTCTGCCCCGTTTTTCCCAGAGGTACACGACGAGCTGACAAAGTCGTGGCGCGCCCCCTATTCTGCCCGCCTACGCACTACACACCAATCAGCTCTCACCACTGTGGATGGCGCTGAAGAGAAGGGCTATGAGCACCTACCACCCCTGGATGAAGCAGTGGCGGCTCACCTCTGTCCACCCGCGGCTGTGGGCTGGAAAACTAAGAGGGCTCTTCCATCCAAGCCCTGCAGGACCACCTCTGCCCTGGCTGGCAGAGCCTACTCATCTGCAGGCCAGGCTGCCTCAGCGCTACACACCATGGCTATCTTCCAGGTGTTTCAAGCCAAGCTCCTCCGCTCCCTGGATGAGTCCGGCATCGATGCACCTGCCTTCCGTGACCTCCGCAGCGCCACCGACTTAGCCCTGCGTGCCACAAAGGCCACAGCCCAGGCCATTGGACGATCCATGGCCAGCCTGGTCGTGCTTGAGCGCCATTTATGGCTCAACTTGACCGAAATTAAGGACCTGGATAAGACGGCCTTCTTGGACGCCCCGGTTTCTCCCTCCGGTCTCTTTGGGCCAGCGGTAGAGGGCTTCACAGGACGCTTCACTGCAGCACAGAAGTCGTCCCAAGCCATGCGACACTTCCTGCCCAAGCGCTCCAGTTCTGCTTCTGCTTCCAGCCGGCTCAGCAGAGCAAACCTGCACCCTCTACCTCTCAAGCAGCGCCCCCCAAGGAACAGCGCCAGCGTTCACGCCCCGCAAAGCGCTCCTCCTTCCCGAGACGTCAGGGACCACGGCCTAAGATCTCGCTGGACCCGACGCCTCCTAAGTCTTCCTGATCATCCAGGAAGGAAGAGGATGGGGCAAAGTCCCGCCGAGGCCGGACCACCCCAAAAGCTCCTTCGTTCTGTCTCCCCTCCGCCCGTTTAGTTCCGGGCGTGGGGGATATGTTCAGTGTTGCGCCAACTGGGCCCAAAAAATTTGTGTCCATGCCAAACGCCGTTCTCATGGCGAACACTATAAATATTTTACCTCCTCAAAGAAAGAGCAAACTTCCTCTTCCACTCCCTCCGGTGTACGGGCCCCCGACCAGCGGTCCGTCATCCGATGTCATTCTACCCCTTGTCACGTGGGCCGAGGCCTGGCAGGCCATCCCCGGAGTGTCAAGTTGGGTCCTGGGGACCATAAGTCAAGGCTACTCGCTGCAGTTTGCCCGAAGGCCCCCGCGCTTCAGCGGGGTGCTTCAGACTTTAGTAAATTCGGACGACGTTCATGTCCTCCGAGCCGAAGTCACGACTCTGCTGAGGAAAGGAGCTATAGAAATAGTCTCCCCCTCAGAGAGCCAGTCGGGATTCTACAGCCGTTATTTCCTGGTTCCCAAGAAAGATGGCGGTCTCAGACCCATCTTAGATCTCAGACTCTTGAACCTCTCCCTCATGAAACGGAAGTTCAAGATGTTAACGCTGAAGCAGATCCTCGCTCAGATTTGTCCCGAGGACTGGTTCTGCTCTCTGGACCTGAAAGACGCTTACTTTCACATCCAGATAGCCCCCCATCACAGGCGATTCTTGAGATTCGCATTCGAGGGTGTGGCTTACCAATATACAGTCCTTCCCTTCGGGCTGTCTCTGGCTCCACGCACTTTTACCAAGTGCATGAACGCGGCCCTTTCCCCACTGAGACAGATGGGAATCCGGGTTCTGAACTACCTCGACGACTGGCTCATTCTGGCCCAGTCACGAGCCGAGCTGGAGCATCACAGATCCGTGCTCCTCAGCCATCTGGATTGCTTGGGACTCAGGGTCAACTTTGCCAAGAGCTCACTGTTTCCCAGCCAACGTATCACGTTCCTGGGGGCAGTCTTCGACTCAGTCCGTATGACGGCAGTAGTCTCGCCAGAGCACGCCCTGGCCATTCAGCAGCTCGCGGCTTCGGTCAGGAACAAAGCCTACCTCCCTCTGAAGTTCTTCCAGAGGTTGCTAGGGCTGATGGCTTCCGCCTCCCCGGTTTTGCAGCTCGGCCTCCTTCGAATGCGGCCTCTACAATACTGGTTGAAGTTTCGGGTCCCTCCTCACGCCTGGCGGCACGGCCGCCTGCGTCTCAAGGTCAATCGGGCTTGCTTAGCAGCCCTGAAACCTTGGACGAACCCTGTATGGTTCAGTCATGGAGTACCCCTACAGGCGGTGTCCAGAAGGACGGTGCTCTCAACAGATGCGTCCAACTCGGGTTGGGGCGCTCTTTGCGAGGGCAGACCGGCCTTCGGCTCGTGGTCTCGCGAGGAAAGCCATCTGCACATCAACTGCCTCGAGATGCTGGCAGTGATCCGAGCCCTCCGGGCGTTCCAGACACACCTCATGGGACGCCACGTCCTAGTCCAGTCGGACAGCATGACAGTGGTGTCATACATAAATCACCAGGGCGGTCTTTCGTCCAGCCGCTTATGCGCACTGGTAAAGCGTCTTCTGGAGTGGGCAGTACCGAGGTTACAGTCGCTCAAAGCGACTCACATACCCGGGAGAACAAACTTGGGAGCAGATATGCTGTCCCGGAGCAACGTCCCCTCAGACGAGTGGATGCTCCACCCCCAGACGGTTCTCAAGATCTGGGAGCTCTTCGGGAGGGCAGAGATAGACCTCTTCGCCTCAGAAGACAACTCTCACTGCCCAATTTATTTCTCAAAGGAGGAAGATGCTCTGGCCCACAACTGGCCCTGCACCCTTCTTTACGCCTTTCCCCCGATCGCCCTGATCCCTCAGGTCATCAGGCGGCTCAGGGAAGACAGACACAGAGTCCTCCTAGTGGCCCCGCTCTGGAGAAGCCAAGTCTGGTCCTCAGAGCTGTTCAGGCTTTCCAAGGAAGCCCCGTGGCCGATTCCCCTGAGACAGGACCTCCTCTCTCAGGCGAACGGGACGATTTGGCATCCCCAGCCAGAACTCTGGGCTCTGCACCTGTGGTCCCTCGATGGGAGCCTGAAAACCTCCCAGGGGATGTGCTAAATACCATCTCTCAGGCAAGAGCCCCGTCTACGAGACGCCTCTATGCCCAGAAATGGTCGGTCTTTGTTGACTGGTGCTCTGCACGCAACATAGACCCTGTGGAGTGCGCTGTATCACCGATACTGTCTTTCCTACAAGAGCGTTTAGATATGGGTCGCACCCCTTCAACGCTCAAGGTTTACGTAGCAGCCATTGGGTCGGAACAGCCTTATAACGCGTTTCTTGAGAGGTTCTAGGCGATTGAATCCACCTCGACCTCTCACTGTTCCCACCTGGGACCTCTCCTTGGTCCTCAGGGCTCTCAAAGGACCCCCCTTTGAGCCTCTGCAGTCAGCTGACCTCAGGCCCCTAACGCTTAAAACCACTCTGCTACTTGCTCTAGCATCGGTCAAGCGTGTTGGCGACTTGCAGGCCCTCTCTGTGAGCCCTGCATGCCTTGAATTCGGGCCTAACGACTCCAAAGTCGTTCTGAAACCTAGGCATGGCTACGTTCCTAAGGTGCTCTCGACTCCCTTCAGAGCACAGATAATTTCCCTCTCAGCGCTTCCTCCCTCGTCGGACGAGCGAGAGCCGGAATTACTTTGCCCTGTCAGGGCATTGAGGATCTATGTCGAGCGATCACAGCCTTTCTGGCAATCTGATCAGCTCTTTATCTGCTTTGGCGGCCGCACCAAAGGGTCTTCGGTCTCAAAGCAACGTCTTTCGCATTAGATAGTCGACGCCATTGCTCTCTGCTACTCCTCTTTGGGCCTGAACTGCCCCATAGGAGTTAGAGCTCACTCCACTAGAGGAATGGCTTCCTCTTGGGCTTGGTCCAGTGGGGTTTCCATTAAAGACATCTGTGAGGCGGCCAGCTGGTCCTCGCCGTCCACTTTTGTCAGATTTTACAACTTGGATATCCCGACCTTGCAAGCTCGGGTCCTCTCGGTATGACTCAGCGGCCTCTATCGAGCTCCGCCTCATGCCACTTCGGGAGTTAGCTCCCCCCTTTGGCAAGTGTAACACTTGGGTTCGACGGCTCCGGCCCTCTCTCTTGTCCGCTAGTTCCCTTGCGGTTTCTATGACAAGTTCAGTCGTTCCCTGCCGTGGCACGGCGCGGTTGAATTCGTTCCCCATACGCAGTACGAGTGAAGTATCGAAAGGGAACGTACTCGGTTACTAACGTAACCTCGGTTCCCTGAGATACGGAACGAGTACTGCGTTTTATGTCGTGCCACGAGGCTGCGGCTTCAGTGTCGTCGCTTCAGTCGTATGACCTGAAATCCTATGGCGAAATGCCTGCTTATATAGCTGTAAGCCCCGCCCCTTTTGGCGGGCTTCTTCGCGCGCTTTGTCGCCATAGGTCGCGCAGCTAGGCCGCGCCGTCATTGGTTCAACAACTTTCTATGAGTGAACCAATGACGATGCAGTTACACTGCGTTATTGAAAAAGGCTTCAGTAACGGGGAAAAGGAGACCTTTCCCCATACGCAGTACTCGTTCCGTATCTCAGGGAACCGAGGTTACGTTAGTAACCGAGTACGTTTTTGAGGAAAGTTGGTATCTATTTAGCTCCCTCCTTGGTGATCTTGTTAACAGCTATACTACATATAACTTGGATTGTAGGCCTTATGATATTCGGCCTCCTTCTAGTTAGCAGTTGTTTGTACAATGCTGTTCATCTGATCATAGTTTGCTCACATATTCTTACAGATTTACACTGCCACAGGCCTTGCCACGTGTCTGTTTGAGGTAGTAGGTTTGTAATAGCCTCCCTTAGACCATGTTGGCTTTGTTTGGTTCCCTTTAGTCACATGTTTAGGGTACATTGCCTGTTGGAATGTGTAGCCTAGCGCAGGTCGCAGCTTCCCTTAGTTATTTGGGTTAGAGCTGGTTCCCTGTAGTTTGGTTCCCTTAAATTCATGAGCTGAAGCCACGTCATTGAAACGGCAGGCCCCTTCAGGCCTCCTTTTTAGTTCACATGTTGGCACAGTTTGTGTTTTTAATCTGTAAACAGGACTGATCGCCACTTGATGCTGGAATGGAGGCCCCTTAAGGCCTCCTTTTCTAGTCGACTTGTTGGCAGGATGCCTGGGAAAACATGCCACCATCGGCCACGCCCCATCGCTATCAGATAGGCCCTAACAGGCCTGTTCACGATGTTTGGCGGCGTTTTTCATGTATTCCATCTTGGAAACTTCTAATACATGGCCTTTTGGGTGGTATGGTTATGGTAGCCACTTGCTGATGCCATGTGTTTATATATAACAGTATAACATGTGGAGTTCAGTCATGTACTCCTCTCGCTATGAGAGTAACAAGGTGCTTTTTACCGAGTATTCCGAGTGGCTTCAGGTTGATTATGGTAGTGAAACCTTACTACGGTTTGGTTTAACCTACATCTGCCTCCCTGAGTCTGATTCTACTCTAGTTGAGCTAAGAGCCACCTAGCACCTAGGGTGGATCTTTTGTGCTCCTAGAAACGGCCATGAGACTTACGCCGTGTGTCTTAGAGGTTGCTAGGCCCTAGGGGCCGCCTTTTTGAACACACTGGTGTATGTTTGTGTGTTTTTCTCTTTGAGAATTATCTGTATACACTTTCATTGGCCAGAGGCCCAAGTGATAGATCCAACCTCCTTTTTGTCTGGTTGTTTATCGTCCTTGGGGCCTAAACACTGCCACGAGCTGATGCCACGTGTCTGTTGAGGTTATAGGCCCCTCCAGGCCTTCCTTAATACGTGTTGGCGTACGCTGTACTCCTCTTGCTTTAAAGCGTAAAAGGTGCTTTACTGAGTACACTGCTCGTTGGATTGTGTTAGGTGGATTGTCATTCGGGCACTTTGCAGCCTCTTATGCTGCCATTGAAGTCATCTGTCTACCCCAGCAAGACAGCTGTTCAGGGTGGCCCTTTAAATTCAGGCCACTTTCTGAATATACTTCTGTTTTTACATATAGCTACTATCATGCTGTAGGCCCCTCCTCGCCTCCATGAGTATGTGCCCATTGCATGGTCTACCTGTTAGGTGAGCTTCGTACTTCCCTTTTAGGGTTATGTTTGTAATAGTGCTTAGCTCCCTAAGCTGATCATGGTGGTAGGCCTTAATCAGGCCTCCTCCTAAGATTCAGCCTCAGGCTGGTTTGTGCTCCCTTGTATTAGGGTTCTCTAGCGCACAGCCTCCTCAGTGCGTTAATTAAGCACTAAGTAGATCCTAGGATGAGTGGATTGCACTCCCCTCAATACGAGGGTCCTTAGCACTCAGCTGAGTTCTGCTCTCCAGGATGCCCGTCTCTACGCGCGGGTTTGAGTTTGTTCTGCCTCTTTGCAGTCACTCTTACTTACTATCTTCTATGAAGAATGCGTTTCAGAGGCTCTGTATTCAGACAGGATTGGCCAAGACTAAGTTTGTCTCATGACAGACCAGGTCGGCCTCCCTGGTGGCATTGGGGGTGATTTTGTTCCCCTCTAGTGACTGGCCGAGGTTCCGTTTGGTTCCGGGCCACATTCCCTTAAAGGGACCACTTTCTCTTCGGAAAAGTTGGTTCCAGACGCCTTAAGCAGCTTCTGTAGCCCCCTTGAGGAAGGCCTTCGTGAATTCAGCTTGGGCTGTTGGCCAAAGGGAATGCTGTCACTGACAGCCTGGTGTGACCTGAGGGGGAGTTGCCAAGCAGTTCTCTAACTGCTCTGGAGCCTTTGTCTCAGCCATATTTCTTGGCAGGCACTCTCCTCAAGCATGGCGGCGTGGGTATATCGTTCCCCATAGCGTGCAAAAGCAGAGTAGAAGTTCCTTTTTTGAAAGGGAACGTCTCAGGTTACGTATGTAACCATGGTTCCCTGAGAACAGGGAACGAGACTCTGTGTTTCCTTGCCATGCTTTGGGCTGCCTGCTGAACAGTCCCTCAAGACGATGGATAATGACTGCTTCCCCAGGCGCGCCTTTTATACTTCCGGGTCTTAAATATATTAGTAATATTATTGAATATAATAGTAATATTAGTAAAATCTAAATGGCAATTTAATACATTTAAAATATATTAAATTTAAATATATTATTGAATAACACACTATAGAATGTAGCGTCTGTGGTGGATCAAAATTATCAATACAACTATAAATTAAAGAAAGCTTTTAACGTTTGACCTCCTTCAGATAACCCATAGACCATGGCTCCGGCAGGTCTGGATGAAATTACCCTGGTGGCATCTTTGTTACCTCCAGTGAGGAGAAGCAGAAGATTATTCACCAGCTCTGGGGACTTCAAAGAGTCACCCGTGCTCCCCCCCACAATGGCACTAAGGGCCATGTGGCATACCCAAGACGCTGCGAAAACCCAATACACATCACACACACACATACAGAGACACAAACACACATTTGGAAACTGTATCTACATTTAGCCTCAAAATATGACTATACCAAAGTGTACCCGTTGCTGTATTCAAGTGAACGTGCATGTATCCCTAGTATATAAGATTAGTTATGATTGTAGCAGTGTTAGTTTTATTCTAAGCGGTATATTCAAGTATAAACTGTATCCCTCACTTTTTATGTGTTGACGTCCGACAAGTTTGGTCTCA
Organism: Hypophthalmichthys molitrix; assembly: GCA_037950675.1. Classification (NCBI taxonomy): domain Eukaryota; kingdom Metazoa; phylum Chordata; class Actinopteri; order Cypriniformes; family Xenocyprididae; genus Hypophthalmichthys; species Hypophthalmichthys molitrix. The sequence goes on from CM075494.1 coordinate 41,116,975, forward strand.
TTGTAAAGCTCTCTTTATGCCCTAAATAACAATGTATGTCACATCACTGTAAAATGCATTGTTCTATTTTAATGGTATTTTGAAGAAAATGTACTCAGTTCTGACACTTCATAAACCATGCAAATGAGGCCATAAATGGAGACAAAGAAAAAGTTTGCCCGCCAAAGTTGCACCCGCACCATTGGCTGACGCATCCGAGGAGGCGTTTGGCTTGTTTGTCCTTAAAAGACATTCACACGCATGTTTCCTTTGTCTCTCGATTATCTCTCGATCGTCTTTCGATTGTCCGTCGCCACCTCACGCACGTCTCTCCCGGACGTCTCGGCGACCGCGCTTCCATCACGCGCTCCTCTGCATCTTCGGGACGACCATCTGCTTGGCACAAGTTCGCTTCTGTCAAGCCTCCGTCATCCTCCATCACCTCGGAGACGGACTCTCTCTCTTCTTTATTTTCCGGTTATCTTACTCTTAAGTTAAAACCTTGGTTGAAAACCCCGCCGAGAACCCAGCCTCGGAAAAGGACCAATCGCTCCAGCCACACGCATTGAAACTCCTCCAGGAAGACACGCAACCACAGCACCTAAAACCTATGCAAGTATAGAACTATTCTTTTCGAAGCGTTTTAAGCTCCATGCATAAGCTGAGTTTCCTTGCTGGCTCTCAAAGGTTTAACTGTTTGTAATTTGCCACTTTCTTTGATCACCTCTGTTTTCCTGCCTTTACTTTCGCTTTTGTATATATGTGTATTCCTTTGTGTATATCTAGTCATATAACGTTAGCCCATGTAGTTGTAGTTTTGTATATTAAATACATTATATTCATGCTTGATTGCCTCTGTTGCTCATTCACGAACCAGGTCCCTTCTACGTTTGATTCTGCAAAACTGCTTTACGCTTTAATGCTATAATAGGAAGTTATTCTTGTGGCCAGAGACCAACTTCCTTTTATAAATAGTTTATGAGAAAACGGATGGTTTGCTGGACAAACTAGGATAGTCTTTCTCAAATCACTATTGAACTAGACCTAATCATATATGTAATTGATTATAATCCGTTGTAATTAATTCACAATATATGTGCATAATTCCCTCTTTGGTCGATCTATATTATAATTAATCATAACGCGTTATGACTTAATTATATATATATTTCACCCATAATTTGAGCTAATTGATTAAATACATGTAAATTCGCTACAAGAATTAAAATGATAATTAAGTACTTTACATGTGCTTTAGTATGTTAGTCAACATCAAAATAAGTGACAAAATACTATCAGAACATAATGATTTAAAATGTACAGATTAAAACTTTTAATTTGACTATTACAAAGTGGACATTTTAAAAGTCTACTTAAGTGTGTTAAGAAACAGTCAATAAAACTTTACTCTCTTTAAGTGCACTTAAGTGGCCTTTTATTTCAATAATTTTATATTATCTGCAAGTCCAGTTTTTTTTTTTTTTTTTTTAATATACTTTTAGATTTGAAGTAATTTACTTCAAGTGCACATTCAGTACAATTAAGCACAATTCTTTTGGACTATGTGTGTACTTTCTAAGAAATAGTTTGGATCATAAAACATCTACTGAGATCATAAATGTCTGTGTAATAGGTCGAGCTCATCATAGGAGTGTTACAATACAGACAGGTCGGAGACGGAAGATCACAGGTAAGGTTGTTTATTAACACAAGCAGAGCAACACAGGAACACTGAAACTGAAACTGAAGTTGTTTAGGTGAATGATGAATGAAGAGATATTGATACTGTCCTTTGTCTTTTGCAGAGTGAAGAGCCAAGTGGCGATGGTGGAGTTGAGACGATGGAGAATGACGACACACACACACACACGGAGAACACAGGAGGTATCTTGGGAACGCTGGAGACAGGTAAGTATAACACTGGAAGTCCTTGAGGTAAGCATTGAGTAGAGTCCTTAATGCGAACGAGACCGTGACGATGACTGTGTGTGTGTGTGTGTCTTTTATGTGCCGGTGATTGGGAGTGCTGATGAGGTGCAGGTGTGTGTGATCAGTACTCTGGTGAGGGAGTGCGTCGTGATTGGATGGTGTTGGAGCCTGGCATGTCTGTGACAGTACCCCCCCCCTCCACGGTCCGCTCCTGAGGGCCGAGGGCCCCGACGTCGTGGTGGTCGTCTTCTTGCACGAGGGGCAGGTCTATTGGGATGAGCAGCGTGGAAGGTGTCCAGCAGGTTAGGGTCAAGTATGTCGTTGCGTGGTACCCATGAGCGTTCCTCGGGACCATAACCTTCCCAGTCCACCAGGTACTCGAGCTGACCACCACGGCGCCGGGAGTCCAGGATTTCACGAACCTCGTAGGCAGCACCATCGTCCAGAATGAGTGGAAGGGGGGGTTCGGCTGCGGCTACGCCAGGCTCTGTGGAGAGAGGAACAGAAGGGTGGTGAGGTTTCAGGAGTGACACATGGAATGTGGGGTGAATGCGATACTCAGGAGGGAGTTGAAGCCTGTAAGTGACCGGGTTGATCTGCTCCGTGATGGTGAACGGGCCAATGAACCTGGGACTCAGCTTACGGCATGGTAGATGCAGGCGGATGTCTCTGGTTGACAGCCAGACCTTCTGTCCTGGTTGATAGGCTGGAGCTTCTGAACGGTGAAGGTCTGCTGTCACCCGGCGTCTACGTAGAGCACGTTGTAGCTGATGGTGGGCTGAGTCCCAGACCCTCTCGCTCTATCGGAACCAGTGGTCGATAGATGGTACATCCGAGGGTTCCCCTGACCAGGGGAACAGTGGGGGTTGGTAACCGAGCACGCACTGGAAAGGTGTGAGTCCAGTAGAAGGTTGTCGTAGGGAGTTCTGTGCGTACTCTGCCCAACCCAGGTACTGGTTCCAAGAGTCCTGGTGGCCATGACAGAAGGTACGGAGGAAGCGACCAATCTCTTGAATCTTCCTCTCCGTCTGCCCGTTCGACTGCGGATGGTATCCCGATGACAGGCTGACAGTCACACCTAGGAGTGAGAAAAAGGCCTTCCAAACCCGAGAGACGAATTGGGGTCCTCTGTCCGATACTATGTCCTCTGGAATGCCAAAGTATCGGAATATATGATTAAACATGAGCTCCACGGTCTCCATGGCAGTAGGCAGTCCTCTTAATGGAATCAAACGGCAGGATTTGGAGAATCGATCAACTACTACGAAGATACAGGTACATTCCTTAGAGGCTGGCAGGTCTGTGATGAAATCCACCCCTAGGTGTGACCATGGTCGGTTGGGAACGGGCAGAGGAAAGAGCTTGCCGGATGGTAAATGACGTGGACTCTTCGAGATGGCGCATTCCTTGCATCCCTGCACATACCTTCTGACATCGGTTGCCATGTTGGGCCACCAGAAGCGTTCTTTCAGCAACGAGAGGGTTTCATTGATCCCCGGGTGGCCAGTGCCTAGTGAAGAGTAAGCAGAGTGGATGAGTGGAGTGCGCCGTGTCCTTGTGATGTACTGCAAGCCTGGCGGGCAACCCGGCGGAATGTTGGCGGAGGCATTGGAGGAGGGTATGGTCTCCGCTGACCAGGCGATTGGGCTTACGATGAGCTTTTCTGGGAGAATGGCTTCTGGCTCTTCAGAGCTCTCTTTCGGAGCGTGTAAACGTGACAAGGCATCCGCTTTGATGTTTTTGGATCCAGGCCGATAGGAGATCATGAAATTGAAGCGGGTGAAGAATAAAGCCCATCGGGCTTGTCTGGGGTTCAGTCTTTTAGCCACTTGTAGATACTCAAGGTTTTTGTGGTCTGTGAGTACCAGAAAAGGATGTTTAGCTCCCTCCAGCCAATGCCTCCATTCCTCAAGTGCCAACTTGATGGCCAGAAGTTCTCTGTTGCCGATGTCATAATTCATCTCCGCCGGGTTGAGCTTGCGGGAGAAGAACGCACATGGATGGAGTCTGCTGGGATTCCCCTGCTGCTGCGAGAGTACCACTCCTACTCCTGTGGTTGAGGCGTCGACCTCCACGACGAAGGACTTGTCAGGCTTGTGAAGGCTTCTCGGAGGGTGTTGAAGGCCTTCGTGGCAGCTGGTGTCCAGGACAGAGACTTGGGCTTGTGTCGGAGGAGGCTTGTAAGTGGGTTGGCAATGGAGCTGTAATCCTGGATGAATCGACAGTAGAAGTTGGCGAAGCCGAGGAAACGTTGGAGTTCCTTTATGGTGGTTGGAGTTGGCCAGTTCCGAATGGCTTCCACCATCCTGTCGTCCATCCGGATGCCACTGCTGTCGATGGTATAGCCAAGGAACTGCACTGAGGGCTGATGGAAGGAGCACTTTTCGACTTTCAGGTAGAGGTGGAACTCCCTCAGGCGTTTCAGGACCTCCGCAACGTGGTGGCGATGTTCGGCCAAGCTCCGGGAGTAAATCAGAATATCGTCGATGTAGACCAAAACGAACTTGTGGAGAAACTCCCGGAGCACCTCATGTATGAAGTCCTGGAATACGGAGGGGGCGTTGACCAGGCCATACGGCATAACGAGGTACTCGTAGTGTCCAGTAGGTGTCACGAAGGCGGTCTTCCACTCGTCCCCCTCACGTATCCGGATGAGATTATGAGTGCACTACGGAGATGTTCCAGGGCTGCTGGGACGAGAGGAAGGAGATATCTGAACTTAATGGTTATGTTATTGAGAGCATGGTAATCAATACATGGCCTCAAGCTTCCGTCCTTTTTTGCAACAAAGAAGAAGCTAGAAGCAGCAGGGGAAGTTGATGGACGGATGTAGCCTTGAGCCAGAGCCTCCTCGATGTATTCCTCCATGGCCTTCTAGTCCGGGATGGAAAGGGGGTAGATCCTTCCTCTTGGCACTGACTTTTAGGCTCTTTTAGGGCAGAAGACATCACTGAAGGGGGCGTAACATGATGGTACATCCACGGAGTGTTTCTCAATAGGACTCTCGATGGATGTTGCAAAGACAGAGAGGGCTTCAGGACGCGGAGAGTGAGGAACTGGAAGCTCGGGAAAACAGTCCATGAAACAAGTGTCGCCCCACTTCAGGATTTCGCCAGTTCTCCAGGAGATGACAGGATTATGCTGCTCCAACCACGGACGTCCTAGGATCACGTCAGCGGTGGATTCCTCCAGAACCAGCAGATAGATCCTTTCCACGTGAAGTACACCAGTTTGTAGTCGAATGGGACCGACACAACGGCGAACATGTCTCTTACAGAGGGGCTTTCCGATTATTGTTATTATATTAGTTGCATGGGTTCGTGGGCTGGTTCTGGAGGGCTGACGGATTCTGGTCGGCAGAGGGAGATGTCGTGCTGGGGCTGGCCCTGGTAGTCTTCGAGACACAACTGCATACGAGTGACGAAGCGTATGGAGAGTTGTATGAAGCGTTCGAGCCCGATGGTGTCCTCGTATGCAGCGAGATGCAACCACACTCGAGGATCCAACCCTTGACGGTATGTGGTCAGTAGGGCTTGTTCGTTCCATCCACTCGTGGCCGCTAGAGTTCTGAACTTGAGGGCATATTCAGTCACAGTCATTTTGTTTTGTTTTAAATTGTAAAGTTTCTCACCAATAGACAAATCCCAGGCGGGTTTTCCGAAGACTTCTCTGAAGTGGTTGACAAAACTGGAATAAGACTGAATAACAGGGTTATTTTGTGTCCAAAGGGAATCTGCCCACTGAAGAGCCTTTCGGTGCAGCTGGGAAATTATGAAAGCTACCTTGGATCGTTCGGTGGGGTATGAGTGCGGTTGCATCTCCAGGACCAGCGAGCATTGTAGTAAAAATCCGCTGCATTCCTCCGCCGAACCAGAGAAGGGCGCCGGTTTGGCCATGGGACTGGCATGCACAGGTGGTGAAGAAGTGGCGGTGTCGTTGACGGAAGTGTTCGCTGGTGATAATGGTGCGACGCAAAGCGTCGACGAGATCCTGGAATGGGTCTGGTTGGCTCATGCTTGTGTCAAGCGGTGATGGTCCGGTCTTCTGTTACAATACAGACAGGTCGGAGACGGAAGATCACAGGTAAGGTTGTTTATTGACACAAGCAGAGCAACACAGGAACACAGGTGAGTGAAACTGAAGTTGTTTAGATGAATGATGAATGAAGAGATATTAATACTGTCCTTTGTCTTTTGCAGAGTGAAGATCCAAGTGGCGATGGTGGAGTTGAGACGATGGAGAATGACGACACACAGACACACACACACACACACACACACACACACACACACACACAGAGAGAGAGAACACAGGAGGTATCTTGGGAACGCTGGAGACAGGTAAGTGTAACACTGGAAGTCCTTGAGGTAAGCATTGAGTAGAGTCCTTAATGCGAACGAGACCGGACGATGACTGTGTGTGTGTGAGTGTCTTTTATGTGCCGGTGATTGGGAGTGCTGATGAGGTGCAGGTGTGTGTGATCAGTACTCTGGTGAGGGAGTGCGTCGTGATTGGATGGTGTTGGAGCCTGGCATGTCTGTGACAAGGAGTCACATTGCAGGATTGAGAAGATTTGCAGAGGAAAGCAGTTCAAAGGTACAAGTAGATTAACCATTAACTTTTGACTGGTTAGTGGCACTGAAAATTCACAAGGACCCTTACGGTTTTGTTTGGGTTTAATAAGCATTGCTAATATACAGCCTCATCAATGTGTTACAGGCAAACAGTTATGGAAATAAAAAATAAAATCATTTTTATCAGGTTTTGAGATCACCTGACCCAATTTTAGAGACAATTACTGATTTTTTTTTCTAGTACAAATAAAATATTTCATTAAAAAGATTATGAAAAATCTAGTTGGGTGGAAATTGATACCATCAAGCTCACTGATTTCATCATGACAGAAGAAACCAGAAGGAAAAATTTGTTAATGGTTGCCACCTAATAATTTATTCCAGAAAAAAAGTGCTCAGAAAAATGTTTCCTATGAGATTTTCCAGGGCTTTGTAAGTGTTGTTTATTTAAAAGTGTCCCCGGTGCATCTACCAAACCAGAAAACGTGAAAAAGAATGACCCAGTAACTTTGTTTTGGTAAGCCTTTCTCTGCAAGCATATGAAAAAATGAGCCATTCAGATTTCGCTCCCCTTGTGATGTAGAATTTTATTATAATATTACTGCCCCCTGAATTTGCATGTTTCTACCCATGGTGCCGCCATTTTGTTTTCGCAAGTGAAAACAGGTGTACCAGTAACACTGGTCCTGGAGTGCAGCTGTCCTGCACAGTTTAGCTACAACCCTGATCAAACACACTTGAATGTCTTCAGGATTACTAAAGCTACGTGAAGGAAGGTGAGTTGGGTCGGAGTAAAACTCTGCAGCACAGCAGCACTCAAGAACGTCCGTCCTTGACGAGCTTGTGATATATCTCAGCTATGTAAACATTATCATTGATCTGTTAATGGCTATAATAGTAAATTATAGTAAAATTACTATTAAATTAATAGTAAAGTATGAGTCTCGATAAACTCCTGGCATCTGAGCCACTAAGGACACAGTGTAGTTTCATTTATGAAAGGAATGTGTCCAGATAAATTAATTTACCAGTATGTGCAAGTCATTTTATACCAGACTGCTTTGCACACGAGGGTCAGTAAAACACAGGATTTGCACAGAAGTTGATTCTCAAAGATGGATCGATACCAACTGTTCATAATTAAATTTCATATATTTTGTGATGTTTTCAAATTGTCTTTCTGAATGTGTTTCATTAGCATGTTGCTAATGCACTGTTAAATGTGGCTAAAGCCATTTCATTATTTTCGTTTTTAACCCGAAAACGCTTACAGTCTGTTAAATTCATAAATGCATCTTCAAGGGTTAGTTCACCCAAAAATGAAAATTCAGTCATTTATTACTCACCCTGATGTCATTCCAAACTCGTAAGTCCTTTGTTCATCTTCAGAACACAAATTAAGATATTTTTGATAAAATCTGATGACTTCCCTTTTCAGTGCCCAGAAAGCTACTAAAGACATATTTAAAACAGTTCATGTGACTACAGTGGTTCAACCATAATGTTATGAAGCGACGAGAATACTTTTTGTGTGCCAAAAAAACAATATAATGACTTTATTCAACAATATCTAGTGATGGGCGATTTCAAAACACTGCTTTATGAAGCTTCAAAGCTTTACGAATCTTTTGTTTCAAATCAGTGGTTTAGAACTTGAAATTTTGAAACACTTATGACGTAACGGAGCCTCGTTTACTGAAATCACTTGATTTTGGCGCTCCGAACCACTGATTCGAAACAAAAGATTCGTAAAACTTTGAAGCTTCATGAAGCAGTGTTTTGAAATCGCCCATAGATATTGTTGAATAAAGTCGTTATTTTGTTTTTTTGGCACACAAAAAGTATTCTCGTCGCTTCATAAGATTAAGGTTGAACTACTGTAGTCACATGAACCGTTTTAAATATGTCTTTAGTAGCTTTCTGGGCATTGAAAAAGGAAATGATCTTGCTGTCAATGGAGGCCTCACTGAGCCATCGGATTTTATCAAAAATATTTTAATTTGTGTATTAAGATGAACGAAGGTCTTACAGGTGTGGAACGACATGAGGGTGAGTAATTAATGACATCATTTTCATTTTTGGGTGAACTATCCATTTCATTCTTATTGAGTCTCTAACAGTGTGTAGCTTTAGCCACGTTAGCCATGCAGCACGCTATCAAATTAATGCAGAATCGAATGTTAGCAAACATTTACATAATACATAATACCTATGTACATACAGTATGTAATGATCCATTTTGCTATGTGAGCTTCTGTATTATTTATGACTCAGTGTATTGGAATCGCGGGCTTGGGGGCAGGGAGCACAAGCTCATTTGCATTTAAAGGTGCACACAACAAATCAGAGCATTTTTTTCTCCCACCCAAAAATAGGCATTTAAAACATGGTATAATAAAAAAATCCATAGGGTATTTTGAGCTGAAACTTCACAGACACATTTTGGGGACACCAGAGACTTATATTACATCTTGTAAAAAGGAGAATAATAGGTCACCTTAAAAAGAAGATGATCAGATGAGAGTCTTGACTGAATCTGACTGAATTCCTGACGACATTTCAGTCAACGGCTGATTCTGCTCTCATGAAAAGTTTCTCTTGCTCAAGTTCACTATGATCCTGTTCTTCTAGATCTCTGTTACCTGCAGGAAATGGATGTGATCATGTGTGTGTGAAAGCTGCTCCAGCTCAGCGTCTCTCCTCCTCAGATCATTGATCTCCTGCTCCAGTCGCTCCAGTCGTTCTTCAGCTCGACTCACTGCAGCCTTTTCCTGATCTCTGATCAGCTGTGTAACCTCAGAGCGGCTTCTCTCAATGGAGCGGATGAGCTCAGTAAAGATCCTCTCACTGTCCTCCACTGCTGTCTGTGCAGAGCACTGTTAGGACACACATCACAATCACACAGTGGCTTCAGCGGGACTGACAGAGTCCAAACTGAGACGTCTCAAACTTCTCTTCTTCTCCAGACTCACCTTATGAGACTCCACAGCCTCTCTCAGCTGCTCAAGATCTTTCTGTCTCTGCTGGATTCTCTGACGGATCTTCATCTGCGTCTCCTTCAGCTGTTTCTGGAGGACAAACCAATAACAGGAAATGACATGTAAAACTACTATCACACAAAAATTAAAGTTACATGAATCCAGAATTGGTAAAGAATTGGTGGAGGGTTAAAGATCTAGCATGGTAAGTTTATACTGTAGGTTCAAACCACAGATTCATAGTTTCTTGAAATGAGATTATGAATGAATATGAAACTGAAATGTCAGCAGTATTTCATCAGTGTCTAGTTTTATATGAATAATTCACCCTAAAGTTTTAATTCTGTCATCATTTACTCTCCCTCATGTCGATCCAAACCTGTATGACTTTCTGTCTATTGTGAGACACAACAGAAGATATTTTGAAGAATGTCTCGGCTGTTTACAGAGGTCAAATAAAATATGGTGACACGTCAATAACATCAAACCTCATTGGTTCCTGCACGTCACAGTCACATGACTAAACATTAAGATGTCATGACAGAAACACCAGTGAAGTTTGATATTTTTGATGTCATCATATTTGAGTTGGGCTCTGTATACATGAGTTGTTCAATGATTCGATTTGATCTGTGAATCAAAATTTGGCTCTTTTAAAAGTAGCATACATTTAAAAAGTGTACTTATTATGGGAATAATATACTTTAAAAGAATGTAATTAATGTAAGTGTGAACTGAACATAATGCTTTTAATTTCATGTTAATTGTCATTAAAGGAAAATGTGTTATATTTAAAGCAATTAGCTGTACTTAAAAGAGATTTTTGACCCACTTAATTAGGACTGAAATCAAACTAAAGTATAATACCAAGTTCTGATGATGGAATTCTAGATGGCAGGCTGATAGGTCCTTGACTCAAACAGTAGCGATCACATCGTTATATACATATTGCAGCTGATAGGTTGCTGTTGCATCAGCAGCAAATGAGCTGCGGCTCAACATTCAAATACTGGTAGTGTTTAGGTTTGTTCGACTTCATGCAAAGATTGGCTGCCGCCTGACAAAAGCAATGTATTCTGGTTAGAAAATTTGACCATGACCGCCTTACGATCACACGTGCCATCAAAGTACCGTGAGAGCAAAACGAGACCAGCCGCCTAGGTCAGGTGCTGCAGTTGCTCAAAATTGGCTGCAAAATCCTTGATGACGACACTTTATTCTCATTGGTCAGATTCTGTGATGACAAGGACAAAGTGTGTTGCGTGTTTTTTCTTAGACAAGTTCCTGTATTTAACCAATCTTGACATTGAATATCTGATATTAAAAAATGGGAATTTCAATGGCACCCACTTCTTCGGCTACAATCAATGCAAGAATCGCGTGGTCTGCCATGAATGGCGTTGGTTCAGCACACATTGGAAAGCATGAAGTGTCCGACCTGATGGCCATCTCTGATCTCGCCAGCCAGTGGCAGGCTAGTGTAGTTCATCTTGAACAAACCTTTTGCTGTAGCAGTCTGCAGCACGCTTTCAGAAACCCTCCACCTTTCCCAGCTCCACCTGTATAGATCTGCTACAGGGGTTAATTCGTGTATGTTATATGTGCAGCAGCAGCATGTCTTACTTGCTCACAAGAAAGTCTATGAATGTATTGGCAGTAGCAAGAGTCTGTGACGAGTCAGAAGGGTATTGATCCATATACAGTTTATTGAAGAGCTCAGACAAAGACATAAACCAGAAAACAGGCAATGGGTCGGGGCAGGCGGCAGTCAGCATAAACAGTAACAGGCAGTAGGTCGAGGGAGGCGGCAGACAGGAATAAACGGGAAACAGGCAGAGTTCGGGACAGGCAGCAAGGATCTCAAAACAGGTAACAGTCCAAGTCAGCGACAATGAATCAAACAGGAAATAAACGCTCAGAAATGACAACCGTGGCTAATCAAGACTTCGCAATGAGAGTGTGTGTGTGAGTGGCTTAAATAGTGGGAGAGTGATTGGCTGCAGGTGCGCGGGTGATCAGTCCCAGGTATGTGGGTGTATGGGAATTGTAGTCCAAAGAGTATTAATATTCGGGTGACGGCTCCCTCTGGCGGTTAGGGAGAACTGGTGCAGATGACTCAATCGTGACAGAGTCAGATCTATTCCTCCAAGACGAAATACATTAATATTATCATATCCATTACCATGCCAATATCTCAGAGAGTTGTCATGACATAACTGTAATAATGAAATTACATTTTAGTACATATAAAATATAATTATATGCACCAAAATTTGAAGTACACTTCAAGTGCACGTCAATTCTTTTTTAACCACTGGAGTTGTTTAGATTACTTTTATGCTTTTGTCTCCTTTTTGGATCTTGACATTTTTGTACCCCACTGGCTTTCGATAGACTGAAATAGAGACATTCTTCAAAATATCATCTTTTACACTTACATACAGTAAGTGAAAATGTTTTGAGCGGCATGACGGTGAGTAAATAAAAACAGCACTTTCATTTCTGCGTGAACAATCCCTCTCAGTTCATACCTGTTTCTCTGTCCTCTGGTCTGCAGTTGATACAGTGTTGTGGTTTTTATGTTCAGACTCCTTACACCACACACAGATGCATTGTTGATCAGTGATACAGTACATTTCTAGCTCTTTATCATGTTTACGGCAGATCATGTCCTGCAGTCGTCCAGTAGAATCAATCACTTTGTGTGGCTTACGAGAGTGATATTCCTCATGACGGTCAAAATGAGTTTGACAGAAAGACTCCTGACACACCAGACAGGACTTGACGGCTTTGTATTTTCTTCCAGTACAGACGTCACACTGCACGTCTCCAGCTGCAGCGTAACAGTCAGCAGGAAGTTTAGTCTTCTTCAGTTTCTCCACCATTTCAGCCAGAATGGTGTTTTTAGCTAAAGCAGGTCTTGGACTGAAGGTCTGTCTGCACTGAGGGCAGCTGTAGACTCTCTTCTCATCCTCCTGATCCCAGCAGTCTGTAATACAAATCTTACAGTAACTGTGTCCACAGGGAATGGCTACTGGATCCTTCAAGAGATCCAGACATACTGGACATGTGAACTCATCCTGAGAAATTCTGGCTTCTGCCATTTTACTGCATAAATACAGAGAGACACAAACACACAACAGCTCAACAATACTTCAGTTTCTGTTTCCTTGAACTGAGGAGCTGAAATAGTTTCCTGCTTCTGTGTTTGAGTGACGTGTGGAAAACAGGCGTGTCTGTAAAGCAGGTTCCTCATTCCTGGTCAAGGAGAATCACTTTCCTGCTGTGTTTATGTGCCCTTCAAGTGGAGTCGAAAACATCATAATTACGAGTTCTGATCACATGAATGATCGAGTGAAGTTTTATTTACAAATGAGAAACTCAGTTCTAGAGTCTAGATGATGATCTTCTCCAGACTAGAAATTGGGGCAAATATCTGGGCAGAAGTCATGTAGTGTATTCACCTTTAGACTACAGCATTGTCACTTTTTATTTCACTTTTATTTTTTAAATGTACATTTATTTGAATAGCGCCTTTCACAATGCATATTGTTTCAGAGCAGCTTTATAGAAAATGCATGCTTCAACATATTTTCAAAATAATATCCATATGTCAGAATGTACAGATCTACAGATCATGCAGTTCAAGAGTTTACATGTACATGAAATCAAATATAGTAATTTATTTATATTTTGCTTGCTGTCTGAGGGAGGGCTCCGAGCTGAGTATTTGACCCAAACCCAGCGTACTCCCCCTCCTTGACTAGGATAGAAACCAGTCAAGAGTGAGGTGATGAGGTGGTGGAGGGATGCTGTGAAACTTGTCGTGGGACAGAGGTGAGAGATGGCTATATGTACCGGCTTCCTCTTGAGCTGATTGGTTGATTATCTGAACGTGCTCCTCCTGAACTTTGTTAAATAAAACTTCATTTCACAAGTTTATACTTACATGAAATCAAATATAGTAATTTATGTGTATTTGGCGTGCTGCCCGGGGGAGGGCTCAGAGCTCGGAATTTGGCCTGAACCCAGAGTACTCCCCCAGAAAAGCCAAGTAAGTGGTGGTAAAATATACACCCCCAAAACCGAGCTTGACCGTTCGACCAGGAGTGCTCTCACAGCATCCGACGGGAGCTTCAATGCTCACGACATGGGACGGGTAAGCCCTGCCAGCAGTTGAACAATAAGCTCTTGTATGGCACAAGATTATACGAGCATGATTCGGGATCAAGTTCAGCTAGGAGGGCCCTCATAGCACACACTGGAGAGTGACAATGAAATGGTGCGCAGGTGATGGGGTTTAAGGTGAAACTGCTCGGAGGATAGAATTAACAGAAGTGTCCAGAAGGGATTTTAATGGATGATTTATGGGAAGATCAGCTGAGAATAATGAGGGATTGGGGTTGGAATTGGATCCGGTTCTGGCACCAGCGTCCTGAATTTCTGAAAAGAGAAATGGCAAAGAGTGTCAGCAATTTGATTTTTGGAGCCTGGAAAGTGTTTAGCAGTTATTAAATTGATTACAGGTAAGGCATTTGAGGAGTAGCATTAACACAGGGGAACGAGAACGGCAGCTGCACAGTTGCTTCGTTGTCACTATGGACCAGGATGCTTTTAGATGACCACTCCTTTCCCCATAGTGAAGCTGCGATGATGATCGGATAGAGCTTGAAAAGGGCAGAGGAGGCTGAGGACTGAGGTGTGTCTAGGAGCTGTGGGGGCCAGGGAGACGTGAACCAACCTCCTTGGTAAAATCCCCCAAAGCCAATTGAGGGGGCTGCGTCGGTGAATATAATTAATATGTTTTCCACACGTCACTCAAACACAGAAGCAGGAAACTATTTCAACTTCTCAGTTCAGAGAAGCAGAAACTGAAGTTTAATATCAAGGGGGAGAGAGATGCAGTTGTCGTAGAAAAAAGTTAAGGAAAGTTTTCCACAAGCTTAACTCGTTTTTGCATTTACAAGATAAAAGAATTTGGTCTTCCAGTGTGTGATCTGATGACGCAAGGGCGAGGAGATGTGTGATGAAGGGGTGACCTTGCGGAATTAAAGTTTCGATGACCAAGCAATGACAGGAGTTTGCGTTTGAAACAATTTGGGCATGCAGTCTAGGAGATTGGACGTGACCAAAATGATTCTATCGATTTTTTCCTTAGGCAGTAAAGCCTGGAAATGTATGGAGTCTAAGTTGATGCCCAGAAACTCGATGGATGTGGTTGGACCCATTGTTTTCTCCTGAGCTATCAGAATCCCTAGCTCTGTGAAAACCTTTTGCACCGTGAGGAGATGCGCTGCAGGGATGGCGTTGTGTCTTGAAATTATTAAGAAATCATCAAGCAAATGAAGAAGATAAGGAATTGTGTAGTTATTGGATAGAATCCAACATATGGCTTCGGATAGTGTGTTGAGAATTTTGGTTAAACGCATGGCAAAATAAAATTTATTGCGCCAGTGAATGCCAAATAAATGCCATGAATCCGGGTGAACTGGCATTACTTTGAAAGCTGATGTGATGTGTGTTTGCTAACCATGCGCCGCAGCCAATGAATTTAATCATCGTTATTCCTTGTTCGATATCGTGGTAATGAATCGAATATTCCTGGAGTGGGATAAGACTAGTGATGCTTGGAAACAGGGAGTTGAGAGGCGCTGAGAGATCAATTATCATATGTTTTTTCCCTAAATTTCTGGTAGCCACACCAATGGGGCTGATATGAAAATGCTCAAATGGGGGCTTTTCGAAGGGACTGATCATAAAACCTGATTTGATATCCTTTTTGATTAGTTCGTCTACTACTTCAGGCTCTGCTAGAGCAGATTAAAGGGAACCCCTGGTATTAAGACTTGTATGGCTTAATATAACGTAAATGATGTCTCTTACTGAAGTATGCAGTAGAAAACCCATGAAAGATTTACGTTATTTAAAAAATCCATGACATATTTGGACCGATTTGGACAATGGGCGGCACCATTTTGTTTAGGTGCACAGTCGATGACGTCAAATGGTTGCACTCACTGCTCTACTGACACTGTCTTATTGCTATTTTTAACGCAACACAACTCGGAATATAATATATGATGCCACATTGTGCAGCTTTTGGTTGTAATTTTCAGTCGATGAGCCACAAGAGAAGCGATGTAAGTCTTTACTGCTTTACTAGCGACAAGAGGAGAAAAGAATGGGAAGTTGTGAAGAATGTGGACGAATAAAACTTCCTAAAGATCCACATCATTGTTCTCTTCACTTTAGCCTTGGTGCATTTGAGGCTTTTAGAAGACCACAGCTGCAGTTGCTGATGGATATAAGGGTAACATTTTACAATAACAGTACATGAATAATCATGAACTAATACCTGAATTAATAGTTACTTCAACATGAACTCATGATTAGTTAAGATATGAACTAATCATGAACTAATGAAGAGTGATCCTTAACTACGACAGGAGTCATAAGGATTCATGCATGAAAACAGCAGCCTTAACTACGCGTTAATACATGTTTGATAATTAATACATTAATTAACATTTAGGGGTAAACTAAATAAATCAGGCTCCATAAGAGTAAACAAGAAGTACTCTGAATTTGAATTAAACATGTGATTTAATACTGTCATAATTTACACTGTAATATCATAATCTGACATCTGCAGCTTTGTGACAAATAATTGGAATGGCACATGATTATTTAGCCATTAATTACATAGATCCGTCTAATCAAACATAGAAAATAGACTAACTACTACTAATAAATTTAATTTGATCTAAACTGTTTTGTGATTTTTATAGTTCATTTATATTTAGTCATAGCTAAATAGTCATAGTTTCTTCCCGGAACTAAAGTATGTAGGGTTTGTTTCTGGTGGGACACTCATTAGTGGCGCATTCTAGGTGTTCTCTTGGCGCGTTTGTTGTGTTTCGAGAGGTAATAGAGTACCTCAGGGATGATGTGTTTTTGTAGGCCAACCCAGAAGTCAGCGGCGCACGGGTCCCCTTGATCGAAAGCTTATGCATTTTTCCCATAGACTTTTAGAAAATTGCAAAAAATAAGCTCTGTGTTTAACAAAGGGTTATGACACTCACACGTTTTGTCTATCAAGATAATCTTTACAAGTTAACACAACATTTATACATTTTGAAGCCTAAATAAAGTCGTCAGATATAAAAAGCTAACAGTAGGCTATAAACGGACAACAGCACACCATGGTCGCGGATCAGCGTCACCACCACCAAGCTTCCTCAAACTTTATTTAAAAAACAACTTTATTTAAAAACACGCTCGCTGATTATGATCTGCGCTGTGTATGAATACTTATCCACTTTTTCATGAGAAATGCTGTCCAAATGTCCTGTTTGTCATGATGACATCTAAAGTCCCCGCCAAAGGAAGTAGTCCCTTTTAGCAATTTGTTAGCAACCACCGTTTTTAAGACACAATAAAGGTTTAAAAAATCACAAGTGGGTTATAACTGGTGTGTTTTATGTCATAGATCAAAACATGAAAATATTTAGAGGCTTTGTTAACCACAGACCTTATTTCAGGCGATTTAGCAAAAACCCATTCAAAAAGCCCCTAGATTTCAGGGTGATGAAACTGGAAGTCCTAAAATGCTAACTCGCTTCCGGGTTTTGCCTACAAAAACACGTCATCCCTGAGGCACTCTATGCCAAAGCCACTGGAAGGCAAGCCTGCAACCTTTAGCCAAAAAAACGTAATGGCTAATGCTAACGCTCCGCCTCTGGCGGTACGCAGGGAAGGAGACCAGAGACTGTTTTTTGAATGGATGTCAATGGACGAAAGGCTTCACTATGCTGATTAAACAGCTTTTGTGGTGAAATAGTTAATAATTTAATTAAGCCTGTTTGCTAATCTTCAGCATGTTTTACACTAAACAATACTTTTGTTGGGAACTATATGTAGATTTTAGCTTGATAAAAATGTATTTTTTTAAGAGAAGGCAGACTAGGGAATGTTACGACTGACGTCACTGCCATTACATGATAGGCTGAGAGGTGAGCACGTGATTAAGTTAGCCGTTACGCTTTCTCCATTGGTAAGAGATACAGACCCTCTCATCTCCCTAATGCTGGCATTTTACTAATAAACAGCTAATAAATGTTGACTGCTTTGGTAAACCGAATTAATAATTAAAGACATATTTACATGTATGTTTTATTGGGATTTTCAGGAGGTTATGTGCAGTTATTAACTGTATTTGTATTTTTGTCGTTTAAATGTAGGCTATATGCTTTGCTATTAGCATTAGCTTGTGGACGCGCCCGATTTTACATGTATGTGTGTCTTTACAGGTATGTTTATGGCTTGCTTTCATGTACATATATGTTTAATTATATAAATAAAAATAAAATACAAATACTTTTTTATTTTTTGTACCAGGGTGTAAAGGAATAAGGATGGCACTCTTAGTGTTTATTCATATATTAGTTAATGATTTGTAAGTGCATCATTGTGTCATGACTTTACTTGAGGGGGCACAATCATAATTAACTCATTATTAACTAAGCATACACTAACATCAACTAATGACTTGTTAATGCATACTTATGTCATGACTTTACTTGAGGGGGCACAATCATAATTAATTCACTGTTAACTACCTACCAAATTCAGCTCATGATTTATCATTAACTTACTATCAAATACACATGTACTAACACAACTAGTATTCAGCCCAGTTAAGTGATGTTGTGTGACTTTTCAAAAAGTCAGAGAATGGAGGTACAGTATATGATCACGGTCTGCGTCTGGATGGAGATTGAACTTCTGAATCTGATCCCAGCAAACGTTCCCTGAACTTAGTTCATGTTTCCTGTTTGGTTATTTTTTTGGGAACCGCTGATGTCAGTAGTTTAAATTCTGACAATAATAAATTGTTTATCCTTCTTATAGAGACTGTTTGATTTAGTTTACCCTAAATATTAATTAATGTATTAATTATCATTAACGTGTAGTTAAGGCTGCTGTTTTCATGCATGAATCCTGATTCATGTTCATGATTAGTTCATATCTTAATTCTCTGGCTGTAAGCGAATCAGCTCAAATGAAATAATTAATTTATAGGGAATTTTAAAAGAGTCACTTACTTTACGACCGAGCAACTGAGACGTCCAGCGTTCATTTGCACGGGCGTAACTAAGCTCTCTAGCGGATATGAATATCCAACTATTGTGAATACACTATTAGCAAGGTAACAATAGATTGGCAGTTTAAGGCATTAAATTCTTAAGCACATAACACAAGACACTTTTCTTTATTGATTATTCTAACACATAAACTAATATCTAACACACACACACACACACACAGTGAGAAAAGAAAGAGTTTTAGGAGAATGAAATGAGATCCCAATTAAGTTTCTAGCAAAATATGCACTTCATAAGACCTGACCAGGGGTGTGTTTCCCAAAGCGAACTATGGTCGCAAGTTCCGTCGTTACCAATAGAGTTCAATGGGACTTCCGACCATAGTTGGCTAACGATGCTTTTGGGAAACGCACCCCTGAACGAACCAGCAATCATTAATTTAACCCTTTTATTGCTACTTAGGCAGGATTATTATACTTCTTATCAATGCACCAGTTCAGCTATAGAATCTGGAGGTACTTGCTTGTCGTTCGTGTCTTTGAATGAGGATTCCCTTGTCGGCATCCTTGGCTTGGAGAAAAGGGATTTTCCGAGTTAGTTGATTTGTTGAAGGTCTTTTCAGGTCCGGATTGATGTCGTGGGAAAGCCAATAAAGTTCTGGTGTGCTGGCAAACGAATGGAGTCTCCCTCATGGCTGAAGTTTAAAGTTGAGGCGCCAAAAGACTGTAGAGTCGTTGATTAAACTTTGCGGCAAAACTTAACTTAAAGTTAACTTAACTTAAACTGCCCAAAAATAGGTGTGTGAAGCTTGTAGCATTATACTCAAAAAGACTTGAGGCTGTAATTTGTGCCAAAGTTGCTTCAACAAAGTATTGAGGAAAGGCTGTGAATACTTATGTACATGTGATTTTTTTATTTTTAATAAATTTGCAAAGATTTCAAACTTCTTTCATGTTGTCATTATGGGGTTTTGTTTGTAGAATTTTGAGGGGAAAAAATAAATTAAATCCCTTTTGGAATAAGGCTGTAACATAACAAAATGTGGAAAAAGTGAAGCGCTGTGAATACTTTCCGGATGCGCTGTAGATAAGGCTAATGCTGGGTACACACTAAAAGATTTTTGAAAACTTATAAGATTTTCAAAGTGTGAGAAACCACGCACAAGAGGACAAAAAATCCTAGATTTAACCGTTTTGCTCCTATAGTGTGTGGTTTGCCATGATGTGACAAACACAGCACACCACACACAGATTTTCAACCAGAGTCCTGACTGTGAACACGAGAGAAAATCAGCCTGATTATCTTGTAGTGTTTACCCAGCATAAGGTGTGGCTCAGTCTTGGGGTTTCTGGTTCACCTAAGGCTGAGAATCAGTACCAACACTAAAACCTATTCAGGCTCAGTGCAGGGCCAGTTATGGTTTAATAATTGGCTGAGACTCGGGCCAGTTACGGCCCATGTGTGCCCTTGTCTTTAATCCAGATCTGGGCTACTCCAAGGCTGTCATTCTTTGCGGCATGTGGGCCGTGGGAAAAGGGGCTGTGTGGACCGGAGCTGGGCCAGAAAAATATTGCTATTTAGGAATGAGCTCATTAACTCTTTCCCCACAAGTGTTTTTATCATTTTCACAAAACTTTCATGGACCTCGGAATATTTTATGTGAATATTCGAACATGCAATATGTCAAAAGAAAGAACAGAGCCTCTACTTAAAAAAGGTTTTATTCTAGCTTCATGCATTCCTTTTTTTTCTCTGACTTTTTCTAGTATTTGAGACATAAATGGAAGATTTGAAATGGGTCTGTAATTTTTTAATACATTTGGATCTAATTGTGGTTTCTTAATGAGAGGCTTAATAACTGCCTGCTTGAATGTTCTTGGGACATGACCAATAAATAGAGAGGAGTTTATTAATATTGAAAAGAGGCTCTTCTGTTACAGGTAACAACTCTTTTAATAATTTAGTGGGTATTAGATCTTATAAACATGTTGTTGGTTTAGATGCAATGATAAGTTTGTTTAGCTCTTCCTGTCCTATAGTTGTAAAGCACTGCAACTTTTCTTGAGGGGTGATAATTGAGGCTGAATCAGAAAACACTGTCAAAGGTTATAAATTTACAATTGAATTTCTGATGCTTTTGATTTTCTCAGTGAAGAAAGTCATGAAGTCGTTACTACTAAACTGTGATGGAATGTTCAGTTCTGGTGATGTCTGTTTATTTGTTAATCTAGCCTCTGTAATAAATAAAAACCTTGGATTCTTTTTGTTATTTTCTATGAGTTTGCAGAGATGCTCAGCTCTGACTGGCTTTTAGAGACTTTTTAGCGGGACATACTGTCTTTCTACGTGATTCTAAAGACCTCTAAAAAAGTTTGTTTCCGTTTTTGCTCTAGGTTACAAGTTCCTCTCTTGAGAGCATGAGTAATACTTTTGTACCATGGTGCAGTAATATGTTTATATATATATATACACTACCAGTTAAAAGTTTGGACATGGTAAGATTTTGAATGTTTAAAATAAGTTTCGTCTGCTCACAAAGGCTGCATTTATTTGATTAAAAATACAGTAAAACAGTAATATTGTGAAATATTATTACAATTTAAAATAACTGTTTTCTGTTTGAATATATTTTATAAAGTAATTTATTCCTGTGATCAAAGCTGAATTTTCAGCATCATTACTCCAGTCTTCAGTGTCACATGATCCTTCAGAAATCATTATAATATGCTGATCTGCTGCTTAAGAAATCAACTTTCTAAAGGATGATCAGGAGCAACCTGAATGAAAATGTGTAGTTGTGGGACAATGTCCACTTTCACCATTCAGCACCGGTACAAGAGTGGTTTGAGCATCACCCACATTTCCGGATGGTGTTCCTTCCAGCATATTCTTCTCTTGGAGATGGAAAGCATATGATCACAACCCTTACAAACAATTAAGTCTTTTTCAAGTGATGGAAGAGGCTTGTGGAGTAGTTGAGGCACAAGGATGGATCCAACATTCACTGTTTTTTTTCCCACGATGCATGACTTCTGAAAATATATGCTGAGATGTTGATTTGCCAAATTCTTTGGCCAGATGTAAATGATAGGCAAGATCTATAAAGTTCATTGATTCAACATTTATTTATTTACTTACTAAAACTCATAAACTTGTCATTAAAGAACTCTGAAGAACACAATTAAAGAACAAAACAAACATGTATTTTCATTCATTTATTTGTATATCTACAGCTGAATTTGTTATCGAATCAACAGAGAACACACTTGTAGTTTTGTTGCTAGCATTTATTTTTTATAAATTCATTAATAGAAAAAACTGCAGAGCTTCATTATGCAGTGAATGTTGAAGTGTTTTGCCAACAACAAGACAAGAGTGTGTTTAGTTTGCTGTGTTAATTGTTTACGAGCAACTACATTCATTTGGATAAATGTGTCAAATTGATAGAAAAAACTGTAATATATAATAAAATATATAAAACAAATACTGAAACAACTGATACGCATTTTTAAGTAGAAGATCACTGAAATAGTGAGAAATAGCTGAATCCAATCTCAGTTGGAGGCATAGTCAGGTGTTGAAGTTCTTTCCATTACATGGACATACACAGTAAAAAAGGGACTCTTTGAATTGTTTTTGTTCAGTGCAGATGCAGAACAGCACAGAGGACCAGAGTGAGAAAAGAAATAATGTCTGGGTGAGGGAGAGGAATAGTTGAAGGAGCAGTAGTTGGATCAAGACAAGTGAGATGACATTTACATTTACATTTATGCATTTGGCAGACGCTTTTATCCAAAGCGACTTACATTGCATTATATTAAACATTTGTATCTGAGTATGTGCAATCCCTGGGATCGAACCCACGACCTTGGCATTGCTAGTGCCATGCTCTAACCACTGAGCTACAGGAAAGCTTGATGAAGAGGTAGGGTAGAAGAGGAACACTGTGTGCTGGATTGTGCATCTCTATGTTTTTTCCCTTACACATGTAGAACCTATGAAAGCTTATTTCTGCCATGGAATAGAAAATACAAAAAGGTCTCACAATTTTTATCTCACAATTCTGTGAATTCAGAATGACCTTTTATACTTTTTCATTCTGTGGTGGAAAAAAGCTTCCATAGTAACCAAAGGCCATGTATGTTGGATTTGTTGTTGACCAATGGCAGCAATTTCATATTTTTATTTTAGCAATACCTTCAAGTACCACTGTTCCATATGTGCTGGATAAGCACATACGCACAGTAGGGCACCAACTGCCAAGGGGGCACCATCCCACCTTCTATGGGGGAACCATCAATACCCCACCGCCAGAAAGCAATTTCAACGGAGGTGGCAACTGAAGCTCTGCATAGGGGACCCATTTGACTAGTGGCTGCCCTGAGCAATTCTGTTAATTTCTATTTTTTTGTTCTACTGTACACTCTATAAAGTAATGACTCATTTACTTTTAGATAGTATGTTGCCAATAATGCACACATTCAACACTAAACTTTAAATGTAGAATGGCTTAAAGTGAAAGGAAACTGAATTATAAAAACAATGGATTTAATATTGTCTGCAGGTAGCACTGAAATATGACAAGTAATGCAGTTTTTGTAATACCATCAACTATTAGTATTCGACTATATGTTCATGTTGGATAGAAAACTAAAGCTAGTGTTCTGACAGAATGATTCAATTTTGAGATGGGTTTGCTGTGTTTTGATAGAGTTAGAAAAAGGTAGCATTTTGAAATGTAGAGTTTTGGGCAGAAAATGAACTCTTTGGCCAATTGTGTGATGTACGTGTTGCTGTGTCAAGAGTTTAGAAAAATACAAGTATTCATAAATACTTAGCAATTGTATATAAAACTGTAATGGCAAGTTAATATAACACCTTCAGTGCAAAGATCATCTCCTCGCTGACTCCAAGACTACAATGATTTGAAGCCTCTCTACTCGCTGTTGAAGCAAGCCCCTGCAGCAGACCAACGGCACCTTGCAGCACACAGCTAACTCGCTGCTTCTCTCTGTGGCTTTCCGGCGAAAAACCAAAGAGCAATTTCACGGAGTAAGCCGAGAAAGAGCAAATTTCTAACTAAAAGAGCAAATTGAGTGATGTTTGCTTTAAAATGTTGCGCCACGAGTGTGGCACTTGCAGGGCTCCCCTCAGATGAGTGTGTTGGCTGACTGGGACGCTCCCATACAGAGGCTGCACTCACTGAGACCAGCTGCTCGCACTGCGAGAGTCTCACACAGCTGCGCTCGCGCTATGGCCATGGCCATGGCCAATTTGGTGGCCCACCTTTGGCTTAACTTGACTAAGATCAAGGACGCTGACGAGACAGCCCTCCTCAATTCTCCTGCCTCTCCCTCTGGCTTATTTGGTTCAGTGGTGGATGGCTTCACCAAACATCCCAGAAAACATCCCAGGCCATGCTTCATTTTTTTGCCAAAGTGTCCAAGCACCCCTGCTGCTTCAAGTCACCGTTAGACAGTGTGGCTTTTGCGCCCACTCAACCCAAGCAAAAGACGTAACCTGAGGTGAAACAGTGTGTCCGCCCAGCGAAGTACTACCCATTCCCTAGACACCAGGGATCCCGCCCCAAGGTAGAGCTGCACCCTGTGCAGCCGAAGCAGTCCTGATGCCTCAGGACAGAGGCGGAAAGGATTAAGTCCCTCCGAGGCCGGACCACCCTCAGAGCGTTCTTGTCTTCCAGTCCCTTCTTCAGCTCAGGGCGCTGGAGACGATGTGTTTGCTGTTGGCTCTTGGCCCGCCCCATCAGTTTGCGCACCCAAACCTCTTCTCGCTGTTATAGCGAACCAAAATAAATTTTTACATTCTCACGAAAAGAGCATTCCTCCTCCTCTCAATGCTGTAACAGGTGCCATTCTCCTGCTTCAGCACGAGAGGCAACTCGTAGTACTTTAACTATTTGCCACTCGACTCCGGGCATGGGAGGCCATCCCGGAATAGGGCTGCAACTAACGATTATTTTGATAATCGATTAGTTGGCAGATTATTTTTTTCGATTAATCAGATAAAAAAAAATCCTAATTTTATTTATTTTTATTTTATTGACAAAAATACACACTTTTGCACATCCTGTCCAGTGTACTTCAAACAAATGTGCCAATTGAATGCTATTAAACATACAGTGCTTAATTTATTAGACTATGCTGCCTGTCATAATAAAGAGAGAACACAAATATTTTAGGAATCTATCAAAAACTTGTTTAAAGCTAAAAATGGTATTGCCATTTATTAGGAAAATAACAAACTGAAACAACTAAATAGTTTCTAAATAGTATTCACACATAATATCCAAAAAAAAAAAAAAAAAAACTTAATAACAGTCTCTGTTCTTATTGACTGCAATTGGGCATCTGAAAACAACAACAACAACTATAAAGTGTTACTTTTTTTCTGCCTTTCTTGTAAAACAGTAAACTCAAAAATTGGATAACAACAGTAATTATTTTGTATCTTAAGAAATAATGCTGTAACTAAAGAGCTTACACATACTGGTGGATTAACCATTACAGAAACATGAAAAATGATTTTACTAAGCACCAATACTGATAGTTCAGGCTGACCTGTGGCACAAACCATACATTGGGTATCAGATGTCTAATAACTTTGTTAAGCACTGTTTATAGTGAATATAGTTTAAATCTCTACTCTACATTAAAAATGAAGATAGTAATAAAGATAATAAAGAAAAACAAACTCATTGTTAACCAACAGGCAAGATAAATGTTTTGCAGGAACACACACATTCACTCTGGACACAATCACCTCTTATTGTCATTTCTTTATCCTGTAAATAGGCTAAGAAACGTCTTACATTTATATTAAATTACATGTTGTTATCCCTTTACAGTTACTACTCTCATAAAATACTTGAATACAAGATGGGCTGGGGCACCCTGTGTGACAGCAGAATAGCCTTCAGCTCATGGGTGACCCCCATGTTGGATTGGCACATCAACCATCTAGAAATGATGGTGGTGATTCTGGCCAGCTGGAACTCAGGGGTCATCATGCCCTGGTCCGCTCAGACATCAGGATGGTGGTTGCCTTTATAAACCACCAAGGGCATTTCATGTCTCACCCTCTGCACAGACTGGCGAACCATTTTCTCCTATGGGCACAGAAGAACCTCCACTCAATGAGGGCGGTTCACATGCCGGGCTCCTCAAACGTAGGAGCAGACATGCTGTCATGTGGCGGACAGCCACCAGGTGAATGGAGACTCCACCCCCAGGTGGTCAACACGATATGGCTCACATTCGGTCAGGCGGATGTGGATCTCTTCACAACGGAAGAGAACTCCCACTGCCAGATATACTTTTTGAAGGAAATGGATGCACTGTTTGCACAATTTGGGGCCCACAACAAGAGTTGTGGAAACTGCATGTTTGGCCCCTTGAAGGGAGCCGCCAGGCCTTCCCCAGGGGGTCATGAGAATGATCTCGGAGGTGAGAGCCCCTTCTACAAGACCTTTACTCCAAGAAATGGTTTATTATTGTCAAGCTGGTGCTTAGCTCAGAAACAAAACCCAACTGAATGTGAGATTGTATCAGTTCTCAAGTTTGCAGGAAATGCTGGATGGTGGGCGCACCCCCTCCACGCTCAAGGTATACACTGAAAGTTTGGAATCGGTAAGATTTTTAATGTTTTTAAAATAAGTTTCGTCTGCATTAAAACATTAAAAATCTAACTGATTCCAAACTTTTGACTGGTAGTGTATGTGGCAGCCATCACTGCGAATCATGCCCCAATGGCCGGCCAATCGATTGGGAAACACAACCTGGTCTTTAAGTTTCTCCGAACGGCTTCCTTTCTGTGACTGTATCCCGGCGCTATTGGATTAAGTTCCCCATAAGTGTCAGTTAATGCAAGTGAACCGTATCGAAAGGGAATGTTTATGGTTACTCACGTAACCTTGGTTTTCTGAGATAACGGGAACAAGCATTGCGTAGCTTGCCGTACTACTACGCTGCACAGCGAGTCATGCTAGCCACTCATCAGTCGAAAGATTCTGAAGTATGGCATTTCTGCATTACTTATATATGCAGTCAACCCCACTCTTTCTGGCGTGCTGAAATGCCATTTGTCTGTGCAGGGGCACAGACGAGAACCAATCAGGATTCAAGATTCAGAGAAACTGGAGTTTCCCCCATAAGTAGAAATATTTTCCTGATCATCATCTGATCACACGCAAATGCTGCAAGTCAGAACCAATGAATCACAGAGAGAGTTCGCTCACTGCCAACACTACATTCAAACAGGGCTGCCTTTAGTATCTTAAGAAACCATTGATGCTTTTGGGAAATGTAGCCCAGAACATTGCTTAACAGAAGACAGAAAAACATAATATGTTTAAATTATTTCACAAGAAACAAAATGAAATAGTAGCCTACATAGTTTGTGCAATTACATTTATTTAAATTGAACGTTGATTGTTGATGTTCTATTCTGTAACTAATGTTGATACACTGTCAGAATACAAAGGTTGCATTTTATGGGTGCAACAGCCTGTCACTGGCAGTCCCTTATGAAAATGAACCATTACTACAGTGAACATAGTTCAGCTAGGCCTATAGTATTTGTAGATTTCCATGGTTACCACTACAAGTAAACATTTTAACCATGTGTAAACAAAAATATAATCTAATAAATTGCAATTAAGGGGTATTGAATGTTAAAACACCTTTCAAATATAATGTTAAGTGGGTATCATTACCCATTTTACTCTTAGTAATTCAATAATTTAAGAAATTTTAAAATGTATAAATTCAGATTAGAATCCCCAGATTTAACAAATAATCCTTGAAACTCATTCTTGTTACGTAGTGTTGCTGTAGAGACGAGGCGAATACGGAAATCCACTATCATAAGGCTTTATTTAATCCAAAGGAAGAGAGAACAGCATAACACACTAAAACTAACAATTAGAACAGACAAGGAGTGCAGGGAAGGTGTCCATTATGAAGGGAGTGCAGATGATGAGGTCCAGGTGCAGGTGATCGGTGATGATGGGGAGATGATGAGGAAGTGAGTGCAGGTGTGGAAACAGGAGGGTGATGGGAAATGGAGTCCGGGAAACACGGGAACTGTGACAGTACCTCGCCCTCCCGGAAGGAACAACCGGGGAGGGGGGGTGGGCGCCCTGGAGACCTCACGCAGGTGCAGGGAGAGGAGCAGACGGGACTGGAGGTCTCCAGGACGGATCTAGGAGATCAGGCGGCCATGGCGGGTCAGAGGCCGTGGGCGGCCATGGCGGGTCTGGAGACGTGGCAGGCGGCCATGCGGCCATGGCGGGTTTGGAGACGTGGCAGGCGGCCATGGCGGCTCTAGAGACGTGGCAGGCGGCCATGGCGGGTCTGGAGACGTGGCAGGCTCTGATGAACCTGGAAGCCCACCCAGGAGTTCCCCACCCACGGGTACCTGCCCCCCCCCAAAATGTTCTTGGGGGATTTCCCAGTGGGTGGTAAGGTGGGCTCGGTGGCGGCTGGAGCTGGAGCGGGCTCGTGACAGGCTGGAGCTGGGGAGGAGAATAGGGCCCAGTCCATCCCCTCATACTCCACCAACAGGCCCACTGATACAGGTACCGGTTGCATGGAGGCAG
Organism: Hypophthalmichthys molitrix; assembly: GCA_037950675.1. Lineage (NCBI taxonomy): Eukaryota > Metazoa > Chordata > Actinopteri > Cypriniformes > Xenocyprididae > Hypophthalmichthys > Hypophthalmichthys molitrix. Next base: position 41,145,155 of record CM075494.1, read on the forward strand.
AAAACTCAGGAGATTGGAGCTGCACGGAGGCAGAAAACACAGGAGATTGAGATTGTTTGGTGGCCTTCCTCTTTCTCCTTCTCGGCCTTTTAGGCCCAGCGGAGGATCTATCATCGGCCCTCAGGGGTTTTAGGTCCGGCAGGACACCGGGGAAAAGCTCACTGGAGGGGCATGCGGAGGAAAGCGGCAATTGGCGAACTGGCCAGGCCGCCGGTGTTTCTGAGGAAACTGGACGAGGATCACACACGAATTCTCAAGAACCTCCTCAATGATGAAATCAGAAGAATTTAGGAACAAAACCAGATTAATAGCTTCAACTAGGGAAAAATAGCAGGCAGGTTCTTTAAAACGGCCAAATAAGCAAGCTCGACAAACTCCTCCACATACCTCTCCAGCGAGTGACCGTCCTGCCGGCACCCACAAAGACGATCCGATGCTGTAGAAGCAGGCGTGGGAGGCATTGGAGATACAGGGATCTCAGAGATGAATACGCCCATCTTTGAATGTGGATTTCCAGCGGTGTAGGTCTGTTCTCCTGTTACGTAGTGTTGCTGTAGAGACGAGGCGAATACGGAAATCCACTATCATAAGGCTTTATTTAATCTAAAGGAAGAGAGAACAGCATAACAAACTAAAACTAACAATAAGAACAGACAAGGAGTGCAGGGAAAGTGTCCATTATGAAGGGAGTGCAGATGATGATGTCCAGGTGCAGGTGATCGGTGATGATGGGGAGATGACGAGGAAGTGAGTGCAGGTGTGGAAACAGGAGGATGATGGGAAATGGAGTCCGGGAAACACGGACTCCATTCTGTGGTTTATGGAACCATCCTCCCCCAACTAGGACAAGAAGGGCCACAGTTACCATGAACACCATCTGATAAAGCTTAATTTATTGCCCCCTGAACTATGCAGCCAAAAAACAGAGGCCATAGAAAAACCCATAGCCCTTGGAACAGACTTGCATTAATTTATAGACAAACTGTTCTATAAATGAACATGCATCCCAGGACATTGTGTGTATAATTATAACTGTCTTGTAAAGTGTCTCTTGTGTTGTATTTTGCTTTATGAAAATCTTACGAGTATACTATTATTTAAGGTAACCCTGTGTACCTCATATCTCCTATCAAATTAATGCTCATTTAATGACTCACACCTTGGTGGACATCACCATCTCATAGAATGCATTGTATGTTTGTTATATTTATCAGAATATAAATGGACACAAACTTCATAGCCACACCCCTCAGGCAAATGAGGTCGCTCTCAAACAAAGAATATCTCCCGCCAGAGAATTGGACCTTTCTCATTGGTCAAGCCAAGACTCAGGGGTGTAAACTTTCTGTAGAAGTTAAACACCCTCGAGCAGGACACTCACACTCTCTTCTGGTTCTTCTGTTTGTCCCTGCTATACTACTGATTGCTGGCATGTGAGACCACCCAGCCCCCGAGCTGGGAGAGAAAAAGACTCTTTCCCCACTAAGAGTCAAACTAACCATGCAAGCTTGTCATCGGTCCTTCATTCAATGCAGAAGACATCGATTGCAACTTCAGCACCATCGGACTGAACTCTCAGGACTTTCTACTGCAACAGTATATCCAGACGCTCTTGAAAAGCTGAGGCCTAATGCAAGTATTGTACGATATACTAAATTGCTGCTAGTTAGTTAAAGTTGTGAACCTCAAGGCAAGGCAATTTATTTATTTATTCTAAGAGAAGGGTAATATCCTCATAAGTCACCCTCTCCTTGTAATACCTATGTCATACCCATGTCATTATACAAATTTGTGTCCTGATATGTCACAAAAACGTGCACACATGCACGCAGGCACGCACACACACACACACATACTGCTGTCTCTAATGAGGATTTAATACACAAATTTATTCTGTTATTTCAGTTTAAGAAGTTCAGCTGTATTAACGTAAAGAAGAGGAAATAAGAGACTCTGTATCATCTCACTGTTGCAATCTATTCTGAAACATCAACACAGTTTCACTGATCCAGACCAAACATAAAACCCAGGATAGAGCGTCTGAGTGAATGTGGTCTGGACTGTGTGGATGAGGCTCATTGTGTCAGAGATGCTGTAGAAGGACAGAGTTCCTGCACTGTGATCCACATACACTCCTATTCTACCACTGATGAGCGCTGCAGGGAGATCAGTCACTATCTTATTGTGTCTGAATGAGAATCTGGAGGAAGAGCAGAACAAACTCCAGGACTGATCATTAAGTCCAAACGCACACTCAATACCCCATCCCTTCCTGCTGATGCTCTTATATGACACTGATATACCCACATAATCTCCACTCCACTCAATCTCCCAGTAACAGCGTCCACACACACTCTCTCTACACAACACCTGATGATACATATCAAATCTGTCTGGATGATCAGGATACGGCTGGACTGTGTCAGTGACAGTAATCACTCTGTTCCTCTCAAACAGACAGAGGTTTTCATTCACTGTGTTCAGATCCAGAGTGAGATGATGGGAATCTGATGGAGAAAAACAAATCAGAATCAGGAATTATGAATCTGTCTGATCTTTTAATGTATCTGAACTCTTCATGGTTCAATGTTCAGTGTATCATCAGTGTCTCAGTACAGATGACCAGATATCCTGAGCAAATCTTCTACAGGAAGAACATGAACACATTCAGTGAGATTTTCTGCTTGTTTTCTTAGTGACTTACACTGTAGGAAGTCGTTCCTGATCTTGGGATTCATGTTGGTGAATGTGACTGTGGAAATAAACAGACATGAACAGTGTGAAGAGAAATGACCAGATAAAATACATTCATTTCTATGACATTTCTAATATGATGCTCATATGATATTAGATGATGCAGGATAGTTTCTGAGAGCAGATGAATCCTATGTCATGTATATATATAACACTTGTTCACGATGATGAGTGCCGTACTTCTGAACCATCAAGGGATATTTGTGGTCATTCTGAAGGTGGTGTAGCATCTGGACCAGACACACAATTATTCATTTTATTTAATGAATAATCCAGAAACTCTCCCTCACAAGTCCTGTTAATTCCATCCCCCACAACTGCAACACACAGACAGAATAGGTGTCCTGTTCCTGTTTTATTGCTGTCAGGAATGTGCAGATAAGATAGTGACTCTGACTTCATTCTTACTGAGAAGGACAAATAAACCCTCTTAATCCTATATATTCTATATATAACCGCATGAGAAATGTATAAACGTGTATCCAATCTTCCCCTCTCATGATTTTCCTTTTATAGGGTTTATTCTATGTATTAATTTTCTCTTTTGAACTATTTTGGTATTAATGTTTCAGAGTTGCATATTTATGGTTAACAAAAATCACATGGGTAGCATGTTTGGTATCGATAGACTCCAACTTCCGTTTCCTATTTGTTAATTGATGTTACACGTTGCTAACTCTATGACACATTAGTATTATAAGAATCTAGAAGGTTCTTCTCTCATACAACCAATCCAATGTCTTATGCTAATATATTGTTACAGAACAAAGACTTGTAAAACTTCCCTCTAAAGGAACAACTTCTTATTGGCTCAGACACCTCAAGAGGGTATGACATCTTCATCCTTTAAAATCACTGATCACAAGATCACACTCTCACTTTTCCTTTACTGAAAAAAGCTGATGTCAAGATGATGCTGTACTAGAAGCTTCTAAGGAACCCCAAGCTTGTGCTAGGCTTTGGCCTAGACCTTCCATTCACAAAAGATCCTCTGAATCCACCTGGTTCTCTTTCATCTAGAAAATATCAGCAAATATCAACGGGAGCCTCTGCAAATTTCATCAGGACAGTTTAATTCAAATGGGCGAGACATGCAAGTATCAAACTTAGTCTCATTATTTGATACATTAAGTATCCTTACCCCTTTTAAAGAAGGGCATGTTAAAGCTAAACTGATGGTTTGCTCAAGGCTGTTGATCTGCTGAATTTCAAACAATGCTGTAACTTCTTGCTTTCCTGTATTCTTCTTCAGCTCTCTCTTTCCCTCAGTAAACTGTATGCATGTATGTGTGTGTATGTTTGTGATTTAGTTAAATAAAACTTGTGTACACACTCTTGCGAGTTGATTCTGATCTGCTTATAAAACCAATGTCCCAGATAACGATTATGATTACGATCACAGCTACACACTAAGAAAGCAATATTTTGCTGTGGCCACGGAAAATATCCTTTTTGAAAAGCTGACAGACGATAAATACTGAGTTTTCGCTGGCCGAACATATTAATTTATTGTAATATTAATTCAGCTACATAAGTTAATTTGATTATCTGATTCAAATATCTATAATTAAGTATAATGAGTTATGCTTAATTATTCATATTTCTAATTTGCTTACAGTAGATTTGATGTACTTGTTCACATTACACTTGAATTTAAGATGAACTGATTTATCAAGTTTTATTCTTTATAAAGTTTTAAGTTTTAAGAACTTTTTTTGTGCAATTGGATGTTATATAAATTGCAGGAACATTTCAGAAACTGCTATATGTTCACATTTAGGATCTTTCATCACATGTCTTTATAATCGAGGCCCAGGACTTTACCTCTGTCAGAGATCTTCTTGATCTCCTCTTTGCAGAAATCCTCCAGTTTGTCTCTCAGCTGACGGACAGATTCTCTCATGTCATCAAAAGAGAAGAGAGAACTGAAGGGATCGTCGGGTTCGTCTGTAGATTCAGGAGGTGCTGAGAGAGACTGGAAACTCTAGAAAACACAAATCAAAACTTCAGACAATAAGCTGCTTTATATCAGATCTGTGCGGCTCTTGTTGATCTTCAGTAACTCTCCTCAATCCAGCACTTTCACACAATCAGAAACATTCTTCTCATATTCATTATTTAATGCTACAAACTCTAATATATTACACTTAAACTCCTTGTAAAAAAGAAGTGCACTTTAGCATACTTTTAAATTATTACATAAATAATATATTTTAAAGAATATACTTAAGAGCTGAATAAATGTAAGGCTTTCAGACATTTAATTATTTTTCAAATTATAATTATAATCATTATTGTAATTAAATTAATGTATTATACTGTACAATAAATTTATATTAAATGCAATTAGCTAATATTTTGTGCTTTTGACCCTATTGAGTAGGATTTAAGTATCTTTAAATGTAATTTCTTCTATTGTCTTTGCACTTTTTAAAAGTTTACTTAAGTGTGTTAAGAAAGATAATCATGAAAGTGTCTCTATTTAAGTGCACAAGTGGCCTTTTATTTAATTAATAGTATATTATCTGCGGTTTTTAAAAAAATATACTTTTAAGATTTGAAGTAATTAACTACAAGCAGAGGTGGACAAATTACTTGAGTTACAGATACTACTGGTCAAATATTATTCCATAGATTTTTACTTAAGTAAAAGTACATAAGTACTTGCTTTTAAAAGTACTTATCAAATGTAATTTTCCTTTTTATGTCAATGCACAGTTTTATTATTGTTGCATTGTTGTATGTAATACTTATAGTACCTTACGTCTCTGAAGCAACCTACTGAATACACTGACTAGCTTGTAGTATCTGTGAAACAAAGTGCTTTTACAATGTTACGAAACCTATAGAAATGAAAAAACTGAATCGACAAAGACAGCCATAATCATCTTCATTTTTTTTAACACTCCTACCCAAAATTTGATTCTCTCACGAATTCTGAACTCCAACTAAACAAAGTAACATGTAACAATTTACTAGAGGTTCTGAAAAAAATATTAATTGCTGCAGTCTACTCAAAATTGTTTGATTTGAATGAATTATTTAAAAAAAAAAAACTGAATGATTCAATGACTCACTCAGAAATACATCACTTGTTTCATTACTGGATGAATCAGCATTTTTTAATGAATATCTTGAATGAATGATTCAATGGGAAATACATTTTTTTAACAGTCACTTGTCTCTCTAAACAATGTAATCGATACAATCATTATTTCAAGTGTCAAGTTAACTTTCAAAAGGTATTTGCCCTACTTTGATCATAGACATCAGTGTTTATATCTCAGTACTTTTGTGATCATTTGAATATTTGTAACGCAGAAAGAAAAAAATGATACTATGTGGTTGAAAAGACTGTTTGTGAAGCTATTTCATACATAATGTTACATGATAACTCTCTCTGGATCAGCAGTGATAACGCAGATCTGAATGTTGCAGTATGATTTTTGTCAAACTGTTTAAAAGACACAGGTGAATCTTTATAATTCAGGAAAGAGATCTTGTGGGTGTTTGAATCTAGATCGCAATCTTTCTATGATTAATCATTAAGCTCTACACATAACTAGGCTATAGTAATTATGCAAGGTAACAACAACAACAACAACAACAAAAAAAACTATAAAAGTTACAATTAACTTATTTAACTCTATTTAATCGCCCTCTTCCATTTTGCCATCAACTTATCATCAGTGTTCAAAAATGCTGGGAAATCATTAGGCTTGTTTGAGATGCATCAGCGCTGCGCAGACCGATCAGTGTATGACATCAAAGTACCGCGAAAGCGATTGGACAGCAGACGACTCTTTATGCTTTTGAATTACTCTCGTGGTACTTTGAGGTCTGTGCAGCACAGATGCTTCTCTAACAAGCCTAATAACTTCACAACACATGACTCTACAAGATTAATTATTGATAGGCTGATTTAAACCTGCAAAAAAAACAGTCACGTTTTAGAGAAGAAAAAAAAAAATCTTCCACTGAAGCTGCTAACCTAATGACTTTCTACTTGAGGACCTTGATAGAAATGTACTGGAGGGAAAAGTATGATATTCATCTTTCAAATATAGTGAAGTTAAAGTCACAAGTTTCCAAAAAAAAAATAAAAAAAAATAAAATAAAATAAAATAAATAATACTCAAGTAAAGTACAGATACTCAAAAAGCGTACTTAAGTATAGTACTGTACTAAAGTAAAGTAAATGTACTTTGTTACTGTCCACCTCTGACTACAAGTGCACATTCAGTACAATTAAGCACACTTCTTTTTCACAAGTGACTATGTGTGAACTTTCTAGTAAATGGTTCAGATAATAAAACATCTGCTAAGAACATAATTGCATGTAACAGGTTAAGCAAATCAATGGAGTCACATTGTAGAGTTGAGAAGATTTGCTGAGGAAAAGCAGTTCAGAGGCTATGAGTAGATTAACCATTATTTGTAACTTTTGACTGGTTAGTGGCACTGAATCTGTGAAAGAGTGCGTAAAAAAGATTGTGGAGTCCTTAAAAAACAATGTTCTTCAACGTCAAATTGCAAAGGCTTTGCAAATCTCACTATCTACAGTGCATATTATCATCAAAAGATTCAGAGAAACTGGAGAAATCTCTGTGCGTAAGACCTTTATTAGATGCCCGTGGTCTTCGGGCCCTCAGACGACACTGCATCACTCATCGGCATGATTGTGTCAATGCCATTACTAAATGGGCCCAGGAATACTTCCAGAAACCACTGTCGGTAAACACAATCCACCGTGCCATCTGCAGATGCCAACTAAAGCTTTATCATGCAGAAAGAAAGCCATATGTGAACATGGTCCAGAAGCACCGTCGTTTCCTGTGGGCCAAGGCTCATTTAAAATGGACAGTTTTAAAGTGGAAAAGTGTACTATGGTCAGATGAGTCCAAATTTGACATTCTTGTTGGAAATCATGGACGCCGTGTCCTCTGGGCTAAAGAGGAGGGAGACCTTCCAACGTGTTATCAGCGTTCAGTTCAAAAGCCAGCATCTCTGATGGTATGGGGGTGCATAAGTGCATACGGTATGGGCAGCTTGCATGTTTTGGAAGGCACTATGAATGCTGAAAGGTATATAAAGGTTTTAGAGCAACATATGCTCCCCTCCAGATATCTATTTCAGGGAAGGCCTTGTGAATTTCAGCAGGACAATGCAAAACCACATACTGCAGCTATTACAACAACATGGCTTCGTCCGGGTGCTGAATTGGCCTGCCTGCAGTCCAGATCTTTCACCTATAGAGAACATTTGGTGCATCATTAAACAAAAAATACATCAAAGACGATCACAAACTCTTCAGGAGCTGAAAACCTATATCAGGAAAGAATGGGACCAAATTTCAACGCCAAAACTCCAGAAACTCATAACCTCGATGCCCAGATGTCTTCAAACTATTTTGAAAAGAAGAGGAGATGCTACACCATGGTACCATTCCAACTATTTTGTGACCTGTAGCAGGCATCAACTTTGAAATGAGCTCATTTTGTGCATAAAATTGTAAAATTTCTCAGTTTGAACGGTTTTTGTTATCTATGTTCTATTGTCTATAAAATATTAGCTCATATGATTTGAAAGTCTTTTAGTTTTCATTTTATTCAAATTTAAAAAACGTCCCAAAATTTCCAGAATTCGGGTTGTATAACACTTGACTAAATCTGACTGAATTCCTGACATCATCTCAGTCATCTCTTGCTCAAGTCCACTTTGATCATGTTCTTCTAGATCTCTGTTACCTGCAGGAAGTGGATGTGATCATGTGTGTGTGAAAGCTGCTCCAGCTCAGCGTCTCTCCTCCTCAGATCATTGATCTCCTGCTCCAGTCGCTCCAGTCGTCCTTCAGCTCGACTCACTGCAGCCCTTTCCTGATCTCTGATCTGCTGTGTGACTTCAGAGCAGCTTCTCTCAATGGAGCGGATGAGCTCAGTAAAGATCTTCTCACTGTCCTCCAATGCTGTCTGTGCAGAGCACTGTTAGGACACACATCACAATCACACAGTGGCTTCAGTGGGACTGACATAGTCCAAACTGGGACGTCTCAAACTTCTTTTCTTCTCCAGACTCACCTTATGAGACTCCACAGCCTCTCTCAGCTGCTGAAGATCTTTCTGTCTCTGCTGGATTCTCTGACGGATCTTTATCTGTGTCTCCTTCAGCTGTTTCTGGAGGACAAACCCTTAAAAATTACTATCACTTAAAAATTAAAGTTACATGAATCCAAAATTGGTGGAGGATTAAAGATCTAGCATGGTAAGTTTATACTGTATGTTCAAAACACAGATTCATAGTTTCCTGAAATGAGATTATGAATGAATATGAAACTGAAATGTCAGCAGTATTTCATCAGTGTCTAGTTTTATATGAATAATTTACCATAAAGTTTTAATTTTGTCATCATTTACTCTCCCTCATGTCGTTCCAAACCTGTATGACTTTCTGTCTATTGTGAGACACAACAGAAGATATTTTGAAGAATGTCTCAGCTGTTTACAAACTGAGGCCAAACAAATTCTTGCATGTCACAGTCACATGACTAAACATCATTATGACACAAACACCAGTGAAGTTTGATGTTTTTGATGTCACCATATTTGATTTGGGTTCTGCATTCATGAGTTGATCAATGATTTGTGAATCGAAATTTGGCTCTTTCAAAAGTAGCATACTTTTAAAAAGTGTACTTATTATGGAAAAATAATATAGTTTAAAATATTATACTTGTGTGAACTAAATGTAATATTTTCAGACACATAACTGCATGTTAACTGTCATTAAATGAAATTAATTATAGTTTAATTTTGTATTTAAAGCAGTTAGCTGAACTTAAGAGGGATTTTTTGACCCAGGAGTCTTGGGTAGGACTGAAATAAATCTTCATATGTAATTCTATTGTCTTAAAATATGTGTAAAAATAAATAAAGTGTACTGTCAAATGTACTAAGCATGAATAGTAAACTAAAATATACAGTAATAATGAAGTTTCACTTTACTACCGTCACGATCACCAGCTGGAGTGCCCTTGATAGCCACCAGAGGGCACTCCACATCAAACTATTGTTCCTGAACTACATTTTCCATAACTCACTGCCTGGTTTAATCATCCATGATTGTCTTCATCCGTGTTTCATTAGCTCTTTACCTCTGCCTATTTAAGCCTGGTTCATTCTGTCATTCATTATGAAATCTTGTAAGTGTCATACTGCATTTCTGAGTGCTACCTTGGTTTCCTGTTCTTAGGTTTTGACCCTGTTTGCCTGTTTTTGGATTTACCCTGTTTGCCTATCTCTTGTGGATTTCCCTGTTTGCCTGTGTTCCTGTGCCCTGTTATGATTTGGACCATGCATCAGCCTGTTTACAACATGGCCGCCACGCCAAAGCCTCCAGCCATCATGTCCACCATGCCAGAGCCTCCAGCCAGCCACCATGGACACCACGCCAGAGCCTCCAGCTGTCATGGACGCCACGTCAGAGCCTCCAGTCCTCTACAGAGCCTGCTTCACACATGAGTCCCATCCAGAGCCCGCTCCAGCCCATGAGTCTGCTCCAGATCCTGCCCCCACCCATGAGTCCACTCTAGAGCCTGCTCCAGCCCATGAGTCTGCTCCAGAGCCCGCTCCAGCCCATGAGTCCGCTCCAGAGCCCGCTCCAGCCCATGAGTCCGCTCCATAGCCCTCTCCAGCCCATGAGTCCACTCCAGAGCCCGCTCCAGCCCATGAGCACACTCCAGAGTCCGCTCCAGCCCATGAGCCCACTCCAGAGTCCGCTCCAGCCCATGAGTCCTCTGCAGAGCCTGCTCCAGCCCATGAGTCCGCTCCAGAGCCCACGTCAGAGCCTCCAGCCGCCATGGCCGCCACGCCAGAGCCTCCAGCCACCATGGCCGCCATGCCAGAGCCTCTAGCCACCATGGCTGCCATGCCAGAGCCTCCAGTCATCATGGCTGTCACGCCAGAGCCTCCAGCCTCCATGGATGCCACGGCAGAGCCTCCAGCTGTCATAGACACGATGTCAGAGCCTCCAGCCACCATTAACGCCACGCCAAAATCTCCAGCCGTCATGTCTGCCATGCCAGAGCCTCCAGCCACCATGGCCGCCACGCCAGAGCCTCTAGCCACTATGGCTGCCATGCCAGAGCCTCCCGCCACCATGGCAGACCCTCCAGCCACCATGGACACCACGTCAGAGCCTCCAGCCACCATGCCAGAGCCTCCCGCCACCATGGCCACCATGCCAAAACCTCCCGCCACCATGGACATCATGCCAGAGCCTCCAGCTGTCATGGATGCCACATCAGAGCCTCCAGCCACCATGGATGCCACATCAGAGCCTCCAGCCACCATGGACGCCACGCCAAAGTCTCCAGCCATCATGTCCGCCATGCCAGAGCCTCCAGCCGTCATGGACTGCACGTCAGAGCCTCCAGCCACCATGGACACCATGCCAAGGTAGTCCCTAGGCATTGGAGACTGGATTCCTGTTTGGAGAGGACACACCGCTGATGTCGGTTCTGGCATCTCTGTGGTGGTATCAAGTCTAGGTGTTTCAGAGTTGGTCTCACTGTTGATTGCACCACCCGTTGCGGCAATGTCTATTTTGTGTGTGGGCCACACACTACTCTCCAGCTCATGAGTCCTCTACAGAGCCTGCTCCAGCCCATGACTCAGCTCCAGAGCTCACTCCAGCCCATAAGTCCGCTCCAGAGCCCGCTCCAGCCCATGAGTCCGCTCCAGAGCCCGCTCCAGCCCATGAATCCTCTGCAGAGCCCGCTCCAGCTCATGAGTCTACTCCAGAGCCCGCTCCAGCCCATGAGTTAGCTCCAGAGCTCACTCCAGCCCATGAGTCTGCTCCAGAGCCCGCTCCAGCCCATGAATCCTCTGCAGAGCCCGCTCTAGCCCATGAGTCCGCTGCAGAGCCCGCTCCAGCCCATGAGTCTGCTCCAGAGCCCGCTCCAGCCCATGAATCCTCTGCAGAGCCCGCTCCAGCCCATGAGTCCGCTGCAGAGCCCGCTCCAGCCTATGAGTCCGCTGCAGAGCCCGCTCCAGCCCATGAGTCCACTCCAGAGCCCGCTCCAGCCCATAAATCCGCTCCAGAGCCCGCTCCAGCCCATGAGTCCACTACAGAGCATGCCCCAGCCCATGAGTCCTCTCCAGAGCCTGCTCCAGACAAGCTTCAGCCCAGGGGTCTGCTCCAGAGCCCACTGCCCCAGAGTTCAGCCATGTGTCGGTTCCAGCCTGTGAGCTTCCTGTCTGCCCTGATGTGACCACAGAGGTAGTCCCAGAGTTTCCTGCCTGTGCTAACATGACTACGGAGGTCATGCCCGAGTTTCATGTCCGCCTTGATGTGACTACGGAGGTTGCCCATGAACTTCCTGTTTGCCCAGACACTACCACAGAGGTCTTTCCTGAACTGCCTGAGTGACTTGAAACAACCGCAGAGGTCGACCTAGAACACCCTGCTGGTCCTGTTATGACCACACATGAAACCCCTGAGCTCCCTGGTTGTTTTGACATGGCCCCTGAGACCAAAACTAAAATCTCTGTGCTGTGCTGTGCTTTGCATGATCAGCCATGGTGCTATCCAGTTCCTTCAGATCTACACTGGGGGTCTTTGGCTCCACTGTGGTTATCTTCGGCTCCGCCTGTTCCTCCACAGTGGTTACAAGCTACATCTTGGTGGCCCTCTGCTCCACCAAGGGTGTCACGATCACCAGCTGGAGTCCTCTTGATAGCCACCAGAGGGCACTCCACATCAGACTATCATGTCTGTCATTCCCTCACAAACTACATTTCCTCACTGCCTAATCTCAGTCTCGTAAGTGTCATAATGCATTTCTGAGTGCTCATTTGGTTTCTTGTTCTTTGGTTTTGACCCTGTTTGCCTGTTTTCGGATTTACCCTGTTTGCCTATTTCTTGTGGATTTCCCTTTTTGCCCGTGTTCCTGTTTCCTGTTATGGTTTGGACAGTTTTACCCTGTGTTTATGACCTTTTGCCCGTTTTTAACTTCAATTACTCTTTCAATAAACTACTGCACTTGGATCCTCAACCAAAAGTCATGGAGCAGTTCATGACAAGTACATTTAAACTATATTAACTTTAAATACACTGAATAACACACTTCAGTTTTAATTATAGTTAAGTACTTTACATGTGCTTTAGTATGTTAGTCAACACATCAAAAATAAGTTTAATTCTTTAACACATGACAAGAGTTAAACTGAAATATTAAATATTATTAAAATGTACTTTAAAGTAACGTTTAATTTGAAATTATTACAAAGTATATTTTATAGTGAAACATAGTCATGAAAGTTTAGTCTAGCGTTGTAGTACTCGAGACCGGTCTTAAGACCATTTTTTTGAAGGTCTTGGTCTTGTCTTGGTCTTGACCGCATTTGGTCTCGGTCATGTCTTGGTCTCACACTGAAAGGACTCGGGATTTTATTTCAAGACTGGTCAAGACCACAACTGCGGGGATATGTTAAATTGCCATTGCATTGTCTGATTTTTTTCTCTATACTTTTAATTTGAAGTACAATTACAATTGAGCACACTTCTTTTTTAACTACTAGAGTTGTTTAGATTACTTTTTTTGCTTTTATGCTTGTGTACCCCATTGACTTTCTAATGTATAGACTAAAATAGATGAGACATTCTTCAAAATATCATCTTTTAGTCCTGCAGAAGAAAGTCAGTCAAACCAGTGTGGAACGGCATGACGGTAAGTAAATAAAGACAGCACTTTCATTTCTGCGTGAACAATCCCTCTCAGTTCATACCTGTTTCTCTGTCCTCTGTGCTGCAGCTGATACAGTGTTGTGGTTTTTATGTTCATACTCCTTACACCGCACACAGATGCATTGTTGATCAGTGACACAGTACATTTCTAGCTCTTTATCATGTTTACGGCAGATCATGTCCTGCAGTCGTCCAGTGGCATCGATCACTTTGTGTGGCTTACGAGAGTGAAATTCCTCATGACGGTCAAAATGAGTTTGACAGTAAGACTCCTGACACACCAGACAGGACTTGACAGCTTTGTATTTTCTTCCAATACAGACGTCACACCGCACGTCTCCAGCCTCAGCATAACAGTCAGCAGGAAGCTTAGTCTTCTTCAGTTTCTCCACCATTTCAGCCAGAATAGTGTTTTTACCTAAAGCAGGTCTTGGACTGAAGGTCTGTCTGCATTGAGGGCAGCTGTAGACTCTCTTCTCATTCTCCTGATCCCAGAAGCCTGTAATACAGTTCTTACAGTAACTGTGTCCGCAGGTAATGGTCACTGGATCCTTCAGGAGATCCAGACACACTGGACACGTGAACTCATTCTCATCGACTGAAATTCTGGCTTCTGCCATTTTACTGCATGAATACAGAGAGACACAAACATGCAACAGCTCAACAATACTTCAGTTTCTGTTTCCCTGAACTGACGAGTTGAAATAGTTTCCTGCTTCTGTGTTTGAGTAGCGTGTGGAAAACAGGCATGCATGTAAAGCAGATTCCTTTCCTGGTCAAGGAGAGTTACTTTCCTGCTATGTTTATGTGGCCTTTAAGTGGTGTCCAAAACATCATACAAGTTCTGAACACATGAATGACCAAGCAAAGTTGTATTCATGAATGAGAAACTCAGAATTCTAGACTGTAGAATAGATGATGTAGGAACCATGGACGAACCAGACAAATGAATCATTCAGAGGATTCTTTTAAAACATACAGGTGCTGGTCATATAATTAGAATATCATCAAAAAGTTGATTTATTTCACTAATTCCATTCAAAAAGTGAAACTTGTATATTATATTCATTCATTACACACAGTCTGATATATTTCAAATGTTTATTTCTTTTAATTTTGATGATTATAACTGACAACTAAGGAAAATCCCAAATTCAGTATCTCAGAAAATTAGAATATTGTGAAAAGGGTTCAATATTGAAGACACCTGGTGCCACACTCTAATCAGCTAATTAACTCAAAACACCTGCAAAGGCCTTTAAATGGTCTCTCAGTCTAGTTCTGTAGGCTACACAATCATGGGGAAGACTGCTGACTTGACAGTTGTCCAAAAGACGACCATTGACACCTTGCACAAGGAGGACAAGACACAAAAGGTCATTGCAAAAGAGGCTGGGTGTTCATAGAGCTCTGTGTCCAAGCACATTAATAGAGAGGTGAAGGGAAGGAAAAGATGTGGTAGAAAAAAGTGTACAAGCAATAGGGATAACCGCACCCTGGAGAGGATTGTGAAACAAAACCCATTCAAAAATGTGGGGGAGATTCACAAAGAGTGGACTGCAGCTGGAGTCAGTGCTTCAAGAACCACTACGCACAGACGTATGCAAGACATGGGTTTCAGCTGTCGCATTCCTTGTGTCAAGCCACTCTTGAACAACAGACAGTGTCAGAAGTGTCTCGCCTGGGCTAAAGACAAAAAAGACTGGACTGCTGCTGAGTGGTCCAAAGTTATGTTCTCTGATGAAAGTAAATTTTGCATTTCCTTTGAAAATCAGGGTCCCAGAGTTTGGAGGAAGAGAGGAGAGGCACGCAATCCACGTTGCTTGAGGTCCAGTGTAAAGTTTCCACAGTCAGTGATGGTTTGGGGTGTCATGTCATCTGCTGGTGTTGGTCCACTGTGTTTTCTGAGGTCCAAGGTCAACGCAGCTGTATACCAGGAAGTTTTAGAGCACTTCATGCTTCCTGCTGCTGACCAACTTTATGGAGATGCAGATTTCATTTTCCAACAGGACTTGGCACCTGCACACAGTGCCAAAGCTACCAGTACCTGGTTTAAGGACCATGGTATCCCTGTTCTTAATTGGCCAGGAAACTCGCCTGACCTTAACCCCATAGAAAATCTATGGGGTATTGTGAAGAGGAAGATGCGATATGCCAGACCCAACAATGCAGAAGAGCTGAAGGCCACTACCAGAGCAACCTGGGCTCTTATAACACCTGAGCAGTGCCACAGACTGATCGACTCCATGCCATGCCGCATTGCTGCAGTAATTCAGGCAAAAGGAGCCCCAACTAAGTATTGAGTCCTGTACATGCTCATACTTTTCATGTTCATACTTTTCAGTTTGCCAAGATTTCTAAAAATCCTTTCTTTGTATTGGTCTTAAGTAATATTCTAATTTTCTGAGATACTGAATTTGGGATTTTCCTTAGTTGTCAGTTATAATCATCAAAATTAAAAGAAATAAACATTTGAAATATATCAGTCTGTGTGTAATGAATGAATATAATATACAAGTTTCACTTTTTGAATGGAATTAGTGAAATAAATCAACTTTTTGATGATATTCTAATTATATGACCAGCACCTGTAATTCCAGAAACCAAAACTCAGAGAATCCAATTTTCGGCTCCAGTCCGTCTACAGAACAACCTTTGATAGGTACTTTTTATGGCACCCGTGCTTCCTGACTGCAGGAGAGGTGATAACCTTTAAACCAAAATGTAGCAACCAAATGGTCACCAAAAAGATAAAGACTCTTTGATCACCAGATCAAAAGAGAGACAAAGAGACAATGCAGGCCTCTTTTGTTTCTCTGAGGGACCTAACTTTACAGAAAACCCAACGAAGACTGTTCTACAACTAAAACGGCATCAAAATTGTTCCAAACAATTTTAAATGGACTTATCAAACATCTTTTAACTGCATACATTTTACATCATGTCTACAAATACTACCTGTAACCAGTTATGCTTTAGAACACCCACAATTCATGTAAATGTGATAACTCTTGAATGACTGATTGAAAGTATGCCTTATTTGGAATGAATTTAATTCTCTTTCTCTCTTCTTAATCATGGCTTGAATGAAATCTGTGTAAAAGTGTATCATATTCCATTTGATAGAAATTATGTCTAAAACGGTACTCTGCCAAAGCAGAGACCGGAGGTAACACCTATGTATGATTGGGGCAGAGAAAAGCCACCTTTTGAAACAGGACGATATCTGATTGGCCAAAACTCCTCTCAGAGGTGGAACAAACACCTAAGTTTAAATAGTCATATCGCAAGACAAAGAACTAGAAGAAAACGAACGAGAAAACTAGAAGAAAGAACTGGTCAGCAGTGACCAAAGTAAGCAGAACAAAGAATAACTAGGGAGTAACAAGAAGAACAGACAAGCAGCTCATTCAAGCCATCCAACTTTAACTCACTTTCCTTTTCTTTTACTTAATTTTCTTTTCCGTTGAGTCTCGTGTTTTGCCGCAAAGTTCAACCAACGACTTTTGCCGCTTCAACTTCAACTCCAGCGACAAAGAGACTTCCTTTCATTTTTCCAGCAAGCTAAAACGTGATTGGTTTTTACCTAACCACCATCTGGACCTGAAAAGACAAATCATCGACTTGGAAAACGCTTCGCTGCACTCCGACGAGAAGATGCACATTTAAAGTCGACTCAAGCAAGTAGATACCTCCAGATTCTATCAACTGAACTGGTGCATTTAAATTAATGATTCATGGTTCGTTCAGGTCAGATCTTCTGAAGTGCATATTTTTGCTAGGAAACCTGTTCATCATATCACTCTCTCTCTCTTAAAACTCTTTCTCTCTCATTTCCTTTCGTTTACTGCAACTCGTATGAATGTGTGTGTATGTGTGTGTTTGTGTTAGATTAGTTTGTGTTAGAATAAATAAAGTCTCTTGTAGATTTTTAAAGAAAGTGTCTTGTATTATGTGCTTCTAAAATGTAATGTCTTAAACTGTCGATCTTGTTACCAAGCTATTATTTTCACGATAGTTGGATATTCATATCCGCTACAAGAGCTTATTACGGCTCGAGCAAATGAACGCTGGATGACTCAGTTGCTCGGTCGTAAATAAATGACTCTTTATAATTCCCTATAAATTAATTATTTCATTTGAGCTAATTTTACTTCTGTAGTTCCCTACAATGATGAACTTCTCCAGACTGGAAATTATGGCAAATGACTGGGCAGAAGTCATGTAATGTATTCACCTTTAGACTACAGTATTGTCAATTATTATTATTTTTTTAAATGTACATTTATTTGTATAACGCTTTTCACAATGCATATCGTTTCAAAGCAGCTTTATAGAAAATGCATGTTTCTACATACTGAGTCAAAGTGTCCATATGTCAGAATGTACAGTTCCCATAGCAGTTAGCTAACATCATGTATTCATTTAGGCAGTGTAGGGGAATTTTACAGTTAAAGACCCAAAAGACCAGATATGATGAATGAAGACCCGGAGTCAGAATTTAAAAAAATAAATTGAAGAAAATTTTACTGAAGAACAGTTTGCAGTTTCATCAGCAGAAGCCAGCTTTAAGTCTCACAAGGAGTTTGTATGCTGCTCTGTGTTCACATTCACATTTCCACAACAATTATACTCTAACAGAGTACACTATGTCATTACTTCAGGTTGAACGATTCTGATTGGCTAAGAAAAAAATAGACAAAATTAGTAATCTTCCACATATGGACAGATAGACCGAAGCATATCTCCATTCGACAGGATGCTGACAAAGGGACCCTGGATTTAGGTACTGGATATCCTGCTGGGTCATGAGATGACGTCCAGCCAAATGCCAGCTGTCCACTGATACCACTACAGGACCTACACACAGAACACTAGCACACATACACAGATACACATGATTCACAGCTTCCTCAAGGCTGAAGTTGGCCCAGGCTCCAATAATAAACAGGAAAGTTTCTCAAAACATAGTGATAAATTGTACTTTTCTCTCAGACAATATTAAAAATTATTTTCTAGTGTTTGAAAAGGAAAATAAATGCTTTAACATAAGTTGAAAAAGTCATTCAAATAATTTAATATTTAAAAGATAAATGTTAATTAATAACTCAAAAGACATGTATTGAAGCGGCAGTGGATTCCAGAATCCACCCCTTCAGCAGAAACAATGAGCTTATTAACCCTGCCAGCATTTTTATTTTAAAAGTTGCAAGCCACTGCTAGGGTTTTTGATTATTTTCACAAAACTTTCATGGCCCCCAGAATATATTGTTGAATGAATATCTGAACATGCAATATACCAAAAGAAAAAAACAAAGCCTCTGCTTTAAAACAACAACAACACTTTTATTTCTTGTTTCTGCTCCTTTTTTTTCCCCTTTTGCCTGTATTTTGATCCAGAGATTCTGTACTCTTTCAGAAGATGCATAATACTACAGAAATGAAAATTGTATATACTTCAGAGTAGTCAATGTGCAGCTTGTATAGTAGTACAGATTAACTGTCCTCTAAAAATAACTCAACATACAGCCATTATTGTCTAAACAAAAGTGAGTACACCCTAAGTGAACATGTCAAATCTGTGTCCAAAGTGTCAATATTTTGTGTGAGCACCACTGTTATCTAGCACTGCCTTAATCCTTCTGGGCATGGAATTCACCAGAGCTGCACAGTTTGTTGCTGGAATCATGGAGCTGCTGGATGTTAGACACATGGCGCTTCTCCACCTTCCGCTTGAGGATGCCCCACAGGTGCTCAAATAAGGTTCAGGTGTTGAGACATACTTGGCCACTCCATCACTTTCACCTTCAGCTACCTCAGCAAGGCAGTTGTCATCTTGGTGGTGTGTTTGGGGTCGTTATCATGTTGGAAAACTGCGGTTCGGCCCAGTTTGGAATGGCATCATGTTCTGCTTCAGAATGTCACAGTACATGTTGTAATCCATGTTTCCCTCAATAAAGTGCAGTTCCCTAGTCCCAGCAGCACTCATGCAGCCTCAGACTATGATGCTACCACCACCATGCTTGACTGTAGGCGAGACGCAGTTTTCTCAGTACTTCTCACCAGGGCGTCACCACACATGCTGGACATCATCTGAGTCAAACAAGTTTATCTTAGTCTCATCAGACCCCAGGACATGGTTCCAGTAATTCAGGCTCTTGGACAGGTTGTCTTCAGCAAAATGTTTGCAGGCTTTCTTGTGAGTCAGCTTCAGAAGAGGCTTCTTTCTGGGACAACAGCCATGCAAACCGAATTGTTGCAGTGTGAGGCGTATGGTCTGAGCACTGACAAGCTGACCTCCTGCTTCTGCAGCCTCTAAAGCAATGCTGGCAGCACTCATGCGTCTGTTTTTTGAAGCCAGCTTCTGCACAGCACGAGGACTCAACTTCTTTGATCGACCCTTGCAAGGCCTGTTCTGAATGGAACCCTTCTTGGAAAACCTCTGTATGACCCTGGCTGGAACTCAGTTTCAGGGTGTTACTGGTCTTCATATAGCCTAGGCCAACTTTGTGGAGAGCAACAATTCTAATTCTCAAATCCTCAGAGAGTTCTTTGCCATGAGGTGCCACGTTGAACATCCAGTGGTCAGTATGAAAGGATTGTACTCAAAGCACCAAATTTTAACTGCTCTAATACAAGAGACGCAAATTTGTATGGTCCCATCAAGCAGACAAAAACATGATAAATAGGATATGTGGCTTTGCATGGTTAAAAGATGTATTGCCGTTATCACTTAACGTGTACTCACTTTTGTTGCCAGCTATTTAGACAATAATGGTATCAGGACACAGACGGAGACAGATGGGCGAGTTTACACAGATGTTTATTGAAACAGAGGCACGAACACAGGTATAGGAGATTGCAGGTGAGTAGATGAACAAGCACTTCAATACAGACACTTAGCTGATGGTAATGAGAGTCTATTCGCAGGTTTGGGAATATGGCGTGGAGCAGACAACTGGAGACAGGAGACGACGGTAGGAAGACACTGGTAAGTAGCAGGTACACAGTCCATGCAAGTCTGACAAGACCAGACACTGAGTGCAGGGAGTGAGTGGCTTATGAGTGTTCCTGGTGATGAGGTGCAGGTGTCGGTGATTAGAATTCAGGGGATTGTGAACGAGTGGGAGGAGCGTGAAGATCTGGTGACAATGGTGCTGGCTGTGACTCTGTGACAAATGGCTGTATGTTAAGTTATTTTCAGAAGACAGTAAATCTATACTGTTATACAAGCAGCACACTGACTACTCTAAAATATTTCCAAGTTTAATTTCTATAGTATTGTCCCTTGAGAAGATATACTAAAATAGTTACTGAAATGTGAGGGGTGTACTCACTTTTGTGAGATAATATATATATATATATATATATATATATATATATATATATATATATATATATATATATATACACAAACACACACACACACACACACACTGTTAAAACTGTTTATAGTTTTATAAATTTATGTTATGTATAGTCTATGTTTATAGTGTGTTATTAGACAATGAAAGCTCTGATTCAATGATTCTCTGCATGGCATTTTTATTAGGGTGTTTTAGTAAAATATATGTGGATAAATAGCCTACTGATGTTTATGACTGTGTCCTGTTTTATGAGTCCGTAACATAGTTTTTCTCAACTGATAACACACTGATTCATTTGGGATAATTTTCCAAAACCACCCTAGTGAAAAATAAATATACTAAAATGTATTTGAAATACATTTATTTCATGCTAAGTATACTACACTGTTAAAAATAAATGTAATTTTACAGGTAATTGTCTGTGTTTTTTTACAGAATTTTCCCGTTTTGTCATTATACAATGAAATACCTATTGTTTTACAGATATTTGCTGTAATTTAAATTTCCACTATTAAATTTACAGGGAATTGCTCGTATTTTGGTATTACATAAAATTTCCGTTCTTTAAAATGAAATTTTCTGTATTTTTACAGAATAATGTGTAATTTTACATAAAATGTTGATTAATATTTTACAGATTTTTTCTGTCAAATAGAATAAAAGGAAATGAATGTATAACTACAGAAATCAACAGTCATGTTTTTCTTAGCGTTTAAAGATAACTGTGTTGGTTAAGGTGAGTTTAATAATAGTATTTGTACATACAGTAGGCCCATGTAGCCTATTATAAATTATGCATTGTTTATTTTACTATAATCTTTTAAGCTTGTCTTGCAAATAGATGCTCATTTTGATCATTATTTGCCATTGACTTATTCTTCCCTAAATTTTCTAACCACATGTATTATTCATTTTATGTTTCTCCAAATCAAGTTGCTCCAAATAAAGTTTATTTAACTAAATTCGGGAGGCGCACGTTCAGGTAAATCAACCAATCAGTGCGAGAGGAAGCCGGTATATGAAGCCGGTATATAAAGCCGTCTCTCACCTCTATCCCGCGACAAGTTTCACAGCATCCTTTCTATCCCAGTTAAGGAGGGGGAGTACTCTGGGTTCGGGCCAAATTCCGAGCTCGGAGCCCTCCCCCAGACAGCACGCCAAATACGCATAAATTACTATACAAATTACTTTATTTTGATTTCATGTACGTGTAAACTCGTGAAATGGGCAGCTTTGTGTGTGTGTGTGTGTGTGTGTGTGTACGAAAGTTTAAATTTGCCGCCGACTACTTTTCCGTTAGTCCCGCCCACATTAGTTCGTGTAGGACAGTGATGGAAGGGCGAGCCGCGAGCGGGTGATTTTAATTTATTTCAGGCTACGCTAGAAGTGGATCGTGAGATTAATATTGATGTACTGTAAAGCAACCGTGAGCAGGATCACATCCGTCGATTCATACGGAACCGAGTGTGATGAAAATAACGCTTCCTTTTAACGAGAAGACCACAGCGGACATCATACCGACCGATCGATGGCTGAGGTAAGATTCTCATTCTACATTTGAGTGATATTTTATATCGTGTGGCTGCAAATTTGTGTTGTTGATAGTTTCGAAGCTAATGTTAGCATTTCTAAACGGTGTTCAGTCACATAAATCGGAGCAAAACACTTAAAATTGCAGCAGGTGTCATTCAATTTTCCATCTGTTTTAAACCAAGAAAGATTAGTTATTTATAACAAAGTCCGTTTAAGTGTATATGAGGTCTTCGTTCATTGTAGTACCGCAATTATCTCTTTTGAAACGTTGAACACACTAAGGCCGTGTGTCCACCAAAGCGTTTTTTCCAAGCTGCTAGCGTGCTTTTTCAATTGTTTTCAATGGGAACGCCGCATTTTGTTAAAGCCAGGAGCGTAACGAGGCGCTGAGCGTCTTTTTCACGCTCAAGCGCTGAGAGCTCGACGTTTTTTACTTGTCGCCTCGAGTTGAAGAATGTTCAACTTTGAGTAAAACGCTGCGCTCATCACTGTCACTTTTTATTCAGCCATCCAATCAGAGTGGAGGAGGGGCGGGACAAATACAACACCGACCAACTGTCACAACATTCTCGCTGTACAGCGACATCAACAGAGAACGGAACAAAATGGATGAGAAATTAATATTGCTGGTCTCCGGACATGCATAGCAAGTAATTCCACATTGTGTCAACATTTTTAGTCTAAAACAAATTACCCGCAAAATCAGTTATAAGTAACAGTGCTGTGGATATTCCGTATCATAGCAACAAAGCGTCTCAACTGAAAAAAACCGCTGAGCAGCTGAAGCGCTCTCAAGCGCTCACAAATAGGCGTTTTGAGCAGCGCACCTAGCATTTTTAGCTGGCTAAAAACGCTTTGGTGGACACGGGGCCTAACGTTAACATGGCTAACTACATCAAGACAGTGATCGAATTCAGTAGCCAGCCTTTTGGCCTAAGTACACCTTATTGATGATGATGATACTGTATCCACCTGTTTCCGGGGCGCTACTGTAAAAAAGAACGTGGGTACAACTTCCGGTGAGGCGGCGGAAGTAGCATACCAATGGTATTTTGTGTGTTAATTAGCGAAGAGGCTAAGTGTTTTTCGGATCATTGTTTACTTTGTAAAGTTGCAAATCTTTACGAGAGATGTTGTTACGGAGCAGGGACATTTCAGTTTAGTACATTTATTAGTAAATCAATAATATCACAATACAATAAACAATTTTCATGGCCTTAATTGTCCTTTATTGACTTTCCACAAAAGTGCTGCTGCATGACTACAAGAGTGTCCTGGCCCTGCAATACATGAACAACCCAGTGTCTGTACTTCACCTGTCACTGATGCTAGCTTTATGATGTTATCTTTAAGTTTCAACGTGTCGTGCGTGCCGGAGCCAGTCGCGTTTCCACTGTCATATATGCGATGCTAAAGGCTACTTATGCTAACCATTGCGATAATAAATACACACATTTATGGAAAATACCAGAGACCGCTTGAGGAACGTAGACAACTCATATATGATTATAATCGTGTATTTATTTGGTTTAATGTTTTATCTGTCTCTTCCCTGTGCCTTTGTTGATACCGGACTAATGCATATCTTTTCCCACACTCCGGTTAACTCGTATAACTCATAACTCCTGTTTTCTTCTCATGAGCTCTCTCTGTTGCTCTGGCTAAGGATAACAGTAGAGATGGAGAGATCGCTCAAACGTCCTCGGATTGCAATCATTGCATAGTTTAGAGGAAAATTAATAGAAATGCTCAGAAAAGTGACATAAACATATGATATTTTATCAATATATTTCTAAATGTGTAAGCCTTTGGACTTAAAAGACTTAATGGAGTTTTGTGCATTCTTGTGATCATAAATAAGTGGAAGCAGGTGCAACTGAATAGGTGTGCTCTCTTTTTATGTCAATATAAATATCAGTTAGATTCAGCATGATTGATGTGCAATCCTGACATAAATTAATAATTTTTTTTACTGTAAAACATTGTTCAAATATTGATGTTGGAATCTTAAGTCTTTAAGTAAAGGCCACGCGTTCTCAAGTTTGGATCGCTAAATCTTGAATGACTCAACTGTTGAATGAACAGAGTGTCATGTCCAGCATGTTTACTTGGAACCGGAAGACGCTCCCACGCAAGACCTCATGGGGCGTAGGAAACTTGTGGATAGGCCTGTACAGGAAAGAAGATGATAAATTTCATATTTTGAGCGCATCTGCTTGCAAACACGTTTAGCATGCATATATTAAGTCTTACAATACATTTTTAAAAATATAGTTTTTCTTTCAAAAAGCTCATCATTGGTGGCCTGAGTAAATTGTCATTACATATTAAATCATAGGATACACTGGATATTTGGTTTCAATCCAGTTGAATGGACAGTTACACTTCTAGATAGTAATATAATGCAGTTAAGTCAAAGTAATTAATATAATTTTATGTAATATAAATTTAGCTAAAGCCTTTCCTGCTCAGCCTCCAGATCACACTAGGTTGAGGCTTTGCATTGTCTCAGTAAAACATGCTGTCATTTTTAATTTAAGGTAATAGGCCTACTAAATTTAGTTTATTTTTGTGATTTCAGGTCATGTGGAAAGACTGGAGATTTATAGCAGATGAGCATTGCAGTCCAGGTGTGAAAAGAGTGCACTGTTCTTCTCATACAACAAATTCTTTGTTTGCATCTTTTCATGCAGCTGTTTTGTACAATATTTTTAATGTAATGGTAACTTGAATCATTCAGAAACATGTTTTTTCCTATCATTTTGTGAAATGGTTATTTTCTGTAATTTAACGGAATCCGTCTGGAAACTCTGCTGCCAGACTTTTTACCTTTTTTTTTTTTTTTTTTTTACAGGATTTTTTACAGTGTACAGTTGCATTTACGTATTTATGTACTTAATATAAATACCCTGCAATTGTATTTTTGTGTTAAGGTCCAACTAAAAATATACTTATGTATATTTGACTGTGCTAAAGTGGAACTATTGCAAGTATACTTTAGGTACATTTTATATATCTTGCATTCAAATTATACAGTGATCATATTATCCTTACTAATAGTGATATGAAACACATTTTAGGCTTAAATATTAAGAAATGTGTATTGTGCATTGTGCAATAAAGAAGAACTCCAAATAAAGTTCAATTAAAATATTTGTCAGTATGTCAGTAAATATAGTAGTCAGCATTTGAAGTGGATCAAAACCTTTCATCAAAGTTGTCCTAAAGCCGCCGTCTTAGGACAACTGTTTAACTTTTTTGATCCACATCAAATGTTGACTACTGTATATTGATGGGTGTATAGTTAGTGTGAAATGAATGTAGGCCTATTTTAAATATATTTAGGTAGGTTTTTTTTCACTAGGGCAGACTGCATCCATTGTCTCTGACATGTTTTCTCACCGTCACATCTCTAACTCAGAAACTCTTAAGAAAATCCAGTGTTACCTAAACTCATAATTATGAGTTGTGCTGATGTTCATGTGCATTTTATCTGATAAATACATTCTTTCTGACATGACTTGAAAACACTGTACATGACATGACTTGAAAACACAGGTCCTACCATTGGTTGAACCAGAAGTTGACACATATAGACCACAATGATTGATATATTTTTTCGGACACGCCATAAAGTGAATGCCATAACACTCACCAACAATCGGTTTAGCTATACTTTTGCTTAACAACCGAACTCTGGAGTGCACGCTATTGGGGAATCTGTGTTGCAGTTATGGCAGTTTTGCAAGGTTTATGTCTGAGTGGTGGCGCAACAGGTAAGCTGCGTGCTCTTGTGCAACAGTGACCCGGGTTCGATTCCAGCCTGTACAGGTTCCTGCATTCAATATACATATACATCTGTTCCCATTGTCTCACTGATGTTCATTGGATAAGAAAGTTACTGGTATACTGGGGCTGTCTGTAAAAGGCAAATTGTTAAGCTGCGACTTTATTTATAAAGATTACTTTATTGTAGCCTATTTGAAGCACACTACAATGATGCCATTAGCACACTTCAAGTTAACTTGAAATGCCATTGCAGTGTGTTTTAAAATCACTAAAAGTCTGTTATCAGTATATTATTAATGTATGTTCAACACTCTTACAATGTAATTGAATTGCAATTCTGATGTCACCAAAATACATTTGAAGTTTATGCTGAGTGAATTCTGCATTTCAAAACTTAAATACAAGAGTATATTTAAAGTGTACTTAAGTATACTGGGAATAGTTCCACTTTAGCACAAACAAGAATATTTAATAGAACTTTAGTTGAACTTAAGCACTGCTTTTGGACAACTAAAATGCATTTAGTTCAAAATTAGTTGTTCCAATTTAGCAGACTTTAAGTATACCAATTGATAGCATGCCACAAATACATTTAGTTATACTAAAGTACATATGATAGGAATAAATTGTGCTTAAGCATACTATTTTTCACTAGGGCATTCATTCAGTTCTCAAAACAAAGACCCATTTCTCAAAATGTTTAACACATTTCACCTGTTTTCCCACACATTCCAATTCTCTTAATGATTTTTGCAAAACTCTACACAAAAATGCCCTCATTGTACACAGGTTTAACCATGTTCTCCACAGGAAATGATGGCTTTCTTAACTCAATGTTTGATAAAGTTGTTGATGTAAAATATAGTTCTTTCCAGAAATTTATAGTATCAGTGTTGATGTTGCAAAAAAACGGTGAGCTCTGAAGTTTTGGATAAAAAGAAAAAGATTCCAGATGAAAAAAATGAAGGTAAAGTAAAGTGCAGCTTCACGAAAATAGTTAATACACACACACGCACACACTACTCCCTTCCGAAAAAGAAGTATACTTCATGTTCATTTTATGAATTATACTTAAGTAAATTTCAAGTAAACTTTTAAGTATATTTCATGTAGTATGCTAGTAGCAATGTACAAGTAGTAAACTTGTAAGTGTATTATTTCAGTACTGCTTGGGACTAAATTGGAAGTATACGTTTAAGTGTACTATAAGTGTAACAGTAGTGAACTTTAAGTGCAGTTTACTAGTTCACAGCTACATTTCTCATTTCTCATTTGCATCTATACTACAAGTGAACTTTGAGTTTACTATTTTAATGGCAGTAGTACATTTTTAGTATATGAAAGTACACTTTGAAGTACTAAACTACTAATTTAGTGCAAGTTTACTTTAAGTGAACATAACATCATGCATAGTTTACTTTTTATATATTATTTTTGCACTTTAAGTATACTATGTTCCTATTTAGTTTTTTTTTTTTTTTTTTTTTTTACCTGAAATATACCTTTAACTGTACTTTAACTCTTTCCATTTTAAAAACATTTTATTCTAGCTTCATGAATCCTTTTTTTAAATGAACACTTAAAAAGCTGAGAAAATTGCATTTTTGTAAAAGACTACTTCCGGATGGGATTCGGAAAAATGATCAAAACACAGATGGAGTAGATCAAGTCCATTAACACCCCCAAACCTTCACAGTCCTATAGCTCACCCTGGGTTGACATTTCAGTTAGGCAGTTTTGTTTTACACGCTGTCTGATGATCACGTTATTTTACATTTGCGTAAACAATCTTCTATCACTTGTTTCTGCTTCTTCTTCACCCGTGTTTTGATCCAGAGATTCTGTACTCTTTCAGAAGATGCGTAACAGCACCCCCTACCGTATAACAGTGAAAACATGGATAAAATTCAGTGAATGGCAGGGAAAGAGTAAAGTAGATTTGAAGTAAAATTCCTATGCACACGACAAGTGGACTAGCCTACACAAAAATTCACATACTCATTTAAGGAACATATCTGTTTTCTTTATAAATCAATATTTTTAAACAATGTAAGTTTATAAGAAAGTATGAAAAACTATGTGAAAAAAGTATTTAATTGGCTACTCAATCAAAAGATTATAGTATACTTAGAATACTTAATTATACTTTTAAGTATATCTCAATCAAAAGATTGAGTACAAGTATTATCCAAATATACACTGGCCTGGTTTCACAGACATGGCTTAGACTAAGCCAGGATTAGGCCTTAGTTCAGTCAGGGTATTTAAGTGGCTTTTATAAACGTACCCTAGAAAAAACCATTACTGGTGTGCATCTTGAGACAAAACAATGGCAGTGACATATTTTAAGATATGTCAGAGCAAGTTGCCTTCAGTTAAAACAGCTCAAACATGCATTTTAGTCTAGGACTAGGTTAAGCCTTGTCTGTGAAACCGATGACTTGTACTGACAGAAAAGTCTATCCAAGTATACTTAAGTGCAATTTTAAGTATATTTCTGAGAAGTATATAAAAAGTAGACTGAAAGTATACTTTCTTATTTTTAGTTAAGAAGTATGCTAATAGCACACTTGAATAAACTTTTTCGTAAGGGCTGTCTCTATGAGGATTTAATACACACATTTATTCTGTTATTTCAGTTTAAGAAGTTCAGCTGTATTAACGTAAAGAAGAGGAAATAAGAGACTCTATCATCTCACTGTTACTGATTGATCATGCAGCTCAAAGTATTATGGGTAAAATCTCTCTACAATCTATTCTGAAACATCAACACAGTTTCACTGATCCAGACCAAACATAAAACCCAGGATAGAGTGGCTGAGTGAATGTGGTCTGGACTGTGTGGATGAGGCTCATTGTGTCAGAGACGCTGTAGAAGGACAGAGTTCCTGCACTGTGATCCACATACACTCCTATTCTAGAGCTGATGGACTTTACAGGGAGATCAGTGCGTATCTTATTGTGTATGAATGAGAATATGGAGGAAGAGCACTCCAAACTCCAGGACTGATCATTATATCCAAATGCACCCTCATAACCCTGTCCCTTCCTGCGGATGCTCTTATATGACACTGATATACGCACACTATACCCACTCCACTCAATCTCCCAGTAACAGCGTCCACACACACTCTCTCTACACAACACCTGACGATAATAATCAAATCTGTCTGGATGATCAGGATACGGCTGATCTGTGTCACTGTTAGTAATCACTCTGTTCCTCTCAGACAGACAGAGGCGTTTATGCACTGTGTTCAGATCCAGAGTGAGATGATGGGAATCTGATGGAGAGAAACACATCAGAATCAGGAATTATGAATCTGTCTGATCTTTTAGGGCCAGTTGTTCAAAAAGTTTAATCTGGATCAGAATTATCTGGATTTGGAAATCCCATGTTTTGCTATCCAGTATCAGGTAATCCATCTTAGTTTTGTGCTGTTTTTTTTTTTTTTTTTTTTTTTTCAAAGCAAAATTGGATTGGATCACCCTGATCCAGATACACACTTTTTCAGATTACCAAATCTGGATTACTTGTGCTCTACTGAGCCCTTAAAGGGACATGGTGATAGAAAGAATATGAGATGGGGGGGAAAAAAAACAACATTTCAAAGCTTTTACTTTCTCGTTCCACGTACTGTTCACCCGAGAAACTTTGCCTTCGCTCGTGAAGAACTTTCTTTTGACTGGTTCATCTCTTTTGATTGTACCAATGTAGTTTACAAACAATGATTAAAAAAAACAAAAAAACACTGAATTAAATATAATATTTTTGTTTGATATTTACAGCTGTTTGATTTTATTGCACCAAAATCTCTTTTTTACTTTACAGTAGGTTACCGAAAGGCTAAATATGTAGCCTAATGTCTCCTTCTAATTTGTTACTTTAAAAGTTAACTAATCAAGAGCAAAATAAATGTGTGTATGTATGTATATTACATGATAAAAATGTTGTATTTTTTGACCAGTTTTAAAGTTATTACATTTTTGTTCCTGAAATCCACCCTTCTGATGGGATCAGTATAATTCAGAGTTTTTGGATCAAAGGTATCCCAATCTTACTAAAAAGTTTTGAACAACACAAAGTGATGATTTTATCCAGATCAAAACCAAGATTGGGTTTTGTGATCTAATCTGATTTCAGAATCCTTTTTTTTTTTTCCTTTTGAAGAACCCATTTTCAAGATTTGATCCAATCCAATAGCTGAAATCCGGTCAGATTACTTTTGAACAACTGGCCCTTAATGTATCTGAACTCTTCATGTTCAGTGTATCATCAGTGTCTCAGTACAGCTGACCAGATATCCTGTGCAAATCATCATTTACATGATCAATTATAAAACTCTTCTATCATGATTTCTTTCACCTTCTACAGGAAGAACATGAACACATTCAGTGAGTTTTTCTGCTTGTTTTCTTAGTGACTTACACTGTAGGAAGTCGTTCCTGATCTTGGGATTCATGTTGGTGAATGTGACTGTGGAAATAAACAGACATGAACAGTGTGAAGAGAAATGACAATATAAAATACAATAATTTCTAAGAAATTTCTAATATGATGTTCAATGATATTAGATGATAGACTCCTTTCTGAGAGCAGATGAATCTCCAGGGGCCTCATTTATAAAACACACGTATCGAATTTGATCTGAAATTCCATGGATTTCATCCTACATCATATATATATATATATATATATATATATAACACATGCTCATGATGATGAGTGCCGTACTTCTGAACCATCAAGGGATATTTGTGGCTGCTCTGAAGGTGGATTTGATGAGCTTGTTCACATTACACTTGAATTTAAGATTAACTGATTTATAAAGTTTTATTCTTTATAAATCTTAAAGTTTTAAGAACGTTTTTGTGCAATTGGATGTTATATAAATTGCAGGAACATTTCAGAAACTGTTGTACATTCACATTTAGGATCTTTCTACACACGTCTTTATAATCGAGGCGCAGGACTTTACCTCTGTCAGAGATCTTCTTGATCTCCCCTTTGCAGAAATCCTCCAGTTTGTCTCTCAGCTGACGGACAGATTCTCTCATGCCGTCAGAAGAGAAGAGAGAACTGAAGGGATCGTCGGGTTCGTCTGTAGATTCAGGAGGTGCTGAGAGAGACTGGAAACTCTACAGAAAACACAAATAAAAACTTCAGCCAATAACCTGCACTATATCAGATCTGTGCGGCTCTTGTTGATCTTCAGTAACTCTCCTCAATCCAGCACTTTCACACAATCAGAAACATTCTTCCCATATTCATTATTTAATGCTACAAACTCTAGTATTTGACACTTACACTCCTGGTGAAAAAGAAGTGCACTTGAATGTAAAGCTTTCAGACACTTAATTATTTTTCCAATTATAATCATTATTGTAATTAAATTAATGTGTTTGTTATGGAAGTATACTCAGAACAAAGTTTATTGACAGCAACTGAGTTGGAGCAGAATATCAGGTGAGTAAACTGAGCAATGATACTTTAGCAGAGAGGATGTAGATGATGATATCAATCTTTGTCTTACAGGTCCAGGAAATCGTGGATGAGCAGATGGAAGATGGATGCACGCACACACACACACACGCACACACACACACACACACACACACACACACACACACACAGAGACGATGGAGGACGATGACAAGGAGAACACACTGGAGAAACACTGGAGGTAAGTACTGGGAGACGCTGGAGAATCTCGCTTGGAGAAATCGTAGGAGAATGAGTCCATTATGTGCAAATGAGACTGGACACTGGAGTGAGGTGAGGTTTGTTCTTATAAAGCCAGCGTGATGAGTGGCAGGTGCGTTTGATCAGTACTCAGAGGGAGTGCGCTGTGATTGGTTGGTGAGGGAGCCTGGCTGATCTGTGACATTACACCTGCTCCAGAAGTGGTCAGCCTCTTCCTCGGGTAGCAGGTCGATCTGGGTGAGAGGCATGGAAGGTGTCAAGCAGTGTAGGATCGAGGATATGATTTCTGGGGACCCAGGACCATTCTTCTGGACCATAACCTTCCCAATCCACCAGGTATTCTAGAAGACCACCACGGTGCCAGGAGTCCAAGATCTCATTCACTTGGTACGTTGCACCGTCCTCCACGATTAACGGAAGGGGGGGGGGGTACCACTGCAGGGCCAGGCTCTGTGGAAACAGAAACGGGAGAATGGCGAGGTTTCAGAAGAGACACATGGAATGTGGGGTGAATTCTGTAGTAAGGAGGGAGTTGGTAAGTGACTGGATCGTTCTGCTTGGTGATGGTGAAGGGGTCAATGTATCTGGGACTAAGCTTCTTGCAGGGCAAGCGCATCCTGATGTCCCTGGTCGATAGCCAAACCTTCTGACCTGGTTGGTAGGATGGAGCGGTGGAACGTCTCAGGTTGACTATCATCCTGCGTCGGCGCAAAGCCCGCTGAAGCTGGTGGTGAGCTGCGTCCCAGACCCTCTTGCTCTCTCGAAACCAGTAGTCGACAGATAGAACATCAGACAGCAGTCCAGATCATGGGAAGAGAGGGGGCTGGTAACAGAGTATGCACTGGAAGGGAGTGTGTCCAGTGGTAGGCTAATGAAGGGAGTTCTGTGCGTACCCGGCCCAGCCCAGGAACTGGTTTCAAGAGTTCTGGTGACCATGGCAGAAGGTTCGTAGGAAGCGGCCAATCTCTTGGATCTTTCTCTCCGTCTGCCTGTTCTACTGGGGAAGGTATCCAGAGGAGAGACTGACGGTCACACCTAGGAGGGCGAAGAATGCTTTCCTAACTTTTGAGATAAACTGGAGTCCGCGGTCAGATACAATGTTTTCAGGAATTCTGTAGTATCAGAAGGTGGTTAAACATGAGCTCTGCTGTTTCCATGGCCATGGGAAGTCCTTTGAGGGGGAGAAGATGACAGGATTTGGAGAAACGGTCAATAACCACCAGGATACATGTGTTACCATTGGAGGGAGGAAGGTCCGTGATGAAATCCACTCCTGGGTGTGACCATGGTCGGTTGGGAACGGGCAGCAGGTGGAGCTTGCCTGATGGTAAATGGCGAGGGCTCTTTGAGATTGTGCAGTCTTGACATCCCTGTACGAACCTTCTCACATCCCTGGCCATGCTGGGCCACCAGAAGCGATCTCTTAGCAACGAGAGGATACCATTGGCCCCTGGGTGGCCAGTGCCCAGAGATGAGTGAGCAGAGTAAATGAGGGGAGTGCGTTGTGCTCTGGTGACGTATTGCAAAACCCCTGCTGCTGAGACAACACTGCTCCTACCCTGGTGGTGGATGCATTTACCTCGACGATGAATGGTTTCTCGGGGTCTGGATGGATGAGGAACGGTGTGCTGGTGAATGCCTCTTTGAGTTTGTTGAAAGCTTCGGTGGCAGATGGTGACCAGGACAGAGACTTGGGCTTGTTCTTCAGGAGACTAATGAGTGGATAGGTGATGGAGCTGTAATTATGAATGATTCTCTAGAAGTTTGAGAAACGAAGGAAACTTTGGAGTTCTTTGATGGTTGTGGGAACTGGCCAGTTCTTGATGGCTTCGACCTTCCCCTCGTTCATCTGGATGCCAATGCTACTGATGTTGTACCCAAGGAACTGCACTGAGGACTGATGGAAAGAGCACTTCTCGGCTTTGAGGAACAGACGGTATTCTCTCAGGCATTTCAGGACCTCAGCAACGTGGTGGCGATGTTTGGCCATACTCTGGAGTAGACGAGGATATCAGCAATGTAGACTAGGATGAACTTGTGGAGGAACTCCCGGAGCACCTCGTGCATGAAATCCTGGGATACGGAGGTGCATTGACCAGGCCATATGGCATAACGCAGTACTCATAGTGTCCAGTAGGGGTCACAAAAGTGGACGGTGAGTACACACAGAGACGATGGAGGACGATGACGAGAAGAACGCTGGAGACACACTGGAGGTAAGTACTGGGAGATGCTGGAGAATCTTGCTTGGAGAAATCATTGGAGAAACAGGGAACGAGTCCATTAAGAGCAAACGAGACCGGACACTGGAGTGAGGTGAGGTGTGTGCTTATAAAGCCAGCATGATGAGTGCGCTGATGAGTGGCAGGTGCGTGTGATCTGTGACAGTATTATACTGAAGAATAAATGTATATTAAATGCAATTAGCTAATATTCAGTGCTTTTTGAACCTCTTGAGTAGGATTTAAGTATCTTTAAATGTAATTTCATAATTTCTTCTATTGTCTTTGCACTTTTTAAAACTTTTTAAAGAGATTTTTACTTAAGTAAAAGTACAGAACTTGCTTTTAAAAGTATTGAAATATCAAAAGTAAGTTTCCTTTTTATGTCAATGCACAGAT
The DNA here is from genome assembly GCA_037950675.1 of Hypophthalmichthys molitrix. Classification (NCBI taxonomy): domain Eukaryota; kingdom Metazoa; phylum Chordata; class Actinopteri; order Cypriniformes; family Xenocyprididae; genus Hypophthalmichthys; species Hypophthalmichthys molitrix. The sequence continues at coordinate 41,179,666 of CM075494.1, forward strand.
TTATTATTGTTGCATTGTTCTATGTAATACTTATAATAACCTCTGAAGCAACCTACTGAATACACTGACTAGCTTGTAGTATCTGCGAAACAAAGTGCTTTTAGAATGTTACAAAACCTATAGAAATGAAAAAACTTTATGATTAATTGTGATTAATGATTAATTATGATTAATGATTAATTGTGCAGCTCATAGCTAGGCTATAGTAACTATGCAAGGTAACAACAACAACAACAAAACTATAAAAGTTACAAGCTATTAACTTATTTAACTCTATTTAATCGTCCTCTTCCATTTTGCCATGAACTTGTCAACAGTGTTCAAAAAATGCTGGGAAATCATTAGGCTTGTTCGATATGCATCGGCGCTGTGCAGACCGATCAGTGTATGATATCAAAGTACCGCAAGAGCGATTGGACAGCAGATGACTCTTCATGGTTTTGAATCGGTCTCACGGTACTTTGATGTCATATGCAGTTCAGCAGGCTATGAGAAGATTTACCATTATTTGTAACTTTTGACTGGTTAGTGGCACTGAAACTTCACAAGGACCCTTAAAGCACGATCCCAAGGACAGGTTTTGATTGGTTTTAATAAGCATTGCTAATATACAGCCTCACTTCCTGTTTGGAGTCCTCATGAACAAATCCATCAATGTGTTACATGCAAATAATTATGAAAATAAAAATCAATCTTATTTGGTTTGAAGATCACCTGACCCAATTTTGGTGACAATTACTGAAAATAATGTAGAAGAAATAAAAGATTTCATTAAAAAAATCTAGTTGAAAAATCTAGTTGGGTGGAAATTGATACCATCAAGTTCACTGATTTCATCATGACAGAAGAAATCAGAAGGAAAAAATAGTTAATGGTGTTTGCCCCCTATATATTTATTCCAGAAAAAAAAGAGCTCAGAAAAAAATTAGAAAAATCCTGTGAGATTTCCAGTGCTTTATAAGTGTTGTCTTTAAACAGAAGATGATCAGATGAGAGTCTGACTGATGATTATATGATAACACAACACTGGACTGAATCTGACTAAATTCCTGACAACATCTCAGTCAATGGCTGATTCTGCTCTCATGAAATGTTTCTCTTGCTCAAGTTCACTATGATCCTGTTCTTCTAGATCTCTGTTACCTGCAGGAAATGGATGTGATCACGTGTGTGTGAAAGCTGCTCCAGCTCAGCGTCTCTACTCCTCAGATCATTGATCTCCTGCTCCAGTCGCTCCAGTCGTCCTTCAGCTCGACTCACTGCAGCCCTTTCCTGATCTCTGATCCGCTGAGTGACCTCAGAGCGGCTTCTCTCAATGGAGCGGATGAGCTCAGTACAGATCCTCTCACTGTCCTCCACTGCTGTCTGTGCAGAGCGCTGTTAGGACACACATCACAATCACACAGTGGCTTCAGCGGGACTGACAGAGTCCAAACTGAGACGTCTCAAACTTCTCTTGTTCTCCAGACTCACCTTATGAGACTCCACAGCCTCTCTCAGCTGCTCAAGATCTTTCTGTCTCTGCTGGATTCTCTGACGGATCTTCATCTGTGTCTCCTTCAGCTGTTTCTGGAGGACAAACCAATAACAGCAAATGACATTTAAAACTACTATCACACAAAAATTAAAGCTACATGAATCCAGAATTGGTGGAGGGTTAAAGATCTTAAAGATTTATACTGTAGGTTCAAACCACAGATTCACAGTTTTCTGAAATGAGATTATGAATGAATATGAAACTGAAGCAGTATTTCATCAGTATCTAGTTTTATAGTTTTAAAGGTTTTTAAAGGTTTAATTCTGTCATCATTTACTCTCCCTCATGTCATTCCAAACCTGTATGACTTTCTATCTATTGTGAGACACAACAGAAAATATTTTGAAGAATGTCTCGGCTGTTTACAAAATGAGGCCAAATAAAATATGGTGACACGTCAATAACATCAAACTTCATTAATTCTTACATGTCACAGTCACATGACTAAACATCATGATGTCATGACACAAACACCAGTGAAGTTTGATGTTTTTGATGTCACCATATTTGATATGGGTTCTGCATTCATGGGTTGATCAATGATTTGACTTGATTTGTGAATCGAATTTGGCTCTTTCAAAAGTAGCATACTTTTAAAAAGTGTACTTATTATGGAAAAATAATAGTTTAAAATAATATACTTGTGTGAACTGAATGTATTTTTTTTTCAGACACACAAGTGTATGTTAATTGCCATTAAATGAAAATGTATTATAGTTTAATTTTATATTTAAAGCAATTAGCTGAACTTAAGAGGGATTAAGACTCACTTAAGTAGAACTGAAATAAATCTTCATATGTAATTTCATAATTCTATTGTCTTGAAATATGTGTGAAAATAAATAAAGTGTACTGTCAAATGTACTAAGCATGAGTGGTAAACTAAAATATACTGTAATAATGAAGTTTCACTTTACTACTGTCACGATCACCAGCTGGAGTGCCCTTGATAGCCAACAGAGGGCACTCCACATCAGACTATTGTCATTCCCTCATGAACTACATTTCCCATAACTCACTGCCTGGTCTCACCATCCATGATTGTCTTCATCCGTGTTTCATTAGCTCTTTACCTCTGCCTATTTAAGCCTGGTTCATTCTGTCATTCATTATGAAATCTTGTAAGTGTCATACTGCATTTCTGAGTGCTACTTTGGTTTCCTGTTCTTAGGTTTTGACCCTGTTTGCCTGTTTTTGGATTTACCCTGTTTGCCTATCTCTTGTGGATTTCCCTGTTATGGTTTGGATCATGCATCAAGTTCTGTTGGCTACGGAGCTTGGCCCACCATGGTCACCAGCATGTCCATTTCTAATGGTCACTAGTCCTGTGCTTTCAGCACCTTCCAGTCCTGTGATCCCGACACCAGACCATGTTTACAACATGGACGCCACAGCAAAGCCTCCAGCCGCCATGGCCGTCACGCCAGAGCCTCCAGCCGTCATGGACGCTACGCCAGAGCCTACAGCCATCTTGGACGCTATGCCAGAGCCCTCAGCCGTCATAGACGCCACATCAGTGTTTCCGGCCATCATGAACGTTGCATCTGAAGCTACCAAGGCAGTCCCTAGGCATTGGAGACTGCCTTCCTGTTTGGAAAACACACCTGATGTTGGTGCTGGCATCTTTGTGGTGTTATCAAGTCTAGATGTTTCAGAGGTGATCCCTCTGTTGATTGCACCACCTGTTGTGGCAATATCTATTTTGTGTGTGGGCCACATACTACTCCTCTACACAGTCCTCTACAGAGCCTGCTCCACCCATGAGTCCCTTCCAGAGCCCGCTCCAGCCCATGAGTCCCATCCAGAGCCCGCTCCAGCCCATGAGTCCACTCAAGAGCCCACTCCAGCCCATGAGTCCTCTGCAGAGCCCGCTCCAGCCCATGAGTCCGCTGCAGAGCCCGCTCCAGCCTATGAGTCCGCTGCAGAGCCCGCTCCAGCCCATGAGTCCACTCCAGAGCCCGCTCCAGCCCATAAATCCGCTCCAGAGCCCGCTCCAGCCCATGGTCCACTCCAGAGCCCACTTCAGCCCATGAGTCCTCTCCAGAGCCTGCTCCAGACAAGCTTCAGCCCAGGGGTTTGCTCCAGAGCCCACTGCCCCAGAGTTCAACCATGTGTCGGTTCCAGCCTGTGAGCTTCCTTTCTGCCCTGATGTGACCACAGAGGTTGTCCCAGAGTTTCCTGCCTGTGCTAACATGACCAGAGAGGTCATGTCCGAGTTTCATGTCTGCCTTGATGTGACCACGGAGGTTTCCCATGAACTTCCTGTTCGCCCAGACACTACCGCAGAGGCCGTTTATGAACTGCCTGTTTACCCTAAAATGACCTGTTGGTCCTGTTATGACCATGGATGACACCCCTGAGCTCCCTGGTTGTTTTGACATGGCCCCTGAGAACAACCCTAAACTCTCTGTGCTCTGTGTTACAGTTTCGCCTGATCAGCCATGGTGCTATCCAGTTCCTTCAGATCTACAATGTGGCGTCTTTGGCTCCACTGTGGTTGTCTGCGGCTCTGCCTGCTCCTCCACAGTGGTTACAAGCTACACCGTGGTGGCCCTCTGCTCCACCAATGGGGTCTTCAGTCCCATCAACTCAGCTGTGGTGGTCTTCTACTATGTCACGATCACCAGCTGGAGTCCCCTTGATAGCCACCAGAGGGCACTCCACATCAGACTATTGTCATTCCCTCATGAACTACATTTCCCATAACTCACTGCCTGGTCTCAGTCTTGTAAGTGTCATAATGCATTTCTGAGTGCTCCTTTGGTTTCTTGTCCTTTGGTTTTGATCCTGTTTGCCTGTTTTCGGAATTATCCTGTTTGCCTCTCTCGTGGTTTTCCCTTTTTGCCTGTGTCCCTTTGGCCTGTTATAGTTTACCCTGTGTTTATGACCTTTTGCCTGTTTTTAACTTCGATTGTGGATTACCCTTTCAATAAACTACTGCAATTGGATCCTCAACCAAAAGTCATGGAGCAGTTCATGACAAGTACATTTAAACTATATTAACTTTAAATATACTGAATAACACACTTCAGTTTTAATTATAGTTAAGTACTTTACATGTACTTTAGTATGTTAGTCAGCACATCAAAATAAGTTTAATTCTTTAATGCACAAGATTTAAACTGAAATATTAAATATTATTAAAATGTACGTTAAAGCAACTTTGAAATTATTACAAAGTGTACTTTATAGTGAAACATAGTCATGAAAGTTTAGTCTGTTTAAATGCACTTAAGTGGCCTTTCATTTTATAAATATTATATTACCTCCAAGTACAGTTTTTTAAAATATACTTTTAATTTGAAGTACAATTACAATTAAGCACTTATTTTTTAACTACTAGAATTGCTTAGATTACTTTTATGCTTTTATGCTTGTGTACCCCATTGACTTTCAATGTGCTAAAATAGATGAGACATTCTTCAAAATATCAAGTCAGTCAAACCAGTTTGGAATGGCATGATTTTGAGTAAATGAAGACAGAAGTTCTTTACATTTCTGTGTAAACAATCTCTCTCAGTTCATACCTGTTTCTCTGTCCTCTGTGCTGCAGTTGATACAGTGTTGTGGTTTTTATGTTCATACTCCTTACACCGCACACAGATGCATTGTTGATCAGTGACACAGTACATTTCTAGCTCTTTATCATGTTTACGGCAGATCATGTCCTGCAGTCGTCCAGTGGCATCAGTCACTTTGTGTGGCTTACGAGAGTGAAATTCCTCATGACGGTCAAAATGAGTTTGACAGTAAGACTCCTGACACACCAGACAGGACTTGACGGCTTTGTATTTTCTTCCAGTACAGACGTCACACTGCACGTCTCCAGCTCCAGCGTAACAGTCAGCAGGAAGTTTAGTCGTCTTCAGTTTCTCCACCATTTCAGCCAGAATGGTGTTTTTAGCCAAAGCAGGTCTTGGACTGAAGGTCTGTCTGCACTGAGGGCAGCTGTAGACTCTCTTCTCATCCTCCTGATCCCAGCAGCATGTAATACAGCTCTTACAGTAACTGTGTCCACAGGGAATGGTCACTGGATCCTTCAGGAGATCCAGACACACAGGACACATGAACTCATTCTGATCGACTGAAATTCTGGCTTCTGCCATTTTAATGCATGAGAGAGAGACACAACAGCTCAACAATACTTTAGTTTCTGTTTCCCTGAACTGACGAGTTGAAATAGTTTCCTGCTTCTGTGTTCAAGTGACGTGTGGAAAACAGGCGTGTCTGTAAAGCAGCTTCTTTATTCCTGGTCAAGGAGAGTCACTTTCCTTCTTTGTTTATGTGGCCTTTAAGTGGAGTCCAAAACATCATAATTACGAGTTTTGAGCACATGAATGACCAAGCAAAGTTATATTTATGAATGAGAAACTCAGAATTCTAGACTATAGAATAGATGATGAACTTCTCCAGACTGGAAATTAAGGCAAATGACTGGGTAGAAGTCATGTAGTGTATTCACCTTTAGACTACAGCATTGTCAATTTTTTATTAAAATATATATATATTTCTTTTTTTTTTTTAATGTACATTTATTTGTATAGCGCTTTTCACAATGCATATCATTTCAAAGCAGCTTTATAGAAAATGCATGTTTCTACATACTGAGTCAAAGTAATGTCTATATGTCAGAACGTACAGTTCCAATACAGATCATGCAGTTAGCGTATTCATTTAGGCAGAAACAATTATTAACTCAATTATTAGCTTATTAACTCTTTCCCTGCCAGCATTTTTTATTTAAAAGTTGCAAGCCATTGCTTGGGTTTTTGATCATTTTCACAAAACTTTCATGGATATATTGTTATATAATATATTGATATATAATATATTGCCCCCAGAATATATTAATGAATGAATATCTTAACATACAATATATCAAAAGAAAAAACAAAGCCTCTGCTTTAAAACAACAACAACAACAAAATGTTTTATTTGAGCTTCATGCATTCTTTTTTGATCAACTCTTGAGTAAGTTAAGTTTAATAAAAAACAACATTTTGAACAAAAAGCTAAAAAAATTGTGTACCTCCCACCCTAAAGATTACAAAGTGCATAAGCATTGCTTTTATCTCTTGTTTCTGCTTCTTTTTTCCCCTTTTCTTTTTGCCTGTATTTTGATCCAGAGATTCTGTACTCTTTCAGAAAATGTGTAATAGTGCCCCCTACTGTATAACAGTGAAAACACGGAAAGCCAGAACATTTTATCAATGGTGGGGAAAGAGTTAAAGCAATTATTACAAGTTGTGATCATAATGATTACAATATATAGAAAATTTGGCAGTTTTGTATTTTTATTTAGAGTTGGCGTCATCTGAAGTTCTTGCAGGGGTTGGCAGCCTCTCTTCACAGGTGTTGGGTCATCTGAAATCTTCTTAAGAGGCTGGATCCAAACTGGTGTTAGTGTACTCGGGATGGTATCCAAAGGTAGAAACAGAAAAGCAAATGGAAAATAATTGGTATAACTGCTGTGCTTTTGATCTGACATAACTGGAGCGCAAGTTTGTGAGATGCATTATGTGAATGCTTGGCTAAAGAGATGTCTTTAATCTAAACTTAAACTAGGAGAGTGTGGAGTCAACACACTCCAAAAAAGTTGGGACAGAGGCAAAATAAAAGTGAAAAGATTATATAAATTTAAAGTTAAACTGTTTTTTAAACTTTCCACAATTAGCAGGTGAATAGGTAAGGGTATCATGTTTGGGTTAAAAAAGAGCTTCTCAGTGGGTCAAAGATGGGTCATGGCTCACCACTTTGTGCCAAATGTCATGAGAGAACTGACAAACAATAATTTGTCTTTCAACATCTACCACACAAGATATTGTGAAAAGATTCAGGGAATCCAGAGAAATCTCAGTCTGTGTAGGGCCAGGCAGGAAACCTCTGTTGAATGTGCGTGACCTTTGACCCCTCAGACGGCACTGCATGAGAAACCGTCATGCTGCTGTGTTAAATATAGCCACATGGGCATAGGAGTACTTTAGAAAACCATTTTAACTTAACACAGTCTGACACTGTATCAAGAAATACACCCTGAATCTCTGTTACGCAAGGAGAAAGCTATACATCTGTTCAGTGCAGAAATGCTGACGATTTCCCTGGGCCAAAGTTCATCTCAGATGGTCTAAAACAGTGGAAATGTGTGCTGTGGTCAGATGAGTCCATGTTTCAGCTTGTTTTTGGAAAAAAACGGACATCGGGTTCTCAATTCCAAAGAAGAAAGGGACCATCCAGACTTTCATCAGCAACAGGTGCAAAAGCAAACATCTGTCATTGTATGGAGGTGCAACAGTCCAAACTGCATGGATGACTTGCATTTGTGTGAAGGTACCATTGACATGGAGGCACATATTGGTATTGTACAGAGACATATACTGCATCAAGATGACATCTATTCTGGGATGCAAGACAATGCTAGGTCTCATTCTGCACGTGCTACAACAGAGTGGTTTCTCATACACTCTTTTATACTGCTTACATATATCGTATAATTACAGTATGTATTTTTGTACTGTATTTTTGCAGAACTGACAGACAGCTGTCTAAGAGAGGAAGAGAAAGTCTTTTGTCAGAAGACCAAGAAACTGCTGTAGTACTTTGTACTGTAATGTCATTTGGCCAATGATGCAGATGAGGCTGAATTTATTTATTTTTTTTACTGTACTGTAATTGACATAATAGTACACTATATTGTGTTGATACCGAATTGATATTCAGTTCTTTGGTTGAACTTTTCTTTTATAGTGCTGTTCAGATCACTTTACAGAAGGGTAATGAAAATTAATTTTTACTGAAGCTCATTGTTGTATTTTACTGTATCTGCACTCTTTCATTTATGTTGTACACTGTAAAAGACATTGAACTGAAAAATCATTCCCGAATCCCCATAGGAGGTTTTTGTTTTAGTGTTTTGAATTGATCTCACTAGTGTTCAGTGGGCAGGAAAGTAGTCTGTGTATTTGTAGGTTTTGTGTCATCTGAGGCCAAAGTTTGATTCTGACAAAAGAGAATATGATTTTGACTGAAAACATTTGATTTTGATGTGACAGTTTGTGGTTTGCGCAAGTTGGTGTGTAGTTCTGATACTGTGATTAGTTGTGAATTGTTTCATGAATTGTGTTTGCAATCAAAAAAAAAAAAAAAAAAACTAAAAAAAAAAACTAATGCAAATTATTAAATATCAACTTTGTGTTGTACAGTGTAAAACATTAATTGATTATTTTTAAAACTTTAATACAGATTTTTCACTGTATTTTACTTTTCTGAATCTATACTTGGCAACAGTGAATGTTGCTGAAATGATGATTTTCTGATTAAAAAACAACATTTTAAGGTCTCGCAGATATCAACACATACATCAAATATTGTCAGACTGTTAAAGTCGGCATGAAGCGGAAGTTACAATAGACTTTTCTTCTCTATTGTGACGTATATGCAAGTGAAACGGCTCCTTAAACAAGTTACTAAACAGTTACTTTGATTAAAGATCGCAAGGCACATGAATTAAAAAAAAAAATAATGATGTTCAAATCAATTTTGATTTCATGGTGACTCTAAAATAATAAAAAAATAAATAATTAAAAACAATCCATCCATTTATGTTACACAACATTATGTACTCTATTTAAACTGATTTTTTTAAATAAATATAATATTCGAAGAGTCTGATGTAAAAACAACTCAATATTTGTATAAAAAAGCAGCTTTATTTATGAAAACATTGTAAAAAAATAAGATAAGACTTTGACAAGAGACATTCAAAATGTCAGTAGTGCCCTCACGTTTAACAGTAATGCACGAACCCTCAGTGTTTTTTGCAAGTTTTCAGTGTGCGCTCCTGCTGCCCAGCAGACAGACAGCACAGCGGCCCATCTGGGGAGTGCAGAACTCTTTGCATCAACAGGTTTGAATCCCTTGTCACATAAAAGATCACTTTTATGGTACAATATATGTTTAACACAGCAATGAAAATGAACACAACTGCAGATGGTGTATGGAAAAGACCTGTGTGTAAACAATGAGAGATGCTGGTTTGTGCAAATGTATGGTTCTCCTGTGAAGTCGACATACACATACATTTTTACATATACATTCCTGGCATTATTATGCATGTTATTCCAGAAAAATATTTGTCTTAGTAATCTTTTATCAAAATATAATAACTTGCTCCTCCTCAACTTTTTGTCAGACATTAGAAATCTCTCTTTTTCATCCTCTCCCCTCAAACCTTCTGAAAATCTGGTATGTAACACCCACTTTTCATAATCCAATCTATTTCAAATGGATAAAAGCCTCATTCGTTGAATATAATGTTTCACTCAGAAATACTTAAAGTAACAGAAATAAAATGAGAATGGCAATGTTTCACATTGACTTTCAAAGCTAACAGATATGTTGGGTTTGTTGTTCCTCTTTAGCCTTGTACTATATAATAAAGTCACATCTACAGCTAAAAATCAAAAAACCAAACAAAAAAACAAAAAAACAAAAAAAAAGAATATCCAGGAGAACATTCAACCACACAAAATGAGAAGCTCAGACAGTAATCATAATGTCTAGTGTTTTCTCCTCAGTTCTTCTGTGGCTCAGCCCTCAAACACAGCCTGTTTCGAAGAGTTTGAGCAGATCTTTACAGTCTGGGTCAATGAGGTCTGCTGGTTTCTCTCCATTTTCATTCTCTGCTTCCACACTGGCACCCAGAGAGAGAAGATACCTAAAGGAGAAAATTAAAATCATTTTAATACAAATAATTTAGCAAATCTGAAAATATACCCCTGTGTAAAAGAAGTGCACTTCAGCATTTGGAAAAAAAAAAAAAAAAAAACAGTACATGTTTTGGAAATTATATACTTTAAAAGAATATACTTAGGTGACAATTGAATGTAATGTTTTCGGACCCTTAATTGATGTTAATTGCAATTAAATAAAAATGTGTTATAGTTTATACATTTATATTAAATGAAATTAAGAGTGCCACTCAAGTAGGACTTAAGTACATCTTTATATGTAATTTCATAATTACTTCTATTGTCTTTGAAATATGGTTAAAGTTACTGCTGTTTGTACTGACAAACATTTATAAATATACTTAAACTAAAATATACTAGTATATGAAATATAATAAAATGTACTTGTATGTCATGTATTTAAATATATTTGTAATTTCACAATTATAACGATGAAGTTGCAATTTAGTACATATTAACTTTAAATGTGCTTTAGTATGTTAGCAGAATGATGTTATTTAAACATAATTTAAGTAAAACATTTAATTTGACATTATTACAAAGTGTGCTTAAGTGTAAGAAACAGTCATGCTCACTTTAAGTGCACTTAAGTGGCTTTTTATTTCAGTAATTCTATATTATCTCCAAGTTTAATCTGCAGTTTTTAAAATATACTCTTCAGATTTGAAGTGCACATTCAGTACAATTAAGTGCAATTTTTTCACAATGGGGAGAATATGGCATGATTTTGTAAGGTTTAATGAATGCTAAACTAAAGTATTAATGTCTCTTTTCCCAAACCCAGTATGTTCTGTTTTGGTTTCGTTTTCATTCTGTTCTGTTCTGCTTTGCCTGAGTTCTGTTCCCTAGTTAGTTTCCTTAGTTGTTTATTAATCCCACACCTGTTCTTCGTTCTGTTAATTATTTCTCCTTCTGTATTTGTGTAAGAAAAGTATCCATATTTAAAACTTTAAAATCTAAAATAACTAGTTTACGACCGGCGAAAGAGTGAACTTTGACTTGAGGCATGATGCACTGACGAACGCGGCAGTGCAGAGGAAAGAGCAAAACAAAACACCGGTCACGAATTAGAAGTATGAAATTATATTTTTAAAGAGAAATGTTGGAGGATTTCGATATAAGAGAAGAGAAGCTTGAGTTTGTTGCCCAACCGCGGAAGGTGTCAAAGCTTACGATACTCCTACATCGCGTCACGGGTTACTCGTTTGGTGTAAGTCAACGTGTGTACGGCCATTTGCCAGAAGCTAGTAATTTTAGTTTTTAAAGTTTTAAATATGGATATTTTGCTTACACAAACACATCGCTTCACTTCAGAAGGCCTTTATTAACCCCTGGAGCCATGTGGATATCTTTTATGATGGATGGATGCACTTTTTTGGGCTTCAAAATCTCATCCTCTATTCGCTGCCATTATAAAGCTTGCAAGAGCCAGGACATTATTTAAAATATCTCAGATTGTATTTATGTGAAAAAAGAAAGTCATATACACCTAGGAAGGCTTGAGGGTGAGTAAATCATGGGGTAATTTTCATTGTTGGGTGAACTACCTCTTTAAAAATTGTTCTGTGACATTCCTCGTCATCGTGCACTTCATTACAACCACCCAGTGAGCTTACAATGTAAGTACAAAAGGTTCAATAAGTTGGTTACACTTTATTTTAAGGTGTCAGTATTACAGTGCAATTATACATTTAAGTACTGAGTAATGACAATTAACTACATGTACTTACTATAGGGTTAGGGTTAGGATGAGGGTTTGGTTTAGGGTTAATTGCATGTAATTATGCATAATTTCTAGTTATTACTACAGTAAATACATGTAACATATGTAATAATGACACTGTAAAATAAAGTGTTACCAATACGTTCAATACAAGTTTAAAATAGGTAAATCAAATAAAAAAAATCAAGTTTCCCAGAGAAGCGCTATTTGAATGATGCATGAGTTATGATGTATGAGTGATTTTATTATTGAAATACATTTGTTTTTGCAAGCACAATGTAGTTTAATGCAATATTAATGTGTTCTCAGACGGTCACAGAATTTCTTGTGTGAACTTGCTCTCACCGTGCAATCTCAGGGTAACCGTCGCTGCACGCCATGTGCAGTGGTGTCCAGCCGTTCTCATCCCTCTGATGAACGTCAGCTCCGTACTTTATCAGGAGCTTCACACACTCCAGGTTTCCCGAAAGAACGGCTTCATGGAGTGCTGCCATTCCTAAAAAAAAAAGAAAAAAAAAAAAGAGCTCTTGTTATGGTGGGTTGCTCAGTTTCTCTTCCCAGATAGCAGTGAGATTAAACTTTTCCAGAAAATAGACTCAAACAGACACCATAAGCTTTAACTAATTCTCCCTAAACAGACACATAAAGAACCATGTATTCATTTCAAAAGTTAATGGTGCATACATTCATGGAAATCTGTGATATCTGGAATCTATGATCTGTGAATTTTTTCCACCATTGTTTAATAGGCAATTGTTTTTGACCAATCACCTGAGCCATAAACATAAACACATTTACAAAGAACTCCTTAAGGAAAAAAAAAAAAAAATCCATCACCGATGAACCATCTAAAATGGTATACGCTCTCAGAAAAATGTGCAGAAATTGTACCTTATTTGCCAATAAAATTACATTAAGGGTACATATTACTACTCTAAGGTACTAATGTGCATCTTTTAAGGGTACAAAGTCATCCCTTTAAGGGTACTGATTTGTTTTCATCAGATACTCAGCTACTTTTGAATAGAAATCAAAGGAGTAACATGCTTTTTGTAATTACAGTGTCTACCAACAGATGCGTACATTCAAGTCCTCTCAGAAAGATTTTTTGCTTTTATTCAATTTATGAAGGTGCTGTACATTTATTGTTATATATTATATCATAATTATACAATACTATGGTATTTTGTACATGCAACTTAGATTTATTGTAAATTATTAATAATAATAATTTCATCCATTTGAACAAATTTACCATATATACAGACATGTTTTCTCACCATCACGCACCCCACTCTGAAACAATCCAGTTACCAAAAGTTGTGCTGATGTTCAAGTGCGTTTTAACTTGTAATTATGTTTTTATTTTCTAGCATGACTTGAATGCATCAAAGCTGCCGAAGTTAAACATTGAGCCCCATTGGCCTGCCCTAACTTCCTACCATTGGTTGAACCAGAAGTTGACTTGTCAGACCACTATGTTTTGAAAAATGCCTTCATGCTCTTCTTAAGCTAAGCACAATAAAATCTTAGCACCTCTAATATAAGTTGTACATTTGGTGAGGTTCACTCACCAGAATGGAAGATGGTGTCCAGACGCACTTTCCTCGCCCTCATAAACCGGCCGATCTGTTCCAGCTCACTGTGCCGGACTAAATCCTGGAATACAACATCGTTTGTGAAGCGCACGGCCCGGGCGGGTTTGAGGGTTACGGTAGGAGTAAGTTGTACACTTGTCTGGGGCGAACTGCTTTGCCGTGATGGCTTGCTATAGACGGCGGTGTAAGTGGAGGTGGGCTTGTACGCAGGTGTGTAAGCTGGTGGAGTGTAGTATGATGGCGTGTGGTGGAGTGTAGTAGGGCTGTACTTCGTGGCATTGTAGTAGCTGGGTGAGTATGAGCTGCTGGAGTAATGTGAAGGTGTGTAATGAGTGGATGTGTAGTGCGTGTTGGATCGTGTGTACTGTGACGCCGGGTACTGGTAGCTGTACTTCATCCCCGCAGACGCCACGGCTTTGCCTCCCCCCTCGGCTCTAGGCTCAAGAGGAGGACAAAGAACTCAAATGCCTCAAAACAAGCTCCACGTAAGAATAAAATCCTTTTTTGGGGGGATCTTGAACCTCAACACTTTGGGTTCATACTGTCTTCAGCTTTTAAAACAGCCACAATCCGCTTCAGGTCCAAATAATGGTCACTCTTTCAGAGGAATCTGTTCCGTTTTGGGGGGGGATTCTCTTTTCTGGTCAAGTTTTGTTAATTTATCTGTCCCATCATCACTACTAGTTTCATTAACTTTATTGCATGGTGTGCACAGTCTGCTCTCCTGACAGTGAAGGTTGAAGCAGATCCCTATATACCCTTTGTAGGGTTATTTTAGGGATGTCATCCCCTGTATCGAGTGACTGTGGTGTAACTCCTCCCAGGCTCCCACTGTACTTTCACATGCACATCAAGCTTCAACCCCACCCCCTAATAAACATCAATGACAGCACCAATGAGCAGCCTCCAGGGACTCTTTCGAAAAACTTGGACAATATGTGGTTACCACATAAATGAGCTCATCCTCAATGGCGTGATTGAACACATGGGCATCAGCTGAAGGGAATAAGAGTTTTATGACAGGAGCTACAGTCTAAGACATGTGATCTTTCTATAACATTTAAATCATGTTGCTCAGTAGGTTTTGGATATCCACACAGCTTAGAGAACACTGTGCACTGATTCTTCAGCACTGCCACAAAACAGGCAAGGCATACACCAACTGCATTACTTAAAATGTCAACAACATCTGACAAAAAATATTGCACTTACAAGGGGCGTGACTGGTTTTATTGGCTACGGATGCAACACGTGTACGGTGTAGACATTGGCTGCGTCTGAAATTGCATACTCTCTGAGTTGTTTTTAATAAGTAATCACTTCTTAACCACTAAAAAGTATGTTTTATATAGTATGAATGTACATTAATCATGTTGTCATTGTCATGTGACCTGCTGCATCAGTTGCTTATACTACTTGTACTATGTTTACCATATCTTTCTATGGCAGAAACAGCAAGAGTAGTATAGTATGCGGTTCCGAATTCAGCAAAAATTCAACACTCTTACTTTAGCAATAAAAAAGAAACACAAATGTGATGTTTATCTTAAGTCATTTTTTGCTGGTTAAATTGGATCATCGAAGGTCAGTTGCAAAAACATTGGTTAATAAAGTGAGATTAAATACATATAGTATATTTGTGTAATTAAATTATTTTAATTATTGCAGGTATGCGTAATATTGTGAGTTTGCATTTCACTGTTTTAATTCATTTTGAGGAATACTGAATTTGATTACAAGCAAAATTACTTAAAAATGGTGTCTAATAAAGACATTTAGGTAACACTTTATTTTTACAGTACCGTAGTTACGCTTTACTACATGTACTTACTATAGTAATAGCAGTAAATTATGCATAATTACAAGTAACTAACCCTAAACCAAACCTTAACCCTAACTGTAACTCTATAGTAAGTACATGTAGTTAATTAACAGTACTCAGTACTTATTTGAGTAATTACAATGTAACTACAGCACTGTAAAATAAAGTGTAACTGACATTTACTCTCATTAAAAGAAATCAAGGTTTTAGCTAGAAGCTATACTCATGCATATAATAGATTGTCAAGGCAGTCATACTCATTTTAAGCTCACAGCTGTATATAGGTTGCAGCCTTTTTGTTAAATTAAAGTTATCATTGCTCAATGTTTTCCACACAGAGGAAAAACACAAAGCATGATATGATATACCAGAAAAGCACACATAAGCTCAACACTTTATTGAGACATAATAATCAGACAATCATCTAAACATGGGCTGTGTACTGTGCCTTGATGCTGTCAAGTGTTTAGTCACAGGGTTGTAGATCAGGCCTGCTAAATTTAACATCACCCCCACTATTGAACCAAGTAGGTCATATGGTGCAGGCACAGAAAAAAAAACAACAACATTTCTTTTCAATTTCAATTCTATTTCTGTGTCTTGATATGGGACATATACAGCTTAGATGCTGCATTAGCTATCCTATATGAGGAATTCATTATGTGATAATATGGTTGAATTATTTTATTAAAAATAGTATAATAAATAAATTATTAATAATAATTAATAAAAAACTATTTCCCATTTGATTAATGGAATAACTCACCCCAAAATGTATATTTTGTCATTATTGACTCACTTACATGTTGAGATATGTTGCTTTAGCAACTACCTGAAATAAAATTTAAAATGTAATAATTAATTTTATTTCAGTTAACATTTATATTATTTTAAGTAACTTGGTAAAGTAGCTCTTGAATCTCGTTTGCATATCCAGAACGCGATTGTGAACAGATTGAGGGCGATACACCCCCCGCCCCCATGATCACGAAAGGACTTAGGGCAGGGGTGTCCAACCCTGCTCCTGGAGAGCTACCATCCTGCAGATTTCACCTCCAACCCCAATCAAACACACCTGAACCAGCTAATCGAGTTGTTCAGGGTTGCTTGATAATTACAGACAGGTGTGTTGGAGCAGGGTTGGAACTGAAGTCTGCAGGACGGTAGCTCTCCAGGAGCAGGGTTCTCCAGGAGCACCCCTGACTTAGGGGGATATGACCCCCCACAACCAAAATCCAGTATGCATTGCGAATGGAAAAAAAGGGGATTGCACTTGGCTATGCTGGAATGCTATCGCTAATGGAATGAGGGGGAGTTCGAGCGTGAGTGGAATCCGAGCGTGAGTGGACACAATCCCCCCCACCCGGCACACAATTCCAAAAGAATCAAGGGGGATACACCTCCTGGCACACGATTGTGAATGGACCAGGGAGATACATCCCCACGTCCCTGGAGTGTGATCGGCAAGGGGCCGAGGGGTATACAGCAACCGGGTCATGAACATGATCACGAGAGGCCAAGGGGGATACACCGGCCGGAACGTGATTGAGATCGGACCGAGGGAGATACACCCCCTGGAACTTAATAGTGAAAGGACCAAGGGAGATATGCCCCCCGGAACGTGAGATATGCCCCCCAGAACGTGATTGCGACTGGGCCGAGGGAGATACACCCCCTGGAACGTGATAGTGAAAGGACCAAAGGAGATATGCCCCCCAGAACGTGATTGCGATCGGGCCGAGGGAGATACGCCCTCTGCCCCGGAAAGTGATCATAAAAGGATCAAGGGGAATACGCCCCCGGAAAGTTATTGCAAATGAACAGAGGGGAATATGCCTCCCAGAATGTGATTGTGATCGGGCCGAGGGAGATACACCCCCTGGAACTTAATAGTGAAAGGACCAAGGGAGATATGCCCCCCAGAACGTGATTGCGATTGGGCCGAGGGAGATACACCCCCTGGAACGTTATAGTGAAAGGACCAAGGGAGATATGCCCCCCGGAACGTGATTGCGATCGGGCCGAGGGAGATACGCCCTCTGCCCCGGAAAGTGATCATGAAAGGATCAAGGGGAATACGCACAACCCCTCCTCCCCCCAACTCCTGGAATGCGATCGCGAAAGGACAGAGGGGGATACATCCTCACACCCCGGAGCGTGATCGTGAAAGGACCAAGGGGGATAAGCCCCTGGAACGTGATCGCAAACGGACAGAGAGGGATATGCCCCCCACCCCTTGGAACGTGATTGTGAACAGATTGAGGGGCTTAAGCCCGCCGCCCCTGGAACGTAATCACGAAAGGACTTAGGGAGATATGACCCCCCACAACTAAAATCCCCCCCACCCCAGTACGCATCACGAACGGACCAAGGGGGATTTGCCACACAGCACCCCCCCGAAACAAGATTGCGAACAGCCCGAGGGAGGCCCCCGCTTCCACCAACTTGCACTGGTTCCACCCCATGCTTGGGATGGTCCTGGTTCAACGTGCGTTCATGCAACAACATCTGCTCTCACATCAACACAACATGCATTTAAGATTAATTGTTGGAGATTAATATTTTGTAAATAAAGTGGTTAATTATGATTTTTTCAAAAACAAAGCACTCGTGTCACTTCATAAAATCATAAAGCCACTGGAGTCACATGCATTACTTTGATGATGTCTTTACTACCTTTCTGGGGCTTGAAAGTGGTAGTTGTGTCAATGGAGGGACAGAAATCTCTCAGATTTCATCAAAAAGATCTTTATTTGTGTTTCGAAGATGAACGGAAGTCTTTGGAACGACATGAGGGTGAGTAATTAATGACAGAATTTTCATTTTTGGCTGAACGAACCCTTTAAGTAAATCCAGTGTATCAGCAAATGTCTGATACCTTTGATACATCACTAAGTTTTTTACAACCAACTAGAAATTCCCCACATCCAGTCGAAAATACTGTCATTATATTGAGATGGTATTTTTGAAAATTTTCATGAAATCCTGGAAAAACTAATTAGTTATTTCTTCTTCTTGACCTTAAAGAGCTTGAAAAGGTCAGACTGATGTACGTGCCGACTCGCACATAGCTGTTCTGTGGTATGAGCAGTCATTTGTGTCTTTTCACCATCCCCTGATCCTTAGGTCCGACCCACAGCACTGCAGCTGTCCTCTTATGAGTGCTGAGACCTCCAGGAGAGCCTGAGCTGCTTCGTTTGGATTTCAAAGGCCTTGGTTTCAGGCTGCGGCATTTCACTGGAGGTGTTGTGCAGCCAAGAGAAATAGCAAGGACATAATCTGCTCTCGCTCTTCTTAGCTCATATTATCAACACTATTGTGACCTGAACAGGACACAACAAGCATGAAGAAATATATCAGGTACTGGGGGTGATCTTGATGTCAACACTTTTGAGGATGAATTTGATAATACGATATGATACACATCGCAATATGTCACACTATACATCATCATACATCATTTTCATTGCAACTTTGTGATATGATTGGATTGAATGTCCGTGAATCTCTGGGATCCATCTCTTTTGCGTCGTTCATGTCACTTTTGAACAAACCGAGCCTACTTCTGAATTTTTGATCTGTATAAAATGATATAAATCACACTGAAATAAAATGTGCAATGTAAGTAACAAATGAATAAGGATGCATTACATTTTTTAAAAGTGACAGTAAAAACATTTATAATTTTACAAAAGATTTTTATTTCAAATAAACACTGTTCTTTTGAACTTTCCATTCATCAAAGAATCCTAAATTTTTTTTATTGCACGTTCACACAGAAATATAAAGCAGCACAACTGTTTCCAACATTGATAATAATAAGAAATGTGTCTCAAGCAGCAAATCAGCATATTAGAATGATTTACTTGTATTGGCACAGCCCTAGTTTGAAGTGGCTGAGAGCTGAAGTCTAGACATAGAGATATTATCGAGATGGAGATAATTGGATTTTCACAGTCAGGGGTAGCTGTTTTTACCCCGACTATCATATTGCACACTATCATTTATGGCAGTGCAACAGAGCTTGGCCCACAGTTGAGGAGAAAATGATTGGCTGGAAGGAATTGTTTCTTGGAGCATTGCATCACCCTTGGATATGTGCCAACATAATGTGACCTCTCACGTGATACGGGTCAACATTACAAATAAAGCATGTTATACATAGTACAAGCAGCCCTACCCACACTCCTCTGCTCCAGAGTATACATGATACTCACTTCAGAACAAAGAACAGAGAACTCCTACACTACAAGTGCAGAGTTAATCGCTCTAGTCTTGAGTCTCTCTCTCTCTAAAACATTTCAAATATTCAGTGATGATCAGGGCCAGACTGTCACAGAACTAAAACGCACTGAACAGAACATAATCCTGATTTAGACACAATCTGCAGATTTTTTTTTAGGCCTAGTAATTAGAAGCTTGCTAGTTCACCAATGAATAAAACTGTTAGTCTCAGGTTAGCTTCAGTAAATTATTATTTACTCATAATTTGGCTTACTGTGTCTTCATGTGGAGAATTTATGTAGTGCTTTCACTTTGAAAAGCTGCCCCTTTATGAGAGGTGTGGTATTTGACCTCTCTGCCTGTCTGGCTGCTGTGTCAGTCCTGCTGTCATGCGTTAGATTTGCTACATGCTCAGTGCTTTACCATAGATGGGCTGATGATATGACTGTCAGGTACCACAGTATTAGGTATACTGCTGCTGACCATGTTGACAAACAAACCCAGTCCCGTTCAAGCACAGCAAAGACTACAGGCATTTGTTCTACATATAATATTTCACACTGGCTTATCTTTGTTTTCACACGTTCATGGTCAATTTTAAAAGGCCTTAGTATACCTGAAGTGTAGAAAGTATACCTGGGTGTTAAAGGAATAGTTCACCCAAAAATATAAATTATCCAATAATTTACTCACCCTCAAGCCATCGTAGGTGTATATGACCGAACTCCGAACACAATCGGAGTTATATTACATAATATCCTGGCTCTTTCCAGCTTTGTAATGGCATTAAAGGTGGACTCAGTAGAATTTCAAAAACACTGTTTGGAAGTTAGTCGGGCCGACACCAACAACAAACGTCTAACCAATCAGCATTAGGGGGCGTATGACGGTTGAGGAGAGAGAACGAGCAAGAGGAAGATTTAAAAATAAGAAAAAAAACAAACAAACAAACTGCAGAACGAGAGATGGGACACAATACAAAAGCTCAAAAGAATATCACTGGAATAAAGGTTAATGACTGGGCAAGCGCTTTAGGACCCGCGTTTATATTAGAGAAGCTTTCCAGCACTGAAGAGAGCTAAGCGGGAAGGCCTGAAAACAGACGTGGACGCTGCTTTGATTCCTTCACATGTAAATAACACTGGGTTTTGATTGTCTGGAGCTGCTGTGCTGTTGGCAACTAACAACAAACACATCAAAAAATACGTTCATTTTTTGTGCATTCTTGTCGTTCGTTCATCAACTGCGCTTTATTTTTTGTGAAGCATTTTGTTGCGCATCAGCTGTGATAAATACACACCCAATGCGAGAGTGGATGTCTAACAGTGACCAGATAGTGAGAGTTTTGCAGTTAAACTACTGCACACTGACAACCACTAGAGAATGAGGTGTTTAGTGTCATTGGTAGTGCATTCGCCTTGCATGCCAGCAGCGATCGGGCCGGGGTTCGAGACCAACTCAGAGCAGGGTGGTTATGATTGGAGTGTGAGTTTTGGAGGCGGAGCAATGAAGAGAGGGGTGGGTTTGTTTGGGTTGATTTCAAATATCAACAATGTCCAACAACATTTTTCAAAATCTACTTACCGCACCTTTAAATAGAACCAGAGTTTTCGAAGCTCTAAAAAGCGCATCCATCCATCATAAAAATAATCCATACTCAAGTGGGTTAATTAATGCCTTCTGAAGTGAAGCGATGGGTTTTTGTAAGAAAAATATCCATATTTAAATCTCTGACCTGACATATGACGTACAGTAGGATGTAGCTTCTCTTCTCTTTTATTGAAATCCCCTGACATTTTCTTTAAAACTTCTCATTTTAGACTTCTAATTCATGACCAGTGTTTTGGTTTGCTCAATCCTCTGCACTTCCTCATTCGTCAGTTCTCACCTAAACTTATGCTACGCCTGCGTCATGCGTTGGGTCAAAGGTCACTCAACGCTCTCGTGAATGTGAGTATGGCCGTTGTTGGAAGCCAGGGATTATAGTTTATAAAGTTTTAAATAAAGTTTGAATATTTTTATTACAAAAACCCAGCGCTTCAATTCAGAAGGCATTTATTAACCCACTGGAGTTGTATGGATTACTTTTATGATGGATGGATGCGCTTTTTGGAGCTTAAAAACTATTCAATTTCATTGCAAAGCTTGGAAGAACCAGTATATTATTTAATATAACTCAGATTGTGTTCGGCTGAAAGAAGAAATTCATATACTCCTATATGGCATGGTGGTGAGTTTATTATGAGATAATTTTCAGTTTTGGTGAACTGGTCCTTTAAGGCTACTCGGTACTGACCCTTGTGAAAAAAAAAAGTGTGCTTAGTTGTACTGAATGTGCACATGTAGTGTACTTCAAATCTTAAAAAACTTGCAGATAACATATTACTGAAATAAAAGGTCTCTTAAGTTCACTTAAAGAGAGCACACTTTCATGACTGATTCTTAAAACACTTAAGTAGACTTTAAAACAGTGCACTTTGAAATAATGGCGAATTTAAAAGTTTTATTTTAAAGTACATTTTAAATATGTTTTAATAATCTTTTGTCATGTTTTAAAGAAGTGCACTTATTTTGATGTGTTGACTAACACTAAAGCACATGTAAAGTAACTGATTATAATTTTAACTCTAGTGTGTTTCATGTGAGGAGCATTACTTCTGAGTTGCTGCCTTTGAAGAATGCTTTAAATCGGTCATTCATGTATTTCCTGCATTAGAAGGTTTTGGAATGAATCTGTGGATTTTCACTTTGATCTTTAGACCATAAACACTACAGAGGATGCAAGAGGGGTTTAGATCATGACCCCTCCAAACAGAATATAAAAAGTATAGCTCATGTCTATATCAGGGTTCAGTAATCCACTGTCTGAAAGGAAAGGCTAATCACCTGCTGCTAGCTGTGACCGCTGTAAAGACACAGGACACACAAAGCTAGCATGTGGTCTTTAGCAAAAGCAGTGCTTCGTCTACTCAGAAAGCCAGCATTCACTACATGCCACATGTTGGGTATTTTCATGCATTGTTTTAGCAGCTGCTTTTGATTGTGCTAGAAGTTACAGTAGAAATCATAGTGAAGGCTGATTTGGTTCATAGAGTTCCACTTTAGATTTGCATACAGTTTTTAGCAACCAAATAATAAAAAAAAAAAACTTGGACACCTCCAACAAAGTTCATCACATATTCTGTCATGATTTGCTTTATGTAGCCTATTTATTTTATTCTACCATAGATAAAAATGTTTACTCTGCTGATGTGCTGAATGTAAGACTATAAAGCCTTTAACAGATTGGAGAGCTGACAGATTTTAATGCCCTGGCACGGCCCATGTGGCCTGTTATCTGTGAGAAGTTTCCAGGCTTAAACCGAGCTTTGCACTCAGCAAAACAAGACTTTTTTTCCACACCTGGCTCTGGTTGCATGGAATAGACTCATGGATGCCATTCCATAGACTGTAGAGTTGCCCTGCTTTACGTCACAAGCACATGTTTTCCATTGAGTTTCCTGTTGCATGTCAAAAAAATAGAAGATCATTTTTGAAGTATTAATAAATTTGGGACAAAATGTTTTGATTGCACACGATTTAGTCGCACAGACATGACAAATTTTCTTTATAAGCTTTCTCCAAGGCTTAACTGATGTCGGTATCTCTTCGCTAAATTATTTCACTTAGGCCATTTCAAAGGTCCTTAAAGCCTACAACAGCAAAAGAACCAAAACCCACATAGACACTGACCAAGCTAAATATGACAAACAATAGGATAAATATGACAAACTGTGGCTCCCTGGAGCAGGATTGGACACCCCTGGTCATAATCATCCCGATTTAAAATTCAAACATTTTTGATATTATCGGAGCAACCGTGATGTTTCTGTGAGCAGATCAGAAGGCTTAAGATTTGATCTGTAAATGCCTCACATTACCAGATAATCTGGGCCGAACATCGTAACCGATCAAGGTCCTGTTGTTTAAACAGTTTAGACTAGTCTTAATAAAAAGTCGCTGTATGGATAGGCAAATACTTGGATGTCTATGGATGGATCATTATTACAGTGCTTATTATGTTTCTAACATGTTGTATGTTTGGCAACAGTTCTTTTAGCCCTAAAAGATGAAGTGTGTAAGTGTGTAACTTTTCATTTTTTAAACAACCATGTATTAAGATGTATCATGGCCATATTCCAGGATGACAATGTCAAGACTCATCAGGCTCAAATTGTGAAAGAATTGTTGGGAAGGAGCATGAGGAATCATTTTCACACATGAATTGGCACTGACCTTAACCTCAGTGTAAGTCTTTGGGATGTGCTGGAGGAGACTTTACAGAGTGCTCACCTCTTGCATTGTCAATACAAGATCTTGACCAAAAAATGATACACCTCTTGATGGAAATAAATCAAGATGTGCATCAATTTTTGGTCAAGATCTTGTATTGACAATTCAAGAGGTGAGCACTCTGTAAAGTCTCCTCCAGCACATCCCAACGACTTTCTAGTGTGAAAATGATTCTTCATGCTCTCTGAACCATTCTTTCACAATTTTAACCCTGATGAATATTGGCATTGTCATTCTGGAATATGGCCATGATGTGTCTTCCTACATGGTTGTTTAAGAAATGAAAAGCTTCACACTCCATCTTCAACGGTTAAAAGAACCGTTGCCAAACATATAACATGCTAGAAACATAATAATCACTGTAATAATGATCCATTCATAGATTCTTAAGTATGTGCCCATTAAAATCCAAACAGCGACTTTTTTTGGCTGGGCAGTGTATAATTTTATTCTTCAAGACCAGTCCTAACTTTTTAAGTCAGATACATAAAAAGGTAGATCAGTCTAATTTGAATTGGATAAGTAAGACTGATTACCTCTTATCTAACTGCTTGTTGGTCAAACTAGTACTTATAAGACACAGTCTTAACATAGTTTTAAAAAGTACCCACAGTTATTTAGGATACTTCATGTCATACACAAAATATGCAAGACGTAACTCACCAAACATTTAAAGCAGTATGAACTCCTGGAACTAAAAGCCAGTCTATAGAATTAGGTACAGGTTCTCCAGGGGCTGTTAATAATGGAGCACAGTATAGGTCAGATGTGAAGCTTAATGGAGTGTAGCAAAAATAGGTCACCCTAACAGTTCTCACCCTCCTTACTCTGAGCTTGAAAGCAAAAGTCCCTTCTTCCCTGACCATTTACCCCCCGCTGAAATGACCAGTGCCTTGAACAGAAAGGTTTTTATTAGTGGACAGCATGGCTATAATGGTCCATCAGCGTGACCAGCACCAAACCAGCATAAACCACATTGGAAAAGTTCAGAATACTCAAAACATTTGAGGAAAACGTATTACCTCAAAACATTTAAGGAAACTAATTTTTTTTTTTTTTAAGTTAATAGAACTTAAACATTTTTGTGAGAAGTGGGGCGGGGTCGAGAGCCGTGGAAGTGGAGTAAGGCCTGTGTGGTGCACAGGTGTCTCTTATTAACAATCATGTCACCAGCATCCCTTCACTCCCACTATTCTTAGCCTCACCCCACTCATATTATTACATACAGTTCATTTACTTAAATATCACATTCAGATCTTGGTTAAATCTGATTAAATCAGCCTAACCACAGGCTCTGCTCTTCACCACGATGGTAACCGAACCCCCTGTAAATTCCAACATGACACAACATTAAAAACTAACACATGTCTCACTATGTTAATCTCAAAAACACACAAAATAATGCTTAATTTCAACATTTATTTTCCTTATACAGTCTGATGCAAAGCATGCTGGGAATTAGAAATCTGCTGCAACTCAATCATATTAAGTTCAGCTACTCTACAATCAAATTTTGAGTTCATGCAACTTTTTTTTCTATTAAGTACAATGAACTTTCAGTATTATTTGAGTGAAACAAACTCGTTTCATTTAATTAACCCTTTCGCACATAAGTTTAAAATATTCTGCCTGACCCCCCAGTGTGACTTTTTCCAGGCGACCGTTATTTAGAACGTATCGCTTTATTGTTTCCATGGTGACGCGTCATTGCTTGTCAGGTCACACACCGCAGCGCTGTATGACTGATAATCTGCTTTTATTTCATTTTTCCTTTTTTTTTCAAAATATTCACAAATTTGTTAGCTATAACATGAAATATCTGATATTCCGATTGTCAAATATGAGCAAGTGGATGTGTTTTGCTGTTTAAACACCTTTATAATGATCGCGTTAGTTGAGCTGTATACACGTTATGGGCGCCGCCATGTTAGTTTGTGCCGCAGGTTCTGTTGGATTTACAACACGTGAATTCATCCACTTCTCCCGAAATACATGAAAGTAAGTAAGCAACTATGCAGATAACAAAAGAAAACTGCCACAGAGATACACTAAAAACGGAGAAGAAGACTTGGAGCATGCGCTGTATACTGTTGATGCTGTTACGTGACGTAGCGGTGTCTGATTAGGCTAGAGATGTGGGGTGATGACATCATAGTTTCACAAAATAAACGGATTGGCTGTACACACGAAAACGCAAGTATGTCATTTTTTAGATTTATTCACTCTGGGACCCGGTTTCAAAAAATAACGGTTTCAAGCTCCCAAAACACCAGACCCTGACGCCGATATAATACAAAATGTTTATGTATACAGCTAAACACGTCTCCGCGTGTACGGGCTCTAGCTTGACAACCGTTGGTTATGATGGAAAAGGAAATTCAGGCTGGTCTAAGCTGGTCTTGTAGCAGGGTTAGCACTCTTAGCTCATGAATGAACGACTATCCCTGATTCTTTTCCTTAGATCCAAACAAAATAAACCACAAATACAGGACATCCACCTTACACAATGATTTCTTCAAAGCTTTTTGTGACATGTTTACTGATTTGACTATTTTATTCTCACCAGTCTCCTGTGCGCCTGCTGTTTGTTTTGAGCAAATGTGAGCCGGGGCACACTGACATTGAGCAGGTATGAAGAATGCTAGCTTGCGAATACCCTGAAGTTCTGAGCATAGCCACGCAGCTGTTTTGAAGCATTGCAGGCGCTTGTGTGTGGCTGACTTCATTGGGTGGGTCGAGAGAGCTTTGATGGTATGATTGTTTGTGTGGGGATTGAGTTCCCAACTCCAAAAAAGATGTGGGTGCTTTGAACGGTCACTGTGTTGCTTACACAATGGGGGCGTGAGTTGTACATGTACGCCATTAGCAGCCAATGAGTGTGTGCTTAGCAAGGAAACAGGAAGTGGAAAGGACAAAGTACAAGGTAAGCTAATTTAGCCTCAGGGAAAATACATCAGAGTAACACTCAGCAAAACAGGTGCTGTGTTGCTGTGTACACATGTGCTTTACACTTTGCAACAGGGCATAAAGCGGCATTTAAAACACAGTGACCGGCCAAGAGGAGCGTTGTAACCCTCACAGACATTGAGGAACACACATGTCAATCAATATAGGTTTTTAAATTACTGATTCTTACATTTTTACCTTTGGTCCCCCAGTCTTGAATATTTGGTTACATGCTTCAACGTTTGACTTGCTGAGAAATGCTGCTTCATGTACAGTGTTGAGGTATTGGAACAAGACTTGTACTACTGCGCATAACATTATATAATTTTCAGTTTGAAAATTAGTGTATCAGTAATTTACTTAAAGGGATAGTACACCAAAAAATGAAATTTCTGTCATTAATTACTCACCCTCATGTCGTTCCAAACCAGTAAGACTTTTGTTCATCTTAGGAAAAACAAATGAAGATCTTTTTGATGAAATCTGAGAGTTTTCTGTCTCTCTGTAGACAGCTACAGCTTCAAAAAGTTTATAAAGAGATTGTAAAACTAATCCACATGAATTGAGTGGTTTAGTCCAAATTTTCCGAAGAGACATGATTGCTTTATATGATGAACAGATTGAATTTAGGCTTATATTCACATATAAACATTGATTAAAACACAACAGTTATGGTAAACGGAAGCTCAAGCCTTCACGTGCGAGAACCAATGAGGTTTATTCTCGTGTTACACAGCACATTTGAGCTTCTGAAAGAGGTTTGTTCTCGTGGGTTCGGTTGAGCTTCTGTTTATGTTCGCTGATTAATATTTATATGTGAATCCAAAGACTAAATTAAATCTGTTCATCTTATAAAGTGATCATGTCTCTTCAGAAAATTTGAACTAAACCGCTCAATTCATATGGATTAGTTTTACGATCTCTTTATGAACTTTTTAAAGTGTCAAAGTGTCAGTTTGCGTAGCTGTCTATGGAGGGACAGAAAGCTCTCAGATTTAATCAAAAATACCTTAATTTGAGTTACGAAGATGAACGAAAGTCTTACAGGTTTGGAACGACATGAGGGTGAGTAATTAATGACAGAATTTTAATTTTTGTGTAAACTAACTCTTTTTTAAATGCATATGCAGTGCAGTATAAGACAACTCTCCTACCAGTACTACTCATGCAGATATACTGCAAAAGAAATGGGCATAAGGCTAATATGTTTACACATATTAGCAAAAGAAATTTGAAATACTGCTTCTAATTCTCTCTCTTTTTTTTTTTTTCCAAAGTTACCAACATTGGAAGAAAGCTTTCATGGCATATTTTCCGCTATTAGGAAGGAAATTGGGGTTAAAGAATTAGTTCACTTCAGAATTAAAATTTCCTGATAATTTACTCACAGTCTATATATAGACTTCACCAGGGTACAATGGGCTGAAGGTCCAAATTCAGTACTAAATAAAGTACTCTACACAATCCCAGACGAGGAACAAGGGTCTTGTCTAGTGAAACGATCTGTCATTTTCTAAAAAAAAAAAAAAAAAAAAATGTATATACTTTTTAACCACAAATACTTGTCCTGCACTGCTCTGAGATCTGCCATGCATTACGTAATCACTTTGGAAAGATCACACGTGACATAGGCGGAAGTACCATGGTAGGACGAAAAACTCATTTTCTCCTCCAACTTCAAAATCGTCCAACATTGCTGTTTTACCTTTTTTTGTAAAAGGTGTTTGACTTAGTCTTACGTTCGCTTTGTAGACAGCGGATCGGTACTTCATCACGTGCGACATAAATAAATTTCATTCAGAATGCATGTGATGCATAGGTAATCGGGTGTTTTCATTGGATTGCAGAGGTTAGGGCACATATAAACAATACATTCAGAATCAAATTTCTGTCAAAAATCTGAGGATGTAACCCGTCACTGTACATTAAGTTCTAATTTCAACTAAAACTATTAATTTCATCCATTTGGAAAATGAATTTGATCTTCAGGCTGGGTGAAGGTTAATGAGGAGTAAATTATACCCACATGAGCTCATTGCATAACACGGATATCATCCTCAGATGGATGATAGTCTATTCCTGGCACCTTCGTGTTCCCTCATCAGGTCATCCTATCGGGAGCTTTTCGAGGAAAGTGGTAGCTTACCTCAAGAAGAGAGACAGCAATGCCCCATGTCTTGCTGACAGGATATTTTGACGGTATCTGATGGTGTCATCTCGATTTTGGTCCAAACAGTATTATCGCCATTTCTTCTTGCCAGTCGTCTGCCATGTTTGTCCGCGAGAGATTTTGCAAGATTTCTTGTGTTCACAGTCGTGACTCTAGTAGTTTGTGAATGGAATCTGTTATAGTGTAGTTCTGTAGTTTTGGTCACATCGCAGCACTCCACACACAATAGGAACAAAACTGTTAAATCTATAATTTTTTATCATCATGTTTGTGGTCTGTCACATTTTAAAAATCTTTTTAGTGTAGGCCAGCCTTAAATGTGTGGGCACACTAGATGGTAGTCCAGCAAAATTTGTTTCATTCACTTTCATTCATACACATGCAAAGATTTCATACATGCTATCATGTCCTTCATTCTCTGTTACTTGAATATTTATAGAAAGGATAATATGGAAAGAAATATCAATTGGAAGACACGGATTACACACTAACCAGATTACACAACCATTACTATTAATGATAATATATATATATATATATATATATATATATATATATATATATATATATATATATTATCATATATATATATATATATATATATATATTTATATATATATATAAATATATGTTTGAACTGTTGAAGACATTTAGTGTTGCGTGACGGTGCTGAAGGGTGTATATCTAGGAAAGAGGAGCTTCTTGTCACAAGTCTAAGATTCATAATGTAGCGTTTTGGACTGGCCCCATAAGGCAAAGTGAAAGACAACATATTCCCAGAATACATTTTACAGGGGTCAGCGTGCCAATTTTAGCATTGCAGCTAATGGCAGGACTGGAATTCTGCACGACATCGAGTCAGGACTCGTGTTATGACCAAGTGAGAGCAAGAGAGGGAGAGTTTATGGCATTAAAACAGAGGGACACAACGTTCCCCCTCCCTAAAATAAGCGCATGTCTGAGAGTGGTGAAAAGCTCAGTGTACACACCTCAGTGCTACAACTTATGTAAAGCCCGGTTTCCTTCACAAAGCCACTGGAGTTACTGTGGCATGTCTGAAGATCTATTCATTGCTAGCTGTTAAAGTGGCACCACATTATGGGACTCCCTTTTTCCACAATGGGTGGCCATTGCTACTGACAGCCCACGATGTCATATGATTGATGGGAAGTCATGCTGATAAGCCCATGAGTGTCACATTGGAGCCCTCAAGCAGCCTGGCACCATTCAAGGACACCAGAAGTATCACAGGCAGTGTGCTGTTTTATGTGACACTCAGAAATGGCCTGTAAAACAAGCTTACTTTTGTCCACAGTCACAAACACTGAGTTAGTTTGTAAAATGTGTTAAAAAAAAAAAAAACACCCTAATTTTAAAATGTCAAAATCTATCCAAAAAGATCTACAGAGACAGCCTGGGTACAACCTGATTTTAAGGATACAACTTGTATGTATTATTGAAAAATAAATAAATAAATAAGTTTTTTTTAAGACAGGACTGATATGTGTTGCCTGATTACACAACCTAAAGGTAACTTTTATAATAAAACAAAAAGAGCAGAGGTCCTAAAATAGAACACTGTGGTATACCATATGAAATGTCACAATTTTTCATTGACAGCATTTATGCCCCAGTCTCAGATTGGGCTCTTAATGCATCGTGTTTCCTTCAGGAGCATCAGTGAATGTTTGAACCTTTTTTAATAGTTGTGTTTGAGTCCCTCAGTTGTCCTCAGTGTGAAAAGATGGATCTCAAAATCATACAGTCACTACTGGAAATGGTTCAAATATGAAAAAGATGCTGGAAAATTGAAGAATTTTTGGGACCTGGAGGATTTTTTTGAAGAATATTGGGCAGTTTAACTGCTCAGGACAAACAAGCGACTCATGAACAACCATCACAAAACATAAAAACAGTCGTGGATCACCAGGTAATGACACAAGAATCAAGGGCTCATAAACTTTTGAATTGGGTTATATTTATAAATTCAGCTATTTTTTTTGTCTTGTGGACCATATGTAAACAAATGTTTCTTGAGCAGCAAATCAGCATATTAGAATGATTTCTGAAGGATCATGTGACACTGAAGACTGGAGTAATGATGCTGAAAATTCAGCTTTGATCACAGGAATAAATTACTTTATAAAATATATTGAAACAGAAAACAGTTATTTTAAATTGTAACAATATTTCACAATATTACTGTTGTACTGTATTTCTAATTAAATAAACGCAGCCTTGGTGAGCAGACGAAACTTCTTTTAAAAAAATGAAAAATCTTACCGTGTCCAAACTTTTGACTGGTAGTGTGTATATATATATATATATATATATACACACTATATTGCTAAAAGTTTTGGGACACTGCCTTTACGTGCACATGAACTTTAATGACATCCCATTCTTAATCTGTAGGGTTTAATATGGAGTTGGCCCACCCTTTGCAGCTATAACAGCTTCAACTCTTCTGGGAAGGCTTTTCACAAGGTTTAGGAGTGTGTTTATGGGAATTTTGGACCATTCTTCTAGTAGCGCATTTGTGAGGTCAGGCAGTGATGTTGGCGAGAAGGCCCGGCTCACAGTCTCCGCTCTAATTCATCCCAAAGTTGTTCTGTCGGGTTGAGGTCAGGACTCTGTGCAGGCCAGTCAAGTTCCTCCACACCAGACTCGCTCATCCATGTCTTTATGGACCTTGCTTTGTGCACTGGTGCGCAGTCATGTTGGAATAGGAAGGGGCCATCCCCAAACTGTTCCCAAAATGTTGGGAGCATGAAATTGTCCAAAATGTCTTGGTATGCTGAAGCATTAAGAGTTCCTTTCACTGGAACTAAGGGCCAAGCCCAACCCCTGAAAAACAACCCCACACCATAATCCCCCCTCCAACAAACTTTACACTTGGCACAATGCAGTCAGGCAAGTACCGTTCTCCTGGCAACCGCCAAACCCAGACTCGTCCATCGGATTGCCAGACAGAGAAGCGTGATTCATCGCTCCAGAGAACATGTCTCCACTGCTCTAGAGTCCAGTGGTGGAGTGCTTTACACCACTGCATCCGACGCTTTGCATTGCACTTGGTGATGTAAGGCTTGGATGCAGCTGCTCGGCCAAGGAAACCCATTTCATGAAGCTCTCCATGCACTGTTCTTGAGCTAATCTGAAGGCCACACAAAGTTTGGAGGTCTGTAGCTCTGCAGAAAGTTGGCGAATTCTGCGCACTGTGCGCCTCAGCATGCGCTGACCCCGCTCTGTGATTTTATGTGGCCTACCACTTCATGGCTGAGTTGCTGTTGTTCCCAACTGCTTCCACTTTGTTATGATACCACTAACAGTTGACCGTGGACTAGTCTCACAAATGGACTTATTGCACAGGTGGCAACCTATCATGGTACCACGCTTGAATTCGCTGAGCTCCTGAGAGTGACCCATTCTTTCACAAATGTTTGTAGTAGCAGTCTGCATGCCTAGGTGCTTGATTTTATATACCTGTGGCCATGGAAGTGATTGGAACACCTGAATTCAATGATTTGGAGGGGTGTCCCAATACTTTTGGCAATATAGTGTAATATATATATATATATATATATATATATATATATATATATATATATATATATATATATATATATATTGTATGGAGCTGTAACATCAGTGTGCAGACATTTGTTTTTATTTTCTTTTTTTTCCTGAACTAGATATTCTTGTAATTAAGTTACAACAACTTTCCCTGAGGGTTGAGTAATTTCAAACTGTTAAAAGTAAAAAGTTAGCAATGGTTTTTGATCCTAAAATGTTTAAAAGGACCCTTTTAAAATTACTCCACTTTTAAAGACTTCCTTTTCCCAGTGGTTCAGCGGCTACCTCATGTTCTGGAAGCAAACAAATGTTTTTCCCTTTCCTCATAGTTCTTGAAAAAACACACAAAAAGAGGAAAAAACAACAACAAAGAAATAGCAAAACAGCAAAAGACTTGAAGATTTGACTGCTCAGATTTTAATCTCTGATATATCAACATCACAACACATTTTACACACGTTACAAAAAATCCAGGCCACAAAGAAATATTAATAATACCATCAAACTAAAAATTTCAATGCCAGCACATCATAAATGAAAATCAGCTTCTGGTGGTGGAGAAGCTGAATAAATTAGATGTAATGTGTTGAGATTCTATGCAGGTTCTTGTTCACTGTTGTTGAGTTGCGCATACTCCAGAGCTGCCTGCTGAGAAAGACACAAATAAGCTTCACAGAAAGCTTGCAGAGTCATCTATCTATCTATGTCTGTCAAAATATATAGTCATGGTCATGTTTAAACATACTGCTTTGAATTAAACAGAATTTAATTATAAAAATCATTGTAAAGCAGTATTTTTACAGTAATATTGTGATAATGAGAATTGAAAATAACGTGAATATAGGAAAAATGTCTAGATATATGTAAAATATGCTTAAATGTCATGAACATGTTTATATGAGCTTTATAAGATGGAAGATATAGTGCAAATGAGATAAGGTACTTCTTCTCTGGCACCTATTTCTTCCACAAGAGGGCCTCCCTGTGGCAAAACTATTTGTACATACCTAAATGTGGACTTGTGTATCTGTGTCTGTGTCAACATTGTGCGTCACTTACGCCCTCAGCCTGTTCCGAATCTCCTATAAAAAACAAATGAACCACCATCACAAAAGAGCCACAGTGGAAAATGGATGAATATTTAATAACTACAGCCCAACTTCCTGAAACAACTCCAATGAACTCCCAAGGAGGGGAGTGTGGTGTCTGCCTTGGGCTTATCGTGTTAGTGCCATGCTGTGTATGCCATGTGCCTGTGTAAGTAATCTGTTTCCCTCCAGATGCAGCTATTGTTTGGCAATGTGTGGGCATGCCAAAACCCATTTCAGTGTGACCTCTGCTGTGTTTCAGCATTGTTTCAAACACATTCCATAATGATTAACAAGAGGTCTTGCTATTAATCAAGTGGGGAAAAGGGGCTGTGGAGTGTTTATTTGCGCTGAGGAAACAATAGCCGAGTTTCTGTGTTGGTTGGGCAGAGGAACATGAGGCTCCAGGGCCCATTGTGAAAACAGGAAGCTCTTTCCCTCCAGCACAGGAAATAGCCACCTGGCGTCTCATGCATGATGAAAACACCACACTTTTATTAACAATGTCAGTTTGTACGCAATGCAACAATGCGCCTGTTATGCTCGAAGGGGAGGGTAGTATGGAAGATTCTTTCTACCACTGAATAAAATACACTGCTCAAAAACAAAAAATTAAAGGAACACTTTGAAAACACATCAGATCTCAATGGGGAAAAATTTCATGCTGGATATCTATACTGATATGAACTGGGTAATGTGTTAGGAATGAAAGGATGCCACATCGTTTGATGGAAATAAAAATGATCAACCTACAGAGGACTGAATTCAAAGACACCCTGAAAATCAAAGCGAAAAAATGATGCAGCAGGCAAGGCCAGTTTGCGGAAATGTCATTGCAGCAACTCAAAATGGTACTCAGTAGTTTGTATGGCCCCCATGTGCTTGTATGCATGCCTGACAACGTCGGGGCACGCTCCTAATGAGACGACGGATGGTGTCCTGGGGTATTTCCTCCCAAATCTGGACCAGGGCATCACTGAGCTCCTGGACAGTCTGAAGTGCAACCTGGCGGCGTCGGAAGGACCGAAACGTAATGTCCCAGAGGTGTTCTATTGGATTTAGGTCAGGCGAGCATGGGGGCCATTCAATGGTATCAATTCCTTCATCCTCCAGGAACTGCCTGCATACTCTCGCCACATGAGGCCGGGAATTGTCATGCACCAGGAGGAACCCAGGACCCACTGCACCAGTGTAGGGTCTGACAATGGGTCCAAGGATTTCATCCCGATACCTAATGGCAGTCAGGGTGCCATTGTCTAGCCTGTAGAGGTCTGTGTGTGTCCCTCCATGGATATGCCTCCCCAGACCCTCACTGGCCCTCCACCAAACCGGTCATGCTGAACGATGTTACAGGCAGAATAATGTTCTCCACGGCTTCTCCAGAACCTTTCACGTCTGTCACATGTGCTCAGGGTGAACCTGCTCTCATCTGTGAAAAGCACAGGGTGCCAGTGGCTGACCTGCCAATTCTCGTGTTCAATGGCAAATGCCAATCGAGCTCCACGGTGCCGGACAGTGAGCACAGGGCCCACTAGAGGACGTCAGGCCCTCAGGCCACCCTCATGAAGACTGTTTCTGATTGTTTGGTCAGAGACATTCACACCAGTGGCCTGCTGGAGGTCATTTTGTAGGACTCTGGCAGTGCTCATCCTGTTCCTCCTTGCACAAAGGAGCAGATACTGGTCCTGCTGATGGGTTAATAGCCTTCTACGGCCCTGTCCAGCTCTCCTAGAGTAACTGCCTGTCTCCTGAAATCTCCTTGATGCTCTTGAGACTGTGCTGGGAGACGCAGCAAACCGTTTGGCAATGGCCAGTAGTGACACTGACCCTAGCCAAATGCAAAACTAGTGAAAACACTGTCAGAAAAGATGAGTAGGGAAAAAAAATGTCAGTGGCCTCCACCTGTAAAACTATTCCTGTTTTGGGGGTCGTCTCATTGTTGCCCATCTAGTGCATCTGTTGTTAATTTCATTAACACCACAACCCCCTCTGCTACTTAAATGACCAGATCACTATCCCAGGAGTTTAACTGACTTGATGCTATTCTCTGATTAAAAAGTGTTCCTTTAATTTTTTTGAGCAGTGTATAGAAAAGGTATTTGCAACTTTTTATCTCACAATTCTGATTTTTTTTTCTTGAAATTCAGAGTTTATATCTCACTTTTCTCAATTCTGAGAAAAAAAAGTCAGAATTGTGAGTTATAAATATGCAAATTTGTGAAATAAAGACTGAATTGGGAGATATAAGCTCGCAATTGAGAGAAGAAAAATGAGCAATTTTGACTTTTTTCAGTTTATATCTCACAATTCAGACTTTATAACTCGCAATTACAAGTTTGTGTTTCACAACTGCAAGAAATAAAGTCAGAATTACGAGACACAAACTCACAATTCTTAGAAAAAAGTCAGAATTTCGAGTTTCAAACTTGCAATTTTAATAAATAAAATCAGAATTGCAATGTTTAAAGTTCTAATTGCGAGATATAAACTCTTTTTTGTGTTTGTGTCTCACAATTGCAAGAAATGTTCAATTTTCAAGTCAGAATAGCAAGATAAAAAGCAATTACTATTTTTTTAAATTTATTTATTTACTTTTTATTCCATGATGGAAACAAGCTTCCATAGGGTTGTCATGCTGCAATGTGCGTGATTCAAAGATCGGAGCTCACCTGGTGTGGACACCTGGACCTCTGTATGCTGGCCACTGTATTCAGGCTCTATGCTTTTCTTCACAGGAACTTCTAATAGAAATAAGGACACATTTTTTTCATATTTCTCTACTTTACATATTCCATTTAAACTTTGCTGTGTAGATTAGTGATTTTCAAAATAGACGTGACCCAAAAACTGCATTTCTGGTTTTAGACAGTAGGGGAAATAAAACAAAAACGCATGCCAATAATCTAACTAACCATAATCATGCATAGTGAGGACACCAAAATAAACCCTAAGTTATACTTTACTTGTCCATGTTCTGCTCTGTAATTTTTGTCATCAGCAGAATCCGCTGATGTCCATGCACACAGTTCTCACAGCTCGATTTTTGTGTCCACATGTACTGGTGATGTCATCCCCTCTAACACAATGTCTAATATTTTAAAAACCAAGCCGAAACTTTTACCGCAAACCAGCCCAAGCAGAGCACAAACGATTGAGACTATTTGGCAGATGTTTTGTGTTAGATGAGGGGCCAACTTTACTCAGGTCTTTCACAGAGGTGAAAATTTCACCTGATTTTCGCATGAAAATTTGGTAATGTGAAAGCTGTCACGCGGACCCGGGTGCGCACTGGGGTACCAAACCCGAGACTACCTGTAGGAGGTGGTCTCGGTTCGGTTTCACTATAACTGTGGCACAATTTGTGTGAATGTGAAAATAACTGGGGCTGCATCCGAAATTGCATACATCCCTACTTTATAGTAGACAAAAAAGAGTATGTGACAAAAGAAGTATGTCTGAATTCACAGTACCCCAAGTCTATTCGCGCTTGCGTTCAGTGAAAAAAGAAAAAGTATAACTTAAGTCCAATCAATCTCTAGGTCATACTACTAGTACTATAACAGTATCTCAATGATTGACTAAAATAACACTGATGCAAATTCAGTTGGCCAATATAAACAGGTCACAGGAGGTGCCATCAACCTCAAAAACTGTACTTAATCAATGTCAATGATTGTACCACATGTTGTACTGTGTTGGGTCACCACTATGTATCCAGTTTGAAATCTGGGTCCTGAAGCATAACCAATTGTGCCTATACTTTAACTTACTTTATATTTTTAAAATTCAGAAGTTAGAAAATATCCCACTGACTTTCATTGATAGAATGTTCAGCATTTAAAATCTGACCGGTGGCAGTGACATCATAGTAATATTTGCATACTTAATTGCATTTCTTTGTAAAATGAATTGATTAGATGCTGAGTGTGATGACAACAACAAAGTTTACAGTGGCTCAGCATTTCGCACAGAACCAAAACTATAACGTGAACACTGCTTTTCTGCTTTACCACTTGTATTTAAACCAGATCTAATTTACAAGAATACCCAAATCTATTTAAGGCTCTTTCAATATTCAGCTATAACTGACAGATTTTTCACAATGATTCAATTTGAGCGATTCATTGACATTCTTGCATCTCACCTCTGCTGGGATCCACTTCCTGTGGCTGAACCAGCTCAGAGTCCTCATCGGTATGATCGTCAGAATCTAGTATGAAAGCAAGCAGACATTATCATGAGATGAACTCACATCACATTGGCCTCATCTGTTTAAAATCTGTACCTGAGCCAGATACATTTTCACTCCAAACATTCCTGCCCATCACACAGGGAGTGCCTGTTTGGCAGAAACAAACAGGATATGACTTCAACATTCAGCACCAGGGAAAAAGTGATAAAATGCAATTTTCAATACAATTCAGTAATCAAAATACCATTCAGCCATTTCAATAATCTAACCTAACCCAACACACAAAGATACCAGAAATAGATTTGACGTGACAATCTGCATAGCGCTGTTCGCATGTAACAAACTCCACAAGAATTACATTGATCATCCAAAATCATAAGTTCATCCACCAAGAAAAGTAGTGCCAGAAAGTACGATTTAGAACACTATACAGATCAAATAATAAACAGGCTTTTACTTGCGTTACTTGCGTAGTGCAATTTTTACTTTTGGATCATAAATTATTTTGTGTTAATTGATATTTCTCGCAACTTGTATTGAACCTGGAACTTTCATTTATCTAAGTGGACCGAACTTCACATTAGTCTAATTAAAGACCATTAAAATTACTTTAAGGCAAGACCTTGTTTTTTTCAGGCAGTTTTGAGTTTATGGTCCATTTTGCTTACATAACTAGTCTTCTTTTATACCAGTAGAAGAATAAAACATCCACAATACTCATTTAAGTGTTTTTAATTTACATATTTTTTACTATACTTTCCCATTCTATTTCAAATAGTATATCTTTAAAGGCCATTTTCTCAAAATGAGAAAAGCCAGAAATCTCCTCCTCAGCAGCACATTAACCTGATTTATATAACATTTTTTACCTAAAAATATGATGATTTTTTTTTTTTTTTTTTTTTTTCTGGCTGTTGACAGTATTTTATCCAGTTTATGTAAATGTGTGCACATTTAATTAGATAACACCTCATATTTAAAGATAATATTTGTAATACAAAACGACTGTCTAAATATACTGTGATTAATCAACTGGAGAAAGTAAGTTTTTACCCTGTTCACCTGTGGCATCTTGCCTCAAATACACAACAGCTGCACTGTATCAATATTAATATGACAAGAAAATTTGCTACCATTGAGAGCAGTGTTGTCTTCAATGTCGAGAGTAAGGCTCATTCTCATAGGGTCACCTGATTTAGGCCTTGAAGGTTTTCTGAGACAAAAAGCAAACAGAATGAAGAAATGATGATATAAGACATAAGAACTGTAGATGTTAAGTAGAAAATGAAGGGGCCTCTTACACTGATAACTCAGATGCTTGCTTATTTATGTGTGGTTTTGACATTTTCTTCAAAAACACTGTCAGGACTATCGCGATAGCCACCAAAAGCAAGATACAGAACACTCCAATAAGAGCTTTCTTCCACACCGCTAAACTGACTATAAAACACACACAAACACACAACAAATAATCAGAAAGAACATCTTTACCAACATCTTCTGTAAACACTGTTACGTTTATGCCAGAAACATAATCTACATAAGCACAAGCAGGGCCTAAAACTAACTTTTTCCCACACCTGCCAATGACTGCTGACTTAAGAAAATTAATAAATATTTTTACTAGCCATGTTTTTGCAAAAACAGGCAGTTATGATACCAAAATTTTAGATACCAGTGAAAATTCACAATTCTCTATTACAATTTCGACAACATAG
Organism: Hypophthalmichthys molitrix; assembly: GCA_037950675.1. Taxonomy (NCBI): domain Eukaryota; kingdom Metazoa; phylum Chordata; class Actinopteri; order Cypriniformes; family Xenocyprididae; genus Hypophthalmichthys; species Hypophthalmichthys molitrix. The sequence goes on from CM075494.1 coordinate 41,219,336, forward strand.
CTAAAACTAACAGAAAACTAATAGAGAACGAATAGAAATTTAAAACATTGTTAAAGACAAGTAACAGTAGTTTTCAGGTAGAGACACTGAATAAAGTATGTAACGGGTGTAACGGTACATGTATTCATCCCGTACCATATGGTTACGGTTTGGTTCATGCAGTTAGATGATGAATACAGTCAGTCACAGGCGATCCACACTCCAGTCCAGAAGGGGGAATCTGCAGTAATGCAACGCTGTTTGCTAACCGCCACACAAGGAAAAATGTGCAGAAGAAGAACAGAAGATCTAGGCTGTGTTCCACTACAAATTTTTATGCCCTTCACTCGCTAACTTCCCTCCGTCTCATGCCGTCATTGCTTACGTTGCATGCGTGCCCACTACTGGTGGAACTCGTGCATAAGGTTTAAATGAAACGCACTAAGCCCTTGATCACTTGGAATTCATTATGGAGCTGATTTCTTATTTAAACCCCTTTTGTACTTATGAAATTGTTTTATGCACCATTCTATATGCTTATAATTTGTTGGATAAAATATGAGCTGTATATGAGCTGTTGGAGAAAAATAAGATTACACAAATGAAACAAAATATCAATAGTATAAACTTTGACTGAACATAAGGTAGCTGCAAGAATTATGCAATTGAATCTCAACATAATATATTACAGACTATTATGTGATTAATTCTCAAAATAATTAATATATCATACACTTCAGTTAAGCGCAATCTGCTGTGACGTCACAATCAAGTTGAATTGTGTGATATAGAGCTGCTTGAAGTGTACATCAGAGTAGACGCACTCCCTCGGTCAAAATCGAGTTGACGAGGGTCTGTCCATATAAACTTCCCTTGTCCACTTTTAACGCACTTAAAAATGGTGGCAGGGATTCCCCCAAGGGGAAGTGCTTAGGGAAGTTTGTGAGTGCGTGTCTAAAATTGGAGTGGAACGCAGCTCTAGATAAATGTGTAATCTGTCAATCAGTGTTTCAATCGTGGAAAGATATCAATAAAACAGCTTGATAATAATATCTCATGTAGCATTACATTTACCTCAGGCAAGTCATTCAATGTCCTCAGCATGTTAGTTCACTAGAGAAATTAACTCTAGAGGAGAGCATTTCACTAAATATATGCATAATATTAGCTTATATATTCGTTATATTTACTTTACCTGTTAGTAATATCTTAATTGTTTAATATGTTTAAATAAATTTGTCATGAAAACAAGTTATGACAGTAAATGTGTTAATGATTATACTGTATTTCAAAAATGAATCAGAGAAATAATTTTATAATTAGATTTCTAAGTTAATGCAAAACCTGGCTTTTTTTTTTTTTTTTTTCATTTGAGTGTTATTATATCTAGAAAAAATAAAATAATTTAATAGTTTGGGCTCTGTTGTTAATTATAACCTTTAATATTAGTCTCGCATAGCCATACCTTCAGACTTTTCATTGGCCAAAGACCACCCAAGAGGACGTTTGACTGACATGTAACACAACCAATCACAGTTTGTTTTGTTCCGAGTCATGTTTAGGGGCATGGAAAGTAAAGTCGATGTCCCTACAATAACAGACTGGCATGCATCTAATAAATTATTCATTCAAGAACATTGTGCAAGTTTACCGCAAATTTCACATACTTTTGAAAATCCAGCATTTAGTTGATCCTGGTAAGCGCTCGTTGGCTTACATGAAAATATCATCACAGTGAGACTTGGTAACCACAGATAAAACCATAGTGGCTACTCACTACCACTGTCAAATGATATTATATTATGATATGCTATATAGGTCTATAAAAAACACATAAACACAGGTAAAATACACCTTAACAAAAACATGAATTATATATTCCCCTACCCACCTAATAAATATATACACGGGAATAAACGCGGCTCCTTTAAGCTTCCGTTCCGTTATCCGCTGGGCCGTGCTGCGTAGTGCAAAGTAAACTAGTGAAACGCCTGAAAACCGTGCTATTTGTTCTGTATTTGTCGTTACTGACTGAGAAATCACCTTGGATGATTCAGAGACAGAGCGGTCCGAATGAATCCAAATCGTTTCAGATCGTTATGCAAGCGCGTTTGGCCAATTCACGGAAAAGAATCGAGACAAAAGAATGATTAATTCACGAATGACTGATATCGCTGGTTCTGTCGACAGAAACCGTTTCTCAGGTCAGTCGGAGGAGCGTGCATGGTACCAACAGTGTGTAGCCGTACAGCTGCATGCGCCACTGCGGCCACGATATCTAAACAAATTTAGCGCACCGCTAGGAAAAGAGGAGGAGGGAGACTGGGGTGCCGCGGGCCAGATGAAGATGGTTGGCTGGCCGGACTTGGTTTACGAGCCCTGGTTTACAGCATTAGCTGAGATCGATTTTTTTCATCCTAAGAAAATATTAACTATAATTGAATTTATTTAAAGAGAGATACAAATTGTTCAATAAACCACTGCTTAATAAGAAAAGAAGAAAGAATAAGCAATTTTATGTTTAGTTTTCTCCCCCCTGCTGTACCGAACCCGTACCGAACTGTGACTTCAGTACCGAAGTACGTACCGAACCGTCATGTACCGTTTGTGTACCGTTACACCCCTACTGGATAGTCTTCACTGTATAAATTAAACATAGATTAATCCTTATTAAAGTTACAAAAGTTATTCAGTCAAGAGTAGTGAGGGTTTTTTTTTTCTTTTTCCTTTGCTGTTTCATTCAAAAACACAGACAGCAGGAATATTAGGCTGCTGTCACTTTAAGACCTAATGAGTTCCCTTTCTCATCTTCATGCACTTGAATATTTAAATTGACAATGCTTATAATTTCATGATGTTCTACTATGGCTTATCATGGTAATTAAATGATGTGTTGGTATGGTATTTAAAAATGTACCTCCAATCCTGACTGGAAAACTCCTTTTAATTTCAGTGCCGTAATTGGACGCCTCGCAGTAGTAGTCACCTCTCTGGTCTCGTTCTATGTCTTTGACAGTATATCTTCCTTCTAAGGATCTGAGTTCTTTGGTGGAGAAAGGGAGCGGAACATTTTTATGATACCAGGTGTAGGTAATTGGGTAACTGCCCTTCTGTACTCTGCAGATGAGGGTGAGATCTGAGCTCTCCGTGACTGTATCGTCCAGTACCTCCAGGACTGGCTTAGACACTGGTACTGATAGACAGACAGAGATATACCAGCTACTTTAGTCAAGAACAGTAAAAGATGGTTTGCAAAATGTAAATTCTGTCATTGTTTACACAGGTAGAATAATACTATAGCCTATTCATTTTCTCAAGTCATCTTTCAGTCGTTAATTACTGAAAATCGCCTGCTCTGTTGCAACTTTGTAAGGGTTCTTCCATAAAATTTTCAGGAGGCATTCACAGAGTCTTCAAATTATTCATTTTATTGACTGCCACACTCATGTACTGATCACAAAAGGTGCAGAAAGAAATGGAAAAAAACAAAAGAAAAGAAAGAAAACTAACTAATAAATGAAATATCAGCACACTAACTGAGTTCTGGTGAGGGATCCCTGGAGAAACATTTGGCCCAGAATACTGTGTGCTGATATTTTCTTTTATTAGTTTTGTTTTTCCCCTTTCTTTCTGCACCTTTTGTGATCAGTACATGAGTGTGGCAGTCAATAAAATGAATAATTTGAAGACTATATGAAAATGTCTCCTGAAAATTTTATGGAAGAACCCTAACAAACTTTAAATCCATTCACCATTCTGGTGTGGATATCTGAACGTGAACAGGAATGAGATTTCCGATTTCAACTTCTGTTACTATTGTATAACTTCAGAAGACTTGAAATAGAGAATTAATGAAGCTACCACTTTTTCACTGTAGTAAGTAGAAAAACTAATAATATATTGGCAGAAAATTACCAATACGTTTTATGTTAAGTTTCCAGACATTTCCTTCAACCCTAAATGCAACATAATGTAATGCGTAATTTAAAATAAGGGTAAAACACCTTTGAAAAATCAATACGGAAACGGTGCATTAGGCCATATTTTAATGAACTTTTCTTATGTGTGTGTGAATAAATAATGAGTTTTCATTTTTTATGTGAACTATATCTTTAAAAGTTTGTGTTTTGACAATAGACGGTTTTCACATACATTCATAGAGTATATTTACTGTTTGTTTCTTTGACATTGATTAATTCATTACTTTTGATGAGTCTCCAGAAGAACAAATGATTTCAAAAGCAATGATTTTTTTTTTTTTAACGATTGGTAAAAGCAAACAAAATGATGTACCTCCACCAAAACAAACCTATAATGTTAACGAAAACAAACGTAAGCAAGTCATTGCGTTCTTTTATCATTATTTGTGTTTCACTGGAAGTTCACTACATCAGAAAAGGTATACATATGGAGCTGGTTATGTGCAAATGTCAAAATGTATTAGTTGACAAATCATGCACTATGGTAAAAAGAGGTCAAAACATAATATTGTGCAAAGAACAAGTCTTTATAAATATAATCTGCCCCTGTTATCATAATACATGTGAAAAGGAATAAATGTTGTTGGTGTTTTACTGTCACTTGTGTTCATTTCCACTGGAAACTGCAGTGAATTGTATGTATAAGTAAGTTTTTAGAGTTATTTTTTTAAATGTAGAGGCATGTATTTCCAATGAGATTATGCTGCAAAAAAATCATTAAGACAAACTTTTGGCTTGAAAAGCTTTGTCTGGAAGTGAAACTTTAGCTAAACATCAATGGTTTTTATTTTGCAGGCTTTGATGTGCAGGACTGAAATGGTACCGGTCACAAAAGTCTATCAGCGATTAAGGCATATATGTGCATCTAAAAATGGCAACATGCACTTCCAAATTATTCAGAAATAACAGCAATACCATTAGGCACACAATAGTTTCAGGATGAAGATGTCAGGGTGTGGTCCTCTTACCTATGACTTCTGCTATAAGAGGCTGACTGGTCCTTCTGAACAATGGCCCCTGGTTATGAGCCTGACATGTGAAGCTGTCGATCTCTTTTGGATGACTGATGAAGTTTATGCTGAAGAGTGCCTTGTGAGCTGCCTTATCCACTCTTGTCTCATTCACTGACATGCTGGCCTTCAGTAAGTTGTATGTTATTGGAAGTGTTCCATTCTCAGCCTCACACAAAACCTTGAATGGCCGACCAACAATCACCTTCTCAACAGCACGAATGATAGGGATAGAAACAGGCACTGGAAAAAGAGGGGATGGAAAGGAGAAGTATGAAAAAATATATATCTGCAGCTTATTGCAAGCAGTCAGCTCTACACTCTTAAAAATAAAGATTCTTTATTAGCATTGATGGTTCCATGAAGAACCTTTAACATCCATGGAACCTTTCCATTCCACAAAAGAGTTCTTATGGTTCTTTCAAAGAACTGTTCACTGAAAGGTTCTTTGGGGAACCCAAAATGGTTCTTCTATAGCATCATTGCAAAGAGTGTAGTGTGTTGGCACCTTTGGGCATGACTCTATTGCTAGTTTATCAAACAGCTTTGTTATTACTGTGTTATAACATGTTAATAACATAGTAATAATGAAAAATGCTTTGTTATAACACTATTAATAATATGGATAATATAAGCATGTCCTCTAATGTTGGAGCTTTGGCAAAAGCATGAACTCTTCACCTTTAGCCTTTAAATCAAGTGGTTGGCTGGTCTTGTTAACTCCTTTAGCCATTGCCATACAGGAGTATTTCCCATTGGTGGCCGGGCTTGCAGTGGCATAGTAGTTGGCACCTAAATAAATCTGCCGATCTTCTTTCAGCAACTTATACTTTATGTCCACTTCATTGATCTTCTCAGGGGAGCTTACAGCACAGAAGCAGTTCAGAGTGAATTGTTCTCCTTCAAATACCTGATCTGGGTTCATTCTCAAATTTGGCTTCGAGAACAGTTCTGAAGAGTGAACATGGAGTCAGAGAAATTAATTTTATTATCATGCAGTGGAGGGTTATTATAGTTAACTAACATTAAAACTGTAAAAAAGTGAATTACTTGAATTAAAATAAACTTTAACTTAAAATATAAAAAAACTCAAATTTGTTTCATTTCAGCTAGCTGCCAAATAACTTTTTTTTTTCCATTTTCATTTATTTTAACTTGATGTACTAACATAGCAAAACCTAAAACTGAAATAAAATTAATTAAAAAAATATATAGACATTTAAAAATAAATAAATAAAAATGACAAAAAACACAATAATATAACTAAAACCAACTTAAATTAAAATGATTACAGAAAAAAAAAACATTCTATTAATAAAATCTATAATAGTATCTCAATGATACTTAAAGGTGCAGTGTGTAAATTTTAGCGGCATCTAGCGGCTGGTGAGGTTGCGAATTGCAATATAGAGAATCTACGGTGGCCAACACAGGACAAAGATGTCATTGTCTAGACAGCAGAGAGTTGCCAGTCAAGCAAATGCGCTCTGTAGAGCAGTTTGTCCATTTAGGGCTACTGTAGAAACATGCCGGCGCAAAATGGTGACTTAACATGTAAGGGGACCCGTGGTGTATGAGATAGAAATGGCTCATTCTAAGGTAATAAAAACATAACGATTCATTATGTAAGGTCTTTATAGACACTGAAAACATATATGTTATATTGCATTTCTGTCAATAGATCCTCCTAAAATTTACACATTAATTAACTGATACAGTGTAATTTATATTGCATGTTGTGTATTATAATATGCATCATTACTTTCTTGGCAAAATAGAAATAAATGATAAACAAATCAGAACAAAATCTGCATGCACAGAAATATGTCCAAATATGTGCAAAATATGTGTAAAATGTTATTTTCCTGTCAAATTAAAAATGAATTAATGATTTAATATTCCATGTTCACTACAATGTTGATGCATAATTGCCATAATTGAAATAAAAAGGCAAATTTGCTTTAATGCAATGATAATAACAAACATCAAATAACCCCTTGAAAGCAACAGTGTCAAATGGAGATGAAAGTGGACTCTTGATAGCTGAAAGCTTTCTAAGAATAGCCAAAATGTGTATCTTGATGTTTAGTTACCTGTGACATTTAGCCAAAAGACTGCTGTCTTTTGCAGGCTGCCTTTCTCTGCTTTACACACATAGTTCCCTGAATCCTCAGCTCTTACTGTGAGGCTGTGTGTGAATGTTGTATGAGATGTATGAAGTACGGTGTTGTCTTTGGTAAGGAACAACTCGAGATCTGAGTGATTTTGCACCTGACATGTGATTCGCACCCTGTCACCCTCAACAACATTCACTTTGGGGGAGATGCTTATTTCTGGTGTGATCGCAAGATCTATAAAAAAAGAAAAAAAGGTCAGTTTCACTGTCAATGCAAAATATAATCAGCTGATATGTTCCATAAAGACCCCATGAAATGACTTGATTAGTTGCTTTTTCATGTGTTGTTGTATTTCTTGGTATATCATATTGAGAGAGAGGCATTAAAATTTTAGGGACCATTTTATTGGACTGAGATTTACATAAATCCATGAGTGAAAGACGGATGCATAAATCTTAAGACAGAAATATTTTTGAGTGTAGCCAACAGACGTGGACTACAAGCCACAAAACAACAATTCTGATTTTATGGGGTCTTTATAGCAAGTTTCTTTGACCAAGCAAAATGTACATGATGTTACCTTTTACAGTCACTTTCACTATGTTGCTTTTGTTGGAGATGCCTGCATTGGGATGCATGAGAACCATATATTTACAGCTCAGGTGGATGACTGTGGGCTTCTGCGTGGCAAAAGTGGTCTTCAAAGAATTGTTGGAACTTCTGACTTGCTTGACCTTATTATTGCCCTCGTAGAAAAAGAATATCAGACTGCCCATCTCCTCTGGTGCGCTGCATGTGGCAATGATGTTTTCCCCCTCAAAAGCGATACCAGATTCCACCTTCAGAATGGGGACTTGAAAGCCTATATGGGTTTAAAGTCTCTTTAATAACCGCTGACCTCTCCTTCATCAGTCACATCAAATACAGAATTTAGCAGCAACAACAAAAACCATGCAATTCTTTCCAAATCCTAACAATCTCAAACATTATTGGTGTACTCTAAAAAAAAAAAGTTGCAATCTCCAACATTCGTGGTTAAACATATAGTGGATATAAAAAGTCTACGCATCCCTGTTAAAACATTTTTACAATAAATATCAAAAAAGTTCTGATACGATTGATCGTTGTTTCATTTTTTTTACATCACCAGCTGTTTTAATATGGATGTGTAGACTTTTATATCCACTGTGAGATTTTGAGGAGCATCAGTGCTATTAACCTGTGACGCTGAGTGCCTCATAGTTGCTTGTCTTCATCTTGTTGAAGACGCGGACAGTGCAATGGTAGCGACCAGAGTTGGACACCCTGGCCGAAGATAAATTACGCCCCACCACTGAATCGCTGATATTTTTGGAGTATATCACATGATCGTCCAGCAGGAAGTTGAAGGTGTATGTCAGTGGCTGCAGGTAGCTGTGACTGACCTTGGCCTCACAACGCAAGGTTACAAATGTGCCACTCGTCACATTATTACCAGGATGCACAGTCAACGTCACCTGATCAATGGTGAAAGCTGCTCAGAAAGATTCAGAAATAACACACACATACACACATATTAGTGAGGACATTGCATAGACACTAAATGTTGGACAAGGATTTCGGTTATTGCTATCTTTGTGGGGACTTTTTGTCACCATGCCCCCATTGAGTTTTAGTGATTTATGTAGTGATTATTAAACAAGTAACTGTACTTTAAAACCTATTCAAAATGTAACTGGAAGCCAGTGCAAGGACCTGAGGACTGGTGTGATGTGTTCATATTTTCTGGTTCTGCTCAGAATCCTGGCAGCAGCGTTCTGTATGAGCTGCAGCTGTCTTATGGTCTTTTTGGGAAGTCCATTACAATAATCCACCCTGCTGGTGATGAAAGCATGAACAAGTTTCTCTAAGTTTTGACTGGAAACAAAGCATCTAATTCTTGCAATATTTTTTAAATAATAGTATGCCGATTTATTTATTGCTTTTGCATGACTACTGGAACTCAAGGTCTGACTCCAAAATTACACCAAGATTCCTGACTTGATTTTTTGTTTTTGGACCCTTTAAGCTTTAAGGTATGCGTTCACCTTGAGCACTTCATCTTAGTTTCCAAATGCAATGACTTCAGTTTTGTCTCTGTTTGTTTGAAGAAGGTTTTGGTGCATCTAATTGTTACTTTCACTGGTACAGGGAGTCAATAGATGAAATCAATATCGTTTTTTAAATGTATGAACATTTATAACACTGTATATTGTATTATATTACTTTTGCATCAAATTACAAAAAAAAAAAAAATAGTTAACGCTGCTGTGAGGGTGTTTCTAATACAGCGGCTGTGGGAGTGACAGAATTACATATTTCTCTCTTCTAAAAGCCGTTATCAATTGCTGTCTATTTATTTCCTCTTTTTGAAAGTTGTGAAAACACAATTGAGGAGTTGTGGTGTTAGCCATTCTTTTGTTATTTGTACAAATGGAACACAAAAAAAAATATTTAATGAAGTCTCTCATTCACCCAACTATGACGACTTCCGCTTCTGAGAAACCCGGAAATGTGAAAAGGGTCAATGGAGCTGTAGTCGTTAGGTGATAAGGCAAGGTAAATCTGGGTGTCATCTGCATAGCTGTGAAATGCAATTTGGTTCTTTCTCATTATTTGGCTCATTGGCAGCATATATAGTTTGAACGGGGGGGGTGCAAGTATTGAACCTTGAGGGACTCCGCATGTCATGGATGTTCACTCAGACTTATGGCCACCTATACTCAATAACCTCTCCCTTCTAAGTATGACCTGAACCATTTAAGGACCATCCCAAAAAGCCCAACCCAGTTTTCCAGCCTGTCAAGAAGTATGTTGTGATCGACTGTGTCAAACACAGCACTGAGGTCGAGTAGTACCAGCACTGATAATTTACCTGTATCTGTGTTTAGGTGAATATCATTTATTATCTTTATGAGCGCTGTCTCTGTGCTGTGATGTAGTCGGAAACCAGATTGAAAGTTCAGCTGATTGAAAACTACTTTTTCAATGATCTTCCCTATGAAAGGAAGATTTGAGATTGGTCTGTAGTTGCTCAATATGGTGTTATCCAGATTGCTCTTTTTGAAAAAAGATGTGGGAAGTGTGTCAATGGCGCAAGTTGATGTTTTGAGGTGCTGTACTGTTTCTACCAAAATTTTACCATCAATTGCTTCGAAATCAGACATAATAGCTACTTTCTGAGGTTGTGATCTGATCTGTTTTACCCCAGTGCAGCTCAAGGATGTGCTGATCACCTTTCTGATATTATTGATTTTCTCAGAGAAGAAGGAAGCAAACTCACTGCGTTTGCTGTCTGGGAGCATTTCACTGGGAATCTGACTTTGGGGGGTTTGATAGTCTCTCTAGAGTAGCAAATAGAGTGCGGGTGTAAGTTGCTCTTTATAATATTTGAGAAGAAGGTCTAGCTGTCTAGCTTTGCCTAATTCCACATTGAAAGTTCCACTGTCTTTATAGATCTTATAATGGATTTTATTTTTTGTCTTCTGCCACATGTGCTTAGCTTTTCTGCATTGCCTTTTCATATTTTGCACTGCTTCGAGTTCTTCAAGGTGCTTGTCTGCCACTCTTCTTCCTGACCTTTACAGGAGCAATATTATCACTTACACTCTTAAAGGGTTAGTTCACCCAAAAATGAAAATTCTGTCATTAATTACTCACCCTCATGTCGTTCCACACCCGTAAGACCCTCGTTCATCTTTAGAACACAAATTAAGATATTTTTGATGAAATCCGATGGCCTCCATTGCCAGCAAGATAATTAACACTTAACACTTAATTAACACTTTCAGATGCCCAGAAAGCTGCTAAAGCTGCATATTTAAAATAGTTCATGTGACTACAGTGGTTCAACCTTAATGTTACGAAGAAAAGAGAATACTTTTTGTGCGCCAAAAAAACAAAACAAAAAAATAAACAAAATAGCGACTTTACTCAACAATATCTAGTGATCTGCTTCATGAAGCTTTGAAGCTTTACGAACATTTTGTTTCGAATCAGTAGTTCAGAGCGTGTATCAAACTGCCAGTCACGTGAACTATTGACATTTCGAAACACTTATGATGTAACGAAGCCTCGTTTACTGAAATCAAGTGACTTTAGTGCTCTGAACCACTGATTTGAAACAAAAGATTTGTAAAGCTTCGAAACTTCATGAAGCAGTGTTTTGAAATCGACCATCACTAGACATTGTTAAATAAAGTCGTTTTTTTTTTTTTGTAAAAGTATTCTTGCTGCTTAGTCACATGAACGGTTTTAAATGTTTTTAGTTGCTTTCTGGGTGTTTGAATGTGTTAATTATCTTGCAGTCATTTTATCAAAATATCTTAATTTGTGTTCTGAAGATGAACAAAGGTCTTACGGGTGTGGAACGACATGGAACGAATTTGAATTTTGGGGTGAACTAACCCTTTAACTTTTGAGTTAAAGGAATCAAGGAGAAAATCAAGAGTCCGCATGCTTTTACAGATATAGCCTTCATAAACAGCACACTAAGGCCCAATCCCATTTCTACCCCTTACCCCTTCCCCTTTCCCCTACCCCTTCGTTTTGCGCGTTCACGTCAAGGGGTAGGGGTGTCTCGATTCTCTTTTGGCTGGAGTGGTAGGGGTAAGGGGAAGGGCCAGATAGCCCTTCAAACGAAGATTTTTCAGGACCACACTTCGAACGAAGGGGTATGAGAAATTTCCATGCATACACCGACTACCGTGCTGCTAGAATGCGTGTAGTGATCATTGCAGTGATATTTCCACTCCCTAGCTTGCTAAATGCGCTGTTTGAATGATATGAACACAAATGTATGGAAGCCCGTTTCCGCCACTAAATAAAAAAAAAAAGAGTAATTGTGACTTTTTATCTCAGAATTCTGACTTTTTATCTCGCAATTGCGAGTTTATATCTCACAATTGCGAGTTATAAAGTCAGAATTCTGAGATATAAAGTCGCAATTGCGTGATAAAAAGTCAGAATTGCGAGTTTTTATCTCAGAATTCTGACTTTTTTTCTCGCAATTGCGAGTTATAAAGTCAGGATTCTGAGATATAAACTCGCAATTGCGAGAAAAAAAGTCAGAATTGCGAGTTTTTATCTCAGAATTCTGACTTTATATCACGCAGTTGCGAGTTTATATCTCAGAATCCTGACTTTTTTCTTGTAATTAACTGATGGACAGTTTCTCTGTCTAACAAATACGGACATCCAACATCTGGTGCATCCAACGATAGCCGTGCTGCCGTCCTGATGTCTGAAGCTGTTGGTGTATAAAATGTGCCACTTCAGCTTCATCTGTTTTATTGCGCCTCCGCCACAGTTGATTCTTATTATTATTACTATTACTATTATATTGGTATTATTGTGTAATCACAACACATTTGCTCAAAACTTGTCAAATTCATCATTGTATCTAATTCTGTTAAAAACAACTTTTATTCACCAAATACTTCCACTGTAATTTTGTAATTGTAATTCTACCCTTGAATGCCCCCTTTTATGGAGCCACCAGGCTTGAGTTGCAGTTACAAAAGTTGATGAAATATGATTTGAAATGATATGAAATATGATGCGTTTTAGTATTAAGCCCACTAGATGGCAGTAAAAGCTGTTTTTTTTTTCTCCTGGAAACGCTGTACTCCTGTACAAGGTTACCGTGGAAACATGCTATACTATGCATATTCCTGCATAATGTTCTCTCTAATGTCCGGAGACTAATCTTCATGTTATGTGCCTCCTCCAATAAAATCAAAATTTCTTTATTGGTAAATCCGCGCTAAAAATAATCCTTTATGATGTCTTCCATTTTATGTATAATAATAACGAAGCAGCAATCCTGATGGTCACCCAGAATGAAAGGAAACGCAAGCAAAGTAAGAACTATGAGAAATAAAGTTGCACACAATTGTGAGAAAAAAAGTCAGAATTCTGACTTTATATCACGCAATTGCGACTTTATATCTCAGAATTCTGACTTTATATCTCGCAATTCTGACTTTATATCACGCAATTGCGACTTTATATCTCAGAATTCTGACTTTATAACTCGCAATTGCGAGAAAAAAAGTCAGAATTGCGAGAAAAAAAGTCAGAATTCTGACTTTATATCACGCAATTGCGACTTTATATCTCAGAATTCTGACTTTATAACTCGCAATTGCGAGAAAAAAAGTCAGAATTCTGACTTTATATCTCGCAATTCTGACTTTTTATCACGCAATTGCGAGTTTATATCTCAGAATTCTGACTTTATATCACGCAATTGCGACTTTATATCTCAGAATTGTGACTTTATATCACGCAATTGCGACTTTATATCTCAGAATTCTGACTTTTTTTCTCGCAATTGCGAGTTATAAAGTCAGAATTCTGAGATATAAAGTCGCAATTCTGACTTTTTATCACGCAATTGCGACTTTATATCTCAGAATTCTGACTTTATAACTCGCAATTGTGAGATATAAACTCGCAATTGCGAGATAAAAAGTCAGAATTCTGAGATAAAAAGTCGCAATTACTCTTTTTTTTTTTTTTTTATTTAGTGGCGGAAACGGGCTTCCATACTATGGAAGCCCGTTTCCGCCACTAAATAAAAAAAAAAAAAGAGTAATTGCGACTTTTTATCTCAGAATTCTGACTTTTTATCTCACAATTGCGAGTTTATATCTCACAATTGCGAGTTATAAAGTCAGAATTCTGAGATATAAAGTCACAATTCTGAGATATAAAGTCGCAATTGCGTGATATAAAGTCAGAATTCTGAGATATAAACTCGCAATTGCGTGATAAAAAGTCAGAATTGCGAGTTTTTATCTCAGAATTCTGACTTTTTTTCTCGCAATTGCGAGTTATAAAGTCAGAATTCTGAGATATAAACTCGCAATTGCGTGATATAAAGTCAGAATTCTGAGATATAAAGTCGCAATTGCGTGATATAAAGTCAGAATTCTGAGATATAAAGTCGCAATTGCGTGATATAAAGTCAGAATTCTGAGATATAAAGTCGCAATTGCGTGATATAAAGTCAGAATTCTGAGATATAAAGTCGCAATTGCGTGATAAAAAGTCAGAATTGCGAGTTTTTATCTCAGAATTCTGACTTTTTTTCTCGCAATTGCGAGTTATAAAGTCAGAATTCTGAGATATAAACTCGCAATTGCGAGAAAAAAAGTCAGAATTGCGAGTTTTTATCTCAGAATTCTGACTTTATATCACGCAGTTGCGAGTTTATATCTCAGAATTATGACTTTTTTCTTGTAATTAACTGACGGACAGTTTCTCTGTCTAACAAATACGGACATCCAACATCTGGTGCATCCAACGATAGCAGTGCTGCCGTCCTGATGTCTGAAGCTGTTGGTGTATAAAATGTGCCACTTCAGCTTCATCTGTTTTATTGCGCCTCCGCCACAGCTGATTCTTATTATTATTACTATTATATTGGTATTATTGTGTAATCACAACACATTTGCTCAAAACTTGTCAAATTCATCATTGTATCTAATTCTGTTAAAAACAACTTTTATTCACCAAATACTTCCACTGTAATTTTGTAATTGTAATTCTACCCTTGAATGCCCCCTTTTATGGAGCCACCAGGCTTGAGTTGCAGTTACAAAAGTTGATGAAATATGATTTGAAATTATATGAAATATGATGCGTTTTAGTATTAAGCCCACTAGATGGCAGTAAAAGCTGTTTTTTTCTCCTGGAAACGCTGTACTCATGTACAAGGTTACCGTGGAAACATGCTATACTATGCATATTCCTGCATAATGTTCTCTCTAATGTCCGGAGACTAATCTTCATGTTATGTGCCTCCTCCAATAAAATCAAAATTTCTTTATTGGTAAATCCGCGCTAAAAATAATCCTTTATGATGTCTTCCATTTTATGTATAATAATAACGAAGCAGCAATCCTGATGGTCACCCGGAATGAAAGGAAACGCAAGCAAAGTAAGAACTATGAGAAATAAAGTTGCACACAATTGTGAGGAAAAAAGTCAGAATTCTGACTTTATATCACGCAATTGCGACTTTATATCTCAGAATTCTGACTTTATATCACGCAATTGCGACTTTATATCTCAGAATTCTGACTTTATATCACGCAATTGCGACTTTATATCTCAGAATTCTGACTTTATAACTCGCAATTGCGAGAAAAAAAGTCAGAATTCTGAGATAAAAACTCGCAATTCTGACTTTTTATCACGCAATTGCGACTTTATATCTCAGAATTCTGACTTTATATCACGCAATTGCGACTTTATATCTCAGAATTCTGACTTTATAACTCGCAATTGCGAGAAAAAAAGTCAGAATTCTGAGATAAAAACTCGCAATTCTGACTTTTTATCACGCAATTGCGACTTTATATCTCAGAATTCTGACTTTATAACTCGCAATTGTGAGATATAAAGTCAGAATTCTGAGATAAAAAGTCGCAATTACTCTTTTTTTTTTTTTATTTAGTGGCGGAAACGGGCTTCCATACCATACAAATGAGTAATACAGTTAAAAGAAATATCTGGACATCCTTCATAGCTGTTTACATCTCGTATCTTATGTAAACTCTTGCGTTACCAAGGCAACAACTGACTAGTTTGTATTACTTTGCAAAGAGGTCCGTTTTCGCAGCACCACAGTAGAAAACGAAACCATATCCGTACCGGCCGGCTCGGCACAGAATGGAACGGCTAAACAAACAGCTTGGCCCGATGGAAAAGCGGCTTCACCACTTTTGGGAAACTCGAAGGCTCATACGTTTTCGAACTGAAACCGAGCGCCGTTTTCTTAAGTCCAAAATACAGCTCAAAACAACGTTGGGCGTGAGTAATCTGTTAAACGTGCTCGCGCCTGATTTCTGTTGATATGCGCACTTCATTGCTGTTCATACTGGTTAAATGTTACAGGACACTAATAAAAGAAACTAGGTATGATGACGTGTGTAATGGTGTAGTAGTGGTGTCTCATTTCTTAGGGGAATATTTTCATCCCTACACCTTGCCACTCTGTTTCAAGGGGCAAGGGGAAGGGCAAAGGGGTAGGCGAAGGGGTATAAAATAGAATTGGGATTGGGCCTTGTGTTCTCATGTAAGCATCTCTTTTTGACAGAGACTATTTTTGGTATTTAGTCTGAAGAGTCATAGTCTGCTGAGTTACACAATAGATGGCTCTAAAAAATAATCAGAAAAGGCTTTTAAACTTTTCTGTTTGAAGAGATTATTCAAATTTATTGCAATCTCAAAAACTCTTGTTGGGTCTGAGATAAATTTAGTCAATTTTTGCTCATAATTCTGCTGTGAATTCTGCAAACTTCCTGTCACATATTTATAGTGTCTTTATGGTAATCATATAAAATTGATATAAGTAATATAATTTTTTTTTTTTTAATTTCTATTAGAACTTGAATGTAATCTACATGTATTTGAATATATTTGTAATTACACATTTGTAATGATAAAGTTGCAGTCTAGTGCAACTTTAATTGTAATATCAAATAACACACTACAGTTACAACTATAATGAAGTACTTTACATGTGCTTTAGTGTTAGTCAACACATTAAAATAAGTTTATTTCTTTAAAGCATGAAAAAAGATTATTAAAACACAATGATTTAAAATGTACTTTCAAGTAAAACTTTAATTTGAAAATTAATAAAGTGCACTTTTTAAAACTATACTTAAGTGTGTCATGAAAGTGTCTGTCTTTAAGTGCACTTAAAGTGCCTTTTATTTCATTAATATTATATTATCTGCAAGTACAATTTTAAAAATATACTTTTAAGATTGGAAGTACACTACAAGTACACATTCAAATCAATTAAGTTCATCCCTTTTCCAAAAAGGGGTAAAACTGGGATTGCCTTCTCTCTGAAGGTTAAAGCGATGCTTCAGACAGAGCCACTATGTTCATTCTCACAGAAATGAAAGAAAAAAAAACCAGATGGCACTTCTAAAGAGTCATCCTCTCTGAATGTTTACTTTATGTTTACACTCAGCTCTTTTCCTGAAGTCTTAAAGAAGGCCACACTGAGAGTGTGGAAAGCAGCGGTGTTCCGAACAGAAAGAAGCGGAAGGAAGGAAATCACATAAACAAACGCAAAACATTATTCCCTCTGGAGCACAAAGCCTGTGATTTCTGCCGCACAACTCTCAGCTTGACCAACAAACACAACCAGAGTTCTCCGCTGTACACGTCAGCTCAGTAAACAAGTCTAAAATCTGGAAAAACAAGGATAATCCAACCCCAAAGATAATGGTGGTAGGTTGATTAGAAAGCGACAGTGTTTGTGGGATGGAATCCGCATTACTGATCTTGTTTGAGCCTCTAATTAGACGGAGACTAAACATCTTGCTATTACACGAAGCGCAAACTTCCTGTGAGCGGCTAAAAAATGCGTAACAAAGTATCTCTGAAGGATCAAAGCATCCAAGTGAATTACATATCTGCTCTGACTAAAAATACATTAAATAAGCCTCAGAAAAGCACAGAACTGTCATGATATTTCACTGCTCCCTTTTCCCAACCATATAAATCAAGCGGTCAGGTTAATCTGAGAGAGGTAAAAATAACCCAACAGAAGCTGGTGCCCCGAAACTGTCGTCATGACCAAAACCATTTCTCTCCCATGCAAATACAAGGCACAAATGGAAACTGAACTGAGGACTTACCTGCCTGTGTGTCGGCCCGTTGCCCTGCAGATGAGAGCAAAAGTGAGAAAGAGGTGAGACAAATGAATAAAAAGAGGATGAGATGGTTCTGAACTGTCCGGAGTGTCCTTACACAGAATGCTCAGGATGATGTGCAGCAGGCTGAGCCAGAGAAGATGCACGCTCATCTTTACAGGTGAGTGTTCATGAATGTGAAGGACATGGAGGATGGAGAGAAGGGCAGAATGCTTGCACTTATCACATGGAACCGCCTTTCTTTGTTTAACGTGGATCAGGAAATGGGTTCCTTCCTCAGGATGTGTGTATTTGAATGCTTAGTTCATCCAGGCCCTTGAAAACATTTGGCATTCTGTTAATGGTTTAGCCTCCGGATTCAGTGCTGTGCTGAAGACATCACGGCGATATATAAGATCAAGAAGATGGATCAACGGTCTGGCATCTGTCCAGCACAAACACCAAATGTACCATGGTAGCACCTGTTTTTGGGCATGGCACCATGGTATCAAATTTCTTGACAACTATGGTAAAATCATGTATTCTTTGGACAATTTCAGATATAACTATGGTTTTGAACACAGACCATAGAAAAAACACATTTTTCATAATACAATGTTTTTTTATTTCTTCAAGTGATGCTCACTGCAGAGCCAAATGATGCTCAGCTCCCCCTCACTTGACTAATGGGTGGGGCTTGACCTAGTCCAGCTCTACTTCTGTGGAACTAATGGGTGGAGCTTGACTTAATTAGGTTTAGGCATAGAGTTATTGGTAGGGTTAAAATGTGAGTGGTGCTCACAGCAGAGCCAAATGACGTCCAGGTCCCCTTCACTGTACATAATGGGTGGACCTTGACCCAGTCAAGTTTTACCTCTGTGGACCTAATGGGTTTAGTGATAGGGTTATGATGGGTAAGGTTAGGGTGTGGTTGGACTGTCAAGGTCCACCCATTTGCTCTGCTGTGAACAGCTTTAAATAATAGCTTTTATTTTTATATTTGCAGTTTTAATTTTAGTTTAAAGGTGCACTATGTACGATTTTCTGTCCACTAGAGGTCGCTAGTGGCCTATTCAAAACAAAGGCTTGGCTTGATGACCCCAAGTTTGAGCGGAAATCATGTTAATGGATGTGATTATTAACGTTACTGTAGTATGAAGCAGAGCAGGACCGAGTGTTGTAGGAGCTGAATGAGGCCGCCGGAGCGATTGCGCAACACATGCCTCACGAGCAGCGGATCTTTTATTATGTCACAGTCGCCGGTGCCGCTTCCGCTTTTCCGGTCATGAGTATGAGGTAACGCAGCTCTGTTTATCATATTAGAGACATTTGAGAGTGTTGAAAATGATGTTATAACGTTACTCTGTGCGTTCGCTCGGCGGCTGCTGTGAGACACTTGTTGCACACTGAAGTAAGATAGATCGATTTTAGAATATCATATTAAATGCTGGATGGCTTGTGATGATAAATGGCATGCAATTAATTTTAAAACGTATTGTATGATGGAGAAAATGCTGTATTACTGTTACTAAAAATAAAGCTGCATCTGATTATGCTATGTTAGCTACTTCACAAAATAGTGTTTTTCTCTGAGGCATGGTAAAGCATGGTACTCGCAAAAAATCAAGAAAATTAGATTTAAACAATAAGACTAAACTTGAGCTATATAACAATAATTAGCTTTCTGTCTATAAATATATCACAACAGTTGTTCCCTTGCCTATTAAAACATGTAAATATTAAAGCGTCTTTGGTGTTTCCATGGTTTCTACAAAATAAAACCGGAAACCGAGGCAGACCTAAGGTTAACGCAGTTATGACGCAATTGACAGGCGACTCCTCACACGTCCCGGAGCCTTGGGTAAAATTGCAATTTTCTCACGATTTATAAATAGTTGCAAATATTTGGGATGTTGTAAGTACTCAAGTGAACAAAATATATAACACTGGCCTAATGTTTTGCGGATATTTTATTGCAAAATTCTTACATATCGCACCTTTAAGTCATTATCTTATGTAATGTTCAGTTTTAGTTGTAGTAGGATTAATACTTATTACTTAAAGGCACAATATGTACGATTTTAAATCCAGAGAAATAAGCAAGGACACGGAGTGTGTCCATGCATCGCCTATCAATGACATCATACCCACGTTACCCTCGGTTTCCGGTTACATTATGTGTTTTATTAGACCGGTGAGTAACTGTTTGGATACATTCATAGACAGAAAACTAATCATGTTATACATAATATCGATCTAGCTTACTGCAGTGTGCAACAAGTGTCTCATAGTAGCCACTGAGCAAATGCTGAGTAGCACTATAACAACTGAAACTTAAAGGAATTGAGAAAGATCTATCAATCTGTCAATCCTTTGCGTGTCCAGGCCAGGTGAGGTTTCCCGTGGAGTCAAATTAAGCCGCAGGCTCCACTCCTGGTGGTGCTCTTCCGTCAATTCCTTTAAGGTTCAGCTTATTATAGTGTAACACTATAAAACAGTGCTGCTTTACCCCACACACGCTTGACCGGAAGAAGTGAAAGGCATAATAAAAGTTCCGCTGTTCTCGAGACATGTGTTGCGCTCGTCTCTCATTAGCAATCGCTCCAGCGGCCTCGTTTCTGCTCGCACAGCACTCGGCCCTGCTCTGCTTCATACTACAGTAACGTTAACGATCTCATCCATGAGTGTGATTTCTGCCCGAGTCCAGTCCCGATTCTTTTCCACTTGCTGTAGACGTGAAGACAACACCTCCCATGATTTCGCGAAATCACGCCGTCATCAAGCTACGCTTTTCTTTTGAATAAGCGACCTCTAGCAGCCAAAATTTACATATTGTGGCTTTAAAGGAACACTCCACTTTTTTTGAAAATACCAAATATAGTTCTAGTTTACAATAACAACACTGTTGGTGTGGTGGTGTGTACCATGGTATTACCATGTTTTCAGGCATGTTTCCATTACAATAAGATGGACTTTGGACATGTTATATATCTTTTGGATATTGCACCATAGTAAAACCATGGTTAGACATGTACCATGGTAGTACTTATCCAAAAAAACATAGTAGGCTATTATGTACATTAATACCAAGTATTTTTGTTCTGACATTCATTATGGTATTACCATGTTTCATGGTATGATCACATCACAGTACTATGCATTTTTGGACCATGTACCATGGTAATACCAAGTATTTGTGAACATATACTATGATATTTTATATTTTTATTTTTATTTACTATGATATTTTAAGTATATCATGTCAAAGTATTATCATATTAAGGTCTGGTGCATTAACTGACTACAGTACAGTGCTAAAATGTTAAAATCATCATAAAATCAAAATGGTAAATTCTTCTCTTTTTTTTATGGAATATTGCATTATTTATTATAAATTTACTGGTGTTTACTGTGTTTAATGGCATGAGGGCAGAACAACCAGTCACTCTCATGAGATCGACCAATAGCAAACATCCATCCAACCATCCAATCAATTCCCCATGAAAAGTCCCGCCCTACATTTTTTCATCTTTGAGAAGCTGTCTCACTTTGATATGTATCACAATAGAGTAGGGAAGACAAGACTATCGCAACTTTGTTTCATGCCGACTTTAAGGCTTAAAAGTCAAACCCATTTTTTGTCAGAGCCATAGAAAGAATTGACCTTGACACCACAAGGCATGTTGGGCACATGACAGAAAGTCCATGATTAAACTCGTTCAAAGAGAATGAGTTAAAACCAAATGTCAATACGTGCCTCTGGCTTTCAAGGTTCTGAAAGGAGATCATTTCTTAAGTGTATCTGTCTCATTGGGCAGGTGAGCACTGCTGTTAGGTTGCAGTATGTGAGTTTGACCACTAGATGTTGCTCTAAGTTTGCAGACAGGATGTTAGGTGCAGTGAGACCATGTAAAGTCTTTATAGAGGTAGAGGTTTGTGTTGATATTAAATTAGTATAATGCTTCATCTCTTCATTATCAAAGGCCAGAAATGAGCAAAAATGTATTTCTGTCCCTACACTCCTAAATTACCTGTCAAAACAAGCTGTGATGCCTTGGATGAGAGAATTAATTGAAGCTGCCACATTCACCGCATCTGTGTGACGCTTTGAGCGAAAGCCTCTGTTCATGGCAGTTTTTTTTTCCTCACTCGCCTGAGGGAACTCCTGAATTAATAGTGCTAAATGATTCATGCTGTATGTTTGAGCTTAATTGGGCGTCTACCTCGCCAGCACACACCAGCACACCAGTTTAGCCTTTTTCAGTGAATTAGCTCTGGGTTTAGCACACCATGTCAAACACAGGATATCCTGCTGCCCACATGAAAACATGCCACGATCACAAAGTCAGAGCACAATGAAGAATGAGTGACCAACACTAATACTCTATTGTCTTTCTGCTTTAGCTGCCCGTTAAACTCTATTTTAGTAGAACAGCTCTACTGCAGCACATGGAAATATAGGTTTGGATGGGCTTGTTTTCGAGTGACACAATATAATGCCTTTTATCGCCTGGAAAAGGGGCTCATGGCCACAACACTCACACAAATATGGTCATGCATCTAATCTGTGTTGCCTAATAAACACAGCAGAGACTGTTAATGGTCTGTCTAAAACAAAAGTGCTTAGCAAAAGTCTATAGAAACAGCTTATCATCTCAGTAGCTCTATTATAGCAGCACTCTAGCATAGCACCATTCACAGCATCTTAGCATACAACCACACTACCTAACAACCACTCTCAACAACTTGGCAATCTTAGCACAGTATATATAAATCACGTATTCACGATTATTCTGAGAGCACATGAAGACAGCATTAGTTTCTGTTTTCAGTTCCAGTTGCTAGTCTTGTTTAGTCCCTCATTTTCTTGTGTATTTAAAGGGTTAGTTTACCCAAAAATGAAACTTCTGTCATTACCCTCATGTCGTTCCACACCCGTGAGACCTTATCGGAAAACAAATTAAGATATTTTTGATGAAATCTAAGAGCTCTCTAACCCCTTCATAGACAGCAGTTTAATTACCACTTTCAAGGCCTAAAAAGGTAGTAAAGACATTGTTAAAACAGCCCATGTGACTACAGTGGTTCAACCTTAATTTTATGAAGCGACGAGAATACTTTTGTGCGTAAAAACAAAATATGCCGCCATCTTAGTTTGCCCCGCAGTTCGCAGAGTTCTGTCAGTCGGATTTGCAGCATGTGAATTCATCAGTTTCTCCCAAAATATATGCAAGTAAGTGGCTGGTGAACTGGAAGAATAATAGAATAAACTTTATAGTTAATGTTACCCATTATGTGTGTCTGATTTGAATATATGTCGACAAATTATATTTGAATGGATTGTTATTGCTGCTTCCACTGATGTCTGACATCAGTGTGTATTTTACATACTCTGAATGTATTGTTTTACTGGTGCTTACACGTATTTAAATGTCTGAAACCCTAAAAAAACATTATGTGGCTGAAAACATAGTTGTGATATATGACAAGAGATGAGTGCGTCCGTCTCGCAGCCAAAGCGTGAAAGCACAGTTTGAATCTGACAGTTATGTGACGTCGCTGAACGTTCTAAATCCCATATGTGGGACCGTACGCCCAAGGGCACAGAAATGGAAATCCCATATGTGGGACCGTAATGCTCAAAGGGTTCATTTCTTTTAAAGTCGTCATGAAATGTAAGTTGCGGTAGTCTTTTCTTCCCTATTGTGACATATATAGGAGTGAAACAATGTCTTGAACAAGTAAAAATGTAGAGCGAATCTTGATTTTGCCCCATGGAGAATTGATTGGATGGTTGTTGGTTTGATCTTATGTGAGTGACAGGTTGTCTTGCCCTCAGTAGAAAGACGGTAGGTAACATGGCAGAGAAGATGGTGAGAGGAGCCTGGGTGAGAGAATCAGGATGAAAGCCCCCTGAGAGGGAGGAGACTTGACCAACAGAACCAGGACGACACCTGACAGAGACGGAGCTGCTGCCAGTGGAGACCCAGGCGGTGTCAAAGAACTGAAGGGACCAGGCTATACCTAAGGTCCTGGAGGGCAGGACGGAGCCACAGCGATGAGCAACTGAGGTGGATCCAGGGTGGCGGAAGACTAAGGCGGAGCGGCCGAGGACCATGATGGAGCTGGAGAGATAAGGAAGCATGGTGGAACTGTAGGGACGATGGTCCCGGGTGGATCCAAGAGGGAGAGGAGCCAAGGTGGAGCCAACTGGTTGACAGGCTGAGGTAGAGTGACGGGCACGGCTAGAAAGCCGCAAAGCTAGAAAGTCGAGACTCCAGGACTGTATTGACAAACACAAAGCTTGAGGCGAGTCCAAGCAGTAAGATGGAACCAGTGTAAGAGCAGCTGAGGGGAGACAGTGCAGGCAGGGCTGAAGTACAGGGTAGAGCAGACAGGGATTTCACAAATACATTTCTAGGTTGACAGGACAGACAAATCTCTAAGGAACGATCCTCTTGGCTGACATGGAACCTACAGACATTTCTCACTAGGCTGACTCAAAACATATAGAAGAAGTGGGAGTGGGAGGCAGGGTGGGAACACAGACATCAGTAACGCGGTTAATAGGTTCAGTGCAGGGTGACAAAATGGGCAGGATACACTCAATGTATCTCAAACACTCTCCCAATCAATGTGCGAAACTTCCTCCACCACAGTAGAGGGTCTAGGGCTCCACTTTATTCCCAAAACCAGAATTCCCTCAGGGACTGACATATGGCCGGCTCACGCACCTGGTCACATGTTTCTTCTGGACGATCCTTGGTTTAGTCTCTTTCCTCACTGCGCTGGTATTGTGTGGGGGGCTCTGGCTCAGTGTCTGCGGTGGGCTCAGGCTTGTCCATCGCTGGGATGGTGACTGCAGCTGGCACGCTATTTTCCTCCTCACTTTCGTAGATGGTGAAGAGGGAACCGTTGTGGAAGAGTACCCAATCCACATACTCCAAACATTTCCTTAGAGCATTGTGGTTCTCAAACTGGGGGTACATGAGGTGGCAGAGGGGGTACGCAAACAAAATGCTGAGTTTTGCCATTCATTTAATTCTTCCATATACCTTAAAATAACATTAAAACCGAGCATGTATTTCTAACAGGCATAATGCCGTAAATACATGACATCCAATCAAAATACATCTTTTGCGGTCAAAACTGACTGCATCCATTTCCACATAAGCAGTGTGCATATAAGTTGTGTGCAGTCTGCTGCCTTAGCAAATCGCACTACATTACTGCTGTTCTCAACAATGTACCTGTAGATTTAGCACTTACTAGCATGAAGAACATATAGCCTGGCACAGAAGGTGCATAGAGATTTAAGATTCAAACTCTTGATACAAAACATACCTTTTGTGAGTTCTTGTTTAATGTTGATAATATTATACGAGCAAGAATGCAAATCCAAATATCCACACGATTGCAAATGTGACAGTCACTCTCGTGGTACTTTGATGCCATAAGCCGATCGGCCTGTGCAGCGCCGATACATCTCGAACAACCCTATCGATTCAATGATTCATTCACTTGCTTTGTTACTGAATGAATGAATGAATGAATGACTCACGTTTTAAGACAGTGACTTACTGCCACTTTTTTTTTATTATTTAAAACATTATTAATGTTGTAAAGGTACAGAATCTCACAGAAGTGAGTACACCCCTCACATTTTTGTAAATATTTTATTATATCTTTTCATGTGACAAAACTGAAGAAATTACATTTTGCTACAATGTAGTGAGTGTACAGCATGTATAACAGTGTAAATTTGCTGTACCCTCAAAATAACTCAACACACAGTCATTAATGTCTAAACTGCTGGCCACAAAAGTGAGTACACCCCTAAGTAAAAATGTCCAAATTGGGCCCAATTAGCCATTTTCTCTCCCCGGTGTCATGTGACTCATTAGTGTTACAAGGTCTCAGGTGTGAATGGGGATCAGGTGTGTTAAATTATCGCTCTCTCATACTGGTCACTGGAAGTTCAACATGGCACCTCATGGCAAAGAACTCTCTGAGGATCTGAAAAAAAGAATTGTTGCTCTACATAAAGATGGCGTAGGCTATAAGAAGATCGCCAAGACCCTGAATCTGAGCTGCAGCACGGTGGCCAAGACCATACAGCGGTTTAACAGGACAGGTTCCACTCAGAACAGGCCTCATCATGGTCGATCAAAGAAGTTGAGTGTACGTGCTCAGCGTCATATCCAGAGGTTGTGTTTGGGAAATAGTTGTATGAGTGCTGCCAGCATTGCTGCAGAGGTTGAAGGGGTGGGGGGTCAGCCTGTCAGTGCTCAGACCATACGCCACACACTGCATCAAATTGGTCTGCATGGCTGTCGTCCCAGAAGGAAGCCTCTTCTAAAGATAATGCACAAGAAAGCCCGCAAACAGTTTGCTGAAGACGAGCAGACTAAGGACATGGATTACTGGAACCATGTCCTGTGGTCTGATGAGACCAAGATAAACTTATTTGGTTCAGATGGTGTCAAGCATGTGTGGCAGCAACCAGGTGAGGAGTACAAAGACAAGTGTGTCTTGCCACCAGTCAAGCATGGTGGTGGGAGTGTCATGGTCTGGGGCTGCCGGCACTGGGGAGCTACAGTTAATTGAGGGAACCATGAATGCCTACATGTACTGTGACATACTGAAGCAGAGCATGATCCCCTCCCTTCGGAGACTGGGCCACAGGACAGTATTCCAACATGATAATGACCCCAAACACACCTCCAAGACAACCACTGCCTTGCTAAAGAAGCTGTGGGTACCTAAACCCTATTGAGCATCTGTGGGGCATCCTCAAACGTCATTTCTTCAGTGTTATCACATGAAAAGATATAAAAGATATAATAATATATTTACAGAAATGTGAGCGGTGTACTCACTTCTGTGAGATACTGTATTTATAAAGATAAAAAATGCACTGGAAAGTCAATGTAAGGGGGCAAATATTGCCCCTTAATGGAAGAGATGCCGTCTAAGTGGAAAAGAGGGGGTAGGCAGAAGGATGGTAAATGCCTCAGGGGGTAATCCACTCTAAAACGTTTGGGAACCACTGCCTTAGAGGATTGTCTCCGGGCAAGCACACTCTTGTGTCAGTGTTCAAGCTGGCCTGGAAAATCACACACAGGCAGTCGTCATCATAGTGGACAAGGTGGTAAAGGTCTAAAAATGCCCGTGTGTGCCCCTCTAGGGACTGGTTCCCTTGTGAGAGGAGGAGGATATGATCTGCTGCTAGAGCCATATTTCCTTCTGTCACCGCCAGGTTGCAAATAAAGTTGATGAAATTTTCCAAATCTTTGTATTTATTTAACACAACTCAACAAACTCAGAATACCAGGAAACCACACGTAACAAGCAAACATAAAACGCGATGAGAACTGACAGTGAAATAAAAGAACTTAAATAAAAAAACAAACTAATTAACCAAATGGACAACAGGTATGTAAATTAATCAAACCATAACTAACTAGAACGCAGAAAACTGGGACACAGAACTGACATACAAGACAAAAACCCACCCAAACATAAACAAAACACAGATCATCCATTACAGCGGTTCCCATCTTTGTACCTTATTTATTCATATTAGTACCTGAAACGTACATATTATTACCAATTAGTGTAGCAAATATGTTTTATATAAATGTACATAATTTTAGTATATTTTGAAAGGGTACCACCCCATTGACATCTTTTGTGCATTTTTTTTTTGCCTTTTCCACAATGTTTAAAAAATATATTAGAAGGCAGCATAATAATGCTATCTATACTTTTTTGGATCAGGCTTTCCATCGGTGACGCACCTACGATGCCTTAAAATTCTGCCACTAGGTTTTTGGAATAGAGCCTTTAGTTTTACATTTGTCTCCCTCACTTCTAATGATCTGGCTATATCAGCAACGGGGAAGTAATGATTTTGCAGACTGCTTTGAAGGAGCTGTGCAACACAAATTTAGTATTGTAACAACCCGTATTAAAGTGCAAGCTTGATTTATTTTAGGTCCTGGCAGAGTTATCTTGATGGAGGGGTCATGCGTTGAGGGTCCTGATTAATGGTTCTACCTGAAGCTGCAGTGCCTGCACTGGGTTGAACCGTATAAGAGAGAGCGGCTCTTTTCGAGCACAGAGCGGAGTCATAAAAATCACTCAGGGTCTTAATAGCGGCTGTCATGGAGGCAAAGAGCGCCAAGGTAACAAGCTGCATGTGGGAAAACAAACTGGAGTGAGGATAAATGTTTCAACACTAGCATTACCGAGCAAGTTAAATAAGACTAAATGGCAGCCGATAACTCACACATGGTACTTGAATTTACCATTATGCTATGCATTATTATTTCAGCTATTTTCTCACTTATAGCATGAGCAGCTAGTAATTCCTTGATTTGTTATGGCACATTTGTTAGGAATTTGAAGTTTACAATGCAGCTAGAAAGACACAGCTGCCATTTCCCTTTGGGAGCATGACGTGAAAATTGAATTGACAATGTTTTGCCAAGTCACTGACAGCCATGAGATGTAATATTTGCCTAAATTGAATGAGGCTGACAGGTGCATTTTGTTTTTGACAAAGAGACAATGAAGACAGCGACATGCACCAGACGTGACAGGTCTCTGGTTTTCGCCGCAGACGCGTGTCTATGCTAAAGGCGGCCACTTACATTTGCTTAATCGGTGAAATCTAGGTCATTCTGCGGTTGCTGTCCAAATGTCCTCGCACGTGACTGGGTAAAAACAATTAAAGACATGCTTTTATAGCTATCTGTGTCAGTCGCAACTATGATTTTTTTCATCTAGAACACTAGCTGATCTCACACTATTATCAGTCACCTTTATATTAAAGTGATAAATCCAATCTAAATTCATCCCGTGGGGAGAGGAACAAATAAATTAAAATGATAGCGATTTAGAGAGAATCCTTTATATTGACTTTGCATCAAAACCCATAGGATTTTATACAAGCCCCAATAGGATGTTTAATTTAATTCAAGAGTGACTGTTCTCATTTTCTGTACATTCATTAGGTCATTTAACAACTGTTTTAGTGCACTTTATGAGTGATCTCACATGAACTACAGAACTTACTTCACAGTTCAGCACTCTGGATTTTAAGGTTTTATATGCAAATCAATAGAGCGCTGTAGTGATGGTGTATTTTTGTAGGACAACCCATATGTTAAGGGGCTTTCACACCAGGTAGTTATAGGAACTCAGTTATAGGAACTAGCCACTAGGACAGTTCCCCCGAGAACTAAATGTTCCCCTAGGGCCATTTTCCTGGTTGCATTTGCACCGCCAGTAGGAACTCTGAAGTGAAGTTAGCCAGCTGAGCTACGCCATTTAACAACGTCAACAACTGGAGGATGGAGGACACAGTAATCGGAGCTGTGTTTTTGCTGTGTGTCGTGGGTTTTGTGATAAAGGAAAAAGTTGAGAAGAGCCTGGACTTCAGCGTCGGTCCATCTATCATTGTTTTCCATGTTTGTGGAGTTAGTATGTAAACTGTGTGTTTACAGAGCTTTTTAAAATTGGCAGGTTCCTGTGTTTTAACGTACACTTACGTCACTGGTAGTTCCTCTTGTGCTGGGTTAGACCCTACTCTGAAGTAGGAGCAAATTTAGTCCCCCGAAAAGATGTTCCTATAACTAAAATCGTTCTTACGGTGTGAACATGCCAAAAAGCGAGTATTTCCACCAATAATTATAGGAACTACGAAAACGTTCCTCCAGTGCGAAAGCCCCATTAAGAATCACCCGTTCCCTCGACAAAACCTCAATAGGACTTTCCATTGGCTTTTGGATTATATCAGAAAAAAGTTTATGATATTTACATGTTTTGTTCACCATAATAATGTTCACAAATGATCAGAACTTTTATGATTTTTGAAGCCTAAATAGAATCAGAAGAAGTAAAAAGCTAAACATAGGATATAAATGAACTAAATTAACTAAGTCAGATGACTTAAATATTACCACCATTAAGCTTCAACTTTCAGTCTTTAGAAAATATTTTCCCTTAAAGTTCAAGTTATAGTAGTTTGCAAGAATGCAATTTATAATCACAATGAGGCTGTGAAAGCGACTAGTGTGTAGATGAGTTTACCTATTCGGCCTGATGTTCAATGTCTTCGAAAACCTCTGTAGTCCCATTTAGACACTTGATAGCAACTGCTTTTTTTTTTTTTTTTTTACAAGACAATTAAAAACTTTTAAAAAAAAAATCACAAGATTTTGTATTTTATGTTGTAGGGAAAAAATGAAAATAACTTGAACTTGTGTTAATCACAAACCTTATTTCAGGCATTTAACCAAAAACCCATTGAATTCAGGACAATGGAACCAGAAATGCTACATTTTTTGGCCAACAAAAATATGTAATTTATTAATAGACAATGAAAGAATAAGTTTGTGCTATCGTTACATTCACTGCATACCTTGCCTAATTTCAGCTAATATAGGAGTGACTCCAATTTGTTTTTATACTTTAATTCTGTTGAAGCAAATTGTTGAAATAGTTTTCAGACAATATTTTTCTTATTATTATATCACTCTGGACAGCATTGTTGGACAGATATTCTGAAATGTACCATGTATGTTTTCAGTTAATTTTATGGACAATTCCTTCAACCCCAAAACGACAAAATGCAATGCGTAATTCAAAATACGTTTATAAAACAGTTAGTTCCTGTCCTTGATTCTGACTGGTCAATTGGTCAACAATTTTTGTGAATAAAACACTGCTATGACCGCTTCACCCATGGTTCTGTGCATCACTACACAACACCCTTTGCAATCACTCTTAGCAACGTAAACTGTTTGTTCTCAATTTATATTGTTCTTTGAAGCTTACTGTATTATGTAGAAGAGTATTGTGAGAAAGAGATCGATTGAACGAGTTTATTACCTGCATTCAGATTTAGCATTTTCCTTCAGGTCAGTCCTATGTTCATAATAAAATATCAGTTTAAATGTCCGATGTATTATCTTGTCCTTTTAAAAGTTAAGGGGTTTTCCCGTGACTGACAACACTATAGTCAAAGCATTTGTCAGCTGCGTCTTGTTCCGTGTTCACAACAATTCAGTCTTTTCAATATAAAAGTCTTCTCTACTGACTGACGCACTCATAAAGACTGTCTTTGCTGCCATCTAATGGCGTAATAATGTAACTTCTGTTGCTGTTCACGGTCAGGGACTATTTTTTCCGGCGGAAGGAAGGCTTTTAGTGATTTTACTTCATGAAAGTTGCATTGATACATATTTTTTGGCTTTAATATATTTGTATTGTGTGGTAACCATTTTATAAAAGCAATAAGGTACTTGAGGCCAGTGCTGTATCGTGAATAAGTCAGGCAACGCCCTTCAACCATGACTTATTCACAATACAGCACAGCCTCTGAAAAATCAATACGGAAAATTCCTTTATATTACCATAGTACATTAGGTTGTATTTTTTTTAAGAGCGTATGTCCTTAATATTGTGCATGTGTCCATTAAGTCAAGACTATAGGGTGTAGACATTTTAGGTTTCAGAAGAGTGCAGCAGACTTCTATCCAACAGTCAAAGTGGCATTATGCCAGGAAAGTGTGGACTAGGGTGCCATTTGAGACGGATGTGAATCCGACAACCAGATTGTGACAACCGGAACACAAGACAGATATTCAGCTCAGAGAGGAAAGCATGTATACATTTCTAGGACTTATGTTTTGTGTCGGGTTTTTAATCTTGATTTCACAAAATGGTGCTTGTCCTAAGTGAACTGCTGTCCTCACACACTCTGATGAAAGAGTAAGGAAGCACAGATTTCACTTAGCAACAAAAGTGTGTGATCGGTTTAAACACTGACTTGTCTTGTGCTTTCACATCAGTGCTGCGTATATCCTCCTTGGCTGTTTGCCTCGTGTGACTGTACAAAGATTGTGATATGAGGCACGTGCGTTCAATATCTGAGTGAGAGTCTGTTGCTAAGCATCCACCCAGAACATTTTGACACTGCATCGTTTCGTAGTGCTAAACTCTGGAGCAGGTTTTCATAACCCCGGATAAAAAGTGGTGCTAACCTCCCTTCTAAATCACTTATTGTGAAATGTTCCACTACACAGGTTCAGAACGATGATAACCCAAAGTTAAGCACGGGAGAAATGCCTGTGTGTGCATCTTATCTTCGTCTTTTTTTTTTCTCTGTCTCTCTTGCCTCCTGTCGTCCGTCAATAATACATGACATGAGCAGTTTTTAGATGGCCGCTTCTTGTACTCCGTCAGTTGCTGGGGAGAACTAACACAATATGTTGAGTCAGTGTTTGCATAGCCAACTCAACGGAAATGTGTGTACACGGGTGGCAAACACCTCGGATAGGTTGAGTCATCCAACTGAGTTTATATAATACCTGGAAGCTATCCGTTAGCTTTCACATGAACTCAGTAGCACTTGTTTGGTGGGTGCGGATCCCACTGAAAGTAGAGATTTTTGCCATCTTTCCTCATGGGTGCTCATTAATTTTTGGCCAATTTCCTGAGCTGTAAATGTAATGAAATATAACATCAGAACAGCACTGATTGATTGGCCGATGGCAGCACAATTCTCAATCTGCGCCCTTCAAATGGAGATGGAAATATCGTAATTAAGTGTTCTGAGCACTTGAAAGGAAAGTGTTGATGTGACCATGGCAGAAACAATAATCTATAATATATAGGATATCACATATCTATAATCTATATATACACTCTTAAAATAATGCTTCCAGAAGGTGGTTTTCACAGTGATGCCACAGAAGAAACATTTTTGGTTCCCCAAAGAACCATTTTTTGTGAACACCTTTTTTGTGAAAAGTTAAGATTCCATGGATGTTCTTCATGGAGGTTCTTCATGGAACCATGGATGCCAATAAAAAACCTCTATTTTTAAGAGTGTAGAAATTAGGGTCACACTATATTAGGCGGCCTTAAAGGGTTAGTTCACCCAAAAATGAAAATTCTGTCATTAATTACTCACCCTCATGTTGTTCCAGACCTTTGTTCATCTTTGGAACAAAAAGATATTTTTGATGAAATCTGATGGCTCAGTGAGGCCTCCATTGACAGCAAGATAATTAACACTTTCAGATGCACAGAAAGCTACTAAAAACACAGTTCATGTGACTACAGTAATTCAACCTTAATATTATGAAGCGACGAGAATACTTTTTGTGCACCAAAAAAATTAAAATAACGACTTTATTCAACAATATCTAGTGATGGGCGATTTCAAAACACTGCTTCATGAAGCTTTACAAATCTTTTGTTTAGAATCAGTGGTTCGGAGCGCATATCAAACTGCCAAAGTCATGCACCCCAGCGGTGAACCATTGAAATTTTGAAACACTTATGACGTAACAAAGCCTCATTTACTGATATCACGTGACTTTGGCAGTTTGATACACGCTCCGAACCACTGATTCAAAACAAAAGATTCGTAAAGCTTCGAAGCTTCATGAAGAAGTGTTTTGAAATTGCCCATCACTAGATAATGTTGAATAAAGTCATTATTATAAAAAGTATTATTGTCACTTCGTAAAATTAAGGTTGAACCACTGTAGTCACATAAACTGTTTTAAATATCTTTAGTAGCTTTCTGGGCATCTGAAAGTGTTAATTATCTTGCTGGCAATGGAGGCCTCACTGAGCCATCGGATTTTATCAAAAATATCTTAATTTGTGTACCGAAGATGAACGAAGGTCTTACGAATGTCGAACAACATAATTAATGACAGAACTTTCATTTTTGGGTGAACTAACCCTTTAACTACTATTTACTGACAATAAATATAAGATGATTCAGGAGAGGAAAGCAAGTCTTTAGCGAATGTGACATATATGAGTGAATAAGTCATCTTATGTCTATTCTGTGCTGTGACGTCAATAACGGCAGATAAGGAAAGATAAGACTGTTTCAAGATGTTAAGAGCCCTTCAAAATGGGCACTGCTAAAACAGCTATCATAACATAATAAAATATTTACATGCTTTTGAATGGGCCACCAATGGAGAAAGATGCCTTTGCTACCATAATGGTGTGGTTTGGGCGTGGACTCAAAAAAATCTATTTGAAAACTAACATTATTGTTGCAGTTCAGTTTGTTGCCACTAATGGTGCAGAAATTACTCCTTTTAAATGTGGATATATATTGTATATTAATGAATGTTTATTCCCAAACAACAGTGATTATAATGTCATCAAGGTCTCAAGACCAATTTATGTTTGATACAACTTTCCAGATTCGCTGACCCACAGTTTTCCCCATTGCCCCATCATCTCTAAACCCAGCTCTCAGCCTCAACGCTGATCACAGAACATTACCATAAAATCCTTGCAAGCAATATTTCATGGACAAAAGC
Source organism: Hypophthalmichthys molitrix (assembly GCA_037950675.1). Classification (NCBI taxonomy): domain Eukaryota; kingdom Metazoa; phylum Chordata; class Actinopteri; order Cypriniformes; family Xenocyprididae; genus Hypophthalmichthys; species Hypophthalmichthys molitrix. The sequence continues at coordinate 41,253,465 of CM075494.1, forward strand.
CCACTAGAACATCTCTGCAGGGTCTTTAAACACATACACTTGTAGGTTTAGGGAGCAATAACCTAAATCTGAAGACAGCATTATACAGACAATTTCATGTTCTTTTACTATGCAGGAAAAGTGCTGCAAAAGTGACTTTCTTTTTCTTGGCTAAAGCTCTTGGCTAATAAGCTAATTTGCATTCAGAAGCAGAAATGGCACGTTGATAGCTCATGCTAGGTATGATGCGTGTCATAACGGAATGCGGCATGCCAATTCAAACTAGAGAACTAGAGTCCTTTTCCCACACAAACCTTTTTCATGATTTCAGAAGTCTTGGAATATAGCAGTCACATCATATGGACTGCATTTGCTTTAAAGGGATAGTTGGAACATAAAAGAAGATATAATGACAAATGTCTCTGTGTTTTTGTCCATACAGTGGAAGTCATTGGTCATCAAAACTGTTTGGTTACCAACATTCTTCAGAATATATTCCATTACGTTCCACAGAAGAAAGAAGTCATACAGGTTCAGACCAAATGAGGTATGATGACAGAATTGTCATTTTGGGCAAACATTCTCTTTAATGCCATTTGAAGATTCTTCAAAAATTCTCATGAGTTCCACAAAAGAAAGTCATTTTTTTGGTGTACCGTTCCATTAACTCTTGATCTTGTACTGTATACTTGGCTTAGAAACTGTTGAGGCCCAATGGAGGTGATTTCGAAAGTGCAGCCACGCTCCTATGGGTGAAGCCACAGCACAGTTGCAATATAAAAACCTTCTAGAGTTGTGGTATTCATTGCCTTCCCATCTGCTGCTATTTCAAAGACAGAAATTCTTACGAAGAGTTACAAGATGTCATCACTTAGCCCACTGTCAGTATCAGAGTGATGTAAAACTTTACAAGAAGAAGCTTTGAAAGTGCACTGAAATGCAAATGTTTCTGCCTTTATCTGCCACAAAAGAGCTGTTTTATGCAACGTGATATTTTTTGGTTTCTTTGAAATGTCAGGCAGAAACATTCGACTGAAATGAACTGAATAATGTTGTATATCTCTTTCACAGCCAAAGACAATGAATGTAATGTTGTAACAGGATTGCATCAACCCAATGAAAAAATGAATTGAGAACAGTTTCTTACTCTGAATTGAATGTTTTGTTGTTGTTTGTTTGTTTGTTTTTTTTTATTAAAGAATGTGACTGATTGATTTTCATAATGTTCATTTTCATTATCGGTTCTTGATTGTCTGCTAAATATACTCTGTGTTTCCCGCAGCATGCACTGTTCAATTACTACATCTCATTTGTAGTTCTGATACTCGTCAAACTCAGTCGTGCTCTCATCATCTGAGGGTGGATCTGGAGGTCGATTGTGTAAGTAGTCTGAAAACAGGCCAGGGACCCCCAAATTCCCCCCACTAATCACGCAGAACTCGATAATTCTCTCCCTTTTTTTCACATCTTCATTAAAATGAGCTCCTCCACCACAGAGCCAAGGAAAGCCGGGGAAGCCCACTCACAAATCAATAGTGACATAAGTGAGAGAAAAGCAATGCCGCCCATCAGCTGTCTCTGCACGACTGTAAAATTGCCCACTCCGTCTGAGACGAGTGAGTGAGAAACTCTTTCTGCATTATACAGAATAAATCCCTGTAGCTGCGTTTCACTGGCTTACTGGATGAATGTCAGGAATGCTCTGATTAGTTTTGACATCCATCCTTCCGTTGTCATCTGCTTCCCGTTATTTAAATTGTACAGAAATTTCTTTTTCACACTTATCGTGCTTTATAAAAGTCACTTATGCTGCTTTATATTGCAAACTGCTAATTGTTTGTATCATATTATTTTAATTTATTATCATAATCATAAAAACAGTTTTACCATTTACTGCACTTCGTCATTCTAGTTATTTACCTATTGCAGCTAATGAATCTAAAGTCTTGCACATTCACAGAAAATAACTAATTTCTGCATTGCAAAATAAGGTGGATACCTTAATACTTTTAAGGAGAGGAGATCCTTCAATCTTCATAGTAACAGATCGAAGACCATTCACTGGCTCGCTCATGCATGTTTTATGGAATAATGGAAACAGCTTTCTCAAAACAACTCCAGTCTAATTGCCTGGTTTTGTACGACTTCCAGGAGCCAGGAATCCAGAGCACCTGGAAGAAAACCCAACAGTAACATGAGAACATGCAAACACAGTGTTTCTCCAGGCTTCCTCTGTTGTCAATGAGATCATCATAATATAATTGCTGTTGTTGTGCTGTAAATGAGCTTGGGTATGTTTTAATGAACTCAGCAGCAGGGCTGCATGATATGTATCGTTTTAGCATCGATATCATGATGTGCGCATCCGCGATAGTCACATCGCAGGATATGCAATGTCAAGTATAGGGATTGTAACTTTCACTCCCCTACAAAATCACCCTAATCATTCTAGAATTATTAATTCTTTCCAAGTAGAGCTGTTCAAGTCATCTGGTGAAATTGTTTTCATATAGCAATATATATTGCAGAAAAACAAAATATTGCAACAGAGAAATCGCAAAATTAACCCTTAAATGCATGTATGTTTCACCAATAATTAGGCTATTACATATCTGGGTCTTTAGCGACCCGGATCTATATCTAACACAGATGGTTCTCTAGCTGCCACAATAGCATAAAACTCTCCTCATAATTTAATAACAATTACAAAAGAATAAAATAAAGCATATTTTCTTACCTTTTGGAACTTATAAGGGTTCAATTTGAGCAGATGCTTTTTACCATCATCACTGTCCTCATCAGAGCTCATTTCCCAGTACATTCATCATCTGGCTCATATTCACGATCTCAAACATATTCTCAAAACTATTATTTTCAACCAGATCCACCATTAAGTGACAGTGACACTAATATTTGGCCTCAGACACCATCATACTTATGCTAAAGTACTTTTCATATAAAAACATTATTATTTATTAATATACAAATGTATTTACATTAAATGAAACATTAATATTTTATTTGCACAACTGAGATGGTGTTTTTTGGTGCCCTACACAAGCAGTTTGTAAGCTGACATCCTGACCAGGATGGACAGGTTTTAATGTCAGAATTGTTGCTTTTACAATGTCTAAATATCAAAATCTAACATCAAACATTTGCACCGAAAACTTGCAAAAGTCTGCAAGCACCCTAATCTGCAATGTGAAGCAGACTTTATTGCCAGTAAGTCTGACTGCACAAGACAAACCCCCTCATAAAGCTGGCTCACACAATCCCCCTGCTAAATATTCAACATTCATAAATTAGTGTTCATTCAAAATTCATTCAAATTCTCCTAAAACCTTTTAGACTAATACTTTTAGGGTCTTGGGGAGCTCAAGTTTGAAAAACAATCCCTCTCATTTTTGTCTAAATCCTTTAGATACTCAAAGCTCCAAAGGGATTCAAAAGAGAGCAAAACTTTATCAACCAGTCATATTACCATTTCTTCATTTGCCACATGCCATCACAACCTCTAAAATGCCATTTGCAGAAAAAAACAAAAACAAAAAAACTTAGACTTCTGAGAAACACTGGGTCACACTGGGTTGATGCAGAGAATGACAAATAAGGGATCTAATTGCTACAATATGGTGTTTAATGAAGAAAAAATCCTCCATATAATGACAAGAACAGACAACCAAGGCTACAAACAGAGGACTATGGCTGCGTTCCACGTGAACTTCCCAAGCACTTCCCCTCGGGGGAATTCGTGCCGCCATTTTGAAGTGTGTTCCACTTCATGAATTGGACAAGGGAAGTTTATATAGACAGACCCTCGCTCCCTCGATTTTGACAGAGGAAGCGAGTCTACTTCACATGTACTCTTCAGGCAGCTCCATATACTACAATGCAACAAGATTGTGTCATCACCGCATATCGCATTTAATTTACCCCACCACAAACAAATATATGGTATATTAATTATTATTTTTTAAATATTTAAAACACCCAAACACACATGTATACATAGAGAATGCTGCAAAAAATAAAAAAAAATAAAAACTCCATAGCGGATTCTAAGTGATCAAGGGCTTAGGATGTTCTAATTTAGCCCATTGCAAAGGTTCCACCAGTAGTGGGCACTCATGCAATGACGTACATCTGAGTCAATGAGAAGGGCATAAAAAAACGAACTGGAAAGCAGCCTAAATATACACTGGAGAACAAAGGAAGGAAACAAGATAATGAGCAACTCAACTACAAACAGGTGTGTAACTCAAATCAGTAACCAAGGCAACTAACAGTGAAATCAGACAGGCAGGCAAGCAAAAACCAAAACACAACACCGTTTTCAACTAAAAACAAAACTTTTTTAGTGTTTTGGCCATTCATTTACATGACAACAACAATTTGGGGGACCTGAAAATGCAAACTTTTGAAAACAGGTTTCAAAGTGCAAGTTTTTGAACATGATACCATTATCATCTCCATGTAAACTACAAAAATGTGAATTTGTGAAAACGGTGACTATGTACATGTGTATTACATGTTCCGTGTACAGGCACGTAGAATATCTTTACAAAGTGACATCGCCAGCTACTGGCCTGACATAAATAATACAGCGTTTTTAATCATTTTTGTGGATCCATGTGAACGGGGGATCATTTTGACAACGTCTTCTGTAGGCGAAAAACGCAAATGAAAACCTTTTCCATTATTACCACATCCTTGCAGTGTAACCATTCCCTAAAACACAGACAAACCAAACCTAACCCTGACAGAAACATCTATGTGCACTCAAACAACTTGTGCATGCAAAAATGTTCAAGTTTACACAGTACCTGTTTCGGGTTTATTTAAATCCCGCAAAAGTGTTTCATCCTCGCATAGAATTTTCTTGTGCATGTGTGATGTAATTTTTGTGGGGCTCTATAAGTTAAGCTGCTAAAAAAAACAAGTTAGCTTAAAAAATCATTTAACATTGAACAGAAAAAAATAACATTTACTGGCCTGTCAGTCAAACACTAATGCTGCATCATGCAATGGAAAAAGCATGTCATTTGAGGCTTGTGTTAACAAATATCAGGCCTCTGAGAGGAGTGTGGGTGAAGGACGTGAGGGGGAAGAGAAGAGCCTCTTTTCTTTCATGCATGCCTTTGTTAGATCTGTTCAATCGCAGACGTGTTTGAGTGTCAAGTGCTTGTGAATGGCTTTATCTGATGGGCTGAGAGAGAGATGGAGTGGTGGTAAAGAAAAAAAATATCACAAATTTGGTCTCGGCTGTCGCCATAACAACTAGAGCTGCGTACGAATTGAATTGGGAATGTGAATTGGGAATGCTTCTAAAATTCCAATTTAATTTCTGTATTTGAGTTGAGGCACCCGACTCAGTTTTTGAATTTCAGGAAGTATAACTGAAATGGAATAAAAATCATAAAAATGCTGTGAACATTATGAATTATATATAAACACGTTATATGCACAATATAGAGTAGTTTCAGAAACATGTGATGATATAAATAATTAATGTTCAACTACAGAAATTTATATATTTAATTATATTCTATAATGTAACAAACAGTCCACTGATGGCAAGTTTGACAAACCCATGTGTAATTTTATTCCAAACGTAAAAAATAAACAAAGACTTAACAGAGCATGACTAGCCTTGATTTGGAACATGAACTTAAAGGGTTAGTTCACCCAAAAATGAAAATTCTGTCATTTATTACTCACCCTCATGTCGTTCCACACCTGTAAGACATTTGTTCATCTTCTGAACACAAATTAAGATATTTTTGATAAAAATCTGATGGCTCAGTGAGGCCTGCATTGACGGCAAGATAATTAACACTTTCAGATGCCCAGAAAGCTACTAAAGACATGAAGCGACGAGAATACTTTTTGTCTGCAAAAACAAAAAACAAACTAACGACTTTCTTGAACAATATCTAGTGATGGGCGATTTCAAAACACAGCTTCATGAAGCTTCGAAGCTTTGCGAATCTTTTGTTTCAAATCAGTGGTTCGGAGTGCGTATCAAACTGCCAAAGTCACGCCCCCAGTGGTGAACCATTGACATTTCGAAACACTTATGACGTAACGAAGCCTCGTTTACTGAAATCGCGTGACTTTGGCAGCTTGATATACGCTCCGAACCACTGATTCAAAACAAAAGATTCATAAAGCTTTGAAGCTTCATGAAGCAGTGTTTTGAAATCGCCCATCACTAGGATATTGTTGAATAATTTGTGTTCAGAAGATGAACGAAGGTCTTATGGGTGTGGAACAACATGAGGGTGAGTAATTAATGACAAATTATTCATTTTTGGGTGAACTAACCCTTTAAACACAATCAAAAACATAAACTCACCGAACAGCAGATTACACAAACAATACTGGACAAGAGACTGAAGAAACATGAGGTCAATATACACAGAGACTAATGACTTGACAAGACACACCTGTGAACATGATTAAACAATGAAGCACATGACATGATCACATGAGGACAAGGGAATCACATGACAAAGAGGAGCACATGGCAAGATAACAACTGTGAAAACCACAAAATGACCACAAAACATGAACATGAAACAAAACCACAACTAGACATAACAGATAAGTGGACTTTCATCATCAGGTTAGATGCCATATTGTATTCAGTGTAGATGAAAACGTTCTCGGGTTACGTCTGTAACCCTGGTTCCCTGAATAGGGAACAAACGCTGCGTCGAAACGCGGTGGGAACGCCTCTGTTAGTTGCGTCGTGAAGCACATGTGTAAACTGTCCAATAACGTGACGGAACGTCATAGGCGGGTGACGTCACAGACCAGGAAACTATAAAGCATACCCAGAACAAAGAACGCTAGCTTCTGATTGGATGAAGTAAGCGCTCTCAGGCATGCTAGGAGTATGGCAGGGCGACGCAGCGTTCGTTCCCTATTCAGGGAACCAGGGTTACAGACGTAACCCGAGAACGTTCCCTTTCATGGGAACTACCGCTGCGTCGAAACGCGGTGGGAACGCAATACCCACTATGCCATACGAAAAGATGCCTGAATGTATCAAGGCGAGAGAACAGAAGAGCCAGGGTCAGACCCTCTAACACAATGGCCAAATCCCAAGCCGGTGTCCTAATACGCTGAGCAGGCCTAAGCCTCAGAGTACAGCGGAGAAAACGTGTAACAAGCGGGTTTCTCCCCACAGAAGTACCCTCAATGGGTGAATGATAGGCAGAAATAGCCGCAACGTAGACTTTCAAAGTTGAGGGGGATAAACCAGCGGAGAAGCGATCTTGCAAAAACTCAAGAATAGGACCCACAGAACAAAGAGTAGGGTCAAAACTCCTTTCTTCACACCAAGAAGAAAACAGTCTCCACTTAATAGCATACAATCTCCGGGTAGAAGGAGCTCTGGACTGGAGAATGGTCTCAACCACCTCGGTGGAGAGACCTGAATCTATGAGGTGAGCCCCCTCAGGGGCCACGCCCACAGCTTCCACAACTCCGGGTGAGGGTGAAGAATTGCGCCCCCTGCCTGAGACAGAAGGTCTTGCCTGACTGGAATCTCCATAGGGGGACCGTCTAGAAGGGACACAAGGTCCGAGAACCAAATTCTGGTTGGCCAGAATGGGGCTACTAGTAGAAGCCGAACCCCATCCCGGCGAACCCTCTCCAGAACTCCTGGGAGCAGAGCAACCGGGGGAAAAGCGTACAGACGCCGCCTCGGCCACGTCTGTACCATGGCATCCAGCCCCAGGGGAGCTGGATGAGTGAGGGAGAACCAAAGTTGACAGTGAGTTGTCTCCTGAGATGCAAACAGATCTACTTCTGCACGACCAAAGTTTTGCCACAGGAGCTCCACCACCTCGGGGTGAAGTCTCCACTCCCCGGGCCTCGGCCCCTGTCTCGACAGGATGTCTGCTCCCTGATTCTGGGACCCAGGAATGTAAGCTGCCCTGAGAGAGAGCAGCTTCCCCTGGGCCCACAGGAGGATCCGATGGGCCAGCTTGCATAAAGGACGTGACCTCAGACCCCCCTGATGGTTGATATAAGAGACCACCGACGTGTTGTCCGTACGGACCAACACGTGATGGCCCCTCAGGTCTGGGAGGAAGTGCTTGAGAGCTCGAAACACCGCCATCATTTCCAGCCGATTTATGTGCCAGGAAAGAAGATGGTCCTCCCAGAGACCTCGAGCCGAGCGACCATGATCGCTCCCCAGCCCGTGAGAGAAGCATCCGTCGTTAGCATTACGCAACGACAAGGAACTCCCAACACGGGCCCTTGGGACAGGAACCAAGGCTTTTTCCACATGACCAAGGCATGAAGGCATCGCTGCGTGACCTTGATCATGCGAAGAGGGTTTCCCCTCGGGGAGAACCCCTTGGTCCTGAGCCACCACTGTAAAGGTCTCATGTACAGTAGGCCAAAAGGAATCACGTTGGACGCTGCTGCCATAAGACCTAACAGTCTCTGAAACTGTTTCACAGTGAGTGACTGGCCTAGTTTTACCGCATTCACAGCTGAGAGAACTGAAGCAATACGAGCAGGAGAAAGCTGAGCCCGCATGAGCCTCGAGTCCCAAATTACGCCTAGAAAAGTGGTCGTTTGAGCTGGAACGAGCACACTCTTCTTGACGTTGAGCCTGAACCCCAACCTTCTCATGTGAGCGAGAACAACATCTCGATGTTGAACCGCCATGCTCTGAGAACGAGCTAAAATCAACCAATCGTCGATGTAATTTAGTATGCGAATACCCTGGAGTCTCAGGGGAGCCAGTGCAGCATCCACACACTTTGTGAAGGTGCGGGGAGATAAACCTAGGCCAAACGGAAGAACCCGATATTGGTAAGCTTCGCCCCTGAAAGCGAACCTCAGGAACTTCCTGTGTTGAGGATGGATAGACACATGGAAGTAAGCGTCCTTCAGATCGATTGTCACAAACCAATCCTCGGACTGAATTTGCGAAACAATCTGTTTGAGTGTGAGCATCTTGAACTTTAACTTCTGCACAGTGCGATTCAGAACACGCAGGTCCAAGATGGGACGCAGCCCTCCATCCTTCTTTGGAACAATGAAGTAGCGGCTGTAAAACCCTGACTGCCTGTCGGGCGGGGACACCCGTTCTATAGCCCCTTTTTTTAGGAGAGTCAGAACTTCTTGCTCCATAACCAGAGACTGCTCTGGGTTGACTACCGTAGATAGCACCCTGATGAAGCTGGGCGGCCTCAGCCCGAACTGAATTCTGTAACCCACTTCTATCATACGCAGCACCCATTGAGAAATATTGGGCAGACGTTTCCATTCTGCCAGAAATTCTACTAAGGGAACCAGTCGCTCGAGACTGGCCTCTGGTGTTGACTGCACGAACAGCCCAGTGTCCTGAAACGGCGAACCGGCAGGAAGCAACTGAACTGAACACTCCACGATCCTCCTTGGAGGGTCGCTGGAGGCGCCTGCGCCCTGAAACACACGAGGTGGCAGGGTTGGCAGAACGGCCTCCTGAGGGCGCTGAAGAGAAACGGGCACCGTATGATGAGGTGAACTCCGCTTCTCCCCAGAGGGGACCACCCTCAGAAGCCTGACACCACTGGCGTCAGGACTTCTTCGCCGAAGACTTCCTGGAGATGATGACAGTCCTCAGATCTGCCTTCTTCTCAGGAGCCTTCGGCTGCGACCGCCACCCAGACCCCCACCCACCCTGCTTCTGAGGGGGAGCCCGAGTGGCGACGCTGATCTTTTGTTGAGCTCTGTGCGAGGAGCTGGTACTCGGCTGAGGCTGCTCCCGCCCAGCAGCCTCAGAGACATGAGAGCGGCGGGGGAGAATTTTCTGGAACGCCGCCGCTTGCTTCTTTGCCTCCTGAAACCTGTCGACGACAGTGGTGACTGCGTCGCCGAACAGGCCAGAAGGCGAAAGCGGGGCATTCAAAAGGAAGCTCTTATCTTTTTCCTTAATACCACTAAGATTTAACCATAAATGCCTCTCAGTGAGGAACCATGAGGAACGCGAGCCGCGGCGCCCTACTCGAAGAGCGCCCGGCGGGAGCGGAGAGTTCGGAGGTTGAACTTATCGCAATGCTCACAGGCAACCCCCTCGAGGGCTGCCTGGGCATGCTCCACTCCCAAATAAACAACGCAAAGCTCGTGTGTCCCCACTCGTGATATAGCGAGGGCAGGGAGAGGCACACGGTTTGAATTGTTTGCTCGCCATAATATATATATATATAAGTGCTTTTGACTGTGAAATAGCAGGGACAGACAACAATAAATAAGACGTGAGACAGATACGCAGAGCGCTTGCTGAAGACACAGAAGCTAGCGTTCTTTGTTCTGGGTATGCTTTATAGTTTCCTGGTCTGTGACGTCACCCGCCTATGACGTTCCGTCACGTTATTGGACAGTTTACACATGTGCTTCACGACGCAACTAACAGAGGCGTTCCCACCGCGTTTCAACGCAGCGGTAGTTCCCATGAAAGGGAACTAAGCTGCGAGGGATAGACTTTACAATGGGGCACACTGAATAAAGATCCTAGATCATATCATTTTCACAACTTTTTAAAACTGTTTTGTGGAGGATTTATCTTTTTGTTTTTCCGGAAAAAAAATTCACCAGCTGAACAATCACTACTTTTAGGATTTACTAAAGATAGGCAGTGAAGAATTAGCAATGAAAAGGAGCAGACACAATTATTATTGCGGCTGACTTTATTGCATATGCATTTGTAGGAGTTTCCCTTTCAAAAGCATATTTATTTGTGAGAGGAGAGTATTTAAATAAATCTTGCAACATGATTTATTAAGGTTTATGTTAGTCAGTTCATTGGTATTTGGGCCATTATTTAATACCCGAAAAAACACTACTTAAACAATTTTGCGCTTGATATGCTGTGATAGTTGCTGTAGGACGAGGAACCGCAGAAAACAGAGAGTTTTTCTTTAATTTGCACATTGTCAGTAGATCAGCCATGGCACTTTCCAAGCTCTCGTGCTAATTTGCCCTGTTTCGTAAATCGGTCCCTTGATTTCCCAGAATGCTGTGATTTAAGACTTTAAAATGGAACCGAATATCACGAAGCAGGCTTGCAAGATCATGATGGTTTTGTTACTCTTGAGTTGGATTAATGAAATTCCTCTGTGGTTGTAATGGTGTTGTGGGATTTTTCCATGTTTTTTTTTTTGCTTAATGCTTAACTCTTGTGTTTTGTGATTCAGCAAGTTCTTCTCTGTTTCTTGATCCTTAAGCTTGACCTACTTTTTCTTCATAAGCTTATAAGTAGGTGAATTGTGACGTCACCTCTTGGAAATTCTCATTAATCAACATTGATGGCTCATTGGAGCATGTCTTGCCTGAAAGGTGGAGTATGTAGTTTCTGCGACACTAGTTTCCTAGAGGAATTACAAAAAAAAAAAAAAAAAAAAAAAAAAGAAAGAAAAGAAAGCATATTTTCAAACAACCTTGCAAATGCCTCCTTTGTGTTTCGCACCTCCCCCAACTCAAACATCACAAACAGCTCTTACGGATGCTTGTGAAGGCATGTTTCAACAGGTAAAAGTAGCTACTTTCTATAAAAGGTACAACATATTAGGAATAGTTTTAGCTGTGTTGCTATGTGTCATGAGTAAGCAACTACTAGCCAAATACTCTGTCTAGAGTGAACATGAATATCTCACTTATAACTTATCACTTATGTTTGAGGGTGTTTACACTTTACACATCAAAGTAAACTTTATAAACTGCTACAAATGTCTTTCTGAATGGGTCTATTTTAGCACATACTGTAGAATTGCAATGACCCATTCAGTGTGTTCAATATATTGTGTTCAGCATATTTTGGCTTTCACTTCTGTAAACAAAGTAAATGTCTTTTCCCATGTAACGCATCAGTCATAGCCCCAAACCTGCTAAATACCCTCTGCCTGCTACAGTAGCCACGCCCCAAACTCTCGCTATTGGTTGAGCTGGAAAGTGATTGATAGATCTCAATGTTTAGATGGTGCCCGGGGGGATCAATTTTTACACTTCTGGGGAGATAAACCCATGAATGGCTTACTAATAGAAGTCAATAAGCATTAAACTGGGTTAAGAGAATGTAATTTAACATAAAAAAAAAAATCTTACATGCTTCATCTTGCTTGACTGAGCATTTTTTTAAGCAAACAAAAATGGCATCTGCTTAAAAAAAATCAGTAGCATTGACAGATTTGGTTTCACTTTATTTTGTGATTTTACTGAACAGAAAGTTTTCAGATGAGAGACAGAGTCTGTGATAGAAGTGTGGCTCACATCCACGCAATGGCATTTTCTCCAGCATTCTGAATAGGATCAAGGTCTTGTGACTCATTACTTTAATCGCTGATTTGTTTTTAAAAAATGATAATGTCAAGGTTGTCTCCTGCCTCCTCGCAATATGTCCTTAACAACTTTCAAACCTAACCTACGCCTTTTCTTTCTTGTGTTAATTGCTTTGTGTCCCTCCATATACTCTTATGTTTGCCTTTAATCATCAGATCTTCTCTTTGTGTGGTCTGTTTCATTAAGTATGTTTACACGCTCTTTAAAAGTTTGATTTCAGTCGGAAAAAGTAATTTTTTTAAATGTGATGTAAACACTTTAGTCAGACTCAAATCATACCAGTCTAGTTTTTGTGAAATTAGTCTAACAGACTTACACCGATCAGGTGTAACATTATGATCACTGACAGGTGAATAACACTGATTATCTCTTCATTACGGCACCTGTTAGTACGTGGGATATATTAGGCAGCAAGTGAACATTTTGTCCTCAAAGTTGATTTGTTAGAAGCAGGAAAAATGGGCAACCGTAAGGTTTTGAGCGAGTTTGACAAGGGCCAAATTGTGATGGTTAGATGACTGGGTCAGAGCATCTCCAAAACTGCAGCTCTTGTGGGGTGTTCCCGGTCTGCAGTGGTCAGTATCTATCAAAAGTGGTCCAAGGAAGGAACAGTGGTGAACCGGCGACAGGGTCATGGGCGGCCAAGGCTCATTGATGCACGTGGGGAGCGAAGGCTGGCCCGTGTGGTCCGATCCAACGGATGAGCTACTGTAGCTCAAATTGCTCAAGAAATTAATGCTGGTTCTGATAGAAAGGTGTCAGAATACACAGTGCATTGCAGTTTGTAGTGTATGGGGCTGCATAGCCGCAGACCAGTCAGGGTGTCCATGCTGACCCAGTCCACTGCTGAAAGCATCAACAGTGGGCACATGAGCATCAGAACTGGACCACGGAGCAATGGAAGAAGGTGGCCTGGTCTGATGAATCACGTTTTCTTTTCTATCACGTGGATAGCCAGGTGTGCGTGCGTCGCTTACCTGGGGAACACATGGCACCAAGATGCACTATGGGAAGAAGGCAAGCCAGCGGAGGCAGTGTGATGCTTTGGGCAATGTTCTGCTGGAAACCTTGGGTCCTGCCATCCATGTGGATGTTACTTTGACACATACCACCTAACTAAGCATTGTTGCAGACCATGTACACCCTTTCATGGAAACGGTATTCCCTGGTGGCTATGGCCTCTTTCAGCAGGATAATGCGCCCTGACACAAAGCAAAAATGGTTCAGGAACGAGTTTGAGGTGTTGACTTGGCCTCCAAATTCCCCAGATCTCAATCCAATTGAGCATCTGTGGGATGTTCTGAACAAACAAGTCCGATCCATGGAGGGTCCACCTCACAACTTACAGGACTTAAAGGATCTGCTGCTAACATCTTGCTGCCAGATACCACAGCACATCTTCAGGGGTCTAGTGGAGTCCATGCCTAGGCGGATCAGGGCTGTTTTGACAGTAAAAGGGGGACCAACACAATATTAGGAAGGTGGTCATATGTTATGCCTGATTGGTGTATAATGCAAGTGTAGCTCGGATTTATCCGGCATATACAGTATAATTGAAAAAGAACTGAATGTGCACTTGTAGTGTACTTCAAATCTTAAAAAGTATAAATATAATAATAATAATAATAATAATATAAAAGCTAATACAAGATTAATTTAAAAAAGCAAAAAAAAAAAAAAAAAAAAAAAAAACACATAAGGGGCTTTATGAAAGAATTTTCATGTATTAATCACTGTTTTGTATTGCCAATGTGTGAACAGCTTGTACTTCCCCGACTTCTTAGGTTGTCTATGACAGCTGTAGACTGATTTTTATGTGAAGGACTCAGGGCGGTTTCACCAGGAAAACCTAAAAGATCTAAAAGTTATGCACTCCCAAAAACCTCTCTTCCATTCAGTGACACATTCAGTGAATGATTATACAATATTCAGAATAATGCCGAAAGAGCTATTAATGTCAATGTGCCATGCAAAGAAAAGAGATAAGACTATAGTCTCACAGTCAGATCTATAGTATATAGCCTCAAATATACTTAAAAAAAACAAAAAAAACTGTGTAATTTTAATTACCTCATCTGTCGACATGATGCTGGTGAATTACAGAGCTGTTGTAAACATATCCACATTGCTATGATCAGATGCTTTCTTTACCACTGTTTTTCACCGCTGTCATTTTTGTTGTGTGTTTATTGAGAGGAAAGCACTCAGCACATTTACATATTCATCTAACCTATGGAGTAAAAACCATGCCACATAGTTTTGCAAAAGAAAAATAAAGTATTCCAAAAATAAAATAAAGTATTGAGCAAAAAAATGTCTTGCAACCTAAAAAAAAAATAGCAAAAGAAAAATAAAGAATTGAGAGAAAAAACTAAAAGTAAAGAATTGCAAAAATAAAGAAATAATAAAAAATCAATGATAACTGTAAAAGAAGCGTATGAACTAGGGCTGTTACAATATCAGATTTTTCACACAACGGTTATCGTGGGCCAAAATAATTCATAGAAACCTTGAAACCAACAACAACAACAAAAAAAAAAAACTAATGTTATCAGTCAAATTCATCTCTACTTTATTTTGTCTTTTTCATTCTTTTTTTTAAACCAATGAATCACACCATTGCATACAACTACACTTAAGGGTAATCATACACTGATAAACAAACAACTGATAAACACAAGACACAATTATTTTTACTTTTTGCATTCTCTGTCTTTAGCAAATTAGTTTATCTGATTTCAAGCTGGAGTAAAAAACACTGCCTGAATGTATCCCGAAGAACTGAAAAGACTGATGCATATTTTAAAGACCATGCTGTGTGATTTTATTTAGAGGCAGAAATTATATGATTTTATAGTATTCTATAAAGTGATAAAGGCTATGTAGATTAGCACAGCATTATAAATATATTATCCTTACAAAAAATAACCAAGATGGCTTGAACACAGACAAACCATAATATACTGTCAAAATGGTGTGTTAATTCTCCATGTTTAAATCATTCAAAACTTCTTTTAAACATTTCGTTTAAAAGTAGACATTTCAAACTTTCTATAGATATATTTCTCATGTTTGTGAAGCAAGCAGCCTATACGCTGAGTTTCGGTTCATTTATGAGACAAGACCTGCTCCAGTTCACGTGCAATGCAAGTGATCGCGCCGGCGCCTCCATTTTATTGTCTGCTATTTTTGCTTCTTATTTATTAAATCCAGGCAATTGGTTGATGAAACATTGATTAAAATTAAGATACAATTTTTACAAAATGAAAATGACTTTAACAGATGGCTTTCTACAAAACAAAACTTAATGAAGTAGACAAAATCACAAGTGTTACTCGCTGCAGAGTCTATAATGGCCAGCTCCTCCTCTCTGGACGTGCAGTGGGGTGGAGAGATAGAGTTGTGTCAGATGGCAGCGTTAAGGTGCAATACCGCCACCTATTGTACTTTGGGATGTCAACAAGGTACTGGCACTGGATTATTTACGTGTCATATTATCATCATGTGTATTATTCATTTTAAATATTACGGTTATCACGATATATTGTCACACCCTTAATTAATACAATATCGATTTTTCACGTTTTGACTTGGGAGTGGAGTCAAGAAACTTGTTCAGAGACGTGTTCAGTGGGCCTGGTCTTGCCTCCCTCCAAGTGACGTAATCTGTTTGAGACGTAGATCACAACTGATCAAGGCATGCATCGTTTCCTTGTACTCACACTTTTACTAACATTAGCCTAAATGTTTATGGTTTCATTTTGTTAACTAAATGTGTATTAAAAACATTTGCTTATGTTAGAGATCATGTAAAAGTGGTGTTATTAGCCATAGACTACTCACTAACATAAACTGTCTGAAAATAGCCTGCTGTTTATTTCTCAGTGTGCACATTTTATAGCATTAAAATGTTTATGGTTTGTTTTGTTAACTAATTTGCAACTTAACCATTATAAATAATTACAATAAATATTTAAATATGTTCTTGGAGCTCAGAATTTAATAAACCTTGATAATCTATGATATCAGATAAGAGTATGCAAGGTTCATTTCATCAGCCAGAAATATTTCTTCTCTAGCTGTCCATATTCGTACATCTTAATTATATTTTTGCGCTGTGCCCGGGTCATCCGTCTTGTTTGCAGTCACACTAGAAACTGAACAAAGATAAAATGGCACTAACTGTGAAATTTTTGGTGAATGTTGCATAATCCTGAAACTTTAAATGAAATTCCCATTCCCGTGAGAGTTTGCAGACAGTCTCAGAGCTGTCTGAACACCATCCATTCATTCTCCAGTCTGATCAGAATAGAAGAGTAGCCTTGAATAGCTGCTCTACAATAAAACCTCTGAAAATGCCTGTCGTTGTGCTCGTAACGCCTGCCACTCAGCTGAATTTATTACATATTACAGAAATTTAATCAGAAGATAACAAGGTATGTTGTCATGGCAACCTTTCCGATCAGGGACAGCCTCATCCCAGTCACTGCACTGGAGACGGTAAAACTATTAATTGGAAAAGACTCAATTGGCAGGAACTGTGGATAACTGCCTGTAGGGAACAGGTAAGGAGGGATTCACATGCATGAGAGGTGTAAAGAAGAGCTGGAGAGAAGCTACATTAAAGAAAAATCATGGATCTCATTACTATCTCAACTGTCTCGTCCAGACAACAATGGGATGAAATTAAGAGGAAACACAGTCTCCTGATTCTTATGTTCTCCCAATAATCTCACATGCTTTAAAGTCGGTCAATAATTGTATCCCTTAAAACTCATTTTTGATAATCAAGGCAGAATTTATTCATGCCGTAAAATAGCTTTAATGTAACTTTACACCCTTGCTTCATTTAGTATTTGCGGACCCATGAATATGCAAATTAATCCCCACCTCCACTCAAACACACCAGCTCAGAATACCTGATCCACTTGGTCAACTTTACTGCACTGTAAACCCTAAAGCTCAAAATACTTAATTGGTTTGAGTAGGACAAACCTAAACAAATTAGTTTAGTTAAATTAACTGTTATGAGTATTTAGAACTTTATTTTTATTTTGAGTTCACAGCACTGACATATTTCAAGTAAACTGAACTGTTTCATTCAGTAAGTGCTATACCATGCTATAGTTAACATGTTAGCAAACTAGCAAGTTGGCATTTTCTGAATTAGTTTGCTGTTAAATGTATAAATAAGTGTACTCAAATATTTCAAGTTAACAATAAAAATGTATGAGAACAAAATAAAAATCTTACTTAAACTTTGAGTTTCTTAACTTAAAAAATTCTCATTCAACTTTTTTTGAGTTCTGACAACTTACTAGGGTTTAAAGTGAGTAAATAAATCATTTGATTTTCACTCAAAATAATAATAAAAAAAAGTGAATTAAATCTTTTGTTAATTGCTATCAAAATGTATGAGTCAGCTAACTCAGTACTTCAAGTTAGTACTACAAAACTTGATAGTACTGCTTACTTAAAATTGGGAACACCATAACTCAAAAAATTTGATGGAACTGATTACCTCAATTTTTTTGAGTTAGCCCAACTTATTCGGGTTTACTGTGCGTAGTAAACGCTACACAATGGCAGGTGGAAATATTGGTATATTTTTTTTTTCCTGGTTTTTCCCCCCTGTCCCTTCAGAGTAAGAAAACATTTGCGTATACCGGGATAACCTGGCTTCTCTTGAGACGCCCATGCTTCGCAGCACAGTTAATGATATGCTAATGATAGGGAGAGCCCCATCCTACACGTTGATGGGATTGGTTACATGTTTGTGACGGTAGGAAATAGGCAGTCTCAAACCACGTTTTTGAGACTGTCTTTGGTACGCTGCAGTTTTAAGGAGAAAATACTCAGAAATGGTGTTGACTGATGAATTTGCACATGGATTGTCTTAAAGCATAATTAAAAAAAAAAAACACACACATAAACAAGATTAAAAACCATTTTCACCATTTTGATTTTCACCACAGGGGGTCGTTAAGAGATCTGAAATTCTCCAGCAATAAATAAATAAATAAAAATGAATAAATAAAATAAATTAAAAACACATTCAAATAGTTTTAAAGTAAACATAGACTACTCAAAACTGATAAATTATTTAATTTATGAATAATGTATCATATGGAATGCATGGCAGACGTGAGTGAAAATGCATAAGGCTAATAATGTTTAATAAATAGACAATATTGATATTGAAAAGTTCAGAAGTCTGGGTATACTTTTATTTAGCAACAGTGAATACATTTGCAGTATAACATCACAAAAGATTTCTGTTTCAAATAAATGCTGTTCTTTTTTAAATTTCTGTTCATCAAAAAACCCTGAAAATATGAAGCAGCACAACTGTTTTTAACATTAATAATAATCAGAAATGTTTTTGAGCACCAAATGAAGCTGAAAATTCAGCTTTGATCAGAGGAGTATTTACAATATATTAAAACAGTTATTTTAAATTGTAATGATATTTCACAAAATTACTGCTTTTAATGTATTTTTAATCAGCCTTGCTGAGCATTAGAGACTTTTTTCAAAACCGACCACAAACTTTTGAATGGTAGTGTCTAACTGGGAAAATGAAAATAAGGGTAACACTTTAGAATACTGATCCTTCATTGATGAATAAATACACAGGAACAAATGAGTAATGCATTATTAACACTTCAGTAGTTACTAGAGAGTTATCATGCTTTTCACTTTAGAATACTGATCCAAATAATTAGTAATTCCTTCTGAAGGATTTGGTAATACTTCAGTCATTACTTGTGGGTTAACATAACCTTTACTTTAGAATTAATTATACATCATTCATGTTAATTATGAACCTGTATATAGTAGTTATTAGTAGTTATTATGAAAAAAAACAGTAGTTACTGATTAGCTAATAGTGAACTACCACTTTCAACTGAGCACTGGTACTTACTAATTCATTAATCAGAGTTTCTTGTTAGTTAATAGTAGTTACTAGAGTGTTAATAATGTGTTACTCATTTGTTCTTGTGTAGTTATTTATTAACGAAGAATCAGTATTCTAAAGTGTTACCAAAATAAGTATAAAAGACAAAAACCAGAAGACCATGGTGAAAGTTATACATCCCAGTAATGGATAATTTGTTTATTTATTTATTTGAGCAACCTCTGATAAAATCTGCAATCAACAGAGATCTCAAAATGAACTCAAATATTTCTCATCACATTCTCCCAGGACTTCTTCTCATTCATTTTATAGCTCTGTACTCGCACTGCATGCCAATGATTGCCTCTTTTATGTCTATTATTTATTTCTCCTTAGGAGAAACGTTGGAGACAAATCTCATTCTAATTGAGATATAACTGAGAACTCCATTACATATCGTGAGCTATCAAAGAACAACATATGTGTAACCTGATGAGCAGGGGCAGAGGATTGCGGGATTGAGCTGAATGTGGTCTCGTTCTCTCTTTCAGTAGTATGATCCAACTGTCTTTCAACTCTTCAGTGTGCCACAGACTCATGCAGAGAGGACGACAGATACCGCAGATGTGGGAGAAATAAGCGCCCAATTATTCTCCATCCTCTTCCCTCTGCAGATTCCTCCCTCTTCTCCTCCGTTATTCCAGCAGGCTCCTTTGATCACAGGCCTTCATCTTTGCTTCCCATTTGTAAGGATCTCCATAGAGTGTTATTCTCAGTGTGAGAGTGTCAGCGGGTTCACGTTTGCGTGAGTATCTTTCTATTGAATAAAGCAGAGAGGGATTATGTGTAGATCTGTGTGTGTGTGTGTGTGTGAGTGTGATAATAGTAACTGTATGGCCATTTGCGTGTAGTGTCTGTGTATCTCCCGTCACTACTGAATGATATTAGTAAAACATCCATTAATACTGAAATATATTTTATTCCAGAACTTATATCTAGGCCTAAATTTAAGATTTATCTATTTGAATTGCATATAAAATTTGCATCCATTTGGATTACACAGTTTTAACATAAACTAATAAGCTGGAGACATCATTCTCTGGTTTTGGGGGTCTCTTTGTGGTCAGATAAGTGCACACATTCTCTCTTACTGGTTCAAGGCTGGTTCCGCTTCTTTTGGCCAGTTGGTAACCCGCTGTACATGACTGTGAATGTAGTCCCATGAGACCAACACAAACCAGCCCGTGACAAGTCAGCAGGACTGTCTTTGATGAACATAGATCCGAGAAAACTCTCCACAGGCAAAACGCCCAGAAAGCTCCCTATTTTTCTCTTTGTCTCTCTGATCTGTCACACTGATATATGAATATAGCCCCAGTGTTAAGGCTGAGACATTTTCACTGAATTTTTAATCTAGTAACTGAGTGTTCTGGGCAGTGACTAGCATGTAGCCAAAGCTGTGATGATTTGTGATACTGCAATGTTTTGCTCTGGGTTTTTTCCTCCTTATTTTTGGCAGGCTCTCCTGACTGCATCGCAGGCGCTGACACTGATCTTCCTGATAGAGAGATAAAAGCTGGAACAGAGGGATTTTCTGAGGCGGGAATGCAAATTTATGAACACCACTGGCCGGTTGACATCTAATTGCATCACTGCCTATATCACCTCACTCATCTAATAATGTCATTTTCCTGCACTTTTGCAGCTTTTTATTTTTTTCCCCTTAACTCCTTATAATTTTAGTCAAGGTTTCTTGACTAACCACAAACATTTGTAATTTAGTTTTACTTACCATCTCTCTGACTCCTAAATATGCTGAGAAAACTGCTATTTGTAGGCTGTATAAAAAGTGTACATACATTTGTGACTCATTATACTTGCATCCACCCTCTCTCTGATTCTTTCAATTAAAGTCAATCCCACAGTTGTTTTGTTTGTATGTTTGTTTTTGTAACACTTTATTTTAGGGTCTTTTAACTAGTTGCTTATTAGCATGCATATTACTAGAATATTGGCTATTTATTAGTACTTATTAAGCACATATTAATACCTTTTTATGCATGACCTTATTCTACATTTTTAATCCTACTCAATACCTAAACTTAACAACTACCTTATTAACTGTTAATAAGCAGTAAATTGGGAGTTTATTGTGGAAAAAGTCATAGTTAATAGTTTATATGTGTTCCCTAAAGTGTTACCTTGTTTTTTTTTATCAATTCAATACTTGCTGGGACAAAATTATAATGCTGAATAGAGGCTTACATACAAGTTTTTTTTTTTTTTTTTTATATTAGGACTCTCATTATATGCTTCATATCAAAGTCCTCTGACTCTGCAGCATGTTTTATTGGACTGTGCTGGTTTTTAATTCCTTGTGGAAAACCTGACAAACCTTATCTAACAGATCGTGAGTTTAGAAGGTGAACAGGCTGTTTATTATACATATTGTTTATTGACTACTATTAATAAGCGATGAATTTATCTCCCCCAAAATTATAAACATAGAGCCTCCCAGGCACCATCTAAACATTGAGAGCGGTCCTCTCAGATCTGTCAATCACTTTCCAGCTCAACCAATAGCAAGAGTTTGGGGCGTGGCTACTGTAGCAGGCGGAGCCAGAGGGTTGGTGTGGGACTGGCGTTCCATGGAAAAAGACATTCAGTTTTGGTTACAGAAGTAAAAGCCAAATATTTTCAAATATTAAACAAGTCATGAACAACAGGTCATTGCGCTTCTATGCATTACAATGGATGCTTCAATACATCATCATGCACATATTCAGAAAGACCAACGCTGTCTCACGACCAATTCATATATATTTTATGTATATATTTTATATTGTACGAATTCATACGATTTATCTAAACCCCAGTGACGGGTAGGTTTAGGGGCGGGGTATGGGGTAGGTCATTCGTATGAATTCATACGAATTTGTCAACTCGTAAAAAACTTACGATTTAGCAAAAAACTTATGAATTCGTATGAGTGAGGTCGTATGAATTCATACGAATTAGCCACCTCATAAAATACGTACGAATTGCCGTGAGATCGGGTTGGAAAGACAAATGTACAAGTTTATAATGTTTAAAAACGTGCCCGGTGCAGATCATTTGGATGGGTTTGTTATAAGCGAGACGCTCACGAGTGTAATTAGCCTCCTCAAACATTTACTCATGACACATAGCAACACAGCTAAAAGTATTCCTAATATGTTAGACCATTTATTGAAAGCACCTAAGTTTACCTTTTGAGACATGCCTTCACAAGCACCTGTAAGAGATATTTGTGATGTTTGAGTTGGGGGCGGTGCGACACACAAAATGGGATTTTGCAAGGTTGTTTAAAAATATGCTTTATTTTTTGTAATTTCGCTAGGTGCCACTAGTGTCACAGAAAAGTAAATACTTCACATTTAAAGGCCCACTGAAGTGCCATGAAACTAGCAGCATTATTCAATGTGTTGACGTAATATCCACTGAAACATGAAGATATATTGAACAGCTCCTCCCCATTTTTAAAATAGCCAATAGCGTCTAGTTTATATCACAGCTCGGCCAGAGCAGCTGAGCTCGGTGAAGCAACTGTTTCCCCTCCTAATTTTCTCCATTATTGCTTTAAAATACAGCATTCTGTGAATTCATTACATTTTGTGGTCTGTGCTACCATGTCTCTGGGCCGGACCAGTGGGCCGGTTTGCGTGACATTAACATGAAACCAGACCTCATTCGCCCCGATGGAAAGCATATTTACACTGTCTGAATCGTTCCCTAAGGCCTAGTGCACTATGTGCCATTCACCATGTAGAAAATAGTAAATGTGTGAACAAGTGACAGATTTTAGCTGCAGATTCAGCGTCTATTTATAATGTAGGTGGCGGGACACTTCAGATTCTAGTGAGCATCTGATTAGACAGAAAATCTGATGTAAAGCTGAAGTGCAGCTTGATGTCAATCATTGATCCACATTGGGGTAAGTAAAAGACTAAGTTTTGAACGCTTATATCTTCTAAATAATAATACATTTTGTCATTGTTTTGGAGTACACTAGCTTTTAGATAACAGTAAGGCTTACATATTCATACTAAAAGCCATTTTGATTTCATGGTGACTTAAATAGTTTTTTTTTTTTCCTTCCCCCCACAATATATTGTGAGATACAACTTCCAGATGTGTTTTATTAACATCAAAATGTCTTCCATGAAAATCCACTGCAATCACAGTCTCAAGCCCAGGCGATGTGAAGCATCTGTGAATCTTTAACCTTATTAGTGTTTTGAGTTTGCATACATAATAAAATTCAACATAATTCATAACTATTTTATATTTTGGCTAAATGGTGGCCAATTACTATTAATTCATTCAATCCTATTCGCACATTTTCATACATCCTCCTATTGCCCCACTGACGGTTTGTCACATTGTACAAATTCATATAAAATCATCACCTCGTAAAACACAAATCAGGTTGTGACAATATACAACCTGAACTAATTTTGCTGTGTCATAAAAAGGTCAAAATATGTGAGACTTATAGACAAACATAAAGGTCTGCAGGTCCTCTCTTTGATGTCATTTCCTGTTTCTGCATATTGGTTGCACCTGACTTTGGCTGAAATTGCATACTTCCCTAATAGTATATGTACATATACTGTACAGTATATGTTATTTGTGCCCGGTGACCTACTACTTCCGGCGAGATTCTGAAGTGAACATCTGATGGACACTTTACTATCCCTTGAGGCCACAGGAGAGGATTTGTGAATGTCAGCAAAGCAATGCAACTGAAAGTCACATGACAATGACAACATGACGGGTGTAGGACATCCGTAGTACATTAATAATACACACATTCATACTATATGTAATTTAGTCCCACTGAGGTGAGTTGTAGTGAACCCAAATTGCAGTTTATTTACTCTTCCAAACATAAATCCACACATGAACAAAATACAAAACAAATACTTGGCATGGCATGGTCAGAAACATTGAAACACGAGGGCTTAAATAGACATAACAAGACACACCTGAAAGCAATGATTAAACCAATGAACCAATGACACCCTAACACATGAGAACAAGGGAATCACATGACATGATCACATGGGGACATGGGAAACACATGACAACAGGGAGCACATGGCAAACATGGAAACAAAGTAATGGAAACATAACAATAAGACATGACTAAACTATAAATATGAAACAAAACCCAACACCATCTGTGACACTATATAGAACATGCATCCACATTATGAAATGGTGCAACTTTTTAGCAAATTCGCCCCAATGTGTTTGGTAACTGGAAGACCTTTCTCTGGCCTCAGCAGAGCTCCTTGAGCCTTTAAGCTCTCTGTGCTTCTGGGGTTAGAGGTTCTTCACGTTACCATGGCAATTCATCCTCCAGAGAGGTAGATAAAAGTTCTCTTTGTATCCATGAGATCCACCTTCAACCTTTAATGGGCTAATGTGGGCAGAGGATAGATTTTGCTTTCTTTATTTTGAAGTTACATCTGGACTAACGTATTGTTAATTGTGTCAAAAGCACTGGGAGTGTGTTGCTATACACCCCTTGTTTGAAAAGGGAAATTGTAGCATGTTGTGAGAGTTTTCCACCAGAACCCCTGCTGCTCTCGGGTCTCAGGTGTGATTTCAAAGACTTCCTCTGTCTTTCATGTGGAAGTTCTTCCTCTACTACATCTTTTCTTTTTTCTTTACGAGGAGTATGTTAGGAGCAGCAATATTCCTCACTAATAACTCAAAACCATGTGGAATTCCCATTGTGTTTTGTGTTTATTTCTCTCTGATTCAGTCACATGGCCCCCAGAGGTGTTGCAGGTCATGGTGTTTCTACAGTAGTCTCAGTTTAAAGGGTTAGTTCACCCAAAAAAATAAAATTCTGTCATTAATTACTCACCCTCATGTTGTTACACACATGTAAGACCTTCGTTCATCTTCAGAACACAAATAAGATATTTTTGATAAAATCCGAGAGGTATTTGACTCGTCCATAGACAGCAATATAATCACCACTTTCAAGGTCCAGAAAGGTACTAAAGACATTGTTAAAACCGTTGACGTGACTGCAGTGGTTCAACCTTAATTTTATGAAGCGACAAGAATACTGAGTCGGCATTCAGACGTAAACACGGAAGCCTTCACTGTGCTTACTGCGTCACCTGCATAAGGACAGGGAAAAGAAGAGATTGTTGAATAATGTCGTTATTTTTGTTTTGTTTTCGGCGCACAAAAAGTATTCTCGTTGCTTCATAACATTGAGGCTGAACCACTGCAGTCATGTCAACTGTTTTAACTATGTCTTAAGTACTTTTCTGGACCTTGAAAGTGTTGATTGTATTGCTGTCTATGGACAAGTCATACTGTATACCTCTCAGGTTTCATCAAAAACATCTTAATTTGTGTTTCGAAGATGAACAAAGGTCTTCTTTCAGGGTGTGGAACGACATGAGGGTGAATAATTAATGACAGAATTTTCATTTTTGGAGAACTAACCCTTTAAGACAACACACAAAACTGACAGAAACGGTCCAAAAATCATCAGTTCCAAGCTGACTGGCTGATGCAGTTTGCCTGGCTTCATTAGTTTGCATGTGGCATCAAATCTTTCATATATTTAGAGTTTTAGGTAGTAGCAAGCAAACTAAGTATCTTTTCTTGTCTCTGTTGTTATGCCTACGAAATGTGGTAACTGGTTTAACTTAAGTGAACCCTAGAATGCATAAAGTGGGTCAAATTGACCCGACACGCTATGATTTTTTAACAATGTTTTATCAACAACAACATTTATTTATTTGATATTCCATGAATAGGGAAAAAATGTATCACCAAGAATGCATAAAGGGGGTCGAATTAACCCATATTCATTTCCTATGGAATTTTGACTCAACACAGTATTTCTGGATACATTTTTGGCAAACTCTGCCCAAATCTCATTCACTGATCTCATTCAGTGAATGAGATTTGGGCAGAGTTTGCCAAAAAAAAATTACATGATTATTACATCTTTATAATCAATCAGTAGCCAGTATTGTCCTATCACATTTTCTCTCTGGCTTTTCTTGCCATAGCAACCACAGTTACAACAGCCAGAGAAAACTAACATAAAAAATAAATAAATAATAAAAAAAATGAAGAGTCAAAACAACCAACTAAAGCAAACACTGACCACCATAATGGTGACTCAAAAACTTTCTTGTGTTAGTAACGCAAAACGGTTTCATTAGTTAACATTAGTTAGCTACATCCAGTGTTAGCATCAGTTCTGGCAGGTCACGTCAGTCAAGCTCGCATCAGCTGACTCCCAGGTGACTCACGTCTACCTATAGGAATACTACACCTATCACAGCATCCATATATAAGCTCCTCAGTATTATCAGCAGCTATTGCATTTCTCAGGAGCTAATTACCCTCCTCCATCCCCAGCTCCTCCTCTCATCAGTCAGGATTGGCCTTATGATTCCCCTGAATCAAACTAATTCTTGAAATGTGTGTACATGAAAATTATTGACATTATTTATATTTGCATATGTTGGTTCTGTTCTGTTTACCCTAAGGGGGATTATTGCTGCTCTCCCTGCTCTTATCCATGCTAAGCTGCATGGATGTGCAGGGAGTTCTTGCCCAGAACAGAACCATACAGCCAATACATATATATGTGACAACAGTGGTCCTGACAGAAATTAGATAATATGAACTAAGAATACGAAAGAACAAGGCTTTTACAGCATTTATTAATCTTAGTTAATGCTAATTTAAACATTTACTAATACATTCAAAATCAAAAGTTGTATTCGTTAACATAGTTAATGCACTGTGAACAAACATGAACAAACAATTTTATTTTTATTAACTAATGTCAACAAAGATTAATAAATACTGATACAAATGTATTGCTAATTGTTAATTTTAGTTAATACATTAATGTTAACATAAGACCTTATTGTAAAGTGTTACTGTTTCTCTTTTCTTCAGTGATTCTGCTTGTTATCATCGCGTGTCTTGAATAACGCTCAATCATCACTCAATTAATCTGATTAACTCTTACACTGCTTCAGTGTTACTTTTAACACTCTGCTGGTGGTTCCCATATAAATACTGAGCAGTGTTCATTTAACACTGGGGATTTTGTTGTGCTGCATCCTCAATAAACAAGCTACAGTTAGTCTAAAGTTCAGCTGCTAGAGTTCTTACCAGGGCAAGAAAATATGATCATATTACCCCAATTTTATTATCTACACTGGTTATCTATTAAGTTCCGTATCGATTCCGTATCGATTACAAAGTATTGCTATACTGACTTATGTAACGAAGATCCACTGGAGGCAAGTTTACAGAGAACCCAAGTGCAGTTTATTTAATTAACATAGTCAAACAAAACGTTTGGCTTGGCTTAAATCATGAACTTAAACAGGAAACAGGAAACATGGCAATGAAAACATAGCAAGACATGAATAAACTTAAAAAATAAGACATGAAACATGAACATGAACAAAACTAGACATGACAACGTATAAGGCCAAAAATGGTTTAGCTCCTGTGTATTTAACCGATCTTCTATTGCCCTACAATCCATCACACTCTTTAAGGTCAGAAAAATCATAAAATGATGTTAGCTAACTGCATGATCTGTATTATCGTACTGTACATTCTGACAT
This sequence comes from Hypophthalmichthys molitrix, assembly GCA_037950675.1. Lineage (NCBI taxonomy): Eukaryota > Metazoa > Chordata > Actinopteri > Cypriniformes > Xenocyprididae > Hypophthalmichthys > Hypophthalmichthys molitrix. The sequence continues at coordinate 41,281,362 of CM075494.1, forward strand.
ATTGACATTACTTTGCCACAGTATGTAGAAACATGCATTTCTTATTTGTAAATACAACTTTGCTCGGATATTTATGAGCTCTAAACTCATAATTACGATGTTTTTGACTCCACTTAAAGTCCCTGTAAAATCAATTCTGAGAACTGTTTCTAAACAAGTTATAAATGTTACAAATGTATTGCTGAAACACATTACAAAGACTGTGAATTATATAGTGCTGAATGGGCTATATGCACGGTTACTTCCTGGTTGTTGTTAAGCCAGCTCGGGCATTTCCGGTGAACTGTTAGCTGTTCATTCTGTAGTCGCTGTGCATCGACACAAAACCATCAATGGTTGATTTTTTAATGTTGTATTCATATTTTAATGCACTCATCACATTTACCTAATTTGCCAATAAACCAGTTTTATTGATTGGAACAAAGACGACGCTATTGGGACCCTTTAAAGAACACCGTGTAATTAGACACACACACGCATTTTTTTCCCCCAGCACTTCAAATGTTATTTTTAATGTGATGACCACAAACATTATTTGTTCATCCGTCTGAGATTGTCCCCATTGTAAAACCGAACGCTTCAAAATGTAGGAAATTCAACATTTGATAGAAAACACTTATTTAAAAATAAAAAAGACAATAATTACCACTTTAACCAGCAGGTGGCGGCAAAGTGGCATTTATTTGCGCATATATCAGCCATTTCGTTTTTCACTTCGTTTTTGACTAAACATTAAACATTATAAAACAACTAGGTTTAAAAATACATGTTGTCAATGTGAAGTATGAAATAATAAAAAAAATCATGACAGAAATCGAGCACTGCGCTTTCCCTTTGTAATCACAGCAGCTGTCAGTCAGTGCAGCGCAAGATCAATGATTTCAGCACACTTGTATAAAAACACATTTTATTCAATTAATCTAACTAAAGTACACAATAAATATTTAATTTTTGAAGCTTTTTTCACATAAAAGTGTGTAAACTGATGGTCGAATTGAATTTAGCTGAGGAGGAACAGAGGTACGTCTTTATTTATTTATTTTTTATGCTGTCTTACGTTTGAATAACTAAATTAATGCTATGCCTGACTATTTAAGTGACTATATTCTGATTATAAACTAAGTATTACACTAGGCTACTGATGCTCAACACACCAGCAAATGACATCTCACCGGAAGTTTTCGAGCTGGCTCATTTTGCCCCATAGCTGCCATTTTAGGAAAATCTAGCTAACTTACCAATTTAGAATAATATTTAGCTAAATGACTTGCATGGTTTTAAACGTTGCTAAATCACCAATGCATCATAAATAGTTTTAGACCTGGACAAATTTGCTTTGATGAAACAGCCATTATATCTGTTATGTTAAAATTTTACTTTGACAAGCCAAACAGTTTTTAAAGTAAATAAGTGACTTCCACTCCTCCCATGTGCTTCTCCTTTTCACAGTCTGGCAGAAATGATAGGTGGTTATAAAATATATGGTCACATGACAATAAAGTGGTACAATTGCCAAAATACAGGGGGTGGGTCAACTTACCCATTGGCTCATCTTAACACACTCTCCCCTATGTTTGACTCGTTCAGACAAGTAAGTTGAGACGGCAGCTCTCGCGAGTGGGTGTGGTTTCAGCGTCGACAGCGGACACGCCCCCAGCGTTTGAGAGCATAGAGTACTGCTCATTTTTTCGATAACTTATTTTGATAACTTATTTCATTTACTTACCGATTTTTTTTTATCATTTAAATTTGGCTGGGTGGTAATAACACATTTTTCTGCGGTTTGACAAACTCAGAACACATACTTTAAAATGACTTTACAGGGACTTTAAAGGCCACATAAACACAGCAGGAAAGTAATTCTCCTTGACCAGGAATGAAGAAGCTGCTTTACATACGTGCCTGTTTTCCACACGTCACTCAAACACAGAAGCAGGAAACTATTTCAGCTCCTCAGTTCAAGGAAACAGAAACTGAAAGTATTGTTGAGCTGTTGTTTGTTTGTGTCTCTCTGTATTCATGCAGTAAAATGGCAGAAGCCAGGATTTCTCAGGATGAGTTCATGTGTCCTGTGTGTCTGGATCTCCTGAAGGATCCAGTGGCCATTCCCTGCGGACACAGTTACTGTAAGAACTGTATTACAGACTGCTGGGATCAGGAGGATGAGAAGAGAGTCTACAGCTGCCCTCAGTGCAGACAGACCTTCAGTCCAAGACCTGCTTTAGCTAAAAACACCATTCTGGCTGAAATGGTGGAGAAACTGAAGAAGACTAAACTTCCTGCTGACTGTTACGCTGGAGCTGGAGACGTGCAGTGTGACGTCTGTACTGGAAGAAAATACAAAGCCGTCAAGTCCTGTCTGGTGTGTCAGGAGTCTTTCTGTCAAACTCATTTTGACCGTCATGAGGAATATCACTCTCGTAAACCACACAAAGTGACTGATGCCACTGGACGACTGCAGGACATGATCTGCCGTAAACATGATAAAGAGCTAGAAATGTACTGTATCACTGATCAACAATGCATCTGTGTGCGGTGTAAGGAATATGAACATAAAAACCACAACACTGTATCAACTGCAGCACAGAGGACAGAGAAACAGGTATGAACTGAGAGAGATTGTTCACACAGAAAATGCAAAAAAATCCCTCTTAAGTTCAGCTAATTGCTTATAATATAAATGTAAAATATAATACATTTTCATTTAATGGCAGTTAACATGCAATTGTGTCTTACACTTAATTATATTCTTTTTATTATTTCCATAATAAGCAAACTTTTAAAATGTATGCTACTTTTTCAAAAGAGCCAAGTTTTGATTCACAAATCAAGTCAAATCATTGATCAACTCATATACACGGAGCCCAAATCAAATAAAAACATCAAACTTCACTGGTGTTTGTGTCATGACATCATGATGTTTAGTCATGTGACTGTGACATGCAAGAATTAATGAGGTTTGATGTTATTGACGTGTCACCATATTTTATTTGGCTTCAGTTTGTAAACAGCCAAGACATTCTTCAAAATATCTTCTGTTGTGTCTCACAATAGATAGAAAGTCATACAGGTTTGGAACGACATGAGGGAGAGTAAATGACAGAATTAAAACTTTAGGGATTTATTTATGAATTATTCATATAAAACTAGACACTGATGAAATACTGCTGACATTTCAGTTTCATATTCATTCATAATCTCATTTCAAGAAACTATGAATCTGTGGTTTGAACCTACAGTATAAACTTACCATGCTAGATCTTTAACCCTCCACCAATTCTGGATTCATGTAGCTTTAATTTTTGTGTAATAGTAGTTTTCTGTGTCATTTCCTGTTATTGGTTTGTCCTCCAGAAACAGCTGAAGGAGACGCAGATGAAGATCCGTCAGAGAATCCAGCAGAGACAGAAAGATCTTCAGCAGCTGAGAGAGGCTGTGGAGTCTCATAAGGTGAGTCTGGAGAAGAAGAGAAGTTTGAGACGTCTCAGTTTGGACTCTGTCAGTCCCGCTGAAGCCACTGTGTGATTGTGATGTGTGTCCTAACAGCGCTCTGCACAGACAGCAGTGGAGGACAGTGAGAGGATCTTTACTGAGCTCATTCGCTCCATTGAGAGAAGCCGTTCTGAGGTCACACAGCTGATCAGAGATCAGGAAAAGGCTGCAGTGAGTCGAGCTGAAGGACGACTGGAGCGACTGGAGCAGGAGATCAATGATCTGAGGAGGAGAGACGCTGAGCTGGAGCAGCTTTCACACACACATGATCACATCCATTTCCTGCAGGTAACAGAAATCTAGAAGAACAGGATCATAGTGAACTTGAGCAAGAGAAATATTTCATGAGAGCAGAATGAGCCGCTGACTGAGATGTTGTCAGGAATTCAGTCAGATTCAGTCCAGTGTGTGTTATCATGTAATCATTAGTCAGTTTCTCATCTGATCATCTTCTGTTTAAAGAGACACACTTACAAAGCATTGGAAAATCTCACAGGAAACATTTTTCTGAGTTCTTTTTTTCTGGAATAAATATTTAGGTGGCAAACACCATTAACTAATTTTTCCTTCTGGTTTCTTCTGTCATGATGAAATCAGTGAACTTGATGGTATTAATTTCCACCCAACTAGATTTATCATCATCTTTTTAATGAAATCTTTTATTTCTACTACAATATTTTGAGTTATTGTCACTAAAATTGGGTCAGGTGATCTCAAAACCTAATCAAAACCTGACCTTATCGTGCCTTAAGGGTCCTTGTGAAGTTTCAGTGCCACTAACCAGTCAAAAGTTACAAATAATGGTCAATCTACTCGTAGTCTTTGAACTGCTTTTCCCCAAATCTTCTCAATCCTACAGTGTGACTCCATTGATGTGCTCGACCTGTTACACAGACATTTATGATCTTAGCAGATGTTTTATCATCCAAACCATTTCCTAGAAAGTCCCTTGTGAAAAAGAAGTGTGCTTAATTGTACTGAATGTGCACTTGTAGTAAATTACTTCAAATCTTAAAAAGTATATATTAAAAAAAATACTGGACTTGCAGATAATATAATATTAATAGTACTGTGAATCGATTAAAAAAAATAACCAATTAACATTTTCGCATTTTTCTGTAATTAATCAGTTATTAATATTTTTATATTGTAATAATTTCACTGTTACTCTCCAAATTAATGTAGAAAAAGCCTTAAGACAGTATATTTGACATATTTGTTTAATGGCATATTTTTATGAATGAAGGCCAGTATCACTAATACTGCTGATGTATGAAATTGATTTTTTAAACATTAATTATAGACATTCAACATTACTGTATTATTAAAAGCTATCAATTTCACATTTACATTTACATGTATTAATCTTTAAAAATAACTTTTAATTTATGTGAACATAAAACAACCTTTCTTCACATAAACCCATAAGGCCTATGAATGTCATATTTACCATTTTACTTTTTGTGTGCAAAAATCAACCAAAAGTTTTACGAATTTATTCAACAATTTCTTCTCTTTCATGTCAGTCTTCTACGCTGTTGACATAGTAAACACAGTACAACACTTCCGAGTTATATGTCAGAACACCGGCTTCAAATACTAGAGTTTGTAGTATAACCGTCTCATGTTATTCTAACACTAAACTAGTTATACAACTTAATTAAGGGGGATTCAGTTTGCCTAACAACAGATTAAGAAGGAAAAGATGCTCACCAAATGAATCAATTATTCTTTTATACACCCATGAAAACAAAAATAATTATCACCACACAAAAAGAAAACACAAGAAAAAGACAATCAATCACATTATACAAAACAATATAATGGATAGGTGCATTGCAGAAATTTGGCATTAGGTTGCACAGTTCAATAATGTGGATGAGAATCTTATTAGGGTATACAGTTCATCAAACAATGTCCAAAGTTGAAGTTGTCCCTTAGCCGATGAATAATCCAACTATTGGCGACGAATTCACTCCAAACAATAAAGTTCTCAAGCTTCAGACTCTTCCCAATCAGGTACAGCCATAAGTAAACCAAAAGCTTACATCCATCTGGGCTTTAAATCCATATTTAGCTCTCAACATGCGGTGTTAAAGTCACAGATAAAGGGTCCTTCTAAAATACATACAAATAAACTGTATCAACCTTTTAGCATCAAACCCAACACAGCTTACATACAATTGCTTAGCATATTTCAACAAACAAGTTCAATAACAATAAATAATTCATTTAAATTATTTCAATTAATCTAGTTTCTTTCAGAAAAATAAATAAAACTTTAATAATTTGTTCTTCATTTAATATACTCTTAAGATTCAACTCATTCACCCCATATTTCTTTAACTCGTCTTTAAACCTTATTCTTTGTGTCTTATATTTAATGCATTGACAAATAACATGCTCCACTGTCTAAATTAAATACATTGTTTTATTTAACCCAGTATGTCCTAACCTCATCCTTGATATTATAGTTTGCTCTCTGGAAGTTCTTCCTATTGATTTCATTTTTCCTACTTCTTTTCTTATCTTGTATAAATGACGTCCTTTACTTCCTTCATCCCATTGTTTTTGCCAAACATTCATTATATTAATGCGTATTATTGCTTTAATTTCTGCTTTACTATATGATACCTCAATTATTCTGTCTTGTTTTAGAGCTTGCTTTGCTAGAACATCAGCCATCTCATTCCCCTCAATTCCCCTATGTGCTGGTATCCACATAAATCTCATTTTTATTCCTATATGATTTAGTCTGTACAGAATTTCATGTATTTCATACACAATATCAGGTCTGTTTTGAGATGATAAAAATTGTAAAGATAATAAACTATCAGAGCATATTACTGCCATTTTAAGCTTATGTTCTACCCATTGTACTGCATTTAAAATAGCTAACAGTTCAACTAAACACTGTTAAATGGTCAGGTGTTCTTTCCCTAATATTTGTCTTTAGCTCTGGAATAACAAAAGCAAAGCCAGTATTTCCACTCTTAGGTTCTTTTGATCCATCAGTAAATATCGCAATAAAAGACTTATGCATTGTTCTCAGTCTTTCATCAACTATATCTGCCCAATTTCCTTTCCCTTTAGTTCTTTTTATTTCTTCATGTATATGTAAATCTAAAAACAGTGATGGAAACATCCATGGCGGTGTCATTGGATAAGGTACTGTAGGACAATACTTTTTCTCTTCTAATCCCATTTCTTTGGCCATATTATTTGATGACCAAACAAAACATTCTCCCTTTGCTTTCATACTTTCCCAACATGTGCTAAGGGCCTTTACAGTAGGGTGTTTTTCTCCATTATGACCATTTAAATTTACTCTGCTAACTTCCTCTACTGACCCACCTTTACTTAAGTAGCTCATTTAGGCACCATATCACCCCTAGCAGTGAGGAAGAAAACTGCAGACAAAAGACTTAGTAACAGGCTTGTCTGTTACTTGTTTTTAATGAATATGAGAAGAAAGTATCTGATTGTGTGGAAGTGCTGGATTGAGGCGGGTTACTGAAGATAAGAGCCGCACAGATCTGATATAGTGCAGGTTATTGGCTGAAGTTTTGATTTGTGTTTTCTGTAGAGTTTCCAGTCTCTCTCAGCACCTCCTGAATCTACAGACGAACTCGACGATCCCTTCAGTTCTCTCTCCTCTTTTGATGACATGAGAGAATCTGTCCGTCAGCTGAGAGACAAACTGGAGGATTTCTGCAAAGGGGAGATCAAGAAGATCTCTGACAGAGGTAAAGTCCTGCGCCTCATTTATACAGACGTGTGTAGAAAGATCCTAAATGTGAACATACAACAGAAATATTCCTGCGATTTATATAACATCCATTTGCACTCACACACACACACACAGGTTTGTTTTTGTGAATTGTGGGCACATTCCATAGACGTAATGGTTTTTATACTGTACAAACTGTATATTCTATTCCCCTACACCTAAACCTACCCATCACAGGAAACTGTGCACATTTTTACTTTATCAAAAAAACAAAAACAAACAAACAAAAAAACTCATTCTGTATGATTTATAAGCCTTTTGAAAAATAGGGACATGGGGTAATGTCCTCATAAGTCACCCTCTTCTTGTTGTACGTATGTCATACCCATGTCATTATACAAATTTGTGTCCTTATATGTCACAAAAACGTGCGCACTCACACACTCACACACACACACACACACACACACACACACACTCTCACACACATACACACAAAAGCTTAACACACACAAATGTTCTTAAATGAGGCCCCTGGAGATTCATCTGCTCTCAGAAATGAATCGTTCATCATCTAATATCAAATAATATCATATTAGAAATTTCTTAGAAATGAATGTATTTTATCTGGTCATTTCTCTTCACACTGTTCACTTCATGTCTGTTTATTTCCACAGTCACTTTCACCAACATTAATCCCAAGACCAGGAACGACTTCCTACAGTGTAAGTCAAGAAAACAAGCAGAAAAACTCACTGAATGTGTTCATGTTCTTCCTGTAGAAGGTGAAGAAATCATGATAGAAGAGTTTTATGATTGATCATCTAAATGATGATTCAGGATATCTGGTCATCTGTACTGAGACACTGATGATACACTGAACATTGAGTCATGAAGAGTTCAGATACATTAAAAGATCAGATTCATAATTCCTGATTCTGATGTGTTTCTCTCCATCAGATTCCCATCATCTCACTCTGGATCTGAACACAGTGAATAAACGCTTCTGTCTGTCTGAGAGGAACAGATTGATTACTTACACTGACACAGATCAGCCGTATCCTGATCATCCAGACAGATTTGAAGGGTGGTGTCAGGTGTTGTGTAGAGAGAGTGTGTGTGGACGCTGTTACTGGGAGATTGAGTGGAGTGGGAGTGTGTATATATCAGTGTCATATAAGAGCATCATCAGGAAGGGAGGGGGTATTGAGAGTGTGTTTGGACATAATGATCAGTCCTGGAGTTTGTCCTGCTCTTCCTCCAGTTACTCATTCATACACAATAACAAATGGACTGTTCTCTCTGTAAAGCCCATCAGCTCTAGAATAGGAGTGTTTGTGGATCACAGTGCAGGAACTCTGTCCTTCTACAGCGTCTCTGACACAATGAGCCTCATCCACACAGTCCAGACCAGATTCACTCAGCCGCTCTATCCTGGGTTTTATGTTTATCCTGGATCATCAGTCAAACTGTGTTGATGTGTCAGAACTGACTGTAGAGAGATTTTACCCATAATACTTTGAGCTGAATGATAAGTCTTTTATTTTAATTTTCATTAATACAGCTGAACTTCTTAAACGGAAATATCACAGAATAAATGTGTGTATTAAATCCTCATAGAAAGAACTGTGTGTGTATCTGTGCTTTTCTCAAGCTCTAATTGCATTGATGGAAATCACATTTATTGTAGTGACACATAAATACACAAATCATTTTTATTATTACTATCAAAAGTACCTTTCAGTTGAAATGATCAAACACAGGGTTCATTACAAAATGTACAGATTGAGGATAGTGTTATTTTGAATAATGAAACATTGGGAAGATGTGGAAAATGACATTAGTAGTGGAGAAAATAGAGTAAAAAAATTAACAGCTCAAAATGAGAAAATTGTGCTGCAGAAGATGAGGGATGAAGAAACACTTTCTGAGATTTCAGATATTGGGTCACAACAAGTGATGGAAAACATGAACTCTTTAGAAGAAATAAATGACTTTCTTGACTCAACGTTTGGTAAAGTTGTTGATGCAAAAAAGTTCTTTCCAGATATGGAGAAATTTATAGTATCAGTGTTGTTGTTGCAAAAAACAATGATCTCTGAAGATCTGGGTAAAAAGAAAATATTCCTGCTGAAAAGATGCTAATGAAATTAAGGAAAATAAAAGTGCAAGTTATATGGGTGTGTAGAGAGTCGAATCATTAAATATTACAATTTTTTTCAATTGCGAACACACAATTCATGAAACAATTCACCATTTCCTCACAACTATAAACACAATCTCAGAACTACACACTTGTACAAATCTCAAACTGTCACATCAAAATCAATTATTTTAGTCAAAATCATATTCTCTTTCTTCAGAATCAATCTTTGGCCTCAGCTGACACACAAAACCTATAAATACACAGACTACTTTCATTCCCAGTGAACACTAGTGAGATCAATTCAAACATACTGTAATAGATATTATATACATAATCATGTAATTAATTCACATGATTACATTAGGTTACACCAACAAAAGCATTTTTTAATGGTCAGATAGTTTTGCAGTTTTTGGTCTGAACTGCAAATTCCAAATATAATCTCTCACTGCCTTAATGAAACCACAGCAAAAATAGAATAGAATCTTTATATATTGCTACATGATCTGGGCTGGTGCAATTTGTTTTCTGCAACATTCTCACCATGAACTTATACTGGACAATTCATTTGTAGTGTCTTGCACATGAGCCCAACAGATCATTGCTTTGGGGATCAAACCAACAACCTTCTGGTAAGCAGCCTTGAACATTAACCACTACAATACACCAGCTGTTTTTTAACATAATTTAAAAAGCATGTCCATGCATGTTTCATTTCAGAGAGAGTAACCACCAAGAATCTCATTGATACAACTCTAGAACAGTGTGCAGTATGTGACTGTATAAGGGAAGGCGTCTGCGCGCAGGGTTTGTGCGCTCTGGTGGGACGGTCCATCTGTGTGAATGGGCAGTGGAGTGTGTCCTCTACCAGAGTTTGTGTGAGGCTACATTAGGTCTGCAGGGAGAGGAGAAGTGAAATACTGTATAGAGACAGGAGTGAAAGGATTAAGCTGGCGTGAGTGGATGTTGAGAGCATACAGGGCTGAGGAGCATCTATCATTTAGCCCGGTGTTTTAACCCCTGAAGATGCAGAGCCCCTTGGGACCTACGCTTGTATCTTCTTCATGTTCTAGAAGGCTCTTATCTTATGCCATCAAATTGAAGTAAGGGCAGTGGACGCTATGTTCTGAACACTTTGTTCTGGTAGGCTTTACATAGGAGTCACAATACAAAAAGTGCCAACCATATCTTTTTTTCTTTCATTTTTTGTTTAAATTATTTTGAATATAGGCTCTTTGGAAAAACATGCCTCTACCCAAATTTTTTAGGTCCAAAAACGTAATTACATATACAATTCACTGCAGTTTCCAGCTGAAATAAACAGAAGTGGTAGTAAAACAAAGACTTGAATGGCAAACTAAAATGGCATGGTTGCTTCAGAAAATCATTGTTATCTCATGTTTGCTTTTGTTAACACTATTGGTTAGGTTAATGATCAAGTTTAGTGTAGTTGGTATTTCCAAACTCGAAAGCATTAAACTTTTAGTTCCACTCAACGGATATTTCATATCCGAACTGCCACGATGAGTACAACAACCAACACAATAAAATGTTGCTAGATTCACATTCATCAGTTTCGAATAAAACTGAACACACTTTTGACATTACTCACTGGATATTTCACTTCAAAAGTTTTGTGAAACAAGCTAGAAGCAACTCAATATATATATATATTTTTTTTTTTCTTCCAGAAATGTCACCACATGCACATTTTCCCATTGAGCCTGGGTTGTTATGGTGTGATATGTTCCTGTTCTTAAAGTGATAGTTCACCCAAAAATGAAATTTCTGTCATCATTTATTCACCATCATGTCGTGGGTTGCTCATCTTCAGAGCACAAATTAAGATATTCTTAATAATCTTTCATTATTTTTTTCCATCCATTGATGGTTTTCAGGCTTCATTGTAAAACGAACTGCTTAACTCGATTGCTTAAACACTATAACCAGGCTTTTGAACTAAATTAATTCAAAAAATTAAAATTAAAATTCTAAATTAAAGCTAATTTCAAAACCATAACGCCATTTATCAAAAAGCACACCCATTTCCCTAAACTATAAACACTATTCCCCTGTTTTGACACATGAATCAGATTTGTTGAACTGTCACTGCAAAACTCTACACACAAATCCCTTCATTTCTCATTGCCTACACCATGTTGTCATTTAGAAAGCACTAGCATTCAGTACTGTTCACTCAAGTTAGCACAGCTTCAGCTCAATTAGCACACAAATACCCAGGTGAAAACACTCGAACGCTTGAACACAAATCAATCATATCCTTCAATAGATAGATAAAAGGGCCTGAATCACTTCATTGAGTTTTGGAACAATGGATTCACTGAGAAATTAAGGAACAGGTCAAGGAGGAGGATGAGGACGAGGAGGAGGACTTGGTGAAGAACGAGGGAGTGGACGAGTAGAAGGACGAGGTGGAGGACGAGATGGAGGGAGAGGTGGAAGGGGAGGTGGAGAAGGAGGACGAGAACAAAGAAGGGCAAGGGCAAGGAGACAAGCAGTCTCGGATGAAATTCGAGCCACTTTAGTTGACCATGTCCTTGTCCATGGTATGACCATGAGGGAGGCTGGGCAATGCGTACAGCCAATTTTGAGTCGCTTCACCGTCGCCTCCATCATCAGAACCTTCAGGGAGGAAAACAGGTAGGTGTACATACAGTAAGACTGCTCTGTACAGTAACTTTTGAGTGCTGTGACAACACGTACACTGTTGCACTGTGCTGCTGTAATAAAGAAACGCATCAAATTGCCTTGCATACAGATAGAGTTTTAGTATGTTTCCATTTTTCCTATAAAAAGGATGTGTGACAGTTATTTTGTAGGACACAGAGAAGACCACCTAGTGGAGGCAAGCTAAGGCTTTTGTCAGAGGAGCAAGAGAGGGAGCTTGTAAACATGGTCATTTCCAATAATGTACTTCGCCTGCGAGAAATTCAAAGGAGAGTGATTGAGGATAATCATCATTTTGAGGGATAAATTTCATCAGCCTCTCCACAATTGATCGCATCCTCCGAAAGCACCGGTTTCGGATGAAACAGGCGTACCGCGTCCCTTTCGAAACGAAACTCTGAAAGAGTGAAAGACCATTGAGTGGAATATGTTCAGGTATGTGTTTTGATATTGTATGAAGTATTGTGAACCATCACAGTAGTTTATGCTGCCATTTGTGAACTGTTCTTCAGGGAACTCTACTGTGTTTTGTGTTTTGTAGAGAATCTTTTAAATTGAAGGCCGGCCTGTTCCCCATGAAATCATCTTTGTGGATGAGGCTGGTTTCAACCAGACCAAAAGAAGGAGAAGGGGGAGGAACATAACTGGCCATCGGGTTATAGTAAATGGCCCTGGTCAGTCACTATGTACGCAGCCATAAGCCAATGAGGGGTACTCCACCGCCATGCCATTCTAGGACCCTATAACACTATGCTCCTCCTTGCTTTCCTTGACGGTCTAAGAGAGCATATGTTCCAGCTGGACCTCAGGGAACCAGCACAGCCAGAGCAGCCTCACTATGTTGTTGTTTGGGATAACGTCAGCTTCCATCGTGCTGCTCTTGTTCGTGATTGGTTTACCAATAACCCAAGGTTTTCAAACATCTTTCTGCCTGCATACTCTACCTTTCTAAACCCGATAGAGGAGTTTTTTTTGGCATGGCGATGGAAAGTGTATGACCGAGAACCTTATGTCCGAGTTCACCTCTTCCAGGCCATGGAAGAAGCCTGCCTAGACAGAACAGTAGATGCATGCCAGGGATGGATCAGGCATGCACAAGGATTTTCCCCCCGCTGCCTGGCTAGGGCCAATATAGCCTGTGATGTGGACGAGATTCTCTGGCCTGACCCAGACCAAAGACGGGATGCTGAGGCGGAATAATTTTTTTTGTGTGTTGTATTGTGTAGTACATGAATGAATAAAAATGTGCCAATGTACCAATGCGCCAATGTATACATTGGTTGTGTCTTTTGTGTTTATCATGTGAAAAGGTTTTTGAGGGGGTTTTGAATTTATTGTACCAGTGTGTAAGACTATGTTGTAGTGTGTGTGCTTTTGAGGGCTTGTGTGTGATGTCTGAGGGCAAAGTTTGGTTTTTCAGCAAGAGTGAATGGTTTTGAGTGTCGAGCTTCTTTTTTTTAACCTGAAAATAGGATGTTTGGGGAATTGGGTGAGACATTATGTTTTGAGAATGCGAGGCATAGTTTCAAGAAATGTGTTTAAGAAAATGAGAAAAACTGTAATCCAAGTTTTCTGAAGATATTCAATAACTTTATATGATGCAGTGATTTAATTTAGGCTTTTATTCACATATAAACAACAACACGCATACATAAAGCTCATCAACTGAAGCTCAGTCATGCATGCTTGACAAACCTCATTGGTTCTCATGCATCAAGCAATGTTTGAGCTTCCATTTTCCACATGAGACAGCCCCTATCACAACACCATATTGCTGTCAGCATTTCAGGAGAGGCTGAGAATAGCCTGTGATTGAGTGAAGAGATTTATGTGAGTATCAAGGGAGATTCCCATTTGCACTTTCTTGCTTGCATGTCACTTTTCCTTGGGGAGCGTCTTTGGAATAGGTGAGACTCTGTCCTGTGTTGAACTCCAGAGGTTACATCATACTGGATGCCTCTTTTACCCTGAAAGGGTGAAAAGCATTAAGAATCTCCCCACAGACACCACATAGAGGGATCTTCGTTACATAAAGCCTGTGAGCTTATAGAGTCGAAGATGAATTGACTCAAATAGTGCAGACTGCATAATCATGCACACTGTGTATTCAGTTTTAATGTGAAAACAAGCACTGAGTGAAAACAACTGTTTCAGGACAGCAGGCCAAGAGTCTGATGTTGAGTTCTGTTACTCTGACACAAACATGATATGCAATAATATCATAATGCAATATTATTAATATATATGATATTAGACAATCGCTATGCCAGAAATGGAGTACTAACTATTATGGCATATTGTATCTTTTTTTTTCTTTTTTTCTTTTATTTTCTAAAATCTAATAGTATAACAATACAATAGTATAGGAGTAGTTCATCCAAAAATGAAAATGTCTTCATTATTTACTCAACCTCATGTCATTCCAAACCCTTCTTTCTTCTGTGAAACACAAAAGGAAAAGACTTGAAGAATGTCCCCGCTGCTCTCTTTCAGAAGATGTAAGTGAATGGGGACCAGGGTCATCATAAAGGCACCATAAAAGTAGTCCATATGACTTAATGACTTATTCTAAGAATAGCTATTATGTTAGGAACAGACTGTAAGTGATATTCACTGAAAATACTCAAGTACTAACAAGTTGCTAGTTAGTTTATAATTATTATACATGCAGTTTTTTATGACCTCAAATTAATATTTTGTCATTTAAAATAAAAGAGTGAATGCAAAGAGCCCATTTCTGCCACATAGAAATCATGCTTTGGTAAATCATAATAATGACATAAAAATCTGAGATTGTGACAAAAGCCATATTTTTGATATTTTTTGACAAGTCACAATCATGAGATAAAGTCGAAATTATGACATAAAAATTGAAATTATGACAAAAAGTCATAATTATGACATACATTGAAATTATGACAGTCATAATTATGAGATAAAAAGTTGAAATTATGTCAAGAAGTTATTTCTGACATAGTCATGAGATAAAAAGAAATTTGCATAAAAATAAGAAATTGTGACAAAAGCCAGTTGTGATATCGCTAAGTCATAATCATGAGATAGTCGAAATTATGACATAAAAGTTGAAATTATGAAAAAAGTCATAATTATGACATATATCGAAATTATTACAGTCATAATTATGAGATAAAAGTTAAAATTATGACATTAAAGTTGAAATTATGAAAAAAGTCATAATTATGACCGAAATTATGATAGTAATAATTATGAGATAAGAAGTTGAAATTATGACAAAAAGTTATATTTCTGACAGTCATGAGATAAAAAAAAGAAATTGACAGAAATATCAAAAATATGGCTTTTGTCACAATTTCAGATTTTTAATCATGAGATAAAGTCGAAATTATGACATAAAAGTTGAAATGTCAAAAAGTCATAATTATGACAAATCAAAATTATGACAGTCATAATTATGACATAAAAAGGTGAAATTATGACAAAAAGTTGAAATTGTGACAAAAAAAATCATAATCATGAGTAAAGTGAAATTATGACAAAAAGTTTAAATTATGACAAAAAAGTCATAAATATTACATCAAAATTATGACAGTCATAATTATGAGATAAAAATTGAAATTCATATTCAAAAAGTCATATTGTGACAAGACAGTTTTATATATATAGCCTATATATATATTCAATATTATATTTAAGTTATAATCATACAATAAATTCAGAATTATGACATAAAAGTTGAAAATAAGACTAAAAGTCATAATTATGAGATTAAAAAAGTCAACATTTTGAGATAAAACGTGAAAATTACAGCATAATTGCCATAATTTCGGCTTTTTATCTCATAATTATGACTATGTAATAATTATGATTTACCAAAGCATTTTTTTTTCTTATATGGCAGAAATTGACTTCAAAATGTGGTGATTAACAATAGTGAAACAATGAATGGGGACCTTTTACAGCCCTTTCCCTCACACATTCATATACATTTTAACCAAATATTTACTTGGACACGCATGGATGCAATATGATTCAACTACCCATTTGCAAAAGAAAAGTAATTTTCCTATTATTATTCCCTTCATCTACAAAAGTTGAGACTCTAGTCTTAGAGTGTATTGTTATAGGTCCAGTCTTTTTTCCAGCACGCTGAACCTGGGATTTCCCGCAGTCCCTACAGCACAGTGCAGCAGACTGCGGAAGAAGTGAGAGATCGCTTGTCAGCGGGAGAAAGTCATTAATGGTAATTGTAAGTGGGGGAGTAATAGGAAGGTAATGTGCGCTGGCCTTCCTGCAGCGCCAGGCCCGAGGCTTGAGTTATTGACCTGAAGTGCGACGCTGCGGTACACTAGAAAACAAAAAGGAAAGAGCACCCTCATGAACGACACAGCGACCTCTCCGCTGCTTTATGCTCTTTCTTTTTCTCGCTCTCTCATACATTATGCAGCAGCCATAGTGGCTGGTGAAGCTGGAAGGAACACAACGAGAGGTAAAAACAGCAATAACAACAGATCAAGGGCTAACAGAATAACTGCAGAGATTGTTCAATGACACACAAATAAAAAAAGCAGTGGGTGGATGCGTAAAGAAACTCTGGCTGAATGCAACAATGTGATTTTTCACTAATGCATGTGCAGAGAGCCTGTTGTAGCTCAGTGTTTTTTTTTTTTTTTTTTTTTTGGTTTTGGATTAGAATTTTACACAAATTTGGACATCAAAGAATAGCCAAATACAGTACAAATTCCCATGAGCTGCATAAACTCAATAATATGCTAAATGAGAAGCACTAGTCAGTAGCGTGTTTACCCACCACGCAAAGCACGCAATTTGCGTGGGGCCCCCAGCAAGTTCTCCCTAGGGGGATCCCCCAGTGGTGCAGTCTACGTGATACGCAGGTATATGCCTTATACCCACTAGGAAAGGTCAAGGATTTCCATATATCCACTTAAAAAAGCGCGAGAATACGGATTTGGCGCTCTTTAATGTGATGCGACAGATCGCAGTGCCTCAGTTCAAAAAAAGGGGCAGCCTGACGCACACGTGAACTGATCCTCTCCTCCGCTTTAATACCAGTTACAGCGCGAAATAACCATGAATGAACACCTAAAGGTATGTTAAAGGATACAGAACAACTTACCGACATCCATATCATATGTCTCATGTAATCGTTTAATCAGTGTTTCAACCGCGGAAAGACGTTAACAGCTTGTAAACAAACAAACGTAATGTCACATTTACCTCAGAACAATCATATTCAGTGACCATAAACTCGTTAGTCAGCTAGAAAAAATAACTATAGAGAGGAGCATTTAGCTAAATATATGCACCATATTACATATTAATTATAATTTTTAATGTTCTTCAAGCCTAGGGGAGCGCGGGGCACAAACTAACGCGGGGTTAGTTGTAACACACATGGTTTAAATACTTCCACACACGCTAGCATTAAGAAACTTAGAGTATTTACTAGTTGCAATATCGACAATATATAGAGAAAAAAAATGCGCCAAAATTCTAATTTTTCATCTATATTTTTTGTTTTTATTTAAAATTAGACGAATCTGATATTATTTTAATCTCCAATCTCTTGTTTAGCAGTTTGGGTAGTTCTTTAATGCTTCACTAACTATCAGAAGACACTAACCAGGTTTAAATTCCAGTTGCGCAGACAGGGTTTGTTGTAACACTGCGTTACAATGTGCCCCGCTATTAGAACTATACTAATATATACAGTTACGATAAAACTGGCATAATCAACTTTTTTGAATTTCTGTTTATAAACTATGAGACTGGCTCGTCTATTTGTCTCGTGTTCTGTGAGAGCTGTGAGTGGAGGGAGTGTTTTTGTTCAGCTCTGTGTTTTTCTGAATGTCTGAATATGTTTCTTCATCTTGCATGTATTGTTTTGACCTATGCTGTATAGTTGTGTTTTGCAGAGTGTTCATTGTCAAACCTCAAAATTATTTAAATTTGAATTTCTAAAAAAATGCTATTATTTTATATGAAAAAAATAATTATTGTCTTTTATTGACAAAATATTTTAGATTGTCATGTATATTTTTTTAATTAAATCAGCATTTTTAGCTGTCATATGATCATGTTACAACGTGCCCCATCACATGTTACTATGTGCCCCACCTATGGGGCATGTTGTCACATTTCACTTCCCTTCTTTCGGGGTAAATAAAAAAAAGAGTATACACTGCATTAATGAAACAAAGCCACATATTTGTACCAGACATGTGTGAAATTAATGTGGAACAAAAGAAATTCCCTGAACCCTAAGTAGATTTACACAAACCGAGAAAGTCAAAAAGCGTTAGGTTGTGCCCCGCTCTCCACTATATAATGCATGTTTGAATAAATCCATCAAGTTGACAGCCACCATTTAAATGTTTATATTTCAAAAAAAAAATTAGAGTAGAAATAATTTTAAAGTTAGTAGGCCTATTATAACTTTATTATTATAAAAAAAATTACCAAAGTGTAATTTAAGTTTGTATACAAATTGGTTCATTTAACCTTCGATATTAATGTACCAGCTGATTCCCATGTGTATTATACAGCATTAGTTGAGAGATTTTTTTTTTCTTGAGAAAATTTGCCATGTAGCCTACTGTAGCCTACCTGATATACAGTATATCCAAAGTAACATATTGACTCGATGCAGGCTTGAAGCTGAATCAACATAGCATTCATTGAATGACTCACTGAATAAGTCGTCTGATTCGTTTGTGTTGAACTGTCACGTGTCTGCGTCAGTAACGTACACAGCATTCAGTGACTGCGGCCGTGCAGTGTATGTTAAAATGGAAAAGTTTTTAAAACTAAAGGCATCACGGACTTTTGAGAAGTCTTCAGATCAAGTCAAAACAACTAAATCTAAAAAGGAGCCACACAGAAAATATGACCAGTCCTACCTCGATCTTGGTTTTATTGCCTGCGGAGGTCCAGAGGGTGAGGAAGTCCCGCAATGTCTTTTATGCTTAGAAAAGCTGGCAAGTGCTAGCATGAAACCCTCAAAACTTAAACAGCACCTCACAACAAAACATTCTGCATACGCCAACAAAGGGCGATCGTATTTTCTTCTAAAAAAAGAAGAGTCAGCAAAAATTGATCAAAAGCACAGCCAGCATTTTTAGCTGCATATCGAATCGCAAAATCCAAAAGGCCACACACCATAGGAGAGGAGCTTCTGCTGCCGGCCTGCATAGACATCGTTGAGGAAATGCTGGGTAAAGAAGCTGCAGGAAAGATCGCTAAAGTTCCACTTTCTGATAACACAGTACAACGGCGTACTGAGGAAATGTCTTCTGATATACGCGAACAAACAAGTGAAAAAATCTGGAATAGTGCTTCATTTACTCTACAACTTGACGAAAGCACAGATGTTGCAAAAAGTGCACAGTTGCTGGCTTATGTCAGGTACGCTGACTCCACTGACATCGTCGAGGATTTTTTATTTTGAGAAGAACTGAAAGAACGAACGTCAGGGGCCGATATTTTTGACTGCTCGAATGGATACATAACGGCAGAGGGCTTCCAGCGGGAAAAGCGTGTGGGCCTCTGCACGGACGGAGCGGCGGCGATTACGGGCAAGAAAAGCTGTCTTCTTGCCCGCGTAAAGGATTAGTTAGTTACTTTCACCCATTGTTTTTTACATCAAGAAGCCCTTGCCAGTAAGAAACTGCACCCCGGGTTAAACGACGTCTTGCAGACTGCCATCAAAATAGTAAATGCTATCAAGGCCGGGGCACTCTCCTCCTGACTTTTCACATCGCTATGCACAGAAATGGGCTCAGAACACCAGCACCTGCTTCTTCACTCCAAGGTCAGGTGGCTATCGCGGGGCAAGGTGTTAACTTGTCTGTTTGAGCTGCAAGAAGAGGTCTCGCAGTTTTTATCAAATGTTGATTCTCCTCTTGCTGTACACCTGTCAGATGGTGAATGGTGCGCGAAGCTTGCCTATCTGTCGGACATATTCACTCATATAAATGAACTGAATGAAAGCATGCAAGGTCCATCATCATCCATCCTGACATATATAGACAAGATCGCAGCTTTCACCAGCAAGCTGAAATTGTGGAGATCCCGAGTGGAAAAATTGTGTGAGACATGTTTCCATCACTGTGCGCCAATGACGGTGAACGCATCCGAGACGCTGTACATACTCACCCTGGCGCGCTGATTCAGAAATTCCATTAGTGTTTTCCCGATATCGGAGGAAAGATATATTTTTTGTTCTATTATTACTATTATTATTATTATTATTATCATTTTATACATGTTAAACATTTAAATTTGAGTCACTCTATTAGTTTACTTCACTGTAATAGTAAGTTTATCTCTTTCTATCAAATCAATCATCTGTAGGTATGACAGAATGGAATCACTGTAGTAGTGAGGCAAGAGAGCGCTGTGTCCTAACAGGAAGAGCAGAGGAGGAGCTGATAGACGTGGCTTCAGACAGGAGCCTTCAACTTCTTTTCAGAGAGTCAAAGAATCTTGGACAATTCTGGGTGTTTGTTTCCAAGGACTACCCCACCTTAGGAGCTGCTGCAAAGTTTTAGTGCCCTTTTCTACCACTTACCTGTGTGAGAGTGGATTTTCTGCTCTGACGGCAGTGAAAACAAAATACAGATCTCGCCTACAGCCATCACAAGACATGCGTGTCAGTCTGTCCAAAATAATTCCTAGATTAGATATGTTGTGTTCTAAGAAGCACCCTTCTCACTAATAAATTTACCTTGCTTTCTCTTAAGCTTGAAATAGTTTTTAAACACACATTTTCAGTTCTTGAAATTTATATTGCATGTCTTTGCAAATAAGTAGAACTCAGTACTCAGTTACTCCTCTCTTAATCTTAACATAACCATAAAGCTGCTGTTTT
Organism: Hypophthalmichthys molitrix; assembly: GCA_037950675.1. NCBI lineage: Eukaryota > Metazoa > Chordata > Actinopteri > Cypriniformes > Xenocyprididae > Hypophthalmichthys > Hypophthalmichthys molitrix. The sequence goes on from CM075494.1 coordinate 41,302,287, forward strand.
GACATTTGAATGGTTATATCTCTGTGTTTCTTATAAGCCTTTTAGTATTGCAATCAACTGTATATTTAATTCTTATGACAAGGAAAATAAAAACTGCTCTGTAAATAAGGATGTGTTTTCCCCCATATTTCCATTTAAAAATATTATGGTGGGTCTTGAGATTGATTGTACTTGTCTAGGTGGGTCCTGGAATGAAAAAGTTTGGGAACCCCTGGTTTAAATTATGCTGTGGTACAAAACTTTTTGAATGAATGAATGAATTTATAGCACTTTACTATGTACTGCTGTACACCCAAAGCACTTTTACAATCATATCAGGGGTCTCTCCTCAACCACTATTATTGTGCAGCATCCACTTGGATGATACGACGGCAGCCACAGTACAAAGCCGCCAGTGCGCTCACCACACACCAGCTATAGGTGGAGAGGGGAGAAAGTGATCGAGCCAATTCAGTGGATGATGGGCATTATTAGGAGGCTGTAATTGAAAAAGGCCAATGGAGGGAATTTGGCCAGGACACTGGGGTTTCACCCCTACTCTTTTTGAGAAGTGCCATGGGATTTTTAATGACCACAGAAAGTCAGGATCTCAGTTTAACGTCTCATCCAAAGTGTGTGTGAGTGTTATGACAAACTCCTGTACACTCCACTGCACAATGAACAAGCAAAAGACACAATAGAGTAGTTTACATTTTTCACATCCGTGTGTCTTTAACGTGTATATGGCTAATCATTTGATGGTTTGTGTGTAGAGTTACTATGCAAAAACACAATTTTTAAGAAGAGTTATAATAGTTTTAAATTAAGTGTTTGCTTTTGCAAGAGATGTGTGACGTTTTGCATGTTTTGTGGTTTTGTGTGTAGAGTTTCAAGAAATGGAGTCATAGTTTCAGAAAGTGTGTGTAAGCAATTTCAAAAAAAAAAAAAACTTTAAATACCAGTGTTTCCCAAAAAGAAACACAAGAGGTGTTAGTTTTTAGTGCTGTGTCTAATGTTGAGAACTGTTTCTGCATTGTGAAAAAAAGTTTGTTTTAAAATTGCAAGCAGATAATGTGCTTGCAGTTTTGCAGACTTCGTCTCAAGATTAGGTACATCTTCACTGAGTGGGTCTCAAGTACCACCTTTACGACCCTATTTTAATGATCTAAGCACATGGTCTGAAGTGCATGGTGCAAATGTACTTAGGTCGTGTCCAAATCCACTTTTGCTAGTTTAACGACAGAGAAAATGGTCGGCGCACCATTCGCATGGTCCAAAAGGGTTGTACCTAGTCTCTTAATGAGTCATGGGTGTGTTTTGGGCGGAAAATACAATAAACCAATCAGAGTGTCATCTCCCATTCCCTTTACAGTTTTTTACGATTGCTTAAGCACAATTTTAAAAACAAGGCTCATTTTGTCAAAACACTACACACAATTCACAGATCCACACACAAGTAGCAGAACACCTCTGTTCTTTTGCAAAATGAAACACTTCATTTAAAACTTTACATTAATTTAACAAAACCCAACTTTGACACTGTATGGAACACACATGGTTCATACATTCTGATTCTGTTTGATTCATTTACACACTGCTGAGCTCAATCTTAAACACTTGTAAATGTTATACTTTTCTAATGTTATAGTCTGGATTAGATTTTTTTTAGAGATATTGTTAGAGTAAAGTGCATGAATATATTGACAAAAAAACACACAAGATCAGTACTGCACATTATATTTATATTTATTTCTCACCACATTGTAAAACCATTCAATACATCCATGCCTTTCCAAAGGTTACATTTTGCACTGAAAATCAGAACATATTCTAAATACAATATATTACACGAACAAAAACATTTGTAGAGACAAAACAAAAGCATGATTTAAAAAAAAAAAAAAAAAAAATTTGAAAAAACACCTAAGCATCATCTCTTGGCCTAGCTGGATCTGGCCATAGCACTTTATCCACATCACAGGCGATGTCCTCTCACACAACACAGCGAGGGAAGAATCTTCTTGAATGGCGAATCCATCCTTGCACAGACCCTGCATCAGTTAGGTCAGGCCTTCTCCATGGCTTGAATGAGGCATATCCTGGACACAGGGCTTATAAACCTTCCATGCCAAAAAAAACAAACAAAAAAAAAAACTCCTCAGTGGGTTTAAGGAAATTACAGTATGGTGGGATGTATTAGAGTGAAAATTGTGGACGCTAATGAAACCAGTTTTGGACCTGAGTAGATAGGTGGAAATATACATTGTCCCATATGACGATGTGTCTCATCTGCTCTGCATCCATTTGGTCTTCTGCTGTGACGATTTTGTGTAGTCTGTCTAAAATGTAAATATGTGGGCCGTGTTGTAAGGGCCTAAGTTGGCATGCTGGTGGAGGACCCCATTCTGCATGATTGCAACATATATTGTGATGTTAACACCATGTTGTCCCGGGCCATTCAAAATAGCTCTGTGGTCAATGATGTTTTTCCCTCTCCCTCTTACTGCAACATTGCCTTCCATTTACAGTTTTTTTTTCAACTGCTTACACACATTTTCAAAGCTTTTCCTCTTTTTTTTTTCTCTTTTTTTACGCCTATGGAATGTCCCCATAGAACATGGAAACCCAACATGTGTGTGTTGTGTGTGTGTTTGTTGGTGGGCGAGATGGTTGGGTGTATCTAGGCTCCATCTCTCCTCCTGGCTGGGTCCGGCCACAATACTTTATCCAGGTCACATGCTATGTTCTCTCTTGCGTATCCAACCTTGGATGGAGGCAGTGTCAGTGTCTCCACATGCCTCCTCCATTGCCTGGAGAAGTGTTATGTTAACATAGGGACAACGATCATACACTTTCCAGCACCATGTGGAGAAAAAATTCCTCAATAGGGTTTAGAAATGATGAATATGGAAGCAAGTAAACAACAGAAAAGTTGTTCAAAACCTATAACTTGACCTTTGGCCTATTTATAGGCCTATTCTAAAGCCATGATTGGTTGGTGTTAAGTAAAGCAATGAGTGTTTGCACATGTGAGGAGTTAGTGTGAGGCACTGATAAATTAGTGTGGCATTTTGATTGGTTGTGTTTGAAAAAGGAAATCAAGATACTTCCTGTTAGATTTTTGTGTGTTGCATAGAGAGTTGTGTGTTGTGTTTTGCAAAAAGTGTTTTATGAAATTGAAAACTGAGTCGAAGGCCAAGAATTAGTGTATGGTTTTGCAGATTTGGTGTGTGGTTCTGCTGTTTGAGTGTCAGGTTTCAGAAATTGTGTGACAAGTAAAGATTTTGTGTGTAAGCAGTTGAAAATAACTGTAGTTGAAGACACATAAACTCACCTTTTACCTTTTTATAGTACTTGCACCTGATTGTTGAGTTTACAGTTCAGCACCTAAGTGTCTGCAGACCTGACGGCCATGTTTGATCATTTGGTTTATAGGCGTGGTATTTTGGAAAGCAGTGTCTTGAAATGGCAATGAAGTGACATTATGTTAGATTTCTGTGTCTAATGTAGAGAAGTGTGTTTAGTGTTTTGCAAAAAGTGTGAGGCTGAGAATGTACTTATAGTTGTGCAGATCTGGGCTGAGGTTTTGCTCCTTGAGTGTAGAGTTTCAGTAACTGTGTGTTATTTTTAATTTTAGTGTGTAAGCAACTGTAAAAAACTGTAAAAGACTGTCCATTATGACATGTAGGCATTATTATCTTTATTACACAATAATAATCTTTTATATTGTAATCCTTTTATTTGTAATATTTGGCATGTTTGTGTGCTGCTGTGCGTCCCATGTGTGTAATAAGCAGAGTGTACGTGCGTTGTGCACCCGCATATAGGAGCATATTTCTAACGTGCTTCTTTAAATAACAAAAGAAGTAGTGCTCCATTGACTTTAGACCAGGTTTCAGTTGGTCAATGGCACGGTTTCATTTGCCTAAAAATACCAACACACCAACAATGCGCCTGAATACACCTCTTTTTCAGACCAGCATAGTTTCAGAAAGTGTGCGTAAGCAATAAAAAAAAACAAAAAACTGTAAATACCAGTGTTTCCCAAAAAGAAACACAAGAGGTGTTAGTTTTTAGTGCTGTGTCTAATGTTGAGAACTGTTTCTGCATTGTGAAAAAAAGTTTGTTTTAAAATTGCAAGCAGATAATGTGCTTGCAGTTTTGCAGACTTTGTCTCAAGATTAGGTACATCTTCACTGAGCGGGTCTCAAGTACCACCTTTAGGACCCTATTTTAATGATCTAAGCACATGGTCTGAAGCGCATGGCGCAAATGTACTTAGGTCGTGTCCAAATCCACTTTTGCTAGTTTGACGACAGACAAAATGGTCGGCGCGCCATTCGCATGGTCCAAAAGGGTTGTACCTAGTCTCTTAATGAGTCATGGGTGTGTTTTGGGCGTAGCATGCAATAAATCAATCAGAGTGTCATCTCCCATTCCCTTTAAAAGCCAGATGCGGTTGCGCCATGGCGGATTCACTATTTACATGGTGGAATATAGACACCCTCAACCTGACGAGTCAGTTTAAATACATGTGTGTATTGCCACGATTGGTCAAATAATTAGCCAATTTCATTCGTCATTACTGCAAATAGGTCATTCTGATATATGCAATGACTGTCCATTATGACATGTAGGCATTTTTATCTTTATTACACAATGATAATCTTTTACAATGTAATCCTTTTATTTGTAATATCTGGCATGTTTGTGTGCTGCTGTGCATATGTCAACAGAAATGATTCATGTAGTTTTGACACAAATGAATTAAGTAAACTTCAGTTTTAATTATATTAGGTTGACTGAACACAATTAAATTAAGTTGTGACAAAGTTAGATATGTTTAAGTAAAGTGAACAGAATTTAATTGGGCCTGAATCATTTTTTTGAGTGTAGAATGTATGCGCGTTGCGCACCTGCATATAGGCGCATATTACTAACGTGCCCTTTAAGGCCAATTCACACCGCACCGACAAACGCCAGCAAACTTGTCTGTTGGAGTTTGTTGGATAGGTGTGATCCCCCTGTTGGCGTTGGTCGGAGTCTGTTTTCACCCGACTGAACATGTTTAATCGGCGTTTGTTGGGTCGTGGAATGTCTGAGCAGTGTGAACAGTTTTCCAACAAACGGCAACAAACTCTGATGTAATCTGACCTGGCCACGAACCGTTGCCATGACGATGAGGCAAGTCCCCTGCAAAAACAGCTGTTTGATCGCGCACGCGCCTCACGCACACACATCAAAGCACTTTAAACGTGATATCGCAGCTTGTTCATTATAAAAAATAAAATACAGTTGAAAAACATATGAAAGGTATAATAGTCCGTAGTGCGATCCGTGCCATTCAGCAATAGCACTGCTCCACTTCACCGAAAGAGAGAGGTATAACCACCATGAGAGCAACGCAGGTTTACCTCCAGTTTCGTTTCAAATTAATTCGTTTTGGCCTGTTTAGCTACATGGTTGTATAGGCCGATGGGTCACGTAAAAAAAAGGGTCGCGCTAAAAAAAGTTTAAAAACCGGTGTATACCAACTGCAACGCAGTAGGTTGCGATCAGATCGATGGCTACATCGCTTCGGATTTCAGGTTAGTATTTTTGTTTTGCCTCAATACTTTAATACAATTAAAATATATATGATACTATAATATTAATATAATAAACTTGCCTGACAATATTGTTAACATGGTTACACGTATGTAGTTGTGGAATTTTCCCAGTCAGACTTGACTCGTTTGTCGGTGTTTGTTGGGGCAGTGTGAACATGACAGTTTTTTCTCATAGAATTCTAAATCCAACGGTCAGCTAGTTCGTTGGCGTTTGTTGGTGTTAGTTGGCGTTTGTCGGTGCGGTGTGAAATGGCCTTTAAATAAAAAAAAAATACTGCGCCATTGACTTTAGGACAACATGCCAACAATGCACCTGAACACACCTCGTTTTCAGACCAGCATGCCCATGGGCGAACAGATGGGCACGAGTGCATTTGCTATTTAAACAATGTGGGAGCTGATGAAGATTTTTATTAATCAGAATATAAAGATTTAAGTATAATATAGCCATTTTTATTTTCCTATTATAATCATGGATTTGACAAAACGTGCTTAGAACAACATTCTTGGACCATTCCACACAAATTCTTGTCCAAGCTCTTGTTCTATCCAGACTGGACTATTGTAATGCTCTCTTGGCAGGCCTTCCAGCATGCACTGTCAAGCCTCTACAACTGATCCAGAATGCGGCAGCGAGAGTGGTCTTTAACGAGCCGACGAGAGTGCACGTTACACCTCTCTTCATCAGTTTGCACTGGCTGCCAATAGCCGATCGTATCAAATTCAAGGCTCGAATGTTTGCCTACAGAACAACCACTGGCTCTGCACCACTGTACCTACACTCACTACTTCAGACTTATGCACCCTCCAGAAGTTTGCGTTCTGCAAGTGAACGGCGCCTTGTAGTGCCATCCCAAAGGGGCACAAAATCACTCTCACAGACCTTCTTCTGGTCTGTTCCCTGCTGGTGGAATGATCTGCCATGCTCTATTCGAGTCTTTAGCCATTTTAAAAAAACTGCTAAAGACATACCTTTTTCTTCAACACTTGACCCAGTAATTTTAGCACTTACTTTTTCCTTTTTTTTCTTTTTTCTATTCTCTCTCTCCGTCTCTCTCTCTCTCTCTATATATATATATAAATCCTTGCTACGAGCACTTTGCTGGATAAACTGGGACTTGACACAGAACTTGCATACTGTTGCACTCATGTTGATTTGATTGCTTCTGCTGTTCTCATTTGTAAGTCACTTTGAATAAAAGCGTCTGCTAAATGACTAAATGTAAATGTAACATTCTTTAAACATTTAGAATGACAGCTAACTTCAAATGAATAAGGTTGTGTGTGCTGTTTTAAAAGAACATCCGGTAACACTTTAGATTACAGCCCGGAAAGTACTGCGTAATAATAACGAATTTACAGCATAACTTTCGATAATTATAGTGTACCTATAAAGTACGTACGTGTAAGTATAGGGGAACAATATGTAAAGTCTTGGGAATAAAGGGGTAACAACCAGGAAAATAACAAATTATTAATACTGTAAGTATTTTAGAACTAAGGGGTACTTATACTATTATGATAGACAACAATCTTACGTTTGGGAGCAATTTAGCAAGAAAGTGCACTGATTAAGTTGTTTCAAGGCAAGTAGAAAGAACTATTGCAATCTTTTTTAATACATGGGGAAATATACTTTTGTTTCATGTAGTTACCGAGTAAGTATGACATTGAGTCATGACAGAGTCATCTCTGAACCTTTATTTGAAAAACAACTTAATTAAAAACAGGTCTACAACACTTATTATTCATTTATTCATTTTTTTTTAAATCAACTTTTCATTTTGAATTCTAAAGTCCTGACAGAAAGTAACATATTTTGTCAGTTTTTTGGTTGTTGTTGTTGTTTCTCTTGCTTGGCTTCCTCCTCCTCTTGTTTCTCAACTGATGAATCTTAAGAAGGAATCCAATTAAAAGAAAATACAGTACACCCAGAAAATGTTCTCATGGTTTAGGCTATTCATCTTTTCGCTTCCAAACAACTGTCACCAGCGCCTGCATGAGAGTCGACTTTGCGTTCGATGAAGCATATTGTAATGAGCAACGTGAAGCTTTCATGACGTTCTAGCGGGAGATTCATGTGAAACTCGCGAGAGAACTGCCGTCTCTGTTATTCTGTCTTGTTTGTTTCTCATTATCATTATCTGTTATTCTGTGTATTTTGTTGTGAGCATTAATAAAAAAAATAAAAAGAACTGACGGCATCCGACATCCGTGTGACTTTTCGCGTGAGTTTCTCGGCACGCTTACGTCACGCAGCGCTTCAAGTTACGTCAAGCATGAACTCTCAACCCTCGCATGCATGCACAGGTGACAGTTGGTCGAAAGTTTACAATTTTAAAATATTTGTTATTTTTCTTACAAATACGTATCGTTTCACTTCAGAAGACATTGATTCATCCATTGGGGTCGTATGGATTACTGTAGTTATTACTGTATGTGCTGTTTGATGCTTCGACTTTTAGGAACACATGAGCTTGCATTATAAAGCGTTCCCAGAGATTATTTATTTTTCTAAAAACCTTTGTTTGTGTTCATCTTAAGAAGGAAAGTCGTATACATCTCAGATTGCATGAGGCTAAAAGATGAGTAAACGGTGAGCACATTTCCGGGTGTACTATATTTTCTTTTAATACAGAATAGCAAATGACATGGGCTTCCCTCTTAAGATTCATCAGTGTAAAGAAAGAAAAAGAAGAAGAGGAACACAGGATTACATATTGTTCCCCTATACTTACACGTACTTACTTTATAGGTACACTATAATTATCGAAAGTTACGCTGTAAATTCGTTGTCATTACGCAGTACTTTCCGGGCTGTAATCTAAAGTGTTACCGAATATCCTTGGTACGTGGGAAAGTTTTGTAGCCTGTCATTTTTGACCAGGAACACAAAAGGTGTTACTGGGTTTTCAACACATCACAAGGGTTAAATAGCAGCTGGCTTGACCACAGCGTCATTGCGCTAAAGTCTGCAACGAGGAGCACTTTGGTGTGGACCTTAACAATTAAGTATCTTCTGACTAAAAAAGTAAGAGGTATCTTTTTAATTATTAAGCCTACATTATTTTGGCAAAAAAAGCTTAATTAAAAAAGGACATAGTACTGAGTGCATATTGCTTTTGTAACAGTTCTTTCTCAGATCTTTTTTTTTAGGAATTGTAATCACACTTTAAACTTTTGGTATGATTAGTATTTGGTGAGTTTAGCCTATCAAAATGTGTTATTCGGTTTCCATAATCTCTAATTAATCTAATGACACATTACAGTAAATCACACTTTTTTTTATACAGAAAAATTACTTAATTTTTATATATATATTTTTAAATTAAATTACATACAAATGTACGTAAAAAAATAAAATAAAATAAGTAAACAGTAATTAAACAGTAACAAAACAGTTAAATAATAAAATGGTCAAATGACTGGCAGCCAAAAAAAAAAAAAAAAAATTAAAGTAAAAGTTAAAGTAAAACATCCAAATTTAAATAAACCGAAAAACACTGTTATTTCACAGCTATTTCTTGAATTATTATGATCAAACACCTTCACTGTAAAAACAAATCGTAAAAAAAAAAAAAAAAAAAATGTCAAATGACTGGCAGCAGCGGCTGCCAAACAAAAACTATAAAATTAAAGTAAAATCTGCAAGATTCACATTTTACAGTGAATGTGTTTGTTAGTAATAATTCAGGAAATACCTGTAAAATAACAGTGTTTTTCTGTAAAATATATAAGGGAAAAATCTGTTAAAATTTTTGGCACTTTATTTAAATTAGGATATTTTACTTTAATTTTATGGCTTTTGTTTGGCAGCCATAGCTGACAGTCACTGACCTTCAAAACCTATGAGATGGGTCTGACTACAGACAATGCAGCACTCTGTGACATGCAGTCTCAGGCTCTGCGCTCTTTGCTGTGAATCAAGTGACTACATCAGGCACTTTGTATTATAATTAACATGACAATGTGTACAACAGTAACGAATCACTCAAAAGTCAGAAAATTCCTGTTTATTTTTACATATCCGTCAGTCTGAGGCATTGCCGTAACGATTTCCTATGGGTTGTGTATGTGTGTGTGTGCGTTTTGATTGACTGACTAATTTTTCCACAGTCTGTTCGAAACATAGGCTCTCGATTCAAATCAATTCAATTCACTTTTATTCGTATAGTGCTTTTCACAATACATATGATTTCAAAGCAGTTTTACAGAGAATACATGTCAACATTACAATTTAGAGTAATCTGTTATCAGAGTTGACTGTGTCCAATTTTGTAATTTCAGCAATGTACATATACAAATCACGCAGTTAGCTAACAATGTATTGCTAGCAAGATAATTAACACTTTCAGATGCCCAGAAAGGTATTAAAAACATATTTAAAATGGTTCATGTGACTACAGTGGTTCAACCTTAATATTATAAAGCGACGAGAATACTTTTTGTGCGTCAAAAAACAAAATAACGACTTTTCAACAATATCTAGCGATTTCAAAACACTGCTTCAAAGCTTTACAACTCTTTTGTTTCGAATCAGCAGTTCGGATCTCGTATCAAACTGCAAAAGTCACATGAACTATTGAAATTCCGAAACACTTATGACATAACGAAGCCTCGTTTACTGAAATTACATGACTTTGGTGCTCCGAAACACTGATTCGAAACAAAAGATTCGTAAAGCTTCAAAGCAGTGTTTTGAAATAGGCCATCACTAGATATTGTTGAAAAGTCGTTATTTTTTTTGCGCACAAAAAGTATTCTCGTTCCTTTATAATATATAATAATGGTTGGACCACTGTACTCTGCACTGTTTTAATATGTCTTTAGTTGCTTTCTGGGCATCTGAAAGTGTTAATTATCTTGCTGGCAATAGAGGCCTCAATGAGCCATCAGATTTCATCAAAAATATCTTAATTTGTGTTCCGAAGATGAACGAAGGTCTTACGGGTGTAGAATGATATGAGGGTGAGTAATTAATGACAGAATTTTAATTTTTGGGTGAACTAACACTTTAATAATAAATAATAAATAAAAATAAACAGCCTATCACTAATAAAAATTACAGACTATGAACAACAAAGTTTTGAAAAGTGTTTCAAATCAAAAAATGTTCAAATGTTTATATTTGTATTGTTATTATTATTATTTATTTATTTGTAATATTACAAATATTAAACTTTTGAGATGCCTGAACCTCGGAGTCTGGGAGCCTGGTTAGTGCTTTCCAGCCCGTCCCACTGGCTCATTCTTACCATCAGACTCGGCTATGCGATTCAGTTCGCCTGGCGTCCCCCGGTGTTCAGGGGTGTCCATTACACTCGCGTGTCCCTGGACAATGCACCTGTTCTCCGGGCAGAGATTGCTGTCCTCCTGGCGAAGGATGCAATCGAGCCGGTCCCTCCAGCCGATATGAAGTCAGGCTTCTACAGCCCCTACTTCATTGTACCCAATAAGGGCAGTGGGTTACGGCCAATCCTGGATCTGCGGTTCCTGAATCGGTCCCTTCACAGGCTGCCGTTCAAGATGCTTACGCAGAAATGCATTTTCGAATGCATCCGTCCCCAGGATTGGTTCGCAGCGATCGACCTGAAGGATGGTTCTTTCATGTCTCGATTCTGTCTCGACACAGACCCTTCCCACGGTTTGCGACGAGGGTCGGGCATATCAGTACAAAGTCCTATCCTTCGGGCTGGCCCTGTCGCCCCGCGTCTTTACGAAGGTTGCGGAGGCGGCCATTGTTCCGCTCAAGGAACAGGGCGTTCGCATTCTCAACTACCTCGACGACTGGCTCATTCTGGCCAGCTCGCGAGAGCACTCGTGCAAACACAGGGACATGGTGTTAGCACACCTCAGCCGGTTGGGTCTTCGGGTCAACTGGGACAAGAGCAAACTCGCCTCCGGGAAGAGGATCTCTTATCTCGGTATGGAACTGGACTCGGTTGCCCGGACAGCGCGCCTCACCAAGGAGCGCGTCCAGTCAGTGTTGAACTGTCTGAGTTTGCTCAAGGACTTTTTCAGAGGCTCCTGGGGCATATGGCATCCGCAGCCGCAGTTACGCCGCTCGGATTGCTTCATATGAGGCCGCTCCAGCACTGGCTTCATGGCTGGGTCCCAAGATGGGCGTGGCAACGCGGTACGTTCCGTGTCCCTGTGACACCGAACTGCCATCGTACCCTCACTCAGTGGTCGAACCCTTCGTTCCTACGGGCAGGAGTTCCCCTCGAACAAGTGTCCAGGCATGCTGTGGTCTCCACAGATGCCTCTGCCACCGGGTGGGGAGCCATGTACAACGGGCATGTAGTGTCGGGTCTGTGGACGGGGCCTCAACTGCATTGGCATATCAATTGCCTCGAGTTGCTAGCAGTACGACTTGTGCTGGGCCGCTTCAAGGAGCTGTTGTCAGACAAGCACATACTGGTCCGCTCGGACAGCACTGCGACCGTTGCGTACATCAACCATCAGGGTGGTCTACGCTCCTGTCGCATGTCGCAACTCGCCCGCCATCTCTTGCTATGGAGTCAGAAGCATCTGAGGTCACTTCGTGCCATTCATGTCCCAGGCGTGCTCAACCGTGCACCCGACGAGCTCTCACGGCAGCCTCCGCTTCCGGGCGAATGGAGACTCCATCCCCAGGTGGTCCAGCTGATTTGGCAGCGTTTTGGGGCCACACAGATAGATCTGTGTACCTCTCCAGACACAGCCCATTGCCAGTCAGGGAGGACAAGGAGTAGGTCTTGTTAGTGGCTCCGTATTGGCCCACTCTGACCTAGTTTTCGGAACTGACTCTCCTCGCAACAGCACCTCCTTGGCCCATTCCTCTGAGGAAGGACCTTCTGACTCAGAGACGGGGCACCCTCTGGCACCCGCGTCTCGACCTCTGGAAACTCCATGTCTGGTCCCTGGATGGGATGCGGAGGTTCTAAGTGATCTCCCCCAGTCGGTTGTAGACACTATCACTTCCGCTAGAGCTCCTTCTACGAGGAACCTCTATGCATTGAAGTGGAACCTGTTCATCGAATGGTGTTCCTCTCACCGAGAGGACCCCCGATCATGTTCGATCAGGTCTATGCTTTCCTTCCTGCAAGAGGGCTTGGAGCAAAGGCTGTCTCCCTCCACCCTCAAGGTGTATGTTGCCACTATTGCCACACATCACGATGTAGTCGATGGTAAGTCTTTGGGGAAGCACGACCTGATCGTCAGGTTCCTGAGGGGGGCGAGGAGACTGAATCCACCTCGCCCTTCCTCTATACCCTCTTGGGATCTCTCCCTGGCACTTACATCTCTGCATGTGTATAAAATAAATATATTGAACATACAGTTGTAATAAAAATGATTCAACATTGCAAATCAGGTTTATTGGCAAAATTGACAGACTTTCAGCTGTTTGCAATGAACAAATCAAACAAAAGTAATTGAAATAGCTCAACACAACAGATGTTTCAAGTGGTTTCCCCAAATTCAACTTTTAATGATTTCTGCAGTCTCAAAATTATTCAACCCCCTTAATAGAATCCCTCACAACAGCACAAATCTGCAAAACAGGTGTTGTCTCAAGCACACCTGATGCAACTAACCAGGTGTGCTTGTGCTAGAACACATGAAATATCTGAACTGGCTAGATTTGTTGAGTATAATGTTTCACTGCATATTAGAAATATGGCTAAGTCAAAAGAATGGTCCAAAAAGTTAAGAGAAGATATCATCACCCTTCCCAAACAAGGAACAGGATACAAAAAGATAGTGAAGGCACTAAATGTTCCTAGAGACACAACTGGAAGCCTAGTATGCAAGTTCAAAGTGAAAGGAACAGTGGTTACACTACCTGGACGGGGCAGAAAAAGGAAGCTATCAATGGCTGCAACCAGATTTCTGAGAAGGCAGGTTCAGAAAAACCCTCAAGTGACTGTAAAAGATCTGCTGCAAGACTTGGTGGCAACAGGCACTGAGGTTTCAGCTTGCACAGTAAGCCGTGTACTGAACGCACTCCAGAACTTCAAGATGTACACCACTACTGACCCAAAAGCACAAGAAAATTCAGCTCAAATTTGCTCAAAATCATATAAATAAGCCACATAAGTTTTGTGATTCTGTTCTGTGGAGCGATGAAACAAAACTGGAACTTTTCAACTCTATGGATCAGCAGTATGTCTGGAGGAAGAAGAATGACGCATATGTTGAAAAGAACACTTTGCCTACAGTTAAGCATGGTGGTGGCTCGGTGATGCTCTGGGGCTGCTTTGCATCCTCTGGCACTGGAAACCTGCAGCGTGTGGAAGGCAAGATGAATTCATGCCGTCAGCGAGAAAGATGAAGCTTGGGTGTCACTGGACCTTCCAACAGGACAATGATCCTAAGCATACCTCAAATTCCACCAAGGCTTGGTTGCAGAAGAAGTCCTGGAAGATTCTACAGTGGCCATCACAGTCACCTGACTTGAACCCCATAGAAAATCTCTGGTGGGATTTGAAGAAGGCGGTTGCAGCACATAAACCCAAGAATATTACTGAACTGGAGGCCATTGCTCATGAGTAAATGGGCTAAGATTCCTCAGAAACACTCCCAGAAGCTGGTGTCTGGTTATAGGCCTACATCTCGTTTGCAGCAGGTCATAACAGCAGAAGGGTGTTCTACTAAGTACTAAAGATGCTTGCCATGAAGAGGTTGAATAATTTTGATACTGCAGAAGTCATTAAAAGTTGCATTTTCAGTTGAATTTGGGGAAACCACTTGAAACATTTGTTGTGTTGAGCTATTTCAATTACTTTTGTTTGATTTGTTCATTGCAAACAGCTGAAAGTTTGATTTACCTGATTTGTAATGGGGGTCGAATAATTTTGATTACAACTGCATTTACTCATGCAGTATATACAGACACATATATAGATAATATAACACATTTGTTATATTTTATAATTATTCACACACACACATATATAAATATATATATATATATATATATATATATATATATACATACACTACTGTTCAAAAGTTTGGACACGGTAAGATTTTTAATGTTTTTAAAATAAGTTTTGTCTGCTCACCAAGGATGCATTTATTTAATTACAAATACAGAAAAAACAGTAATATTCTGAAATATTATTACAATTCAAAATAACTTTTCTATTTGAATATATTTTACAATGTAATTTATTCCTGTGATCAAAGCTAAATTTTCAGCATCATTACTCCAGTCTTCAGTGTCACATGATCCTTCAGAAATCATTCTAATATGCTGATTTGCTGCTCAAGAAACATTTATGATTATTATCAATGTTGAAAACATTGTACTTTTTTTTTTTCAGGATTCCTTGATGAATAGAAGGTTCAAAAGAACAGCATTTATCTGAAATACAAAGCTTTTGTCACATTATACACTACCGTTCAAAAGTTTGGGGTCAGTAAGAATTTTTATTAGGGCCCGCCACCCGAGCACCGATGGTGTGAGGACCCTATTGGAATTGCTCCGTTTCTTCTTCTTCTTCTTCTTCTTCTTCTTCTCCCTCTCCCAAATGAATCACTTTTTTGAGGGCCTAAACATGCTTGAAAACTCATGAAACTTTGCACACGCATCAGAAGTTGTGAAAATTTACGTCTGTTATGGGTTTCAGAATTAGGCGTGGCAAAATGGCTCGATAGCGCCATCTACAAAATTTCAACGAAGTGCCCCTCGCACCACGTTTCACGTACAGGTATGAAATTCAGTACACACATTTAACAGCCCAATCCCTACAAAAAAGTCTCCGGGTACGAAATCTGAAAACCAACAGGAAGTCAGATATTTTTAATTTTACTAAGTTTATTAAGTTTTTGCCATTTCCACATGTTGTACTTTAACAAACTCCTCCTAGAGCTTTAATCAGATCAACATCATATTTAGTCAGTCTAATCTAAAGGCCTTTTCGATGTTAAATTGGAAAGATCTTGAGTTTTCATTGGAGGGCGTGTCCGTGGTGGCCTGACAAAGTCTGATGTTTCACCATGAAAGAGGAAGCTGTTGTAACTCAGGCATACAATGTCCGATCTGCCCCAAATTTCACATGTGTGATGAGAGTCCTGGTCTAAAGACATCTACATGCCAATATTCAGTTAGTCATAGCACCACCAGCTGGCAACAGGAAATGGCATGCTTTACACTGTAATTCATTCCCATGAACACATTTCAATATGCCATGAAGTACCAAACATACTAGAAACACGTTAAATCACACAACACTTGGCTAAGTGCTAATGTATCCGATTAACGCCACGAAACAGGAAGTTGTTGTAACTCAGGCATAAAATGTCTGATCTGCTCCAAACTTCACATGTTTGATAATAGTCCTGGCCTGAAGACTTCTTCATGACAATATTCTGTTACAGTCAAAGCGCCACCTGTTGGCAGCAGGAAGTGTGGCACTTTGGAATGACTTTGCCATAATTCTCCTGTATTTACTCACTTACATGCATGTCGCCCACTGTTCACTGTTTTCCTAAAGCCAATGGGTGGCAGTGAGCCCGGGTGCGAGGGCCCTTTCATCGCTGCTTGCAGCTTTAATTTTTATTTCTTTTGGAAAGAAATTAATACTTTTATTCAGCAAGGATGCATTAAATCGATCAAAAGTGACAGTAAATACATTTATAATGTTACAAAAAATTAAATTTCAAATAAACGCTGTTCTTTTGAACTTTCTATTCATCAAAGAATCCTGAAAAAAAAAAAAAACTATTGTACACAAATGTTTCTTGAGCAGCAAATCAGCATATTAGGATGATTTCTTAAGGATCATGTGACACTGAGGACTGGAGTAATGATGCTGAAAATTCAGCTTTGCCATCAGAGGAACATATATATATATATATATATATATATATATATATATATATATATATATATGAGAGAAAGAGAGAGCTACTTAACAATAGAACAAGTCAAGCACAACAGCACGGTACTGTGCTGAAGAGCGCACAGCCTTTTTTAAATAAAATAACATATAATCTTAACGGTGTTCAGCCAATCCTCAACCTAACCACAGGCTCTACTCTTCTGCACAACGGTAACCCCAAAAACTCAGACACGCCAGAAAACCTTTTAAATTCCAAAATAATAGAACATAAAACACTAAAGCCTCGTTCAGACTGTCAGCCCAAATCGGATTTTTGTACATATCCGATTGAAATCCGATCAGATTTAGCAAACCACATGAAATGCGATTTTTACAAATCTGTTTCAAGCTTGATTCATATGTGGTTTGGAATCCTATTCAAATTGCATTTCTGAAAATCCGTTTCAGTCTGACTGCTCTGATCGGATTTCGTGTGGTTTATGTGACTTTCTCATGCAACGTAAAAGGTAAACGTCAGACGTTGTTATAGGAACATGCTGAAAGTCGCTGCAGAAACAAGGCTGTGTTGTTGCAAAGTGCCGGACAAGCAGAAATTAGCAATAGGCTATAAAGATAGCACACATACATCTGCAAGATGTCTGTTAAAGATCATTTCATCTGGAAAACATCTGCTGTTTACAAACATCTGATAGACATCTTTTAGATGTCAGTTTTACATACATTCTAAATCATAAACATCTTAAAGACATCTTCTAAACGTCTATTTGACATCTGACAGGAAACGTCCAATAGACGTATTGCAGATGAGCAAACACTCTAAAAAATATGTCTTCCAGACGTAAACACACACCTCAAATAGACGTCTCCAAGATGTACGTGTGCTAGCAGGGTGAGACATGTTTTGAGATCAGCGTAGACGACATCACGGAATAAAGCTGCTCATACCAGCCTCCTATGTTTCTGCTGTTGTCTCATCATAATGCAGTAGTTCAGCGCCGGCGGCTACACATTGTCATGATGTAAATAAGACAACTGTATTGCGAACCCCTCCATGTTGCAGTTGTTGTTTTTTTTTTGGCGTATACCTACGAACGCTACGTCATTTCCATAGAAACCAATGCAGATATTCCAAAAAGCAAAAAAAAAAAGCGCCATGGACACACAAATCGGATCTGAACACTTGATACACAGTGTGGAAATTAAAGTTTTTAGATCAGATTCCAATCGGATACAGAAATAATCAGATTTGGACTGACAGTCTGAACGAGGCTTAACAGATCTCCCCCTATATTAATATCAAGCGAAACACATGAAATAACACTTAATTTTAACACAGAAGCAAAGCATGCTGGGAACTAGAAATCTGCTGTAACTCATTCTGTGAATGTATGTAAATATGTGTGTACAAGACATTCATATTTATATGGGAACATCTAAATGCAATATATGAACTCAATAAAGGAAAAAAAGTTTAAGAATATTGCATGTAATGCTATTTTTGTCTTAATTTCTAAATATTTTTATATGCATCAATATATACCCATACATGGTCAATGCATATATTTGAAAAATATAAGCACTAGTTTCCCATATATGGAAATGTATTATGTAATATATCACATTATATTTTGCAGAGTATTCCCATATATTGGGTGTATAATACAATAAAAATATAATAAATAATCATCAGTAAATGCCATATTTTGTTATTCCCCAAAAATTGTTTACCTGTGACGCTTGCTACAATTTTAGAGCAATAGAAATGTAAATGGACACGTAAATGACTTTTTTTTCAGTATCTGCGATTTCTTATTCAAAACAAAACCTGCTGTACAGGCTTCAGGTCATCACTTTAGAAAACCATGTTTTCTTTATAATGGTTTCTTTAGCATTCAGAAAGTTGCAAACTGATTTGATAAATGTTCTCTTTTTTGTTAGCCATGGAATCAGGGCCAATTAAAGTAGCAGCTCTAGGAAGACCTCTGTATCCTGGAATGCTTTATGACTGCCGCATGGATTCCTTCATTCCAGGTGATGTACCTACCTAAATAAAAATAAATAAATAAATAAATAATAATAATAATAAATAAAAATCCTTTATTCACCCAAATTTTGAATCACTGATTAACAGTCTTTGTGTAACAACTCATGACATTTGCACATTTACTTCCAGCAGCATTTCCTCATACATAGTTACAAGCCATTTCTCATTTCAGGTGTTACTCTGTGGAATAAGAAATCCTTGAGCGAAGATTTGGACATACGTCCGCAGCTCCTGACAGATTTGAAATTCAGTAGCTCTGATTCTCTCTCTAGTAAGTCTAGTCTCCTGGATGTAAGTGCTTCCCTGAAAGCCAGCTTCATGGGGGGGCTGGTGGAGGTGGGAGGATCTGCCAAGTATCTGCATGACACCAAATCCTCAAACCAGCAGTCCAGAGTAACAATGTATTACAAAGAAACCTCCAGTTTTGAACAGCTCACTATGACCCAGCTGGGCCAGATCACCTACCCTCAGGTATTTGACCAGAAAACAGCAACTCATGTGGTCACGGCTGTGCTGTACGGAGCTCAGGCCTTTATGGTGTTTGATCGGACATTTTCCAAAGACCAAAACAAGCAGGAGATTGAGGGAGAACTGGATGTCATGGTCAAGAAGATCCCTGCATTTTCAATTGAAGGAAAAGGAAATGTACAAATGACAGAGGATGAAAAGAAAAGGGCTAACAATATTAGCTGTACATTTCATGGTGACTTCCATCTTGAGCAGAACCCCACCACATACACTGAGGCCCTGAATTTGTTCAAGCAGCTCCCCACTCTGCTAAAGAAGAATAAGCAGAAAGGGGTTCCCATAAAAGTCTGGCTGTATCCTCTTCATTTATTGGATAAAAAAGCAGCTCAGTTGAAGAGAGAAATCCACACAAGTTTGGTTTCCATCACTGAAGATATAATTGAGAGCCTGGGAGAAGCAGAGAGGACATGCAAAGACCTGTCCAGAAGTGCAATGGAAAATTCTTTCAGTGATATCAAAGAGAGGCTGCTCTCATTTCAGTCCTCATTTAACACTTACAAGATAATGTTCATGAAAGCAGTGGCAAAGGTCTTGCCTGGCATTCGAGAAGGACAGATGGAGGAGAAATCGCTGGAAGACATCCTGGAGATCCACAGCCGTTCCCCGTTTAATGCTGGCATGCTTAACCAGTGGTTAAATGATGCAAAGTCTGAACTTCACCTCTTGAGTTTTCAAACCAAGAAGCTGAAGGGGATCACAATTAAAGACTCAGACAGTCTCAACTCCATCCTCCTTGATCCTGATATTGATGATGTGGTGTGCTTGACTTTCACATCTCTGAAGTATGAAGACCCATATCTTTTAAACCTTAAGGAGTTCCTGAATTCTGTCAAGTTTCAAGAGCAAGATGGGTGGGGGGAAATGTTTTCTATGGCACCTGTTAAAAAATGGTTCAATGATCGTGATATCATAGTAAAGATGAGAGAGAACACATGTCGTTTCAGGCATTTGTCAGAGAGCAATACAGATGCAAAGAGAATCTGCTTCATTATTTCTGCCATTTCCGATCCCTCCAGTCAAGGCTCCTCCATCTATCTTTATGAAAAAGGGAAACTGACATGCACACAGTTAAAGTTCATGTCACTGCCACAACCATTAGTGAAGGATGTCTTGGACAAATCTGTGTCCCTGAAACTGTGGAAGTCCCCACATGGAGAAACAGTGCAGTACAGAGTAGAGTACAAGGAGGTAAAAGCAGATTCTGGAGCTGAGGAACATTGGCTTGTCAAAAACACAGCTTATGAAGACTACACTCTGACTGGATTGGAGCCTGGAAAGCAGTACTTGATCCGCTACAGGACAGTGCATAGAATGGGAATGAGTCAAGCCAGTGATACTGTCAACATTGTATCTTCTTCAGGTAAGTGCAATCTGCACATTTTTAGGAATAATCTTTCAATTTTTTTTTTCCATTGGCTGAATTCACACAGTGAAACCCAAACACAGTCAGTGTTTGGGTTTGACAACTGTTTTAAATAACAGATGTGACTTTCAAACTGTCCCGATCACACTGCAGCTTACATACAGTATTCAAGCTGCTACTATATGAATGAATAACTACTGTAATATCAAGCCCCTTTTTGGTCCTCCCAATAGAGACTGTAACTGATGTGAATGAGATGGCGATTATCTTAACACTGCAAAGTTTTTTCTCGATTAAAGGAACGAGTTTATCCATCAAATCTTAATTAATGGATAGTGTCTCTAAATACTTTTTTTAATTAATTAATTAATTAATTTATTATTATTATTATTTATTTATTTATTTATTTTTTTTACATTTTTACCCAAGCTCAGATAATCTAATGTGAGATGCCAGTTGAAGACAGTGACTAGATCTAAAACGTTCAGATGACAAACAGCTCATATCTCTGTTTCTGTGAGTTACTGGCCCCTATATGAAAACAGTGCGCAGTGTGGAGTCAGTTTGGTTATTGAATGCTGTTGTTATTCTCATTAATAACTGAACAGCATGTGAACATTAACATATTTAGCACTCTAAAACAGAACTGACCACCATCCCACATAGCAATTGTTGTCTGGCCCGGCTCTAGGCCACACAACAATTTTCTCTCGGCCCACGTACGAAAAAGTATGACGGCCACTGAATGGCCCAGATCTGGATATGAGTAACACATGAGCTGTAAACTTAGCCACACAAAATAGCAACAAAAATCTCAGCCAGGGATCCATCCATAGGCAGTAAAACACACTGTGACAAGCAGGGCGGGGCGAGAGCTGTGAGAGAACGGAACGAGGCCGGTGTCATGATTGCTGAGGAGCGTCACCTGCGCACTGCACCGGTCTCGTATCTCTCATGGAGGAGCTCCGGAAGCATAAAGGGAGGACCGACGACAGTGAAGAATGAGAGAGGACCAGGCCTGGACTATTTTACGTTATGTTTTGTTTATGTGTGTGCGGCAGTGGACCGTGAGGCACTGCTGCTTTTACTTTCATTTTGTTGTTTGTTTATTATACATTCGCCGGTTCCTGCCTCCTTCTTCCCTGAACAAAGAACTTTGCTACATTGGTGCCGAAACTGGGAGGAAGGAGGGACATTCTGTCTGAGAGCCCTCGCTCTGAGGGGGATCGCAGTGCTGAGGAGGTCGTGCAGCGCAGAAGAGTGGAGACTGCGAGTGGCTGGAGTGATGAAAGAACAGGTGGGATGGAGAGCTCACTGCCGTGCTCATGGGTTGAGGTGGGGGGCTGCCGTCCGAGAGGGAGCAGAGGAGTCGCCGCCGTTCAGGGAGCCTGCTGCCGTCTGCCATGATGGGGAGGAGCAGGGAATGGAGGAGCCATCGCTGGCCATCAGGGAGCCGAGGAGGATTGAGCCGTCCACCGAACGTCCAGTACCATCGCATGGCACTGCGAGGAAGAGCCTTTCGGCTGGCTGAGGACCGAGCAACAGCGTGTCTGGGAACCGGACCAAAAATGACAATGACACACCATTTATTATGGGCAAATTCCAAACGGAAGTGAGCATCCCTATTCCCTACTCCCTTCGAAGGGCAGAGCCCTTGAAGTGGGGACTTTGGAGTGAGCAGGGCACTTATGTGTCATTATGTAGCCCTTTGGAACGCACTTGGCGAAGGGAGCAATGAAAGACAATGTAATTTTTTCAGTGACTGACAGCTGGATCTCCACAAACTTCTTCCCAAATGACCGTTCTCTCCTCTCTCTCTCTCTTTCTCTCGGACGTCCATCGGTCCCGACGAGGACAATGCATTGCTATTGAGCAGTCTTTGAATGGACACATAAATGACTGCGGAGACCAAACTCTGAGGCACAGATGTGTCCAGGTATTCTCAAATGTGGGCTGCTCAAAAATGTGTCAATGAGAGCTCCGGATGGAGCGCGAGCGCAATCTAGTGAGAGGCGGTAAAGAGTGCAGCGCGTATCTGTGAAGGAGAGCTGGATGAGCGCGATGACAGTGCACAATCAAGATTGATCCGATTCTTAGCATTTTACATCGATTATCGGCCAAAATTAACGATTCATGATTCAAAAAACATGTTTTAAGATCGGTGCATGTGCATCGTCAGGATTTGTAATCGATGCATCGAGAAAATGAGTGAATCGTTACACCCCTACTGTACAGTATCCACCGGTGTGGTGACAGCCACACATTCTCCTCAAAGCATTAGATTCATCCACGCCGAGGAGCCGTGCCGATGCACTACCCACGTAAAGATGATAATTCTGCAAATAACTGCAATTGCAGGTTTCAAACAGAGATGGCGACAAAGAGGCCAAACTTATGGACTGCAGCTTTAACCTGTGTGCAAATTTGGAATATCGCATATAAAAATCTGCGTATAAAGCAGCGTTTCCATCCAGTGAATAGAAAGGAGCACAAAATCATCACTTCCTGATAAACTGGAGCTAAATATTACTAATAAAAATGGAAGTTGCTGTAGCAGAAACCACTGTATATAATAATTTTCATGTATAATAAATTACTTGCACCTCAGAGCGCACAGACGAACAATACACATTTACATTTATTCATTTGGCAGACGCTTTTATCCAAAGCGACTTACAAGTGAGGAATACAGTAAGCGAGTCGTCATGACGAGGCAAATAGGGACAAGAAGTGCTCACAATACAAGTTTTAGGCAGTGCTCAGAGTCTCATAAGCTACAATAGAGAGGGATTAAAGGAAGTGAAGGGATAGGTATAGAATTTTTTTTTTTTTTTTTTAGGATAAGGATAAGGATAAGTGCTCACGAAAGAGATGAGTTTTCAGCTGTCTTTTGAATATTGCCAGGGATTCTGCATTGCGGATGAAGGCAGGAAGATCATTCCACCAGCAAGGGACAGTGAACGAGAATGTCCTGGAGAGTGATTTCGTGCCTCTCTGTGATGGTACCACGAGCCTTCGCTCCTTTAATGAGCGTAGGCTTCTGGTCGGAGTGTAGACTCGTAAGAGTGAGTGGAAGTAGGAGGGTGCTGAGCCTGTGGTAGATCTGTAAGCAAGCGTCAATGCCTTGAATTTGATGCGAGCAGCAAGTGGTAGCCAGTGCAGAGAGATGAAGAGAGGCGTGACGTGGGCTCTTTTGGGCTTGTTAAAGACGAGACGTGCTGCAGCATTCTGAATCATTTGAAGAGGCTTGATTGTGCATGATGGCAGTCCAGCCAGAAGAGCATTGCAGTAATCAAGCCTAGAAATGACCAGGGCCTGGACAAGGAGTTGTGTTGCATGTTCTGTTAGAAAGAGCCTGATTTTCCTGATGTTGTATAGTGCAAATCTGCATGACCGAGCTGTCTTTGCAATGTGGTCTTTGAAGGTCAGTTGGTCATCAAGGATTACTCCAAGATTTCTGGCCAAATTTGATGGGGTAATTGAGGATGTACCTTGCTGGATGCTGAAATCATGATTTAGAGTCGAATTGGCAGGGAAGACGAGAAGCTCAGTCTTAGCCAGGTTGAGCTGCAGATGATGTTCTTTCATCCATGCCGAGATGTCCACCAGACAGCTTGAGATTCGTGTAGCTACTGTGGGATCATCTGGTTGGAATGAAAGGAAGAGTTGTGTGTCATCAGCATAGCAATGGTAGGAGAAACCATGTGCCTGTATGATGGGACCAAGTGATGTAGTGTAAATGGAGAAGAGGAGGGGTCCAAGAACTGAACCCTGAGGAACCCCCGTGGTCAGTTGATGAGCTTTGGATACCTCCCCTCTCCAGGCAACCCTGAAAGACCTTCCTGTGAGATAGGATTCAAACCAGTGAAGTGGTGTACCTGTGATGCCCAGTGATGAGAGGGTGGACAGGAGGATCTGATGATTCACCATGTCAAAGGCAGCAGATAGATCGAGCAGAATGAGAACTGATGATTTGGAATCAGCCTTTGCAATCCGCAAGGATTCAGTGACTGACAGTAGTGCAGTCTCGGTTGAGTGGCCACTCTTGAAACCAGATTGATTGACATCCAATTGATTGCTCTGTGAGAGGAAAGATGACACCTGGTTGAAAACAACTCGTTCAAGTGTTTTTGCTATGAATGGTAGGAGAGAAACAGGTCTGTAGCTGTCTACAAGTGATGTGTTTAATGTGGGTTTTTTAAGCAGTGGGGTTACCCGAGCCTGCTCGAATGTGTTAGGGAAAGTGCCAGTGTGGAGAGATGTGTTGATAATGTGTGTAAGTGCTGGTGCAATTGTAGGAGTGATGGCTTGTAGAAGGTGTGAGGGGATGGGATCAAGAGGGCAGGTGGTGGGATGGCTGGAGAGAAGGAGTTTGGATACTTCTGTCTCCGTGAGGGGAGAGAATGAAGAGAGGTGTGTGGCTGTGTATGTGGAGATGAAGTTAAGGTGGAACATAAAGAGTCAGTTGCTGTATTCACATCCAGAGATGAGAATTGTGTGGGTGAGGGAAGGGAGGATGATACAGCAGAGGAAAGATGAGAAGAAGAAAGAGAGCGCAGGTTTCGTCTAAAGGTAACTGGTAGAGGATACCACTTTAACGATAGACTTTACTCAGGCATTATAGAATAACCAAAACAGCATTTCAGATGCTGTGCAACGAGATCGGTCCGCTGATTTGTCCAGTTATCCCGTCCCATTTCAAAACATTATACATTTGGACAGATGCTGAAATGTACACATATGAAATGTACAACATGCACAGTAAAATCCTCAGTAAATATTGCTCAGTGTTTCAGTCCATTATGAGTCCAAAGAAACACTGAAGCAGTGTTGAAGTTAATGATTCATAATCATAATTAAGTGATTATAATTAAGTGATCATTAGTAAAATCAACTGCAAATAAAAGAAGACATTAAGGGTCTGTTTACATGACATTGCATCTTTCATGTACAGATGACAATATTGTCAAAGCGATCCCCGTTCACACGGGGGATCGAAAAAACGAATAAAAACGTAGTATTATTCATGCCAGGCCAGTAGTTGGCGATGTCACTTTGTAAAAAACATTATGTGCATATAGACTGAACACGTAAAACACATGCACAGGACGTCACCGTTTTTGTAGTTTACATGGAGGCGATAACGGTATAATTTTCAAAAACTTGCACTTTGAATCCAGTTTTAAAAAGTTTGTGTTTTCAGGCCCCCAAAACGCATTGTAATGTAAATGAACGGCCAAAACGCATACAAAGTTTTCCATTTTTGGTTGAAACAGTATTGTATCAACAGTCCCTTTATTTTTTTCATGATTTTACTAATGCTCAATCATCACTTAATTCATCACTTAATTATCTCATTAACTTCAACACTGCTTCAGTGTTACTTTTAACACTCTGTAGATTGGACTCATATAAACACTGAGCAGTGTTCACTGAGGATTTTGCTGTCTGTTTTGTACATTTGAGCATCTATACAAATGTACAAAAAAAAAAGTTTTGTACCTGTAATTTTTTTACACATTTTTTTTACACAAAAACATAAAAAACAGTTTATATACATGTGTGTGTATATATATATATATATATATATATATATATATATCATATTTATTTTATTTTAATGGTACAATTATTTGTATCTTATGTCTGTCATTAAAGGGTTAGTTCACCCAAAAATGAAAATTCTGTCATTAATTACTCACCCTCATGTCGTTCCACACCTATAATACCTTTGTTCATCTTCGGAACACAAATTAAGATATTAGTTATATATTTATAAATTAACAGCAAGTTAATTTAGACTTCCAAATGCCCAGAAAGCTACTAAAGACATATTTAAAACATGTGACTACAGTGGTTCAACCTTAATGTTATGAAGTGACAAGAATACTTTTTATGCACCAAAAGAACTAAATAATAACTTTATTCAACAATATCTAGTGATGGGCGATTTCAAAACACTGCTTCATGAAGCTTTGAATCTTTTGTTTCGAATCAGTGGTTCGGAGAGTGTGTCAAACTGCCAAAGTCACGTGAACCATTGAAATTTCTAAACACTTATGACTTAACGAAGCCTCGTTTACTGAAATCATGTGACTTTGGCAGTTTGATACACGCTCTGAACCACTGTTTCGAAACAAAAGATTCGTAAAGCTTCGAAGTTATATGTAGCAGTGTTTTGAAATCGCCCATCACTAGATATTGTTAAATAAAGTCATTATTTTTGTTTTTTGCCGCACAAAAAGTATTCTCGTCGCTTCATAACATTAAGGTTATACCACTGTAGTCACATGAACTGTTTTAAATATGTTTTTAGTAGCTTTCTGGGCATTTGAATGTCTAAATTAACTTGCTGGCAATGGAGGCCTCACTGAGCCATCGGATTTCATCAAAAATATCTTAATTTGTGTTCCGAAGATGAACAAAGGTCTTATGGGTGTGGAACGACATGAGGGTGAGTAATTAATGACAGAATTTTCATTTTTGGGTGAACTAACCCTTTAAAGGAAACACAGTGGCTCACTGGGAAACACTTTCACCTCACAGCAAGAAGGTCCATGGTTCGAATCCCAGTTGAACCAGAAGGTCTTACCTCTGGTCCGGTTTTCTTAACAATCCAACAATGTGTGAGTTGCAGACACTAAAATGCCACCATTGTTTTTCTTTTAGTTCCTTTCCCAGCACAACCTGTGATTGTGGGTGGGAGAGGAGGAGGTGAATTCTTCTTTAATACTCCTTCCAGCAGCACTTTTGAGAGGATTATCTTTACTTCCAATCAAGTGTGTGAATATTGTTTTCAATTCTATTTTCTCATCTTTGATTCCTGCTATTTATTGCCTTATTTTCATTTACTTATTCACATGAAATACATGTGTGCCTTTTAGGAAGCGCTGAGAACAATCCAGGTGACCTTCAAAGGTGGCCGCAAGATTGAAGTTGGCAATCTAAAAGGAACTTCCCAGCATGAATTTCTATTTGACGACAATGATAAAATTGTCGCTGCAACACTGTGGACAAATAAGAATCAAAACAGATGTGGAGGTTTGGAATTTGTGGTTGCCAAAAGCAATGGTAAGAGAACAACATTATCTGTCAAGTGTCCACATCTGGGTACGCCTGTACAGGTTGATGTGAAGTCTGGAAAGTGTTACGGCATTGTGGGGAGAAGCGGAGATGAAATTGATGCTCTGGGCTTCTACTTCATTTAGCCTCCATCTATACATATCTGTTGCTGACAGTATTCGAATATCTGAGCATCTAACATCTAAACAGCCAATCATATATGCATGTATAAGTTAGTATACTGTGGTAGAAAAAAAAAAAGCATAAAAGAAATAAAATAAAAAAGAAAATAAAAAATGATGTGAAATGAGGGAAGTTGAATGTTGTAATAAGGGTGAGTATAGACACAGAAAAGTCTTTGGAAAGACAGAAACTTAATGATTATTTTTGTCAAGTGTGATTTCTGCTTCAGTGAAATATGAATGTGTTTGCTGCAGTAAATATATCAAGATGCCCTGAATATTCTGGGAAAGGTCACAAAGGTTATGAGAAGATTTGAAAATAGTAAAAGACACATATAGCAAGGAAGATTTTAAACAGATATGCCACATATGTATTTTTGTACACCATGTTATCACGTAATCTAGACTTTAGAATGATTAATCCTGTGAAAGAAAATTTATTTGCATTGCATTTTGCATTAATTTTGCATTAATTTTGCATTGCTGAATGTAACCAGTCAGAGATTTTATTGTGTAAATTTACTAACCCTTGCAAAGTATAAATATGTATGTATTCTTTTGTTCGGCGAGTCTCTCTTAGTAAATGAAACCAGAGAACTCCCGGCCACTAAATAAACTTTTGTTCCTGCAAAGAGCAATGTTGTCTGGTATATGCTGCAGCACATAGTAGAAGAGAAGTTCTAAGGTTAGAGATAGTGATAGTGTTGTGACAGTAAATTAAAAATTAAAAATTTTATGCTTACTTAGATATTTAACTTGCTCTTCAGACTGGACACCATCACCAGGTTGGGACTACCGCCTGTGTAAACAACAAGGTAACCAGATACCTCAAGACAGACTGTGTGTCTGTGTATTAAGAATTTCTATGAAAATACTTATCAGAGTTTACAATGTGAAATATAAGATTTGAATCAATCAGTAACATTTGAATATTTAATATTATTTTTTTTAAGGTAAATTGAACCGTAATAAACAAATAACTCCAACAAATGACAAGTTAAGAGTATCATGAGTCAGACAATAAAAAGGGAACATCTCAGGTTACGCATGTAACCATGGTTCCCTGAGAGAGGAGCAAGACGCTGCGTCAGCTCACGCAATGGGGACGCGTCCCACAGGACCCAGTGTCTGAGGCACTTGTAGCAATTTAGCCAATCATGGCCGATGCAGTGATGACGGCAGGGTGCTCCCGGCGTATAAAAAGGGCACCTGAAAACACGTCAGCTTCAATGTCTGAAGGAAAAAATGCAGGCACACCCGAGGCATGGCAATGCGATGCTGCGTCTCGTTCCTCTCTCAGGGAACCATGGTTACATGCGTAACCTGAGAAGTTCCATTTTGAGGAAACTCAATGCCGCGTCAGCTGACGCAATGAGGATGTCAATACCAACTACGCCATGCTGACCAGTGCCTGCCTAGAGAAAAAAATAATCTAGAACCTAGGCACTGAGCTAAAAAGTCAGCCAGTGAGCTGTCTCCTCTAGAAACAACATGTACCCCACATCCTCCTCAGAGGGTGAGGGAGAAGATATAGTCTCCTCTAAAAACACAATTGTTGTACCCCATGCCCTCCTCAGAGGGGGAGGGAGGAGATTGAAACACCCTGCACATGTTGAACTGGGAAGGAGCGTAACCTCACTTAATACCCAGATACCTGGGGAAGGTGACATGAGATCCCCATGGCTGCAAGCTGCGCATTGCCTCAGCAAGCACCAGACTTGGGCCGCTTGGCTCAGCGGCTTGACTCTCTTCACTCATGAAGAGCGCCAGCCGAGAGCGGAGCTTTCTCATTGAGAAATCATCACAATGCACACATCCAGCCCCTTTGAGAGCTGAACGTGCGTGCTCCACTCCTAGACATATAACACACGTATCATGACCATCGCCAGGCGTTATGAAACACGGGCAAGGAGGGATAAAGCGTTTATATTGTTTGCTCGCCATTCCTTCTCTTTCACACACTGCAGTCTTCTCACAGCACACAGACAAGCGGCTTCCTGAAAACACTGAAACTGATGACATGTTTTCAGGTGCCCTTTTTATACATGTTAATTGCATGTTAATTGAAACGAACAAAAACTTTAATGTGAAGAGGCGGTAGATGGTAGTGGGAATAAAAGTTAACAATGGATAAGTTTGTGACATGGAATAAAAAAAAAAGAAAAAAAACTGGAGATTCAACACCAACAGAGAAAACCAAGACAGTTAGTGGACCTAATCAACCAAAAAGCCAGACGAAAAGAAAATATGATGAGGCATATCTTGGTCTTGGATTTACGGTTGGTGTGGTGGGGGCAGATGAGAGACCTGTGTGTGTTCTCTGTCTCAAAACATTAGTAGCAGATAGCATGAGGCCCAACACATTAAGAAGACATTTAGAGACAAAACACCCCGAACACATTAAAGCCGCTTGACTTCTTCCAAAGAAAACTCTTGGAATACCGTCAGCAGGAAAGTCGAATGCTAAATCTACAGCAGTTAATAGAAATGCACAAACAGCTTCTTTCAAAGTTGCGTACAGGATTGCCCAGTGCAAGAAACCACATATGATAGCCGAGCAGCTCATTCTCCCCGCTGCTCTAGACATTGTGTCAATTATGCTGGATGAGACAAGCGCTGCCAAATTGAAAGCTATACCCCTGTCAAACAACACAGTTGCACAACGTATACACAACATTTCAGATGATCTTGAGGACCAACTCATGGAAAAACTCAGAGACACACGATTTGCACTGCAAGTAGATGAGGCTACTGTCAGCAATCAAGATTGTTTGTTCATTTCATATGTCTGCTTTGTATATTCACTGAGAGAGGATTTGCCGTTTTGCAAATATGTCACACTGTGGCCCTGCGATCGCTGTGTACAGTCTCCGCTCCTCTCTGGCATCAATGAGCTGTGGACGACACACGGCTGGATGACGGGTCGTCGTTTAGCCATCCATGCACCACTTTTGATACGTACTCACTACAGCGGCACGTGAACAACCTACAAGGCACGTCGTTTCCGAGATCGAAGTTCCGGGGTGCTGTGCCATCACAATTTGTCCTTCATCAAATTCCGATAACTCGGCAGCTTTTCCCATTCTCACACCAAACACTATACAGACTGAAAGCCGGTCCTTGAGTGGTATATATACTGATCTGTAAACTGCACCTGTGGCACCGTTTGGTTGCCAGGCACGCTCATTGCTCTAGGCTGGGGGTGGTCATAATTGTAATGGCTCATCGGTGTATAGTTAATTTAGCTTTTTATTATGGTGAAATTAAATCGTAAAAAAAGCCCCAAAAAAAAAAAAAAAAAAAAAAAAAAAAAAAAAATATATATATATATATATATATATATATATATATATATATATATATTTACATACATTAAGAAAACATTTTGTCAAAAGAAAATATGTTGATTAAGTATAGTCTTCATAATAAACATTTTTAGTTTTTATTTTGTATGAATGTTTTTATTTAATATTAAATCATAATTTCAACCAAAATACAAATGTAACCGGTCCTACTTGACCCACTCCGAGAGGAATTGGAACCGGAGTCCCCGGCGTAGGAGGCGAGCACGCTAACAAGGACGCTAAAGACAGCAGCCGCGCCTCTTGAGGTCAGGGGAGTGAGGTTTACACGCACAGCTCTTACAGGTCTACGTCCGTTACACTCACCCCCCTAAACCTCACTCCCATCCGAGTCATGGCACCAAATGTAACCGGTCCTACTCAACCCGCTCAAAGCGAAATTGGAACCGGCGTCTCCGGCATGGGAGGCGGGCATGCTAACAAGGACACTAAAGACTGCAGTCTCTAGCGTAAGTCTCCAATAGTAGAAGTAGACGTAGAACAGAAGGGGTTACAGAAGCACATGTTCTCTAAGCATTCTGATTTTTAACACACACTCACAGCATTCGGCATGGTCTTGCAGCTATCAGATCAGAAACGAAAGTGAGTTTCACACATAGACCCAAAGAAGTGGTCAAAAGTGGACAAAAGAGACAAATTAAAACACCAGGTGTAAATGGGAATGTGTCTCCCTTGCCTGTTTGTGATCTGATCGACCAAAACACATATTAATACCAGTTGTACACAGGGCCCTAGATATCGTCTAAGGAGGCAACATTTTAATTGACACCTATTGTCATTTGAAATCGAAAATTCCAAAGGCAAATCCAAAACCAAGGCACATACCTGAACTTTTTTCCACTCTGCATTTCTGCCTGAGTGAATTGGTGAGCTGGCTGCTTAATGTGCTTGTGTACAAAACTGTACATTATGCACTTGATGGAAGTAGCAGCTTGTTACCCATGACCTTTGCTCATTTCCATCATGTGCTGGCCCTCTCTGACAGGTCATTGATGAGGGCACGACTAGCATGACAGCCTGTGAAGTCATGATGGATGATGTTTACAGCGTCTCATACATCTAACAGCTAATGGATCATTAGATCTCACTCATAGCCACTCTCCTTTATGAAAATATGATGAGAAGAACAACATTCATGTTGCGATATTGTGAAAAAACACAAGAACCATTTTCACTATTTCCAGTAATATACACACTTTCTCACAGATTTCCCATGATGCTTTTCAAAAAGGTTTCCAAAAAGCACAGATGTGCATAATCTGGTGTGTCATTTTGAATGTTTATTGTTTCACTGTTGATTTTGTGTTTCAGCAAATCAAAAAGCAAATGTGAGAATTTGGTGTTTGTCATCATTTATTATGTCAAGTATTTCTCATATTTTTAGTGTAATCAGTTTTCATTCTGTTCTGTCACATCTTGTGTGTTGGGTGTAAAAATAAATAAAATCTGGTTACACGTTATTTTAAGGATATTGTTACAGTGTAATTATAGTGTAATTATACAGTGTAAGTACTGAGTAATATGAATTAACATACTTATAGGCTTAGAATTAGGGTTTGGTTTAGTTTTTCCTTTGTGTTTTTTGTGTACAGACATCACCATTATCGAAGCGATCCCTGTTCACACAGATCCGCAAAAACGAGTAAAATCGCTGTATTATTCATGCCAGGCCAGTAGATGGCGATGTCACTTTGTAAAGAAACACTACTCTCCTATAGACTAAACATACACATGCGCATGACGTAGTAGTTTAATCAGAGATGACAATGGCATCATTTTCAAAAACTTGCACTTTGAAACCAGTTTTCAAAAGTTAACATTTTCAGGCCCCCAAAACTTGTCGTGTAAATAAACGGCCAAAACATATAAACAGTTTTCTGCTTTTAGTTGAAAATGGTGTTGTGAAAATGGCCCCTTAGTAGCAAGTAATTATTATTATGCATAATTTACTGTTATTACTATAGTAACTACATGTAACATGTAACAAGGACACTGTAAAATAAAATGTTACAAGCTAAGGTCAGTTGCCATCTGAATAAAAAGTAAAATAAAATAAAATTTTTAAATAAAACAATGCAAAATGTACTGGTAGAAAATGTTTGGTAACACAGCTAAAATTAGCTATCAGTTATATTTTACAGCATTCATTAATATTTGTTAGTTAAACTGCAATTCTTCATTGTTTGTTCATGTTAGTAATATAATGTTGCTTTTATAAATGTTGAAATTTAGGTTATTCGAGATTAATAAATGCAATAGATTGTTAATGTTAAACCTTCTTATAGAGTGTTACCAAATATTTATTTATTCAATTCTTCTGTCATTGGTACTCATGATTCATGCCACCCATGAGAGTCTGACCACATGTGGTCAAAAAAAAAAGAAAGAAGTGGACACACCATAGGGTTCCATCACACACTGTCCTATTCAAACGTGTCTTGTTTGATGGTTTTCTAGTCCTCCCATGTCTCTCTGTCTTTCTTTCTCAAACTCTCTCCTCCCAGTTTCCCTATTGCTGAGCTGACAAGGCGCTTGTCTGATCAGCCCTCATTTGTCAAAGCCTCCAGCGGTGTTATTTATTCATGAATTCACAGCGGAGGGATCCACCTAGCCACGTGTCGGCAGAATGTGAGGGTGGCAGCGTCGCAGCGAGGCCTGCTTCAAAGCCTTCAGAGCCCCAACACAACCCCCCGCAGAAGCTCAAAGTCAGCCACGAGGATGCAGCACGGCCTGCGCTTTCAGGAAACATCCCTGCGGCCGATCCGCTCAGCAACACGCCATTCTATTTTCAGACGTGTTCAGACCGAAATAAAAATTGTCATTATTTACTCACCGTCATGTTCTTCCAAAGCTGTGAGAATGTTTTCTTCTGTGGAGAATGTATGAACAATTTTCACTAAAACAACCGTTAAAGGGTTATTAGTCATCATATACTCACCATCATGTCCCATAAGTCTTTAGTTCATCTTCCAAACACAAATAAAGATATTTTTAAATGAATCCTGAGAGGTTTCTGTGCCTCCTTTGAGAGTCCAAGTTATCAAAATTTAGAAGAGGGTCATAAAGGCATTGTGAAATGTGTGATACACTCTATGTATGTGTGTTTAAATGTGAATAAAAGCCTACAGTACATTAAGGGCCAGATTTACTAAACAGGCCAAATTGGCATGAGAGCAAATTCCATAAAAGTGCAGATGGGAGTGGAAAGTTCTGCACGTGATCTATAGACAACGATTAAGAACACGGATCATTTCCACAATGACCAACACAAACTACCAAGACCAGTGCAAATTAGCTTCTGGTTTAAGACATGCTTTTTTTTAGAGCATTAAATAACAGCTCAAATACCAGTAAATTGACTAGCGCAAACCTAAGTAAATCACCTTGTAGGATTTATTTAAATACTCTCCTCTCATAAATTTTGCGTCTGAAATGGAAACTTCTACAAATGCATATGCAATAAGGTCAGCTACAAAAGTAACCCTGTCCAGGCACTATTTTTTCACTGCTTGTCTTTAGTAAATCCCAAAAGTAGTTTTTTAACGCCAAAAGAGGGTTTGTGCTGGCGACTGTTAGTTTAGGGTTTGGGTTTGGGTTAGTAGAATAAGTTGACATGTAGTTGCAAAGTAACTTATAGGCAGTAGAATCTATAAAGTTGACCATTGAAATAAAGTGTTACCATTGTTTTTTAAATTCATTTTGAAGAGATGACTTCCATCTGATTTTGTCATTTTTCTGGCACTTAAATGTGGAGCAGGAAACTACAATGTGTAGAATATGTTGCAATATCCTTTACTGTCAAACCTGTAAATCAAATAGATTTATGACCATGCTTGTCATCATGAAATTACTGATTGCCTCTCATTATAAAATGGTGTCAGAATCTTATTTTCATTTAGATTTTTTTTTCCAAATGTATACTTTTTCCTTTATAGTCATGTTCAAACAAGTGTAATGCATGAAATTAATTTTATTACAGAAACATACACAAGTATGCAAGTAATATTTTGTACATGCATGCAAATAAATTGTGTTTTATAATAATATTTGTTGAACAGTATCTATATATTTTAATTTGAAATATATAATATACTATAAATATTTTAGTACACACACACACACACACACATATATAGTATAAAAATAAGTAAAATATATCCAAAAATACACATACTTTATACTGTACATATTTAAATATGTTAAATTATATATATATATATATATATATATATATATATATATATATATATATATATATATATATATAATTTGCTAAGCTACAACCTAGAAATACAACTGACTCAAATCCATAAGTCTGAAGAAGTTATGTTTCAAGTTTGAGGATGATATACCAAAAACATTAGGTTCCTGCAAGGTTTTTTTCTCTGACTAGTGCCTTTTCCAAAAATGGCCAATTGGAGCTCCAAAGTGCCCCTTGGCAACAGAATGATCTGAGGGTAGAGGGTAGATGTACTAAACCATTCTTTTTTAAAACTGGTAAAATAATCACAAGCAATATTATGATAAAAGCTTAAAGTTGTTTTTTATTTAAAATTTTGAAATGTCATCAAACAGCACGCACAAGATTTAGTGCTAAATTACATAACTAAATTCACAAAAAACCTAACAATATTTTTTAAATAAATAAATAAATAACCTTTTACAGCCTTCTAAAACAGTTTTATTTGTCTTCATACATACACGGAAACTATGCTGATTGCCAGTCATTCACAGAGCAATCATCCTCCAAAATCTATCTTTTGTCTCCATGCATAAACAAATGCTAGATTGATGGCTGATTCAGACAGCAGTCAGCCTCCAAAAAATGTTTTATCTCTATACATACACAAATACTGATGCGCAGTCATTCAGGCAGCAGACAGCATTTATTCTCCAAATAAACAATCTTTTGTCTCAATACATATACTACAGATATTCCACTAATGGTAGGATCCGCCCATACCGAACGGGCCATCCTAGTCATTCTCCTCCTTGCTTCTTCTCTATCACATCCTCATGAGGGAAATAAAATGTTTTGGGGCATCGAGGCTCCATTTTTCAAGAATAAAGGTACAGTATGAAGTCTCGTTTTGATTTTGCATGGTTTCATTTGTATTTCCAACACAAATTACTATATTACTGTTGCTAAGGCATTTCTATCATAAAACAGAGACCATATACTGACGCTAAACCCATAGACCTTTCAAAATATATATTGTATCAACATTTGTAAAATTTATGGACAGTTGTCAATATAGTCAATGTAAAAAAAGGTAAACATATTATGATTTTACTACAGCTAGAAAACTGTATTGACCAATCAGAGTCCAGGGCAGAAACTATCAGTTTCATAATAAGAGTTTTAGATGTTGTCTAAAAGTATGAGAGGTGTTAATCAAACTATCTAGGAAGGTGGAAAATGCACACACTGAAAACTATTTTTTAAAGCTCTATTTCCAAGTTTGTTAAAAAAGTGAATTTTGCGATTAAGTTATATTTGAAATTCACATTGCTGTTGTTTTGTTTAGTCAGCATCTTTAGGAGTGGAGCCAGCAGCACATTTTGTTTTTGGTTCTATAATGGTATTGCTTAAGAGAACATCGATAAATAAATCTTACCACATTGTGTACGTAGTTGTTTTTCCCTATTTTAAAATAATTCTCCTATCCCTAGAGACAACTATAAGTAAATCATGCATGCTATGTAGGACTTTCTAAATCTTTAAAATATTAGCATGCTGCCTAGTTAGTAAGCAGACAGCAAATGTTTCAGAACAGTGACGCTATCAAAACATGCCACTGTTTGTTTGAGCATCATGATTTTTGCAATTCTATTTGATCACGCCGTTGACACTTCAGCTTTGACTATTTTGAATTCTGTTTGCTTCGGAAATTGGAATCAGTTGCGTCACTGATAACTTTCACAGATTTCTGATGAAGTAAAATAAGATAGGGCAAACTCAAGCATATGACACACATAATGGATGCAGTCCATTGGGTGAGAGGTTTCTATACTGAAGTGGTCATTAACTACCCTGGAGGCTCCGGCTTATCAATGCACAGTCGGAAGCAGAGAGAAGAGTGGGTGTATGCGCCAGGTTAACATGACCTCTGAGAACAGGAGAGCTCTCAACCTCTCTATACTCAACAGCTCTTCTGGAAGCTATTCTCACCCTTTTTAATCAGCTCCCGCAGCTCGGAGGAGAGCCGCTCGGGTGCAGCCTCAGTGCTTCCAAATTAAGGCTGTGACATTTTCCCCTGGTCCCTGTCCTTGGATTCCGGGTTCCACCTCAACAAGGCTACAAAACTTCACACTGTCTGCCTTCCTGCTGGGTGTCTATGGTGCCGCAATCATAGAGGGTTTGCTGAGAAGTAATAACTTCAGGTCAGCAATACAAAACTATTTTTACTATTTTTAAATGTTAATCTATGGGCATTTTTATTGACTATACATGACAAGAAATAATTTATCCCCAAAGGAAAGAAAAACCACACACGAGATCTCAACCATTTCTCCTAGAAAGCAAACTGAGGCTTTTGGCTTTTACTCTTCTGCTCTCCTTGTAAACTCATACGTCTCTTCTAGAGATTAAAGAAGAGACAGTTAAAGAAAATTTTGTTTAGTGTAAAATAATTATTTTGTATTTATTTTCACAGGATTGTTTTTCTTAATCAGTCTTTTTTGTCTTCTTTTGGAGAAAAAAAACTACACATCCTTGAAACAAGTTACTGTAGGTCTACTTGAGAATGCTCTTCTCTTCAGTTTATTTTTCACATTTTTTTTTTTTTTTTGCTTGTTTTAAGCATGCTTATGCAACTCTGCCAGTGGAGTAAGAAACAATTTTTTAAAAACCATCATGAATGATTTATGAATATATGAAATCTTGCATACATCCCATGAATGGGCAAATGCAAAACATTTTCAGTTTGCTTTAAATATACATGTGAAACAATATGTCAAGGATAACTGCTTCCATATACTCCTCATATTCTTTAAAGGCAGTGCCAAAATTACATTACAAACTCATTATGTAATTTGGTTTTGTGATTATCAAAATTCTGTCATCTGCTTGTTTATGACAGGATGATCACTGGCCACTTAGTACACCTCTACTGCTTGTTAATGCAAATATCTAATCAGCCAATCACATGGCAGAAACTCAATGAATTTAGGCATGTAGACATGGTCAAGATGAAAGTTCAAATTGAGCATCAGAATTGGGAAAAAACTGAGATTTAAGTGGCTTTTTAAGATGGCATGGTTGTTAGTGCCAGACACACAGCCATCTCTAGGGTTTACAGAGAATGGTCTGAAAGAGAGAAAATATCCAGTTTTTGA
Source organism: Hypophthalmichthys molitrix (assembly GCA_037950675.1). NCBI lineage: Eukaryota > Metazoa > Chordata > Actinopteri > Cypriniformes > Xenocyprididae > Hypophthalmichthys > Hypophthalmichthys molitrix. The sequence continues at coordinate 41,340,583 of CM075494.1, forward strand.
TGCCAGAAGTCAGAGGGTAGAGTTTGACCAGGGTAGAGTTTCCTAAGCCTAGTCTCAGCCTCAGACGTAACGCCCACAGACTGTTGGCTGAACGTCTGATGCATATAGTACACTTATCTGGAAACACTTCAGGAGTTTTGAAGTCATCATCTGGTTGGTTGAATTCTACAGGATATCCGGGAGATGCGTGCGTCGCATTCTTTAACGGTCTGCTTGGAAACAGTTGCCGTGACGCCAAACCCCCTTGTAGAAGAAGAACGCTGTTGTGTTTACAACTGTGACAATGAACACTTACCAGGATCAACTTAACGCTGGATTTAGTATGTGAAGTTCGCGGCTCCATTGTTGCAGTAAACTTGCACAATGTTCTTAAATTAATAATTTATTAGATGCATGCCGGTCTGTTATTGTAAGGACACCGACTTACATTTTCACGCCCCTAAATCTGACACGGAAATCTAACAAAACGAACTGTGATTGATTGCGTTACATGTCAGTCAAACGTCCTCTTGGGCGGTCCTTGGTCAATGAAAGCTGTGATAGAGTCCAGACCTTCTGCCGTCAGTCTGAAGGTCTGGCTACGTGAGACTACCCTAAGCCTAAGTTGATAGTAGCTCCATTGGTGGCAACAGTTCTACAATCAACTTAGGTTTACAATGCTTGTGGGAAACGCAGCCCAGACTGGTTTGAGCTGATAGAAAAAGCAACAGTAACTCAAATAACCACTCGTTACAACCGAGGTCTGCAGAAGAGCATCTCTGAAAGCACAACATGTCGAAACTTAAAGCAGATGGACTACAGCAGCAGAAGACCACACCAATGCCAGTACTGTTAGATAAGAACAGGAAACTGAGGCTACAATTCACACGAACTCCCCAAAATTGGACAAACAAAGGTTGGAAAAATGTTACCTGGTCTGGTGAGTCTCAAATTCTGCTGCAACATTCAGATCGTAGGATCAGAATTTGGCATGAAAGCATTGATCCATCCTGCCTTGTATAAACGGTTCAGGCTGCAGCTGGTGGTGTGATGGTGTGGAGGATATTTTCTTGACACACTTAGTACCAGTTGAGCATCATTTAAACACCACAGCACACCTGAGTATTATTGCTGACCATGTCCATCCCACTTTGACAACAGTGTACTCGTCTTCTGATGGCTACTTCCAGCAGGATAATCCACCATGTCACAAAGCTCAAATATTCTCAAACTGGATTCTTGAACATGACAATGAGTTCACTTTACTTAAATGGCCTTCATAGTCACCAGATCTCAATCCAATAGAGCACCTTTGTGATGTGGTGGAACAGGAGATTCGCTTCATGGATGTGTAGCCGACAAATCTGCAGCAACTGTGTGGAGCTACCGTGTCAATATGAACCAAAAATATCTGAGGAACGTTTCCAGCAGCTTGTTGAATCTATGCCATGAAGAATTAAGGCAGTTCTGAGGGCAAAAGTGGGTCAAGCCTGGTGTATCTAATAAAGTGGCCAGTGAGTAGTATATATATATATACTGTGTGCAAAGAATCTCAACTAAACATACATTTTTTAAATATATTTTACAATCACAGTCACATTTATTCTTCACAATCATTGCTAATACAGCCAGGTATTTTTATTCAATTTCTATTAAATCGAACAATCTCATATAGCACAAATGTATATATCTGCAGTACAAGCCAATGTAACTGAAGTAACTGTCATAAATAAAATTATGAATATAAAAAAAAAGCTTGAGCAAAAAGCATCTTAAGAATAAAAGTGTTGTCAGCACTTAAGTCCTCTGCTCAGCTGAAATAAGTATAGATTCTGCAGTAATAAATGTATTGGCACTGTCACACATTGACATAATGCTGTAATGTAGCAGAATGGCTGTAATGCTTTGAACTTCATTTTGTTTTTGCATTATAGCAGAAGTCGAGAGCTCATGAAACTTTCAGCATTATTCAGTCCTGATGGGCCGCAGTTTGTGTAAAGTGCTGATGTCGTTTACTGTCGGCAGGCCGCTGCTCTTGCTGGAAAAGAGATCGAGTGATGATGAATGATGATGATGACGCGAGAATGAGGGCAGACAAGAAGGTGAATGAAAATCACGTAGGCGCTCACACCGCTTGACCAACGTCACATTGGAGGGCGATGGGATTACAGGACAGATGGTGGAGAGGAGCGAGATCTAGATTAAAGCTGCTCTCTGAATGAAGATGAACACCAGACTGAAAGCAGGTTAATCCCAATCCCATCATTCCCTGCAGCACACTCCTATACAGATAAAGCTGTTTTTGATGCCCTGTCATTGGTCTTCTCCTTTGGTTTCATCATAACTCCCGGAGACTCCTGAGAGCAATTCAGTATGATATATGAGATGATAAATGGCACTAGTTCAGATTCTGGTGTATCTGAAAGAGGGCATCCAAAAAGATAACACTTTTTTTTAGCTCTTTCCCTGCCAGCATTTACTAAAAAAAGTTGCCAGCCAGCTCTAGCATTTTTAAAGGGTTAGTTCACCCAAAAATGAAATTTCTGTCAGTAATTACTCACCCTCATGTTGTTCCAAACCTGTAAGACCTTCGTTCATCTTCAGAACACAATTTTTTTGATGAAATCCGAGAGCTTTCTGGCTTCCGATAGACTGCAACACAATTATCACTTTCAATGCCCAGAAAGGTACTAAAGACATTGTTAAAATAGTCCATGTGACTACAGTGGTTCAACCTTAATGTTATGAAGCTGTAACGATCGGCCCAATCGGTCGATTTTACATGAATTAAAATGGGGTCAGATTAAACTGTGTGAGGTTATGAGTGTTTAAAAAGATGAGACAGACGACAGAAATGAAGTGAATAAATAAAGTGTATTTACAATTTCCATGGAACTTAAAACAACACAATAAAACTAGAATAACTTAAGCTGTTTAAAAGCGTGGAGTCCATTAGCACCATACCCTAAAACAGTCCTTAAGAGTCCTAGTAGCGTGATGTAAGTCCCAATGTGAAAGTGTCCACTGGTGTATATACAAAGTCCACAGAAGTGTTAATCCAAGTGAAGGTGATGTGAAGCACTGGAACAACTCCTCAATCCAGCTTGTGGTCGTTTTGCTTGGTGACCTTGTTTGTTTGCCATGCTGCCTCCTTAATACTGGCTTACTTCCTGATTCCTGTCACGTGATCAGTCACATGACAGGCAGACCCAGACTCATTTAAAGACATATACACATTAAAGTAAGAGGAATAAAATGGCTAAGACAACATGTATATATTCAAATATACATAAAATCATCATGTTATATATATCGAGCGGTTAAAACACGTGTCTTATGTGACAGTGTCACAAAGCGACGAGAATACTTTTTGTGCACAAAAAAACAAAGAAAAATAACGACTTTATTTAACAATTTATTCTCTTCCATGTCAGTCTCTTACACAGTTGACATAGTAAACACAGTGCAGCACTTCCGGGTTCTGCTTCAGAACACTGGCTCAGTATTTGCTGACGTTGTACACGTGAGCAGCATGATGCATGTCTGTGATGCTGACGCAGGAACTGGCCAATAATGAGCTGGCATTCTGTCTTGTGAAAACAAGAGGGTAAACAAACAATTGCTACCAAAGCGACGTGTTAGCTTAATGCTAATTCCAGTACTCACCACCATGTTTGAAAGCTGTGTACGGAAGAGCTTCTGTTCTCTAATCGGTCAGCATCACAGATGTGAAAGAACCAATTGTGGAGGACCGAAAAAAATTAAACATGCTAGTCTTTTTGTCAGGACATCATATTTTTAGCTAATTAGGTGATGTGAGCATTATGGAATGCTAAGCTCTCACATGTAACTTATGTTTCATTCATACTCGACGGCGGAGGGCGCCCTCACGCAGACAGTCTACAAGTGAGACTCATGAGTAATAAGTTCCTGGAAATCCCTAATATGGACAAAGACATCCAGCGATTGCTGTAGCTGAATAAAACACTGAGCAATTTTGACTGATTTAACATGAAGAGAATTAAGACACCTTTGCAACAGTATAGAGTACCTCAGGGATGACGTGTTTTTGTAGGCAAAACCCAGAAGCGAGTTAGCATTTTAGGACTTCCGGTTTCATCGCCTTAAAGTCTATGGGTTTTTTGAATGGGTTTTTACTAAATCGCCTGAAATAAGGTCTGTGGTTAACAAAGCCTCTAAATATTTTCACGTTTTGATCTATGTTTTGAGCAGTTTTATGTTTTGAGCAGTTTTAACCTGCTTGTGATTTTTTTAAACCTTTATTGTGTCTTAAAAACGGCGGTTGCTAACAAATTGCTAAAAGGGACTACTTCCTTTAGCGGGGACTTTAGATGTCATCATGACAAACAGGACATTTGAACAGCATTTCTCATGAAAAAGTGGATAAGTATTCATACACAGCGCAGATCATAATCAGCGAGCATGTCTTTAAATAAAGTTGTTTTTTAAATAAAGATTGAGGAAGCTTGGTGGTGGTGACGCTGATCTGCTGTAGTCCGTTTATAGCCTTCTGTTAGCTTTTTATATTTGACTTTATTTAGGCTTCAAAAGGTATAAATGTTGTGTTAACTTGTAAAGATTATCTTGATAGACAAAACGTGTAAGTGTCATAAACCTTTGTTAAACACAGAGCTTATTTTTTGCGATTTTTTGCGAAAGTCCGTGGGAAAAATGCATAGGCTCTCAATCGAGGGAATTTGTGCGTCGCTAACTTCCGGGTTGGCCTACAAAAACACGTCATCCCTGAGGTACTCTATTATGATTTATCTGTGTTCTTCAAGCCATTTCGGGTATTTTTTATAAGGATAATGTATATTTATAATGCAATGCCAATTGACATAGCCTTTATCACTGTATGTAATACTACAAAATGATATAATTTCTTTTTAATTTCTATTTTACTTATAGTATTATTTAATTATTTTCAAGATTTCTATGGATATCACGATATATTGTTATCGTGAATTATTTTGGCCACGATAACCGTGTAGTGGAAAATATGATATCGTGACAGCCCTGTCATCCACTGACACACTGTATGAGGTAAAATGATCGATTCTTGTGTCCCGATGCCCATTGTCGTTTGTAAAAAAAAAACAAAAACAAAAAAAACAATACAAATCACATCATACAAATACATATGAAATCACCAACGCTTCAAATACTTACATTTTCCCATGAGATCAGGTTGTTTTTGCCCCAGTAGAAGGCAGAAAATATGGGGTTACCTTTAAAAAGTCTAGTATTCCTAAGAGCCATGTAATAATGTAATATAACAATCAACTTTTACAGATGCAAAACAAATATAAATAATAAAACATGTTTTTATATATTTATTATGCACTACACATTTAAATGGAATAAACACAGTGATATACATATTTAATAAACACTATGCTATAGCTACATCTAAAATCCCATTTCTGTACCACATGTGGGTATCTATCTAAAGTAAAGAGAGAGGAGTGTACTAAAACAGGTTTAAGTCAAACCAAAGCGTCCTACAGAAAATATAAATATACAAAAGAATGAGCAATAAGACTGTAATATGATCATGTACAACAGCTTGACAGAAGCATATGTTACTGCTCCCACAAACATGTGACTCACAGATTTACAGCAGTCTATCATTGTGAGTCACTGAAAGGTCTTTTAATGCTCTACAGCTGATACATCAGGTCACACGCCTCCAATTCTCCTGCATGCTGATCCACGATCTTGCTGTACCTCACCAGTCAGACCCTTGCTGGCTCTTATTAAACACTGATGTCACTTTACAACCTCTTTATCGTCATCATGCAATCATGCATCAAATTTGAGTCAAATTCTTGAGCTTTGTGTGAGTAGCACTATTTGGCTGGTGTGTGGACTTGCGCCGGGTCTGTTTTCGGCTACTTCCCGATTGATTTTCTCTTCCTGAGGAAAACATGTCAGAGTCTCAGTGAGTGTGTTCAGTCTGTTCGTTCATGATCTCTGAACCACACTGCATGAAAGGTCCATTCAGGCAGCTCTGTTCCAGTCGTGAGTCTGATGATTGGGCTTTGTAAAGCTGAATGGCATATTGTGCTCAATATCCTTGAAGTGTATGTCACAGCAGTGTTGTTTATACCAAACAAAGTGCAGTCATTTGTGTATGTTGATGTGCAAACTTGATTTGCTTATGCTTTTCACACTCAAAAAATATTTAGGCCTGTAAGATTTGTAAGATTTATGTATTTGAATTTCATATAAAATATATATGTTTTGGGCTACTGTAGTTTAGTGTGTCATGGTCTGTCATTGGGCCTTGATTGATATTTTTATTAATTCAAACATTGCTGGCGCTTCATTAAATTTAAAGGAGCTATTTAGAAGAATTTGTATGTATTAATCGTTTTTTTTTTTTTTTTAACAAAACGTAAAAAGAGAGACCTTCCCCAACTTCCTAGTTTGTCTATAAATTAGATTGACTGTAGACTGATTTTTATGTGAAGGACTTGCTTATGTGCGTTCCCAAGGAATTAATGTCAATGTGCCATGCAAAGAAAAGGGATTAATTCAAACTATTGCCTCACATTGCCAGATCTATATAGTCTATATTCTCAAATATACATAAAAATGTTCAATTACCTCATCTGTTGGCATGATGCCGGTGAATCGTAGAGCAGGTGCAAACATCCACATCTGTATACAGTATATTGCTGCATATACTGGGTATTTCCAACTTCTTTTCCTTTTAACCAAAGAATGAAAAAAAAAAAAAAGAAGAAGAGGAAAAAAAAAAAAAAAAACCTTTGGCTTAAGTATATCAAGGAATTGAATCACGTTCATTCTCTTCTATGTTACTCGCAAGCACAAGCAATAAGTTACTGGCTGCAGTTCACTTAATGGCCACCGGTGTCACTAATAACAAGAGTTTCTGAACTCTAGCCCCTTTAAAGTGTTAGTTCACCCAAAAATGAAAATTCTGTCATTAATTACTCACCATCATGTCGTCCCACACCTGTAAGACCTTCGTTCATCTTCGGGACACAAATTAAGATATTTTTAATGAAATCCGATGGCTCCTCTTTTGCCAAGTTAATTTACACTTTCAGATGCCTGGAAAGCTACTAAAGACATATTTAAAACAATTCATGTGAGTACAGTGGTTCTACCTTAACATTATAAAGCAACGAGAATACTTTGTGTAAAAAAAAAAAAAAAAAATCAATATCTAGTTATGGTCGATTTCAAAACACTGCTTCGAATCTTTTGTTTTCGAATCAGTGGTTCGGATTGCATGTCAAACTAACAAACTGCTGAAATCATGTGACTTTGTCGCTCCGAACCACTGATTTGAAACAAAAGATTCAAAGCAGTGTTTAGAAATCATCACTAGATATTGTTGAAAAGTTGTTATTTTTTTTTTTTGGCGCACAAAAAGTATTCTCGTCACTTTATAACATTAAGGTTGAACCACTGTAGTCACATGAACATTTTAAATATGTCTTTAGTAGCTTTCTGGGCACTAAAAGTGTAAATTAACTTGATGGCAATAGAGATTTCATCAAAAATATCTTAATTTGTGTTCTGAAGATCTTACGGGTGTAGAATGACATGAGGGTGAGTAATTAATGACAGAATTTTTAGGTGAAGTAACCCTTTAAAATTCCGATGTAAGTTTAAATGTTTCTCAGTAAACAAAGTAACTATTCAGACATCTTTTCTTGCTTTCTTGTTTTCATGTTATTGTTGCTGTGTTCAGCTTTTAAACTCTTTTATACTGAAGTGAATTTATCCTCGCAGTTTCAAATATTGCTGCTAATTACTCATTAACCTCTCTGGCCCATAGCGGTGGTTCCATTTCCAGCCAGCCGACCCTTAGACCCACAGTACAACCTCGCTCTGATCTCACGATCAATAACGTCATGATTCACTGCAGCAGCACAAACAAGTGATTCTGACAAAAAAACAAGCTGTGCAGAGAATTACACATTAAAGATGAAATGAATGACAGTAGTTTGAAAATTACTCTTTCGTAAAAAATATGTAAACTAGGATCAGCCATTATGCATGCAGTGAATATTTCATAACTCTCATTTTTGAAATACATTCAAACCTTTTAATGTGTGCAATTTATTTGGGCAGAAAGGAAATCTGTGCAGAGCTCAATCCATTTCATCTCGCTGTAATTGTGTTACGTGATTTAAATGCAGACACTGACAAATTAACTATGAATATTTGTGTGAGATTTTAAGCAAGGCGTCATTGGAGTCTCCACGACTTCACAAGATCACAGATACTGAACTTACAGTATTTGACTTATTTGATAGATTTAAAGAAAATATACATTTTAAAAAAAAATAAATAAAATGCTTGCTTTTCATAGGAATATCTGCTAATTTTCACAACCCCATTACATTTCAATAGGTTTTATCCTCGAAACAGGGTTGAATTTTGTGCAGTTTATTTTATGGCACAGTGCCATACTACCTATCCTATATCCTATACTACCAATTTACTTTTATCTTTATAAAGTTTTAAAGAAAATTAAATTTTCATATTAAGTGTCTTTAACTAATATTTAGTAAAAATGTAAATTAATTATTTGATACAATGCACTTATTGTGTACATAAATGTTTCTAAATTGTACTTATATTTAAAAATAGCTGAATGTAATTACATTCTGTAATTAATTTCTGTAATTACATCTATAGTTACACTGTTGACCTTTCTCTTACACCTTAACCGGCCCCTAAACCTATCCATACCACCAAACCTGTCCCAAACCTTATTTAAAACAATAAAATCAATTAATTAATATGAATTCCATACATTAAATAATGTGGCATGTCAAAGTACAAGTGTTACAGCCTGAGATGGGAAAATATGATTACTTGAAAGTTTAGCAACTTTTTTTAAAATTAAATTATAAAATGTAATTAAAATAAATTAGTGCTGTCAATAGATTCAAATTTTTAATCGCGATTAATCGCACACTTATTATGAAATTAGGCATACACCATTTATCTTGTTTAACACGTCCATTTTGCCATCGTTGCCTATTTACAGCAAAGTAAACCATCAGATTGAAGTGTGATTCTCACAAAACGGTATTTTATTTTATTTTTTAGTACTGTAATGTGTCTGTGCATAAATACAATGTGCGATCAGTGCGTCAAGAGCGCTCATTCATGATTTGTTTAACTCATGTGTGCTTAATGTACGAGTCCTGTATGTCACCGCAATCGTCCTTACTTTGATTACAATCCTCATCCATGAAATAAATTATATTTAACGCATTAACATTGACAGCCCCAAAATTAATGTACATTTAAAAAAAAAAAAAAAAGTATTTTTTCCTGAAGATTTCTAGCACTGTTTACTGACAGTGTGCCATGAGCTTGAATACAATTAATATTTACTTATTCTCCACAATGAGATCAGAGATGAAGACAGAGACACTAGCGTCATAACAGCCTCTGACTCTACGCACAATTCTGAGAAACTCTCTGACTGTATTTGCCCAGCAGCTTATGATTTATAAGTTATTATGTTTTAATGGCTGGTGTTGAGGTGCTGCATGCTAACGTTGAGTTCATTCATTAGTGTTCTGTTGACAGCATTGAAATATTAGCTAGGGAAGGGAATTAGGTGCAGAGGTACTCACAGTTTCACACATCAAACTTACATGAACACACACACCCACACATATTACTTTTCCCCTCATAATATTTTTCTCAGATCCTCAAACAAAGCCATCTATGCCTTTAGAGCACTTTTTTGAAATAAATATTGAACAAATTATTGTGACTGTACATGATGTGACTTGTGTTGATGATATATAATAGTATGATTTAACCGTGTAAATAAATGTATGATTTAAGAAAACATTGTGCCATTAAACACATTATGTGAGCTCAAGTATTTCTGGATCTAGCCAAAATAGACAAAGAAGACTTGGAACAAAAAAATTGTCTCTATTTAAATAAACTAAATTTACAGAGGATAGCTGGAGAATAAATAGTAGAAACATAGGAAAAACTAGTCCAGTTTTTAAATTGAAAAAGGTCCATTGGGAGAGGAAGTAATGGGGGAAAGGGAGGAATAGTCCAAAGAGGAGTCAGCAGAGGAAGGGGCAATGGAAGAGATGATGGAGGGAGGAACAAGGGAGCGGATAATGGATGGCGGAGCCAAGGAGCAACCCAGAGCATGCCCATTAGGACAAAGCCCCATGGCGGAACCAATGGAGGGAGGAGCCAGGGTGGAGCCAGGAGCCTGACCAACTGAGGTGGAGCCAGGAGGGGGGTGGAGACCCAGGCGGAGCCGAGGAGACGAACACCCGGGGTGACACTGTAGGCCTGGAGGGCCAAGGTGGAGCTGCAGGCTTGCAGCACCAAGGTGGAAACGAGGGTTTGGCAGAACAGGGCAGAACCAGTGGGAGTGAGGACAATGGCAAAACCAGAGGGAAGGAGGAGCTCAGCGGAGCCAGAGGAATCGAGGGTCGAGATATAGCCAGTGACCTGGAAATCCGAGGCGAAGCCAGAGTGACGATAGACCAAGGTGGAGCCAGAGGGACGAAGGAGCTCGATGGTGCCTGAGGGATAATGTATGATGGTAGACCTGAGGGAGTGTGGATCCAAGCTGAAGCCGATGGATCGGAGGGTCAAAGTAGAGTCTGAGGCCTGAGGTGAAGCAAGGTGATGGAGCTGGAGACCGGGAAGCCCAAGGCAGATCTGAGCAGCTGGACAGAGCTACTGAAGGAGGAGCCAAAGGGCTGAAGGGAGCTAGCAGAGGTGGGCCGAGGAACTAAATGGCATTGTCAGAGGAAGAGGGAGTGGGAGGCTGGGTGGTACCAATGCCAATGAAGGACACTTGAGGTTGGGTGGGACAAGCAGCGACAAAGGAGACTTGAGGCTGGGCGGGACCAGCGGTGACAAAGGGGACTTGAGCCAGGTTGGGATAAGTGGTGCTTGGAGACCTTAAGAAAACAGATATATTTCAAATAATAATCTATTTCCACATGGCCCAGGCACAGCAAGCACTCCTCAGTGGTGGGAGTATGGGTGGGGCTACATTCCATATCATCAAACTCCACTAAGGGGCACAGGAAAAAAAAACAGAAAAAAAAAAAAAAAAAAAAACTAAACCTAACACTAGACTGGTACACCACGTTTTTTTTTTTTTTTTTTTTTTTACTTTAAGCCCCACAAAATATCTAAATGCAATTTTATTCAGAAATGTTCTTCAGAAAGAAGGTGGATTAAAGTCACTGACTGTGTGAATTGTATTTTTAATGTACTATTAAATATTTAGATAGGTCAAAATCCACTTAAGTGTCATGCCGTTGCCTGTTTATGTATGAATGGAGGTCTCACAGGACTGAGCGCAGTACAAGCTCTTATAAAATAAGCAGGCGTGATGGTGCAGTGTGATCATGATGATGATGATGATGATGATGTGCCCACCTCAGTACTGGCCAATCAGAACACTGCTTTATCACCTGCAGCATATCCATGCATAGATACATCTAACATCAAGGACAAGCCAACTCCAACAGAAATGGGAGAGAGGAGAAGAAAGGAAATGCCATTTTCTCAAAGGCTACTGCTGCAGACCAGCAGACTTTCATTTACACACATGTGAAACAGACATAAGTTTCACACATTGTACATTTACCCTCCAATACTTTAAGACCTTGGATATTCAAAGCATGCACTTACACTTAATCTCAATTTCCATCTTTCCCTGCTTAACATTTCTGCACATCAGGCAGATAACATTCATCAGATTCAAGATTAGAGTCAAATGCAATTAAAGCAGCATTTGTGTCAGAATTACTAGCTATGTCTGAAATACACATCCAAATTCAATGTTTGTGAAATATCTTTTTTTGTTTTTTTTCTTTTTTTACTACAATGCCTTCACCTTGTGGCTATGTCTAACAGGGGTGCATTTCCCAAAAGCTTTGTTAGCCAACTATGGTCACAAGTTCTGTCATTAATGCTGCAGATTTAAGGTTTGCATTATTTTAATTCAGCAAAGAGGGTACATCGTGATCAATCTTCTATTGGTGACACCTTTTCAAGTGATATGAATTTGCAGAGTTCACCGAACTTGAACTTTGGAAAGCTGGAAAATTCTCTTGAGCTTGCGTTTCCTGTCTTCTGCAGTTACATGTGTATGAAAGGAAGTCAATGGAATGAATAGTGTTTTATATATACTGCATGTTAATGTGATTATAAAACAAATGGATGTTTGTTGTTTATGTAAATTAATTATAATCTGACATTAATTACTTTCTTGAATAGATTAATTAGCAGAAGTTATTACTCCACCACCTGAAGGTCACGTCATTAATGAGAGTCTTATCCGATGTGTTTCAAACGATGGATTATGGTTTCAAGAAGCAGTCATGACAAGCTATTTCTCCAACAGTGCATCATGCCACAATGGTTAAGCAGTGTGTTACATGGTTGTACAATAATCACACCTCTAGCCTGTCTGAAACCACATTCCCTAGCTTTTGTGTTGTTGTTGTTGCTGTCTGTTTATTCTTTGACATCGAGTTTTCAGTTGTTGGCATTGTAATTGACAACTCAAGATTCTATTCAGAGCTGCTCTCATCCTGGGACTCAAAATTATTAATTTCTACGACGGCACTCATAACCGCAAATGGATCCATCCAACAAAGTACTTTGTTGTTGACAGCAAAATTACTTTATTAATTCACGCCTATATCCTCTTGTGAAATATTGAAGCGCACCAGGTAACAGTGCCTAATATAATGACACATCAAACAGAAATATGTAGGCAGCTGACTGGTGAAACAGATGCCATTTTTGTTGATTTCAAATGACACTGGGGAAAATCTTTCATAAAACTTATTCCACAAATTTAGATACAGACTTATAAGGATTTGGAAACTAAATACAGACATTATGACTTGGCGTTAACACACATAATCCCATATTTGTTTTAAATTAATTAGAATAGATGCAGTATATTATGCAATTACAATGTAACCAATCTACAGTAATAGCATCTCTTTGTATTTCAATTGGATATCATTTTGATTAGGAAAACACCAGTCTAACAATAGTTTGAAAGGGTGTTTTCCCTTGGGATTTTCCTTACAGACAGGGAGAATGCAGTGGGGGAATGTATCAAGGAGAATTTAGCAGCAAGGACAAAGAACACGTCCGTTAATTAGGTTCCCTTCCCGAGAGTGGCAGCACACTAATCTGCTCTAATTGCTTTCCAGTTTTAGTTCTACTGACAATGTGCTCGCTGTCAATGCCACTGGAGTCGCCATAACACAGCCTGAATAAATCCACTGAACATATTCAGCAGGGTTCAAAAGTCACTAGTGAGAATAAATCGGTTTTGCATTCTTCAAATTTAATATAAAATTTGCTTTTATGATTAATGACCAAGAAACTGTACAGAATCGTAAATATTTCTTCTTCATTTTACCAAAAAAAAAAGAAAATTCTATTTATTCCCAAACATAAATGGGAACAATAGTCAGATGTAGTCTTAGACGGCACTGTGCATCTTTAATTCTAGGTTGAGATGAGATATCAGCTTTATATCATCTACAACAGAATATTAAATAGATCTCAGATCATCATGAAAGGTCAGTTTCTTAATTGGCACTGCCCTTTTGATGAATTCATGATCCAGTTGTTTCAAGTTCTTCTCAGTTTCCATGAGAAAGCATGTATTACCTCTTGTCAACTGCCTCATGTGTATTATTAAAGGCGCATACAGTAGACATTTTTTTTTTTTTAATATTTCATTTTCCCTGTGGTTCCCTTATAATATTACTAAGGTTTTGTTTTTTTCATGAGCAATTTTCACCCTCTCTCTGTATTACATTGTGACAGGATCACAAAACAATCTTGATGAAATGTGGCGCAACCTTAATAAAAGCTAATGTTAGGATGGTGTTTATAAATAATATCTAAAATGTACTGAATGAGCACTTAAAAACTTGAAAAAAGTGTTGCTTAAAAACTTAAAAACTTAAAAACTTTTAATTTAAAAGTGTCGCATTATGAAGATGAGGAGGCAGAGAAGCATAGCGGATATAAATGCAGCTTTATTAAACTTTATTAACACACACACACACAAAAAACTAAATTCAATGTGGGAACTTAACAAAACAGTTTGTCCCAACCCAACCCAACCAACCACAAGACAATGAACTCAGAGAACAGAAGGCTATGAGTAGTCTCAGCCTCAGACGTCATGTCCACGGACCATTGGCTGGACGTCTGATGCATATGGCACACTTAACTGGAAACACTTCAGGACTTTTGAAGTTGTCATCTAGTTGGTTGAATTCTACAGGATGTCTGGGAGACGTGTGTGATGCGTTCTTTAACGCCTAGAAACAAATGCTGACGCCAAATCCCCTTGTGGAAGAAGAACGCTGCTGTGTTTAAAATGTGACAATGAGCGCGTATCAGGATCAACTAAACGCTGGATTTTCAAAGTATGTGAAGTTTGCGGTTCCACTGTTGCAGTAAACTTGCACAACGTTAATTTATTAGATGCATGCCGGTCTGTTATTGTATTGAATTTATATTTTCCCTAAACCTGACGCGGAACAAAACAAACTGGTTGCGTTACATGTCAGTCAAACATCTTCTTGGGTGGTCCTTGGCCAATGAAAGCTGCGATCGAGTCCAGACCTTCTGCCGTCAGTCTGAAGGTCTGGCTACGCGAGACTAGGCTATGAGTATGTTTACACAACAACAATGTACTAAAAATGGAAAAAGTTTTTCCCTTGCATTTTTCGTGTACAGATGACAACTTTGTCGAAATGATCCCTATTCACACGGATCCGTGAAAAGACTTAAAACGCTGTATTATTCATGCCAGGCCAGTAGTTGGCGATGTCACTTTGTAAAAAAAAAACGCTACGCTCCTATAGACTGAACACGTAATATGCGGGATGTCACAATTTTCACAAATTCACATTTTTGTAGTTTACATGGAGACAATAACAGTATTGTTTTCAAAAACTTGCACTTTGAATCCCTTTTTCAAAAGTTTGCCTTTTCAGGCCCTCAAAATGCTGTTGTTGTGTGAATGAACGGCCAAAAAGCATAAAAAGCTTTCCATTTTTAGTTGAAAACAGTGTCATGTAAACAGCCCCTATATGTACAAGATAATGAACTCAACAGGAAACAGGTGTGAACACCAGCAAATATGTAATATGTAATATAATTATTAATATAGAGGTGCTTAAGTGGTCAAAAACAAAACAAAAAAAAACAAACAAACAAAAAAACTCTAAAGTTCAGCTAATTGCAACGAAATGTTTAATACATTTTCATTTAATTGCAGTTATCATGTAATTGTCTGAAAACATTACATTCAGTTCGCACTTAAGTATATTCTTTTAAAGTATATTATTTCCATGATAAGTAGGTTTTTTTTTTTTTTAAAGCATGTTGACGTGTAGGCTACTTCTTTTTCACAAGAGGCTGTCTAGTTAATTTAAATGAAATAAAAGTAAAACAGCAGTCTAACAATTATGGACAGGTAAAAGGCTATTTCAAAATGTGCGGTATAAACTAAGGGCAACTGTATTCCACTTAAAACTGTAGGTAATGTTTAAGGCAGGAGCACACCAAGCTGACGGTTGGCCGTCGGGCAGTTTTTGTTTGTCGGCGACTAAGTTTTCTCAGTGTGTTCCACACCGTCGGCTGAAGTTGGTCCTCAACGGCTTTTTTTCAGCCGATTCGACATGTTGAATCGGCGTCGGAGCTTGTCGGTCCGTCGGGCCATTTGATCATTCTGAGTGGCTGTTCAAGCTACTGCCACCTGCTGGCACGGGAAGGCATTACTTCTTACGCAGGTGTAGAACGGACGTGCTACTTGGCTGTCGAGCGTCGGTTTGGTGTGTCAGGGCAACTTTGGACCCAGATGCTGCTGAGGTGAGCCAACCCCACAGTCTGCTTTCGTCGCCACTAGTTAGTCGGCGTCGGCTTGGTGTGTTCCTGCCTTTAGAAGTAATGAGTAGTTTCCCCCAGATTCAGGGTATTAAATGGTCCACAATGTTTCTTTTACTGCTGAAGTTGTCTGTGGGTACTGGGGTGTTCTTGCCAGATAGAGAGAGAGAAAAACAACAGACAGGCAGATTGCTATGAGCCATCAGGGGGAGACAATGAGGGTGTGGAAATGCAAAAGAAACTGAAAGGGAGGCAGTTCAGTAAAATAAATATTATCTCCCGACACAGCTGTCAGCATAGCACTCGGAGTGATATAGCATTTTAGTAATGTAATCCAAGCTGACAGAGAAGACAGCTGAGGACAAAACAGAGTCTCAACGGCAGCAGAGAACACAACTGATACCAAACACCGTCTGAGACATCTCACACACACAACTGATCATCCTATAGATCCTTGCATACTCTCTTCAGGTCAGCCATTAGTCTAATTGATAAAGCAGTATTAAACTGCTCCCTTGAAAACAGCAGGTCATAAAAGCGCTGCTTCACAGCAGCATGCACACCTTAAATTGGATGCAGAGCTGTTATCTGACAAAAGCCGTCATATTTATAGAACTCTATGAATACTGATACATGCAAATGTAACTCTGGCATGGCTGTTATAATGACTCTATAAATAAGAATGCATTATTGGGCGTGTGTTATCACCTGGGAGGAAGCACAAGGAAGAGTTATAATAATTAAGATACATTATTCATAATAGCATGTCCCATTGCCTGCAATGTAATCAAGCTGTCATGCGTCATTAGACTCCCCTGGTGTTCAGAGACTGCGCAAGTGGCTCTGTTTGATTATACATGATTATGCAAGTCAAACATGCTCATAACTTTGATAACCTCACTGGACTCTTTGTTTCACAACTACTGTATGACTGCATTAATATTGCAGAGATTTGAAGAACCCCCAAATCATGTCTCAGGACCAAATGAATAAATGAAGAAAGGAGGGGAGGAAGGATAGAAGGGAGGAAGGAAGGAAGGAAGGAACAAAGCAACTGAGGAAGGAATGCAGTTGGTAAAATAAAAAAAATATAGCTGCAACCAGCGATACACGGCCAAGCACCAAAGGCACAGCAAAAACAGCAAGCATGTCAAATGATACAACATTCATAGGGTATACAATGTGCCACATATACTGTAAGTCGAACCCATAACCTTTCAGGTGCTCACTACTCGCAGAGGTCACACATTTGCACTGATTCTGAGGAAAGCTTTAAATTAGAGAAGCAACGCACAGCAGCAGTACTAAACAATTAGCATGCTAAGCTAACTTAACCGTTAATGTATGGTTACGGATAATCTTGTAGCCAAAGTGCAACAATAGAAAAAATGACAAATGTTTAGCATGCTAAACTAACATAATATAGGACAACAAACACAGGCACGGTCAATTTTTGGAAAAGCGTTTCTCGGAAACGGTAGCAAATATCAAAAATCTTTTCAGTCCATGGATCATTTCAGTGGATTTTAGACCAAATTGGACAAGATTTTTTAGGAGTAGCAGTAAAAAACATACTCAAACTGCCTAAATGTTGGAAGTGTGGTCAAGTCAAGTGAGAAATTGTCAGCATAAGCCAAGAAATGTATGAATTTGGACATTTTTAAAAGTTATTTTTGCAAAAACATCTTTGATATGTCTTCTGAACACTAGGTGGTGCTGCTCTCTTCCAGCTTTTCAGGCACCTTCATGACATGTTGATGATAATCTGTAGCAAAATTTGTGCTAATAGGAGGAAGAGTTGAAAAAATATTATTAGGACATTTTGAAATGGTGAACAGGCAGTTTGTCTAATCCTTGCAAAATTGGATTCGGCATGACTCAAGCAATATGTAGACATACTGTTTCAACAAACATTTCACAAGTCATGAGCAAAAAAGATCTATAGGTGACCTATAGGTGGAGCTGTTCCCAAATTTGGCATGTACCCTCAGATCATTGTGCTGATGTAGCAAATAAAGTGTCATTCCAGTAGAACCGTTACCGAGATACAGCCTCTCATCCAATTTTGGTTCAACAAAAATTGGAAGGAGTAGTGAAAAAAAAACAGAATACAGTTAATTTCAAAATGGGCAGAATTTTGTGATCAGTATAGGAAAAGTAATGAACCGAACTTTTGGTTATAACCAAAAGAAAAGTACATTTTTAAACAGGCGGTAGTTCATAGGGCTGCCATAGACTCCCACTGGGGAGGAATAGTAAGAATATGTAGATACAATCAAGCAGCATGTTTAAACTTTTTTTCATGTATGTATTAAGGCATTAGGCATTAGTTATCCAGTGCTGTAGTCACTGCATTAAACTAAATTGTATATCTTTCGTTTATGTATTTCTATGTTATACATCTTTAGATAAGAGTTTAAAAAAGACCCTGATTCAGCAGATCTAATATCCCTAGGCATTCCATAATCGTAGGGCCTGTGCAAAAAAATGCTGTAGGTTTGCATCTGAATTTTTATTTTTTTTTTTTCAAATTTCTGTCCTCATCCCTCTGTTATTCATTTTCTTTCTTTTTTAATCTGCCAATGATTAAATAAATCCACGGGAATCCATATTATTCAAAAGCTTTGTTCCGCAATTCCATAATCGTGAGGCAGTGTTACACTAATTTCCAGTGACGATCAAGCTAGAGGGCAGGAAGTGGAGGAGTAAAAACAGAAATCTGTAATAAGGATGTATGACTTGGCGGCTTTGGAGTGGAATCAGTAGCATAAGGTTTCTTGATATGTACTTGCTTCTTTGATACACACACACACACATTTGTTTTTGTGAATTGTGGGGACATTCCATAGGCGTAATGGTTTTTATACTGTACAAACCATATTTTTTATCGCCCTACACCTAAACCTACCCTTCACAGAAAACTGTGCACATTTTTACTTTCTCCAAAAAACTCATTCTGTATGATTTATAAGCCTTTTGAAAAATGGGGACATGGGGTATTGTCCTCATAAGTCACCCTCTCCTTGTAATACCTATGTCATACCCATGTCATTATACAAATTTGATATGCCACAAAAACATGCACACAACCACACACACACACGCACACACGCACACACACACGTGGTGTTTTATTGGGGCTTTCCATAGATATAATGCATTTCATACTGTACAAACTGTATGTTTTGTCCTTTAACCCTAACCCTACCCATCACAGAAAACATTCTGCATTTTCACATTTTGTACACTTAATAAGCTGTTTTCCTCATGGGGACCAAAACATGTCGCCACAAGGTCAAGGATTTTGAATATTGCCTGGGATTCCCTGAACCACACATACAAACACGCACACACACTTTCTCTGTAGATGTTTCTACACTTTTAAATGTAGTTCATCTGCTGCAAATTCAAAGGATTGAATTTCAAATGATTGAACATGTTTTCATATGCACACACCATGCATATATGGTACAACAGCTACAGAGCTCAGAGACAGGATTGTGTTAAGTCACAGATTTCTGGAGAAGGCTACAAAATCATTTCCACTGCACTGAATGTTCAGAGCACAGTGGCCTAGATAGAAAAGGTCTGGAACAACCATACCTCTTCCTAGAGCTGGCCACCTGGCCAAACTGAGCAATTAAGACATTTCAAAGAGAGGTGACCAAGAACCTGATGGTCTCCAGAGATCATGTGTGGAGATGGGAGAAACTAACAGATGGATAGTCGACAATGCAAGACTCCACTCCTCTTTAAAGCAAAGTGGCCAGAAAGAAGCATCTTCTCAGTGAAGGCACATTAAGACCTGCTTGAAATTTGCAAACAAACAAACAAAAAACATGTCTGGAGGAAACCAAGCACTGCTCGTAACATGCACAGTACCATTCCAACAGTGAAACATGGTGTTGGCAGCATCATACTGTGGTGGTGTTTTTCAGCGGCAGGGACTGGAGGACTCGTCAAGGTAGAAGGAAAGCTGAATGTAGCAAAATACAGAGAAATCCTTAATGAAAACCTGGTCCAGAGCACTCAGACTGGGTTGAAGGTTCACCTTCCAACAGAACAATGACTCTAAGCCAGAGCTGGGCAACTCTGTCCTGCAAGATCCACTTTCCTGCAGAGCATAGCTCCAACCCAAACAGACCTGAACAAGCTTATCAAGGTCTTCAGAGTTACGAGAAAGCTACAGGCAAGTGAGTTTGATCAGGGTTGGAGCTAAACAGGAGCTGCCCACCCCTGAGCTAAGCACATTGTCAAAACAGCGCTAGAGTGGCTTAGGGGCTGTGAATGTCCCTGAGTAGCCCAGCCAAAGCCCGATCAAACATCTCTGGAGAAACCAAAAAATGACTGTCCATTGACAGTCCACATTCTCTCTGACAGAGCTTGAGGGGATATACAGAGAAGAATGGCAGAAATCCTCAAACCCAAAGCCCGATCAAACATCTCTGGAGAAACCAAAAAATGACTGTCCATTGACAGTCCACATTCTCTCTGACAGAGCTTGAGAGGATATACAGAGAAGAATGGCAGAAATCCTCAAACCCAGCTTGTTGCATCATACTCAAAAAGACTTGGCTTTAAACGTCATTTTTCCTTTCATTTCTAAATCAGTTTTTTTTCTGTCATTATGGGGCATGGCATAAAAAGTATTTCTCTTGTCAATTGTCATTTAAAATGTATTCATAATTTAAGGTTGTAAAATATCTTTGAATTTGAAGTCAAATCATAATGACTACACTGGTTGGATTTCAGCTCAACAGACCTACACACTCTCAGCTAGCACTGACACGAAACGTCAGACCCTGTCACTGAGACGAACAGATGTTGATGGAAGATCATAGTGCTTGCTGTCTTATTGTACTTTAACACACTATCACACTGTGTCCAGGCTGTGTCATGGATGTGACATACAGTAGCATGCACTTTAACCATGTTTCATTTCAGATGCCTGCTCGCAGGATTTCCACATAATTAACTGTCATTCCTGACACTACTTCAATTTTGAAGTCCCAGTTGAACCAAACTTGTTTTTATTGAATGCTCACCTCTGACTTGAGATATGACAAATCATAGCTTAGAGTTCTGGAGTATGTCTTTTCAAATAAATGGTCATACATAACAAACCTTGTCGATTTTGCTATTGCTACCTGCATTAGTCATTAGATATAATTCTTAAAAGCTTTTATTTGTTGGTGTAGAATCTTGTACTGCTATTTAAACTTGTTTAATTCACATCTAAGAAGAAAAATAATTACTTTTCCAGTCCCATTTACAGCGAGTTTCTTTTTGGTCGTGACTTTCCATAAATTAAACTGGCTGCTAGTAAGTGTCCTTCCTATCTATTCCACATAGGCCTTAATTCTCGCAGACCTTAATCATGCTCATGCCATGCTCACCGGATGAATATCATGTAGTTTCACTGCAATATTGCAATATTTCTCACAATGAGAATGCCAAAAGTTATTCATCACCAGGGACTATCTGGCTAGAAGGCAGAGCGCTCGGTTATAGTTCTCCACTTTATTAAAAAAAAAGCTGGGATCTAACAAATTACAGCTCACAGCACCTACAAAGTTAGAGAATAAGATAACCGAGAGAGGAGGGGAACCAGAAAGTGAAAACAGCAAAGAAAAAAAGTAAATCTGAGGTGAATTTTTTGGGGGAAAGCTCAGTAGAGAATGCTGAAAAGAAATAAACCTCAGATTTCATCAGGCATGTAGGTGGTGTGACTAGCAAGGAGATTTTCGATTGTGGAAAATTTTACTCACTCAAAAATAAAAATGATGGTCATTATTTAATCACCCTCAGGCTGTTATTAATTTACATCATCTTATCTGTGATGACATTCATCAAATTTGAAAGTTGGTGTGAGTGGAAAGTAAGTGCTTACCCACATACTAGCTCTTCCTGTTTTCCCTGTTAATTGACAAATATAATCTACTGCCACCTGCTGGTATGGAGAGTTATTTCTACTCATGCAGGCAATTAATTTACATACTAGTTGGCGATTGATTATAGTCTTTGTGGTTTGTTCAAGTACAAATTCTTGGCTCAGACAGTTGGCTTTCATCATCTTTACCGGCACGAGGGCGGGGCAACCTGTCACTCACATGAGATTACAACAATAGCAAACTACAACCATCTAATCAATTCCCAATGGACAAAATCAAGTCCTACATTTTTTCTTGTTCAAGAAGCCGTTTCACTCGGATACACGTCACAATCTGGAAGAAAAGACTATCACAACCTCAGTTTCGTGTCATCTTTGATGTTGACATATTGATGTCTTGCCCTGGAGGTTGTCATATGCAAATGTTTCAACAATGTTTCAATAATCTTATGCCATACTTTAAATAGTGCATATTATTTCCATGTATTTTTTAGATTGGTTATGCTGTGACATAAACAGCAGTTGTTTTCCATGTGATCCTCATGGGGTCAAGAGAGGTGGCATGTGTGTGACAGGATTTAATCTCGAAGAGAAAACACAGGCATGCTGGTTGAATGATAAGTCACTGTGAAGGAATAAAACATAGTCATCGTCATCTATGTCTCCCTCTCACGCCCGTATCAGGATAAGGCACAAGCACATTTAAAACAGGGATTAATTTCTAAACAGCAAGTCCAGATGTTGCTTTATGAATGGTGTTCAGTTATACCTGCATGCCTGTCTCATCACTGAGGGTGTG
The DNA here is from genome assembly GCA_037950675.1 of Hypophthalmichthys molitrix. Lineage (NCBI taxonomy): Eukaryota > Metazoa > Chordata > Actinopteri > Cypriniformes > Xenocyprididae > Hypophthalmichthys > Hypophthalmichthys molitrix. Next base: position 41,363,199 of record CM075494.1, read on the forward strand.
TGTGGCTGCAGATGTGGGACTCACCAGATTGTCTGACCTCATTTCTTCTTAACAAATGTTATACTGTGCCATTATCCTCAATGTGTCAGTATATGTCACATAAAAATTCAGCTAGTTCTTTATGTACAAGTCATTTTTTCCTCTCACTAAAAAGTTTCAAAGCACTTTTGACAAATAAATCTGAACAAACAAAAACTGTTGGTAATATCCAACACAATTTTAATGGTGTTGTGTAGGCAGCCTCTAATGTTAGTTGCTATTGTGCCCTTTTGAGGCCAGGGGAGTGAGATTTACCTGCACAGCTCTTACTGGCTGGACTCTATTACACTCACCCCTCTAAACCCAATCCGGGTCACGGCACCAATGTGACTGGTCCTACTTGCACCGCTCCAGAATTGTAAAACATCTTTCAATTAAGCTAAGAGTGAATGTGTGCACAGTAGCGTGTTTAGCCACCACGCAAAGCACATAATTGCGTGGGGCCCCGCGGTCTTGGGGTATACCCACTAGGAAAGGTCAAGGATTTGCATATACCCGCTTTAAAAAGCGCGAGGATATGGATTTGGCGCTCTATAATGTGACAGATCATAACGCCTCAGTTCTAGAGAAGCGGCAGCCTGACGCTCACGTGAACTGATCCTCTCCTCCGCTTTAATACCGGTTACAGGGTGAAATAAACATGAATGAACAACTAAAAGGTATGTTAAAGATACAGTTCAACTTATCAAAATCCATATCATGTCTCGTGTAATTGCACTCAATCATTGTTTCATACGAGGAAAGACGTTAATAAAAACGCTGGTAAACAAACAAACGTAACGTCACATTTACCTCAGAACAAACATATTCATAATGACCATAAACTCGTTAGTCAGCTAGAAAAATTAATTCTAGAGAGGAGCATTTAACTTAATATATGCACCATATTACATATTAATTGTATTTTTTAATGTTCGTTGACAGCCACCATTTAAATGTTTATATTTCAAAAAACGAATTGGAGTAGAAATAATTTCAAAGTTAGTAGGCCTGAAAATTTCCTTAAGTGTAAGTTTGTATACAAATCAGTTCATTTTAACCTTCACTATTAATGTAGGCCTAGTACCAACTGATTCCTATGTATATTTTACAGCATTAGTTGTAGAGATATTTTTTTTTCTTGAGAAAATTTGCCATGTAGCCTATGATATACAGTATATCCAAAATAACTGATACTGAATCAATTGCAAGCTTGTGAATCAAAATGCATAACTATGATGACAGACTGGCAGGAAATTATGCAAAAAAGAAAACAAAGTCCAAATGATATTGTGATATTGTGACATACTGATACGCCTATTCTTTCCATTATTGTTAATAATAGTTGCAACCTGCACTCTTAAATGTGCATTGAAAATTGCCAGCTGATAAACCCCCGGGAATGTGATCACGGGGCCCCCTCCTGGAGATTTGCTTAGGGCCCCCAATAACCTAAACACGCCACTGTGTGTGCACATTTCAAAATAAGATATTATTTGCAAATAGTTAAAATCGATTACTTCATAAGTACAATTAGATCTAGAACTTATTTTACCATTCTTATATCCTTCTGGAGCTCCTCCGTGGGACTCCATGTCGCTCATTAGCTTTCGCTCCACTTGCCTCGCTCCATTCCCACAGTTCTCTTTTCTTTTCTTAAACTTGATATGGGCCATCACAGCTTTTGAGCTCATATCAGAACCAGAGCACTGAATGGCACAACACATTTCTCACTTCACAGTTTCATTTAATTTGTGTTGCACTGAGCTGCAGGGTTTGTGTAATATTTAACTTTAGTGTTATGAAGGTGCTTAGAAGGTAATAGAACTTATATTTTAGCCAGGCAGATCCAAGCCATTACCATGGGTTTAATTACATCTACACTTAATTGTTTCCTGCTTATTTGCAACTTTTCACCTTGCACGCTGAATGAACTTGGCCTTTACAATATGCCAGTGTAGAGACAGTTACCATTTGCCAGGTCTATCCCAGCAAGTTGTTTGTGTGAACGTGGTTTAGAGGAAGGTTTATAAGGTAATTATATTCAGAGTCCCTTTAATTAGTGAATTGCCATTTAATAGACTAATAGTAATGATCCTTTGCAAGATAAAGTGTGTTTTTGTTTTTTAATCAGAGACCTTTCAGAGGACAGTGGCATAAATATTCCTCCTTCAGACCCTCTATCAGGGTGAAGAGGCAAACTTTCTTTATGAACTTTTTAAATTAAATGCAGAAACATGCAATCCATTTGTATTTTGGCAGCCAGGCTTTTAAAAGCTATTGGCAAAGTTAGTCAAAACAAAGATTTCATATCTGCACTACAGAAACAAGCAGAAAGTGTAATTCATTGTTGTGCAAACATACTCAAGCAGGCTGAATTACGCTTGCTCGCAAACATGCACTTGCTTGACATGCATTATTAAAAACTGAAGGAAAAGAAAACAAGATCCAGTGCTAGATTACACTCCCATAATACATGCATGCTGGACCTAATGGCTGTGTCTGAAAGATGAATAATACTGCCTTCTCTGACATGGATCAAAACACACCGGAATTCAATGTTCATGTAACATCCTGTCTATAAAGATGCCTTTGCTTTACTGATTTTTGAAGGCAGCTGCTTTTCAACTAACACTATAGTAAGTACATGTACAGTAGTTAAATGTAAGTACTCAGTGCTTAAATGTATAATTACACTGTAAAAAGGACACGTTTAAATAAAGTGTAACCCATTTGAGTTAAAATACTGTGTGCTATCCAAGCTTAAAATAGTCACGATCATGCCAGGCTCCTACACTCATCTGACCATCACACTCACCAGTGTACTGATTATGGACTACATTTCCCATCATCCTCCTTGGCTCTTAACACACACGATACTCATCAGGCCTCATCACCAGCAATATATAGAGCACACACACACCCTCAGTCATCGTCTGGCCTCGTCTGATGCTACAGACTGCTTACTTACTGTACCTGCTTTATGATTACTGCTATTACCTTATCCTAGTCGATCTTCAGTCACCTATAAGCCATCTTCGAGTCATCACGTCATCCAAGTTGTCTTCCAGTCTGCCCTAATTTCAATATTGTTTCCTCGTGTGTGTGTGCTCCAACAGTTCTGTAAGACAAAGACTCAAAGTTCACAATACAAGTCTATCTCATCTTTTAATGATCTCCTATATCATCATCTGTTTCTGCATTGTGTTTCTGCAAAATTTGCAAATAAACCTACCTGTTTGAGTTTTGGTCATTTAGTCCAAGTCTGTACATAACAGATATAACCCTTGTGAAATAGAAGTGTGCTATTGAATGTTGTATTGAATGTTTACTTGTACTGTGAATCTTAAAAGTACATAAAAAACTTATTTTAAAAGACCACTTAAGTGTACTCACTCAAGTAAACTTTAAAAAAGTGCATTTGTAAAAATTTCAAATTGAAAATTGTACTATAATCTACATTTTAACCATTATGTTTTAACAATCTTTTGGGTAACACTTTATTTTAAGGTGACGTAGGTACATATTACATTCACATACTGTAGTAATAACAGTAAATTATGCAAAAATTACATAAAGTAACTAACCCAGCCCTAACCTTAACCCTATAGTAAGTACATGTTGTTTATTAATATTACTCAGTACTTATTTGTGTAATTACACTCTAATGTCTTAAAATAAACTTAAAATAATTGCAGTTTCATTACAAATGGGTAATTTTATAATTACATGTAATTGTAATGCAATTGTAATACATGACATACAAGTTTCAATAGAAATTACATTAAAGTGTATTTAAGTTTTTGTATTTAAATGTTTGTCACTAAATTCGGCAGTACACTTTAACCATATTTCAAAGACAATAGAAATTCTATCATGACAACTCTCGGGATATTTTTAGCATGGTAATGGATATGACAGTGTTAATGTAATAGATCTGCAATGCTGATTATTGGTACTGCTGCTTGAGTACCGGAACTTGCTACTGCCAATACATACACCGATGCGCTGCTGCGAGTATGTAGACATTCTGCACAAATAGCATATATCAATTACCTATAGCAGATTTATACAGGTGGAGCTGGGGAAGGTGGAGGGTTTTAGACGAACTCCGAAAGTGCGCTGCAAACTGCTACAGTGAATGGTAACCAGCAATTTAAATGTTGAGCAAGCAAGCTCATTGGCTGCAGATGTGTAATATATATATATATGTGTAAATATAGCCGGCTCGCCATCAGCTTGCGCCATCTAGAGTTTCATGACAGAACTAGGCATTAATTCTGAAATTACATATTAAGATGCACTTCAGTCCTACTTTAGTGAACCACACTAAATTTAAACTAATTGCATTTAATATAAATTTAAATTATAATGCATTAACATGCAATTAAGTGTCCAAAAAGCGTTCATTTTGCACTTAAGTATACATTTTTAAAGTACGCTATTTCTGTAATAAATAATCTTTTTAAAAGTATGCTTAAGTGTAATTCTTTTTCACAAGGGAAGCCATTCCTTTATAGTGACATAAGACTACAGATTCAAATGTGAAGATGGATCTAACCAAGATGAAATCACTTGTCCATGAGGCAAGGTCAAGCTTCGTGCCCATGCAGAGAGGAGTGATGCTGAAAGACAGGGCAACGCTTTCATACAGACCCCCTCCATCACTGGGATAAACTCCATCTGCACAGCTCCTCTCAGCAGGCTCCACTGGACACACACTCTAACTAGCGCACTCACAAACTGTGAGGAACAATAGTTGTGGGGTGTATTAACTGTGAGATATTTGACAGGCCATAGAGAAAGTCCACAGAGATTTAGTGTCAGGGTATGTGATCTGCATTACAAAAAAATCTAAGATGGGGAAAAGCAAACAGGGCATGAAACAGAGCAGGGGTGTTTTAAAAAGAAGCTGAAAGCTGTGCACTATAAGTGTTAAGCTTAATAAATTAAAATGAATTATGTATAATGAGAAAAAGAATGGCGTAAATTTGACAGTAAATCTCAGTGGGGGATGACGGGTTCAAAATGAAACAGTTAATTGAAGAAATGAGAGAGCGGATTATGTCCTTTTGCAAAACTCTGACAAAAAGACTATTCACACAGTCAGTGTTTGATCAGTGTGGAAAGATCCATATTTAGCACTCCAAACATGACAACTGTATTGTGTTGCTGTGTGAATGTAGCCTAATGAAGCTAAAGGGCCAAAAAGGATGCATTTCAACGTTATTGGACATCGTGGAATAACATTCTACAATTTGTCAAAACACCCTACAAACTCCTTCTTCTTGGAACACTTCAAAAGACTCTGAAATTACAAACTCAGTACATTTAAATGATTTCAAAGATTTTGTGAAACAGAAATTTTGGGCAGTGTCAGTGTTTTAGTCTATCTTTCATTAAATATTCTGGCTACTTTAAATAAGTTTCCAGCTAACACTAATGTAGTACTTTCTGTGGGTCTGTTTAACACATTTCACCATAGTTAAAGGGATCCCTAGTGGAAAAAGAACACTTTAAATACTTTTAATAAGAGTACGTATTACTGAAATGTGTGATTTGAATGTAATGTACAAGTTACATTTATACTAAAAGCAGTTAGTTGAATTTCGGAATGATTTTGGATCTTTAAATGTAATTTCATAACCTTATTGTCTTAGAAATTTAAAATGTCTGCCAATTGTACTGACTAGCATTTCTGGTAAACTAAAATATACTTGTATGTAATGATGAAGTTTAGCAATTTAGTTATTTAAAATATAAAATATATTTAAAATATATTAACTTTAAAAGTAATTTTGAATAACACACTACCGTTAAATTTATAATTTGTAACAATTATATGATAAAATCATGACAACAAACGTTTTTACATTAACTCATCAAAGTAGTTGAACAAGATTCAGCTCATTCTTTAAAGTCAGTTTAATGTAATTAAAGTGCAAATGACTTATATATCCAAGTTCATTGTACTTAACAATTTAAGGCAGCAACTTTTTTTTTTTTTTTTTTTTTTTACAGTGAGGACAAAATATTATTAAAACAATTATTTACAATGTAAAGTAAAATCTTATGACATTATTGAAAAGTGTACTTAGGTGTGTTTAGAAACACAGACATGAAAGTGTGAATAACACTTTATTTTGATGGTCCACTTTAGACATTCTACTAAATATAAGTAACTTTGCAACTACATGTCAACTTATTCTACTAAACCGAACTCTATCCCTAACACTGTATTAATACTCCATTAAGAGTTAACTGACACGTATTTGCAAATTAAGTATAGAGTTAGTTGACTTGTTGTTGCAAATTAAGTAGAGTTAGTTGTTAGTTAAGAGTTAGAGTAGTTACTTATAGTTAGTAGAATGTCTACTATCAAAATAAAGTGTTATCTTCTTTCATGCTCCACAGAAGAAAGAAAGTCATACAGGTTTGGAACTTCATGAGGATGAGTTTTTGGCTAAACTATCCCTTTAAATCCATTCTTCAGAATTCTGTAGCTTTAGCTACGTCGCAGAAAAAAAAGTCTGCGCTCCATGCACTCCACTTCAAGAATGAAAGGAACTGTGAAGTAGGATTTAAAATGGTACCATTTTAAATCCTACTTCACAGTTCCTTTAATTCTTACATTGATCGGAAGTTGTTAAAAATCACAAAGTGTGGAGGTTTGTGGTTTGTTGGAAGCCATGAGGAGTCTTCAGTGAGTCACTGTTTGTGGTTGTTTGGAGGGTTAAAGGTGCAGGAGGGTGGGCAGCTTCAGGCTCCAGCAGTCTCATAGCCCAGGAGACGCAGAGGATGGAGGAGTGGGCCGCTGGGATGCATGTTCGCTTCTGTAGAGGCTGTGGGTGTGGAGATCCCAATGGAACATTGTTCATAGCCATCGACTATGGAACCTGCTGAGACCCTGAAAGTGAGACGCAACTTTTGGATGAAGTGAAACTTTAATGAACGTTATACTGACAGCAAAAGCATTATGTAACCAGACGTTTCTTCTCTTTAATGAGTCAAAGATGAAAAAAATATAGATGTGTGAAACATCTACACATCTACTGATATATCTAACATAACAGAATCTCAGCAGAGAATGACATTACCTGTAATTACTTACATGAAACAGGGCTGTTAATGTTTTATCCAATTAAATATAGGCCAAAAATATGCTGAGTAATTATTTAGATTAATCTTATACATCAGTATTTGCTGATAAAATATAAGGTAATAATAATAATAAAAACTTATTTATTATGGCAGATAAGTAAATCATTTATAAAAAAAAAGGTCAATACAGTATTTGATTTATATAACATTTTATTCAAAATGGTGACTATTTATTTGTCTATCTTTCTGTCTATCTGTCTATCTATCTATCTGGCTGTTGACAGTATTTTCTGATTTATGGAGTGAAAAATGAGAAATCCTAAAATCTTTAATATATCAACTATATGAAAACAATTTTGAACACGGCTTTACCCAATGATCTGGAAATGTTTGTGTATATTTCAGTGTAATATTTAATTAGATTAAAGGGTTAGTTCACCCAAAAATGAAAATTATGTCATTTATTACTCATGTCGTTCCACACCCGTAAGACCTTCATTCATCTTCAGAACACAAATTAAGATATTTTTGATGAAATCCAATGGCTCAGTGAGGCCTCCATTGCCAGCAGGACAATTAACACTTTCAAATGCCCAGAAAGGTACTAAAGACATATTTAAAACAGTTCATGTGACTACAGTGGTTCAACCTTAATCTAATAAAGTGATAAGAATATTTTTTATGCACCAAAAAAACTAAATGACTTTTCAACAATATCTAGTGATGGGCGATTTCAGAACACTGCTTCATGACGCTTCGAAGCTTTACAAATCTTTTGTTTTGAATCAGTGGTTCGGATCGTGCACCAAACTGCCAAAGTTACGTGAACTACTGAAATTTCGAAACAGTTATGACGTAACTAAGCCTCGTTTACTGAAATCACGTGATTTTAGCGCTTCGAACTACAGATTCGAAACAAAAGATTCGTAAAGCTTTGAAGCTTCATGAAGCAGTTTTTTGAAATCGCCCATCATTTACAAAGTGACATCGCCATCTACTGGCCAGGCATGAATAATACAGCATTTTTAATCATTTTTACATATCCGTGTGAACGGGATCGCTTTGACAATGTTGTCATCTGTACTCGAAAAACTAAAAGGAAATACTTTTCTTTTAGTACATTGTTGTTGTGTAAACATACCCTGATATCAGAAGACAACATTTCTCGGCATGAGTTTGCATCAGTCAGGTCTCCAATGAAAATGAATAGAGCTCCAAGTCTAGTGAGTGAAACAGGGCTTTACAGCACATTCACTTCCATTCATTTCATTCAGTTTATGATGACACAAGCTGCAAATATTTAGTGGGATAAATAAACTCCTAATGCAGACGTAAGGAGCTAGTGGCACTTTATAATGAAAGCGCATAGTGAACTGCTTATCTAAAACACACCAGTCCCAGGGAAAGATTAAACACAACGCTGCATCAGCAAACACCCACCCTCTGATACACGTATGCATGACTGCACAACACCTCCCATACAGTACATGCTCTAGAGACCGCAGCAGATTTGAATGAAACATGACTACAGGAAGAATATAACAGCCATAAAGCTTGTCCAACGAAATTTCAATCGACCATGTAAGATCTATCATATCCATTTGACATATTACTTCCTGAGACTCCTCTTTTGGAAGATGCTTAATATTCATAAAAGCAGCCAAAGCTTCTTTACTTATTCCCGGATTAGTCAGCAATCTCAACCGACCAATCTATAACACTGTTATAACTATCATCATAAAACTATGATGTAAAAACTATTGATTTTAAAACCCTTTCGGTCACACTTTAGGTGTCTTTAACTACTAATGTAATTACCCAATAATAATAATAATGCCCTTATTGTGTTGTTCAATTGATGGTGGGTTTCTGGTAAGATTAGGGACAGGTTTGGTGGCCTGGGTAGGTTTAAAGGTGGGTTCATCGGTAAGGGAAGGGTCAACAGTGCAATTTGTAGATGTACAGAAATTATTATAGCTGTAATTACATGCAGGTATTTTTTAAATATAAGTACAATGCAAAATATGTACACAATAAGTGCACTGTATCAAATTATTTAAAGAGTTAAACAAAAATTAAGTTGCTATTTATACAAAAGAAAATGTAAAAAACTTGTAATTACATTGTAATTGCATTGTAATTACATAATGTAATTACATTTTATACAATATTAAAGTAAAAATTTATTTGGAGAAGCAAAACAATAACTTTTTGAACAACTCGGGTACCTGGTTGCTGCTTGTGTTTAATTTATAGTTTTGACAGTATTCTCTTGAATTTCTTCTCCTTTTTCATCACTTTCTAAATTTTTCATGAGTTGTTTATTTTGCCAACAGTTTGCATAACGCTCAATTGTTTACTAGGTATTGCAGATATCAGTTTGCTCAAAAAGTCGAAGATTTTAAAGATTTTTTGAATTTCAATTCATCTTTGGTACAGCTCTGTCGTTTCCCAGCATTCTGTTCTGCTGCTGTGCACACAGACATATAATCTTTTATTAATCTCTGCTTCTGCTCCTCCAATCATCTCAAACCCTCGAGTCAAAACAAAATAAACAAACCATCCGAATTCTATCTGCAGTCTTTCCTCTGAGGGAAATCTGAGGGATTGCCTGGCTCCTCCTCTCAGTCTTCTCTAGAAAACTTTAGAGAGAGTTATGTGAGTTTAAGTGAGGAATTCACAACTCTGTAGATAAAGAGTCAGGGAAGTCAGAGAGCCTGGATTGGCACTATAGTACCAGCCAAAACTTTGATTAATGTTCTGTTTGCGTGTGAACACTATGGAGGTTGACAAAGAAAGAACACTACGTTTTAAAGAGGGAACTTAACAATAAGAAACAGATTGAGAATTGATTTACTATGTCTCAACTACAGTGTTTTCAGATCATGTACCATTGTTTAAAATTCAGGAGTAAAACACATAGATCGTAGTGATGGAGGCTTTATATGAGAATAGCAGGAAAGAAAGTGAAAAAGAAGTGTGCTTAATTGCATTGAAAGTGCTCTTGTAGTGTATTTCAAATCTTAAAAGTATATTTAAAAAAAAAAAAAAAAATGGACTTTCAGATAATACAATATTAATTAAATAAAAGTCCACTTAAGTGCACTTCAAGAGAGTAATCACTAATTTTCAAGTACACTTTTAAAAAGTACACTTTGTAATGATTCAAATTAAAAGTTTTACTTAAGTAAGTCATTATGTTTTAATAATATTTTGCTGTGCTTTAAAGAAGTACACTTATTTGGATGTGTTGACTAACATCAGACATCAGACATGTCGGGATACGGATTTGATTTGCTGGGTTTGTGGAGCAGATATATGGATCAGGTTTCTAGGTACATGAAATCCTTCACTCACGTGCACATTTTCACTAAATCATTCTAAACACCAAAACTAACAAAAAATTTAATTGTTCTAAGTACCAGGCTAGACGTGCAGCACGGAGACAGTATCAAACCAAAGGGAATTATGTGACCTCTAATTAAATGAACTGGTTTTAACAAAAAGCCTTTCTGACAAATATAATTTTAGTAGACTAATAGCAGGATATATTGGATATTAAAATAGCAATGTGAATCAGCACAAAGATACCAAACATGAGTTTCATGAGGTCAAATAAGGTGAAATGAAGATAATTAATAAGAATGCGACTGGATTTGGAAAATATCTGAGCTGCGGGGTCTTCAAAAAGACTCAGCAACTGACTCTCAAAAGCTACTTGAGCTGCTTAAATATTGATTTGTGTGTGTGTGAACTTTGTTTAAACAGAGGACATGTTCCCTGAATCCTTAAGTCGTCTGACAGTGAGTGATGTTTTTACACTCTCAAAAAAATAAGGTTGCAGGGATGGACTGGCCTTAAATAGTCCTGGGACTTTTCCCAGTGGGTTGGTCGACTTGGCCCATGCTGTCGAAACCAAATTTAGATACAAATTAAATTTACAAAGAAAAAGTGCAGACGGCATCAGCCTGGCCCATTTAGGCCATGGTGGTGGATCCTGGCATACAATGTTCTCTAGGGCCTCTCCACACGCAGACCTCAGACACACGATCCACTTCTCAAACACACATTCAGGGCAGTTTTTCAAGATTGCAGCCGGAATAAGTTCTGGCTATCCCTCTTGAAAATAATTTATGCTAGCAGTTTTTTTTTTTTTTTTTCCTCAAGCAGTTTCCTGTGCTCTACTTCTCTCCCCATCAATGACGGCCTCATCCACCTCTGCTGTGTCTCACCTGCTAGAATCCAAACACGCTTGAGGATTTGATGTTCAGTACAGTCGTATAAAGTAAAGGTCAAGTCAATCAATTGATTAAAATCACAAAATAAATTCGATCGAATGCGGCAAGATACCTAGTTTATTAAAAATACAGTTTAATCATTGACATCGTGTCATAACCAGGTGCCATCTGTTAAACTGACAAGTAATAAAAGCTCAGTCTGTTCAGTTAAACTGTGCTGCCTTTGCAGTGTAAATCATCTATTTGCGACAGCAAAATACAATGAAGATTTGTATCCATGCATCGAGGTATGGACTCCACAAGACCTCTGAACGTGTCTTGCATGTTGTTTTTTGGTACCACATTAGCAGCAGATCCTTTAAGTCCTTCAAGTTGCAAGGTGGGGCCTCCATGGATTGGATGTGTTGGTCCAGCACATCACATAGATGCTCAGTCGGATTGAGATCTGAGGAATTTGGATGCCAAGGTAACACTGGACTTGCCTTCGCTCCACACTGAGCCTTGTGCGCCCATGGCCCTGATGCTGGTTCACCGGTTGTCCTTCCTTGCACCATTTTTTTTTATAGGTATTAATCACTGCATACCGGGAACACTCTAGCAATCAATATTTGGCCCTTGTCAAAGCCACTCAGATCTTTTGCCCATTTTTCCTGAAAAAAAAAATAAAAATAAAAAAAATAACTGTTCTCTTGCTGCCTAATGTTTATCAACAGAAATGACCATTTGTTTTCTTCATTTGCCCAAATAATGAGAAGCACTTTATTTTCAGTCCAATTTGACACTTGTTTTTTTTTTTTTTTTTTTTAAAGCCAACACACCACATAATAGTATTCAACTGCAGAGCCACAATGTTGACGAATGAAAAGAAGGCAAGATCTGGAGACGAGTTTTGAAAAACACAGTGCAGCAGCGCATTCTGTATACAGTACAGGGTAATCCAGTCTTCCCTGTTAGAACTTTTTCTTTCTTTTTTTTTTTTTGGAATCAATCAATTAAATGTTTCATCAGACTCATAGTGTGGTTCAGGCATCCAGGGTGATGGTTGGCTCAGTCCTCTTTGATGCTTGTGCATTGCCGCAGACTCGAGCTCTCAACTCAACTCAAACTTTATTTATAAAGCACTTTCAAGACCACAATGTGCTTTCTGTCTTTCACAATGGGATCTGACATTGTATCAGTGCAGCATGGTTATGGCTGGCTGGGCTCTGGGTCTGGAGTGGGGCTGGTGATGTCCTCCGCAAGGCGGACGGTGAATGCTGATCCATTGTTCACCAGCAACCACTCCACAAAGTTGGCGTAATATCCCAGAGGGCAGTTCACTGGGAGGCATGCCTTGGATAGTTTGGAGAGTTCGTCAGGCACGCCAGATCTAAAAAGTCTCAAGTGTGTTCTTACAATGAACGGTCCTTCGGCCTGGTCTAATCATGACTAAACTGAACTGGAGACACAAGAGACAAACACATGGGAAAAAAAAAAGGCAACTAAGCATAATCCTGACACCTATCGATTATGATTTTGTTGAAATTATAAGAATTGGTTGACAAATCACTTTATGACACAAATTTCCAGATAGTATGTTTATGGATATTAAGGGTAAGTACAAATCTGAACTACTGACAGAAAGATTCCTTAATCTATCCCTGAGGTTAAATCAACAGTCCACTTAATTCCTCAGCACATGAACATGCTGCCTGATACTAAAAGATTCACACAGTCAGGTCGCATTAGAAACACTCATTAGAATCAACCTTACTAATTGACCTTCAAGTTCCATGATTAGCTTTTGGTTTCCAATGAGCTTTAGGCTATAAGATACAATGTAATGCTGATTGGAGGTCATCCAACATTTCCTAATTTTACAGTAACAGCTTTTGAGAGACTAATCAAATCATGCTGAAACTAAATGAAGTTTTTTTTTTTTTTTCGGAGGTTGGTGTGCAGCACCAGGAGAGCGGGGCACAACCTAATGCTTTTTGACTTTCTCAGTTTGTGTAAATCTACTTAGGGTTCAGAGAATTTCTTTTGTTCCACATTAATTTCACACATGTCTGGTACAAATATGTGGTTTTGTTTCATTAATACAGCATATACTTTTTTTCTTTATTTACCCCAAAAGAAGGGAAGTGAAATGTGACAACATGCCCCATAGATGGGGCACGTTGTAACATGATCATATGACAGGTAAAAATGTTATCTGATTTAATTAAAAATATATACATGACAAACTAAAATATTTTGTCAATAAAAGACAATAATTGTTTTTTTCATATAAAATAATAGCATTTTTTTTTCTTAGAAATTCAAATTTAAATAATTTTGTAGTTTGACAATGAATACTCTGCATAACACAGCTATACAGCATAGGTCAAAACAATACATGCAAGATGAAGAAACATATTCAGACATTCAGAAAAACACAGAGCTGAACAAAAACACTCCCTCCACTCACAGCTCTCACAGAACACGAGATAAACAGACGAGACAGTACAAATGCTGTAAATTTCTTGAAATAATATTTTCTGAATGTTCAGGTTCTTCCTCTCAGTCTTTATTCACCTTTTTTTCCCATGGTTTCTCAACAGAAATTCATAAAAGTTGATTATGCCAGTTGTATAGTAACATTCAATAACTGGAATTTAAACCTGGTTAGTGTCTTCTGATAGTTAGTGAAGCATTAAAGAACTACCCAAACTGCTGAACAACAGATTGGATATTAAAATAATATCAGATTTGTCTAATTTTACATAAATAAAAAAATATATTTATAGATGAAAAATTAGCTTAAGTAAGAAATTTACTTTTGCAATTGTTAAATAAATGTTCAGTGATATCTTCCAAAGATTTTAGAATTTTGGCGCAATTTATTCTCTATATATTGTCTATATGGCAACTAGTAAATACGCTAAGTTTCTTCATGCTAGCGTGTGGAAGTATTTATACCACGTGTGTTACAACTAACCCCGGGTTAGTTTGTGCCCCGCGCTCCCCTAAAGAAACAAAAAAACAAAATCCATTTACTCTGAATTCATAACTCTCAGGAGATCGGAGGAGAATCGTAAGAAATCAGAACTGTCAAAGAACTGAACTGAAACAGGAGTGTATTCCACACATTGTAAACAGTAATCGCGGCACTTCGAATACACCTGGCATCCTAGTTTTCCTTATCTACTTTGTACTTTGTGATCAACAAAAACAGAAAAATTTGTAATTTTGACAGCATTGATGAACCTGTGGTGGTTTCTGCGTTGGGGAAGAAACTTAAGTCATCAAAATGTAATCATTTACGTGAGGAGATTAAGAAGATGAGGCACTCGAGTCGGGAGGGGAAAATGCCAGCTGTTGCTTGTTCTCACACAACAGCAACAAACTTCTGTCATGCTGACACATTGACCCCAGGGGATCTTTTGTAAAACTTTCAATTGTTTTACTCAAAGTCAACGAAAACCGGTCAGGACCAAGCCATTTTACAGCTGACTGCCGTCAAAAAAGTTTTTATTAATGCCATGTTTTTGCTAATACAGCGTATAGCACTAGTCAACTAAATGAATGTAAAGATGATGCAAAGATGAATGCACTTTTGGAAGTTGAATGTAAGGGAAATGTCATTTTGAAATTTCTGTGGTCTACTGTGATATTTGTTCATGATGAAATTTTCTTTTATTGTTGTAATTAATTTATAGCATTAACAATGTGACCCATTGAATTCATTTTGGGAGCGATGACTGATTTAATGTATTTTTAGTCCAGTTCCTGTATATAAGATTAGTATTGACCAAGGAGGCTGTCATATGTGGATCAACTTACTTTGTTACTTTGTATATTTTCAACAGTTTCAATATGAAAAATAACTTTTATATTGATTCAATGGATTAATTGCATTTTGAAAAAAAAAAATAAAAAATGTGCCATGGATTTATTGCATTTTGGGGAAAAAAAATAATCAGTTTTTATAATAAATCTTTACAAATCTAAATCTGGATTTAAATTTTTAATGTTATTATAACCTAAAGATGCTATGTGAAAGTTTGAAACAGAAAATAGTGGTTTTCATCTTGCCAGCTATCTAGCTACGACACCATACTGTCGCAAATCAGCCACGTTGGTGAATGATGTCACGCAGGTGGTGGAGTAATAACTTCTTTAAATTAATCTGTTTGCGATCGAATTAATGCTAGATTTTGTTTTGCTATAAATTACAGACATGGCATCTGAGGACTAATTATCATTTTTCTCAGTTATTTTGCATTATTTCCAGATTCAATCATAGGCATATGTAAATGACATTTGTATTTATTCAAAATAAAATATATACATTGTACTTAATGTCAGCTTGCTTATTTTGATAAAGATAATGATTTATTAAGTCCACATTTCATAAAAACAAGAAACTATGCTTCTAACTACAGCTCACTGTTCCAACCACGTGTCGTTTTGCACATCTTTCATGCTCAAACATTTCACACAAAACGAAGATGAAAATGTAAAAAAAATTATATTATATATATATATATTAAGAACACTTACACTCAAAAAAATTAATTGTTGAATTTACTTAAAAAAGAAGTTTCAAGTGGTTCCACGCAACTATATTGAGTAATTTGTACAAATAACAATTTAGTTGTATGAACAAAAGAAATTCAAGTAAAGCTGACAAAATTTCTTTGAGTAAATACAAATCATTTCAATCTGTCACTGTTACATAATATTTTTTTGTGCAAAATAATATTAAAATAAAACAATATTTTATTTTTAATATTTTTATGTACTTAATAATGTTATGTTTATTACTTAAGGTGAACGCATTTATCGACTTAATTTACCTTATTAAATGAACTATTTGCTTTACCAAATGCACTAAAAAAAATTACTCATTGAACAAACTCAATTGAATAGAGAGCAGGAATTCCATTCTAAACATGGATATATGAGGCTCACATCCTAAACACAGGCGACACTCTTCTGCATAATGGTAACCACAAAATTAAAAAAACATTACAGAAACTCCTCTAAATGTCCAACATAACTGAACATTAAACACTAACAATATCTTTCCCTTTACTGAAAAACTCATAAAATTACTCAATTTACTCCCCTAATGCAGACCCTTGCAAAGCATGCTGTGAACTATGGATCCACTGCCCAGTTAGTTATGTCAACATTAATTTGTGCGTTTCACTCAGCAATGTTAAGTTGACTGAAGAAACACTTAAGTAAAGCTGACAATACTCATTTTTAGTAGAAACAACAGAGTTAAATTGAGTTCATGTAGTTACATGAGTTTAAGTAATGTGAACAAGGGTGGTTCAAGTAAAACTAACAACAGTGAAAGTTCATTTTTTTGAGTGTAGCTATTGTTTTCTTGCATATTCATTGCAACAGTGCAGCTGTTGCAGAAACTTGAAGACCAACAGTGATTTTGTCCCTCATATTTTCATTTTAGTGTCTTAATGTGAGGACTATTCCAATATAATAAGAATATAAATAAAAAAAAGGTACATAAATGGAAAAAATAAGGTATAAGTACGTTATTTTGTCAGTAATGATAAAGAGACACATTACTATGGAAGTAGGGCAGTTGTGCTGTATCATACCCAGAATACAGTACAGATCATTGCAGTTCATGTCTGTCAAAACCAATCTCCTCTTTATGTGGATTAAACAGAATCAAAACCAAATAAACCCAGGTGAAAGGATGGAGAGATTTGTGGGCCAGTGAGTGTGAGTACAGCTGATTGGCTGGATTGAGAACAGGGCGGCACGACTGTGTTTGGATGTGAGTTATCAGGATTACTGACACAGGTGGGAATGTGGCACACGTGACAGAAAGGCAATCTCAAAAATACTGTGATGACAGACATGCACATTTTGGATGTCAATATCAATTACTGTCTTCTGAACCCAGGGTCCAAATTACAGTGGGATTAGGGGCGTCTGAGCCACTTAATTAAGATTTGAATCTGTGGCCTAGTGACTAGTACACAAGCTCTGATGTACCCCATTTGAAAAAAAAGGGCTTAATTGTGCTGAATGTGCACTTGTAGTGTACTTCAAATCTTCAAAGTAAACACTGTACTTGCAGATAATATAATTAATGCAATAAAAGGCCACATAAGTGCATTTAAAGAGAGTTCACTTTTATGACTGTTTCTCAACACACTTAAGTACATTTTTAAAAAGTACGCTTTGTAATAATGTTAAAGTAAAAATGTTGTCAAACTTTTGTCAAACCCTGTCAAAGGTGTAACAGGGTTTTCAACACAGCATAAGGGTTAAAAGTACTTACTATATCATTGCAAATGTGTAATAACAAATATTTATGCCATAAATATTTAATAATATATAAGTAATAACTCATGGCATTCAATAGAAATTACATTAAAGTATATTTTGGTTTGTAAATTTGGTAGAAACTTTAACCATGTTTCAAAAACAATAGAAGTAATTATGAAATTAACTATTAAGATGTACTTAAGTTCTACTTAAGTGGAAAAAAGTACTGCAGAAAGAGTAAGAGTAGTATGATAGTTTGCTCTTCCAATGTCAAACACAGATTACCTGAATGTGTGAACGAGTCATTGAAGTTCAGGGACACACCGGTAGGGTGTGCCCGAGCAGATTTCTGATATCTCAAACGGTTTGGCTGTGGCGAGGCAACAAAATTTATGGCGAGAAAAGGGAAACAGGAAGTGTGTTATAACTTCTGCATACATTGATTTTTATGAAACTTCAGCAGTGTGTTCGTTGTAGGAGGCCGATCACATGGATGTGACTATTGTGAGTCAAAGTTATAGAACCACCAACCAGCAGCAGGAAGTGTGTCACTTTCAAAATGCTTTGAGATCACCCTCTTATTTTTACCCGATTTCCTTTGAACTTCATTAGTATAATGCCAAGACATGGCGAATGTAGACCTGTGAAAAGATCTTTGATATTTTTCAAACACTGTTGCCATAGCAACAGATCAAACTTCAGTATTTGTTTTGGATGCTTTTGAGACTCTTAGCATGCTTCAAATTTCATGAAACTTGACACACATATCAGGATTGTCATCCAGTAGACATGGGCAAACCCTTAAAAAACAGGGAAGGGAGGAGGACCTCTATAGTGCCACCTTTTGACAAAAGTGGGGAGTTAGTTTAACCTACAGTCACCAAACTCAGTACACATATTGTTCTCATTAAGCCGGACAACTTTCTAATTTACAGTCATTAGCTCCGACCAACAGGAAGTCAGATATTTTGGTTTGATGGTGGATTTTTCACTTTCTCTCTCTGTTTTCTCAGGCTTGGACCCTTCATCGCTGCTTGCAGCTATATTTAAGTAATCTTATTTAAAACTTTTGGACAGTGTGCAGAAATGTTTTCTATACATGATGCCATGGAAGTATATTACACATCTCTTACTCTCCCTTTCACACACACACACACGCACGCACACGCACACACACACACACTTCCATATGTGGTTTACAAGGACTCTATATAGTTATGTCAACTTGTTTCATTTCAATTAGGACAGGTTTTGTATTTATCTAATTAAAAAAAAAAAAAAAACTATCTTACCCAATATTTGTGCGTACCATGAATGTTATTATGCATATTCACACAACTAGCTTAGCAACATGCTAAAGTGTGACAGACAGAGCTGTTGCTTAAGTAAAGTGTACTTTCCGCTCAATTCCTTTGCGCTCTGTCTAGCTGTTTTAAATGCAAATACGTGTCCTGTGTGAACGGCCCCTGAGAGGGTAGCAGTCTATGTAGAAAACAATAGACAGCCGGGCAGCTCGCTGGGGTTTTGAACAGAGCTGGTGTCGGCTGTATGTTCAGAGTGTTATGTAACTGCTCTCTTCAGATCTCCCTTGCTGATATTTTGGCAGTGCAGGATTTGAAGGGCACAAATCTCAGGTCTTAATCTGATGTCGGTGTGCCACACTCTGTTTGGCCTCAAGCAGTGTGTGTTTGTGTGTGTGTGAATGTGCTCAAGCTGCCACTCGATCTGTCTTAACCACATTAACACACATACAGGCATACGCAAGTCCTGTTGGAATATATTACTCTTGGCATAACAGTATGTTTTCTAGTACGCACAGCATTACATCACAGGCTTACAAGCTGACGAGAGGAGATTCCACACACACTGTGTTATGAGTTATAGACTTTAAAATCCCTGTGTCTTGTTGATCTCCATTGTGTAACCCTGCACACGTGTGTTCACTCTCAGACATGTTCTTATAAATAAAGGTCTTAGGATAAGGAAAAGCTACAGCAGCACTGTGCACCATTCAGAATCAAATTGAGAATTGAATTTGAATTCTAATACATACACATACCAGCAAATAAATAGAAATCATTTGTGAAAATTAATTATTTAATTTTTGTAACTCGTGTTTTGATGGTGCACTTTAGGCACTGTACTAACTATAAGTAAACAACATGTCAACTAACTCTCATTAGAGTATTTGTAGACTGTAAAGTTAGGTGTTAGGATTCGGGTTAGTAGAATAATTTGACATGTAGTTATTTCATTTAACATTTGTCATTGAAATTCAAATTTCAGTTCAATGTCCTGTATGGCCAATTCAGTTCAAAGTCACCTTCATGAACTTGAACATGAACTGAAGAGAGGCATTTATTAAAGTCTGTATTTTGCCTAACCCTGGTCTCCAGAATGTTGACCCTTCGATCTCAGAATGAACTGTAAACTGCTTCTCTCCAGGTTTTGTTGTGTTGTATAAACTTTCCCTTCTGATTTCTCGGTATTGACTTCCCCATCTTGCTGTATTCTTCATCCGTACATCCTCCTTCTTTAAAGACCGCTGGGATTCAGGCTTATGAGAAGCCAGAGACTGGGGCTGTTTGATTTGCTCAGGTCTTTCTAATGTGCGTGTCCCGAGGGAGCGAACGGATGGAGGAGCACTAATAGTTCTTCATAATCCCTCATTCCAATTCTTCTCCAGCGCTGACTGCGCCATCAGTGACCCAGAGATGCTCACATACTGTACTACAGCACTGCTGAAACCAACACCTGCCAAGAGAGCAATACTGATACCAACTGAATGACAAAAAAAAAAAAAAAAAAGAAGAAAAATAAAAAAAAGAGCTGAATCATGCTCATAGAGGTAAAGGATATTGTACAGTCAGCTCAGATGGACGTCTTTGTAAAATAGTCCCTGATGTGTCTTCTTAACGTTTATATTTCACAGCATTCATGTTTATATCCCTGCTAAAAAGACCAGCTTTGACCACAATCATTTCCTCTGCTATTTTAGGCTGGTTTAGAAATTAGAAATAGTCTGAAGGTGACAGCAGTGACATATCTAAACCGAGATGGAGATGTTTGTGGAAATACTGATGGCTGAAGAGTGACAGCAAGTGTAATGGGATACAGGCAGCTGTCATTCATGACACATTTCATAAACACTAGACGTCAATCAAATTTTTTCGTATCTGTACAATGATGATGTTCATTAGTTTTTGTATCTTGCCGGTTGTATTGTAAACACCAATGATATCACTAGGGATGTGCCCGAAGTTAGAAATCATATCATTAGCTGTTGATAGAAGTTGATTAATAGATATGCTCTAAACCTCAGTCCCATCCGGGTCACGGCACCACTGTAACCATTTTTGCTTGGACCATCCTAGGCTGGGCTCGTATCAGAGATAGTTGTTATGGGATTTAGGCATACTAACAAGGACGCAAAAGACTACAGCCTATTGAGGTCAGGGAAGAGAGGAATAGAGTTGGGTTTGATTTAGTGTTGATTTAGAATTTCCATTTCTGAGGCAAAGTATTAAATCGTCACCATTTACTCACCCTCATGTTGTTCCATGTTCCATTTGCTTATGCTGTGTTTGTAGCCACTTGTGAATGATCTGAGGTTTAGATGGCTCAGCTCATGCTGAGATGGCATTGCTCTGCTGATGTCCGTCTCCTGAGAGAGCCATGCCTGACCATGTAATTGCAGGGTTGTCCAATCCTGCTCCTGGAGGACCAGCTTCCAGCAGAGTTTCGCTCCAACTCTAATTAATCACACCTGAACCAACTAATCAGGATCACTAGAAACTTCCAGGCAGGTGTGCTGGATCTAAACTCTAAATAGTGGCTCTCTAGAAGCAGGATTGGACACCCCCATGTATAGTAATGCAGGTGTATTGGAGGGTTTGAAAGCATGTTTTGTACTTGAATTATTCTTGAATCAAAATGTGATTATTATTTGAGCTGTAAAGCTATTACTTGAGCATATAATGTTGAAGAGCTCTGGCTATATGTTAGAAACTGTATGTTTATTTAAAATTATTTTCATTGGTAATTGACAACATGCCATAGAAAAAGCTTAAGTTGTATTTAACCCAGAGAAAGTGAGATTTAAAAATCAGCAGCTAGACGCCCAAGCTCAGATGTTGCCATTGATTTGTGTTCTTTCCCTTTCATATGCTAATTTGTCCTGTTGAACTGAGTGTATGTCTGATGTAGCCGTCATTACAGAGATAAAAGTGTTGTCGAGGGATTCGTTTACGTAGCGCAGCTGTGTGTGTGATCAACGGCCGGGGTCAGGTATCGGACAGGGTGGTGGGTGATGCGAGGGGAAGTGACCTGTAAGAGCACACAAAGGAATAGACTGACTGTGATGACGGGATTGTGGGATATCCCTGTAGAGGTCACAGGAACAGACTGCTGTGTTTGAAACTCTGATGTATCATCATTTATTCATCCTATGTCGTTCTGAGTCATGATGAAACGGAAGTAGTGACAATTCTTTTCTTCCATATTGTGTCGTACATTCGAGTGTAACAAATTATCGAAAAAGAAAAAAAAGGAATGTCACTAGAGAGAAATCTGTCGTTTCACCAAAAGATCCAATTATAACATTTTGATTAAAGTGCCACTATTATTCTATTTTAAAGGTTTAAAAAAAAGGTTTACATTTTTTAAAGGTTTGTCTCCTACAACAGGTTTACAAGCATCCAAGGTAAAAAAAAAAAAAAAAACATTTTATTTTTCTCATAATAAGCATTGCATATCACCTAATTTCTCAAAGAGTCTGAAAGCAGTTAGTTCAGTCTCTCTAAACCCTTCCTTTCCACAAGCCTATTCTGCTCTGATTTGTCAGATAACCAAGTCTATTGTGATTGTCTGATTCTGCTCTGATTGGTCAGATGACCCAGTCTATTGTGATTGGTCTACTGTTTACAGCGCATGTCCAAAATGAACTGCCTATTACCATATCTGGATTTCAGCTCAGGATCTTCCTCAGTGCTTGATACACAGGAATACGAACAGTAATGATGGCATCGATTTTACCGTATCAATTCTAGTGCGAGTCCTCTCATGTTTTGGAAGTGCGTGTAGAGTGAATTTGCAGCGCTGAAAACAGCTTCTACTCGACATGTCGACAACACAAACCAAACTCTTCCAGGCCTCAGCTACAACTAGGGCAGATCAAAGTAGACATTGACACTCAACTTAGGAGAACACGCAAAAGCTATGCATAAATCATAAATATAGACAATACAGGACCAAGCAAAAACTCAAACTGAGGGCTTAAATACAAATAATGAGAACTAAACAAGACACAGGTGAATATGATCAATAAGTAACCATATAAACAAACTAGAAACAAGAAATCAGGAAACAGGAAATAAGATGGAGGAAAACAACTAACAAACTAAGGGTTTACATGACAACAATGTACTAAAAACTTTTTTTTTGTACAGATGACAATGATGTCAAAATGATATCCGTTCATACGAATCTGCGAAAATAACTAAAAGCGTTGTATTATTCATGCCAGACCAGTAGTTGGCGATGTCACTTTGTAAAGAAACACTATGCGCCTATAGACTGTATAGACGTCCCAGTCTGTTGTGATTGGTCTACTCTGATTACTGCTCTGGGGTGCGTTTCCCAAAGCGAACTATGTTCGCAAGTTCTGTCGTTACCAATAAACTTCAATGGGACTTACGACCATAGTTGACTAACGATGCTTTTGCGAAACGCACCCCTGAATTAGTCTCAACTCTATCCTTGCCCCTGAACCTAACCCTATACATAGGCATGACGTTTTACGGTATTGTTTTCAAAAACTTCCATTTTCAGGCTGCCAAAACGCTGTTGTTGTGTAAATGATTGGCCAAAACGCATAAACAGTTTTCCAATTTTAGTTGGAAATGGTGTTGTGTAAACAGCCCCCAAAAGTCCTTGGCAAAATAAACAGAACAGATCAGGCTAAATGTAACAAAATCTTTGTGCATCTGTGTTCAAATCTGCTTCTGTTACCTTGACACACGTGCCTGAAAGTTTCTAGTATCCCTAAGTAAGACCTTGATTAGATGGTTCAGGTGTGTTTAATTGGGGTTGAAGCTGAACTCTGCAGGACATTGGCCTTTCAAGAGTAGGGTTTCTGTGAGCTCTCAAATCAAAAGTTTGGCATCAGTGACATCCACTAATTAACATTTTGTTGATCTTAGAACAACATTCTTGTGTGACAATTTAGTCTTAATCCTATCCCTACCTCTAAACATAACCCTACCCATAACTTATCCCTAAAATCAGAGGGAAATGATAAATAACACTGATGTAGAAACACCTAAGCCTAAACTTGACATAAACTGTAAACTTGTCCCTCAAATCTGGTTGCCTGAAATGTTCCCGGATCAGATGTTGATCCAGGAACATGTTGTACTTGGTGAAATCACATTCACCCATTAGGGTACTATGGTGCTGTTATAAGTACCGCAGCTCTATAATCGAAGTGGAACGAAATGAGAGTGGAACAGCACATAAGCAAAACAGGAAGTGGTAGAGGAGAGACACAGAAAGGTCAGGACAGTGGGCATGTTTTCATGTTTGTCTTTTGTCTGAGTGGGCACATGAGGGGTGCGTAAGAGCAAAGGGGGCTTACATAAAGATAATCCTCTCTTACCACCTCCAAAGTGTGCATTTGTGTAATCACATCCAATTACAAGTGTTGTTGTACTTATGTGTGAATGCAGACTCCTGAGCACATTAAAGGCGGCTGTAAATCATGACTCGCGCTCTAATTTTTTAAGCCGGCTGGCAATAATATGCTGCGGGTGCACTCGCTCTCTCTCTCTCAGCACATTCTTGGCTGCGTTTCATATCTCATCCAAAACCAAGAGGAAAAAGCACTGCAGTATCTACAAGACAGTTTTGATTCATGGAGAATTAAAGGCAGGAGCCATAACTCAATATCATCCCATAATACACACATCTAGACCCGTTCCACTCTATGTGCTTTAACGTGGTCACACCATACATTATTTATTTTTCCTCCACGTCAACTTATATATTGTTTGTAAGGTTTCTTTAGTGCCAAAATTTAGATTTATGACATTTTTTTTCACCCTCCTTGACCATGTGAATTAAAACAAGGAGGTTTACAGTACCTGAAGAATGCTATTTGTTATCATTCCCATTCATCTCCCGTTGCTCACTTGGCACAATATAGTTTGCATTGCACCATCCTTCAATAACAGCAACTAGTTTTTATAGAACAAATAACTTTAATTTGACAATATGATGTCTTCAGTGAATTAATGGCAGTATAATAAGGTGAAAATTGTGTTTGAATAGATATTTAATAACTCTTTTTTTGCCAGCCAGCAGCAGCATTTTTGAGCATATTCACAAAACTTTCATGACCCCGAGAATATTTTTTTTTGTATGAATTTACAGTCAAAATATCAAAAGAAAGAATAGAGCATCTGCTGATACAATGCTGAGACAATCATGTTTTTGTCAAAGACAAAATAGACATAGATTCCATCTAATCAAACATAGATTGAGAAGATCAAGTCCATCAAAGCTTGCACAGTCATGTATCTCTTATTGGGTGTCTATCATTTCTCTCAGTAAGTTTAGGCAGTTTTGATTTATATGCTGTTGAATATTTGATGATCATGTTTAGCTTACTTGAGCATAAACAACTTCTATCTGCTCTTTCTGGTTAATGCAAATCATCTTTTTCGCATGTTTTTGGTCCCAGAGATGCTGTATTATTTGTGACCCTGGACCTCAAAACCAGTCATAAGGGTCATTTTTTTTTTTTTTTAAATTGAGATGTATACATCATCTGAAAGCTGGAAATAAGCTCTACATTGATGTATGGTTTGTGATAGGATAATATTTCTTCAAGATACAACTATTTAAAAAACTGGAATCTGAGAGTGCAAAAAAATCAAAATATTGAGAAAATCGCCTTTAAAGTTGTCCAAATGAAGTCCTTAGCAATGCATATCCACTTACAAAAATACTTTTTTTAATATAATTACGGTAGGAAATGTATTTATTTTTAATCTTCATGGAAAATGATCTTTACTTAATATCCTAATGATTTTTGGCATAAAAAAAAAAAAAAAAAAAATTTGACCCATACAATGTATTGTTGGCTATTGCTACAAACATACCCGTGCGACTTATGACTGGTTTTGTGGTCCAGGGTCACATTTGTAACAGCGCCACCTACCGTATAACAGTGAAAACATGGATTGCTAGAAAATCTTGTCAATGGCGGGGAAAGAGTTAAAAGATATTTATTGTTTCATTTGTGCCTGTATTACATATGTGTCTATATTAACATACACAGTGTTATGTGAACACACAAAGTCTATGTTGTTGCGGACACATTTCGTTATGCATTTTCCGAGGTGTGTGTTGATGAACCCTTGACTCCTGCACAGAGTATAGTCTCTCTAACATTACCTCACGTCCTGCCACCCGTCGAGCTCTTGGATTGGCTGCAGCTCACAGTGGCCAGCCTCTCTGACCACACCCAGCACTAGATGCGTGAGGAATAAGGGAAATCAAGCAGAATACAGCACAGAACAGATAGAGGGATGACCCTGCCCCAACTCCTCATGGGTGATGAGGGAATGTTGCCATGTACAGGGCAAGAGTGGGCTGAGCATTGAAAATGTGTCCTGCACCACATTACCATGACCAGAAAGAGATATTTAAATGACACCATGGCAAATAAGTGATAATCTGTGTAATCTGATTTACATTTTCATTTTAGTTCTAGTAATTTTGTTGTGTGTTTTTATAATTTTTATTAGTTATATTGTCTATATTGGGGAATCGCAGGGTACCTCACGATACGATCACGATAACGATAATATCACGATACAGCAATTCTGTGATAATCTATATATTTCTAGACAATCCTATAATGATACATTTGTCTAACTATGAAAACAAATGAAAAGGTTAAGTGCAGGTTTTCTCTCTTTATTAAAGTCCAAACTGTTATTTTATTTGTAAAATTAAATTTAACATTTTAAGTAAATTAAACATTTTATGCTTATACTCTACAAACATAGACAATACAGGACCAAGCACAAACTCAAACTAAAGACTTAAATACAAATAATGATAACAAAACAAGACACAGGTGGACATGATCATTAAGTAACCACAGAAACAAACTAGAAACAAGAAATCAGGAAACAGGAAACAGGAAATAAAAGCTTAAACATTTATTTGCGTGTAAACTGACACATTTCAACAACATTTCAATTAAGTCAACTGCTTAAAAAAAAACAAAAAAACAACCTCTATTATTTAAACCTGGGAACATCTCAGTGTTTACATGCTTTCTTAAAATAATCCTAGGAATAGTGTTGTCAAATATTTTAAAATATTAAAAATGTGACGATCGCAGCATAGCCTAGCATTTTGAGCGCAGTTGAGCGGATTCTTAAAGACCTCTGATTGGCCACTGTGTTCACGCACTCAACAGATATGTCTGTGATTGGCGACAATGATCAATGCTTACAAAACATATTGTAAATAAACATCTTTGACGCTCTTTCACCGAGCGCTTCAGATTCACACGGGAGCGTTTGAAAGCAGGCGTCTATCAGTGGATATATCAGCGAATCCGCTGATAGACACCTGTTTTCAAAAGCTCCCGTGTATATCTGTGTGAGCGATTGGTGAAGTACGTCAAAGATGTCTGCGTTTGTCACATCAATGGTATAAAAGTGCGTCTAGACTTTGAACTTAAACGTGGCCGGGGCATCTTTTATTTTACTCACACTGCTGTCCCCCATCCCGTTAAAAACCTTCTTTTCCTTATACTGCTTAATTTCTGTTCACATTTCCCTCCTTTATGTGTTGAGCGCCGCCTTGAAGTAGAGATGCTGGGAGCAGGGAAATCTATTTAGAGCACCTTATTTTATTAATTAAAATATCAATATTTGGCACCAGCGTATCAATTCTCGTATCACACAGAGAGGAACAGTGATATATCGCCATATTGATATTTTGTCCCACCCCTAGTCTATTGATTCAGTTTTAGGGGTGTTTGCACAACACCATTTTCCAGTAAAAACTAAAAACTTTTTATGCCTTTTGGCCATTCATTTACACGACAACAGCCTTTTAGGGGCCTGAAAATGCAAACGTTTCAAAACAGGTTTCAAAGTGCAATTTTTAAAAAAAAAACAATACAGTTATCGTCTCTATGTAAACTACAAAAATGTGAATTTGTGAAAATGGTGATGCACGTGTATTACGTGTTCACAAATCTGTGTGAACAGGGTTTGTTTTGACATTGTCGCTTGTAAGCAAAACTTTAAAAAAAACTAAAGGTAAAAACTACAAAGCATATAATGCATAGCAGCACAAATAAATTTACCACTTGATAAATGGAAATTTACTTGAGAATTCATGACTTGACATTTATTTTTTATTCTAAATAATATTACAAATAAATAAATGAAAAAAAAACAACAACAAATAAATACATTTTAATTTGTACTAATATATTTTGTAGCCCAACAGCACCAGTTCTAATGAAGATGCACAACCATAGCAAAACATAATAATTGATGTTTATTTATCTTGCAATTTAAATTGCGATTATTCATTTCAATGAACATAATTTACATTCAAATTTTGTGTGGTGCAACTAGATCCCATCCAAAGCCAACTGAAAACTCTTTCTGAATGAATTTACTGCTATTTTATCAGCAAATCAAGTCACCTTCACACCTTCTTTTTATATGTAAAAAGAGAGGAATGCAACTAGGATGCTCACGAGTTTCACGTGACTGTTTGAGTGCTGCAGTACAGCAGGCGATCACTTGCGGTCCACATGCGGGGTTTTCACAATCACAGTGCAACTGATGAATTGTACAGCCCTACCAAGATGCCACAGCGCCATTAAAGAACCTTTATTTAAAAGTGTGCCATTTTTCAACCAGCCTTGATAAATGTTGAGACTCCAGTTAAGGTCTCAGTGGCTTACAATCAGAGGTGTTTCTCCTGTCAGGTGTAAGGCTGTTGTTATTGCATGCTCACAGATGCTATTCCAAG
This sequence comes from Hypophthalmichthys molitrix, assembly GCA_037950675.1. Lineage (NCBI taxonomy): Eukaryota > Metazoa > Chordata > Actinopteri > Cypriniformes > Xenocyprididae > Hypophthalmichthys > Hypophthalmichthys molitrix. The sequence goes on from CM075494.1 coordinate 41,391,896, forward strand.
CTTGCTTCATTTCATTCCTGTTTGTTACTAACCACAACATTTAATCAGCTTTAGTCGGCCAGGCCAGGCCAAGGTGACTAAACCATAGTAAAACACAGCTCAGCCTAACTTACATAAATAACCCAGCAACCTTCTGCTTGTTTAGATCGCAAGAGTTAGGAGCACAGATTTAGACTGCTATTTTCAGATACACACCAATATCCGAAAGTGTGTGATTTCTCCTTGACAAACATGACCTGTGAGTGGCTCGTGAGGATGCGCTAGAGTATAAACACACACATGCGTGTAAGAATGCCAAGCCCACCCATGATTTTGAAGGAACCAGCCTTCTGTTGCCGTATTTCGTTAAGCTGTTCTGGGTGCAAAAAAAAGATGGTCAAATGCCTTCAGATTCAACAGATTTACTACTCAAGATCCTCCCTCAAGCGACGTTCCATTACTTTTATTCTAAAGTAAATGAAGAGAGAAAGAAAGCTAATCAATCACATAAATGAATTACTAGCTATTAACAGTTACGCACACAGGAGAAGAATAAAGTTTAGGAATAAGGGCTGACACAGTTTAATCAACTTCTAGATTTATTTCGAGATTTGGAAGAGGGAAAAAATGCAGTTTTTATCCTCTCTGGGTTCCATGTGTCACGATTAGAAGTGACCCATTATTTTGGGATAATGACACGTAAAATTTATTTAAAAACTATCCAAAAACACAAAGATCTTAATTACATTTTAAAAGACCAAAAAATTGATGGTAGATGGTTGCTGAGATTTTTTTTTTATCTTCTCATGTTTCAGATTCAGGCTCTATGCACAATATCTGTGAGGATGTTTTAAAAAACAATATCCAGATCTACGTAAACCAGAAGGAGCAGAACATGCTTACGCACAATTAAAGTGATCATCATATAAATGAAAACTGCTGGATGAACCGGATGAAATGTCGACCTATGAAGAGGTAAAGGACTGTGCAACTTTGGGGGTGTTGATGGACTCGATCTACTCCATCTATGTTTTGATCATCGTTCTGTATCCGATCCAGACAAAGTTTTTTTTTAAAAAAACATGATTTTCTCAGCTTTTTGGTCGATAAGATTTGTTGGTAATACTGTTTCTTCATTAATGAGCAAAACTACTATTGTAACTACTATTAACTAACAAGAAACTCTGATTAAAATTAGTAAGTAGTAGTGCTCAGTTGAATGAGGTAGTTCACTAGCTGATCAGTAACTACATTTTTTTTTTCATACCTCCCAGAGGACTATTACACTGTAAAAAAGAATTGTTGGTTTAACTTAAAAAAAGTAAGTTACCTGGTTGCCTTAAAATTTTAAGTTCATTGAAATAAAAAAAAATTTAGTTAATACAACTCAAACAATCTGAACGACATTAATTATCGAAGTTGATCTGACAAAAGAAAAAAAAATGTTGTGATAAATCAGGAAAATAGTTTTTACAATGTAAGAACTACTATTTACAGGTTCAAAATTAATGTGAATAATGCATAATGTATAATTAATTCTAGAGTGAAGATCAGGGTATCCCACTAGAAATAACCCATTACCACATCTTTCAGTATTCTAAAGTGAAAAGAATGATAACTCTCTAGCAATGACTGAAGTCTTTGTAAGCTTTTGAGGTTTCTGTAAGGTTTTGGACTGTAATGACTCATATGTTACAACATCCTTCTAAAAGAATTACTAATTATTTGGATCAGTATTCTAAAGTGAGGATCATGGTAACCCACTAGTAATGACTCAAGTCTTACCAAATCCATCACAAGCAATTACTATCCAAAACCTTACAAAAACCTCAAAAGCGTACAATGACTTCAGTCACTACTAGGGAGTTATCACGCTCTTCACTTTAGAATACTGATCCAAATGATTAGTAATTCCTTCTGAAGGATGTAGCAACACTTGACTCATTACGAGTGGGCTATCATGATCTTGTTCTTTACTTAATATCCTAATGATTTTTGGCATAAAAGAAAAATCGATAATTTTGACCCGTACAATGTATTGTTGGCTATTGCTACAAATATACCCTTGTGACTTATGACATGTCACATTTGTTCCTGTGTAGTTATTCATTAATGATGGAACAGTATTCTGTGTATTCTAACACCGTGTCTACACCGGACGTGAGCGGCGCGACGTGACAAAAGACAATAGAACCCGTTATAATCAGTGATATTGTCTACACTGGATGCAGCGCAATGCAACACGACAAATTGTAACAGTAAATGGATTCCCTGTTCTATTTCTGATATAGTCCAAGTGCTTTCCAACGGTCGTCTTGTTGCGTTCAGTGTAGACAGCTTTTAGCTGTTGCGGCGCAGCACGACGGGATAAAAGTCGCATCTGGTGTACACAGGATGTAAGTGTTACCGGTTTTTGTTGTTGTTCAAAAACAAGTGCGTATGTTAAGTGAATATGTTAAGAAATGCTGCTGCTGGCTAGCAACTATAGACCCTATAGGTCGTTTTTCAAGCACCTTATTACGACCTATATTTACGTTTTAAAGTCATGCGCCCTCTAGCTGGTGAAAAAATAATGACAGTGTCGTGTTACATCTGTCGTCATGAAATGTGACGTATGACTGTCGTAACCAATCAAAATGCATGTTCATTTAAATGCAATGTGTGGAGTTTTTACACCATTTCTCCTATTTCCATTTAGCAAACCTTAGTGAGTTATGGTGCATATACACTTTATGAGCACATGCGTTCCCTGGGATCGAACACACGATCGCGTGATCACATGATTGCATATTGTTATTGCAGTGCTCTGCCAATTGAGCTACACGAAACCTGAAATATGACAGCAGATAAAAGGGAACAATGCATTAAAATGAAAGTGTCCTGTTGTCGATAGGGACGCAACTTTAGTAAACTCTCCTATGGGTTGTATTTCAGGGAAGTGACAAACGACCTATATGGTCATATTGGTTGGAGAACATGTTTTTTTTGTAAATGCTGGTGGGGAAAGAGTTAACTATGGTAAAGACACTGTAAGGCAACGCCTGTCATGGCTTAATAACTTTCTGAAATCGGGAACATTCCTTTAAACACTTATGGAAATTAAAAGAATTCCTCCATAGTTCCCTCAATGTATGATAACAAAAAAATAATGCAAATAAATTAAATACAGTTTCTTATGCTAGTACAAAATGTGACATAAAAAAAATAACAACTAATAACTGTTAATTGTAAACTGCTATACTCTTTTTGTAGGAATATGATGATGACATTTAAAAAACTAAATAGTTATTTAACTAGTTAAGTGAACAAGTTTATGTGTCTGCGCACGTTTGTCTGTGTGTACATATGCAGTTCCTCATCCGATGTGGATTTAAGAGGTTGTTGGTGTAGGTCACGTGTCCTATGGCCCCTGTTAATTACTCCGGAGTTAATCGGTTTGAGAGAGCGGAACAGCTTTAGCTGCAGCGTCTCTCTGCCCGTGCCCTGTACTCAAAGGTTATATATGTACTCAAAGCCCTTGAGCTCACAGATAAATGCCAAACAGGCCAAATTCTGAAAGATCCACAGAGTAGGTTAAAGCCTGGTTGGTCAAAACACAGTCTGGTGGTCTCTGGGAAGCAGCAGACAACAGTAATTCCATTTAATCACAAGAGATTGCCCAAGCAATTTTGTGGGAATGAAAGTTGTACACAGACAAATACATGGGAAGAAAGTTTTAATAGTAAAACTGAGTTGCAGTTTTAGATCTGTACGAAGAAAGTGTAAAACTCTTGTAGTTCAAAAAACTTACGCTACATCTTACACCTTCCCTATTCAACTTACGGAAAAAGTGTAACAGATGCGACGCCAGTTTACACTTTCTTCGTAACTTGAATTCGGAAGGCGCTCTAATGGAAGCTAGATATTTTACTTCATAACTTATTAAATGTGGATATTTTTCTTACACAAACGCATCGCTTCGCTTCAGAAGGCCTTTGATAATCCCCATAGAGCCGTGTGGAGTACACATTCATGATGGATGGATGTGGATGGAGGCACTTTCTTCAGCTCATACTCGTGACCCTGTTCACTGCTATTACACTGAACAAAATTATAAACGTAACACTTTTGTTTTTGCCCCTATTTTTCATGAGCTGAACTCAAAGATCTAAGACTTTTTCTATGTACACAAAAGGCCTATTTCTCTCAAATATTGTTCACAAATCTGTCTAAATCTGTGTTAGTGAGCACTTCTCCTTTGCCGAGATAATCCATCCACCTCACAGGTGTGGCATATCAAGATGCTGATTAGACAGCATTATTTTTGCACAGGTGTGCCTTAGGCTGTCCACAATAAAAAGGCCACTCTAAAGTTTTATTACACAGCACAATGCCACAGATGTCTTAAGTTTTGAGGGAGCGTGCAATTGGCGTGCTGACTGCAGGAATGTCCACCAGAGCTGTTGCCCGTGAATTGAATGTTCATTTCTCTACCATAAGCTGTCTCCAAAGGTGTTTCAGAGAATTTGGCAGTACATCCAACAGGCCTCACAACCGCAGACCACGTGTAACCACACCAGCCCAGGACCTCCACATCCAGCATCTTCACCTCCAAGATTGTCTGAGACCAGCCACCCGGACAGCTGCTGCAACAGTCGGTTTGCATAACCAAAGAATTTATGCTAAACTGTCAGGAACAGTCTCAGGGAAACTCATCTGCATGCTCGTCGTCCTCATCAGGTTCTCAACCTGACTGCAGTTCGCCGTCGTAACTGACTTGAGTGGGCAAAGGCTCACATTCAATAGCGTCTGGCACTTTGGAGAGGTGTTCTCTTCACGGATGAATCCCGGTTTTCACTGTACAGGGCAGATGGCAGACGTGTGGGTGAGCGGTTTGCTGATGTCAACGTTGTGGTTCGAGTGGCCCATGGTGGTGGTGGGGTTATGGTATGGGCAGGCGTATGTTATGGACAACGAACACAGGTGCATTTTATTGATGGCATTTTGAATGCACAGAGATACCGTGACGAGATCCTGAGGCCCATTGCTGTGCCATTCATCCACGACCATCACCTCATGTTGCAGCATGATAATGCACGGCCCCATGTTGCAAGGATCTGTACACAATTCCTGGAAGCTGAAAACATCCCAGTTCTTGCATGGCCAGCATACTCACCGGACATGTCACCCACTGAGCATGTTTGGGATGCTCTGGATCGGCGTATACGACAGCGTGTTCCAGTTCCTGCCAATATCCAGCAACTTCGCACAGCCATTGAAGAGGAGTGGGCCAACATTCCACAGGCCACAATCAACAACCTGATCAACTCTATGCGAAGGAGATGTGTTGCACTGTGTGAGGCAAATGGTGGTCACACCAGATACTGACTGGTTTTCGGACCCCCCCCAATACAGTAAAACTGCACATTTTAGAGTGGCCTTTTATTGTGGCCAGCCTAAGGCACACCTGTGCAATAATCAGTGGATGGATTATCTCGGCAAAGGAGAAGTGCTCACTAACACAGATTTAGACAGATTTGTGAACAATATTTGAGAGAAATAGGCCTTTTGTGTACATAGAAAAAGTCTTAGATCTTTGAGTTCAGCTCATGAAAAATGGGGGCAAAAACAAAAGTGTTGCGTTTATAATTTTGTTCAGTGTATAAAGCTTGGATGTGTCAGGATATTTTTTAAAATATCTCAGATTGTGTTCATCAGAAAGAAGAAAGTCATATACACCCAGGATCGCTTAAGGGCGAGTAAATCTTGGGCTAATTATAATTTGAAAGTGAACTAATCCTTTAAAACATTGATTTAAAATGTACTTTACAGTAAACCTTTTAAATTGACATTATTACAAAGTGCACTTTATAAAAGCCTACTTAAGTGTGTTAAGAAACAGTCATGAAAGCTTTCTTTAAAGTACACTTAAGTGACCTTTTATTTCAATAATATATTATCTGCAAGTACAGTTTTTAAAAAATATATACTTTTACGATTTGAAGTGCACCCCAGATGTGCTTAAATGTGCAAGGTCATTAGTGAAACAGCCATTTTGTTTGCTGGTTAAAGATATAGTTGATCAGTTTCCGATTTTATATTTGTTTCTTTTTGATAGATACATCTGTATGTACTCAGGCACACTTACTTGATTAAAAATGCTGTGTCAATCAAAACCCATCTCTATGTAACACTCTGTTGGGTATGTGTATGTTTATACACGCCATCTAAGTGTGTGTAATCATCTCCAGCCAGGGCCTCTGCGGCTGTCATGTTTCTGGTACAGACCATCTGCTGCATGAGCCTGTCGTGGTGCCAGCAGAGACACAAGAGAACAATCTGCCAAACACGCACACACGCACACACACACACACACGCACACGCACACGCACACACACACACACACACACACACCTTAGTGCCTCCCTATACTGCTGCTCACTCAAACTACAATCCTAGACCAGGGGTGTCAGACTCAGTTCCTGTAGGGCCACTGTCCTGCAGCGTTTAGCTCCAACCCTAATTAAACACACCTGAACCAGCTAATCAAGGTCTTTGGGATTTCTAGAAACTTCCAGGCAGGTGTTTTGGAGCTAAACTCTACAGGACACTAGCCCTCCAGGAGCGGAGCTTGACACATTTGCCCTAAACAATAACTCTACTCCAAACTAGGGATGTGCCCGAAGCCGAATACCATATTCGGAAAGGAAATGACGTGTACTACGGAGCCCCTAAAGGGAATACACATGAGATGGGAGGAAAAAAAAATTATTTCTTTCTATATATATGCTTTCTCTCGCGATTATATAGTTGTGTAATTATAATATAAATAATTTGCCAGCGTCAGGAAGCTGCTGTTAATATGCATTGTATTGAAAATCACTTTTGAATGTGCGAGAGCTTTTGCTTTTACTTTCACTTTCGATGATTCGCAATCACACGTGCTGTGTGTATACTAGGGAGCGTCAGTAGTACTTATTACACATTTCACAAGATTACACTGTAAAAAAATGAATGTGAATTTAACAGTAAAATATTGTAAAAACGCTACGGAAAAAAACTGTAAATAGGTTAACAGTAAGTTCCAATATTTTATACAGGGAAAAACTGTAAAAGACATTTTATGTAATTTTCACAGTAAAATGCTGTAAATTTTACAATTTTTAGAAGTAAAAAAGACAAAATCAATATATAATTTACAGTCAAAAACTGTAAACTGATATTCCCACAATTCCCTGTGTGACACTCCACATTTGAAAGCATTTTGTTTAAATAATCATGTTTCTTAATGGTTTTTGTTTATTTGCATTACATTAGGGCTTTATGTTACATCTTCTGTTGTTTAATGAATGTTTATTGCATTATTTAAGTGTTGTGGGTTACCATGATGGTGTTTTGTGTTTGCGTGAATGACTCTGTGCATCTTCTTTATATTAGTATACTTCAGCTTGTGGAAATCTACTTGTGACGAACTCTGATTCTTCATGTGGCTTTCTCTTTTACCACCTGCATTATTATGGTGGTTATCAGTATGTTAAAGCTACAAAACAGATTTTAGTAGTAGTGTGCATTGTTGAATTAACTGGTTTACATTCAAATTTTCTCGTTTGTAAATTCCAGTTTTATACTGTAAAATGTACAGTTTGTTCTGTAAATGTGTTTAGTTTTTCTGTATTTTTTACAAAATTATTCTGGCAACCACAGCTGCCAAAACTATGGATTTTTTTTTTTTACAGCACAAATATTTATCAGTGACGCTCAGGAACTGCAAACCATTCACCATTGTGCCATCTCTCCTTACTCTCTTTACTTGGTAAGTTAAATCTGTTGTACTACAAAGTAGGCTCCTGCTAGCAAACGACTAACCATGTCCCTTTCGGGACTCCATAGACTGCGTTTTTTATGCCTTTCCGAATACGGATTTAGTATTCAGGCACACCCCTACTCCAAACCCTAAAAAAACATTGCTCGACATCCCTTGTGAAAAAGAAATACTTAATTGTATTTAACCTGTTAGCCTTCACCCTCGCTTTTGAAAAAATCTCAAGAAAAGCATACCCAAACTAAAACAGACACAGTTCATAAAGCCTTTGCACTAAAAGCATGGTTTCATTTGAAAGCAGACACTTGGCTGTTTATTGTAAAGTCATAATGAAAAAAAAAAAAAAAAAAAGTTATAAATAGCTTTAAAGGGGTGGTTGATTATGATTTCACTTTTTAAACTTTGGTTAATGTGTGATGTTGCTGTTAGAGCATAAACAACGTCTGCAAAGTTACGAAGCTCAAAGTTCAATGCAATGTTTTATTTTAAAGAATTCACTGTTTAAGGACTACAACCAATGGCTGGTAGGGACTACAATGAGCTTCTTGGCCATGTTGGTCTGCTTTAGAGAAGAGGAAGAGTTGTAGTTGAAAATAGTGTTGTTACCATGCCGTCATTTTACGCCGGACTGCTTCACAAACGAGGGTCAATTCAATGCTGGATTTGGCCACAAGATTAACATGATGGCACATGCTAGTCGATGAGTTGAATCATCTCCACAGCAACTACAGAAATTTATCCACTAACCATTCAGAAACACCCAGATGCATTCTAAAAGTTGTAACTTCTTCCTGAGTCTCTCCATCAGTGTCGACTCTGGTTTGAACAATGTAAGGCTGAACACCGTTACTGACAATCGTCATTTTGGCTGCGTGAGATTCTCCTACTTTGTTGTTGTTGAGCAGCCAAAGCGCGAGCTGTTAAAGCTCCGCCCTCTTCTGGAAAGGGGGCCGGGAGCAGCAGCTCATTTGCATTTAAAGGGACACACAGAAAAACTGCGTGTTTTTGCTCACACACAAATAGGAGCAAATTTGATAGCTATAATAAATTATCTGTGGGGTATTTTGAGCTGAAACTTCACAGACACATTCTGGGGACACCAGAGACTTATATTACATCTTGTAAAAGGGGCATTATATGTCCCCTTTAAAGTTTTGTAAAGTTATTAGAAATTTATTTTTATGAATTATAATTACTGACTTTCTATTCACACTGTTTTAATCCCTCATTTGATCAAACTTCTCACTTCACATTTTTTGAAACTGATCCAGATGCCTTTATAAAGACTTATTTTTATATTTTATATTAACTAAAGCTTCTGTTTGTGCTGCTGCCAATGAAAACTTTCTGACATTCACAAACCAGTGAGCCACTGTCCTAGACACAGACGTACTGTGACCGTGGTGTAAAGACATCAATATAGCCCTCAGAAATGTCTTAAAATAAATGTCTACTTTAAATTGTTCAATATCTATAAGATGAACTTCACTCCATCATGCTATAAGGCCTGTCACTGTACAGCCTGATGCACCAACACCACCGCTGACCTCTCTTTTAGCGTCTTGGAGAACAGGTGCAGTAGACAATTACAAACAAACACACTACCTTGACAACATTGCACAAGGGTAAATGCATATGGCACACAAACATACATACAGATTAACACACACTTGGCTAACGTTTAGCGAATGCTACTGCAGCAAACAGATTTAACTGCCGCCCCTGAGGCTTTCACATTTTAAACATCCTGCTGTGTCGCTGCACTCTCAAACAGAGCCGTCTTTATACCCACCAGTGCTGCAGTGACTGCAGGCAATTTATCTGCAAAGATTTATTAGATTTATTTTGTTAGACGAAAAAAAAAAAAAAAAAAATCATGTTCACAGAGACCCTGCTGCTTTGAGCCACTACTGATTGAGTTTAAACCACTTTTCAGTTCAGGAAACACTTGCTTTAGTACAACATCCACCTGGACACTCAGTAGAAATGCAGCCAGACATACTGGGTTTGATAGTGGAGTTTGTAGTGTACAGACCACTGAGTACATACTGAAATACACCTGAAGTCTGAGAGTAGAGTACTAGAATAGAGTGAAGAGCAATCAGCAGGGATTCACTTATTAAGGATTTGAGTTGGCTGACAGGATGCAGAACTGTGATTCAAAATAAGGGTTATTATCGTTCAGTAAAAACAACATTTTCAATCAATCAATCAATCAATCAAAACCACAACAAATGACAAAACCACACAACAAAATTACTAAAACTTTAACTATAATGAATAATTATAATAATATATTTCAAAATATTAACAAAAAAGAGAATAGTATAATCAGTGATACTAAAATAGAACTAATTCAAATTTGAGTTTAATGAATGGATTTAAAATCAAGTTTTCAATATTATGTTTTGTTTTATTTCATGATAATTACCAATAAATATGTCCATACATATGACAAAAGGCCTATTTCCAGAAATATTAGATGGTAGATAATAATCAGTATTAGAAGTGCCACCTTTTATTGTTTCATTATTAAATCTTCTATCAACTTTATTTCCCAGAAATACCTAATTTACCCATTTTTTTTTTTTTTTTTATTAATAATAATAATAATAATAATTACAATGTATCAAACAATATATGGTCACACTTTATGTTAAGTAGTCTTAACTATTATACTCACATTACACCCCATGTATTTACTATGCAACTACATGTAATTTAGGAAAAATTCCAATTTATTGCTAATGAGTTTGATTAAAGGGGTTAGAGTTAGGTTTTTGGGGTGATGGTTGGGTTATAGTTAGGGGTAAAGTTAACAGTGTAACTTCAAATGTTAATTAAATTACTTTAAATGTCATTACAATGCACTGCCATGTGCATATGTAATAAGTATAATGTATCAAATTATGTACATATTTAATAAGTATTGTATCAAATCGTTAACTACTGTAGTAAAGGCCACCTAATACAAAGTGTGAAAAAACATTTTGTGGTGCTATATGACAGATTTTAACTTTGTTTTGAGAGATATGTTACTTCAGTTGGAAAAAAGTATTCTACACAGCAGGGTAGCATAATTCACAAATATCACAAATCTTGCATCTAAATAATGAAATTCGGTTACACTTTATTTTGATGGTCCACTTTAGACTTTTGTTAGGTTAGAATTTGGTGTTAGAGTTCAGGTTGAATAAGTTGACATGTAGTTGCAAAGTTACTTATAGTCAGTAGAATGTAGGGATCAACAAGATAGTGTTAGCAGATATTAAGCAGACAGTCTACTAATACTTTAATGACTGATAGTTGACTTGTAGTTGCAAAGTTACTTACAGTTAGTAGAATATCTAAAGTGGACCATCGAAATAAAGAGTTACCTGAAATCCCTCTGTTGTGTGACTGTGTTGTGAATTTAAATCAGTAAATTCCTCTTCCTGTCATTCCTATTCAAATTCCAATTCAACGACCTTGTCGATATTTGATGAAGCATTTGAAAATCATTTTGAATACAATTTTACTGCCAGCTTTCTGTGGTTAGTTTTTGCATCAGACATTTATAAATCTGCTGCATCCTATAATCAGCGTCAGGACTTTCCATAGACATTATGGCATAATTTTATACTGTACACACTGTATATTCTATTCCCTACCCCTTCACAGAAAACTGAAAAACATTAGATTAGAACATTAAAAAAAAAAAAAAAAAAAATTAGTCTGATTTATATTCTTCAAGGGCCATAAAATGTCCCCACAAGGATAAGGATTTCGGATATTGCCATCTTTGTGGGGACAATAACATAGGGTTTACCTGAACCACACACAAACACACACACACACACACATTTCCATCTATGATTTGATTACCTTGCCTTCAAGCATCTATATGGGTACAGTGTTTATAGTATTGCTGCTGGAGGTGATGGGCGTCTCTCCCACATACCTCTACCATAAAAAAGTCAAAGCTCTCTGCATCTCCCACCGGTGGCACATTATTATGGAAAGACAGACTGTTGCGCAGAGGTGTTTTGTGGAGCCAGCACATTTCCTCTCCTCTCAACACACAAACACACACAGCAAATAAAGTCACTCTCTTCACTCTGTGAGCTCACCATGCTCTTACAGTCCCTTGTCTTCTTCTCATCAGCTTGATCCATAAAGTGCCTCACCAATATTGAGGAGAAAAAGGCTTGAATAAAGAAATAAATATTTTAGCAGAGCATCGAAAAAAGTCATGCATTAAACAGAAGCCTTTGATCAAAAGATCTTTAAGATCATGAGAATCATAAATTCAGTGGCCAAACTTTTGATTGGTAATGTATCTGAAGGATTATTTTTATTTAAATTAAAAAAGTTAGACATTAACATATTGTAGATTACTTGAAATAGTACGCTGGTAACAGTGTGTTAATTGCAACGCATTACTCTCAACACTGACAGCCAAACACTGCTGGAAATGCTAAAGCACTGATACTAATGCTGCTATGAGGCACTGGCTCTGCTCCAACCCTCAGTCAGATGCCTGGCTGTTGTAAGAAACCTTACAAATTACTGGTTTGAATAATAATAATAATAATAACTCACTTTACTTGTTTTGCTTTAGAATTATTTGACTTTTCTTAACTCATTGGCAAGTAATTTTCTATTGTTTTAAGCATAAACCTCACTAAATTTCATTCGATTTTTTCTGAAAACAAGACTTGACAACATATGTCATTTAGCTTCTGAAGAAAATGTATCTTGTTTTAACGATGTTTAGAAATGTATACTTACAAATAAGACAAAAATATGTTTTAGGCCCCATTTACACTAGTGCGTTTTCGTCGGCATTTTAAAATGAAAACGATCGTTTCAGAAACGATCTCCATCTACACTACACGACCGAAAACATGTCACATGACTGTTCATGCACACTGGGCATGCGCGTACAAGTGTAAGCAGTTGCCTCTTGCGCATGTAGGCAGCTGCAGTGTTAAAAAAATGCAGAGTTTAACTGCACAATGGCTGCTAAAAATGACAACAAAGCCAGCAAAGATTGAAGTTCAGTCTCCACGTTATTGTTTACACGGTCGTCAAGGATACGCAGAGCGAATGTGGGCAGCCACGCCATCGTTTTCAAAAGTTTCTGTTTTGGTCCATTAATACTGAAACACAACCCCGACGTTTTCAAACTAAAACGGGGTCTGCAGCGTTTTCGAAAGTCTCCGTTTTCGAGATTCGAAAACGCTGGCGTAGTGTAAACGATAGGCGTAACTGTAGCAAAACTTATGCGTTTCAAAACGAAAACGTACTAGGGTAAACGAGGCCTTAGTATGGTGATAGAACTATATTTATTGAAATTGTTACACATTATAACTGTAATCCTGCTAGTAATATGTATTTGAACTAAATGTACCAGTACTCTGATCGCATCTACATCTCTTCTAATGTAGAAATGTAGAAATATAGTTCCTTTTTTTTACTAGTTTATTATTTTTAGCATTATATATCTTTTAGAGCAGTTTTTGCATTGGGAGTGCACCTATAATGTCTAATTTACAGAAATATGTAGCAACACAAATGTTTTTAACATTAAAATGAGTGATTTCTGAAGGATCATGTGACACTAAAGACTGGGGTAATGATGGTGAAAATTAAGCTTTGATCACAGGAATGAATTGCATTGTAAAATATATTTTGTTTCAACATTCTTATGTACAATATATATATATATACAGGTGCTGGTCATATAATTAGAATATCATCAAAAAGTTGATTTATTTCACTAATTCCATTCAAAAAGTGAAACTTGTATATTATATTCATTCATTACACACAGACTGATATATTTCAAATGTTTATTTCTTTTAATTTTGATGATTATAACTGACAATTAAGGAAAATCCCAAATTCAGTATCTCAGAAAATTAGAATATTGTGAAAAGGTTCAATATTGAAGACACCTGGTGCCACACTCTAATCAGCTAATTAACTCAAAACACCTGCAAAGGCCTTTAAATGGTCTCTCAGTCTAGTTTTGTAGGCTACACAATCATGGGGAAGACTGCTGACTTGACAGTTGTCCAAAAGATGACCACTGACACCTTGCACAAGGATGGCAAGACACAAAAGGTCATTGCAAAAAAGGCTGGCTGTTCACAGAGCTCTGTGTCCAAGCACATTAATAGAGAGGCGAAGGGAAGGAAAAGATGTGGTAGAAAAAAGTGTACAAGCAATAGGGATAACCGCACCCTGGAGAGGATTGTGAAACAAAACCCATTCAAAAATGTGGGGGAGATTCACAAAGAGTGGACTGCAGCTGGAGTCAGTGCTTCAAGAACCACTACGCACAGACGTATGCAAGACATGGGTTTCAGCTGTCGCATTGCTTGTGTCAAGCCACTCTTGAACAACAGACAGCGTCAGAAGCGTCTCGCCTGGGCTAAAGACAAAAAGGACTGGACTGCTGCTGAGTGGTCCAAAGTTATGTTCTCTGATGAAAGTAAAGTTTGCATTTCCTTTGGAAATCAGGGTCCCAGAGTCTGGAGGAAGAGAGGAGAGGCACACAATAAACGTTGCTTGAGGTCCAGTGTAAAGTTTCCACAGTCAGTGATGGTTTGGGGTGCCATGTCATCTGCTGGTGTTGGTCCACTGTGTTTTCTGAGGTCCAAGGTCAACGCAGCTGTATACCAGGAACTTTTAGAGCACTTCATGCTTCCTGCTGCTGACCAACTTTATGGAGATGCAGATTTCCTTTTCCAACAGGACTTGGCACCTTGCACACAGTGCCAAAGCTACCAGTACGTGGTTTAAGGACCATGGTATCCCTGTTCTTAATTGGCCGGCAAACTCGCCTAACCTTAACCCCATAGAAAATCTATTGGGTATTGTGAAGAGGAAGATGCGATATGCCAGACCCAACAATGCAGAAGAGCTGAAGGCCACTATCAGAGCAACCTGGGCTCTTATAACACCTGAGCAGTGCCACAGACTGATCGACTCCATGCCACGCTGCATTGCTGCAGTAATTCAGGCAAAAGAGCCCCAACTAAGTATTGAGTGCTGTACATGCTCATACTTTTCATGTTCATACTTTTCAGTTGGCCAAGATTTCTAAAAATCCTTTCTTTGTATTGGTCTTAAGTAATATTCTAATTTTCTGAGATACTGAATTTGGGATTTTCCTTAGTTGTCAGTTATAATCATCAAAATTAAAAGAAATAAACATTTGAAATATATCAGCCTGTGTGTAATGCATGAATATAATATACAAGTTTCACTTTTTGAATGGAATTAGTGAAATAAATCAACTTTTTGATGATATTCTAATTATATGACCAGCACCTGTATATATATACAAGAATGTTAGAACTACATTAAGTTCCTGTGACGGGTAGGTTTAGGTATAGTGTAGGGACATGCCATACTATAGTGACTTTTAAGTTTTTGTCAAACATTCTTATATGTGATTTTTAAGATGTTGTCTTTGTAGGGTCCGACTGAAGGACCCCACAACGTCATAAATTCCTGATCTTACTATCTTAGTGGGGTCATTTTACATTCAAACATATTTAATTAATCCAATTCATTATAAATATAATAAAATCAACATATGAATTCAATATTGTATCAACCTGAAATATATATAAGATATTGTGCATTTAAGTGTATATCCAAACTTTTGAAAATATATGCATGTTCAATTAAGACATTTACAAATACTTACAAATACTAATGAGATCACATTGGTGAAACTGCAGGCAGGACCCTGACTCAAATAAGCACATTAGTTACATAAAATGCCACAAGCTCACCCTCTGTTCTGTTTTATTTGTTTTTGGCAATTAGGGCTGATAGGTCCACCGAGGCCTCAGGAAAGCAGAGACTTTCTTTAATTGCTTCATTAAAAAATGCTGATTCCAAACCAGCTCTGTCAAGTTGAAATACGGCTCCTTTTCTCCTGTGCTGCGGATGAGGTAGAAATACTGTATATGCGAATAAAATTTGATGATTTAATTGAGCATGTGAATAACTTAATGAAAAATATGCTGTGAGGGCTAATAAGAAGGTGGATATACATACATCACTGTATGGCTGCTGGAGCAAAGTTAACAACAACAAAAAAAAAAAGTCATATGTGAGCGGTGAGAGAAAAGCACCTTCAATGTGTCTACGAGTCACATCAGGTGACGAAACTGCTATGGCTCCAAATGCACATGATGAACTGGCTGATGTGCTGTAATGTCTTATTTAGCTGCAGTGGCCCGCTATGGCTGTTCCCATCTACTCCAGGTCAGAAGCACTTCTGATCGGCCCACTTTAGCTCAAGCCAACCCAGACACTTTGAGCTCAGGCCAAAAGCCCTCAGAGGCCCTTCACAGCCATAATGATGTCTCTTCACCACCCAGTGATAAAACCCATTCATCAGACATCCAGAAGAAGATATGACTCACTCCCTTCAACTCAAATGAACAACAAATCGTTCTTTCGAACCGGTTCTTTTTAGTGAACTGAATGAACCAGTTCACCGAATCGGACTGAACTGTCTAAAAAGGTTTGCGGCTTGTGTCAGCATGGATCTACAAGTTACTCAATCAACAATGTTTGCTGTATCAAAATAGTGCTGTATCATGAATAATATTGTATATATCAATGCAACTTTCATGGAAAAAAAAGTAGTCCCTGACTATGAACAGCAACAGAAGTTACATTATTAAGTTACAGGAGTATATGATCCTATGATGCCTACAGTTCTCCAGTTAGTCCAACAGTACACTGAACTGAGAACAGTCTTTAGACATATCCGACATGCATCTGTCCAGGGACTCATAAAGGGGGAAAAATGTATGTTGTATGTCTTTTGCTGAACAGCATAAAGTACAAACAGACAAATTGGAAATATAGCAGTGATGTGATGGCAGAGGAGAGCAGTTCTTTCTCGAGTCGAGTCAGGTAATGGTTACAACAGTTCTCGAGTCACCAGTACACCGAGCTGAGGAAACAGTTCAGAATCAAACATTTCTGCAGAAAACAGATAAGCTGCTGATATGAGAATGTGTAAACTGAGCAGTTGTGAGAATCTAGTGAATTGTTTTTTTAAACCGATTCATTGAAACTAACTGTTTGAAAGTACCAGTTTGCGGAAAAGAATCGACATCCCTTCTAATATTATATTTATAGTGTTGTCTAGCAGATCAGTGCCTCAGTGATATTATGATATTAAAATATTGGTTGGTTGGTTTTGTTCTATTAAGAGATTTAAATATTGGTCGGTTTTATTTTACATGAGAGTGAGCGATTTTTAATGAAAATATGAGTTTTGTTATAAATTCTCAGAAAGCATCAATGAAGATGCGATTGGTTTTCTTAAAGGGTTAGTTCACCCAAAAATGTATTACTCACCCCCATGCCGTTCCACACCTGTAAGACCTTCGTTCATCTTCGGAAAGCGCATATTAAGATATTTTTGTTGAAATCCGATGGCTCTGTGAGGCCTCCATAGCCAGCAATGACATTTCCTCTCTCAAGATCCATAAATGTACTAAAAATATATTTAAATCAGTTAATGTGAGTACAGTGGTTCAATATTAATATTATAAAGCGACAGGAATATTTTTTGTGGGCCAAAAAAAAAAACAAAATAACGACTTAGTGATGGCCGATTTCAAAACACTGCGTCGTGAAGCTTCAGAACGTTATGAATCTTTTGTGTCGAATCAGCAGTTCGGAGCGCCAAAGTCACGTGATTTCAGCAGTTTGGCACGCGATCCGAATCATGATTCGACACAAAAGATTCATAATGCTTCGAAACTTAATGAAGCAGTGTTTTGAAATCGGCCATCACTATATAAGTCGTTATTTTGTTGTTATTCTTGTCTCGTTTCTCATTGATTTAAATATGTTTTTAGTACATTAATGGATCTTGAGAGAGGAAATGTCATTGCTTCCTATGCAGGCCTCACTGAGCTATCGTATGTCAACAAAAGTATCTTAATTTGCATTCCGAAGATGAACGAAGGCCTTACGGGTGTGGAACGGCATGAGGGTGAGTAATAAATGACATTATTTTCATTTTTGAGTGAACTAACCCTTTAAGTGAAATAGCCAGTTGTCAAAGATTATGATGTGAGTTTAACAAATTCCAAATTTAATTAGCATTCTTGAGGATTTTGAGAAATATAGGGGTATGGCTTTAATTTCAATTAGTAACATCCCTGATTTTAGACCGAAGGACAATATTGTAATGTCATTTCCTTACTGTGATTGAAAATTACTTGCATCGTGGTAAAAATTTTGGTTACAAAATCATATTGTTTGCAGATTTTAGTTGAAAATTACTCATATTGAGTTAAAGATTTTGGTCATATCGCTCACCTTTAAGTAGTTTAAACAGGAAGCTGCTAGAAAGGCACCACATAATGCTTTAAAGGGATAGTTCACCCAAAAATTGCTCACTCTCATATCGTTCCAAGACCTTCGTTCATCTTCGGGACACAAATTAAGATATTTTTGATGAAATCTGAGAGGTATCTGACTTGTCCATAGACAGCAATTTTTGGGTGAACAAACCCTTTAATCCCAAAGTAAGCAAGGAACCAAAAATTACATTTTGGTGGTAGCAGGATAAAAAAAAAAAACTTTGAAAAACCTAGGCTACATCAGGGGAGCCAGTTCTACTCTGGCTATCACCACCAACATCCTTCACCACATCGCCCAATCCCACAGTCTAAAAATCAAAGCGGACAATTGATGGATCACAGGTCAACATTTACCTCGAACAGGTCAAAGCATTAAAATATCTGGAATCGCTGTTGCAGGAGAAAATAAAAGTGGCATCAACCACCAAAAGTCCACAGCAGGATTGGCCAGGCAAAAGCAACGTTCGCATGGCTCAAATGGTGTCTCTGGAAGAAGGCCAACATCTCCACCAAGACCAAAATTCTCCTCTTCTGAACAATAATCCTCCCACTTTCACGAACATGGACTCAAACTAGACATGAACAAGCTCGACGGCTTCCAAATGTGATACCTGGTTGTGTCCACCATCGTAACAAGGCAATTTGGACAAATTGCAACTGCTTTAACAAACCTGGAATGTTAGTCTTTGAATAACAAACTTTGCTTTTACTTAAAAATCATTCTATGTCTTTATATATTCAAATGGCAATTCTGCTTCTGTTTGCTACCTTAATGAAAGGCACACAACCCTGATGTTGAATGCTGTCAAACACCCACATCTTGACAAAAACAAGTTGTAGATTGTCACACACTTTCCAATTTGACAAAAAGTGGCTTTCTATTGCATGTTTTCAAATAGGAAAATAAAAATTCTGTACGTCTTAATTGAATGGACTGCAGTCGGAGAAATTAAAATTCAGTGCAACACTATCACAGTTTCTTCAGTTTTCCCTAGGCAGCACATTACAGCATAAAGGTTGGAAAGCATTATGCAGTCAGTTTAATATCCGCCATATTTGTTTAAGCCCCCATCTTAGTCTGAAATATCACTGTGGGCCATTGATTATCGCTACAGATGGCCATGTGAGTTAACAGCTGGCGAAATAATTGAACCTGGGACTCCACACACACATTGATTACAGGGAGTATTTACCCACACTCTACTGTACAGTTAAAGTAGACTGCAGCATGTGTTATCTCTAGCCAATACATCTTACATATTTCATGTTTTCAGTGGGAACATGTCACAGCTGTGCCAGGATTGATGACAGGCCCAGAGTTTCATTCAAAGAGGATTTGAACCAGCTAAAAAATAAATAAATAAAGGCAAGGTATTTCAGTGTCAAGAGACACACACCCCAGCACACCCCCATTTCTTCTGTCTTGTGCGCACCGTTTGTTCTTCCTCACAGCTGAGCTCTCTGCTCTTCAACTGTTCAGGTTGACTGCAGTGCAGTCCACAGCTCTCATACATTCACCAGCCGGCACAAAAGAGCTGGTACTGTCATATGTTTAGCTAAAGGACACACACTCAAACCAGACCCACAATGTGACACTTTAGATTGAAACACAGACACATCCACATATCGGCTCTCACACGTAGGGAAGGTGTCACATGTTACTCAGGAAGAGAATGCCAGACGGATTAATCCTCAAGGTCATGGAAAATATGATTGTGATGGGCTGCATTAGTGCAGAAAAGTGGATATCTGTGTTATAGTTATGGATGAACCAGGCTCAAATGTGTCTCTTAGTGCATTGACCTATTTAATCTGACAATAACAAAGACCAAATAAAACGGAAATAATTCAATTAATTGAAAATGGAAAGTAATAATATTTAAAATGGAGTTGTACTGATCAACAGTAAAAGGTTGGCAAAGACAACTTGGGTATTTCTGAGAAGTAAGAAAGAGATGGCATGATTATGTGCTTTTATACAACAGTTAAATAAACAAATTAACGAAGAGCTGCATTTTAGACACAGTATTGCCAGTTACTTAGTTTTCACTCTGTTAATGAATATAAACGAGGCTAAGTTGGAACGTTGCACCGTTGAGCAACCCAGCCGAGGTGTTTTGTTCTTGTTTTCTTTGGTTGAGTGAATAATTCAATGACTCATTTATAAAGGCAGTCTTTTGTTTCATTCCTGAATGAATTAATATTTTTGAACGAACTGGATGAATGATTCAATGACTCACTCATAAAGACAGTCAGTTGTTGCCACAAACAAGCATGATGATGTAAGCTGCAGAAAGAGTGTGGTACACTTGACCACATTAAGATTAATGACTCAATCGCACTGAAGCCTGCTCACCTTGATCGATCTGACTGAACTTGATCAGAATAAAAATTGTATCCAATTGAAAGGGGTTGGTATTGATTTTAAATGATCAGTTAACCTTGCATATGTATGTACAGTATAGTTACATCTTAAAGGGTTAGTTCACCCAAAAATGAAAATAATGTCATTTATTACTCACCCTCATGTCGTTCTACAGCTGTAAGACCTTCGTTCATCTTCCGAACACAAATTAAGATATTGTTGATGAAATCCGATGGCTCAGTGAGCCTCTATTGAGAGCAAAGCCATTCAAACTCTCAAGATCCAAAAAGGTATTATAAACATATTTGAATCAGTTCATGTGAGTTCAGTGGTTCTATCTTAATATTATAAAGCGACAAGAATACTTTTTGTGCGCCAAATAAACAAAATACAGACTTTTCAACAATATCTATATGGGCCGATTTCAAAACACTGCTTCAGAGCTTTACGAATCGAATCAGTGAATCGGAGCGCCAAAGTCACGTGTTTTCAGCAGTTTAGCCGTTTGATAGAAGATCTGAATCAGTAATTCGAAACAAAAGATTCATAAAGCTCAGAAGCTTCATTAAGAAGTTTTGAAATCCATATAGCTATTGCTGAAAAGTTTTTTTTTTTGTTGTTTTTTGTTTTTTCGCACAAAAAGTATTCTTGTTGCTTTATAATATTAAGATAGAACCACTGAACTCACATGAACTCGTTTCAAATATGTTTTAGTAGATTTATGGACCTTGAGAGTTTGAATGACGTTGCTCTCAATAGAGGCCTCACTGAGCCATCGGATTTCATCAACAATTATCTTAATTTGTCTTCTGAAGATGAACGAAGGTCTTACGGGTGTAGATCGCCATGAGCGTGAGTAATAAATGACATTATTTTCATTTTGGGGTGAATTAACCCTTTAAACATGGTGGTAGGTGGAAAGAACTGGCCAGTTGAGGAGACTAAACATTTGCTAAAAAAGCTTTTCTGACACATGCACATGTAAGCAAATATTTGAATCTAATTACAAAGTTCAGTGTACAAATAAACAGTAGTTTCCAAATCTGCAATCAGAATGAATTTATTCAGATTTATGGAAATCAGTGTGATTATTAATGACTCTCTGTCTGGAATGTGCAAATACAGAACATTTGAGTTATTTAAATAGTGAAAAGTCCCAGTCCTGTTGACCTGTTATATCCCTCTTTAAATGCTGCTCTGCCAATCACATTTGAGTACCTAAACTAACTGCTCTATAGTTGTCCTTTAGGATTCCCATCACTGAACCCGATATCAACTCATAGAGCCTCCAAGACCTGAACTGCCCCCAAAACCTTGTGCTTTCAGAGTATATACTGCATTTTAATAAATAATTACATTCTATAAACTTTGTATTGTGGCAACTTGTCCTAACGAAACATGGTTTAACATGATTTACCAGAGCAGAACACCGGAATATGGGAAAATTAGAAGTGAAATTAACAAAATGCAAGTTTTTTCAGCCTGCTTTGTGTTGTTACAATGTCAGTAGTAAATAAAATTGAACAATGTTTACACTTTCTCCATGTTATCTGGACCGATAAATTCCCATTTATTTGTCAGCAAAAGCTTTTAACAAGCTCCAGAGCTTTTGAAAAAACTACACGATGTACTTCCGCATTTTTGTATCTCCACCCACGGACAGATGGATGGACAGAGGTTTATTACCAAAAGAGTTATTGTAAGGAAAGTTTTATAACTGAAAATTGTTTTGTACTATGTCTACTCTTTAAAAAGCATTATGGAAAAAATGGAACACTATGGCAACAGTTTTCTTACCTGTACGAGACAGCGTTTTGCTTCGAGGGGAACTGATGTTTGTGGTCATCCAGTTTGAAATGTTAACTACAAACACAGAGGTTCAGATTTTCCGTTGCTGCATTCTCTCCATATTTATGATTCTCTGCAGCCTTTATCCACTGCCTACATTGATCCTTTACTGGAAACCGAAAAGTAACTCACTCCAGCTAAATGTTTACTCTTTAAATTCTTGCACCTAAGAACAATACAAGTCAACACCATTATAACTAAAAGTTTGCTAAGAAGTATTTCCTACTAAAGCAAGGCGGTATTTGACTCTGGTCAAATGTATTCATAGCAGACTGGTGGGAGTGGCCCTGGATGGCAACATGCTCAGTGCATTATAGGTGTTGAAGTTTTACTACCTATTTGGCAAAAAGCTTTTTTTCTCTGTTTTCTCTAGTCAGGTTTTTTCACATTTCTACTGCATAGGCAGCCAAGTTTTATTGAAAACCAATTTTGCCAGCGGTGAATTTTCCCTTTAAATTTCATTAACGGAGTACAAGCGGGGGAAGCAGGAGGAACAATAAATCAGAGTAGAAATGCAGGGAAATGCAGCCCACCTGTGTTTGAAAGGAGCTCTCCAAGGTCCTGAGAATCTCTGGTGGGTAGTATCTGCCTTCCAGCACCATCCCTATTGGCCTACGCTGAGAGTGGGGTGCTCTCCATGGTGCTGAAGGTGCCTCTTCTGCTCTGTGGAGGAAGGATTTAGGATCAGGACACAGCTTCAAGCATGCGATGCAACATGTGTATAGTATAAATACAAACAGGACATAATGAACCTGTCATTTTGGCATTGTCAGACATACTAATCACATAACATACTGTTTTTTGCATACTGTACAATAGGGAAGTAGGCATATATTTAGATGTGGTGCTGAAATGGGAGTCCCACTGGAAAATGTGCAGTGCTGGGGTCCTCCAGGACCAGGATTAAGAATCACTAAATTAAACAGAATCAGTAACATGGAACTAATTTAAATTAAATTGAAATTCTAACAACAGCACTAATGAGACAGGAGTAGTGTACCTTGATAAGGTCAGGTAAAGTTGTTTTTTGTAGATATAATTTGTGACTTCAATCCCACCTGTCCTGAACACATTCTTTTCCTCTCACTGAATCCTTGGTAAACATTACAGAACAAATTACCTACTTTTGTTCAGTTAACTAAGGCACCCTTTGAGAAATCAAATCCAGTCCAGATGGGAACGTCAGTGATTGTGTTTTTTTTTTTTTAAATAAAGCTTCTTAATTATTTTAAATTTTCCAAGTAAAGTTACTTTTTTTGTTTTCACTTTATTATACCAGTTTTCTAACTTTATAGATAAAATAACAGTTGGTGTCAGAGCCATATGCCCCAGTTCCTGTCTCTCCTCTCCCATCACTTCCTGTGCATATTTAACTGTCCTATGCAAAGGAAAAATGCTCAAACTCTCACTCATAAATTAAGATTCTGTCATTAGTCCCTCACTCATGTTCAAAACTTGAATGCTGTAAGTAACTGTGGAACAAACAAAAAAATTCACTAAAGGCACCACAAAAGTAATATTTCTTCTATTTAGTCTTCTGAAGTCATTTGATAGTTTTATGTGAGAACCAACTCAAATTCTATTCCCTGATAATCCTCATTGATAACCTTCACGGCAGCTCTCAGATGTGTCTGTCGTCAATAACATCAAACATCATTGCTTTTTGAGTAGCTTCTAACCAAATATTGCTTGATTATCAAATGAATGTCTTCTAAGAATGACAAATCCTTCACAATGGATTTTATGTACATCCTTTTACACACTTTAAAATGTATACACCTTAATTCTCAGCACATACAGATAAACATCAGCTGTGTGAAGCTGACACCAATGATATACAGGAGAAAAGGTTGTGCCGAGAGGGAACTTTGCTTCATTCCTCCCAAAAAGAGCTGTGCATGCTGACAGAAAAGAAATCACTCCCTGGAGCTCAGCTCTCCTGTTTTTCTCAAAATAGTTTCAAAAATTCAGTCTGGCAGCCTCAGAGGAAATCGCACAATGTCAGGTGGGTGTTAGTCGTGGTTTACCTCGCAGTACATACTGTGTGCATCTCAAACAAGATCTCTTGGTAAGATACTCTTTTACTTTTTTTATAGTAATCTAAAAATTAAGGCAACCTATTACTAACCTAACAATCTACTGATACTCTAATGAGAGTTTAGTTGACATGTAGTTGCAAAGTTATTTACAGTTAGTGTGTCTTTTGAACTTAAAAATTATTGTCAAGGCAACTAAAAAAAAGAAAAAAAAGTTGAGCTAACTTGAAAAAATAAGGCAACCTATCACACTCAAGTTAACACAACTAATTCACTCCAATTAAAGTCAACTTAAATACTTTTGTTCATATAATGAGTAACAAACTTCTTGTCAAAGCAATTAAAGAATGTTTAGCATTTAGCAATGCAAGCAGCTACAATCCTCATTTTTTCCTCTCCAAAGCTAATATGATATGAACATTATTTGCCTCTTAAAACTAGAGGCATGGGCAAATATATTGCATACAAAGATGCACATATACCTCAATACATAAATCTCAAACATGGTGATGATGATCAATAATGGTAATTCATTAAAAATAAGGGTATTTTTAAGGTGACGTAATTGCATGTTACTACTATAGTGTACTTACTATAATAATAACAGTAAATTATGCATAATTACAAGTAACTAACCCTAAACCAAACCCTAACCAAAAACTCTATAGTAAGTGCACGTAGTAAATTAATATTACTCAGTACTTATTTTAGTAAGTACAATGTAACTACATCAACTTCAAAGAAAGTGTAACCAAAATGTGAACCCTGAACCACAAGACGATAGCCGCATTTCCATTACAGATTTGCGCAAAACTTTTGCAATATTTTCTAAATGTCGATAAAAAAGCTATTGCGATATGACGGCGTTTCCATTAACCGATGTCTTGCGATGAGTCATTTTCCTCTCTTAATATTTGGAGCGTAATATTTGCTACGGCTTCTGGAAGCCCTTTTCCCTCATATATGCTTCCCTGGGTGCTTCTCAATACTCCAATGGATGCTTCCTTATTTCTTATTTCTCCATCCTCCAGCCTGTGACCTGGAAACCTTTTTTTTTTTTTTAATTCTATAAATGCACCACGAGGAGGTGAGGAATGAGGAGTGAGAAAGCTTCCTGAGGAGCTATGAGCGAGGATGCATAGGTGCATAGACATCTAATACTATTAGTTTTTGTTAATAGATTAATAGGCTAGCCTACTATTAGTATTAGATGTCAAACTTAAATAACATAAGATCCCTCGAGGCTCAAGCACAGCTGATGACGCTTTAAACTGACACTCGAGGGATCAAGAATATTCCGATATACAAATAAGATTTCATTCGATTACCACGTCCTCGTTTTTTTTTTTTTTTTTTGCATCCTCCCGTTGCATCTATGGGGTGTAGCTGAGGCGTGAGGAAAGAGATGCAGAAAAGAAGAGCACACCCTGTCTCGTCTTCTGTACAAACATACAGCACTATCTTTAAAGAATGACATGACTGTATGTCAGGTGACCTGTAAATGCGAAAAAACCATTGCAGTTTTGCGAAATATTCCTTTTTCGAAAAACCACCTCATGCGAGCGTAAAAACTTTTTTTGCGATATTTGGCAGTTTTTGGGAAATTCACGCATTTCCATTAAGCGTAATTTCAATTTGCAATTGCAATTTGGGTAATGGAAACGCGGCTAGTGACAATGAAAGCAGCAGCAGCAGAAATCATGCTAGTAAATGCAAAGCAATGATTTTTTTTTTTTTTTAAATGGTTCCCACATATTTTTTTCAATGTAGTTCACTCAAGATAATAAACTCACTTGTCCTACTAAGTAATCTTTGTTCAGCTATTTTTTTTTACATTTGTTTGAAAAAAACATTTTGCTGATACTTGCTTTTTTACTTGAAATACAATAATTTTTAAGTTCAAAACACTACCTGTTATTTATTAGATAAACAAAAATATTTAAGTTGACTTTAATTGGAGTGAATTAGTTCAGTTACCTTGAGTTGTGTGTGATATATTGCTTAATTTTTTTCAAGTTAGCTCAACTGTTTTAAGTTGTCTTGACAAGTATTTTTGAGTTCAAAAGACATTCTACTAACTATAAGTTACTTACATGTCAACTAACTCTCATCAGAGTATCAGTAGACTGTTAGGTTAGGGTTAGGTGGTAGGGTTTCGGTTAGAAGAAGAAGTTGGCATGTAGTTGCAAAGTTACTTATAGTCAGTAGAATCTCTGTTGGGGAGCATCAAATAAAGTGTTAGCAGATATTAAACAGACAGTCTACTAATACTCTAATGAGTTGACATGTAGTTGCAAAGTTACTTATATTAGAATGTCTAAAGTGGACCATCGAAATAAAGGGTTACCTTAAAAGGTCTAAATTGAATCCAATGTATAGAACACTTGCCATTAAACTAAAGTAATCTGAGCTGTGGCCAAGTGTTTTGAGCATGTGCTCACATGGGAAATCTAGGTTTGAATCCAGCCAGTGTTGTGTACCGAACCCCTCTTTCCAATTATTCTTGCCTCAGCTGTTCTGTTAAAAAAAATGGTAAAAAAGAATTTCAAAGCGATGCTCATATCACAGCCTTGCTGGAGCTCTACTTTGAACAAAGCAGCATTAACTTTTGATTGACAAAGCATTGTTCTCCTGCAGGCCTTGATCTACTACTCATTTTGTCCTCCTACTCACCAGATGCTGCCGAATTTAAACTCAACAATAACTCCCAATAAAGGCAGCAGACTGTTGTACAGGATTCAGAGGAGTCTATTATTTACTCAAACCTGGACACTTTCTGAACACCTCAAAGCAACATAAGACCTGGAAGAGTGAAAGGTTGATACTTAATTCATGAGCAGGTTTTTTAGGGGATCCTTGTATCTCTACACCACTGAATCTAGAAAAAACAGTTGAGAAACATATATGAGTCATCTTTGTATAGGCCTCCTCTCGTGCTGATTGGGAACATGTTCCTCCCGAACTTTGTTAATAAAACATAATCTTGACCGTTCTCTCAGCATCTCTAAAACAAGGGTCCTTGATATACTGCAGCCACTGTCCAATTACAGGGAGTACACAACAAAAATAGATACAATTAGAGAAGGGAACTTTTAGGTGTTTGGAGGAACAATTAAATGAAACAAATTACAGGTCTCCACCAAGGTCTTACGCTCATTTTCCACCCCAGCCGCTTAGAGTGCCACTGTAAAAGTTCACCTTCATTTGTAAAAGCAATTAGATCTTGCTTGACAGTGTTGTGGCTTTGGACATTTATACTGCATACATCACATTTGGGAGTAGTTTGAGCAATGGGATCATGCTTAGACCTCCTTTTAAAACATTTATGAACCATTGTTTTTATATTAACAAGCACGATTTTTCTTTGTGCCTCTATGGAAATCAAACTTAATGCCAATTTGCACGATATGTAGTTTATTTTTAACCCAGGGATGTAGGGCATCATGCATCAGTGTGACAACTGTGATTGTAGTGAATCATACTAAATTTAGAAGGCTGTTTAATGAATCATCATTTTAAAAACTTCAAACGTCAAGCTTGGCATCCCTTACTATTAATAGAAAACCTTTTTTTTTTTTTATCTTTTTTTTTTTTTTTGCTTATTCAGGTGATGGGAATAAAATAGCTCTGTGCAGCTCTTTGCATCAAACAAATAGTGCTCTTCTAGATTTTTTTTTTTTTTAGTACATTTCTGAACTGTAATTATATATATTTCTGTATTTCTATAATAGATATATCTTCATCTGCCATCTTGTATAGATGGTTGCAATACATTCTAGGAATACATGATGCGATGCCTTGGGATTTTGTATTATTGGAAAGCATTTTTGGAGTAAGTATTAATATGCTACTTTACATTATGTAGTTTTGCAGTGCATGTATCATTCACAGAGATGGCAATCCCAGAATGCATTGCAACAAGCTAAGTGAAGAAATTGCACAAAGTGGTGGAAGAAACATTAAACACGCAATTGCGAGTTTGGGCCTATCTCTCAATTCTGACTTTATAACTTGCAATTCTGACATTATATCACACCATTCAGACTTTATATCATGCAATTCTGCCTTTATAACTTACAATTGAGAGTTTATATCTCGCAATTACGAGAAAAAAAAAAGTCAAAATTGTGAGATAAAAAGTCACAATTAGCTTTATTTTTTATTTCATGGCTGAAACAAGCTTCCATATTTAAGTATTTAAGCAAGAAGCCATGTGAAAATAAGTCTTTATTAACCAATAATCTGCACCGTATTGTTGGTGGTTTTATTGTCACTAGTGTTTGAATGAGCTGGAATCTGCAGTGAATTGTATGTTTAGGTACGTATTTGCAAAAATTTAGGTACAGGCATGTTTTTTTTCAGTTAACCTGTGTTGTCCAAAACAGTCCCTTGTGAGACTGTATTTGAGTTGGATGCTGCTTTAGAAGGCAGCTGTCTATGCAGGCAAGTGACGTCAAGGATTGATTCACGGTGTATGTTGTGGCAGAATTGTGTGCTGCCATCATCATCACCATCTTTGCCAGCTCAGCATCGTGATGCTCATAACCTTCAATGAGGTGAGGGCTGCTCACTTTGACTTTGCAGAAATGTGCAATATTCAGTGGGTTTGAAACCTGGGCAGCAGTTTCTTTGATCGATGGTCACAGGCAGTAGAAGAAGAGCTGGCATTTGGATTTACCTGAAGGCAGAATCGAGCGAGCTGCTTCTGAGCCACTGGGTTTGTAAAACAACAAAAGCTATGAAAAACGAAGCCTTATAAGATCAGAGTTTATTGGAAATGCCTTACCCAACATTTCAGCACGTCTCCAAAGGATAACTCGAGCTAATCATTTAGATAGAGTTTGAGAATTGGAATATAATCTAATAACAGAAAGCAGGGGGGATGAGAACACTATAATCTTAGCTACAAAAAAAAATACAATCAAAAACAATTCCACAGAGTAATGAAAATAGTGCCCAACCTGCTGATATTAAACATTACTTATACTACAGGGCTGTTGAATGCTTGATGATCTTTCTAAGGTGTGCAATTATTTTCAGGGAAACACACTGCTAAAGTAGTTCCAGGCAGGTCTTGATGTCCATATCACTTCACCAAATGATTTCAGTTATTTCAAAAGGTCTTTATAGCCTACAACAGCAAAAGAACCAAAACCCACAATGACAATGACCAAGCAAATAAATATCGTAAACAATAGGATAAAAACAACAAATTATTTCCATGTTTTTTGCCACAAAATTACCTTATATTATGTTCTTAAAGCACATATACTCCTGCTCTCAAACGCACACAAACACACAATATGAACACACACAGAAATATTTTGTCAGTGCTGCTCTGATGATTTTATAGTAAAATAGATTAGCAACTTTTAGCAGACATTTCTCACTAGCAAGGTAATAACACCACTGTTCTTGAAGCAGATAAACTTACAGTTTCACTTTTAGTAGAAACACTGCTGCCGAACACTATTGAGAGACGTATAGACCCAGGTAATTTAGACACACGATTAATCTCTCTCTTCTATAAATGGCTCAAGCCTCCCTTACTAGCTCTAAAATGACATTTTGGAATTAGCAACGGAGGCGTGGGATGAGATTCGTGAGAAATTAGTCCCGCACACAAGAGCATTTTAAGGATAAAAACCTGACAAATGTCTTGAAATACAACGTCTGAACACTGTCTTGAGGTGTGGTAAACGTAGTATAAGCAGAATAATTGACTCTGGTGCATTGAATTATTAGAAAATAATGCACATCTGCTTAGCGTCGTGGCTGCATTACCACCTCAGTTGTGCATTATTTTTCTAATAATTCAACTGCCCGTTGTCAAATATTATAGCACTAAGCCATATAAGGCCAAAACTATATCAGGAAGTACCAAAATGTTACATGTATAGAGTATAAATATGATATATATTTTACCAGATATATTATGAATATAGTAATCAGGTAAAACTTCTCTGGTTACTTGACTGTAACCCTGTTCCCTGAAAAAGCGGGAATGAGATGCTGCACTTGATTTTAAGTGCTATGGGGAAAATGTCTTCGTTTGACCAGTTGTGAACACAAGTGGCAAACACGCCAAAGATTTTGGCTCATATAACATCTGATGATGACGTCATCGGAATGCGCACATCAGAGGCTATAAATAGACGCGCAACATGTGCACTCATTAGGTCCTTTTTGTCTGAAGAATGTCCTGAACACGCCCTCAGTGCAGCAATAAAGTGCAGTGTCTTGTTCCCGCTTTTTCAGGGAACAGGGTTACAGTAACCCAAGACAGTCCCTTTCAAAAGCTCAATGCTGCGCTTGATTTTAAGCGCTATGGGGAACGAGAATACCAACGCCGCCACACTGGAAGTGTCTGGACCCCTCAAGGTTGTGTAGTGTGTGCACACAAAGGACCTCTTCTTTTTTTCTGAGATCAGTGATCTCAAGTTCAGCTTCTTTTTAGTTGGTGGAGCGCAGCGTGCCGGTCCCCAGTCCTTACGAGGGGGAGCATGACTTGCCACGCTCTGTTTCTGAGCTTCACGTTTTTTGAGAAGCTGGACCTGGTTGGGGGTGGGTGGCCGACAACCCCGACCCTTTGGCACGGTGAGGCAGAAACTTATCAAAGGCTTTCTTGTGCTTTTTAGCCTCCCTAAATCTACTGACTACAGTATTAACTGAATCTGCAAATAGACCTGAGAGTGACACGGGAGCATCAAGGTGAAAACTGTATATTTTCTACTTGATGCCAGTGAGGTTAAGCCACAGATGTCTTTCTGTAGCGACCATAGCACTCATAGAATGGCCGATGGCACGGGGCCGTTTGCCGGTCGCGTGCAGAGAACGAATCTGTGGCAAGCCACAGCTCAGAAAAAAACCTGACATTTTCCCCGCTCATGCCCAGCTCTTTAAGCAGGTCAGCTTGGTATGCCTGCAAGACTACCATGGTGTGCAGGGCAGCACCAGCCTGACCCGGCACCTGAAAAGCTTTCCCTATCAGCGTGGATGTGATTCTGCACAGTCTAGACTCTAGAGGGAAGGCTTTTTAAGTGATGATGCACTGCCAGGGGAGAGATAACTTGCGAGTGTCTCTTCAACCTGGGACATCATCATGTAACCCTGTGATAGTCGAATAAACCGACGTTGCGGGCACAAAGACACGGTAAGAATAGGGCTTGTTCCAAGATTTAGATCATTCCTGATGTAAATCTGGAAAGAAAAGAAGGGGTCGTCTTTCTGATGTTTCCCTTTGGCCACCTAAAAAAAATCTGTCTTCTAACTTGGATCGTCTGGGAGTCTCTTGTTCCTGTGGCCAGTCTAACTGAAGACTGTCCACAGTGCGAGTGACTACCTCGAGTAACTCATTGTAAGATCTATCGTCATGAGAGGAGCACTCGGAGGCTGTGCACTCGAGATCCATATCTACAAGAGAACCAGCGTCCTCAGCCCGGTCTGAAGAAGTGCCGAAGCATGCTCCAGAAGCGGACTGAAGGACCTCTCGATCTGGTGAAAGAGCAAGAGAAAGGGCCGGACCAGTCTCTTGCTCATCAGCCAGATCGTCACGCAAGCCCCAAGATCTCATAGAAGATATGCCGGCTCACTCTTCCCGCAGGAACACGAGCCTAGAGCGCAGAGCTTTGATGGAAAAAAGCTTGTTGTTCTCACACTCTGCATGCTCAAGGGCTGACACGGCGTGATGTTCTCCAAGACATAGCACAGTAATCATGCGGATCATCGTCAGAGATGAGCTTCGTACAGGGAGGCACACATCTTCTGACAGATTCACTCGTCATAATTTATTTATTTATTTTTTCAACTTTTCTTTTCGTAGACAGAGAAAGAGAATGAAAAGGCTTCACTCCTGCCTAGCAAAACTAACTCCTATCAAAAGGGGATAGCTTGAGAAGGAACGTTTTTTCAGCACACACGGTTATCAGTGTGGTTCTGAAGACAAAAGAAGCTGATAAGAGCACTTGTTTCATGTCTATTTATAGCCTCTGATGTGTGCATTCCGATTACGTCATCAGAGGTTATTTAAGCCAATTTTTTTGCCGTGTTTGCCACACTTTGTTCACAACTGGTCAAACGAAGACGTTTTCCCCATAGCACTTAAAATCAAGCGCAGCATTGAGTGTAGCTTTTGAAAGGGAACACTATGAAATATTTCAAGTTAACAATGACTTTGTATTTAATATTTATTGTATTTACTATACAATAAATATTACACACACACACACACACACACACACACACACAAATAACATTTAGAACATTTCAAAATATAAAACATAAAAAAGGCCAAATAGAAGATACCAAAATGTTACATGTATACAGTGTAGATAAATGTATTTTACCTGATATACTACCACACATAAAAAGACGTATATTTTGCCATATGGAGTGAATTTATTGAGAATATCTTTATAATTTCTGGTATATACAGGGTTCATTTAAAGTGTTACTGAGATTTCTTTTGAATTTGACACTTTTGAAGTGAGAATTTTCTCGAGAGCAAAAAAATTCGGCAGAAGCGATTCAAGTGTGATCATTATCCAAATCACATAAGTCTGCTAGATGAGTGAAACATTAACTTCAACTCTTCTCCATGACACTTCCCTCTCTGGAGGTCAATCCTCAGTGATCAGTCCTTATGTTTGCTCATTAAATCTATTATATGGTTGGCTGAAATCGATGTTTCCCCTCCTCTAGCTGCAAGGTCAATGTTCTCCAGCTGTCTCTGCCTCTCCATCAGTGGGCAGTTGGGTCACCAAGCGTTGGTCCGCATTGTCTCAGAGTTCAATAATACTGAACGGTGGGGAATTCATTTGATGTTTAGATGTCCTTCTGCCTCTAAAGGTCTCTGTAAATGTCTGCACTTTCTGGGACACAAATGCAGAAATTATATTTTGTCTTAGAATTGAAATCTTGAAGAAACTTATACTTGTTATTGAAACTTTTATTTAGAAATTACATATCTTATAAAAAGTTTGACAAACAAAACTGACAAGATACTGCCAGCAGTTTTTTTCATTGTCATGACACTTGGCCATTTGTTCCTTTCGAGGTGCCTGGACGAGGTCCAGTGACAGTTCTGGGCAATGATGATTTGAGGAAAGCCAAATGCTTCATCATACTGTCAAACTACAGAGCCTGAGAACAGAAAGATGATTAAACGTTTAGTTTTTAAACTGCAGGAATGAGGTAAGCAGTGTTTAAGGAGCAGTTGATGTAAATTCTTGAAAATACAGTATCTCCCTCTGCCAAAGCCCTGAAATCTCATTGAGATATATATATATATATATATATATATATATATATATATAATATATATATATATATATATATATATATATATATATATATATATATATATATATATATATATATATATAAAATTTATTAAAATTATGTTAAATTCATTCTTAATATTATGACTGTCTGACTGTCACAGTGCAGGCCAGGGAAGAGGAGTAGGGGATCTCAATTGCAGCAGTTTTAGTTTATTTACAAAAACAAAGATGGCATGGAGAGGCAGGAACCAATGTAACAGCTTCACTAAAGTAAAGACAATACCGGACTGTGAGTAGAACTAAACTGAGAGCTTAAATACACAGGAGAATGCAAGAAACAGGTGCTTGGTGGAACGGGAGGAAACGTCTATAGAGGGGGGTTGACAGAGGGAAGGCCTAAGGAGCAGACACTGAAGGGAGGAGCCAGGAAGTGACCCAGAGCAAACCCTTCAGGATGAAGGCCCACAGCAGAACCGATGGAGAAGGAGCCAGGGTGGAGACAGGAGCATGACCGACTGAGGTGGAGCTGGGAGAGGTAGTGACCCAGGAAGAGTTGAGGAGACGAAGACCCGGGGTGACACCGTAGGCCTGGGGGGCTAAGGCGAAGGTGGGGGCTCAACAGACCAAGGCATAGCTGATGGGAGTGAGGACAACTGTGGAGCCGGAGTGAAGGAAGAGCCCGGAGGAGCTGAAGGGGTGGAGGGAAGAGGCTTAGCCGAGGACCCAGAAGTCCACGGCACAACCGAGGTGATGACTGACCAAGGCTGAGCCAGAGGGATGATGGACAACGGTAGACCCGAGGGAGCATGGAGCCAAGGTGGAGACGATAGGTCGACAGGCCGAGGTGGAGTCCAGGGCTCAGAGGCCTGAAGTGGAGCTAGGGGATCGACATAAGGGTTAAGCTGGAGACCTGGAAACCCAAGACGGATCCGATCAGCTTGTTTGAAATTTATCATATCTTTTGACTCAGACATATGAGACTCTGTATTATATGAAAGGGAGAAGAGCCACAAAGGGACAGGAATAGGCATACTGTATCATAATAAGGATGTGAGGATTGTACTATGGTCATTGCAGAGACTGGATGACCAATGTCTTCCAGCTCAGCTCACCAGCATGCTGGCCATAGTGACGTTACATAAAGATAAAAGCATGTACACCCATTTAGGTGGATTATCTGTGTATCTGTGTGCAAAAGTAATCGTGAGAGGGGTTCAGGAAGGACACAAGAGAATATTCACCACATACAACATCCCTAAATGGCCCAGGAATAAAGGAGTGTGAACTGATGCCTGATATAGCGGCAGATAATGGTCTGTGTGACGCAAAGCGTCTCCCAACACCCCGTGCCTTTTTACTGGTGAATAATTAGAGGCTGTTCTCTTGTGATATAGATGCATTATCTTATTTACTAAAGGCCAAATTAGATGTGGCAAAAAGAGAGAAAAACTAATTAAATATCTCTCGTAATTCTTTTTAGGGAGCCACGTTAGCTCTGGCCCATTTGTAATATTGCCTCCATAAACTGTGTTTTGTCCCATGATGACTCAAGGAAATGAATGAACAGCATTTGTCTCAGAAGTGAAACGTCAATGTATTTCAATGGTGCATATATGGTGCATAATACATCACCTGAAACTGATGGTACCATAACAGTGACTCTTGGGTAAACAACATAAATCCAAGAATATTTAGGACACTTACATGCCATGTTGCAAATGTAACTTTGGATAAAAAATTGTTCGGGATTATTATAACATTTTACAGTAAGGTTCCATTTGATAACATTAGTTAACTACAAACTAACTATTAAAAATATACAGCATTTATTAATCTGAATGTTAATTTCAATTCCAGGATTTTTAAACTAAAAATTTCTATATGTTAAAAAGTTGTACCAGGGCTAACATGGACTAACAATGAACAGTTGTATTTTTATTAAGTAACGTTAACAAAATATAATAATGTAGCAAATGAATTTCTCATTGTTAGTTTTTGGTTCATGTATTCACTAACATTAACTAACTAGACCTTATGGTAAAGTGTTAAAACATAATGTATTTTCCTTACAATTTATATCACAATACTGACTATTTTCTCAAAATTGCAAGTTTATATGCCGCAAATCTGACTTTATAACTCTCAATTGCGATTATATATCACACATTTCTGAGAAATAAAGTCAGAATTGTGAGTTATAGACTCTTAATGTGAGAAAAAAGTCAGAATTAAGTCACAAAGGTTTTTCAAATATAATGTTTTCACGATCCTGACAGATTTTGTGAGATTCACCCAGTAACTTCACTGGGCCAATGCGATCAGAGTTCTCTCAGGGAGAGGTGAGAGGGACATGACAGACTGTAACTCTATTTGCATCTGCTCTATTTGGTATCTCAGTAAGTTGCAATCTCACAGAGAGAGGTGGAGAGAGAAAGACAGAGACAGAAAGATGAGAATGAAATATTTAGCCAAAAAGAAGCCTATTTATAGCTTGGCGATGGTGTGGGGGGGCTTCAGTTAAATTATTGATGTGAGAGTGTGAGCGGGGCTTTTTCTCAGGTCTGAGGGAAGGGAAGGCCATGCAGCGAGAGAGAAAGAGTGAGGGAGGGAGGAATCGCTGTAATGCAGTAGGATACACCTCCGTGGGAGTATGTGGAGAGACAGAAGGAGAAATAAAGGAAACATGCATGAAGAACATGCAGTATGGTCCCACAAATATTATATGTCAATAATACTATAAGTTCTGCTATTATACAGATTTATAAAATGTTCAAATTAATGTTTTAAAGTGCCCCTATTATAATTTTTCAGATATTACCTTTCATGTAGTGTGTACTAACCAATTCCTAACTAACTGAGGCCATCGTTACTGTGTATCAAGTGCTAGGGAAGCCTCCGGAGCTGAAATTCAGATATGGTAATGGGCGCTTCTTTTCCGACATGTGCTGTAAGCGGTCGACCAAAAACAACAAACTGAGCCATCTAACCAATCAGAGCAGAGTAGACCAATAGTGGCGAACTAGTGGCGATGAAAGCAGACTGCAGGGTTGGTTCACGTCGGCAGCGTCTGGGTCCAAAGTTGCCCTGACACACCAAACTGACGCTCGACACCCGACGGCCAAGTAGCACGTCCATTCTGCGCCTGCGTAAGATGAAATACCTTTCCGTACCAGCAGGTGGCAGTAGCTGAACAGCTAATCAGAATGATCAGATGGCCCGACTGACTGATGAGCTCCGACGCCAATTCAACATGTCAAATCGGCCGAAAAAATGGCGTCGAGGACCAACTTCAGCCAACGTGCCGAACACACTGAGAAAACTTAGTCGGCCGACGAACAAAAACTGCCTGACGGCCGACCTTCGGCTTGGTGTGTCTGAATCCTTTTTTGAACCGTTTCAGACACTGTGAGAAAAGAGTTGATGCTGAAATGTACATTATGAGAAAATTAAAGTGCTTTTTGACTTTGGATATATGTAAACTTTTATTTAAAGGATTAGTTCACTTTCATATAAAATTTTCCTGATAATTTACTCACCCCCATGTCATCCAAGATGTTCATGTCTTTCTTTCTTCAGTCGAAAAGAAATTAAGGTTTTTGACGAAAACATTCCAGGATTATTCTCCTTATAATGGACTTCAATGGTCTCCAAACGTTTGAAGGTCAAAATTATAGTTTTTAAACTTCAAAGGGCTTTAAACGATACCAGACGAGGAATAAGGGTCTTATCTAGTGAAACGATTGGTCATTTTCGAAAAAAAATGTAAATGTATATGCTTTATATAAACAATCGCCTTCCGAGTGGTTCCGCTAAAACCACATTTTCATATTCTTAAAAAAGCTCACTCTGTATGTCCTACACCTTCCCTATTCAACTTACAGAACAAACATTTTTTCCGTAAGTTGAATAGGGAAGGCGTAGGACATACAACGTAAGATTTTTTAAGAATACGAAAGTACGGTTTTGGCGGAAGCACTCGGAAGGCGATCGTTTGTTTATATAGAGCATATGCATTTACATTTTTTTTGAAAATGACCGATCGTTTCGCTAGATAAGACCCTTATTCCTCGTCTGGTATCGTTTAAAGCCCTTTGAAGTTGCACAGAAACTATAATTTTGACCTTCAAACGTTTGGAGGCCATTGAAGTCCATTATAAGGAGAATAATCCTGGAATGTTTTCGTCAAAAACCTTAATTTCTTTTCGACTGAAGAAAGAAAGACATGGGATGACATGGGGGTGAGTAAATTATGAGGAAAATGTTATATGAAAGTGAACTAATCCTTTAACTAGTGATTAATACCACAAACTACTGAACAGGCCAAAACTTCCATCATCCCTCTAGGAAAGAGAAATTAGATGAAGTTGTCTTGTGCACGATCAAACTGACATTGGAAACGTGTTTAAAACGCCTGACAAGGTCAATAACGTGTCTTGGCAGTGTGTGCTGAGCGTGAGAGTGAGCCAGTGGGAGTGTGTGACTCAGATTTTTACATTTCGACAGAAGAATGGTGAGTGTGGTGATGGAGCTCACGCTACATCCAGGGCCAGATTGTGCTCTGTGGAGAATAGTCTTGCTTTATATTGAGAAGAAATAAAAGAATAAAAAGCAGGCCAAGTGTGGGTCTGGTGTCATGTTCAACAACTTATTAACCACGAATGGACAGTCCTTGATGGACAGTCCTTGATTCAAGCCTCTTGACTGACCAATTCTGTGCAGCATGTCTTTTTTGGTGAAAAGATAAATAAATTCTGACTTGGTTATTATGAACAGAAGTAGCAAAGAATAAAGGTCTCAAGTACCTGTAAGACCCTGCAATACAGATTTTTAAACTGCAATGATCCAACACAATCTTATGGTCATTTGTAAGTGTTTTATGGTGGTTAATACGAATGACTTCCTGTGACTAAATGCGTATGAGCAATCCAGCATTTGTTTTGCATGTGTTAAGTTTGCACATGTTTTTATACATTCAAACCAGTGCCTATATGAGAGCTCTTATAAGTTTTGGGTAATTATGTAATCATTGCCACTGAACACCTGTCAGTGTGAATAATTGAAAAGTGAGGAAGTTCCTCAAGTCATGCAATCAGAAGACTGATCTAGAGGAGCCACGTGACAGGATGAGGAATGGTAGAGAATGGACTGAGAAATGCATTTTTTATGTGCCTTTAGGTTATTGAAAGCTTCCCTGGCTACATAGACACCTGAATGCCTTTCCTGATTCATGTCTGTAACTATATAGAGGGTATTTTACTGCTTACCTCACTACTTACAAGAAGCACGATGTTCAGACTCCTTCATTATTGATAGCAAGCCAATCCCATACCTATTCCAAATCCATCAGGCATTATGAAAAAATCACTGACGTTGTGTAATGTGAAGATAATGCAGTTACTTTGGCTTGTGTATGATTATTCTAATGTTTTCTGCTACATATATTCAGCCAATGTATTTAATATAATGCTTTATGACCAATATATCCTCTAATACTCACTTTGCATGCTGAGTGAAACTGTTTAATTGAATTCAGTTGAACTATATATCCTACATTACATTCCGATTAATGTAAAAGATTGTAACCAATAAAATGATATTTTATTTCTTACAAAAACTGACTGCTGATGCGTTGATTTGTAAACTTTGAGCAAGGACATAGAGGAATCTTCTGTACAAGTACTAGTTATAATTGAAGCCAGATTCAGCGTAGGTTACCTAACCTACGAATACTACTTAATAAGTTTAAAAGAATTCAAAAAATGCCTCAGGTTTAAGAAAAAAAATGCTTGACATTATTAACATTGTTCAATGGCCATACCTTCTAAAAAGGCACTACATTCAAGGCCAGATTGTATTGCTTTATGGTTCGATAAAAAAATAAATAAATAAAAAGAGCTAAAGCTAGTTGAATGTGGTTCTGTTTCAAAATGGTGCATCATATTTGGTCTCATGCAAATTCTTCATAATTAATATAGCTTAAAGGATTAGTTCACTTCTGAATGAAAATTTCCCTGATAATTTACTGATGCCCATGTCATCCAAGATGTTCATGTCTTTCTTTCTTTATTTCTATGGTCCACTTTAGACATTTTACTTAATATAAGTAACTTTACAACTACATGTCAACTTATTAGTATTAGTATACTGTAGTAGACTCTTAGGTTAGGGTTAGGTGTTATATTTTAAGCAGACAGTCTACAGATACTCTAATGACTGCTAGCTGAAATGTAGTTGCAAAGTTACTTATAGTTAGTAGAATGTCTAAAGTGGACCATCGAAATAAAGTTAACCAGCTTAAACTCAACAAACAGTCCTGTGCAATGTAACCAAACATCTTAATGGCTACTGGCTGTCTTTGATTCAAACCTCTTGACTAACCAATTCAGTGCACACATATCCTGTTGGTGAATAGGTGACTATTCGCCATTAAGTAACTCAAGGAGAACGACTTTTAAGGTGAAAAATAAAGTGCACAAAGAGACATTCTTTACATTGTCCCTTCTCTTCAACAGTCAATACCTCGTCCAGGATTTCCAGAACAGAACCATTATAGTCATTATAGGCAAATGTCCTTGTGAATCAGAGTGAGGCAGTTATACAACCAATAAGTGAGTATTCATTTAGCAGACAACTTCAAATGTCCTCACAAGTTGGTTTTTGACATTTTTCACTACATTTGTGAGGACACAATGTTGGATTTTTATGTTTTATGGGGACAATTATTTTTTATACTGTACAAACTATTGTATCCCCAAACCTATCCCTAAACCTACCCATCACAGAAAAAATTCACTTCACTTAGTATGATTTATAAGCTTTCCTCAAGGACCAAAAAATGTCCCCACAAGGATTTCGGATATTGCCATCTTTTTGGGGAGTGGGGACATTTTGTCCCCATAATATAGGGTTTACCTGGACCACACACACACACCTACACACACACACACGCACGGCAAAATACTGAATAAAACTATAGGAACTACAAAAACACAGTTCGTCAAGACAGACCTTGAACATTGGCTTGACAAAGCATTGTCTAGAAGTTTAAAAAGGTTTGAAGGTTAGTTTGAAGTTTTAAGGTTATATAAATCTTGTATACTTTGAATACTTTCGCAGTTTGAAGAGAGATTTGAAGGGATATCAGCCTTGCTAGGCAGTTGCTAAGGTGTTCAGAGTGGTTACTAGGAGGCTGTTTGGTGCTTCGACAGGCAGACAGTATAATTAAGATTTAATCATATATTATTGCATTTCCAAAGATGAAAAATATTTATCAGGTTGACTCAATGTAAAATGATATCTGACTCATGTGCATTTGTTCAATCTTAATTTTTAGAATATAATGTTTGTATTATATGTATATATCAAATAAATGTTGGTTTGCTTGATGTGAGCTGTCAAATGTGGGATGAAGACATGCGTCGGGTCATTATTTAGTATCGTATTGTCTGTGGCTTTTGAAGAACACATAATTCAAGAGCTGTAATATTGTGAATATTAAACTTTTAATAGATGTCATAATTTAAGCACTTGGGCTCATACCGTAGGTAAATACTATTACCGTCTAATGCAGTCATTACTAGCAAACATAATTACCAGAGATGAATTATCCTGTTCTTTAAAAGTTAGTCTCCATCTGCATCTGAAATTACAAGACTATGAGTACTGCATGCAGCTAAAATGAAAAAGAAAAAAAAAAACAGGAATAATATCTTACAGTTTGACAATTCATTATCAGGACATAGTTACTGTCGAAACATCTATCAAAAGCTAACCCTATAAAAAGAGCAGACAGGAAAAGATACAAAGACACCTGGCTACAGACAACATCCTTCTGATTACCCAACAACTCATTGCTGAGCATGACAGTTAATGTAGAGCTAGGATTATTTTGTTTAACCCTGCCGAGTTCAACAACTGTTATTAACTGTTATAAGCTCAATAATATACAAACAGCTTCTTTTGCTGAATACATGAGTATTACTGAACCTTCAAAGGCAACATCCTAACCAGCATTACATTGTACCACATAAGTGTATACTTGGGAACAATCTACATAGG
Source organism: Hypophthalmichthys molitrix (assembly GCA_037950675.1). Classification (NCBI taxonomy): domain Eukaryota; kingdom Metazoa; phylum Chordata; class Actinopteri; order Cypriniformes; family Xenocyprididae; genus Hypophthalmichthys; species Hypophthalmichthys molitrix. Next base: position 41,433,658 of record CM075494.1, read on the forward strand.
CAGAAACTCTTCAAACAAATCACACTCCTCATAGGAAATGCACTACCCTTGTGAGAAAATAAGTACACTTGGCATACTAGTAAAAACAGTGCTTATTACATAAATAATATACTAGTTTGAACTTAAAGGGTTATTTCACCCAAAAATGAAAATTCTGTAATTAATTACTCACCCTCATGTTGTTCCACACCCGTAAGACCTTCGTTCATCTTCAAAACAAATTAAGATATTTTTAAAAATCTGATGGCTCAGTGAGGCCTCCATTGACAGCAAGTTAACTTAGTCTTTCAAACGCTCAGAAAGCTACTAAAAACATATTTAAAACAGTTCATGTGACTACAGTGGTTCAACCTTAATGTTATGAAGCGACGAGAATACTTTTTGTGTGCCAAAAAAACAAAATAACGACTTTATTCAACAATATCTAGTGATGAGCGATGTCAAAACACTGCTTCGTGAAGCTTCGAAGCTTTACGAATCTTTTGTTTCGAATCAGTGGTTCGGAGCGTGTATCAAACTGCCAAAGTCACGTGATTTCAGTAAACGAGGCTTCATTACGTCATAAGTGTTTCAAAATTTCAATGGTTCACGTGACTTTGGCAGTGCTCCGAACCACTGATTCGAAACAAAAGATTCGTAAAGCTTCAAAGCTTCATGAAGCAGTGTTTAGTTCAGTGATGAGTGCTAGATATTGTTGAATATCTAGAAATATCAGTTTCAGAAACATTCTGACTTATAATAAGGCCTTTCTTTCCCACATATGTAATATGTGCAAAATCCTGCAAAAAGTGTGGATTGCTTTATGGGCAATATGTCACAGAATACATAACATTATAACCTATAATAAGGACTTAAGGAAATCTAAAAACACATTAATCTGCAAAGCATTATGAAAAGACAAAAGAGAGAACGCTGCTCATGTGTGACCACGAGGGATGAAGATTGCCTTTAATTAGTTGATTCAAGGCTATTTTTCATTTCACGGTATAGCTGGTATTTGAGTCTCTAGTTAGTGTGGTGACCCTAGAGTGACCGAATCCATCCTGCTCTGGTCAGGCAGGGATGATCTTGGCCCTCAGGCCCAGGGAAGCTTTAATTGGCGTTTTACTCTATGATGAAGTAATGAAATGTATTCCTGTGAGCAGAAGGGCAGATGTGACACTGGTGAATTCAGGGTGTAGGTTAGTAGTTTACAAATTATATGGGCATGAAGTTTTTATAGAGCTTGTAAGACTTGTATTCATATTCCTGAAACAGTCTGGTCAGGGTTTGTTCTCAACACAACAATTAAACTAATTAAAGGTATGCTATCTATTTTTGGTTTTAAAGTACTTTTGAGGAAATGTACAATCTCCCATTGACTTACATAAGACGAATCCTCATTCAAAATGTGACTACTGCTTGCACAATGAATTTTGTAAAAAAAAAAAAATGTATATAAACAAGCACAATTTGGCATGTTTCATTGTGTTATCACAAATAAGCACAATTACACAATATGCTTACAAAATCATTAACAAATTGTTAATAATATTTGAATAAAGGGTGAAGATTTTCCTAGACTGGACATCACTTTTGGCCACTAATGTATGTGTTGTTATTGTATATACAGTATCTGAATATTTTTACCTAAATTGTTTTGGATAAACTCTGGAGGGTTACTGAGCAAACCGAAATACAAGCAGTTTGAAACAATTTATTGCTAATATTTTTCTCACTAAGATTGCAAAGACCTGTTTCCCCAGACAGCACCAGCAAGACCACAATTCATTGCACATTATTATTTAGTGCATTTAGGATCTTTGATTGTTTGGTTATATTAGTGTAATGTGCAAATTGGGAATGGAAAGATCACCTTAAAGATTACAGTACTAAATGCAGCTCAGTGAACAAACACAACTCTGATGGGAGGAGAACAGATAGCTTAATCCACTTGGTTAATTAGCCATGCAGAAAAATAACCAGGTCCAGATGGAGTATGCAGTCATTTTCTGCATTGATTTTGTGGAAAAGATTGCAGAATTCAGCCGAATGGATTCAAACATGGTAAAATGTGTTAAATGGAGCTGAAACTACTACATTCTTATTGGTAGCTGAAAGCATAAATAATGTATCCTAAAAGACATTCAATGGCAGGTGATGAGAGGAACTATGTTGAATATGAATGATGGACATTTCAATTCTGCACAAATCTGTGGAGTTCTGCGAATGCAGATTACATGAGTAAAAAATATTACTTTGCTCCATCTTATGATAAGATTTAAAACCTGGAATCGTCCCATCCTTGTGAAAAATATATTAAAAATTGACAATTCTTATTTGTAATGGAATATTGTAGTATTTATTATAAATGATTTATCTGTGCACATTATTATTAATAATAATAATAATAAATTCATTGTAATTGTAATCCTTAATCGAAATAACTTATTTAACACACTTAGGTACTTTTTAAAAAATACACTTTGTAATAATGTAAAGTTTTACTTTAAAGTACATTCTAAATCATTATGTTTTAATAATATTTTGTCATCCTTTAAAGGTGCAATGTGTAAATTTAGGAGGATCTATTGACAAAAATGCAATATAATATACATAACTATGTTTTGAGTGTCTATAAAGACCTTACAGAATGAACCTTTATGTTTTTATTACCTTAGAATGAGCCATTTCTATCTCATACGCCGCGGGTCCCCTTACATGTTAAGTCACCATTTTGCGCCGGCATGTTTCTACAGTAGCCCTAAATGGACAAACTGCTCTACAGAGCGCGTTTGCTTGACTGGCTACTCTGTGCTGTCTAGAAGAGAACATCTTTGTCCTGTCTTGGCCACCGTAGCTTCTCTATATTGCAATCTGCAACCTCACCGCTAGATGCCGCAAAATTTTACACACTGCACCTTTAAGTACAATTATTTTCATATGTTGACTAACATACTAAAACACGTGTAAGGTATTATAATTTTAACTGTAGTGTGTTATTCAATATTACATTTAAAATATGATATACAAGATTCAATAGAAATGACATTAAAGTAAAGTAAACTTAGCATAAATGCTTGTCAGCACATTCAGCAGACATTTTACCATATTTCAAAGACAACAGAAGAAATTTTAAAATAACATATAAAGATGTATTTAAAGGGTTAGTCAAAAATGAAAATTATCCCATTTTACTCACCCTCAAGCCATCCTAAGCCAACCAAGGGGTTAATAAAGGCCTTCTAAAGCAAAGTGATGCATATCTTTGAGAAAAATATCCATATTTATAACTTAAAAGACTATAATAACTGGCTTCCGGTGACGGCCGTATGCAAGTCTAGCTCTATGCTATGCTAGTCTAGTGGAAGAGTGAACGCTGATGCGACGTATGACGTATTGATGAATACGGAAGGATATACAAAACACTGGTCAAGAGGCCTTTATTAACCCCCAGGAGCCATTTGGATTACTTTTATGATGGATGGATATGATTTTTTGGGCTTCAAAATCTATTGACCCTTTCACTCCCATTATAAAGCTTAGAAGAGCCAGGATATTTTTTTATGTAACTCTAATTGTGTTTAGCTTGAAGAAGAAAGTCATGTACACCTAGGATACACCTAGGATGGCTTGAAGGTGAGTAAATTATGGGATAATTTAAATTTTGGGGTGAACTATCCATTTAATTCCTATTTATATATGTCAAAAAGCAATCTAAAAGCAAACTAATTGCATGTAATATATTAATTTAATTGTAAATAATAAGCACTCTTTTAAAAAGTATGCTAAAGTGTACTTCCTTTTTACAAGGACAGGTTTAAAGGGAGATCATGTTCTCAAAGTTTTTCTGATTGAAAACTCATTAGACAAAGTGAAAGATAATGAACAAACTCACAGTAGCAGAGGATCTCTGTAGGAACATAACTTATAAGAACAGGGAAACCACAGAAACTCTGCTGAGGCATTCAAGAAGTACACATCTCCCATTTATTAGCGCTGTGCACTAACCTCTCACAACCCTCATCTCTTTAAAGGCCCTCAGTCGAAAACTGCTGTAAGATGAAGTGCCATAATACAACTTCAGAAGATACTGCCATCTTTTCCTAATGTACGGTAAGGTGAGAGGCCTCATGTGGAATTACAGTCATTGATCTCTGCCGTTACTCGGTGCGTTTCTGCCGTTAAGGGGATGCATGCATCATTTAGTGGCCGATCACATCAGGACTAAGTCTGTTTTGTAACGAAGCTCTAGAGTATTAACTTATGTCTACGTGTGAGAGAGTACACTAGAACTATTTCTCTGTTGTATACCTTAATGAGAGAGAGAGGGAGTTTGGATAACCTATCTTGGGGGCACTAAATACTATATTAGATTTACTCTTCCAGTAAGTTACCGTCTAGGGTTTCTGAATGGGCTGAGTAAATCCAGTTACATTAGTGCAGATACTTCATGGCTCTTTTTGCAAACTAGTATCTAATAATAAGGAAGATATCTATATTCAATATTTGAATGTGCAGTTAAGTCAAGCAGGATTTTGGACCAATAATGCCGGGTTCAGACAACAAAATATCAGCCCACATCTGTTTTATGTAGGGTGTCGAGTTGATTCTTAAATGACAATGGTCATCGACTTGGGATGCAAGAATCAATAGTTTTATCTGGTATAGTGTGTAGTAGTAGACGATAATCGACGTTGCGTCTGTGACACTTCACAACGTCCTGACCAGGGTAGCCAGGTTTTCATAACAAAGCCCGCCCAATTGCTACTGAAAACTAACCCAAAACTAGCCCAATTGCGTTTCAGGGGGGTAAAATTTGAATTTCAGGGGCTAAATATCTTGTTACTTGGGATCGCTTCAACCCACGGACATGAAAAACAACCCGTGGCAACAGTGTAAAAGTATCCAAATTCTACGCGAAAACCGCAGACTTGGCAACACTGGTCCTGTCTGAAAGACTAGCATGTTTAATTTTTTTTCCGGTTCTCCACGATGGGTTTCGTCACATCTGTGAAGTCGACCAATAGGAGCACAGAAGCTCTTCTGTACACAGCTTCTTTATGATGTTTCCACGAGGAACTGCCAATGCTGGCGAGCCATAGCGGAGGTGCTTTAGCAACCCAGTAAGTACTGGAATTAGCATTAGGCTAATGCAACCATTGATTGTTTACGCTCTTTTCTCCAGAATCATTTGCTAGTTCCGCCTTCTTGATGACATCATGCACATCATTCAAGATGGCAAGAGATGATTGGTCAGAAAGAATGTTTCTTGTACACAACGCAAGAATTTAGGCATCCAAATCGCATAATTTGACACAATGACTATCGTAACAGATAAAAATACTGTGTAGTCTGAACCTGGCATAAGATGTCTATGCAGCATCATGTCACCTTTGTATAGAGTTAAAAGATTAGTTCACTTTAAAATGAAAACTCACCCTCAAGCCATATAGGTGTATATGACTTTCTTCTTTCTGATGAACACAATCGGAGTTATATTAATAAATATCCTGACGCATCCGAGCTTTATAATGGCAGTGAACGGGATCAACGAGTATGAAGCTGAAGAAAGTGCATCCATCCATCATAAATGTACTCCACACCGCTCTGGGGGTTAATAAAGACCTTCTGAAGCGAAACGATGCGTTTGTGTAAGAAAAATAGTTATAAACAAGTTATAAAGTAACAGATCTAGTTTCCACCAGATCACCAGACCGATGCTTTAGGATATGTATTAATATAACTTTGATTGTGTTCATCAGAAAGAAGAAAGTCATATACACCTAGGATGGCTTGAGGGTGAGTAAAGCTTGGGGTAATTTTCATTTGAAAGTGAACTAATCCTTTCAACAAGGATATTTGTAAATAAATTGTGTCAGTTGTGTGGGTTGTGTTTTGTGCAGGGAGATTTATGAATTCATTTAACTTTTGACATATCATTGAACTGACTACAGCAGAGTATTCACATAATTCAAGATCTTTTGGGAAGATTCTTTGCATTTTCAAGGATGCATGGGTGATATTTTATACTACTGTTGCCTACACTTAAAAAAATGGTCAAAAGGAGCTCAGAAAAAAAATGTTATACAGTTTTCAATCCTGGCACCAATGTGAAACTGTTTATGTAGCTGTATAAGAAAAGCTTGACTGTCACAGGTTGCCAGAATATAATCATTAGACTGATAGAGTTGGAATCGCCCACTAGTGCTGCTATCAGCCCAGCTATTACACAACATGGAGGTGGAGAAATCGTTAAAAATATCTATAGCATTTTGAATGATTTGAGCCTTCAGATCTGCTTTTCGATTTTGAAGGAGCAAGACTAAAAAATAAAGTCCATTCACATAGAATGCATATATGCATTTCATTTTGCTGTTTTTAAACAATTTTTCTATGTAAAACATACACTAGACACTCGCGTTTGACCGTTGTGCTCGCATACTTTGCAAAGTCTCGCGCATGACGTTTTAAAAATGTGGCACTCAAGTTAAAAAGTGTCTCTAGACCACGCAAGGTTTTTTTTTTCCTGTTCCGCTGACCTCCATCTCACATTTATAACCGCAAAAACATGTTATTTGTGAAAGGCCTCTCATACAGTATATGTATAACTGAAAGACGAGGCGAGTTATGCAAGTCTCATATGTGGCCCATAAAGTTCTCCTCCTCACAGTTAATGTCACCCGTTAATTGAACCACTTGTTTTAATGTCCTCTAAGATTAACCCTTATCTAGGCAGGTCAGGAGCAATGATGGTCAATGAGCGCTTGTCCAGCAGAGCAAAGCACCTTGTTTAACATACATGGCTTAAGCTGTAGCTTGCCACTTCCTGTTTATTATGCACTGCCTCATCATTTCATAAAGAATAGCTTAGCCTTATAAAATATCATTTTTCCTGTTTAGCCCAAGACAGTTACTGAGCACACTTTGGAAGATGGTTCATAAAAACACACAGTAGGGCCCAATTGATATTCAACTCAAAATGCTGACTCTACCGAACTGTAAAATTATATGCAAATCTTGCATATTCACCAAAAACAAGGAATGGGAATGTAAATTCTGTTTCCAATTTGTAGGAGATTAAAATTTGAAACTGACCCTATATATTTTCTAGATTCAAATGTTATCTGTGCATTTTAACAAGTTTTGACCTCATAAACTTTAATCAATAATGTCATAACTTGCTCTTCCTGTCATATGACTTGACTGATGTATGTTAGTCCATGATGCATGTTCAACCAAACATATTCAGATCTGCCTTCATTATTCAACGCTCACTCTTCACAATCCAATCAACAACCCACTTATAAAATCTTTTTTTTCTTCTTCTTTGATAGCCACAAATATGTCACAATATGGTAGTAAAGTCATTTGCAGCTTCTGTTTCATGTCAACTTTAATGGACAGTGATTGTAAAAATGCTACACTAAAAATTTTCATGTATTAATAGTTGCTTTATTGCCAATGTGTGAACAGTTTGTAACGAAACTTAAAAAAGATACATTCCCTGACTTTCTACGTTGCCTATTTCAACCTATAGACTGATGAAGGACTCTGGACGTTTTTCCCGGGAAAATCAAAAGATGTGACATTTACGAACGTTTCCGAAAGCCTCTCTTCCGTTCAATAACACATGAAATAAATGCTTACAGTGTTCGGAATAATGTCAAAAGAGCCATTCTGTTGCCTACTGTAATGTCAATGTCAAATATACTTTAAAATAAAACTATCACAACAGTGTTATTTAAATTATCTCATCTGTCGACATAATGGCGGTGAATCGCAGAGCTGGTGCAAACATATCCACATCGCTACGATCAGATGCTTTCTTAACTGCTGTTTTCTCACCGCTGTCATTTGTTGTTATCGAGAGGAAAGCACTCAGCACATATTTATATATTCATCTAAACGTCGCTCTCAGCAGTATGGATGGTGTCATGAAGCTCATTAAGAGTATATCGCTGCAACTTATTTTTACTTCTAAGCAAAGAATGATGTTCAGTCTTTTGTACAATAGTGTCTTCACTTAACGGTCACCGGTGTCACTAGTTTCTGAATTCTACATGTAGACCTTTAACTGTATGTTACATTATCATATGGGTCTATGAAAAATATATTAGATTTAAAGGTGCAGTGTGTATATTTTAGCGGCATCTAGCTGTGAGGTTGCGAATTGCAACCAACGGCTCAGCACCGTGCTCCTTTCGAAGAACTTTAGAGAAGCTACGGTGGCCGACACAAAGACAAAGATGTTGTTGTTTGAAACAGCAGAGAGTAGCTAGTGAAGCAATGAGGTTTCTTCTTACTAACAAAGAACGGTCTCTGCTTCTAATAAACCAGACGACTACTACTACTTCTTTGTGCTTATTCAACATAGTGACGATGCAAGCTGCCTCTAAAAACACCAACAAACATAGTGACAAAACGTGCTCTGTAAAGCATTTTGTCCGTTTAGGGCTACTGTAGAAACATGGTGGCGCAAAATGACGACTTAACATGTAAGGGGACCCGCGGTGTATGTAGATACAAATGGATCATTCTAAGGTAATAAAAACATGACGGTTCATTATGTAAGGTCTTTATACACCACTGAAAACATAGTTATGTATATTATATTGCATTTCTGTCAATAGATCCTCCTAAATTTTACACACTGCGCCTTTAATAGAAAATGCATAAATGTGTGTAATGCATAAATTTCCTTTTAAACTGTAAAAATTATATTATCTGGAAGAAAAAAGCATTTAAATAATAATAAAAAAAATAACTAAAAATAAAAATGTTTTATTTGATACAATATATGTGCTTTAAAATCATTTAAGTTGGTACATTTACATTCCCAGAAGTGTGTTACACATCATTGATTATATCTAAAGTCTAAAATGCTTTTATAGGATACTTTATTTTATTTTTATGTTTAGTTTATTGCATTATTTTAGTGTGATGCTTGTTACCCTGATACCATTTTGTTTTTAGTTGTGTCCCAAATGACACTTAATACACTATGCACTTACACTATGTACTTATGCATGTTCTCATTTTCTCAAACATGTAGTCGTGTGTGGATTTTTTTAAGTTATTTTGTCATTTAACATCAGAGTCTGATAGCCCCTCCCCCTCCATCATGTAATTAAATCTGCAGCAGTTGAGTGCATGATGGCTGCATCCAAAATTGCATACTTACTTATATAGTTGGCAAAAAACAGGAAGTATGCCAGAATTCACAGTACTTATTAAAAAGTACCTGGATGACCTAATAATTCCAGTGAGATTCTGAAGTGTGCATACGATGAACACTTTACTATCCCATGAGGCCACGGGAAAGGATTTGTGAATGATGCTGGTAGGTCACATGATAATGACAGTAGTACATCCAGATTACATTCATACTACTCACAATTATAGAATGTCTTTTTAGCAGTAGTGAAGTAATTACTTATTCAAAATAAGTACCTACTCATGAGAGTATGTGATTTCAGACACAGCCAGAGTGTCCAAAATTCCACAATTCATTTGTGACGCACATTTTGTGTAGGTGACGTGCACTGGCTATATGTGTTTATTAGTTCTGATTCATTGTTTCATGATGCATTTTGGTGCTCACACGGCAACACTGAAAACAGTCGCCACAGTTCTCCGCACGATGTGTGATGTCATGAGAGATGTGCAATGTCACACAAGCTTGGCCATTGTCAGAGTAGTCTATAGCTCCTGCAAATAGCTTTTACACCCATCTGCAGTAACACATCCTTCAACTAGTCAATAACAGAACCGCTGATGTTTCCATCAGTGATGCACTGCATGAACGTGTGTGTGTGTGTGTGTTGTGGCAGAGGATCGATAATCATTCTGATACTGCAATTATGCTTCCATCACTAATGAAGCTGTTGTCTTCATGAGTCTTTTCAGACAAGACCATTTAGTGAAATGGACACAGCAGATAGGAAATGACAGCATAATGTTCAATAGGCTATAGAAACATTATACAGGCTGTTAATGCGATATACTGAAGAAGCTCATGTTAGTGCAAAGATTTAGGCTTCACGGTTATCCTTTTCATATATTTTCAGTATAACATATCAATTTTATTTCTGCAATAATGTTTCTAAACCCTGTTTTATACACAATTATAAAAAAGTAAAATGTATTTGGGTCATTGACTAAGGTTTTTAAAAGTATATTAAAAAAAACATAATGGAGATATAATTAATTTTGTTTTAAAAGTGTTAACAATAAGATTATGTGGTTTTTATAATCAATTAACACTGCTTTTGTCATTTTTTACAAGATGGACAAAATTTGTCACCAAAAAGTAATTCGGTTTAACCAAAATTTCGGTTTTACCGAATGACATTTTTGGTTATACCGAATGACGATATTTTCAAACAATGCTAACAGGATGATATCTAGCTAGCTAGCAAAAGGACAATCAAACATTTTATATTCAGTAGTTTTTATAATATTACAACATTTTCCATGTTTTATAGCGGTTGTACCAAATGACCTGATGTTTCAGGACATGCATATGAGTAAGTGAAAACATGATTTTTTCAAATAGTTAAAAGAGAGTTAGTTACTTTGCTTCACGACCATGTGGTCATTTGCAAGTGTCTGAATGATGTCACATCCTGTCACATGATATTGACCGCATGACTTGATCCAAAATGGTCCCTTTATATTGGTTGCTCCGAATGACATCGATGAAATTAATTTTTCCAGACATTCTTTCTCATAACAAAGCAACAACTTCTACACATAATTTGAATACCATTTTGCACTATGTTGATATATAATGTTATAAAATCATGCCAGAATAAAAAATGTATACATTTATTACATTTTAAAATATTTTAATCACAAATGAAATGGCTGTATTGGCCTTTGGACAGTTAAACCAAATGACCTTTTGACACTTCAAAATCTTTAAAATAACTTTATATGTAGCAAAATATAATTAAAACATTTTGGATTCAATAAAAGAGATCTAGTTGTAATATCTTTGTTTTTTATTATTATTAAGGCATTTGGACAAAATAAAAGACCCATCATGTCATTGATCCATTTATTTATTTATTCTTTAAAAAAAAAAAAAAAAAAAAAAATCTCTATTAGTACTAAGAGAGACTGTTTTCCAGCTAATGCAACACTGATAAATAATAAATTAGCTTATCTTGAAAATATTCTGATGAGCAATTATTCAGTCTTTTATTTCTCCTAAGAGAACACTGGGTGGAACATCCTAGTGGTTTAAGAAGATAATGTGCTATGTTAACAAAGAGTAATGTTGTGATTGTTCAGACAGAAAATTAAAGGAAATGCCTCTTTCCTTATAAAATATTAATGTTGTTCATACATTGTACTTTGAATAAATACAATATAGTACCATAATGAATAGGCATATGTACTGCATATATGCTATTAAATAAACTTGTTTTTCTGTAAATTATAACGTAATTCATACTTTTAAAAATGTATTTATTTATTTATTTATTCCCCGCAAAGACAAAAATCCAATGATTGTGTGGAATTAACTGAGCTTTAGAAAAATGAAAATCCGACCGCAGGGGTCAAAATTAGTTTCTCTGACTTACGGGATGGTTTTTTTTCTGCTTTAATATCCAGGGGCGGGAGATCATGATCAGGCGCGTGATGCAGCTCACCGCCGCAGACGCGCGTGCTATATAAACCCCGAGCGCAACACAACCAGATTACAACCAGCACAAGCTGTCAGAGTGAGAGAGAGAGACGGAAGGAGAGAGACAGTGCTGCTGAAATCACTTATCCAGAAGAGACTTCGGAAACAAACTCGCCATGGAGGCTGGAGCGAGAGGGATGCACTGGAAACTTTTGATACTTTCTTGTCTTTTATCGGACGGGATGAGCCAGGACTTCGGACAGACCCAGTTCATTTGCACGTCCGTACCCAAGGATATGGACATATGCGCCGCCACACTGCAGAACAGTGTGCCCGGGGAGGATCTCAAGAGCACGGTCATGCAACTGCGAGAGACTGTGCTGCAACAGAAGGAAACAATCATGAACCAGAAAGAAACGATCAGGGAACTGACTTCCAAGTTGACGCGGTGTGAAAGTCAGAGCGCGTCCGAGCCTGGAGACGCGAGGGTCGGCGGACGACGGAAGGAAACGGGCACTAAGAACACAATGGGAGATGTGTCGAGGGGTCCGACTGACACACTGGCTCAACTCTCACAGACTTTACAGTCACTCAAACAGAGGCTTGAAAACCTGGAGGTATGTTTGTTCTTCTGGAGCGCTTTCATCCATCTACGGTGGATTATGATGATTTATTTGAGAACGCGTTCAGATAGAACGGTGTTGCGATTCTCACAACTTAATTTTAGAATAGGCTACACCAGTTCACTATATTTTAAATAAATCGGTGCTGAATAATGGCGCATAATCCTCTTTTAAAAGACGCATTACGCCTACTGAGACTGGTGACAGAAAACCGATTAAAATTAATTAAATAAATAAATAACTATTCCGAATTTTCACACCGTGGCCAGTGAAATGAGTCTTGCTTCTTTAACGTAATATTTTCAACTATTTTCTGTTAATGGTAACGCATTCCATTCTTATGCATGTAATAAAAATGTAAAAAAAAAAAAAATCTTAGTCATTTTGCTTTTAACAAACAACAAAAAAAGCACTATAAACAGTGTGTAGTTGTTTCCACATAATCTGGACTCTTTAAAATGACTTTTATTTGTGTAACTTAATTCAGTCAGGTTGTAAACTCAAATTAAACATTTATCTCACAAACCCGATGTTTACATTTATCTTTCATAGCAATTTAGCCGGAATAACAACTCCGTCCAGGCGAACAGCTTGAAGGATCTTCTGCAGAGCAAAATTGACGACCTGGAGAAGCAGGTCCTGTCCCGTGTGAACGGTTTGGAGGAAGGAAAGCCCGGGATGCGCAACGAGAGCGAGCAGCGCGGGCGCGTGGAGTCCACTCTCACCTCACTGCACCAGAGAATAACCGACCTAGAAAAAGGTAACCATTCGCGTTTCTGCTCCGCCTATCACATACGTGTCGTGTAGATGTAACGGGCGCTTTCCTTACCTATTTTTTTCTAAGAGGAAAATACTCTCTTGAGTGAGCCAGCGTGGATAATAAATTGCCGCCTTGGTGTCGCAGGAGAGGAGGGGGTCTACAGAGCTGCATTGCTTTGCATATCCAATTCCACCCAACCAGCTTTATAGCATGATTTACAGATTGGAACCATAGAGTTTTTGCAAGCTCATGCGTTTTGTGAATTTTCATTCATGTGAATCACGTTTTCGTCAGTCATTAAAATGCATAATTTCCCACAAGCTTTTACAGTCTAAAAGGCATGAACTTTAGGGGATATGGATATCCCTCATTTACTCATCCTCATTCTATTCCAAACAAATAAGACTTTATTTCTTCTGCGAAGCAAAGAGATAGCCTACTTTACAGAATTTACCATCCAAACAAATTTACATACCAAGCTCCAATGATGTTTTGAGCTTTAATGACTGAGCAAACTATGAAAATAACCAATAACGAATTGCATAATTGATTAGTCACGTGTTTGCACTGCGCACACAGAACCTCACATTTAGGTTTAAGTAACTATATTTTATAAGAACAGTACCAGTAATGGGATCATAAAGCGTCATGTAAATGGCAGTAATGTGTTACTATGTTCAGAATAGCTAATTTGTACCTTGTTTGGATGAGTACATTAGGCAGGATTTGAAATAAAATAACTGATTAATTGATTATAAATGATGTTTAATATGTCTTGATGCGCGATTTAAATAATGTAAGAGGTACAGCGAATGGCAAGAATTTGGCAAGGAATAACAACTTGTAGTCTAACAAACAAATTGCATTGAGCAGCGTTTTAACACGTCCTTTTATGTTCCATGGAGGACAGAATATTTTATGGGTTTGGAACAACCTGAGGGAGTAAATTATATGACAGAATGTAGTTTTTGGGTGAACTATTCCTCTGCCTCAACCCAGCAATGATGCCTACCATTGATCGCGGCTTTTACTCCTTGTTACCTGTAGTGAGCATCAAACTCAAGGGTAGAAATAAATGAGATGAGGGAGGCTTCGTGGTGGGATGACAGAACTAGTGTGCTTGTCTTTCCCCAGGCAAAAAGAACCAAATAAATCAATACTGTAGATGTTTTTTATTATTATTATTTTTCTCTTAGAAGTATACTTTAAACACACCTTGTGTTTTGCTTATATTGTAATATATGGATAAATTTATAGTCGGCAATGAAAAGATGTTTAGAATTATGATTTTGTATATGTATTTGACAAAGGTATTTTGAGAGATTGTCTAGTTTTAGTGCTATAATGATTAGATGTTAAATATTGTTTGAGGATTGATTTTTGTATGTATTTATTTTTTAATAACAGGTCAAAAAGAAAATAGACCACTGGATAAATTTCAGCTGACGTTCCCTCTGAGGACCAACTACATGTATGCTAAAGTCAAGAAGAGTCTGCCGGAGATGTATGCCTTCACCGTGTGCATGTGGCTCAAATCCAGCGCCTCTCCAGGAGTGGGGACGCCTTTCTCTTATGCAGTCCCTGGACAGGCCAATGAACTGGTTCTTATTGAGTGGGGAAACAACCCGATGGAAATGCTCATCAATGACAAGGTACATTCCCACTGTATACGCATTGTGATAGGTAGATAGATAGATTGATTGATTGATTTAGTTACAAACTGAATTCTTAAAATTCATCAAAATGAATGTGATATGTAGGTTTCATCTGGTTTTTGCCCTCTTTTGATGTAGGTTGCTAAGCTACCTTTCCTGATCAATGATGGGAAATGGCATCACATTTGTATCACATGGACCACTCGAGATGGAGTGTGGGAAGCTTATCAGGATGGTGTAATGAGGGGAAATGGGGACAGTCTGGCCCCTTATCATCCAATCAAACCACAAGGGGTATTGATTCTGGGACAAGAGCAGGTATGCGTCCTCAGTTTGAATTCACTCATCAATACGTTATAGCAAAGTGTGGTAGTTCAAGGTGTTACTCAAAGATGATTTAATGATGAGTGAAGGATACACAATGGCTCTGTTCCAAAACAAAGTGAGCTTCCCACGTAGCTGCATTTCAAGGCATCGCAGGCTTTCTCCCATGCAGAGGCTCTTCTAAACGGCAGCTGCCTTGTCAAACACTTAGTTTTGGCCAAAATGAAAGGCAGCATTGCATGTATCCTTCTCAGATAAGACAATCCTATAATTCATTGCAGCAAGCCTTACTGTAAATTGACACTATAAAGAGTCTTTATTTAAAGTCTTATAAAGATATATTTGAAAATATGCATATATTCTATTTTACTTGATATTTGATGCTTTGTATTTTTATGGCATAAGTGGATCAAATTATAACTCAGCTTAGAAATATCACTATTGTGAGTTTGCGTAAGGGGCGTAATTTCCATAGCCTCCATCGAGGACAGCAAGCCAAGTTTGTTTTACCATTAACCATTCAGACTGAATAGGCAGGCGAACTTGCGAAACCAAGCAACTCTTTTAATCTGCGTGACCAACTTGAACGCGTTGTGAAATCTGTCTCGCGTGGATTCCTATTAAAATAACTAAATTTTGCCTACAAAATAACGGCGAATAACGGTTAACGTGACTGCAGCTCTAGAGGGCTTGAAATAATAAACCCTGGGTCATTCTAAACCCTGGGTAAACAAAATCCTGAGTTATCTTGATTCAGGTTTCACATTTCTCATAATTTACACAAGGTTACCAATTAATCCTGGGTATTTGAACGATGACGTTTCACCTGTACATTCCTAAACCCAGGGTTAACGTCCTTATTTGCATATTTGTGGTGTCGGTGTCACTGATTGGACAAACGCCGCAAGTGATATGCTTACATAAGGGCTCTAGCATTGCGCATCCTCATATTATATATTGCCGAATTTGCCAAATATACTACTGCCAAATATACTACTATTAATATACTACTAAGTGATTCCTGAATGGACTTTTCGGACTCTAAAGGTAAGAATGAAAAGGTCTCTTCTTCACTTCAATTTTTGCGTTTTCTATCGCCGTTTGACAAATTTTCCCCTCAAACGCTGAAACTACTGTTTATACAATGTGCGGCGTTTCCGTGACTGTCTAAAGCACGTCAATATAAGGCACACTATTGGATGTCGGATGCTAAGCATCTAGTCATAACATTTTGCTTTGTTACAAGTTTGGCACTACAATGCGGGACTAACCCTGTAAAAAGTGGTGCTAACCCCACTTCTAAATTACAAGTGTGAAACATTCCTTTACCCAGGGTTAAAAGTGATGTTTTGAACGACAATAACCCGGGGTTTAGCGCAGTGTGAAAACCATTTAGAGGTCTTACACACTAGGTTTAGTAACAGAGCCGATTATACAAAGATAGCATTGAAAACGGTCAGTTCTAAAATGCTCTATTTGTATTTCCACAGCATGAAGGTAAGATCTTACAGATTTATAAATTAACCGCTTGTTTTACAATCTTGGTCTACTGACATCCGCTTCGAACATTACAATGCTCATGATAACTTTTGTTGACTCTGGTTACTCTTTGACAACGATGCCAAAGACATAAACAGAGAAATCACAAAAAATGGAAGTTCAAAGACAAAATTATAAAGATGGCTGCGTGCTTGTCTCTCTGCCGCATAAGGTCTATAGCACAACCAACAGACTAGAAGGTTTAGGCTCATTTTAAAGGGAGAGACCTTCAAAGACGACTGTAGGGATGAAACGCATTTATGAATCATTTATGGGCAGATTAGCTTCAAAGGTTAACAGGGACTAATCTTATATCTTTTGAAGGCATTCAACGTTAATTTCATCAGCATCTCAAATAAATGTTATCTACCTGCAGGACACTCTCGGCGGAGGGTTTGATGCTACTCAAGCCTTTGTCGGTGACATGGCCAATTTCAACATTTGGGACCGAAAGCTGTCCGTGGGAGAGATTTATAATCTGGCCACATGCAGCAGCAAAGCACAAGTGGGGAACGTCTTCTCTTGGTTGGAAACCAGCATTGAGATCTACGGTGGGGCTTCAAAATGGACATTTGAGGCCTGTCGCCAACTGAACTAAAAAGAGCACAGAAATCTCCCAGCCAATGGGAGATACGAGTTACCAGGTGTCTGTTACCAAATCATTCATCTTTAAAGAACATTTTCAATCAAGACCGAACATGGACATCAAAGTCAACTGGAATTTTCTAGATATTTCAATATTTCTTGTCTAACAATTCTAAGTCCTAAAAACAATCACGTCTTTGTCATTTATTTTTGGATCTTGAGGGCAAAAGCTGGTGTTGGTGATAAATTCAGAGTTTTAGCATGAAGGCACTGTGTGGTTCTGCTTTGGGCAAGCAACGCCTTAACGGAAAACTACTTAACGTGATACGGCTCAGACTTCCATCTTAAAAGCCTGGATCATTTGACCGCTCCCTTCGTACAGGAAGCCATGTAGTAATGCAGTAGATTTCTGAACCACTTAGGTTACTGTTCCCCATCAGGATTATTAGATAGATCTACCCACTGCCTGGGATACTCACTGTGAACTTCGGATGTAGAATGTAAAACAAGCAAAGCTGAGTGTGTTATTCTCTTTTGTTTTTTTACACGCTTTTTTTCTGTCTTATCACCTCCTGCTTGAAGCATTTTCTTTGTTTCTTTTTTTTTTTGTTGGTGTGTCTGTGTATGTGTGTGTGGGTTTGTAAAAAATAACTTGATAATTGCCAACACATTTCAAGCCTGGGTGCCTTGGGCTGTTGAAAAAGATCAGAACTCGACACATTTGTCATTATTTGCAGTGTACTTCTATTTATCTATTTCTTTCCTTGTGTAACTACTGATATGTTATGTTGATTACAACTTGTCACAATTCAAATGGTCAGGTTGGTAATTTAAAGTTGTTTAAATCGTGGCGTGCTCGGCAGGTGTTTGTATTTTCCAAGGAATGTTAAGTGTACAGAAAACAGCATGATGAACATCTAAATGCTGCAACAGCATCAATGAAAAACTGCTTTTATTAGCTCATTTTGGGTTGAGATTTTATACTGTATTGTTATATGCTAAAAGCATGGCAGCACTGAAAGATGAAAAAGGTCTAAATTTTGTAATAAAATTGTTTTACAAAAAATAGCAAGCGTGTTAGTGCCTAAATGATTGGTTTGCAATGAACAAATGCCATATACAAACAATAAGTGCTGGGGAAAAATGCATTCAAAAATTCAAAGGTTAAAGTAAGAGACTTTTTTTCTTAAAAACATTAAAAGATCTTACCAACCCCAAACTTCTGAATGGATTTTATACCAGTAGCCTCACATAGCCAGACTTTTAAATATTGGCACAATTTTAGTTTGTTCTGGTCAAGAACCACTCACTTAGACAGAAAAAGACCATCTGACCAACATGTAAAGTGTAGGCGTACCACTATAGTACACTGGTGCAGAATAAACTCAAAAATTGCACACCAAAATATGAGATGGGAGGAAAAAATATGTCATTCTCTCGCAAATGTTTGTGTTCCCCCAAGAAATTTTGCGTTCGTTAACAAAACTTTTGCGTTCTTTGCGAGCGAACACAAAGTTTCTCAAAGAATGCAAAACATTTGCGAGAGAATGCAAAGTTTTCAGGG
The DNA here is from genome assembly GCA_037950675.1 of Hypophthalmichthys molitrix. Taxonomy (NCBI): domain Eukaryota; kingdom Metazoa; phylum Chordata; class Actinopteri; order Cypriniformes; family Xenocyprididae; genus Hypophthalmichthys; species Hypophthalmichthys molitrix. Next base: position 41,452,322 of record CM075494.1, read on the forward strand.
GAATGCAAAGATTTTGTGAGCGAACGCAAAGTTTGTTGGCGGAACGCAAACATTTTCGAGAAAACGCAAATTCATTCACCGTGTCCTTTTAGGGGAATTAAGTCCTGGAGTTTTTCCAACTTGCCTCAACGCACCTACCTGGACGTTTCTAGTATGCTTAGTAAGATTAGCTGGTTCAGGTGTGTTTAATTGGGGTTAAAGCTGAATTCTGCAGGACAGTGGCCCTCCAGGAGCAGGGTTGGACACCCCTGCTTTAGGGGCTATGTATAGAACACAATTTAGTGGAAAATTGTAAATAAAAATAAGTACCTAAAGGGTTTGTGCTACATATGTATAAGACAGTCAGTGAAGGGGCTGTGTGCAGTCTGTGGGAGTTGTCTCTGAGGATAGGAGACTATTTTACCAGTAACATTTGATTTGCTAGAATTTTTTCTACATTTGTCCTGCAATTCGTGACTGAATGCAAGCGCTTCTGGCTACACAAGCTTGATATCATTAATTGTTGGATTCTGAAATATGTCAGAACACAATTCATAATGCAATGCAAGAAGCACTGCAACTTCTTAAAATTCGATTTAAACCAGGTTTTATGTTGCGGTTCCTCATAAATTTACCAACCAACTGGGGAAAAGCTATTTTTTTAAAAGCAGATGGCGCAGAGTGATTGTTGTTCACTACTGCAGACTATTAGCTTAAATACTGCAGACTACGGAGTATTCTGCAGAATGCCCAAAACTTTTGTTCAAGACCTGTAAATTTAAGTCAAAATCCTATAGCAACTCAATAGTAATGAGAACACGGTTGATCTCTTTATAATGGTTCTGTCTGAGAGCATACATATTTTAGCATTAAAAAAATTACACAGAAATATTCATGTTTTTGACAGAAATTGATACTTTTATTTAACAAGATTACATTACACTGACTGAAAAAAACTTATGCAAGACATGTTGCGATTGCAAATCACTAAGCTAATCACAAAGACTCATTATTTTAGTGATCCCATGATAAACTCTTTTAGCTAATCCTTCATTAATTATGTTTAAATGGTAGTTGGCTATTAGGGACACCTTTGGAAATGTTTCAGCACGCTAATCTTCTGTTCAACAAAGAAGGTTCATTTTCTTTCCTTGGATTGCACCATACTGAGATTCCAAGTTCAATTTGCTGTTATTATATTTATTCATTATTTAAAAATGAAGGTGCTTCCATGCATACGATTGCTAAGTAATTGAAGATTTCATACAAAGGTGTCCACAACTGCTTTGAGAAAAGTTCTAACAAATTCTAACAAAGACCAAGAACTGCTCAAGCAGAGACATACAGCAGGATAAAAGACATTCAGAGATGCTGGACTTAGAGGAAAGGTTTAAAGAGATGAAACTGGAAAATAAAATGAAAAGATAAACAAGCAAAACAACACAAACACTGGATGGTGGGTGACTGACGAGTATTATGGACAGATGAGTTTGAGAGGTTTCGGTCAAGGAAGAGAGCGCGTGTGAAACACAGGGCAAATGGATGGATTCTTTACACCTTCTGTCAAGCATGAATGAAGTGTAATGGTACAGGAGTGCTTTGGTAGCTGGTGAGCTGGGAGATTGATACAAAGTGCAAGGAACAAGAAATGTTACCATTCTATTTCACAATGTCATGCCATTCCCTGTGGTCAGCACTTGATTGGTTCAGATTTCATCATGCTGCAGTAGAAGATTCGAAGCATACTTCAGAGCTATGCAAAACCTTTTTTGGGGAAGAAACAGAGCTGGAGTACTGTCTTTGGAATAGCCTGCATTATCGCCAGATTTAAACCCTACTGAGGTCCTGTGGGACAAGCTTTAAAGTGTAAGGTCAGAGAAAAATGCCCTACAAGCCAGTCGCACCTCTGGGAAGTGCTGCAGAATGTGTGGGTTGAAATTTTCCCTGAATATTTTTAAAACCTTACAGCTAGATTTCTGCAAAGCTGTATGCACATGGTTGCAAATGGAGAATTACTTGATGAATAGAACAATTCTATTTAATAATAACACACACACACACACACACACACACACATATATATATATATATGAATAATGTTTGATATACTATAATTTCTATACTGACTATAATCTTACTAAATAATAGTTACCATTTTCCATCTCAACATAAACATGTTTGGGTAATTCAGAACTTTTGAATGCATATCCTGCTCTAAATAACATACAGCAGAGCCATTACTGGACATATTGTATTTCCTCCACATCATCCTGAAATATACGCCCTTCCCCCAACATACACATCTTCCAGCATCCCTCCTATTCACAAGTGTATTGCCTGGATAGATATATCTCGCCCTTGAGATGACCTCAGACTAGATAACTGCTGCCCTTTGTGTTGGACCTGGTGCCGACATCTATTCATAGTAAACAGATCCGAGCTTCCAAACAGCAGCTATTGGCACATCCAACCCTGGTCTGCAGTCCGGCATTTATCCTCTTTGTCGCCATCTCTGTTTGAAATCTGCAGTTGCAGTCATATGCGGCATTGTTATCGTTACATGCGTTGTGTGTCGGCACGACTCCTCAGCGGATGAATCTAATGTTTGCTGTCAGTCACCACATCGGTGTGGACACTGTACTTCAGAATCACAGATTCTACGTCTTGAAAGTATGACCAAAATAAGAATTTTCACCGGAAAATGTCATCTGAAAAAGTAAGTAACATTTCTGCCACTTTTGTTCTGACCAACTGAGGGAAAAAAGCATTAGGCCTTCAATAAATCGTGCTGCCAATGATGATTAAATCTAACGATCGCTTAGTTCGGATAAAGTCAAACCGTGCAAATTATTATTACTGTTATACTTTGTTCTCAAATTGTTAATGTTAATAACATCAGCATTGCGTGACTGTGTGTATTTAGTGTGTATTAGTGTTACCTAGATTTCAATTTCTGTAGCCACTCCACAGTCCAAAGTCTTTTGCTTTTTACTACGGTTGAATCTCCAGTTGTCACTGATGATTGTCATTTGGATCTTTCTGGATTACAATCCACCATCAAAATGAGAAGTTTAATTATTTCAGCTGCTGAGAGAACAGGCTATAAATGATCTGCTAAAAGCAGCATCCTCACATGATAAAGCCGACTAGCCTGGACTCCTTCTTTCTGTTTACAGACGTGATGTAATGACGCAAAGACGAACTGCTGCATGCTCGAATTTCCCGCGGAAATCCACCAGGTTGCTCTTATTATAAAACATTATTACAAGCTTACCGTTGTGAATCGAGCTAAGATAAGGAGATAAAGACACTGGCTGGATATGTACTTGCTCAAAAATTGATTTTGGATCATTTTTAACCAAAAAAAGTTATGGACTGCAGCTTTAAATGTGTTTAAATGAGTTTTTTTTTTTTTTTTAATGAATTCATACAAAAAAAAAAGAAAGAAAAACTTAAGCATTAAGGTCCACAAACACAACCGTCAGTGGGGCGTAAGCAGATTGTAGGAATCCATATGAATTAGGCACCAATTTCGCAAAACATAAAATAGTTACATGAGATTGTGTTGGAACATCTAACCTGAATAAGTTGCGTTTTCCATCAGTGCCGAACGTTATTTGAGTGATAACAGTTGAGCTGACTACTTATCATTTTAAAGCCCACGTAGAGTGACTTAACTACAGTAATGTTACATATTTTTAAGTGAAACTGAATATTGAATGAGAAAAAATAAAATAAATAAATAATAGAGAACAGGGCTTGATTTTAGCGCACCTACTCACCACTTGAAGGAGGTTAAGGATGTTTAGATCAAGATGTAAACATGACGTCCTAAGAGAAGGAACACCATTCCACAGAGGAAGCAAATTTTCAGATTCTGACTAAAGATTACAAAAATAAACATTTTAGATTAACTTTGGATTAATTTGCACCAATTAACTGTTCACCACAAGACAAGTACCTAACAAAGCAAGGAGGGTCAATTTAGGCTGTGATACACCAAGTTGATGGTTGGACGTTGGATCGCCATCGAGAGCCTGTCTGCTCAGTTTTTGCTGTGTGTTCCACCCCTTTGCACTGGATGGATGGTTTTTGGGGGTGTTAAATTGGCATTGGTGAAACAGATTACTCTAATTGGCTGTTCAGCTTAGAAAACCAGAGCACAAGAAGAAAAATGAAAGCGATTAAAGTGAAGAAATGAAAAAGTCAAGAGTGCACACACAGAAGGCTCCTCTAATTTTACACTTCATCTTACCTGAGCATTCGAATAATCAAATATTTTCATAACATCATAGCTTTCTGGAATGAAGAAAGTGAAGACCAGCTGATCAACATTCATATCCAAAATGGGAAGCAAGAACTGCTTTGTTTACAGTTTGTGCAGCTGCAGTTCTAATTTCAGTTCTCCTCTTTGAATGACTACTGCCAACTGCTGGTATGGAGAGTTGTTTCCTCTCACGCAGGTGCAGAACATATGTGCTAGTTGTCCGTAGGCTGTAGTCTTTGCGGTAAAAGCAGCATCAAAAATATCCCACAATGCATTGCTACAAACAAATATTCACCGAAGATGGTGAATGAAGTGAGAAAAATGGAATGTAATCCAAATGTACTGTACCGTTTTTTGTTTATCTTTGCTTATTAAAGTACCGCATTGTTAGCTTAGCAACCTGCTAATGCCAAATTAGGGTGCAACATTAGGGTTATGGAAATAAAAATCCCATTATTTTTCTTGATAGAAGTGATGAGACATTTCTGTAGAAGCCACAAATCAGTATGAGTTCAACATTTTTAAATTATGGTGCTGAATAAACAAATTCCTTTTGAAGAATTACACTACCCAAAGCCCTATTTGTGATGCACACAGAATTGCTGCCTGCAGAGCATTCCAAATTGGTCAATTGTCACTTATGAGTTTCTATGCTTTCTTTGAAGATGCTACTCTTTAGGTTATGGAACAGAGCTTGTATTTTCTTCAAACCCTTGCAGTTTCTTTCTCCTCTGCTAGTGGGTGGATTGTAATGAGTCTGCAGTGGATGCTACAGGCTGGAGGCAACGTGCACAACAGAAGTGAGTGGGATCCCAGTATAGCACCATTTGGAGCAGATCCACAAGTTTCACCAGCATATGAAGCATCCAGCCCCAGCATGCAGCTAATAAACTCGCATGACCCAAAATACGTCCGTGCCTGCTTGCCAGATCAACAGCTGCTTGTTAAGGCATGCATGGAAAATCTTTATCCAGCTTTCTCACTACTAATTCTGGGATGAAAATCTGGGTACCATCTTGCATATTAAAGAGGCCCTTCCCAGGAAAGCATGCCTGTTTTTTACTGGCTGACCTAGGGGCCTGTACAGTCTGTGCAAAGGCTGGTTGAACTATGATGGGATGTAAATTACCCTCTCCTTTCTGCCACCACAGCACCTGATTAGAATTCCTAATGGCCGCTGTATCCCCTGGCTGCTCTTCCAGTGGTGACCCATGAAAAATGCATGATCAGTATAGGTAAACAACAACAACTTCAAGTGGGTCAGTAAAATAAGGGGTAAATGGAGGAAACTGCCAAGGTTTTTATTGACATTGAGCCTGATCCATATAGACGCATCCCCACAAATGACCTTTCTGGGTCAAGAGTGATAATGAAGGGAATGGATGATATTTTAGGCAACAAAAGAAAACTTCTAACATGTGGGAGGACAATGCATCTATATTTATTAGGAGAGTGAGAGTATATCAATGTGTCATAATGCATCATCTGCTCCTTGATGAACCCTTTTCATCCACAGCTTTATCAGTGTCCTGATTGCCCATGAGAAAACCTTGGAGGAAGCTGTGAATTTCCCAGAGGAACCACAGAAAGGTTATTCTAAATCCTTTCTACTCCCTGTAAATCGTTACAGATAATCATCATTAGTCATATAATCTGAACCCAGTACACTTGAGTGAATTGACTGTGGTAGCTGCATGAAAGCCGGTTAACACCAATTCAGGTAAAAATTATTTTATTTATACTGAGATGTTTTTGATCTACTGTATGAAGATTCTTCTTCTAGAAGATTGTGTTGCTCTTTCAGTGGTTCATGAGCTGAATGAACATTCCTGACTGACTGAATCTCATCACATTTTCATGGGTTGGTCAAGGGTTGAATGGGCTACATTTTAATGCCTAAAGTGAAAAAGACATAAAATCAATTTCAGTTGATGGAAGTTTGAGGAAGAGCTATTGTTTTATAATTTTATCAAATTATGTGTGGAAAAATAAGTGCAGTTCATTGCATTGAATGTGCACTTGTAGTGCACTTCAAAAAAGTATAAAAAACTTGCAGACAATACGATATTAAATATAGCTGCGAGCAGCAATTATCAGGGCAAGCACTTTAAAGGGATAGTTCACCCAGAAATGAAAATTTGATGTTTACCTGCTTACCCCCAGGGCATCCAAGATGTAGGTGACTTTGTTTCTTCAGTAGAACACAAATGATGATTTTTAACTCCAACCGTTGCCGTCTGTCAGTCGTATAATGCATGTCAATGGTAACAAAATCTATGAGAGTAAAAAAAAAAACATGCACAGACAAATCCAAATTAAACTCTGCGGCTCGTGACGACACATTGATGTCCTAAGACACGAAACGATCGGTTTGTGCGAGAAACCAAACAGTATTTATATATAATTTTTTACCTCTAACACACCACTATGTCCAACTGCCTTGAGTGCGCGCACGGCATCCGGTGCGTGAGGTATTCGATGGTATTCGACTTCCTAGTCTCAGCAAGACTAGGAAGACTAGCAAGACTGATGTTCTACTACAGAATGCTTTGAGATTTTGGTGGAAATGACCTTTGTTCGTTTATAAAAATGACTTGAATAATTGAATAAACTAGTGAGTTTTACAGTATTTTCTAAAGGTCTACAGGGTAAAAATGCCCATAGTTGAAGAAATACTCATATGCTGTACGGTCAAGCACTGTTGTTCTGTCAGTAACGAATCCTGTCAGTTCTGGTACACAAAAAATTCATCAATCAATACAATCCATAAACCCATTTCCTCTCCTCTCATCTCCCCTTCACTGCTGTGCTCATTCTCAATGCTTCATGCAAACTTCATGAATAATTGATTTCACTCCAACAGGGGAAATTTGTTTCCGATGCAGGGCATTATGCCAGCTCTTGACAATCCACTCCATGTTCTGGGCAGAAGACAGAAGGCCCTCAGGAAAACTCCGAACAAGGGCACTTTAAGGACCTTCTCATCAGCTTAACTATGCAAAGAAGATATTCAGTAGAAAATCACATTACTTCTGCATATACTGCTTACACTCTTGTACCTTTGATCTCCAGAGGTGAATTTTGATGCTGACTCTCTGATGATCTGTTCCAACAGCATCTTAACCAAAATAATTGACAAATCTGGACATGATTTGGATTTGCTAACAACATGGCACTCTAAATAAGCATACAACTCTACAGTTCATAAAGATAGTCACACAAATGTGGTTAAAACAAAAACCAAAAGAAAATAGTAGTAGTCCAATAAATCTATTACTTAGATAACAAAAGACCTCACTGTCCTCACACACAACAAACATCAAAATCCATTCATAACTCATAGCCTAAAGCCTCATATGTAAAGCAGCATCAACTCAGTTACCATCTTTGCATATTGTATTTGTAGTTGAGAGCTTCATGTAATCACAGTTGAATTTAGCCTGAGTTATTCTCAGCCGCATTTCCTAATCATATTACTAGCAAATACCTAGTAATATGATTTGCACAGAGGTACTGCGGATGTTGGACAGACTGTTATGAAGAAAAGAAGAAGATGTTCTCCTGCTTTGTGAGCTGCAGGGCAGCCAGAGGTAGAAAAGTTACAGGATGTGAGATGTTGAAGTGTCCAGGGACCTGGTCTGGCAGGAGGTGTCTAAAAGTAGGAGTCAATCACAATTGAATTTACTTGCTCTCTTCATAACTCGCCCCTTTCAAAGGTAAGGTTCATAAAGTTAAAATAACAAAATGGAAATTACATTACTTATTTTACTGCTGTTTTAAATTATATATTACAACCCATTTTTTAAATTTGAATAAAATGAAAACTAAAAGACTTTCAAATCATGTGAGCCAATATTTTATTCACAATATAACATAGAAAACATAACAAATGTTTAAACTGAGAAATTTTATGCACAAAATGAGCTCATTTCAAAGTTGATGCCTGCTACAGGTCTTCAAAACAGTTTGAAGACGTCTGGGCATCGAGGTTATGAGTTTCTGGAGTTTTGGTGTTGGAATTGGTCCCATTCTTGCCTGATACAGGTTTCCAGCTGCTGAAGAGTTCGTGGTCATCTTTGATGTATTTTTCTCTATAGGTGAAAGATCTGGACTGCAGGCAGGCCAATTCAGCACCCGGCCTCTTCTTACGATGAAGCCATGCTGTTGTAATAGCTGCAGTATGTGGTTTTGCATTGTCCTGCTGAAAAACACAAGGCCTTCCCTGAAATAAACGCCGTCTGAGTAGGAGTATATGTTGCTCTAAAACCTTTATATACCTTTTAGCATTCATAGTGCCTTCCAAAACATGCAAGCTGCTCATATGCACTTATGCACCTCCATACCATCAGAGATGCTGGCTTTTGAACTGAACACTGATAACATGCTGGAAGGTCTCCCTCCTCTTTAGCCCGGAGGACACGGCGTCCATGATTTCCAACAAGAATGTCAAATTTGGACTCGTCTGACCATAGAACACTTTTCCACTTTGAAACAGTCCATTTTAAATGAGCCTTGGCCCACAGCACACAACGGCGCTTCTGGACCATGTTCACATATGACTTCCTTTTTGCATGATAGAGCTTTAGTTGGCATCTGCAGATGGCACGGCGGATCGTGTTTACCGACAGTGGTTTTGGAAGTATTCATGGGCCCATTTAGTAATGTCATTGACACAATCATGCCAATGAGTGATGCAGTGTCGTCTGAGGGCCCGAAGACCACGGGCATCCAATAAAGGTCTCCAGCCTTGTCCCTTACACACAGAGATTTCTCCAGTTTCTCTGAATCTTTTGATGATGAGATTTGCAAAGCCTTTGCAATTTGACGCTGTGGAACATTGTTTTTAAAGTATCCCACAATCTTTTTATGCACTCTTTCACAGCTCTGCCCATCTTTACTTCTGAGAGATTCTGCCTCTCTTAGACATCCCTTTTATAGCTTGTTACAGACCTGATATCAATTAACTTAATTAGTTGCTAGATGTTCTCCCAGCTGAATCTTTTCAAAATGTCTTGCTTTTTCAGCCATTTGTTGCCCCTGTGCCAACTTTTTTGAGACCTGTAGCAGGCATCAAATTTGAAATGAGCTCATTTAGTGGATAAAAGTGTAAAATTTCTCTGTTCAAACATTTGTTATCTATGTTCTATTGTGAATAAAATATTGGCTCATGTGATTTGAAAGTCTTTTAGTTTTCATTTTATTCAAATTTAAAAAACAGCCCAATATTTCTGGAATTTGGGTTGTAACTATTGTAACTATCACAAAGAAACATTTTTTTTTTTTTTTTTTCAGTTGGTTCCTAACTTTTAAAGAAATTTGTATGATCCATTTTTTTTAAATGGATCAGGACCAGGATTTAGGGATTTTTAGGGATTTCACTTAAAATTTCACAACATCTCTTAACCATGGAAATAGCATTATCTAAGGGATGCTTTGATAAACAAATCAGTTCTTCCCATTTTTTCCCTAAAAATATACACTGTAAAGCCTAACGCTCAAAGTAAATAATTGATTTGAGTAGGACAAACTTAAATTAAACAAATTAGTTCAGTCAAATTAACTTTTATGAGTATTTAGCACTTTCTTTTTCTTTCAAGTTCACAGAACTGATATATTTCAAGTAATCTGAACTGTCTCATTGTTTTGAGTTTTATGGACTTATTTCTTTTAATTTAGACAAACTTAAGTTTAACTGAAACTAGGCTGGGATTTCTATTTCCCAGCATGCTTTGCCCATGGCATTTGAAAGGGAGAGTAAATGCTAAAATTAATGTGTTATATAATGTTATATAATGGTTAGTGCACGATTAATGTTAAGTGGGAGATTTAGTAGTGATTAATGTTTATGCTAATTTAGAAGAATTTCTGTTAATGTGGGTTTTTAGAGAGTTACCATCATGGTGACAAGTGGTGCATGTGGCTTGGTTTGAGAGCAAGAATGTTAAATGCTTTATGTTGATGCACTCATTCAGCAAGTGCTATACCATGCTATTGTTAACAAGTTAACAAATTAGCAAGTTAGCATTTTCTGAATTAGCTTGTTATAGCTAGCTAAATGTACACTAATAAAAATGTTCACATTGAACTTAAATGCATGAATTAGTGTACTCAATTATTTCAAGTTAAGAACAATTAAAAACTATGAGTACAAAATAAAAATCTGCCAGTTCTGCTTACTTAAACTTTGAATTTCTTAACTTAAACGTTCTGCCAGCTTATTGGGGTTAACAGTGTAAGGATAGATGATGTACTGCAATACTGTATTATTAAATTATTCCATACATAATACATGAAAACAGCTTCTAATTGATAATGAGCAACAGATCTGTGCAACTACGGCCCTGATTTACTAAGATCTCTGATTGTGCATATTGAGTATCTGCTATGTGGGCATTTTGTGGTTGATTTAAAGTAGCCTACTAAGAATAATAAAGGAAAATAGCTGCACATGAAATATTTTTGGTGCATATTTTAAAGGAGGCTTCTGCATGACATTGGCTCTTTAGGACAACTCCAAAAAGGTAGGCTATACCTACATACAATTCAATGCGGTTTCCATCTGAAATAAACAATAGTGGCAGTAAAACACCAACTTTTATTCCTTTTCACATAAATTATGATTACAGATTAATAAAGATATATTTTCGCACAGTTCCTTGCACGATACTATGTTATGACCTCAAAACACATTTACCATAGTGCCTGATTGGTAAACAAATACATCTTGACATCTGCATCACATAACCAGATCCATTTGTGTGATCTACTGATAGATGCCTGCTTTTTAAATGCTCCCGTCAGTATCTGTGTAAGCGCTCGATGTAGAGTATCAACAATGTCTATTTACAACATGTTTTTGAAACATTAATCATTGTAACCGATCACAGACATATCTGTTGAGCGCGTGAACGCAGTGGCCAATCAGAAGTGTTTAAGAACCCCCCCCCCCCCCACACACACACATGCCTACTCCCTTCCTTTCCCTTTAATTCAAGTCACTGAAAGTTCTCTAAGAATGCATATTCTATATATGATGTATCTTGTATTTCTCACTTTCATGTTTGGTATCATTTTAAAAGTCTCAGTGCGGTTGGTAAAATGGTCTCAATTTCACAGCAGTCACTGGTATTATGAGGAAGATTGAAAACATATGAGAATTCATATGAGAACCCCCAGAGATGGGTGAATTATTAGAAATATTCATCCACCACTGTATGCATTTCTTACTCTTAGAGTCATCTTTGAGCAATTAATGTTATGTGTTTATTATTTGAATTGGCTTCTAATTGTTCTAACTATGTAATTGGCATGAAACATTTTTACAAAACAAATAAAACGTTATATTTCATTTACTCTGGATTCTTCTGAAATCATTATGACCAGGAGTCCATATTTCCGCAAATCTGCGTCAGGATGGGTCAAACTAAAGGCTCAATGAAAGGAGCATGTTGCACATCATGTGGAGACCTTCGGATTTCTGTCTATCACTGACTTAGCAAGTTGCAGCATCGTGACTAAGAAAACTGTGTTTTTGTATGAACAAGCATGTGGCAGTTCGACTCAAATGCATTAGTAAACTCTGCACCCTCTGAATCAGAGACTGACGAATTTGTGTAGTGAGATCCGCGCAAACCTGGGGCATTTGACTCTAAGTGATATCAGGTCCTTAATGAACGAATAATTGAAAGTACAGGATACCCAGAATAATCAAATATCTAAATTAATACATGACCAATGATTAATTCCTTAATTAGAAAAACGATCTAAGAGTAATAATCATTTGAAATTGGAGTCAGATTAAACGAGCAGTTAAAGTAAAATTGAAACTAAATTCTAAAAATTGAGTGAACTTCACAGGGCTGCTGAAAAGACATACATGCATTAAACCTTTGCCCAGGCCGTCGGATTACGTTCATTGGGCCGATGGGGGGTTCCTTACATCATAAACATGAATTAAAATAAAAATGCACATATATAGGTATACATTTGAACATTTTGTGTAATTCTAAATATGGTACAGGTAAGCTATAATACAGTAAACTTCCCAAACCTGTAACTCCAGGGTTGCTTTCCCATGTGGTTTATAAGATTATATATATGAATTCTGGTATGCATATAATGTGTATACAAATTAAGGAAGAAGAAAACTTTGGGTTATTTGCACGGTGAAGCCGTTACACAGCAGATCCCAGGTCCTATTTTTGCTTCTGTAATGATGATTCATTTTTTGCAGCTTTGCTTAGTTTAACATTGTGTGCGTTGTGTTGTTGTCATCGTTTTTACCTTTATAAACTGACCCCAAATGCCTAATGATGCAAATATATTAAGGCAAGCCGTGAGGCATCAGCTGGCACCACAGGGAAGATCCTACACAGGTCTTACACAATTTTCCCATGATCCGGGAGTCATGCCAACAGCTCTGCTCCATATTCAGGTCAGGCAGGAGCACAGGCAGCCATTTCTCAACAGTTAGTCAAGCCCAGGAGAGAAACCTGCACACAGATTTCCAAAGACTACCGGTATGGCACGACAGGTCAGTCGGTCTTGTCAGTTCTGTTTATATCACTGTGGGTAAGCTTGTGCAATCGTAATATAAGCTACATTACATTAACAACATATTCCCTTTAATAATCACAGCTCATGATAAGTCATCTTGCTTCACAGTTAGTCTTACATTAATGTTCTGCAGTGGATCAAAGCAGAGCAGAGCTTCTGGGACTTAAAACTAGCCTTCAAAAACACACAGTCAGCATGGATGTGTCCTCCAGGACTGACAAGGGGGGAAAAAGGCTCGCTAAGGGTTGTCCTGTGCATTGCAAATTGCAAATTCACTCAAATCACCCATAGCCTCTTGCAGAGGTCGAGGACAAAACCAAGCAATTGTGATAAAGACAATGTTTGGTGAATGTGGAACATTTGTGGATTTATCACACTTAGGAAAGCATCGCAACTCCTTGCCAGATGATAAATGACTGCAGGAAAGATAAATCCGAACAGATTAATCTACACAGGCCCAAAGAAAACTCAGTAACTCTCAGAAGAGCTTCATTTGTTCAAGGTTTTGTCATCACTCATCAAATCTCGCATTTGGTACACATAATTTTTTCCTCATTAAAAAAAGTTTTCCATACAGAAATGAATAGTACTTTTGATGAAACTTTTTAAAATGATGTACAGACTCATGAGATGAAAACTCCAGGCAAATGCGTGGACTAGAAAAAAAACTTTTTTTTTATTATACAAGGAGCTATGGACTATGTTTGGTAACATGTTAATTTACAGTGTCCTTGTTACAAATGTTGCATACTTTCTATAGTAAAAACAGAAAATTATGCATAAAAACAAGCAAATAAACCTAGACTAAACCTTAACCCTATAGTAAGTACATGTTGTCAATTAATTCATATTACTCAGTACTATTTGTGTAATTACACTGTAACTGTTACACTTTATTTTAAGGTGTCCTTGTTACAGTGTAATTATACATTTAAGTACTGTGTAATACTGATTAACAACATACTCACTTTAGGGTTATGGTTTGGTTTAGGGTCAGTTGCATGTAATTATGCATAATTTACTGTTATTACTATAGCAAGTACATGTAACATAACAAAGACACTAAAATAAAGTGTTACCTGTAACCCTAAGTTTCTAAACACATTTAAGTGTTACGAAGTGCGTACTGTAAATGTAGAATGAAAAGTTTTGCTTTAAAGAACAATTTATATCATTATGTTTTAATAATTGTTTGTTGCACTTTAAAGAAGTAGGCTACACTTATTTGGATGTGTTGACTAACATAGCACATGTAAAGTACTTTTATCATTTTAACTGCAGTGTTAAATTTAAATTACAATATATTTTAAATGTACTAAATTACAACATCATCATTACAAATGTGTAAAATATGTTTAAATACATGACATACAAGTTTCAATCGAAATGATATTAAAGTATATTTTAGTTTACCATATATGCTTGTCAGTATATTCTGCAGCACACTTTAAACATATTTCAAAGAAGTCTTACTTAACTGGGCTAAAAAAACAGAAAATTGTAAATAACATGTCTCAAAAAACAAAACAACAACAACAACAACAACAAAAACATTACGTTTAGCTTGCACTTAAAGGGTTAGTTCATCCAAAAATGAAATTTCTGTCATTAATTACTCACCCTCATGTCGTTCTACCCCCGTAAGACATTCGTTCATCTTCACAACACAAATTAAGATATTTTTGATGAAATCCGATGGCTCAGTGAGGCCTCCATTGAAAGCAAGATAATTAACACTTTCAGTGCCCAGAAAGGTATATAAGACATATTTAAAACAGTTCATGTGACTACAGTGTTTCAACCTTAATGTTATAAAGCGACGAGAAAACTTACAAAATAGCGACTTTATTCAACAATATCTAGTGATGGGTGATTTCAAAACACTACTTCATGAGGCTTTGAAGCTTTACAAATCTTTTGTTTCGAAACAGTGGTTCGGAGCGTGTATCAAACTGCCAAAGTCACGCCCCCCAGTGGTGAACCATTAAAATTTCGAAACATTTATCACATAACGAAGCCTCGTTTAGTGAAATCACGTGACTTTGGCAGTTTGATATGCGCTCCGAACCACTGATTTGAAACAAAAGATTCATAAAGCTTCAATGCTTCATGAAGCAGTGTTTTGAAATTGTCCATCTAGATATTTTTGAATAAAGTAATTATTTTGTTTGTCTGTTTGTTTGTTTTTTGGCACACAAAAAGTATTCTCGTCGCTTCATAACAGTAGTTGAACCACTGCAGTCACACAAACTGTTTTAAATTCATCTTTAGTAGCTTTCTGGGCATTGAAAGTGTTAATTGTCTTGCAGGCAATGCAGGCCTCACTGAGCCATCGGATTTTTTTGTGTTCCAAAGATGAACGAAGGTCTTACAGGTGTGGAACGACATTAAGGTGAGTAATTAATGACAGAATTTTCATTTTTGGGTCAACTAACCCTTTAAGCATATAATTTTAAAATATATTATTTCGATAATAAGTAGTCTTTTGAAAAGTATGCTACAGTGTACTTATTTTTCACAAGGAATACCACAGCAACAAACTGAGGATACACAGCAGGATCTCAAGTGGCTAATGTGAACATCTCCACACCTTGAAATGCTTTCATGGCATAGCCACACTGCTGCAAATATTTCACGGTCAGAACGTTTGAGCCAGTACAAACCTTGGAAAATAAAATTCTATTGGGATTCAATCCAAAAAGGTTCATTTTATTAAGAAATAAACAAAACAAAAGATAAACAAACCAGTCTGCTCCAGTCTGAAGCAGCAGCAGTTAATGATAACATTTTTCATTATGGAAAAAGTGCTAAAACTGTGTCTCCAGTGCCACATTGTACATATTTAAAGTAATTACTGTTTTAGAGGAAAGTGCAAAATATGTGTTGTTCAATCTAATGGAACTACCTATTCATTTGGGTGTGTTGAACCCATTATCTCTATTTGTTAGGATGACATAATTATTCATATTTGCATACATTTGTACTCAGAATAGAATAGAAGTTGGCGTGGCTTAACCAAAAAGCTGGTCAAAACTAAATGAAAACCCTTTTTTATGCAAATCATAAATAGTTCAATTACACCACATGCCATATTTAATTCATATATTTTGTACAGTAAAGATAAAGAACAGTAGGTAACTTCTGTAAGGATATTGTACCGTTTATGCATGATGGATAATCTAATATTTGAGATTATCACTGAATATCCTGTTTTACTTATAAATACATCAGATTATGGAAGTAAAATTTATTGAAGTCCACATTTAATGTTGACTTTAATAAATAATGGAATGACAAATCTGTGCAGTACAGCTTAGCACTACAACAGTATGTTTGAACCATAGCTGGGTGGGGGTTTTTTTCACCTATGGCCAATTTTGGACTTGTAAACTCCCTTAAACAAGTTTCACACTCAAACTTATTTAATTTGCCCACTAACAAGTCTTCTTTTAGCTTGGTATTTTTACAGACAGCAACAGTGTTTTGTGCTTTGGTGTGTTTTTTGGTCAACATAAACTCTCCTTTAAAGCACCGCCGCAACAGAAATAAAAGCAGTGCTTGTGTAACAAATTTACCACCTTAAACAATAAATTTCAATTACTGTCAGACTTCAGTAGATCTCCATATTTAATGAATACTAGAGTTTTTTGTAGAACAAAAGTTATAGTTATTTAGCTCAGTTTTTGGCTTCATTCTGCACTATTTTGTATTGTATTCTATTGTAAATGCACAGATTTCTTTAAAAATAGTTGAAGAGTTCATTTGCAAAAACCGATAAACGTCACTTTTTAAAAAATGAAACTGCTGTGCGTTATTCTCCACATATAGCACGCTCTGTACCCTAAATCCGTTTTGTCAGAAAAGCCGGTAGCTATTATCCACTGTCAGGCATCGTAAGTTCACGTTTTACAGCAGAAACCGACAAGCGCCCTTGTTGTTTCTGTACAGAAACCGATAAGTCCGTTTTAGCGAATCAGCGCACAGTATTCAGGTCAGGTGACAAGGCTTCTCGTTACTTCAAAAAGACGCGCTAGCTGAGGGAAGTTTTGTAAAAAAATGACTAAAAGTGATCGAGGATTTATAATTTAGACTCCTGTAAGTCCTTGTACATCATACACGACTTACATGCTAATGCTTTTGCGTGGATGAGTGTGTGTGTGTGTGTGCACACGTGTGTTTGAGTGAGTTTTAAATGCAATTACATAGCAATTACTTGGTTTTGTTTAACTCTGAAACATGAAATGTGGGGTTATCTGCTTTTGCCAAAAAACAAACTTTTAATATATATAAAAAACAAACTTTCAATGAACTTTAATTTTTTAATTTACCAGTATTTTTTGGAGTTATTATTACTTAATCAAAACACCCAACTGCAGTTTTATTGATATTACTTGGAATGCACAATAAAAAAAACATGATTTGTGAGAATTAATAAAAATGGAGTTAACTGTTTTTGCAAATGAACTCTTCAGTTCAACTTGTGCCTCTTGTTTTGTTACACTTTATCCAGTTATTGGCGGCACACCCAATTATAATAGCTCCCATGTGTAGTTTTGCATATCCCTAAAATATAACTCTAACTTTTTTTTGGGAAAGGTAGTCTAATGTCATTTTAAATGCATTATTCATGGTGTTTCAAATAAGCTATTCAGCTTCAGGCAAGCCAGCACTTGCAACTATACAAGTATTCATTATCTCTTTAGTCAGCATAGAATTGTTTATATGTACAATGTAATGTCATGCATGGAAAACAAAATCTCCAGGAAAAAAAGCAATATGTTCCTGGAGTCTGTGTCAACATGCAAACAGAAACATTCTCCCATTTGTCATATTTAAAGCTAATCCATCTGCTAACGGCTAACAGTTTGTACTATAATCCACAGACGACAGGCAAATGCCAAGAGGCTTACAGGCTCTTGCTGTATGATTTTTAATATGCATAAAAAAATCCAAGTGATCATTCATTGCTGTGAGCCGCAGGCGAGATTTACGTTTCTCAAACCTTTGACGTAATCTCCATCATCTGTATGAGCCACACAGTAACAACGTCACCATAGTCTCGTTGATAAAACTACATTTCCTGGAATGCCTTAAACCAGCAGGCTTTATGTCTGTGTGGCTGATTATCTGTGAATTTCAAAAGAGGAAGATTGGCCAACAGGATCATTGATACGGTCAGAACTAATGAAATGCAATGACATGTCTGACCTATGGCTTGAGTAGGAACAGCACTGCAACAAATGTCTCCATCCGATACGGGTCTGATGGAAGAAAAGGTTTCATCTGATTACAGGGGGCGGTCGATATCAAAGCAAGTGAAAGTGGTTTTGTCTTGTAGAAAGGCACAGGATGTAAAGTACATCAGGAAATCTCTCAAAGACAGTGCTGAGAAAGTCATATTTTCCAACAGCAATAGAGTACCTCAAAGAAGCAGGTGTCTGCAGTACGTAATCATCGCAGCAGGATAATTGCAGCAGCAGGCGCACATTGAGCTTTCACACTGACAGCGTTTCTGCTGTGTGACAGAACTACGGCTCCACAGAAGAGATTTCATTGAGCATTTCTTTTGACAATGGTCATAAAATAGTTATCAGAAGTGAGATTTTTTAAATCGTTGCTACCAGAAAACTGAGAAAAAGGTCTGTTGTCTTCCCTTTTGCCAAATAGGTAGGAAAACATCAATACCTATAATGCACTGGGCATGTTCCCATCCAAAGCCACTCCCAGTCTGCTCAGTCTCAAATAGCGCCTTGCTTGAGTAGGAAATACTTCTTAACAAATGTTTAGAATGGTGTAATGGTGTCGATTTGTTTTGGTCCCAGGAGCCAAAGTTCAAAGAGTAAATGTTTAGCGATTTTGGGTTTCCAGTGAAGGATCCAGCGCATTGTAGGCAGTGGCTAAAGGCCACAAAGAATCATAAATATGGAGAGAAGACTGCAAGGGAAAATCTGAAAAAACTCAACATTTCAAACTGGATGATTATGAACAGTGTTTTAGGACAAAGGGAGAGGAAAAAACGGAAAGAAACCTTCATTCTGTCACTTAATTAGGAAGAAAAGGAACGGAGAGCACCTTCTGCCCAACCTCCCAAAAACATTTGTGTACTGTTGTTGTCTCTGTGTACTGGAAGCTTCATCTGTCACCAAAGCAAATTCCTTGTGTGTGCAAACATAGTTGGCAATAAAGCTCTTTCTGATTCTGATTCTGATTCAAAACACCATCACCAATAAGAAGGCTGTAGCCATAGTATTTTTTATCATAATGCTGTTTAAAGAGTAGATAAATTGCATTAAAATTTTCAGTGATAAACCTTCTGTCGATCCGACTGTCCATGGGCAGAGTATAATCTATAGTTTTAATGAAAGCTCTGGAGCTGTCAAAAGTACATGGAATTTTTTTTTTTTTTTTTTTTGCATCACCCGATAGAATATTTGCTGACAAATAAATGGGAATTTCTCATTCCAGGTCCAGGAATGAGAAAACAATGTTCATTTACATGTACTACAAAATCACCAAAATGTCACTTTAATTAATGCAAAGCATCTCAAAGGCAAGTAGCTGGTGTTAAAGCGATGTGATTTTTGCCCTGTGCTTTGAACTTCAAAGTGAAGAAATTCAATGAAGCATGGGAAAACAGTGGACGTAAACTTAGTTACAAGGCCAGGGCTCCTTCTCATGGTGACTACTGGATTGGATGGGACAGTCTAACTGCAAGGGAGCCACATAATCCCCTCTCTTTGCCCCATCTGATCTAAGATCCAGGCCACCCCCATTCGGACCAAGCACCTGGCTGGGGATTCTCTGCTGGTTACTGAAACGAACAGGAATAATAAGAAACCTGGACCCTCAGGAAACCAGGTGAACAACAGAGGCAAAGCCATCAAAGGGGCAGACAAGATTGCTCTATTTGAATATGATTTCCTGTAGCTCAGTGGTTACAGCATGGCACTAGCAATGCCAAGGTCGTGGGTTCGATCCCAGGGATTGCACATATTCAGATACAAATGTATAGTATAATGCAATGTAAGTCGCTTTGGATAAAAGCGTCTGCCAAATGCATAAATGTAAATGTAAATTTCCTCTACACTGAAATTCTCTTGAAATGATTGCGATATGGACTTCCCCTCTCACAGGAGCTTAGGAATGCACAGGCACTGTCAGTACCCCCTGGAGGTTAATGCAGAAAGAATAACATCTCTCTCAATCAAAAGAAGGGTGTGGTCGCTCGAGGAGGATTCGGCACTAATCAGGCAAGCTAACATCAAGTGGAAGCAAGATATGCAGAAGAAGGAACATCTGTTACTTATCCAGGCACTGAATGTACATTCTCCCCGCTCTAGCATGCATTCCTGCAGAGGGATGGATGCCTGGAAGCCAGCTCATTACTACATGCAATACTTAAGAAGGTCCATGATGAGACTAGACCCATCTTTATGCTATTCCTAGACCTTGAAAGGCATTCAACACTGTCACATGTGGCCATCTTGGATGCTGCAAGAAGGGTGGAAGCTCTGCCGCCGCTGATCCTGGACTGGAAAAGTGACACCAAATCACATATGGAAGCTGGAGAGAATGCTAACTGAACTTGCAGCGGCACCACTAAAACCATACCACGGGCTGGAGATCCATAAAACATTTTTAATTCTGAAACTCACACACAAGGTGGTGGTGCGAAGAGTGGAACACCTCAAGGATTTCAATTGAGCCAATCATACTCACACCTACCTCATTTATTAAGCCTGATCTGATCATAGACAGCGGGCAGTCTATTACAATTATGGATATGTCAGTAGTGGCAGGATACCAAATGGAGGAGACTTGAAAGATAAAGGTCGAGAAGTATGGCTCCCCGGTGAACACCGATGCTATCATAGTTTGGAATGGCACCCAGGTCCCTATTAAACATCTACCAATTATTCTATCAAACCGAGGCATCCTATATGAACCATCAGGGAGTTGCCTTCAAGCGCTGGGCCTGACAAGGATGGATCTGTCTGACCTTTGCCTTCTGACAATCGCTGGCTCTCTGAAATATTGCAGTCTCTATACAAGAGGAACCAAGTAAAGGAATGGATATAACTAGGACACTGTTATGCAAACTATGGCCCACAACTGTGGCGACAACCTTTGACGGCAGGGTCACTAGCGTCTCAAAAAACATCTCAAGTCACTAAAGGGACATGCCATCTCCACCAAAGGCAGATTGATAACATGTAAATAGCCAAATGCTTTCCCATCTAATTAGTGACCCACATGAATTAAAGAAAGAGATTCCCACTGTCCCTACCTGCAATATAGCGAAACCACAGCCAAGGGAACAAGACATTAATCGAGATATTATACATAAACCTCTAAATTCACTTTCCGCAATAATGTGTGTGAAGTGAATGAGAGTAAACTCTATGAATGAAATGAACGCAAATCAAATAGCCGATTTGCTGTCTCTCTGCGCCGCTCAGAAAATCAGGGCTTTGACAAAAGTGATATCAACTAAGACACTACATCAGGGGTGTCCAATCCTGCTCCTAGAAGGCCACTGTCCTGCAGAATTCAGCTTCAACCCCAATTAAATACACCTGAACCAGCTAATCAAGGTCTTACTAAGCATACTAAAAAACTTCCAGGCACATGTGTTGAGGTAAGCTGGAGCTAAACTCTGCAGTGGCCCTACAGGAAAGGATTGAACAACCTTGTATTAAATGCACATTTTATACTACTTAATATGTTTTTGTTTGATATATGTTTCTCTGTCTTTTGCATTTGTAGGCGTAAAAGTTGTTTTACCACTTTTCAACCATTGAGTTTCACACAAGTCCTCTTATTTGAGGTTGTAGATGATTGTCCTGACATAACTCAGCCATACACAAAGTTCTTCTGGATATTTAGCATGACATTTAGCATTATTGCTTTAATTATAAGATATTTTGATACATTTTATAATTATAATTATAATAAAACTAATTATTTAATGAGCTGTACAAGGCATATTTGCATAGTATGAAAACTATGAAGGGAACAGAATTACATTTAAAACGGGTTTCTCATTTAATTTAATGAACTTCAGGTTAAAGTCCAACTCACTTTTGGATTTCTCCAAATACAGATACCTATACAAATAATTTTGTGATTGTTACAGATATTGGCTCGGGTGCACACCCCTATTTTTCACATTAAACAATGCAACAAATGTTTATCACCCAGTTTAACTTCAACAGTGCTCTGCGGGTAGTGAGCAGTGAACACTGTGTAGGGACCCTGTCAATTGAAATGCTGGTGTCAGCGCCGATGCCTCTTACAAGTGCTAAATTACAGCATAGTTCTTTTTATTCAATTAGAACTATGGCAAGATTATAGCTATAGGTAACATTGTGGGCACACAGCCCCTAATTGAGTCATCTGATATACAGATGCAATTTCCCGTTAAGACCTTCTCACCCATGGCTTTTCTTTGGCTGATGGTTCTTTCCTGTGCTGGTAATTAGTCAGTAATCAATACTGACTCACTGGACTATAAAAGGTGAAACCTGTTTCATTAACCCACAAACTGCTATATCTCCTGAGTGATAAAACCCAGAGTAGCAATCTCATTTAAGTATGCTGATCCAATGCTGAACTAGAAAATTGTACTTTTAAAATAATATCCAGGGTTAAAGACAGTTAATCTTTATCGACAACAACTTTGGCTTGCTGTATCACAGAAAATTATTTAAATCTCTCAGTTTATAAAAATAAAATAAAATAAAATGTTTAAGAAAACATATAAAAAAAGAAAATGTTAAAGAAAACATTTTTGCTAAGCCCAAAGTTTCCAGGTTGTGGCATGGGAGTGAGAAAACATGTTGAACACTGTTGAAGTTTTAGCTGCATGAAATTGAATAAAAACATAGTTAAAAGCAAAAACATCAGTTACAATCAAAGGTATTGATATCATAATTACAGTTTTTTATTAGTATAACTTGTGAATATGAACTTCCCAGGAGAACTTGAATGCACCAGTAAATGCAGCTTAAGTTGCATTTAACCTGGAATATTTCTGTAAAATTTTCATAACTCATATATTTGAACACACCAGTCTCATAATAGCATGACCTACATAGAAGAGGGGGAAAACTTGCAGGCGAGAGTCTGTTGACAGTGGGCTTTTCTAGAACCAGACCTAAAGTACTGCCAACATTGTTAAAACAACTGAAAATGTCACACATATAGCCCTCATTATTGTGTTGCTGGAGAGGAAGAATGCATTAACATTGACACACTGTCACATTCTCTATACCCCTCCATATACCAGAAAGGAACATCACAATGTTCACTGCAGGGCAATGCTGCATTGACAAGGAGGGAGGCGCTTCTCCTGGATGAGCCAAGACTAATGAGACACAAACACACACTCACACACACCTTCCTTCCTACATTCTACTGTCTCTGTGGATCTTTCCATCCTTCACATTTCATGGACTCAGTATAGCAGCCTGCTATCGCAAACTCCATGAGTTATTGTCAGCGGCTGGGCAGCATCTGAATGTATGAAGAATATTTTAAGACTACATTCCAGTTGCAATAATGCATGTTTTATGAGCACTAGAGTCTGTGAAAGAGTGAATCATTTGGAATTCTGGTATGCTGTTGTTATATACCGTATGTATAGCAACCCATATAGCAATACTAACACTGTGTGTAAAATTATTTAAGTGACGATTAAAAATAACCCATCCATAATCAGCTTTATACCAGTGGATTTAAATAAAGTACGATTTTATTTCAACAGATTATATTTGCACTAAACTCTTGATGGAGTGTAGTGTTGAGCTCACTGCTGATTTGGCCATATTAGTGAACATTATGAGATATGCAGCTTTGACGCCTACAGACTCAAGTTCGTTGCAGCACATGTCAAAGGTCACTTCCATGACATCTTCCAGATGAAAACACATACTCGACACCTTTATTAGGTGTATTATTAGGTGTATTAATAGGTGTACACCTTTATTATCAAGTTATCAAGCTTTATTATTGTCAAATTTTGCACACTTAATTGCATGTTATTCAAAATTACAATGTATTACAGTTCACATTTATATTAAATGTAATCAGTTGAACTTAAGAGTGCTTTTTGACGCACTGAAGTAGGAATTTTGTCTTTGAAACATTGTTAAAGTTACTGCCGAATACTGCCGAATTACTGCCGCTCAGGGGTCCATTTCCTGAAAGCATCTTTGGTGAATGGTCGTAAGTCCCATTGAACTCTATTGGTAATGACGGAACTTGCGACCATAGTTCGCTTTCTGAAACCCACCCCAGATTTGGTGGCCATCTTGGCTGAGGGCTCAGGTGTAGCGGCCATTTTGGCTGAGGGTTCAGATGCGGCAGCCATCTTGGCTGAGGGCTCATTTGCGGTGGCCATTTTGAGACTCTGGAATAGCGGCCATGGCGGGAGGAGACTATGGAATGGCGGCTTAAGCCACCACCGCAATCTCTCCAGCAAATTCCCAGCTCATGTTTCCCTTTAGTGGTCCGGTCTTCTGTAACAATGTCTGCGTAGGCAGGCAGATCAGGACGAAGACGAATAAAGTTCCAAACACAGTTTAATAGACTATTCCAAACAGGTACAAATCAGAACAGGCAGCAGGGTTCACACTCATAACATGAAACAAGACCGGACAACTTAGAACTAAAACAGAGTGACATAAATACAGATGGTGATGGGATACATCCCATCACAGCTTAAATGAATGAACTAATAATCGCGGTAACGAAGGAGACAAACGAGTGGTGGGAATCAGAACAAAAACACGTGACAAACTGAAAGTCCATGAAAACTGAAACTAAACATGACAACATGTGCTTTAGTATGTTGGTCAATACATCAAAATAAGCGTACTTCATTAAAGTATGACAAAAGATTATTTAAAAAGTACTTAAAAGTAAAACTTTTAATTTGATATTATTACAAAGTGCACTTTTCAAAAGTGTGTTCACAGTAAGTGTGTTAAGAAACTGTCATGAAAGTGTCTCTCTTAAAGTGCACTTAAGTGGCCTTTTATTTCATTATATTATATTATAAAATCTGCAAGTACAGTTTTTAAGAAAAAAAAAAAAATATTTGAAGTACTACAAGTGCACATTTAATACAATTAAGCATACTTTTTCCCACAAGGGTAGCCCTACCATCCTATCCTTAGTTCAAGCCATTCATCTCCTGATTGTCATTGAGCGATTACAGGCAGTGATCCATTTAAGCGCAAATTGACTCGTCTGCAGAAAAGATACTTCAGATGTCGAGTATGATCGTTTAGCGAAGCAGGCAGTCGGTACACGTGTCACTGATGTAATGGGCATGCACTTAACTGCCTTAATGAAGTGTGAACGACACGGCTCAGTGTGACCCAGGGGTCAGTTAACAGCGAAAAATGACTGACGCCTTGACATTAAATGCCTGACTTATCCTGTTCAACCAGCCAATTTAGAATTCCCCCCCTCCCCCCTAAAATTATTTTAGTTTGTATTCTGAAGAGCAAAATACTTGTTATATAAATTCCAGTTTTACTAACTTGATCCGGAAACTAATTATAATCTTATGCAGTGAAATGAGTTTCAAGTGGTTAAATTGGATTCCAAGTGGAGTTATTTTGGCATTTGGGAAGATCAGAGAAAAACAAATTTGAATTGGTCAATAGTATGAACAAAGCTTTAGATAAACAATTACACATGCAATAGGCCTTGTTACTAAGATTAATAGCAACAAAAACTCTAATTTGGACACAATACAACAATTAGGAAGAAAAATGATATACAATAACATGTATTTTTCATCTGGCATTGATATTTCATTGGCCTAACTTCAGTAGATTGAAGATAAAAAGAGCGTAGAGATGAAACGGCATGCAGAATGATGACTATAGCAGGAAAAATGCTCAAATTAACATGCAGCGGCCACACACACTTCAAAGGCTATTGTTTCTGATTAATGCTGTTTGTTTGAGTCAAATGGGTGATTAATTATGGAGTTTAATTACAGCAGATAAAGACATAGCACTGCCCTATGAAAGATGAATTATGTCACAACTACTTAAGTGATAAAGTCTAGATTGAAGTTCACACAGGGTGTAGTGCTGAGCTGGATGAGATGGATAATATGAGTAATGTCAGGACACAATGAGGGCAATATCGAAGCACTTTAATTTGCACAATTAAATTAACAAAAATTAAGCTGTTTGGACCAGTATCCCCATGTTACTATTGACAATGTAGTAGTAATTTTAAGAAAGTGGGAATATTAAAGGGATAGTTCAAACAAAAAAATGAAAATTCTGTCATCCTTTACTTCCATTTATCTTCGGAAGACAAATAAACATATTTAATGACATCTGAGAGATTTCTGTCCCTGCATTGAAAGTCTGTTCACCCAACTTTGATGTTTCACAACGTTCATAAAGAGATCTTAAAATTAATCCATATGAATCAAGCAGTTTAATCCAAGTCTTTTGATGAGAGACCATTGCTTTTTATGATGAACAGATTTGATTTAGGCTTTTATTCACATATAAACACTGATCAGCAAATACTGTTTACAGCATTCAAATTTGGTAACAGAATCTCAAGCATGCTTGCTTAAAGAGCAAGAACCTTTGAGGTTCATTCTCACGTATCACGCATCATGTTTAAGCTTCTGCAAGAACCAATGAGGTACAGTATGTTCCGTCCTTCCAATGAGGCATTAAACCGAGGTCCTGACTCTCTGTGGTCATTAAAAATCCCAGGATGTTCTTTGAAAAGAGTAGGGGCCTGGCCAAATTTGCCCATTGGCCTCTGTCCATCATGGCTTCCTAATCATCCCCATATATATGATTGGTTTCATCATTCTGTCTCCTCAATAAGTTGGTGTGTGGTGGGCATTCTGGCTCAATATGGCTGCCGTCGCATCATCCAGGTGGATGCTGCATATT
The DNA here is from genome assembly GCA_037950675.1 of Hypophthalmichthys molitrix. Lineage (NCBI taxonomy): Eukaryota > Metazoa > Chordata > Actinopteri > Cypriniformes > Xenocyprididae > Hypophthalmichthys > Hypophthalmichthys molitrix. The sequence goes on from CM075494.1 coordinate 41,479,067, forward strand.
GGTGGTTGAAGAGATTCCCCCTTCTATATGTAAAGCACTTTGTGTACTCAGAAAAGCGCTATATAAATGTAACAAATTTTTATTATTATGTTCTCGCTTGTCGATCAAGTACGGTTGAGCTTCCGTTTACCATATTTGCTCTATGCATGTGCCCAGCATGCAAAACATTCCAAATGCTGGTGACCATAGATTTTTCAGCAGGGTATTGACTTTCTTTTAGCTTGTGATATAAAGTCTGCTCCACATTGCAGCTCTTTCTGGCCAAGAACCTCCGGATGTTCAAATAAGTACACATTCCTGAATATCTTACAAATATTTGATGCCACTAACCTGGAAAACTTTGTCAAATCCAGTGAATATTTCATTCTCAGAAATGCTCAGCCTAGTACCTTGTAAACACACACACACAAAAAATCACCACCTTGCTCTATCACCCCTGTGGTTTTGAACAACACATTTTGCTCCATTTTGACCATGGGGGAATATCCCTGAAATGGTTCTAAACAACAAATAGATGAGATCTAGGAGAGTTTTCTGTTTTTCACTCAGTCTGCTTTTGGCTCTATCTCTGCCAGCCTTTATGAAGAGCAAACTGCAGCCATAGACTGATACTTGGATTTACCCAAATCTCTCCCGTGGCCTTTGCTTTGGGCACTGAATAATCCTCGCTGTCACTTCAAAGACTCAGCACCTCCTGTATTCTCCACAGTGATTCTGGGATAGCTTCAGTGAAGTTGCCTAAATCCCTGCCTGAGACATGAGTCCAAGACCAAGCTAAGAGCTGATGGCAGTGCATGAATTTGGACCAAGTAAAAGAAAATGATTGAGAAAAGGTGACTTCAGCTTTTAAAGGCTCTACACAGAATTTGATTGCATTAGAACATTAGGCTTTTTATTGATATATTTTTGTCTCAGTTTGCTAATTCAGTTGAAATCATTTGTTTCTATGTTAGTAGCCATTTCAGAAGCAGCTTTTAGTAGCAACACTGCAGACAGCTACAAAGGAATAATGAAAAATACAGATCTGAGGTCACATTTTGCCAGATTAGTGACATGCACTGAAAGTGTTTTTTGTTAGTACATAAGTGACTGGTCACATCTACATTTTGCAATTGGTCCAAGTATATTTGTGCAAATTGAATTGTATCAATTCAAACAAATTCACTTGGACCAATTAAAAAATTTAGATGTGACCAGTCACTAGAAAATTTTGAGTTGGGAAGGTTAGACATTTTTTACAGTGTATAAGATATGTATATTTTAAAAAGACATCACAATACACATTAAGACCTTTTAAAGTTGCATTTAAGTTATAGTAACTACATAACATTGACTAACAAAATATTTTTTAGATTTATTTTAAGTGAAAATTCTGCTTTTATATTAGAACAATCTAGCTTTTGTTTACAGTCGTAATTAATTAAGTTATAAAAATATAAAGTTATAAGTCATAAAAAGCCAAAAATATTATAATGATCTACATTAACATTTAGGCTTATGTCTAAAAATATATATATATATATATATTGAATAAGTGTATGGTCTTTATCATAAATAATCTTTTTTTTTTACTGTGTATGAATGTTTTTGTGTTTGGGGAAATAAATATATTTGATTATTAAAGAAATAATCAACGTAAGGTTTGAACCAAACCATAATATAATTAGAGGGGTAAAAATATAAATGTAGTTGTAACAAATTACAGTATTTTTTTAAGTTGTACATTAAAGTTTTTTTATTATTTTTTATTATTGGCTGACATTTTAACTGTAGCTCCTTCAAAGAGATTGTTTGTCTATGTGTTTCTCCCAGAAATCTCCTTGTTCTCACAGAGAGTTTAAAGGATGTTTCCTTCAGTGCCAGTGGGGGTTTAATGTTGATTCCAGATCAACAGTGCTCAATGAGACATCAAAACATTTGGATAATGGTTTGTACCTCCTAATTTATGCATTTATTCCATTTAATGTCTGCAGTGTTCTTTAGTCTTCATTTTCAAAGCTGTTCCTGAACAATGATACCTCATCTCTGGGTTTCACAATATGTGATTTACTTCAGAGATATCTTCACTAGGGCAAATGTTTTTTTTTTTTTTTTTTTTTTTTTTTTCATCTGTTATGCAAAAATGCTAATTTTTACATAAAAATGTCTTTTAAAATATGTCCGTCCATCCATCCATCCATCCATCCATCCATCCATCCACCCACCCACCCATCCATCCATCCATCCACCCACCCATCCATCCATCCATCCATCCATCCATCCATCCATCCATCCCTTGTAGATTGATATTTTGCATTTAATGCAATGCCATTCAGCCAATGAATTATGTCCAATTACTTTTTGAAGCCACTGTATGTGGAATTTTACTGTCAGAAATAGCAACTGAAAAGCTTTTCATGACCTTGTTGATATAACAGATTTCATAATTGCATTCACTCACCATCTACATGAATGTGTGGATGGTTATATAGGCATTATTTCTATATGAAGAGTTCTGATGCAAAAAAAAAAAAAAAAAAATGTCTGTCTGACATGTTTTCTTCTAAATAAGCATTTTTATCAGGCTCCTATGTTTAGGTTCAGTAATTTTACTTTAATGGCAATTAAAAGGTCATTAGTCAGTTAGTGAAATGCCTTATTTTCAAAAATGTCACTTTAGTCAATTCATTGGTATTTAAGAAATACCAGAAAGAAAATCATTTGCTGCAAACCATGTGTGCTTTTTTTTTTTGCAAAAACATCTAAGTCCACATCCATTTCTGGCAGTTTTACAGCAGCAAAAGGAACACCCTTGTGTTTACTTGCTACTCATGAAGTCCTGTCATTGCCACTATAACGATGGACAAAACATGATAAAAACTTGCAGCTTGGGAGTTGAAAGCCAGCTCACACGCACACCATCAAATCATATGATTTGATTTGCATCATCCGATTGGTTCTTCTGTGGACTTAGAGGCTTTTGCTGACAAAGGGAAGTGGTGTTTAGTGGTTTCTGCCAATGAACCGGTATTTCTGAATGGGCTGATGCTGGGGTTTAGCGGATTTGAAGGTAAAGTATTTGATGAACGTATACTATGTGCGAAGAGCATTCGCTTAATATCATTATCTCATTTTTTAAGGAGGTGGCGTTTAGCGACTTTTGCATCTGAACTCTACATATGTAAAACCATCCATAGTTACACTTAATTTTGATGGTCCACTTTAGACATTTTACTAACTAATAAGTAAATTGTCAACCGCATGTCAACTAACTCTCATTAGAGTAATAGTAGACTGTTCAAAGTAGTAGAATTTGTTGACATGTACTTGCAAAGTTAAAGTCAGTAGAATGTCTGTTGGAGAGCATCAAAATAAAGTGTTAGTAGATATTAAGCAGACAGTCTACTAATACTCTAATGACTGATAGTTGACATGTAGCAAAGTTACTTATAGATAGTAAAATGTCTAAAGTGGACCATCGAAATGTAGTGGAATTTTCTCAAGCACATCCAAAGGTAAATGATCTCTAACAAACATCACTATATGACTGCATCAGTTGTATTGAATAATCGCTAAATGTCAATGGCAAGTGTCATGTCGTCATGGATGCAGGTTTTTAATCCAGAGTTTACTTAGTCATATGCTTCCTGTGACCTTGAGCTTGTATAACATAGAAAAGCCCTCAAGATCACAGTCAGTGGACTGAGGATGTGGATCACACAGTGATGGAAATTAAGTTGTTCAGGTTATATTTAGGATTAAATACTTAATATTTATTGGATACTGTACAGTATACATTGTATACAGTCTACAATTCTATTATGCAATGATAATTCAAATAGAAGTATACTGTTACATGACACCATCACGTTGCATGTGAGTGGCATCCAATTATCATATCTGAAATAAAAATGGTAATAGCTGTAATTACTACCAGTTCATTCGTCACATTGGAAATAAAAGGTCATTGCATAGCAGGATACAGTATTCCATGAAGCAAATGTAGCAGGTCGTGCAGGTTTTCCATCTGAAAAAAAAAAAAAAAAAAAAAACATTTTATTTATTTTTATTTATTGTTTGCTATTAGAAACAAACTTGGTTTTTCAAAAAAAAAAAAAATAAATAAAATAAAAATAAAAAAACATCAGCAAAGTCTGCTGAAAGGTGCAAATATTGCTCTCTGAAACAGCAAAATATTGCTAAACTCAAAACTTAATCATTATTGCACTAGCAACGAGCCTGTAATTCAATTTTTAGCTTGTTTCACAGTGGTTTTCCTGACACATACTATATTATAAATTCTAAATTACTGCTGTGCTTAGTATAAGCAATGACTAGCCCAGGAACCTCATCTGGCATTAGTGCTAAGAAAAAGGTAGGGATTACTGATGATGGGGGATAATAATAACAACAGCAGATGTGTGCAACAACAAAACCAAAAAAGGACTAAAACAAAGAACCTGGCCCAGATTTAGTCTAATGTTAATCTGATGATGCCACTATCAGGTCTTATAGATGAATCTGTTTTTTAGCTCAGATCAGAAAGCCAGTGTTTCATAATTTTCATAATAGGTGCACACCAATTTTTTCAAATGCAAATGAGTCAATTGTTGACATACAGCAAGTGTATAGAGTGATAAATGTGGACAGCAGCTCAAATGATTTGGTCTTGTGAGAAAAGCTCATATTGAAATCTCTGGAAAAGTCTGGAAAAACTGAAAAAATTAAAATAAAATAAATCTGTAGAAAAATGGAAAAGGCTTAATTTTCTGCCAGGCCAAGTTTACGGACATTTCTTTTCAACCCTTAAACACAACACAATGCACTGCAAACGTAATTCAAAAAATGGGGAAACACCTGTGAAAATTCAATATGGAAAATTCCTTTATATTAACACTGTATATTGGAATTGTATATTTTCTTAGAGTGTGCAACAAAATAACTGACATGACCACATGCTGTTTAGCTAAAAGTTAAATTTAAGCGATTTGGTGCGTTTGTGTAAAAAAAAAAAAATATCCATATTTAACAAGTTATGAAGTAAAATATCTAGCTTATGCCAGACCGCCTTCTGTATTCAAGTTACAAAAAAAAAAACAGAACTAGCGGCGCGTCAGTTACACATTTTCCGTAAGTTGAATCGGAAAGGTGTAGGAAGTAGCATAAGCTTTTTGAACTGTGAGAGGCATTGCACTTTCTTACTAAGTTGAATACAGAAGGCAGTCTGGCGGAAGCTAGATATTTTACATCATAACTTGTTAAATATGGATATATTTTATCTTACACAAATTCATCGCTTTGCTTCAGAAGGCCTTTATTAACCCCCCCGGAGCCATATGGAGTACACGTTTATGATAGATGGATTTTGACGGAGGCACATTCTTCAGCTCATACTCACTGGTATCGTTCACTGCCGTTATAAAGCTCGGATGCGTCAGGATATTTATTGATATATCTCCGATTGTGTTCATCAGAAAGAAGAAAGTCACCTAGGATGTCTTGTGGGTGAGTAAAGCTTGGGCTAATTTTCATTTGAAAGTGAACTAATCCTTTAAATTAATACTTTGTTTAAATTAATACATTGTTAGCTAACTGCTTGATTTGATATGTACATTTCTGAAATTACATAACTCGGACACAGTCACCTCTGTTAACAGATTACTCTAAATTGTAAAGTTAATATGCATTTTCTGTAAAGCTGCTTTGAAATTATATGTATTGTGAAAAGTGCTATACAATTAAATATGAAAATGAAATACAGTTATATTTCCTAATCCTGTTCTTTTAAATAGAAATGGTCAAATCAGCTGATCTGAGGTCTTCATGCTGATGATATGGAGACTATGTGAACATAATGTCTTTTCATAGGGCGTATCCTCACCTGAACTATTCTAATCCGTCATCCCTTAATCCTTTATTAATCAAAGCTTCCAAACACATTTATACCGAATGGATGGAAAGACTCAATCCCACAGAAAAGAAAGAAAGGCAAGTCATTCCCTTTTCATGCACTAGCGACCTTTGTTCAGCTGGCTTGCTAGTACGGTTGTTCGCTTGCATAAAAATTGAGGATCTAAAAGTCCTTTCCTGTCTCTAAGAGTACACAAAGATGTGATGTATTAAAGCTCCTTTTGAAGCAGTAAATATCATTACTCTTCCCAGCTTCAATAAGCACAGAGCTTAAAATGCCAAGTACCTCTATAAACAGTCAGACCTGCAGAAACTCTCCTGAGAGAAGCACAATCTGGAACCAACTTTTAATATGGTTTCAGGAATAAATTCTGTCCTGATTTAGTTATCTCTTTGAGACATACTCTATAAACAATCTTTGATTCATAGAAAAGCCCCAAACCTGCTCTCATGACCTTATATGGAAAATGAGGTTGAATTTTGCCATCATTTAATCATGCTTAATGTGACATTGGGATCACAAGAACATTTGTGACAAGAGCTCTTTTCAGTCTGCTGGGTTCTGTTCCTCCTTATTATTTTCTTTGTATTCAGCTATAACAATATGGAAAATGCAACAGATAAGTGCGCTCTTGTGGTCTGCTCTCCTGATTTAATAAACAATACCCCATGAATAATTCACTGGAATGCACAAAAAATCTTTTGTTGTTCTCCTCCAAATCCTCACTCACATCTCTTTCCTGGTTTTCTTTTTGCACTAGCACTTTGAAACTTATTTATCTCCCCCTTTCCCTTCTATTTCCTATAATAAATGTTTACTAAAGCAGGGAAATACAATATTTTGAAATATTATATTGAAGTAAATTTTCCAGTCAATAAAAACTTTGCTAAACACAACATGCATATATGTTACATAATAAAAACTTACATATGTTACTACTTATTTAACATGTTCATAACATTGCTGCGGAAAGACTCATCTGAGCATTTGTGGTTATTCATGGTCTGCTGAAAGTAATTTGTTAATACCTTTACACTTTTAAATGTTCTTCTGATGTTTGATAGTTAAAGGGTATGATAATACTGTTAACTCATTGTACCATTTTTTTATTGCATTTATAGAGTGAACCTATAATTGCTAATTGCTTATACACTCACTGACCACTCTTGGTAACTTGTTAGTACCGGGTTGGACCCCTTTTGCCTTCAGAACTGCCTTAATTTTTTGTGACATACATTCAACATGTGCTGGAAACGTTCCTCAGATATTTTGGTCCATAATGACATGATAGCATCAAGCAGTAGCTGCAGATTTGTCGGCTGCTCATTCATGATAAGAATCTCCTGTTCCACCACATCCCAAAAGTGCTCTATTGGATTGAGATCTGGTGACTGTGGAGGACATTTGAGTACCAGCAGCCTGAAACACTGATACAAGGCAGGATGGATCCATGCCTTTATGCCAAATTTTGACTCTACTTTCTGAATGTCACAGCAGAAATCAAGACTCATCAGACAAGGTAACGTTTTTCTTTTGTCCAATTATGGTGAGCCCATGTGAATTCTAGCCTCAGTTTCCTGTTCTTATCTAACAGGAGTGGCATGCGGTGTGGTCTTCTGCTGCTGTAGCCCATCTGCTTTAAGGTTCGACATGTTGTGCATTCAGAGATGCTCTTCTGCAGACTTCAGCTGTAATGAGTGTTTATTTGAATTACTGTTGCTTTTCTATCAGCTCGAAACAGTCTGGCCATTCTCCACTGACCTCTGGCATCAACAAGGCATTTTCACCCACAGAACTGCCACTCATTGAAACATTTTTTCAGAACATTTTTTTTTAAAACCCTAGAGATGGATGTGCATGAAAATCCCAGTAGATCAGCAGTTTCTGAAATACTCAGATCAGCTCGTCTTGCACCGACAACCATTCCACATTTAAAGTCACTTAAATCCCCTTTCTTTTATATTCTGATGTTCAGTTTGTATTTCAGCAGATCATCTTGACCATGTCTACATGCCTAAATGCATTGAGGTGCTGCCATGTGATTAGATATTTGCGTTAACGAGCACCTAAAAAGTTGACGGTGAGTGTAGTTTAACAGAAGCTACTCCCATAATTTGTGCAAAGCATCATGGGGCATAGTGATGAGGGTTAGATGAGTTCCAGGTGTCCATGGTTAGGTGCCAGGGAGGATGATGGGAAATGCAGTCCGTGACATTATTCCACCTCCTGTACAGCAGCTCTCAACGCTGCGAAAGGAGAGGGCAGTCGGAACAGTCCAAAGGGAAGTGGAGGAAGGAGTCAGGAAGGTTCCAAGACGAAGGCCCTTGGTGGAACCGATGGAGGGAACAGCCAAGGTGGAGCAAGGAGCCTGCCCAAATGAAATGGAGCTGATGGAGGTCAAGACCCAGGTGGAGCCAAAGACCTGGGGTGACACCGATGGACTGGGGGGCCTAGGAGTAATCCCAGGCTTGTGGAACTGAGGTTGTTCACATGGAGAGGTACAGACTACAGGGGCATGTGGATAAGTGGAACTTTGCTCCACGATGTCCAACTCCCCCAGCACTCCCTCAGGGATGTACATCTCACACCTGGTCAGACTTGGCATGACTTTGGCTCTGGGTTTATGCTCATAGCGAGTGCAGGTTTAGACTCTGGGATGAACACTGATTCAGGATCGAGCTCCAGGACGTACATTGGGGCCACTCACTCACCTGGACAGATTCGGCAGGTTCTGGCGCTCAGGTTTGAGGTCCTTGGCGGATTTTGGCACTGGCTTTGGGTTCGTGGTAGGCATGAGGAGTGAGAAAATCTAGGGAGGAGTTCCAAAGTAGGTGGGGTCGCTGGAATGAGGATAACGGCTGACTAGATGATTGCGGGAGTGTGCTGGGGAGGGTGCGGCTGAGGGGCAATGTCCTCATCTTCTATATCTCCAACGGTGAATGCCGAGCCACTTAGCCACTGCGCATAATCCAGATAGTGTGCCAGCGTGCAGGTGGTAGCTCCCGCTGGCAGTAGTTGGAACAGGTGGGCATCCAGCCAACTCAAAACCATGTCTTTAAAGTGCCATCAGTCCAGGACACCAGGTGGCAGAGCTTGAGGAACTTCTCCACATAGTCTTCCAGGGGACTGCCATTTTGGGTAAGGGAGAGGACAAGATATTCAAGGAAGTGTGCTCTTGTTGGTTCTGACCTTCTGTCACACTCAAGCTTGGACACAATGACCAGAACTGAGATAAAACTCAAACAGGTAGGTTTATTTGTAGAAAAGGCAGGAACACAATGCATAAACAGGTAGAAGATAATATTGGAGCATGACATTAGCAGATGAGACAGACTTGTACTGTTAACTTTAAAGGCAGGAACACACCAAGCCGACGCCGAAGAACTAGTGGCGACGAAAGCAGATTGCGGGGTTGGCTCACGTCGGCAGCATCTGTGTCCAAAGTTGCCCTGACACACCAAACCGACGCTCGACGGCCAAGTAGTACGTCCGTTCTGTGCCTACGTAAGATGAAATGCCTTTCTGAACCAGCAGGTGGCAGTAGCTGAACAGCTAATCAGAATGATCAGATGGCCCAACGGACCGACGAGCTCCGACGCCAATTCAACATGTCGAATCGGCCGAAAAACAGCCGACGAGGACCAACTTCAGCCGACGGTGAAGGACGCACTGAGAAAACTTGCCAGACGGCCGACCATCGGCTTGTTGTGTTCCTGCCTTAAGTCTTTGTCTTACAGAACCATTGGAGAACACACACACAAACACATGGGAACAACGCTGAGACAAAGGAATGACTAGAAGACGATTTGGATAACTTGATGACTGGAAGATGACTTGGATGAGGTAACAGCAGTAGCTAGCAAGGTAGTCAGGAACATTAAGCTGGTGAGTAGTAAGGTAAGTAGTCTATAGCATCAAACAATGTCAGACCATGACTGAGGGAGTGTGTGTGCTCTATATAGTTCTGGTAATTAGAGCTAGATGAGTTCCAGGTGTGAGTGGTTAGGGGCCAGGGAGGATGATCGAAATGAGGAGTGCGAAAATTCAGTCTGTGACAATAACAGATAAAATCAATTTTTTATATATATTTTCTAAACTTTGTAGGAGCCCTGAAGTAGTTTGTATGACATGTGCTAACAAGGCTTCTCAAACAATACAATAACTTTGTGTGAAGAACAGACTGAAATTTCACTGAAAACTTTTTTGACTTTCAATCGGAAGAAAAGTTGATTTTATGGTCTAGAAGAATGTAGAAACCAGACAAAGAGTCATCCCATGTCTGGTATCTGAAAACAAGAACATTTTGTTTCCATCATGGAATTTTCTTAGATCAATTCAAAAGATGTAGACCCCGTTTGGATTTAAGTCATCTGAGCATTTCAAACATAATTCATGGGAATATAGGATGCTGATTTTATTTGGCAAGACGATTGTGTTTATCCTGAAAAATGGAATATATTCCTTAATGCAATTTGTCAAACTGAATGTCATGTTGTTAAAGTCATTAAACTCTGCCAAATAAAATCAAGCAGTTTGCTTACCAGGGCATGAGAGCATTTATCTGACATTTTCTCTGCAGCAGTGTCATGATTTTGCTTGGTTTCTGAGCTCTCTGCTTTAGTAATAATAAAACTAAGTGAGAGAAAAATCTTATTTTGTAGGGCACAAGCTAAAAATCACACTCCCCAGGTGCCTATTTGAGGACGAGCAGTTTGACCTTTTCCAGAGAAACTCCAGGAGAGTTGGTAATGAAATGAACATCTCCCACATATGCTTCCACTGCACAGAATTATAGTGATGCCACCAGTGTCATCCCACAGTCTGACAAAGTCAAGCATTCACCAAAAGACATAATTATTGAGAGAAACCTATTACACATGAATGCAGACTTATTCTCTGTTAGACACTTTAGTATAAAACTTCCTGTACTGATAGTATTGACCATACATCTCAGCTTTCTCAACTTACATTTACATTTACATTTACATTTATGCATTTGGTAGACGCTTTTATCCAAAATGACTTACATTGCATTATACTATACATTTGTTTCTGAGTATGTGCAATCCCTGGGATCGAACCCATGACCTTGGCATTGCTAGTGCCATGCTCTAACCACTGAGCTACAGGAAAGCCTTAACAGTTATGAGCAGGTCATGTATGGTGGCTTGGCTGATCATCTGCCGGACTTCATTGTTTGTGCTAATAATAATAAATAATAATAATTCATTTTATACTTCTACATGGTCATTCACAAAACTGTGTGTCAGACCTGTGTGTGTCAAATGCTTTCTTGAAGGACGCAAACACTTTGTATATAATTTGCTGATGTACCTCTCACAGATAATTCTTAGGTTTGAAAATCCTGTTTGGTGGTCCTACATCCTGCCTTTAATCTGACCTGTTCCTCTGCAGTTTTCTTTAGCGTGAGATTTCAACTTATTCAGTATTATTTTCAGAAGGACTTTGCTGGGGTGGCTAATGAGTTTAATGGTGTGATCATTTTGACATGGCTGAAGATTGTTCTTTTCAGGAAGCATGATAATGAGCAACTGAGTCCATGGTGTAAGCCACTCGCCATTTTGCTAGATCATGTTGCAGATGATGGTGAGGGTATGGATCACGACTTCTCCCCTGTCCACTCCCACTGACTTTCCTTTATTTAGTGATCGTACAGCTGCTTCGACTTCTTTTCAGACAATAAAATGTCCTCTGTGGACATATCAGTACTGCTGGGTCTCCATTAGCATTGTGGTTGTAAACCTGTCCTGGATTTTCTTGGTCTTCTGTGAGGCAGTTACCTTTTCTGGTTTCCTCGTTAATCTCTCTGTATAAGCATCAGCTCCCTCGGGTGTATTCTTAAAAGTTACGCAGTGACCCATGGTTTCTTCTTTGTGCATTGTTTGTCAAGAATACAACAGTTGCTTCTGTCATGGATATGGTGGTCATGGTGTCTAAATCCACCTCTTCAGCATCCATAATAAGCAGTGGTGCAAATTTTCCTCAAATTTATCTATATTGAACTTCAGTCTGGTGCTTTTTGCCCTTGTGATTTTGAGTGTAGGCGAAAAGACATTCAGAAGGTCATGGTCACTTCCAGTATCAGCTCTTGGACAGCTGCGCTTGCCAATGTTGATGCTGGATTAAAAGCACTTTTTGACTAAGATGTAATCGATCTAGTCGCGGTGCTTTCCACTGGGGCTATGCCATGTCCATCGTCTGGATGCCTTGTCTTACGTCAGGCTGGGAAGCGTTGGGCCTATTCCACTCCTGAACCCAGAGGGAACTATATATGTTAGTATACTGTATGTATGTGGATAAAGTTGGAAATATTATACATCCAACTTTATATAAAGAGCTAATACTGTTTACATTTTGTGACGATATAAACACACAGTCGAGATTTGCTCTATAATATGTACTGTTTTGCTTTATATGAGTATACTTTATGTATGATATTTTGCAACATTATAAACAATCATGTAGTCCAGATTTGCTATATAAATATATAAATGATGAAGTGCCATTGCTGTCATATAATTGAATACATTCGAATATGAATGAGAGGTTACACTTTATTTTACAGTGCTGTAGTTACATTGTTATTACTCAAATAAGTACTGAGTACTATCAAAGACTATAGAATAACACAAGACGCATCACTCCTATTGTTTTGAATGGGAGAAAGTGCAACACGCAATATGGCGGAATAAGTCCCGCCTTCTAAATAAGAGCCAATCGCCGATTGTAAAGTCATCGCGTCACTGCAGCGGCCGTTAGAAGCTCCGGTTACTATAGAAACAGTCAGACGTGCACCTCCGAAATAAGGCACAAGAGAAGCGCATTTAGCTTGATCCAGCCTGAAAAATACAGTTTTTTGTCATGATTCGAGCGTTTAGAAACAAAATCCATGAGACAGTTGTTGTCAGCTTTCATTGGTGATTTCAAATATGAAATTTAATCGAAAGTTTGGCAAACAGCTTTGGAGAATTTGATGTTTCCCCATTCAAAGAGATAGGACCTGCACTTGGATGCCCGAGAGGCGTTTCAAAGATGGCCGCCGAGTGAAATGACTTATCTTAAAGGGACTTTGGTACTATTAATTAACTACATTACTTACTATAGAGTTACAGTTAGGGTTAGGGTTTGGTTTAGGGTTAATTACTTGTAATTATGCATAATTTACTGTTATTACCATAGTAAGTACATGTAGTAACGTGTAACTACAGCACTGTAAAATAGTGTCACTGAATGAGATTTTTAGGATTTATATATATATATATATATATATATATACATATACACACACATATATATATATATATATATATATATATATATATATATATATATATATATATATATATATATATATACAGTACATATAAATTATATCAGCTTTGATATAATTTAAATAATATTTATGAATATCTTAATGTCATTTATAATGTCTTAATGTCATGATATATTCACCTGGTTACATAACCCACAGGCACGGCCAGCTTATTTAATAACAGACCAGCCATATAACTTCAAGGCACACTGTGGACTAGGCTAAAGAAAAGAAGCTGTGAGTTGGGAGCTTCTCTGTGTGACACCAGAAAAAAGACATTCTGCTCACTGATTTGATCTTCTGGGTTGAAGGTGTGCTGAGATTTTCAATCAGACTGTTCTACCATAACCAAGCAACCAACACAATGAGACCCCTGTGCTTGAGGAAAGATGACCAATGTGATAACATGCTTCACAAAGTGTATGAGTCACTAGCTGAAAAGCCTATTGTGCATGTGAACATACACATATGTGTTGGAGGATTGCGTAAAGAACAAAAAATGAACAGAAAGCAAAAGTTGCTTTATTATTTTGACATTTTTTACAGTTTTGTTATATTTAATTATGAAAATCTAGAGCACTGCATATCGAACATATAATGCTTTTCATTTGGCTATTACATACTTTTTATAAATGACACACCATATTCTTCTCTGTGTTCATTTAATGAAAATTACTTAGATATACTAAATATTCAATGTAGTCTAATGTCTTAAGCATATGTATTCTAATTTAGACTAATTAGAGATTTTTAGTGTATCATCAAGCACTAATCTCAATCTGTCTCTGTCTTGGCAGAGTGAGTGACATGCCGGTGGGCTATAGGTGTCAGTGGATCATTTGTCAGCTTTTGTGGCCAAGCTAGACTGCCTGGAAGGGAAGATGATTCATCTGGAGATAGGCATACTTGACTGACTGCTCACTAACCAGCGAGAGAAAGAGAAAGAGGGAGTCATGCAGATTTACACACTGAGGGGCTTTTGGATGATAGTGTCTTGGCCTCTCACTGACATTTCCATCAGGAGGATCAGATGACAGAATGATAAAGCCAGGTTACTGCTACTTATTCATCACTGGATGTAAGGATCGGGTGTCAAAGATAGGCAAATTTAACATAATTCAATAATTCACAGCAGGGTTTACAGCTACAGGCAGTTTGAAAGAGCTGTCCTCTGATAAAGGACACCCACGTACTGAAGAGATGTTGCATAATCTGTCAGAATATCAACTGCAATGAAACACTACAAAAGTACAAAGACTCCGATCTTAGGTTGACCAGAAACACAAGATGGTCCCTCTAGTCAGTTCTGTCCTGGAGTTGTTGTACTGTATGTTTTAAAAAACACCACAAAAACCACATTAAATAAATAAATACCATATCTAAACATGTCCAATTCAGAAACACTGCAAATTACACTGAAATGTTCCATATGATAATAAAAAGAAAAAATTTAAGAAGCATAGTTATATAGAAAATACAACCTGGATACATGACAACGTATAGCAAATTATTTGTTTACATTAAATTCATTAGAGCAGTGCACACACCTAGTATAACAAGGAGACAGAAACTGCAAAATTGAGGACATTAAAAAAATATCTGACCTATAAAAGTTGAAAATAACACGAGCGTATGATCAGAGTACAGGGAATGAGCTGGCTATTAAATTTTATACACCACCACTTTATTAGGTACACCTCTTCAACTGCTCGTTAATGCAAATATCTAATCAGCCAATCACATGGCAGCAACTCAATGTATTTAGGCACAGTCAAGATGATCTGCTGAATTCAAACTGAGCATCAGAATGGGGAATAAAGGTGATTTAAGTGTCTTTGAACGTGACATGGTTGTTGCTGCCATTTTAGAAACAGCTGATCTACCTGGATTTTTACACAACCATCTCTAGGGTTTACAGAGAATGGTCTGAAAAAGAGAAAATATCCAGCGAGCATCAGTTCTGTGGGAAAAAAATGACTTGTTGATGCCAGAGGTCAGAGGAGAATGGCCAGACAGGTTCGAGCTAATAAAAAGGCAACAGTAACTCAAATAACCACTTGTTACTACCGAGTATAGTTATCAAAAGTACCGACTTCGGTACCTGTCGGTACTGAAATTTTAAAATGTGACGCTTTGAGCGCTGTTAAGCGGATTCGTAAACACCTCTGATTGGCCACTGTGTTGATGCGCTCATTGGATATGTCTGTGATTGGCTACAATGATCAACGCATTGCAGTGTTTGAAAGCACACAGAAGTGTTTGAATTTGAAAGCAATTTGAAAGCATTTCGAAAGCGGGAGTGTTTGAAAGCAGGCGTCTATCAGTGGACTGGTCTGTGATAGATGCCTGCTTTCAAATGCTCCTGTGTGTATCTGTGTAAGCACTTGGTGAAGAGCTTCATTGATATTTACAACGTTTTTACAGCATTGATCATTGAAGCCAATCACAGACATATCCGATGAGCCATGAACACTATGGCCAATCAGAAGTGTTTATGTATCCGCTCAACAGCGATCAAAGCATCGCATTTTTAAAATTTCAGTACCGAAGTCGGTAATTTTGACAACTCTGCAACTGAGGTTACAGCCGAGGTCTGCAGAAGAGCATCTCTGAACACACATGTCGAACCTTAAAGCATATAGGCTACAGAAGCTAGAACAGGAAACTGAGACTCACCAAAACTGGACAAAAGAAGATTGGAAAAACATTGCCTTGGACTGATGAGTATAGATTTCTGCTGCAACATTCAGATCGTAGGATCAGAATTTGGCATGAAAGCATAGATCCATCCTGCCTTGTATCAACAGTTCAGGGTGCTGCTGGTGTAATGATAAGAGGGATATTTTGGGCCCCTTAGTACCAACTGAGCATCATTTAAACGCCACAGCCTACCTGAGTATTATTGCTGACCATGTCCATCCCTTTACGACTACAGTGTATCATCTTCTGATGGCTACTTAGAGCAGGATAACGCACCATGTCACAAAGCTCAAATCATCTCAACATGACACTGAAACTGACTCCACAGTCACCAGATCTCAATCCAATAGAGCACCTTTGGGCCAGCTAACAAATCTGCAGCAACTGTGTGGTGCTGTCATGCCAATATGGACCAAAATATCTGAGGAATGTTTCCAACACCTTGTTGAATCTATTTCATGAAGAATTAAGGCAGTTCTGAAGGCAAAGGGGGGTCAAATAAAGTGCCCAGTAAGTGTATGAATCTTATGGCATCATTTGAATTCAGAACAGCAATGCTCATATTGATCTCTGTTTCATATTTGATATCTATCCATCTCTGATTCTCTTACCATTTCTTTGAAGTCATTGGAGAACACTATACTTTTAAAGATGAACTAGGCAAAACATTGGGGAAACATCAAAAGTAGTGCTAGGTGGCTTATTTTAAAGTTTTATTTTTGAAAAATACACTTTGCTTATTTGAATATTGGTCTTTGAATTTTAATAGTGGTTTCTAGAACTTTTTTTTTTTTAATGCTGTACTTTGACTTAACTGTAATGTGAAGTGTCACAAAAAAATGTTTGTGACTACACTAGAGAGCAAATTGGAAAACAATCTAACAACAAAACAAAGCTTTGTGAAAAAGCATCTGTTGGAATCAGAATTAGCTCTGATCACCTGCTGTTTGTCTGATTTTGAGAGTCAACAAGCGTGTTTAGACTGGGGCAAACTGAAGTGTCAAGGTGTAGTGCTCTATGTAGATGAGGGAAAGAGAGAAGGCTGTTTGCATGTCTACAGGGATGAGTGTAGTATTCACAGAGCATCTGTCACGCATACTCACAGCTAATCACCAACATACGGCCTCTCTGCAGTCAAACACAAGCACACAGATTGAT
Organism: Hypophthalmichthys molitrix; assembly: GCA_037950675.1. Lineage (NCBI taxonomy): Eukaryota > Metazoa > Chordata > Actinopteri > Cypriniformes > Xenocyprididae > Hypophthalmichthys > Hypophthalmichthys molitrix. The sequence goes on from CM075494.1 coordinate 41,496,148, forward strand.
CACTGTGAAACACACACCAGTACACACACAGCCACTGCTTCTTATCATATATATGAATCAGAAACACAATACATCAATAGAAAAGAAAGCTAATTTGCTGAGTATTCACATGAATTCATTTGTCAGATGGGTTTAATCACAAATGAGTTTGCTTTAATTTTCCCAGTTGTTTCTCCTAGACAGCAATAAGACTGAATAATAAATTAATGAAGACATTTCCTGAAATCTCCTCAGTTTTTTTTTCCCCTGAGAAACACCCAGTGATCTCACTTGCTCCCTTTCAGAAGAGATCTCAACCACATCTAAATAACTAAAGATCTCAACACTCAAAGAAGCTGTAAAAACAGGGCATAATGCACTGTTAATGACAGAACTTTCTGCATTGATTTTTCACAGCTGTTTCCCTGTATTTTGAATTATGCATTGTATTGTGTTATATTAGGGTTTGAGGAAATTACTAGTATCTTTTCTGTTTTTCTACAATTTTTGTCCACTATCGAGAAAAAAAAAAAAAAAAAAGGTTCAGTGTGGTTCCGTTTAGAACTCTAGTGTTCTTGGCTCAGTTTTAAAGAACACTTAATGCCAAAAAGGTTCTACATAAGGAGAAATGTCTTTAATGATTGCATAACACTGTCATGTTTAAATAATTATTCATTTTTTAATGTTAACGTAAGCTTTTTAATTGATCAAATGTAATTAAAATTGAAAATAAATTACAACTAAATCAATGAAATGATCCCCTGATGGGAACCCCAAAAAGTTTATATATATTTAGGCCCTGACAGGACCCTTTAAGGTTTTATATATAACCTTTTCTTCTTAGACATATGCCTCAAACTGTGATCAGTTTTTCCAAACTCCCAATGTGTGCATTTAAAGTCAGAGATATCAATATTTCTTGCAGCTACTTCCAAGACCAAATGATTTGAGCTGCTGTACACATTTATTTACACCTTTATACACTTACTGTATGCCAACAACTGACAATTTTTGCCTATCCAAAGTATTTTGTGAAAAACAAAGTGAATACTTGAACTAAACATAACTGAGAAATCAATTGTGTTGTGGGGAATGAAAGATGTTGACACAAATATATAAATGTTCAGATAAATATCAACATCGCATAAAAAGGCTGTAGTGTATAAGGTGATTTTCCTTTAGGACCAGGAAACAGTTACTTTTGTTGTTACCGTTGTAAGAGTATAGTTACTTTCAAGCCTAAGGATAAAAATCTGTTCTAAAAATATGTGATGTGTGTGTAAAATCTTTGGTTGTAATGGAAACCTTGTCGTCATTATCCCATAATGAGTGTCCTGAAATCGCCTTCTGCTTGGCAGAAATCCGTCTTTTGCTGTCCTCAGCCTCACCTCCTAATTCCATTACAGCATTACAGCTAAAGCACACGGGTCACGGAAAAACATCGCAGTCTACGTGATGTCCATCTTCCTGCCGCCCCCTGTTTCCCGCTCTGCCAATGTGTTACTCCAGATCCTGAGTAATGTGCTTTACTATTCTCGAGTAGCTTGAGTTGGTAGAATGAATAAATGAGGGAACAGGTGATTTGGTAGAGGTGGTTTGTAGATGGCAACACAAGGCCGCTCAAACTGTGGCAAATGTTTGTTTGAGAGAAGGGAATCCTTAAGTCTATGGCTGTAAACATACGAGTGCACATTTCCTGGAAATGATAGGAACCATAGGTTTAAAAAGAATAATTTCATAAAAACTTTTTATGTATTTTGGCTGTTCGTTTACACGACAATGGCGTTTTGAGGGCCTGCAAATGCAAACTTTTGAAAACGAGTTTCAAAGTGCAAGTTTTTGAAAATGATACCGTTATTACCGCCATGCAAACTACAAAAACGTGAATTTGTGAAAACGGTAACGTCATGCACATGCATATTATTTGTTAAGTCTATAGGCGCGTAATGTTTCTTTACAAAGTAACATTGCCAACTACTGGCCTGGCAGCACAATACAGCATTTTTAATGTTTTTTTTTTTTTTTTTTTTGCGGATCCGTTATGAATGGCATTATAAGCATTTGCAAAAACAAGGTACAATGAGGTGACATTGTTCTCCTCACTCCTCAATCATAGAACATCAAAAGGAAACTTGAAAGTGTAAAAGTATTAACAAATTACTTTCAGCAGACCATGTATAACCCCAAAAGCTCAGATGAGATTTCCTAAGCAACATTATGAACTAAATGCAAGTCTATATAATGTATATAATGTTAATCTAAAAAGTTCATTAACTGAAACACTGATGGATATTTCAAAGTGCTTTCCGTCATTTTGATAGATATTGTATTTTCCTATATTAGTAAACATTTCTAACAGCGATTATAACTGAAAAGGGAAGAAAATTATGTTTTAAATCACCCATGTGCAAAAAGTAAATAAGTGAGGATTTGAAGAGAAAAACTAGATTATTAGTGATTTTCAGTGAATTATTCATGAGATATTGTTTATTAAATCTGGGAAAAGCAAACTATAAATATGCAGTATCTCTTGTCCTTTTCATATTACAGCAGAATGCAAAGAAAAAAGAAAATAATCAGGAGGAGCATAACACAGTGGACAGAAATTGCCCTAAACTTGGGATACCAAAGTCACATTAAAAATTCCAAGTGTTACATCATTTTCATGATGGATAAAAATGGAGCATGACAGAAAATCCAGTCGGCTCATTCAGTCAAACCGACAGATAAGGATTATTTGTAGCGCAACCTTAATATTTGAACTGATTTGTTTCAGTCCTTTTGGGTGGAAGTTCCCCAACCCCAAAAATGCCCCCTAAACACAGTTGGCTTGTTTGGATAAAAGTGGATAGAGAAAGTGTTTGCATTTATTTATTTATCAAGCGATTGGTCAAGATGTGTTCTGAGATGACCCTTATTAAGAGACACTAGTTTAAGGGCTCAGGTCATCTGATCTGAAGTCAAACTCATTTGTATCACAGGGCAGAATCCATAAATCAGTGTGATTTGATGAATCTGAGCTCAGTGTCATTTGAAACACCTTTAGGAGTTTTACTGAACCATTCTGACACTGTTTAAGAATAACAAAAGTTCATAAAAAAAACTGGGAGGAATTGGACTGCCCTCAAATTACTCTTCAAACAAACTTCGCCTTGAGTTAGATAATGATACTAAATCTTGTTACATGTACTTATCTGTATAAAATATCTGATTATGGAGTGGTGAACCTTTTGACAATAATCTCAAACGGCAAATAAGGAACAGGGACTCAGGGCCCAGATGGAAATGGTGGACTTTTTCCACATTGTTTTCACTGATTTTGGTGCAGAATCACAAAGCTGAAAACTTATATTTTATAAATGAACACACATGGGGCAGGGAATACTGTATGTACAGTATATCTTTGTGAATGATGGACATTCAGAATCCATGGGAATCTGTGGAGTTCTGCAGGCGTGTAGTGGTGTGAGTAGTACACTACATGTGACTGATGCCCAGAGTAAAATCTGGCTCCAGCTGATGTCCGGCTGCCAGTGATCAGTCTTTAGTAGCCTTTGGCTCTGTTTCACTGCCTTCTAATCTGAGCCAACATGCTGTGAGAGCTGTGATGTCATCCATTCATCACACCTCTGATCGCTGGTCAACCAATCAGATATCTGCCAGACCTTCAGTATCGGCACTGACCATTAAATAAATAATAAAAAAATAAATAAATAATGAGGCTGGGACAATACATCTATTCTCAAGTCGCGATATTATCATTCTGGATAAATTCTGATACTTTCCGAATGTATCACGATTCTCTCTCGAATCGATTCTTAGCTTAATTTTTAAATAGGACTATGTGCTTTAGAAACAGCCATACTCTGCTTGCTTCCAATTCCTTACACACACCACTTAAACCTAAAATTCATAAAGTTTGAAATAGTTGACATTAACTGTTTACATTAATCTCGAGTCATAAAAGCATGAGGCGAGATGCAAGTATATTTAACCACTTACATGACCGAACGCACGATCCCTGTCCAGCACTCTTCTTCGTGAGCATTTGAGTGTGCAGTTAAAAAGTAGCCTAGAGCGCCATCTGCTGTTAAAACTAAGCTCATAATCGATTCGAGAGAGAATCGCAATACATTCGGAAAATATCAGAATCAATCCAGAATCATTGTATCACGATTTGAGAATTGATGTATTGTCCCAGCCCTACAAAATAATAATAATAATAATTGGGCAACTATTTAGCTACAACAACTTTAAAACCCAGATTGAGCATAGATTGAGCACCAGAGTAACCCTTCCACTTCCATTATGACAGATTATTCAGGATGTTGTTGAAGATAACTTGTTTTCATAGATTGTTTTCATTGTTTCTGATAGATGATAAAGCTCTCATGGAACACTGGACTAATCAGACTATGAGTGATTTGCTTTCATCCCTGTTTATCCTATTCTTTCTCTCTTTGTAGATGTGATAGCTAGAGGAGCCAATCCGTCATGGTTAATTATGAACAAATGACATGAACGAGACTTGTGTCTTGGATGCTTATTTGACTAAAATTGCTTGTACATCATGAATAAGAGCATGGCAATAATACACAGGCCTTAGCTGTTTCTGTTTTCTGGGAGAAATGCAAAAACTTGATGTAGCTAAACCAGAAAGGCAATACTGCATACTTTAGTATACCATATATGCAGGGCGTGACATTAACTTTTTTGCTCACCAAAGTTACTAGCCACTCAGCATTTTCACTGGCCACAATTTTAACATTGATACCATGGACAAAAACTGCCATATAGAAATTTTTAATATCTCATAATTTGGCAGCAAGGCTGCTGACACTTTAAGAGCCAATGCACGGATCCAATATACTGTTACACATGCATTTTATTTCTCAACTGTTTATGTTATTTAAAACATAACTGACAAAGTTTACATGAATACTCGCCAAGACCGGCATTTTGACATTATTTTGTGTTTATTTGACAAGCAGAACTCAATTTAGAGAGGTGTGAGGTTTATGTGCGCTCACTTTGGGTGTGAGCCCAAAATCTACAGGAATAAGTAAAATTATGCGCAATACCACGCCAAAATTCAAGTCCTGTAACGCTAACAATGTTCATCTGGAGCAAATGAAACGAGGTGGGTTTGTGTGTCAACTCACTGTCGGAGAGATGTGACAGCGAGAAAGCACAGCTGGTATGTATCTATTCTGTGGAAAATGAATATTTGAAGCATTTCAGATATTTCAGTATGGATTTTTGACAACACTACATTGCACTTAGTTTATTATTTCAGTTGCTTTTTTAAAAGACTACAATTGAAAAATGTATATATAAAATTCAACCCGCCAAAGTGGCTAGTAGGAGTGACTGCATTACACACCACTGAAATCCACCCGCATTTGGCAGGTTGGCAGATATTAATGTCAAGGCCTGCATATATGTAAAGTAACCAGTGTCTCCACAGGAAACTCAATGCTTTGCATAGTGCTGTGTAACTATGAAGAGGCTTGATATTGGAGAGAGAGCTCATACGGTTACAAGCACACAGGACTGAGGCGTCGCAGCTCTCCAAAAGTAGTTACGGAAAAATTACATTTGAGGTGTACTATATCCCTTTTGGAAATATTACAATGAAATTTGGGACATTTTTCACCTACGCCTTAGGCAGCACAAATAATGAATTTTTATTGTTCTGCACAGACAATCCGTTCTGAATCTAGTGGAGACTGGAAGCTTTTTAATCTCCAGCTTCATTTCCTATCACAGTACCCATTTAGAAAAGTTCCTCGCAGCTTTGTGATCATGTTACATCCCTGGGGAAGTGAGCAAGCAATAGCACCGTGCTGTAATAATGAATTATTATTTCAAGACTGTGCATTTCTGCACAGTAAGTGGACATTTTCAGGGTAACAAAGGGGTTTTTACATCAGATAATGTGGTTTTCCTCTCTGCTCGGCTTTGGAAAACGTTCCCCAGACTAATCAGGTTAAGTAAGGAAAATCCCCGCCTGGCAACACCTACAGCCTCTGATCCTTCTTGAAAACATTCTCGAACCGCTGAGCCACAGTCACTGGCCTTTGATCTGCAGCACAAACTGCAAATGCAATCTGAAATTTAGATTCACCTGTGTTTGATCTGATTCCAGCAGCTACTGATGTGACTGACACCTTGATAAATGTGAGATCGGAGCGAGAGGTCCTAAGATAGGCCTTCATAAGTTAAAGACTCAGCAGTGTTCATACTTTTGGGTGGGTTCCTGAGAGAGAATGAGGACTAGACGTACTTTCTTGGTTCCACTAAAGGGCGTCCCACTGTCCAACTCGAGACAACTTGTTTTTGATCAGGGGTATCAAACCTACCGACCGTGTTTGCTGAAATCTCGCTCTCTTCTGTTAATACTATCTCACTATTCTGTTAAGAAAGAAAAAAATTGACAGACTAAATGACTGCCTCTGACTTTTCTCTCCAAGATCCCAAAAGTGATGTAGGACAATACAATTGTCAAGTCTAAATGTGTTTCACTGGCCAGAGAAGTGATTTAAAATCAACATTAAACCCATTTTACTTACATAAATAATGCATATTTCAGGGTGAAACGTAAAATTTCATTTCATCCATCAGCTGAATTCCAGAATGGTGGTAAGAAGTCAGCTTTATGTAATGGAGTGCAGTGAACAGCCTCCCATATGTATATATTCTGTACAGTGAAACAGTGCAGCCAGGTGGCAGGAGCTTATCCAACATGCATTAAGTTGATTACATTTACTCATTGAAAACTGTCAATAAATACAGTATATATGCAGGAGTTAAATTAAAAGGATTGTTCACCAAAAATAAATAAATGAAACTGTTATTTACTCATGTCATATCGATCCAAACCTGTATGACTTTCTTCTGTAGAACACAAAATAAGACTCTTTACATGTCTTTTAAGCTTTAAAAAGGATACAAAGGCCCCATAAAATTATCATAAAAGTGGTCCAAATGACTACAAGTCAATTTGAATCATTTTTTTGTTAAAGGATTAGTCCACTTTCAAATAAAAAGTTCCTGATAATTTACTCACCCCCATGTCATCCAAGATGTTCATGTCCTTCTTTCTTCAGAAATTAAGGTTTTTGATAAAAACATTCCTTATAGTGGATTTCAATTGGCCCCAAACGGCTGAAGTTAGTTTCATTGCAGCTTCAAAGGGCTTTAAACGATACCAGACGAGGAATAAGGGTCTTATCTTGCGAAACGATCAATCATTTTCTAAATAAAAAATTATATACGTTTAACCATAGACACTCGTCTTGAACTAGCTCTCTTCTTCTTCTTCTCTATTAGAATTCAGACAGTATAGATGCTGCTAAGTGTATTACTGCCCTCCACAGGTCAAAGTTTGAACTAAATTGTCATTTACAATATGCTAGTGCAAGTATATAACAATTAGTTTAAACTTTTTATTTTTATTTTTTTCGAAAATGACAGATCGTTTTGCTAGATAAGACCCTTATTCCTCGTCTGGTATCGTTTAAAGCCCTTACTGTAAATATGGGTATAAAAATGCATCGCTTCACTTCAGAAGGCCTTTATTATTCCCCTGGAGCTGTATAGATTACTTTTATGATGGATGGATGTGCTTTTGGGGGCTTCAAAACTTAGGTTACTATTCACTCCCAGTATAAAGCTTGGAAGAGCCAGAATTTATTTATTTATTTATTTATTTATTTTTTAAATATAACTCTGTGTTTAACTGAAAGAAGAAAGTAATATACACCTAGGACGATTGAGGGTGAGTAAATTATGGGATCATTTTCATCTTTGGGTGAACTACCCCTTTAAGGTGAGCTAAGGCAAACTGAAAATCTTGACATTTCAGTCTGTTCCTGATACTAAGCTATTGCATGACTTCAAAAGATGTTACATATAGAATATGAGTCATATGAATAACTTCACTTAAATCATTTTTAAAGTTTGAAAGCTTCAGCCTCAATTCCATGGCAACCAGTGACTAAACAATGAGAGAATTTAAAATTTGGGGTGATTTATTCTTTTAGGATTTTGATGACAGGGATGTACTAACGATTGGAGGTGATCTTGTTTTTTTCAGTGACCAGACTGGAGCATTTACATACAGAATGGAGTGTTTGATAAATGAACTGCAGGTGATATTTCCTTCTTTGAGTCAAAGGTGTCAACATGCCATTCCAGCCCAATTTCACCCTTGCATATTTAGGATCACCATCATTGCTTTTGAGTGAATAAGACTTTGAGTGCAGATTCATTTTAAATTCCCCTCACAAGTTGAATAAAGACCACTGCTATTTGCAGAATACCAATTCTGACTGATGTGCTCTGTATGCAAATGATATGGCTGACGCAACTGGTTTTGCTTCAAGGCACAGATTTTGCATTGGAAAAGTGGCGTCCCAATACAGTACCAAAACTGTTGTACAAAAGTGAACAAAAATATCTAAACACAGAAACAGGCCTTGAATAGACCCAACGATATGCAGTTTTTTTTTCTTTTCTTTTCTTTTCTTTTCTTTTCTTTTCTTTTTTTTTTACAAATGACTGGCTAATTATAGAATTTATTGCTCTCGACAGCCAAATATTCACCACCAAATACATCACAAAACAATTATAACTTTACATTAACTTTAACTGCAAATTAACTTGTATTTAAGTTAGCCTAGGTCATACTTTCTTTAACCTTAACCGTTTTAGAGGATGAGGATATGTCTAATTTGACTATTTACAGAGTTACAGTCAAATTTGTGCCCAAAACACTGTTGAGTTTGGTCAGACAGCTTTTATGTCAGTATGAGATATTGGAAGCGTTTTCTCCTCCAATTTTGGATCATGACCCACCAGTTCTAATGGAGACTATTTAACTGCATTCAGCTGATCATTTTCTGTTTATTGATGGTATTTACAGCAATGGCTACACGATTCCAAAGTGGTATTTCTATTCTCAAGGTCAATTCTGTACCTCCCACATCTGAGTTTAATATGCCTTTAAATGGAAATACTGAATCAGTAACCCTCCTCTGCATGTATAAATCACTAGCATCAGATGTCAGGCTATGCATTTGCTCTGCCATCATCCCCCAAATCCTGAACATAGTTGGCTGGCTGTAAATAGGGTCAAATAAAAGGGCTATATTCTGAACGACAACAAGGCAGAGAGAGTTACAACCATTCAGTTAATGAACTCCTTTCAGAGTGAGCTGCTGTCGTACTGACGATGATAGAGAGAAAGAAATCTGCCTCTTTCCTCTGAAACTTCCCACGTTTCAAGGGTGTGGAATGAAATGAGATTTTAATTGAATGGCCATAAAAAAGGAAGAGTAGTTAATGTAAATTACTCATCCCTTGCTCTCCAATTGCTTGTTGCTGCTAATATGGCTGTGAAGTGGACGAATGATTAGAGTGACTCTAGTGACAGTTAAAGTGGAGCTGTAACATTTGGTCGCCCTCAAACCTTACTTTGAGTGTTCTTTTTGGGCTTTAGCATCATTTGATAGATAGCCAAAGTATAGAATGACAAGAAACTGTTTGGGAGAGAGGAGGAAAATGGGATCAGGACACACCAGATTTGACCTTGTGTCACCCATATGAGCACCACAGCTCAATATGTCAGGAGCACACACATTAACCACTTACAAAAATAATAGAAGAAATCATAACTGCACTTCACAATGAACATCAATACTTAACAAAAATATAAAACACCGTATAAATGTGTCCCATGTTCATATTGCTGATGCACTATATAAGTCTTACCTACCTCCATAATAACTTGAAATAAAAACCAAGTTATAGCTGATAAGTTGGAAGTAAACTTTGTTGCACTTGCCAGTAGTCACTGCTGCTTATGTCATCGGGAATCGCCAGCTCCCACCTTTACACTATAAATTTCAATTTGTTAACTTTAACTTTATTTGTGAAAATTCTTGCAAACTTATTGCCTCCCTCAGAAAAAAATCAAGTAAAGTTTATCAATATATTCAAGTTTGTATAACTTGGCTTCTGAGATTTACTGACTTATATTTCTGAGTAACAGTGTACTCATAGAGTGCACTGCGGCATGAATATATTAAGCGAATTAAGGTCATCTTTTAAAAGCAACCTATTTATTACTTCTCTTCCTTTGAAACCACAAATAACTGATTTCTTGTTGCATAACTGCAATAGGAAGATAATTAAAGTAATACAAATGAAGTTCCAAGTGCCTATAACCAATGGGAACAGTAATCACCATAATGGTGACAAAACCATTTTAGGAAATCCACATCAAATTTATGAAGTCAACTTATGTGATTTTCTCTCAATTTTCAGTTGTATTGACAATTCAACATTCAAGATGACCTTGGGAAATAAGCAAAGGCAACTAAAGAGAAAGGTAACTGCAGAAAACGAGTGAAAAGTCTATTAAGATTTACCTCAAAAACTATTTATTTTTATTTTTATTTATTTATTTTTTGTCTTTTGCTTAACTTGGGTTTTCTGAGTAACAATGGTATAGCATGTGAATAGTACAGATTTCTAGATTTTTACAATTAAGTTCAACAAATTGCTGGACATTAAGTAAAGATAGCTAAAAGGTTTAGTTAGAACAACTGAACAATATGCCCCAGAAAGTCACATTTTGTATTCATCTGAAAAAAATAATAACAGCATACAGATTCTGGAATGACATGAAAGTAAGCAGATACTGATAGGATTTTGGGTCAATGATTCCTTTAAGGCAGGGGTTTCCAAACACATTCCTGGAGCCTCCCCAACACTGCATGTTTTTCATGTCTCCTTAATCAAACACACCTGATTCAGATCATCAGCTCATTAGTAGAGACTCCATGACCTGAAATGGGTGTGTCAGACGAAGGAGACATGCAAAATGTGCAATGCTGGGGAGGCTCCAGGAATGTGTTTGTGAACCCCTGCTTTAAGGCAAGTCAGTTCGTTTGGCAGCCATCTTGGTTTTCTTTTTGTCCATTAAATATATATGATTGTACTATATGTTGAATGCTTTATTCTGATTGATGATCATTCTATGGTATGCCATTATTTATTCAGAAAACACACAGCTAAAGTAGTTCCAGACAGGTCTAGACTGCATTACAGTTCAGTGATTTCAGTTATTCCACAAATACACTGACAAAGCAAACAAATATGACAAACAATAGGATAACAATTACAAACAATTTCCATGTTTCCCCACTACCTTTTGTTATCTATGGAAAGCATGCTCTATTTTTTAAGTATTTTAAAGACAGAAACCTGACAAATGTCTTAAAATAAAACATCTGAACAAAGTTGAGGTAATCATATTATAAGCAGAATAATTGACTGTTGAATTCTGCTTTGCGTCATGGCTGCATTTCCACCTCAGATGTGCATTATTTTTATAATAATAGCCAGATGTCAATTATTCCTTATATATTCGTTCTTAAATGACAAAGCCAGTGTCCGAAATGGCATAAGTACTTCTTTTGAATAAGTCCTTTCTTTGCTACTTTAATTTAAAAAAAGTATGTTCTATAGTATGAATGTGTGTAGTATGAATGTAATCCGGACATATTATATTAATCAATTTGTCATTGTCATGTGACCGATAGCATCACTTACATTCACAATTTCTCTCCTGTGGCCTCGTGGGATAGAATCGTGCCTGAAGTAGTAGGTAATCTGGGTACTTTTAACCTACTGTTTTATGAATATTATGAATATGGCCATACTACACTTTTCACATAGTATTTTTCATCTGTTATAGGGAAGTTTGCATTTTGGAAACAGCCAAGGTGCTGTCTTTACACATATATGGTCACTGGAAATACTGCAACTGCAAAAATTGACATAGGGTTCAGGGTTTTGTCTGGTTCAGCATCTACTGGACAGAACGGGGGGTAAAAGCATGTTTCTTTGTTGATGGTTTGATATATATATATATATATATTATATATATATATATGTATATATATATATATATATTTATTTATTTATTTATTTTATTTTATTTTTTTCAACATAAAGGCCTAAATGAAAGGTGAAAAAAGGTTTGGGGAAAAATGTTTCCAGTATTGATGACCGCACACTTCAGGGGTTGTTTGCACCAGACGGGCAACTGCCATGGCAATGAATGGGAATGCTAACAGCTAGCTCTCTCCAGGTACTCGAGGTCATCAGAAAAAGTGCTGCTAAGGTTGTTTTAGGTCAGAAGACTGACAGAGTTTTCATTTTCTCCATCCGGTACATAGACCCCATAATCCCTCCCACAAATAAATGATGTAGATCACGTTGTGATCAAATAAATCTGATCACGTAGGCCTACGTGTTTACGTAAGTGTGACTTCGCCTCTCAAGTGGCCTACACCAACGCAAAAGTTTATTTAGGGACAGCAAAGCCATTTTCTGTGGTGCAAGTGTACTATCAGACAGGATTGTCTAACACATAACAAGTGCATAAAGGGATTAGAAGATCTGCACAGCTTAACAAGCGCAGATCCATGGTCTTATCCTTCTCTTAGGGGCTAATGCTTGGGCCCATTTAGACAAACACTCTTAAATTGGCCCATCCATGACATTCCGACCACGTGGGTGTCCACAATCCTTGAATTAAATCGTTTCGCATCCATTGCAACTTTTGTGGCTAGTGTCTTTTTTACCTTTGACTGTGATTTATTCACACTTGTCTGTACAGTATGTTACCATAGCAACCACTATTCGAAGGTTGCAGGAACAGCATATACCCTTGCAATGTCACACAAGCCCAGGATAATGGATACCCACCAATTAGGGCAAAATAGAACAACTAGTCCGGCGCTTGTACAGTGATAATCATGTCGCAATGTGTCCTTGATTTCTTGGGAACTATATGTTAATGAATAATGGGAGACTTATCATTCAGTTGTTGTGCATACACTAATCTTTTGGTTTGTGTCCATTCAGTTCTGAATGAAAAGTAAATAATCAAATGAGATTAATATTTTAGAAATGGAAGACACTTAAATTCACTGGATGGTCCATAAATCAGTATTACTTTCCTGCTGAATTTCCTGTGAAAATAAATGTATAATGATGTACTGTTAACATGTGGCATGCAAATTCATGTTTCGTTATACTTAACGTCGATGCATTTTTCAGATTAAATAAACAAACATTTCTTACACTATCAAGAAAACAACAACAACATCCAATACAGTGGAATTTTGTATTTTTACATTAACAATGTAATTAATGTTCTATTTATTAAAACGACATATGCAAGTCTAGGCATTTTTATATTTATTCCCAAAAAATAACTATAAGAACACATTTCATATTTCATGTATATTTAACTTTTCTTTTTAATAGTCAATTTATTCTTGTATCATCAGTCTTCGAAGTTGGGTAAAGACCACAGGTATCATGATGGTCACAGATGTGACATATACCTTTAAAGAGGCGGTTTAATGCTATTTCATGTATTCTGACTTATTTATGATGTTTTATTAACAAGGTTCGGGAGGAACAGGTGCAGATAATTAACCTAACTAGCTCAGGTGGAGAGCATTCAGTTAATCAATGCAACCATGACAAGAGGTATAAATACAGCAGACTTACCTCTGTTCGTCTGACAGTTCATCAGCATCCCTCCTCCACCCCTTCTCCTCACTTCACTTGTGAAACACTGTTAAAGAGTTGGATTCTTATGCTAAACATGGCCAAAGTTTCAAAACACGAGTTGGACGTATGACGGAGTATTTCTGTGCCAAAAAATACTCTTCTAAATCCTCATGAACTTCGCAGTCTTTTTTTCGAGTATGGGGCTACGTGACGTCATAAAAGAGAGCAAAAGCACGCCCATCAACACACATTCGCCTTTACGGAAAACGTCGGCAGCACTGCACAGGTCACAGGACTTCACGAAATCAACAATGTCACCAAAGACGTGTGTTTTTGGTTGTGAGGGAAAGATAACCTTGCTTCCCAAAGAGCCCAGCATTAAGTGGAGCTGAGAGATTTGTGCTCACGCATTACATTGATGCGCTCTCGATATTTGTTATTAAAATAACAATAAAAACTGATAGTTTCAATCACTTTTTTATTGGTTAAAATGAATGGAGAAACCTTGTGTTTTTCCGTGGCTGCTCGAGCCCTCAGGATCGGCACTTATGGTCACAGCGGTAATGATCCCAGTCATGAGTTGGAACCGCAGGTGGTGAGTAAAAATGCATCAAATGTCTGTTTTGTCGGCAATAGGCGCCAAAGTGCATATAATGTAAACAACGTAGTGAATTCATAAATTCATTATTGTGTGTTGAAATACATTTGTTTAGCTGACCATTGATAGCTTGCAGATGATCGCTACGCAAAAGCTGCACATGCTCGTCACTCTTTAGCTCCGCTCACACGGCACGCCTCCAGGTGCTCGGCTGTTTTCGGAAAGACTCGGTACAGCGTATATGCATCTTTTATAATTATGATAAAACTAAAGACTTTTTGGAGATATGAAGGATGCACTACTACTCTATAGGTACTCAAGATTAACATGAAATTGGCATAAACTGTGTGTGATACCCCCCTTTAATTACATCTAAATGATTGCTCACTAAAAAACAAACAAACAAAAACCCTCACAGATTGTGTTTTCAAGTAATTTCAGGTTTGATTTTGATGTGACATAATAATTCATTCACAGTGGAACAAATTAATATTTGTATTGATTATGCCTACATAACGGAACCCTATACCTCCTACCAGAGTTCATCAGAGCATACTCAGAATACAACACATGCAAAGAGTCCAATAAAATCTTATTGGGCTGCTGGATCATGGACTGCTCAAAAATATATTGTACAGTGTTCCCATGATTTTCCCTGCCACTCTCATCACGTTACTTATTTGAGCTTTCATTTTTACCATTAGTCTCCCAAACCAAATTATTGCATGTCATAAAACACACCCTATCCTAGCTTTATAAAATATTAGCATAATATTGCTACTCACTCCAAATAATCGTAATCTTCTTAAAAAGTGTAGGCGCTGAAGGACTCTTGTTCAAACACTCGACACACGTGTATGCCACTTAAGCTCCCTATCGATGTGGCCCTCCAAGTATTTATAAGAAGCAACTTGTTTAATGTTAACTACAACAAAGCTCTTATATCCCACTGATCTGGGGTCTATGATGACCTCCTCAGTTTTCTTAGCATTAATCTTCAAGTGATGGTCATCACACCAGCCCACAAACCCTTCCACAGCAGTTTTTTTTTTTTTTTTTTTTACATGTTTTCATTTTTTACAACAAACAAAAGTATGAAAACATGAAAACACATACCAATCCACCTACCCACCCTCCCTCCCCTTCCACCCAACTTGGCTTCCGCAGCAATTTTATAGTCATCAATACTACTATCTCTTGTTACAATACACAATTACAGTACAGTATTAACTAATTTCTCCAGCAGGATATGTGTTTGAATTGAATTAAACGCAGAACTAAAATCAATAAAAAAAACAGCCAAGCATATGCAACCGGACTTTCCAGATGCTTCACAACAAGGTGATTTCATGTAGAAATAGCGTCAGTAGTACCACAGTTACTCTTGTATGCAAATTGGCATTGATCTAAGCATGGCTCCACTTGCCTACGCAGCTCTCCTATTATAATTTTCTCTAATGATTTCATGACATTGGATGTTAAGGCCACTGGCCTGTAGTCATTGTTGTCCTGAGGACAAGAACTTTTTGGAGTTGGAATTATAATAGATTTTTTTCCAAACTCTGGGTAGCTGTATGTGTGGCGATGCTGGTGTGAGCTCCTCAGCAAATGTTTTTAAAAGAAAACATGACATACCATCTGGTCCCGTTGCTTTGTTTGAATGTAAAGTTTTAAAAACCCTTGAAACAGCCCCTGGATCTATTAATATTCTGTCATCACAGTCATTATACTTTACCTAAAATTTCACAGCATTCCTTAAAAGTGTCAGTCTCAAATCTCAATTGTTCAGTTCATTTGCCCTATCAGTTTCATTGCAAGCAAACATTGGTTTCCTTTTCAGGGTCACATTAGTCATTCCCTGGATTGAGTTCCACAGTTATTTTGTATCTGATTTTGACAAATGTTGTTCAGCCCGTTGCTTATATTAAATCTGTGCTCAGTTGCTGGATAAGGTCCCCCAGCCTACACTGTCTACACTGTCACTGGAATACACATTAACATCCTTAGTAGATGGTTTGCTGGACTTGAAAAATGACCCTCTCTATATATACACCGATCAGGCATAACATTATGACCACCTTCCTAATATTGTGTTGGTCCCCCTTTTGCTTCCAAAACAGCCCTGACCCGTCGAGGCATGGACTCCACTAGACCCCTGAAGATGTGCTGTGGTATCTGTCACCAAGATGTTAGCAGCAGATCTTTTAAGTCCTGTAAGTTGCGAGGTGGGGCCTCCATGAATCGGACTTGTTTGTTAAGCAGATCCCGCAGATGCTCAATTGGATGGAAATCTGGGGAATTTGGAGGCCAAGTCAACACCTCAAACTCATTTTTGTGCTCCTCAAACCATTATCCTGCTGAAAGAGGCCACAACCACCAGGGAATACAGTTTCCATGAAAATGTCTGCAACAATGCTTAGGTAGGTGGTACATGTCAAAGTAACATCCACATGGATGGCAGGACCCAAGGTTTCCAGCAGAACATTGCCCAAAGCATCTGCCTCTGCCGGCTTGCATTAACTTCTTGAGCAGTTTAAGCTACAGTAGCTTGTCTGTTGGATCGGACCACATGGGCCAGCCTTCGCTCCCCACGTGTATCAATGAGCCTTGGCCGCCCATGACCCTGTCGCCGGTTCACCACTGTTCCTTCCTTGGACCACTTTTGATAGATACTGACCACTGCAGACCGGGAACACCCCACAAGAGCTGCAGTTTTGGAGATGCTCTGGCCCAGGCATCTAGCCATCACAATTTGGCCCTTGTCAAACTCGCTCAAAACCTTACGGTTGCCCATTTTTTCCTGCTTCTAACACATCAAATTTGAGGACAAAATGTTCACTTGCTGCCTAATATATCCCACCCAGTAACAGGTGCCGTGATGTAGAGATAATCAGTGCTATTCACCTGTCAGTGGTCATAATGTTATGCCTGATCGGTGTATAACATCTGTTACAATTGTAGACATTGTAAACAGATTGTCTGTGAGGCCACAATTATGAATATAGAACTACTGATGTAAACTTCTTGTAACTTATATGTAAAATAAACAGAATAATTCAGTCAACATCAAGTTCAGTCAGAATCCCAGTCTGTCAGTCAAGTCTGAAGATAGACAGTTATGTAAGCAACGCATTATGGCAACAACGTCTCAGATACTCTGACGGTAGATACAAATAAACAGTAAATAACATTTGAATGATTTGTTACAAACATGTTCATCAAATATGCTAAACACGGAAGCTTGAACGTGTGTATGTGATGCACTAGAAAACATTTAATTGGTTCTCATGCGTCAGGCACAAACATTCTTCTTTTCCTTTTAATGCGGTTGGCAAACCCACTTGAATGTGCATACCACCATATATTGCATGACTACAGCTGACATAAAATAAAAGATCGGGCTTAGGATAGCCAATAACCAATCAGTTAAATGCTTAATCAGCCACAAAACCTATCTTTGAGTTCAGCTCGGAAGATCCCTAGTTTGTACAATGCAGGGTCGCAGAAAAGAAAATCCTGTTTAACAGTTTTATTTTCATGAATCTATTAAATTAATGTCGAGATTTATTCTGATCTGAGGAAGCGTCCTACTTTCCTGCTAAGACTGAGAATGAGAGAGAAGCCCAAGCAGGTCGCTAACGCAGGACTCAGGAGCACTGCGGACAGGGAAGAAACAGGGATTCGCGCTGGGAGTGCTCCAGGCACAGACATCGCCTCAGGCTACGACAGCGGGAGCTAGAGACTCACTAGAGACTAGCTTCAGTTTCATCACAAAGGGTTCGTGTTCCAGAGGGACAATGATCCCCAGAGGACCACTCACAGCACCAGCTTCAACTCAATCCTTTACCTCCCCCTCACCATTAATTTGTCATCATCTCTGAAATCTCAAGATGTGGTTTGCAGCTAAAGGCTGAACTAAGGGGACATTTATGCTAATACCTCAGGGTGGCTGATATACAGGTGCTGGTCATATAATTAGAATATCATCAAAAAGTTGATTTATTTCACTAATTCCATTCAAAAAGTGAAACTTGTATATTATATTCATTCATTACACACAGACTGATATATTTCAAATGTTTATTTCTTTTAATTTTGATGATTATAACTGACAATTAAGGAAAATCCCAAATTCAGTATCTCAGAAAATTAGAATATTGTGAAAAGGTTCAATATTGAAGACACCTGGTGCCACACTCTAATCAGCTAATTAACTCAAAACACCTGCAAAGGCCTTTAAATGGTCTCTCAGTCTAGTTTTGTAGGCTACACAATCATGGGGAAGACTGCTGACTTGACAGTTGTCCAAAAGATGACCACTGACACCTTGCACAAGGATGGCAAGACACAAAAGGTCATTGCAAAAAAGGCTGGCTGTTCACAGAGCTCTGTGTCCAAGCACATTAATAGAGAGGCGAAGGGAAGGAAAAGATGTGGTAGAAAAAAGTGTACAAGCAATAGGGATAACCGCACCCTGGAGAGGATTGTGAAACAAAACCCATTCAAAAATGTGGGGGAGATTCACAAAGAGTGGACTGCAGCTGGAGTCAGTGCTTCAAGAACCACTACGCACAGACGTATGCAAGACATGGGTTTTAGCTGTCGCATTGCTTGTGTCAAGCCACTCTTGAACAACAGACAGCGTCAGAAGCGTCTCGCCTGGGCTAAAGACAAAAAGGACTGGACTGCTGCTGAGTGGTCCAAAGTTATGTTCTCTGATGAAAGTAAAGTTTGCATTTCCTTTGGAAATCAGGGTCCCAGAGTCTGGAGGAAGAGAGGAGAGGCACACAATAAACGTTGCTTGAGGTCCAGTGTAAAGTTTCCACAGTCAGTGATGGTTTGGGGTGCCATGTCATCTGCTGGTGTTGGTCCACTGTGTTTTCTGAGGTCCAAGGTCAACGCAGCTGTATACCAGGAACTTTTAGAGCACTTCATGCTTCCTGCTGCTGACCAACTTTATGGAGATGCAGATTTCCTTTTCCAACAGGACTTGGCACCTTGCACACAGTGCCAAAGCTACCAGTACGTGGTTTAAGGACCATGGTATCCCTGTTCTTAATTGGCCGGCAAACTCGCCTAACCTTAACCCCATAGAAAATCTATTGGGTATTGTGAAGAGGAAGATGCGATATGCCAGACCCAACAATGCAGAAGAGCTGAAGGCCACTATCAGAGCAACCTGGGCTCTTATAACACCTGAGCAGTGCCACAGACTGATCGACTCCATGCCACGCTGCATTGCTGCAGTAATTCAGGCAAAAGAGCCCCAACTAAGTATTGAGTGCTGTACATGCTCATACTTTTCATGTTCATACTTTTCAGTTGGCCAAGATTTCTAAAAATCCTTTCTTTGTATTGGTCTTAAGTAATATTCTAATTTTCTGAGATACTGAATTTGGGATTTTCCTTAGTTGTCAGTTATAATCATCAAAATTAAAAGAAATAAACATTTGAAATATATCAGCCTGTGTGTAATGCATGAATATAATATACAAGTTTCACTTTTTGAATGGAATTAGTGAAATAAATCAACTTTTTGATGATATTCTAATTATATGACCAGCACCTGTATACTGGTTAAATACTGTATACCAGTAATGTTTTAATCAGTTGAAATTCAAGCATCATTTATTTGAGTTTGAAGCGGTTACACTTTATTTTGATAGTCCACTTTAGACATTCAACTAACTATAAGTAACTTTGCAACTACATGTCAACTAACTTTCATTAGCATTAGATTCCATTAAAGAAATCCAACCTTAAAATATTATGTGTAATATTGTTACCATATTTTTTTTTTTTTAAGTAAACAGCATATAACATTCTTTACAGTGTACTATTCTATTTAATGACTATCATAGTACAATGGTTTTATATCGTAACGTTGTTGATTTGACAATGGCAATTTTAATAATTCATAGGATGAGTAGTTCATCACTCAAATGTTTGTGAAATGTAATTAATGTTATGTTAATTAATGGGGAGCTGATAGAGAAAATAGAAGGAAACTGAAAAAAGTGGGTGGTAACTGTTTTACTATATCTTAGCTATATTCTTTTTTTTTATCCTATTCCAGACATTTGCATATATTCAAAAGTAAAAAAAAAAAAAAAAAACTCCATCAGCAATATCTATGTAATTAAATAATTAATTAAAAATACCTTATACAACAAAAATCATAATTGTTTAACTTTTTCCTTGATGTTATATTTAACGTTATTCATTTTAATTCATACAATGCGTTAAATCTGTGAATTTTACAGTAAAAATTGTCAGTTGTGTTTGCCAGAACTTTACCGTGAAAAATAGGGTGGCAACATTTAAGTTCTGATGGATTGTCAAATTTACAGACAAAAATAATTAACTGATATAACGTTAATATACCAACCTACTAAAATCTGTTGTATACCTATATAATACACTGACAACCACCTTAAAAAAAGGTAATAAGAAAGCCAGATAATGAATCAAAGTTCATCACAAGTATAGCTTTTCCACAAGCTGAGGTACATTCATATATAAAAGGTCCAAAAACGTAAGTATACTATAAAATTAAATGAAACTATTTAGATTTATTAGTTTTTTTTTAACATATAGACTAGGGAAACTTTGATAACCAATTAAAATCTTTATAAAAATTTTCATCATTTTTACACCCTTTTACTATGCAAATTATGATCATTTGTTACAGTACACCTCTATGGATTATAATAGGATTTGTTTCATGGAACCGCCATTCTTCCCACTTATACTATTGCCACGGCCTATAATCTTCGACTGCCAGTAATGGAGGTCTGCAGGTAACTGCTGCAAGCATTTTGAATGGCACAGACCGTGATTACAATTGAAACAGGGATAATTGAAATGTGTCTGGAAAGCAGTTAGGGTAAAACTTATGCCCTCTTTGTTATTCGAGTGCCAAGGTATGGGAAGAATTTTCAATTTAACTGGTGGATTGTGGCCAACAAACAGGAGAAGAGTGCAAGGCTAACTACTGGCCTGACACTTGTCTGAGGTGGGAAGATTGATGGCGGCACTTTTAACATTTTAGAAGGGGCTCACCCTCTGTTAAAAAGAGAGCACTGAGGGAAATGTCAGCGAATGAAAGCAGTCAGCTCGGAAATCCTCAGTGGAACAACAGCAACATCGATCCAACAAAACCAGGAAAACAAGAGTGGGTATAGAAAAACCAAAGACAAACACAAGGGACCTTAAGTCTCTGGATTAAATTGAGGTTCAAATAATAATGCTTTTACAGCCTTAAACACGGAGCCACGGACACTGCAGCTCTGTTCCAAAACCTGCTCTCGTGTAGCAAGACCTTAACAGCAAAAGGTCAACATTGCAGCTTGTTCTGGCCAAGAACCACCCACTTAAACAGAAAGCGTCCACCTGACCAACATATACAGCAAACAAGCACAGTGAATTTGTTTTTACCGGCTATGTGTCCTTATGTCAGAAAGAAGCACACTTTGAAAAAAAAAAAAACATTATGAAGGTGAAATAAAAAAGTTATAGAAGTTTAAGTTTATGATAATGTAAAATGGAAAAATATAATTCTATTTATTTTATATAAAATATATTTTTCAAAACATTTTTTACTCTAAAACTGAAAGAAAATCAAAGTCATAAATCTCAAAATGTTCTGTTCCAAATTTTAGGTTGATCAAAAAATGAGCTTTCAGTAAGATTTTGTTTGGACGCAGTGCCAAACTTTTCCACTAGATGACATCCAGACTAGACATGTGCCGATATTCGGTAATGCGATATATCACGATAATGAATATGCACGATATTGTTATCGCGGGCGCTTAAAAATACCGTAAATAATAATTTATTACCAATTATTAAACTTTTTATAATGCATTTAAGAATACTTTCCCCATCAACCGTATAAAATGCACAACACCGCTGTATTCTGCCTCAAAGGGACACTCGCTCAGATGTAAGCAAGCCCAATGTGCATGAGAAGCGCATGGCGGAACAAGTGAAGGAGACGCGCTGAATGAAAGTGCACGTTCACTCTCTGACAGCAGAGGGCGCTGATGGAACAGCACATAGATATATACACTAGATGTCGCCTTGGGGTTCTAAGCATGCGTCAAAACAGGGGTCATGTCAGAGGAAGTAGCTAGGTAACGCTGCTATCTCCGCCTGTACTTTGAATTCATGGACGATGCCGGACTTTTGTGCTACGTATGGATGTTCAAACGAAAGAAATCTAAAAACCAGACAGCAAGGGATTACATTTCACAAGTGAGAATGTGTTTTATGAGATTGAATGTTACGAAATTATATTTCTGGTTACGTTGGTTTGTTTCAGTCCTTGGTTAACGACCGCAGCTAATCCATGCTAGTTACCCATTAGTTTTTGACAGTTAGGAAAACCGACAATGAACAGAATGTATTTATATGAATGTAATATGATCGTAAGATGTTGATTTGGTCTCTATTCAATAGTTTCTCCGACTGGCGCTGTGTGGCCTGGGAATGATCTTTTCTGTTTGCTGCATTGTATTGTTTGTTTGCCTTTGTGTGCAACTAAAATCAATATAGAAGTGTGTTGAGTCTAGACATGCGCTGGACAGGAATAAAGAAAAGATTGAACGGTCTTTGGCACCTCAACTATCTTTCACATTATGTTCCTCTCAAATTTGTGATTTGCTTCCACCTGCAAATTGCTTTGTCTATCATATTTAATAAACCAATACAATTTAAATGTTTAAATTAACATGTATTGTCACACCATTGTAGCAATTTTGCATGCAGTAGGCTAAGGTAAGTAGCGATAGTTCATTCGAAGTTTAATCAAGTGGAAGAATGTGACTAATAAACTTAGGCCTACTAGCATTATATTTTTAAAAAGGAGATCATCTTAATATCAAAACTTTACATTTTCTCTGGACTCAATGATAAATACATGTCTGACCTTTGGAACGAACCAAAAAAAACCCAAAAAACTAGAAAATCGCATTCATGACGATTTATGGTGATTTTATTTCCGTTAGACCTTTGCCTACATTGATGCTGATGCATTAAAGAGGAGAGGCTCCCCTGTTCCAAGATGGCGGCTCTATTGACGCATTCGTTCCAATGAACTGCCGTAGCCAAGGCGACATCTAGTGTATATATCTATGGGAACAGCAGAATGCAGCGGTTACCCTGGAAACCCCGCAAAACAAAGCAACTGCGCTAGTGAAGTTTTTAAAATGCTTCAAACAGCCATTCATTTTTTTGTAATCTCAGTGTTGTTCATCACAGCACCAAATACTTAATACTTAAAGACTTAATAGGCTATTTATTTTCAAACTTAAACATTTTTTATATTTTAATCTGGACTACAACATGCCCTAATGATTAGAAACGTTCTGATTATTTGTTATTGTTCAGTAAAACTTTGAGACATACGGCTTCATTAGTTAACATGTTAATTCATTATTACCAAACTGACAATGAAAAATACTAAAATACTTAATTATTCTTAGTTAATGTTAATTTGTTAGTTACTGTTGTAACATTACTAAAATCAAAAGAACTTATTTAACGGACCTGAGATAAAACTAACAATGACTAGTTGTATTTCTTAACTAACATTAACAAAAATAATACTATATATATATATATATATATATATATATATATATATATATATATATTGTGTACTGTGTATTATTGTATTTAAACATTCAGAATTATTTTTGTTATTACAAAAAGAATTCTTAAACCGGTTATACTATGACAACACTTTTTTTTTTTTTTGCAACTTATTTCAATATCGTGATAATACCGTATACCGTGATAAAAGCTTCAGCAATTAATCGCAACATGAAAATTTGATACCGTCACATGCCTAATCCAGACTCGGTGACCACATAAGGACTCTTTTCTATTTCCATATATGGTTTGAGTGATGTGAACCATATTTCCAGAATTTTCATCCTATTTATGAAGTAGACATACTATTCAGATGTAATATGGGCAGTTTAGCAGTATTTGATTTGAATTCAACCTCTAATAACCACATAAAAGACGCAAAAAAGAACATGGATGTGTGTTGTAGCTCACCACTGCATCACAAATGGAGAATCTATTGTTTTTTCTTTATATTTAAAACATTTTCAGATCTTTTTTTCCTCAAAAAATAGAATAGATGTTGTCTTTTGAACTCTTGGCATGAAAACAAACTGAGGTTGAATATTTCATTTTTTATTAATTTATTAATTTATTTTTTTATGTTCATCGCAATTTCAAAATAAAGGTCTGAACATGCTCCTGGAGCTCTTGGACAATTCATCCCCTTGGAATTATAAGGTTCTATCTGCATTCTGAGCAGTTCTGAGATATTGAGCTTCAAAGTTTTTGCATTCCATTGGACTTTGTAGATAGAACCTTTTTGTTTTCTAAATAAAAAGTCCCTATATTTACTCAACATTACCAAAAACATCACATAATGTAAATAAGTTGTCACAGGATAAGAATATGTGAATATCTCAATTTTGACAAAAATGTCAGATAGAACCTTATAATTCCAAGGGGACGAATTATCTGGATCTCAAACTGTGGATTTACTTTGTATAGATGGATGTGAAAAGGACTTCAGTTTGGCATCAAGTTAAGTTACTGTTTGATGCTTACCTTAGTTATTCAGTGTTTGAGACCATTTGAGTTGGTCGCTTTTGAGAAGCTACAGGTATGGAAGATAATCCTATGTTTAAGTATGTTACTTACCTGAGTTACTGAGGGTTACACACTCACCTGTAACACTTTAGCCATTATGATTCCTGTGTTCTTCAAGAAGGCTTGACAGACTTACATACTTATCTACTGGAGGAATAAATTTTCATTATCTGTTCAGTTTAATTTTATTTAATTCCTATCGTTTGACTTGATAAAGCCTGATTATTCTAACTGTCCCATTTCAGAGAAAGGACTATTTACCTGTTTAGGATCATGTTGTCATGAAGAATGTCTTCTGTTAATCTAATATCACCCTGTTAAAAGTGAAAGGAGACATTATCTGTGTTTGAGACATAATCTTACCTGAACACTCATTGCTGGTGATCTTCTGTTGTTCTTCCAGTCCTTCTTGTTAATACATTTTCCACAACTGGGTTTGAACTATCCTCCAAGTTTGGTGTGTCTGTTACAGAAATAGTCTGTACTAAAATTAAAGGTCCTTGTTAGAAGAATTTAATTTAAATAATGGCATGGGACGATTGTAAAAACAGTTTTCAGGCTGACTTATCACAGTTGCTCCAAAAATGAAGTTAGCATGTTGCTAAGCTAACCACGCTACATATGTAAATACACATAAATATTCGGTTTTGTTATTTATGCTTTTTTTTAATCAATACTCTGCAGTATATAAAAAAAAAAAATACATTCTGTGAGTGCCTTCTTGAAGAAGGCATGTGTGAATTTGGCCAAATCAAGGTATCTTAGAAAGAAGTGTAATTTTGCGGTAATTATGTGGATTCTCTTTTGCATCACCAGCCTCTTAAATCGGCTAATTCTGAACCAGGAACAAGTAATGTCAAGTGTAAAAGTACAATTTTCAATACAATTTTCTATAATTAACAAATCATTGAACACATCAAGCACTCAATGCAGTGCCTCACTATATGCATCTTCAGAGAGGTCCACAGATCCCCTGGCCGAGCAGCAGTAACAGCACAATTTTGGTGGTAAAAGTGTAATTGTGTTTCTGTAACAGCGCTACAGTGCAGAGATGCTGTTTACAAGCATTTGACGACCTGAACTACATTCTCAAGACAGATCAGAGATATACAGACTACAACACCAGGGACAAGTGCATGATCCAGCATCAGTCTCTTCTCAGCACAACACTCATTAAACATCCACAAATCAATAGCAATGGCTTCTGGAGGTTTGGCTGGAGACCAGGGTCACCCTGCGTGTCAGGGGCAGTCGTCTTCAATTACCTTCTCTTTACTTCATTCCTGTTATATGTCATCTCCTACATCCCATGGTGCCCTGTTTTACTGGTCACGATTACTATTAGTAGCCAGTGACATCCTGGTAATTCAATTGCAAGTGACACTTTTTATGAAGGCAGTATAATGTGCATTATAATGCAAAGTTGCATTTTTTTATGCACCAGTGTTCGTAGGTCTCGGAAGAGGACAAGGACTCAAGTTTGTCTCATTTTCGACTCCGTATTTTATTTGACGAGTTGAGACTGGCTCATTTGAGTCCAAGTCCAGGCCAAACCCAAATGCTCCTGAAAATATGATCTTGAGCCCCTGCCCCTTTGATCGCGAAAGTGAAAGTGCCCTTTGCGGTCGCATCGCGGTGCCCCCCGCGTTCCCATCCCCCCCGGAACGCAATTTCTACTGAAAGAAAACAATCTCCACTGTCCTCTTTTGTGCTAAGAAATAAGTCTCCTGGCAGTTCTTTGCCAACACTCTAAAAAATGCTCCATATTTAACCCAAGTTGGGTTAAATATGGACAAACCCAGCAGGTTGGGTTAAAGGGCACCTATTATGCCCTCTTTCACAAGATGTAATATAAGTCTCTGGTCTGGTCAAGTTTCAGCTTAAAATACCCCACAAATTTGCCCCTATTTGGGGGTGAGCAAAAACATGCCTTTTACTATATTAATATATTGCTGGCTAAAAAAATAAATCCAAAATTGGTTGAAAAAAATGGCTGGGTGAAAACAACCCAATCCCTGGGTTTGTCCATATTTAACCCAGCATTTTTTAGAGTGAAGTGGTTCCATTGTTGTCAGTATTAAGTCTGAGAATGATTCAGTGGGCTATATAACACTTTTAATTGTCAAGAAATTACTTCTCTTTAGATGTTTTGGTTCAACATACTTCCCTGTTGATCAAACATTGCCTTAAACTTACACCAGAAAATTTTTATTTCGTTTTATTTAGTAACTTTTAGGAGGGTGTACTCATTTTTGCTACACAACATTGTATCACCTTCATAAGAAATATATATATATATATATATATATATATATATATATATATATATATATATATATGGCCAAATAAATTTATCAGGAAAGTGTTTTAGTAGACTAATATATTTAAAAATGTATTTAAAATAAATTGTATAAATAAAACTAATATAATACAGTAAATATTGTTTAAAATATACTTCATAATATATATAATATAAATGTTTTTAATTGAAATGACTTGTAAAATATAATTTATCCAACTTTGCTGTTTACAACATATATTTACAGTGTTTCAACTGTATTTTGTCTATTAAAGTAATTAAACAATTATTATTAGTAGTAGTAGTAGTAGTAGTAGTAGTAGGCCTAGTAGTAGTATTTGCTGTTAAAAAAAAAAAAAAAACTTATATTGTCAGAACTGAGAATAAGTAGGCCAAATGAAATGATATTTTAAAGTATACCATGGCATTAACATAGTAAATGTTCTAAAAAAAAAAAAAAAAAAAAAAAAAAATGTAGCTTATACTAATACCATGTTTTTTGGCAGCAATTCACCAGTTTAACATTATAGCTGCACACCACAAAGAGCTTTCTGTTGTACCTACATGTTCAGATATGCTCCAACAGCACAAGCATCCTTTAGCTGATGAGTTTATGGAAATGACACTTATGTAAATCAGTCTGCAGCTCTCATTGCTATATGGAGATGAGAGACACGCAGAACAACGAATTTGAGCACAGGAGAACTCACAGATGCCATAAGATCATTATCATAATAACTTATCACTTTATCTTTGCAGAAAATTCACAAAGACTGTAAACAGACTTGAAAAGGGAATATTTATGCAGTCACCATATAGGGCCTACCTGAGATGTTTTCATCCCCACAGTAAACTGACATTATATTATCATGATTTGATTAGGTCTCGTATATTTTCATGAGGCGTGCAAACCCCTCGAAACAGAAGCACAGTCCAAACTATACGTGTTGAAATCTGTTACTCTCATCTATGGTTTTGGGTTCAATCGCTGACTGAAATTAGTTACTCCTAACTAAGTAACATGGCGCCATCTAGTGGAGAACACAAATAAGAGCACTTCAGCAACACAAGGACTAATTCAACTAAAACCAAGCATTTATTTAAACACAAGAATACTAATTTCTCGCTAGAAATTAAATGAAATGGAAAACTTGGGCCAAAATCTACATTGAACTGACTTTGAACTGCAACTTTCAGACGCCATTTTATCTTTTAAGTGTCACATAATGGCACACAGTCAATGGGATCATAGGCAGCGAAAGAGGACTATATTTGGAGGTTCCTTGAAAATCAGCCTTCGTTCTGTGGCCTTCATTTTGTATCATCCAATCACCCACAATCTTGTGTGCACCTTCTGTGTCAAAACCTGTTTATACAGAATTTTTTGACCATTCAGAATATAACTTGCTCACCAGCATCATATAAACCCAATACAATCCTGTGACACCAACAAAAGTGAAAGCCTAAAACACACTATATTCATACATCACACATCATTTTATGAAAGGATGAACAGAGTAGTTGCCTCACTTGCAAATAAAACATAAATAAACGCATTAATCATTAAATGACTCAAATGTAATTCATAAATGTCCAAGGTAATTCTTAGTTTCAGAGGATCTAATGTTAAAAGGACATTCAATTTCACATCATTGCAGAGTGATATAATATGAAATATCCATTGTTTGTACAAACATGAAACAAATGACGTAAGCATATACAGCCTAATGCTCTAACAACAACTCAAAACAACAAACAATTATAATGTTTTATAATTATATAACTATAAATAATTAATAATAATAAATGATATAACAACTGACAGACATGTTCAATATTTTATAAATGTGAATGATGCTGGACCACAAAACCAGTAATATTTTTTTTTTTTTTTTTTTTTTTAATAGATTTATACATAGCTGAATAAATAAGCTTTCCATTGATGTATGGTTTGTTAGGATATTTGGTCCAGATACAACTATTTGAAATTCTAGAATCTGAGGGTGCAAAACAAATCAAAATATTGAGAAAATCGCCTTTAAAGTTTTCCAAAGTCCTTAGCAATGCATATCCACTCACAAAAATACATTTTTGATATATTTATGGAAGAAAATTTACAAATATCTTTATGGAACATGATCTTTACTCAACATCTTAATGATTTTTGGCATAAAAGAAAAAGTCAATAATTTTCACCCATACAATGTATTGTTGGCTATTGCTAAAAATATTCCCGTGCGAGTTATGACTAGTTCCCTTTCGATACTTCTCTCGTACTGCGTATGTGAAAAACTCCTTTTTTCCTTGATGCTGAAGCCTTTTTCAATAACGCAGTGTAACTGCATGGCCATTGGTTCAAACTGGAAAACTTTTTGAACCAATGACGGCGCGGCGTAGCTGCGCGAGCCTATGGCGATGCAGCGCACCAAAGCCCGCCAAAATGGGCGGGGCGACTGGCTATATAAACAAGCATTTCGCCATAGGATTTCAGATCTCTCTCCTTCAGCGAAGACAACGCTTCGCTGGAACTTCGAGCAGAACACCTTCGCCTGCTGGAACGAGCTCTCCTGCCATTGAAGAGGCACCACAGCGGACCAGCTGAGATCGCCAAACACCTGCAGTCTTGGGTTACCCCTAGAGGTGGTTTTCAGAAGGGCGGTGCTCTCGACAGATGCGTCCAACTGGGGTTGGGGCGCTCTGTGCAAGGGCAGACCAGCCTTCGGCTCGTGGTCACATGAGGAGAGCCATCTCCACATCAACTGCCTCGAGATGCTGGCAGTAAGTCGAGCCCTTCACTTCTTCCAGGCAATCCTGAAGGGGCGCCATGTCTTAGTCCAATCGTACAGCATGACAGTGGCATCCTACATAAATCACCAAGGCGGCCTTTCGTCCAGCCGCCTCTGCGCACTGGCAAAGCGCCTCTTGGAATGGGCATTACCCAGGCTGCGGTCGCTCAAAGCGACGCACATACCAGGCAGAACGAATCTGGGAGCAGATATGCTATCTCGGAGCAATGTCCCCTCGGTCGAGTGGATGCTCCACCTCCAGACGGTTCTCAGAATCTGGGAGATCTTCGGGAAGGCAGAGGTCATCCTCTTCGCCTCAGAAGACAACTCTCATTGCCCAACCTATTTTTTGAAGGACACAGATGCGCTGGCCCACAACTGGCCCAGCCTCCTGGCCCATCCCCCAGGTCATCAGACGAGTCAGGGAAGACAAGCACAGAGTCCTCCTGGTGGCCCCACTCTGGAGGAGCCAAGTTTGGTCCTCTGAGCTATTCAGGCTTTCCATGAAAGCCCCATGGCCGATCCCCCTGAGACGAGACCTCCTCTCTCAGGCGAACAGGACAATCTGGCATCCACAGCCAGAACTCTGGGCTCTGCACCTATGGTCCCTCGATGGGAGCCTTCAAACCTCCCCAGGGACGTGCTTCGTTGATTGGTGCTCTGCATAAAACGAGGATCCTGTTGAGTGTGACGTATCTCCAATACTGTCATTTCTCCAGGAGCGTCTGGATAAGGGCCTCACCCCTTCCACGCTCAAAGTATATGTAGCAGCCATCGCAGCATTCCACGCTCCTATCGCTGGCCAATCAGTGGGCCGAAACAGCCTCACTTTGCGTTTCCTGAGAGGTTCTAGGTGGTTAAACCCCCCACGTCCTCTCACTATTCCCACCTGGGACCTTTCTTCTGTCCTCAGAGCACTCAAAGGGCCCCCCTTTGAGCCGCTGCGGTCAGCTGACCTTCGGCCCTTAACGCTCAAAACCGCTCTGCTACTTGCTCTAGCATCGGTCAAGCGTGTTGGCGACCTGCAGGCCCTCTCCTTGAGCCCTGCATGCCTTGAGTTTGGGCCCAACAACTCGAAGGTCATTTTAAAGCCCAGGCATGGCTACGTCCCTAAAGTGCTCTCAACCCCATTCAGAGCACAGGTCATTTCCCTCTCAGCACTGCCACCCTCGTCGAACGAGCGAGAGTTGGAATTACTCTGCCCAGTAAGGGCATTGAGGACCTACATTGAGCGGTCACAGCCGTTTCGGCAATCTGACCAGCTTTTTGTCTGCTTTGGTTGCCGCACCAAAGGGTCTCCGGTCTCAAACCAATGACTCTCGCATTGGATAGTCGACGCTATCGCTCTGTGTTACTCCTCTACGGGCCTTGATTGCCCCATAGGAGTAAAAGCCCACTCCACTAGAGGGATGGCCTCCTCGTGGGCCTGGTCTAGTGGTGTCTCCGTCAAAGACATCTGTGAGGCGGCCGGCTGGTCCTCGCCGTCCACTTTTGTCAGATTTTATAACCTGGACGTTCCAACCTTGCATGCTCGGGTCCTCTCGGTGTGATACGACAGCCTCTGTCGAGCGCTGTCATCATGCTACTCCTAGGGAGCTAGCTCCATCCTAAACAAGAGTAACATAAAGGGTTTGAAGGCTTCGGCCTCCTCACTTGTCCCCTGGACCCCTCCGGTGTCCAAGATAAGTCCAGTCGTTCCCTTCCGTGGCACGGCGCGGTTGAATTCGTTCCCCATACGCAGTATGAGTGAAGTATCGAAAGGGAACATACTCAGTTACGAACGAGATACGGAACGAGTATTGCGTTCTATTCCGTGCCACGAGGCTGCGGCTTCAGTGTCGTCGCTTCAGTCGAATGACCTGAAATCTTATGGCAAAATGCTCACTTATATAGCCAGTCGCCCCGCCTATTTTGGCGGGCTTTGGCGCGCTGCATCGCCATAGGCTTGCGCAGCTACGCCGCGTCGTCATTGGTTCAAAAAGTTTTCCAGTTTGAACCAATGGCCGTGCAGTTACACTGCGTTATTGAAAAAAGGCTTCAGCATCGAGAAAAAAAGGAGTTTTTCCCATATGCAGTACTCGTTCCGTATCTCAGGGAACCAAGGTTACGTTCGTAACCGAGTATGTTTTCCAGGGTCACATAGCCTATTGTAAATGTGTTATTTTCTTCATCTGGAACACATAGATGATTGTGTCCCAAACCATAGGCTACTGTCCATTTTTTAAAGGAATTCATGAAGTAGGACTGAAAGTTGTTACAAATAGGCTAATAATAATAATAATAATAATAATAATAATATCTTAAATTTAGTTTTACAATCAAGACACATTTTATTGTATGAATACATTACAAACATCAAACATTGTTTTGACAGCAGAACTATGAACTCTTGTTTGTGATATACTACGGAAGCCTACACATCAGAGTGTCCCACATTTAGTGGCCCAAAATTGACCAAACTGTAGGCCTATTCTTCAGTTTGAAAAATGAATTATTTACATTTTTTAAACAACTGCTAACTGATTCATTTGTTTCATTCTAAGTGGCACTTCTAGTCCCTATTCAGTGCAGTATGCAGTACATACAGCACGTAGCCAGGAGTCCGCCGTCATCATGTGAGGCGCTGCCTGTTTTCAGCGGAACTCACTCTTATAAGTGAAACCAAAAGCAGTCGTATCAGATGACTATGTGCCATTGCGGAGGATTCAGAATCAGAAAATAACTTTACATGTTAGGGTAAGTTTGTTTTATTTTTTCATAGCTGTAATCCTGATCATATGCGCCTAAATACACTTTATGTCAAACGACATG
Source organism: Hypophthalmichthys molitrix (assembly GCA_037950675.1). NCBI lineage: Eukaryota > Metazoa > Chordata > Actinopteri > Cypriniformes > Xenocyprididae > Hypophthalmichthys > Hypophthalmichthys molitrix. Next base: position 41,528,894 of record CM075494.1, read on the forward strand.
TTGATGTTTGTCGGTAGACTTGGTACTCTCGTGATACTTCACTGTGGAAACGGCCACTTATAAAATGGCTGAAAATGGTTACACTTCAGCAGATTTTTTCCCCTAACAGTAGCAAAGCATTGATCATGGGTGAGGGTGCTTTAGGAATAAAGTGCATATGTAATGTTCAAGGGCTTATAAGCACCACTACAGTCAGCAAATTTTCTCTGGCACAAATCTTAGCCAAATAAACAAATTAATTAATTGTTCAATAATAATTGTTCATTTATGATACAGCATATTGTTGAAAAATTACACTGTAAGAAAAAATACATAGAAAAATGGAAAAGGTACTGGTAATTTTCTGCCAGGACATTATCCGTTAAGTTGTAACCCTAAAATACAAAATGCAATGCCTAATTTAAAATACAGGTAAAACACCTGTGAAAAATCAAAACGGATAATTTCTTTATATTAACACAGTACAATGTGCCCTATTTTTAGCACACTAACTACCAATACACTGCTTAAAACTATAATTGCTCAGAATGTGTAAATACATAAAATGTAATTGTTCAAAAATGTGTAACTCTTCAATAATTTAATGTTGTATTTAAAGATAAAAACATCTGTTCATAAAGAATGTTGTTCATATTACTTTTACAAATAAAATGTTAATATTATTTTTTATGAACATATCTAAATTAACATTTTAAATGATATTTTTCACTGAGATTTGAGTTCTCTTTGTGTATTCTACACAATAATGCATTTTTTTGCGTCATGGTTATGTAATGACGTCATCATGCAGTGACATCACAATGCCATTAAGCAAATTTTAGCAACAAATTGACCTTTCTTTAGCAACTTCCCCTGAAAATTAGTTGGCAACACTGTCCCAAAACTGTATTGTCGCAAACCTGTCATTCAGCCACGTTGGTGAATGATGCCGGAGTAATAACTCCTTTGAATGAATCTGTTTGAGATTGAATTAATGCTATATTTTTCTCAGTAATTTTGCTTTATTTCCAGATTCAATCATAGGCTCGTTCTTACCAGAACACATACGCACATGCGTGCTCTTCAAAAACAAAAACTTGACAAACTAAAATATGTAAATGACATTTATATTCAAAATAAAACATATACATTGTACTTAATGTCAGCTTGCTTATTTTGATAACGATTTATTTAGTCCACGTCATAAAAACAAGAAACTATGCTTCTAACAACAGCTCAAGGCCAACATCCACAGCTTTTGGCGCCAGTATGGCCAAAATGTAGCTAATAGACCAAAAGTCATTATTTTACCATATTTACCATAGACCTACCCTTATAAAATGAAAGGGTTAGTTCACCCAAAAATGATAATTCTGTCATTAATTACTCACCCTTGTGTCGTTCCACACTCGTAAGACCTTCGTTCATCTTCAGAACACAAATTAAGATATTTTTGATGAAATCTGAGAGGTTTCTGTCCCTCCATAGAGATCCAACGCAATTACCACTCCAAGGTCCATAAAGGTAGGAAAAACATCATTAAAGTTCTTCATGTGACTATTGTAGTTAAACCATGGTAACCACAAATTAACCATGGTTGTACTACTGACCATAGTTTAACCATGGCATTTGTAATAAAACTGTGGTTATACAAATGATAATCAGTCTGCCAAAAACATGGTTGTCAAAACCCATAACATTTCCAGAGTCCCAGAAAGCAGCTGTGGTTGAACCTTATCTGTGCCAGAGTCTCATCTTTAAAATGCCCAACACAAGACAAACCCTATTTAGGACTTCCCAAATTTAGTGTTACACTCTAATTTAAGAGGTACTTCCTAAATAGTTTAATTTAAAAAAAATAGCTAATGATTGTATAGGGGGTTGTGCTGTTTAATTTAAAACTCATTAATTTAATCCAGGTTTTTCATAAATGTCCAAAATCACATATTGGAGCACTCAGTGAAGTCCGTTAATGGAACTATTAAAAAAGGATATCTAATTACTGTAAATAATCTAGTAAAACCCACAAATTTATTTTTAATTTTAATTTAGTGTCAAAAGTCAGTGTATAATGCATGTTCCCTTCCTCCACATACAGGACTGAAAAAAACCTCTCATCTAGCAGGAAGAGAAGCAGAAACCTGCCTGTAAAATGAGTGTGAATGAGGAGAGAGAGGAGGAGGCGTCTGTTCACACTCAGAGAGCAGCATCTCCAGGATTCAGCTGTGTGTCTATGAGGAGTAACAAATCCATTGGTCTGCCGCCTGAACTCAGTGATGGACCTGCTCTGACCTCTGACTCTGTGTGAGTAGTAGAAATTAAATTATCTAATTATCACGGTGAATCACTCACTGAGGTTTATTTCTCTGAAAAGTAAATCACTTTATAAAGACAAAATGAAAGGATGCTGGCCACCCACAAAGGGTCTATCATAGTGCTGGGCGGTATACTGGTTCATATGGTATACCGGTTTCAATTTCAAGACCGATATGTATTTTTCAAAAACCGCCATACCAGTGCGTAGCTGAAATAGCTGCTGTCTCTATTCAATGGCCATGAAGCGCTATGAGCGTATAGAGAGCGGACTTCTATTAACTGCATACCCTTCTTACACTAATGGAAACAACTTTATAATACAACAATAAATAACTCACAAAACTAACTCTCTTTAATACTGTAAATACCATGTAGAGCCATATGATTTCCGCGATGCAGAAAACACAGATGAAATCACGGAATCCAGTCACAAATAGAACTTGCTGTATAAAGCTGAATGTCACAGAATTTGGCAATTTTTGAATGAATAAATCAAAAGTCGGGCTGTACAATGAATCAAATATCGATATGGACTAGTGTCTGTGAATATTAAAGCTAAAAAAGACTGCTATTGAAATTTGAAGTCTGTATGAACGAGTGCTGCATTTTCGTCTACTACTACACATACTGAAGCACGCGTGATGCTCGCGATGATTTCAGTGTCTGCTGTCTCACTCACTATACATGAACTTAATATGCAGAGTTGCTCTTAGAGTCACTTTATCAACATTTCACCATTTAATTTGATAAAACTATCGACATTTGTCGTATCATATACACAGGAAGTCAGAGGTCTTCATGACCCTGTCAAAATAAAAGTTCGGTATAACTTGAAATAACAGATATATACTATTGTACAATCGAGTATACTTTAATTAATAGAGATAATAATAAACACTGTTTATTAAAACACAAACTCAAAGGTCTTCATTGAAATGACAGAAATTGCACAGTAAAAATGTAGCCTACTTATTAACATTATTAATTTAATTAAATAATTTAATTATTTGATTACATTTTAAACTAAATTGTTAGCTTTATGAACTTATTTGATTACAATTAATTTTTAATTGTCCTTACAATGATTATACAATATATTCCCTGTACTCCTGACAGTAAAATATGCCAAAATAAAGGTCAAGTGCAAAAAAACATGACATACCGTGAAACCGCCAGAATCTTTAAAAAAAAACGTGATAGATATTTTTGGTTAAACCGCCCAGCACTAGTCTATCAGGAATTTCTTACTTTTCAGGGGAAGTATGAGCTTTAAGCTTAGATCATCCAAATGATTTGTTCAACACTGAACAAATGGAATTCTCTTTAAACCACAATCTTAAAGTGGGTCATGAACTGCATTTTTTTTTTTTTTTTTTAATTTTATATTGTCTCTGAGGTCCACTCTTCTCTTTGAAATTCTCAGTTTTGATAGGCGTGCCACATTCAAGACATGAAAGTAAACACCAACTGCTATGATTGGGTAATAGTTTTACATATTAAAATTTTCAACGTACCCGCCATTACACGTGTGGAATTTGAAAACTTTAAATGTTGAAAAATATATCATTACATCATTACTATTTCATGTAGTATTTACAGTTGTGCTCAGAATTATTGGCACCCTTGGTAAATATGATCAAAGATGACTGTAAAAATAAATCTGCATTGTTTATCCTTTTGATCTTTAATTCATAAAATTTGCAAAAATCTAACCTTTCATTTAAGGAAAAGAAATGAAAGTGGGGGGAAAATCACATTATGAAATAAATGTTTTTTCTCCAAAACACATTGGCCACAATTATTGGTACCCTTTTATTCAATACTTTTTGCAAACTCCTTTTGCCAAGATAACAGCTCTGAGTCTTCACCTATAATGCCTGATCAAGTTCAAGTTTGGTTTATTTCTAAAGCACATTTAAAAATGGCCACAGGCTGACCAAAGTGCTGTACAACAATAAAGAATAAGAATTCAAGAAACAGCAGCAGGAAACAGTTAAAAACAACAAAAAGGAGAAAAAAATTACATACTAAAAGCCAAAGAGAAAAGGTTTTAAGGCAAGATTTTAACTAAGATAAAGTGGAAGCTATTCTAATAAAATTAGGAAGATTGTTCCAAGGAGTAGGGCCAGCCACTACAAAAGCTGTATTACCTTTTGTCTTTAGCCTGATGAGTTTGGAGAACACCTGACGCCCTCATAGTGGAAAAGGGGATTTTCAGTGCTTTAGCTATTGTATTACAGCCACTTTCTATTTTGTGAAGCTCAACAATCTTTTGCTGTACATCAGAACTATATTCTTTGGTTTTACTCATTATGATGAATGATTACGGGAATGTGGCCTTTGTGTTTCCTCATGTTTATACTCCTGTGGAACAGGAAGTCATGGCTAGACAATTTCATGTTTATGATCACCCTGGTGTGCTAAAAAATGTAAATATGAATTGGAATATACTTCAGAGATATTTTACTCAAAAACCATTCTAGGGGTGCCAGTAACTGTGGCCAACTTGTTTTGGAGAAAAACATTTATTTCATAATGTGAATGTCAAAACTCATAAGCCTGGGTCATTTTCAAAACACAAATTAAGTTTTTTTTTTATTTAATTTAATTTTATTTTTTATGAAACCTGATAGTTTTCTGTCCTTGTATCGAAGCTCCATGCAACCAAAATTTTGAATATCCAAAAATGTCAAAAGATTTTTAATTAGGGCTGTGACGGTATGGGATTTTTTTCTTACTGCGGTGAAGAAGCAAAAAATCACGTGGTTTGGCGGTTAACCGCAAATTACGCCTATACAATAGTACTTTGAGGAAACAATTAAAAATATTCCACAGAATGAATAGTCTTGTTTTGTTTGTTTTATGTCATTTTTACGACTTTCCAAAAATATAGATTACATTGGTCTACATCCAATAAGATTGCTTACATTGGTCAGAAGAGAGAAATATGTCAAATTTGCCATCACTTCCTCAGCTGTTGTATTAGACATTCGCAACATGAGTCAGGAATTGTGCATCTCTTTAGTTTCATACAGATACATTGCAGGAGAATATTTGTTTTAAATGTGAATTGTTTTAATTAAAAATACATTTCAAGCTTTCTGTAGACGTATGTTTCATGTTTTGCGATAATTATTCTCTGAGTTTCAGTTCATTTTTTAGACATTTAAGAAAGATTCTCGCAGAGACAGATGAAAGCACATTCTGTTTTTTTTTATTTTACAAAAGCTTTTGTTTTTATTGTGAGTGTACACAAATAAAAGTAGACCATTTGTAGTTTGTAATGATGTCTTGCACTAATCTGTATCGCCAAAAATGGCGGAGTAGTAGGCTTATTTTAAGTTGTTTCAGCTGTCATGAGGAAAATGAAAACGTATTTAGTTTCATTTTTATGTTTAAATATGAGGCGATAGCCTAATATTAGTTTTTAAATTTCATTTAGTTTGATTATGAAAAGTGAACAGCATGACTAAGATAGGCTAACAGTATGTTGGGAGACATGCAGTGGGTCAGACATAATTTTGACCACTTCATTAAGTTTTGTTTTGTAGTAAGCCTTTCTTTAAAGTGAATTTCGATTTGTATAAATTGTATCTTAATTTTAATCAATGTTTCATCAACCAATTGCCTGGATTTAATAAATAAGAAAAAAACAATAATGTCGGGTAACGTCATAATTAATTGATAAGATTAATGATAAGCCTATTGTTCTAACAATATATTTTAGTTGAACATTATCTGTAGACATCACAAGTAATGGAACCTAGCAGTTAATTAATTATAATTAGACACAAGCACAAAATAAATCCCCTAGGCCTATATGTTTGGACTGTCCCTCCCCCTTGTGCGGGAAGCTGTTTTTTCTCCAGAAGCACTTGAACATAGGACAGAAGACAGTAAATAAACAATGATTATTGTTTTTATAGTTAATATCACACACCATATGCACTCCTATAACGTTCACCAGCAAAAATAAATAAATAAATAAAATACAAAAAAGTGTGGTGATTACCTTAACACCATGTTAGGCATCATATTACTGCGGTAATGCGCTAATCATCACAGCCCTACTTTTAATGCAGATGAATTTTAAGGATTTGGAGCAATATAATAATTCACATAATATACATATTATGCTGCTGCAGGAGCCTCATCAGTCCCTTGGAAGATCTTTAGTAGAGACTGATGAGAAAAGCATCTATAAAACACACATATCAGTTATGGCCACGTAACGCTTCCCCACCATTGACGGAATTTTCGAGATGGTCCGTACTGCAGAACACAAGATCCAGGGGGTGGGGTTGAATCTAGATCCAACTCCTCCCACTTTACATATCCCTAAACCTACACGTTTCTGCCCCCTGGATCTAAACCTACCCATCCCCACCCCCTGGATCTGGATCCAACTCCTCACACTTTACATGTTCGTTAACCTACCCGTCTCCGCCCCCTGGATCTTGTGTGTTCTGCAGTGAGGGGCTACTGGAATTTTCTGGCTTTCAATGTTTTCTCTGTTATACAGTAGGGGGCGCAATTACACATCTTCTGAAAGAGTACAGAATCTCCTGATCAAAACATTGGTGAAGAAGCAGAAACAAGCAATAACATATGTAAGCAGATGCATATAGAAAATAACGTGATCACCAACATTACCAACAGCATATAAATCAAAACTGCCTAATTTTACTGAATGAAATGTCAACCCAGGATGAGTTGTGACTGTGAAGCTTTGGGGGTGTTGATGGACTTTATCTACTCCATCTATGTTTTGATCATCGTTCTGAATCTGATCTGGATGTAGTCTGACAAAAATGTGATTTTCTCAGCTTATTGCTCAAAATGTTGTCTTTTTTTAAAATAATGAATCTTACCCACATTCAAGTGTTGATAAAAAAAGAATGCATAAATTTAGAATAAAACTTTTTTGTTGTGTTGTTTGTTTAAAAGTTTTCATTTAGTAGAGAATACAGATAAACTTTAAAGAAGCAATATGAACTATTAATGCCTTTTTATCAGTATCATCAGCAAGAAGAGAAAGAGAAAAGCATCTCCAGGATTCAGTTATGTGTCCATGAAGAGTAACAAATCCATTGGTCTGCCGCCTGAACTCAGTGATGAATCATCTCCAGGATTCAGTTGTGTATCCATGAAGAGTAACAAATCCATTGGTCTGCCGCCTGAACTCAGTAATGGACCTGCTCTGACCTCTGACTCTGTGTGAGTATCATGTGCAACTCTGTATTTCATTCCCCTGAATTCAGAAATTGATAAATGTCCTTTGATCCTCTCTGAGTGTAACCATGTAGGACATTTAAAACAAGAACCAAAATTGTACAGAAAGATTACAAAAAAACTTATTTTATTTCTGCATTAAAGTTCTTTAGCCAGAAAGAATAAATCAACTGATGTACTTTTTAAATAACAAATACATCACAGTAATAGTAATCATGATGTAAAGAGCATGACTTTAAAGAAAGAATCAGCAAGGCCTTTGATAAATATTTTTTTTTTCTTTATTGTTAGTGTTTCTCACCGTTATTTCTCTTTTGGATGTATGTGACTACAATCCTTTAAATATACAGGTCCATCATTTGCCTTTAAATTCCTGCTGTGCATCATTAATCTACAGTATATAGGAAACAATATTGTCTTAGAAAAGAGCCTTCAGGAACTTAATTTGTGATGTCAGGAAATAAATTTAATTACAGTTTATATCGATGGTCCACTTTAGACATTCTGTTGGCCAAGTAACGTTTCACTTGCATGTCAACCAACTCTAATTAGAGTATTAGTAGAGTATTAGTAGAGTATAAGTAGACTAATCGTAAGGTAGGGTTAGGTTAGGGTTATTTGAATAAACTGACATGTAATTGCTGTAGTGATTTTGGATTATCCTCACACGAGGGCACTACAAATGTAGTGATTTATGGTCTTAATTATTAATTTTAATATTTAGTATTAACATTAATATTGATTTTTTGGTCACACATCACCCAAGGTGAGTGTGAGAGTGTCAGATTCCTTCCTATATGTCGGGGCACCATCCAAGGAATTTTACCGTAACAATAAAGAACAATCATGGAAGATTGTTGATTGAATTATAATTATATAAATGGGGGTGAAGTTTGTCACCTGACCAATATGGAGGATTTAGTGAGATTCAGGCAAGCTTGTAGAGCCTCTGATTATCAACACAATAATGACACAGTTTGCAATAAAAATGAATTTATTAACAAAAAGATATACAAGAGTAAAATATCACAATCACTAAATACTACTAATGAAAATCACTAAACTACTAAGAAAATTGAATCAATATTCAAACAGAAACTACAAAATACTAAACAAACGGACGTTAACAAAAATTGACGAAGCAATGAATGGTTAATTAGTCTATGGGGGAGTCAATTGTGGTCTTTCTGGATGCATGTATAACATAGTAAACAAGCATATTATGAATACAGATAACGTGTCTGATGTATCTATCTGTATACGCAGACCCTAGATAAACAGTCTCTACACAAATAGCAATCTAATATAGCAACAACCTAATGCCAAGGCCTTTGGGAAAAGGTTTGGTTAGCTTATACAGGTGCTGGTCATATAATTAGAATATCATCAAAAAGTGAAACTTGTATATTATATTCATTCGTTACACACAGACTGATATATTTCAAATGTTTATTTCTTTTCATTTTGATGATTATAACTGACAACTAAGATAAATCCCAAATTCAGTATCTCAGAAAATTAGAATATTGTGAAAAGGTTCAATATTGAAGACACCTGGTGCCACACTCTAATCAGCTAATTAACACCTGCAACGGCCTTTAAATGGTCTCTCAGTCTAGTTCTGTAGGCTACACAATCATGGGGAAGACTGCTGACTTGACAGTTGTCCAAAAGATGACCACTGACACCTTGCACAAGGAGGGCAAGACACAAAAGGTCATTGCAAAAAAGGCTGGCTGTTCACAGAGCTCTGTGTCCAAGCACATTAATAGAGAGGCGAAAGGAAGGAAAAGATGTGGTAGAAAAAAGTGTACAAGCAATAGGGATAACCGCACCCTGGAGAGGATTGTGAAACAAAACCCATTCAAAAATGTGGGGGAGATTCACAAAGAGTGGACTGCAGCTGGAGTCAGTGCTTCAAGAACCACTACGCACAGACGTATGCAAGACATGGGTTTCAGCTGTCGCATTCCTTGTGTCAAGCCACTCTTGAACAACAGACAGCGTCAGAAGCGTCTCGCCTGGGCTAAAGACAAAAAGGACTGGACTGCTGCTGAGTGGTCCAAAGTTATGTTCTCTGATGAAAGTAAATTTTGCATTTCCTTTGGAAATCAGGGTCCCAGAGTCTGGAGGAAGAGAGGAGAGGCACACAATAAACGTTGCTTGAGGTCCAGTGTAAAGTTTCCACAGTCAGTGATGGTTTGGGGTGCCATGTCATCTGCTGGTGTTGGTCCACTGTGTTTTCTGAGGTCCAAGGTCAACGCAGCTGTATACCAGGAACTTTTAGAGCACTTCATGCTTCCTGCTGCTGACCAACTTTATGGAGATGCAGATTTCATTTTCCAACAGGACTTGGCACCTGCACACAGTGCCAAAGCTACCAGTACCTGGACCATGGTATCCCTGTTCTTAATTGGCCGGCAAACTCGCCTAACCTTAACCCCATAGAAAATCTATGGGGTATTGTTAAGAGGAAGATGCGATATGCCAGACCCAACAATGCAGAAGAGCTGAAGGCCACTATCAGAGCAACCTGGGCTCTTATAACACCTGAGCAGTGCCACAGACTGATCGACTCCATGCCACGCTGCATTGCTGCAGTAATTCAGGCAAAAGAGCCCCAACTAAGTATTGAGTGCTGTACATGCTCATACTTTTCATGTTCATACTTTTCAGTTGGCCAAGATTTCTAAAAATCCTTTCTTTGTATTGGTCTTAAGTAATATTCTAATTTTCTGAGATACTGAATTTGGGATTTTCCTTAGTTGTCAGTTATAATCATCAAAATTAAAAGAAATAAACATTTGAAATATATCAGTCTGTGTGTAATGCATGAATATAATATACAAGTTTCACTTTTTGAATGGAATTAGTGAAATAAATCAACTTTTTGATGATATTCTAATTATATGACCAGCACCTGTATTTACGTTTTACTTGGTCAGGTGATCAGTCCGGCGACAGGAGATGTCATCCACTGGTATCCTTCTGTTTGCAGTGGGAGAGACTGGATTGCTTTCCAACAGTTGCAGAGCTTCACTGAGTGCTGGGGTCTTCCTGGGGTCTTGTGTAATCCAGAGAACTGTAGGTCAGATGGTGGTCGATCTGCAGGATCTTCTGTAGGTTGGAGGTACTTGAGTTATGCAGGTCAGGCGATGATTGCAGCCAAAGTCCTCTGCAAAAGCAGTTGGGCTGCTTGAAGGTCCGTGCGGTGAAAGGTTTACTCGCAAGAGTATGACCTTGGGCGTGCTGTTGTTCTTTCCTCGTCAGGTCAGAAACTCAGAACAAGGGTTTGTTCACTTGGGAAAGCTTTTATTCCTTTCCGTTGGGGAGGGGATTATTAATATCCGCCTTTTCTGCTGTGGTGATGTGATTGGGTCGTAGCATTCCAGCTGTCTGTCCATCACATCCCACCTTTCCATACTGTGGAATTTGTTGCATTGTCCCAAAATAGACAGTTAAATAAAACAATGTCTTTAGAACCTTGGAAATACTTTATTTATTTTCCATACCTTTCTCAAAGTCTATGTGGCAGTGTTCTACACTCATAGAGTCCAATCTTGATGTAAAGTTGTTGAGGTATCACCCAGATGTCCATTTCTGTGTCGTGTGTGAGATTACATTGGCTGTTATTCCAAGTGCAGTTTCCACTGTGTGTCCACAGTTCCCTGGATGAATAATGAGAAGTATAGGACATGTTCCTTACAGTTTTCCTGTCCATTTTTTGTGGTTTCAACCCAATATAGAGATTGTCTTTCTCTTGCATGGAGGGCTGAGGTGAACAAAGGCAACTCGTGATGAGATTAGCCTGTGATCAGTGAGCCGCTGATTCCCTTTCGAAAGGGAACTCGCACTGCGTCCTAGAACGCATATGGGGAAATGCCCTCACGTGACAGGTGTCTGAAGTGAAAGTGGAATCAAGCCAATCCTATTGGCCGGCGACAGCCTATGACGTCATACTAGTGCGACCAGACAGTATATAAAGGGCACCTAGGAAACATGATCCTCTTTTTGTCTTCAGTGACTTTTGTCTGTTGTGATTGTTGCAAGGTAAGAACCTTTGTTATAATGTCTGAGAAGCATTTCAAGCGTTATGCCGATCCGTGTCCGAGATATCTGACACCTGATGACACACACGACTTGTGCGTTCACTACCTGGGTGAGAAGCATGCGCAATCAGTTCTCGAGGGATCTGTTTGCGTTCATTGTGAGCGTCTGCCTATGCGGAAGCTCCGCTCTCGCCTGTCAATCTTCTCGAGAGAAGAGGGACAGGCATCTGCACCTGGCGGCTCATGCTGAGGCTGAGAGGATACTCAAGTCATGGGGCTCGCAGGTGGAGCTCGCCGAAAAGTTTGAGAAAGGCGTTTTTCTATCGCGCAATTTGGCGGCTCACGAGAGCGATCTGCTCGATGAGGATGCCGTTTCTCTGGCATCCTCTGGTTCAGCAGACAGTGCTCTTTTGGCTCCAAGCCATACTGAAGAGCAGACGTTGGTTGTGGAGTGCAGTGAGAGTGTTGCCTCTGAGCCCGTGCGACCATCCTGCCCCACGTATGTTGAGTTATTGGATGTTATGGAGCATGCCTCGGGCAGATTAAAACTGCCGTGGGTGCGCGCTCGGGAAGAAGTGGTTCGTGGGAGGCTAGATGAACGCTTTCTTTCCAACCATACTCATCCAACTCCCGTGAGCCTTCCATTCCTTCCCGATCTCCATTCTGAGATCGAGAAGGCATGGAAAAACCCTTATTCGGCCCGTATTCATCGGTCTGGGCAGGCAAACTATGCCAATGTCGTATGACAATATGAGAGCATGGATTTGTGGCGATGCCTCCTATCGATGAGACGTTCGCGAACTATCTCGTCGGTGGTGGAGCTTCATCATTGAAGGCTCCGGCCCTGCCTACTAGACCATTAAAAACAACTTCGCTGTTGAATGGCAGGGCATACGTGGCTGCAGGTCAGGCTGGTGCTGCACACTATGGCAGTGCTTCAAGCAAATCAGGCTGACCTGTTGAAAGATTTGGACCAGGGCCAGGGTGCTTCTCCTGATGCGGTGGCTGAGCTGCGCCACACCACAGAATATTTTCAACATTATTTGTTCAGATATTTCTATTTAAAAGAAAGAAAGAAAGAAAAATCAATTGTTTGCAAGGTGACCCACATTTAGTTTTTGACCACTGAAAATGTGTACAATTGACCAATTTACTCATGGAGCCACATTGACATGTCCATATCTCTGGCATTTAACCATTGCGGGCCTTTAAAATGAAGATACCAAAATAATTGTTTGTCAAGAACTAGAATCTAAAAGGATATTAAGATATCTTTAATAATTCTTGAGTTGGGGCAAAAAAAAAAAAAAAAAAAAAACTTTTCCTATTTTGAACTGTCACTTTTGGCATAATGAAACTAAGATTGCTAAAGTAAATAGATTTAACTAATAGACCTACTAATCTATGTGTAAAAATAAAATAATGATACTGCTATCTTTCTAAAGTCATTTTTACCCCCCTGTAATCTGACTCCAAATCTCAGGTGAAAATTGTCATTTTTTCCCTTCTCTACAAAATAGTGGATTACTCAGTAAATATACATTCATGCCATTTAATATTTTGGCTTTTTTCTTCATTTATGTATTTCTTTCACCAGTTGAAAAATTATCAAAATCAACATTTTTAGCCAGGGACCTCTGGTGGAGTTGACACGAAATGATCCTTCACCCCTGAAGTAGACGGTTTACATATACTCTTAATGACTTACAGTTGACATTTAAGTGCAGAGTTACTTATAGTTAACATAATGTCTAAAGGGGACCATCGAAATAGTGTTACCATACATTAGCCACAATAGGTAACCTCTTAAATGAACACTTTTTTCTAATTGTGGTATGTTTTGAAATAAGATTAAATAAGAACCAAATAAGATGTTTTACCAATAAGATATTTAAGATATTTTCCCTAATTTGATAAAGATCTATCCTATTTGTTTTTGTCTCTGTTTTTTCTTAATGTATTTTCAGTGGTGAGAGAGCTGACCAGATCGGATATGTGTCCTCCTCCTGTCAGAAACACATCAGTCATCATGACACAGAAGCAGCCCTGCAGCTCGATTCTCACCAACCACTGCATGTTGATCTTCAGAGAGTCAAAGACCAGCACAAAACCAGCATGAAGATATGAGAGTGTATTTGAGGGAATAAAACTACAAGAGAATCAGACGCTCCTGAACAGGATTTACACACAGCTGTACATCATAGAGGGAGAGAGTGAAGGGGTGAATGAAGAACATGAGGTGCTACAGATGGAGAAAAGTTACAAGACACTCCAAGACACTCCAATCAACTGCAGTGACATCTTTGATCCTTCACCTGGATCAGGATATGAGGAGAAGAGAAGAGAGAAGAAAGACAACATCAAGACTGTTCTCACTAAAGGCATCGCTGGAATTGGAAAAACCGTTTCTGTGCAGAAGTTCATTCTGGACTGGGCCGAGGGAAAAGCCAATCAGGATGTAGACTTCATGTTTGTGCTTCCATTTAGAGAGCTGAACTTGATTAAAGATCATCAGTACAGGCTTCACAGACTTCTGCTGGACTTTCATCCTGAGCTTCAACATCTGAACTCAAAGATGTATGATGAATGTACAGTTGTGTTCATCTTTGATGGTCTGGATGAAAGCAAAATTACACTGATGTTTTCAGACAGTGAGAAAGTTTCTGATGTGACTGAGATTTCATCAGTGGGTGTGTTGATGTCAAACCTCATGAAAGGAGAGCTGCTTCCCTCTGCTCTCATCTGGATCACCACCAGACCAGCAGCAGCCAATCAGATCCCCTCTAAATACATCAACCGTGTGACAGAAATTCAGGGATTCAATGACCCTCAGAAGGAGGAATATTTCAGGAAGAGAATCAGTGATGAGCATCAAGCCAGCAGAATAATCTCACACATCAGAAGAGCAAGAAGCCTCCACATCATGTGTCACATACCCGTCTTCTGCTGGATCTCAGCCACTGTGTTTCAAAATATCCTGAAACAAGATCTCAGTGCAGAAATCCCTCAAACTCTGACTGAAATGTACATACACTTCCTGCTCATTCAAATAAATATGAGGAACCAGAAGTATGAAGAGAGAGATCCAGAGAAACTCCTGCAGTCCAACAGAGACGTGATTGTGAAACTTGCTGAACTGGCTTTCAATCAGCTGATGAAGGGCAATGTGATGTTCTATGAGGAGGACCTGAGAGAGAGCGGCATAGATGTCACTGACGCCTCAGTGTATTCTGGGATTTGCACTGAGATCTTCAGGGAGGAATCTGTGATTTATCACAGGAAGGTTTACAGCTTTGTACATCTGAGCTTTCAGGAGTTTTTTGCAGCACTTCATGTGTTTTTCTGCTATTTACACAAAAACGGTGAAGTTCTGAAAATGTTCCTGACAGGAAAGTGCAGAACACAGTTTGAGAATGTTCCTCTGGACGTGTTTCTGAAGGGAGCAATGAATAAAGCCTTGAAGAGTAAAAATGGACATCTGGATCTTTTACTTCGATTTCTTCATGGCATCTCACGGGAGTCCAATCAGAGTCTCTTACAGGATGTGTTGATTCACACAGAAAACAACCCAGAGAGCATCAAGAAAATAATCCAAAACCTCAAACGAGGTCAAAAGAACAATGTCAGTCCTGAAAGATGGATGAATCTGTCACACTGCTTGATTGAGATGAAGGATAATTCTGTTGTTGAGGAAATGCAGGCATTTTTAAAAAATAAAACAATAAGAAAAAGTCTTTCTCTTGCACAATGTTCAACTTTGGCAAACATGATCCTGATGTCAGAGGAAGTGATGGATGAGCTTGACCTTAAAAAGTACAAATTTAAATCAAAAGAGGGTCGATGGAGACTGGTACCTGCTGTGAGGAACTGCAGAAAAGTTCTGTAAGTGTGAAAATATGAACATACAGTAGTTGCATTTGAAAGAAGTTGATGTATTGTGATGAATATTATCTGGGTTTGTATTCACATTCACAAGCATAAAATATACATTACTGCAGCTGAGTATTATATTCATTTTCTACCAAATTAATACTATTAGTTGTATAAAATACTTTTATGCTTTGTGAACAGAACCAGTGAAGCTACCAATAAAACTAGCCCAATTCTAAGACCGTTATTAATGTCAATAATGGAATGTATTTATTATTTTTTTTTTTATAAAAAAATACAACAACATTTTATTAAAAACTAGGGATGCACAATATTATCGGCACATCATTTATGCTGATATAGGCCCAACATACAAATTTTGCTGATGTGCCTTCCCAATAATATGAAGCAAAAAATCGATTTGATCAAGCAGAGATGCTGATTTTTGTTTATAAAACATTTTTTTAAAGGGGTGGTTGATTATGATTTCACTTTTTTTAACTTTAGTTAGTGTGTAATGTTGCTGTTTGAGCATAAACATCATCTGCAAAGGGAGATATTTTCTTTTAAAGAAATCGCTTTTTAAGGACTACAACAAATGGCTGGTAAGGACAACAACAAGCTTATTCCCGGGTTAGTGACACCCTCAAAAAGTGACAAATTTAACATGCTATAAAAAATTATCTGTGGGGTATTACTAAAACTACTTAATCAACCCCCCCAATATAATTATTATTATATTATTCATTATTAAAGGATTAGTTCACTTTCAAATAAAATTTTCCTGATAATTTACTCCCATGTCATCCAAGATGTCCATGTCCTTCTTTCTTCAGTCGAAAAGAAATTAAGGTTTTTGATGAAAACATTCCAGGATTATTCTCCTTCTAATGGATTTCAATGGCCTCCAAACGGTTGAAGGTCAAAATTACAGTTTCAGTGCAGCTTCAAGGCAGTGAAGAGCTTCAGTGCTTCCACCAAAACCACACTTTCGTATTCTTTAAAAATCTTACGCTGTATGTCCTACGCCTTCCCAATTCAACTTACGGAACGAACGCAGTGCCAGTTCCATTTTTTCCGTAAGTAGAATAGGGAAGGCATAGGAAGGCGATCATTTGTTTATATAAAGCATATACATTTAAATTTTTTTCAAAATGACCGATCGTTTCGCTAGATAAGACCCTTATTCCTCGTCTGGTATCGTTTAAAGCCCTTTGAAGTTGCACTGAAACTGTAATTTTAACCTTCAACCGTTTGGAGGCCTTTGAAGTCCATTATAAGGAGAATAATCCTGGAATGTTTTTATCAAAAACCTTCATTTCTTTTCGACTGAAGAAAGACAGACATGAACACCTTGGATGACATGGGGGTGAGTAAATTATCAGGAAAATTTTATTTGAAAGTGAACTAATCCTGTAAAGCTACAAAAGTTATTTAGTCAAGAGTAGTGAGTGATTTTTCTTTTTTTCTTTTTTGATTAATGACACAGACTGCAGAAGGTATATTAGACTGCTATCACTTTAAGACCTGATGTGTGCGATGCAGATCTGACAAGCATTCAGTGTTCTCCCAACTCTTTACATTAATTTAAGACTGTGCTTACAAGGACATGCAGCCATTTCAACATAATTTTGTTTTATATAAGGAAGACTTACTGTCTTGCAATCTTTGGGGGACACCCGCTCATTAACATGCCTTTTAATCAAAGTTCTCTCTGTTTTCAGTTTGGCAGACTGTAAACTCACTGATCAGCACTGTGAAATTGTGGCTTCAGCTCTACAATCATCAAACTCCCCCCTGAGAGAGCTGGATCTGAGTAACAATGACCTGCAGGATTCAAAAGTGAAGCTACTCTGTGATGGACTGAAGAGTTCAAACTGTCAACTCAACATACTGAGGTCTGATTTACACGTATTTTTTTAATTTTTTTTAATTATAATAATAATGTGTAAAGTACTCTATTAGGGGTGACGTGATATAACGGTATTATGGCATCCAGCTATTTGACATAGCCTTTATCACTGTATATAATACTATAAAATAATATAATTTCTGCCTCATTCTGCGATAAGAAGCCACATCAGTTCACACTCGACTGAAGCTATAAAGATTTTGAATTAAATATGCTGTTATTCTCATAAATTGTATTTTGATGCTGTGCTAAATTAAAAAAACGATTAGCATTTTAGTCTCCTATAAATGGAATCACATAGCATGGTCTTAAAAATACAAATTTTGTCATTGATTTAATTAAAGGATTAGTCCACTTTCAAATAAAAATTTCCTGATAATTTACTCACCCCCATGTCATCCAAGATGTCCATGTCCTTCTTTCTTCAGTTCGAAAAGAAATTGAGGGTGCTTTCACATTAGCACTTTTGGTGCGCACATGGGTTCGATTGACGTCAGAGTTTGGTACGTTTGGATGATGTGAACACTATCTTCTGAACTCGGGTGCACTCCTGCGAACCGTACCAGAAGTACTGAAGCCTTGGAAACAAAACCAAAGGTTCAGAAACAAAAATATAAAAGTGAGGAGAGTAACGTTATGCATTTTGCCGCCTTCTTCTGTGCCGTCGTTACTAAGCAACGAGGTAAACATCTGCTGGTTTGGGTCTCGGGTTCGTTCCAGGCAATCGAACCAAGTGTTTTTGATGAAAACATTCCAGGATTATTCTCCTTATAGTGGACTTCAATTGGCCCCAATCGGTTGAAGATCAAAATTACAGTTTCAGTGCAACTTCAAAGGGCTTTAAACGATACCAGACAAGGAATAAGGGTCTTATCTAGCGAAACGATCTGTCATTTTTTTAACCACCAACGCTCGTCTTGAACGATGCAAGTTAACAGGTTAAGATAGTTGTGATTTTAAAGCTTATTTATAATACAGTGTCAGACAGTGTCAAAGAAGCCAGAAAAAGCCAGAGACTCAATTAATGTAATTGTTGTATGCAGTGGTGTGATTCATTGGCTAAAAAATTAAAGCAAAACAAACAAAGATGAATTTGACTGATAAAATTGGCTTTTTTCAGGGTTTCTAAAGATATTGTGATATATCGACCAGTCTCACGTTTTTCCGATTCCGAGCAGATCCGTTTTGTCACCAGCGGCATAGGCAATAATGTCAGCTGCACGTTCTCGTGACACACAGCTGCCTCCTCTCACACTCGTTTCATTTGCTCCAGTTAAATAGTGCTTGTATTGCACATCATTTTAGTCATTCATGCAGGTTTCATGCTCACACCAAAAGCACGTGCACCATTGATCTATATTAGTGGAGTGCACAAGCCTCTTCTCAGTCTCAAACAGCTTGTAAGTCACAACAAGTACCAAAATGAATGGCTTACTGCACTTAAACGGTCAAAAACATACAAAATTATGTCTGTCTTGGTGAGTATTCAGCTAAACACAGTCAGTTTTTGAACGTTAAATAGTTGAGAAAGATAACTCATGTTGTGTAACAGTATATTGGGTCCGTGCATGAACTCTCAAAGTGACAGCAGTTCAATATTCATGCTGCAGTCTGTCATGCTAATAAAAGAACAAAAGACAAAGAAAGTCGCTCTCTGCTCTTGACTGTATAAGTTTTATAACTTTAATTGCATGCATTAAAGCTGCAATATGTAAAATTTTTGCAGTAAAATATCCAAAAACCACTAGGCCAGTGTTATATATTTTGTTCACTTGAGTACTTACAATATCCCAAATGTTTCCAACCATTTGTAAATCGTGAGAAAATTGCTATTTTAACCAAGGATCCAGGACGCGTGAGTGAGTCACCTGTAAATTGCGTCATATTCGCGTTACCCTCGATTTTATCCAGAGGGGCTGGATACGTGAGGGAGTAATACAATGGACAGTGTGCCGTCTCTCGAGACAGATCCTCATCCGCTTTTCCAAAGTACTCCCACAGGAGCTCCACCACCTCAGGGTGAAGTCTCCACTCCCCGGGCCTAAGCCCCTGCCTCGACAGGATGTCTGCTCCCTGATTCAGTTGCCCCAGGATGTATACTGCCCTGACTTACAGTAACTTCCCTTGGGCCCACAGCATGATCTGATGTGCCAACTTGCATAAGGGGCCCGAACGCATACCCCCCCCCCCCCCATGCGGACCAACAGATGGTGGCCCCTGACATCTGGGAGGAAGTGTTTGAGTGCCAGGAACACAGCCATCATCTCCAACTGGTTTATGTGCCAGAAAAGATAATGACCCCGAGCTGAGCGACCACTCATGATCGCCCCCCAGCCGGTGAGGGACACATGCGTCGTAAGCGTTACACGTTACAGCGTTCCTACTCCCAAGCTCCCAACACTGGCCCTTGGGAAAGAAACCAAGGTTTTTTCCACATGACACAAGCACGAAGGCATCACCACGAAGGCATCATCATCTTGATCATGCGAAACAGATTTCCTCTCGGGGAGAACCCCTTGGTTTTGAGCCACCACTGCAAAGGTCTCATGTACAGCAGGCCAAAAGGTATCACGTTGGACGCAGCTGCCATCACACCTAACAGTCTCTGAAACTGTTTCACAGTGAGTGACTGGCCTAGCTTCAGCTTGTTTATGGCTGTGAGAATCGCCTCTATGTAAGCTAGAAGCATTGAGATACATTTGACAGAAGTTTCCATGCTGCCAGAAAGTCTACTAAGGGTATCAGTCTCTCGAAACTGACCTCTGGTGTCTGGTGTGTGACCAGCTCGATGCCCTGAAACGGCGAACCGGCAGAGCGTGCTTCCACCTCCTGAAATGAAGTGCTATGGTCCTACAGGTAAAGGCAGAGAAAGGGCGGTGCCTGTCTCTAACCCCTCTACAAGATCCATTTGCAAACCGCACGACTTGAGCATTCGCTGTGCCACAGCAGCAGCGGGACCCGAGCCGCGGGGAACGAGAGCTGAAGCGCCTGACAGCTGTTCACAATTCTCGCAGCCAGCCCCCTCGAGGGCTGCCTGGGCATGCTCCACTCCTAAACAAACAACACAAATCGTGTGTGTATCCCCACCCGTGATGTAACAAGGGCAGGGAGTAACACACGGTCTAAACTGCTGTTTGCTCGCCATACTTTTTGTCACACACACACATACAGATGCTGGTCATATAATTAGAATATCATCAAAAAGTTGATTTATTTCACTAATTCCATCCAAAAAGTGAAACTTGTATATTATATCCATTCATTACACACAGACTGATATATTTCAAATGTTTATTTCTTTTAATTTTGATGGTTATAACTGACAACTAAGAAAAATCCCAAATTCAGTATCTCAGAAAATTAGAATATTGTGAAAAGGTTCAATATTGAAGACACCTGGTGCCACACTCTAATCAGCTAATTAACTCAAAACATCTGCAAAGGCCTTTAAATGGTCTCTCAGTCTAGTTTTGCAGGCTACACAATCATGGGGAAGACTGCTGACTTGACAGTTGTCCAGAAGACGACCACTGACACCTTGCACAAGGAGGGCAAGACACAAAAGGTCATTGCAAAAGAGGCTGGCTGTTCACAGAGCTCTGTGTCCAAGCACATTAATAGAGAGGCGAAGGGAAGGAAAAGATGTGGTAGAAAAAAAGTGTACAAGCAATAGGGATAACCGCACCCTGGAGAGGATTGTGAAACAAAACCCATTCAAAAATGTGGGGGAGATTCACAAAGAGTGGACTGCAGCTGGAGTCAGTGCTTCAAGAACCACTACGCACAGACGTATGCAAGACATGGGTTTCAGCTGTCGCATTCCTTGTGTCAAGCCACTCTTGAACAACAGACAGCGTCAGAAGCGTCTCGCCTGGGCTAAAGACAAAAAGGACTGGACTGCTGCTGAGTGGTCCAAAGTTATGTTCTCTGATGAAAGTAAATTTTGCATTTCCTTTGGAAATCAGGGTCCCAGAGTCTGGAGGAAGAGAGGAGAAGCACACAATCCACGTTGCTTGAGGTCCAGTGTAAAGTTTCCACAGTCAGTGATGGTTTGGGGTGCCATGTCATCTGCTGGTGTTGGTCCACTGTGTTTTCTGAGGTCCAAGGTCAACGCAGCTGTATACCAGGAACTTTTAGAGCACTTCATGCTTCCTGCTGCTGACCAACTTTATGGAGATGCAGATTTCATTTTCCAACAGGACTTGGCACCTGCACACAGTGCCAAAGCTACCAGTACCTGGACCATGGTATCCCTGTTCTTAATTGGCCAGCAAACTCGCCTGACCTTAATTTTAGTATTGTGAAGAAGAAGATGCAATTTGCCAGACCCAACAATTCAGAAGAGCTGAAGGCCACTATCAGAGCAACCTGGGCTCTAATAACACCTGAGCAGTGCCACAGACTGATCGACTCCATGCCACGCCGCATTGCTGCAGTAATTCAGGCAAAAGGAGCCCCAACTAAGTATTGAGTGCTGTACATGCTCATACTTTTCATGCTCATACTTTTCAGTTGGCCAAAATTTCTAAAAATCCTTTCTTTGTATTGGTCTTAAGTAATATTCTAATTTTCTGAGATACTGAATTTGGGATTTTCCTTAGTTGTCAGTTATAATCATCAAAATTAAAAGAAATAAACATTTGAAATATATCAGTCTGTGTGTAATGAATGAATATAATATACAAGTTTCACTTTTTGAATGGAATTATTGAAATAAATCAACTTTTTGATGATATTCTAATTATATGATCAGCACCTGTGTGTGTGTGTGTGTGTGTGTATCAGGGTATCCGCGGGGCATTAAAAAGCATTAAAAGTCATTAAATGGATTTTGAGAAAATTAAGGCCTTAAATGGCATTAAAAAGCATTAAATTTGATTCCTACAGGCATTAAATTTTTTTAGATAGTTTTGAAGAAAAATAGTACTTCCAGTTTATTTTGAATATAGCCATCATAATTAATAACTGAATTGCTTTCGCAAAATATGTACATAGATGTGATACACACGCGGAACCAGTTTGGTAACTGCCTCCGGCCGGTGCAAAATTGCCGTAACGCCGTTTTTGATAGCGGTTTACCGGCTTTTACCTGGAGACGGAAGGCTACATCAGTGTTGCGTTGAGTCGCATTGCGACAAATATAGTGACTTGTTGAAACCTTATCTAGCTTCCGAGACCCCCAGGTACTGCCGCACAAGCTCGAGGTCTTGATTTTCTGCTGCAGGCGCACCTCTCTCTGCGTCTGTTCTGTTCAGTGAGTGACCGAGAGGAGCCGCTGCTTTCAGTTGGGGCTGTGCGCTCTGTCAGAGAACAAATAAAAAAGATACTGTTGCTTCTAACCTGAGTGATCATTTTACATGTACATATAGCCACAATCACACCAACTGTCTTTATCTTATGTGTACGGTGATTTTGTTAGACAACGTCTCGATTACAAATCAGGATTATAACATGTCAGGGCTCGACACTAACGCTTGTCCATTAGTCCGGGATAAGTGGATTTTTTTAAGGGGCAAATGAAAGAGAATTTTACTTGCCCGGTCGGACAAGGAGCCTGATTAAATAAAAAAAAAAAAAAAAAAACTTGGGAATCACCAAAACGCAAGAATGACAGATTTGATTAGTGTAATAGGCTTTCATCAGCACTTTGAACGAATCGGTTGAGTCAAAGATTCAATCCCTGCATCCCAATGTGCATACTATCCACCCTAAATAGTATTGAATATTACTAATGTCTCATACTATTTAGGATGGATAGAATGCACATTGAGACGCAGGCAATGACTCATTCATAAACAACTGCTTCATTCTTGAATGAATCAGCCATTGGAATGAATCGTTTGAATGAATGACTCAATGACTCACTTATTAAGACGGTTACTTGCCGCCACCTACTGGTGGTTTAGTTTCATTTTTAAAAGCATCTCTTTCCCCCCACCATTTCTTATTTAAATTTTCAAAAAATATTTAAAACAATCTCTTTAATGCAGTTGTAATTTTTTTATTGTAAATGATTTAATTTGATTGGTAACACTACGTGCTCGAACCCCTAATAAGACACTAAGGGCTGTTGTATTTGTAAGGATTTTTATCATTATTCTTCTGCCGCAAAACGCATTGTGCAGCCTAAACCGTAAGTGCTAGAGACTTGAAACTTTGTCAGATGATAGGACAAAAATCAAGGAGAGGTTGACAGAGTATGACCCCAATCGGCCAATAGGTGGCGCTTCAGCAATCAAAAGTTGTAAATCGCCAATAACTCCTAGATCATTTGTCCTAATCAAGTGTCTTATATCATTGTAATCCTTGGCTCAAGACGGACAAAACGTATATCTCCAATTTCATTTCCACCTAGAAAAATTTTCCGCCATTTTGAATTTTGTCCAAAACCTACTTTTATGAACTAGTTCTAGGTTTTTCGCCCGATCGGAACCAAAGCAGTGCAGAAATGTTCTCTGGAGTGTGAATATCAAAAGTTATCAAAAAAAGTTGGAATTTTGTTTCACGGTTCCTAAAGGGCGCCAAAATGTACAATGTGGGCGGAGCCACTTTAACTAAAATGGCTATAACTCGAGAATGAAATGAGATATTCGCACCAAACTCGGTACACATGTGTAAGGGCTAAGTTTTTGGTCACGATAAAAAAATCGCGATGATTGGCCACTAGGTGGCGCTATAACATGAAAAAAACATGAAAACAGCTATAACTATGCAACCGTTACTCCGATCGACTTGAAATTTGGCGTGCAGTGTCTTGGTCCAAGGGGGCATGATAGTCTATGAGGACATTGGCGCATCTCAAAAAACATGGCCGCCATCGGCCAATGAATTTTGAGCACCTATTAGACAAGGTTAACGGAGGCCGATCGCAACCAAACTCGTTGGGCATGTTCGACTCATGGTCCTAGAGGTCTGTAAGAATTTTGAACGAAATCGGCCACTAGTTGGTGCTAACGAGTTTTACGCCTTAGTAATCACGTGGTGTTTCACAGATTCACACAATATGCATATCATTTGATAGATCTCCTCATGCTGAACAATTTTGCCTCAAAAACCAATGCTGTCAATCTAACTGTTCATTAATTATTCGCGAATATTCGAAAAACCTACTTTTGCGAACTAGTCCTAAGTTTTTTGCCCAATTGGAATAAAACCAGTGCAGGACAATTCTCTGGACTCTCTAGATCAATAATTATCAAAAAAAAAGTTTACCCATTGGGTCATTATAACATGGTCATTTAGAAAGTGGGTGTGGCTAAATATACCCAAAAGCCAATAAAACCTAAACAAATACTCAGAACTTCACAAAAATAAGTGAGCACATGCAGAATATGACTCTAAAGAAGCATGCCAATTTTTGTGTAGATCGGACCATAGGTGGCGCTATAACTGTTAGAAAACTTTAAAAAAAACTTTAAAAAAACTGTTTTTAATGCTTTTCGCTGAAAATGTATATAACTCTGGCTGTGATCGAGCTATTTTCACGTAAGATATGTCTTTTGACTCCTGAATCCTTGCCGAGTCTAACGATACCAGACATGCCAGGTTTCGGTTTATGGTTTGCACAAAAACTGTGATTTAGAGCTTAAAAACTTTTGCGAATATCTTCGAAACCGTCTGTCCGATCGAGACGAAACCACCGTAGGAAACACGGAACCTAAGTTGGTTTTCTAAATGTTATTGCCCAAATGCCAAAATTTTGATAGGAAGTGGCAAAATAAAATCCAATCAAAGTCTTTCATGGGTCATTTTTTATGCTCTCATTTATATATGTGTCTATAACTTCAAAACGAAATGAGATATTTTCACCAAAATTGGCACACGTATGTATGGGCACACTCTGAGGACACCCAAAAAAAGTGGGGAAGATCGCTCAATAGGTGGCGCTATAACTGTCAAAAACCTTTAAAACCATATTTTTCTACATTAAATTGCCTGACACTGTCATTTTGTGCCACCAGATGGCAGCAGAAGGCCACTAATATAATTCAAGGTTTCAAGGTTGTCATTTATTAATCCCTTTAAACTATAAAAATCCTTATAATAACATTACAAATCACATAACAGACACTGTTAAATTGAAAGTGAGCCAATAAGAGGTCCTCTGCTGCCACCTGCTGTCTAAAATAGTAATTTTGTCATACTACCCACTAATAGTGTGCTATAATTCATATTTAGACTTAATAAAATCATTATTTTAACATTTACTAACACTTTTTTTCTTAAAATGCTTCTACATTTCAATTAGAGTATTACTTTTAACAGTTGTGCCACATTAATTAAAAGGAAACCTGAAATGATGTGTTACGTCCCAGGATGTATTATTTTGGTTGTAATTTATTATTTGTTTCACCGTGGTTTACAAAGGTGTGGGAGTGGTTGAATGCCCTGTGCCTGTGTTTTTGCATGCTCTCTCTCTCTCTCTCTGTGTGTGTGTGTGTGTGTGTGTGTGTGTGTTCTCTCTCTTTACTCCTCCTCAGGCCAAATCACCACCACCTGTAGCTTGTTTGTGAGAGCATGCCTGAGACTGGGAGTATATTGGGACAGTACAGAGCTTGTTGGAGGAGACAAACTTCTCCCCTGCTCCAGATTGAATGTTGTTGGGTTATTTGTTTGCTTGTGACATTGTGCAACATTAGTTGTGTGTAAGCAGTGGCTAACTGTGCCTAGCATTGACCTATGCTCAAAGAAAGTGTTCAAAGGTCTAACTTCACAATGAAAGTAGAGAAAAGTATTGTGTGCTTTCTCTTTATCTTGTTTGTGACTATTGTGTGTGTGTGTGTGTGTGTGTGTGTGTGTAAGCATGCTTCGTATGTATCAAGTATTATTGTTTAAACCTTTTCTTTCTGTGTGTTTGTTTTAGCATATCATAGCTATTTCTCTATGAATTAAGTGGTTACATGCTTAATAAATAAGACAATTCCTTTTTATGTAAACTTAAATGCTTGAACCCCGATAAATGCTGCTAGCAGCTTTAATTCTAATTGAATTTATTGAACAAATTTAAAAATAAAAGATGAATCATACATTTTACATGAATCATACAGGATTGGGTGGGGGGAAATTGCCCCTTGTAAATGTAAAAAAAAATAAATAAATAAAATAAAATGCCCTCAGTGTAAATATCACAAATATGCAGATTTATATATGTCAAAGCTGGAATATTCTGAAAGGATATTGCTTCAGAATAAATTTATATTTACACCAAAAAAAAAAAAAAAAAAAAAAATCCTATTTTTTCCAGACAAGCAACTGTTTTACTCAGACAAGTGAATGACCGATTTAAGCACATGACAAGGCTTAATGTCGAGCCCTGTATGTAGTCTTAATGGGCCGCATTTCAGTCACCATTTCATATTGTCTGACAACAAAACAGAAAAATATATAGATGAAACAATTTTATTGGGAATTTGGCTGTATTAAAATACATTATGTGAGCACAAAGAGGTAGCAGCAGAGAAGCAAACAAATGTAAAGGCATTAAAAAACATTAAATTAGATTTGATGAAAAAAAAAAAAATATATATATATATATTGTAGCGTCTGTGGTGGATCAAAATTATCAATACAACTATAAATTAAAGAAAGCTTTTAACGTTTGACCTCCTTCAGATAACCCATAGACCATGGCTCCGGCAGGTCTAGATGAAATTACCCTGGTGGCATCTTTGTTACCTTCAGTGAGGAGAAGCAGGAGGCTTTCTCCCCAGCTCTGGGGACTTCAAAGAGTCACCCGTGCTCCCCCCCACAATGGCACTAAGGGCCATGTGGCATACCCAAGACGCTGCGAAAACCCAATACACATCACACACACACACATACAGAGACACAAACACATATTTGGAAACTGTATCTACATTTAGCCTCAAAATATGATTATACCAAAGTGTACCCGTTGCTGTATTCAAGTGAACGTGCATGTATCCCTAGTATATAAGATTAGTTATGATTGTAGCAGTGTTAGTTTTATTCTAAGCGGTATATTCAAGTATAAACTGTATCCCTCACTTTTTATGTGTTGACGTCCGACAAATTTGGTCTCATTGTAAAGCTCTCTTTATGCCCTAAATAACAATGTATGTCACATCACTGTAAAATGCATTGTTCTATTTTAATGGTATTTTGAAGAAAATGTACTCAGTTCTGACACTTCATAAACTATGCAAATGAGGCCATAAATGGAGACAAAGAAAAAGTTTGCCCGCCAAAGTTGCACCCGCACCATTGGCTGACGCATCCGAGAAGGCGTTTGACTTGTTTGTCCTTAAAAGACATTCACACGCGTCTCTCGATGGTCTCTCGATTATCTCTCAATCGTCTTTCGATTGTCCGTCGCCACCTCACACACGTCTCTCCCGGACGTCTCGGCGACCGCGCTTCCATCACGCGCTCCTCTGCATCTTCGGGACGACCATCTGTTTGGCACAAGTTCGCTTCTGTCAAGCCTCCGTCATCCTCCATCACCTCGGAGACGGACTCTCTCTTCTTTATTTTCCGGTTATCTTACTCTCAAGTTAAAACCTTGTTTGAAAACCCCGCCGAGAACCCAGTCTCGGAAAAGGACCAATCGCTCCAGCCGCACGCATTGAAACTCCTCCAGAAAGACACGCAACTCCAGCACCTAAAACACTATGCAAGTATAAAACTATTCTTTTCGAAGCGTTTTAAGCTCCATGCATAAGCTGAGTTTCCTTGTTGGCTCTCAAAGGTTTAACTGTTTGTAATTTGCCACTTTCTTTGATCACCTCTGTTTTCCTGTCTTTACTTTCGCTTTTGTATATATGTGTATTTCTTTGTGTATATCTAATTATATAACGTTAGCACATGTAGTTGTAGTTTCGTATATTAAATACATTATATTCATGCTTGATTGCCTCTGTTGCCCATTCACGAACCAGGTCCCTTCTACGTTTGATTCTGCAAAACTGCTTTACGCTTTAATGCTATAATAGGAAGTTATTCTCGTGGCCAGAGACCAACTTCCTTTTATAAATAGTTTATGAGAAAACTGACGGTTTGCTGGACAAACTAGGATAGTCTTTCTCAAATCACTATTGAACTAGACCTAATCATATATGTAATTAATTATAATCCGTTGTAATTAATTCACAATATATGTGCATAATTCCCTCTTTGGTCGATCTATATTATAATTAATCATAACGCGTTATGACTTAATTATATATATATTTCACCCATAATTTGAGCTAATTGATTGAATACATGTAAATTCGCTACATATATTTATTTTTTTGGTGGAGAATGCGGGCAACGTTTTAAACTTGGTTCTGTGCTTGAGCAACTCAGAATAAATCTGTGTGTCTATTAATGTTTATGCGCGCTTTATACAGTGAGACCAGACGCAACGCGTTCCTCACATGGAAACGTTAACAAACTGCTATTTGTGTCTAAACATTTTAGCCAATTGTTAACCGTTTAAAATAAACTGCAGTTTCATTAATATTAAACTCGTTCCTGCAAAAGGGAGACAATCTTTTGCAGAACAGCTTTAATATTAATTTCCGCTTGAATAAAACGAAGAAATCGTTTTTCAGCGTGATTAAAGACCGTTAGGGACGAGTCTCTCCCTCTCCGTCTAGAAGGCCTCATAAATCGTAGCGCTATAAAATTTGAATTATTGCATTGTTCGATAATACAAAATAGCGCCTCACTCCCTCACTCTTGGTAAACCATTGGCGTAGCTAACCAACGTTGCCTAGGGCAAATCTAATCTGGAGAACAGTTTATCTGACTTATCCGATTGATGTGTGAAATGGGGAGTTATTAACACCCTGATCCAGTGTTAATTTGTAACGCAGCGAAGAAATCCTGCTAAAGTTACATGTTCGTGTCCAGTGAACTGGCACAAGAGAATCCGCCGAGATTCTGAATATTATAAGTGATAAGTTGCAGTTAAATCGGCCGTGCGCTAGGTTTAAAAGTCACGATTTTTAAAGTAGGTGGACGCAGTACCTCTGACTAAACGCCAGAGGGCAGTCTGTTCAGGTGTGTGGCACACCTCCCTACGTCATTGTTGTGTGGACCCATTAACGCCATCTTGTGGGCGTTCTGGGTTAGGTCTGCTTTCCTCGTGTTTGATCTGAATTATTTCCAACTTTCCTTTGGCTATTTTAATTTGCTGGCTATTATAAGTCTTTTGTTTTATTGTTTTGACGGTTATCCTGTCTATTTGTATTTGGAATGCGGTTTACTGATTTAAATTTAGTTTAAACACGTTTTAAATTTTAATTTTAATTAAGTTCCCCTTCCAACAAGAGAATTCACTTTCTGGAAGTGCTCCCCCTTGTGGACACTCCCCAGATAAGTCAATTCACTCCCTTGGAGTTTTTCTTTTCCTTTTTCCTGTGTGTACATTTCTACTTTATTCTATTTTAATTATTTCCCTCTTGAATTATTTTTTCACTTTGGGAATTCCTTCCTTTCGTTTCTCTTTTTGTTTTTGTTTGTTCTTTTCTCATATTTATTTCTTTACTTCTTTTTCTGTCGATAGCATCCTTATACCCAAGCCTCCCTTATTTTATACACTTATTTAAATTTAATTAAACAACGTTTAATTGAAATTTAAATTCAAGTTTTGGTGTCATCGATTGACATTTGCTCATCAAGGAGCAGCCCCCCCCCAAAAAGGGGGCACTCTCAAATAGGGAAGGCTTTCTCCTCTCTCCTCCTCCCACTCTCTTATTCTGTGCACTTATTTAAAATTTAATTAAACCAAGTTTAATTTAAGTTTGAATCAAGCGCCACTGAACTGTTTTTTTTTTTTTCTCTTCTTCTTTGCTTTATTGTTTGTTTCTGTTCTGCTTCTTAGCTAATTCTTTCTGATTGTCATTTTAGACCCCAATTCTCTTGCCCTACACATTTAATTATTTAAATTTGGTTTAAGCAAGACTTAAATTTAGATTTAAATTTACAATTAAATTGTGTTTACTTGACCATTGGTGTACTTGCAGATAGTGCCCCCTCTAGTGCTCGGTGGTGAGTTGGCGGTTGTTTCAGTGAGTTCCAGTGAGTGGAGTCACCTGGCCTGGCGGATCCGGCACTGGCTGTGCGTGAATCGTGGACATTTCTGACCTCGTACCACCGGCAACACGCGGGACATCAGCAATTGGGTACATCAGGTGCAGGGAGGCAACGAGTCCAGGCTGACAACAAGGGCAATTTTGTTTAATTTCCCTGTTTAGGCTTCTGCACAACAGAACCGCCCGTTGAGAGTAACTGCCTGCGGGGTCAGACTCTTGGCTCAGGGAAAACTCAATTTTGATCTGTCAGTCTGGCCGTTGGCAAAACACCTCGCCTAAGTACAGTTGCAAAGCTACCAATTGTGCTAAAAGTCACCGTTTGTGTGGTTGCATCGTGGTACGAAGGGGACAGGGTGCCCACGGACACCGCAGTCGAGTGGTGGAACGTCAAGGAAAGGCTGCCTCTGCCATTGAGTCCGTATCTGAGCAATCACAATTCACCCCAGGCCTAGAGCAATGATATACAGTCCACTCACTTATTAAAAGCCACAGAATAGTAGATATTCTCTGATCATTTAAGTGTTTGGCCAACCCCTTCTATTCTTGAACCATACCATTTCCTTAGGTTTGATAACTCAACAGCGCCCTCATCAGACCTGCCTTAAACCCTAACCTATAAGTTTAAGCTCCTTAACTCCTCTCTCTCTCTCTCTGATTGTATCTCACTTTCATTTTACTTACTCGAAATTGTCTCTATTTTGTCTTGGTCTATTTGCTTCTCTGTTGTGTTTTTTGTTTCTTTCAGTTCATGTAAAAGCAGTACCTGTGAGAGCCCTCACGGAAGCTGAATAATAGATAAACGACCCGAGCAGCCAGAGTCATTAGAGGACCAACTGAGCTACCGCCTGTCAAAATCCTTATTCAGATTTGGCACTCACCCACACAAATTGGCCCACGTGGTCATTCCCGTCCATTGACGGCGTACATTCCACTAACTGTCTGCACCAGTTAGTTGGAATCACACACAAAGTTTATCTAATTACGTGAGGTCGTAACCCGCCAATCCCGCGCAAGCTTGCATTGGTTCTTTTTGTGCTGTCTTTCTCTCGTCAACAGTAAGCCACTATGTCGCAAGCATCTAGACCTGACACCCACTGGGATCATCTTGAGACCTGGCTGGGCGTCATGACCAACACGTTCCTGCCCAATGCCGCCAGCGACCTCCAGCACCTGAGCAGCAAGCAGCTGGATGAGGACCTGAATCAACTGATGGCCCACGATCCGACCCAGAGCTACAGCCACAAAGAATGGGCAAAAATCGTCGGCGGCCTTGTCCACAACCTCATTGCCCAGGTGAGGCCTAGGGAGAGAAACAACGCCCTCCTGGAACAGGAAGTAGCAGCGCTCAAGCTTCAGGCCGAGGAGGCCCGGAGGAATCAGGCCCAGACTCAACGTCGCATCGATCAGCTACTCCTCGAGACCCAAGACCAGCGTGGGACAGCAGATGGATCCGACTCCGAACTACAAGTCGAGGGGGAGAAACTTCAAAAGGCCCTTGCAGAGCTCCACCCGGAGATGGGGCGTAGAGAGCAGTTGGAAAAGAAATCCAGAGAGGAAAGAACTGGAAAACTCCAACAAGGTGAAGTTCTCCTAGCCAGAGCAGAGACTGAGCTGAAAGAAAGAGACGCTAAAGCCAGGGCCTGTGAAAATCATCCTAAACAGGCCTGGAAAGAAGTCATTGCTCTGAAACAACAAAGAAACTATTCAAAAGATGAACTCGATACTCCTTACAGAGAATTGCAAAGTGGCCTGGGAGGGGAAACATCCATCACAGAGTTTCCCCTGGCCAGTCAAGAATCCCTAGTGCAAAAGGGGGTTGAAAGTCCACTGCCCAAGACGTCCAGCGCCGAAGAACTTTTGCCAGCAGCTGTCAAATCCAACTACCAGCAGCTGCGACAGGCTTTGATCAAAGAGTTTTCTGACCCTGAATCGGACCAAGGGCTCCCTGCTGCCATGGACCTTAAACAGGGCCGACTGGAAAACCCACAAGCTTACTACAACCGACTGCGAAGGGCCTACTTCGGAGCATGTAACGAGCCAGGAATGGAGGAAGATTTCAACTTCAAAATTCTGTTTCTCCGAAATCTGCACCCTGCGGTGAGTCATCATCTGGGAGCCTTGGCCTGCCCACGCAGTATGTCTACTCAGCAGCTGCGAGACTTAGCCCACAAGGCTTATTCTAAGCGAAAAGCTGCGTCTGAAAAGACTGTAGAAAATCCAACCATTTATCCAGTCTCTGATCACTGCCCAGAACTGACCCTAGCCATTCCTGTGGAAAATGATGTGAGAAGTGAAGCCCTGGTAGACACCAGAGCAGATCTCACTCTGACATCATCTGACCTTTTTGAAAGACCTAGAGCCGAAGCTAAGAGACAAAATCAGACTCTTAAATCGCAAAGATGTGAGCTGAATGTGCAGCCGTACAGCCAAAATGAGGTACAACTTGAACAAATAGCTCCCATCCACCGCACAATCGGTCCAATGAGCTTGGTACCTCCTGTGTACATATCACAAAGGGACGCGTTTTCCCCTTTCATCGGCAAAGACCTGCTAGAACGCTTTGAGCCCTTATTGGACTACAAACAGCTGAAAATCTGGACTCAAGTGCGAGAACCTCTGCCTTTCCAGTCACCCAGACCACCTGAGCCAGACTGTCAGGTCACAGAGGTCACGGGAAATCTCGCAGCTAGCCGCGGGAACCCCGTTTCAGCCCCAGAGCAAAGTTCAAGTTCGCCACTCTGC
Organism: Hypophthalmichthys molitrix; assembly: GCA_037950675.1. NCBI lineage: Eukaryota > Metazoa > Chordata > Actinopteri > Cypriniformes > Xenocyprididae > Hypophthalmichthys > Hypophthalmichthys molitrix. Next base: position 41,562,034 of record CM075494.1, read on the forward strand.
ACTATTCAACTTACCATAGACTCTGACTCCTTCTGCCTCAAGGTCATGACAGATTTACAGCTGAATGATGTAACAACAACAGACATTATTCGCACACTGTGGGCAGACCACTCAGCCTTCAGCCACACCCTGGTCAGTGCTCTCACTGAAGGAACACCGGACCTCCCATTTGCCAACAAGCACACACGCTTCCCATGGGACTCTCGTCTGTCAACCGCGACGGCTGCCAAGGACATCCGTGCTTTGAACTTGAAATGGAACGACCGGCGTCTAACCCATCACTTCCTGGTCCTTCCGGACCTCCTGATGCACCCTAAAGCTCAAGTGAACTTTATTAATGAGGTGGTGTGGGCCTCAATGACTTTACAGCCCCCTGTTGTTTTTGTCAACACTGAAAACTTCCTGTCAGGCCAGACCATTCCCGAGGTCTGCATCCTGGTCAACGAACAGGAAGCTGTAGTACCAGCTTACACCAAAGGGGTCGCTGTTCGGCTCAACCTGCGACATGGTCAAACCCTAAACAACACGCTGGGTTTCTTCCAACTTTCACCCGAAGGCATGGAACTTGGACTCGCTCTCGAAGCCACACCCCTCACTGACGCATCACCCCCTGTAGTCTACATGTTGTTCAACAACAGCACGGCCACAGACATCAGAGTCACCAAGACCTACCGTCTGGGATGGCTAGTGAGTCACGACTTCCATGACTTTGAACTCATATTACCAGTCATTGGCTCAATACCACCTGCAATGATCCCGGAAGGAAGCTCAGACAACACAGTGTTCACAGCACCCTTCAAGATCATCTCCATCACTTCCATCATGCCGGTAGCCACAGAACAGGTGTGCAGAATGGAGCTGAGGGAGGACCAACACCTCGCAGTATACACAGTCTATAACCAGCCTGTCTGCAAAATTCATGAAATTGCTGCACCTCTGACTGCCCACTTGACAAGTGACGCTACAACAGAGGAGCCATTCCCAGGATTTGAGACTCAGGTCCAGCAAATTCTGAAAGATGCAAATGCCCTCAAGAATGACGCAGACCGTCAGAAACTCAGACAGGTCCTGTACAAATTCAAAGCGTCATTTGCAAAAGACTCTTTAGACTGTGGCCTCACTAACCTTCATACGGTGCGTATTCAAACACACCCAAATGCTCCTCCCACCTTCGTCAGGCAGTACAAAATTCCCATCGCCTCACACGAACCGGTGCAGGAGATTATTCGTGCCATGGAAGAAAAAGGTGTCATTCGCCCATGCAACAGCACCTATTCAGCCCCCATATGGCCCGTTCTTAAACCAAATGGCAAGTGGCGACCTACCATTGACTACAGAAACTTGAACCAACAAGTGCCACTGTCACGATGGCCCATGACACAGCTGGAGCAGGAACTACCCAGAATCAGAGGAGCCACCATCTTCTCTACGCTTGATGTGGCATCAGGATTCTGGACCATATCTGTGCATCCAGAAGATCAAAACAAGCTGGCCTTCACCTTTGGCAACCGACAGTACACGTTCACGTGGTGCCCATTCGACTATGCCAACTCGCCAGCTGAATTCAACATCTTCCTGAACAAAGCAGGCACGGTATGGGCCATCCAAAGATTCTCCAACTACATCGGAGCTCAAAAGGTTATCATAGAAACCTGTCACCAGCCTATCACTTTCCTCAACACCCAACGCATCCAAGATGGCGTGGTCACCAACTCACGCATAACTACGTGGCTGATGGCCCTCCAGGGGCGCAACGTTGAGGCACGATATGCCCAAAATCACAAGTCTGCACTAAGCGACGGCTTGGCTGCCTGCCAAAACTGCTCTAATGACACAACAGCTTCAACACTGGAGATAGAGGTACCCCAACAACAACAACCAACCGGTCACAGATACTCTGAAGAGAATGCGTGCCAAGGTATGCCCACCGCCTACGTCGATGGATGTTCCTACAACCATGAGGGCATCCTAAAGGCAGGTGCAAGGGTGTTATGGTTAAACAACCAACCCTGCCCACCACAACACTTCAGGTTGGGTCCCCAGTCATTGCAGTATGCTGAAGTAGCAGCTACTCTCATAACCCTTCAAGTCGTCTCAGCCCATAACATCAGAGAACTCCTCAGTTGCACAGACTCAAACTATGCCAGACTCAGTTTCACATGCCACCTACCGGGCTGGAAACAAAATAGTTTCAAGACTGAAAGCAACAAGCCGGTCAAACATCAACACCTGTTCCAAGCATGTGATGACATCACTCAAACAAACGACATGATCGTTTACTGGGAAAAGGTGAAAGGACACTCAAAGCAACCAGGGTGTGACAAAGACTCAAATGACCAAACTGATGCCCTTGCCAAGACTGACACACTACATGGCAATCTACGGTCTTCCCCACCCCAGTCGCCCACCCTTAGTCTGGCAGCAATAACCCACAGCCAACGAACTGTTCCTGCAACAGTTCCCACCTCACAGCCACTTTCACTAGCTCCACAAATTTCCAAAAATGATATAGCTGATCTCCAAGTCTCAAACATCTCCATACAAGCTATATTAAACCACCTCTCAGACCCCTCCAACCACCCTATCACAGCACCTGATCCCACTGCGGCCACTAGCCTCAAACGACTGCATGAGAACAAACACATGCTGCGTGTGGAGGTAAACATTCTCTGGTATGCCCCTGATGACCTCACAGCGCCAAAGCTTGTAATGCCACAGTGCCAAAAGGGGGGCACGCTAATATACGCCCACAACGCACCATGTGCCAGACACCATGGTACCAGAGCCACTTATGAGACATTAAAACAAGTGGCATATTGGCCCAGCATACAGCATGATGGGGCAGAGTATGTCAGAGGATGTCTGGTTTGCTGTCAATTCCAACCGGCAAACCCAATTCACAGAGCTCCACTGCAACACAGAGGAATCACATTTCCATGGTCGGACCTCCAGATAGACTGGGTGGGTCTCATGCCCAGATCAACAAGAGGTAACGAATATTTCCTCACGGTCGTGTGCCAATTTACCAAGGGGGTAGAGTGTCTTCCAGCACCTAATGACACTGCCCAGACCCTGGCCTACCTCCTGATGAACCACATCTTCACCAGGCCCAGACTGCCACTTAGAGTCGACTCTAACAGAGGCACTCACCTCATGGCCAATGTCAAGCACATGCTCACTCAACTGGAGAAAATGACTGTCACACAAGCTGAATTAAGTGGACACAACCGATGCACCAAACGGTTCTTGGGAGCTTTGCTCGGAGCCGCCGCTGCCGTCGGAACCCTGCTTATCCTCGGCATGTCTAGTGTCAACACAGTGAGCCTAGCCACCATAAGACAACATGTGGCTAAAATTCAGACTGAGAGTTTGCAGCTGAGAAAACAACTGGCAACACAGAGTAAAACCCTGCAAACCATCTGCAAATCCGTTAAAGGTATTGTGGTGGTTCTCAGTACTCACACTTTCCGGCTGAACCAAACAGTGAACTTAATGAAGCAACTGTTTACTGTCTCCCAAAATGACTTTGCCCAAACTCAGCTGGTCGCAACTCTGACAGACATGCCGTGGGAGGTTAGCTCCTCCATGGACAGCTTGGCCATGGGTAGGATTCCCCCGTACCTCGTGCCTCTAAGCCTCATACAAACTGTGCTGGCATCTGCTACCGCCAGACCTACGGACCCTCTTCAAACCCACCTCGCCTACTCTCTGGGTAGCGCCATCCTACTACACGTCGACCCCGAACAGAGTGAGGTGGCCTTCCTCCTGAACCTACCCATCATTGAATCAAGCAACATCTACCGACTCAAGGACATAGTCAATGTCGGATTCTGGCAAGACATTCACTACCTCTGCCCCAGTAAACCTTTCCTCAGAGACAACACTGAAGGAATCTGCGGGTTGCAACCCATGATCAGCGACACACGCTGCCCTGCCGAGGCCAAGCCTCGCACCCAAGTTATCGGAACACAAGCCGAGATTGTGGCCAATCGATGGCTCATCAACACCCCCATTCACACTGCCACCCTGACCTACGATCAGCACGACACCACCACTCGTGTCAGCCTGCCCAACCAAAGCATGGGGGTTCAGGTACCCACAGGCGCCATCCTCCACCTCGACGATCTGGCATTGTACCATCTCCCAAGTGAAGAGTACCAGTCGGAACTGGAAATCCCAACCTTCTTCAAGGATCACAACCTCACCTTAGATCCAGAACTGGAACTTAGGATTGAGAAAGGGGGGTCCCAGTTGATCGACATTACTCCCATTGACACATCCCTCCAAGCACTGTCCCGACTGCCCATCCTGACCAGCTCACCTATAGCCCAGGCTTGGACGGCTGCCGACACGGCCCTCTGTCTCTCCATGGCAATCGGGTACATATTGACACTAGGCCTGGCCTTCATCCTGTTCAAGAGGATCAAAGGGATGCGAGAATCCCTGGACAAGTGCCTGCCTGCCCTTCCTAGAGGTTTCAAAAGGAAACCAAGGAGAGGAAGTACCAAGACGGAAAATATGCCAAATCTCATCGAGATGGACTCTCCATCTGAGGAACCAAAGGCCGAGGATGAGTAGCAAACCACCTGTTGCTTGACCATCATGATCCATCTACCATCCGACTTTGTTGACGTCCAACGAGGTCCACACATGAACCTCGTCGGCCGAAAGGGGGACTGTAGCGTCTGTGGTGGATCAAAATTATCAATACAACTATAAATTAAAGAAAGCTTTTAACGTTTGACCTCCTTTAGATAACCCATAGACCATGGCTCCGGCAGGTCTAGATGAAATTACCCTGGTGGCATCTTTGTTACCTTCAGTGAGGAGAAGCAGGAGGCTTTCTCCCCAGCTCTGGGGACTTCAAAGAGTCACCCGTGCTCCCCCCCACAATGGCACTAAGGGCCATGTGGCATACCCAAGACGCTGCGAAAACCCAATACACATCACACACACACACATACAGAGACACAAACACATATTTGGAAACTGTATCTACATTTAGCCTCAAAATATGACTATACCAAAGTGTACCCGTTGCTGTATTCAAGTGAACGTGCATGTATCCCTAGTATATAAGATTAGTTATGATTGTAGCAGTGTTAGTTTTATTCTAAGCGGTATATTCAAGTATAAACTGTATCCCTCACTTTTTATGTGTTGACGTCCGACAAATTTGGTCTCATTGTAAAGCTCTCTTTATGCCCTAAATAACAATGTATGTCACATCACTGTAAAATGCATTGTTCTATTTTAATGGTATTTTGAAGAAAATGTACTCAGTTCTGACACTTCATAAACTATGCAAATGAGGCCATAAATGGAGACAAAGAAAAAGTTTGCCCGCCAAAGTTGCACCCGCACCATTGGCTGACGCATCCGAGAAGGCGTTTGACTTGTTTGTCCTTAAAAGACATTCACACGCGTCTCTCGATGGTCTCTCGATTATCTCTCAATCGTCTTTCGATTGTCCGTCGCCACCTCACGCACGTCTCTCCCGGACGTCTCGGCGACCGCGCTTCCATCACGCGCTCCTCTGCATCTTCGGGACGACCATCTGTTTGGCACAAGTTCGCTTCTGTCAAGCCTCCGTCATCCTCCATCACCTCGGAGACGGACTCTCTCTTCTTTATTTTCCGGTTATCTTACTCTCAAGTTAAAACCTTGTTTGAAAACCCCGCCGAGAACCCAGTCTCGGAAAAGGACCAATCGCTCCAGCCGCACGCATTGAAACTCCTCCAGAAAGACACGCAACTCCAGCACCTAAAACACTATGCAAGTATAAAACTATTCTTTTCGAAGCGTTTTAAGCTCCATGCATAAGCTGAGTTTCCTTGTTGGCTCTCAAAGGTTTAACTGTTTGTAATTTGCCACTTTCTTTGATCACCTCTGTTTTCCTGTCTTTACTTTCGCTTTTGTATATATGTGTATTTCTTTGTGTATATCTAATTATATAACGTTAGCACATGTAGTTGTAGTTTCGTATATTAAATACATTATATTCATGCTTGATTGCCTCTGTTGCCCATTCACGAACCAGGTCCCTTCTACGTTTGATTCTGCAAAACTGCTTTACGCTTTAATGCTATAATAGGAAGTTATTCTCGTGGCCAGAGACCAACTTCCTTTTATAAATAGTTTATGAGAAAACTGACGGTTTGCTGGACAAACTAGGATAGTCTTTCTCAAATCACTATTGAACTAGACCTAATCATATATGTAATTAATTATAATCCGTTGTAATTAATTCACAATATATGTGCATAATTCCCTCTTTGGTCGATCTATATTATAATTAATCATAACGCGTTATGACTTAATTATATATATATTTCACCCATAATTTGAGCTAATTGATTGAATACATGTAAATTCGCTACAATATATATATATATATATATATATATATATATATATATATATATATATATATATGTGTGCTTGATATATGTGAGAAACAAACAACACCAAATAAGACACTCAATTTCACAGAGAGCGCTTACTGAAGAAACAGAAGCTAACTCTGTTTGGTTCAGGTGTGCTTTATAGTTTCCTGGTCATGACGTCACCCGCCTATGACGTTCTGTCGTGCCATTGGACTGATTTCACATGTGCTTTACAACGCAATCATGCAGAGGCATTCCCAAAGTGCTTGACGCAGCGTGAGTTCCCTTGAAAGGGAACTAATTGCTGTTATATAGCTCAACACGTTTCGTCTTACTGTTTAAATCTAATTTTCTTGATTTTATTTTTTTTGCAAGTACCATGCTTTACCATGCCTCAGAGGAAAAAACATTATTTTGTCAAGTGGCTAACATAGCATAATCAGATGCAGCTTTATTTTTAGTAACGGTAATACAGCATTTTCTCCATCATACAGTGTGTTTTAAAATTAATTGCATGCGATTTATCAACACAAGCCATCCAGCATTTAATATGACATTCTAAAATCAATCAAGATTACTGCAGTGTGCAACAAGACATTTCTTATAGCCTATCTTAAAAATGACAGTAAGAGGTGATTGTGTCCAGAGTCAAGTCAAGTCAAGTCACCTTTATTTATATAGTGCTTTTTACAATGCAGATTGTGTCAAAGCAGCTTAACATTGATAACTGGTATATAATTTAGGCTGCACAGCAGCTCTTAAAGAATAGTGTCAATGTCGGCAGATCAAAGCACTGTTGAATATCAAATGTCAAGTGTCCCCAACTAAGCAAGCCAAAGGCGACAGCGGCAAGGAACCCAAACTCCAACAGGTGACATCAGATGGCAAACAGGTGGCAAATAGACTTCTGTGTTAAAATGGAGAAAAAAACCTTGGGAGAAACCAGGCTTAGTCGGGGGGCCAGTTCTCCTCTGGCGAACAGTGCTTTGTTACGATTCAGGTTGCTATCTTATGTCTGATAGGATCGCAACATTCAAAGTATTTATTCCAGTTCAGTCCAGTTGAGGATCGTATTCATCACACCGGTATGGACGGTTTGTTGAGGAGCTGTGCCACTGGCTGTTGTGTCGATGAGGCCTTCACAAAAAAAGCGATGAAACTGATCAGGAAGATTATTTAGAAAGCGATCTTTAGTGGTAGAAGTGATGGTTCTACCATATTTATGGCAGGGAGGCAGTTTAGCTGCCTTGACTAAATGTAGAATACACGAGACTAAATAATGATCTGAGATGTCGTCACTCTGCTGCAGAATTTCAACGGCATCAATATCGATTCCATGTGACAATATTAGATCTAAAGTATGATTACGACAATGAGTGGGTCCTGACACGTGTTGTCTAACACCAATAGAGTTTAGAATGTCTGTAAATGCCAATCCCAATGAGTCTTTTTTATTATCTACATGGATATTAAAATCACCAACAACAAGGACTTTATCTGCAGTTAGTACTAACTCTGAAAGAAAAGCAGCAAATTCTTTGATAAAATCAGTATGGTGCCCTGGTGGCCTGTATACAGTAGCCAGCACAAATGTCAACTTACATAATGTTACGTAAAGCACCATCACTTCAAAGGAATTATATTTGGAAGACTTTTGACTAATACTGTAAATATTACTATAAATTACAGCAACACCTCCCCCTTTGCCTTTCTGACGAGGATTGTGTCGATAATCATAACCTTGCGGGCTAGACTCATTTAAAGTAATGTAATCATCTGGTTTTAGCCAAGTTTCTGTCAAACACAGAACATCTAGATTATTGTCTGTGATAATATCATTTACAATAAGTGCTTTTGAAGAAAGGGATCTAATATTTAACAACCCAAGCTTTATCATTTGTTTATCATTTTTATCTCTATTTTTTATTTGTTGAACATCAATTAAATTTTTACCATTAAATGGGGTTGGAAGTTTTTTGTTTTTACTAATTCGGGGTACAGACACAGTCTCTATGTGATAATATCTAGGTGTAAGAGTTTCTATGTGTTGGGAATTATCTGACTTCTGTAACGTGAGGCAGCTAGCAGACGGTCGGTTTAGCCAGTCTGTCTGCTTCCTGACCTGGACCCCAGTTTGTCATGTTTTAGTTCTAAGACTATGTGCCATATTACTAGAGAGAAGAGCAGCACCATCCCGGGAGGGATGAATACCATCTCTTTTCAACAGGTCAGGTCTGCCCCAAAAACTTTTCCAATTGTCTATGAAACCTATATTATTCTGCGGACACCACTTAGACAGCCAGCCATTGAGTGATGATAATCTGCTAACTATCTCATCACTCCGACGAACAGGAAGAGGGCCAGAGCAAATTACTTCTTCTGACATTGTACTTGCGAGTTCACACACCTCTTTAATGTTAGTGATCTCCGACTGCCGAAGTCGAACATCATTAGTGCCGACGTGAATAACAATTTTAGTGTATTTACGATTAGCATTAGCCAGCACTTTTAAATTTGCTTTGATGTCAGGTGCTCTGGCCCCCGGCAAACATGTGACTATGGTGGCTGGTGTCTCTATTTTCACGTTCCGTGTAATAGAATCGCCAATAACTAGGGCACTTTCAACAGGATTCTCAGTGGGTGCGTCACTGAGTGGGGAGAACCTGTTTGATGTTCTAATTGGAATGGAAGAGTGGTGTTTTCCGCGGCTAGGCCGCCTCACCGTTACCCAATTGCCCTGCTGCGCGGGCTCTACAGCCGGAACCGAACAATGTACAGAGTTCACTAAGCTAGTCGCATCCAAAACAGTATCTGAAGCCCTTGCATTCTTACTATCCTCGATTAAAGTTTGGATGCGTGTCTCTAATTCTGAGATTCTCTCTGTCAGCCTGACTATTTCCCTACATTTATGACATGTAAATCCCTCATCGCTGACAGAGAGAGCTATACTGAACATGTTGCATATGGAACACGACACGATACAGGGAAAGGATGACATGACTCACCGTGTTTGTAGACTGATCCGAGAGTGAATGTGTGTGTTCCTGCAGAACATTTATCTTGCCTGTTGGTTAACAACGAGTTTGTGTTTTTCTTTATTACTATCTTATTTTTAATGTAGAGATTTAAACTGTATTCACTATACAGTGCTTATTTTTTTTAGACCTCTGCCACCCAATGTAAGGTTTGTGCCACAGCTGCCCTAAACTATCAGTGATTACCAGAATCATTTTTCATGTTCCTGTAATGGTTAATCCACCAGTATGTGTAAGCTCTTTAGTCACATCAGTATTTCTAATGCTACAATATAATTATTGTTGTTATCCATGGATTTTCGAATTTACTGTTTTACAAGAAAGGCAGGAAAAAAAGTAAAGCACTTTATAGTTGTTGTTTTTTTTTTTGTTTTTTTTTTCAGATGCCCAATTACAGTCAATAACAACAGAGACTGTTAAGTTTTTTTGGGTATTATGTGTAAATAATGACTATTTAGTTGTTTCAGTTTGTTATTTGCCTAATAAATGGCAGTAACATTTTTAGTTTTAAATAAGTTTTTGATAGATTCCTAATAAATAAAGCACTGTATGTTTTCCTTGCATTCACTTGGCATATTTGTTTGAAGTCCATTGGGCAAGATGTGCAATAGTGTGTTTTTTGTAAAAAAAAAAAAAAAAAAAAAAAAAAAGGATTTGTATCCGATTAATCGAAAAAATAATTGGCCAACTAATCCATTATCAAAATAATCGTTAGTTGCAACCCTAGTTGCGTTCGTCTCTCAGCAACAATCGCTCCAGCGGCCTCGTTCAGCTCCCACAGCACTCGGTCATGCTCTGCTTCATACTACAGTAACGTTAACAATCACATCCATGAACATGATTTCCTATCCCGATTTATTTCCAGCGGCTGTGAGGTGAGGACCACATGTCCTAAGATTCCTTCATCAAGCTATGCTTTTGTTTTGAATAGGTACCCGCTAGCGGGTGAAAAAACAACATTGTGCACCTTTAGGGGCCGTTCAGATATCACGCTTAAAAACTCGTGGAAAGCGTGGCCGTGCTTCATTCTTCTTTTGCAAGCGCTCGGGAGCTTGCGCTCCTGTGGCGCTTGTCGTTACTATGCAACCATGAACTGCGCTCTCCATGGCCACAAGGAAGTTAAGCAGAGAATAAATTGATTTCTAGCCCTTGCATTAGCTTTACTACTAGATATATTTTTTGGACGTGATACCACCCTGTACAGCTATGATCAACTGTTCGGCTGAGCTTTCTGTGTTTTATTACAGAAAGGTCGAAGCTGATCGGTTGGTTCTTGTCACATGACCTGCGGTGCGCTTGCGGCATTCTGAAAAGTTGATAATTTTTCATGTTAACGTGCCTGGAATTATGAGCACGGCTACCGTGCGCCCACATTGGAAATAACGAATTTGTGTGCGCAAAAGATGCGATATGTGAATGGCCTCTTAATCTGTATTCATTTTTTACAATGAAGACTATCCAGTGTTATTTTACATTTGATTACTTTAATTTCTGCAGTATTTTTTACCTGAATAAAAACCTACTTAACCTGAAAATCTTAAAGTTTCACAGCACTCTTTATTCCATTGCATTTATTTGTGCTGTTGTTTGCAATTTGTTTATTTGTTTTTATTTTATTACTGACATTTTACTTTTTTTTATGTAAATAAAACTGTGTTGAAGAAAAGTAGATTTTTGTTTGTATATGCTGTCAATTATAGTTCTTAGAAAGAAAATCAGAATCAGGTCACACTAACAAAAAAAAAATCAGAATTGGCGAGAAAATTGCAATCATGCATCTCTACTTTTCATCCACTTGTAATTGCTTACTCAGATTCATAAATATTTTATAGTCAAGAGCTATGGCCAGAAAAAAGTATGAAAAAAAAAACACATGATAATGTGGCCATTGATGAATAATGTATCTTCAGTTACTCCATATCTGATGTTGTCATCATTAAATATTTAATATCAATAATATATAATAATATTATAATATATTAATATATATTATGAAATTCTATTTAATAATTAATATTAAATATCATATGTAAATATTTACATTCATGTTCTATGCAGAAACCTTATCAGAAATATGAGACAATGCACACAATTCTCTCAAACATCAATTTATATATTGAGTCTGTATGTAATCATTATTATTTATTTTTTTATTTTTTTTACCGTATTTAGATTGGCTGGCTGTAATCTCACTGATCAGTGCTGTGAAATTGTGGCTTCAGCTCTACGATCATCAAACTGCCCCCTGAGATATATGGATCTGAGTAACAATAATCTGCAGGATTCAGGAGTGAAGCTGCTGTTTGATGCACTCCAGGATCCAAAATGTCAACTCCCCGTACTGAGGTATTTAAGGGGGTATTTAACCCTGTTTTGTGTGTGTGGGTGTGTGTGTGTAAAATACACATGGAGAATATAAAAGTTGCATGCAATACTGACATATTAAAGAATCATTTTAAGAAATGTCTGTTTCATAGACATGAAGTGTGTATCAAAGCACTGAAAAGACATGTCTAAACACATTTGTGATCGTAATGAGTTTTTACCTGCTTGACAGAAAAATACCTGAAACGCTAATTCCCAGGATTGCAAAAACCTTACCATTTTTAAAGAAACCCTACCATTTCACATGAAGGTTTGCTTTGCACTTGCAAAATTTGTTCCAGACTCAATTTTAATATTTCACAGGGAAAAGAGATCAGATCAGTTATCAGGATACAGAAGCTTCTTGATGTGGACAAAATGTAAACATGTTCTGTTTGGTTGATTATCTAATCTTCTTGATCAAATCATGGTGATCACATGCCAATTGTAAACAGAGCCACAGACCCTTGCTCAACTATCACAAAAGGCTGCAAACAGTAAGTGATACTCAGGGAGAAAACATTATATAAAGAACCATGAGTATGTATTTTTGAACAGGATTGTTTGTGTAAAATCAATATTTTATTTTGTCTTGTGGATATATGCAAATACAGGTGCTGGTCATATAATTAATGAAATAAAGTTGATTTATTTCACTAATTCCATTCAAAAAGTGAAACTTGTATATTATATTTATTCATTACACACAGACTGATATATTTCAAATGTTTATTTCTTTTAATTTTAATGATTATAACTGACAACTAAGGGAAATCCCAAATTCAGTATCTCAGAAAATTAGAATATTGTGAAAAGGTTCAATATTGAAGACACCTGGTGCCACACTCTAATCAGCTAATTAACTCAAAACACCTGCAAAGGCCTTTAAATGGTCTGTCAGTCTAGTTCTGTAAGCTACACAATCATGGGGAAGACTGCTGACTTGACAGTTGTCCAAAAGATGACCATTGACACCTTGCACAAGGAGGGCAAGACACAAAAGGTCATTGCAAAAGAGGCTGGCTGTTCACAGAGCTCTGTGTCCAAGCACATTAATAGAGAGGCGCAGGGAAGGAAAAGATGTGGTAGAAAAAAAGTGTACAAGCAATAGGGATAACCGCACCCTGGAGAGGATTGTGAAACAAAACCCATTCAAAAATGTGGGGGAGATTCACAAAGAGTGGACTGCAGCTGGAGTCAGTGCTTCAAGAACCACTATGCACAGACGTATGCAAGACATGGGTTTCAGCTGTCGCATTCCTTGTGTCAAGCCACTCTTGAACAACAGACAGCGTCTCGCCTGGGCTAAAGACAAAAAGGACTGGACTGCTGCTGAGTGGTCCAAAGTTATGTTCTCTGATGAAAGTAAATTTTGCATTTCCTTTGGAAATCAGGGTCCCAGAGTCTGGAGGAAGAGAGGAGAGGCACACAATCCACGTTGCTTGAGGTCCAGTGTAAAGTTTCCACAGTCAGTGATGGTTTGGGGTGCCATGTCATTCGCTGGTGTTGGTCCACTGTGTTTTCTGAGGTCCAAGGTCAACGCAGCTGTATACCAGAAAGTTTTAGAGCACTTCATGCTTCCTGCTGCTGACCAACTTTATGGAGATGCAGATTTCATTTTCTAACAGGACTTGGCACCTGCACACAGTGCCAAAGCTACCGGTACCTGGTTTAAGGACCATGGTATCCCTGTTCTTAATTGGCCAGCAAACTCGCCTGACCTTAAGCCCATAGAAAATCTATGGGGTATTGTGAAGAGGAAGATGCGATATGCCAGACCCAACAATGCAGAAGAGCTGAAGGCCACTATCAGAGCAACCTGGGCTCTTATAACACCTGAGCAGTGCCACAGACTGATCGACTCCATGCCACGCCGCATTGCTGCAGTAATTCAGGCAAAAGGAGCCCCAACTAAGTATTGAGTGCTGTACATGCTCATACTTTTCATGTTCATACTTTTCAGTTGGCCAAGATTTCTAAAAATCCTTTCTTTGTATTGGTCTTAAGTAATATTCTAATTTTCTGAGATACTGAATTTGGGATTTTCCTTAGTTGTCAGTTATAATCATCAAAATTAAAAGAAATAAACATTTGAAATATATCAGTCTGTGTGTAATGCATGAATATAATATACAAGTTTCACTTTTTGAATGGAATTAGTGAAATAAATCAACTTTTTGATGATATTCTAATTATATGACCAGCACCTGTATATGTTAATAAATTGCTTCATCAGGGCAGTAATAAATCTTTTGTTCAACAATTTTGCAAGGTGAACGCATTAACTTAACTGTACGTTAAAAATAGTCTTGGGTGCAATTTTAGTTTGTTTTGGTCCAGCCATAAATTCAAAAGATCTTGAGATAAAAGATAAAAAACATGATCTCACTGTTACGTGTTCACTGTTATCTTCCTTTAGTTTGACCTAGTTTTCCCCATTCTGTTTTATTAGTCATTGCTTTCACCTGTGTCTAGTTTGTCATATGTACAAACATATGTTCTCATTAATGTTGCTGTGTTTCGTGCGATCCTGCCTGTTTTGTCATTAAATACTATTCAACATATTCTCCTTCATCCTTGTTCCTTGCTACACCGACGTAACGTAACACTCACACTCTAAACTAACAAATATGTTATAATAAACTTATATTAAACTTTGAAAATAAAAAGACAATGATCATTTAAACATTTATAGCTGTTGTTTATGAATGAGATCATTTAAAATATCTGCTTAATTCACTAATCTGTTGCCCATCTTTTGCACGATGTGTCAGCGTAATTACTTTATTAGCGTAATTGCCTATTTATTAACAGCCTATACTCCAGTTTAACAGGTGCAGTGAAATTACGCCTTCTTTCTATGTAAATTAGGTTAATTATAAATTATCCTTCATTGGAAAAAAAATAAAAAATACATATTACTGTCAAATGAAACCAAATGGTTAAAGGGTCATGAAACACAAACACATTTTTTGAGATGTTAGCAGATACATACAGGAAGTTTTTTTTTAGTTTTTTTTTTTCAGTATTATTTTTTAAACTCTGAGGTACCCAGCCCGCTGGGTGGAATATTTCAATGTCAGAGCCGGCAAGAGTGACTTGCCAAGGGAAGACACGTGCTACCACAGGAGACTTACCATGGAAAAACACACGTGGCATTACCCAGAGCGGGGAATCACAACACGTGGAGACACCTAGTCTGACATAGGGGCTGACCAAAGGGGCATGCACACAAGTGTAGACAACAGTGCTGGAGGAACCCAGGAGTCTAACTGAGGAACTCACCTGAGAAAAATAGCGCACTCATCCAGTCCGAGGAGTGGAATGGTGCAGCAAGCATGACACAGAGCAGGTCCTAACTACTGCCCCGAAGGGGCGAGTACCTGAGAGGACACAGGCTCTACACGAAGATTATAGAATCTCGCAAATGTGTTAGGTGCAGCCCGCAGCTCTACAGATGTCTGTTAGTGAGGCGCCATGTGCCAGCGCCCAGGAGGAAGCCATACTTCTAGTAGAGTGGGCTCTCACCCCTAGGTCTTGAGACTGATAAGCCAAGACAATAGCATCCACTATCCAGTGGGATAACCTCTGCTTGGAGACAGCCTTCCCTTTCTGCTGGACAGAGCAGTGCCAGGGCTTGGTCTGCCTCCCCTGGGGGCAGTACTTGCAAGTTCACCACCTGATCCCTAAAGGGAGTGGTGGGAACTTTGGGCACATATCCAGGCTGGGGTCTCAAGATAACGTGAGAGTTGCCCGTTCCGAATTCTAGGCACGCTTCGTCAACTGAAAAAAGACCCTCTTAACTGAAGCCAAAGCTGTCAGGAGCGCAGTTTTCAATGATAGAAATTTCAGCTCCACAGAAAGCAAAGGTTCAAAGGGAGCCCTCTTCAGTGCAGATAGAACCACTTGTTGTGGGCGAGGCAGATTAAGCCTCCTGGCCCCTCTCAGGAACCTGATGATCAAGTCGTGCTTCCCCAAAGGCTTACCCTCAATAAGATCATGGTGAACCGCAATGGCGGCCACATAGACCTTCAGGGTGGAAGGAGACAGCCTTCGTTCCAGGGTGGAAGGAGACAGCACCGACCCGATCAGGCATGTCCAGGGGTCTTCTTGACGAGAAGAACACCAACTGATGAAGAGGTTTCACTTCAGGGCATAGGCCTGTAGACAAGGCTCTAGCTGAAGTGATGGTAGCAACCACCTGAGGTGGAAAGGTACCTAAAACTTCTGTGATCCATCCAGAACCCACACATGCAGGTTCCAAAGATCGGGACGTGGGTGCCAGAGGGTGCCCCGTCTCTGAGAAAGAAAGTCCTTCCTCAGAGGGATAAGTCAGGGAGGGGCTGTCGTGAGGAGAACAAGTTCAGAGAACCAGGTCCGGCTGGGCCAATAAGGCGCAACCAAGAGGACCTGCTCCTTGTCCTACCTGATCTTACACAGCGTCTGTGCCAGAAGGCTCACTGGGGGAAATGCATACTTGCACAGGTCCTGCGGCCAGCTGTGTGCCAGAGCATCCGTGCCTAGAGTGCCCATGGTCAGGGAATAAAACAACTGGCAATGGGAATTGACTGGAGAGGCAAACAGGTCTACCTGGGCATCCCCGAAGTGTTCCCAAATCAGCTGAACGGACTGGGGATGGAGTCTCCACTCCCGGGGCGAGACTGCAGCCGAGAAAGCTCGTCGGCTGCAAGATTCAGCCTGCCCGGGATATGAATGGCATGAAGCGACCTCAGATGCTTCTGATTTCATAAAAGGAGATGGCAGGCGAGTTGCAACATGCAACGGGAGCGTAGACCACCCTGACGGTTGATGTATGCTATGATTGCAGTGTTGTCTGTATGGACCAGGACATGCTCGTCTCTCAGCAGGGCCTTGAAGCGGTGCAGAGCAAGCCGAACTGCTAACAACTCGATGCAATTGACATCGGTGCAATTGACAAGTCGGGGTCCTGTCCAGGAGCCTGACGCAGCATGTCCATTGCAAATGGCACCCCAGCCCGTGGCAGAGGCATCTGTTGACACAGCAACATGCCTGGACACTGGTCCTAGGGGAATACCAGCCCCTAGAAACGAGAGGTCCAACCACAGGGTGAAGGTTTGATGGGTTGCGACTTCTGTGCGCATGAAAGGAGCATACTTGCCCACCATAGTAGCACGAACACCCTGAAAATTTGAACTGAATCGCATAGCCGAGCCTAATTGTTCGAGCCAGCGGGACGGGCTGGGAAGTTGTAATTAAGCTCCCAGAAACCGAGCCAACGGGGTCAGAGGAACTACAGGCGTACCCAACGTGGGGCAGCAAGGTGGAACAGATGGCCCTGGCATGGGAGGCGTAGCGTCACTTAGCAAGGGTGGAGTGCATGCACTCGTCTGATTCTGGATTATGACAGAGGGGGGCGTGAGGAAAAGGGGGATGAAAGCGGCGAGGTGACACGTCATCTGCGGCCTCTTGGGACCCAGAGGTAGAGAAAACAGCTCTTTTAGTGAATATTTGGGTACTACTGGCCGTGGGGCCAGTGGCGGAAAACAAGAAACTCTCTCCCGGCCCTCCTCCGGGGGAAGGAGTGGTCCTGCTACCATCTCCAGAACAGCTGACTTCTCCATCTCCGGGTCGCCTGTCTCAGGAACGCCGCTACTTAGCCTGACGCTTGGCAGGTGGAGGGGCAGAGACGGGCTGCGCCACCTTCCTACGGCCATCTCCTTGCTGCGGCTGGGGTGGAGGCTGCTGCTGTGGCCACGCAGGAGTGGAGGAGGCCGCAGGGGGGTGCCCTCGGTGATGAGTAGGATGAGGCTGCTGAACCGGCAGCGGTGTAGGAGCAGCAGTGGGCCACCAGGGCAGAATATGTTTAATAGCCTCAGACTGTATTTGTACGTCAGAGAATTGCTGGGCAAAACTCTCTACCACGTCGCCGAAGAGGCCAGCCTGAGAGAACAGGTTCAGCCATAGGTTGCTCCTGGACCACACATGTGGACATCACCCGACCCAAGGAGTGCGCAGTAACCTTCGAGGTTGGTAGCAGTGCGCACCTTCTGAAGGACTCCTGGGTCAGCACCGCCCTCGTGAAGCTGCTTCAGCAACTTGGCCTGGTAGACCTGGAGTGTCACCATAGCCTGCAGGGCAGAAGTGGCCTGACCCGCAGCTCTGTAAGCCTTGCCCACAGGAGAGGACGAGAACTAAAAAGCTTTGGACGGGAGCTTGGGATCAGCACGCCAGGGGGAGGCGCTCTGGGGACACAATTGCATCACAACTGAGTGCTCTACTGGGGGGACTAAGCACCAGAGGGCGGAGTAAGCACCAGAACAGTTTCGGGCAGTTAAAGGTACCTTCCATGAACTGGGAAGAAAGGAACTGGTGGGGGGCGCTGACGTTCTGTGCGTGCAGCCCCCAAGAACCAATCATCCAGCCTTGAGCGCTCGGGACAGGGTGGAGGGTTCCACTCAAGCCTGATGCTCTGAGTTGCCCGGGAAAGCATGGCCGTCAGCTCGGGATCAGACTCGGGCAACGCTGGCATCCCAGATGGAGGCAACGCAGCTGAATTCTCAGCTCCCGTGGACTCGACCCCGCCTTGGAATGCGGCGATCAACATTTGGTCGTCCTCCGGAGCCCTGAATGAGACACTGGGTCCCTGAATGGGAGGCCCAGGAATCTCAACCAGAAGCTCCACCGGTTGCTGTGTTTGTGAGGGGGGTGTGGCTCGAGGAGGCTGACTCGTCAGGGAAGCCCACACCGTAACTCTCAGATCACCCTGGCCACCAGCCAAAGTAGTCTTCTCACAAGAAGAGGAACTAGATTGGGGTGTGGCAGAGGGGACTCTATACTGTTTCAAATAGTCGAGTCTCGATCTTAACATCGCAAAGGTCATGTTCCCACAGTGAAAACATGAACCATTCACAAACGCTGCCTCAGCGTGCTGAAAGCCCAGACAGGTGAGACAGCAATCGTGGCCATCAAGAGGGGTTATATACCAACCTCACCCAGAAACACACAGGCAATATGACATCTTTAAAAAGATGCAAACACAACCCGTAAGCTCTTTTAGAGAGGAAAATTGCTCTTTCAGAGGCACTGAAGTGCTCAGGGGAAACGCCAAGCAAAGCAGGAAGCAGGAAGCAAGACGATCCGCTGAAATATGCTGTCACACCAACACCAACTGAAGATGTGTTGCAACACTCTGTGAACAAGCAGAAAGATGTGCTCTGCTCCGAAGTGAAAGCTTGAATGCACTGCTCCTTATATACTCACACTGTAGGGAGCTCACGATGCAAATATCACAGACCAAGGTACTCAGCATACTATTGGCTTGTTTTGTTAACACTCAAAGGTGATTGGGCTCTCGGGGCGAGACCCCATTCATCAGTCTGCTCTGACATAACGTCGAACGTGACCGACTGAAAGGGAACAACAGTTAAAGCAGTTGGAACTAAGGTAGCCTTTTCGCTTAACCCTCGACGCCCCCTAATGGGTATTTTTAAAAATGGGTATTTATAAAATAATTCCTTCACAAGGAATATCTCGTGATCGACGCAAGGGATTATGTTTATTTTTTACTCATTTCAATTGGGAGTAAGTAATGTAATGTGTAAGTAATGATGTGCCATCAGTGATGTGCCTACGATCTATGCATGTTTCATGAAGTTATAAGCGAAAAGGCCATGTGAAAGCTGCATCTGATTTTAGTTATCGTCTGTGCACCTGTGGGATTTTATGTCATAATTCCGTGAGGAATATCTTGTGGTCAACTTATTGGAAATGCTATAAATAATGATGTGCAAATTTCCACAATCGAAGTACGTTTCATGAAGTTACGAGCGAAAACATTAAATAAATGCCGCATTGGTATATTATTTACATATGGGTCTAGCGGGGCTTCACGTACAAAAATTTGCTCAAGTTTAGTCAAAGCTGTATGATGTTTTTGAAACACTGTGGTACATAGTACAAAAAAATAATTTCATACATTATGAAAACTACATTACATTATAAAAAACAATGAAAACAAAAATTGAAAATGAACAAAATTTTAACAAGAACAAGCAGTACGGCCTATGCAAATGTGATGTTGATGCATTCAATGTGAGTGAAATAATAAAACATTAGCCTTTACTCACACCGTGTTTTGAATAAAGAAAACGCTGTGCTTATTCAAAGAACCTGGTCTTTATTTACAATTGCACTGCAAACAAGCAAAGACGTCTCCAAAATGTGTGCAGCACCAGCACATCATTCACGAGTGAGGCGGGTGGAGCTGTATGAGGTTTTGCCGGCAAACTGAGGATCCACTTCATAAGCTCCACTTCATAAGGATCCACGTCATATTCATAAGCTCTTAGTGTAAAGTTCAATTCAAGCTCTGGTATAAAGTATAGGCAAAAAATAAATAGATAAAAAAAACTTAATTTACCGGTATTTTTTTTTTAAACATTTTCGGAACGATAATGTTACAGAAGGAATGCACGAACAGAAACATTAAAATACTGAAGCCCTGATTTCTAGAGATAATATCAGGTAAAGACGTCACTAATGCCTGCATTTGAGAGAGGATATTTTGAACAAGAATATTGTTTCAGTTAAATGAGACCACAATTAGGCAATTTATGTGTACATTAGCGTCAACATTTTTTGCCAGATGCAAACTGGTATCAACACTAATTTTGTGCAAAGAACTGCACTTTTAACCGCTGCAATTCATTCTCAGTGAATCTGCCCTTATGTCATCATACCCATGAGCTCATGCGATATTTGTGTCTAAATGGTTCTGGTTCATATTTGGGAAACCAGTGCAGCTGAACTATGGCCAGAAAAAGACACTCTCTGGTCTGTATATGTAGGGTGGTCTACTAATCGATGACCGCTAAGTGCTTTTGAACTCGCTGATGAGTTTTGCACAGATAGTATCTTTTATCAGGTAGCTCCACGATTTCATTAAAATAAATTCGAGTGCCTTATAAACTAAACAAAACAAACCAAAAAAAAAAAAAAAAAAAAAAAGGAAGAAGATTGGTCCAGGTTGGATTTGGCCCACATACTGCCAGTTGAAGAGTCCTGCTGCTTAGTATATTTTAGGGGTGGTGAACTCATTCAGAGTTAGGAACTCATAAGTGGCCACATTGACCAGAATGTTACATTAGATGGGCCTGGAACAATCAGAACAGATAAAATTGAATTTAACACTGTAGTTACCCAAAATGTAATTCTGAGGTGGATTTGCATATATCAGCCATTATAGGCAAGAGTAATAAGTGAGGGTAGGCCGGATACCACAGCAAAAACACAACATGAAGGAAAAAACTAATACAGGAGTGGACCTATCATAAAAATTAAAAAAAGAACTGAAAAGTAGCCTATTTCATTGTCAAGTTTAAGGAAATTTGGATTTGAAAGACACAGCGGATACACAATGTGAAAATAATGACAAATCGAAAACTATTATAAGATTAAAAATTGGCATAGATAAGTTTTAAGTTCAGTGTATGAAAAATTGGTGCAATAGCGCAAATGGAAATAATAAAAAGACTGATGTCTATTACTTAATTTCCTTACATGTGACAAGTACATTTTCAAGCTGTCAAATAAACAAAATGGCAAACTTGTTACTGAAAAACATGTCTATATGTATCTTGCAGCCTTGGTTTAAGTTATGTACATCAGTGGCATGAGTAATTATGAGTCATAGCTTGTGTGTGTGCGTGCGTGCGTGCGCGCTTTCCTGTAGCTCAGTGGTTAGAGCATGGCAATGCCAAGGTCATGGGTTCGATCCCAGGGATTGCACGTACTCAGATAGAAAAGTATAGTATAATGCAATGTAAGTCGCTTTGGATAAAAGCATCTGCCAGATGCGTAAATGTAAATGAGTGTGTGTGTGTGTGTGTACACTCATAGAAAACAATTCAAAGTTCGACTTTTAAAGACATGATGCAACATGACATGGTGCATCTCCTCTGGTGTGCGACTCTCTTAACCCTCAAGCTACCTTCGCATAGCAGCCCTTAATTGTACCTTTGTGGACAAATTTGGGCAAGAAGGTCTCAGGTGTGATCCCCAATTTTTTTTTTTTTTTTTTTTTAATTTACCTCTAAAAATATCATATTTTTTATGTGAAATATGCGTATTTTTATGTTATATTTAATATTTCTTTTACTTGAGTAAAACAAATCATTCATGTGAGTTCAGACAGCCAAAACCTAAAAATCTGGTGACTTTGGTGATCTCTGCTGATATGGTATAAAAATTGCAAAAAAAACCAAAAAAAACTAAAATACCAGTGGCCACTACATTGCAGTTCTCAATAGCTGCATATAGGCTGAACTCTATAAACCAGGGGTTCCCAAACATTCCTGGAGCCTCCCCAACACTGCATGTTTTCCATGTCTCCTTAATCATACACACCCGATTCAGATCATAAGCTCATTAGTAGAGACTCCAACCACTGGCTGCATCCGAAAACCTAGGGAGCTGTTTTGCTGCCTTGCTACCTTATAAGACAGTGACTTTTACGGCAGCGTTTGTGCATGAAGGCACCTCACGAAACTGATTTCGGACAGACTTCTGAGGCAGCGTAACAGTTTAATGATCTACCGCAAAACAGCGCGAGCTTTGGTGAGAACTAAACAAATATTTAATTACTACAATAGTAATTTCGTACGTTTATACACAAACTGAACAGCAAATGCAACTTTCAGACGCCATCTTCATTTTTCTAGGTCAACTGTCACAGAATGGAAAGCACAGGATTGTGGGATATCAAAGGCAACTAAAGATACATCTATGCTGCCTTCAAAAATTTATCAGATGAAGGCATCTTATGAGACAGGAAGTGAAGTTAACATTGGATTTGGACATGCCTTGATGCCTTCGTACCTTGAAATGTGTCCTCAGAAGGCAGCATTTTCCAGTTTTTGGACACAGGTGACACACTGACACTTTTTGGGCAACAGCCACTAGATAGCGCTCTGGTAGCGCAGCTGCCATTATGGGGTGAAAATACTAACTGGACCATAGAGTCCTTCACATCTTACGCACCTAAAATTGGCGAATTTCACTGCCAAATCAGAAGTGCAAAAGAACATTTTTCAAATGAAATCATTTTATGGCACTATAGTATGGCACTACTTTATTGAGTATTTCCATTTTATGCAACTTTACACATTTATTAATAGTAAATTAATAAAAGTATTGAATAAAAGGGTGCCAATAATTGTGGCCAACGTGTTTTGGAGAAAAACATTTATTTCATAATGTGATTTTAAACTAGAATACTTAAACTAGAACCGCCTGGGGTCATTGTATGCCTAAAACCACCAGCGGGTAAAATTTACCCATGTACATGATTGCTGTTTTGATGTGGCTAAAAAACGTATTGTGTCACTGTATTATGTCACTGTCTTCACAAAGAAATGTCATGAAATAATTATTTTTAGTCATCAACTATGTTTTTGTCCTGTTGTTTTATGCTATTTTAAACAGGCTACACTAATCACTTTTGGTGAATATAGGCTAAACCAGCCTGCAATGACAAAGAGAATTAGAAGGAAATAAATACATATTGGGGTGGTGTAACATTATAATAAAATTACATTAATCACATACTAAGATAATCTATGTTATTTAAATTAATAATAATAATTCACCGCACTGCATAGGATGTATGATGCAACAACAAATTCAAGCGCACAGTTTCACCTAATTAATTATTAATTTGTTTTCTTATATAGTTTATGATTTGAATAAGAGAACAACAACACCATTAAACTTGGGGTAAATTAATAAAACAACACCAGTAAACTTGTTTTATTCATTACGTCATAGATCGGAAATATATATATATATATATATATCTTTTTTCATGAAACGGGCAGACTTGAATAGTCCTAAATAGCAACACAGTAGCAAACAATACATAATAAAAATTGCAAAACAAAAATTAATAATTAATCCAAAGTTTGAACATTTATGTGTAGGCTAAAACATCTTCATTTGAACGTGCTTTGTGTGACCGTTCCCAGTAAGCCGTTTCTCAAACACAGTGTGAAAATAAAGGAATTATATAGGGGTAAATTTGTCCTGCTGGGGGTTTTATGCTAAATGCTCGTGTTTTAATCTGTAAAACAATTTTTAACAAATTGGGATTGTAAATAACACAGTTTTAGTAAAAATGACTGGGAGACTTGGATATTTTTTTTGAAAATCTGTACATTTGAAAAACAACCAAAGGTAAATTTTACCCCATGGCGGTTCTAGTGTTAACAATTAGGGTGTCACAGACACGCCAGGTTCCATCCAATCACAGCGCACTCAATCTCCCAAATACTAATCACCGACACCTGCACCTCATCTGCTCACTCATCACAGCACTTCAAAAGACACTCACACACCCTCACTCCTCGTCCGGTCTCGTTCGAGTTAAGACATTCCCTATGCTTATCTCAAGGACTCCTTACCTGCTTACTTACCTGTCTCCAGCGTCTACCAGTCTCCTCGTGTGTTACCAACCCGTGTGTGAGTGTCTCCGTCCTCCAGCGTCTCCATTCTCCAGCGTCTCCATTCTCCATCACCAAGCGGCCACCTGTAACTATATCAAAGACTGAATTACCAATCTTCATCCATATACCACCCACGTATCTTCACATACTCACCTGCTTCACTGTTTTCTCTGCTGTGTGTTTCAATAAACCCATCTTGCATTACTTCCTGTCTCCGTGCCGTCCGTGTTGTAACAGAAGACCGGACAAAGACAGAGAAACACCAGCATGAGCAACCCGGATCCATTTCAAGAGCTCGTCGAAGCACTTCGTCGAGCACTCACCACCCATCCACCGCCCTCTTCACCTGCCATCACCTCCGTCAACACAACACCGACTCCTTCACCTTCAGTGCACGCCAGTCCCATGGCCAAACCGGCGCCCTTCTCTGGTTCGGCGGAGGATTGCAGCAGTTTCCTCCTGCAATGTTCGCTGACCCTGGAGATGCAACCGCACCTGTTCCCCACTGAAACCGCCAAAGTCGCCTTTATTATCTCTCAGCTGCAAGGTAAAGCTTTACAATGGGCCGATTCAATATGGTCACAAAATAACCCCATCATCAAATCCTATGCTGGTTTCGTAGCCCACTTCCGGGAAGTGTTCGGCAGACCCTCTACTGATTCTTTAGCTGGTGAGAAACTTTACAAATTGAAACAAGGCTCAATGACCATTAATGAGTATGCTTTACGATTCAGAACGCTTGCAGCTTCGAGTGGATGGAACGAGCAGGCGCTCATCACAACTTATCGCCAAGGATTGGACCCTCGCGTGTGGTTGCATCTCGCTGCAAACGAGGACTCCATCGGCCTGGAACGTTTCATTCAACTCTCCATCCGTTTCGCCACTCGTATGCAGTCATGTCTCGAAGAGCACCAGGGTCAGTCGTTTTTCAACACCTCGCCCTGCCGACCAGAGTCCGTCAGCCCTTCAGAACCAGTAAACGAACCCATGTCAGTGGAAGGCTCCAGAACCTATGCCTCTACTGCGGCTCTCCTGGGCATGTAATCTCCGCATGCCCCATTCGTCCTCCTCGTCCCATGGTGAGTGCTATAATCCCTTCAATTAAGAAGATGCAACCACTCACCACTGTAGTAAACCTTACAGCTGCTAATGTCTCAATTCCAGTTGTCACCCTCCTTGATTCTGGGTCAGCCGGTAACTTCATCTCCGGCGCCCTCTGCCGTCAGCTCGCCCTCAAGACCACGGCCACGCCGACCACCTACCAGATCCGTTCAGTGACCGGGAAGCCCCTCAGTAAGAAACATGTCCATCTAAGCGTCGGTCCTTTACAACTGCAAGTCGGCCTCTTAAATGTGGAAGATCTCCATCTGCTGGTTCTGGAGGAATCCACCTCTGACGTGATCCTAGGGCGTCCGTGGTTGGAGCAGCACAATCCCATCGTCTCCTGGAAAACCGGCGAAGTCCTGAAGTGGGGCGAAACCTGTTTCCCGAGCTGCTTTCCCAACCTCCCAAAACCATCTTCTCCACACCCAGATCAATTTACTCTGTGCTACGACCATCGAAAGCCCTGTAGAGAAGCGCTCGGTAGAGATCCCAGACTGTTACGCCCCCTTCAGTGACGTCTTCTGCCCTCAGAGAGCATCTAAGCTGCCTCCTCACCGGCCATGGGACTGTGCCATCGATCTGCTTCCGGGTGAGTCAGTGCCAAGGGGTAGGATTTATCCCCTTTCCATCCCGGAGGAGAAGGCCATGGAGGATTACATCAAGGAGGCCCTAGCCCAAGGTTACATCCGTCCGTCTACTTCCCCTGCTGCTTCCAGCTTCTTCTTCATGGCTAAAAAGGACGGAGGCTTGCGGCCATGCATTGACTACCGTGCTCTCAACAACATAACAGTTAAGTTCCGGTATCCCCTTCCTCTCGTCCCTTCAGCCTTGGAACATCTCCGTGGTGCCACTATTTTCACCAAGCTAGACCTCCACAGCGCGTACAACCTCATCCGGATACGCGAGGGGGACGAGTGGAAGACCGCCTTCGTCACGCCCACCGGTCACTATGAATATCTTGTGATGCCGTATGGCCTGGTCAACGCCCCCTCCGTATTCCAGGATTTCATCCACGAGGTGCTCCGGGAGTTTCTCCACAAGTTCGTCTTGGTCTACATCGATGACATTCTCATCTACTCCCGGAGCCTGGCCGAACATTGCCACCACGTTGCGGAGGTCCTCAACCGCCTGAGACAATTCCACCTCTTCCTCAAGGCTGAAAGGTGTTCATTTCACCAACCATCCGTCCATTTCCTGGGTTACATCATTGACAGTAGTGGCATCCGGATGGACGAGAGGAAGGTGGAAGCTATTCAGACCTGGCTACAATCCTCTTCTATCAAAGAACTTCAATGTTTCCTCGGATTCTCCAATTTCTATCGCCGCTTTATCAAGAATTACAGCTCCATTGCTCATCCACTCACCAGTTTACTCAGAAATAAGCCCAAGTCTCTGTCCTGGACCCCTGAAGCCACCAACGCCTTCCAAGCCCTTAAAGAAGCCTTCACCACTGCTCCACTCCTTGTCCACCCGGATCCTGACCTACCCTTCGTGGTGGAAGTGGACGCTTCCACCACCGGAGTTGGAGCGGTGTTATCCCAGCAGCAGGGGTCGCCAAGTAGACTCCATCCATCTGCCTTCTTCTCCCGCAAGCTCAACCCGGCGGAGAGGAATTACGACATCGGCAACAGGGAGCTCCTCGCAGTCAAGATGGCCCTAGAGGAGTGGAGGCATTGGTTGGAGGGAGCAAAACACCCGTTCCTGGTTCTCACCGACCACAAAAACCTGCGGTCTGCCAAGAGACTAAATCCTAGGCAAGCAAGCTGGGCCCTGTTCTTCACACGATTTGACTTTACCATCTCCTATCGCCCAGGTGTAAAGAACATCAAGGCAGACGCTCTCTCACGCCTACATTCACCTGAGGACAGGTCAGAAGATCCCAAGCCCATTCTCCCCAGCAGTCTCTTTGTCAGCCCAATATCCTGGTCGGAGGAGACCTTACCCTCCTCCAATGCCTCCACCAACGCTCCGCCGGGTTGCCCACCAGGCTTGCACTACACTCCCAGAGCACGGCGCACTCCACTTATCCACTCTGCTCACACTTCACTCGGCACTGGCCACCTGGGGGTCAATGAAACCCTCTCGTTGCTCAAGGAACGCTTCTGGTGGCCCAACATGGCAGCCGACGTCAGAAGGTACGTGCAGGGCTGTGAGGAATGCGCCATCTCCAAGAGCCCTCGTCATCTTCCATCTGGCAAGCTCCTGCCTCTGCCTGTTCCAAATCGACCCTGGTCACACCTAGGAGTCGATTTCATCACCGACCTCCCAGCATCTGACAACCATACCTGCATCCTGGTCATTGTCGATCGATTTTCCAAATCCTGCCGTCTGATTCCCCTGAACGGATTACCCACAGCCATGGAGACAGCCGAACTTCTTTTCAGCCACGTTTTCTGCTACTTCGGCATTCCAGAAGATATAGTGTCTGACAGAGGACCACAATTCATTTTCCGTGTCTGGAAGGGATTCTTCAAACTCCTAGGTGTGACCATCAGCTTGACATCTGGTTACCATCCACAATCGAACGGGCAGACGGAGAGGAAGATCCAGGAGATCGGTCGCTTCCTCCGTACCTTCTGTCACGGCCACCAGGCTCCTGGAGCCAGTATTTGGGTTGGGCCGAGTACGCACAAAATTCCCTGCGCTAACCTACCACCGGTCTTACTCCATTCCCCCCACTGTTCCCCTTGTCCGGGGAACCGTCCGATGTACCAGCTGTGGACTACTGGTTCCGGGAGAGCGAGAGGGTCTGGGACTCAGCACATCACCAACTGCAGCGAGCCCTGCGCAGACGCAGGATGACAGCCGACCTTCACCGTTCTGACGCTCCCTCCTACCAACCTGGACAGAAGGTCTGGCTGTCCACCCGTGACATCCGCCTGCGTCTGCCCTGCCGTAAGCTGAGCCCCAGGTTCATTGGCCCATTCACCATCACCAGGCAGATCAACCCCGTCACCTACCAGCTCCAACTTTCACCTCAATACAGAATTCATCCCACGTTTCACGTGTCTCTCCTCAAACCTCACCACCCTTCTGTTCCTCTCTCCACAGGACCTGGCGTGGCAGCAGCCAAACCCCCTTTCCACTCTTGGTGGACGACGGAGCTGCATACGAGGTGCGTGAGATCTTGGACTCCCGGCGCCGTGGTGGTCGACTAGAATATCTGGTGGACTGGGAAGGCTACGGCCCCGAGGAGCACTCATGGGTCCCCCGAGACGACATCCTTGATCCCCATCTTCTTCATACCTTCCACACTAACCACCCTGACAGACCAGCTCCCCGTGGACGAGGACGACCACCACGACGTCGGGGTCCTCGGCCCTCAGGAGCGGACCGTGGAGGGAGGGGTACTGTCACAGACACGCCAGGTTCCATCCAATCACAGCGCCCTCAATCTCCTGAATACTAATCACTGACACCTGCACCTCATCTGCTCACTCATCACAGCACTTCAAAAGACACTCACACACCCTCACTCCTCGTCCGGTCTCGTTCGAGTTAAGACATTCCCTATGCTTATCTCAAAGACTCCTTACCTGCTTACTTACCTGTCTGCAGCGTCTACCAGTCTCCTCGTGTGTTACCAACCCGTGCGTGAGTCTCTCCGTCCTCCAGCGTCTCCATTCTCCAGCGACTCCATCACCAAGCGGCCACCTGTAACTATATCAAAGACTGAATTACCAATCTTCATCCATATACCACCCACATATCTTCACATACCTGCTTCACTGTTTTCTCTGCTGTGTTTCAATAAACCCATCTTGCATTACTTTCTGTCTCCATGCCGTCCTTGTTGTAACATAGGGCTGTGTATTGCCAAGAATCTGGCGATACAATACGTATCACGATACAGGGGTTACGATACGATATATTGTGATATATTGCGATATTTCTTGTTTTTTTTTTTTTTTTTGTTTGTTTTTTTTGAAATATCTAATTTTAGAAAAAACGGTCATAAAGAACACACAACCATATGCATAAAACCTGACAAACAACTTTATTTTATTTAATCAATACAGTATCATTTGCATTTATATCACTAATCACTATGTTGTGCAGTCTAAGTAAAGGGAAAATAGTAAAGTGACTGCAGGATTCTTTGTGTTTTAAAGGTTCACAGTATAGCAGTTTTTAATTTCTAAACTATTTAACAACAGAAAGTGCATAGTCCATTCCATGACTGAATCACTGTTTGTTTTATATTTAATACTGTAAAACTGTTTGCTTTAAAGCAGTCTATTGTATAAAGTGCTATTTAAAGTACTGAACTGCAGAGCTGGTGCAACCATATCCACATCGCTATGATGCTTTCTTTCTGCTGCCACTGCTGTCAATTTTGTTGTGTGTTTATTTTGTTACTGAGAGGAAAACGTGCAGTACATATCACATATTCTATCGAAACGCTTCTCAGCAGCGTGGATGGCATCGGGATGTTAAGTGAGCTCTCAGATTCGATGCGTTTCCTGAGTATTTGGATTTTAACATGGCCTATTTTGCAAACAAAATGACTCTTGTCGATTTCCTTAGTGGCTTCTTTATAGCTAAAGCCTAAATAAGTCCACACTTCAGCTCTGTATACCATGGGAGCGGAATAATTCTATCGTCTTGTAAACTGGGTTTGCTAATGCTAACCCTAGCGATGCACGCACCTTCACCTTGCACTTCTCCGGCTCCGCGTCAGTTTACGCTCTGAGATAACACTGCCATCTAGCGGTTGGGTTTTATACAGTCTGTGGTTTAAACTGAACACAAACCCACGAATCTTGGATGTAAATAAATAAATATATAAATATCGATACAGTGTTTTTAAGAATCAATACAGTATCGCCAAACATAATATCGCGATATTCATGTGTATCGATATTTTCTTACACCCCTAACAATTCCAGCAAGAGGACCTCTAGTGGATATATGAGTAACTGCATCTATCTCAACTGCATTTCAGTTACTTCGAGACGTATAAAAATGATCAGGCGGGCCATTTGTGTTCCACGGGCCGTATGTTTTGCACCACTGGTAGACTGTATATTGTATATCTCTAAAAATGAAGCATAGTAACATGAAGACCTTCTGTTGTTGTAGATTATCTGGCTGTATGGTGACGGAAGAAGTTTGTGCTGCTCTAGAATCTGCTCTGAGTTCAAGACTGTCACACCTGAGAGAGCTGGATCTGATCTACAGTCACCTAGGACCTACGACTCTGGACAAGTATGTGAGCAGTAACAATCCTAATAACAATGTCTGCTGTGAATGTGAGAGAATTTGACATTGTTTTTCTGGTTGTCAAGAGATTAGTGGAGCTTCTTTGGTTCTCACAAAAAAGATTGCGACTTCATTTAAAACAAAGGCAATACATTAATATAAAAGTAAGATGTGTCTGTCTACTTTTGTATATGAAATGGACAAGCAGCACAGCTGCTAACTGTTTCAGATTATGTAATAAGTGAAGGAAGTTAAAGGTCAGTCTGTCCCAGCCAATAGCAGCACCTCCTGTTACAGTAACATTCCTCTTAATAATGTTGAACTTCTTTGCATCAGTCATGGCAGCTAGCCAAAATTTCCAGTCCTTCTCACTAAGAGGAAGTTGAGAATAAACATTCAAAAATAAAATAACAGGATATTTGGGAAAATGTATCCTGTGATCTTGTACATAACATCTAACACTATATCCAAAAAAGTTTTTTTTTTTTTTTTTTTTTTTTTTTTTTTACATCTGGACAATTCCAAAACATGTGCATGAATGTGCTCAGGCTCCCTGTCCACAAAAATGACAGTAAAGGTGATGATACATGTGGCAACTTTTTGAGCAATGTTGCTATCAACGGGCAACCTGATGAGACACAGGGCAACTAATTAGGGCAACAGACAGTTGGCAGCAACTAATCAGAGAGGAGAAAATCTAACCCAATAAATACTTTATTATAAACACTTGTTAGGCACTTTATTTCAACTTTTCAAATATTTTCTTCATTTTTATTAAAAATAAATGCCTTTCCGATCTGATTTGTGATAGCAAAAGGCGGATTCGAACCCGCGTCGATCGCATCAAAAGCTACATGCATGTGCCATACGCCCTACAGCCTATGCTACTACAGACAGTAAACAGACCCTGTCTTTTTAGTATTTAACTGAAAACATTCAATGGCTTAATTACAGCTTATACATTACACTGGACAGTTGTTGGTATTTTAAGCAATATATGAGGTAAATTCCCTGTTTTGGGTTGACGCATGACAACTTACTAGCGTAAAAAGAAGTTCACACTCCTTTTCTCCGCTCCACTGCCGCTGAGAGGCCACCATCGTTTGAATTTTTTCTGAAATCTCCGAACCGGTCACGTGATCAGCTGCTAACATTCTGATTGGAGGATCTCAAAAAAATTGCCCACGACCGATCTAACATATCCAGATATAAATTTGTTGCTCATTTTCAGTGGGAAAGTGCCCAAGCAGCGTCGCTCAGCAGCATTGCTCAAAAAGTTGCCACGTGTATCATTACCTTTTAACTTCTGAGTTCAGGTGTTTTTCCAGAGGTCTGGAATACAGGCCTCATTTCTTCCATCTTTAAAAATCGAGACAAAACAGACCCTAATAACTACAGAGGAATCTGTGTAACCAGTAATTTAGGAAAAGTGTTTTGTTCTATAATTAACTCTCGGATTTCATCTTTCTTAAAGCAGCACAGTGACATCAGCAAATCTCAAATTGGCTTCCTCCCTAAACATTGAACCACTGATCATATTCACACACTACACACATTAATAAACAAACATGTACACCAAAAGAAAGATGGAAAAATATTTGCATGCTTCGTAGATTTCATGAAAGCTTTTGACTCCATTTGGCATAAAGGATTGTTTTATAAAAATCATTCAAAGTGGTATTGGAGGTAAAATATACGACTTAATTAAAAACATGTATAACCAAAATAAATGTGCAGTAAAAATTGGTCAACAAAAAACAGAATATTTGTCCCAAGAGCAAGGGGTCAGACAAGGCTGCTGCCTCAGCCCAACTTTATTTAACATTTATATTAATGGATTGGCAAACTATTCCAGAGTCCAGGACTACAACTATTTGACACAGAAGTCAAATATTTATTGTGTGCAGACGACTTACTAATTCTATCTAAAACGCCGGAAGGTCTCCAGAACAACATAGACATTTTAACTAAATACTGCCATGACTGGGCCTTAGAAGTCAATATCCAAAAACCTAAGAGTATGGTATTTCAGAAAAAAACAGAAATCTGGAACATAAACATGCATTTACTGTAAACAACACCCAAGGTTTCCACGAGTCATGGAATTTCTGGAATATCATGTAATTTTAAAAGGTCTATTCCAGACATTGAAAGTCAGGGAATTTTATTTATTTATTTATTTTTGTCCAAGTCATGAAATATCAGGGATTTTTGTTTGTGTCTTTAAATTATTTTTTTAATTAATTTATTTATGTTGTTGTTGTTGCGTTGTTTCACGCGTTTTGTATTATGGTTAGGCTATTTTTCAGCGCTATTTTATTCCCTTCCCGCTCATCAACTGGCAATTACTTAATCAAATGCAGTCACCTGTACCACCTGTTAACTAAGGCAAACATGCCAGGAAAATGTAAATTCCAAGAGATTTGGCTACAAAATGACCAAATCAAAGACTGGATGTTAAAGTAGACGACAGAAAAGCCAAATGCAAAGTTTGTAAAACTACTATCAACCTATCAAATATGGGAGAAGGAGCACTTTGCAGCGACGCAAACAGCAAGAAGCATGCTACATGTATGAAGCTGACAGGAGCATCATCTTTGGCCCAAGTGCCCATCACTGCTCTACTGAAGCCTCCCCATATAGCTCCAAAAGAACAGCAGTCGGCTAATGAAGCCACTCACCCCGCTCCCACCTCCAGCAGTGACAGTAACGTCAGACACAGTGGAGCATGTCTCGGATTAACACCAGCAAAGACCCCGGAGGCTGAAATCTTGTGGTGCCTGAAGCTTACTGAGTCCCACTGGTCATACAGGTCATCAGAGGTGGGTTTCAACCAAAAGGCTTTCATTTTCAAGACGAACAGGTTGCCGGCGCCGCCACTGTGCAATAGGCTACCCACAAATTACCGCGGGACGGCGGCCCGCAGGTGTTCATTTCATACTCTCTGAACAATGGTAATTTATTTATACATTAAATAAGCTAAGATATATGTCCATAAAACGGTAAAGAAATGCTACATACTTTGTTATCGTGGCGTAATCTGTTTGGTTGTAAAATGTCAGCTATTGGCTGTATGAATTGAAATCGAATGAAATTGATACCTGTGGAACTGGTATCAACTGGAATGGGTAGAGAATGTCCCATTTACAGAGAGAATGATCAATATGTTGATGAACTTGAAGAAATATGTGAATGCAGTAGAGGCAGGCAAATTCCCTAACCCTGGAACTAAATCTATACTACTGTCAAAGAAGGGTGCAGAGACCCACTGTTGCCTGCAAAGTTGGCCTTTCACTTGTCATTTTCAAAAGAGGATGCACCTTTCTTGAATCTATATCAAACAGATTCCTTTTCTGGCTGCTGATCTTTCTAATGTTATCAGGTCAATTATGGATCGTTTTATCAAGCCTGATGTGATGGCTAATGCAAACACAGTATCAAAACTGATGTCAACAAATGTCACAGACAAAAATACTCTCATTTATGCAACTAAAGTTCATGTGGGGTTCTCTGCAGACAAAATGCTGAAGGAAACTGGTGTTGTCACAGAGGATCAGTGAGAAGAGAGTGTTGGATTTCAGGATGGATTGCAAAAAGTGCTTACTGACACTTGCAGGGAAATTACAAGAAAAATTTCCACTACACTACACACTTGTGCGCAACTTGGATTGCCTAGACCCAAGGAGGATGGCAAGCAATAAAGATTCATCATGCATCAACAAGTTGAAAAGCATCCTCAAACTGCTCACTGAGACCAAACGAGTAGATGAAAATGATTGCGATGATATTCTCAAACAGTACAGGAAGTTCATCAATGAGACTGTGCCAAAGAGAAGGACAGATTTCATTGACTTTTCTCCTGCCATTGTTTCTATGAAAAGGTGTACGAAACACTGGAATTTTGTGACAGTCCTCCTAATGCTCTTGCATGGAAATGCAACCGTGGAGCGAGGTTTTTCAGTCAATAAACAAATCGAGGTTGAAAACATGAAGGAAAGTACTTACAGTGCACAGCGTCTTGTGTGTGATCATTTGAGGTTAGTAGGGGGAATTGATAACTTTGTGGTAAATAAGGTCTTACTTCAGTCTGCATCCTCGGCAAGACAGCGATACATCTTTCATCTTGAGGAACAGAAAAGACTTAAAGGAGCAGAAAAACTAAACATGAAAAGGAAAACTCTCTCTGATGAGATTGATGAGCTGAAGAAAAAGAGAGCACGCCTCCAGGAGGATGCCTCAGCCATGGAGCAATCTGCTGATGACCATGCATTAAAGGCAGAAAGTGCAGGCAATCTTACATTGATTGCTCAGTCAAACAGTCTAAGACGGTCTGCAAAAACTAAATGTGAAGAAATAAAAAGACTTGATGACAAACAGAAAATCCTTCAGTGTTTAACCCCTGAAAACATAAAAACCACAAATTAATTTCTGTAGAAATAGTTCAGAAAAATATCAGTCCATTTAACGAGTAAAAGAAAAAAAGAAATGTAGTGTGTATGTGTTTAAGTTAGTTTTGTACTAAAACATCTGTGAATAAGTACAGTTTGAAAAAGGATGGATTTAAAAAATACTGTCTGTGGCTGTTTTTTGTCTGCTCAGTGCTCAACACAACAGCGGCCTGTTTTTCCGTTCATTATAGGTCATGGAAATTCAGCTTTTTAGTCAGTGAAAGTCTTAGGAGGGAATTTGACATTTGGCTTAGAGTGGGAACCCTGAACACCACTCTTCAGCACTCTTTACAATATAATTATCTTGGTTTGGTTTTAACACCCACTGGAAATTTCAATTTGGCTATTAAAACATTACTTATAAAAGCAATGCATGCCATTTGAACTAAATTATTCAAAATAAACATTCCAATCAGAATTTGGACAAGGATTTTTGATAGTGTGATACTGCCTATTGCCTTATATGGAAGTGAGGTCTGGGGTCCAACGAGTAACTACAGCCATAAGGTTTGGGACAAACATCCTTCAGAAGGTCTACATGTAGAGTTCTGTAGAAGCATCCTTCATGTCCACAGAAACACACCTAATTACGCCTGTAGGGTGGAACTAGGCCGTCTTCCCCTCAATTTAATGATTAAAAAAAAAGAGCTTTAAAGTTCTGGATACACTTAAAATCTAGTCCTGAAAGACACTCTTTATTTTAAAACACTAAAAACACAAGAACTGAGTGCTCAGAAAAGTCATCTTTGTGCAATGGTGTCAGAACTGACAAACAAAGCGTTCAAAATCACTGCCTCTGAAAAACCTGCAAGGACCTGCTTCCTCTTTAGTAGCACACCATATTTATAATTGTCACAAACTAAAAGGTACTGAGTGAACACATCCATATTATACTATTAATGTGTGTGTGTGTGTGTGTGTGTGTGTGTGTGTGTGTGTGTATACAGTGGGTACGGAAAGTATTCAGACCCCCTTAAATTTTTCACTCTTTGTTATATTGCAGCCATTTGCAAAAATCATTTAAGTTCATTTTTTTTTCCTCATTAATGTACACACAGCACCCCATATTGACAGAAAAACACAGAATTGTTGACATTTTTGCAGATTTATTAAAAAAGAAAAACTGAAATATCACATGGTCCTAAGTATTCAGACCCTTTGCTGTGACACTCATATATTTAACTCAGGTGCTGTCCATTTCTTCTGATCATCCTTGAGATGGTTCTACACCTTCATTTGAGTCCAGCTGTGTTTGATTATACTGATTGGACTTGATTAGGAAAGCCACACACCTGTCTATATAAGACCTTACAGCTCACAGTGCATGTCAGAGCAAATGAGAATCATGAGGTCAAAGGAACTGCCTGAAGAGCTCAGAGACAGAATTGTGGCAAGGCACAGATCTGGCCAAGGTAACAAAAAAAATTCTGCTGCACTTAAGGTTCCTAAGAGCACAGTGACCTCCATAATCCTTAAAGGGAAGACGTTTGGGACGACCATAACCCTTCTTAGAGCTGGCCGTCCGGCCAAACTGAGCTATCGGGGGAGAAGAGCCTTGGTGAGAGAGATAAAGAAGAACCCAAAGATCACTGTGGCTGAGCTCCAGAGATGCAGTCGGGAGATGGGAGAAAGTTGTAGAAAGTCAACCATCACTGCAGCCCTCCACCAGTTGGGGCTTTATGGCAGAGTGGCCCGACGGAAGCCTCTCCTCAGTGCAAGACACATGAAAAAACACCTGAAGGACTCCAAGATGGTGAGAAATAAGATTCTCTGGTCTGATGAGACCAAGATAGAACTTTTTGGCCTTAATTCTAAGTGGTATGTGTGGAGAAAACCAGGCACTGCTCATCACCTGTCCAATACAGTCCCAACAGTGAAGCATGGTGGTGGCAGCATCATGCTGTGGGGGTGTTTTTCAGCTGCAGGGATAGGACGACTGGTTGCAATCGAGGGAAAGATGAATGCGGCCAAGTACAGGGATATCCTGGACGAAAACCTTCACCAGAGTGCTCAGGACCTCAGACTGGGCCGAAGGTTTACCTTCCAACAAGACAATGACCCTAAGCACACAGCTAAAATAACGAAGGAGTGGCTTCACAACAACTCTGTGACTGTTCTTGAATGGCCCAGCCAGAGCCCTGACTTAAACCCAATTGAGCATCTCTGGAGAGACCTAAAAATGGCTGTCCACCAACGTTTACCATCCAACCTGACAGAACTGGAGAGGATCTGCAAGGAGGAATGGCAGAGGATCCCCTAATCCAGGTGTGAAAAACTTGTTGCATCTTTCCCAAAAAGACTCATGGCTGTATTAGATCAAAAGGGTGCTCCTACTAAATACTGAGCAAAGGGTCTGAATACTTAGGACCATGTGATATTTCAGTTTTTCTTTTTTAATAAATCTGCAAAAATGTCAGCAATTCTGTGTTTTTCTGTCAATATGGGGTGCTGTGTGTACATTAATGAGGAAAAAAATGAACTTAA
Organism: Hypophthalmichthys molitrix; assembly: GCA_037950675.1. Lineage (NCBI taxonomy): Eukaryota > Metazoa > Chordata > Actinopteri > Cypriniformes > Xenocyprididae > Hypophthalmichthys > Hypophthalmichthys molitrix. The sequence goes on from CM075494.1 coordinate 41,599,536, forward strand.
ATGATTTTAGCAAATGGCTGCAATATAACAAAGAGTGAAAAATTTAAGGGGGTCTGAATACTTTCCGTACCACTGTGTATAATTTTATATATATATATATATATTATATATATATATATATATGCATATGCATTTTATATATGTTCTTGTTTGTTTGTCTTTTTGTTTTGCTTTATGCAATGCTTTGGCAATATGTACCTAAATGTCATGCCAATAAACCAATATGAATTGAACTGAAAGAGAAAAAGAAAGGAAAAGAAAGAGAAAGAAGAAAAAAGAAAGTAAGAGAGAAAAAGAAAGAGAAACATAAATAAGGAGAAAGATAAGAAAGAAAGAAAGAAAAAAGGAAGGAAAAGAAAGTAAGAAAGAGAAAGAAAGGAAAATAATGGAAAAAAGAGAAAGAAAGTAAGAGAGAAAGAGAAAAAGAAAGAAAGCAAGACAGATAAAGATAAAGAAGGGAGAAAGAAAGAAAGAAAGAGAAAAATAGAGAAAGAAAGAGAAAGAGAAAGAACAAAGGAAAGAAAAAGTGAGAGACTTTGACTTTTAACACACTTTATTAAAACATTCTAAAAACAATCACGTCATTCTACCTCACACATCACATTGCAAAATGTTCAAGAAAAAAAAAACTAAATAAATAAATATTATATATATATATATATATATATATATATATATATATATATACACATACACACACACACGTATATACACATACATACACACACAAATATACACATATATACATATATATACACATACACATACATATGCATATACACACACATACATACACACAAAAAATAAATAAATAAATAAACAACAAGATGAAATAACCACCTTACATCACCAATTAAACATTATTTCTCCATCCTCACAAAGCGACAGTAAAGCACCATTTGCACACCATTTAAGCTCAAACTCAATTAAGTCATTTGAAAAAAACTATGCTCCACTCTTATTCTAGATTCCACCAAAGCGGAAAATAGCAGAGAAACCTTTATATTTCGCCCTTCAGCAGCCAGTCAACAAGACTTCCAAATGGCTAATTTGGCTTGTCCAATTATGAAATTTGCTACAGTACACTGCTGTCTGTGCGCTCTTGAATACCTACAACCATAGATAAAAAGTGTCTTTGTAAAGACAAATCCCAAGTTCCCAAGTATTCGTTCTAGCAACGTAAATAATGGAACCAATCTAGAACACTCAGCAAAAACATGAAATACAGATTCTGGTAAAGAGCAGAAAATGCAAGATGGTAAAACATTCAAGTTAAATTTAGCAACGTGAATTAGTGGGCAGTGCAAAATGTAATAACCTCCACTGTAAGTCTCCAGATCGTTTGGGTAGAGGACCCTTGTAAAAAAGCCTCCAAGAAGGTGAAAAAGCAGTAGGAACTGTTAAAAATTCCCTACATTTTGTAACCTCTCTGCCCTTAATATGCTCAAAATGATCCACTTTAACACATAACTGATATAAATCTCTTTTTCCGACCACCTGAAAATCAAGCTCTTGTAGTCTATTTAATGTCAGCAGCTTTCCTTCATGATCATCTTCTAGACCAACCTTGGGAGACACAAATAACTTAGGAAACAAAACTCCAGAAGGACCTCCAGACAGAAAACAGTTAACAAACATCAGGAGTGTGGGGGGAAAAGATGCTTTCAACCCACCAATGAGCCTCTCTATCATCCTGACTGATCTAATACGAGCCCGATTACCCATCTCTCTCATTGATCTCCATCTTTTAGATGAAATATCAATCAAGTCTGAAACTTTTATCAGTCCTTTTTTCAAAAATTGTTTTACAATTGCATTAGATGTACAGATATTCTCACCTAAAAAAGAGTTATAAAACAATGGTTCTTCAAGACCAAAATGATTATTTTCATTTCTAAATGATTTAATACCTGTCCAGGAGTTTAACACAGAAGTATAAAATTTTACATCAGCCGAAAACTTTCCATCATAAGAAGACATTAAAAACAACTGCCTATCAACACCTAGCCCACCAAAAGTTCTGAGCAATGCCAGACCAAAGAAAACCCATGGCCTAAAATCCACAGGGTAAAGTAGGTTTTGAACAGTCTTTAACCTCATAGCCTTAACCTTCCCTGCCAAATTAATCAACCCTTGGCCCCCTTCATTGACTGGCAAATACAGAATTGCAGGGGGAAGCCAATGAAACCCATCCCAAAAAAACTCAACAAAAGTCTTCTGCAGACGTTGCAACAATTCTTTTGGTGGGTCTAACACATTTAAGCGATGCCACATCATGGAAGCTGCCAAGTTGTTAATAATGAGCACTCTTCCCCTATATGACAAGCGAGGCAGTAACCATCTCCATTTTTGTAAACGCCCAGAAACTTTTTCAAAAATACCATCCCAATTTTTCTGTATATATTGATCAGTCCCAAGGAAAATTCCAAGCACTTTAAACCCCTCTAGACTCCAGGAACAATTCTGAGGAAGAGATGGAGGGCCTCCATTCTCCCATTCACCCAGTAAAAAAGATGCACACTTTTGCCAGTTAATTCGAGATGAGGAGGCTTTTTGATAAACCTCTAAAGATTCTCTCAAATTCATAACATCCTGAGCAGATCTGATAAGAACAGTGACATCATCAGCATAGGCACTAAGCTTAACAGTTTTCAGGTCTGAGGTGGACGGACACACTGTTGAAATTCCACCCAGCTTGTTTCTCAGTGCAACCAAAAGCGGCTCAATTGCAATAGCATACAGGATTCCTGATAGACCACAACCCTGCCTTATGCCTCTGCTTACTCTGAAAGGTCTTGTAATAGTACCATTAATTTTCAGCATGCTGTATATATCAGTATACAGCAGTTTAATATAAGCAATAATAGATGGACCAAAACCAAAAGCCTCAATGCACTTAACAAGGAAACCGTGATCGACCCAATCAAAGGCTTTCTCCTGGTCTAATTAAACAAAACCAATATTAAAATGCTGTACTCTAGAAAAAGAAATCAAGTCTCGAATCAAAAAAAGATTATCAAAAATCGTCCTTCCTGGAATGCAGTATGACTGATCTGGATGAATCACTGAAGAAATATAGAGTTTAACTCTATTAGTTAAGGACTTCGAAAATATCTTGTAATCCACTCCGAGTAAAGAGACCGGATGCCAGCATCTAATGTCTTCAAGATCACCCTTTTTAGGTAATAGAGTGACAACAGCTCTTCATAGACTCAGTGGAAGTGTACCTCTTTTAAAACTCTCCATGAAAACCGAAAACAAATCCATTCCAATAACTGACCAAAATTGTTTATAAAATTCTGCATTAAGTCCATCCAATCCCGGAGCTTTGCCAGAAGACAGTTCTTTAACAGCAACAGATAGTTCATCAAAAGTCAATAATTTGTCAAGGTTAGACTTCTCCCCTTCCGAAAGCTGAGGTAAATCCTGAATGAGAAGTTCAGCCATTTCCTCATCACAAGGTTCAGCACTGTAAAGATCCTCATAAAAAGATAGTGCGTAAGAAATAATCCCATGACCATCAGTAACTTTCCTCCCCTCTGGAAGTCTCAAACAGCTCAAAATCTTCTTATCCACAGTCTTCTTCTCCAGGTTAAAAAAGAAAGAAGTAGGAGCATCCATGCTATTGAAGGAAGAGAATCTTGCACGAATCAGCGTCTTTTGGGCTCTTTCCTCCAGTAGATTCCGCAAAAGAAAGTTATTGCATTTCAAGGACACTGTGGTATTGACAACGTCCCCTTCAATATCAAGTAGAAGTATTTCCTGTTCAAGCTGTGCCATCTTCTTTTTCAAAAAACTTTTATTGTAAGCAGAATAACTCTGGCAAAACAATTTAATTTGAGATTTGCCTATGTCCCACCACTGGCTCAAGGACTTATACTGTGTTTTTTTCTCTCTCCAGATCTCCCAGAAATGAGTGAAAGAGTGCACAAAATTTTGATCTAATAATAATCTGTTATTAAACTTCCAAAAAAAATTCTTGAACGTGCTCTCTGCAGTAGTGACATCAATAGATAGAAGATGGTGATCAGACAAAGCAGTAGGAAATATGCAGCTATTATAGAAAAGATTTCTTTTACTTTTCGGTACATAAATTCTGTCTAACCTAGCCCCAGACACCATATTGGAGTTTATTTTCACCCAGGTATATTGTCTGACCTGAGGAAAAGATTCTCTCCAAACATCTACAAGATTGTGGTAAACAATTAAAGACCGAAGCAAATCTGCGGATTGACTGTGGGGCTCTTCATGATTTCTGTCCAAAGTATGACTTAAAGTACAATTAAAATCTCCAGCCAAAACAATAATCCTATCATGGGGAACATCACTTAAAGCAGCTTTAAGTTTTTCAAAAAAAAAAAATAACACGTTCTGACCCAATATTGGGTGCATACACATTGACAAAAAAAAACTTAATACCCAGAACAGTTATATCAACTCTCAGCAATCGACCGGAAATCAATTCAAAAACACTGACTGGTTGCTCTCTATATTCAGGTGTGAGCAGAATAGCCACCCCTGCACTAACATTAGAGCCATGACTCAATATTGCCTGACCCTTCCATTCAGTCAACCACTGTATCTGATTGTTCTCATCGGTATGCGTTTCCTGTAGAAAAACGACACCTGCACTCTTCATCACAATATAATCAAACAGACTAGCCCTTTTCATAGCATCACGACACCCATTAACGTTCAATGAACTAAGTCTCAAAGGTGCCATGAAAAGTATAAAATATACACACAACCTACCAGAGTTATTAGGTAACCAAGCCATATTCATTTTTTACCTTGTAAATTCAGAGAACTTCTAACATTACTAAGAAGTTTCTTAAGGCGGTACCGTTTGGGTTTGTCAAGCTCATCAAAGGAAGCTTTTCTCATCGCCATGGTACCAGACAACAGAAACATTTTTAAATTTGGAAAATATGTCTCAATTTTTAGTTTACGAAGTCCTTTTGTAGTATCAAGAAAATGATTGATCTGCTGAACAGAATACATTTTAGTCTTACCTCCAGTTACAAGCTCCGAATCCATTGCGTCATTGTCCATAATCTCGGTGTCCTCATGTTCACTACCAGAGTCATCCATTAAATCCACAGATTCTTGAGATAAAAGGTCATCTTGACTCTGTTTAAACGAGTTATCAATAATTGCATCGTTAACAATTTTATCAGTCTGCGTTTAATTTCCATCAATCAAATTAGTTTCAGTCACAGACTGTAAACACACCGGTCTCGGGCTCGTCTCTGCCTGCGATACAGCGGGGATATGACTCGGGCCGGCCGCCTCCTCAACAGCCCCCGCCAGGCCGTCTCCAGAGGCCTCCAGCACCGGTCTCCCTTCGGGCACGTCACCTGGCGCCGAAAACGCTTCGCCCGGCTGAGGTTCTGACGCCTCAGCGGTCGCAACAATATCCTCGCCGGCCGCCCTTACGCTGTTCTCCGCATCTGCAGCCGGAGCTGCAAGAAGGCCCGTCGGTCTGTCTCGCCTCGGGCAAGTTTGCCTAACGTGTCCAAATTCACCACAAACGAAGCATCTCATTGACTCTGAACTAATAAAAATAGTGTAATCTTTGCCATCAATGCTTAATTTTACTGACAGATTTAACGGATCACTCTGAGAGTTCAAAATCATAAAAACCTGACGCCGAAAAGACATCACATGTTTGATATCGGGGTTTTTACATCCAAGAGGGATCATTTTGATAGAACTCACTATTTTGCCGTACCTCTGGAGTATTTGCTCTAGTTTTTCATTTTTAACAAACGGAGGTACGTTTGATAAAATGACCTTCTTGGCTGGGCTTGACAAAGGCAAAACAGGTACGAAAATATCTTTGATTACCAATCCAGTTTCAATCAAGTCATTCACCATTTGGCTTTCACTGAGAAAGAACACAATGGCTTTGTTCATTCGGGAGGCGGATCTAATATTAGCACCACCGACAGCCTCACTCACGGCTATCAAGCAATCCTCCACCGACACATTGGCCTCAGGCATACATTTACACCCGTGTTTGAGTGTTAACTGCGAGAAATCTCCCGCTTCCGACCCCATTATCCCTACTCACTGACCGAAGTCAGGAAAAACCTTTAACTAAACCTATAAACTATAACGAAATTGTATGAAAACCAACCGAAAAAAGTAAAGAAATCTCACTCAAACAGAGAGATACACTCACTCACGCCAACAGGCTCCGTCCACACTCACTCCCAGCATGCACTCGCAGAAAGAGAGAGAGAGAGAAAAGAAAAGAAAAAGAGAGAAAGCAAGAAAGGAAGACAGAAAGAGAAAAAGAAAGAAGGAAAGAAAGAAAGAGAGAAAGAAAGGGGAAAAAAGAAAGCAAGAAAAAGACAAAGAGAGGATAAAGAAAGAAAAAGAGAAAGAAACAAACAAAGAGAAAAAAGAAAGGAAGGAAGGAAAAGAAAGAAAAAAGAAGGAAAAAAGAAAGCAAGAAAGACAGCGAGAGATAAAGAAGGAAAAAAGATAGGGAAAAAGAAAGAAAGGAAAAGAGAAAAGGAGAAAGAAAACGAGAGAAAGAAAGAAAAAAGAGAGGAAAAACAAAGAAACAAAGGAAGGAAGGAAGAGAAAAGGAGAAAGAAAGGAAAAGAAAAAAAGGAGAAAGAAAGAAAGAAAAAGAGAAAAGGAGAAAGAAAGGAAAAGAGAAAAAAGAGAAAGAAAAGCAAGAAAGAAAGACAGAAAGAGAGAGATAAAGATAAAGAAGGAAAAAAGAAAGAAAGAAAGTAAGTTCAGAACATGAGAAACTTCTGTGTTTTTGTTGCTGTAATAACGGACTCTCTCTCTCTCTCTCTGTGTGTGTGTGTGTGTGTGTTTTAGTGTGGATCACAGAGGAGAGTTCATGATTTCAAGATTACACAAATGTAAGTCGTCAATCACACAGTTTCAGTGTTTGTTGTTGTAAATGTTGTTCTTGTAATGTGTGTTCTTGTGTTCAGACGCCTGTGATCTCACTCTGGATCCAAACACAGTGAACTCTTACCTCGTTCTGTCTGAGGAGAACAGGAAGGTGACGTGTGTGAGAGAGAAGCAGTCGTATCCTGATCATCCAGAGAGATTTGATTATTATTGTCAGGTTCTGTGTGGAGAGACTCTGACTGGACGCTGTTACTGGGAGGCTGAATGGAGTGGAGATGATGCTGAAATATCAGTGGCTTATAAAGGAATCAAGAGGAAAGGAGGGAGTGTTGACTGTATGTTTGGACGTAATGAGAAGTCCTGGAGTCTGTACTGCTCTGATCACAGATTCACTGTCAGTCACAATAATAAGGAAACTGTCGTATCTTCTGCTCCAGTCAGTAAGAGAGCAGGAGTGTTTGTGGACGTGTCGGCCGGCACTCTGTCCTTCTACAGCGTCTCTGACACACACACACTCACACACTTACACACATTCACACACACATTCACTGATGAACCCCTCTGTGCTGGATTTATAGTTCCTTTTAACTCTTCAGTGTCTCTGTGTGACATTAAACAACACACACACACACACACAAACTCACACTGACACACACACACCAACACACAAACTCTCTGAGTGACACACACACAAACCGAGTGACACACACAAACACACACACAATAACACACACACACTAAGTGACACAATCACACACATACTGAGTGACAGACAAACACACATATACACAATCACACACGGACGCACTAAATGACACACAAACACGCAAACACACTGACACACACACACTGAGTGACACAGACACAAACACACATTCGCAATCACACACTGACATACACTGAATGACATACCCTTACTCCTAAACCTACAGAAACGTGCAAAACTCTAGATTTAATTAAAAACCTCTTTTGGCTGATTTAAAACTAGTGAGGACCAGTCAAATGTCCTCACTAGTGGGTTGTGAAAGTTTTTTTTCAATATAAGTGAGGATATTTGGTCCTCACAAGTATAGTCAAAACAAGTACACAAACGCAATCACACACAGTGACACAAACGCAAACACAGAATCTTGAGTTCAGATAAATAGGGGTGATTTTCCTCCTAAGACAGAGAGCTGAAACAGATTCACTTTGAGATCTTTTGACCTGATACTGAAACACAGAACTGAATGACACACTGACTGACTTTACTATCACAATGTAAAGGTCCATTATAGAAATCATGACTAAATTACAGTAACAGAGGTCAGCTAGTGAGAGCTGCAGGTAAACTTCACTCCGCTGATCTCAAGAGATGCAGTAGTGACTGACATTAGAGACTGCGATCTTTAGTGTCCTTGTTAGTGTGCCTGCCTCCCATGACGGAGACGCCGGTTCGAATCCCAATCGGAGTGTCACACTGGACTCGTCCTTCATCAGAGGGTTTATAGCGCTGATGAAGATGATCTTTGGGACGGTTGTCTTCACTGCGGGTCTGATCGAATCAGATGTTTCTCAGAGTGTTTTTTCAGAACATAATCTAATTTTAGTTATATAGAATTCACAAAAACATTTATAATTTAATCGAGTCATTAGATGTTTGAAAATACATTACAAAGTACTGCTAGAGAAAAGAAGTATTTATGAATCTATGTTAATAAGTGTATGAAAATAAGTATGTTTATGTTAATAAGTATTTTTGATTACATTTGTTTTGACTCTTTCAGCACACATTTGTAAAGAATTTAAACAATGTCATGCTTATAACCATGTATGTTTTTTGTTGGTGTTGTTAAAACAAACAAGGCTTAAATGATAATGTTATCATTAGATATTTCGTATTATCAGTTTCAAACTTAATAAATTGAATTTTATAAAAGTTGTATAATTGTTCTTGCCTTACTTTAAAAGAATGAATAAAATCATGAACACAATCTGAACACAGACCCAATACTTTCAGTGATTTATGTGTTCTGTAAGATACTAAAAGAAGAAATTAAAGAGTCGATATGTTTCAGTGATTGGAGATTTAGATAAAAAAAAAAAAATAAATAAATAAAGTGAATCATCGCAACCTAGAAATGATAAAACCTCGTTATCAGAGGAACAACTGCCAAAAAATGAAAATTCTGCCATCATTTTCTCACCATCATGTCATTCTAAACTTGTAAGACTTTTGTTCATCTTCGAAACACAAATAAAGATATATTTTTTAATGAAATCTGAGAGATTTCGGTCTCTCCATTAAAAGTCTCTGATGCGGACACGCTTTATATTAGGTGTTTTTCACTACTATGTACTACAACGTACTTGTGTTCATATTGTATTAAAAAACACTTCTGCTGCTGTTTGTTACGGTTAGCAGGGAAGAGGAGAGGATCTATTCACAACAATAACTTACTAAATAAACACAAAGAAAATGCAAACAGGGATAAAGCAACACAACAGCTTTACAAACATACATGTAAAGACAACGACCGACAACTGAAACACGGTGGAATTTATACACTGACTGGATAACAAGAGGATAACAAGGAACGGGTGTGTGTAAATTCCCATGGAAACAAGCAAGGGTAACTATAGAAACAGAGGCAAACTGGAACAAACCACAGGAAGTGAACAAAGAGAACAATGGAGACAGAAAATACTTCAAAATAAAAGTCCTAGAACACAAATCACAAGGAAAAAACATGACGCTACTGAGGTGGGATACAGGTGAGGTTAGGGACAGGTTTAGTGGTATAGGTAGGTTTAAGGGTCAACAGTGTAGTTATAGATGTAATTATTGCAGAAATGTATTACAGCTATAATTACATGCATGTTTTTTGTAAATATGAGTACAATCTCAAAATGTACACAATAAGCGCATTGTATTTAAATGATTAAATTTTAGTATTTAATAGTTAAAGACACGCAATATAAAGTGTGACCTCTCATGCTTCAAAACGTTCATAAAATAAATAAATCCATATCAATGGAGCAATTTAATTCAAGTCTTCTGAAGAGAAACGATTGTTGTATATTTATTTTTTTACCACAACACCTTCTCCTTCATATAGTAGTATCTGACCTTTTTTTATTCAAAGATATATTGCTCTTTCTTTTATTCTTGGATATATTGTTAACTGGATGAATGATGGAAATAAGCAGTTTCCCAAGAAATCTGTCCTGAAAACTCAAAAATATTAATAATAAAGTAATTATTATAGACATAACGTAGTGATTCAGGGTAAACGAAAACAGTTGGAAGATGAATTTATGATGCACTTATTTAAATTCTGAACAAAAAAAGCTACACAGTGCATCATTATGCACCACATTAAAAAGCCACTCAATTAGACATCCAAGGTAAACAACATTTACAAATTTATTTGTAACAATGTACAGAAAAGTTGCATATAATTTACAGAAAGCCTGAAATTTATCATGAGATAAACTGTCTAAAAAAGATCACCGATCATCTAGGCGTTAGTTGTGGTTTAATGTGAGCCTCTGTTAACACTGTGTTCATGATCATTCATCATTTCCAGAAATGATCCTGCAGAGCTAAAGTCTTTCCAGCTGGATGAAGATGTTATCTTGAAATGGTTGAGCCCGTGTGTGACTGGTTGGAGGAGGTGGTGGCGGCGCTGAGCAGAGAGAAACCGCTGTGACTCGACTCCAGGCTGCTCATGGAGCCCCTGATAGAAACACAAACACACTCACCTTTAAACAGATACTTTGGCTTTCCAGATTATATTTTTTAATGTAGGAACAACATTCAGATGGTGTGCTTTTTTTTTTTTATCACGATTCATTCACATTTTTATGCTAAACTCTTTGCAACATGTAAATATATCCAGACCTGAAGTCAGTGGACTGCAGCACCTCAGTGAAATACATGACTTTGCATTTGTGTGAGGAGACCTGCAGAGAGGCCAGAACATCATCTACACGTGGCCGACTGGAGGAAGTGCATGTTGCAGTGCTGTAAAGACGCCACTGCAGGATGTAGAATCCAGGCCAGCGTGTCACGTGAGAGCCCTGATGTGGATCAAAGAAAGAGAACGAAAGTAGAAAGAAGTTTGTCTCTCCTTCTGATCAACATATTTTGAAGTCATGCATGTTCTTGACAGGTTTCATGAGATTCCCCCACCTGTACGCTCTCTCCCTCTCGGCAGGTAAGAGCCGTCTCCACCATGCTGTAGTCTTGTCCCAGCATCCACGATCTCTCAATGAGCTGGACGTTGTTGCCGGCGGGGCAGGCGAGGTTGTGCGCGCTCAGACCGTCTCTTTTAGCTGGCTGAGGAGCTTTTTTGGAGTGGTAGATGTTGAAGATCACGTCGCCTTTACACACGTCAAAGTCCCACGTAATGACGGACGATACGTCTGTAATCTCTATCAGCACCTGAAAATAAACAAAGGGATTTATCTTTATTTCATAATGCATAACATACAGTGCTGACCACCATTTTGAACTGAACTGAGAATCTGGGGTTTGAATTGGTGCAGCAATGTTCCTGGAGAACATTTACATTAAACAAATTACTCATGATATTGTCAATTTCTATTCAAATTCACAATCATTATTTGAAAGGGAGCCAATTCTAAATATATCCACCTTGTTAAGACAATCAATACACTATAAACTGTAAATATGTACAGATCTGCACTTTAAACAGAACTAGGCTAACAGTATTTGACCTTCAGACTGCATGTCTTCTTATAACCAACAGGTGGCACCAGTTATCAACACACTGTATATGAAACTGAACTTTGCAGAGCTGAAGTAAACAGCAGCAGCTGTATATTGTCGAGTGTTGTCTGTGTATGAGCTGTACCTCATGTGGAGCCCCCTTCAGCACACTCGCGCTCTTGTAGATGGATTCATTCCACAGTTTAACCTCCTCATTTTCCAGCTCCTCAGCCGTGCGGTACAGAGACTTGGGAACCAGACCCCCCTCAGGAACATCACACTGAATTAAACAAGAGTCATCCATATTAGATTAGATGATATTAGATTGTTATAATTTCTGTCTGAATAAAATACACAACTATATTTGTCCTGTAGTAAAGAATGACATATTTTGTTGCTCTTTGGCTTCAAGGCAAAAGCATTTAATATGAATGCATTTGTTAGGAAAAAAAAGTCAAGTTAAGGTCAGCATTTCCTCTGTGCATTCTGTACAGCATAAATAAAAGAACATCATGAATATACTACCAAACAATCTGATGGTCACTTCACATGGAAAGTCAAAGACAGCAGATTTCAAATCACATGCTTTTTTGGGCTAGCCAAGTCAGTCCCGTTTACATGAATAGAAATGCTATTGGATAGCTTTCTAGAGGTATTATAATGTTCCTTGATCCAGAACTGGTGATAAGAGTACAATATACAAACATATAAACACCTCAACAAAGTGATATGACAAGCAAATTATGACTATAATGGCAAAGTGTTAAATGTGTACAGTGATATCAATCATATCACATCAGCATGATCATACTTCTGTTTTACAAGGTTTTAGTTGACTGAGCTGCATTAGAGGAGCATCTGATATGTACACAAAAAACAATATTTAAAAATATGCAAATGCTTATTTGAGAATGACTTGTTGATCTTGGGAAGGTGCATGACATGTCCTTATGTCCTATCAATGCTACACAGATGATCCACAATGCAGATGATGACCTTCCAGCTTGATGACCCCACATGTATCAACATGTATCCTAAAGAAACAGCAGCTCCAGCTCAATCTAGCCAGGTCACATGCACCACATGACCACATCTCAATGGTGCCCTATCATACAGATTTGCACTATACAATATGTAATACAAGACCTCAAATTTATCCAAGGCTCTTACCATCTCAAGGCTAGATTACTGCAATACTCTGTAATAAACATCACTGTAATACTATGAACCCTCTACATGTAATAAAGAATGCAGCAGCACATCAGGTTTTCAACCAACCCATAAGGGGTTAATACAATAGTGTCAAACTATATTCCTGCAGAATATAGCTCCAACCCTAATTAAACACACCTGAACCAGCTAATCAAGGTCTTTAGGATTAATAGAAACTTCCAGCCAGGTGTTTTGGAGCTGGTTGGAGCTACTGTTGTCATGGTACCAAAATTTCAGTAGTCGGTACCAATACCATAAAAATTTTACGGTTCTCGGTACCACAGCAAAATCTTTTGGAACTATTTTACTACTTTATATAGCCTATTTTAAAAAACATTAAAAATGGTGATCATACATATAAATATTTGGAGCATGTGTGTGTATGTTTGTGTGTGTATATATACCTCAATGAAATACATTTTGAAATATAAAAAAAAAAAAAAAAAAAAAAAATGCTCAAACATCATTTTGTAACAGACGTGCGTGTTTATTTTAGCTATTCCTTCAGTGAAATGACACACTACAGACTATAAAACTATGAAATAAATATCAGTAAATAATGGTAACCTAAATAATAAGTTAAATATTATTTAAAAAACTTTGAGAGGGATGTGGGACACGAGCAGGAAAGAGACCATCTCTTTTATAATATCTTCATGCTATCTCCTGATGTTACAAGCGACTGACACTTGTTGTAAAAGGTCTGAAGAGCGAGTTTTATCTTCAGACATTCAGTTTTTGTTTGATTTTGCGCTGCCAGAGCGAAAGTAAAAAATTACCGGCGTGTGTGAAACGCGCTATACAAATAAACTTGACACGCCTTATAACATCTAATAACAAGAACAAACTGTGTTAAATAGAAATTGACGTGCAAGCAAAAAGGTTTCTGTCCTGCGGTGTTTTTTCTACTTTACCACAGTAAAGAATGCGAATATAATAGGCCTAATTAAAAGGGAACCAAAGGAAGAAATGTTTATAATCCCCTGCGTGAGTGAATGAAGATTTGGGAAAAAAAACAGATACTCCATGTTCAGTGGAATAACTAATGGAATATTGTTAAATTCTCTGACAATCGGGTGACCAGATCGCGATTCGCAAAACAGAATACAAAGCTTAAATTTATGGACTCAGGTACCGCTCTAAGTCGGCATGAACCAAAATGTTTCCATGGCTGCAATGTCACATTTTATTGCAAAGCTATTACTTCTTTTGTAAACAAAGCTTTGTGCTTCACTCGTGTCATATTCACATAAATGCTGGCACAGCCCTATCAGTGGTACCGAATATACCCGGATTCTCTGTACTACCGGTACTACAGAAATGCGGGTATCGTCACGTTTTCAAAATTTCAGTACCGAAGTACTGGTACTTTTGACAACACTAGCTGGAGCTAAACTCTGCAGGACAGTGGCCCTCCAGGAGTGGAGCTTGACTCATGTGGGTTAACGTCAGATCTCACCACATGTAGATTTGAGGACTCACCAGAGAGTCTCCTCCTAAGAAGTCAGGGATGAATTCTCTGTTGATGTAATCCACCAGACCTCCAGGCCCCTGGTAGTCGTTCCCAGCATAGATGAGAAACTTCTTCCGTGTGTTTTCATCGATGAATGGACTCACCTGAGAGCAGAACAGGGTGCAACAAAGATCAGCAGGCCATTTTTCATTAGCACTGCTAACACAGACAAAGGCAAACATGACATTTACAGAAGCCCGGTAATTAAGGAAGGCCAGATGAGTGAAATAACACCACGCTAACATGACATTTAACTCTGATGGGTCAACGTGTAGCGACATTTACAAACATTAAATGAAGAATGAGCATGTGCTTATCTAAGTCTTTCCCAATATTTTAAACTATTTGTTAACATCTTTTTTATGTTCTAAGTGTGTCATAATGTGAAATCCTATGAGTTTGTTTGTGTGTGTGTTTACCAAAGTCCAGAGCACAGGAAACACTCTGGGTGCTCTTATTATGAGGAGACGGCCAAGTGTTTCAGGGTAGTTGGCTCCTACAACTTCTATCATCCTCAGCAAGGCTTTGATTGCCGGTCTCCATAGATGCCTCATATTTAACCCCTCAAGATCCACCAGACATGTCCAACAACTACAGCATAAGAGCAGTTATTTATTTGGGGTAGAGGCACCATGTACAGTAAAACAATGTGTATGGCCACTAGTGTTGAGAAGCAAAGGTTTGGGTTCGGTTCTGTTAGCAGTTCGCTGAGTGGAGCAGGAATTGGAACCAAATCCAGAATAATCTCATTTTTCTTTTGATTCACATTTATTATGGCCAGTGTTGGGCAAGTTACTCTAAAAAGGTAATTGATTACTAGCTACTAATTTCATCTTCACCAGTGTAATTAGATTACTATACTTAAAAGTAGTGCATTACTTATTACTGATTACTTTCTAAATCCCATATCAACCTCGACTAGTTGAACAATACAAGAATAGACATATTTTTAATTCTTTCAAATAAATAATATAAAATTGCATAAATTATTCTTGAACTGTAAATAAATTACTTAAATACCAAAGTATTTAAAGGGAGAAGGCTACAGTAAAAACATACATTTTAACATTAGATGTATATAGAATTGTTCTATTGTCTATTCAATATTTAATGCAATTACATCTGACGTAACTGTAATTAAATTACAGAAAAATTAAGAGCAATCCCTTTCTTTACTTTTTCAAGGGAACAGTAATTAAATTACAGTAATTAATAATTATTCAGTAATGCATTACACCCAACACTGATTATGGCCACTATACATAGATTAATAGATGATCTGTTTGGTAATGCATGAGTACGATAAGCACCTGATTGGTCTTCCAAATATTTTGGTGTTCTCTTGACAGTGTCTGAGACCTTCCTCATTGATGGACAGCACCTAAAGGTTGGGTCACAGGTGAAGGGGGTCAGTGAATATGGTGATTTTATCACATTTAGCCAGAGAACTGGCTTCTCTGGTGTAGTCTGGTTTATCACAAGTCATTTTTATACTGCCAACACCAAAATGGCTTGCTCACTGTGGGATTAAAGCACTACGTAGTGACTTTCTAGCAGCTCTCTGTTTAGAAAAGGGCGATATGACAAACATCTTTACCACAATATAAGTGATTTTCAACCACTGCTTTGAAATGATGTGTATTGTGAAAAGCACTATACAAAAATTTGATTTGACTTTGACTGTGAATATTTTGATTTGTAATTTTAGAGTATTTGTATTCGTCTAACTCTTACATGTCTCAAAAGAGTCTCTTCTCCCAGTGTCCGCACTAAGCCTTTCGTGTCCATTTGTCCAAGTCGAAGGATATAGAGAGGACGGCCATCTATATAATACACACACACACAGAAGCACAGAACCACATTAACTTCTGCTTGTTTGATATTAATACAGCCTATGGGAAACACCTCGCTCAGATCAATTGCTTCAACTGATCTTTATTTCAAAGGCTGGTTGTATGTCTAGCACAGTTATGACTAACACACATCCTGGATTGAGAGGGAAAACGCCTCTCCATTAGTTCTGTGGCACATAGTCATGTTTTAAATGTCTAAAGTCAAACTAAATGTGATAGTAAAGATGGACCTTTGTCATGGTGATGCCAGCCTCCAGTGTAGTAGTCCTGCAGTAGCTGCGGACACTGCCACGTGTCTAACAGGAAGTCAATTTGATGCTGTTTCCTCCATGTAAGCGTCTGGCACAAAGCCTCTCTGGCCTTTTCCAGATTAAAGTCCCTTGAGCGCAGGAAACGCAGCACATGCTCGTCTTTAGGGATCTGAAATGATTCATATGCATATGTAATTAAGTCAAATAAAATCCTTCAATCTATTCCAATCTAAATATAACCATGTCATGTCAACAAACAGAAAAGTCAGCCATGTCAATTATTATGCCTTTAGCTCAACAGCAGGGGCCGTTTTACTTTTACATTTTCTTAAATTTAAAACTGTTGATTTAACAAAACTCTTTGTCTCAAAGTATATTTGGTAATTTTATTGATTCTCATTTGCTACATAAATCTATAACAGTGAAACCTGGATGTTTAGGAAGGTGTTGCAGTGCGTTTTGTGCAATCTTGTGGTTTAGAGAAGAAAAATAAATCAAATGCGCCTCTTACCCCCGGTCCACCTTTAGCTCCGCTGTCCCCTACTAGTACTTTATTCTGAACACTGCACTCACCTTGCCTTTGTGTGTTTCCTGCAGCCACTGTCGTAGGCGAATGAGGCAGCTCTCCTGAAAAGGGGTCAGCTGTCCCAGATAGCGTGAGATGTAGTCTGCATCTAACTTGTCTGCAAACAAAACAACCATCAGACAGCTGAGAAATGCGTAGGAGATCATTGGCTCTTTTCACTAGGGCTATTCTTCCAGCGCTGTGTGTTTTTGTGCTTATTGGAGTATAATGGCGTTACTTTAGCAACACACTAACACAAATGTATTTTCATGAGTTCACATTTACAAATAATCTATAAAGAATTTGGCCCAAACCCAGAGCACTCCCCCCGTATCCCTTGCTGTGATATGCAACTGCAATTGCTCATGTCTTGGACTGAGCAAATGTCTACTGTCCATATAAGTTATTATGTGTGAAATGATTATTTGTTCCTTACTATTAATGTAAAGCATCCTTGAGCTTGGGAAAGGCGCTATATAAATTAAACATTATTATTAATACTCTAATGAGAGATAGCTGGCATGTAGTTGCAAAGTTACTTATAGTCAGTGGAATGTCTAAAGTGGACCATCGAAATAAAGTGTAACCACAAAACTATCTTAGAATATATTAAGCAGTGAGGTTTCTTTCAGGGTGCAATAGGATGCTGCCTTTGAAAGTACAGAATATGTCAAAGCAGGCTGTAGATGACAAGGCAGCTCACTAGATTTTGGACATGCTGATGCTCAATATCATTTCATTCCTCCCCATTCCTCCCACATTATTATATTTATGAGCACACGCTCGCGGGGCAGCAGTATGATTCATCTCACCATCAGGAGAGCCTGGCAGGACGTCTGTGGAGCTGGGGTGAACTCTGCTGCTGCATGCTGGGATAGCTCTGGCTGAGCTGACAGGCGGTTGGTGAGGTGTGGTGGGGACGGGAGGAGGTACCCAGCGGGGCATGTGAGCAATGCCCTCCTCCTCCAGTTGTTTGAGGTGATATTCAATAATCTCTTTTCCCTGTGGCGCAAGAGAAACAAATAGAGATTGATACAGGAGTTTACGCAAATGAAGCAAGTAAACACTGGCTTTAGTTACACAGACGCATGAAACATACTCTTACACGCAAGCCAGCCACAACTAGGACTTTACAAGAAAACAGATCCTGATGGTAGACAAAGGAATCTAAAAGCAGGAAGGAGATCCTTGAAAATACAGCAGTAAGAAACTTGGCAAGTCAGTCAGTATCACTGTCTGGGTCTAGATAAAGTAAACATTTATTCAGTGAAATAAGAATGTTTCAAATGCTTTAGAGTTAATATTTACTTCTAGTTGTCTAGGTAACTTTCTTTTGTACAGAGCCTCTAAGAGGACTGGGTGATTGGAAAAAAAGAGATGCTTTTGCAATGTTTTTTTTTCCTCAATGCTTTTGAATTTCAAATTAAAAATTTTTCAAATTACAAAAGTTTTACAGTGATGGAAATACTATGAGATGGGAAGAACTATTTTTCCAATCAGGGCTTAACATTATAGACACAAAATAATGTCAAAATGCCGGTCTTGGCTGGTATTTACGTAAACACAGCCAGTTATGTTTTAAGTGAATGTAAACAGTTGAGATATGAAACGCATGTGTAACAGTATATTGGATCCGTGCATCAGGTCTTAAAGTGACAGCAGCCTAATATACCTGCTGCCAAATTATAAGATAATATTGAAAATATCTATATGCTAGTTTTTTCCTATGGTATCAATGTCAAAATTGTGGCCAGTGAAAATGCTGAGTGGCAAGTAATTTCAGAAAACCACTCACCACAGTGGCTGGTGAACAAAAAAGTTAATGTCAAGCCATGTTTCCAATGCTTTTGCAAGGGAATGCAAAGTTTCTCAGGGGTATTCAAAAGTTTTGCAAGTGAACGCACCATTTCTGGAACATTTGAAAATACTGTGGGAAATACACAATGTAACATGGCAGGCCAGGAGAAAGTTGAGGTGCGAACTTCAAAATAATAGTCTTTGGGAACAGAGATGTGACGCACAATAGTTTTGTAAATGAACGCAGCGTTTCTGGAGCATTTGGAAACACTGTGGGAAAAACACATTGTAACATGGCAGGCCAAGAGAAAGTAAAGACGTAGACTTCAAAATAAGAGTCTTTGGAACAGAGATGTGACATACAAAAGTTTTGCAAGTGAATGCAAATTTCTGGTGGTTATGCAAAAGAACTGGAAAACAATGTTTCCTCCTCATGGTTTTAATGCACATGTCTCATGGCTTTTTGGGTGAAATAAGAAATTATTTTTTTTGCTCAAAGAAAATGAAGCATATTTTTGAAACCATTACTTTTTTGTGTGTTTGTGTGTTTTGTCATTACTATTGTAAAAATGAAACATTTTTACTCAAAATGTGTCTTCATTTGGCTTCACTTATTTTTATTTAGAAACAGCTTTAGGTATTGATATAGGTTTGATAGATATAGGTTTGAATTTGGCCTGTCACATGTCCTGATTCATCCATCCATCCAACCGTCCATCCATCCATCCATACATCCATCCGTCCATCCATCCATCCAACCGTCCATCCATCCATCCATCCATCCATCCATCCATACGTCCATCCATTCATCCATCCATCCAACCAACCAACCCTCCATCCATCCATCCAATATGAATTGGAATGCATACACACCTTTTTAATACTAGCGGCGTATTGCTTCATTGCGATTTTCTCTGCGGTGCTCTCAAAGCCGAAGAAGGATTTGATGTCCATGCTGGCAGACTGCTCAAAACAGGTCCAGTCTTCATTCTCTGGGTGAACCTAAGGAGGGATTGTTCAAACATCAGGATCTCTCTTAAACCAGCTAACACATAAACACATGTCAAGTAAGAGGGAAATGGCAGGATGTGGCTTCAGACCGTGTAGCAGCAGTGTTCGAAGACGTTGACTCTGCTCGAGAAGGACTCGTTATAGGCCTCTATGTGCAGAGTTCTCTCTCTTCGGTCCAAAGAGTTCTTTTGGATGAAATATATGTAGTCCACTCCTGCTATCTGTCAATATATACAGTAATTATATTATTCTAATGTACAAATTTTAACCAACTGAAATGCTCATCGTGTCACAGATTATGTAATTTTGGGTTCTATAAAATCAAATACCCTCTTTAGAAGCCGAGGGGCCTCAACGTCCACGGTACACCTGCGTTCAATCACTTGTGTCGCCCCATCTTCACTATGACACTCACTGATGATTTCACTGTTCACAAACATGGGTATCAGCGGACAGTTTGGGAATCTTTTCTCATAGGCCTATGAGAGAAAAGGATGAGACAGATATAAGTGTGGGAGATGAAATAAGGGTGAAAGAAAGTCTCCCCAGGTAACAGGGAATGTTCTCATAACTTTGGCTTTCGTTCTGGCAAGGTTCTCTCAAAGTTATAAACAAATGTTCCTCCAGTAATGTTAATAGAGCATTTTTCAAAGTTATCTGGTATTTAATATTGTTCTCAAAAGGTTAGCACAAAAATGTTATTTATACATTGTTTGTAGAAGGTTTTTTTATGTCCTCATAATGACATTGAGTAGTGTTCATTTAACACTGAGGATTTTGCTAGGAAGAATGTTGAGTTGTTAATAAAAATTATGTTTGAAAGAATGTCTCAGGAACATCATACAAACCTTTAAATGACCTTAAAAACAATGTTCCACTAACATTAAAGAAAACTGGACATTTTAATGTTTCCATAATCAAAACAGAATGTTTGGAAAATGTTCTTTGAACATTTTTTTTTTCTTTGCATTGTCTGCAAAAACTATGTTCTTAAAAATATGGTTCTTTTCACCTTGGCTAATGTGTACAAATGACCCCCATTAAGATTATATATGTTCCTGATAATTTTACTCTTGTCTTGTGATGTGTTATTGTTTTATTTTCAGTTGATTTAGTAGCTCATATGACCAGGTTTCCAAGTACAGTATGTCACATGATGTCTTAAGTCAACAATACCAATTAACTACAGGTACGCCCGTCAATATTTACTCCCTAATCTCTCACTTTTTAAGGTTCCCAACTGTAAGAAGTCACAGGACTTACTTTTAAAAAGAGTACTTATTATGGAAATAATATACTTTAAATGAATATTTGTGATAAGTGAGTGATAACTGAATAAAATGTTTTTGGATTTTATGGCATGTTAGTTGCAATTAAATGCAATTATTTTTAGAGATATTGCAATTTATATTTACATATAAATTTTGACCCACTTAAGTAGGACTTAAGTACATCTTTATATGTAATTTTGTTATTACTTCTTTTGTTTTTGAAATATGGTTAAAGTTACTGCTGAATTTACTGACAAGTATTTATGGTAAAAGAAAATATTTAGTGTGATATCTATTGAAACGTGTATGTTATTTTTTTTTTTTTTTTTAAGCATAATTTGTGATGAAGTTGCAATTTAGTACATTTAAAATATATTAAATTTAAGTATAGCATTCTATTCACGATTACGTTTAAATTATAATCAAGTGTTTGGTTAGATGTTTTTTGGTAGTTTGTCAACACAAATAAATCAAAACTCAAAGTAAGTGTACTTCTTTAAAACACACCAAAAGATTATTAATTGTACTTTAAAATAATTCGAATTTGCTCTTTTATGTGTTCCGAAACAGTCATGAAAGTGTAGGCAACTCTCTTTAAGCACACTTATGTGGCCTTTTATTTCATTGTCTGCAAGTAAAATACTCAGACATATACAAATAGACTGTTTTGAAACATTTGCATATTGTCGTTAAAAATCCTTATTTTACCAACATTCTTACTTCCAGAATGTTCTGCTCTATATAGTTTGGTGTCTCTAATGATGCAGAAATTACACACTACAGCTTTAAATTGCATCCACGTTATGCATCAGCCATCAGTGCAGATGTATTTCTGCTGAGCCGTGGATGAGGTTTTTCCCAGTATGTTTGTTTTAGTATGTGTACTCTGCTATTACACTGATAGTCACGTAGATTAAATAGCAGCAAGATCCTGCTAAAAATCAAACAAAATTCTATTATGTACACATGTGCAAAATGTAAATGATCTATAGACTGTGACCTACTAAACAAAGACAAGCTCCTTCCCTCTATATTATACACACTGGCTATATGTGGAATAGTGTATGAAATGGAATCCATTGTCTAACAGTATAGTGTGCTACATTGTTGTCACATGATCTGATCATGCAGTTATGATCTTAGTTTAGTTTATTTATTTAACATTTCATCCATTTTTTTTTTTGCATAAAGAATTGTCATGCTGGAAATTCATGTCATTTTGGTCACTGTAGAAGCTTCATTTGCATACTGAAAACCTGCAAATTGCACAGTATACACTAAGTGTGGTAGCCTGTGTTAAATCAATAAAGTGATGATGCACATGGACGTCATCCATAAAAGTGATTGATCAAACAATGAAATGTTTTCTCTGGACTAAACACAATAACAGCATTGGGGATTGTAGAGCATTGTGTATTGCTTTCTACTTTCAGGAACAATGAAGCCTCACTACAGCAGTCCTATAGCTGTTTGTGAGAAGCAAATTTTCATAATTCAACTAAAAATGCCTTTTAAATGCATGTTTAATACCTGAATTTCAATTGAATGCAACTGAATTACAATTCTGTATAATTCCAGAATTATAATGGTAATTTAAATTTAAAGTAGAATTAAAATAGAATGAAATTCAATGAATTCCATACAACTACTTTGTTTTTTAATTATACATTTTAATTTCTCATCATGAATTAACAAAACGTATGTTCTTACACACAATATATGTGCAATTTCTAGAAATATTAGATTTTTTTTTTTTAAATAAATGTCATTATATTTAATGAACTAAAATAAATGTATTTTCTATTTTTATCCTGAAATGTCCATATCAGGGTAACATACAAATAATTAGTCAATATGGTGTTGAACTAATGAAATGCCTCTGTTGTGTGACTGTGTTGAATTTCTTTGAATTGCAGTTCAGGAAATTCCTCTTCCTGTCATTTCAGAAATCAACATCCTGTGAGTAATGTGGCCAACAGAGTGCAACAGTCAGGTTCTGGAAGTAAAAACTATAAAAACTTATAAACCTTAAAAGATACTGTGAGCGACGAGGTTGTTAATCGACGGTATTTGTGTCTGTTGAAGCCATCAGCCTGCGTTAATTCAACTTAGTTTTAAAGTAATCGTGTTTAACAGTGGAATTTGTGGTTCCGTACCAGCTGTACAGAAAATTCCACCAATCAGAGAGTCAAAACAAGCAAAACATGCCAAAAGATCTCTTTAGCTCCACCCACTTCCATGAAGCATTACTCGAACGATGTAATCGAGTAATCGTATCGACATAATCGTAATTATATATATATATAATTAACTTTTTTAAATGAGTAGTTTTATATTTGTCTAACATTTTTAATTCCATTATGCTGTTTGCAATGCTTCATGGGATTGTGGTTCTTTCCCTCACTAAAACTGTTAAATACAAAGTCTTGTACCTTTATTTTTTGTCCAATTTTCAAAGTTTGTAGTGTTATTATTTACCTCGTAGCTGATTTGTTTTGTTCATGGCTTATAGCGATTTAACAAAACTTTTCAAAACCAATGGGTTGAAAATTGGGCGGACACTAATGCACTTTGGTTCAATTCAAATTCTAGCTAAACTGAATGCCAATACTTCAATTGTGAATTTTGCTCATCCCCGGTGATCTACGTAGAACAATCCCTGAAGTTTCTTCGATACTAACATAATTACTTGTTGAAGTGGGCCTTATTATGTCAGCAACAAGTCATTTATCAAATCAAAAGCTCTTCCACAGCTGTTTCATAAGCACAACACCGCTGTAAGCCTTTGTGACATTAACCCGAGGTTTCTGCCGCAGAGGAGATTTGATTGACAGGAGAGGCTGAGTGTGCACACTGATTCATGTCAAGTGTGAGCAGCGGCCCATGCTGACTAAACCGTGACGTCAAACTGTGCACTCAGCAACTCTGAAAAAACAATACACTATAATAATGTTGATAAGAGCGAACGATTAGTACTTTCGCCGGGGGAAATGATGTCACTGTAACTTAATTAACCGGCAGAATCACTCCAGACAGAAAATACAGAGACATTCAGACCATTATTATTTGGCATCCATATGTGAAATAAATCTTTTTTTAATTTTTTTTTTTTTTTTTTTTTTTTAGTATAGTTATAAGAATGAAAGCTAGATATTGAGCATTAAAACGTATGATGTGATGGACTTACTTCACAACCACAAAATGTCAAAATATCTTTTCTTTTCAACAGTATATCTATATTACTATCTAATGCATTGACAAACAGTAATACATTTTTAAATGTGGCTTACAGTTATGGCTCTTTCCCTTGAGAAAAAAAGTGTGCTTATCTACATTTAATAGGCACTTGTAGTGTACTTCAAATCTTAAAAGTATGTATTGTTATAAAAATGTACTTGCAGATAATATAATATTAGTGAAAATAAAGCCAACTTAAGTGTATAAACTTCCATGACTATGCTTAAGTACACTTTTAAAAAGTGCACTGGGTAAAAAAGTGTCAAATTAAAAGCTTAATTACAGTGCATTTTAAATAAATGTTTTGTCGTACTTTAATTGCACTTATTTTGATGTGTTGACTAACATACTAAAGCACATGTACAGTACTTCATTGTAATCAGAACAAGTGTTATTTGATATTACACTTAGACCCGGTTTCACAGACATGGCTTAGCCTAAGCCAGGATTAGGCCTTAGTTCAATTAGGGTATTTAAGTAGCTTTTATAAATTTACCCTAGACAAAAAACATTACTGGTGTGCATCTTGAGACAAAACAATGGCACTGACGTATTTTAAGATATGTCAGTACAAGTTGCTTTCAGTTAAAAGAGCTCAAACATGCATTTTAGTCTAGGACTAACTTAAGCCTTGTCTGTGAAACCATGGGTTAAATGTACTAAATTGCAACTTTACAAATATATTTAAATGCATGACTCATTTCAATAGAAATTACATTAAAGTATATTTTAGTTTATCATAAAGGCTTGTCAGTTCATTCACCGGTAACTTTTACCATATTTCAAAGACAATAGAAGTAATTATGAAATTACATATAAAGATGCATCACAAAGTCCAACTAATTGCACTCAATATAAATATAAACTGTAATACATTTTCATTTCATGCAAATAACACGCAATTAAGTGTCCAAAACATAAGATTCAGTTAAAACTTCATTCTTTTAAAGTATTTTATTTCCATAATAATTACACTTATTTTAAAGTATGCTGAGTTCACTTCTTTTTTACAAGGTTTCTCAGGTCATGCTAAGTGTTAATGATCTGGTAATGATTGTGTAATAAAGGGTGAGATAACAGTTAAAGGTCATGAGACAGTCGTAAAAGAATTTAAGCGTGTACTGGAGTGCTTATGTCATTTGCTCTTATATCAGCCTTATCAGGGCAACTGCTGATGTGGAGATACTCCAACTGAGATACTCCAAAGATCCAGATTTTGCATATTAAAAAGTAAATCGAAATGTTTTATTCTCATTACATTTATTTTTATTACTCAATCGCATTGGCTCAGTTCTAAAATGAGAAATTTTATTTCTTTCAAAACAATATGTTCATATTAATTCTTAGTGAAACTGTCAAACTTTTAAACATTCTTTCATCGTCTGAGCCTCCACATGCAAAATGATCCATTCGATCAAAATCTTCCAGATATGCATGTATATTCCATAAATAGCCTACCTAAAACATGGAATGTTTGCAATGTCTGCTGAACTGGTAAATGGCCTGCCATTGTAATGATAGGAATCACAGTCTTACCAATAAACCAATCAAGAATGGAACTGAAAGAATATGAAGTTTGACCAGCAACATCCCCATCATTTTTGAACACGGAGGAATGTCTAAATCCCTAACCAGCAACAGCAGTTTATTTTTGTCGAAATGTGTTATGTGTAAACTGAAAATTCAAAGTTGCTTGACATGGATGAGCATTAGGAAGATAAGCAACAATGCATGGGGAAGACATAACAAAGTGTGTAAAAAAGCAACTGTAAACACATTTCTAAAAAAAGAAAAAGAAATTGTGCTGTATAAATATAAATGATTGGTCCCACTTTATATTAGGTGCCTTTAACTACTTTGTACTAACATTTACTGTAAATTAATTATTTTATACAATGCACTTATTGTGAACATACATTTTACACATTGTTTAGCAATACAATACGAGTACAATAAGTACATTGTACTTATTTTTTGATGCAAGTACATAGTCGATAAGGACACCTAATATACTGTAAAGTGTGACCATATGTTCATTTTCTTTTTGTGTACTACTGTATCAACTTTTCCTAGTAATTTTTTACCTACTGCTTAAATCTGTATCTAAAAAGCTCTGTGTGATACAGAAGAGAATTCAGATAGACAAAACTGACATTCTTGTATAGTGTAGAAAACAGACAGTAGAAAACACATGGAATTTGTATATAACAAATAATTACATGGTGAAAAAACATCTAAATTTTTTGACCAGTATGGCTCACACAATAACAAAACACTTTTTTTATTTTGGTGGCATTGGCCAAATTATTGACACAATAGCTAGGTTTTGAAGCATGAATTATGTTTTGGGCGAAATGTTACTACATTTTGCAGACATGCAAGAGTTCTGCTGTTTCAGCAAACAGTTGTGACATTTGCAATCGCAGTTTAGGGAACGTAGACAGTTTTGAAAAATGTGTCAAAGCGACTGAGAAAAACTGTAAACCACATCTGTGAAGTTAAACTGATATTTTCATCTGGCATTCGATGCCAGATGAAAATATCAGTTGAACTTCACAGATGTGGTTTACAGTTTTTCTCAAAACTGTGTTACGTAAATTGTTACCATAGATATTGGTAAATATTTATATAATATAAATAACTGGAAAATTGGATTACTTCTTCTCCCAAGCAATTTAGTTAATTGTCTTAACGAAATTTTCAATTGCAATTTGGCACATTAATACAGATCAATCATAATCGTGCCAAATTGCAACTGAAAATTTCGTTAAGACAATTAAGATAAAATAATAAGGTTATTATTTCATCATCTCAATGACAAAAAGTGCCCCAACTTATCTGAATTCACCCTAACTGGATTTCAGGATCAACATTTTACACTATGATTTTAAATGTAAATGTATTTTTGTAAATTATTATTGCCATGACCTGCACAACAATATGCAAAATTGTGAACATGTAAGAGGCTAAAAGGCAGACTGACAATTTTTAAAATGTATAAATACAGTAATAGCAGAAGTGTGATTTGCAGTCTTGATAGATCATTTGGCTTCTATATGTCTCTTGAATTTTGATGGTTTTATGCTCTCGGCAGGCAATAATCCACAATTACTGTATATTTTAACACGACTGGACTGCAGTAGCGACCGATTAGTCAGGATGGGAACAACTATCCATTTTATAATGATAAGCACATGAAACACTGGTTCAATTCAAACCATAAATGCTATTAAAGCATTAAAACAATAGAAAGTTGTGCTCTGAGGTTAAAGATTTACATGTATTTGAGCTAACGACTGATTAACAGTCTAGTGAACTCTAGAGTAAAGCAGCTTTGAGATAGAGAACAGCTGACTAGACAAACTATGTGAACATTACTCAATAAAATTAATTACACATGTGCATGTAATTTCTTAAAAACTCACCGCCATTACGAGTTCAAAAGGGTACTTGTAAACCCTCACAGGGGACTGATATTTCTGAACCATCACTGCACTTCTAATGAAAAGCCCTTCCTAAGGAGAAAAATATATATATAAACCCAATGGTTAAAACCAAACTGATGAACATCAACAGATCTAATAGCATATACTGAAACATCATCTATATCTTCAGGCTTTCACCATGTTTGGTATTAAATCTCTCAGTGTTGGTACAGCAAAAACATCATTCTTTAATGTGGCCTCTATGCATGTTTACATGAGCAATGCTACAATATAACAACAAGTTCAAACTGAAAATACTCGGTCACTGTGTACAACCAGTGACCCAAAATAGGCCTAATAATTCATATTCGTTATAGTTTTATCTTTAGCACGGGCAGTTTAAAGGAAACACAAGACTGTGTGAAACTTCCTGTAAACAGAGACCGACTCCAGTGCGATCGTAAGGTAAACGTTCAGGACAGCCGTGAAATGAACTCTTAAACTTTACCTTTGAAGTTGAAGGCGCAGAGAATGCAGCTGAATGGATGTCTTGATAAAACCTGATGTGAAGGATTAAAAATCCAGTCTGGGTTACTTTAGTTGTTTTGCTCCATTCTGCTGCGGAAGTGAAAGCTGCACTTGTGTCAGATGAGGTTGCATAACCCACGTCACTCACACAAACTCCGCCTCAAAACTCCAGTTCAGGCACGAATTAGAGGTGAAAAAAGAAGCATTTCTCTTTTCTAGTTAAATTGATTTTTAGCATGAATTGACAAGATTTTTTATAAGTATATGAGTATGTACGTACAGGAAATATCAAAATAAAATAGGAAAGGATTGTCATGATCTTTGATGTTCAATGGCCAACTTTGATGACTGTTTGACAAAAACTGGTCTAAAAGTTTTTCTGAATGATAGTGTGCTAAAAGTGGTTATCAGAACAGACAGATAGACTGTATACAGATATATAGAGTACACTGACAGGCAGACTGTCTACCTCAGTCAGATTTGACTCTGGATTAGATCAGTGAATCAGGCCACTGCATGATGATTTTATCATCAGCAATAAGTAGCTAACATCATCTGATCGGATTTTATTTTGCATTTATGCCATAACAAATATGCTTTAGAAAACAGTTAACCCTCTACAGCACAGTGTTGCTCTCAGGCAATGGAAAGTTTTCTTAAGCCCTATGTTTAGTAATTTTTTATTTAAATGATTACAACCAATTAGAAAGGTCGAGAAAGTACCAAAGAACAGTCCAGTAAGGTGTGGGAGTCACTATCAAGGACCATTTAAAGGTGGGACATCCTGTTCTGACACATGGTCACAGGAGCACATGGTGTGGGAAGATGGCAAGATTATTTGCTTTAGTAATATTATTTAAAATGACATTAACTGTACATAAAAAATGTGTGTGTATGAAGGTGTAGAGAAGCCTTTTGTCAGGTTTTATGATGTTTTTTTTTTATTTTTTTTATTTTGCATGTTCTGAAATTCAGTTTTTCTTTTCATTGCCTCAGGGCAACGTTGTGGGCAACTTTTCGAGGATGTTTTGGACAATACCTCACATTGGCCATAATGTGTTATAAGAAGGGAAGAAGCAGGGTTCCTGAGTGTGTAGGAACACCCCAAGTGATGTGCAAAAATTGTAACATACACATCTATTTCACAGCAGAGAAGAACTGCTTTTTGAAGTTTTGTACGCAGTGAAATCTTATATGACATGACACACTACATGATAAAAACCTATGCATGTATCAAATTCAATATATCAATGTCTTTCAAGTGTTTTTCCCCTTTTTTTAATGATTTCTTGACATTTTTTTTCTTTTTAAAAATGTGATTTTGATGATAATTTTCTCTGATTCTGGACCACTGCTGCATAACATTGCCCTGAGGCAACGAAAAAATATTTTGGGGTGGAGGGAAGGTGCAGGGTCAAAACATTTTTTTTTTTTCAATAAAATGTTCCCAAATGAACCAAAAAAAATGATGTTGAATATACATATTTTTTTTTCATGTGACATCAACATGTGTGCAGTAGAGGGTTAAAGCAACCAGAGAAAACTAATATTAAAAAGTCAAGGCCGGTCAAGAGCCCAACCATGGCAAACACTGATCATCATAATGGTGACTTCAAACAATATCATTTTCAATAAAACATCAACATCTAAACCTGTGTTAATACTCATTAAGAACTTTTGTATGATAGTCAAACTAGATTGTAATAAGTGAAGATGCTGAGATCTTGAGAAATTTGTTAGTGTTTAATGTTCTGTTGCTGCCAGTCATTTGACTGTTTTTTGTGTTATTTATTTATTTTTACAGTAAAGGTTTTTGATCATAATAATTCAGGAAATACCTGTAAAATAATAGTGTTTTTCTGTAAAACATTTAATGAAAATTTAACGTAAAAGTTTTTGCACTTTAATATTTTACTTTTGGTTTCTGTTTGACAGCTGTTGCTGCCAGTCTTTTGTTTTGTTTTTTATTTTTTTAAATTACAGTGTGAGCAATGGTGACAATGGTCCCTTTTGCGCCATCTGATGGCAGCACTACACAATGGATGACCTGCAAAAGGCTGTAACTTGCTCAAAATCCTTAGTTCATCTCTAAAAAGTAAGTATTTATGTCAATTAACATATCAGTGCCATCAAAGTCCTTTACAAGTCCTTGTGTCATTGTTCACAAACAAGACAGTCAAAATGTTTAGCCATGTTGTCAATATAACTGTGCTCTGTCAGTATTTTCAGATGTAAACTATGGCTATGATTTTGATGACAATGACTGAAATGCACAAGACTGCACATTATCTGTACGGCATATATACATTTCAACAGTACAAATTTACACATTACTCTATGTAGTATATTGATTGCAAGAGACTGGACAGGATTCACAGTTACACTATACAGGACACACACACACCTCTGAGCTATTTTACAGAACTGGTTGATCATTGATTGATCTAATGCTTTACATTCACCTTCATAAGTGGAATTCAAAATGAAATTCAAAACCTCCACAATTCATCAAAAAAAAAAAAAAAAAAAATCTTATAGAAATGTATAGTAAATGTGTTTGACAGTTTATGACAACTAGTTGAACCATTTTGCAGCTAATGCCTAGATTTTATGTTGGTAAGACTATTCAACAGAGAACCATATGTTACATTTTGATCAAAATTACATAAGCAATTGATAATGTAGGAAACAGCAGACAATTGCACATAATCAATTGCATGAATTGCATTTGCAATTTGTTCAAAAGAATGAGAAATTGCTTTTATGATGAGCACAAGTGATAGATATATAGATAGATAGATTTCATTATTTTATTTTGACTTTTTTTTTAGTATTTCATAAATTTTTACGTTTTTCTTTAGCTTAATTCATTTTCAGGATTTTATTCAAACAAATTTGAGTAACAAGCACAATTAGCCAGAAGATGGTGCTGTTGACTTTTTAAAATGATCATGACTGCCTGCTATGCTGCACCACACTGTCCTCCTATCTATCTATCTATCTATCTATCTGTCTGTCTGTCTGTCTCTCTATCTGAGTGTGAGGGTTTTTTATGGTTAAAGTATGGAAGAAATGGAGTAAGTTGTTTAGTTAGGTCCAGTATGTTAGATGTGCTCAGGGGGATGTGTGGAGGATGCTGCTTGGCATTGTGGGAGTTACAGCAGTGAAACCATGCCTGAACATGAGCGTGGTTGGAAAGAAGAGGAGGTGACTGATAGAAGCGAATGTGGAAATAAGAGGAAGTGGTGGTCAGACTCATATGACAGAGACATGCATTGCAGGTGTAGGACGTTTTTGTTTAGACATGTGCAAGTTGCATGGGAGCTAAAGGAGGTGTTGGAGAAACTGGGATATTGTCTTTTCCACGGGTAGACTTCATTGATGTCATATTTACCATTTACTATTATAAACAGAGAGCTAAACCATTAACTGTATTGGCTATTGAAATTAATCAACCACTTTATTTTTACATTATATTTATTAAAAATTCAGTAAAACATCTGTGCATTGCTAATTTACCAAGCAGAAGAAACATGGGGGATCTGTAAGTCAGTTTATCTGTATGCAGGGTTCAATACAAACAGGAGTTAAGTCAGATCGATATATAGATGGTTGGACTTTAGGTCATATATATCAGATATGATATATTTTTAGGGCTACTGTTTGAGACCAATCATATTGTACCAATCATGGTATTGCATGGATTTCCCTGAAGCAAAAAACAATGGAGAAATATAAAACTACTAATTTAAAAATGTTGATTATATATATAAAATCAACATCAATATTTTTTAAACTTCATTGCAAAATATGCATATGTAATATATAAATATTTAATTATTTTGAGAGCATAGGGCAGAGCTAAAGAGATCTTTTGGCACATTTTGCACATCATTTTCTGCACAGCATCATGGGTAGTTTTTCACCACAAATTCTGCTGTTAAACATGATTATTTAAAAACTAAGTTGAAATAATGGGGACTGACGGCTTCGACAGAAGCAAATACTGTCGATTAAAGTTAAATGAGTTCAATTCAGCTGCAGCTCTACAGAAGACAGTGTCGTTATTCAGCTCAGTTCAATGTTGAATCAATTCAGTTTGTAACATTTAATCTCAAGCAAAGTGTATGCAAAAATGAGATAATTCATGATGTGAAGATAAGCAGGTATTGGTATCAATTTCAGTATGATTAGCAGCAAGTGATCCTCACAAGATGGCTTATGATTTACCATTAATGAGTTTTGATGATGTTTATCTTATAGTGTCTATATCATACCTGCAAACTCGTTGCATTTCTAAAAAGCAGGGTAACCGCTATATTTCTACTGTTCCATAAGTGCTACCTACTGCCAGAAAGGGAAATTGCATTTTCATTCAACAGGTGGATTGAAAAGAAGCATATGTGCATTCTAAAAATCTAAACAATCTCTTAAAATAGTTCAAATGGGTTCAACGCTGAAATGTGACATCATTTTATGGTTTGGATTACCATAGACATTGCTCTACCCTGCCCGTATGGTATTCATTTTATTTGTTTAAGTTTTAAAATAAGGCTTTAAAAAGCCTTAAAAACTGATACAGATTCCCTACACTCATTACCATATATCAAAGCAGCAATGTATTTGGTAACACCTTCAGCATAAATGTACTATGGTATCACCACTGTACTTTTTGTAAGAAAACACAAACATAATTTTATACACTCACAGAGAATATCAGTTTCAATACCTCTTGTAGTTGTACTGTGTCTGTCTCCTATGAATGACTCTGCATTCTGATTTTTGGCTCCTTTATATTTCCCTCAGTTTGCTTTGCCACAACTGAGAAAGCAAATGAATATTCAGAAAGGCGATAAGTCAAAGGAACATCTGGCGTCGGAAATGGAAAGCGATTTCTAGACCCATGCTGATGATGATAAAACAAGGAAAAGACGTTGTGAGCACAGAGAAATGCAGCTGAATTCCTTGTTCTGTACAAACACAGATGTTTTCATAAATATCAGAGCGACAGTAAACATACTGAAACTGACTTCAAATACTAATGATAGTTCAGGCTCTAAAATCTGATTGGATGAGTCAAATTTTAAGCCATTTGTTGCATAATCACAGCTGCAAGTACTGCAATGATCAGCGGCATAGCCACATAAGGTTCAGGGTGGCACTGCCCAACCAAAGTTGTCACTTCCAGAATATAACAATGGTGTGGAAAAAAAAAAAAAAAAAATCAACACTTGTGTATATGAAATGCATTTTTACAAATAATATACCAATCATTTTATTTCACACCTGTAATGCATCTGTTTGACTTTCAAGAGTTGTGACCACTATGAATGCATTGTGCAGAATGATTAGTTGTGTAGCACAACGATTGTTGTTTTTGTCACATTTCATTTTTTTTTGTATTACTTTACTGCCGAGCAAGAGAAGGTAAACAACCACACTGTCTGCTCTCTCCCGTATTGGTAAGTCCAGTTCAATTCAGTTCATTCTAAACAGACTGTGCGTACAGTACCTCAGGAAAGCCTGATTCATTCTGCTGACAGTTTTTGTGAATTCATATTCAGACAGTTTTTGTAAATGAACATATTCCAAAGAGACTATAGAGTTTCAGAGATCCAGGGTTCAAGTGTTCAATGCTTATTCAAAATTAGCATCTTCCTGGTTCCAAACAAGGAAGTAAAGGCTTTTAAAAAAAATTCAAGTGGGTATTACTGATGTGTTTTATGTCATGGAATAAAATATCTCCAAAAATACATAATCTCTTTAGCACTCTATAGAGATCCACACTATTTCCTAAAGATCCACCCACTTGGAGATTTTTTGCCTCATAAGTCATCAAAACAACATGATTGCAAGCATGGAATGGCTTTAATACAACAGTTCAATAAACAACAAGTTCATTTTGAGAACAGAGGACACTTTTCACCAGTGGCGTAACAATGTATCCTGCAGAAAGACTCGCTGCAAAATTTCCACCACTGATGCATCCATACTAAGTCATGTATAATACAGTTTCCTTTCAAAAGCTACTATGCTGTGTTGAGTTTAGCGCTATGGGAACATCTTTGTGTGACCGGTTGTGAAGCATGTGTGACAAACACGACAAGGAACGTGCCTTTAAATAACCTCAGAATGTTAGAGGCTATGAATAGACGTGAAACAGGTGTGTCTTCAGGTTTCTTTTTCTTCTGAGACCACATTGTGTGCTGTGTGTGCTACCTCTCTCTCAAACTATACCCTTTGTTAGAAGTTAGTTTTGTCAGGCAGGAGTGAAGCCTTCTTATTCTCTTTCTCTGTCCAATTGAAAAGAAAAGAAAGTTATCATCTGTGAATCCACACATCTCAGAGGATGATCCACATGAGTCCTGTCCAGCATCACTTGTCTGGGAAAACATCGCGTTGTATCAGGACTCGAGGACGCAGAGTACGAGCACTGCGATTTATTTCCTATCAAAGTGCTCCGCTTCAGCCTTACCTTTTTTCGGGAAGAGCGAGCCTGCGCATCCTCAATGTTAAGATCATGCGGCTCGTGTGTCGATCTGGGCGAAGGGCAAGAGACAGGTGCTCCCCTTTCTCGTCCTCTCACCAGATCAAGAGTTCCTCTAGCCCGCTTCTAGAACATGCTCTGGCGCTTCTTCAGACCGGGCTGAGGATGTTAGTGCTCTTGGGGAGATGGAATTCGAGTTCACTGCCTCTGAGCGCTCCTCTCGTGACAATAGACCTTGCGATGAGCTCCTCAAGGTAGTGACTCATGCTGTGGACACTCTTCAGTTATTCTGGCCACAGGAACAAGAGACGCCCAGACGATCAAAGTTAGATGACCGATTTCTGTTGGGTTGCCAGAGCAACGGTCCCTCCCCTTCTTTCCAGATCTCCATGACAAAGTAACAAAGTCATGAAGTAAGCCTCATTCTTTCCTTGTCTTTGTGCCCGCGACATTGGTTTATTCAAATATTGTCGGTGCAAAGGCACAGGGTTATAAGATGATGCCCCAAGTTGAAAAGACCCTCGCATGCTATCCCTCCCCTGGTTTTCTACATTAAAAAGTAAGTTCAGGCAAGAATTAAAAAAAAATAAAAAATCTAAATTCTATATTGGTACTCAATTCAAAGCATGTAGAATTAAGTCATTTGTACAAAGACTAGTCTTGTTTGATCTACGTAATAAAACAACGCAAAAACAATTCATCCATTTTACGCAAATCAAGCATAACATTTTTATCAGTGTAGGATGTCTAAGTCCACTAAATGAGGGAGAGCATTTTTGCCTGTTCCTCCTAAACTCTGGAATAGCCTTCCTGAAAATGTTCAGGGCTCAGACACACTATCCCAGTTTAAGTCTAGATTAAAGACACATCTCGCACTCACGTAATGCATCTCACAACCTTGCACTCCAGTTACTGTATATCAGATCCAAAGCACATGACTACCTATTGCTTGAAATGTTATGAACAGCAGTTATGTTAATTATTTTCCATTTGCTTTTCTGTTCCTACCTGGGGATGTACACTAGCTCCAGTTTGGATCCAGCCTCTTACGAAGATTTCAGATGACCCAACACCTGTGAAGAGAGGACGCCAACCCCTGCGAGGACTTCAGATGACGCCAACTCTGAATAAACATACAAAACTGCCAAATTGTCTATATATTGTAATCATTATGATCACAACTTGTAATAATTGCTTTAACTCATTCCCCACCATTGACAGAATTTTCCAATATTATATTCCTGCAATACTGGAGACTGCAGTTTCAGGACCGCAGTTCTAGGACCCTAATGAGCTTAATGAGCTTTCCAGCTTATTTTTTAACATAAAAACAGGCATGACCATTTTAAGCTTGAATGTGTGAGGCTTTTGGTATCAGCAAAAAACAAACATCAAACACACACACAACAAACAACAACAACAAAAAAAACACTATTTTCTCAGCTTTTTCTGCAAAATGTTATTTTTATGAAACTTACACACATTCAACTGTTGATAAAAAAAAAGAATGCATGAAGCTAGAATAAAACTAGAAAAAAATAGAGGCTCTGTTTTTCTTTTGATATATTACATTTTCAGGTATTCATACAACAAAATATTCTGGGGTGCATGAAAATTTTGTGAAAATGATCAAAAATTCTGGCAGTGGCTGGCTTTAAAAAGATGCTGGTGAGGAAAGAGTAAATGAGCTCACCTTTTCTGCACTAATGAATGATGTTAGCTAACTGTAATCTGTATTATCTTAGAACTGTACATTCTGTCATATGGACATTACTTTATTTTTACAGTATTTTGCAACATGTATTTTCTATCAAGCTTCTTTGAAACAATATGAAATGTGAAAAGCGCTATACAAATAAATGTAGGCTACATTTAAAAAAATAATAATAATATTATAATACATATGCTAATAATAATTAAAAATTAACAATGAAATACATGATTTCTGTCCAGATATTTGCCCCAATTTCCAGTCAGGAGAAGATTTATATTTAGAGTCTAACTCTGACTTTCTCATTTGTAAACACAACTTTGCTCGGTCATTCATGTGATCAGAGCTCGTAATTACGTCTGACTCCACTTGAAGGGCACATAAACAGCAGGAAAGTGATTCTCCTTGACCAGGAATGAGAAGCTGCTTTACAGACACTCCTGTTTTCCACACAGAAGCAGGAAACTATTTCAATATTGTTGAGCTGTTTTGTGTTTGGGTCTCTCTATGCATTAAAATGGCAGAAGCCAGGATTTTAGGAAGTTCGTGTGTCCAGTGTGTTTTGATCACCTGAAGGATCCAGTGGCCTTTCCCTGTGGACACAGTTACGGTCGTTTCACACCGCAAGCGTGAGTGGCGCGTCAGCTTCCCGTCAGCGTAACTACATCATTGCAGCTGCAGACTCGCGCGACACTAGAAGCGTTTGAACAGCGTCACAGCAGCGGCTCCAAAGCTACATTATGTGAGCATTTCTTTACAAAAACAACAATACTTTTGTTTTTAGAAATTGGTCATTTAAAACTTATAGTTTGTTAACATAGGGAGGTGTACAACATTCGCATGTAGATGGTAAACGACAAACAAACATACAAAAAAAGCCTCGTGTCATCCTGCACACGAATGATGTTTACGTCATCTGCCGCATGCACATGTTTACAAGACGACAAACTCGGCGGGAGACCGCAAACTCGCGTTTGATTTGGGTAGTGCTACCTGTCCGTGTATTACATCATATTTTCTAGCTAGTTTACTAGCTAGCTAGTTTTTTTGTAATGCACCATACTTTCACCCAAACAGAATAATTAAAACCAAGTTTAAAAATATTTTTGATTCTTCATTTTCATTTCTTGACATACTCCTTTTCAAAGCCAGTCCTTATGAAAGCTTGTTTTCACCACTAAATAAAAAATAAAATGTAATTGCGACTTTTTTTTATCTCACAATTCTGACTTTTTTCTGTCACAAATGTGAGTTTAATTCTCACAATTGCGAGATAAAAACTTGCAATTGAGAAATAAAGTCAGAATTGCGAGTTATGTCAGAATTGAGTTACGTCAGAATTGCGAGATATCAACTCACAATTGCGAAAAATAAAGTTATAAACCAACAATTTAGCATTAAACTCACAATTATGAGATATGAATTCGCAATTCTGACTTTTTTCTTGCAATTGTGAGATATAAACTCAACTTCTTTTCTCAGAATTGAGAAAAGGCGAGTTAGTCTAATTCTGAAAAAAAAAAAAAATGACTTACTTTTTTTCTCAGAATTGCGAGATAAAAAGTTGCAATATACCTTTTTTTATTTTTTATTCAGTGGCAGAAACAAGCCTCCATAGGTCCTAGACTTCTAGGAGGCCTAAGTAAATCTTTGTCAGGGGCCCCTGTCAGTGCGTTCATAAAAAACCCAACACAACCTCATGGCAGTTCGTAACTATTTTACATTTTGCTGAATTGGTGGCTAATTCATGTGAATTTGTACATTTTCATACGATCTGTTTAAACGCCAGTGATTGGTAGGTTTAGGGGCAGGGTTAGGGGTGGTCCTTCATAATGAGATTCATTTGAAAGTCAAATTGTACGAAATTATACGAAATCGCCACAATAACCCCCTTTAATCTGTTCTTTCAAAGCAGTTTCACTGTCAACAAACAACAGTTAGGGTTAGGGTTGAAACATTCAGTACAATAATAAACATAGAATAAAAGATAAAATTACAAACAATATGACATATACAACAGAAAAAAGATGAATGAATGAAATAAACAATTTAGCCTACCAATGAAAATAGCCTACTATACAGAAATTGAATAAAGTAATCAAATGTAAAAAACAAAACAAAAAACAAACACATCGCAGTCTTCATTATATTAATTAAATATACATTGTGTTGGGAATCTTAGAAGCAAAGACCAGGAGATTGGTTGTATCTACCGCACGATTCTTTATTGAGAACACTTGCTATTTTTCACTGCAGTCATCAAGTCTGACTCAGACAAGCAAACATTGTATTTTATAGGCATTCAGTGGGCAGTCCTTGTCCCTATTGACTTTACAGCCAGAGGTGAAACAGAGGTAAGAAAAGAGACCCACAATTGTGAGATCATACAGACCTTATTTACATCAAATGTCCTAAAGCCTTGTGAGCACCAGCATGTCTAGATTCTATACAAGTACCACCTGGTCACTAGAACTAAAAGATTTACACACAGTTTGACTCTCTGTAGGAAGATCAAAGTCTGCCAACCCCCCTTAATGGAAACTATGTTGAATCTAATCAGTGAACTGATGTCATCATGTTCACAATGAATGCCCAGTTCAATGTAGTTCACCTTAGTTTTTCATGTGATGTCATGACAGGATGTAGGATCAGAAGATCTTAAACAGATTCTTAAATTTGTAATCCCACAATTGATTCTTATTAAAATTACTAAATTTATTCAGTGAAGAACAGTGAATGATTCTCTCATTTTCTTTTGTTGATTGATTAACATTAAATGACAGAGACAGCAGCGGATTTATTAGGCTGCTGTCACTTTAAGACTAAAAATGCACACATTGCACAGATCTAATATACTGACAAGCATTCGATTACTTTCCTAACTTTTTATGTTCACTTTTAGACATAACTGTACTTTAAACTCTAAATGAAAACTTACAGAGACAGACATCGTGATTTCATTTGAAACCAAAATCAAAAATGAAACCGCCCTAGTCATTAAATCTTTTTTGAGAGCAAAGGGGCCCCCTGGTGGTTCGGGGGAACTACGCAACTTGTGTACTTTGTGTATAGGGAGGACCGGCTCTGCTCCAGTTCTTGTTAAAACACACTAGACATGCTTATTCTGTGCATTTTGAGCATTTTTGTGTGTAATCAAATTTACGTTGTCCATCAAAAGTGTGCTTTCAATTTAAATAAGCAGGAGCAGTGCTGCAAAAATAGACTTGGTGCCAAAACCATAGCTTCGCTCGCGATGCTCCTGCTTGATGCTCACATGCTGCTCCTGCTCCCAATGCACTCATTGGTTAACATACATGCCGATAGTGTCAACTTCTGCTTGCAGTAAGTCCTCTGCGTCCCGTCAAGAGACCTCATGGTGAGGTTCCAGAGGTCTGGACGCAGGTGCCATATGGTGCCCTGTCCCTTAGAAAGCAGGTCCTTCCTCAAGGCAATCCACCAGGGAGGGGCTGTCGCGAGGGGCATCAGTTCTGGGAACCAGATCCGGTTTCGAGAGTATGGTGCAACTAACAAGACCTGTTCCTCGTCCTGACCTTGCACAGTGTCTGTGTGAGAAGGCTCACTAGGGGCAGCGAGGAGCACTGGGGCCCAACCCAGGAAGCACAGCGTCCCTGAGTAAAGGGACTCTGCTCAGTGAGTCCCCTGAGGGACTGGGCAGGGAGGCGTGAGGAGGTGGTGCGCCCTCGAAACAGAGACTCCCTATCCATGTCAAGTGAGGGTGTGGCCTAGAGTGAGGAAGTGGAGCATTGCCTATTGTCAGCACAGACCCAGTATGGCCCAGAGGTTTTGGAAACTGCGCTTTTATTGAGAACGTGGGTACCATTGGCGCTGGGGCTAGCGGCGGATCAAAGAAAACGAAACAAAAAATTCTCCACCTGATCCTCCTCCGGGGGAAGGAGTGGTGTGCTCTCCTGGATCAGAGCAGCTCCTTCTATCTCTGGGCCACCCATCTCAGGGCCTCTTCGATGTGCCATGCTTGGAAGGTTTAGCGGTCTGGATGGGCTGCGTCGCCTTTCTGCGGGTGGCCCGGGGGGGCGGGATGGCTCTGGTCTCCCTAGTAAATAAATGGCCATGGCACTGCAATTGCACGCCACCATTGTGGAATGTCCACGTAACCATTGTCGGCACCGCCATCAAGGGTAGTGAAAGTGGAGGAGACAGAAGAACGGCTTTGAGCAGTAAAATGTGCCTTCAACATTTTTTGAACCTAGGGTGGAGGGTTCCACTTGAGCCCAATGCCTGCAGTGG
This sequence comes from Hypophthalmichthys molitrix, assembly GCA_037950675.1. NCBI lineage: Eukaryota > Metazoa > Chordata > Actinopteri > Cypriniformes > Xenocyprididae > Hypophthalmichthys > Hypophthalmichthys molitrix. Next base: position 41,640,256 of record CM075494.1, read on the forward strand.
CCCGAGAAAGCATTGCCATCAACTCTAAATCCTATCCAGTGTGAGCAACGACCCCAGAGGGGGGCAACTCAGCTACCTCTTTCTTTCCAGGGAACAAAATCTCACTCGCCGATGCAGCGGTTGACATCCGATCCTCATCCGGAGCGCAGAATGAGATACAAGGTGCCTCTCGTGAGGGACCCGACACCACACGGCATGCTAGAGCAGCAGGAGGTTTGTGGGGGCAGGCCTGGTGAAGAAGCTCCCACTGTAACCCTCAGGTCTCCCAGAGTGATAACCAGACTCTCGACTCTACTACGAGAAGCGGCGGGGGGCTGGGTAGAAGCAGAGGGAACTCGTGCCTCCATATTAAAGATGGAGAGTCACGAATGTAACGTCAACATGGACATGCTCTTGCAGTTAGAGCATGTGCCATCCACGAACACTTTCTCAGCATGCTGTCTGCCAAGGCATTTGAGACAGCGATCGTGGCCGTCAGATGAAGTCAGGAAACGACAGCATCCAGAAACACACGAGTGAAAAGACATCTTGAAAAAGACGCCTGTGCTTGCTCTTTTATGGAAAATGCTCTCAACGTGGAAGCACAGAGGGGTGAAGCTCTGCACTCTCTGTGCACGGCAAGCTGAGTGTGCCATCACACTGGCAGAGAGATCCCTCGACAAACTGCAGGCAAAGCAAAGCAATTAATATTGCTTTTTTCAAATATAACTCCTGGTTTAGCAATTAAAATTGCTGTTTGCTCTTTCTGTATCAGAAAATCTGCTCTTTGTATGAAGGTGAATGGAAAAGAGTGTTTTTACAACCGCTCGGCTCCAAAGCAAAATATGAATGAAGTGAGTAATGCCAGTCTCATTTATACCCATATATCGGGGTAGGTGTGACTCGGCATGCAAATCTCACTGGCCAATGATTATTGGCTCTTTTTGTTACCACTTGGAGATGATTGGGCTCCCAGGCAAGACCCCATGACATCAGTCTGACTTAACGTCGAACGTGACTGACTGAATGGGAACAAACTGTCATATTACTTAAGACAGCATATTAGAAAAAGTAAATAAATTGAATAATTCTTGGGATAAACATTTCACGGATTTCAATGTACAGTACTAATTATATAAAACTATACTGTCAGCACATCCTGAATCCAGGGCATCATAAATGTAGGGTTCGAGGACGAACCAGACAAATGAATTTTTCAGATGATTCTTTCAAAACATAATTCCAGAGGCCCAAAACAACATTGCAGGACCCAAGCTCAGAGAATCTAATTTTCGGCTCCAGTCCGTCTACAAAACAACCCCCTGCTAGGTACTTTTATGGCAACACATGCTTCCTGACTGAGGAGAAAGGTGGCAAACTTTAAGCCATTTGTAGAAACCAAATGGTCGAAAAGACAACACAATTTAAGCTACAAGAAGATAAAGAGTCTTTGATCTTTGACCAATGCAGGCCTGCTTCTCTGAGTGACCTCTGAATGACACAGAAAAACCCACAGAGACAGAAATAAACTATATCAAATTGTTCCAAAACAATTCTAAATGGACTTATCAAACATCATTCAACAGCATAATTCTATATCATGTCTACAACTTGCTTAGAAACACTCACAATTCATGTAAATGTATAACTTTTGAACGGTTGATTGAAAGTAAGTAAGAAAGTCTTGTCTGGTATGAATGCAAATCTCTATTTTCAATTTAGATCATGGCTTTGAATGAAATCTGTGTAAAATGCATCATATTTTGTTTAATAGAAATCATATCTAATCAGTACTCTGTATTCTCTGCCGAGAGTGGGAACACTTAGAGATAACACTTAGTTTATGATCGGGGAGGAGGAAAAGACACCTTTGAAACAAGATGATACCTGATTGGCCAGAACTCCTCAAAGAGGTTGGACCAAACACCTAGGTTAAATAGTCCCATCATTAAGACAATAGAGACTAAGATAGAAACTAAGACTTGAAGTAAGAACAGAAAAAAGAAGACAACAGAATAATATGGCTTTAGAAAAGAACAGACTATGAAGGACAGACAAGCAGCTCATCCAAGCCGTTCAATTTCCTACTCACTTTCCTTTTCTTTTACTTTAGCTTTCTTTTCCGTTGAGAGTCTTGTGTTCTAAGTTAAGTTTTGCCAACGACTTTTGCCGCTACGGCAAGAGACTTCATTCATTTGCCAGCACGCCCGAACGTGATTGTTTTTTTTCCTGACATCAATTCAGACCTGAAAAGATCCTGCAACAAATCATTGACTCAGAAAAACCCTTTTCTCCAAGCCAAGGACGCCAAAAAGGGGATCCACATTCAAAGACAAACGACAAGCAAGTACCTCCAGATCCTAAAGCTGAACTGGTGCATTAAATTACTGTGATTCATGGTTTGTCAGGTCCGGTCTTATGAAGTGCATATTTTGCTAATAATGTTCATCTTTTCACTCTCTCTTAAAGCTCTTTCTTTCTAATTTCCTTTCTGTTTGCTCCGTGTATGAATGTGTGTTTGTGTGTGTGCGTGTTTGTGTTAGATATTAGTTTGTGTTAGAATAATCAATAAAGTCTCCTGTAGATTTTTAAAAGAAGTGTCTTTGTTATGTGCTTTTAAATTTACTGTCTTAAACTGCTGATCTTAATGTATATTCATATTCATAATATTCATATCCACTACAAGAGCTTATTACGGCCCGAGCAAATGAACGCTGGACGATTCAGTTGCTCGGTCGTAAACTAAGTGACTCTTTGTAAGTCCCTGTAAATTAATTAATTATTTCAATTGAGCTGATTTGTCTTACATAAATTCATAAAATTCATGAAACTAAGCATGTTTGCTCAGATTGCAACATGCAAAGATTCCCATTAGCCCGTTATAAAAATGTTTCATGCATTAAAACAGTGATGATAAAAGATAAAATATGGTATACAGTTTATTAAAGAAATATAGGCCTACTATGTACAGGCAAGAAGATGAACCCAGAATATGAACGCAAGTGTTCAGTTTCACATGAAGTGTTTTCCCATAGAAAGCCATTAAAACTTGTGATGTTAAACTGCGCCTTACATTCATATTCTGGGTTTATCTGAAATGTGAGAGAAAATTGGTTGTCCCTGTTTGTTGTTATATTAGCCATGTTAAGAGGTGTAAAAATGTACAAACAATAAGTTGATTCAAATCCAATAATCTAGTATTTTGCAGATTGCCAAGTATAAGATATGCAGCATAGACCAGATGTACCAGGTGAATTTGTTTTACTGTGCGCAAATTATGTTATTGCGCTTTGATAATGTTTGAAACTAAATAAACTACTTAAATGAATACATATTAGTGTTTTTTGTCAAATACTAGAGTTTGTGGCATTAAATAATGAATATGAGAAGAATGTAGCTGACTGTGTGAAAGTGCTGGATTGAGGCAAGTTACTGAAGATCAACAAGAGCCGCACAGATCTGATATAGAGCAGGTTATTGGCTGAAGTGTGGAGCTGATGAGTTTTGATTTGTGTTTTCTGTAGATTTTCCAGTCTCTCTCAGCACCTCCTGAATCTACAGATTTTGTTTATTTCCACAGTCACATTCACCAACATGAATCCCAAGACCAGGAACGATTTCCTACAGTGTAAGTCACTAAGAAAACAAGCAGAAAAACTCACTGAATGTGTTCATGTTCTTCCTGTAGAAGGTGAAAGAAACGATGATAGAAGAGTTTTATAATTGATCATGTAAATGATGATTTGCACAGGATATCTGATCATCTGTACTTAAACACTGATGATACATTGAACATTGAGCCATGAAGAGTTCAGATACATTAAAAGATCAGATTCATAATTCCTGATTCTGGTGTGTTTTCTCTCCATCAGATTCCCATCAGCTCACTCTGGATCTGAACACAGTGAATAAACACGTCTGTCTATCTGAGAGGAACAGATTGATTACTGACACTAAAACAGATCAGCCGTATCCTGATCATCCAGACAGATTTGATTGGCATTATCAGGCGTTGTGTAGAGAGAGTGTGTGTGGACGCTGTTACTGGGAGATTGAGTGGAGTGGTGGTGTGCATATCTCAGTGTCATATAAGAGCATCAGCAGGAAGGGATTGGGTATTGAGAGCTGGCTTGGATATAATGATCAGTCCTGGAGTTTGAACTGCTCTCCCTCCAGTTACTCATTCATGCATGATAGCATACACACTGTTCTCTCTGTAAAGTCCATCAGCTCTAGAATAGGAGTGTTTGTGGATCACAGTGCAGGAACTCTGTCCTTCTACAGCGTCTCTGACACAATGAGCCTCATCCACACAGTCCAGACCACATTCACTCAGCCGCTCTATCCTGGGTTTTGGGTTGGTTCAGGATCATCAGTGAAACTGTGTTGATGTTTCAGATCAGATTGTAGAGAGATTTTACCCATAATACTTTGAGCTGAATGATAAATCAGTATAAATCAGGGTATGATTAAAAAAACATTTAATATATTGTCATATTCATTCATATTAATTTAGAATATAAACAAACCTTTTATTACTGTTATTGTCTACATTGGCAATATGTTTAATGTGCCCTATATTAAACCATTCCTTTTTTCTATTAAAAAAAAATAACAAAACATTAATCTATCAGTTTGCCACTTTAAAGGGACATAAAAAAACACTAATCCCCTTACTCTAAGTCTATAAATGTCACAATCAGCTGCTAGGTCATTATTTAGTAGAATGAAATAACTGATGTCTCTCTGTCTTTATCATTCACTCTGATAAGCAGTTTAAATTAGTGCACGAGTGTTGTCTGCATGCAAAATTTTATGATTTATCAACTTTTTACAAATATTTTGTCAAGTCAGCTTAGGTTCACAAAAGTTGTTCAGCTAACATAATATTTTGAGTTTCTGTTGAATAAACTAATCTCTTTCTTTGTATCAACTTTTTTTTTTTTTTTTTTTTTTAATGAACTCAAAAATTTAAGGCAACCAGGACTTTAAGTTAAATCAACAAATAATTTTTACAGTGTGATTGTGTCCCCATAAAAAAAATATATATATATCAACATCAAATATATAATTAAATGAAATATTCTTAATGCACAATTTATTGAGTCTGTCCTCCTCAAATGTTCTAACCACTGTGATTCCCTTTGAATAGCATTAAAGTGTAACAATGTTTTTCCTCCCCTTTTAATGATCTGCAAGGTTCTGCTGAGACTCAAGAGGGCAAAGCTCTTATCTTCGGTATATATTGACACTGTTATCTTCAGTATGTGTGTATATATATATATATATATATATATATATATATATATATATATATATACACACACACACACAGTATCTCACAGAAGTGAGTACACCCCTCACATTTTTGTAAATATTTTATTATATCTTTTCATGTGACAACACTGAAGAAATGACACTTTGCTACAATGTAAAGTAGTGAGTGTACAGCTTGTATAACAGTGTAAATTTGCTGTCCCCTCAAAATAACTCAACACACAGCCAATAATGTCTAAACCGCTGGCCACAAAAGTGAGTACACCCCTAAGTGAAAATGTCCAAATTGGGCCCAAAGTGTCAATATTTTGTGTGACCACCATTATTTTCCAGCACTGCCTTAACCCTCTTGGGCATGGAGTTCACCAGAGCTTCACAGGTTGCCACTGGAGTCCTCTTCCACTCCTCCATGACGGCATCACGGAGCTGGTGGATGTTAGAGACCTTGCGCTCCTCCACCTTCCATTTGAGGATGCCCCACAGATGCTCAATAGGGTTTAGGTCTGGAGACATACTTGGCCAGTCCATCACCTTCACCCTCAGCTTCTTTAGCAAGGCAGTGGTCATCTTGGAGGTGTGTTTGGGGTCGTTATCATGCTGGAAAACTGCCCTGCGGCCCAGTCTCCGAAGTGAGACAATATTTTTTTTTTTTTTTCAGGATTCTTTGATGAATAGAAAGTTCAAAAGAACTGCATTTATTTGAAATATAATCTTCTGTAACATTATAAATGTCTTTACTGTCACTTTTGATCGATTTAATGCATCCTTGCTGAATAAAAGTATTAATTTCTTTAAAAAAAAAAATAAAATAAAAAATTCTTACTGACCCCAAACTTTTGAACAGTAGTGTATAATGTTACAAAAGCTTTGTATTTCAGATAAATGCTGTTCTTTTGAACTTTCTATTCATCAAGGAATCCTGAAAAAAAAGTTCACAACTGTTTTCAACATTGATATTAATCATAAATGTTTCTTGAGCAGCAGATCAGCATATTAGAATGATTTCTGAAGGATCATGTGACACTAAAGACTGGAGTAATGATGCTGAAAATTCAGCTTTGATCACAGGAATAAATTACTTTATAAAATATATTCAAACAGAAAACAGTTATTTTAAATTGCAATAATATTATATTATTATATTCTATAGTATAATATTTCACAATATTACTGTTTTTACTGTATTTTTAATTAAATAAATGCAGCCTTGGTGAGCAGACGAAACTTATTTTAAAAACATTAAAAATCTTACCGTGTCCAAACTTTTGCAGTGCATATATATATATATATATATATATATATATATATATATGCGCTCATACTTAGGTTTGTGATTTGAACAAACCCTAAACCCCTTAGACATACACTGCAGGAGGGACCTGAGCCATATCTAGACACAGCAATGTCAACAATTCACACTGCAGATTACAGTATGTCACTTATCAGACATTCCACAACCTGAAAGACACAGATTCAACATGTTCAATCGGCGAAAAGCCGACCAATGCAGACAGATGAATACTTCTTGGATGGCATGGGGGTGAGTAAATTATCAGGAAATTTTAATTCAGAAGTGAACTAATCCTTTAAGCAACTACCCAGAACACTTCAGCAACCATGTAGCAACACCCAGACAACCACCCCAACATTGCTACGTGGGCAAGCACAGCTTGCATTTTCTTCAGAATCTAGTTTTTATTTGTGTCTAGCGGATCAGACTGGAATTATCCCTGGTGAGTTGGTCTGAAGGGAAATGTTCGAACTCCTTATATATTTTGAATAAAATTATATTTGGTTTTCTTTTTGATGTTTTGGAGGTCTCTCTGGGATAGGAAGATCGGATAAGTAGCCACAGGTCTATAAGCAATGAAAAGTAAGAAATTAAAGCCAGGGCACTAAAGCCAACTTGACAGAAGGCCTACATTTAAACTCTAAGGGGAAACCAGTTCAAAATCCAATTATTATGCACCAGCTCTGAAACTCCCTCTTCACCACGGACTGCCTCTGCATACAGAGTTACACACAGAGGAAATGAAAATATTGCTGTGTGTGCGCGTGCATGAAATCTATTGACAGAAGGAGCTTGTGGCTTCAATGACTTATGGTGGGCATCACGGCGCAGTATCAATAACTCATTAAAACTGCCCACACATATATTGACTAATCTGCATTGAATATTTCAAAAAGTACAGTCAGTATGCACCAATTATAAAACAATCTTATAAAACAGATTTTTGTAACACTATGAGGTATTAATTAGGTAGACATTTACCAGAAAAGGTCAATTTTGAACCCCCGAAAAAGATTTTACATTTTCGGAAGAAAATATAATTGGTGATTACCACAAAAGAATCACCGCCACATTATGATAGGATTTTCTTGGTGGTTGTCACAGCATTTCAATGCAGTTGCTAAGGTGTTCTGAGTGTTTTTAACATGTTGCTTTGTGGTTGCAAGAGGGATTATTTGTGGGTATCAACTTGTGGTTGCCAGGTTTGCATAACAAAACCAATCCAATTGCTATTGAAAAGCCGCCCAATCATGTTCCAAGGTGTAAAAATCGCATTCTGGGGATTATAAATAGAGTTCCGAGTCACTTCAACCCGTGAACTAAAAAAACTAAAAAAACAAACAAAAAAAAAAAAAAAAACAGCAGATTTGGCGACGCTGACTAGTGTTGACAAGTGCTTGCAAGAGGGAATTAAACGATACCACAACTGAAAATTTGTATTGTTCATTAACTTCTGGAGGGAAATAGCGCAGACACTGGACAAGGACGCTAAAGGCCTGTTCACACCAACGGGGATAAGTATAATGATAAAGATATAGTTCTAAAAATTTTCTGAATGCAAAAGAATAGCAGAATTAACTAAAATGATATCAACACAGAGAAACAATATAATTGGAATCACTTTTAGAGCGTTTTTTTTCCCAGCTGATGAATGATAAAAACAAAGACAGCCAATCAGAATCCATCCTGCTCTGAAGAGCTTGAGCATTTAAAGCAGCAGTCAACAAAACTGCAGCACACACGTAGAATAAACAGAAGCATATCATCTGCTGGTGTGGGTGCTAACATAGTTATCTTTTCAATAGTTACTCTTGGTGTGAATGGGCCTTAACAAGTGGAGTATACTTTGAAAAGCTACGTGTTCGGCTGTACATATACGCTAAGAATTTGCTTCAAAACTGATTTTAGCATATTTGGGCTTAAGTATGAATACTTTTAAATATGAATGATATTTAAGGCTTGTTCACACAAGGAATATTAACTGTAAAGATAACTATAATGATAATGTACTCGGTTACTAACGTAACCTCGGTTCCCTTAGATACGGAACAAGTACTGCGTCGTCTGCCTTTAGGCAAGATGCAACGGGGTGAACTCTGCTATTCTTTTACATTTAGAAAGACTTTTGAAACTATATAAACATTTATAAATAGTCTAACACATTACTCAGAACTAGCGCTGTCAAATCAATTAATCGCAATTAATCACATCTAACATAAAAGTTTGTAAGTATATAAACATACACACATACCTTAGCAACTGTTTAGCAAAACGCTAACAACTATTTAAAAAAAGCAACCATCTATAATACCCTAAGACTGCATCAGCGAGTTTCATGTGAGGTTTTCTGTTGACTACAGAGTGAAACTGATATATGGTAGATTCAAAAAATGTAAAGAACATGAATAATATATTATAAATGTAAAAATGTAACATCTGTTATGGTTGAGGTTGAGTCCTGTTCTTACATGGACAGAGACCTCATCATTATCCAATACACCCCAGAACTCACACTGATCCATATGTATGACTGAAGGAGGGATTGTCAGCAGCAATATCTGTCTGATGTACAGCACACCTCCCCCAGAATGTCAGCATGTGATAAGAAACGCTTGCACTTTCAAAGTTTGTTTAGACTGTTTTTCTTTTTCTCAACTGTACCACAGTGGGGAATGTTATTGTGTGTTTTGCTTTACTCAAGCTGCAGTAAAGAAGCCCCAGGGGCTGCCTTCTTCTTTTAGAAGAACTAAAAAGAAAATCTTATTGCTGAAGATATTATACAGTGCTCATCCCTCAGTGCACCTTCTGCCTTCAACCCTGAACACCTACAGTACGTGAAGCTGTTTAGCCCAGGGTTGTGTGCCGTTCAGAGGTGAGCTGAGAATACCTATGAAATCCCAATTCAATTTCTGAATTTCTGTTGAGGTAGGCAAACAGAATGAAGAATTATATACTTTAAATTGGAAAGAAGCAGAGTTAAGATGGTATAAAATTCATTTAACTGCTCTATATGTACTTTTTAATTATACCAATAATTTTCAGTACAAATTGTTATCATAAACACAGCATATGGATTCTTTCTGGAAACATTTCACTATGATTCAATCATTGCTTTCAGAGTCAGAGATACTGAGTGTGAGGGTGCGTTCACACTTGTCATGTTTGGTTCGATTAAAACGAACCCTGGTGCGATTGCTCTGTTAGTGCGGTTCTTTTGAGCATGTGTGAACGCTGCCATCCGAACCCTGGTGCGCACCAAACAAGCGATGGGTCTCGGTCCACTTCCAAACGAACTCTGGTGCGGTTCGAATGATATATGAACTCAACACGGACCAAAGACATTTAAACGAACCAAAAACAGGAAGATGAGACCCTAAAAAGGGCAGAAACCTCACGCATATCGGTTTTCTCTCGTCATAGTCGCGAGTTTGCCCATCACAGGCATCTGACGCGCGTCTCCATGCAACTGATCGTTTGTGTGTGATGGATGGATTCCCGCCCCCTTTACACATTTTATAAGCGCTTCACGAGTTCCCAGCTGGCCAAAATACCATCATATGCAGAGGACGCACACACAATGAGCGCATTTACCTCAGCACACAGCATTGTTTTGGATGCTCAGTATGTTCCGTCTCAAAATAGGCAATACGTCATAAAATCCGACCAATCAGGTTGTGAATGTATCCCTATGCCTTTAAGTTCGGTATCTTTAGGTTCGGTGATAAAATTGCCAATCTGAACGCTAATCGGACCAGGACTAAATGTTTTTTTTTTTTTTTTTTGGACCAAATGAACCGAACTACAAGTGTGAACGCACCCTGAGTTACTTTGAATCTGAATAAAAATACATGATAGACCAACAATATTTAATTAAATGTTTTCTTAACTTAAGAGAGTAGCCAGAAAGAAACAGTTTCATATTTAACATGGTTTCTGGTTTGAAGGCTCCCAAATCAAGTTCCAAACATCAGTTAAACATTCAGTCCTGTGAATCATCATTACAAGTGTATATAAGCAGCAGTCATTGCGTCATCCCAGCGACAATTCTTCCAGCATCCCTCCTCCTCGTCTGTTTCTCTTATTCTTTTCCTGCGCAATACTGTTATAGGGGGGTTTAGCTCTGAGCTCGAGGCGAGGCTCGGGTTTTAGCCTCCTCCGATGTATTCTGTGTCTTTGTGATTTTGTTTTGTAATGGTGACTTGTAGTTTTGTTTCTGCTTGTTTGCACCTGTGCCTTGTTAGTCTAATTGAGCTTATGTTTATATAGCCAATGACTGCATCCAAAATCTCATACTCTCTTGAGTAGGTACTTATTATGAATAAGTACTTACTTTGCAACCAGGATGGGATTGCAATGGGATAGTAAAGTGTCCATCAGATGCACACTTCAGAATCTCACCGGAAGCAGTAGGTCATCCGTGTACTTTTTATTGTATGAATGCGACATTCAGCAAGCCTATAAACAATGTGTTGAACACTGTTGAATGTAGTTTAGAGAAATGTCTAAGGGTACGTTTACACGGCGATATGCTTAAAATGGAAACATTTTTCCATTGAGTTTTCTGCGTACAGGCGACACCATTGTCAAAACGATCCCCATTCACATGGATCCGCGAAAACAACTAAAACGCTGTATTCTGCTGCCAGGCCATTAGATGGCAATGAGAAACACTATAGACTAAGCATGTAATACACGTGCATGGCGCATGATTTCCACAGATTTGCATTTTTGTTGTTTACATGGAGACTGTTTTCAAAAACTTGCACTTTGAAACCCGTTTTCAAAAGTTTTCAGGCTTTCAAAACGCCGTTGTCATGTAAATGAACGGCAAAAACACATTAAAAGTTTTACATTTTTAGTTGAAAACAGTGTTGTGTAAACAGCCCTAAATAAATCAGAAAAAGGCATAATTAGTCCAAATGAATTAATTATTGATATTGTGCCATGTGTTTTGAAATTCTTCTGTTGTGTTACTCTGCTGAATTTATTTTAATTATATAGTAAATTGCTCTTTCTGCTATTCCAATTCAATTCAACAATCATGTGGCATGAGGCCAGTTCAATCCAGCGGCACACTCATGAATTTAAAGGGAGCCATTTCTTGCATTTTTGCCTAACCTTGGTTCAAGTAGATATGAAAATGATACATAAAACCAACAGCAGCAAAAGCTGTTTCTGCAAAATGGAGACAATCAACACATTGGTCATTTTAAATAGCACTTCCTAGACAGATGCATCTGTTTATTGACATTAGGGCACTGTTGTTCAGGAATATCTGCATTTAATGTGTACGGCTTGCAAATGTTCACTGTTTTCTAAATGTGAAAGATTTTCTGCTCGCTGAGATAATGTGATATCAGAGGAGGCCATTAGCAATGAAACAGTATGCCACAAAATAACACAATTAAGATAATTAATACATTTAACATCCTGACGCTTTTCTTCTGAAGCGAATGGTTTTTAATCAATCACCTTGATTTTGCTCAGCCAAGCACTATAAGGAGAACACATTAGTGCACATATACAGTACAGTGCAGTACAGCTCATTCGGTTCTTTTTGAGTAGGACGTGCTACTTCGGCTGTGCGTGTTGCATCATCAACCTGAACTAAAGTTTGATTCAGTTCCATTAATGAACTGGCTCAACCGGTTATTTCCAGTTAAGACTAGAAGGGATACAGCTATACAAACATGCGCACATTAATATTCGGTCATTTAATTACTGTATTTGCAGTAATGGTTTAGGGTTGGGCTAGGTGTAGTCGTTAATAAAACACAATCTTATAAGTAGCAAATTCTCAAAAGAACGATTTGTTCAATAATCGAACATCACTAGTCTATAGGCGCATAGTGTTTCTTTACAAAGTGTCATTGCCAACTACTGGCCTGGCATGAAAATACAGCATTTGTAGTCGTGAAGGGGGGTCATTTTGATAACGTTGTCATCTGTACACACAGAAGGAAAAAAAAAAACTTTTCAGTTTTTAATTTCTTTGTCGTAAATGTACGACGTATGGGTGTTTTGAGATCACTATCCAAAGACTTTCTAGGGATTATGGCACTAGATTGGATTTCCAAGCACAGAAAGCAGTATAAATATAAACCTCAAAGAACTTTCAAAGAAAATTATAATTAAGAACCCAGTTTATTCTAATTACTAGTCTTCATCTTTGTCTGGGAAAGTGTCCCAGTCTGCTCTTTTCTAATTATTGAGTGTTGACGAGGCAGCTGGAGCTGACGTCCTCGTTAAGCACTCCAAACGAGAACAATTAGTGCTGTTCAAAGCTGAATATTATACATGCCTCAAGATGCTCATCTGTTTTTGCAGCAGCTGACACACAAATGTCGACACTTGATATTACTTTAGCTTACTGTCAGTGATTCCAGAGTGCTGATTTTTTTTTTTCCAAATTATTGTGGCCTTAAAGAGCAATATATCAGCCAGACTAAAAATGTCAGCTCCCCTTGTATCACTTACAAAGTGTACTGACTGCCTTAAGACACTTTCAGTTTTCAAACATTAAGTGATTTTTATTGAAGTCACTATGAAATCAATATTGACAATTCTTATTTTTATATAATATTGCAGTATTTATTATAAATGATTTATATGTGCACGCCATTTTTATTATTTTTTAAATGCATGTGCCCTCGTAATCTTTAAAGGGTTAGTTCACCCAAAAATGACAATTCTGTCGTTCACGCTCCGAACCACTGATTTGAAACAAAAGATTCATAAAGCTTCGAAGCTTCATGAAGAAGTGTTTTGAAATCGCTCATCACTAGATATTGTTGAATAAAGTCGTTATTTGTTTTTTGTTTTTTTTTTGGCACACAAAAAGTATTCTCGTCACATTAAGGTTGAACCACTGTAGTCACATGAACTTTTAAATATGTCTTTAGAAGCTTTCTAGGCATTGAAAGTTAATTATCTTGCTGTCAATGGAGGCCTCACTGAGCCATCGGATTTTATCAAAAATATCTTCATTTGTGTTCCGAAGATGAACGAAGGTCTTACGGGTGTGGAATGACATGAAGGTGAGTAATTAATGACAGATTTTTATTTTTTATTTTTGGGTGAACTAACCCTTTAATCAAAATAACTTTCCCTCCCTCTTGCAGTGACATCTCTTCTCTGATGATGTGTTTACTGGCGTGAGGGCGGGGCAACCTGTCACTCACATGAGATCCACCAATAGCAAACCACAACCATCCAATCGATTCCCCATGAACAAACTCAAGCCCCGCCCTACATTTGTTCTTGTTCAAGAAGCCATTTCATAGGGAAGACTATCACATACTGTTTCATACAACTCTGTAGAGTTAAAAAGTATGTGCTTTCCCTTCACCAACAAGAAAAGTACATAGTTGAACTGTGAAGTATGTAAATTGGGTTGCAGCCTGCACCTAAATTGAGGACAGATGACAGATGCTATTTATTGATGCCGTGTTTTAGAAAATGTCTGTGAATTGCATCTTATCTTCAGAGGTGTAAAGTTTTTGAGTAAATGTAATTAGTTACTGTACTTAAGTATCTTTTTGGCTAGTTGTACTGAGTATCAAATATATTACCAACTTTTACTCTCCACTTGACTACAATTTTGAACAAGTAAACATACTTTACTCCAATACATTTGTGATGAGTAATGCAATTGCACATTACATTTTGCATGGCACCTAACTTTTTCTGCAGCAGTTTGTTTCTGATATAAAGAAGCAATATCGCCATCTAAGGGCACTGAAGGAACTATATCTTGTGCGTTTTGCCTTTACTCACCCAAACTTGTCAACAAGGATACTTTATGTATTTTATTCATCCGCTATATTGACAAGACCTTTTTGAAGGATATTGTTTTACTTATGGCCTTTTTGTGCACTTGAGCTAAACTGAGATTTCAGAGTTTGTAGACATTTAAGAGGTTGTTGTGCCGACCTTGATTTATTGTTCAGTTTTATTTTGATTTTAGAAAATAAACATGATTTCGCATCTTACAAATCAACTGTTTCATATTTTCACCGACATGTCTGACTAGTGCATTTTTGAGCCTACATTCAGTACGAGTTAAATTACATAAGTACTGTTAAAATCAGATACTTTAAGACTTTTTACTCAAATTTTATTGGAATTGGTTACTTGTAACTTGTAATGGAGTCATTTTCGATGTAAGGTCACTCAAGTATGGTTTTCAGGTACTCTTTACACCTCTGCTTATCTTAATTTCTCTTTTACCTGGGACAAAATATCACTGAGAGAACATTGCCTCCTGCAGGTGTCCGCATAGACTGTTAAGGTGCAGGTGCAGTTGTTTATAGCACTGCAGGCATGGAGAGACATGTTATTGATGGCCTCTGTGTTGAGCTCTAAGGTTTTCTAGATAGAAATTTTGAGTGATAATCCAGCTGGAAGGAAGTTTTTTGTTTTTCTTTTTTCAGAATAACCGCAGGCTAGTGATGTTATTCTGTTCAGATTCTAACTATTACTGCAAGTAAGGACAGATGCCATGCTTTGTTTTTTTTAATGAGCCATGTTTGTGTATCTCTGACTTACACAATAGGCTACAGCACATCTCTTTTATAGATGTAACTCTTTTGTTTGTTAGGCAAATACAACATTTATTTAGCTTTTTAATGGTTTTTATTTGAATATCAGCCAATTTGGATGCTAAGATCTGACATATCATCATTATATTAATGGCTTATATAAAAATAAATTTCTACCAAAATGTTGCTTTTATTGAAAATAAAGTATGTTTTCATTAAAATGTTTTAAGCATTTTTTTTTTTTTTTTTTTTTTTTGTGAAAATGCAGATTTTGTCCTTGTTTTTTTCTGTTCACCCCTGTTATGTCATGATTTTTTTTTTTTTTTTTAAACAAAGAATGTAACTTTTTATTATTCAACAAAACACTGAAACTGAAAACTGGAAATATATAAAATGTTGCACCATTTCCTGGCTCCTCCTTTGATACTTCCTTTTATAAAACACCCAGGCTTTGCATTCATATTTTTTCATTTTCATGAACAGTACATCCTCTCATAGTTGGCAACAGGGTCGTGCCCTGAATAATATCTTAAATGCTATTGCAGAATAATGCATAAAGTAATGACTTTAACGACTGAATGTAAAGTAAGTCATGTATTAAAAATTAAATCTGCTACTGTACACTAGTATGCTTGCTATGGCTTTCATATCAGCAGTGCTTAGATTTATTACAAGACTCACTGAAATTGAGTGATACAACCATAAATTACTTTATTCAAAATTATGAATTCCAAACTCTGTCTAGATAAGCATTTGGTTTTAACAAAGGGGCAGCCTGTATTTATACAATGGGTATAAAAAGTCTACACAACCCTGTTAAAATTGCAGCTTTTTGAGATCAATCCAAGTAAAATCATGTCAGATAATTGTCTGCATTTAATGTAATATTGAAACTTACAACATTTATTAACAAACTAAAGGGGAAAAAAAGAAAAAGAAATAACTTAAAATGTGTTGGTTGCGTACACTCCTCAACTAATGCTTGATTGAAAAACATTTTGCTTTTAATACAGCATCCAGTCATTTTGAATAAGATTATATCAACTATATCTCCTGTGTACAGCCCTCTTCAAGTCACTGAATTTAGATTTGGGCACCGATTGGGCCATTTCAAAATGTTATTCATCTTATGAAGCCATTCCTTTGTTGACTTAGATTTGTGTTTAAGGTTATTGTCATACTGAAAAATTATATTCGTCTTCATCTTCAGATTATAATGGAGGACATCAGGTTTTGTGCCAAAGAGGACTGATATTTGGCACTATCCATGATGGCCTTCTTTCTGGCCACCCTACCCTACAGTCCAGGCATATTAAGAATAAAAGATATCAATGTCATATGCAGCATGTGAACAGTACTTGCCAGATATTCCTGCAGTTCCTTTAATGTTGCTGTAAGTCTCCTGGAAGCCTCCTTGGACCGTTTTCATCACGTTTTTACATCAATTTTTGACATTGTCTCCATGTGATGATGGACTTCCAAGACACATCTAATGTTTTGGAAATCCTTTTGTACCCTTCTCCTGATTGGTACCTCTTCACAATGAGATCTTACAAATCCTTTGTAAGCTTTTTGCAGGTCATGGCTTCAGCAATATGATGTGACCAAGAAAAGGCTAAGGAAATTCTTCAGAAACAGCAGATTTTTATTCAGGTTTGATCAACATCACTTGAATGATGACCAGAGCATTATAATTACTTTTGGTAACACTTTACTTCGATGGTCCGCTACATGTCATCTAACTCTCATTAGAGTATTAGTAGACTGACTGCTTATTATCTGCTAACATTTTATCGTCATGTCATTAATTTGCAACTACATGTCAGCTTATTCTACTAACCCGAAATCTAACACCTAACCTTAACCTACTAACAGCCTACTAATACTCTAATGAGTTAGTTGACATGTAGTTGCAAATTTACTTATAGTTAGTAGAGCGTTTAAAGTAGACCATAAAGTGAAGAACTGACCAACAACATTGATCTAGCAGCAGTTCGTATCCTCCTCTCCGAGGGGGACAAAACCCTCGAGAAACACACACAGGCATTCCTGGATTGATACTACCTTGTCCACTATCACGACGACAGCCTGTGTGTGTTTTTCCAGGCAGGCCTAAACGCGGAGACGAAAGTGAACTTGCACATAGACAGACCTCAGGGGAGTTTTCAGAAGTTCATGGATGGGGTCCTACTTCACTGCCGGTCCACCTTTACCATCGGCGAGATGGAGGAGGATCAACTAACCACAGACCACACTACTCACGTTGTGCCACCAGCCGACACTGTCCAAATGGATGAAAAGCCAGAGCCGCAGACACATAGCCCGAGTCGGCGCCTGAGCAGCCCAAGCCAACCCAATCTGACCAGGTGCATGAGCCGGCAACATCGTTCGTCACTGAGGGAATACTGCTGGAGTACGAGTGGATGGTGTAGAGCCCTGTCCCATCATCTAAGGCAAGTGCGGATGCGCTTAAGTCTGAGCCCATGATTATATTTGAGGATTTGGAGGATAATAGCATCGAGTTATTGAAGTCTGTGTTCCCGCCCTGCCTCCCACTCCTACCTCTTACCTCCTCTGCCTGTTCTGAGTTGGCCAAGAGAGCTGTGTCTGTTAGAAGGCAATGTATTAAACCCTGCCACCACGGTCCAGTCTGTCAGCCCTGTCTGTACTGCCTCTCATCAGCCCTTTGTCTCCTCTAGCTATGTCTGCTCAATGCTTAGTAAATCCACCTCAGGCTGATTGTCAGTCCAGCTCAACCCTGGACTTCTGACCCATTTGCTCAGCCTCGAAACTCCTTGCCATGTAGTCTGTCGGTTCCACCATGGCTCCTCGCCCCCTTGGCTCCACTGCTGTCGTTACGGCTCCACCAGGCTTCCTTGTCCCTCCGGCTCCACTTGGAAAGTCATTACTCTGCCTGCTTCACGGACTTTTGGGCCTTGAGCTATGCTTCATCCCTCCACCCCTTCGGCTTCGTCGGGCTCCACCTTCCCTCCGGCTCCACCTCAGTCCTCGGGCACTCTGCCTCAGTCCTCCTGCACCCTGGCTTCGCCTCGGCTGCTCGTACCCGTGTCGCCGCCTTGGTCTCCAGGACCTTCTGTGTCACTAGGACTCTTCGGCTCTGGGGCTTCACCTGGGTCTCCATCCCCATCTGCCTCATCTCAGTCGCCCCCCTTGTTCCGTCTGCAAAGTCTCCACCATGGCTCCTCCCTCCCTCGACTCCACTGTGGGCTTTTGTCCTGGGATTATGGTTGGGGATTCCATCCTGGCTGGTCCTACCATTAACACCCCCTGGCTTGTGTTTCAGCTTATTGTCAGTTCTCATCATGTTTTACCTATTATTACCTTATCTATTGCTGCAATAAGATCTGTTCAATCATCTTTATTTTCCAGCCCAGTGCGACTGTCACGGTTCTGTCTTTGCTTAGTTTTGTGCTCCTAGTTCCTGTGCTCATTTCCTGTCTTCCTTATTTGATCTAGTTCCCTAGTGTCCTAATCTGTTGCCATAGTCTATTGTGTCCACCTGCCTATTGTTAATTTACTCGTTTAGTCCTGTGTATATATACTCCCTGATTAGTTCCATCTTATATCAGTTCGTGTTTTTTGTTTACATGATGTGTGGTTTTCAGTTCTTCTGCCTGTTTGTATTATCTCATGAGTATTTTGGTTCATTATTAAAAGACTAATTCTTGGAATTTGACATTCTCCTTCATTTGATTGAACCACACAATTACAGTGACATTGTGCAAATAGGTTATTTTAGGTTTTCCTTTTTTCCTCCCTTAAAATGTTTTTGTTACATGAATTTTGTTGGTTTTAATATTACATTATAGGTGGAAAAAGATCTGACATGGTTTTACATAGATTCACTTTTGTTTTTTGTTTTTTCATCTTAAAAAGCTTCCATTTCACCATTTTCATTTACATGTTTTTTTACTATCTATCCATATGTTTCATATCACCTGGCATACAGTAAACAATATCCATGCTTTATATCTACAAAGCAATGTTTTTTTTTTCATAGGTTTAGGCGAGGGGAAAGGGATAAACAGAGTATGTTTTGTGAGCCACAAATCTATACACATTTTAATGTATAATATTATTGAGGTATGTTTTTAAGTTTATAATACTGTCACTTTTAAGGCCATAAGGGAGAGATGAATTCATAATTTTATTCAAACATTATTTTTTGTCCTTTTAAATGTGAATATCTATTTCTAATAATACTATAAAATATATTTATGTTGGAGTTATGTACAGAAGTATAATAATACATTTTAATTTCACATGAACTCATCCTTTCAGCAGTTCAGAAGCACTTAGAATGATGTGTTTTAACTACGCAAAAGCTATGGTATAATGGAAAAATATACTGTCTTATAGTATGAAATACAATATAGGCTATTTGAAGCTTATTGCAGAATATTTAAATGCTATTTAAATAAGTATACATTAGTATTTAGAGTTGAGTTTAGTGAGGCCGACTCGATTATTTTATTTTGCTTTGATTTTTAAGTTTCATGGTGAAGCGTTTTTCAGGATTATGGGTAGTGTAGTTTTTAACTGTGAATTCATCTGTTTTTATATATTTATTTTTTAATGAAGCTCTAATGAAGTCACACTGACTTTCTAATGACATTTTAATGAAATTGCACAGACTTATGGCTTCTACAGAAGCAAATATCACCGACTAACAATCTCAGAGCTCATGGTAGGTCTTGAAAGGTTTCCCTGAAAATGTATTTCTCTATGGAGAAAATTAATGAGATTCTTACATCCAGAACCCTACTGTTGTGTTTCCATTGATTCTTGTTGATTGTTTTTTTTTTTTTTTATGAAAGTATATGAAATACTAGACTCTATCTTTTTGCAAGCTAGTTAAGAAAGCTAAAATAAAGCCCACTCCACATGGTTGTGCTGGTAGCTGAAATACCCCTGTGCAAAGCCTCAGTGTAATTGGAAGCAATCGTTCATCCATAAAGGTATTTCTGCATAACGATGAGCAGATGGTGTGCCACTTTATGGTGAGGAAACTTAAGAATGCTCCAAGTCTAACAGGCAATTACACTCCTCCTATGCACAATTTACTCAGCCGTAAGTAGCCCAGTCATGCTCCTCTGAGAGAGGTGAATGAGCCAATTTCACTTCAGATGCTCCAGCAATTAAAGGTGGAAAGACTTACAGATATGTGCTATCACACTCGCTTAGGGAGACTACAAGAAAGTGAAAGAGGCAAAGGAAAAAAAAAAAAAAAAAAGAGGGACTGAGAAAGGAAGATGTTAAAAGTAAAAATAGTAAGTGTTGAAAAGGATAATGAAGTTAGAACATTTTTAAAGGTTAGTTAAACAAAAAAAAAATCTATCTATCTATCATCTGTTCATATGTCCATTTGTTCGCCCAATCTCCTTCCATCCCTCAATCTGCCATCCATCCAACTCTGCTTTTAATGAAAAGTGTTAGCTGAACTAATCACCTTAAATAGTCCAATAATAATGTCCCACCATTTAACAAAGTGACATAGTATATTTACAGCTAAGGCACTTAAGAGCTTTTGTTCTCAGCAGGGTAGATTAGTTTAATGCAGTTCACATTCAGCCGCCCACTGCTACAGTTCCTCAACAGTGATGTTAATTTGCCATTGTGTCACTCATTATATGACTATACACTCCAATGTACTTTACAATACTGCTCAAATGTATTCTGATACAAATCTAATAACTTATTCATTAGTCTGATGTGCTGTTTCCTGTCAGCTCTTCTGTCATTTACGCCTCTGCAGTTTGATTATGAAGAAGATTGAAACAGCTAGAATGAGATTTATTGTGATACTCTGTGGTCTTTCAAGGTGTCTTTTGAGACCACAGAACACTAAATTCGGTCACAAATGACATCCGAGTCCTGCACATCATCAATTCCTGTTCTTCCTAGTGGAGTCGTGTGGCGGCTGCAGTCAGAGAGTGTTCAGTGGACTTCCCAATGTGTTCAGCGGCTGTACGGAGCTCGGTTTAATTGCTCCTTGCCTTCAGCAGAAGGTGGAGAGCACACATTTGATTGGAGCGGTAATGAATGAATCTCTTACGGCTTGTTTGACTTGTATGGATGAGTGTGAAATGAATTCCTCCACCTTGGGAGGAAGCTAATATTTCAGTGTGATTATTCTGCTGGATGCAAGGCATCCAGGCATACAGTATCCATCCGTTCTCCAAACTACTTGTCCTTTGTAAGGCTGTGTAAAATCTTATGTAACATTGATTTTATAAGACCAAAGTTCATGCGGGTGTAACTTGCCTTGCCCATAAACACTAAAGATAATACAATTGTGTAAACGTATGTTCTTTGAAATTATCTGGAATTTATTAAAGAATAACCTGAAAATGCAAGACGACCAATCTTACAAAGCCTGTCAATAAAACAACCCATATTTGACAGAAAAGAAAAAAACAATTATATTTTGTATAAAGAAAATATGGTCTATTTTTAGGACCCATAAGCACAATTTTTTATTAGTTTTATATTTATTTATTTATTTTTACAATCACTAGGACACATTTCTCAATGTTTTCTGTTGTAAAATGTCTTTACAAAACAAAAACGACACTCTCTACTGTTTAGAATTGACTGCAGTATATGTCACATGATCCATGTTTACATTACAGTACAAAATTATTCCTAACTTGTGCCCTTTTCTATAGATGCTGAAAGACTAACAACTGTTTAGGTGTACAGCTATATAATTGTTTTGATTGCATTTCATTTTAAGATTTGGAATATATATAAAGTTCAGTCACGAAACTCTAGATGGCACCGGCTGATCGGTCCTTTACAAGCAATCACATCATTACTGCACGGCACAGGCTGATTGGCCTCTGCTGATCCTGCAGCCAATGAGATTGCTTGCTTAACATTTAAACAGTCTGGTTCAGTGTTCATCATAGGCTAGTCCTACAATCAGGATTTCTCTGAAATCAACCACTTAAGAAAAGGGAACTTTTTTATTATTATTTAACAACACTAACCAATGTTGCATGGTCTGCTTTTATCAATTTATAAATTAAACAATCATACACGTTCAAAATCATGTTTGATGTTTTACATGTTGCGTATGATAAGGCGTAAATAATTAAGCATATAAGTAAGCCTGAATGAGAGCAAGCATTTTGAGTCAGTAGCAAAAGCAGCTGCAGGAGAAAAACAGCGTTGCTGTGAGGTAACAGGCAAACATAGCTTTCATGAGAACGTTTTAAGCTAAATTATGCATTTTTCATGAAGACAGAATGTTCTTGATTGCATGTAACCCTGAGATTTGCTGTCACATGACCGTGCTTTTGAATGCTGTTCTGAACACTGCAAAATATGAATAATTGCATGCAGCATGTATACTTGCTCAGGTGGTTGCTGGGGGTTGTTTTCTCCATCTCCATCAGCTTGCAGCATGATCTTATTTGTTAAAGTCACACATACATGTAGTGTGAGTTCTAATACTGTACATTTGAGCCATATTGGCTCAGACACATAGCTGGTTTAGGTCAATAGTTAAACAAACTTAAGAGTTTGGCACCCTTGTACATGTTACTAAAGTCACTAGTTAAATGCCCTTGGGCTTCGCTAGCCCAGACCCTGTTTCCACCTTGTATTAAGATGCATTTTTGTCGATCGGATCACAAGTGGATGACGCTAAATACAGGTGTAAACGGGGTGTAAAACATTTTGAGCTTGTCCACTTTTGACCACTTCCAATCCAGAGGTAGTCGAAAACACATTCAACCGGATTGCTTTCGTAGTGGAAACACTCATGTGGTTGAATGTATTTGAACAGTGCAAAAGACAGTCTACTCTGCGCCTACTGGCTTAATGAGTAAACATTATGGGACGCACACTAGCCAGATGGGATTTAAACTTTGCCAGCTGAAGACCCAAGTTTGGTTTGAAGATGAAAAACGTACCAATGTTCTCTCACCATTCCTTTTTTCTTTACAGCGTTCGGCATGGTATTACGGCTATCAGAGCAGAAACGAAAGCTAATAAGAGACAGATTAAAATACCAGATGGAAACGAGTATGTGTCTCCCTCGTCCACTTGTGATCCATTCAACCAAAACACATCTTAATACCAAGTGGAAACAGGGTCCCAGATACACTTAAGTCAAGCCACTCTTCGGAGCAGCAGCAGTACGTCTTGGCAAGATCTGCTTGTTTTGGTGGTCTATTCTCTTTCTATTGTCTATGAGTGAGGATAATGTATGTTAGTTTTTTTTTCAATCTAGGACACATTTCTCAATACACTGTAAACCATAACGCTCAAAAAAAATTATTGGTTTGAGTAGGACAAACTTATATTAAACAAATTAGTTCAGTCAAATAACTTTTATGAGTATTTAGAACTTTCTTTTTCTTTCAAGTTCACAGAACTGATATATTTTAAGTAAACTGTTAAGTTTTATTGTTCTTGAAAGGGAGAGTAAATGAAAAAATTAAGTGTTCTATAATGTTTTTTGTGCAAGATTAAAATGAATGGTGACAAGTGGTGAATGTGCTTGGTTTGAGAGCAAGTATGTTAAATGCTTAATATTGCTGTACTAACTCAGCAAGTGCTATACCATGCTATTGTTAACAAGTTAACAAATTAGCAAGTTAGCATTTTTTTTTTTTTTTTGAATTAGCTTGTTATAGCTAGCTAATTTTACACTAATAGAAATGTTTACATTGGGGTTACATCATAATTGTAAGGTAAATGTATGAGTCTGTTCAAACATTTCAAGTTAAGTACGAAATAAAAATTTGCCAGTTCTGCTTACTTAAACTTTGAATTTCTTAACTTAAAAATTAAGGCAACTGATTTATTATTATTATTATTATTATTAGTTTTATTTATTTATTTATTTATTTTTTTTTTTTAGTTTTGCCAACTTATTCAGGTTTGTACTTGAGTCACTTTTTTTAAAACTCTTCACACAGATCTCCTAACCAAATTTCAACATGGCACAACAGTTAATTTCACATTCAAAATACACTAAAACGACCAAAATTCTTCATATATCTCATTCTTCCATAACACTAGCAAAGGTATTCGTCTAACAAACACACTTTATAATATTAGTTTTTAATAAAGTTTAATAGTTTTAAAACAAGTATGTAAATGTGCAAATTGGTCTGTTGGTAGAGTTTTGGCAGTATTTGTGTATGAATGAGAAATGAATTGAGCCAAAGCAAAGGAAAATGATAGACTGCTGTTTTGCTCACGGTGTGAAGAGTTTTGAAAAAGTGACCCAAGTACTGTGAAATGGGTCCGTGATTGTTTTTTGTTGTTGTTGTTGTTGTTTTTAACTGCTTGCAAAATTGTATTCCCTATGGCCATGTTTATGATAGGTTTTGCATGTTTCATTTGAGAACATTTAGCTCCAGGGAAACGGCCCATTGCAAATAATCAATAAGATGCTTTGGAGGAAAAATTATATTTGTGGATGGTGTCTGCTTGTGTTTTTTTTTTTTTTTTTTTTTTGATGAAACCCAGAGCCAAATCATTAAAGTCGGTCATTCTGATGAGGTCTCGCTCAATGACACAAGAATATTTATTTGACCTTTTCTCATCTTCACAGTTTGTCATCTCACGGCCATGATGTGCATGCTAAGAAATGGCTGTAAACCACTAAATATCATGGTCTGCAGCACCAGGGATTTGTCCTAACAGGTTTAATTAAACTCTGAAAGGAATCGGCTGTTTATTTGGTTCCCGTGAAGGTTAGAAGGCCAATTAGATGGAAGCATGTTGGTCTGTTCTATTAAATTATTTTCATTGACTTAATTAGAATACTAAATAATTCAGGTGCTTGTACATAATGGAGCTGAGTATGTTCTGCATGTTCTTTTCTCCATTATATTTGCTTGAAAATTAAATTAAAATTAAATGTAAACCTAATTGTTAGTTGTGTGCTTAAATAAGATACTTTTATAAAGTTAACCTGTCATGCATTATTATACACATTATTTATGACCACATGTTTATGAAGAGACTGCATTGAATATTTGTACTCTTAAGAAATTCATTTATGACATGGCAGGGTCATCTAATATGAAGTATGAAAATTTGTGATTAAAAGATTGTGACCAGTTAAAGTTACAAGACTAGGATACACTTTCCCAAATGCAAAAAATATGAAAAGTCAACAGAAATTTTCAATATGCAAAAGTCATACACCTCAATAGAAGCACAAGCCAACAACACAAAGTTATTTAAGAAAGCTGGTTTAATGGATATTGCTTTTGTGAATTACTGGCAAGACTTAACAAGCAGAAATTTCCCGACAGCATTAGCTTCAGCGTACGATCGACAGCTCCAGCATGGTCTGGCAGGCCGAGATGACTGCGGTATGGAAGATAAAGGTTTATTGGAAGACATGAGGTTTCACATGGAATCATTGACTATTTGAAGTCGGAGCTCAGGGCTACAGATCTTCTCTGCCTTGAGCTCCTCACACTCTCATTTATTTATGTATCCATCCATTTTAGCCCTATGTCACCTACAGAGTGCTGAAATAAACAACCTGCTACCGGCGTCATAGACAGATACATAAAGACGGCAATAAAAACAGCAAGGGTGCAAAGAACGAGTCAGGCAGCCACTGTCTCTCAAATCTCCCAGTTCAATAGTTATGAAAACTGACAAAACCATCTGTGATTTAAAAAGAAGGCAAAACCTAATCTAGTTTCTTGCAAATGTTTAAGTAATTATTCAAGACTCCTCTTTCACAAAGCTATGGCGTCTTTCTTGTAATATGAATACGTCTCCCTTGGGTAGCTACATAATTGGACCTAATGAAACATTCATATGGCAAACATCATTTGGTATTTTAGAAACAGCAGTGAAATACAGCAACAACATTTAAGTGCAAAGCTGGTGACAATTCAGTTCAGTAGATACCATGAAGTCAAACTAAAGTGATTATCATTTGAAAAATCGACACATTTTGAGTTTCAAAATAAGCATGCCTGTAAAACTGTGTTGCTTATTATGGATTGAGCAAAATAAGATGTTAACACTATTATTGATCCTCAAAATAGAATGCTTAAATTCCAGAAAGACATTAACTGCCATTTTTGTGAAGAAAAGCTTTAAAGAAGAGAGCAGCTCTTCTGTGTTTATGTTCTCAGCAGGTTTCTCAGATGATGTCACTGCTGCATCATCGCTGTCAGATATCCCAGAATTCCTTCTGCATGATAGAGGAGTTACCAATGAATTCCACATATATCTGAGATAAAGCTTTGAGGAATTCACATAAAAACATAAACATACTGAATCACCACTAGGGGTTGGTGGTATGACAAGTCCTATGTCATCGTATGAGTAATTATATATCTTGATGAGAAATTTTGGATTTGGTATTGATTTACAAACATTATCCTGAAAACTCAAAATTATGATTGGATGAGATGTATTTAAATGCACTAAATGCTGATAAACACACACATGCTGCGAGATACATACTTTATTACTGCCTGCGATTTTACTTGACAACCTTAAATTGCACATAAGCTAATAATTTTATAAAAGCTTAGAAATTTTTTGCATTGTTTTAACATTGTGCAGTCATGCAGTGATGACGCATTTTTGTAGGCTAACACGTATGTTAAGCATCACCCTGGTTCCCTCAACAAAAATCCAATTGGATTTTTCCATTGGTGTTTGAATTATTGTGTAAAATAAGCTCTGTGGCCAATAAAAGTTGATGATTCTTACATGTTTTGTTCATCATGATAATCTTCACAAATGAACAATGGCCAGAAGTCAAAAGCTATGTATGCTATAAACTAACTACACTACAATCACATGACTTAAACATTACCATCATTAGGCTTTTGACAACTCTTTATTTATTAAACATTTTCCCTTAAATTTTCCCTAAAATGCAAGAGCGTGATTATAAGCTCAATGATGCTATAAAAGTGGACTAGTGAGTAGATGAGTTTAACTGTTCACCCTGATTTGAAAGGGTTAGTTCAATCAAAAATGAAAATTATGTCATTAATTACTCACCCTCATGTCATTCCACATCCGTAAGACCTTCGTTCATCTTTGGAACACAAATTAAGATATTTTTGATGAAATCTGATGGCTCAGTGAGGTCTTCATTGCCAGCAAGACAATTAACACTTTCAGATGCCCAGAAAGCTACTAAAGACATATTTAAAATAGTTCATGTGACTACAGTGGTTCAACCTTAATGTTATGAAGCGACGAGGATACTGTTTGTGCACCAAAAAAACAAAATAATGACTTTTCAACAATATCTAGTGACGGGCGATTTCAAAACACTGCTTCATGAAGCTTCGAAGCTTTATGAATTTTTTGTTTCGAATCAGTGGTTCAGATCGCGTATCAAACTGCTAAAGTCAAGTGAACTATTGAAATTGTGAAACACTTATGATGTAACTAAGCCTCATTTACTGAAATCATGTGATTTTGGCACTCTGAACCACTGATTTGAAATAAAAGATTCGTTATAGCTGCTGAACCTTCAAATACTGGTTAGCGTTTGCTGTAGCAGCGCAGCGCGCTTTCAGAAACCCTCCACCTTCCCCAGCTCCACCTGTATAGATCTGCTATGGGTAATTCACGTACACAATTTTGTACAGCAGCAACATGTCTTAATTTCTCGCAGCAGTGTGTCGTGTATTGGTCCTGTACTTGCAATGCAGCAGCATAGCAGATCTATTCCACCAAGACCAAACATATCAACATTGTCTTATCCATTTCCATGCCAAACACTCCAAGAGTTATCATGACTGAACTAGATTCATTAAAATAACCATAGCTTGTAGGAGTCATTTGTTCATGAATCACTCAAAAGACTCAAGATAGGAGTTTGAAAAGAGTCCTTCACTGAACAGCTCAATCACAGTGTTTACATAATCAACATCTGACCACTAACTGAATTTTAATGAACACAGAGAACACATTTACCGTTAATGTAGACAACACAGAACCTTGAACTGAGGAAAATTTCAGGTTTTTGACTTTGCTGAATCATTATTTATAGTAATCATACTCAGATGTAATTTAAGAAATCCAATCCCGTACAGATAGGAATGTCTGTAATTGCGATATTTGTTATTTCTTCTTCTCATCTATTTTGACCTTTGTCGGAACTCAAATTTCTACATGGTGCAAGATTGTCCACTTCACATGCATGGATATGGCAAGGCCAGCAATCTTTATGGGACTATCTTTAAATATAATCTATAGTCCCATCCTAATCAGTACATGAAATCACAGACATGAGACATCCACTGTTGAGAACTGAAATTCAAACATTATTTGGAAATATAATTCCCTGCTTTAGACGTTGATATTTTGTCTTTTTTTTTTTTTTTTTTTTTTATGTTAGAATTTATTGGCATTAAATTTGTTGATGATTGCCACCCCAAAAATCATTTTCTAGACCCACCACTGTGCTAGACACATTCATGTGAGATTCCCCATTGTCTCAATACATTTTAAATTATAAGAGGATACCACAGAAAGATTTCTGAAGGACAGCACCAGCAAAATAACAATGCTGCCTCATTCCTTTTTCACACATGTCTTGGCATGATACCGAATTTGTGACAATTTTTATTTTAAAATCAAACAAAATGGCTCAAAACAACTTGCATAAAACAGGGTAAGGGTCAATGGGCATGATGTTAGTAGACCTTCCTGCAGAAGAATTACAACACTGATTGCCTTTTTTCAATGGTAAAGGGGCTTCAGGAAGAATGAACTGTCATTACGAACAAAATGACATTTGGGAAATCAATGGAAAGGCCTTTTAGTAAAGCGCTTAAGATTTCTGTCCCTGTTTAGAAGGCTGCCTTTATGTCTGTGGCAGCAGAAGATCGATTTGAAATAACAATAGTGATGGAGGCCAGAAACACAGAAAATGGCTCTGTTCAGAATACCATACTGCCATAATACTCCTACTATCTCTGCAGTATATGGTATGTATACTGTGCACAATATACACTGCACTTATTTTTCTACATGAGTGGGTGGCATGTACATCAAAATTGAGCATGGTATGTTGTAGCCCATCACCCATTTCCATTTTGCTGAACATATTATGAGCTATTATGTAGCTACGACTTATTGTTTCACTTATTATTTGTAGCTCTTTCCCCACCAGCATTTTTTTTTTAAAGTTGCCAGCCAGTGCCAGCATTTTTAGTGATCTTCATAAAATTTCATGGCCCCCAGAATATTTTGTTGTGTGAATATCTGAACATGCAATATATCAAAAGATTTTTTTGTTTGTTTGTTTTTTTACCAACACTCGAATGTGGGTAAGCTGAGAAATTGCCTGCTTTCATAACTTTTGCTTATATTCTCATGAACTGACTCATTTGCTATACTGAACTGCCAGTTCTCTCTCTCTCCGACGGCCCGACACCATTTCAACATGTCGAATCGGACGAAAAAAATAGTAAGTAAAAGTAATAAGTTACATAAGACTAAGCAAAACCTAACGTTGGCACAAAATGTTGACAGAACAGGAGCACTGTAAACTGATATTACTTAAAAAAAAGTTGAAAACGGTGTCGTGTAAACGGCCCCTCAAATATATATTTTAATGCCATTACTATTGAAACTTGTATGTCATGCATTTAAATAATATATTTGTAATGAAGTTGCAATTTAGTACATTTAAAATAGATTAAATGTAATATTGAATAACACACTACAGTTAAAATTACACTCAATTACTGTACATGTGCTTTAGTATGTTCAACACATCAAAATAAGTGTACTTCTTTAAAGCACAAAAATATTTAAAATGAATCTTAAACTTTTAATTTGACATTATTTCAAAGCATCATGAGTCATGAAAGTGTACTTTCTTCAAGTATGTAAGTACACATTTAACACAATTAAGTACACTTCTTTTTCACAAGGGCCTAACTTTACTGCATTCAGTAGGTATTAAGTTATTCCATTCTAAATATAACCAGAGTGTTAAACCCATGAGAAAAGCAGATGTCTCACAAAAACATTGTGACTGAAACACATGTATCACCATCTGAAGTTATTTTGTTGACATTTTGGCACTAAAATGACAGTAAAAAATGCATCATATTTGTCATTGCCAGAATGAGATGAGTTACAAGCGTTTGAGTGCTGTGACTGATAAGGTCAGAAATGAAAATGTGTTGAAGCTTCACATCACGATGTGAACTGTGTGAACAGATTGACAGCAAACAAAAAGCGATTATGGTCTAACAGGAATAGAAATAAGCAGGATCAAAGCAACATATTACACTGACTGGATGTCGTGAGATCTTCAGAACAGTTTAGGGACACCACTGCACAGATGGTTTCTACATGACAGCCTGTCATACGCGCAAACATCACACAGCTTTTCAAATCACCGAGAGAGAGGGAAATGCGTGCTGATAGATCACCCAACAATTAAAATGCCATCATTTACTCACTCTCATGTTGTTCCAATCTGAAATGACTTTCTTTCTATCATAAAAAGAGAGATATATTGCAATTTGTGAAGCTATTCTTTTTTTCATACAAGAAAAGTGGACAGCGATTCATGTTATCAAAATGGAAAAAGTCTGAATGTTTTCTGTACCCAAAAATGATAGCTTTGTGTGAGTTCTGTCATGACAACTCTCGGAATGTTTGGCATGGTAATGGATATGACAAAGTTGATATGTTTGGTCTGGGCAGAATAGATCTGCTATGCTGCTGCTGCATTGCAAGTACACGACCAATACATACACAACACGCTGCTACTGTACAATATAGCATACATGAATTACAAGTAACACTTTAGTATAGGGAACACATATAAACTATTAACTATGACTTTTCCTTCAATAATCTCCTAATTTACTGCTTATTAATAGTTAATAAGGTAGTTGTTAAGTTCAGGTAGTTCAATGTAGAATAAGGTCATGCAGAATAAGACATTAATATGTGCTTAATAAGTACTTATAAATAGCCAATATTCTATTAATATGCACGCTAATAAGCAACTAGTTAAAAGACCCTAACTTAAAGTGTTACCGAATTACCCATAGCAGATCTATACAGGTGGAGCTGGGGAAGGTGGGGGGTTTCTGAAAGCGCGCTGCGCTGCTACAGCGAATGCAGACCAAGTATTTGAAGGTTGAGCAGCAAACTCATTGGCTACTGATACAGCAGGAACCAATCAGCTGTGCCCTGTAGAGAATGATGTGATTGCAAGTAGTTTGAGTTAAGTAGATTTGAATCAGCCTGCGCCATCTAGAGTTTCATGACAGAACTTTGTATTTTTTTGTACAAATCAACATTTCACTCTTTACTTACTCAAAGTTATCTTGCAGTTTCAGAATACTTGAAATATAGTGCATTTATGGTATTTCTGTCCTTTTAGAGCTTGACTACCACCAGTCATGATATGGTTTCATTGCATGGAAAAGAAGATTTGACATACCGAAAAACATAAAATTCTTTGTTTCACAAAAGAAAGAAGCTCTTATATATTTAAAGCAGCATTAGTGTAAGTATATTTTTGTACCCCTTTTATAGCAGATGTATTGTTTTAAGTAAAGTGCATTCACAAGGCCTTCACTTCCCATTGAGTAATGTGCAGTTAAGTGGCTTTTTCAAGGGCACACTGGTGATAACACATCTTGGCCTCATTTTACAAATCTCCCCTTCTGGGATTTGAACCAGTGCCCTTCAGATTATTAGCCCAGACCTTTAAGAGCTTCCGTCATTGTGTTTTTCCCTCATGGTGATAGCAGTAATAATAGACCAAGCAGATTAATGTTTGCTGGCACTTTCCGCAAATAAGGTGTGCTCTGGTATCCCATTACTTTTTTTTTGTATTTTTTTTTTTTTTTTTCTATTGCAGGCACAGATCTCATCCTTGTGTGGTTAAATTATATAGTGTAAAAAAAAAAAGTGAAATGTACAGTAAAAATGTACTGTGTAAAAAGTGTGGTAGGAACATTTTAAGTTTTACAGAATAAACTTAAATTTACAGTAATGTTAATATACTAAAGTAATAAAATCAGTTTTGTACCTTTGTAATATACTAACAGCCACCATAAAAATGTGGTACTAAGAAAGTCACATGATGAATCAAAGTTAATTCTAATAAAGGAGCACAGTGTCATTCACACAAATGGAAAACACCATCACGGTAAGACACAACAATAAAATAGTGCAATAAACATACAGTAAGATGTTACATAAAACACAAATGTATATAAATGATAACAAAAAAATAGGAAGAAAAAGAAGAAGTTCTTTTGAGATTTTGTTTAGGCGCTATGCCAAAAATAGCCATCGGGTGATTCCATTTTTTTTTTTTTTATCTATTCTCTTGTAACAAATTAATATATTTCTGTCACAATATCAAAATATGGAACCTTGAGTCAGACCAATATGTGTTTTGTCAAGATTAGAAAAAAAAAATGGATTATAAAAATATTTAAAATACCTTTTGTAATATGAAACATGACACCGCCCACTAGGGGGAAGAGCCCGCTAAAAGGTTATAAAGTACTGTTTCCATGGTAATGCAATGTCCGATTTCAAAACAATTCCCACAGGATAAATTTTTATGTTTTTAAGCTTTTGAATGATTTATGATGTTTACCAAAATATGTGACAGGGAGAAAAAAAAAAAAAAAAAATGCCAAGTGTCTCGCTAACAGGGCAGTGATGTAACAAACTGCTCTGAGATTTTAAGGCTGAGGATCTAAACTCAATATTTATTGACAGGGGTAATCCACAATCGAAGTCCAAAAAAAAAAAAAACAGGAAAAGGTCATACACAAATAAAGAATCAAAAAAATGTCTGAGATGGCAGAGGTAAACCTGAGAAATCCAAAAGACCAGGCAGAATATCAAAAACAAGACATGGGGAAACCGGGACAGAAAGTTTAGAGTTGCAGTATCAACAAACATACAAGATCTAATGAAGAGCAACTTAGTGCACCAGGCTTTTATAGACAGAGCTAATGAACTAATGTGAAACAGCTGTGGACAATCAGTGATAATAAAACCGGGCAGAGGATGATGGGAAATGAAGTCCAATACTGAGTGGCAATAGTCTGGGGTGGAGTGCCCTCTAGTGGACAAGCAGGTGAATGTGACAGGTGACAGTTAAAGGCACAATATGTAAGATTTTTGCAGTAAAATATCCAAAATCCACTAGGCCATATATGTTATATATTTTGTTCAGCTGAGTACTTACAATATCCCAAAAGCTTCCAACTATTTGTAAATCATGAGAAAATCGCGATTTTAATCAAATATACGGGACGTGTATGTGAGTCGCCTGTCAATGGCGTCAAACCTGCATTACTCTCGGTTTCCAGTTTTATTTTGTAGAAACCACTGAAACACCAAAGACGCTTTAATATATTGCATGTTTTGTTTGGTTACATTTATAGACAGAAAACAAATTATTGTTATATAGCTCAACACGTTTAGTTATTGTTTAGTTTATTGTTTAAATCCAATTTTCTTGATTTTTTGCAAGTACCATGCTTTACCATGCCTCAGAGAAAAACACTATTTTGTCAAATAGCTAGCATAGCATAATCAGATGCAGCTTTATTTTTAGTAACAGTAATACAGCATTTTCTCCATCAAATAATACATTGTAAAATTAATTGCATGCCATTTATCAACACAAGCCATCCAGCATTTATTAATTTAATATTTTAATCTAGCTTTAATATATCGATCTATCTTACTGCAGTGTGCAACAAGTGTCTCACAGCAGCCGCTAAGCGAACGCACAGAGTAACGTTATAACATCATTTTCAACACACTCAAATGTATCTAATATGATAAACAGAGCTGCGTTACCTCATACTCATGAACAGAAGAAGCAGAAGCGGCGACTACAGCATAATAAGAGCTCCACTGCTCGCGAGGCGTGTATCGCGCTCGTCTTTCATTAGCAATCGCTCCAGCGGCCTCGTTCTGCTCCCAGCACTCGGCCCTGTGCTGCTTCATACTACAGTCATCCATGAACATGATTTCTGCTCGAGTCTCGTCCCAGTTCTTTTCCACCGACTGTGAGGAAGATTCCACTCTCAAACTTGGCGTCATCAAACTACGCCTTTGTTTTGAATAGGCAACCTCTAGTGGCGAAAATTTACATATTGCAGCTTTAAGGGGTTAAAATTTCTTTAAAATTATGATTTTTTGTTTTTTTCAGTGCATATGTGAGAGAACCTCTTTTTGGAGGTTGCTTACTGACCCAAGTCAAAAATCCCACCCCCAAGTCACCAATGATATTCTGCTCTCTAGCCTCAAAACTAATTTTTGTCCATTTTATAATCTTCCAAGTGTAAATCATAAGCCTGTCTGTTTAGAAAAGTATCAACACATCTCATCAACAAGCTGCATGATTTGAGGTCTGTGAAATTAAAATTAACAGAGTTAGAAGTTTTTTCAAATCACTAACCCCAACTATGAGTAATAATAGCGATGCTTGACTTGGCAAACACCATCAGTGAGGTTGAATTTTAAAGTCTATTTGATTTATTACACAAAAGACAAATCAGCCTCATTCTCTCACAGAATATATAGCGATATAGAGACATATTTTACCACTGACAATTGAAAAATGGCCTCTAATTGATCCTCCACTAATTATAATATATTATGCATGCAGTATCTTGATGTGAGTGATGAGGCACAAATATTCTCCATTATTTATGAGGTAAATTTCAGGATTATGTTGCTGTAATCATCAGTGCTTTATGCGGCTCTGAGTTCATCTCTGTTCATTATTGAACCCACTGATTGAAGAGCAGCTCTTCATGAAAGGTTCATAGAGTCACGAGGACTGTGAGACGCTGTTAGGTTTTCAGACACTCAGGAGGGTTTTCTGTTAGAGCTAATGAAAGTCAAATAGGAGAAATCATCACACAAAGTATGGTGGCTGTAATCCTTTTCTTTGGAATGGGGATTCGCAATATGGCGATTGTAGGAATGAAAATTCTGCTTTAAGCCCAAAGTATATTTTGAAAGGCTATAGGTACAACTGTGCAAAAAACAAAGTATAGCTACTCCATTTGACGTGTACGCGTACACGGGTGGTTGACACATGTGCATTTCGACAACTTGCACTCCTTCCCTTTAGCATCTTTGTAGCCCTGACATATCTGTTTTGAAGATATTTACAGATCTTTAAAATCTTTTAGGCTAGAGTTGTACAAAGTTGAGGACTTTCTAATTTCTTCGCACAATCTACGTAGCCATCCATTGTTGTTGCGTTTCTGTCCGTGCGTTCCATTCGGAAGGGCTCATCCCTACGCCCTTATCCCTTCAAAGGGTTCACCCTCTGGAGTGAGAGCTTCAAAGAGATGAAGGGTGTAGGGGTAAAAAAAAAAAAAAAAAATTTGGTACGCACTTCTGTGTCATCTTAATGAGACAATCAAGGAGGTGCCTTTGTCTTTTTCTCCTGGTGTACTCTTTGTATTAATACGCATTCATTTACTGTAGTAACATTATAAGCTTCTGCCGGTCTTTTACGTTAAATATAATGTATATTGTGTCTATGTATTTGAAACATTTGAATGGACTGATCAATGTAGCTGTAAAGTATTTTTGTTGAAAAAATACTATACATACATTCGTAGGTAAAATCGAACTCTGAGCCTCCTGACGCCAAACATCTTACCTGTGCAAAGGATCTTGGGGGCCCAAAGTGTCCATCAGTTGTACTCTTTGAAATCCTTCATTCCGAAGGACCCTTTGAAGTGACCAGTTTTGAGCACTTCGGTTTGGAACGACCCTTCAATATGACGGCCATGATTGTTTTCACTCCTAAGTCCCCTTCGGAGGGCGATACATCCCGTTTGGAACGCACTGTTGTCTCTTCTATTTATTCAGTATTTTTTCTTCAACTACCTTATGAATCAATGGCCCTGTGGCACTGTTGCCACCTTGTGGACCAACTAATTAGTGCAAAAAAAAAAAAAATCAATATGCATTCCATTGCTGTCAGGCGGAAACCTCGTATCTCCAAAAATGCTACTTTTCAGGAAATGGAACCACCCCCCCATTTCCCCCATTAATTTTAAATAATTAAACACCACATTGTCAAAGTTGATATTGTTACACATAGTCAGACACTTTCATGTCTCATTATATTATTAACAGTTTTCCAAAATCAAGCTCAAATGGAGTTACAAGTTTTTTTACTAGCGAATTTTGGAGAATTTGAAATGTTTTTTCGTCATTAGAAGTACATCACATTACGTTTTCATCAAAAAAAAAAAAAAAAAAAAAAAAAAAAAGTGTCTCACTAGCAGGGCGGTTTCAGTTAATGGGTTAAAATTTCTTTAAAATTATGATCATTTTTTTTCAGTGCATATGTGATAAACTATAAACATACAATAGCTAGCATACAATTAACACAGCATCTGATGCCTTTCTGTTTTTACCAAAATCAAAATTTACCATTTTACCAAAATCAAGCTTAAATGGAGGTACAAGTTTTTTACCAGCAAATTTTGGACAATTTTGTCCATCATTAGAAGTGCATCACATTACGTTTTCATCAACTAAAGGCAGGAACACACCAAGTTGGCGGTCGGCCGTCGGGCAGTTTTTGTTCGTTTTCTCATTGTGTTCCGCACTGTCGACTGTAGTTGGTCCTTGTCGGCTTTTTTTCGGCCAATTCGACATGTTGAATCTGCGTCGGAGCTTGTCGGTCAGTGGGGCCATCTGATCAATCTGATTGGCTGTTCAACTACTGCCACCTGCTGGTACGGAAAGGCATTTCATCTTACGCAGGCGCAGAACGAACGTGCTACTTGTCCGTCGGTTTGGTGTGTCAGGGCAACT
Organism: Hypophthalmichthys molitrix; assembly: GCA_037950675.1. NCBI lineage: Eukaryota > Metazoa > Chordata > Actinopteri > Cypriniformes > Xenocyprididae > Hypophthalmichthys > Hypophthalmichthys molitrix. Next base: position 41,677,183 of record CM075494.1, read on the forward strand.
TTTGACCCAGACGCTGCCAAAGGGAGCCAACCCCACAGTCTGCTTTCATCGCCACTAGTGGGTGCCCAGTTTTTCTGTCATTTGGCCAAAATCTCATGATCTCAAAATCACAACAAATGCTAGACTAAGAAACTTCTCCGCTCCTCAAATACCTAAAACATTAATGTTTAAAAATGTTGTGAAAGAAAACACTGCAGTTATTCAAACAACCAGTTCTTTATTTATCCTTGCATTACAAACAAGCAGAGACAAGCTTGTTTAAAAATTGTCCAAACTGTGTGTGACACTTTATTCACTTTAGAGGCGGGTGGAGTTATGAGGTTTGACTGACAGTTTGAGGATCAAATGGAGTTACTAGGTTTAGTCACAAACTCTTTTTAATATTTTTCATTGGTTAGGGATTTGCAAACCACACAGACTGACATAAAGGGTGACCAATAGTAATGATTTATGAAAAAAAGAAAGAAAGAAAAAAAAGATGAAATACGGAAATACAAGGTTTCTGCCCAACAGTGACAATTTGCGACCTGCACATACATCGTACACACAGTTAGAAAAAACGGGCTGTGGATGTACAGTATGTGCGACTGTGCTGATGATGAAATTCACATCATGCACACTGTACACAGCAAACCCGTAAAAGTCAAGTACACTTTGGGCTTTACAGTAAAATGCCATGCTCAATTAAATTCTAAATGGTGCACATACACACGTGCAGGAGGTAGGTGTGAGGAGTGCACCTCCTCCTCTCTGCAGGAGATCATTTGTCAGTTGGGAGAGTTTCTCTGGGATGGTCCTCTAGAGATCCTGGAGCTGCCAAATCCAAAGCCTCTGGTGTTTCTGAGCAGATGCTTCAGCAGAGAATGTGTAAGACGCCACAGACCTGCTGCTAAACTGGTTTCTGATATTTCATTATGAATTCTCTGATGGTTTCACCGACTCACATCTTTCATCTAGACTTGAGAGAATGAAAAAAGGGGCATAAATGCATCACAATCTCATGCAGAGCTGTTAAAATTCATTTCAGAGTGCTGTATTATATTCTAACCCTTCCATTTTGATAAAATAGTATGAGTAATGCGAGCAGGAATGATCTGAAAAGTGGGGGGACACATTATAAATCTCATCAGCCTTTCTAAAATAAACATTATAAATCTCATCAGTTTACAAATGACTAGTTTCTATGGATACATTCATAAGAAATATTATTTGAAAGTGTAAAAAGTAAACTTTCCAGAAATGTCAGTAACTGTAGAATCTTATAAAAGCAGAATCTAAAAGTAATATGAGTTAAATAAGTAGGTCTAAAACATAGTTACAATAATGCTGAAAATAAAAATGGTAGGAGTGCTAATATAAATGATTACAGTCACAAACAGAAAAAGTAATATTATTTTTTCATTAAAACATTATAACTTAGCAGGGGCAGACCGAATGAGTAAGGTGCTGTTCACACACTTGTGAAAAATTAATTAATGAAAAATCTGTCATTAATTACTCACCCTCATGTTGTTCCAAACCTGACTTTCGTTCATCTTCGGAACACAAATTAAGATCTTTTTAAAACTCTTTCGGTCACATCACCGACATTAATTGAGAGGTTTAGTCTAAATTTTCTGAAGAGACTCAATCATTTATGATGAACAGATTTAATTTAGGCTTTTTATTCACAAATAAACAGAAGCTTAACTGAACCTGCTTGACGTGCGAGAACAAACCTCTTGCGGAAGCTCAAACTTGTTGTGTAACACATGAGAATGAACCTCATTGGTTCTTCAGGAAGCTTAAATGTGCTGCGTAACACGAGAATGAACCTCATTGGTTCTCACACGTCAAGCAAACATGCTTGAGCTTCAATTTACCACAATTGATGTGTGCGGTGTGCGTTGATGAATGTTTATATGTGAATGTAAGCCTAAATTCAATCTGTTCATCATATAAAGCGATCATGTCTTTTCAGAAAAATTGGACTAAACCACTAAACACATATGGATTCGTTTTATGATCTCTTATGAACTTTTTGAAGCATCAAAGTTTCAATCGCATAGGCTGTCTATGGAGGGACAGAATGCTCTCAGACTTCTTCGAAACGATCTTTATTTGCGTTCTGAAGATGAACAAAAGTCTTACAGGTTTGGAACGACATGAGTAATTAATGACAGAATTTTTATTTTTGGGTGAACTAACCTTTTAACTTTTAGGAATTATTTGACTGGTCTCAACCAACCTAATTTCCAGAGGTTACAAAAAACAATGAAATAATTAAAAGTGCTGTAAGTGATTTCTTAGAAGCGCTGTTGAAAGTGGATTTGAAGAAAGACTGTAGAAAGAGAGATGGCTGAAAGACATTACAAAAGAGAAAAGCTCAAAGGAATATCATTGGAAAAAGAAGATTTTGAGTGTCATTTGAGTGGCTTGCTTTTTACTCTAGTTTTCCATGGATTGTATGTTCATTATTTTGTTTTTCCTCGTCTTTCATTAGTGGTCTTCACTTTATTGTTCGTGAAGCATTATATTCCTTTTGCTTCAGCTATCATAAAGAAACATCCACTCTTGCATTGCATGTTTGTGCATTTTGTGGGCAGAGCAATAAATGGAGAGGTGTGTTTCTCAGAAATCGCTTGCTGTACCTTTTAAGTAAATGAGTCAAATGTGTTGATTCATTGTGTGATTCATTCATCCATGATTATATACACAATAGTTTCAACCAAATAATAAGATTTGTATACGTGTATGTCTACAGAAATTGTTCAGCCAGGTGAAAAAAGTACACTTCCACAATGTACTTAAAATGCTCTATTTTTGCGCACTAATTTTGTACTTAATATACTAAAAATTCTTCTTTAGTACTTCGAAAGATACTCTAAAAAACATCTAAGTGTACTGAACTATGCTATTTTAAGACACCATGAATATGAACTAAAATGTGCTTTTAACATATTATCTCTGTATTAAAAAAAAAATGTATTTAGTTACCACTTGTTGTATACTTGAACACATCTCTGTATGAAAGATGGGTTCAAGTGTACTACAAGTGGTAACTAAATACATTTTTAGTTAGTATGATAGTATGTTAACCCTCATGCACTGATCAATTTCTGGCGACTACCCGTATGGTCCGGGTCAAATTGACCCTAATTAGATTCAATACAATTCCCCGAAAATCACACTATGAAAAAAAAAAAAAAAGAAATCAATACTTTTCACACATTACAAAGAATAAATATCTGAATTTATGATTTATAAAAATATTTTTAACCACTATTTTAAGACTGCCCTTCCCCCGACCTATGGGACATTTACCATTATACATTTATAACAATAATATCCTATAATATTTATAACAATAATATCAATAATATCTTAGTCTAAATTAATCTTGACAAACTATATATAGTTTGAAAGCTTTCAGACTCTAGTTTTTTTTTATTTGGTGACTGATTTTCAAAAGAAATGACAGAGCGATAGATAAATAGCAATAGATTCTTCATTTGTGATGCGGTGCCAAACTATAACACACACTCTGATTCTTTCCGTAGCCTATGTTTTTTATATGTGTTTTAGGGATCGAATTCAAATCAAATATTAACATTACTGCACAAACTTCTTCTGAATAGGATAAATATTTTGAAAAGTATGGAAAAATATGGTTCAGATCACTCATATATGGAAATCGAAGAGTCACCAGTGGAGTCTAGTTGTCATCTAGTGAAAAAATTTGGTACTGCGCGCAAAAAATCTTACTGAAACTTCTTTTTTTTTTTTTTTGAGATATCAACCTAAAATTCAGCACAGAACTTGTTCAGATATTTAACTTTGATTTTCTTTAAGTTTTAGAGTTGAACATGTTTTGTAAAATATATATTTTATATAAAATATAAAAAATATATTTATATTTTAAATTTTCATAAACTTCTATAACTTTTTTAAACTTTACTTTTACAACTGTTTTTTAATCTGTGAAGTGTTCCCTTTAAAAAAAAGATACCAAACTTAAGTCTGTGCTCTGAAGTATTCAATATATTTAACAATTTAAGTTAGAAAAGTCATTTTCATATCTATGCTCAAAAAGTGGGATAGAAAATTAACAGGTAAAACAACTTTATATTTCCATAAACTTTGAAAATATAAAGTTGTTAAACTCAGTAAGACACTGGCACTTCAGTACTAGAGTTGAGGAGTTCTGACGTACAACACAGAAGTGTTTTGTATTTTGGGTCTGTAGTTGATTATGAATGGCTGTCTATATGGGTCAAATTGACCCACAAACAGTATGTACGTATAAAATTTCTGTATGCACATTTCACAACACATCAGAAATTTATTAGTTTCTACAAGTGCAGACATATAATGGCTGCTACGCCTTTGAGTACTACTGTGGTTACATCAATTCATTACATGTGTGTTTGTTTGTCCATTCGTCTCATTTCCTGTTCTCGTCCCCCGTCCGAGACCAGCTCACAGGAGAGTGATGAGTGTGTATGTGGAGCGTGTATCTGCTCTCTTCATCTGCTCGATGCATTACAGATAAGAAACACACATACTGGCGCACAAGACTTTTAACCGAAAGGAAGAGCCTGACACGCAGCAGGGCGCCTACTGGAGTGTGCAGCTCTCTGTTTATTATCTTACTCTCTCTGTCTCTGTCAGACTAAACATGCACACACATTGTAGAAAAGCTTGTTTCAGCAGAGAGGTCCAAATGCAGATCACACTGCGCAAGACTGCTGATTACTTCCACAAAGACACAACAGTGTTTACGGATGTCAGTGCCTCAAAACAGCAAAGGCTTTTTTTTTTTTTTTGAACTCTCTGAATTGTCAATTCTGGAGAAATAATTTATTTTTGCTGTCACATCAAATATATATTCATGGGAAAAAAAAATACACTTTAACCAGCTGTTATAGTTTTATTACAGGAATGTTCTGTGTTGAGTAAAGTAAATCGATAACATTTGTGGCATAATGTTAATTACAACAGAACATGTCTCAAGTTATGGTTACGGATGTAACCATGGTTCCCTGAGAAGGGGAACATGACACTGCCAAAAAGCTCATTTAATAAGGCTCACTGAGAGCCTAACAACTTGGTCCCTAGATGAACTCAAATGACAAATTTCCTAGTAGTATGTCCTACACTCGTCAAGAAGTGGATGGCCAAAGAACGGCTAAAAAAAAAAAAAAAACACAGGGGCACCAAAGGAAGGTCACACAGAGAGCATAGAACTAAGTGATACTGCATAATCTGGCTCAGAGAATGTAGGCCTCAGCATGATGATTCTCTAAAGCGAGAGGAGGCTTAACTACATTCTGTGCTCAGGGCAGCTTCCTAGGAGGCTCAAAGAGAGCCTACAACTCTGAACTACTATTCAAGCGGAGCTCATGGGGAGCAGAGACCTAAGTGTACAGTTGTCTTAGGAAAGAGAAGGCCTAGCAACCCTCTAGACCAGGGGTCTCCTAACTCGGTCCTGGAGGGCCACTGTCATGCAGACTTTAGCTCCAACTTGCCTCAACACACCTGCCTGGAAGTTTCTAGTATGCTTAATTAGACCTTGATTAGCTGGTTCAGGTGTGTTTAATTGGAGTTCGAGTTAAAATCTGCAGGACAGTGGCCCTCCAGGACCGAGTTTGGAGACCCCTGCTCTAGATTAAAACAGCAGCCAAGGAAACTCATATGGAGCCAAACAACTCAGCACTACTACCCAGTAAAACTCTAAGGATGGAGGCCTCAACATGATAGTTCTGAAAATTGAGAAGAGATCTACCACATCCTAAGAATGGCCATCAAGGAGGTGCACAGAGTGCCTAACATCTTGATACTGCTGCCCCAGGCAGAGCTCTGGGGAGTGGAAGCTCCAGCAGAAAGACTCTCTACAGCGAGAGGGAGCCTAACAACTATCCTCTGTAAAGGGAGTAGCCAAGGAGGCTCAAAGGGAGCCTAACAACATGGCACTACTGCCTGGCTGAGCTCTGAGTGTGGAGGCCTCAACATGACAACTCTCCAAGTGGGAGGAGGCCCAACTTCACCCTTAGCTCAGGACATTTCCAAGGAGGCTCACAGAGAGCCTATCCTTGGAATTGCTATCCTAGCGGAGCTATAGAAAGCGGAGGCCTCGAAGACTCTCATAGCAAGAAAGAGACTAACAACACTCCAGACCTAAGCAGAGGCCAAGGAAAGTCACAGAGAGCCTAACAAGCTGACTAGTTCCTTCTGTCATTTCAGTATAGGGTAAACTGGGCAGTTAGGGTCAGGCAGCAGTTGTAGGGCTCTTTCCATTGGTTCTTTCAACTTCCGTCCCAAGGCTACTTCTGCTGGTATAAACCCTGTACTTTCATTCCAGGCAGAATTAATGGCGTACCTGAAGTTTTCCCAAATGTCCACTCAGAGGAATGTCATGAGCATACTGTAAGAATGATTGTCGTAGGGCAGAGGGAATGATTAGTTAGAGTTTTTGACCTTTTTGACCGTCAGGTACACTGCGAAATAGAAAGCCATTTTCAACAACATAGTGAACTCTGGCCATGTCAAGTGTTGTCTGTTTCCCTGCTTTAGTGACTAGTTCTTGAATCTCATCGTCATTGTTTTGAGCTGTGACAGTTTGTGAGAGATCAACTGGTAGGTTGCATGGGATAACACGTCAGGTACTACATTGCAGTGACTTTTCAGATACCTCACTGTGAAATGAAAACCTTGCAATCTTATGGTCCATTGTATTGAGGCGTGAGAAAGGTTTTAAATGCTGGAATGCCCAGTCAAAGCAGCATGATCTGTTACTACCTCAAATGTGCATCCTTCCAGATACTGCCACCACTTCTCAATGGCCCACACTACTGCCAAACACTCTTTTTCTGACACTGAGTAGGCTTTTTCTGCTCCTCTCAACAAACGTGATGCATATGCAATAATGTGCTCCTTTCCATCTGCCTCTTGTGTGAGAACAGCTCCTAAAACAAACTTCACTTGCATCAGTTTGCACTCTGAACGTCTTAGAGAAATCAAAGGTAACTAAAACTGGAGCTTGTACAAGGTCTTGTTTTATGGTGTCGAAAGCTTGCTGACATTGCTCATTCCATTCCCATGTGGCATTCTTCTGTTTTAGTGCATGCAATGGGGCTGCCTTTTCAGAGAACTGGGGTATGAAACGATGATACCACCCTGCTGAACCAAGGAACCTTTGAACATCTTTGATGGATTGTGGTATGGGAAATGATTCTACTGCTGAAACATTGGCTGGGTCAGTCTTTACTCCTTCATGTGTCATGATGTGTCCAAGGAATGAGAGTAATTTCTGGATAAAGTAGCACTTTTTTAGATTGAGGGTGAGACTGGCTCTATGGAAATATGTGAAGACTTGTTGAAGAAGCTGGAAATGTTCTGAAATGGTTTTTGAGTAAACAATAAGATCATCAATGTATACCATGCAGCCCTTTCCTTTTACCTCACGTAATACCTGTTCCATCAGCTGTTGGAAGGATGCTGCAGAGTTTTTCAGGCCGAAAGGTAGACAAAGAAATAAGTATAGCAACTGTAGATGTTACAAATGCTGTTCTTTGAATGCTATCTGCATCCATTTCCAGTTGCCAGTAGCCACTTTTTTAAGTCTAGAGTGCTGAAAACTGTTGCTGCTCCATGCAGAGACTCTAAAATATCCTGAATTTGGGGCTTAGGATAAGCATCCAGATGTGTCTTGGTGTTAAGGCCTCAATAATCTACACAGAATCTGGAAACTCCATCCTTCTTTTGAGCTACAACATTGGGTGAGGCCCATGGTAAAGTAGATGGTCGGTTGATTCCTTTGTCTAAGAGTTCCTGTACTTGTGGCTCGATGAATTGCTGCTTCTCCATTGAGACCTTGTAAGCATGTTTTCTTACTGGGATTTCATCAACAGTTATGATACGATGCTTGATGCAGTCAGTTCGACCAATCTGCTGAGTGCACACAGTAGGCCAACTTAACATAAGATCCTCTACTTTCTTCTGTGTAGTGAGATCTGTGTCTGATGCTTGAGCTAACCTGTAAATCTGCTAGAGAGTTTCTTCATCACAAGTAGGTCCTGGTAGAGCAAATTATAAATATGTAGAGGGTTGAACATGGTGTTGTTGAAAAGGAAAAGTTTTTGGTTCTGGTATTGCAGGCATACTGTACTGGGCTTTGTGGAAATCCAATACCATCTTGGACTCAGAAAGTCGATTCCTAGAATAACTGGAACAGTTAGATCAGAATCTTGCATGATGAAGAAAGTTACATCCATCCTTGGACTTCACATCTCCAACACACTTTGCCTAGGGAGTTTTGTCTCTGTCCATTGGCCAACAGAAACATTTGGTCTCCACTAGGTTGACATCCTTCTTGATGACTTAACCGTTTCTGAGATCTGGGAGAAAAGGGAAGATGATGTGAGTGATAACACATCATAGTAATCCAGCAGCTCGCCCTCGTCAGCTGCCGAAGAATGAGAAATATTCATACCTTTCTCAAATTCATCATCGAGCTCCACCTGTGAGCCCCACAATTTCAGTCCCCTACTTTCCTCAGCAGGCTCTGAATCGCGAGGCACAGATGATTGTCCCAATTCCCTTGAGAAAAGGGACATACGAGAGCAAAGTTTCATACAGCCCCCTCAAGGACTGAGCTTGCATGCTCCTCGCACAGGCAATTATATCAAGTTTGTCATCAGGTGTCAGATAACGCTGACATGGATAAACACACCTCCTAAAACTCTTAGCACTAGCGCTTGCCATAGTCGCCTTTTAGACATGTTTCAAACAAATGGTCTTCTGAAGACAAGAAAGAGGATGACGTATTATACAGGTGCCCTTTTATACTCACAGTCGCACCAGTAGTGACGTCATAGGCTGTCGCCGGCCAATGTCAGGTTCATTGTTGTGTTTAGACTCATGCTTCAAACGCCGGTCATGCTGGAGACATCCCCCTGAGGATGCAGTGTGTTCATATTCGAAAGCGAACAATTTAGTCTTATAAAAACGTAGTCAAAGCAACGCAGTATCAATGGAGGTAAACTCGACCAACATTATATTGGCTATTATAAATTGCACTTTTGGTACTCGGTTCTTCTTTTATATAAGTACTTACTTTGCAACTGTTGCAAAATGTAAGTTATACATAGTATGAATGTGTGTAGTATCAATGCAATCAGAATGTACTGCATCCTTTATATTGTCTTTATCATGTTACAGTCTCAGTTTTGTTGCTTCACTGCCATTCCAGAGACTTCAATAAATAAATACCTGCTCAGAGGCATTGCAAATTTGGCTACCAAGTGAAAAGAGTTTCCTTGAAAAGGACTTTGGCCATTTACAACTCATCATGGTATAGTAAAGTGTCCATTAGATGCTCACTGCAGAAACTCATCGGAAGTAGTAAGTAATACTGTGAATTTGCACGTACTCTTTTCACATGCTCTTATTTGGCTGCTATAACTTGGAACTTTATTCTTGTTTAAGTACTCATGTTGTTCAGAATGAATGTTTTTATTACATGATCTGTCAGTTTGCCTAATGTTTTATGGTGACTGCAGTACAGATGAACTTCTGGTTATGCATTACCAATAATTCCTGTAACTGAGTTTGTGCATTGTAAATGGTCCCTTTTAGATATCCTTTCCAAAAGCTACCAGATTTAACAGTGAGATGTTGTCATGACATTGAAATTGAATGATGATTTTGTATAATTTTACACAGTCAATGTTAGTATGTGACTCAAGGTATGACGTCAGAACCCAGAAGACAATTTTGACCTGGTTCCTTTTGAGATTTTCCTATAGGGTTTTATGATGTTTATTTTTATTTCTATTTTATTTTATATAAATTACACACACCCATAGCGAAAATGAGGATTTGAAAATGAGCAACTACTTAGTTTCTATTTCGTGAAGTAGCCATGAATTCTAATTATTCCAGCATCCTGCTCCTCATAACTTCCAGTATATTCTGGCTGTGATTGTATTGTACCATGCATTATTTTATGCATAGATACTACAGTCTGTCAATAGAGAAACATGTTTTTGCCAACGCAGTGGTGCAGCTGCAGCATATGCTAACTGCCAAAGCTAACATGAATTTCCATTAATTTGAACATTTTAACATTTAGTCTTTGGTAAAGTGATGGAATCTCCTGAAGGAGTGCAATATGGCAGTAAACAATTTGTTTCAAAAGTGACATTTTGGTGGTGAACAATAAAAGTCATGAGAGTAATGTTTCCTTATGAAAGTGTTGGAACAGCTTGCTTGTGAATAAATTCAGGAGAAATTGTTTGTAGTCGTATTAATGTGCCTGAAGCGGTGTGGCAGAACAGCTTTTCCATCTCTGTGGTCCATTATCGACCGAGAGCCGACCAGAGTTACCTGAGCCCAGATGACCTTGTGCTGAATGTGTTCAAAGCGCACCAGAGTAGAGCTGATAAGAGACCAATTTCCCATCCCCTGCTCGCTCTATCAATCATGTGCCATTGTGTGTGTGTGCGCGTGCGTGTCTGAATTCAGTCTCAAAGCCTAGCCATTTTCATCACTAACAAATAAGCAGAATAGGGTAGGCAATGCAAGTGACCCAAGCATTATACAATGAGCAGAGCTCAAAGCTAGCTGTTTTATGCTGACCTTTATGGTCTTCAAATACAAAGTGTGTGTGAAATGGGAGACAGTGGGGGAAAAGAGGAAAACAGCTCATCCAAACATGAACATTATGTCATAATCTATACGTTTCCCTCTGCTGTAGGTCTCAAATATCAGTGTTCACGTATGCAGCAGCAAGATGCGTCACACCAGTTTTGACACCAATGACACTAAATACAGTGACAATGAACAGAGTCAGACATTACCCAAACAAGTCAAGGTGAGGAAGAACTATTCAGGGATGTTGCTAGGAACAGTGCAAAGCAGAGTTTCACGAGTTCACACTTACAAATAATCAGATAGAGTAAAAAGTATGCATATTTGGCGTGCTGTCCAAGGGGAGAGCTCCGAGCTTGGAATTTAGCCTGAACCCAGTGTACTCCCCCCATATCTCTGGTTAGGATAGTAACCAGGTGATTGTGAGGAGACGGTGTGGTGGAGGGAAGCAGAAAACAGTCAAGAAACATAGGTCGGCTATTTATAAATATAGGCCTCCTCTCGTATACTGATTGGATAGGCAATTTGAACGTGTTCCTCCCATACTTAGTTAATAAAACATTATTTAGTGATTTATGGTTGGCCAGCAATGTCACAACATGCAAATAACATGACAATTTCATATTTATTCTAAGTCTTTCTAGTAAAATTTTCCATTTAGTCTTTTTTTTTTAATTAAAAAAAAAAAAAAAAAAAAAAAACACCCCTTCCTTCATTGCTCCCCCAAAATGCATGATCAGACAATGCAAGAGAGGATGTTTCTTTATCATAGCTGAAGCGAACCAAAATAATAGCTACAGATGTATTGTGGTTCTCGTTCCGATCCACTTTCAACAGGGTTTCTCAGAAATCTCTTACTGCACCTTTAATGGTTTGATGTAATGGTTTGAAACTGTGTGTTAAGAAGCATTGCCATGAAAGTATACTCTCTTTTAAGTACACTTAAGTGGCATTTTATGTCATTCATATTGTATTATCTGCAAGAATGGTTTATTTTTTTATTTATTTGAAGTAAACTGCAAGTGTCCATTCAATACAATTAAGCACACTTCTTTTTTAAGGGAAATTATGAAATTATGAAAAATGTATGAACAAGTTCTAAATTAAAAATGAAAAAACAGAGGTGAAATACCCTTCATTAATTATGTTGAATTTAATATTTAAATATATATATATATATATATATATATATATATCTGTATATTATTACTGTATATTAAATAATGCAATGGAAGAAATAATATTCTAAATATCATATAACATAAATACATTTTTAGCATTGTATAAAATTATCCCCACCACTACCACCACACACACATACATCAGACTGCAGCAGTCAAACCATATTTCAATACAAGCTTTATTGATATTGTATGAATATTCCTTTCATGTAACTCAAGATATGTTCAGTGCTTTATACACCATGTACTATTTCTTTATTTGGAAGTGTGATGGAGATGACCTGGATCACACCCCTCCACGTCTACAATCTCATTTGCACAACATGTTACTGTACGCATCTGTACGGCAGCTCAGAAGTCTTTATGAATTCTGTATGACAACATAATGCTCTCCTACTGTGTCCTACATTTTTGATTCCAGCAGCTCTGTAATTTCTCTTCGGTTTTCGCTCTACAGTTCAGCTGAGACAGATCCCTTGATGTGCAAAGCACACAAGGTGGAATAATGCCATGAAATTAAATTATTTTTTATTATTGTATTTTAACACATAATGCTTATATTGGCAAATGTTGAGTCTGGCCCCTTTAAAGTAGATTTTAACCCACCCTTAGAGAACAGTACATAATCAAATCAGTTCTAAGCATTTCCTATGAATTTTCAAACAACATTTCAGTAACTATCAGATTCAAATCAAGCTCTTTTGGGCCCTAGCAATCAGCTAGTGCTGTATCCACACTAGGGGCCCTGGGGACCCTAGTGGTCAGCGCTGAGGATGTAACCATAGCAACAATATGCTGAATAAGTGCTATCCTTTAGGATCAGTATTGGACAGAGCATTGACAAAGGTGTGGCATTAGAGCTCCTGATATCAGAGCCTGCGGTAAGGATATTTCTGTCTGTCACACTCTTGCGCTCTCACTCTCATTCGGTGTCTCTCCAGGTCTCTGAGCACAAGCGTCATCACACCTGTAATTCGTCTTCATGTCCAGAGGGTAATGAAAATGAGAGGGTCACCGGTAATGAAATGTCAGTGAAACACAAGCTCCCTTGGCTGTACGGAACCTCATTCAACAGGAATAGTGCATTAAAGACAGTGAAAGAGCACTGCGAGATGGTGCATGACTGAAGCTGTGTTCCAATCCACATGCTGCCTACATCGTGCTGTTCCCTAAACAGTGAGCATGGGATATGTTGAGAAATTCAAATCAGTGAAATTCAGCGAGATCATCAGAAGCAGAGTGGGTTAAAAAAAAAAAACCAAAAGAAAAAAAGATTATGATGCTCCCTATATGTCAGCTTCACAGGGCGCTATTGGATGATTGGAACATGTATTTTATGAAACATGACAGTGTTTATTAAATATATTGTTGTCTGTGTCCTTTAAAACCACAAACACACGTCATGGAAAAACTTGTGTTTCCAGCAGGAGTGACTGATAATAAATTAGATTTATTGTGTTTTGACAGGAAGCAGAGTTTCTTGTATTTGCTGTGAATCTGTGCTCGGCTTTGACATTGACAGCATATAGCCAGCAGGAATAAAGATGAGAAAAAAGGGACAGCAGCTGCTGTGGAGGAGAGAGTATCATAAACCTCTGCAACAGCTGGAGTATAGACATCTGTCTATTCCCTACAGAGAAGAGACATGAAGAATGTAGTCAAGAGGGGAAGCCAATCAGAGCGTGCTGCCTTAGTGAAATCAGTGGACTACAGTGGCACATCTATCAAATGATTATGGCCTTAAGCTACATATTAACATCAGCGTTGTCTTGCATTATTCTGCAGTAAAGGAAATGTTCTTAAAAAAAATGTTGTCATCAATTGTTTTCAGGTTACTTGTGATGCAGTCAGTCTCATAACATGCCATAACCAGTGACGACACACTTGGAGCATAAATGTACCATTTTTGAATATGAATGTGATTTCAGAGCACCTGTGGATGGGATAATTTTCAGAGAATAACAACTTAAATTCAAGCCTCTTCCTCAAACAAAGCTGTATAATATATATATATATATATATATACACACACACATATATATATATATATATAATCTCACACTCATAGCTGTGCGATATGACTGTATATCAGCACGGCTGTGATTGCAACCTCATGCCGTACGTATTCACAGCGTGCTGATAGGCGACGAGTGTGATATTGCGTTTATACAACAGTTCGACAGCACAAGTACGTAAATAAATAAAAAACAACAACCGAGTGTCTTTAAAAACCCTCCTTTGTGCAGAACTACTTCCTTTCACCATGGATTCAAATCTCACATTGACAGTTTAACAGTTGAGCCCAAGCCTCCGTTACTAATTCTAAAACGTCACTTCAGAACTACAAATGAAGGAACGTTGAGTCACTTCATTGAAGCTTATTGTATTACGTAGAGTATTATGGCATTATGAGAGAGATTGACTAAATGAGATAGCATCTGATAGCATTAATTCTTCAGGTCGGTTTCCATAATATTATATACATTATAAAAAATCTGTTTGAATGTCTTCTGAGGAAAGCGATATCTTTGTCTTTGTCCTTTTAAAAGTTAAGTGTATTTCCCATTACAGCACTAAAACAACTTTCTTGTTCGGACTCGCTCATAAAGACAGCCTTTGCCACCATCTAATGGTGTAATAATATAATTTTCACTCAAGTCCATTTCACAATCTCTAACGGACCCTTTCTCAATACCAAATACGGCATATTATTTACATAAAATATTTATTGAACAACAATTTTTAAATTAACAGCAATAGCCATTATAAAAGACAATAGGAAATAAACACAAACAAACAATTCAGTCAAATACAAAAGAAGCGCTCTAGTACAGGATTTAAGTTAAAAATAGCCTAAATATAAAGTTATGAAACTTAATTTTCCCCTTAACCCAAATCGTTTGCTCTGGAACAAGTAATAGATTAGTAAGACCCAAGATTGTCTGTTTGATATACCCCAAATGAATTATATCTCATGTTTAACCACTATCTGCATAAAATCCAGTGGCAAATTCCAGAAGGACTGGCCAAGATGAAGCTGTTCTCTGCAGGTACATGAGCACAACAAATTATAAAATAAGTATTATGTTTATTATATATGAGTCACTGTCATGTACTGCTCCGAGACACAAAGGTTCAGGATCCAAACGCAGTATTTATTAAAAGGGTAATCCACAATCGTAATCCAAAAGCCAGGTAAAAGGTCAAAACACAGGGTTAACAGTCCAAACATAAACAGGGAACAGGAACACAGGCAGACAGAGTAAAACCAGGGAACAGAAAACCAAAAGAGCGCTCAGAATGCATGCAGTGCTGACACATACAAGACTTGGCAGTGAATAACAGAATGAACCAGGCTTATATAGGGTGAGCTAAAAAGGCTAATGAGCCACAGCTGACAACAATAACGGGCAAAGGATCATGGGTAATGTAGTCCTTGATGGAGTGACAACTGTCTGGGGTGGAGTGTCCTCTGGTGGCTATCAAGGGCTCTCCAGCTGGTGATCGTGACAGTCACATATTTGAGGTCTAAATAACTATGTTCTCACCTAAAAAAAAAAAACTAAATTTCTTTACACAACAACATTAGTATTTATTTATTTTTTTTTTTTTTTTAATGGTGGATTTGCTGAACCGCCATGACAGTCGCCGCAAGTGGAGAGATAGAAACGGTGAAACAGTTCTAGTGCTGATACTGGCGGAATATCGCAGCCAATCAGATTCGAGAACTAGAAAGAGCTGTTGTGTGTGTGTGTGTGCGTGTGTAATATATATATATAATATATATATATTTTGTGTTCCACAGAAAAGATCAAATCATACAGGTTTAGAACCACATGAGAGTAATGACCGAATTTTCTTTTTTTGTGTGAGCTGGATTTGACCATTAATTTAAAGCCTTCACATTTTAGCTTGACATTTCACTGAAAATGCATGAGAAGATAACAGGCTATGAAGAGGGAAATAGGAAAAAGAGAGGTGACTTTAAAGCTTTTACTCAGAAAAGGATGGAATTGGTCACTTAAGGCTTTCCGTTGCCCATCACTCAGTCGGAGATCCATCCCTCTGGCTATTTGTAATGAAAACACATGTACAAAGGAACACTGTGTCAAGGTTGATTGCATGTGTGTGTGTCTCTTTCACACTCTGTGACCAGGAGATTGAATGGAAGAATAAAAAGGTCCAAAGTACAGGTGCATCTTAGGACTTTCACTCAAGATGCATTGCATGTGTTTGTGTTATATGCCTGTGGCTTTGTTGTAGTGAGTGTAGTTTTTTTTTTTTTCCAAATGCTGGATGATATTAATTAATAAATAATGTGAATTTAAATGTTACAGTCTGTGTCTACATATATAGTCAAAGTGAATAATGACCACTGCAACAGTGAATCCACCTCAGCCATGACGACATTTAAGTGTTTGCGTCAAGCACATTGCTCGGCAGTATTAATCTAATACAGTATTATTCAGTAATAATCTGAAAAATACAGTATTAATTGTCTATCAACTCCCAGAAAAGTATATTTTCCATGGCCACAGAAAAAATAAGTCTTTCTTGCTAGGTACAGTGCTACTCAAGAGCATGTAGCTGCATTACGTTGTTAAAGCGACTTTGTTTTGCAAGCAGTGACAACAGAATCAATATTCGTGAATGTGCACAAAAGTTTTAACTAAATCACGAACACATAACTAGTCTAAACAAACACATACACACACTCACGCATGCATGGGTAAAATGGAAAGTGAAAGTGAGTGAATGAATTAAACAGAAACAAAAAAATGAAGCTATGGAAACATAACAGTCAGTTCTACCTGAACAGAACCATTAGCACCTTGTTAACAAGCTTATACTAAACCTCTGTTTAGTTGGTTAAATGTATGATACTTGCACAATGCCTTAGCCATTGAACGAGCCTCTGGATATGCAGCCTCAGTAGAGTTTTGTGGTTGAGAGTTTTGATGGTTCAGTAGTTTGATGGTGGTGAAGTTGCAACAGGTTATTCCGGGTTGAGGGATGATGAACTTCAGCGATGTTAGTCTAACTCGGTTATGGTCGGGGAAGTTACAACAGGGCTGTTTGTAACTTGAGGCCCCTCCGGCTCCACAGCTGCGCACTGAGTCCCGCAACATCGTTGTCAGACCAGATGTCTCAAGTCTTTTCCACATGAACAGCAACCAGAAGAAGAAGAGAAGAGGAGGGGGGTCACTGAGATAGTGCCCTTTTAACTTCTGCAGAGGTCACACCTCTCGAGTTTGGCTTGACCAATGATAAAGGTTTAATTTTCAAGCTGGAAAAGTTTCTTTGTTTGGAAGCTGACATCATTTGCATGATCAGAGTGAGCTGGCAGTTTGTGTCCCTTTTTTTGATGATTATATCTGAGAACTAAGGAAAATCCCAAATTCAGTATCTCAGAAAATTAGAATATTACTTAAAACCAATACAAAGAAAGGATTTTTAGAAATCTTGGCCAACTGAAAAGTATGAACACGAAAAGTATGAGCATGTACAGCACTCAATACTTAGTTGGGGCTCCTTTTGCCTGAATTACTGCAGCAATGCAGCGTGGCATGGAGTCGATCAGTCTGTGGCACTGCTCAGGTGTTATAAGAGCCCTGGTTGCTCTGATAGTGGCCTTCAGCTCTTCTGCATTGTTGGGTCTGGCATATCGCATCTTCCTCTTCACAATACCCCATAGATTTTCTATGGGGTTAAGGTCAGGCGAGTTTGCTGGCCAATTAAGAACAGGGATACCATGGTCCTTAAAACAGGTACTGGTAGCTTTGGCACTGTGTGCAGGTGCCAAGTCCTGTTGGAAAATTAAATCTGCATCTCCATAAAGTTGGTCAGCAGCAGGAAGCATGAAGTGCTCTAAAACTTCCTGGTTTACGGCTGCGTTGACCTTGGACCTCAGAAAACACAGTGGACCAACACCAGCAGATGACATGGCACCCCAAACCATCACTGACTGTGGAAACTTTACACTGGACCTCAAGCAACGTGGATTGTGTGCCTCTTCTCTCTTTCTCCAGACTCTGGGACCCTGATTTCCAAAGGAAATGCAAAATTTACTTTCATCAGAGAACATAACTTTGGACCACTCAGCAGCAGTCCAGTCCTTTTTGTCTTTAGCCCAGGCGAGACGCTTCTGACGCTGTCTGTTGTTCAAGAGTGGCTTGACACAAGGAATGCGACAGCTGAAACCCATGTCTTGCATACGTCTGTGTGTAGTGGTTCTTGAAGCACTGACTCCAGCTGCAGTCCACTCTTTGTGAATCTCCCCCACATTTTTGAATGGGTTTTGTTTCACAATCCTCTCCAGGGTGCGGTTATCCCTATTGCTAGTACACTTTTTTCTACCACATCTTTTCCTTCCCTTCTCCTCTCTATTAATGTGCTTGGACACAGAGCTCTGTGAACAGCCAGCCTCTTTTGCAATGACCTTTTGTGTCTTGCCCTCCTTGTGCAAGGTGTCAATGGTCGTCTTTTGGACAACTGTCAAGTCAGCAGTCTTCCCCATGATTGTGTAGCCTACAGAACTAGACTGAGAGACCATTTAAAGGCCTTTGCAGGTGTTTTGAGTTAATGAGCTGATTAGAGTGTGGCACCAGGTGTCTTCAATATTGAACCTTTTCACAATATTCTAATTTTCTGAGATACTGAATTTGGGATTTTCCTTAGTTGTCAGTTATAATCATCAAAATTAAAAGAAATAAACAATTGAAATATATCAGTCTGTGTGTAATGAATGAATATAATATACAAGTTTCACTTTTTGAATGGAATTAGTGAATTAAATCAACTTTTTGATGATATTCTAATTATATGACCAGCACCTGTACAATACAAAAGACACTATACAAGACTATACAAGTTATAATAATACGCACAATGTCCTGGAAATATGCATGTTCATTCATAGAAACGTTTCCCTCTGAATTAATGGAAATAAATCCTTTTTATGGGCCTTCTATGGCCTGTACTATTGCATGTGGTTCCTTCTCTCACCAGGAATGACTCGGAAGTTCACTTATTGCCTAGATAGTGTCAACAGGGCAATATATATTGATAATGATCAGTGGGAAGCAGACTTCTAGGAGTCTGCTTGGACCATTGCTTGTTACATTCTTGAGGGGTCTGTTGGATTATTCCTGAAAAAATAACAAATAATTGTGTGCCTGATTGGTCTAGCCGCTACAGTGCATTTGCTGTCCATGGTGCTGAAAGTCTTAGTCAGGATCAGTTGTTACTTCAAGGTTCAGACTGGTAGCTAAAAGATTTTTTCAATGGCCAATGCCAATATCTAGAGAACATGGACTGATATCATGCTTATGTGCTGTATGTGTACCTATAACAGTCTATAAAATCTTTAAAAAGAGCATGAACTACACAGACTATCACAGCAAGCAAGTTAAATCGGCCACTCACTGCTGGCAAGGTTTTTTATTTATTTATTATTATTATTTATTTATTTATTTATTTTTTTTAAATTGGTGCTACATTACTAAAGAAAAAAAAGGCTGCGACATTCCTTTTTGCCAAAAAAGGTGTAAGGGAACATAATGCACTCATAAAGCACTGCACTGCAAATGCTAAAGTATGATATGTATTTTTCCACAAACGTCCTGGATGTGTCAAAAAGTCTGATGGATGACGTTTTATTTCTGATAAATAAATGGGTATATCTTGGTGTAGGTAACACTAAGCAACAGTACACATTGTTAATTTATTGTAACAATAATACAAAGCTGGATGAAAATCTGCAAAATTAAAAAAAAAAAAAAAAAAAAAACTTGGATATATTAATATTTTATAAACCAGCTGTTAACAGCCACACACACCATGAGTCCATGAATATTTAAAAGAAAAATCAATGTTTTGGGTGTCATAGGTTCATTTCTCAAATTCACCCATGAAAGATGAAGGATAATGAAGACATGTTAATGTTGCTGTTTTATCAGTGACAAGCAATTATAAATTGTTTATTTAAATGAATTGAGAATTGAAAATAGTCCACCTCCAAGTCCCTGTGATATTCTACTGCCTCTGGTCCCTGTCAGTCTTTAAATGGGATTTATCCCCCCCACCTATTTATCATCCGTCAAGTACAACAGCACACTTCTGGGTGTCTCTGAGATTTGAACAAACCCCTAACCCCAAGTAACCCCGTCTTGAGCCCCATCATCTTGAGTCTTGATTTTGTTATTTCTATCATTTCTGAAGACTGCAGTCAAGATTATCAAGTTAAGACTTAAGAGGTCTGTGGATGCAGGTCCAGTGTCCAGCTGTCCTTACCACTATGTTGCTTTTAAAGAGCGTTTTGACCTCAAATATTAAAGGTTTCAATGAAAATATCAATTAGATTTTCAATAGTTCCAGTGGACCGATAGCTCTTAATGTACATGAATGAATGAGAACATTTAGAGTGCACAGAGTGCACAGTGAGAGTAAATTGAATTTGATGAGTTGTGAGCCTGAAGTGCTTTATTGGCATCTAAACACACAAGTGACTGGCTGGCTTATGACGAACAGACTGAGATAAATTCGATTTCTGGAAGGCAGGAGTAGGCCAAGAATGTAAAACTAGCACTGTATATCTCTACGTGTTGCTTTAGTAATGTGTATAAACCACAAATTATAAGAAGATATTTAATTCAGTGTCTGCATTTTTTAATTTTATTTTTTGTCAGTGCTGGATTTTCACTCATAAAAAATAAACCAATTGGATGTTACAATCTATTTACATTGGGTTCAGAGAGAGAGAATCAGAACATTTGGGGTGTGGGTTGAAGTTAGTAGTCCATTACAGCGTTATAATAACTGTACTCTAGCTGTCATAATAAAACATACACTTTCACATCAGTGGCTTTGATCAGGGTCATATTCTATTACTAATTTGGTAACACTTTACAACAAGGTCCTATTTGTTAACATTAGACAATGCATTAACCAATATTAACTACTGTAACAATGAACAATACATTTGTTACAGTATTAATCTTTGTTAATGTTAGTTAATAAAAATTCAACTGTTCATTGTTAGTTCATGTTAGCTCAGATTCATTAAATAATATTAAGAGAAACTAGTTTTGACTTGTATTAATGAATGCTGGAATTAACATTAACTAAGATTAAAAATGCTTTAAGAATTTCTGATTGTTAGTTTATGTTAAAGGCGCAGTATGTAAGATTTGCCTTTAGAGATCACTTATTGAAAACAATAACAAAGGACTGCACTAAAATGTGCAGTGCTGGGGGGCTTCAGGACCAGGGTTGGGAACCACTGTTCTAAGCCATTGTAAAATGATGATTGACTCAATGAGGTTTAATAACTGGAGAAATTAGCATTCCCATTCATCTCAATGGCAGTTGCTCGGCTGACACAGGACTAGAAGTAAATGTGACTTGCATGCAGCTGTCTTTGCTCACAGGCACTCAGTTTTGCCTGAGCCGTAAATGTCATGTGACTAATCTCTTTGTAGATGTAACCCCTCCGGTTCGAACCGCCCTCTCTAAGCGGGACTCGAACCCGGGTCCGCCGGCATGGGAGGCAGGCACTCTAACAAGGAGGCTAAAGACTGCAGTCTCTGGCGTCAGTTGCTAGAAAGCCTTTTGAGTTCAGACGAGTGAGGTTTACACGCACAGCTCTCATTAGCCTAAGTCTGTTATGTAGACACAGGAAAATGAAAATGCTGATTGTTTGATGACACCACAAGAACAGTCACAAGCTCTTCACTAATGACGTCAAAGACAGCAGACCGAGAAAAACATGTCAGTTTCACTCATTTCCCTGCAAAATATAATGTACTATTTGTGATTTATGTTGCATGCAATTGTCTCTAGTCCAAAAGCTTCATTAACTGCAGCCATTTAGGTCTGTCATTTGTAGGGGTTTGTGTTCAGGCAGGGCGCAGGTTAACAAGTCCAGACATTGTGTACCCTGCTGACTGCAGAGAACTTTATGTTCCTTGTTTTTCTCGAATCTGTGGTGTTGTTTCAAAGAGAAAATTATATAGAAAGACAAAGTGGGGAGCACAAAATAGCATCAATCAGTGCATGCCGTATGTCTGTTTTGTTAGACAAGACAATCATCTTGTTGTTGTTCACTTTTCCCTTGGCTATAGTAAAAAATCTCTCCATCTTCAAGTAGCCCTGAAACAATATGGATTCCACTCAGCCAAAAAGTTTTGTATACCACTGTCCTTTTTTGTAGTTGCACTGCTGTACTTTGAGACTCTAGGTCTAGGAAATAGAGAACTATTGATTTTCTTTTTTGAAAGCAGATCCTCAGCATTTTAAACTGTACAGAGAGAAGCTTTCATTAATGGCTGATCTGTCAGACTCACTGCTGGATATGAAGTGTGTCACCCGGAGGTGTGGGCTGCACTGCTAATAGTCCTCTGGGTTCTCAGGGCTCAGAAATGATGGGAATGAAACTAGCAGAAACCATAGACCAGAGACAATGTGTTTGAGAGTGGTTGACTTCCTTTGAGTTTGTTCATAATCCTCATTATTCTGAATGATGACTCTCATTAGATTCTCATTATTGTTCATACTGTAGTGTCTTGTCTAGACACAATGATAGTGTAAGCATATAGCATAGATCAGCATACATTAATGGGGTCATGTGATACTTTTTAATGTTTTCCTTTTCCTTTAGTGTGTAATGCATCTGTTTATGCATGTGTACGATCTGTAAAGTTACAAAGCTCAGTCTATAGGGATTTATTCTATCTAGCAGAGAACACTGATCCAGACCTGCCTAAAACACCACAATCGAAGTCCATATAATACTTCTGCAAACATCTACGTCACAATGTGAAATATTAATGCCCGTCCAAAGGCATATGCAAAGAAAGAAGGCAAGGCTTCAGTGAATGTTTTCTGGAGACGCTGTGTGTTTCGATGCGAAAGCAAGATCGCTTTGTTTGCCGATCCGAGGGTTTGCTTGTGTACACCGCATTTACAGAGGACAGCTTCCTGAACCTGCAGAGTTCAACGCCAGCTATAAAAACAAAAAATAATAAAAACTTACCACTGTGAAACGTTCTGCCCAAATTGTGCTTGCAAATTTGGCTCTGATCGATCTGCTTGATCATCTGCATATTCAGAATCTGACTGGGGATCAAACTGATAAAACGATAATACCAACAAGATTATAAACTGTGTGTTTACAACTGCTTTAGAAGCATTAGAAGCTGAAACTTGTGATTATAGTTGTAAGGGGCATTACATTTCTGGAACATGGCTTGAGATGTCCAATCGGGGGGAGGGGAGACTCAATCAGGGGTGCGTTTCCCAAAGCGAACTATGGTCACAAGTTACCAATCATTACCAATAGAGTTCAATGGGACTTACGACCATAGCTGGCTATCGATGCTTTCGGGAAATGCACCTCGGAGAGTTTTAGACTGACTGGGAATAGGAGTGCTGCAATAATGTTCAATATGTGAAAAACAATGCGTTTCTGAACATTAAACCATATTAACCTATTCTAGTACACCAAATAAAAAAGTATTGCTCCCTTAATCTAGCAAACTGTGCACAATATTTTGTCACATGTGTTTAGAAAGAGTCTGTCATATTCAAAACAAGTAACTGTCAAAGTGAAGTGCCAATGTATAAAAACATAAATTATAAGACTACAGTTTAGCCATGAATTATAAAATGAAGCATTTCTAAAAATGCCAGCTGTGTAGTAAATTGGTCAGACATGTTGGCTTAAGCTGTGTGAGTGGCTGAACTGATATTAAGCTTTGTCTCCAAATATTACATTGTATTTCACTACATTCAAATACTAAATATTATTTATATATACTAAACGTGTTGAGTTATATAACAACAATTAGTTTTCTGTCTATAAATATATCAAAACAGTTGTTCCACTGTCTATTAAAACATGTAATATATTAAAGCGAAACCGAGGCAGACGGAGGTTTAACGCGGGTATGCCGCCATTGACAGGCGACTCCTCACACGTCCCGGAGCCTTGGTTAAAATTGCAATTTTCTCACGAATTACAAATAGTTGGAAACATTTGGGATATTGTAAGTACTCAAGTGAACAAAATATATAACACTGGCCTAGTGGTTTTTGTATATTTTACTGCAAAATTCTTACATATTGCACCTTTAAGGAAAAATGGCACAGCTTATCCCACTATCTCAAATACTATATGTATATTACACTTTACAGTAATAAAAATTAGGTTGACGTTTAATTGCTGTGAACACTTAATTTTCTTTATGCAAAATAAAACTTTTAAAAAAAATTATTATTATTTATTTAAGGACAAAATATGATGCATTCTTGAGGGATTTAGTGCACACTCTTAAAAATAATGGTTCCAGAAGGGAATTTCCACAGTGATGCAATAGAAGAACCATTTTTGGTTCCCCAAAGAACCTTTCAGTGAACTGTTCTTAAAATAACCATTTTTCTTATAGTATGAAGAACATTTAAAAAAAATATATATATATATATACATACAGAACCCTTTTCGACTATAAAGAAACTTTTGTGGAATGGAAAGGTTCCATGAAAGTTAAATGTTCTTCATGAAACCAAAGATGACAATAAAAACATTATTGTTATATGTGTAAGTACAGTGACAGCACTGACACAAAACGCTGCATAAAGAAAGACCCAATTCGTCATATCTCAGATCGTATTATCCGAGTAAACTGGTAGAAATCCATCGGATGGCGCTCTTGATGCCTTGGAGCAGATGCACAGGGAGCTGTCCACGGCTCTGAAACTACAGCGGAGCGGTTTAAGCTTTCAGACGCTTCATGCGAAGCAGCTGAACCATATTCCACTTTATTTTGAGCTACAGAGATAACATTATTCTCAGAGAAGGTGAAAGTGATGGCTGGCATCACAGAAAACACCCGTCGTGCAGCTGAATTGATCAAGTGTCGTCGCGCGCTGCGCAGGGAGTTCTGACGCGGTTATTCCCCTCACGAGCTTCTACTCATTGATACTTCACCAAAATGTACAGAGATGGACCTTTGTGTGCTGGATTACTTCTGACGCTTTTTGGAAACTATTATGAATAGGAGTTCAACATCACCAAATGAATGACCAGCTGCTTACTTTGCTCAGCAATCTTCGGATGTTTTTCGAGCAACTTCATCAAAGAGCTTTCATTTAAAGAAAGGCGTTTGCATTTAACTCGCATTTTAAGAAACTTTATTTTTAAAGACTGAAGTAAATTATGCATTCTTTAGTTCGTATGTTGTTGCACAGCCCGCGTGAAAAATGATTGCTGTAAATAGCGAGTGTATAACTATGATGAGAAGATGCCTGCTGACGTTCAAACCGTTCAGGTAAGACTTGACAATCTATGACTTATTTGAAATGTTCAGATATTGCAGATATTTGACACACTATTCAGACCTCGTATTGGCACTGTAGCGTTTGACCACTGTAAGTGAGGTCTTCGTTTCGTGTCTGTGGTCAACCACAAGGTTAAGTTCTTACAAAAATGCACAATAACCGTAAGTTTCCACAAACAAAAAACACAGCAGTTACAGAATTTGTTAATGTAAAATCTTACTAAATTAATGTGAGATCTTAATAATGTGAGAGCAAACATTGTAACAACGTTAATAATATACTGTCGTCTTGTTTAGTTTCTTTATGGTAGTGTACAGTAGTTTTCTTATGAGATAGATAGATAGATAGATAGATAGATAGATATTTTTGTAAGATTTTTGTAAGAAATATTTCGCAACAAACTTGATTTATCGACCTTGTCAAGTTCGCGCCCTCGAACAAAGCTGATCAACGCTCTCAAACTTAGTCTTTCCACTATTGTTACTACATGAAAGTACAAAGAAAGACATAACTGCTTACTGTAAATAACATGATGTGACTTTATGGAGGTCGTGGTACTATTCTCGGCTCTTGAGAGGCTTTCATTGATGTTGTCAGAGGAGCTTCATGAAGGATGTGAGGATGGTGTAAGAAGTGAGTCTCTATGAGCTTTCGCGCTGTTTTGCACAGTGGCGGGAATCCAGCAGCGCGAGGATGTGGGTCATTCTGTTCTGCAGGAGCTCTGCAATTTTTAAAATGAATATGCTGTAGCTGTAGTTTAAGCAAATTCCCCCTTATATAAAACAGTTTTACATATTACATAAATATTGTGTTATTAATTAATATATTTAATTATATAGTGGCAAGAAAATGAAAAATATGTTATATATAAATAACAGGAAAGAAGTAAGAGCTAAAGTTACTTAGTGTTTAGTTAGGGAATTACATTTAGCTTACATGAGGACGTAAACTTTGATATTTATTTTGACTTTCTTTTGAAATTGATATTTTCATGGGAGTTGTTATCAAAAGTTTCCAACTGAGACAAACCAAATAAAACCACATCAAAAAAGTATCAGTTCCATTTTATAATACTTTTTGAAGTTTGAGTTGTTTAGCCACCAAAAATGATGTCGCTTTCTGGAGAATGATGTCATTAAGGATAGCAATATAGTAGGGGAGACTGGGGAGTGTTGTTTGAATGAACTCAATAGACATTATTCAGAGCAGCGCAATGACAGGTATGAAAGCGAGGCAGTGAGGGATAGACTTACTGTGTTTTCAGTGGCATCAGATGTATGTTTTTTCTACTGAAATTTCCTGGAAAGATATCTTTGCAGTTTTTCATCAGCAGAACAATTCAAAAACACATTAAATAACAGTACAATCCACTGAAGAGATGTAGCCTATATCTATCCCTCACAGCCTCGCTGTCATTCCTGTTAAAATCAAAGATGGCACTGCTGTGAATAAGGTCTTGAACTCAATGTTTTTATTTTTGTGCTACACGGTGCATGTCTCAAACTGTGATATACTGTAACATTCCAAAATGTGTCTTCTACAAACTAAAGTAGAAACCACTAATCACTACTTATCCCTAAACCTGGGATTCTCAACTCTGGCGACCGTGGTATAGTCCATTTATAGCCTATGTTTAGCTTTTTACTTCTGATGATTTTATTTAAGCTTCAAAATTCATAAAAGTTGTGTTCATTTGTGAAGATTAGCATGATGAACAAAAGACTCATGAACTTTTGTGCTTATTTTCTGCAGTAAACCAAAAGCCAATGGAAAAATCCTGTTGGGTTTTTGTAGAAGGAACCAGAGAGATGCTTAACTTATGGGTCGGCCTACAAAAATATATTATCACTGCAACACTCTATTAATCTATTAAAGAAAGATTGAGAAGTTAAGTGAGCTTTACATTTAAAGGAAAATTTTCACAAGGATGATATATTTCTTTTAACAATATACTTCTTCTGGTTGTTTCTTTTCATTGTCTGGCTGGAAGTTTTTCTTGTTCCACCCCAGCACATTTATACATTTGTCTGTCTGTCTCTGCAGGATATTTGTGGCGGGAATCGGTTTCTTCAGTCTGTGCTTCTTAATGACCTCTCTGG
The DNA here is from genome assembly GCA_037950675.1 of Hypophthalmichthys molitrix. Taxonomy (NCBI): domain Eukaryota; kingdom Metazoa; phylum Chordata; class Actinopteri; order Cypriniformes; family Xenocyprididae; genus Hypophthalmichthys; species Hypophthalmichthys molitrix. Next base: position 41,704,427 of record CM075494.1, read on the forward strand.
GGGGGCAGTTCTCGGCCAAGCGACTGGGCGATTCCCCATTCAGCATCCGAACCGAAGGTACATTAATAACTGGCAGCACTGCACGTCCACCTGTGCTGACCATATGCATATCTAATTCATCCGGTGGCATTTGGAAAGTGTCATTTTATGGGATCTTTAATTGGGTCAATGGAAGGTTTTGCGCTGGCCTTTAACAGGCTTGATTATCCAGGGGTTGGCGTGCTGTGAATAGCATCTCTGGCTGCAGAAGACCCCATTTGTCTTCAGTCATCACCTTTTGTGCGTATTAAAATAGATCGCACCAGAGGCTAGAGGTCTCGCTCACTGCAAATGCCAAAAAGAACCTGTCCATGTGAAAAACTCACCCTGTCATCCTTTACTTACTCATTTGTGTATTTGTGAAAGTTGATAAGTGAAGTGTGCTCCTAATATGATTAAATCTGCCAACACAGATTCTTTGTGGCCTGGTTGGGATCGTCTTCTCCACAAAAGATGCATGCGATGCTGACTTAGAATTTAGCAAGGCAGCGTAATTATGCTGTCTACCTTTTGTGAAAGCTTTCATGTTGGAAGCACACCTATACTGCTTTAAAATTTTGCCTACATGGGCTCACTACAGAGGTTTTGGAACAGAGCCAGTATGTTTAATATTCAGTTCCTTTCTAGTTTCAACACCGCTGTGCCCAACAGGAAATGGTGTACCCAAATGTGGCAAATAGCCATCTTAAGAGCTCCACTGGGTTGCTGGAAAATTGGAAAACTGCTTCATGGTGTGCTCAGCAAACCCCAGTATAAAGCTGAAGATGATGGATTAGTGTTCTGTGATGTTGTGGGAGAGGTCGCATGGAGAGAGGGAGAGAGAGAGAGAGAGAGAGAGAGAGCAAAAAAGCATTAATTAACCACTCCCAGGCTGAAGTCTTGAGAAAGCATCTGGCTCTCGCTCATTAAACAATGCCTGCTGATCAGCCAGGGATGGACGTCACTGTGTTTTGGGAGCCCAGCTCTGACATGTGAGATGTGAGGGCTACTTTGAATTCCAGTTACAAATGACTAATTATTTCAAACTAATTACATCTGAATTACTTAAAATGTAATCAGTATCCAAAATCAAATATCACTACACGTATTGCAATTAGGGGCCGTATCCACAAAACATTTTAGCTTACCACTAAGAGTTCTCCTAAATAGCAGTAAGTTCTTAAGGTAAGAGTTTCCTCTTAAAACCTATTCACAAAGTTGCTGAGACAAACTTTTACTAAGGAATAGAGAGAAGTCTTAACCTAAGAGAAAGGGCAGGGTCGACCTCGTTGCTATGGATGATGTCAACACGCTTCAGCCCTGTTCAGCCATGTTTTTTTTTTGACATGCGCGAACGTATACGCACAGTTAAATGCACAGCCTTCCAAAGTATACTTCATTTGACTCGTATGCATACACAGGTGTTTGACACATGCACAGTTTTGATCTCTCGCCAACATATCTTTGTATTCTTTCATGCTAGAGTTGTACAAATGAGGGCACTTTCTAACCTCTTCACACAATCTCTCATCTATGTAGGCCTTCTTTGTCTCTGTAGCTTGCATGTGTTCTGGTCTGTTCTGTTTATGCAGTTTTTCTTCGACTACCTTGTGAATCGACGACCTCAGGGCATGGTTGCCACCTTGTGGATAAACTAATTACTGCAAAAAAATTAAATGTGCATGTTCAAAAAGTATGTGCGGTTACAAAAATCTGGTGGTGCGCGTATTCTTCTGATGACGGAATTCATGTCACACGTACTGTACGCTGACCCTCGCGAACACATAAAAAGTGAGGTATGTACCATTATGTATAAATTTACATAATCAGATTTTTTTTTGCATTACGTAATTTACTTTTTTTAAACATTAATTAAATAATTATTTTTTCACCTTTTTGATGTGTAACAGAATACAGTAACCGTTTTTCATATCCTGACAACATAAAAGCATTCCCAGTATTCACTTACTGTATAACACTGAGTGCTGATCTAACACTAATGTTCAGCTCTAGCAGTATACATGTTATCTCAATGCTCTCTTTTGGTCCCTAAGAGAAAAGCTGCTGATTCTCTAATCCTCTTCCGCATAAGATATCCTCCAGTTTTTACACCCTCACTCTGGCCATGTTCTAGTTTGAGTAACACCATCCAGCATATGTTCTGAGATTACGCCTCTAATGGATACTAATGGCGATTCGAAGAGAGGTTTGTTATTATACATTTTTAATGAAAGCTTGTGTGTGGGTTGATGCAGGGAGCACTTTGTCAGTTTTAAATAGCAGACTTGTGTTAGTTAAGCAGGAAATACAGGATGCCTAGTATTAGAGCCAAAAAACTGGGGTTCAAAATCTCATAGCGTTCAGAGAATGCATCCCTTCACTGGACACACTCTCACTTATTACTATTCCAATTGAAAATAACCGATTTAATCTATAATCTAGCCACCTAAAATATTGCTATAGTGTGTAGTTTTAGATGCTTCATTATTAGGGACGAAAATCTTCTCTTTTCCATGCAATGAATGTAGATGTTTCATATAGCCAAGATCAAAATTAGAAAAAAATTGCAATGAAAAGAAGGACTTGTCCACTATTTAGCTACGATAGCTTTATGTCATATTTTTCAGACTTGCCACATCTCAACTGGTCATGTTAAATGCAATAATTTTTGTTCATCAATGTGTTCAGTGCTGAATTGAAGTATTCATTACAGCATGGGCTGATCTTTGGTTGACCAATCAGCGAGAAGGAGTGTTTATGCCCTTTCACAACTCTTTATCCATTTTCTACCCATGAAACTAAAAATAAAATTTCTGCTTATTTCATTTCAAATTGAAAAGCAAACTATCAGAAGGTACACAGATCTTAGTAATACACTTTAATGTTTTTTTTAAGTACTATTTATTACAACAATACTTTGTTCAATTGGTCATGACATGTATTTTTTTTTTTTATTATTATTATTTTAATATGTTCCTTGATTTTCACTTATAATGTTAATAATGCTTTTACACACACACGCACACACACACAATCATTTTCAATTCTCATTCTGACCCTCTGTCTGAAATGATTCGTTTTTAAGGGGCGGCTCTTTTGAAGTGCCCATATTTTGCTTTTTTTTCCTTCTCCGATATTAACTTTCATGTAGTGTGTTATATAGCTTTTAAAAGGTCTGCAAAGTTTCAAAGATCAAAGGATAAATGGAGTTATTGTCTTCCAAACGAAAGAAGCGACTCTGAACTGCCTGAAACGAGTCGTAAGTAATTCCAGTCTTACCTCCTACTCAAACCTACAGTACATAAGTTTGTAACAAATTTGCATAATTCCAGTCTGTGGTCTTCATTGGCTGCACTTGAACAATATCTATACTTTGACCCTCAATGCTGTAGTTGTAGCTGAGACTGGAAGAGTTTGGCTTGTGTTGTAGACATGTCTAGAAGATGCAAAAGCAAATCCATTTTGATGCACTTCCAAAAGGTTGAGACTCGGGCTGGAATTGATACGGCAAAACCGATGCCATTGTTGCTGTTCGTATCACTATGTATCAAGTGCTGAGGAAGCCAACAGACCTGAAATTCAGAAAGGGTAATGGGTGTTTAGTTTCTGACAAGCACTGTAAGTGGTTGACCAATCACAACAGACTGGGTCATCTGACCAATCCGAGCAGAGTAGGCTTTCAGAAAGGAGGGGTTTAGAGAGACTGAATCCTTTATCAAACCATTTCAGACACTGTGAGAAAATAGCTGATTCTGCAATGTATACTATGAGAAAATTATTTTTTTTTTGGATGCTATTGTAGGAGACTCCAAAACAAAATTAGGAACCTTTAAAATAGCATTTTAAGGGCACTTTATGACTTGTCAGTAAACAGCCACTGTTATGATTGGCTAATGTCATTGCATAGGAAAAGGTTTCAATGCCCTCTTGATATTGCACATGAGTAAGGGAATGCAAGTGTAAAAGATCAATGAAAATTTCATTTCTCATGTTATGACCCCTTTAATCCTACTTTTTTTTACATTCAGCAATTCTGCATCTTGTTTGCTAGCTCAATTCTATTCTGAATGGTGCACAACCCGGTTAGTCGAGTCTCCTGTGTGCTTTGTACTGTGTTTGGCTGCCAGTGACATATAAATCTGTGGATTGCAGGGCTTTGACACAACATCCTCTAGGAAGGTCTTTAGATTTCAGTTGGAGTCGTCCCTGTGCTCCATCACACTCCGGCAGATATCTGCACTGCTCCAAGATGAAAATCTGTGCTTCTCTTCCCTTTAGTCAATGCAGGGTTCAAAAACTGTGGCCTTTGACAGTTGTTGCACACAGGCATAGCAGGAGATGAAAACACTGATTCTATTATAAGCCTATATCTTTTTGTATTGAGTTCTTTTCTCACTCGTATATACAGTGGGATCCAAATGACTGAAAAATGTCTGGTCTCAGATCTCAGATTTAAATTTTTGGAAAATTAATATTAATTAGGAAAATTAATATTAAATAGTAAAATGAATTAGAAACACTATTTCTAGGTCACAAATCAAATGTAATCAAATGACTGCTGCAAAATCAGTCACATCTATTGCATATTATTATTATTATTAATATTATATTTTCAAGGAATTGAATGAATTGAAAGGATACAGCGGTAATATAATCATCCCCAGTCCTCTCACCACGAGACGTGCCCTAGTTTCACCGGCATCCGTGTTTTCCTGTTTTCCTGCACTGTTGTGTATTTATAATGCTAAATGACGGTCTAATGGGAATGGGAGCCGAGTTCTTTCACGAGCACTCTGAAGGAGTCTGCTTTTAGATTCTTGGGGTGAAATTAACACTGTAAATATTTGCTTCAGCACATTTCGAAGACTTCTCTATAATTAAAGTAATAATAATAATAATTGCAGATTAGATCAAACACTTTGGAGCAGACCTTAAAGTGAACATGAGATGAAATCCATTTTAATTCTGTAATCTGATGTAATTCAGAGTGAAACAGGATATTCAGTGAGCATAAAAAAGTAGTGCAGGACTTGATTTTCATCTTTGGGAGTTGATTGGATCATGAGACGTATTACATAACAGTATGGAATCAGGTGGTTGGAGGAGAAGGGTAGAAAAAATAAAACCGAGCACAAGCTTACGGAGCACCATTGTAATTTGCGAATGTGGTTTTGCACATGAGATGCACAATAGTTACTATAGTACTGCAGTTACGCAATAACTGCAGAGCTGCAGTGCTGATGAATGGAAAAGAAGGCAAGGTCTCGAGCGCAAGACCTGAGAAAGAAAATAATTTCTTTACACCAGAAAGGTGAAGGCTACAAGAAGATCAGCAAAGCTTTACTTATCAGTCAGAATACTGTAGCAAAAGTGGTACAAAAATTTTAAAAAGATGGAACTGCAACCATCTCACAGAGACGTCCAGGTCGTCCATGGAAGTTAACACCTCGACAGGAGCGTCTTCTGATGAGAAGGGTTGAAGAAAATTGGCATGCAAGTTCACTGCAGTTATCTAAAGAAGTAGAAAGCCAAACTCAGGTGATTATTTCCCGTGACACAATATGGCGTACACTGCAGAGGAATGGCATGCATGGGTGCCGTCCACGAAAGAAGCCTCTCCTAAAGCCCAGGCACAAAAAAGCCTGCCTAGAGTTTGCCAGGGCCCATGCTGACAAAGATGAAGACTACTGGGACTCTACACTCTGGAGTGATGAGACCAAGAGTTTTTGGAACTGATGGCTTCAAAACTGTATTGCGTCGCAAAGGTGAGGAATACAAAGAAAAATGCATGGTGCCTACAGTGAAACATGGTGGTGTCAGTGTCCTTATGTGGGGCTGCATGAGTGCTGCTGGTGTCAGGGAACTGCATTTCATTGATGGCATCATGAATTCACAGATGTACTGCTCTATACTGAAAGAGAAGATGCTACCATCACTCCGTGCCCTTGGTCGTTGTGCACTTTTCCAACATGACAATGATCCTAAACACACATCTAAGGCCACTGTTGGATTTCTGAAGAAGAACAGGGTGAAAGTGATTCAGTGGCTCCTGATCTGAACCCAATCGAACACCTCTGGGGAATTCTGAAGAGACAAGTTGAGCATCACTCTCCATCCAGCATCCAGTCTCTAAAAGAGGTCATTCTTGAAGAATGGAAAAAGATAGATGTTGCAAAATGTCGCCAACTTGTTCATTCCATGCCTAGAAGACTTGGTGCTGTCATTAAAAATCATGGAGGCCATACAAAGAACTAGATGTAGTAGTTTTTGTTGTGGGGTGTACTCATTTTTGCATCACCCTAATTTGAGTAAACCTGAAAAATGTGTAATCTAAGTTATATTATTAACCTTACTTTCATGTTATAATTTAAACAGATGTTATATTAAACTTAGTCTTGTCAACATTTTGGAAATTGTTTTTGTGTCCACAAATCATGTAATATGGCTTGTCAAATTTGCCCCTATTTGGGTGTGCGCAAAAAGATGCCATTTTTTCGTGTGTCCCTTTAAATGCAAATGAGCTTCTGCTCCCAGCCGCTTTCCAGAAGAGGGTGGAGCTTTAACAGCTCGCGCTTCGGTTGCTCAACAACAACAAAGCTGGAGAATCTCACGCAGCCAAAATGAGGATTGTCAGTAACAGTGTTCAGCCTTACATTGTTCAAACTGGAGTTGGACACTGATGGAGAGACTCAGGAAGAAGTTATAACTTTTAGAATGCATCTGGATGTTTCTGAACGGTTAGTGGATAAATTTTTGTAGCTGCTATGGAGTTGATGGCCTAGCTTCCTTTGTTGCGTGTTCTCGGGGGCGGGGTTTATGTAAATGTTAGGGTTAGTGATGTCACTAACCCAGGAAGAAGCTCATTGTAGTCCCTTCTAGCCATTGGTTGTAGTACTTAAATAGTGAATTCTTTAAAAGAAAATATCTCCCTTTGCATTAAACTTTGAGCGTCAGAATTTTTCATATGTTGTTTATGCTCTAACAGCAACATCACACACTAACTAAAGTTAAAAAAGTGAAATCATAATCAACCACCAATTTAACTGTAATTTACCAGTAAAGACTGTATGTGTGAAAAAGGCTAGTGAAATGAATGCAAACAGGTACATTTCTTTGTAATAACATGAACAATATCATGTAAACAGGATCAATTTAAATTTCAAGTTGATTTTAAAATGTGTGTGTGCTTGTGTGTTCATACCACTTTGTATATGTATGCCATCAAACCCCCTCATGCTAAATATCTTGGAGATCATTTGGAGCTTGTGATTTTGGTGACCTGCTGCTCTTCAGAAGCCCTCAGGTCATCTTACAGCTAGTGAGTCATAAGTAAACTGATGCAGTTTCACGGCAGCATCTCTTGTCTTCTATCACATACTCCCACGGCTGCTGTCAGACAGAGTCGAGCAAAAGAGCTCCAGAATTTCACACTGACTCACTAGACATAATCCGGGTTTGTTTTCTTCACATTTTACCACAAACATACCTGGGGGAAAAAAATAGGTGGAATTTTTAAGTGCAGTCAATGCTTGAATTGTTTGTACTCCTAGTTTGCATGCATAAATATAAATAATATTACATGGTATTATATAATAATTTACAGTTATTATTATATAATCACATACATATCATTTAGTATATTTATTATAATAATGTTTATAATGCTGTTTACACAACACCATTTTCAACTAAAAATGGGAAACTTTTTATGCATTTTGGCAGTTAATTTACACAACAATGGCGTTTTGGGGGCGTGAAAAAAGTGTTTTTATTTTTTTTAAAAAGATTATTTATCTCCATTTAAACTACAAAAACGTGAATTTGTAAAAACAGTGATGTCATGCGCATGCGTATTATGTGTTCAGTCTATAGGCGCGTAGTGTTTCTTTACAAAGTGACATCGCCAACTACTGACCTGGCATGAATAATACAGCGTTTTTAAACGTTTTTGCGAATCTGTGTGAATGGGATCATTGTGACAACGTTGTTATCTGGATGCGAAAAACACAAAGGAAAAATTGTTAGTTTTGTTTATCTTGTATTTTGGTTATGGTTATGGTTATGGTTATAAATAAAACTGCACTTGGGTTGTTACTTTAGCTTCAGTGAGCTTTGTTACAGCCTATAAATTAACTTTATGGATCTATTTCATTAGCTGTGATCAGTAGCCTAATTGAATGGATCACAGTGTTTTTGCAGTTTTTTTGTGTTACCAAATTGTTTGCCACTGAGAAAACAGTTAAAGGCTTAAAAGAGGAAGTCAACTAAACCCACTTTACAAAATATTGACAGAACTGCCCTGGGCTGTGTTTCCCAAAAGTATTGTAAGCCTAAATAGATCATAGAGACCTTTGGTGGCTTCTACGATCTACGTGATGCTTTTGGGAAATGCAGCCCTGGTCAATTTGTCCAAGTTTACAAGCTTCATGGCTTTGAATTGTAAAAAGATATTCAAGAATTTTGAATAAAATGTGGGAAACAAAGTGAGCAGATTCCTCCTGGGACCTTTCATGACTAATAAAATTGATATGCTTTATGATAGTCTGATATTCTGTTGCATGAACTCACCTTTGGGTCAGACTGTGCTGGTAATTCTCAGTTATCTGGATGTATTTTTAGATGATTTCTTAGACAAGCTGATTTCTTGGGTCCAACTTCATTAAAATTCAGAAAATCCATTAGGCCTCACAAGAATGTGGTTAGACCAAGATAAGACATAAAATGGCTTGGCTCTGACAGGAAGCAACATATTAATGATGATCTGACAGGCTCTTGACAGGCAATTAATTTATACAGCTTTACCCAATGACTGCCAATGACATAGTTCACAGTGGGTGTGATGACTTTGCTGAGTGTTTTTTTTTTTTTTTTTTTTACTTATATGGTGGTCATCTTAATGGCAATAGAGCAATATTAATGTGCTTATGCTTTATAACACACACACACACAATATAGTCAATATTTTGGAATTGTTGCAGTGTACTGGTGTATACAAAAAATTATATTTTATATATATATATATTCCCGTAGAGGACAATGACAGAACAAAGGGGGCATAGTAAAAATGACTGATGACCATACTCAATTTGAATGGCATTAATTGCTAGTAGCCTACAGGACTTTCCTGCACTTTGCAGGGAGATTAAGGACATTATTGAAATTCAACATTAATTTATTTAGGCTATTACTGATGTATTGTGTTTTATAGATTAAAGTTTGTACATTCAGCTTGGGGCCAGTTGCATAAGCACAGCCACTTTGTTAAGACTGTGCTATAAATACTAGTCTGACCAACTAGCAGTTAGTTCAGGTGTAATCAGTCTTACTTTTCAGATTCCAGTTAGACCAATCTACATTTGTGTAACTGACTTTAAACAAGTTATAACCAGTCTTTAAATAAATAAATAATGGATGACTAACTTGTAAAACCAGTCTAAGCAGTTTATGCATCCGGCCACATGAGTTGACAAAATGGAGGAAACAATATGTGCTTTGTTGTCATTTATAGAGAAAAATAGATAAAACTTTTTTGTTTCAAAGATAGAAGTTTTGTTTATTTAAGATAGTAGAACCAGTAATAATGATGGACATTTTTTAACAAATCTGTTGAGGGAATGGTTGACTCAGTATATTTGAAGAGTTCGGTTCCAAAATGCTATAACTCCATTTTGATTAATTTGAGTAAAAATATGTTTTCTTTACCAAGAAAGTGGCAAGATGAAAACCACTATTTTCTGTTTCAAACTTTCACATAGCATCTTTTGGTTATAAAAACATTAAAAATTAAAATCTAGATTTTGATTTTAAAAGGTTTATTATAAAAACGATTTTTTATTTTTTTTCAAAATGCAATTAATCCATCAATGTAAAAGTTATTTTTCATATTGAAAATACACAACAAAGTAAGTTGATTCACATATATGACAGCCTCTGAACTTTGTCAATACTTTTGTCAATCTTATATACAGGCATTTTACTAAAAATACATTCAGTCGTCGCTCCCAAAATGAATTCAACAGCTCATCTTGTTAATGTTATAAGTTAATTATGTCTCTGTTTGTCATTACCGATTAAAGAGTATCTGGTGCCACCGCACGGTTAAAATAAACACATTTACAGAGTACATTGGCTTTTAAAAACTGTCCATGATTCAGTTTTGGGGACTGTGACAGAATTTGATGCTGTCGTGAAAGAAGCAACAGCCGGCATTTTTCCTCCTCCCGACTCGAGTGCCTCATCCTCTTAATCTCCTCACGTAAATGATTACATTTTGATGACTTACGTTTCTTCCCCAACGCAGAAACCACCACCATGGCAATCAATGCCATCAAAATTATTCATTTTTCTGTTTGTGTTGATTACAAAGTAGATAAGGAAAACTAGGATGCCGGGTGTATTCAGAGCGCCGCCATTACTGTTTACAGTGCGTGGAATGGTGCGCTGTGATTGGTTGAGCAGATATATCACATTCTGCAGAGAAGGGAGACTGGAGTTTGTCACGTTTTGGAAAGAAAGGGAGAAAACATGACAGAATAACACGGCGGATATCGCATTTTGAGTAAAATAAAAAACTGTCTTTTCAATATCGACTAGATACAATACTGATTTTCGCGGAAACTGATTTTTTTTTAAAAATGCCGTTTATCACGTTTTGGAACCAAACTCTTCATTTGGTGGATGAATTCAACAGATTCAATAATTCAAAATTGTTAATATTGCTTTTGTACATATCATGAGGAGCAACCTGTAACCTTTATGGTTAAAAAAAAAAAAAAGATAATGGACAAAATACTTATATAAATACTCATACTAAGCAAAATTATCTGAGCAGTGGAGACATTAGTTTGGTTGTTTCACAAAGAGGGTGAGGGTTGTGTAATTGCCCTCGTCCAATGTGTGATGTGTCACAAGAAAATGAACAAATGCTGTTTGAATTCTGGAGCCAAGGCACAGTAAATCCTTTTTTAATGATTTCTTTATTTTCTAATGACTTCAAGAGGAAAGCCAGTTAAATAATAAATAAATAATAAAAAAAATAGCTTATTAAGAATGAAACAGCTTTTTAATATGTGAACTTCAGCAAATTTGTGATGCTATCAAATTTCAGTTTCTGTCCTTGCTTAATTTGGAGTTCATCAAATAATTAGTGATGTCTAATTCAAGAACAGATCGATTTCTGAGTCATATATTTTCAATGAATTGGCTGGTTCAGTTAACAAAACTGGTCTGAATGATTTATTCACAAATTCAATTGATCCAGTTTTTGAATTCAGTGACTCAATGATTACATCGATTGTCAACTCAGTGCCTTAAATTTTGCTGTTTGTCACACAAAGTATTCATATCGATTTGGAATATAGTGCACAAGTCATATGGAAGACTTACGGTGCTTTTGCATCCTTCTTAAATCCTAAAAGCCCCCATTGATAATTCTTCAAAATTCTCTTTTATTTTCCAAAATCATGGGTTTGGAATTTTCAACTAATCCTTTATAGTCATACCTACACTTGTGTTGTCAGGAGTGCATCTATGAAAACTAAAATCTTGCCTAGGTGTGCTACTGTAGGTCACTAGCTTTTAAAACAGAGCTTTTGTTTTCCTACAGCTGAAAGCGATATTGGGATGGTGGCATTGAGAGCCACTCATGCTCTTCTGGATGGCAGTGGTCATTGTTTAAAGTGTAAGAGCAGTGGAGTGTGTGATGAAGAGCTGTAGCCTGAGTCATTCCCTCTCTCTCCGTTTCCGTGGAAATATATTCCTGCACTCGGCTCTAATATTCCTAATCGTTCTACTGCTCTTTTTTCCCTTTTCTGTCACATGCTTTCTAATCCCTCCCGCAAGCCTATTTACTTCAGTTTCATATCCCTGAGTGAGTGTTTGCTAATTGAAGTACAGACACACACACAAACACACACACTCTTGCGTGGCATGAATTAAACACACTTTCATCCCTGAGACACAGATGAGCCACAGTAAAACAGGACAGAGGAAGTCTGCTCTACTAGATTGTGAAGTGTGGAGAAAAGCAGGTGAAAAAAAAAAAAAAAAAAAAAAACAGGAGATGGTTATTGATGTTTATTTATATATTTCTCATTACAGAACCCTGAAAACAAGGGATTAAATTTTCAAGAGAAAATTGAGAATTCATTACTTTTTTATTCTGTCCCGAGTGTACATCCTTATTACATTTTTCTCTCAAGTGACTTCATCCAACAGTACTGTGCAAAGCTTCATTGATATGGCAGTTCATTTTGTAGGGAAAGACTTTAGTAGCTTTTGTTTTGACGTGTGGAATATATCCACACCTGCACTCATAAAATGGGCATTCACTGCGACTAATCTTCACTAACGTTTTATGGAGAGGCATGGTGCAGAATTTAAATTTGTGCTTGTGTATTTTTGGAGAAAGAAAAAGTATGTGATCCAGTTATGTCAAGCTACTTGTTTGCATTTACTAAATGCTTATCAATAACACACACTAACACACACAGGTTTGTTTTTGTGAATTGTGGGGACATTCCATAGGCGTAATGGTTTTTATACTGTACAAACCGTATTTTCTATCCCCCTACACCAACCCTACCCCTAAACCTACTCATCACAGGAAACTGTGCACATTTTTACTTTCTCAAAAAAAAAAAAAAAACTCATTCTGTATGATTTATGAGCCTTTTGAAAAATGGGGACATGGGGTAATATCCTCATAAGTCACCCTCTCCTTATAATACCTGTGTCATACCCATGTCATTATACAAATTTGTGTCCTGATATGTCACAAAAACACACGCGCGTGCGCACGCGCACACACACACACACACACACACACACACACACACACACACACTCACACACACACACACACACACGCCCACGCCCACGCCTCGGTTTAATCCATAGCCATGCATGTGTGGGTGTGCTTTCTATGAAATAGCTAACAATAATGACACACACACACACATATATATATATATATATAAAATGTAAATTGATGTCCCATTTACACTTAATGTTGTCACATCTTCCTGGTTAAATAAACATTATATAAAATATAGAAACCAAATACAATTCTATTTTGTGTTTTTACATTAACTATATAATTAATTTTCTATTCATTAAAACCAGGTATAAATCTCATCCAGTTACTTTAAACCTTTTTACATTTATTCCAAAATAGTAACTAAAAGCACAATTTAACCATTGAAACAATATATTTTATTTGTGAACAGCTGTTCTTTTGAGATAGGACTAACTGCAGAACCGCAGAACCATACGTCATGACAGTCTGAGGACGACATCGCCAGACTAACAGTCTGAGGCCGGAAGTGGGCGGAGCAAATTTATCTTCATAGGCATTGCTCCCTTTTTAAAGTTTAAAACCATGTTAATGTCAAATATTTTATTAAAATGATCTAACTGAAATGATGATAGATAGATAGATACTCGTGTTTTGTTAATAGCTTAATCATATACACACAAACACATAAAAGTTACTATATATATATATATATATATATATATATATATATATATATATATATATATATATATATATATATAGCCTATGTGTGTGTATTAAAACCCCCTTGTAACCTTTTAAATATTTTAAAAGTTAAAAGTTCATCAACTTGTTTTATGTCTTAAATGATTAACTGACTATAAATTGAACACAAAGCTTAAACATTAAAAATGATAAACATTTATTAATGTCATAAAATGTATATTTTACTCAAGCATTTCAGAATGAACCATTGTTTTTCATAATATATAATACACATTACACGATTGTACACTAGATTGCATGAATTAAGCAAATTCAGATCCATCAAACCCAAAAACAAAACACAAAAGTTATTTATTTAATTTTAATAAAATGTACTTTCTCCCCTAAGTAGCAAAAGTATCATATACTAGCTGTGCTTTGCTCTAAAAAAGTACAAAATCAAACCAAAGAGTGTAAATTGAGCAAATTATTGCACAGCAGGTACATGATGACAAATTAAATCTTAAAAAATCAAATCTCCATAAACATGCAATTAATTACGAGACTCCTTTTGTCCAGACACTCATTAAGAAAAAATGTCCATATCATCCTTAATTCGTAAGCAAAACACTAAAGACTCTTTGGCCAGTTATCTGTCATCATCAGTTTCAGCCTGTGAAAGTTGAAGAAGGGCTTGTTCCTGGTCTTCCTCTTTCAATGTCAGAAAGCACAGCTCTTCAACTAAACTTTTGAAGACTCGTTGTGCAGCCATTCAAGTGCAGCGCAGAGGTCATCTGTGATCCGTGGCTCCAAGGGTACAAACAAATGGGATGAAATGTTGAAAGTGTATTTAACAATACCTTGTGTTCAGGATGTAGCACAGAATGTATAATAAAGTTTTGACATTCTGTTTTTCTCATGTTTTTGAAGACATAAATCATACCCTGTCACTAATGAAATCAATCAATCATCTTCAGTTTTATTTATTTTTTTTTTAAAAAGGCAAGCAATTCACATGGCTTTTCACATGGCACTTCGTCGTCCTAAACACCACTTTTAACCGTGGGTAAAGTAACGCTCCATGCTTGTATATTTACATGCTTTTGACAGTCATAGAAACACTGTGCATGGTAAATAAACAGTAAATTCAGCATTGAAAAGAAAAAAACAACAAATGCTGACAGAAAATACTGTTTAATACTTTTATAGTCTGAAATGTCCATTCAGGATAAACTGTGAAGTTGACTATATGTAATGAGGATGTGCAATGCCTGAGCATTTACGTAAACATATTGTGTGCTTTTTTCGTCCAATCAGTGACACTGACACTGAAAATATGCAAATAAGGACGTTAACCCAGGGTTTAGTAATGTACAATGTGAAACGCTGCGTATGAATACTCAGGATTAATTGTTAACCCCAGGTAAATGATGATCAGTGTGAAACATGAATCAAGATAAGGATTCTGCTCACCTGGGGTTTACAATCACCCAGGGTTAACTATTTCAAGTATGAAAAGCCCTTATGTTTGTTTTTCATTCTAATGAAAAGAGAAGTTCATACATTTTTAAAAACTTTTAACTTTCCCTTCTTTTTCTTACCATTAACATGAAGATCCCAGAGTCAATAGAGATGGTCAACTGTTGTGGAACATTCTAAGACAATAGAATATTATTAAGTTATTCCTGGAAAAGATGTGACAGATATAACAACACACCATCTGTATAAGTAGCTTATGTGTTTATGAAAGCCTTATAAAACTAACCTTGTTTTTGATCAGCTTCCATTGTCCTGGGGTGATTCTGATGGTCAGTTTACTGCACTGCAAAATCAAAACAAAAAAAACTTAAATATAACCATAAAAATTGCGTAAGAGAGACCAGTTTTGTTGTTCTAAAGTCAAAATTACTACTTACTGCATTGCAAAAACAACATTTTACATTTTACTAGTAACAGGTAGTGTTTTGAACTTAAAAATTCTTGTCAAGGCAACTAAACAATGTTTAGCATTCAGCAAGCAGCTACAATCCTTGTTTATTTTTTTATTTTTTTAATCATTTCCATGTTTGATTTTCAAAGCTAACTACATGATATGAACATTGTTTGCCTCTTTAAACTAGAGTCAAACATTTTACCCATTTTACTCAGGCAAATATAGTACAATGTGACTTTATTCTTCTGCCAATTAGTAATAACACATCTGTATCTTCTGCACTCACACTGCTGAAAACATTTCCTCCAGCTGTTCAGTACAGAAGACTCTCAACTCTTAGAAGACAGATGCACTATATTGATCCCTGAGGGGAAGTTCAGGAGTAATGAGCAGTCTTAGCAGAGGATGGTTTCTATCCGTTGACCTCAAAGCATATCCTGCCTCACTCAACATAAACTTAGCCCAGATGGGACTGAAACCCACAATCCCTGGTTTAGATGGCCTGTCTTATGCACTTAGCCAAAAGGGCTTACAGCATGCTACAATACCAAGACACAGTCAATCACAGCGGTACACTTCTCCATATTCAGGAGCTCGCAGCCAGCAGTGAATGTTTACCCAACAGCCTATGCTGACTCAAAGTGTTTACCTATCAGCTTGCTGCTTGATGCTCCAAAAGACGCAATAGACTACAGTATGACTTCGATTAAGGTTATATTAAGTGTTATATATATCACAACTGTGAAAGTTGTTTTAAGTGTTGCCAGTGGCTTGCCTTATGAAGTACTGCATGTGTAACTCAAAGTACTTTAAAGGTGCAATATGTAAGATTTTTGCAGTAAAATATCCAAAAACCACTAGACCAGTGTTATACATTTTGTTCACTTGAGTACTTACAATATCCCAAATGTTTCCAACTATTTGTAAATCGTGAGAAAATTGCAGTTTTAACCAAGGCTCCGGGACGTGTGAGGAGTCGCCTGTCAATTGCGTCATACCCGCGTTACCCTCGGTTTCCGGTTTTATTTTGTAGAAACCATGGAAACACCAAAGACGCTTTAATATTTACATGTTTTAATAGACAATGGAACAACTGTTTGGTTATGTTTATAGACAGAAAACTAATTGTTGTTATATAGCTCAACACGTTTAGTCTTATAGTTTAAATCTAATTTGATTTTTTGCGAGTACCATGCTTTACCATGCCTCAGAGAAAAACACTATTTTGTCAAGTAGCTAACATAGCATAATCAGATGCAGCTTTATATTTAGTAAAAGTAATACAGAATTTTCTCATCATACAATACGTTTTAAAATTAATTACATGCCATTTATCAACACAAGCCATCCAGCATTTAATATGATATTCTAAAATCGATCTATCTTATTGCATTGTGTCTCAAACAAGTGTCTCACAGCAGCCACTGAGCGAACACACAGAGTAATGTTATAACATTTTCAACACTCTCAAATGTATCTAATATGATAAACAGAGCTGCGTTACCTCATACTCATGACCGGAAAAGCGGAAGCGGCACCGGCGACTGTGTCATAATAAAAGTTCCGCTGCTCGTGAGGCATGTGTTGCGCAATCGCTCCAGTGGCCTCATTCAGCTCCTACAACACTCGGTCCCGCTCTGCTTCATACTACAGTAACGTTAATAATCGCATCCATGAACGTGATTTCTGCCCGGGTCCTATCCCGATTGTTTCCACCGGCTGTGATGTGAAGACCACATGTCCCAAGATTCCGCGCTCAAACTTGCCGTCATCAAGCTACGCCTTTGTTTTGAACTGGCATCTAGCGACCTCTAGCGGACAGAAATCTTACTTACTGCACCTTTAATGTTCATGAACAAAAAATACCTGTAACGTGGCAAAAGTCTATATAGACACTCATTAGGGCTTTTCACACTTTAAATAGTTAACCCCGTATCATTTCACACTTCTCATTAATTCACCCGGGGTTATTTATTCCTGGGTATTCATAAGCTGCCATTTCACGCTGTATATTTCTAAATCTTCTGTTAATGTTCTTATTTGCATGTTTGCAGTTTCAGTGTAATTGACTGGACAAACAACGCATGCGACCTGTTTATATAAATGTGCTAGCATTCCGCATCCTAACATATATGGCTATATATGTTACGCATAAAACTCTTTAACTCCAACTGACATGTTTTCTATCACTATTTGACATTTTCACACTCAAGTGCTGAGACTATTCTTTATACAAAGCATTTCCATGACTGTCCAAAGTATGAGAATATGAGGCACGTGATTGGGTTCACTTACTGAATTTATGCTGTGAAAACCTCATTCAGATTTACAAATCATAGTATTGTCATCACAACCATGAGCACATCTCTGCTGAAAAATCCAGCACAAATTCCATGTTGATCCAGCCTGGTTTATGCTGGTCAGTGCTTGTCTAGGTGGACCTGCATATTTACATTTTTCACAAGCAAAACAGAGCTAGTGAATGCAGGAATTTTCAGCAGGAATATGATTGCCCACATTTGTAAATCAACACCTATTCAGTATCCAACTTGACCTGGTCCGATGTGAACTAAGGCTCCATTCCAAATGTCGTCCTCAACCCTTGTGGTACTCTTTCGAGTCCACAATTTGGTGACGAATTGTTGCATAGGCTGGGTATTAGACATTGGCATCTTTGGGCATCTTTGAAATACTGCTGTGCACCAGTAAATTATTACTGTTAAATCATTGGTGGAGATATGATGACCTGAGATTCATTTTCTCTGAGATTTCAGCAATCATATCATGTCTGCATCAGAATTAGTGATGTCAGATTGCAAATGAATCCCGCTTTTGATCTAATCAGTCAAACAAGCTAATCAGTTTGCAAAAAAAGATTTACATTTGGACAGTTCACTCATGCACTGGTTTTTCACAGCATAACTGGATTATATGTAAGTCAGAAAACAAAAAGGAGGTGCTGGATATTTACTATTGTAGGAAACAGAACTTCCAAATTCAATACAGTCTGTCAGTGATTAAACTGTTTATTGCACATGCAGTTTGAGAACGACACTGTACTGCATGTAAAGACATATATCCATATATCTATAACAGTCTCAAAATATGAGGACACTTTTTTTTTTTTTTTGATGGGCGGCCTTTGCCCCAGTACTAATGAAAGGCTAGAAATGCTTCTGATAGACCCTGGAAGCAAGCTAATAAAAACTGTGCAGGTAAACTTCACTCCCCTGGCCACAAGAGGCACACTGGTGACTGACGCAAGAGGCTGCAGTCTTTAGCCTCCTCGTTAGCGCGCCAGCCTCTCATGCCGGAGATGATTCCCACTCGGAGCGGGTCAAGTAGGATTGGTTACATTTGGTGCCGTGACCCGGATGGGAGTGAGGTATAGGGGGTGAGTTTAACGGAAGCAAGCTAGTAAGAGATGTGCGTGTAAATCTCACTTCCCTGGCCTCGAGGCACGCTGGCGACTGACACTACAGGCTGCAGTCTTTGGCGTCCTTGTAGGTGCACCCGCCTCCCATGCCAGAGACGGTGGTTCGAATCGCGCTTGGAGTAAGTCGAGTAGGACCGGTTACACACAATCCCATTAAAGGGTCTCCACTAGTGTCTACAATAGGTAAGATCGGTCAATCAGGTATTTAGATACAGGCACATTGTTTTTTTCAGTTCTAATGGTCAGAGTGAGGGTGGAAAATTGGTCATTTGATGCAAAAAATAAAATGTGGACTTTAGGAAAAACAAAATAAAATATTAGAAAATAATACTTAACATTAAAGACGTCCCCTGATGGACTGAAACTGACTCCCAAATCCCTAAGCAAGACTCTTGAGAGATTCTTTTCAGCTTTAATCTGTAAAGCAAAAAGTAGTAAATAAATGTATCATAGAGAATGCTAGATACAGTATTAATGTATTACCCAAACCCCTTCACTCACACATAACACACATATAATGGCCTTAAGGATCTCTAACACAGACACCTGCATACATGCACACACAAGCATTTCCATCCAAGATCCAGCTCCAGTCAGCAGTATACAGCCGCATGTGGGAGTCCTGAATCACTCTATCAGCCCTCGCTGTTTAACAAATGGGGGATTTTCAGCAAGCTAATAAATACATCAGGAAGCTGAGGCAGCATACGTTAGTAGGATTAGCAGGCACACACTGCTCGCATCATTCACTGATCCAGAGCTTTGAAAATGGTGTCCGCATTAAAGTCAACCTTAGAACATCACAAAGATCAAATGTATCGCTTAAGGTTCAAGAGGGTTTGGGGAATCAGGGATAATGATTTTACATCTCAGCTGGGATTTGACTGTGGTATGGTGAATATAGTTTTGAAACATGTACTAATTCCTATAGAGACCTTTTGCTAATCTGGAGACTGTTAGGTCTTGTCCAATAAAACTAGACCTGGCACAAGACCAGAATGAATTAGCAATCTTGTCTAGGCTTGTTATAGTGCTGTGTTGATGCTGGCCTTGCTGGTGGACCAACACTGGCATGGTCTTCAAGTTGTCTTTGAGACAAGACCAAAACCAGAAATAGGGTCAAATTTGAGTTTAAGTCAGGACAGATACCTAAAGAGATCTGAACAATTCAGGCTGTGTAATTATGCTTTCCTTTTGAGTGAACAGTCATGCAAATCTCCACAGCTCACACACAGTGGTCCAGAGACATAGTAGCACAGAGCGGAGAATATTAGCAAGCCTGACAAGACCAAGACTGTGAAAATATGGCCTTGGACTTAAGGCAGACTCAATGCCAAATTTGGTCTGAAGTATTACAACACTGGCTGGTTGACGAAGTCAGTCTTGTTGGAGAAGATAGTCAAGAAGACCCAGCAAGCAATTTGCATTTAAAAGACGTCTAATAGCTGTCCAAACACAGCCCTGACATCTAAAATTTGGGCTGTCAGTGAAAATTTAATAGACATCTAACCACAGCCCAAGAATAGACTAGTCATCAAAGAATAGACTAGTCATAGAAATTAAACCAAATCACTTTGACTTTGCTTACATTATGGAATTACAAAGTTATTTAGCAAAAAATAACTAAATTCAAGGTTATTTTGGCTAGAAGTGAGTTACTCATAGCTGGACTATATTGGGTCTATAGTTAACCGAGACAGTGAAATGATGGTTATTGCTTGCTGGGGAGGCCTTATTGAAAAACCAACACATCAACAACAAAAACATAACACACTGGTTTCTAGCCATGCTATTATTTTTAGTAGGGATTCTCAAAGACATTAGTATTCCATAATTCAAACACTATGGAGGTGGACTCTAATTTTCAAAAGCAGAAATTAATCTCATCAGATTAAAAACCCAATAAAACCATGTATATTGTAATTAAGCAAATGTTGGTGACTTTCTCATGGACAGTAATGACTGAACTGTGCTGCTGTTTTTGCTATCTGTACTATTCTGCCTGCATAATAGGGTTGATTAAGGAGCACAAAAGGGAAAGTTTTGAGTCAATTTGAATGAAATTATGATTCTTTTAAAGGTATATTCCAGGTTATTTTTAGCCCAGTGTCTTTGACTAGCTGTCAGTAAGCTCTGATGGAAATTTCAACTGACCCTTCAGTAAACAAATGAATGGGAAATGTATAAACTAAGTGTACAATTGCATGTTAGCATATGATTGGTTGTTGTTTACAATGCAACTATTCAAAAATCACTCACTACATCCTAATTTGCATACAATCTGTCCTGAATTGTATGCATGATTAAAATTTGCATTCCAAATAATATTAGACCTATGCTGAAAATAGTATGACAAGATGGTGTACTATTTCAGTGGATTTTTGAAGTGTGCATCTGAGCATTTTTTTCCCTGGTTAATTTTCCTTCTGGAAAGGAAAAAGAAAAAAAAAAAGGCTGAATCCAGCCTACAGTGGTTTTCTAGTCTTAACTTGCCACCATAGTTGATATCTACTGTTTGAGCTGGTCTGGTGATGGTTTTGGGCAGCTGAACACCAGCTAACAACCTAGTCCAGCAAACAACCTTGTAAAGAAGAGTTTGTTAAGTGGAATAATGTGAGGTCAATAACAATGAAATAATTATGCTGCTTATTACTTACATTCAGATGCATACAGCAAGTGAAAATGGAGTCTGATGAATCAAAACCATTTTATGATGTCATAATACTCATTACTTACTCAAAATGTACTTTCTTATCCACTGATGTTGCTTACAAAGAAGTAACAAACAAGATTCAAGTTTAGTGCTTTGAGGGAAAAAAAAGAGCATCAAAATTCTGCTTTTAAACCCCCACAGAACACTTGCCTGCTTGAATTCTCAAGTACTTACAGTGTCACTGAATTTCACATTGTTTTTTATAAACTAAAGGATGTTGAACCAAACCCAGTATTTATTTATTTATTGTCAAGTTAAAATACAGAACAGTGCTCAGGCCAAATCCAACCATTAATCTTTTTTTTACACAGGTTTCCAATTGATTTGGATAAATGGGAGTGCATACTGCACAAATCTCAGAGATCAAAAGCACTAGTTAGTTAACATCTTGACCAGAATGTTTTTAAACTGTTTCTGGGCATAGTGCACAGTAGTTTCCCCAGATATTAGATATTACTCTCCTAGATATTACTTTCCCAGATATCACTTATTTGGCTCACATATTTGAAGTTTCATATAAAGTCATATTTGCTTTCGAGCCAGACCTTCTCAAGATGAATTTGGACATTAACTAACGGTAGGTCACAATAGTTAAGTCCTCCAGGGGCTGTATTCACAAAACATTTCATCTTACCACTAAGAGTTCTCCTAAATGGCAGTAAAAGTTCTTAGCTAAGAGTTTTCTCTTAAAACCTATTCACAAAGCTGCTGAGACAAACTTTTACTAAGGAATAGAGAGAAGTATTAAGCTAAGAGAAAGGGCAGGTTTGACCTTGTTGCTATGGACTATGCCCACAGTGATTGGCTGATGGGGAGGAGTCTCTGTCAGTGATTTAATCATAGAAATACTGTAGAATGAGGTATCATGTTGTCATATACAAATAATGATTTTAAAATAAAAATGTTGCCATATTCAATTAAAGGTTTTAAAATGTAGGCTAAGTGTCACTAATTAAACTAGTATATGTTCAGCTAATTGTCCGCCTCTTACATGTTTGCATCTCGAGAGATTGCAGAATTCAAGTGACAAATTATGTTTTATAAACAAAGTTTTGGAGGAGCACATTCAAACGGTCTATCTAATCAGCTTGAGTGGAGGTATATATACACAGACGAGAGCCGACTCACATAGTTACCTTGACAGTTTTCTGCATCCCTCCGCCAACCCGTTCCTCACTCTCGGCTGGCTGGGGATGCGAGGAGAACTCTGGATTTGGGCAAAATTCCAAGCTCGGAGCCCTTGATCCCCTTGGACAGCACACCAAATACGCTTATTATATATATTTTTTTACTCTGTTTGATCATTTGTAAGTGTGAACTAGTGAAAACAACTGCCACAGGTAATCAGACATTGTTATTTATTTATTAAAGATTTATTTTTGGTGTTTTATCGTAGATTCAAATCTATAAATCAAAATATGTATTGCATTTATGAAGAAAAGGCTCAGCACCCAAGGCTATCGCTATTGCCTCAATGGTGTACAGTATCTTTGGGTGGATTGCTAAGGCGGATTGGCACCAACAATCATTTTAGGACTGTTTTTGATTTTGTCTTAGAGACTTAGGAGTCCTCTTGACTACTCCTAGAGTTTCACAGATTTAGAAGCTAGTTTTAGACCTAAAATGCTTTGTGAAATACTCTTAGAGCCTAAAATTAGGACTGATACGCCCATTATTTTTAACATTTTCTCCTAAATCGGCAAGTTAGGAGCTACTTTTAGCCTTAAGATGTTTTGTGAATACGGCCCCAGGTTAGTAGAATAAGCGGACATGTAGTTGCAAAGTTACTTATAGTTGTCAGTTATGTTTTGTTAGTTTAGTCATTCACAGACTTTTTCAGTATGTTTTCATTAGTTTCCTGTGTCCTTTGTTCAGTTTTCCAGCTTCTCATTATTTTACATTGGTTTCAGCTGTGTTTAATTAATTAGTCTCATTTGTGTTCCTACTTAAGTTGTGCCTTCACATTCATTGTCTGTTCGGTCACGTTTACAATTGGTGTGTTTCTCTGCGCTGTATTGCATTATTGCTTGTTTGGATTAAACTTCGTATTGGAATATTATTATTATAAATGAACCCTGTTTATCATCATTATAAGTGTGAACATGCTAATTACAAAGAAAGTACAAATATCCAACTGTGAGAATTGTTTGACCCCGAAAGAAAGTAGTCTAGCTCTGAGGAAGATTAGCTGCAGAGGCCTTAATCTGGGTAAAAGAATCTGGATAGAAGAAACTCGGCTGTAATGTTCTTGTAGCCTTCATCATTAAAAAAAGATTCATTCACTTCAGGATGATCTCTATAACAGAGAATGTCAGAGCGGAGTGTTCTGGAGGCCTACTGACCTCACAGCTGTAGATGTGTTCTGTTTAATTGGCCAGGTGAGAGGCATCCACTCACTCGCACCAGCTTCCCTGGAAACAGACAGTAGGAGCTCGGAAAGCTCTGAAATTAAACTCGACTGTCAGCCTAATTGGTCCCCTTCCTGTATTGTGCTGTTTGTGTCCTTTCTTCAGTGATGAGAGTAGAAGTAGGCTGCCTCATCATTGATGCTCTGGAGAGGGAGAGGCTGTGCTAATGAGAAGCTTTTGAAATGTTGTTGAATAAAACCCTCAGCCTGTTGTTGGTATTATGAGTAAATACAACTAATATGCCAGCGAATTCGAGTTCAGTCTCCATTTAGGCTCTTTGTTTTGCCTTGACTTTGGTTTTGAGCCTTTCTCAGAAGAGAGTGTAGCCCTAGAGAATCTTTATCTCTGTATTGTGTTTCTCCTCTGCTGAACAGCTTAGGCCAACATAAATTTCCATGTTGGATTGGTACTTGCCCTTACAGAAAGAAAATACATTTCCATATATTTATGATCAATATACTAAATGGAATAATATATTGTGTTAATAATAAGGAACAAAAGGAATTGTTGCTTTTCATATATAGAAATACATGTTACAATGATGTGTATTCACTTTCATTCAATTGACTGTTCGCAAAGACCCGCCCCCTTTAGTTACTGTTGCTACGTCCGAAAAGCTATGCCAGACATCATGTTCTTATGCAGTGAAAAATACACTGACAACATGCCAACAGACAAGACAGAGCAGGTTACTTTTGATATGAAACAAAATTCAAATTTTGTCATTTTTAAAGAAATTTAAACAATAAATACTGTTTTGTGGCTCTTCAATGTGTCCTGACAGATCGCTGTAGCGCCTCTCTTCCTACTAGTTCATTTATATCATCAAATAAGCATGAATGAACATCATAAGGAATGATGTCTCAATCGCGGAAAGATGTCAGTACACACCATTTTTCAAGTTCAAGTCCGCCTACGTTAATCTGCTAACTCCTGACTGCTTTGTCAGACAAAATGGCGGATTCGGCGTTATGATTGGTTAGATCGCCTGTCAATCAAACTCCTGGCGAAGGGTCAGTTGGGTTGTGTTTCTGCTATACAAAGTATTTGAGTTGGGTTTAAGAGAAAGTTGTGTTGGTATAACTTAAGGGTACATGTTGAAGACATGTAAAGTCTAAAGTCTAGTGATAAACCTTGGGATTAGATCTGTGAATCAGGATAGGCCTACATGATGATCAGATCCAACAGATCATCACCCAGTTTTTCTTTGCCATGGAAAATGTACCTTACAAACACAGATTTACAGTGCCATGAATACATTCAGTTTAGTTTGTATTAGTTTCTCTTTCATGGACTGTTTATCACCAGTTTCATTTGTTCCTAGTTTCCCTACAGTCATTTGTTTCTATGGACACTTATTCAGTCATCACAGCTGTTCTTTATTAGTTCATCTTTCACTGTGTATTTAAGTATCTTTCACTGTGTATTTGTAATGATGGGTCGACAGAATGGAGATCCATTTGCAGCTTTTATTAAAACAATGATCAATGCAGACGGTGCAAAGGCAAAGACAAAAACAGGGAATGGTCGTGGCAGGCAGCAACCAAACAGAGTCAGGTCACAGGCAGAGATCAGGGCAGGCGGCAAGCAAACACAGTCCAGTAAACAGGCAGAGATCAGGGCAGGTGGCTGGGAATCACAGGAGATAAACAGTCCAATCGGCAACAGAGTAACAATCCACAAGAAAACGCTCAGAAATGATCACCGGGGCAAATCAAGACTTCGCAATGTGTGTGTGTGTGTCTTAAATAGTGTGAGTGTGATGTGGTGCAGGTGCGTGCGCAATCAGTCCCAGGAATGAGGGCCTATGGGAAACGTAGTCCGAATGGGTGTCGATATTCAGGTGATGGCTCCCTCCGGTGGTGCGGAGAAGGAGGCGCAGGAGCCATATTCGTGACAGTATTCAAGTTCCTCCTTGTGCTCCATTCAGTTGTCTGGTATTGGTTGTGTTTACACACCGTTTCGTTTGCTATTACGCTTTAGATCTACCTGTATTTGGTTTATTTAATAAAGACTGTTGTTATTAGAACCTTCTTTATCATCTTTGGAACTAAAATGTGACTAACTAACGTTAAAAAATCAAGGATCAAGAGTAAAGGTCTTCACAGGTCCACTTAGATCTGAAAAAACCCAGGGCCAACCCGAGACCCGAGCGGGTTAGGTTCCAAAACTGCCTCAAAAGTGCCTCAGACACGGGTTGGGTTCGGTATTAGTAACCTCAGGTCTCAGGTAATTTAAAATAAATGTGCTTTTTCCGAATGGACTTGAGAAGACCCAAATAATAAACTTTAATCATCTTATCGTCAGGTAATATTACACCAAAAGATATATGATGTAATGAGGTTACAGTGATGATTGATTGACATTTCAACACTTCAGTGCGTACTTGCACGTTCCTGTCAAGTGCTTTTTTGAGAAACGCACGTAGAAAAGGAACAAACTTTGTAACCTTGCACACAGAAATCCATCTTATAGCTATGAGATCCATCAGGAAAAGCCACTCGCTTCATTACACTGCTTGTTCATGCAGGGCTTTTCTTTTTTATGTGCAGAAGCCCTTTGGAGATGAGGTAAATAGTTGCAGACAGTACTAGTGAATGATTTATTAGGCTTTCCTTGAGCTATCACGTTATTCTTTTTGTTTATCACAATTGAAAGCCAAACTCAGAAATAACTTGTATCCATCAAGCAGACAATAA
Source organism: Hypophthalmichthys molitrix (assembly GCA_037950675.1). Classification (NCBI taxonomy): domain Eukaryota; kingdom Metazoa; phylum Chordata; class Actinopteri; order Cypriniformes; family Xenocyprididae; genus Hypophthalmichthys; species Hypophthalmichthys molitrix. Next base: position 41,731,114 of record CM075494.1, read on the forward strand.
TATAAAGTAATGAGTAAATAAATGGGTTAAATGAAAGTAATGAAGCAGTGGACAAATCAGTCAGCAGGACACTGGGATTTTTCCTGACTGTGGGGCTGCAGGCTGTGCACATTTTAATGTAATTTACGTTCAGGTCCAGTTGGGTTCATGCCGTCGGGTCAGGCTGGATTCAGGTCTAATTTTATCGGGTCTGTCTTGGGTCGGAGAAAAAAAAAAATATTTATGCATGCCAGGTTCAGGTAAAAAGTGATTAATGTCGGGTACAGATTTTAGGACCTTGACCTCTAGTCAAAAGCCCAACTAAAGCAAACACAGATCACCATAATGGTGACTTCAAACTAAATGGTCTATCGTTGTCCCAACGCTCTTTTGTATGTTTTTGTATTAACAACTTAAAATGTAAAACATGCTTGAGAAATTTAAGGCAACAGTTTCCACACACTGTACAAATAAATATATATCTTAAATAAAAGCTGTACTTTTGAACTTACTATCCATCAAATAATCCTGAAAAAAAATGTATGGAAAATATGAACAGCATATATCAACATTGACAATAATAATAAATGTTTCTTGATTAACAAATTAACATATTAGATTGATTTCTGAAGGATCATGTGACACTGAAGACTATTAATAATTCTTCTATCAATTTAACCCGATTCGGGTCTTTCCAGCAGGGTCTCTTAGCAGTCCATGACTGCTTTTTGTATCTGTCCGAACTTACATGTACCACTTGTTTTGTGTCACAGTGTTGGGCGGTCTGGAGTCTCGTGGGGTCCTGAGAAAGATCAGCGATATGTTGGAGATAATAATGAAGAGGATCGACACCCTATCGAAAATGAGCAACAACAGCGAATCCCACAAACTGGAGGAGCTGAGCTCCGCTCTCCACAGGTGCAACTTCACATTCATGATTACAGAGCAGCAATAACATTCTCAGTGACATTCTTGAATTCAGGTGTCACTTGCTGCCTTCAAGTCATGTAGGGATAATTATATTTACGAGATGAGCGTACATGAACGGCACCACAATGTTGTAATTGCCAGTTATCTCCGTGTTTATCTTTTTGCTGTGTGAACAGTAGCAGTTAGTTCATGGTTCAGCTGAAAATGCAGTTCATCATGGCTTGAGCACAAGTTAATCAAGTTAGTGAAATTACCAACTAAAAAGGAACCAAATGAAATTTTGCAGCTGCTAAAGAAGTTTTAATTTGAAGAATTTGATTTGATGCACCGCGCTGAAACACAACGATTTTCTTTCTTACATGTTCATTTTTAAACCCTTGTCCACTTCCAAGAGAATTTGAACACTGGTTAACATACATTTTGTGTATATGATGAGGAATAGCTTGAAAAAAGCTTGCCAGAAAACACTAGTAGCTTCTGGTTAATGAGGCAACTGGCCAGCATAATCAAAACACATCTGCCATCATTTTTTTGTGGCTGCATGAGAATAAAAAATAATATACACTCTTAGAAAAGAAAAAAAAAAAGTTAAATGGGGTTCTATATAAAACCCTAGGTTTTATATAGAAAAAGGTTCTATGCAAGGAGACATGTCTTAAATGATTGCATAATTTCTAGCGATAAGCTGTTTATGAGCTGTTTAATTCCTAAAATTTAATTCAAATTAAAAATCAATTAAAACAAAATTAATTAATTTAAACTAAATCCATAAAATGATCCCATGATGGGAACCTTTTATATATGAAGCGTCTGAAGAATCCTTAATTGAAGGTACTTTATAGAACCTTTTCTCCTAAGAGTGCAGAAATAAATAGAGAACACAGAAAATACAGAGATTACACTTGTGCATCCCTTGGCCCTCACAAAAATGCTGTCTGAGGAGGGAAGCTCAACTCATCCATTTTAGTACATCCCCACTTGAACACATATCACACCGTAGTGACAAGTTCAGAGTTTGCAAGTAGGAAGTTCCCAATAGGTCCTGAATGCAGCGGTAGTCTGAATGTTTCAGACAGTCAACTACTTGCTGATGTGTTAGCCAAGACACTTCCCAGAATTTTCACCTGTCTCCATGGAAACAGATGCCTGTCACATCAGAAGTTCAAACGGATACTGGTGCCTTGGCTTTCCTTGTGATATCTTCAGACATCATCTAATCTTAGAGGATAAAAACACCCACATACCCCAGCTATACAATCTTTGATGAGCATCAAAGTAGTCAACTTTGTTTCTTCTGTGTCACTGAAAAGTAATCAGTGAAATGATAGTTTAAAGCTGAAGTGTGTAATTTCTGCACCTCCAGTGTCACCGTTGGAACTGCAAAAATAACTTACCGTAAAATTACCCGATATTTTTGGTAAATACACAAATGTTAACACAAGCAGCAGTGTTCTATCTATTTACCAATAAGATACCATTCACACATCGAAACCAAAATACCTTAAACTCTGTGATGTCAATCAACAGGAATGACCTTTAAAAGCTGTGCCGTCATCCTTTAGTTTTAGACTCAGAAGTCAAAAAATGTGACAGGCATTAAGGTATGTTCACACAGAACATGTTTTTGCTTTTAAAAAATAGTGACAATAATATTAGGGGTGTAACTGTACACACAAATGACATTTCAGTACATACCTCGGTTTTAAAGACATGGTTTGGTTTGTTTTTTGGTACAGAAGGGGGAAAAAAATTTTTTTTTAAACTGAACAAACTATGCCTGTTTTTAAATAAAAAAGGTCTGTCAATATTGCTGCAACCGCAGCAACATACACTGCAGTTTTTGATGCTGTTGTATTTGGGGAAGAGATTTGAAGTGCTTACAATTCTGAATAAAATATTTTAGCAAAATATTTTAGAATAAGGTTAGAATTATTGCGTTCCGATTCTAATCTGCTCTGTTTATTTGACGTGCATGCATGTGCCATCACACGTTCATAGAATATTTATTACTTCTCTTCCTCTTCCTTTGAAACCACAAATAACTGTGATTTCTTGTTGAATCACTGTGTCAGAAAAGATAATTGTAGTAATATCAATGAAGTTCTAAGGCCCAACCAAAAGGAACATTAATCTCCATAATGGTGACAAAACCATTTTAGGAAATCAACATCAATTTATTAAGTCAACTCATGTAATGATCTCTCAAACAAAAATCAGTTGTATTAACAATTCAACATTCAGTATAACCTTGGAAAATGTGCAAAGGCAACAATGGAGAAAGATAAGCGCAGAAGTAAAGGACTTCTTTGCTTGACAAAATGGTACTCAAACCAATCAAGTAATCTTAACTTGAGTTTTCTGAGTAACAGGAAAAGAGAGCCTCAGTGGTTTACAGATATTTCACGTCAATTTCCCAGGAAGTGACAAGTTTTTTTCTCTTGAACACATGGGATGGAAACGCTGCTTTAATCGCAAACGTTTTATGCAATATTCCAATTTCCAAACACATAAGTTAAAATTGCAGCTTTGGATACATAATGCAGTCCACAGTCATGCCAGAACTCGTTTTTGTTCAGTCTTTGTAACTACTACTCTTTGTAACTATGCAATTACATTTGCTATATAGTAAACATTGAGTGAACGACTAAACACTGTTTAAAATACTTTCATGCCTCTGATGCTTATATTATCTGATGAGCTCACCATTTTCCATACTACTGTACTCTTTGTTGCTGTAGAAAAAAGTCTTATTGTACCTTATTGTAGCCAAAGTAATTATTGCAACAAACAATGTAGAAATAACTTATATATTGACTACTGGCTGAACAAAGTCATCACTCGCAAAATGTGAAAGTCAGTCCTAATGATTGAAAATACAGTACAGATTGAATTGAATGCAGCATAAGCAGAGCTTTAGAGCCTTTACTTTGTGTTTTTCGAAACATGTCTGTTGGACTGAAAAATCACCACTGACGTTCTTTATAAAGCTGATTTGATTGGTGTGGATTCAAGACTACAGAAGGTAAAAAGCTCTGACAGTATCTAAAAAAAGAAATCTCAGAAGTGCAGTGAATGTAGAAGTCAAACATGCATGTGACAGCTCCGCCTAAACGCTTTATTGTCTTTGGGTGTGAAGTCAGAAAGGTCAGGGTTCAGATGCCGTGGTTTTGCGAGCGTTCAGCCCTGTGCTGTGCAGAGGTGACATTTATTGGGAGTGACAGAGTTGCTCACAGAGAGGGGGCTGTTTGCTTCGCAGTGTTGCTGATGTAGCTGCAGGGCACGAGGTTGCAGGCGGTTCATGTGAGCTGTATTATGAAGAAATCAAACTGTTGGTGTGAAACAAAGATGACAATGCATTCCCTGAGCTTGCTGAAAGACATTTTCCTGTCTCTCTGAAAGAGAATCTTCAAGTCTCTTGAGATACCCGAAATAAAACCTATTGAGGTTTTATTGAAATAGTCTCAGATACAAGAGGAAAAAAAAAAATGGCAAAAATAACTAAAATGTCACAAAGCTTGAGGAGAAGTACAGTGGATACAGAAACAACATTGACAACCTGACAAAAAAAAATAAAAAAAAATAATAAGTTTAGAACTTTGTTTTTGCTGTGGTATAATAACACTATAATAACACATTCAGACTAAGCACTAAAACACACAGCTAAGATTATTCAATAAACTCTGCTCTTTTTATTATCATCACTTTGTCTGCTGCTTCTGCTTTTTCCTTGGATTTCTGAATCAAACTCTAAGGCTGATAGAAGACTGATATCTTCTGGAAGTGATTTGGGTCGGATTACTATATCTGATATTTCTGATGTGGATATCCATCCAATTTAACATTTTGCTGTTATCTACAAGATATCGGCACAATCTAACAATTTAATCAATTTGTAATTGATGGCCTACATACACCCATGAGACAAACACTTTTAAACATTGTATTGTGTCTTTCCAGATTTTTCAGGGCAAATATGGGCTAATATTTTGATATTTTATTTGGTCAAAAATATAAAGAATTCTATTATTTTGTTATTTGTCATTCAAAGTCTATCAACATTCTTGCACATTTTTACACTTAAATATTTGTAATGAATTTTAAGTAAATATTGTTGTCAGAAACTGCTTAGAGACACACAGGTTAAGGATCTAAATGCAGTTGTTTTTAAGGGGCAATCCAGAATCGTAATCCAAAAGATCAAAACCACAAGGCAAACAATCCAAATAACAACAGGGCAATCCAGAAAAACGGGCAAAAGATCAAAAACCATGACAAGGAAACCAGAAAAGCACTTATAAATGCAGTGGTGACACAAACAAGACTTTGCAAAGAGTGAGTGAAAACACAGGGCTTAAATAGGCAGGCGTTAACAAGATAATTAGACACAGGTGCAAGTAATCAATCAGAATGAGTCCAGGCAGTGGGTTATGGGAATTGAAGTTCATGATGGGAAAACAAGGGAGCATAATAGTTAAAGATCTGGGCTTGATTTCCCGAAACATTCTTAACTCTATGTCATTCTTAAATTATACGTTAAACTGTACCTTAATGCTAATACGTGTTTTCCGACACGTTCTTAGTTAAGTAAACCTTCTGTAAGTCATACTTTCGTAAGGTTGGTCTGGACCACTCTTAGCTATACCTTATCACTGTTGACAGTCACTACGAATATAATTCTGAAGCTGTAATACACTCAGTGTTCGATTAGGATTATGGCAAAGATTAAAATGCAAAGATTCACTGCTAAATTCAAATGTGCTTTAGCACTGATCCAGAGACAGACGCGCGCTCCGCGCTTGTCATGTGTCACAACTATTCTGTGTTTCTAACCTCATCAGGTTTATTTTAGGTTTCAGAGTTTTAAATACACATTTGAATTAAGTAGGTTACTGCATAAAAAAGACATTTATAGTTTGTTGAAATCAAATTCCATACACTGATGTCTATGAAAGCTGCAATAATAACCCTTTCAATTACATAATTTGATGAAGTGTTTTATTCATAGATACACATTGTGTATGAAACAATAAAGTTTACTCTATTCTTCTCCCAGTTCACCGGCCACATACTTTTATGTATTTCGGGGAAGATTTCGTAAATCCGACAGCTCTGAATTGCCATGCAAACTCATCGCGCGGCAAAACACATTCACTTCCACATATTTCACAATCAGAATATGTCATAAAATTCATGATAGGCTTATAGTTAACAACTTTGTGAATATTTTGAATAAAAAAATAAAATAAAAAAAAAAACAATATAAACATGATACCTACATGTCTGTCAGCTGCATGATGCGTCTCCAAGGAATTAAAACTTTGTTCTAAAATAACGGTCGCCTTAAACTCACGCTGATGGAGGCTCTGCGCCCCCAGAATATAGATAAATTACAATATAGATTTAGTTTGCAATTTCAATTACTTTTATAACATCCCATGAGTCCTGATAAATGCAAGTTCTACTTCTGAAGTGCTTCTTTTTATAAAGAACACTGATTTCTCACAAAATGCAGTGAAGCAGCCCCTGTATAGAGTGAATTATCGATTCTCGAGCCATCGATATCAACCAATTCATCACCACCGCCATGGACAGCACCTGATAACGTCGCACTTAAGAAGATATACCATAAGCAAGGGATAGTTTGGGGAACACGCCTAGAAACGGTATATCTTCAGTTAAGGTCTAAAGAAAGACCTTTTTTGTAAGGTGTTAAGTGATTATTTTACTCTTTTGTCGATTATCATTAATTAAAAATCTAATAAAATAACTTCAACGATCATTATAATGACACATAAAAGGCATTTGAAAATAATAAACGCATAGTTAAAACTTTCCTAAGCTGTTTTAATGTTAGCTTTATTGAACAAATGTGGTGCAATCTTAGATTTAATAAAAATCCACCCTGGAACAATTAAATGAAGCAATGTTTCCCTTTCATTTTAACCCAGGTGTTTTAATCTCTCATATCATTTCTAGGCTGTCAACAACAAGGGAATTAAGTTACTGACTTAATTGCTGTAACATGTTTTTCTCTCAGGGCCAGGCCTAAACATGCCGCATGTCATTTTCATTATCTATCTATGTAAATGGTGTCAGTGCAGAAGCATCGTTATTTCATGCTCCAAGCATATTTCAAGCAATTAGCGTGTCCAATAGGTAATTGCACCATTCCACTATGATGCAATTCAGTTCCACAATAAATAAAGACACGTCTGCTTCAGTAGAGGCTAGAGGATACATCTTAAGACCTTGTCTTCTCATTTCTAATATTTATTAGTCACAGACACTGTAAGGTGTGCCTCATTTCCATAATGCATATTTAAATTCATCTTTTCTCACCCTCATGTCGTTCTAAAGTCTTATTATTTTCTTCTGTGGAACACAAAATAAGAGAAAGTGGACTGTGATTTATACTGCCATGCTCAAAAAACACCAGAAGGGATTATCAAACTAGTCCAGTAGCCTCATTTTGGGTGAACTATTTCTTTAATAGCTGGACATAATTTCTCTCTCTCACTTCTGTTCACTTTTCCAGATTCCAGCCGGTAGGTCTGGTGGAGCGAATCCAGGCCATCGCCCAGAACGTTTCTGACATGGCTATACGTATGGAGCAGATTCTCAAGAATACTAACATCCCAGGCAGAGGTGAATCTCTCACTTATGTTTGGGTGGAACAGACCAAACTTTCTTATTGTAAGGGTTGTTGTAGGAAGGAAAAATCACAAATGAGATATTTTTAATGTCAAAATATCATTAATAACATCATTAATAACATGAGATTTTGCAGCCTGGTCTCATTGTTAAAACGTAGGTATTAATACGTAACTTTCAAAGACACAAAACGTACATTTTTGTACGCTTAGAAAGGTGCTAAAACGTACAATATTGACGTAATTATGGCACTAAAACGTAAAAATACTTACGCTTTTACAGCGAAAAAACGTAAAATATTTACGAATCTTTCATTTCATAAAGATATATGTATAATTTCCATTTTATCGTTTTGTAGATAAATGTAAGATCCCTAAACCCCACCGCGAACCTAAACCTACCCATTTTATACAGAATGTTAAAAAAAGAAAACATAATGGACAGAAATGTGTAGGAAAATGACAATTTTAGCAAAAATATAACATTAAAACGGTCATTTGAGCCGCTAATCCTACACCTACCCCTAAACCTACCCATAACCATTTCTTAAAACTCCGTACTTTTATAAAATAAAGAATAACAGACAAACAAGCGTAATCACAATAATTTATTTTTTTTGTGAAAATGAGTTCCAGTCGCAGTCCTCTCTGGCAGTAATAGTTTTTTATAGGGTACAGAGCAGAATTTAACTTATTAATCCATGAAAATATGAATCCGGCTTCTCTCCGTGAAGGCGCGACACTCATTTCAAATGTCAATCCACTGAAACACGGCATGTCGCAATCTTTGACGAAGCAGGTGAGAACCAATGGGCGTTCGATATCAGTGCCGTAAACCACGTCGTAACGCTTCTCGAGGGTGGCGCTACTTTCAAATTTGAATCATAACGAGCGCGGACTTTGACTGTGACAGTCGCTATTGCTGTTGCTGAGAATGAAGATGAAGATCGATGGATAAAGGGCTGAATTTGGATCTGTTCTTTACAAACATATGGATTGTAAAGTTTTGGAGTACAGCGAACAAATAAAATGGATGGATTTGTGAATTTATGTTGTGCTTTGGTGTATCTTATGGTTGTATTGTCAGTCGCTGCATAGGAGGAAACGCCTTCTGTGTCGCACAGCAAACAAACTAAATATTACAAAATGGTTAAACAATTACAGAAATTTTATTCATAAGGTTTCATATTGCAGTCTTAACATTATGTAATCCTCCGAAATGAGTTTGCAGCACAAGTCTCGAACAGAAATATTATTTCATATTAAGTAGATAAGTAAACTGCTTTCAATAAATTCGACTAAAAACATGTATTGATATGACAATTGAATACAACAGATTTATAACATTAATGCCACGATTTTAATATTAATACAAGGGAATTCATATACGTTCACACTTTACGTTACATGATTTATGTTTTTTTGCTGTTAATACGTAAGTATTTTTATGTTTTAGTGCTATAAATATGTCAATGTTGTACGTTTTTGTGTGTATGAAAATGTAAGTAAATGTACGTGCCACACAGGTATAACAGCACACAAGATTGATAAACTCTGATCTTAGTCTCTTTATAGTGAGCCAAATTCATATTAAAAAGCGCTGTTTAAAATTAGACATGAAGAGGTCTGGGCTCAATGCCATTTTGCAGGACAACACATTCGCTCTTTATTATTTAATGCAACCTGATTGGACTTCATCGCAATAATGCCAGTCATCTCTTGCCGCTATTTGTACAGTGAGGCCCTCTGTAGGGTTAGATATCTCTAAAGTTTGCCAACAGAGTTTGGTAAAATTCCAGCAGGTTTTTTAGCGAGCATATGTGCAAGCTGTGTGGGAGGTTTATTAATGTAAGACAAACATAATTTTTTACTTCTGATCTACCATTTGGACAGAAAGTACAAGGATTCTGCTCAAACTCCACTTACTTTGTTAAGAGAACTTTATTTTCAAAAAGTAGCACCTCAGTGTGCTATTGAAATTGTATTTTTAATGACTTTTTGGACATTTCAGTCCATTTAATATTTCAGTTTTGACTTGACAGTCCTAAAACTATTTTGCTCTAAAGTCATACATGTAAAAATGAGACACAACCTGACACAGCCAATTAGAATGTACAGGTCCATAGTTTGGAATAATTAAGATTTTTGGTTACAATTTTTTTTGATGGTCCACTTTAGATATTCTACTAACTTCAAGTAACTTTGCAACTTCATGTCAACTAACTCTCATCAGAGTATTAGTAGACTGTTAGGTTAGGGCTATGTGTTTGGGTTAGTAGAATAAGTTGACGTACTTACAAATATACTATAGTCAGTAGAATGTCTGTTTGGGAACCATAAAAATAAAGTGTTAGCAGATATTAAGCAGAATGTCACAATTATGTTCTGTTTAGTTGTTCTTGTTGTGTCTGTATGTATTCTCATTAGTTGCTATGGTTTCTGATTAGGTCATCTTTGTCCAGCTGTTCCTTTTTAGTGTCCTCATTTACTATGTGTATTTATACTCCCTGTTCTGTTCAGTCCTTGTCGGTTATTGTTTTTCAACATGTCATGTATCTTCCGAGTTCGATATTGGATTAAAGACTAATCATCATCTCCTTCATTGTGCGCTTTCTAAGCCACAATACCATGACAGAATAACTAACCCTCAAAAATGAGTATTAAAACAAACTATGGACTCACCAGCATTGCATCTCCTCCTTCACCCAGAGAACTCAAGGTTGCTGGAGTATTTGGGCTGGATGCTCTGACACGACGGTCTCTCCCTCACAGCCTGCAAGTCCGAGGTAGTCACCGAGGTTGTCCTGGAATCAGAGCCGGATACCAACAAACCCCCGGAGTTTATGCACACTGACCAGTCCATCTCAGAGCCAGGAGCGGATATAGACCTGATAGATCTGTGGTCCGCGGATCCAGTTCCCACCCAAGTCTGCACCTCGGGCCTCCAGGCCCATGTCTCCACCTCAACCTGTCAGCCTGTCAGCATTGCTTTGGCTCGGTGCTCCCTCATTGCCTCTGTGGCCCGTCTGCCCTGAAACTTCGCTGGGCTCCCTTGTCACTCCAGGTTGGCCTCCGGGCAGACATTGCTCATCTTCCGCCACAGAATTCCGGAATTCCAGCATTCCAGCAGTGCCTATACCCTCCACCCCAAGGTGTCATTGGGCTCCTCCCTTTCTCCGACCTCCCCGTGGTCCTCGTCCACTCCAGTGTCACCCCTCCAGAGTCCTAGTCACCGCCTCAGTCCCTCAAGCCAGCAGCTTAGCCTCAGGCTTCTAGGCCATCAATCTCGCCCTGGTCCATCGGCCTCTCTGCTTCGCCATTTCGTCCACTCACCCTGGTTCTGCCGCCTTCATCAGGCTCCTGGGTTCCACCCAGACCTTCAGCCAAAGCTCCACCCTGGCTCCTCCCACCATCGGCACCACCATAGTTTTTCTCTCCTACTCCTCCTGGTCATTACCAGCTCCATGTCCTCCACCAAAGCCCCCTCCCTCCCTCCTCAGTTGGAAATTATGTTCTGTTTAGTTATTCCTGTCATGTCTGTATGAGTTCTCATTGGTTTTTATGGTTTCTGATTAGTTCATCTTTGTCCAGCTGTACAAGTTTAGTGTCCTCATTTACTATGTGTATTTATACTCCCTGGGGGGTAGACATAGCAACTTGCTCTCTGAACATAACTTGCTCCAGAGGTGGTTATGTTCAGGGTTAGTTTGCTTAAGAGGTATTCAGATGTGGGTTATATAATTAATATAGTTATATTAATGTAACTAAATTTGTATATATATATATATATATATATTTATATAAAGCACTATTATAAAGTGGTAATGTTTATTCAATTCTAATATATGTATTTATTTTATTGTCATCTCACACATGGATCTGCTTTTTTCCTTTGTATAAAAGATGATGTTTTCTATACTATAATTTCTATAATAAGATAAATGTGATATCTTATTAAATAATTAGCATCAAACAAACTATATACATTTTTATTCTCAGTGAATAAAGATTACTTATTAAATAAAAAGATTGAAAAAATTATTGTACAACCACCCAATATGTGACGATGTGCACCAAGTAGGTTATGTAAATCGCCATTAAACAAAAGAAGAAGAAGGAAGTAGAATGGCATGCTTTTTCGTAGCGTCTGTTTTCATGGTGAATCGTCGATTCATTGATCTGTTGAGAATGTCTTGTGTGTTAACTAGGAACATACTCTGGGTTGGCTGAACTTACTCCTGGATGTGTTTTTGGAACCAACATACCTTCAGTAAGCAAGGTTTGGGTTAATCAACCGAGAGTTCACGGTATATGTGATGGTAGTTAACCTTGCTTTCTGGAATACCCCCTGTTCTGTTCAGTCCTTATCGGTTATTGTTTTTCAGTGTGCCATATATCTTTATTATTGGATTAAAGACTTTGTATTTGTCACCATCTCCTTCGTTGTGCACTTTCTAAGCCACCATACAGTGACACAGACAGTCTACTAATACTCTAATGAGAGTTAGTTGACATGTAGTTGGAAAGTTACTTATAATTAGTAGAATGTCTAAAGTGGACTATCGAAATAAAGTGTTACCAGATTTATTAATGTTTTTGAAATTCAGCAATTCTGCATTTATTTGATCAAAAATACTGTAAAACAGTAATATTGTGAAATGTTATTACAATTAAAAGAATTAACCAGCAAAAATTATTTTCAACATTGATAATAAGAATGATTATTAATAATTGATCATCAATATCAGCAGATTGTATTATATTAAGATTATAAACCTGCCCATACAAAAGTAAAATCATATATCAGATCTCTTTAACACTTCAGTTGTTTCTCCAAGATGGCATAAAGTTTTTTGCTGAAATATCACATCTCCTTTCAAAAGAGATTTTAGCAATTTCTTAGACTGTTGTTTTTCCTATTGTTTTCCAAAATATCAGAGTCTGCAATCAAAAAGATTTCAATAGGGATCTCTGCAAAGTTTGGGGAGTGACAACCGCAGGACATGGGAGTGAATCTCTTAAATTAATGTTCCATTTGTACAGAATACAGAGTCAGTGGACATCCTCTGATTTAAGGGTTCAATGATGTTTTTCTGCCGCTTACTGTCTTTTCATAATCAAGCAGAATAGCAAATAATTCCTTTCTCTGTGGCTTCTTTTATGGATCTGAAGTAGCCTGTTATACAAAGAACAACCTCTTTCAATATTAATTAGGTTGACTGGGACCGGCTACCAGTGAGAGCTGGGAGTTTATTAGTCAAGGAGAGGGGATGCTTGCAATTTTCTGTTCCTTTTGTCTACCCTAGTGAACAGAAAGCAGTACAGAGCCACTAACAAAGCCCAGAGCAAGCCTTACTCAGACAAGTACGAGATATGAGGCCAAGAGGCCACTTTCATAATGCCTAAAAAAGCAAGCTTAAAGAAAGTTGAGGAGATGGAAGAAGATAAGGAGGACTCTCCCAAAGCCTCATTAAAGCCTAGAACATTTGTATCCCACTGGTGTTCCACACCGAAGCTACTGTACTGTGGAAGAGTGTTATCAGACTGTGACTGCCTGTCCTTTTCATCTACAGGCCGAGATGGAGTTATAGGCCAGTGCGAAGTCCCAAAGGATCCTGGGTACCCGGATTGCGCCAGTAAAGTGGATGTGAGTTGACAGAGATTTTTTTGAAAAACTCTCACACTCCTTTATGTCTGTCTGTTTTCTTCCATGGTTGCCTTAGAGAAAAATACGTTTTTGGTAGCAAACACTGGCACCCAACAAATGGATTTCTTTGCAGAGTGTTTTCACACCCGTTTCATTGATTGATGATGTTGTTTTTTTAGAGGATGTCTCTCTTCTAATGTTGTTTATCACTGTACAGTTTGTTCTCATTTTAGAAAATCTGACCATCCCAGACTGTGTAAAACAAGTCTCCCTATCAGTAATTGGCCACAAGAAATCTAGAGTGCATTTACAAAAACAAAAACTAGCGCCTATTTTACAATTTGTTTAGATGCTTTCACAGATGTGAGCTCCAGGCCATCAGCAGCCATTCAGTGCTCATGTACCCATCAAGAACAGCTTAATATCGTCCAGTCCTTTGGGAATTTGCCGCTGACTCTTATGTAGATAGTGGTTAAACATGAGATATAATTCATTTGGGGTTTATCAAATGGGTGATCTTTGGTCTTATTAATCTATTGCTTGTTCCAGAGCAAAAATATTTGGGTTAAGGGGAAAATTAAGTTTCATAACTTTATCCTGTACTAGAGCGTTGCTTTTGTATGTTTGACTACAATTGTTTGCTTGCTGTTTATTTCCTATTATCTTTTATAATGTTGTTAATTTAAATATTATTGTTCAATAAATATTATTTTATATAAATAATATGCCGTATTTGGTATTGGGAAAGGGTCCACTAGTGATTGTGATATGGACTGTCTTTATGAGTGAGTCAGTAACAAATTGAAAGGGACTGGTTGTAAACAAGGTAGTTGTTTTAGCGCTGTAATGGGAAATCCCCTTAACTTTTAAAAGGACAAAGACAAAGATATTGCTTTCCTCAGCAGACATTCAAACTGATTTTTTTATAATGGATATAATATTATGGACATCAACCTTAAAGAATAAATGCTATATCAGATGCAGGGAATACACTTGTTTAGTCGATCTCTCTCTCTCATAATACCTTAATACTCTGCATAATCCAATAAGCTTCAATGAAGCAAATCAACGTTCCTTCGTTACTAGTTATTAAGTGACTTTTCAGAATTAGTAATGGAGGCTTGGGCTCAACTGTCAAACTGTCAACTTGAGATAGGAATCCATGGAGGAAGGAAGTAGTTCTGCGCAAAAGAGGGTTTTTAAAGACAATACATTGTTGTTTCCTATTCCTATTTATTTACTCACTTGTGCCATCAACTGTTGTATAAACGCAATATCACACTTGTGATAATGTGTTCTCAATGTTTAAGTTCACTAAACATTGGGATCTTCTCTGTCTTGCTTAATTTTATATTGCTAGCAGAATAATAACAAATATATTGTGAATACTGGACACAACAGCTAACTGTGCCATGTAACCAGGCGAGTTCACTCGGTCCTTTCACACCAATGCAAATATTCGGCACACAAAAAAAAAAAAAAAAAAATTGAAAGAAACAATGCACATTTTTGGTGAACATCCCATATCAGGGCATCTGGTGGCACTAATGCACTGAAACCGGCATTGAAGCCAAAAACACATGGAGCTGCTGTTGTCTTTGTACTCCACACATTTGAGCACAAGCCTGAACATTACTTATTAAATAAAATATTTGAAGTTCATGAACTCTTTATTTTTCATGAACTACATGCATAACCTGTAATAACCAAGTTGCCTACATAAAATATTCAGCAGGAATTTACACTTTTGCCCTGCATGACACATCCTCATAAATATTTTTCTGCTTCTATCCTGCACATATTTACACTTACCTACATCAACATTCTTTCACCACATATTTTACATTTGCATCTTTTCCTCTTTTCATTAAATAGATTTTTTATGAAATATAGGGCTGTCAAAAGTTTAAAGAAATTATGATGACTTTAATGATTTGTATTGTAGGTACTGCACAAGGGGGAATTTACTAAGAATGAATTGCTCCCACTGAAAGCTGTTTATTTGCATGTTCTATCTGCGCTGCTTTAGCCCCCGATCCACTAAATTAATTATGCAGATCAGGCAACGGCACAAACACACACATAAAATCTGCGCTGAACTCAGTTTGTACAGTGCGGTTCGGATCAGATCTCAGGAGCAGTTCGGAGTGCTGTATAGTGGAGAGCACAGCAGATTACCATGACCTGACATATTTCACATGGAGCATGGAGTTTTGTGAATAAAGCACAAATTATAATGAGCCTAATTGTGTGTTTGAACTGAAAAGAATAACAATGACTTGAAATATTTCGATAGTCCACTTTAGACACTCTATGGCCACGTACACACTGTAAGTTTCAGGAGTGACAACCACATTTAAATGCGGGAGTGAATCCCCTAAATTATCGTTACATGTGTGTACGGAACACGACTCACTCTCGAAAATGCGATGATTGACAGCTTGGAAACTATAGCGACGTTCTGGCGTCTCTCGTGTTTGGTATCCGTTATTGTGACCAAAGAAATATTACAGTGACAAAACATTAAAGAATCATATTTTCAGCAATTTAACGGATCAGTCGACGAAGGCGTCGTGTTTTGTTTATGCATGTACAGCCTGTTTCACATAGCGCGCTATGTGTGTTGCCAAGATCACTCATTATAAGCGTTTTTGGGCTTGTTATTTAAGCTCGTCTCATAAAGGTTTATTGAGTTATTAAAGTGAGCAGACATGAATTGCGATATTTTGGTCTTATTTTCAGCATAAAGCATTTGGATTTATTTTTCGGTTTATTATGGGCTTATTTTTGTTCGCTGTTTTTTCTAGCAAGATCTGGCAACTCGAATGAGTCAAGGTTTGTGCTTTCCATGTGATTCACCGTGCATACAGAAGAGAGACACATCTCCGATGAACATTAAAAAACGTCATTAACAACTAGTTGTTCAGTTCGGTTCCGTAAACACTGCATAGAATTTCTGCAAATGCGGTTGTCACTACCTGTATTTTTCGGGAGTTAATTCAGTTGTAGAAGGCGGTTGTCACTCCTGTATTTTACTGAACTGTGTGTGTACAGAACGCGATTAAGCACTAAAAGGTGAACTGACAACCGAATTTAGCTGTAGTGTGTACGTGGCCCATGTAAGTAACTTTCATGAGAGTATTAGTAGACTGTAGTAGACTGTTAGGTTAAGGTTCAGGTTAGTAGAATAAGTTGGCATGTAGTTCCAAAGTTACTTATAGTTACTTAGAAAATGCCTGTTGACCATCAAAATAAAGTGTTATCAGATATTAAGCAGACAGCCTACTGATACTCTAATTGGAGTTAGTTGATGTGCAGTTGCAATGTTACTTATAGTTAGTAGAATGTCTAAAGTGGACCATCGAAATGAAGTGTTACCAAAAATTTTACTGACCCCAAACTTTTGAAATTTATGAGACTTGCAATAATTAAATAATACATCAAATAGACTTTATGGACTTAATTTTACTTAAGTTACAAATGTTTTTGCTGCTGACCGTCAATAATTAACTCTTACACCACTATTGGCGGAATTTTCTGGTTTCACGTTGTAATCTTTGAAAAAAAAACACCTTTTTTTGCAGCTTTTCAAAATTAGCTTTTTTTATTAACTTTACTAACATTCAAGTGTTACAAAATGCATGGAGCTAGAATAAAAGTTTTTATTTATTTTTTAAATCATAGATTGATATATTGCATGTTTAGATATTCATACAACAAAATATACTAGGGGCCATGAAAATTTTGTGAAAATTATCAAAAAAGTGGCGGGGAAAGAGTTAAATTCCACCATACAAAAACGCAAAATACTTTTAAACATCGTCTTTTTTTTTTTTTTTTTGGCTTAAATTAGGGTGTTGAATTTGATTCTCCTGCATCCTGTGCTTCTGATATTCGGATGACCGACCAGTTAAAAGATGCATGACATCATCTTTTGTACCAATATGTATTTTCCTTTCATTTAGTCGGATTAATATTTGTTCTGTTTTTGGTGTGAATAGACATTTCCAGTGACCCGTTTCAGTTTTTTTACTTCACATTTGGTGTGAAAGGGCTGTTAGAATTGTCCACTCTGTTCAATGAGTCACTCAGGTCTGGACTGATTCTTTAAGTATGACACCATCATCATCCATGTGAAGTGGCTGTTTTATGGATAAGAGTTTATTTGAGGTTAAATTTTTGTTCAATACTCCCATTCCCCTCCCGAAAAAATCCTAAAAGCAGCCAAATCAAACCAAAGAGTATACATTTGGGTAATTAAAGAAAAGAAGAAGAAAAAAAGCTTTATACAATACAGATTGTTTCAAAGCAGATTTACAGTGATAAACAGGAAAATAATGATAACTCACAGTTCAGTTTGCTGTGCTCCTTTAAAGGTTAGCAGAGGCTTTAAGATACCCAACAAGTAAATAAGACCCTGACCTGATCTTTTCTATTAAAGACCACCATGCTCTATCAGTTCCTATAGCCCAACTGGTAAAACATGAGGTGAACAATGCCAAGGTCACAGTGCAGGGAATGCCAGCACTGATAAAATATATCATTTGAACGCACTCTACACTGTAAAATTTACGGTAAAAAAAAGGCAGCTGTGGTTGCCAGAAATTTACCATCCAAAAGTAGCAACATTTTAGGTTTTACAGATTTAACTTAAATTTACAGTGAGAATCGAATCTCATTAATTGATATAATCTTAATTTACCAACCTACTGAAGTACTAATATCTGTTTTGTACCTTTGTAAGTTCATCTCAAGCAGCTTTTCCACCAGCTGAGAAGGACAATACTAATATATGGAATGTGCACACAGTGTCATTCACACAAACACTAAACACCATCATGGTAACACACATGAAATTAAAAAATGCAATAAACATTATATGTAACATAAAACCCTAATGAACATAACTGATTAGAAAAAACTAAGAAGAATAAGTTATTTCAACCTAAAAAATACATCAAACTTGGTTTGCGTATCACACCTCTGTCCTCTCAGTGTGAAATGTCAAAATAGTGACAACCTAACTATTACTCTTCTCTTAATGTTCAAGTGGATGAGAGCCAGGTGGACATCTGACCCTTGCTACTCCTTTTATGGAGTAGACGGCTCCGACTGCTCTTTCCTCATCTACCTTAGTGAGGTAGAGTGGTTCTGCCCCCCGCTGGCCTGGAGGAATCAAAGCAGCCACCCCACAACCAGCAGCCTCCCAAGAAGACAGGTGAGTGCCCGAAACAGTCAAAAATTATAACACTGAGTTCACTGAAACAGAGAAGGTTAGAAGTTTGTGAGATGTTATTGTGGCTAACCTGAAGGCTCTTTTCCTAAACTTGATGAGTTGCCTACATAGGCAGCATGGGTATCTTTTATAAAGAAAAAAAAATCCAGAAAAATAAATTACATTTTTTTTTTTTTAAATATTACAATAAAAAACAGTTATTTTAAATTGCAATAATATTTCACAATATGACTGTTATTGTTACTTAATAATATTTTACAGTATTTTTAATCAAATGTCTTCTTTTAAAAGCATTATATTACCAGCCACCAAATATTGAACTGTAGTGAATAATTAAATGAAAAGTATTGATAAGTTAAATAAAAATAAAAATAGCCGTGCATTTTTTTTTTTTTTTTTTTTGACGTCTTAATGAAATAACACATTGTTAGCTTGTAGCAATATGTTAACACAGAGCTTTTTTAGCCATTGTGTGTTGACAATGGCTAAAGCACATTTCCCATGCATGTGTTTGTATGACACACAAGTCGCTACCTATACGGCGTTCCAAATCAGTCATTTATGAGGTTTCATTTCAGTTAGGATGCTGCCTTAGTAGGCAGTAGAAAGCAGTGCAGCTCAGTAATTGTGCAGCATGTGCGATCTCACCTGGTTAGTAGTTACTCTCACAGTGTGTCATTTCAAGTGAAAGAATTCCAGCTGTTTGACACTTATTCACAACATCACTGAACCCTGCTAAGACTGAAATTAGATATTGTTTTTATTCAAGTTTTTCCCCCCCCTAGAGCTTAAAATACTGTAGCATTTTCATGTCTTGCAAAATTACTTCTGTAAATTCCACACAGCTATTACCAGTATATGTCTGAACTGAAAATGACAGTTCTTTCATTTGTAAAACCCTGATTAACCTCAGCCTCATGCAGTTTAAGTATTGGGTTGATTGCTTTTGAGCTTTTGAGGCCTAATCACTGGATTTTCCAGGTTAGTGGTATCAAATCTTTGAAATATATTCAGAGTCGTTTAGTAGTAAGTGAATATCCAAGAGAAGAACTCCAAATTACTGTATACCCTTGTAAAAAAACAAAAAAAAAAAAAAAAAAAAACATAATTGTATTGAATGTGCACTTTTAGTGTACTTCAAATATTAAAAGTATAATTTATTAAACTGTACTGACTTAAAAGGCCACTTAAGTGCACTTACAGAGAGCACGCTTTCATGACTGTTTCTTAACACACTTAAGCACACTTTGTAATAATCTCAAAATAAAGGTTTTTACTGTAAAATACAATTTAAATCATTGTTTTAATAATCATTTGTTGTTCTTAAAGTGCACTTATTTTGATGTGTGGACTAACATACTAAAGCACATGTAATTTTAACTGTAGTATGTATTTCAGTACATTTAATTTTAATATAATAGTAACTTGATTATAAATGTGTAATTACAAATCTATTTAAATACATGACATACACATAGAAATGACATTAAAATGTATTTTAGTTTACCATAAAAGCTTGTCAGCACATTCAGCAGTAACTTTAACCATATTTCAAAGACAAAAGAAGTAATTATGAAATATAAAGATGTACTTAAGTCTCTGCTTAAGTCCATCCAAATCTCTTCAAAGTTCAGTATTTAATATAAATCCAAACTATAATACATTTTCACTTAATTGCAGTTACATGCAAAATACAGTGTCAGACAATGTTACATTCAGTTCACACTTGAGTATTCATTTAAAGTATATTATTTCAGTAATAAGTACTACTAAAGTGTACTTCTAAGTGTAAGGGTATATGCAATTGTGTATGTGACCCATGGACCACAAAACCAGTCATAAATCGCACAGGTATATTTGTGGCAAAATGATCAATTTTTCTGTTATGCCAAAAATCATTAAGATATTAAGTAAATATCATGTTCCATGAAGATATTTTGTAAATTTCCTACCGTAAATATATCAAAAATGTATTTTTGTGAGTGGATATGCATTGCTTAAGACTTCATTTGGACAACTTTAAAGGCAATTTTCTCAATACTTTTTTTTGCACCCTCAGATTCCAGATTTTCAAATATAGTTGCATTTCAGCCAAATATTGTCCTATACTAACAAACATACATCAATGGAAACATATTTAATCAGCTTTCAGATGATGTATAAATCTCAACTTAAAAAAAAATGGACCCTTATGACTGGTTTTGTGGTTCAGGGTCACATATTTGCTTTCTGATTCATGTCTGTGAAATAACTAGTACTTTTGTATGGACACACATTTCGTCTATTCTCTTCTTTGCCTGTTTTCTCTCACTTTTTCTCTTTCTATAGGCATTTTTCCGCTCTGATCTGTCTCTACTGTTGGAACGGGTCGGCTCGGGCAAAGAATCCTTAAGCTTCATGAGGAGGCGTATGCGCAGACTGGCTGCACAGTGGGCTTCAGCTGCACGCAGACTTGAGGAGCGCCTGCGCGGTCAGTACAGAGAGCAGAAAAGGGTGAGCTGTCACACACTGTCTAAAGAAGGTGAATTAAAGGCGCTATAATGAGGTTTCCTTGTAAAACAATGACTTCATTAGCACTATTCGGATGAGATTTGTTTTTGAAGTGACATTTGAGTTTTGATTATTAACAGAGGATCATGCATTGATTTGGATGCAACCGGGATTTCAAACCAGACGTTTAGCTGTAGATATGGTATTTGATGAAGGTCAAAATAAATGAGAATTATTAGCCAGTTACAGATGATTAAATTTAGATTAAATTTCTCAGAGTTAGAGGAAAAGAGTAGGGAATTTTCTCCACAATTTTTATAGAGGTTGTTTAAGAAAAACACAGCCGTGTTTGATTTGGATGATTAAAATCAGAAAATATGTCTGCAAAACACAAATGTATCTAGCCTCCTCCTTTTGTCTGAATAGGAACATTTATTATAAAGATTATTAGCAGTAATGTTTGTACCATTTCCTTCCTAGAAAATCAGTTACAAATAAGCCTATACAGACTGATTATTTTCATTTCCTCTCCTGAAGCCAAGCCTGAATAAAAAACAAAAACAAACTGTAGATTAAATTAAATCAATCTCACTGTGAGATACAGCCCCGATACACACTCTCAATTCTTTCACAGAGAAGTGGTTTTCTGTAAAGAGTTTGACTGTGACCATGACAAAGCTGTTTGCTGTAGATGAAGAATGCTGCTATGAGTTTGACTGGTAAGTAAATGATAATTGCAGGTGCTTGTGAATCTGTTTGTGATGGCTGGTTGCACACATTTCCCATGCGCTCGTTTTTAATTATGGCCTCTTTGTCTATTTGTCTTCACGTGTGCTTTCTCAGCATTCTGTTTCCTTTTTGATTGGTGCACTTTTGATGTGCCCTATTGAGTCATTTAACATCCTTTCAACAGTCTTGGTTGAATCTGCCTACTGCTATTAATTGATATGGATTGCCAGCTCTTTGTGTTTACCATGTGTGTAGAAAGTTTAATTATTTTGGCTCAGAATTGATTCCAATTAATGTTCCTTAACAACTCCATTAACTATATATATGTATATAGTACTTTTAAGGAAGCCCAAATAATAACCTAACTGTAAACTAGATAAAATACAATGATATTTCTGGTACACATATATATTATACATAAATAAAAGTAGCATTTATTATGACAATGTGTTATTTGTTATACGCTGTTATAAGGTGATGTTGTTACAGTCTAATTAGTTATATTGAACTACGGTAACACTTTATTTTACAGTGTCATTGTTACATGTATTTACTGTAGTAATAACTAGACATTATGCATAATTACATGCAATTAACCCTAAACCAAACCCTCATCCTAACCCTAACCCTATAGTAAGTACATGTAGTTAATTGTCATTACTCAGTACTTAAATGTATAATTGTGCTGTAATACTGACACCTTAAAATAAAGTGTAACCTTAACTACATATTCTTACTATAGGGTTAGGGTTTGGTTTTGGGTTAGTTGCTTGTAGTTATGTATAATTTAGTGTTAATGACATACATAAAAAAAATAAATAAATAAATAAATATATATATATATATATATATATATATATATATATAATTTAACTATAATAGTTAAATGGTTAGAGATTTAAAGATTATTTGGATTAGAAAGTGAGGAACTAGATACATCACAAGCAACTTGAACATACAAGAAATTAAATTAATGTCAAAAATTGATACATGGAATTTATGGATGAAAACATTTTATTTCAGAAAGACAGTGAAAATAAAGCAGCTGAAGTAGCTGTGCCGCGCATCTAAATGTGGATCGATTGTGCGTTTGATCTCGACTCCATGGTCATCTATCACTTTATCAGCAATTCATTTTCATTGAGAGTGGTCTCATTGGAGAACCACAAATACAGAAATGGAGTGCATTTTTAACCATGGTTTTACTACACTAACCATAGTTTAAGCATGGCATTGTAACCACAAAACTGTGGTTATACGAATAGTAATCAATCTGTCAAAAAACAAACAAAAAAACATCCTCCTACTACTTTTACTATAATAAAACCATGGTTAATTTTTGTAAGCATTTAAAATGACACTAAAATATTTTAGCATGATTTATCTTATTGCTAGCATTATTTAGCATGTTTTAACATGTTTTCATGTTGCTAACATGATTTAGCACGTTGTTAACATGTTTAGCATTTTGCTATTATGTTGCTAGCATGTTTTAGCTTGTTGCTAGCATGTTTTAACAGGTTGCTACCATGTTTTAAGTATCATACTATCATGTTTAGCATATTGCTAGCATGGTTTAACACGTGGCTGACATGATTTGGCATGCTAGCATATTTTAACATGTTGTTAGCTTGTCCTGTGTCCAAAGCTGTTATGCTTTGCTGGTGATAAAAATCTTGGGTAGGCTATTTTTGTTTTGATCGTCTGGTTTATGAAAAATAGCAAAATGAGTCATCCTGAAGCTCTGACCCATATTTTGGTGGTCACAGCTTGAAAGCTCTAGAATGAGATACTGTTAAGAACTTGTCCTGCACTTCATAAGAAACTTAAGTGGTAAATGAGTATGCTTTGTCAAGCCAACTATTCCCAGGTCACTTTCGTCTGTAATTTGATGCACAAATAAATGTTTAATTCCTTTTCTGAAGCAATAGTAGAAAATTATAGACTTTTGAGAATGTAAGAAGGGTTTGTGATGCTGAGACAGTATCAGGCCATTTCTTGTTTCAAATAAGTGTCATTTGTAGTATATCGTCATTCTAAGAAATGCAGTCCACACAAATATTTCAGAGGTGTCAGTATGTCAGCATCTTAAGACAGGCCATGCAACTATTTCATACTTTTGCACCATGCTTTTGAAATGGACCAAAAAAAAAAAAAAAAAAGTCTCGGATAAAACCTTCATTAATCATTCTGAAATACCTTGAAATATTTGAGAGCTGCATTACTCATCTACAGTACATCCAGTGACATTCATTCAATAAACCATCCAGAAGAAGATGGTAGTCCATCCTAAATATCCTTAAATTAACTGTTTTTCCCTTAAAACTAAAAAAACTAAAAATAAATAAATACACTATTGGTGTCTTTACACATACAAAATGGCAACATATTAGCATCCGTGGGGAGTATAAAATGCTGGAAAGAGCTGTCTGTTAGCATTTCCATTCATCTCAATAGCAATTAATAAGCTGGAAAATGAAAAAGAAAAAAAAAAACTGTCATCTTTGTTTATAGACACTAAATTCTGCTTTTTTGAGCCAATCTTCTGAGCAGTAAAGAAAGACTATGCGATTAAATACTAACTAGCCACAGGTAAACGATGTCCTGATTAATACAATTGTTGTGCTACAAACTAATGGACAGAAATTATACAATTCAACCAGACACATGTTTACTTATACCAAGACTAGTATATATAGAGGAGTGAATGACAGGTAGAAATAAGAATAGTTCAAGGGAAAGAAAACAAACAGCAAAATGCAGCTACAGGCTGCTGCCGATTAGTGCTGATCCATTAAACCTGTATGTTACTTCCCCTCAATTAAACATTAAGGGAAAAAACTATCATTTGTGTTTATTCACATTCAGTGAGATGTCTTATGTGTTGGGAATATTCATACATGCTGATGTGGCCAAACAAAAACATGTCAACAATATATTTGTAAGCTCTAACTGTAATGATGTATGCAAAGTCGAGGAATCAAACAAAACAGTCGTTAATAGTATTCAAAATCCAACAGGTACAAAGAGTAACAAGGAGCAGAATACAACCATGCTTGAACACAAAAAATATTGGACAAATGAACTAAGGAAACTCAGGGCTTATATACTCTAAGAAATTAATCAAGAGAGAAACAGAACAGGTGCGTGGAATCAGGAACTATGGAAACTAATTAACAAACAGGGAAACTAACTAGGAGATACGGAGAACGGGAACAGAGCAAACAGAGTGCAAACAAAACTAAGACAACATACACGTTACAATATTGAATGTTTAGAGAAAATATAAAATAAGTTTTGTGTTGAGGATCATATTTGATACATAATATTTAGGTGTATCAAATTTAGCTTTTATGCCTCATATTAGGGCTGTGCCCAAAACCAAATACTATGATCAGAAAGAAAATGACGCAATCGACGAAGCACTTAAAGGGACATGGTGACTTCAAAAATATGAGATGGGAGGAAAAATACTTTTCAATGCTTTTGTATTCTCTTGCAATTATATAATTGGGTTATTATGTCAAGGAGACGCTATTAATATGCAAGCTATTAAAATTGCTTTTGAATGCAAGCTCACTTTTTTACTTTCACTTTCCAATTTACGATCATGCATACTCTGAGCGACGGTACACAAGATAAGATGTTTGTCAATAACACTCAGGATCTGTTGCATACCAAATCCTCCGACGTCGTCTTGTCAGTTATCTCTCCTTACTATCTTCATGATAAGTGAAGTCTGATGTACTGTAATGTAACCGACTACCACAGTGCAGAACCTGATTTCGTGTTCAACTTTGTTGATCCTGGAATTACATTCCATTCAACCAATCAGATTTGAGGGAAAATTTCACAGTTTATGTCAAGTTTAGGCTTACAATCAGGGGGGACCTAAAATGCAATGCAATACAATGATGATTGAGAGATGAAAAAATAAATGTTCGTCAAAATCCTATGGATTTGATCATATGTAAGTAATTTTGACTTGAAGTGTTTTAGTGACCCTAAATAGATATAGAATAAGGTCATGCAGAATAAGGCATTAATATGTGCTTTATAAGTACTAATAAACAGCCAATATCCTAGTAATATGCATGCTAATAAAAAACTAGTGAATAGTGAGAATTGGATCCTAAAGTGTTACCAAGAATGTATATAAAGCATAACATTATAATGTTAAATGTTTCCACAATGAAATAATTGACTTTTATAGTGTCATTGTGCTAAAGCAAATTGTTAAACTGTTTTTAAAAAACACAATGGGATCACAGTGCTGCATATGTATTGATGACGCTATGGGAACGCCTCTGCGTGATTGTGTCTAAAGCACATGTTCAACAAATTCCAGTGTCATTGGTGCAACGTCACCCCATGACGTGTGACAGTGTACCATGGAATCAATAAAGGATACCCGGAAGACAATAGCATCAGCTTCTAATTGGCTGAAGTAAGTTGCTCACAGGCATGCCAGAGGTATGGCAAGGCGACGCAGCATCTCATTCAGGGAACCATTGTTACAGTCGTAACCAAAACATTCCCTTTCGAAGGAACTCTGCTCTGCATCTGAATTGATGATGCTATGGGATCGGTATAACCAAACTTGCCATACTGATTAAAATGCCTGTCCTAGTGTGAATCACCTGAGCACAGCTTAGGACGAAAGCACTTGAGGCACTGGTTTAGAGTCCAAATCCAGGCTGTAAATTCTGATGAATGTGTGCGGAGAGGCCCAGCCCACCGCATCACACACCTCTTGGAGGGAAACTCCTCACAGTAAAGTCTTAGATACCGCCATACTTCTAGTAGAGTGGGCCCTCACAGCTAGAGACAAAGGAAGGTCACACACCTTGTAGGCCATAAACCTCAAAGTGACACGAAAGAAACAAGATATCAGGTGATGTCTTCCCAAAGACCCATCGCCTAAAGGTGCATGGTAAGCTGCTATGGCCTCCACATAAACCTTCAGCATGGAGGGGGATAGATTGTCAGAAAAACGATCTTGAATGATCTCCAGCACTGGACCAACTGGGCAGTTAACTGGGTCCAACTGGAATTCTCTGCACAATTAAGTGAAGACTGTCCAGTTTAAGGCATACAGTTTCCTTGTGGACGGAGCTCTAGAGTTTAGGATGGTCTCAAGAACCTTAGTTGAGAGACCAGACTTCAAGAGTTGATCCCTCTCAGGGGCCAAAACCATAACTTACACATCTCCCTGTGACAGAAAGTCCCTCTTGATGGGGATCTCCCAAAGAGAGCCGCCCAGGAGAGATAACAGGTCCGTGAACCATATTCGGCCCAGCCAGGCCCGTTTCAAGTTCTGTTGTTACCAATAGAGTTCAATGGGACTTACGACCATAGTTTACTAATGATGCTTTCGGGAAACGCACCCCAGAATGGGGCTACTAAGGAGCTAGGTGTGGAGCTGGATGCATGAGGCAGTCATCAATGTAACTGAGAACACGGATACCCTGGAGTCGCAACAGAGCCTGAAGGAAAAACCCGATATGCTTCACCCCCAAAGCAAACCTGAGAAACTTCCTGTGTTGAGGAAGGATGTATATGAAAATATGCGTCCTATTAGTTGTATTGTGACAAACCAGTCCTTGGATCTAATTTGAGAGACAAGACAAGGCTCATGATTAATATCTTGAACCTGTACACCCTTGAGTACAGTTTAACTGCTGAAGATCTAAGATCAGACACAACTTTCCATCCTTCTTGGGAACTATTACGTACTGGCCGTAAAACCCAGAGTCTCTTATGGGAAGAGGAAGAAGAACTTTCACCAAGAGAAACTGAACCTCCTGTTCCAGCACCTGAGCCTGCTTGGGGCTGACTACCTGGATAAGAATCGAACTGAATTCTGAACCCTCTTTCTATAATCTGCAAGACCCATCGAGACGTTTGGCAGAAGTTTCCACGTTGCCGAAAAGTCTACTAAGGGAATCTGTGTTTTGAGACTGACCTCTGGTGCATCCTGAGTAGTATCCCTGCTGAAGCCCTGAAGCCCTGAAGCGGATGGCTGGCACGGAACAACTGAACATACTGCTCTATAACCCTCCTCGGAGGGGGCACGCCTCCCAGTGCTGCGTCTGATTTGTGTAGACAATGAGCAATGAGCTTGCTGGAAGCCTGCTTTTTGTTTAAAAGCCCTGTGTTTGCCTTCAGTCCACCTTGTATCTCCTATATCAGACTTTTCTTCAGAGTCTGTGAGTGAAATTGATCCCTTAAAAAATAACAAACAAGCAGATAAGATAAATGAGTTTGTTACACATCTCGAGTATAATGAAATTCCTGAAATATTTATATATGAAATGTGTATGCATTATGTAGTATGAATTGTGTTAATGTAAATGTTATATATATATATATATATGTATATATATATATATATATATATAGTTTTTTTTTTTGTTTTTTTTTAATTATTTTATAATGCATAGATATGTGTCCTTAATAGTGACATACCAAACCAATCTGACCGAATTACAAGCTGAACTGTGAGAGATATAAACTATTACTCACCTTGGTGGAATTAGCTAGTTTAGGTATCTATCCTTATATAGTTGGTAGTTATATTAAAGCTGTGGATTGTCAGAACTGCTGCATGAAATTTCTGTTGTTGACTTCAGCTTAATGGAAGTTCAGATGTTCATCCCTTTTATTTCAGACATATTGACTTAATCTTGATATATAGCTTTTTTTTTTTTTTTTTTTTTTTGGCAGTAAAATTGATATTCATTAAATTACCATTCATTTATTCCACTGGAAACAAATTGCTTATATTGGCAATTCTAGTAGGGTATCCTGGTATCCTCTGCTTACAGAAAATTTGCATGATGTGCACAGTAGACATACTATTCTGCAGAAATAGTAGTATGTATGTGAGTAATATGGTAATATGTTATGGTAATGCTACTTCTGAACATAGCCTCTCTTCCCTTTTTCAGATCCTGGTGCATGTTGGCTTTCTGACAGAGGAATCTGGTGATGTGTTCAGTCCAAAAGTGCTGAAAGGTGGGCCACTTGGAGAGATGGTCCAATGGGCAGACATCCTCACCACCCTTCATGTGCTGGGACATAACCTCAAGATTTCACTCTCAGTCAAAGAACTGCAGGGGTGAGTCTTGTGATAATGCTGCTCAGTCTCCAGTCATGTTACCTAATTAATATTCATAGGCCAACTGCCTTGGTACTATTTATTATTTGATGACCTGTGCAGATGCACTTCAGCTGCAGTTTTTTGATGGTGACATTGAGATCTGCTCAGATATATGTAATATGAATAGTTAAAATAGAAATTAAATTTTTCATAAAAAAATATATTTTTTATAAATACTTTGATAGCTTCACATTACCCAAACATACACAATATATTTGTTTGAAAACACAACCTCAAATGTCTTTTATTGGAATGTACATAGGCTTAGTCTTGGTGGACTAGATCTGCCACGCTGCTGCTGAATGAGTAAAGGCTGCCGAACTGACGAAACATGTACATAAATACTGTGAATAGAATGGGAGCTGCTGCAAGGAAGTATGGGAGAACCCCCTAGCAGATCTAGGCAGGTGGTGCTGGGGAAGGTGGAGGACTAGGAAAATTCCCACAGTGCATTGCACTGAGTTAAGCCGGTTCAGACGGAAATAAATAAGTTAAGTAGATAGAACAAACAGATCGATTGGCCAAAGCTGTTGGCTTTAAGAGAACCAATCAGATGCTCGGAAGAGTTTCATGACTGCACTATGCACTACTGGACAAAAGTTTGGAATAATTATGTTTTTTTTGTTTTGTTTTTTTTTATGTTTTGGAAAGTCTCTTATGCTCAGCAAGGCTGCATTTATTTGATTAAAAATAGAGCAAAAACTGTAACCATAGTTTATAATATTACTTTTTTAAATTCTATTTTTAATTAATTAAATACATTCTAGTTTTTATTATAGCTGAAGAGAAAGCTAGGGGTGACACCTGCTTGAATGTGTGCATGCAATCAGTCAGACTTTGTTAAACAGTTGGCAAAAAAGCGGTAAGTGTGCACAGTAAACCGTGTGAACATGTAAATGAGCCCACAACAGAAAAAAAAAAAAAAAAATTATATATATACATATATGCTGGTGATGGCTTTGATAAATCGCAGGGAGAAAAAAGGCAGTGTCGAACACTGAACTTTACTGTCTCTGGATGCTCCTAGTGAATTTAAATTAGTTGAAAAACTGAAGCGCCATGACAACAGGTTTCTATGTTGTTTCAGGCTGGATAACAACTAGTTGTACTTTCTCCTGGGCAAAGCTGTACATTTTTCTTTGTCTTCTTCTTCTGATGTAACATACAGATGTGAAACTTTAAATGGAATGCATACCCCCCAACTAAAAAACTTTTTTATTTTATTACCAACACTTATTATACACTATAACATTAAACTTTAAAATATCAATTTAAGTTACTGATAATTCAAGTGTCAATATAGCATATATAACCAAATTTGTGTAAATATATGGCGACAAATAGTATAAAAATACAATGTACAGACGTCACGTGGGGTAAAATGCATTAACATTTTAAGAGAAATGCTATGCAAACATACTAGCGTATGTCATTTGAACAGCGGGGAAGATGCATGGATATTAATTTGTTATGTTACCTAAAATCGCCATACAGATGGTGACACAAATGCAGACTTTTTCCATATTTTACAGCACATTTACTTCACAAATAACTGACAGTCATGAGCTAAATATAATTTCAATGACAATAACCAGTACAAAAACTCATTAGTAACTTAATTTTCGCACCATCAGTTGCACGCACTTTCAAGCTCCGTGGATATTCTTGTTCTTTTGATTACTGAATCAGTTAGTTGGTGAGTCAAGAGCAGTTGCAATAGGTTGTTTGCACATGACGTCATTGCAGCAGCGCGAATGACGGGAGGGCAGGGAGTGATTTTTCTATATAGGAATCCTATCAAAAACTCAAAATTTGTATGTTTTCCATTGTTTATGGTTGCTCAAATCGTTAAAATCGAGAACGCAGGTGGTGTTTATATCGTTTGCATAACTTATACCGTTTTTTATAACTTATTTCATTTTTTAACTTTAAAAGTTGTCGCCTTTTATAGCATTTTGTGTCTGCTGATACTGGAATGAATATGGATACCTGCTTACCTTTTGTTTTTGACTTGGTTAAATATTCACATTCTTCATGCTATCGTTTGCAGGGAACAGAAGCAATTTTATCCTATTGAATGATAATTTGGTGTTTTCACTTCAGTTTTTGTAGAATTCCTTTCACAATGTTGATGTGGTTACCGTGAGAACAGTCAAGCGCTGCTGCTTCAGCCATCGTATGGTAGAAAATGTCCAAATAAAATAAATGTGTTCAACAAGCTGACTGAAGTCGATCCATTTATTTGTTGGAAGCGTGTAAATGTAACTGTAGTTTTAATGTTGTCTTTGTAAATATTCATTTTCCCATATGGCCACAAAGGAGAATCGGAGGGTCACATTCAGGGGACAGACACGACACACTGTATTTTTGTATTTATTTCAACAAATGACAACCAAAATCAAACTCATAGAAGCTTGTGAACAGTTTTGAAGTGGCTGTGTGCAAGTTATTATCATTCACAAGCGAGTGAGTCATACTCGCAAATGTAATGTTAATTATTACACAAAAACCAAATACAAAACTCAGTGATTATATGTGATTATACAAAACTCAGTGATTATAAGTATGTGATTATTTTGAGTGAAAGGCAGTGGGTTTATTCAGTGACATTATTACATTTGCTAAACGTCATCTTCCCTCAGCTCCTCAACCAAGGTGAAAACTGTATTACACCATCCAGTCTTTTTCCCTGAACGATGATATGAGTTCCTATTGCAATTCTCGATTCAGCATAAATGACCTACAATGGCAAAATGTTTCACAATTTCGCCAGAAAATTAAAATACTGCCCTTAACTTCACTAGCAGAAAGGCAGCGCGATATAAACAAACAAAACTAGAACTGAACATGGCGTGACGGCAGCTTCACATTCTCTAAATCTACCGCCTCGATGGCAAGAAAGTCTTTCAATTCAGTAGAAAAGTCGCTCCTCATCATAACATAAGCATCAAGTCCAACATATGTTGTGATTTTCTGTTTATACCGTTCTAAACCAGCACAGTACGGTCTTTTCTCCATCTCTTCCATTCTAATTTTCACTGCTTGCCCTCCACTGGAATTTCACGCGTCACCAGAACCACGTGATTGCAAACAGCCTATTGTTTCAATCCAATTTGTAAATGAATCATTTAGAGTGTTATATGTGAACCAAATCAGCAGGTTCACACACTGGACACA
The DNA here is from genome assembly GCA_037950675.1 of Hypophthalmichthys molitrix. Classification (NCBI taxonomy): domain Eukaryota; kingdom Metazoa; phylum Chordata; class Actinopteri; order Cypriniformes; family Xenocyprididae; genus Hypophthalmichthys; species Hypophthalmichthys molitrix. The sequence continues at coordinate 41,763,114 of CM075494.1, forward strand.
CTGTAAAAAGTAATATCTACTCAATAAAATTGTGGCAACAGATAACAAGCAATATTATTAATTAAATTCAACGTATAAGAATTGATTTAGAATTAATCAAATTAATTCCTTAATAGTCAACAATTTAAAATGTGTAAAATTAGCAAACACCATTACAGAAACTGACATAAAAAGCAAAGAGTCAAACTACCCAACTAAATGAAACACCGATCAGAATAATGGTGAATAAAATCTCTAAACCTTTTAATTCTTGTGTTTCTCTTTCCTTCATTGATTATGCTTGTTATCATCAGGTATCTTCAATGTTGGCAATAAAAATAAAATAAAATAAAGAGTTCTTAATTCATCTTTGAAGTCTGTCTGTTATTCAGATATTTTTGTTTAAATTTTACTCATTTTAAATGGTTGACATTTAAGGAATTAATTTGATTAATTCTAACTCAGATGTTGAATTTAATTAATAATATTGCTTGTAATCTGTTGCCAAAATGTTATGGATTATATATATATTGTATTACTTTTTACAGTGCATATATATCCTATATAAGAATAGGGTGGTGATTTCTTCAGCTCAGAATAATGAGGAACAACATGTTTTTATGGAATGCAGTGGAGTAAAATGTACTAGATTATGCTTTGGAATGTAGTAAAGTAAAATTTTCCCAAAATGAAACTACTCAGATAAAATATAGATACTTGAAAAATGTACTTGAGTACAGTAGCAAAGTAGAAATACTTTGTTACTGCCCACCACTGTTTTCACAATACATTTTGTTTCGAAGTAGCTTTACAGAAAATGCTTGTTTCAATTTTACAATTTAGGAAGTTTTCTATTCAAATTACTACCTCAATATTAATATTATTATTCATTTTTTCTTGTTGTACACACATACACAAAAAAACATTCCAATCACAAAGTGTAAAATTGTCATTACAAAGACATGCACATTTTCTAGTAATCATTGGTTGTGCTTTGAAGGGCAGCAGACGGGGTCAAAGTTGGAATTGTCTGAATGCCACATTACAATGCTTGACTGACAACATGGCACTGGAGGTAATGTTGTAATTGATGGTTTGCTCAACAGTTTAATGCACTGAGCCATCTAGACGTGAGTCATGTGAAAGGCCTTTACACAAGTGTCATCCAGTCTCTGAACAACGGACAGTTCCATCAGCCCTTCTCTGATTAATGCTTCAATACACTGAAAGATTATGTCATTCTCACTCTCTAAAGTTCAGCTTTTGACTTTTGCCAATCTCGTTAACTGTCAAACCTGAAATGTGTGAAAATTGCCTTCAGTTACAGTTTTTGTGTTTAACTTGAAGACATTCTTCTTTAATCTGTTTTGTCAGAACATGTGAGGCTGCTGGATTTAATGCTCTTGCTGATCCATATCTCTGTCAGACTTCAAAATGCTGCTTTGAAGTTAGATGAAATACAATTTCTATAGTCTTTTCATGAGGAGGAAAAATGAATGCCTTTATTATAATCTGATAAATTGGGCAGTGAAAAAATGAAACGTCTATGTGAGAGCCAAAACACTAACACTTTACAAAGTCTTTGCATTCTAGTAGTGTCATTGAAAATCAGCTGTATTTCTCTTTTGCTCAAGACACTGCTCAGATTCACTCGAGTGATTTATTTATTTATTTTTTTTCAGATAAATGGTTCTTCATCTCTTGCATTTGCCAACAAACAAACCCCTAAGCTTAGCAGGGACCTGAGCCATATCTAGGGACCAAAATATCTCAGGCTGTGTTCCAAAACCCAGTAAGCCTTCTAAGGCAGCAATCCAAACTAAAATAGATCTTCATAAGACTCAACACAAGTGATTTCAAAAGAGTTTGATATTAGCATGTTGCTAAGCTAACAATGTAATGCTAAATACCCTTTCAACGAATGTCAGTTCACTCGACGGCCATATTTGCGATGACTATTTTGGACATGCAAAACAATTCCTATCTACTTAACACTAGAACTGCTAGGGGTCGCTGCTTCTAAAACCACAATGCAGGTAACGCACATTACACCTGTTTTTATATGGCTAAAGAACATATTATTTCACTGTATTATGTCACTGTCTTCACAAAGAAGTGTCTAGAGTCATGAAATGATTATGTCTAGTCATCAACTATATTTTTGTCCTGTTGTTTTATGTTCAAGGCTTTTTTTATGCAGGCTACACTAATCACTTTTCATAACGGTCAATATAAGCTAAACAAGTCTGCACTTGTTGAGAATTAGAAGGAAGTAAATACATATTTGGGTGGTTTAATATTATAATTAATCATTTATTAAGATAACCAATGTTATTTAAATTACTAAAGTAGCCTATAGACAATAATGAACAATAATAATTCACCTCACTGCATAGTATGTATGATGCGATGACAAATTCAAGCGCACAGTTTCACCTAATTAATTACATATAAAGTTTATTGATGCTCACCCTCTGTAACTATTGTAGCAATCCTGTCCTGAACAGACTCAGTCAGTCTAATTTTTCTCGGAGGCTCTGGATCGCTGTCAGATGCAGAGCCGACCCAGGACGCATCATTTAGGGAGACTCATGGCATTTAGGGCTTCTAATACCTCTTCAGCATCCATAAATCACCGCCTTTAACTCATTGTGACTTTATTTATGAATCCGATAACCGCTAATTTACTGAGTGAAAGGCGTTGCCTAGCAATGTACAATGTTTAAACATAAGGAGCAAAAAAATGCACGAAAATACAGGCATTATATAGCGGGTAAATTTGACCCGTGTGGCGCTTATAAGAATAAATGCCCCATTTTTTTTTATCTGGTTTTATCTAAACAATTTTTAACACAAATGGATTGTAAATTACACAATTTTAGTAAAAGTCAATGACTGGGAGACTTGAATGTTTTATTGAAAACCTGTTATGTACATTTGAAAAACAACCATGGGTAAAATTTACCCCGTGGCGGTTCTAGTGTTAAATGGCAAAATATGCAAAACGTGGCAAAACTAACATTTAAATAAGAAATCGGCTGCAATATCTGAAATAAACTGACTTATAATATTTCTTATGCTCAAATGGCATTAAAAAAGTTAGTCTAGCCAATGCACATGTGCAGTCACACGCATGCATCTCAGGACACTGATTGTTTCTACACTCAAAAAAAATTATTTTTTGATGCTGTTCACTTTATTTAAACAACTTATTTTGATTCAACACAATTGTATTAGGTTTCTGGTTCAAATGTAATTGCTTCATGTTAAATTGACTTGAAACGATTACTTTTTGACTTAACTTGATATTTTCATATTAAAATAACATGTTTCAAACAAGTAAACTCAACCAGGACTCAATCAAACAGGACTTTCACTACCCATCATGCTTTGCAAAGGGGCTGATCTGGGAGAGTAAATGTTGAAATAAAGTGTTATTTTAAGCAGTTTTTAGCAACATGAGAAAATGGAGAGACTTTTTAATGTTTACTGTTCTATTATGTTGGTATTTAAAAGTTTCTGTTATGTTAATGGTTTTGGGGTTACCATTGTGGTGAAGTGTAGAGCATGTGCTTGGGTTGAGGACCTGCTAACAACAATTAAAGTCGTTTTAATAATAAAAACAGCTATTTTGGGCATGCCATAGATGGAATAAAACCATCTTCTGGCTAACACCTAACAAGAGTCTTTACAGAGTAAAGATTTTATAAAAGTTGTGAAAATGGTTCTTGAACGCATCCACTATATAAACTAATCAATTGAACTGGATTTTTAGGATAACTAAATGTAAAGGTTTTGGACAAAATTAAGAAAGTTAACCTGATTCAACTAAATGGCACTGAGTTAACCTTATGTAATAAATTTAAGTTAACTGAAATAAATAATGTTAATTAAATGCAACATAACAAAGTTACGTGGAACCTGTTGACATAAAAAAATTAAGTAAATCCAACGTATCATTTTTTTGAGTGTATGAGCTCCAATCCACAGTTGCAATGACATGATGACTTTATCAATAGGCAGTTGACTCTTTTATTTAGAGGGCGGGAAGCCCTACATATTGCATCCCCTTCATAGTAGTACAAGTAAATCATTTTGATATATTTAGGCTGCGTCCAAAATCGCATACTCTCTTTAGTAGGTACTTATTTTGAATAAGTAAGTACTTCACGACCACTAAAAAAGTATGTTCTATATAGTATGAATGTAACATGGATGTACTACATTCGCCATGTTGTCAGTATCATGTGACCTACCAGCATCAGTCGCGTCACTTCACTGCCATTCACAAATCCTCTCCCATGGCCTCATGGGATAGTAAAGTGTCCATCTATTTCTGGCGAGATTCTGAATAGAAGATGGTACATGGTAGAAGACATTCTAATTTACACTGGAAAGTGCCTATAACGCTTTACAATGCTGTCTATGTAGGCAGCTCAGTAGGCTTATGAACACAGCCATATTGGGACAACCTCATTTGACTTGGGCCAGTAAGAAACTACATAGCAACCATCCAGAGTACCCTAGAAACCACATAGCAACCATCCAGAACACCTTAGCAACTGCATAGTAACGACCTAGCAGCCATCCATGACACTCTAACATCACCTCTCTATTTCTCTCAGTGGAATATTTCAGTATAGTCCGGTGTGTCTTGATTCTAGCTGCATGTCTTGACTCTCTGAAATTATCAGACACACACTCAACCTCTCTGATGAATCTTACTAAGGCAACATGCTCTGATTGGCTTCCCCTCTTGACTGCATACTTCATGTCTCTTCTCTGTAGGGAATAGACAGATGTCTGTTCTCCAGCTGTTGCAGAGGTTTATGATACTCTTTCCTACAGCAGCTGCTGTCCCTCTATTCTCATCTTTATTCCTGCTGGCTGTGCGCTGTCAGTGTCAAAGCAGAGCACAGATTCACAGCAAATACATGAAACTCTAAAGCTTCCTGTCAAAAGCCCAGCACATGCTACAAGGCAGAAGCTTGTCACCCTTTCATGTTTTAAAATGTCATGAAACTCCCTGTTTCAGCACAGGTCAGTTCTCACTGCGGTTATAAAATTGTAAAAAAGGTATGCATGGAAACCTGTGGAATGAGGAAGGAGATTACATTAGTTTCATTACATTTTAACGAGTTAAGTTTTAAATTTTCGAATGCATGCTGCAATTTATGATTGTACACAAAAAATGCACAAAAATATTGTACATTTTAAAGCTCACACTACTGTACATTACGCAAATACAAAAGTCATTTTGTATTAATTTTATGCACAAATAAATTCAAAGCAGTTTTTATTTGTACTCACAAGAATGAACCTCATTGGTTCTTGCCGAAGCTCAAACGTGCTGCGTAACACACGAGATTGAACCTCATTGGTTCTTGCACGTCAAGCAAACATGCTTGAGCTTCCGTTTACCACAACTAATGTGTAAGTTGATGAAAGTTTATATTGGGAATAAATGTTTAACTGTTTATATGCCCAAATTCAATCTGTTCATCATATAAAATTTGGACTAAACTGTTCTATTCACATGGATTTCTTTAATGATGTCTTTACTACCTTTCTGGGGCTTGAAAGTGGTAGTTGCGTAGACTGTCAATGGAGGGACAGAAGGCTCTCAGATTTCATTAAAAAGATCTTAAAGGATTAGTTCACTTTAAAATGAAAATTAGCCAAAGCTTTACTCACCCTCAAGCCATCCTAGGTGTATATGACTCTTCTTTTTGATGAACACAATCAGAGATATATTATTGAATGTCCTGACACATCTGAGCTTTATAATGTCAGTGAACGGGACCAACAAGTATGAAGCTGAAGAAAGTGCATCCATCTAAAGCAAAACGTACGCTACATGGCTTAATATAGGCCTTCTGAAGTGAAGCGATGCACTTGTGTAAAAAATATCCATATTTAACGAGTTAAAAAATAGACTGTTTTCCTTATTCAACTTACGAAGAAAGTGTAATGCCTCTCACATTTCAAAATGCTCAGACTCGTTGATCCCGTTCACTGCCATTATAAAGCTCGGATGCGTCAGGATATGTATTAATATATCCCTGATTGTGTTCATCAGAAAGAAGAAAGTCATATACACCTAGGATGGCTTGAGGGTGAGTAAAGTTTGGGGAAGTTTTCATTTTAAAGTGAACTAATCCTTTAATTTGTGTTCTGAAGATGAACAAAAGTCAAACGGTTTGGAACGACATGAGGGTATGAGTAATTAATGTCAGAATTTTAATTTTGGGGTGAACTAACCCTTTAGTTGTAGTGGTTAAGTTTAGTATTGGGTAGGAATAAGGGATGTAGAATATAGTCATGCAGAATAAGGCATTAATATGTGCTTTATAAGTACTAATAAACACCCAGTATGCTAGTAATAATCATGCTACCAGTTAATAGTAAGAATTGGTCCCCAAACTACAGTATTACCCATTTTTATAAATAATTGTTTAATAACATGATTCACAGATATAATTATCCTAATCTGTTAACACACTGACAGTAAGGATGGATTGTATTTGCGGTGGTGAGTTTATCAGCGTCAGACTGTGTCGTGTTTCACATAAGCATCAGTCCACTTCTCCATAAATCTAGAAATCCTCCCGTAATAAATGACTGTTGCACACAAACATTTCAAAGGTGTCAGCGATTGACTGAAAGCTTGTAGCTCTGTCAGCATCGAGGGAGAGCACCATATTTTTTGCACCATGCATGCAAACACTTGTGTGATAAAGTATATAAAGTACCTGTCGAACGAAAAGGTCATGTGACATGAATAATTATAAGACAGTGCCTTCACACAGGACAAGGCAGTGCAGCCTCATGAATAATTATGAGACAGCACTGACATAGACAAGCACATACTGTATACATTCTGTGATGTGGACTCAGTGTTCATTTCAAACACAGAAGACAGGAAAGCCCTGAAATGCACCCCAATTGATCAATTTTCAAAATCTCTGGCTAGTTGTGTAGTTTAACTAATGACGTTAGGGCATCCATAAGTATTACACCATTGCATGAACAATAAAGCCACTTGCTAACCTCCAACGATACAGTGGCTATATATGTGAACACCCCATGAGAGGTTTAATGGCAATAAGGGACTGTATTATAGACATCACTGCGTGAACGACATGGAGTCCCGGGCATCTGCGGAGATCAGGTTCAGTTAGAGGGAAGGCAGAACACAGCTCGCAGACACAGTTTGTCACTTAAGCCGTAATGCCGTGTGTTACAAGATGCCAGAGATGAGAAAAAAAAAGACAAAGACAGCTGTCACGTCCCATCAGGGATCTCTTGTACAACAGAATGGTAATTATTCAGCATCAGTATTAGCTAGAGAGAAACAAAATTAAGATGAATGCATTGTTAATGTCATCTATTACATTTCATTCTGCCTTAGAAAGTGAAGCAGACTCACACCAGTGTCTATCTGATTTTTATTCCTGTTAGCACCCTTTCTCCTGTCATACTCAAGGGAAAACGAGCCAGTGGCAGGCATAAATGGGGTCTCTCCTACCGTGAGGGGACAGCAGTTTAAAAACTGTCATTCGCTGCACTTTGAATTAGAGGAGCATATGTCTGCACCGCAGCACTGCGGCATCATCAGTTGTGCATTTCAAATCACCACTGTCTTTCACTGTGAGGAATGTTAATGATGTACATAATTTAAAGTAATAGTTCAGCAAGAAATAAAAATTCTGTCATTTACTCATCCTCATGCCGCTCTGAGCCGGCATTACTTTCTTCTGTGGAACCTAAAAGGCCTATTTTTGTTTTGGGAGTCCCCAACAACAGGTTTACATGCATGCAAGGTCAAAAAAAAAAAAAAAAAAAAAAAAAAAAATATTCATTGTCTTATAATATGCTTTTATTTTTTACCTTATTTATTTTTCCAAACCCCTCATTTGCGCGACGCTAATGAAGTTGCGTGACTTAACACGGGAGTACAGTACAGTGCTTGCATCACTTACATTGTATTATAATAATGATGGTGCTCCGCTCTGTTCTAAAAATAAAGACTCAGAGAGGAAATAAGTTGTTTTATGTTTATGTTAGCGAACCTAGCCCACAGCTCGGTGGTAAACACACAAACAGTCATGGTATATGCGTTAGCCCAACGCAGAAACATATTGATAAAGGTCTGCAGTTCTACACCAACGTATTGCTCTATTCTTTATCATAACTCCAAGTAATAACGACAAACATTTGACACATTTCTAGACAGTTGGGAGCGAACACATATTGCTGCTAGCTGGATAGCCAGAGACCTACAAGCTGCACGGAGCATACTGATTCTTCACGTATTGGCCGTGTTTGAGGGGTTTCAAGTTTTCCCTGGCATCTGTGTGCACAATAAGTGTTAGCTCACAATTGTCTAGAAATGTGTCAAATGTTTGTCGTTGTTATTACACATCAAAAGTGACAATAAAGTCATTATTTCTAATGATACTAAAGATTTACATTTCAAATAAATGTTGTTCTTTCCATCAAAGAATCCTGAAATTCAGCTTTGATCAAAGGAATAAATGACAGTTTCCTTTGATCAAAGCTGAATTTCAGGATTCTTTGATGGAAAGAACAGCATTTATTTGAAATGTAAATCTTTAGTATCATTAGAAATGATGACTTTACTGTCACTTTTGATCAATGTAATGTGTCTTTACTGAATAAAAGTATACGTTTCTTTTTAAAAAAAAAAATCTCACTGACCATATGTCACATGCCATGATAGATAAACACTCACGATGAGGAGGAAACACAGGAAACAGGAGGAACACCATCAACACAAACATATAACGCAAACGAGAACTGACAGAGGCTGAGGGAGAACACAGGGAATATATACAAGTCAAACAAATTGGCAAACGAGACTAATTAACAAGACACACCTGGGACCAATGAACTCAAATCAGGGAAACCATAGAAACAAACCAGTGGCGGGAACACTAAGAATAAGGAACATGTGACAAAAGGAAACATAAACAGAACCCTGACACCATATATATATATATATATATATATATATATATATATAATCTGTAAGATTTTTAATGTTTTTAAAATAAGTTTCGTCTGCTCACCAAGGCTGCATTTATTTAATTAAAAATACAGTAAGAACAGTAATATTGTGAAATATTATTACAATTTAAAATAACTCTTTTCTGTTTGAATATATTTTATAAAGTAATTTATTCCTGTGATCAAAGCTGAATTTTCAGCATCATTACTCCAGTCTTCAGTGTCACATGATCCTTCAGAAATCATTCTAATATGCTGATCTGCTGCTCAAGAAACATTTATGATTATTATCAATGTTGAAAACAGTTGTACTTTTTTTTTCAGGATTCTTTGATGAATAGAAAGTTCAAAAGAACAGTATTTATCTGAAATACAAAGCTTTTGTAACATTATACACTACTGTTCAAAGGTTTGGGGTCAGTAAGAATTTTTATTTTTATTTTTTTTTAAAAGAAATTAAAGAAATTAATACTTTTATTCAGCAAGGATGCATTAAATCGATCAAAAGTGACGGTAAAGACATTTATAATGTTACAAAAGATTATATTTCAAAGAAATGCTGTTCTTTTGAACTTTCTATTCATCAAAGAATCCTGAAAAAAAAAAAAAGTACTGTTTTCAACATTGATAATAATCATAAATGTTTCTTGAGCAGCAGATCAGCATATTAGAATGATTTCTGAAGGATCATGTGACACTGAAGACTGGAGTAATGATGCTGAAAATTCAGCTTTGTTCACAGGAATAAATTACATTTTAACATATATTCAAACAGGAAACAGTTTTTTAAATTGTAATAATATTTCACAATATTACTGTTTTTACTGTATTTTTAATTAAATAAATGCAGTCTTGGTGAGCAGACGAAACTTCTTTTAAAAAAATTAAAAATCGTACTGATTCCAAACTTTTGACCGGTAGTGTGTGTGTGTGTGTGTGTATATATATGTATATAACAAAAAATAAGTCCATATTACCATACTGTTAATATGACAACAAGCTGTTTTGTTACAGCATATAGCACAAGTTTGATTATTATTATTATTATATTATTATTATTACACTCTCCATTCACTTTCATTATATGAAAAAGAGCTGCCAAGACAGTCTCCCTTGTGATCATGCAGAAAGCCATGTGGGTGTAAAATGATGAAAGAATTTTGATTTCTAGGCGCACTATCCCTTCTAAGAATAGGATTTACCTTATTCCATATGCTGTATGTACTATATCAAAGAAGCCCATAAGCATCATTTCTCATTTATTTGTTGCTGATTTTAATAGTGATCTGCAGTGAACACAATGCCTTCTCCACTGGTCTCAGATCAGACGGTTTGTCCTTCGTAACGCTCAGGGCTCTTATTATTTTACCCTATAGTCAGTAGTAAAGGTGCCAGCCTATGTTGCACAAATTTTCTTTGAATGCGCCCTTGAAACGCTAAAGAAGATTTTTTTTTTTTTTTCTTGCATTAGCTGTATTTTTAGTGCCACAGGGCACTTGCTCTCTTTCTGCTTCCCTCCATCACTGTACTTTTGTTCCGATGCTTTGAAGCTCTATCTAGAGCAGCAGCGCTCCGGTTGAAAGCAGCGTTAGGTGCCTAATCAAGATAACAGTGATATGATACACTGCACAAATTCACAAAGACACATGAGACCTTTTATGGGCACAGAGCATGTTGTTATATTATCAACTGCCTGTAAGGGTATGAACGCTGTCCTATCACAGAATTATATATATATTATAGGACTTGGAAGACAAATTTGTGCCCTGTGGCACAAAAAATGGATTTCCATTACTGAAGCTGCTCAGTAGAGAAATATTCAGCAAATGAACAGTTTATGTATGCTGCTCTGAAGATGTCAGTTATTACTGAAAAAAATAACAGTCTTACTGCTTACTGGCCGATTCACTTTTCAAGGCTTTAAAGGGGTTAGGATGGTTGCAGTTTTTTTTTTTTTTTTTTTAAAACAAATACTTTTCTATCATCGGGAGTCTTCAGAAGCATATGCAGAGTTGAAGGTGCTACACATTCAGGAACAAGGTTTGACTGTCCAGGTTTGACATGTACATGTACAGGACCTGTTTCTGCACCACCACTTACAATCTGACTGAGCTCAGTGGGATCGACTGGGGTGTTTTACATGAAGGCTTTTCAATCTGAATGCCATCAGTGTGGTTATAAACAGACTATTTTGGTGCATGTAAATATAGCTAGTGACATGTAAGTGTGTGTGTGTGATTATTATTATCTCATCTCAAAAGAAGAAGTAAAATTAGATTTTTTGTGGACATTTTTCTAATTATTTTGGTCAATAGCTCCACATATGTGCTCTGATCTTCAACTAATTAGAATGAATCAAATCAGTCGTATTTAATCACACACAAGAGTTTACTGTTCATTGGACTAATCAAAGTAAACAAGGATATTGAGTTATTGAAAGGAAGATAATTAGAGTGCCATCCATTCAGGTGAGGGTCTGCCATGCTTGTTAAAAAGAGTTTGGATACTAACCTATTCCAGTGCTATGTGGCCTGAGCTTATAAAAGAGATTGCATTTCCTTTATAAGTCTTCATATAAGGTCAGATCACATTTCAAGGACCATTAATGCATTAATACCAAAGTACATATCTATAGCAGATTGATTCTTCAGCTGTAAAGGAAGCAAGTCATGTAAAATTCAAGCGGCATTGGATATGAATCCTTTATATCACTAGGGGAATCATTTTAACTCCCTGACAACTTCTGAAACTTGTGTTAATGTTCAGGGGTCAACAATAAGGTAAAAAAAAAAAAAAAAACCAATTCCTTTTTTTTTTTTTTTTCCTTTTTTCCATTTGCCCCAGTGAGGGCAAAGTATGAAGCTGAAGAAATTGCCTCCATCCACATTCATCCATCATAAACGTACTCCACACGACTCCGGAGGGTTAATGAAGGCCTTCTGAAGTGAAAATAATCCATATTTAACCCTTTGAGCGGTACGGTCCCACATATGGGATTTTTATTTCTGTGCCCCTGGGCGTACGGTCCCACATGGATTTAGAACGTCCAGCGACGTCACATAACTGCCAGATTCAAACTGTGCTTTCGCGCTTTGGCTGTGAGACGGACGCGCGCAGCTCTTGTCATATACCAAAGCTATGCAGTGTTTTCAGCCACATAATGCTTCTTTTAAGGTTTCAGACATTTAAATATGCATAAGCACCATTAAAACAATACATTTAGAGTTTATAATAGCAATAACAATCCATTCAAATATAATTTGCCGACATTTATTCATATCAGACACACATAGTGGGCCTAAGTAACTATAAAGTTTACTCTATTATTCTTCCAGTTCACCAGCCACTTACTTGCATATATTTCGGGTGAAACTGATGAATTCACATGCTGTAAATCCGACTGACAGGACTCTGTGAACTGCGGGGCAAACTAAGATGGCGGCGCCCATCTTGCATTATAGCTCAAGATAAAGATCATTTATAAAGGTTTTAAAATGGCAAAACACACTCACTTACACATATTTGAGAATCGGAATATCAGATAGTTGATGACATGGTAAACGTAAAAAGTTTGTGAATATTTTAAATAAAAAAGGAAAAACAAAATTCTCCATGTTCTACTGGAGATAGGAGGCTTGCTCAGCCTCTTGAGAAAAAAAAAATATTGTCTTTTTTCAACTTTGTGTCCACCTGTTAATTTTAAGTCAGCTACTCTGAATCCTGAAGCTTTAGATCTGTAGTGATCAAGACTTGCTCCACAGCAGTGCTGTAGGAAACTTCTGGATACCTTTTTAAGCCAAACAAATATTGTATATTGGAAAAGGATTTATACTGTTATAAGATTACAAGTATTTCCTGTGTGTCCTTGAGGGCTTATTTCTAAAGCAGCATTCATTTGCTTTGAGATTTTATTGAAGAAAGAGAGTGAGTGGTGATTGGGATTTCTGTCTGCGTCTGTCTCACGTCTCTAGGTGTCTGATTCATTTGAGTGCAGTGAGGCGACTCTAACAGACAAATCTCTTCCATATGACATAAATCGCTGGTCACACAGAATGCTTCATTACTTTCCTGCAGTTTTTCAATCTGAACCCCAGTGGCCTCGTGTGAAACCCTAAGATCTAACTAGAATGGAAGTCTTTGGCTATATTTGTAGACCCAGGGTCAAAATGAAGTGGTAAATTCACTATAGCATCTCTCCTCAGGCTTTCTTTGATATCAGGAGAGAGATTAGTGTGGCTCTATTGAATTGGAACCGTGTGCAAAAGCTGTGTACTCAGCAGTGTATACTTAGAAACTGCTCCCTGTAAATGTGTGTCCGCATCCAGTTTGGCCAGTCTTTCCCCCAGAGTGAGTCTGATTCCTCCACATGCATCTGAAAAAGTTTAAGGGGCCTAACATCAAACCTCGCAGCACTCCCTAGAAACTGATATTGAATTTGTTCCTGGAGACATGAGTCTTATAAGTGGGTGAATATATTTAACACACACTTTGCACTTAATACAATGCACATTCAGATGCAATTCATACAAAATGTGTATAAAAGTAAAATGCTGTTTGTACTAAAGGTAAAATATATCTGAACAATGATGATCAGAGTTTCCAACAGTGTGCCTAAATGTAAAGAGAAAACTTAACATTATAATTCTGTGCAATTAATTATGAGATAAAATAATAATAATGCAAGGAATAATTTGATAAAAAATAATGCAATTCATCATTTATCCTAACCTGTCAACATCAGTGCAATTGCAACAACTGCAGTACAACCTTGTTCTCCAATAAGCCTCAAACAGCCTCAATAATTTTTCTTCTTATTGTTGTTCTGTTAAAGTCTAAAATGCAATATTTCATTCCAACCATTCTTTCTTCCTCCAAATTACTAAAGGAATAATTAAAGAATTCGTTAAGGAACTGAAATGGTTCCGTGGAATCATGATCAGAACCAGAATCATTATGTGTTTATGTGTATGTAGTATTAATTTTTACCACTGATCACACTTTATGCTACATAACTGCATACATAGCTTGCTCTACAAGTTCATATTGGAATTTGCATACATCTAATTAAAGCCTCTAGCAGTGCTGAGTTAATGAAACGGCAGTCTGCTTATTACAGCCTTGTGCTCTTTCATTACAGCATATTCATTCTCGCTGTGTGATACACTACCATTCTCTTGATTTTCAGCCCGTCACAATTGTTCGTCTATTCATAAATGCTCCGCCTTCTAATCTGTGTAATCTGTTGCATTTGTTACAAAAACACATTTGAGATGTATTAAAGACCTGTCCTGCTGTGATTATGCTAGAAAATCCTGTACTATGGTATAGGAAATGAGTCGTACGCACTTAGAGTTTTTGAGAAAATGTGACCAGCACCAGGGGTGTTTACCTTTGTCCTTTTGGAAAGAAGAAAAATCCTGAATGAAAGATGGTGTAGGTTTTCCACATTGTTTTAAGAGTTTAGAGTTGCAACAGCTTTGAGTAGAGTTTATTTATAATTGGGCTAAGCTGGCAGCAGAAGAACCCTTTCGAAGCAGTGAAGCTTGAAATGAATGGAAAGAAATGTGGGCATTTTAATTTTTAATGGCTCCACTTCTGTGACAGCTGAACACAAACAGTGTGGCAACTGGCAGAGATGCTCAGATGTGGCTAATTTAGGGGGCATCAAAAGTGTTTCTGCTTCATGGTATGTAACAGACTATGGAAAAAGAAAGGAAATTATTAATGCAATGGTTTCAGTTTCAGACAAAAGATCCACAGGATGTTCACGGTCCGTTCACTGATCACCTGATGCATGTTGTACACAAAAAAACTGGCTGCATGGAAGAGCTGGTTGAAATGTCTAGTTCTAGACTGATTGGTAGAATATATGTATCTTCTGGGAGTTGGGGAAAAGCAGCAGTCCACTGGGAAACAAAGTCATGCTTACAATGTACCGGGTAGATACAACAGCCATTTTTGAAGAAGAATCTCCCAAGTGTATTGCCAAGTATCCACATATAAACAAACACCAGAATACTCTGAGTATGTAGGGAGACCAACTTGATTTATGAGCAATGCTTCATGGGAGTGGACAGTCACTGCTCAGCTGTTTTGCTACGATTTCCATTTCCATAAATATGAGTTCTCTGATTGAATTTTTTGGACAGTTAATTCACAATTAAAATGTCTGAATGTCACTGCAGTGCAAGAGTCATCTGCTCTCAAATGCTGCAGGATCTTTTCTCTTCACTAACTTATTTCATCATTTTTGCTCATTACCTTTAATCAGCAGGGACCAGTTACACGACTGTGATTAAGTTAAAACTTTCCCTAGTTCTGATATAACTTAGAAGCACTAAGTTACAACTTATGCACTACTAAATATTTTTGTGTGTGTGTGTGTTGCACCATTAAACTTAATTAAAGGTGCCCTAGAATTGACATTTTACAAGATGTAATATAAGTCTAAGGTGTCCTCAGAATGTGTCTGTGAAGTTTCAGCTCAAAATACCCCATAGATTTTTTTTTTATTATACCATGTTTTAACTGCCTATTTTGGGGTGGAATTAAAAATGCCAAACCAATGGATCATTACAAACTGTTGGTGATGCAGCATATCAGATCACGTAAGTATGGCATGTATTGTGTGGATGTTTGCTAACATTTGATTCTGAATGAGTTTGATAGTGTGCTGCACGGCTAACGGGTCTAAAGCTACACACAGTTGGAGAGACTTGATAAGAATGCTGGTGCGTTTATGAATTATACAGACTACAAGCGTTTTCGGGTTAAAAATGAAAATAACGACATGGCTCTGGTCTCCATGAATACAGTAAGAAACAATGGTAACTTTAACCACATTTAACAGTACATTAGCCACATGCTAACAAAACATTTAAAAAGACAATTTACAAATATCACTAAATATATCATGATATCATAGATCATGGACAGTTATTATCGATCCATCTGCCATTTTCGCTATTGTCATTGCTTGCTTGCTTCACAATAACTGCAGAATGTCTGATGATTCGGCTGTGCAGCTCCACGACTTTAATACTGAACATGGCCTGGTATATGCAAAAGTTGGGGGCATACATATTAATGACCCCAACTGTTGCATCACAGTCGGTGTTATGTTGAGATTCACCTGTTTTTCCGTGGTGTTTTTCACGCACAAGATTTACATATGAAGGAGGAAACAATGGTGTTTGAGGCTCACGGTATGTCATTTCCATGTACAGAACTCTTATTCTTCAACTATGCCAAGGTAAATTCAATTTTCAATATGATTACGGGGCACCTTTAAAACTACTTATAAACTAAATATTAGGTAACACTTTATTTTAGGGTATTTTAACTAGTTGCTTATTAGCATGCATATTACTAGAATATTGGCTGTTTATTAGTATTTATTAAGCACATATTAATGCCTTAGTCTGCACAACCTTATTCTACATTCTTAATCGTACCCAATACCTAAACTTAACAGCTACCTTACTTACTATTAATAAGCAGTAAATTAGGAGTTTATTGTGGGGAAAGTCAAAGTTAATAGTGAATATGTGTTCCCTATACTAAAGTGTTACCTTATTTATAGCGTAACGATTGGAATAAAATAGCTGACTGACTTAATTGCATCAATAAGCTCTTACAGTTGTCCTAGCAGAGGAAGAGGAGTATTTTAGAAATGAAGCTCATCTTACCAGATTTACCATACTTTTGTTATGGCTTAGTTAGTAGTCTGTTGAACAAGCTATCTTACAGATTTCATTATTTAGCTACTGTTTAGCAAGGAGACATCCGTTCTTGCCTGAAATAAAACACTGCAGGATAAATCTATCTTGAACAGCAGGGTGTATCTGATTTTAACTGCGTGAGGACTTTTTTTTTTTTATTGTTTTGTGTGTGTGTGTGTGTGTGTGTGTGTGTGGGCCCAGAAGAAACACATACTCAGATGTTGCTCTTCCATATCAGGAGACTCAATGGAGTTATCGTTTGAAGTGTCAGATGTTTAAGTATCAGATGCTTAAGTATCACACTCAGATGTTTCTACATAAATTTCTAGGAGGCGTATTAATAGAGACTAAACTCTCGTCAAATGTTGTTATACTGTAAAGTAAATATATATATATATATATATCTATATATATATATATATATATATATATATATATATATATATATATATAATATGAAGAGTTTGGTTCCAAAACACGATAAACGCCATTTTAAAAAAAACGGAGTTTCCGCCAAAATCAGTATTGTATCTGGTCGGTATTGAAAAGTCATTTATTAATTTTGCGCAAAGTGCGATATCCGTCATGTTATTCTGTCATGTTTTCTCCCTTTCTTTCCAAAACGTGACAAACGCTTACTTTGTTGTGTATTTTCAATATGAAAAATAACTTTTATATTGATGGAATTGCATTTTGAAAAAAATATGTGTCATGGATTTATTGCATTTTGGGGAAAAAATAATCCGTTTTTATAATAAACCTTTTAAAATCAAAATGTAGATTTGAATTTTTAATGTTTTTATAACCAAAAGATGCTATGTGAAAGTTTGAAACAGAAAATAGTGGTTTCATCTTGCCACTTTCTTGGTAAAGAAACACCTTTTTACTCAAATTAATCAAAATGGAGTTATAGCATTTTGGAACCAAACTCTTCATATATATAAGAAGCACGGCTTCTTTAGACAATTAGAATCTGGCGATTCAGTGACATAGGTGCCCTTTTATGTTCTTGCTGACACGCTATCTTTCTTCACTGGCATGATTTCACACATGCTTCAAACACCGGTGCACGCTGAAGGCGTTTCCATAGTGCCAATACCATGACACAGCATCGGGCTATACGTAACCCCAGATATTCATCCAATTCACTAAAAAGAACCGGTTCAAAAGAATGATTTGTTCATAAACCAGACATCACTAGTTCAGATCATTTGGTTATTTAAAAGAAAAAAAAGAAATATTGAAATCTCATATTGAGATCTTATACTTCTGGTATTTTGACAAATCTGAGCTCAGTTTGAGACACTGTTTAATATCTGGATTGACTTTTTAAAAAATGTCAGACGAGGAAAGTAAAATCAGTTACAAATGGAGTTTCATGTGGACTTCATTTACTCTCCATTTCATTGCTGTTTTGGAGATGTCATTTGTGATTTTTCATTCCTGTGGGTTTGCGTGAGTTAGTGTTGGACGTGGTGTTTTCCACTGTGGTGTAGATGTCATATTTGCACATTTGTTGTAAATGCTGCATTGATGTGATGTTTTGTGTTGTATTTCTGTGTGCGGCTCACTGTGACAGCTTGTGTGTCTGTCAATCGTCACATTTGTTGAGCTCCAGTGACCTGTAGAAACACAACTCACACTTGGCTCACAGTCATTTCTCTTTTTAGAAAGAGAGGCAGCTTTAGTTCACTCAGTTCACAAAGAGAATGTGGAAACCCGTGACAGCTTTAAGTGGGGAAGATTTCAATTTTTAGCCTCAGAAACACTCCAGCTGGTACATTTTCCAAATATTATTCTTAACTACTATAGATCTCAACCCACAATGATATCAATAACCTCCACTCCCATTTGCAGACACTTGCAGCACTTCTTGTATCTATAAATACCTTTATATATAGGCATCATATGGTATTTTTCATATGAAGATACATTTTAATCTGGCTATGCCCACATTTCTTAGTTAAGCAAACCAATTGCTTCATATTTAGTTTGCTATATTTTATATTAAAATGGAATTCCCATATAGTTTCCATATGCATTGTATATGTTAAATATCATGTTCATCCCCAGATTTATATTTAATTAGAAAAGGAACAGCAAGGTGTCTTTTAGCAGATGCTACATCATGTAGGTTAACCCTGTAAACAAACACACACATTGTTATTCTACTGAGCTAATGATATTTTATATCCCCTAAACATAATCCACACAAAAACTTTTTGGCATTTTTAATTAAAACATTATTTAGTATGTTTATTAATCTGTTTTCCTCAAAGTAGCTGATTTCAGGTTTTACTATCCTTGTGCGGTCATGCATAAAACCTCTACACACACACATACACATCTAAATCATTATTTTCATTGTCTAAACAACTAATGATATAAAGACTATGCAGCTAGTTGTATCCTGTATAAATTCACCCGTGCATTCTATGATCCATCTGCTTTCTGTTTGACAGTCTGCAAATGAGAGATCTTAAAGAGATGTAATGATTGCTGGCGCTGAATAATGTTAAAGCAGATCTGATGAATGACTCAGCCATAGCTGCTCTCTTACGATCAAGAAAACCAATATTGCTTTGGATGAATAATTGTAAGACTCCTTAAGGACCATCTACATTTGTAAACTTCTAGACTAGCTCAGAGTCTTCTAGACGGAGCTCTGGTTAGTGACAAACAGTGCAGATCTTTATTGGTTAATAAAATGCAACCCGGTCTCATAGGAAAGACGTACCTGTTGGAATGTTTTCGCGAGTCGCCAAAATACGTACCAATGCGTACATATCACTGCAGTTTCCAACAGAAATGAACGCTAGAGGCTGTAAAACGGCAAACGCTTTTAATCGTTTTCATACACAGTTATGATTATGGGGTCAGGTTATGGATTAATAAAGATTCGTTTTCACATCTCCTTGCACAATATTATGTTATGACTTCAGTGCACAATTTGTAAACGAATATATTTTGGACATTGCATCGCTTAACCAGCTCCATATGTTTCGCTTTTCTGACATAACAAGCTTGCTCGGTAGCTCAGCTGATACGGAGTTGTACTTAAGACAAGGAAGCCCTGGGTACGAATCTCGTGAAAGGCGAGTCACGGTAAAAGATAGATAGATCTAAACAAGCTAAAATGGCATGATTACGGATGCTTTTTATGTCACATTTGCTTTTGTTAACACTATCGGGTAGGTTTAGGTGTAATGTTGGTGGTACGTTATGTTTTAAAACGAACTGCGGTGATTTGTATAAAAACCTCTGTTCCGGCAAAAAAAAAACACGCTTTTAGCGCCTCGCAGTGGACATTTCACATCGAAACTGCAGTGATATGTACGTATTGGACGTATTTTGCGACTAGCGAAAACGTTCCCACAGGTACGTTTTTCTAATGAGACTGGGTTGATAAAATGAGATTAAATACATAAAGTATATTTGTGTAATTTAACACATTTAATTATTGCAGGTTTGCATAATATTCTGGTTTTGCATTTCACTGTTATAATTCATTTTGAGGAATACTGAATCTGAAAACCTTGGGTCATTCTAAACCCAGGATAAACAGAATTCTGTGTTATCTTGCTTCACGTTTCCCACTGCTCATAATTTACCCGGGGTTAACAATTAATCATGGGTAATTCATAAACTGACATTGTAAATTCCTAAACCCTATGTTAATGTTCTTATTTGCATATTTGTGGCATCAGTGTCATTGATTGGATAAACACAGCATGCGACCTGTTTACATAGGCTAGCTCTAGCATTGAACATCCTCGTATTGCCGACTGTACTATCAAGTTTACTGAATGTCGGACTATAAAGGTAAGAATGAAACTGTCTCTTCTTCACTCAAATTGTTATGTTTTCTGTCAGC
Source organism: Hypophthalmichthys molitrix (assembly GCA_037950675.1). Lineage (NCBI taxonomy): Eukaryota > Metazoa > Chordata > Actinopteri > Cypriniformes > Xenocyprididae > Hypophthalmichthys > Hypophthalmichthys molitrix. Next base: position 41,783,718 of record CM075494.1, read on the forward strand.
ATTTTACATTATTTCTCTCAAACGCTGAATTTACTGTTTAATAGGTCTAGCTGCAACATTGTAACATTGCATTGTTTCATACTGTACATGTTTGGCACCGCAATGAGGGGTTAACCCAGCAAAAGCGGAGTTAACCCTGCTCTGGAGCAGGATTTCATAACCCCGAGTAAAAGCGGTGCTAACCCTGCTTCTAAATTACAAGTGTGAAACGTTCCTTTACCCGGGGTTAAAAGCGGTGTTTAGAAAAACAATAACCTGGGGTTAAGCGCAGTGTGAAAAACCCTATTTAGTCTAGAACTACATTAACCATCATGTTCACACAGCGCACACAACACCTCTGCACTTACTCCCGATTTCTCTTAGCATGGGGACAGGAGACCTATCAGTCATGGGAAAAACAAAGTAACTTGTATTACTTATTTAAAAAAGTAACTCAGGTATTTTGTTGTAAATTTAAAAAGTTACTTGATAGAGTAATCTGATTACGTGACTTGAATTACTTGTAATGTGTTACTCCCAACACTGGTTGGCAGGCATTGGTGGTAACTCTTTTATATTTACTTGACAAAGTGTTCGAAGTTTGTGGGAAACTATTTTCAAACTGTGTCTTGACAAGATAAAAAGCTACTCATACAGGCAATCAACGGAAAAATAAAACCAGACCAAAGTAACTTCATTAACTTCAAGTCCCAACCAGCATTTCTTCACAGTGTTTTTACAGAATGGGAGAAAAATGTAATTATATCTTATAATAAAGAATAAAATCGTTAAAATTAGTTAACACCTGTTCTGTTTCAGTTAATCATCCCCTGAAATGCTCATACTTTTTTACTTTAAAACAAAGTTTGTAATGTTGTGATTCATCTGGAAGCTTGTTTTGTTTGGTTCATGGCTCAAAATTACTGATTGATTTATTCTTTTTTTAATACCTATAGAGAAAATGAATGTCAAAAATACTTCCAGAACCAAGGCTGCCGAGAAAGTGGGTGGTCACTGTTGTTCTCTGTATAGCTGTTGTGTTCTCTGTTTCTGCAGTATGCCTGTGTGTTTGCCAGCCCCTGCTGTCTGCACTGCTCTTTGTTCTTTTCTATACTGCATCCATCACTGATTCATGAGGGAAGCAGACATTTTGTGCAAACACAGGTTTTGGTTATGCCTTGTATTAACATGTCAGTGCTAAATACAGATGTAAATAGGGTTCGTGATCACCTAAACCACAATTAAAGGTCAGAAATCACATGTGATCACATTGTATTTGCAGTGTACTGTGAGTGCTAATGTGTCCTGATACTGTGTGCCTCACCCTTGTGAAAAATAAGTGTGCTTATTGTGCTCTTGAATAGTGAATAGTAATGAATAGTGAAGTGACATGTGGCCAAGTATGGTGACCAATACTAGGAATTTGTGCTCTGCATTTAACCCATCCAAGTGTACACACACAGCAGTGAACACACACACGGAGCAGTGGGCAGCCATTGCTGCGGCGCCCGGGGAGCAGTTGGGGGTACGGTGCCTTGCTCAAGGGTCTCACCTCAGTCGTGGTATTGAGGGTGCTGGACATTCACTCCCCTCACCGACAATCCCTGCCGGACCTGAGACTCGAACCCATGACCTTTGGGTTACGAGTCCGACTCTCTATCCATTAGGCCACGACCGCCCCCTGTAGCGTACTGTTTTTAAAACTGCACTTTGTAATAATGTCAAATGAACCCTTGTGCGGTCTTCATTTGGGAAATACACTCAGGGTCTTTGGGGTCTCCACAGACTTATTTGAACAAAAATTATTTAACAAAATAATTGTTTTTAAAAAAACAAACAAAAAAAAAACAAATGTAATTTTATTCTGTTTATTAATGTTTTTACTCGACATTTGTGCAGTTTTTGGAGGATTTATCATATTTTTTAAATTTATATAAATAAATTAAAAATATTTTTTTAAATAGGTTTTTATACAAAAACAGCTTTTTATGTAAAATTCACTTTATAAAAGACCCACATTTCTAAATTTCATTCATGGGGATAACATGGATAATTTGACATGGTTTAGTGTAAGATTTTTGCCCATCTTTTGGAAAATGCAGTTTTAAAAGTAAAAAAATTATCACTTTTACCAGTAAATGGCTGCAGAGCTCCACTATTTGCTATTTGACTGACTGAAAGACATCTTTTCACAAGTATTTTTCAGTTGGATTCATATCTAAATATTATGAAATCACAATTATAACAATAAAAGCTACTTTTTGTCAAAGTTTAGTATTTTGTGTAATAAAAAAAATAATCAGTTTTTCAATATTGTTACATTATGATGTAACCCCACTTAGAAAATGGACAAAATTCTCCCTCAAAATCAACAGTTTTGAAAAACGTTTTTTTTTTTTTCAGTACAAAAAAATGATAAACTTTGACAAACAGTAATTTCTATTGTCATAATTGTGATTTCATTATGCGTGTTATCCCCATGAATGAAATTTAGAAATGTGGGTCTTTTATGAAGTGAATTTTACATAAAAAGCTGTTTTTGTATAAAAACCTACTCAACAAAATATTTATTTCTATAAATTTAAAAGATATGATAAATCCACCAAAAACTGCACAAATATAAAGTAAAAACATTAATAAACAGAGTAAAATTGCATTTGTTTTTTAAAAAACAATTATTTTGTTACAAAATTACATTTTGTTGCCTGGGGCCTGCCTTTTTTTACTACACTAACATAAAAACAAGATATCACTCCAATTTTTTTTTTTTTTTTTTTTTTTTTTTTTGTAGATCTAGAAAGTGTTAACAACTGTACAAAGTTTCATGTCATTTGGACAAAGAGAACGCTTTTTTTTTTTTTAAGCAAACGTCGTTTGGGGTCTAAAAATACCCCAAAGACCCTATAAGGGTTAAAGTACATTTTTTTTTTATAGTAAAGTAGATTTGTAAACTTTAAATCATTTAAATTTTAACTGTGTGTCATTTGATATTACTTATAAGGTAATATATTGTATAAATTGACACTCCATTATTACGAATGTGGTTTTGGCATTTTTGCATACAAGTTTCAATAGAAATTAGATTAGAATTACATTATACAAGTATATCATAAATGCTTGTCAGTACATTCATAGACCATATTTCATAGACAATAGAATTATGAAATTACATATAAATGTGTACTTAAATCCTACTTAAAATAAAATAGCCATTTGAATGAAAATGCTGGAAAATCCCAAACATATATGAGCACATTAGTTCAGGAAACATCTTCATTATGTTCTGATGTTCATCTATGAGCATATGAGTTAAACAAAAGGTTAATCGAGTTGCTTTGGACCAGGTACCTAGTTTATGCAAGAGACCACCTCACTTACAGAGGTGACATTTATAGAACAAACATTTGCAGACCAGGTTCTAAAAAGCTTTACCTATGCATGAAGATTTGCATAAATGAACTGAGCATTGGTTAAGAAAAGGTCTTTCCAGTATTGTCTATTAGACCCCGGGTGTTACGGTTAAAGGCGCTCACATTTTGACATTTCAGATCAAAATAAGATCAAAAACCTTCGCTATTCGGAAATTAATTTTAAGGGAGCCCAACCTGCATAAGATTGTGATGCGTTTATTGCTCTTTTCCCATTTTCTGTAGATGAAAGATGTGGGTGGGTGAGACCATTCCAGAATTCATAATGAAATATCAGAAGCCAGTTTAGCAGCAGGTCTGTGGCGTCTTACACATTCTCTGCTGAAGCATCTGCTGAGAAACACCAGAGGCTTTGGATTTGGCAGCTCCAGTATCCCTGGAGGACCATCCCAGAGAAACTCTCCCAACTGACAAATGATATCAGAAAGGAGGAGGTGCAATCCTCACGCTCACCTCCTGCACGCATGTGTGAGGTTCAGGAATACCCTAGGTTATGGGGACAAAATGTCCCCACAAAGATGGCTCTTTTTCGAGCGCAAGTGGAGGCCTTTTCTTGAAAAGGCCCGTTTCAAGTGAAACGAGTGAAACATATAGCAAAGGCCACTACTGTATTGGATATGTGCAAGAAATCCTGACATTAATGCAGAGAATGTAAATGAAATCCACAGAGTCACTCAAATATCTATATTTTATCACAGCAAGAAATATGAGTTGCATCAATACGCATGAAATGTAAAAGTTCTATCAGTGTTGAAAATGTCCTCAAACTTTCAAATTAAACTTAAACCACTGCTTCAGTGTGTCAAAACTTGTTCTTTCTTCACTTTTAGGTCACTTGGTGTGCCTCCAGGAAGAGGAAGCTGTCCTCTGATTGGCCCGTTGCCCTTTGACCTTATCTATACAGACTACCACGGCCTGCAGCAGATGAAACAGCACATGGGCCTTTCCTTTAGACAGCACAGGTCAGTTTGAGCCTTTGTTCCAAAAACTGAGCTGCCTTTCTGTCTTCTGAACCTCTGGCTGAGCAGAGATTAATGATGCTGTACTGTGGTAGCATTTGTTTTGCAGGTATAAAACTATCAACAGGAAAGCACATTTACAATGTTTTAAACTCCTGTGTCTTCAAACAGCTTTTATTATCTTTTATCTTTTCTTTTTCTTTTTTGTCTTTTCTAGAAGGAAAAACACAAGCCTCAAACTTTAACCCTTAAATGCATGAATGTTTTGCCAATCATTATTACATATTTGGGTCTATTTCTAACACAGATCGCTCTCTAGCTGCCGCAGTAGTATAAAACTCTCCTGATATTTTAATAACAATTACAAAAGAATAAAATAAAGCATGTTTCGTTGCCTTTTGGAACTTGTAAGGGTTCAGTTTAAGCAGATGCTTTTTACCATCATCACTGTCCTCGTCAGAGCTCATTTCCCAGTACATTCCATATCTGGCTCATATTCGCCATCTCAAGCATATCGCTTTCAACGTCTTCAAAATCAATATTTTGATCGCTGACAGCTTCTACACCAGATCCATCATCAAGTGACAGTGACATTGATTGTGTTCAGTAGTAGCTCTGCAGTAAATTGCTGATCCATTTCATGTTTTGCTGATGATACTTCCTTTTCTTTTGTTTTCTGCCTGCGGTAACTATGAGTGAAATGTAACTTTATCATTGTGTATCAGACATTGCCACCTTGCGGAATAAAGGTGAATTGCACTTCTTCAGCCATCAGAGATGCAATCATTATTGCACAGAAAAAAAAAACTTTACTTACACAATTACTTACACGCTAGCGACCCTATACATTTTTACAAAAAAAAATAATAATAATAATTAGAAAACAGACATTCTTTTATAATTTTATTTTCCTGTTATATTGTTTAAAATGAATAGATTGAGGAATACTAAGAAGGTTGATGTCTAACTTTAAATAAATGAAAAAGGTGGAGGGTAGTGAATGACATCCCGGGTCGATAAAGACCTGCGTTATTTAAGGATTCATTTTGACTTCATGGGGTCTTTATGCTCTCATCCTCCTGTCATTCATTGCAAGATTGTCTCATGCTCATCAAGCTTTAAAGCTTAAAAGTAAATGCATACTGTTGTCTCTCCTTGGTCAGCGTAAATTTCTTTTTGGCTTATAACTTTATTTACTCTTTATTGACTCGGTCAGGCCAATAATCTTACTCTATGTACTGTTGTATGAAGAGTCGTCCTTCAATTGGTGGGTTTATAATGAATAGAGATGCACTCAGATACATAAAACACTGATGATTACAGCATAATTCTCCAGAAAGTTACCTCATAAATTATGGATAATATTTGTCTCTCATCGCTCATACATGCATAATGTATTAAAATTATTGGACGATCAATTAGAGGCTATTTCTCATTTGTCAGTTGTAAAATAAAGTCTCTATATTTCACTCTGGGAGAGAAAGAGAGTGATTTGTTTTTGTGTAATAAATCAATGTAGCCTATAGGATTCATCCTTATTGTTTATTGCAATGCAATGCAATGTTTAAAGTTGGTTCAAACCTGAATGCTGGTTTTCTTTCCAAATGGCACAAAATGACAAATAATATACGTTAATATACGTCACACAACTGTTTTTGTATAATTTCATAGTAACTACAACTCCAGAAGTGACAAAACCACATAAATTCATAATAAAAACAGTGTAAACTCCTTTGAAAAAGAATTACACTTTATCATTCTTTTATGATACTTATATTCTAGAAGAATATACTTGTGCAAACTGAATGTAATTCTGTCAGACACTTAAATGCATGTTAACTGAAAATAAATGAAAATGTATTAGCTCTAATAACTAATTTTGTTTTGCATATTCAACCTGGTGAATAAAAACCAATGAGAATGAAGTCCACTCCCACGAGACAATGCAAATGCCGTAATCGATTCAGTCTTCCTACACTCTCACACAACTATTTTTATATATCAGAATATGTTGCAATAAACCTCGAATATATTATATTTGTGCAGGGTTTTTTTTCCAGTACAATGGTTTTATATTATACCACCATTACTGATTTGATTAAAGCATTTGTGATGCTTCATGGTATGAGTAGTTCATTCTCATATGATGAGCTCATAACACAATTTACACGGTCTAGTTTTTTCTATGAAATTGTATTTTGATTCATCTTGGAGCTGGTTGGCTTCTTTATTGAGTAAGTCTTTGAAATTCATGGACAGCATGAATGGGAATAAAGGCCACTGAAAAAGTGTGTGGTCACTGTTGCGCCATATTCCCTCATGCCGTCTTTTAGGGAAGAGATTTCGTTGTGATGTTAAGGCTTAAACTTGTTTACCTCCCAAAAATCAGAGTAACACTTTGTTGGGATGCAGCAGAATCCCTTTACAGAGGGTTGTGTATTCCCACTGCAGCACTTTTATAACTGCTGCCTGAAAGCATGTACAATCTGGTAGCTACAACCCCTATAATTCCACTCTTAAAGCAATCGTTCACAGTTTCAAACCAGTTTTCTTTCTTCTTTGGAATGGAAAAAGAAATGTTTAGCGAATGTTGAAGCTGCCCTTTCCATACAATGAGAGTAAATGTTGACCAGGGACTTTCAAGCTTTAAAGATTCCAAAAAGAACCATGAATTTAGCATAAAAGACTAAAATCTGCTTGTCGTACAGTAACTTTGTTTAAGGAAAAGACTGATTTTTTAAGGAACAAATACACTACATCAATTTATCTCCAACTGCAATTGGGGCGATTCGACACTAGATAGATTTCACAGAAGATCTCTTAGTGTAGTATTAATACAGACTCCTCACATTATGATGTAGTCAAAGGATAATCAGACATGTTTGATATTTTGAGCTGAATTTATAAAGAACATTTTGTAGTGTATGATGTTCTGTTGCTCATTCACATCATTCACATGCTACACATTCGATCATTGCATTAGAAAGATCCATTTTCTCAGCATCCCTTGGGAAGACATTCTAAAACATGTGAAAAACATTTAAACAGAACAATTACTCACCCTCACAACATTCCAAACACAAAAGAATTTAAATCCATCATATAAAGTGATTGTGTCTCTTGAGAAGACTTAGATTAAACTGCATGATTCATATGGATTACTTTTACAAGGTCTTTATGAACTTTTTGAAGTGCAGAAGTTTTGGGGAAATCAACAATGGAGGAACAGAAATTTTGGTAATACTTTACAATAAGGTTTCATTTATTAACATTAGTTTTATCTAACAAAAACTAACCATGAGCAATATAAACACAGATGGTGTGAGGACCCTATTGTAATTGCTCGGTCAATTCCTCTTCTTCTCCGAAAATCTTCGCGTTTTTGAGGGCCTAAACGAAAACTCATGAAACTTTACATACACGTCAGAAGTTGTGAAAATTTACTTCTGATATGGGTTCCAGAGTTGGATCGATAGCGCCACCTACAAAATTTCAATTAAGCGCCCTTCGCGCTATGTTTCACGTACAAGTATGAAATTCGGTAGACAGATGTAACAGCTCAATACCTACAAAAAAGTCCCTAAAAAGCAAACTTCGAAAACCCAGCAGGAAGTGAGATATTTTCTCTGCAAAAACATTTCTAGATGTTGTACTTTAACAAACTCCTCCTAGAGATTTTATCAGATAAACATCATGTTTGGTCAGTCTAATCTAAAGGACTTTGCAACGTTAAATTGTGAAGATCTACAGTTTTCGAGTTTTGGACAAAATCCAATGTTTTGCCATGAAAAAGAAAGTTGTTGTAACTCAGGCATGCAATGTCTGATTTGCCCCAAACTTCACATGTTTTATTAGAGTCCTGTCCTGAAGACATCTACATGCTAATATTCAGTTACAGGAAATGACGTTTTACACAGTGATTAACTCCTCATTGAGATTTAACCAGAACAACATCATATTTGGTCAGTCTAATCTTAAGGCCTTAGCAATGTTAAATTGAAAATGGCATGCTTTACACTGTAATTCACTCCCTGAAACAGATTTAAATATGCCATGAAGTACCAAACATACTAGAAACACATTAAATCATACAACACTTGGCTAAGTGCTAATGTATGCGATTAACACCATGAAACAGAAAGTTGTTGTAACTCAAGCATACATTGTCTCCAAACATCACATGTTTGATAATAGTCTTAACCTGAAGACATCTACATGACAATATTCTGTTATAATAATAGCGCCACCCACTGGCAACAGGAAGTGACGTGTTTAACACTGTGATGCACTACTAGCAACATACTAAAATATGCAGTTGAGTGCTAAACATGCTATTATCGTCATGAAACAGGAAGTTGTTGTAACTCAAACATACAATGTCCAATCTGCCTCAGACTTCACGTTTGATAAGTGCCCTGGCCTGAAGACATCAAAATTTAGTCATAGTCATATCGCCACCAGCTGGTAGCAGGAAGTGTGGCAAATACAAATAGTCCTCCTATATTTATATACTTAAATGCATACTGCCCACCATGCTTTGTTTTCCTAAAGCCACCGTGTGGTGGTGGCACAGGTGCTAGGGGCCTTTCATCGCTATTTGTTTATTTTTTGTTAACGTTAGTTTGTTCATGTTAGTTCACAGTGCATTAACTAATGTTAACAAATACAGCTCTTGATTTTAATAATGTATTAGTAAATGTTGAAATTAACATTAACAAAGATTAATAAATGCTGTAGAAGTGCAGTTCATTTTTAGTTGATGTTAACTAATGAACCTTATTGTAAAGTGTTACCAGAATTTCTTAGTTTTTTTTTTTTTTTTTTTTTTTTTTTCTGAAGATGAACAAAACTCATACAGGTTTGACAGAATCTTAATTTTTAGGTGAACTAGCTCTTTAACGTGTACTTTTTTTTTTAGAATGAGTTTGCTGTGTCCGTGTAAGATGTCCATGTTTTTTTCTGTAACAAATTACAAAAGTCATTAAATGTGTAATGGCTAGTATTATATTTAGTCTAATTAAATCTGATAAGTGTATCTACTATATATTCAATCGTATATAATTGATTATTTAAATCCCATTCATGATATTTGATAGCTAGAACGGATGGAAAGATTTAATGGCTTCAATTTCACTGTGCTTCTCATACAAAGCTATCATATATGTCCTCAGAAGACTTGGAAATTAAAAGCTTCACATCGCTAGTCCATTTGATTTGTGCATTACAGTCAAATGATCTACTGCTGTGGTGCTTTTAATTTTGGAGCTTGTCGGCCCTTGGTTACTTTTTATTGTGTTGCAAGGGGGAAAAAAACTTTCTCTGGTTTGGGAATGAGGCAATTTTCCTTTAAGGGGAAACAAATATGGTAATGTGCAAACCTTTCTGCTAATGGGTTTAATCACATTTACAAGACGCACAGTGTTTTGTTCGATGAAATGGGATGTGTGAGCATATTAACTGATTTGTGCATCACCACATGGCAAAAAAATAACAGATTTGAGGTTGAAGTGAAAATACACTTTTCCTTTTCTGTCTAGGTGCCACATCCGTGTGATCGACACCTTTGGCACAGAGCCAGCGTATAATAATGAGGAGTACGCCACACTGCATGGCTACAGGACCAACTGGGGCTACTGGAACCTCAACTGCAAGCAGTACATGACCATGTTCCGTGAGTCTATGACTACTTATTATTCAGAGTTCGGGTGTATCCAGGGATGGACTTAGACTTTAAAAAAAAAAAAAAAAAACAGCCATACTAGAACATACTAGCTACCTGCTGTACTATTAATTCCCAATGGATAAAACAAAGTCAAGCCAAGTCAAGTGACTTTTATTTTTAAAGTGCTTTATATAATACAGAATGTTTCAAAGCAGTTTTACAGTGATAAACAAAAATAAAATAACAATCAATGATGCAAACAATTAAATTCTGCTGTAAGGCAGCTCTAAAAAAAGACAATAATGCCATTTTGCAGTTCAGTGTTGAAAGTCTCTATTTTGAGGTTACACTTTATTTTAAGGTGTCCATGTTGCAGTGTATTTATATATTTAAATACTGGGTAATAACAATTAACTACTTGTACTTACTATAGGATTAGAATTAAGATTAGGGTTTGGTTTAGGGTTAGTCGCATGCAATTATGCATAATTTACTGTTATTACTACAGTACCTACATGCAATATGTGTAACGGACATTGTAAAATAAAGTTTTACCAAAAATCATCATAATTTTAATGGTAAAAGACTGTAAATATGCCATGGTAAAAACCTTTTAATTGGTTAACAGTAAGTTTCTTTACTATACACAGTGAAATCTAATGGGACTTTTTTTATTTCATGTAATTTTACAGTAAAATACTGTTACATTTACAATTTTTGGAAGTGAAAAAGAACTTCATCTTATAATTTACATTGAAAAACCATAAATTGACATTCCCAGAATTCCTTGTGTCACTTAACTTTTGATTATTTTCCCTTTAAATAACTGTTTATTTATATTTGTTTATTTATCAGTTATGTACATTAAGTTTTTGTGTTATATAGAGTAGCTTCTCTAATGTATTTATCAGCCTGTATTATAAAAGACGTTTAGTAATTACAGCACGGGAAATAAGAACAGTGAGCATGTTTAGGTGAGTGTTTTGTGTCTTGGGCAGCAGGTGCTATAGGCACAGAGCATCTGTATGCAGGAGAAGAGCAGCAGATGTTCTCAGAGCTGGAGAGGGTTTGTGTCTGTGCAGCATATGCACAAATCTGCATCTAGTCAGTCTGAGGCGTTGCTCCTCATTTAAATATATTAACAGAACACAGGGTTGGCCGATATTCCGAATTTAACAATTTGTTTCCTTTCAGTTCGTGAGTGAGAATTGGCCAGATTCCCCACAGGATGATGAATTAGAATTTGTATGCGAATGCCAGAAATTCAACTCATAACAAAGATGAATTTTCAGTAAATATATCTTTACTGTAGAGGGATTTTTTTTTTTCTCTCCCTCTAATTAGGCAGTTTTTTTCCTGAACTGAAAGTTCAATGCAGTCAAAACAATTAGCAGTCATCACGCTGATTTTAATTATGTCATGAAAAATAACATCTCCTCCACTTTGTTTATGTGTATATAAAAACTCAAATGAATTATTGTGAGGAAATGAAGTGTTCTTCAACCAAAATCCATAAAATGACATTTATTAAATGTAATAAAAAATATAAGTAAACTAAAATGTGGCATTTAAAACATTGTATTATTAAAGAACCTATTATGCCCTATTTTACAAGATGTAAAATAAGTCTCTGATGTCCCCAGAGTGTTTATGTGAAATTTTAGCTCAAAATACCGGTAACACTTTCTATGAAGACCATGCTTATAATGAATTATAGCTCTATTTATACTTAAATTATAAGCAAGTATTACTATTTTATAAACATATTTATAATGACTTATTAAGACCTATACCACATTATAAGAACAGTTATAGTTACATTTATATTATTTATATAATTAATTATAAGTCATGCATTTGCTTTTTCAATGCTCATGCTCATAATCCATTATACACTGATTTATAAGTATTAATTAGTCAGTCATATGGTTCCATGAATGCATTTAAAAAGATGCAACCTGCATTGCTATAATGCTATTATATTATAATTAAAATTATTTTTTAGTAATTCATATTTATTTCTGTCAAATAAGTGAATGTTATTAAAAGCCGTGTTTTGTTCTTATCAATACTTATTGTGAGTAATAATAGTTACTACTCTCTATAAATGCATCATTGTTGGCTTTAAGTAAAGTGAAAACACAGGATGCAATTTTCCTAAAGAAAATGTTAAGAAATCATGAAGATGTGCTCAATATACATTTTAAGTTGCTTACTTGTAAATGTAACTAATGAACAATAATTCCTGTAATAATACTAATAATAGAAATCATTAATGCAAATTTTTTATAGCATGTTAAAATTGCCACTTTTCACTCTAAAATCACCGTAAGAGCTCAATAAAACACAGTGCAAGTGTGCATTAAAATATTATCCATAAACTCTCTCTCTCTCCCTTGCATTATCATCAACATACACAGCGAATTACACAGAAACACTCATTACAACTAACAGTAAACAAATATATAAAGACCTTTGCCTTTTCGGGTGGTGCTTAATAAACTGGTAAACTTTATATCCGTAAATCAACTCCGATAAACTGTCATAAAGTGCTCTCATCTTCATTACTGCCATATCCAGTATCACTCTGGAGAGTGAGAGATGTTTTGTATTGTCACTTTGTATTGACATTCGTTCACAAAGCAGTCCAGTGTGAAATGATTCACACAGACATAAACGAATTTCGGTAGAGTTCAGGGAGCATTTCTTCGAAAATAAAATGAATCCACCTCATCTTCAGCGGCTCAGATTTAGGGAGTAAATGGAGAGAGCTATGTGGATTAATCCATCCAGCTACAGGACACCTAAAACGCTTGGGAGACATTCTCGTCAGTGCAGCAATGGCGGACTGTACAACTGGCTGTGAACTCGTTCAGGGCGGTTCTATGTTAAAACAGCAGTGTCTGTCAACATTCGTGGGCCTGTGGCTAATGTGACGTCACACTGCCAGGGATCTGGAAACAGCTTGTTCTGAGACACTGCTTATGATTTATGGGGATTAAAAAAAAAAGGGTGGTTGTATATACACACACTGCCAACACACATGACAAACACAACTACTATGTACTTGCATTAGTGCCCACCCACTATTTCAGTGGCACTGGTTCCAGAAGTATTTTTTCTATTTATTTCTCCCATAAGGATTTCACAAAAAAAAAAAAAAAAAAAAAAAAAAAGCTAGCTACGAGGTGAATCATAACATTTCGAAACCAGACAAAAATATAAAGGTACAGGACTGTTATTAACGGCTTTAGTGATAGAAAGGACTACAATCCCATGAAGCATTGCAAGCAGCATAATCAAATTAAAAATGATGGAGAAATATAAAACTACTCATTTACAAATGTTGCAAAATATGCATATAATTTCAAACGTTTAAGTAGTTTTGGAGCGTAGTGAGATCAACTCGATTACGTCATTTGCAGTGCTTTATGAGAGTGGGCGGAGCTAAAGAGATCTTTTAGTGTATTTTGCTTGTATCGACTTTCTGATTGGTGTAATTTTCTGTACAGAATCATGGGTAATGTAGTTTTTCACCACAAATTCCACTGTTAAACACGATTATCTGAAATAATGCAGGCTGAATACCATTGATTAACATCCTCGTAGCTCATAATGAGGTTGTCTTTAAAGGTTTATAAGTTATCATTAAAAAAATAATTTTCCTATAGAGAAAATGAATGGAGTTTTTACTTCCAGAACCCGACAGTTGCGCACTATTCTGAATCCTGCTTACGATCTCACATTTAGGAAAACAACTGAAATTTTATGGACACTCTCTAAACAATTCTGTTTGCTGCTTCTCTCTGTAGCATTTAAGTTTTGATTCAAAAAGAACGTACTAGTCTGGAAAATTGCATTGCAATGATCTTGTACACAATTGTATTTATGAAATTATAACTACTCTGTTTTTTTTCCCCCCCAGCACACACTCCTGATAACTCCTTCATGGGTTTTGTGACTGAGGAACTAAATCAGACTGAAAGATTCAACATACAGAGAGACAAAGTCAACAACATGGCTGTGGTTTACGGCAAAGAAGCCAATATGTGGAAGGTAAGAATGTGTGCATCCAACAATAGCAAATCAAAGCAAAGGTTTTCCAGATGGTTAACAGAAACCTCAGAATTAGCAGGATTCTGACACATCTCTACCGTCACACAGTATAGCATCAGACCGCCAGCCTTGCTCAGCATTTGAAAACACTACTATAGACTTTCTTTCAGTCTGTGTAACTGTCAGAACATACAGAGATTGATTGCCTGGCTCCTATCATGGCTTGTTGGGCACAGTGATTGCGCTAAAGTGGTGTTTGGATGTGCTGACAGCAAATAACATCAGGCTGCTTTAACACGCTTCAAAACAGGATGAAAGCAAACATTCTGCAGCATCAAGAGAGACAGGCTGTGAACGTCGCCAGAGGAAACTGCGCCCACCCGTCCGCCAATAAAATAAATAAATAAATAAATAAAAACTTGACAAGTAGCAGACTTTAATCAGAAAGTGTGTTCGAACCGCTGGGCGTTTGGGAGCAGAGATTGGTTTTGATGAGAGCAAAATGCACCCCAGGAGCCGTGAAAAGCTCAGAGTCTTTGAGAAATGAAGTCTCCACGTTTAACCTGAACATTTTTCCTGCCGTTTTTAATGCTGCATTCTTCAGCGCCGAGTTATTGTGTCTCTCTGCCTCTGTGCTGCTTGAGGTGTGCATTGTCATTTCTGTTTGTTTGACAGGTTGCCATTTAAAAGCTATCTGCGCTGTGGAGTCCCTAAACACTGACAGTTCCCTCCAGGCCAAATGGCAGCCCACTCGCTCTCATTGTGCATGTGTCATTCAGCCCAGAACCACAACTGTACGCTTAGAGATTGGAAAGACAATCATCTCCTCTTGTGCTCCGTTCCCCCCCTTTCTAATTTATTTTTCGGTCTCTTGACGACCGTCTTGGATCACTTACAGCTCTAACTCAGAGCGTGACAATCGTCTCATCAATTTATGGATGAGCAAGGTTCCCACGGTCATGGAGAACCTGGAAATACCAGGGAGTTATTGTTAGTTTCCGGCCAGGAACTTGAAAAGTTTGGGGTCAGTAAAATGCATTAATGTTTTTGAAAGAAGTCTCCTCTGCCAGCTGAATTTATTTGATCAAAAATACAGTAAAAAATATTGTTATAAATATGTTATATATGTTAATTAATATGTTATTACTGTTTAATAGAACTGTTTTCTATTTGAATATATTTTAAAATGTAATTTATTCCTGTGATTAAAGCTGAATTTTGAGCTCCAGTCTTCAGTGTCACATGATCCTTCAGAAATCATATGCTGATTTGATGCTCAACAAACATTTCTGATTATCAATGCTGAAAACAAAATGTTGTGCTACTTTTTCAAATTTAATGACTATAGATTTTAAAAAATAACAGCATTTATTTGAAATAGAAATCTTTTTTTAACATTACAAATGCCTTTACTGTCACTTTTGATCAATTTAATGTCCAAAAGTATTAATTTCTTTAAAAAAAAACTAAACTTTTAAATTGTGGTTCTCTAGTGGTATAATTTATCGAGTTAGAAGCCAAGTTAATGTCTGTGTAATGGTGTGTGACACTTTAGCATGACATTAAAATTCATTTTTTAATTCATTTTTTTTTTTTTTTTTTATGAAATGTGACATTACAACAATGAAGTTATATGACAATATTTAATTATAGCACTTGAGGTTTTGTTTACCATGTAGTTAGTTGCAACCAATGGTTTAATTAAATCCCAAATGACATATGCATCCTTTATTTTCCTAAAAAGAAAGTGAGTGTCTACTGTTTTCTTCTGCTAAAGCTGACAATCCTGATTCTGAAAAAGAGAGTCAGAAGGTTTGACTGTATTATATTCTGGGCTGGGACCTTCAGCGCAAATCTATGGGATTTTGTTCACCCATTGTATCGTACACCAGGTGAAAATCCTAAGTCTGATCACTCAAGTTGCAGGATTTGAGGAATCAACAGTGTTACACACTGAATTTTAATAAGTATGACTAGAAGCACAACTAATGAGCTGTTTTACAGCTCATGTTCAATAAATGGATATATTGGGGAGGTAGTTTTACATTGCGAACTTTGTAGTTGCAGCAGTTACCTCAAAAGGGAATCATGTAATCATCTACTCTTAAGAAATGTTATTTTTCTGGCCATAGAAATAACTTTCTTACAGTACTAATGTGTTAGAGCATGTAGCAAGATCAGATCGTTTAGTGACTTTGTCTGTAAGCAGTGAACTCAGAATCAAACTAGGGTGAATGTACACAAAAATTTACTTAACTATTCTACGAAACACAAAATAGCTAATCCGAAACACAAACACGGGTAAACAGAGTGGAAATGGATGAATGAAACTGGAAAAGGAACAATGGAAACTGAAGAATTATAAATGTGAAAGAGTCAGTCACTCCCTGAGCAAAAGCATCACTTTTTAATTTAAAGGGGTTGACAGCTTTTCTTAACACCTCAGTGGATGCTTACACTGCCCTAAGTCATGTAACAAATGTCTGGATGCAGTCCTAGATAAGTCTTTCAATGTTTTTCCCAGAGATGGTGATGCTTGATTGAAGAAGGTAGAGTTGAATGTTACATCAGATTCTCCCAGGGTAAAACAAAGCAATACAAACTTTGGCAGTGTTATTTTGACTCTAGATATTGGGTGAGGTCTCTTGGACAAAGTCCTGTGGTGTTGAGGCTGACCTTCTGAAGGTGGACTGGCCATTTCAAGGGTGTAGATTTGAGCATGAAAAAGGTTTTGTCTTGAGCAATAGCTTATTTATATAATCAGAGTGGATTTGAGTGCTGTTAAACTTTGATTATTGTAACAGGAATATAGCGCAAGTTATGAAGATTTGGAGTTTTTCTCCAAGCCTAAACACACATGAACAAGCTAATCAAGGTCTTCAGGATTACTTGAAAGCTACAGGCAAGTGAATTTTTATCAAGGATGGAGCTAATCTCTGCAGGGCAGTTGCCCTCCAGGACCGAAGTTGCCCATCCCTGGTCTAAACCAATGTCCAGGAAAATTAAAAGAGGATCATTTTAAAGAGGTGGTTGATTATGATTTCATTTTTTTTTTTTTTTTTTTTTTACTTTAGTTAGTGTGAAATGTTGCTGTTAGAGCATAAACATCAACTGCAAAGTTACGACGCTCAAAGTTCAATGCAAAGGGAGATATTTTCACTGTTTACAGACTAGCTTTTATTTGTTTAATTTAACTTGATTGATTGTTAAAGATTTACATAACAATGTTTTATCCTCGGTGCTGTTTAACTAACGTTTTCATACAGAAATCGATATTAGCGTACCAACATTTTTCCAAAGACAGACAGAAATCTTTAATGTGAACCTTAACTAGGTCCTATATTGATTTTCTGAATGTCACTCTGTTGTTTGAAATAGCACATCATCTGTTACGCTTATTCTTCAATCGCACGTTCATTACTGCTTAGAGGAAAAGCAATTTTGGTTCGCACAAGAATGATTTGGTCATAAATGTCCAGAAGGTAAACTTTGAACTCTTGTAGACACTTTGTTTAAAAACTATGCTGTAAAAGCAGAGTCAAGGCTCTTCTGCTGTGCAAGGAAAAGGGCCAAATGTGTTTTAAATTCTCAAGAGAAGGTGCTTGCCTCCAAAACTCTTAATGGTTTGATATAAGAAATTAGGTGTAACATTTGCCTGAGGAGATGGATGAATTATTAATGGAGTAATGATTTAAATAAGTAAATAATTCATACTCCTCTTTAACTGTGCATCTAAGAGAACTTTCATTATTGTCCAGAGAACATGGTCCTTTTCTTTGTTCTGAAGTTAAAATAGCAACATCAAAAGTAGGGATGTCAAACCTCTGGTCAAGGGCCAGATTGGTAAAAAAAAAAAAAAACTCCACCTTGTTCACAATTTCTTTTCTTTTTTTCTTTTTTTTTTTTTTTTAAACTTGTCAAACCATGTTGTATTCATGCAGACTGAATACAATGCCCAGAATCAATTTTATGCTGCTTTAATATCCAGTATTGAGTAAAATAAAATTAAATCTGACCTTTAGATTACATATACCTGTACATAAGGAACTGATAGTTAGGGAGTATAAACTAAACAACAATATTCTCAAGAGAAGAGAAATCCAATCAATAGAATATAACGTAATTTTATAACTTATAATAATAATAATCCACCTGAAATATATAAATAAAATGAGCCTATGTCTCATTTTAATTGCATGTTTCTAAGTCAAACTCTGACAGCATCAAATCTGTATTAATGTATGAAATGCAATAATCTCTCAGTGGAGATGATGGTGAAATTGACTTTAATCATAAGTAATTAAAGATATGATCTATAAGATGTAAAATTTTCAATATATCTTGCTAGCATAATAAATGGATGCTGATGTGTTTTGGCATTATTTATTTAAATATTTTTCTTCAATCATCCTGTGAGTGTGTAAATACCATTTAGTTTTTCTAATCATAAATTGCGCAGTGATTGAGGTCAAATATGCACATACACAAATGAAAAAAGTGCATATACAAACAGAGGGAAATTAAGTGCTTTGCCCTGCTGAGCCCCTTACTGAACAACAACAGGAGAGTAATTTATTTCTGTTGTAATGCTGGCTACATCAGATCAGGCTCTTTGTTTTTGTCAGAGGCAAATGTGTTACACAGTTTTCTTGAGATGTTGCGGTTCTGCTGTGATGTTGTAATTGTAAGCGGCTGCTCCACTCTGTAGCCGTGTGCTTCTGTTTGTACGCTGTCCATGGTGCTGATCTCAAGTCAGTTGTGAAGCCGTCCACTTTTTAAATGTACAATTTGTATGTATTTTGTGTACTGTTGATGAAGAACAGTTATAAAGCATGCCAGAAAACAGAGAAAAGGTGACAGACTTGCATGACTGAACTTTATTTCCCATTGTTTTCCATGGAAATACAATTAAAAAATAGAAACAAAGCATCATTGTGCATTTTTTTCAGATATTGTCAGATGTATTCATTTCATTCCAAAATCACTTGAACTGTATTTATGACATAGTAATTACACTTTCAGAACTCATAAGTAAGGACTTTCTAGGAGGGCTTGATGTCATCAAGAGACACACGAGTTTTTCTATCACTGTAAAACCTACCAGTTGTTCTAACTAACCCATTTCAGTTATCTTTACTTAATGTCCAACAATTTGCGTCCAACTTAATTGTAAAAACCTACTACTGTAAAAAGTAAGTAAAATCAGTACTATTTACATACTATGCCTTTGTTACTCAGAAAACCTAAGTTAAGAGTACTTGATCGGTTTGAGTATCATTTTGTCAAGCAAAAGAGTTTTTGAGGTGGGTCAGTTCTTAATATACTTTTCACTACTTTCCTCAACTTCTGCAGTTATCTGCTTAGTTGCCTTCGCTCATTTTCCAAAATCATCTTGAATGTTGAATTGTCAATACAACTGAAAATTTTGAAAGAACATAATATAAGTTGACTTCATATAATCGATTTCCTAAAATGGTTTTGTCACCATTATGGTGATTAGTGTTGCATTTGGTTGGGAACTTGAAACTACTATTGTCAAACATCAAACATTTAAATAAGACTCTGACCATTACAAAACAAGTTTTATTTGCTTTTTTTATTGTGCTAATACTGACGTGAGCAAATAAATAAATGTTATTAAAACTTGAATATTTAGATAAACTTTACTAAATTTTTCTGAAGCAATAAGTTTGCAAGATTTATTCAAGTAAAGTTAACAAATTTAAATGTAAAGTGTACAGTTTACTCTCATCTTCTCATGTCTTATGCAGGGTAAGGAGAAGTTGCTGACCATCTTACACCGTTACATGGACATCCATGGGACAGTGTACTATGAGGCACAGCGTCCCCCAGAGGTGCCAGCATTCGTCAGGAACCACGGCTTACTGCCCCAACAGGAGTTACAGCAGCTTCTGAGAAAGGCTAAGGTACTGTTAGCATGATGTACTTTTAAATCGTTGATAAGAAGTGTTGGAGAAAGTTACTTTTAAAAGTAATTTGTTACAATATTGCGTTACTCCATAAAAAGTAACTAATTGCGGTACTTATTAGTAACTTGTGGTTACTTTTTATGTAAAATAATGTGTTACATTGCTTTTGCATTACTTTTTCTCACCTGACTGATATTATTAATTGTGTTTTGATTAATGATCATCATGTTAAAATTGTATTAAACTTTTAATTTTTTGACAACCCTAACTTGTAAGTTTATACCAATTTATACCATTACATTTTCTCCTAGCTCTTCATGGGATTTGGCTTTCCCTACGAAGGCCCTGCCCCTTTAGAGGCCATAGCCAATGGTTGCATATTCCTGCAGCCAAAGTTCAACCCCCCTCGCAGCTCCCTCAACCATGAGTTCTTCAGAGGCAAGCCCACTTCCAGAGAGGTAAGTGCAGTCTGTGCTCTATATATGCATATGTAAGCATATTCTGTGGATTAATTCTCATTTAGTTTTTTTTTTCCTGTGAATGGCACACAGTTCTGCTGTTCACATAATCATAATCATTTTCAGATCTTTAAAGAAATGAACCAGCTCTGAAGAATCAGTGTAGTGCACTCATGTGTCAGGTTTATGTTCTGTTTTTGTGCTTTATTTCCTGTCTGCCTTAGTTGACCTAGTTTCCTAGTTTGTGCCTGTTAGTAGTGTTAATTTTGTCAGCTATTTTTAAATTAAGTCTTAGTTCTGTGTTAAATGCACTTTTTAGTTTTTTATCATATTTAGTCAACCTTGTCATGCTTTCGTTTAGTCAAGTTTTACACCGTGTTCTAACCAGACGCGATGCAATAAGATTCCAGCGATGAGCAATTTGACTGTCCACACTAGACGCGACGCGAAAATGAGAAACAATAAAATCAATCAAAAACCACAGCCAATCAGAAGAGAGTGTGGGCGGGCTCTCTCAGCAAGAGCACAGCGGACACAATGAAATGGGCAAGTACTTAGTAAAATTCATAAATATTACACCATTTAAACATTATTTAAAGTACATACGGAGTGACTGAACCAATCTTTGTCATAGAATACACTTGCTTGATCGCATTGAGTTGACAGTTTGAACATTCTTGTGCCTATTTATTTATTTTCAAGATCTGAGGTGAATTAGCCAGTGTTGTTTTCATTACAGCTAAAAAGCTGGGAACACAGAATGATATTCAACCTCACATTAGACGCTTTTAACATTAAATAAAGCACATAAACAGTACCTGATATTATCATTGCCATACTTTGTGTTGTTGTTCCAGCCGTGACATCGCGGAGAAATAGAAACCGTTTTTAAAATAGAATATTTGCGTGTCGCGTCGCGGCTGGTTAGGACAAAAACTCTGATTAACATGGAAAAGATAACTTTTATCACTTGTCACGGCGTCGGGTTGCGTCTGGTTAGGACACGGTGTTAGTCAACTAAATATCTGGGCATTTTAGTCTAGTTTTAGAAACGAGTCACATTTTCGTCATGCTGCGTAATGGTTAAATCGATAATCACAATTATTTTGCTCAAAATTAAAATCACAATGGTTGTTGTCATTTGAGAAATTTATTTTTACATTTCATCTGAATTATTCCACTTTCACCGATAAGCAGAAATCAGAATGTAACTCATACACCTGCTTTATTTTACTTCAACTAGCTTTTTGATTTATTATAGGCTACTTATCATATAGCCTAAATTACCACACTCTCACTTTATCTCAAAAATTAAAATAGTGAAATTCCAAATAGTAATTCCAAAAATTCAAAATTTCATTAATGTTGTTCTATTAAAACAACAACAAAACGACTTTGTATAGCCACATAGAGGTTGCATAAGTGCATTTATTCAGCAACCACAATCGCAAACAATATAGTTGAGATCCATGTTTGGATTTATTACAGTTCATCACAGAATCTCTAAATGTAAATCGCTGAATTTCAGCTTACTTGTTTGTAGGTATTTACAGATCATCTGCGACACTTCCGTAGTGTAGAGAGAGCGTAGTGTATGTGTGTTATCTTGTTCTCCTAAGTATTTGTTAATTTGATTTATTGTTTATTAAAGTTAACTACTGCATTTAGATCCTGCCTCAACTCATCCCTTGCTGCAACCACACCACGTGACATCAAAGATAACACTCATTTGTTTATCTCCCCATCAGGTGTCATCTCAGCATCCGTACACTGAACAGTACATCGGCAAACCTCACGTCATAACAGTAGACTTCAACAACTCTCAAGAATTTGAGACAGCCGTTCAAGACATACTCAAAGACAAGGTAAATTTAGTTTAGTGTAACAGTGGCTGTTGCATGACTTTATATAGAAATATGGAAAAGGGATGTCCACATTTTTTTGCCATACGATTTACATACTCTCATCAAGACATGTCTAGTAGTTGGAAGAGGAATATTTGGAGATGCTGTCATCCTTTTTTATATAAGTCTTTCATGTCGCCAATTAAACTCTGGAGTGCCATGCAGTGTTTTTCAGTCATCTTAGGCTTTAGTTCTGACTCAGTTGCTTTCTCAAAGCACAAACTTCCTGTTGTTATGGAAACACACGCAGTGTCTTTCAAAAGTTTGAAAGCACTATGAAGTTGTTTTTTTCATCCACAGTGCAAAAAAATAGGGAAAGCAAACAAAAGAAATAGCATGTTTCTGAGCATAGAGAACAAAAGTTTGCAATTCTATAGATGCACACAAGAATAGTCCTTCCAAACTTGGTTTGAGTTTTACCATCGCCCACATATTGATGCAAAAACATGCAAATTGCAATCTTTGTCTGCGCTTCTAAAAAGGTCAATTATTTAAACTTTGTTTCACACGGTGTAATATTAACGTTTTTAGCAATGATTGCCTGTCGCTCCTGAAAAGACTTATGCTGGTTAATGCTGGTTTGGTGCTTGTCTAGCCAGTCTAATGGAGACACCAGTACTATTTATTAGAAAAAAATAAAATAATAAAAAGTAAGTTAGAAGTAGGAGCATAGGTGAAACCTTATAAAAGTGGGAATGTTGTGATTTTCAAAATGAATGGCAGGTAAAGTTGTCTTTTCCATCATAGAATATTTAGTTTTTATTTACTCATGCTCATATCACTTTAAGTCTATAATGTTAGTTTTGGGTTTTGTTCATGTGTTCATGTCTTTTATTTTGTAATTCTTGCTCACAGTCTTTAGCTGTTTTCGAAATCACCCCTATACCCTCATTTGCTATTCCCTACATTATATATACAGTAGTCCACTTGAAGGAGTGAATGAAAAGGAGTGACCATCTGCCATTGGTTTAGACACGTAGAGGCCCCGCCCAACTCATTAGTCAAAGCAGAGATTGACAAATCAGACCACTTAAACCAACAAAGATTGTTTCAGACCTATGAATGTTTCACCTATGATTGGTTTAAGAATATAACATGGAAAAGATTGCACACAGTGCCTTTAAATATGAATCAAGAAAGGCTTCACAATAATGACGCATGGACAGGTATTATTATTGCATATACTGTATGTTTCTGTCTGTGACTTTTTGCATTTGTCTCTTTGCACAGGTGGAGCCCTTTATACCATATGAGTACACTTGTGAAGGCATGCTGGAGAGAGTGAATGCTTACATTCAACATCAGGTAATAGTCAATACTATTAAAGTTAAATATTAAAACAGATAGATATTTAATTATTATTATTATTCTATATTTGGAGAAAATGATCCATTAGTGTTTCCATTTCTTTTGTTCTCCATTTTTTAAGAACCCTCGAAAATACAGACTTTGAATTCAAATACACAATTTGAGTCACCTTTGCTTGTAGATCCTCAGATCTGGAGCATTAGTCAATCACACAAGCCAAAAATGCCATGAAAAAACATCATGAAAAAAAAAAAGAGCCACTTTGACACTTTAAAAATCATCTAGAAAAAGTTTTATCATCCAGTAACTTTTAATGTTATGATTTGGGACACTTCTATTTATGCTGCATACTCTTTGGGACAGAAAGTGTAAGAATTGGGAGCAGTGCAAGTCTACGATCTGTGTTACACATGCACACGTAGACAAAAATGTAAGAGAATAAGTGTAAGCATATTTTTGCCTATGATGTGAACTACGTATATGCTGAGCTTGCTAGTCAGTCGCCTTTGGGATTTGATGAGAGCACATACACTGAAGCACGCTTTTGAAAACCTGAACTACTCTAAATGCTTTGTTCAGCGCCTTCAATACTCAGTGCCTTTTTTTTTCAGTTCAAACCTGAAAATAACACACACAAAATAAAATGACTCCTTTGTACTACAGGCTAAATTGTGGTCTCTTTTAAATAAAACCCTTAGAAGTATTAATTTCTTTAAAAAAAAATTTAAAAAAAATCATTACAAATAGGTAATTATTTAAAAAAAAAAAAAAAGTAAAATAGTAGTTAAAAAGCAATACTATTTTGTAAAAATGTGATTTTTTTTTTTTTTTTTTTTTTTTTTTAATAAACAGACTATTGGCCCATTCACACCAAGAATGATAACTATAAAGATAATGGTTGCACTTTATTTTACAGTACATGCACTTTCAATGTACTTACATTATACTTATCAAGAAAATACTAAATAATATAAGGTAACTACATGTTAAAGTTAGGCTTAGGGTTGGTTCAGGACTAGTTATTATCAAGTTATTGTAATTATTACAGTAAGTATATAGTATGTACATGCGAAAACGGACTCGAATATAGTCGGTAACTTTGTTTATTATAAGCTTGTGCTGCAGTTCTGCCGTTTGTAGCTTTAAATGCTCGAGCTCGTTAAAATCGGATTAATTCTGAGTATGTTTACATGACTATGATGTAGTAAAAACGGAAAAGTTTTTCCTTTGCACTTTTCGCGTACAGACGATAATGTTGTCAAAATGATCTCCATTCACATGGATCTGAGAAAACGACTAAAAACACTGTATTGTTCATGCCAGGCCAGTAGATAAAGAAGCAGTATGTGCCTATAGACTGAACACGTAATACACATTCACATGATGGCTCAACAGCATATTTGCGATTTTGTAGTTTACATGGAGATGATAACGGTATCGTTTTCAAAAGTTTGTGCTTTCAGGCCTCCAAAATGCCGCTGTCATGTAAATCAACAGCCAAAAAACATAAAAAATGTTTTCCGTTTTTAGTTGAAAACTGTCGTGTAAGCGGCCCCTTCTGATTGGCTGTCAATGTTTTTATCACTCTTCAGTTGGAAATAATTGTTCTGAAAGTGATTCAAACAACATCATTCAATATCATACGATATCGTCATAGTTGTGGTGTGGACTTCCCTATTCTCATAGAATTAGAACCATTATTAATAAGAACTATTATTATAGTTATATTTATCACTATTGCTGTAACAGGCCTTATATGATGACTTAAAGCCTTTGCCTTGTAATATGGTCATTTTTTATAAATTTTAATTAAAAAATTAAATAATTAAAACTCAAAAGTATTTATTTATTTATTTTTTTTTTTATGAAATAGAGTTTTTCCCTAAATCCTGATTGAATCGATTGGATGAATCACAAAATTGTACTAAAATAGCAGCACACATCACTGAATTCTGTATCAGTTCAGGTGAAACTGCTATTTTTTGTTTTATCAGAATGTATCATATGGCTCTCTTCCAAAGATCTTTTCAGTCAAATTTTTGTTATTTGTAGGATTTTTGTCACCGCATCGGCCCATTCCCTAAAGCCAATGAATCCAGATCATGGCCTGGGAATCCACCCAGTCCTTTCCTTCATCTGCCCAACTCCACAGCTTTGATCTGGGCTCCCAACATCACTGCTCCGGCCTGCTGGCCCCCTCTCAGTGCCCTCCGGCTCTTCCTGTCTCCAGAAGCCTCGTCCTGTGTGAAAACCTGCCAGGATGTCGGTCTAATCTGTGAGCCAGCTTTCTTTCCTTTCATCAACAATATGGAGGCCTTCAATGGGTAAGAGATGCACATCAGTTCTGGATTGTTTGCATTTTTGCTGAAATGTATTTGTTTTATTTATTTATTTGTTCATTGACAGCCATTATTGCAGTTAATATGAAGTTATGATATTAATTTTAACTACTGTATAATATAATTATGTATTCATATTTACGTAACCGAGACATGAGCAGTCATTGTTCTCTATTCACTGCATTCCCCCCCCCCCGTTCTTGTCTGTAGTTCTTTGTAACAAGTATATTGTGTGTGAATGTGTGCATTTCAGGGTTAATGCTCAGTGTGAGTCTTTGGAAGCAGAGAAGAACCATGTGTTTCCAGCTGTACAAGTGGAGAGGAGAGAGTGTTTTCAGCAAAAGGAGCCGCTGCTGTTCAGTTGCGCTGGAGTTAGTGCCAAACACCAGCGGCTTTGCCCATGCAGAGACTACCTCCATGGCCAGGTGGCGCTGTGCAGGGACTGCCTTTGAGCTTTCCCCATAGACCTTTAAAGATGTCTGTGGTAAACTGAGGCCAGCCCTGGGCAGTCAAACATGTCAGAATCCCCAGAATGCTGGTATCTCCAGCTTCATGGGAATTGCTGGACTGAGGTCATTGACGTCAAGCTTGAAGATGCGTCCGAAGAAGTGTCCTCACTCTTGGTTACTTTGATCCAAAGCAAAACTTTGCCTCCAGATGAGCTACTGATGGTAAGCGAGATGGTACCCTGATGTTCACCATCTTTAGAGTCTACTGTATGTGAAAAAAAAAAAAAAAAAATGACTGGTGGTGGTTACAAGGTTGGATGGCGTGAGCCAAAAATAAATGCAAAATGCAGTTTGGAGTTTGGAGCTCCTTTGTGATGCAGGTCAGACTCGAGTAGCTGAAGTTTTATCAATGCTGAAAGTGCCAGAATTGCACATGAATTTTAAAGTCAACATGAAACATTATAGAATGTTGCAGGGATGGCATATTTTTGTAGGCCAAAACTGGGAAATGAGTTAGTATTTTACCAATTCTGGCTCGTTCGTCCTAAACTCAGTGGGTTTTTTGAATAGGTTTTTAGTTAAATGTCTGAAATAAGGTCTGTGATTAACATGAACAACATGAAATACATCATTAATACCCCCTTTTTTTAAAGCTGTTAAAGCTAACAAGTGTCTAATGTGACTGTAGAGGTTGTCAAGGACATGAAACATCATCAGCCGAACAGGAAAACTCATCTACTCACTAGTCGCTTTTACAGCGTCATTGTGTTTATAATCACTCTTACAAACTATTATAACTCCAACCTTCAGGGAAAATGTTTTAAATAAAGACTGAAAGAGTCGTCTAAAGCTTAATGGTGGTGGCATTGAAGTAATGTGACTGTAGTGTAGTGCATTTATAACCTACCTTTAGCTTTTTACTTGTGATGGTTATATTTAGGCTTCAAAATTCGTTAAAGTTCTGTTAATTTGTGAAGACGAGAAAACCATACAAGGATCATAAACCTTTGTTGGCCACAGAGCTTATTTTCTGCAAAAATACAAAAGCCAATGAAAAATCCTATTGGGTTTTTGTCTAGGGAACCAGCGTGATGCTTAACTTACGGGTCGGCCTACAAAAATACATCATCACTGCAGCACACAACCAATTTTAATGTAATATTTTCGAGTCAAATTGGACATTTTAAAGAAGTGTAGGATAAGACATAGTTCCTTCAATCTGGACCTGATTGTGAAAAGTGGATGGATGGATCGAATCGTTCCAAACAGTCTGTGCTACTATACCAACACTATGTTTAGGGTTTAGATTTATATTAGGGTTAGTATTTGTTACCATGTTGTGTATGCAGTCAGCACTGTGATTGACATGACCAGTGAAATCTTTAGAATCAACTTTGGGGCGGGTTTGCGCTGAACTGGTTTGGAGGGGGAAAAATCATGCAATGGAGTCAGAGCTGAACATGATTTCGCAGTGTTTTTTGGAGAACAACTCTCCTACTGAAATACTTCCATCATCTTTTTTTTAGGAGACTTTTAGACCAGTTCACCTTGCATTACCAGCAACAGTAGCCTGAAACCATGCTTAATATCTATTTGGCTGTTGGTTAGCATTAAACCTTTCAGGCACATTGGTATGGTTTTGCATTAGAGATTCAAGTTAGAACCTTTCCATTTTGCTGTAGTTTCCTTGGATCCACATGGTTGCTGCTGCCTTACACCTCAATCTTGGCTTTTTTTTTTTTTACACATTTTACTATATATATATATATATATATATATATATATATATATATATATATATATATATGCAGGCAACAACTGGAGCCTATAGAATGCAGTTATATACCCCTTAAACTCAAGATATCAGGAAAAAAAAAATGTTTTTGTTTAATATTTATATCATGATATAGTTAAGCAATATCACACGAGTGCTGTTTTGTCCCGAATATCAGTTAATAGTTAGAAGTTAATACTGTGTTATATTTTAGACAACATATTGTCTGCCGTTGCTCAATTTTGCTTAATATTACCCGTAAAGAAAGAGCAGAACTGTTGTGCGTCTCCAAGCAACACACAGAGGTGTTTAGTTTCTGAATGAATCAGCATTTTGAGCAAATCAGTTAGGTGAACCAATGATTTAATGGCTCATTCATAAAGAGAGGCATTTACTTCATTCCTGAATGAATCAGCCATTTAAAAGAAGCGAATGAATGACTCAATGACTTACTCATTTAGACATTTACAGCCACCTACTGGCAGTTTTAGGTTCATTATCATTTCATTAAAAGAAATCTCATATTTCCATATTAATAAAAAAAAACCTTTAAAAGTATAGTTCACCCAAAAATGAAAATTCTGTCATCATTTACTCACCCTCATTGCTGTTGAAGCCTAAACGTTTGTGTAATAAATTCTATTTTTTTTTTTCTAGAACTATTTGCTTACTTTTGTCTATTTGATGCTTTTCTCATTTAACACAATTATGACTTTAAATTATCTTTTGGGGGCAGCTTCTCAGCCAAACTATCATCAGCCCTTTATATATATATATATATATATATATATATATATATATATATATATATATATATATATATATGAGCATATGCATGTATATATGAGCAATATCACATTCGTAGCCGTGCAATATGGCTGTATATCAGCACAGCTGTGATTCGGCCCATAGGTAATCACAGCTATATCGCATGGCTACGAGTGTGATATTGCATTTATACAACAGTTTAAATAAATAAATAAATAAATAATAAGATAAGAAACAACAACGAAGTGTCTTTAAAACCCACTTCTACTACGTTCCGCCATGGATTTAAATCTCAAGTTGATTCTAAAGCATCACTTTAGAAGGAAGGAATCCCTCCATTGAAACTCATTGTACAGTATTATTGAGAGAGAGAGAGAGAGAGAGAGAGCGCGCATTACTTGTCTGATATAACATTCATTTTTTAGGTTGTTAATATTATATCTATTATAAAAATCAGTTTGAATGTCCTCTGACAAAAGCAATCTTTGTATTTGTCCTTTTTACAGTTAAGGGAATTTTCCATAACAGCGCTAAAACAACATCCTTTGTTTACAAATTCCCTTTCAATTTAAAAGTCTCTTGCAACTGACTCATTCACTCGTAAAGTTTGCCACCATCTAATGGTGTTTTAATTTAACTTTGACTCAATACATATTACACACTAATAGACCCTTTCTCAATAGCAAATATAACATATTATTTACATAAAATAATATTTATTGAACAATATTTAAATGAACAATAGCCATTATAAATGACAATAGGAAATAAACACAATTGTACAATTTAGTCAAACGTACAAAAGCAGTGCTCTACAGAATGTAAGCTAAGTATAGCCTTAATATTAAATTAGTAAATTTAACATAGCCCAATTCGATTTGCTCAGGAACAAGTAAAAGTTTAATAAGACCAAAGATTTCCTGTTTCATGTACCCAAAATTATTTATGTCTCAAGTTTTACCACTATAAGAGCCAGCAGCAAATCCCTGAAGCACAGGCCGAGATGAAGCTGTTCTCGGCGGGTACATGAGCACTGAACATCTCTGAAAACGTCTAAACAAATTGTAAAATAGGCACTATGATTACATATGAGTCACATATTTCAGGTCTAAACAACTACATTCTCGCCTAAAAACTCTTAAAACTGCAGTTTGTGGTACAGCAAGTGTAGTATTTGTAAAAAAATACGGTGCATTTGCTCGGCTGCCATGACAGTTGCTTCAAGCAGAGTGATGCAAACGGTGAAAAGGTTGTGCTGTTATCACTAGAATATCACACGGTTCCCAGCCTTCAGAATCGAGAACCAGAAAGAACTGTTATGAGTGTGTATATATATCTACTGTATATTGTTTAAGGTGAAATATGGTCATTTTGCACAGTAACCACTATGCACAAATGCAAAATAGATAGTCATATAGACAAAATACAGTTGGATTTGAAGTAAAACATACGGCAGTGGAATAAAGATCCAGGGTTACACTTTATTTTAAGGTAGCGTTGTTACATTGTAACTACACAAATACATACTGAGTAATATTAATAAATGTGCTTAAGGGTCAGGATTTGCAGTTACACTTTATTTTAAGGTGTCAGTATTACAATGTAATTATACATTTAAGTACTGAGTAATGACAATTAACTACATGTACATACAAATGGGTTAGGGTTAATTGCATGTAATTGTGCATAAGTTCTAGTTATTACTACAGTAAATACATGTAACATATGTAACAATGACACTGTAAAATAAAGTGTTACCAGATTTGGTTTAGGGTTAGTTGCTTGTGATATACTGTTCTTACTATAGTAAGTACATGTAAGATGTGCAAGTGTCACCTTAAAATAAAGTGTTACCAGATCCAGTGACCATTCTTGAATTCACAGCTAATAAATAAAGAAATAAATAAAAAGCTATAGGCCATTAATGTGCTGCAGAAATCACCTAAAAGACTTTTGACCCCACACCTACAAAATCTGACACCGCATTGGTTTTGTTTTGGAACGTGTTCTTGACAGTAAAATTGAAGGCTCAAGAATTTGTGTGTCTGAAGCTGAAAGGTTAACCAGTAGCCTTCACAGCCTCTGTGACATTGACTGAAAATTCATTTCAGAGGCGGAGAAAGTTATTATGTTTTGAGAAAAGATTGCAAAGACTTTCATTGGACATTTTCTAAGACCAGCATTGCATATTACATAATTAGGAACAGTTCTGGTTTCATGTTGACTTCTAAATTCATATCAAATTAAATTCCTACTGTGGGGGTGGGGGAGGAAACACTGCTTGCAAAGAACAGATGTGAATTATTTATGGAGTTACTCAAAGTCATTGTGTAAATATGTGCATTTTACATATTTCATATGCACTACTGTTTGTACAAAATAAAATATACTTTTAAAATTGGTGTATTTACATTTTTAGCAGCTTTAGCTGGGATGAAAATGAATGTGGGATGTTTCATAAGTGTACAACTTCAAAAAGCATTGGGATTATTGACTGTAGAGATACACAAGTATGTGTGTGTGTATGTGTGTGTGTGTGTGTGTGTGTGTGTGTCTTTGTAAAGCTGTTGACTCATACATGTGTGATATTCATTGTTCGTCCTGTATCATGCAGAGCTGACGGTCTCAAAGCAGGAGGAATTCTGGGAAATCTGACAGTGATGATGCAGCTTTGCCATCAGCGGCATCATCTGAGAAACCTGCTGAGAATAGAAACTCATGCAGCTTTGAGACACTCTCTTCTTCAAAGCTTTTCTTTTAAAAAAAGAAATAAATAAATAATACTAGCAGTGCAGTACATCCTTGGAGTGTAACTCAGGTCCTCTGTGTAGATGTTTCACTTTTTTGGGTGTGCAATGGAGCTAATATCTGTATCTGTAACAATCTCAAAATTATTTCTATCTGTATTCAGATAAATCCAAAAGTAGGCGGAAGTTCGTGAAATTACATGAGAAGCCTGTTTTAAAATGTAATTCTGTTCTTTTTTTATAGTTTTAATTTAACAATGCCTTGTATAACTCATTAAATAATTATATATATATATATATATATATATATATTTTTTTTTTTTTTTTTTTTTTTATTATAATTATAAAATGTATTGAAATATCTTCTAATTACAACAATAATACTAAATAAATGTTACATTTATTTGGATGATTGTCCAGTTATGTCAGGACAATCATCCACAACCTCAAATAAAAGGACTCACTTTAATACACAACAAAGTAGCATGGCAAACAAAAGGGCTTAAATACAGGACTATAGGGATCACATGACAAAGACAACCAATGAGAACATGACACACAAAATGAGGGAACCAATCAGAACATTACACATGAGACTAGGGAAACACGAGACAAGATCACATGAGGGCAAGGAATCATATGACACAAGCAGGAACCAAGATGAGAATTTCAAAATAAAAGACATGAACACAAACAAAACCCAAACCAGCATGACACATATCAAGTAGTAGAAAATGTGTAAAATGTAGCAGTTTAGTTGATATCACTCTTGTCAAAGCTCTGATTCATGAGATGCGCAATGGCAACGCGGCTATTTGATTCGCGATCCCGCTGTGCTTATTTCATTCATAAAGTTTACACTCATTCATGTAGCATATTGTACAAGGTTTAAAATATTTAAAGGGGTGGTTCACTGTTTTTTTTCTAGACTTGATTGTGTTTATGGGGCGCAGTTTAACATGTCCTAATGCTTCGTTTTTTAAAAAATGCCATATTTTTCATATATTTTACCTTTGTTCTACACCGCTGTTTCCATTCTCCTTAAAACGCTCTGTTGAGTTCCTGGTTTTATGAAGCCCCTCCCTCAGAAATACGCAATGTGCTTAGATTGGTTAGCTGGCTCTGTGTATTGTGATTCGCTGTCCGGAATACGTTGTCACGATTCACGTTGTCCGGAAACGCCATGGCCCTTACCATTACGGGCAAACGTCGCATGTCTTTGCTTCGTCGCACGTCTTTGCTTTGGTGGAAATGTAAATAATTGCGTCAATATTGCCGTATCAATTTGAGCCTGAATCAGACCCAGATAGCAGTAATGATGAAGAGGGTCAAGCAGAACCTTTACAAGCACGGCTTTTAATGGCTGTTTCTGAATGTTAAGTATTTTTGTTTGTATTTGTGTCAAAGTGTTTAGATATGCTGTCACTTGTAAATGTTACTGTTGTTTTGTTAGCTTTCTATATACGGTTTTATCCTGATTAAAGCTTTACTGTAGCTGAATACATGACTGAGTAGTAGCATTTTTGTAAAGGTATCGTTTAATTTATAGCATGTACGAGCATGTGGGTAAACACAACATAAAAGCCGTAATGAAACAATGCTGTACACTGATAACAGAAACGCTAACAAACACCAACAGAAGTTCGCTGGTGTGATTACATAGAAGTTTGTTGGTGTTTGTAGGCGTTTGTTGGAGAAGTATGCAATAGAATTTAGCTAACTGACTAGCAAAGCCAAACCACGTTGGTCTTTGTTTACGTCGCATAAACTATATACCTTTTATAAAAAAATAAAACTTACAGGTTGGGGCCCACAAACAGCAGCTTCTGCTTTTAAAGTGGGAACTGCTCCATCTTTCAGTAATAGCCTTGGTGTAAATCCAGCATTGAACTCGTGTAGATTCTGGAAGCTGTCTTCCGTAAAATGTGCAGCATAGACAGCTAAATTAGCATTATAATTGTCAGGAACAGAATTAAACAAATTTTAAACATTGTTCCTGAAGTCCAGTGTCCCTAGGAAGAAGACTTGTATGCAAGCGACATGGCCTCGCCCACTTTGTTGCGCGTTCCCGTGGGAAGTGTTTATGTTAATTGCAGGGTTTATGATGTCACCAACCCGGGAAGAAGTTTATTGTAGTCCAAACCGGTCGTTTTTGTAGGCATTAAACTGCCATAACTTTAAAAGACAATATCTTCGTTTGCATTGAACTTTGAGCGTCGTAACTTTGCAGATACTCTTTATGCTCAAGCAACAACATTACACACTAACTAAAGTTAAAAAAGTGAAATTGCAATGAACCACCCCTTTAAATAGACGTAATGAATAGTAGAAATATCCCCGGAGTCGACACAAGCAGGTCAGTCCCCCTCAGAGCCAGGAGCGGATCCATAGCTGACAGATCTATGGTCCACGGATCCGATTCCCACCCAAGTCCCCACCCTTAAATCTTCATCTTCTTTGCTGGTCCCGTCCGGTTATTTGGTTATTTGTCGTCAAGCTCCTCGGCTCTGTCCCCGTCGCTCACTCCATGTGGCTCATCTTTCTCACCTTGGGCTTCACCGAATCCCCGGCTTCACCTCGGCCTGTTAGCCCGTCACCATCGCCTTGGCTCACCGCTCCTTCATCGCCTCCTCGGCCCGTCTGCCCGGAGACTCAGCTGGACTCCCTCGTAACTCCAGGTCGGCCTCCGGCAGTCGACACCCAGCTTTTGCCATGGACTTCCTGGCTGCACCTACACCCTGCACCCCTATGGCGTCATTGGGTTCCTCCGTTCCTCCAACCTCCCCATCGTCCTCGCTTGCTCCATCGTCGCCACGGTCATCCGAGTCCCCGTCTCCACCTCAGTCCCGCTAGCCAGCAGCTCAGCGCCAGGCTTCCAGGCCTGCGATGTTCCGCCAGTCCCTACACGCACCATGGTTCTGCCTCTGCCGATCGGTCCCAGGGTTCCATACACCCTCTCAGTCAGGACTCCGCCCTGGATCCTCCCATGTTCAGCGCCACCATGGCGCCTCTGGCCAACTCCTCCAGGCTTCTGTCCGTCACCAGCTCCACGCCCTCCATCGAAGCCTCCATCCTCTTTCCTCGTCCTGACCTTTCTTAGTCACGGCGCAAGGATGCGCCTTTCCAAGGGGGGCGTTATGTCATGTTCAGTTCAGTTTAGTTGAAGTTTTCATGGACTTTCAGTTTGTTTACCTTCATCACGTATGTCTCTTTGTCTTTGTTCCTGCCACTGATCAGTCACCATGGAAACTAATCATCACATCTGTTTGTCTTTAATCATCATCTCTGTGTATTTAAGTTCCTACCTGTTTCCTGCACATTGCTGGTTATTGTTTGTTACGGATGTTCCCGTCCTCTTCTGTGTTCATCATTCATTAAAGACTGTATGTTTATCACATTTTCTTTATTGTGCACTTTCTAAGCCACTACTATGTTACAAAAACAATGATGATCAGCAATAAATTTGAAAAGATTACACTAAAAAAAAGTAAAATAGTTGGAAACATAACTGAGTCGAAACCATGTGTTTTATTTAAAAGCCATGTTTTTACCATATGGATTTTATACTTTTTTTTTCAGTAATTGTAAAACTACATTGCTAAAAGTAGCATGATACTAAAAAGCTCATGTTGAAAAGTTCATTTTAAGCTTAAAAAAAAATGCTTCACCATGATTCATAGGATCCTCTGCAACTCACAGTTTATCTATGAGCTACAGACTAAATTAAGCTCATAAATTCATCAGCCTCCCCCTCAACACTTCTGTCTCTATCCATCTCTCATCTTCTTGAGTCCACATGTCAATTTCTGTTCAGTTCAGCTTTAGATAATGTTCTTAACAGGGTGTCAGGCCAAAACCCCATTGAGTGAAAGAAAGTCTTTATGAGTTTAAGAAAGAAACCTTTGAGAGAAAGGTTATTTTTCAAAAGGGTAGTTAAACCCTGGAATTGTAGCTGCTTATTTTAAGCAGTGAATTTAATGTCTCTAACCCTGGCTGCATTGCACTGGGATGCCAATCAAATACCTTTTGTAAGAATATGGATTAAAAATGCAGGGCTCTGTACTTTCTATCATACTTCTTGCCATTATTTTTCAGTGAGGTTTTTGTTGACAATTTAGGAATTCTCAGCAGGTACAGTTTTGCGCTCAGAAAACAGACATATGTAAAAGAGAATGAGAAGCACATGGCTGCAGAGAACAGAGAGCAATTCCAGCCATGGTCTCAAAACTTCAAAAGATTCCAGGAAAGCTTTGAGAGCCTTCAGAGACACAGACAAACCCCTGCAGAAGGTTCAAATGTCTTTTGCTGGACTGCGTTTAGAAGTAAATGCCCTTTTGCAATTATAGTTTTACAGGCAGTCGCAGTAAACTTCTACTTTAAAGTTCTCTGGTTTGTCATAAAAAATAAGCGTTTCCTCTACTCTTCCACTGTCAGTACTTTTCAACCTTAGTAATTTCACTAATATCACTGCCATATTACAATACATTAATCCAGGCTGTTGTCTGATGGGCCCACTAAGGCCTTTACTACTGACCCGTGAGTTTTAAGCGATGGCCTTTCATCAATGCTCTCAGGTCATTCTGCTCTCCATACCAAAATAACTGAAACAAAGCTATCTTTTAGGCTATGATTTTTTCAAATGATCAGCATATTTTGTGATGAAAACCATTTAAATCATGTCAGTGTTTAAAATCATTTGCACAGTCCATTTACCAAACAATATAAACTCTCTGGAACTATTTAATTCTTATGAATACATTATTTTGCTTTTATAGTGATGCTTCATCTACTACAAGGGCAATATAGCTAAAGAAATATCTTATTATTTTGACATTTAATATATATGTTAATTTTTGATCTGAAAAGGTGTTTTTCTATTCCAAGACGATTCATAATGTTTAATGCAGTTATTTAATCAAGATGTTTTCCACACTGTTTGAGAAAAAATATTTTATAATTTTTGTTGTTATACTTTTTTTTTGCAATATAACAATGCATCAAAATACAGAGGAATATTTACCTATTGTATACATTTTACAGAAACATTTTAATATATAGAAATATTTTCATGAACATTTTTGAGTGATACTATTTTGAATCAATTTATTGAAATGGAGAGATATACACTAAACAGGTCCACCCTGGCAATCCATCAGTTATTGCCTGAGGAGGTGCCCCCACATTTACATTTATATTTATTTTCTAGATAAATGGTTTTCTTATCAGAGCACCAGGCAAGAATATGCATAATGTGCATAATTACCCTGCACAAGATAAAAGATGCAAATCAAGCAGTGAGCTGAAGCGCAGCTGTGTTTTGACTCTGGACGCAGGGTTGTAAGGTTGAATCAGTAGTGTATGGCAAAAGCTCAGCTGCATGCTGGTTTATTACCCAAAATTTTGCAAGATTTGTTGAACATTTCTGGAGACGGCCCACCAGCATAGGTCATGGTCATTTTTAATGCAAAAGCTTCCCAGCATGGTGCAGGGTTGGGCTTCAGGGTAGTTTTGGGGGTTATATAGGCTTATATTTTAGTGTTTTAAAATACATACAGCCAGGGGTGAGCGATATACCGGTAGACACGATTAACCAGTAGAAATTTGTTAACCAGTAGAGATTTTGGACTATCATCTCTATCCTCTATCACGGTTAGCAATTATATTTTTTAAACATAGTCATTTATGTTTTAAGTAAATGTAAACAGTTGAGAAAGAAAACACATGTGTAATAGTATATTGGATCTATGCATTTGATCTTAAAGGGTTAGTTCACCCAAAAAAATGAAAATTCAGTCATTAATTACTCACCCTCATGTCGTTCCACACCCATAAGATCTTCGGAACACAAATTAAGATATTTTTGATAAAATCCGATGGCTCAGTGAGGCCTGCATTGCCAGGAAGATAATTAACACTGTCAATGCCCAGAAAGCTACTAAAGACATATTTAAAACAGTTCATGTGACTACAGTGGTTCAACCTTAATGTTATGAAGCTTTTTGTGCAGCAAAAAAACTAAATAACGACTTTATTCAACAATATCTAGTGATGGGCGATTTCAAAACACTGCTTCATGAAGCTTCAAAGCTTTACGAATCTTTTGTTTCGATTCAGTAGTTCGGAGCGTGTGCCAAAGTCACGCCCCCCCAGTGGTGAACCATTGAAATTTCGAAACACTTATGATGTAACGAAGCCTTGTTTACTGAAATCACATGATTTTGGCAGTTTGATACGCGCTCTGAACCACTGATTTGAAACAAAAGATTCATAGAGCTCGTAGATACAACTTGCAAGCTGGGAATTTTCTGAGAGGTCCTGCTTGTACCACATGACCTCTGTACTACCTGACCGCTGCAGATTCATTTAGGCATTGATAGTGTTGCCATAGAAACACAATTCCCAGTCCGAGGATGTGAACAGCTCTGAGTAAAATGTCACGTGTTGTCATCTTAAAATTACAGTAATTACAGCATGACATGAATGCAGCATGAGACGGCACCATTGCCATGTGACAAGTGGGATTAGAGAGCAGCCGGCCGATTCATTCTACGCATTTTCTCCAGAGTGGCTGCCCCTGCTCTGATGACAAAACAGCTGTTTTGATTCGATTGGCCGGATTCACTGAAGACAACAATTACATGTGTTTCGTGTTTATTCTGATACATTTAGCTCAGCAGACCAGAAGTCTGGGTCAGCTCCTACGTCTGACCAGAAGATGGCGCCTGCAGGTGAATCATCCATCCATTTTTCAAACCGCTGGTCCAATGTGGCTGCAGCATAATATCATACAGGTATAAATTTCTTTTTTGATTGATTTTTAAGTTTTTTAATTAAGGTTTATACATACTAGTTTCCATGACAGAGTTCAAGATAAATCTTGTCATTACTACTGGAGCTGCTAGTTTGCAAAGTTTCAAAGGATTATTAAACAACAAGCACAAACTATGCAAAAGCGGCAGCCATTCCGGCACACTCAGGGCCCTATTTTAACAATCTAAGCACACGGCGCAAGTGCACATAGGGCGTGTCCGAATCCACTTTTGCTAGTTTAAAGACAGGAAAAATGGTCGGCGTGCTCTGTGCATGGTCTAAAAGGGTCCCTGTTATCTTAATGAGTAATAGGTGTGTTTTGGGCGTAATGTGCAATGAACCAATCAGAGTCTCATCTCTCATTCCCTTTAAAAGCCATTTGTGCTCGCGCCATTGCAGATCCGCTATTTACATGGCGGAATTTGTAAGAGGAAAACCTGAACGCTTCTCTAGCGAGGAAACGGATCTGCTCGTGTGCGAGGTTAAAGCGCGTGAGCAGACCATCTACAGGAAAAGCTGGATTCCACCAAAGCATTTTTATCTTTATGCACACAATAATAATTTTTTACATTGTAATCCTTTTATTGTTAATATTTGGCATGTTTGTGTGCTGCTGCACATCCCTGTGTGTGTAAAAAGCAGACTGTACTCATGTTGTGCACCCACCTATAGGCTCATATTACTAAAATGCTCTTTAATTAACAAAAAATAAATATTGCGCCATTGACTTTAGACCAGGTTTCAGTTAGTCAATGGCACAGTCTATTTCAGTTGCCTCAAAATAACAACACGCCAACAATGCGCCTGAACACACCTCGTTTTCAGACCAGCACACCCATTGGAGCACAAATGGGTGCAAATGCATTTGCTGTTTAAACAACGTGGTGCAGGACGTGAAAATGATAACTGCGTCAGGCTGAAACTAGCAAATAACACCTGCGTCACGCCTGGCGTCACATTGCGCCGGGTGTATGATAGGGCCCTCAGTGTTCGAATTCACTCTCTCATTTTCATTTATTCCTTCAATTGAACTACATTAGTGGACTAATATAGGGAATAGTGAATGGAGGTATAGGGGGTAATTTCAAACACTCTGATTTCAGGACAATGATTCATGATGCAAGGGAACCAATGAAAACAAGACACATGAACAGTGGAAGCAACATCATTAAGCATGAACTTCAAAATAAAAGACGTGACTAAGAACACGGAAACATGAATATGAAACAAAACCCAGACGTGACATCTGAAGTTTAGTGCACTTTATAGATTTACTGACTGAATGCAGATTCAGTGTGTCTTTATTTTAAAGTGTATCATATTTCATTGTTTTCATCAAAAGATGACCCCATAGTCTAAGCCCTGAAAATGAGTCTGGCTAGCAAATCTCTGAACTATAGAGAAATTTAGAGGACAACCTTTCCTGAATCACCAGTGGGGGCAGCTTTAGTGCTTTTCTAATACTTTCTGGTGGTTGCTACTGTCAGATCAGCCTGCATCTAGTGCTGTAATCAGCAAACACCACCAGTGAAGCTAAGTCAGCTAATGAACCCTGCAGTTTCTGGCCTGGACTTTTTGTTATTTGCTTTTTATAGCTGGATGTAAAATGGCACATGTCCTGATTTTGCTGAGTTAGACACGTTCTTGTGTCAACATATTTTGTTGATCCTGGGACAACATTCCTGTACAAAGATTTAATCCTAAACCTAACCCTACCCATAAGTTATCCTTAAAATCAGAGGGAAAGGTATATATAGGTTAATTAAACTGATGTAGAAGCAACAAACCCTGGTTATAAGCCTAAACTTGACATAAAACTGTAAACTGTTCCTTCAGATCTGTTTGGTTGATTGGAATGTTGTTCCAGGATCAACAAAGATGTTGATCCAGGAACATGTTGTACTTGGTGAAATCAGGTTCTGCTAAAAGGACACTTTCTGATCATTTGACATTGCTGTTTTTAATATTTATTTATTTTTAATATTTCCTCAAACAATATTTAAATAGCTCTCCACCACAATATACACATACAAATGTGATGAAATATTACCAATATGATTGTAGCACAACACAGGCAGTATGAGATACCACCATACATTGTGCTTTAAAATTTCTTTAGACAGTCCACTTTAGACATTAGAACAGCTCATCGGTTTCTGCTCATGTGCTGGTGAGCTGCTGTCTGTTGCCTTGATCGATATGAGCGAGCTCTCAGACA
The DNA here is from genome assembly GCA_037950675.1 of Hypophthalmichthys molitrix. Lineage (NCBI taxonomy): Eukaryota > Metazoa > Chordata > Actinopteri > Cypriniformes > Xenocyprididae > Hypophthalmichthys > Hypophthalmichthys molitrix. The sequence goes on from CM075494.1 coordinate 41,824,507, forward strand.
GACACGTGCAGGCACACTGAATAATGCTGTCTCCTGCTCCCTCAGCATGTGACGTGTCAAACTGTCCAGGCTGCTGAAACACTCAAAGACTCAAACCATTAATAGTATTGAACAGTTACCTTATTAAACATGGTGTTGAAAAAGAGGTGAGTCCACAGCATATAATGACTACCCTGCTGAAAAATCAAATTTTATGTTGGTCTGGGCTGGTTTGATTGTGCTGGTGTAGCTGGTGAACAGGATAGTCATGCTGTTCTCTAGCAAAACTGAGAAAATTACTTTGTGATTTTATTATTATTGTTGTTAATAGGGCGGGCTGAGGGAATCTAAGACTGTAAATAGCTGAGACGGACCACTGGTATTACAATATATGGCAGAACTGGAACATCCAATATGGTAGCTCTAGTAAAGAATGTCCCACTATCTAAATAAAAGAGCAAATTCAACTACCGAAAAAGCCACTGCTTTAAATGAAACTTTAAGAAACATTCACTTTAAGGGCCTGTGCAGCTGACAGGAGTTCAAGTCTGTCCCAGGTCTGAAAAATGCCAAAGTTCAGTGCCCTTAATGCTAATAATATTTAATTGCACATCAGAGTGGTATTTTATGCTAAGAGTATCCCATGTGGATCTTAAGATCCACAACAGTGATATATATATGAAGACTTAAGATGCAAAAGCCTCTAAGTGCCGTCTGAAATTTTCTTCTAAAATTAGCATTTTTATCAAGCTCGTATGTTTAGGTTCAGTAATTTCACTTTAATGGCAATTAATAGGTCCTTTTCATTGCCATTAAAGTGAAATAACTGAACATAAACATACAAGCTTGATAAAAATGCTCATTTTAGAAGAAAATTTCAGATGGCACTTAGAGGCTTTTGCATCTGAAGTCTTCATATATATATATATATATATATATATAATTTTTTTTTTTTTTTTTTAAAGGCATGTTTAGAAAAACTACTTAAATGTCCTAATTGATCTAAGGCCTAATCCTGGCTTAGTCTAAGCCCTGTCTGTGAAACCAGGCTGAAGTGTTTCACATTTTATTGGTAGAAAGATGAGTAGGTATTTTTTGTTGCAACTGCTTTTTATCACCACAGTTAAATTGTGTCATCTATTGGAACTTCTGAACAGATATTAAGGCCTGGTTTCACAGACAGGGTTTAGATTAAGCCAGGATTAAGCCTCAGTTCAATTAGGACATAGCTTTTAATGCCTTAGAAAAAAGGCATTACTGGTGTGCATCTTGAGACAAAACAATAGCACTGACGTATTTTAAGATGTCAGTGCAAGTTGCTTTAATTTAAAACAGCTCAAACATGCAATTTAGTCTGGAACTAGGCTTAAGCCTTGTCTGTGAAACCGGGGGTTAGAAGTTAATGTATTGAAAATCAAAATGCATTTTTACAATGTTGTAAAAGTTTCACATCAGGAAATCAAAAGTTCTATGCACACTTGTGTTCTTCATGCCCACTTGAACACCTGGGCCAAATACAAAAAAAAAAAAAACTTCAAAAGCTGATAACGCTCTCACGGATGTTAAAACTAACATGAGCAAAGTAATTACTGCAGTAGAGGATAACCAATGATAAAACAGTCTGGATCTGCTAAAATGAGCAGTGCTCTCTTTTGCTCAAAACAAACACCACGTGATTAAGCGGATGTAGGCTGTTGCTTGGTCTTTCTTGCCAGTTGCCACATTACATAATTTTTCACTTTGAATGTACAGTAAACATATCTGGGGACAGTTCCAACCAAAGACAAGCCACTAAAACAGGGATTTTCCACAGAAAATGGGTCTGTAAGTTCATGCTATAGCAAATGTGATGGTCATAGTGATGCATTCATCAGAGTAGCAGAAGTTTTGAATGTTACAGTATGTTTTCATAGTACATGAAGCTCTTTTATCTCAAAAGATCAAGATTTTTTTTTTCTCCGATATGATCCCTTTAAAACCTGAAAGACAAAGAAGCATTGTAAATATGGAAGCAACTTCAAAATGATTATTACTGCACACTTTATGATCTTCATCCTCACAGACAACTGTAGATTTCAAAGCACTTTGCAGAGCGCTTTTAGACAGACAAATACTCTGAAGACCATTAAAAAAACATACAGCTCTGCCAGATAGTAATAATGCCTATTAAAAGCACACATTTCACAGACTTAAGAAAAGAAGGTTTAGTTTTAAATTTTTAATATGGTGTTATCAGAGGCAGAGCATCAAAGCTCAACAATCCCAGTCACTTCTTTTTTTTTAAATTAATTTCAAGATTATGAATATTACATGTCTTTTGAATATGCATTAATTTAAAATTCAAAACTGAAATACAATGTTTACTTTTAAGCATATAAATTACTGTTGAGTTATATGTTGTTTTCCATACAATTGATTCAAATTCCAGGAAATTCATTTAATAAATGGCACACAAACCAAAAGAGAGGCTTTCGCTAAATCCCAAATCAAATATACTGTGCTCAAGATTGAGTGTCCGCACACAGGTCGTCCCAGAATATAAAGTAGTCTCAATAGAGGCATATGGTCCCATCTGGAGGAAATGGGCTGTGCCTCTCAATAATTTGGAGGCTTTGATGTTGTGATGTGACACTGGGTCCTAATATGGTCTGACATAACCTTAAAAGATACCTTGAAAGGCCACTGACTGAGAGTGACACATGGTCCCATCTTCACGTTTTAGCAGTCCACGGGTATAAGAATGAGTTAAAGTGGTGAATAAATCAATGGTTGAGAGTAGACTGAGCTACATTTTAAAGTACACTGCCATGTATAGTCATAATAAATCACTTAGATGGAAAGTAACATGATTGTTGTGGAACTATACACTCTAAAATTTTAGCAACCCTGCACTGGGTGAAAAATGGACGAGTTGTTATCAGCCCAAATTGGGTCAAATCCAACTTTCCTTGCACAACAATCTCAAATCAGCATTTATGAAGTGGTTGAGTGTGTGATGCATTAGACCAGAAACATAGCTAGTATAACATATACACTAGTCTCACGTAGCCAGACCTTCAGACTGACGGCAGAAGGTCTGGACTCTATCGCAGTTTTCATTTGCCAAGGACCGCCCAAGAGGATGTTTGACTGACATGTAAAGCCACCAATCACAGTTCGTTTAGTACCACGTCATGATTAGGGGCGTGGAATTGTAAAGTCAATGTCCCTACAATAACAGACCAGCATGCATCTAATAAATTATTCATTCAAGAACGTTTCATTTAACAAGTTCACTGCAACAGTGGAGCTGCAAACTTCGCATACTTTTGAAAATCCAGAGTTTAGTTGATCCTGGAAAGTGCTCATCGTCACACTGCGTTCTTCTTCCTCGAGGGGGTTTGGCGTCACGGTTCCAGGCGGACTGTTAAAGAACACAACACACACGTCTCCCGGACATCCTGTAGAATTCAACCAACCAGATGACGACTTCGAAACTCTTGAAGTGTTTCCAGATAAGTGTGCCATATGCATCCGTCCATGGGCGTGACGTCTGAGGCTGAGACTACAAATACACAAACACTGATGTGAATGAATGGCTAATATGTTTTAAATATTAAATCTCAAACAGACTAAACCTGTTCTTGCGTTGCGGTAACAAAAATCAGAACTCAGAGTTCCTATATCATTAAACAGGATGTGTTATTATTCAGGTCACAGGTTATAAACATTTTGACTATTGAATTTCTTAAGCAATATTCTCTTCAAACTTTTGCTCTGTTATGACAGTCGACCTGAAAGGCAAAACTTGCTTTATAAGAAGACAGTTTATGCTAAAGACTGCTATTGCACCATTCATGAAATTAAGCTTTTGTAGCTAGCTGAAGCATTTGTGTTCACATACTTAGAGTATTCCCATACGTAGAGTATTTACTGGGTCCTTAAACTGCTTTTTTTATTTGTTGTGATAACTGCATCATTAATTCTAGGTTCCATTCAACTTCAACTTGGGAGAGTTAATGTTTCTTTCTAATAGAAAAAAAATGCCATAAAATCCCACTTGAAATGGGACAACTCTGATTGTGCCAAGATGTGTGATGCCACATGAAAATTCAATTAAAGCAAATAAAATGCATCACTAAATTAGTGTTCCTACATTCAATGATAATTAAACCTGTTTAGCAAATGATCCCTCTGCTGACAATCGTACACCTGCAGAACAAATGTTAGCCATTTATTCTCTGCAATTCATTTACTGAAAGACATCCATGTTGACAATTCCCAAACGATAGAATTGCCATTTTGTGTCCTTATGCAACATCTGAGCATCAGGCAATGGAAAGACTTTATGGCTAGAAGTATTCCAATTCTGACTTTGAACTGAATGCAATCTTTATCATCTAGCAAACTTAACTTGTGTACTAGGCTGCAGATGTTTATAACTGTAGCTAGATAATTATACTGGTTTCACACAAATATTTATCTATTTGGATCTATCAGCAAAACCTGCACAGAAGACCACTTGAATTGGAAGTACTGCAAGAGATTTGAATCCAATCTGTTCTTAAAGGTGATTGATTTATTTGGTGGAAATTAGAATTAAAGAATCAACAAAATACACTAACAGTAAGTATAGTAAGTAATATAATAAAATCTATGGACTATTGGTATACTTGTAAGTGTACTATTTGAACACTTCTTGGAACTACATTGACCATTTTAAGCTTTGATAAGTATATTTTAAAATCTACTTTTTAAGTGTAACGGTGGTTAATTTTGAATACACAACTACTTTTCAACACACTTGAAAAAATCTTTTGTATTGCAATTATACATTGAATATGACTGGTCCAACTTGCACCGAGCAGGATTTGAGCCAGCTTCACCAGCATGGCGCTAACAAAGACACTAAAGACCGCAGCCTCTAACATCAGTCACTATTGTGCCTCTTGAGGCCAGGGGTGTGAGCTTTTTACTAGCTGGCCTCCATTACACTCACCCCCTTAAACCTCACTCCCATCCGGGTCACAGCACCAATGTGACAGGTCCTACTAGCACCACCCTGAGTGGTATTCGAACCAGCATCACCTGCACGAGAGGCATGCGCTAACAAGAATGCTAAAGACCGCAACCTCTAACGTCAGTCGCTATTGTGCCTCTTAAGATCAGGGGAGTGGGGTTTACCTGCACAACTCTTTACTAGCTGGCCTTCATTACACTCACCCCCTTAAACCTCACCTCACTCCCATACACACCACTCTGAGTGGGATTCAAACCAACGTCACTGGCATGGGAGGCCGGCATGCTAACAAGAACGCTAAAGACTGCAGCCTCTAACATCAGTTGCTATTGCGAGTCTTGAGGCCAGAGCAGTGAGGTTTACTTGCATAGCTCTTTACTAGCTGGCCTCCATTACACTCACCCCTCTAAACCTCACTGTCCTAGTTTTAAAATTATTACAGTAAACTTTGAAGTACACTCTAAGTAAATACTAGTTTAATAGTTTATACTACAAGTGTTTTTGTAAGTGAACATGTAAGTAAACTTAAGTATACTACTAGGTTCCTAATTGGATATTAGTTTTATACTTCAGTTTATTTATAAACCATTAACTGAGCTTCAAGTAGACTTGAAGTTAAAAGCTTATGCTATATCCTACGGCTTCCCTATTCAGCTTACGGAAAAAGCTTAACTGACGCGACGGCAGTTCAGTTTTTTCGTAATTTGAATACAGAAGGCGGTCTGGTGGAAGCTAGATATTTTACTTCATATTTTGTTAAATATGGATTTTTTTTTTTGACTCATCGCTTCACTTCAGTAGGCCTTTCGCTTCAGAAGGCACTTTCTTCAGCTCATACTTGTTTATCCTTGTTCACTGCCATTATAAAGCGATGTGTCAGGATATTTATTAATATTTCTCAGATTGTGTTCATCAGAAAGAAGAAATTCATATACCCTATGTGCACTGCCAGTGGATTTATGCCATTGATTGCTTCATTGCTTCTTTTACTATTTGACTTGATATTTTGTGATCAATCCATCTATTTTCCATACCGCCTGTCTTATGTAGAGTAATGTTTTGTGATGACATTTAAAATTATTTATACTGTGGGAGTATAATAGAAGCCAGTATGAATTAATTCTGTTACGAACTCTCACACACTGAAATAATTATATGCTTTCTTATTTCAGCTGACAGCAGACAAATATAATTACATACAACTAGGCATAGGTCATTTGTTTATTTACTGTATTTTTTTTATTTACCTCATCTCATTTCACCTTTTCTTGAGGACATAAAGCAAATGTGCCACAGGTTTCCCAACTCTCCTCTACACAACAAGTGGCATCTATCAAAAGAAAATCACTTTGGTTTGAAATTTCCATTTTACTCAAAGAAATGCCACACCACAGAGAAACGAGGATGACCAGAAAAATCCACCAGTCAAGTCTGTAATTTGCTTTCATCTTGTGCCACTATCTCAGCTGGGTGACAGTAAATCTGCTCAAGCCAAATGACCTCAAGCTAACATTATGCTCAGGTCCTGCACAGATTTCAGCATAAGGCAAAAGATGAAGGTCCTCCTGTCATTGGTAGCATAAGAGGAATGCTAAATTCAGAGGTACAGAAGGTGAGTGGAAAACATAAAAAAATGCACTAATAATGTAATATGATCTATTTATAATTTTAACTGGCTAAATACTCCCACTGCCTCATTTAATGTGCCTATTGAAACACTGCAAACAAGCTGATAAATGTTTATTGATGCATTAAAGCATGTTGAGCTACATAATATTTTATCTGCAGTAAGATAACTTAAGGTGACAATGTTATACAATATTCAGAAACCTGGAGAAATATTTTCAGATGTTAGTGGTGTGTCTGTTTTTTTTTTTTTTTTTTTTTCTGAAATATCTTCATTTTACCTCATCTTACAAAAGACGTGGTGTTGGCAAAACAACCTGCATGCACAAACCTTGCTCTCTTTTGACTCTCTCTATTTTCCATTTATCTAGTTCTCTTTCTGGCATTCTCTCCCCTGTGTGACAGTGAATGTGTGTTTTCACCCCTAATTGGTTAAAGGTCTGAAGTGAAATTGGCTCGTTCACTGTCCTCTCTCAGTGGAGGGTGACTGGGCGACTCTTGGCAGAGTAAATTGTGCATGGAGGGAGTGTAATTGGGCTGTTAGGGCTGGAGCTTTCTATAATAGCATACAACTCCGACACTCACACTGTGTACAAACATTGCAAGATAAATGATTCTTTTCCATCACACTGAGACGTCACACTGAATTATTTCAGCCACCATTCAGGAGTGTGTAGTGTAGAATTTACTTTCAATAGCTGGACTGGTCTGCAGAAAAAGATCATACTTTCTAGCTGGGTAAAAAAATTGGTAGCAGTCGATGTGTTTACACTAGTCAGACAAAGACTGAATTTTGAGTATCGGCCTGAAGTCTGCACCAATTTTTAGCTGATTCTGGCCAAGAACCACCTGCTGTCTAAAGATAGGAAAAACGACCAATCACTGTTAGTTAAGTTAAAAAAATACCATGTTAGGGTCTTCCCCATTCATTTCTATGGTTATGAACAGCCAAAATGTGACTATTTATGACCACCATCAAAACATTTGTGCTGCAGCTTACATGGAGACCAATTTGCAAAGTAAACCATCTGAGTAACACACACACATGCATGTTTACTTGGTTATATGTATAAGTTTTAAATATTATAACCTAACTCTAACAACAGAGAACTTTCTGCATTTACTTTATTTTTGTGCTGTTTTTACAAACAAGCATTTCCCCAAAAGAAGTGTTTGGTAGATTTTGCCAGGTTTCCCTCAATTCTGGGTACAAATTTGTCCCCAAAATATGATTAGGTACACACACACACACACACACACACGTATATAAAGGCTATCACATCATTTTGTATTCAGAAAAACAAGACATGTCCTGCTGTTTTGAAAATCATCACAGAGGTTGCAGGGACACACAGATACAGGTCTGATAAACAGCAGAATTTCTCATAGCGCTTTGCACTTTCTTTCCTCCATAAAAGCACATCATTATCTAGTGGGATGCATGACTCTAATAAGAACCGCATATAACAAATAGAAACAAAATGTTGCCACTCTTGGATGCAGCTGAAAACAAAGAATAATCTCTCTTCACCTCAGTGTCAGTATCCACAGCGCCACCCGACGCATTTAGTTGTAACAGCAAGATTTAGGTGAGGGATTCATTGGGAAAGTACACCATGTAGTCAAACGTACATGCCAATATTTGGCATTTTTTCCAGCACAGTCCTGTTTTTCCACACCAAACTCCATTTACCATTTAACTGATAGCAACATATGACAGTGCCACACTGAAAGTTGCACTCCATATATGACTTTATGCAGCTAATAGGTGTAATAGCCAATTACAATACATTTTAATTGATTAGAAGTGATTGTCATATACGTTTGACTATCAGAAAATCAGTTTGCAATGCCACCAGCCAATAAGAACTGGCAAAGCCAATGTGGATCAGACAGCCAGTGAACAGACTGTGGGCGTTACTTTTCCATATGTTTAAATGAATATGAATATTCATACTTAAAGAACAGATGGTGTGCAAGCTAAAAAAAAAATATTCTGGCTACGCTCAAAGGTTAGAGATTTGTTTGGTCGCCGATCAGCGGGGCAAAAGGGAATCCGTTGACACAAGAAAACCCTAATTCAATCTTTCTACATCAAAATGCCATGTTTAATTCAATGTGTTACTTGCCATTTCATTGGTAAAGTCCCCCCTGCAGTCAAAAATCTTATTCCTTAAAACTAATTTTTGGTACTCAAAATTACATTTAAACTTTTTACTTTGATAGGAATTTTCTTTATGCCTTAAAATAGCTTGAATATAACTCTTGCTTCATTTAGTCTACGCAAATTAGTCAACCATTCAATCGCACCAGCTCAGACCACCTGATCCACTCTGCTAACTGTAGTAAACGCCACACAATGGCAAATGGAAATATTGGTATAATTCAGTCATATATGTTTGAACCAGAAACTGATTCAGAAGAAGAAGAGGAAGAGTGAATTTTGTTCAGTGCTGAGTTCTGCAAGCTCGCGAATCCCCTCAATCCAAAGTGCAGACATGATGTAAATAAAAGACTCATTGTGCAGTGTAGATGACTTCATTGATTATAACAGAGCTTTGTGAGATCACAAACTGAGATAATTGACAGCTTTTTAGTGATTATAAAGGGAGCTCTTTGTGCGCTTTCTAGGCTAGATACTGTATAATCCATTCAGAATTTGAATAAAAGTTGACATAACAGTAATCGATAAGATTAGCCTTTGACTTGACTACATTATCAAACAGCTAATAATGTGTTGCTAAATTTACACAAACCATGTTCCCGTTCGCCATCTCAGAGTCAGACAGCTGCTATCTAAAAATTAGCATCCTTATAATAAAATAGGAAAATCCCCAACCTGCAAGTTGACGGGATTGGCTATATATTTGTGATTGTAGGAATAAGGGGTGGTTTTAAAATGTGTTTTTGACACCGTCTTTGGTTCACTGCAGTTTAAGGAGAAAATACTCAATAATGGTGTTGACTGATAAATTCGCTCATAGTTTGTCTTATAAAGCATAAAAAAAAAAAAAAAAAACTACACAGACACATAAACAACATTAAAAACTTGACTTTTATCACAAATTTTCTATCAATTTTGGTTAAACTTTATTTTGATGGCCACTTTTTGACATTATGTTGACTATAAGCAGAGCTGGGTAGTACATGTAATCTGGATTACGTAATCAGATTCCAAAAATCAAGTACTTGTAATTAGAGTAAACTACTTTTTAAAATACTCATAATCAGACTACAGTTACTTTTTTATGGATTACATGATTACATATTATTTACACAATGGCAGTAAATTTTTCACAATTCATTGATTCTCCTAATTTTTCATTTTTTTTAACGTTTATATTTTTTCATAATAAAACTGCCGCTTATATACGTTTGTGATTTTTTTAGTTTTTCCGGCGGTGAGGGGGAGGGGTGTGGAATCGTGCACAGCAATCGGCAACAACAAGAATATTTAATTTTGTAATGTTGCTGTTTTCTAAATTTACTTAAAATTAAGTAAATATGTTTTAAAATCATAAGATGTGATTTTGTTTTAATGAGTGTTACTATCAGCAAACACTAACAGGTACATTAGTGTTAGTATTTTTAAGTATTAACTGTCCATACATTGAGGCTCTTTTTGGTGAATAGAATATTTTTTTGGAATATATTTTTTTCTTTGTATCTGTCAAAAAAAAAAAAAAAAAGATTATCCTGTAATATATGACATCAAATAAGGGTTAGCACAAAAGTAATCTAAATGTAATCCAAAAGTAGTCAGATTACATTACCAAAAATGTGTAATCTAAGAGATCATAATACTGATTACCATTTTTGTCATGTAATTTGTAATCAGTAGCTGATTACAATTCATAAGTAATCTACCCAGCTCTGACTATAAGTAATGGTGCACCTACATGTCAACTAACTTTCATTAGTAGAATATGTTGACATACTTGCAGAGTTACTTATAGTCAGTAGAATTTCTGTTGGTGGATATGTATGTGCAACATTAATTACAGACAACAGAATGTCTAAAGTGGACCATCAAATAAAGTGTTAACTGAAAATTCTGAGTGAAAATTGTTTCTACACCATTTTTTTTTTCTTAATGTGAGTAATCACAACATACGCTTACTCGCTAGTGAGGTTTAAACCAAACTATTCTGAAATGTATCTGCCAAAGTAAGCCACATTTGAAGAAAAGGACCTTGGTCAAGGTCATCCAGGATTGTATTACGATGTGTTTGTTATCAGATGGTTCTTTGCTGTCAATAAACTCTGCATGGATCTTCTCCGTTGTATGTATTCATCCAGCGTATCCGCATAATGACTCTCTGTCATTCAACCCATCATCACAAAATGAGGGGAAGGGATCCTTTTTCATTTTATATGAGCTAATTAATTTCTCCACTACACTTTCCACCGTGCTTGACTGTGTTCAGGATCGTGGCCAAGGACCTTGACCTTGCAGCTGCTGGAAATTTAATGGGTTGTGAATGGCTCTCAACCGCCACTCTGATGGGTGTCAAACTATCATTAAACAACGTTAATGATAGTCTGGATTTGATTCAGAGCCATGAAGGTCATGGCTTGTGTTTTATAAGTCATTTCCGGGTCATATTATTGTTATTTTGAATTTTAATTGTAAAACAGTGACAAAACATTTTTGTTTTAAATTCTTTGACATTGTGTAGAGTGATTTTGATGTAAGTATGATTGTCACAATACCACAATTACATTCAACACTCCCTTGTGAAAGAAGTGTGCTTAATTGTATTGAATGTGCAATGGTAGTGTACTTCCAAAAACAACAACAACAACAATAACAACAACAAAAAAACTGTACTTGCAGATAATGTAATATAATGAAACAAAAAGCCACTTAAGTGCACTTAAAGAGAGCACACTTCCATTACTATGGATCATAACACACTTAAGTACACTTATAAAAAGTGCCCTTTGTAATAATGTCAAATTAAACATTTTTTTTAATGTATATTTAAAATCAGTATACATTCATTATAAATCATTAAGTAGGCCTACACTTATTTTGATGTGTTGACTAACATACAAAAACACGTCAAGTACTTAATTAAAATGTTAAATGTAGTGTATTTTCAATATTACATTTAAAGTTAATACACATATACAATTACAAATATTTTTAAATACATGAAATACAAGTTTGAATAGAAATTACATTGATTATGACATCTGCTTGTCAGTACATTCTTTAACTATATTTTTAAGACAGTAGAAGCAATTATGAAATTATAAAGATGTACTTTATGTAATAAAATCACTATAAAGTTACTCCATTTAACATAAATTTAAACTATAATACATTTTTAATTGTAAATAATATGCAATTAAGTGTCTGAAAACATTACATTCAGTTGTTTCAGCTAAAAATTTCTCAAGAAGTAAATTATTCATGACTAGTCAGCAATAAAATGAAGAACAAACATTCAGGTAAATATTAATAAACTGGAAATTAAACACAAAAGTTAGTTGTTAAATTAGACTGAGAAGCAGCCGTATCCTCTGAAAAGTTTCTTTTATTTTCCTTTATGCCTAACTTTGTTTGATTGCTGAATTTGTGTCTTGTGTGTTTACATTCTCTTAAGGCATAAAGTGTTTAGATGAATATCTCACAAAGATGAGCATTTCCCTGCTTGTTGGAGATGGTGAAGATAACTTTGTGTCTGTGAATAAAACAAAGCAAGAATGGCATGCAGAGAAGAAATGTTATTATCCGCAAACTGTCACTTGGCCTGACACTGCAGTCTAGCTGATGGCTATTCATTCTGACAACTTTCAGAGTAACAAAAGAGCAGGAAAGTAAAAAAAGGAGATGGACGGGCTTAAAGTAACTGCCTGGATTGACAGAATACAATTTATGAAAGCAGATGAATGAGATTAGTTATACTAAGATCTATATGTCTCACAAACAGGGTCTGAAATTACCTTCATTTCATGCCAAATGTGAGTAAAAAATGGCTTTGGACAGTAAATAACCTTGAACAGAAAATGTACAGAAGTAAAGCTTAAAACTTGTAGCACATATGTGGAATATTCCTCACATAAAGTCAGCAAAAACAAAGTAAGGAGAACAAGATCATGATGGGTCTTCATTTTTGTGACAGGTGCCAATGACTAACTGTGCACAACTCAATGACCATTTATCACCAAAATTTAGAGGAATTATTCAGCTAAATGATTCGGTAACACTTTCTATGAAAACATCGTATGATACAACATCTTGTAAGGTTGTTTATAAGGCATTATGCATGTATCATAACACATTAAGAATACCCTTATAATACTTTATAAATACAGGCTTCATATAAAGTTACCAATGATTATTTTGTCATAAGGACAAACATATATTTGATAATACTTCCATTTGATAATACTTCCAATACTCCATTTGTTAACAGTAGAACTGCAATAGTTAACATGAACTAACAATAAAAATACGTCTAAAGCATTCATTAATCTTAATATTCATTACAATATTTACTATTGCATTAATAGATTATTACAATTAAAAGTTCTTCATCCTTTGACATGAAGTAACTAGCAGTAGCAGTTTAAATACAAACTGTAGTCAGTTACTGATTTCAAAATACATGACAGAAATTGTAATTAATTAAATCATACAAATGTCAAATTAAAATAAATAATTAAATAAACTGCTATTGTGTAAATACTATGTAACCAATAAAAAAAAAAGTAACTAATCCAATTATGGACATTTTAAAACATAAAATATTTTTACAAGTACTTAATATTTGGAATCTCACTACTGTCACGTTTTGAGTTTGTCATCTGATCTGTTCATGTCTGTTTTTCTAGGTTGTTAATTAGTTAAGTTCTCCTCTTTTGCCTGTCTGTCTGTCTCCTTGGTTACTGATTAATTAGTGTCCTCAGTTCAGGTATGTCTGGTTAATTAGTCTCATTTGCTCATCTGTTTGCATGTGTATATAGGCCCTTAATTCCGTTGATGGTCCTCAGGGGACCTTTGCAGACTATGTTGAGTGGGTGCTGGCCAGCTGTGGGTCTCGTTTCATGGTTCGCATAAACAGATGAGTCCATTCCGGTGGATGGGTCTCCGAGGCCGTTCCAGAGTTTCGTCACGTCATGGCCGCCCTTCCAGAGTCTCGTCCCGTCATGGCTGCCCTTCCAGAGTCTCGTCCCGCCATGGCTGCCACCCATTGTGCTTTTGTTTGCTCCACGCCCTCCTCCAGAGCCTTTTTAGGAGGGGGCGTACTGTCATGTTTTGAGTTTATCTTCTGATGGTCATGTCTGTTTTTCTAGGTTAATTAGTTAAGTTCTCCTCATTTGCCTGTCTCCTTGGTTACTGATTAATTAGTGTCCTCAGATCAGGTGTGTGTGGTTAATTAGTCTCATTTGCTCCTCTATTTGCATGTGTATATAAGCTCTTAGTTTCAGTCTGTTCTTTGTCTTGCATTGATGTTGTATTATGTGGTGTTTTTGGTTGCTATTTTCTCCGGGTTATTCTCCTGTTTGTGTTGTTTATTAAATTAAAAGATCTCTTTGAAGATTTCCTTCGTCGTGTGCTTCATTCTCAGACACACACCGTGACAACTATGTAATCCAGATTATTTATAATCAGTTACTACCTGTCACAGACACGCCAGGTTCCAACATCACCCAATCACAGCGCACTCAATCCCCGGAGTACTAATCATCTGCACCTGCACCTCATCCACTCACTCATCACCACCAGTATATATCACACTCACACACATTCATTCACTGTCCGGTCTCGTACGCACATAGATCGCTATATGCTTACCTCTTGGACTCCATTGAAGCTACCTACCTGTCTCCTTCGTTTCCAAGTCTCCTCGTGTTGTTCCTGTATGTGTGTGAGTGTCTTCAGTCCTCCTCGTCAGCCATCTCATCACCATATCATCGATCATCACTCCTGCAAGCCAACAAAGGACAGTATCACCATTTATCACTACTTCCACCATTTACTACATTCAACTTCACTCACCTGCACTACCGTCTTCTCTGCTGTGTGTGAAAATAAAGATCTGTTAACCGTTACCTCTGCCTCTGCCAGTCTGTATTGTAACAGAAGACCGGACCTGAAACCTCGTCCTCACACACAGCATGAGTCAACCGGATCCCATTCAAGAGCTCGTCGATGTCCTTCGGCGAGCTCTTTCCACCACTCCAACATCACCCATTCCAGCGATCACTTCCACAAACACCGCTACCTCTCCTTCACCACCTGTGCACGCCAGTCCCATGGCTAAACCGGCGCCCTACTCTGGTTCGGCGGAGGACTGCAGCGGATTCCTACTGCAGTGCTCGCTGGTCCTGGAGATGCAACCGCACAATTTCCCCACCGAAACATCTAAAGTGGCGTTCATCATCTCCCAACTGCAAGGCAAAGCGCTCCAATGGGCTGACTCAATCTGGTCTCAAAATCATCCCATCACTCAATCATACTTTTTGGGTTTTGTGGCCCACTTCCGCGAAGTATTCGGGAAACCCATCTCAGATTCTTCTGTTGGTGAGAAACTCTATAATTTAAAACAAGGAACTTTGTCTGTTAATGAATATGCCTTGCAGTTTCGGACTCTTGCAGCATCCAGCGGCTGGAATGAGCAGGCTTTAATAACAACATATCGTCAAGGATTGGATCCTCGCGTGCGGTTGCATCTCGCTGCATACGAGGATTCCATCGGCCTGGAACGGTTCATTCAACTCTCCATTCGTTTCGCCACTCGTATGCAGTCGTGTCTTGAAGAACACCAGGGCCAGCCGCTGTTCTCCATCTCAGCCCGCCGACCAGAATCCGTCAGCCCCCCAGAACCAGCCAACGAACCCATGTCTCTGGAAGGCACACGGCTCTCCCCGGCTGAGCGACAGAGAATCTATGTTTATACTGCGGTTCTCCTGGGCATATCCTCTCCACATGCCCAATTCGTCCTCCTCGACCCATGGTGAGTGCCATCATACCATCTATTAGGAAGATGAAGCCACTCACCACTACTGTAACACTTACTGCTTCTGACATTTCCCTTCCAGTCGTTGCCCTCCTCGATTCTGGGTCAGCCGGCAACTTCATCTCCGGGACCCTCTGTCGCCAGCTCAGCATCAAGACCACGTCCACGCCGACCACCTACAAGATACGATCAGTAACAGGAGAATCCTTAAGCCGTAAACACGTCCGCCATTGCACTGATGCCATCCAGATTCAAGTTGGTCTGTTACACGTCGAACACCTCCATCTGCTGGTTCTGGAGGGATCCACCGCTGACGTGATCCTAGGGCGCCCCTGGTTGGAGCAGCACAACCCTACACTCTCCTGGAAAACCGGCGAGGTCCTGAAGTGGGGCGAAACCTGTTTCCACGACTGCTTCCCTGGGCTTCCTCTTCCACGTTCTCCACGCTCTGAAGCTCTTCCAGTTTGTGCCACGACCATCGAGAGCCCAGTGGACCAACGATCTATCGACATCCCAGAGTGTTACGCCCCCTTCAGCGACGTTTTCTGCCCTCAACGAGCCTCCAAGCTGCCTCCACACCGGCCATGGGACTGTGCCATCGATCTGCTTCCGGGTGAACCAGTGCCTAGGGGAAGGATATACCCTCTATCCATCCCGGAGGAGAAGGCCATGGAGGAGTACATAAAGGAGGCTCTCGCACAAGGTTACATCCGACCATCCACTTCCCCTGCTGCTTCAAGCTTCTTCTTCGTGGCCAAGAAGGACGGAGGCTTGAGGCCCTGTATTGACTACCGTGCCTTGAACAACATAACCATAAAGTTCCGTTATCCCCTTCCTCTCGTCCCTTCAGCCCTAGAACATCTCCGTGGTGCCACTGTCTTCACCAAACTGGACCTCCGCAGCGCGTACAACCTCATCCGGATACGCGAGGGGGACGAGTGGAAGACCGCCTTTGTGACACCTACCGGCCACTATGAGTACTTGGTTATGCCGTATGGCCTGGTCAACGCCCCCTCCGTATTCCAGGACTTCATACACGAGGTGCTCCGGGAGTATCTCCATCGGTTCGTCCTGGTCTACATAGACGACATCCTAATTTACTCCCGGAGCCTGGCCGAACATCGCCACCACGTTGCGGAGGTCCTCCAACAACTCCGCAAGTTCCATTTATTCCTCAAAGCAGAAAAGTGTTCATTTCATCAGTCTTCCGTACATTTCCTGGGTTACATCATTGACAGCAGTGGCATCCGGATGGACGAGGGGAAGGTGGAAGCCATCAAGAACTGGCCAACTCCCTCATCCATCAAAGAACTGCAAAGATTTCTCGGATTCTCCAACTTCTACCGTCGTTTCATCCACAATTACAGCTCTCTTGCCAGTCCACTCACCAACCTGCTCAGACACAAGCCCAAGTCTCTGTCCTGGACTCCTGAGGCCACGAAGGCATTCGACCAGCTCAAGGAAGCCTTTACCACCGCTCCTCTCCTCATCCATCCCAACCCAGAGCTGCCCTTCGTTGTTGAGGTGGATGCCTCCACCTCCGGAGTAGGAGCGGTGTTATCCCAGCAGCAGGGGAATCCCAGCCGACTCCATCCATGTGCCTTCTTCTCCCGCAAGCTCAACCCGGCGGAGAGAAACTACGACATCGGCAACCGTGAACTCCTAGCTGTGAAGCTCGCCCTGGAGGAGTGGAGGCATTGGCTGGAGGGAGCCAAACACCCCTTTCAAGTCCTCACTGACCATAAGAACCTAGAATATTTACGATCTGCTAAGAGACTTAATCCCAGACAAGCCCGCTGGGCTCTGTTTTTCACTAGATTTAACTTTACCATCTCCTACCGTCCCGGCCCTAAGAATGTCAAAGCAGATGCTCTCTCCCGTCTCCATGCTCCTGAGGAAGTTCAAGAAAATCCTGAACCCATTATTCCCGAAGAACTCATCATCAGCCCAATCTCCTGGTCTGAGGAGTCCGTGCCCTCCTCCAATGCCTCCACCAACGCTCCGCCGGGTTGCCCACCAGGCTTGTGCTACCTCACAAGATCACGACGCACTCCTCTCATCCACTCAGCCCACAAGTCACTTGGCACTGGTCACCCGGGGGCCAATGAAACCCTCTCGTTGCTGAGGGAACGCTTCTGGTGGCCCAACATGGCAGCTGATGTCAGAAGGTACGTGCAGGGCTGTAAGGAATGCGCCATCTCGAAGAGCCCACGCCATTTACCATCCGGCAAGCTCCTACCTCTGCCCGTTCCCAACCGACCCTGGTCACACCTAGGAGTCGACTTTATCACCGACCTGCCTGCCTCCAACAATAATACCTGTGTCCTAGTAGTAGTGGACCGGTTCTCGAAGTCCTGCCGCCTAATACCCCTAAGAGGCTTACCCACTGCTATGGAAACGGCGGAGGCACTATTCAACCATGTTTTCCGATACTTCGGTATCCCTGAAGATATCGTCTCCGACAGGGGTCCGCAATTCATCTCAAAGGTATGGAGGGCCTTCTTCTCGCTCCTAGGTGTGACCGTCAGCCTAACATCCGGATACCATCCACAGTCGAACGGGCAGACGGAACGGAAGATCCAGGAGATCGGTCGCTTCCTCCGTACCTTCTGTCATGACCACCAGGACTCTTGGAACCAGTACCTGGGTTGGGCTGAGTACGCCCAGAACTCTCTCCGTCAGCCTTCCACCGGCCTCACACCATTTCAATGCGTACTCGGCTACCAACCCCCATTGTTCCCCTGGTCTGGGGAACCCTCTGACGGACCATCTGTGGATTACTGGTTCCGAGAGAGCGAGAGGGTCTGGGACTCAGCACATCACCAACTGCAGCGAGCCCTGTGCAGACGCAGGATGACAGCAGACCTTCGCCGGTCCGAAGCCCCCTCATACCAGCCCGGTCAGAAGGTCTGGCTGTCAACCAGGGACATCCGCCTGCGTCTGCCCTGCCGGAAGCTGAGTCCCAGGTTCATTGGCCCATTCACCATCAGCAAGCAGATCAATCCAGTCACGTACCAACTTCAACTTCCTCCTCACTACAGAATTCACCCCACATTCCATGTTTCACTTCTCAAGCCTCACCACCCTTCTGTTCCTCTCTCCACAGGACCTGGCGTGGCAGCCTCCGAACCCCCTCTTCCACTTATCCTGGATGACGGCGCCGCGTACGAGGTTCATGAGATCTTGGACTCCCGACGCCGTGGTGGTCTTCTTGAATATCTTGTTGACTGGGAAGGCTACGGCCCTGAAGAACGCTCATGGGTCCCCAGGGACGACATCTTGGATCCCAACCTCCTTCAAACCTTCCACACTAACCACCCTGACAGACCAGCCCCCCGTGGAAGAGGCCGACCACCACGACGTCGGGGTCCTCGGCCCTCAGGAGCGGGCCGTGGAGGGGGGGGTACTGTCACAGACACGCCAGGTTCCAACATCACCCAATCACAGCGCACTCAATCCCCGGAGTACTAATCATCTGCACCTGCACCTCATCCACTCACTCATCACCACCAGTATATATCACACTCACACACATTCATTCACTGTCCGGTCTCGTACGCACATAGATCGCTATGTGCTTACCTCTTGGACTCCATTGAAGCTACCTACCTGTCTCCTTCGTTTCCAAGTCTCCTCGTGTTGTTCCTGTATGTGTGTGAGTGTCTTCAGTCCTCCTCGTCAGCCATCTCATCACCATATCATCGATCATCACTCCTGCAAGCCAACAAAGGACAGTATCACCATTTATCACTACTTCCACCATTTACTACATTCAACTTCACTCACCTGCACTACCGTCTTCTCTGCTGTGTGTGAAAATAAAGATCTGTTAACCGTTACCTCTGCCTCTGCCAGTCTGTATTGTAACACTACCCAATAAATGTTAACTAATGGGACCTTATTGTAAAGTGTTATCATATTTTTTATAAAAGAAATAATGCAAAATGCCATTTCACAAGGTTAGGTTAGAAAACAGTTCATTCTGAAGTCTGCTCACAGCAATATCTGTAGGTAGATATTCTTGTATCTAGAGTAGAGATTTCAGTCACTGTCTTTTCAGATCCATGCCGAGCTTTGATGTCCTTGGTAATGTGACATGGCTCCCTATAGCCCAATGCCTTCAAAAACACTAGAAGTTTTTCACTTGAGCTTGAACAAAAGAGCAAAGTTCAGTGTTAAACAGTGCCAGATGGCCTAGAGCAAAACACACCAAAATGTATACTACACAATCTGTGACATGATTCCTTTGGGGGAACGTTTTGGTGAGAATCAAAGTATGTTGCAGAGTTCTTTCTGCCCACTCATTCTTATGATTTACTGAGCATGTCTGAGGAAAAACACATTTTGGTGGAAAATGTTGAGACATAACTGACTTCAGCACAGAGAAAAATTCTGTTTCTTTCTAGAAAATTAAGGGACATGCTCCATTTTGTCAGTTCACATACTGTATGTCATTTGAGATAAATTATATATAATAAATTATTAGTAAGTAAAATTCTACATAGTAATAATGTGTGCCTGCAGTTTTAGGCCTGCAGTATGTGTATAAGAACGATAGTCCCTGCTTGACTGAATTAAGTGCTCAGATGCTTTTGTGATTCAGACATTTTAATTTTAGTTCACTGTCATATGACTTCATTGTCAGTGTTGTAAAAAATAAATGAATTTTAATGTCACACGCCATTACACGTCAATTTAGGTTCTACCTAGACAAATTATAGAACAGTAGCACTAGATTACACTAGAGAATCGTGACAAAAATATGTGAAGATAACTTTTCAGTGCTTCATATTTTAGACATTTTAATTAATACACCAGCAAATCCAGTCGAAAACAAAGATAAAATAAAAAAAGACTAGCAGTACCTGACTAACCTTTATCATCCTTAAATTGTTGTAAATCTTTTAAAGATCCAGATATTCTTCAATATGAAAATATTTCATTTAATCAACAATTGTGTTTTGAACATTAATTTAAGTTCAATTTAGGCATAAAACAATATATAGATGTGTGTGAAACAACTGTAGATACATGTTTTGCTAATGGTTGAATGTGTAAAAAAAGATTTTCTAAATGTTGCAGACTGTGCTCATTAAGTGCATTTTGTATTTTAGCAATTAAAAAGCTGACTGTCTGAGGAGGTTTGAAAACATGTATTAGACACCGGGAAAAGCCAAATACTTAACTAATGAGGGGAAAATGACTATGTGCAGTTTTACAAACTGAGGAACAATTGACTAATCATTAACAATACACCACGTGTTGTCAATAGAGCTCAACCTGTATTAAACACATTCCTTTTAGGTCACAATGACTCACTCCCTTCTTCACACATCCATAAAATGACTACATACATACATGTGCACTAGAGATCCTTCCCTAGTGAAATTGTTAAATGGGTCAGCAAAGGGTGTAGCTTTACAGAAGTCTGATTAGCATGAATTTGCATCAATGAGTGATGAGCGACTTTCCTCTTGCTCTCTTTAAAGGGGTTTTAGTGTAATGCATTAAGCCAAGTACCATTAAAATCCATATTTTATGATTCCTTTTGGTGACTGCATAAAAACATGTATGCATGTATAATACTTTATCGGCAGTATGCAGACTGTTAACCATATAATTTATGAGAATTGCTTTTACATACATCTTAACGCTCAAGTTATGATGAGATTGATGTTACTGTCTTTATTTTGGAGGGTTTCAGAGACCTCAATGAATTTTGTGTAAAAATAATAGTAGCTGTTTTCCCTTCAAATTGTTTTAATTTGTTTATCCGATCTAAACAAATTCCAGCTGCCAGATATTACTGAAGCTTTAACCATCTGTTCTATCACAAAGTTGGCATCCACTTTTCAGAAAACTGATCTAGTATTTCAGCAAAAACACACTGTAAAAATACAAACAACTGACATTAGTGTACAGAACCTTGCCAGAATATTAGCTAAAGTTCTGAGAATATTCCCTGTTAGTTGGGTCAATGTTAAACATGTTTTCCAATCTATTAAAAAGACCCTCAATCTACTGAAATATCCCAAATAGAACATGAGGTTCAATCCTTGATACTTTCTATTAGTGTAAGCATGCACTCAATCAATCAATGAGAAACAATCTAGATGAGGAAAAACAGAGCTGATGTAGCATTTCCAACACAGTCTGATGTTTTCCACAGAGACAAACCCCAAATTTCTAAAGAAAGCCTGTTTATGTTTGCCATATTCGGCACTAACAGTGTTTCTTATCACTGTTTAGAGTGTGACTGAATTCTCCATGCACCAATTATGATTGCTCAGATACACTCCCAGCCGGATAAAGGCAAAGAGCCAGCACAACTGGCACAATGAGACTGTGTGTATTTGAAGCATTCTCCACCAGTTATAATGAACATGCTCTGGATGATGCTTCATGATGCTTCATTTTGGCACAAATAGCAATAAAGTTGGGTGCCTTCCAAACCGCAACTGCCTAAATGCTCCTGCATGGCTCAAAGACACAACAACATGACCTAATTTCAACATTCTCACCTAGTTTAGTACTATACTTCTTCTCAAGGGAGACAATATTCATCACAACCTCAAACCCATTTGTGAGGAATAAAGGGCTATAGCAAAGGTCAGCCGGTGCGTGTGCTCTGTGCTGCATTCTAAAGCTACTGTGCCACTTTCAATTTTTCCACTCGCACAATTTCTCAATTTTCATGCACAGCTTGGCAGAGATCAGCCATATTTACAAGTAATATTGTCCACAATCCAACAAATGTGACCTGGACCAAACTCTGCAAAGGCACTTATCACAGATGCTACAGACACCAATTGTCATCTATGATGATTCTGTAACCAATGTTTTTTCATTACAGCGGTTTATGTTCCAGCAGTACTCGCCCTTCACGTTTGTTTGTTCATCAAATCTGAGCACTAGCTCTACATGTAATACAGCCCTCCAGTTTTTAAAGTGTTTTTGCAAATGATACAATGGTAGCCATTTTTTTTTTTTTTCAAAACTTCAAAATCGCACCAATACATACAATTTACTGCAATTTCCAGCTTAAATAAACAAGTACTGGAAGTAAAATGTCAATAAATAAATAAAAATAACTTTAACTTTCATTCCTTTTCACATAAATTATGATTACAAGAGCAGACCGAAGGTGCGTAGGCACTTATTGTTTCGGTTGGCGTTCTTATTATTCTTCTTCTGCTGCTTTTGAGTCTATGGCAGCCCATTGAACTGCTTGCGGGAAAGTTATGAAATTTGGCGCACAAATCAAGGACAGTCTGACATGTCACCATAGCAAATTTGGAGTCTCTAACTTAATTGCTCTAGTGCCACCAACTGTCCAAAGTTGGACTCTCGTTTATGTTAATAACTTTTGACTAACTTTAGAAACAAAACTTTTTTTTCCTCTGATTGGCTCAAGATGATATTGATTTTTATTTTTCCGAAAAACTTACTTTTTCAAACTCATCATAGGTCATTGCTCCAATTTTCATGAAAATTCAACTAGATAAACAATCCAAAAAGTTCTGGAATTCAAGTTGATTCGGCTAATTGCTCTCGAATAAAGCTTGAACAATTCGACGAAGAGCAAGCCAAAGCAGACATGAGGCTATCTCCGCAATGCTTAGGCGTATACTGACCATACTTGATTTGTGTTATGACAACCATGACCTGAGGGTACCTCAACAGTTTCAGCTCAGTGCAGTGCCACCTAGTGGTCAGATGATATGAAATATGGCTCTTTTTGCTTATAACTTCTGAACATTTTAGCCAAAAAGCAAGTCTCTTTAGATTTGGTGCAGTATTCCGAATCGAATGATACCTGATTTTCCCATATGGCGTATTTTTACGAAACTCGGTATGTGTCTTCGGCACCATGCCCTGATGGTACTCAAAAACTTTCAGGGCAGTGAACGCAAATCTTCTTTGTGCTTGGCCCCTTAATCACTGTTTGCAGCTATATTTAGTTTAACTAAAATAACTATTAATAACGACTTATTTGCACATTACTATTACTGTGACACTGTTACCATAGTGCGTGATTTGTAAACTAATGCACCATATATCTCCATATATATATATGGCTTTTCTGATGTAGTACACTTGCTCAGTAGCTAACCTGGTATAGCACTTTATTTGCAATGTGAAGCGTTCAGGTACGAGTCCCGTGAATCACGAGTCACGATAAAAGAAACAGGCTAAAACGGTGTGGTTGCATTTTTAGTTCACATTTGCTTTTGTTAACATTGTCGGTTAGGCTTAGGGACATCATGTTTATGTATATAGCACTTTATTCAATAGATTGTTTCAAAGCAAGCAGCTTTACAGTATTAAACATGTAAAAACAGTGTCAGGGTCTTTCAATTAGAATTAGAATTAGAATTTCACTTTCTGCTGTAAAGCAGCTCTCCAGTGTGTTCATGTTTTTACTGGCAAATGTCTGACCTCAACGGACTGTACAGAAGAAAAGGAAAAGATTGGAAAAGGAAAAGACTGGAAAAGATAACCACGTCAAAGAAAGTGGAGCCTACCAATTATGTAATCGCCACAGACCAATGGTAGTTCAGAGTTGTTTATCAGCTGGAGCAAACTTTTCAGGAAAGCTCATTTTGAGCTCAACTCCCTAAATGAACTTTGTTTTTTCATTCTTTGATTTTGCTCGCAGTCATCAGGGCCTTTAACCTTTTAGCACCACTCGCATTTCATTTCCAAGCTGCCACAATACTGCAACCAACATAATAAATCGTAATTATATCGTTCATCTGTTTCAGATAAAACTGAATGCACTTTCATTATAACTCACTGGACATTTCTCTTTGAAAGTGTCATGAAACATGCAAAAAGCCTCATAATATTTTGCAGAAATGTCGGCACAGGCACTTTTCTCAAATGGGTTGAGCGATGGTGTCGAAATTAATGAATAAGAAGAGAATTTAGGTCAACAAGCCTTCTTTGTTCTCTTTAGTTTAAAATAAAATAGTTTAATGGCCATTCAAAGCAATTGAAAAGCCTTCTTGAGAAGTTTAACAGATCTTAAATCAGCAGCTCTGCATCACGATGGGCTCTTCTCATCTGTCATTCAGACCTTCTCTCACAGAGGGTGTGTGTTTGCTTGTTCATACTGATAAGACACATTGCTGTTTCTCTGGTGTCACTCTGTTCATTCTACCCCTCCATCCAAGATGAGGCTGAGAAATCAGAGTGACAGGATTAATTTACAGCAGGACAGATTTAAAGTTTGAGAGTGGATTACAATTATTGATTCCGTCTCTCTGAAACCCCATTGCTGGTTTTCCTCTGGTTTAATAGTTTCAAGCAAACAAACACTAACATTTGTCACACAAGTTCAAATAGAGCATGTGCTGCTGAAAGCTATTTTTAGGGTGGCTCTGAAGACATTGAAGGCTATTTATTTATCGATCTTTATTCTGAGAAAGTCTTGCTCATAAAAGCTACCACTGCAGTAAAACCCCTAGAGATATATCTTACCTTGGCACATCTGAGAAAAGAAGACAATACAGTGAAGAGACATCAGAAAATAGGGCCTTATGTGTCTCTGTGACTTACTGCTGATTGCCTTATAACACTAACCTACTTATGTTATTTGATAGATGTTTAGCTGTAAATGTTTGTAGGCTTACTTATTCAATAAATAGACAAATAACTATTAAAAAAACAAAAAAAAAAAAACAAAGGCAATTTTCTCATAAGTTCTTGTGTACCTTCTGAGCCACTAGCATGACCAAACAGAAGTGCAAAAATAATGACTGTTTCATGTGTCAGAACTATGCAATATATACATACATATATATATATATATATAGTCGGGACCCTCAGCAAAGGGCTACAGGGGACCTATTATGCAAAATTGACTTATCATGTTCAAAAACAATATAAGTGTTCAACCACCTATTGTAGTAAAGATTTATCCACTCCGTTTGTTATTTTCCCCATAAATCTGAAACAGTGTCTCAAAATGAGCTGTTCAGGAATGTACTACAATGTGACGTCTCATTGGAACAGGCCCCGCCCACGACTGTCGACTCTGCCCTTTTAGTTTAGCTCCTCCCCTGATGAGCTGTACACAGTCCGCCATGTTTATCTCCTCGCCAGAGCATTTACCACCAGCATTCAAGTAAGAAATGTATTCTGTACAAGTTATTCAGTCAAGAGCAGTGAGTGATTTTCTATTTTTCTTTTGTTGTTTGGTTCAAATTAACAGCATATACAGCAGTAGGTATCTATTGTAATTTTAAATTTGTCCAAAAAATCTTCTATTGTGTGGTGTCATTACATTTATTTAACTGCTCCCAATCGAGGCGGAGTGTCCCCGATCTCATACGATCTCATACCCATTTCTCATATCAAACATGTTTGATATATGACTCTTGACCAGGCTGCTTCTGACGTGATACCCACAATAGCCAAATAAAAGCAAGCAAGCGTCACATACTGGATGTTTCACGCTTGGTCACCGTGATTTTTCCAAGTAAGACATGTTCCTGGAAAAACATTCCTATCCTAAAATTTAGTCCTTTTCCCAACCCCTAAACCTAACCCTACCCATAACTTATCCCTAAAATCAGAGGGAAATGATAGGTGAATAACACTGTTGCGGAAGCACCTAACCCAGGTTGCAAGCCTAAACTTGACATAAATGTTAAACTTGTCCCTCAAATCTGACTCGTTGATTGGAATGTTGTTCCAGGATCAACAAAGATGTTGATCCAGGAACATGTTGTACTTGGTGTAATCACGTTCACCTTCATGCTTCTTTAGCTGAAACTTGGCAGCCACAAATATGCCACGAAAGTAGATTATTGAGAAAGAAGATCACCCATTTTGTTTTTCATTGTAAAGCAGAATAAGTGTCAGGAGAGCCAGCTGACAAAGTCGATTGTCCTCCATTTGTTTTTCTTCTCAGGTCACGTTTGATCTTGCAAGTCTCCATGAGATCTCGTCACACTGTCATATCATTCCTGCAATCAACAGGAGTGTGGTCTCGCAGCCTGGTCGAGTCATCTAGTGTGTGCATACAGAGGATTATAATGCAAAAAATGTGTTGAAACTGTCATTATGTCTGTGGTCTCCCACAGTTTTAAAATTGGTTAAGATTTGAAAATTGTCTAGTGTGTCCCAGGCCTTAAATAAAAATGACAGTTGTTAAAAGAACAGCCTTGATTAGCTGTTTCAGGTGTGCTTAATTGGGATTAGAGCTAAACTCTACAGGACAGTGGCCCCCCAAGAGCTTATGAGTTGAATTGGGTGTGTTTGATTAGGACAGGGTTTCTCACCTGCAGAGTTTTGCTCTAACCCTAATCAAACACACCAGAACAAGCTTAAGGTCATCAGGATTACGGGTGGGTGAGTTTGATCAGCGTTGGAGCTAAACTTCACAGGACTTTTGAATGTTATTTAATGAAGAAAGATGCTCTTGGGAACCATAGTGTGTAGTTTCAGCATCAACCAACAGGGCTAATGAGACCATTCCAACCTATGGGAAAAAATAGTTGTCTTTCACAGAGATATTATAATTCCTTTTGCAATCTGCCTCAGGCCTTTAGGCAATGAGCATTCTTGGTTTGACTGTAGATGAGGAAAACTACCGATTCAAACCTCTAGACCACACAAAAGGTCAAAGCTAATTTCTTTTCCCAGCACCCTGTGATCATTCATTCTCAGTTATTACGTCATATTGAAACCAGGCTTCCGCCTGGTGTTCATTTTTACTCTGGTAGATTCACACTATGGGTCAATGCAAGCCCCATCTTTGTTTCATTAGAATTTGTAATCAGTAACATATTCATCATGATGATTGATGTGTTCAATATGGCAGGAGGGAATTCGCTACTTTTTTCTTTCTTGTTACTACTAAGTAATCTCCATCAATATGCCTCACACACAGGACCAGGCCGTAAAATAATGACTAAATGACACTATGAGTTGACATTTACATCTGTTTTCTTGAATCAGTAGCGTTCATATGTTCTCAGATATATAATTAAGCTTATATCTGCCAGTGTTGCGTGTTTAGTGTGAGTATGGAGCCATTAGTTTTGCTCATAAAAGCTACCACTGCAGTAAAACCCCTAGAGAAAAAAAAAAAAAAAAAAAACAAAGGCAATTTTCTCATAAGTTCTTGTGTACCTTCTGAGCCACTAGCATGACCAAACAGAAGTGCAAAAATAATGACTGTTTCATGTGTCAGAACTATGCAATATATACATACATATATATATATATATAGTCGGGACCCTCAGCAAAGGGCTACAGGGGACCTATTATGCAAAATTGACTTATCATGTTCAAAAACAATATAAGTGTTCAACCACCTATTGTAGTAAAGATTTATCCACTCCGTTTGTTATTTTCCCCATAAATCTGAAACAGTGTCTCAAAATGAGCTGTTCAGGAATGTACTACAATGTGACGTCTCATTGGAACAGGCCCCGCCCACGACTGTCGACTCTGCCCTTTTAGTTTAGCTCCTCCCCTGATGAGCTGTACACAGTCCGCCATGTTTATCTCCTCGCCAGAGCATTTACCACCAGCATTCAAGTAAGAAATGTATTCTGTACAAGTTATTCAGTCAAGAGCAGTGAGTGATTTTCTATTTTTCTTTTGTTGTTTGGTTCAAATTAACAGCATATACAGCAGTAGGTATCTATTGTAATTTTAAATTTGTCCAAAAAAATAGTTGTCTTTCACAGAGATATTATAATTCCTTTTGCAATCTGCCTCAGGCCTTTAGGCAATGAGCATTCTTGGTTTGACTGTAGATGAGGAAAACTACCGATTCAAACCTCTAGACCACACAAAAGGTCAAAGCTAATTTCTTTTCCCAGCACCCTGTGATCATTCATTCTCAGTTATTACGTCATATTGAAACCAGGCTTCCGCCTGGTGTTCATTTTTACTCTGGTAGATTCACACTATGGGTCAATGCAAGCCCCATCTTTGTTTCATTAGAATTTGTAATCAGTAACATATTCATCATGATGATTGATGTGTTCAATATGGCAGGAGGGAATTCGCTACTTTTTTCTTTCTTGTTACTACTAAGTAATCTCCATCAATATGCCTCACACACAGGACCAGGCCGTAAAATAATGACTAAATGACACTATGAGTTGACATTTACATCTGTTTTCTTGAATCAGTAGCGTTCATATGTTCTCAGATATATAATTAAGCTTATATCTGCCAGTGTTGCGTGTTTAGTGTGAGTATGGAGCCATTAGTTTTGCTGTAATATTTTGTTTAAATCTTGTTAAAAAGATAGTTCACCCTAAATTAAAATTCTGTCATCACTCCTGTCACACAAAATGAGAACTTTTTAAAACTGTGCTGGTCGCTCTTTTTCATGAGGACTGAAGCTTTTAAACTTTAAAAAGGGTGCAAAAGCACCATAAAAGTAATCTACAAAAGTAAACTTTTGAGTCTATCTCATACAGCAACATTTTTTTTTTCTGGACAAAATATACACACTGTAAACCCGAATGAGTTGGCAAAACTCAAAATTGAGGACAAATAAACATTAAGAAATTCAAAGATTAAGTAAACAGAACTGGCAGATTTTTATTTTGTACTCGTACATTTTAATTGTTCTTAACTTGAAATGTTTGAGTAGACTCATACATTTAACTTAAAATTATCATGTAACCCCAATGTCAACATATTTATTAGTGTAAAATGAACTAGCTATAACAAGCTAATTAAAAAAAAAAAAATGTTAACTTGCTAATTTGCTAACATGTTAACAATAGCATGGTATAGCACTTGCTGAATAAGTACAGCAATATAAAGCATTTAACAAACCAAGCCGCCCTCAAACCAAGCCGCATGCACTACTGGTAACTCTCCAGAAACCCACATTAAAAGAAACTCTTCTAAATGAGCCTAACAAAACATTAATCACTACTAAATCTCCCACTTAACATTAATCTTGCACACAAAAAAAATAACATTATATAACACTTAATTTTAGCATTTACTCTGTTGTTGTGAAATAGAAATAGTTAAAATTAAGTCCGTCTAAATGAAAAGAAATAAGTTCATAAAACTCAAAACAATGAAACAGTTCAGTTTACTTAAAATATATCAGTTCTGTGAACTTGAAAGAAAAAGAAAGTTATAAATACTTGTAAAAGTTAATTTGACTGAACTAATTTGTTTAAGTTTGTCCTACTCAAACCAATTAACATTAGGGTGTACCGTGCAGTATGTAAAATATATGTTCTAAAAACTGTGGCTTGCAGTAAAAATATATTTTTCATATATACATATATTTTGTTTAAACTTTCAAGTGCCAAAATATATTAGAAAATGTGCTTCAAGAGTCAAGAAAAGTAATGTGAAATCTTAAAATATATTTTAGGTGACTGCAAAATGCACTAAAAAATAAATGTAAAAAAAAAAAAAATTACAGAGTAAAACACCATTTTCCACTGAAACAGTAATATACGATAAAACAATGCATTCTGGGTTATATCATTAGTCGCAGTCATTTTTTACAATGTGTAGGTTTTAAAACATAGTTTGGACAATATAAACATGTTTACATTGTAGATGGCCAAAAACTTTATGTGAAAATATAAGAATAAATATATATAAGTGTTCAACCCATTTTCATATTGTTACAATGTCGGTGATGCATGTAAATGAACAATGTTTACTCGTTCTCTGTCTTACTTGGACAAAGAAATTCATGTTTATTTGTCAGCAAAAGACTGACTTTTGTCAGCTCCAGGGCTTTCGTGAATACTACAGATACTTCTGTATCCCGCCCACATGACAGCCGAATAGACAGAGGGTTATTAACAGAACAGTTATTGTAAGAATGGGTTTATCACTGAAAATTGTATCGCACATTGTCTACTTTTTAATCAGAATTATGGTAAAAACAGAACACTAATGGCAACAGCTTTCTTATCTGTACGCGACAGCGTATGCTTCAGGCGAAACAGACAGAACAGCTTTGGCCATAAAACACTGTGTTCATGGTCATCCAGATTGAAATGTTGACTACAAACACTGAGGTTTTTCTCATTTTCCATTGCGCCGTTTTCGCTGTATTTGCAGCCTTTATCAACTTGCCTACAATGCGCTAGATTCTTCACTGGAAACAGAAAGTAACTTCCTGCCACTAAGGCTTTACTATTTAAATTCTTGCACTCGGGAACAAGATTTTTATTTTATTTTTTTTCCCCTTGTATATTTTGAAAAATATATCTGAGAATACAGAAGTGCATTTAGTGAACAAATCAATCATTTGCGTTGTTTGAATCGCTTGATCTGGTCAGAATGATTAATTCATGAACTGGAATACTTGTTTCTCTGAAATGTATAGGGTTTTTTTTTTTTTTACACTAAGCTATAGTATGGCCTCAGAAGACTTGGATTATAGTGCAGTACTTTCATGGTCCTTTTTTGAAGCTTGAAAGGATCAGTCCCTGTTCATTATTTCCGTATCCAATAGAGCAACTGGCACGGTCTTCAGATTTTCTCCTTTTGTGTTCCACAGAAGAAAGAAAGCCATACGGGTTTGGAATGACATGAGGGTGAGTAAATGATGACAGAACTATTCCTTTCATTTGTTTCACTATCCTATGAATGCATAATCACATTAACTCAACAATTCTGTCTTTCTGTCCTCCTACACTGTCATAATTCTGAAAGCGGGGCCAATGTTTTTAGCCCTCTCAGAATAAAGATCTGTCTACATGTTAGTGCTAAAACATCAATAAAGCAAATGGATCTGTCGCTCTGAGTGCAAAGATAGCGGCAATAGGCACCATCAAGGTTTATGTAAGATTTATTAGATTGTTGTCTGAACTGTGTGTGTTTCTCCTCTCAGGGAGAAAGCAATGTTAAAGAACGACTCTTTAAAACAGATAAATAAAGCTGAGCCCATGGGCGTCCTTCAGTGGCTCTAATAAAAGTGTAATGTATAATTGAATTCATCAGGATTACTCTCACAGCAATAAGAGAAATGTTATTTAAAATGATGTTAATAGGGAGCATTTGGTGCTGTGACAGATCACTCTGCTTCAGTTCATCTGAAGGGTCCAAAATTAGTACTTGTAAAAGACACTTTAATTTCCTGTTGAAAAAATAAATAAATAAAATTAGAGTTGGGACATATTGAAGGGTTCATTCCTTATTTTTTTTTTTTTTTTAAAAGTACATTTTCATTCAGTATATAGCATTTTGGAATTATACATGTACTCTTCAGGAAGGCCAGAAATGTTCAAGCCATTTTTTTTTTTTTTTTGTCCCTCTTTGTGAAAGTGAAATTGCATGGACCATGTTGTAACTAATTGGATTTCATCTAAATAAAAGCTTGTAATGAGGCAGACTGAAATGTGTGCTGGAATCCGTGGACAGTGATTCCATAGAGAAAATCTGTAATCCAGTATTACAGGAATCATAAAATACAGTCCAGTAAACAATCCAAAAAATCAACTCCTGCACAAAACCAAGACAGCATAAACAATATAATATAAATCTGTAAAACCACTTGGAACAGGTAAAATTGATAAGTGGTAACTCAATCATCATCTCATCAACTTATTACTTGTAAATTCAAACATAAAGTCTTAAAAATAAAGGTCCTAAAATGGGGTTTTCACTGTGATGCCATAGAAGAACCATTTTGGGTTCGCTTAACCAAATTAACATCCAAGTTATCATCCTTGAGACACACTGTTCTGAACCTCTACCAGTGTCCAATAATCCAATTATATGTCTCTGAAAAGATTTCAGTTATTCACTTTCCATTAGAAGCTCTTTATTGAAATTCATTTAAGAAGTGATCTGGGTCTGTGAGGCTTATGGCATGTTGCGTAGATGCCACAGAGAGCTGCATATTCCTAGAGAATGTGCTTTCAAGCTCATCGTGCTGAATGCAATGTGTATTGGTGATAACCTAGAGATGAAAGGAGCCATTGCAGCAGCCAACCAGCGTCCGCTGAGCGTGACAACAAACCCAGCGAGCCACTAACTGGATTGATATGGAGAGACAGTAGTGTTCTACTGGGGCCAACACTGGCAGTTTAACCATATGCAGAGAGTAACAGCGACACTGAACTTTCCCTGCAGTCTTTCTGTCATTTAAATGCTCTTTAGTACTCTCACCAGGAAAAGATTGCAGGAAATTCTCCATCAGTCTAAAATTCGCTTCTAGCTAGTGGCCTTATTCACTATTGATGCATTTTTTTTTTTTTTTCTGATTGCAATGATTCTGGTTCCTTAATACTTCCATTAACAATTATTTTAATTCTTGAAGAAGATAATGTGCTCCAACTGATTTAATCATTGTGTGAGTTGTTAGATTGATTCAAACTGGAAATTCAAAGACCTATGGCTAATTTCTTATTGTGCTGACTGACTGATACAAAATCCACACAGACATAATTTGCTTCTAGTACTGTAAAATGGAAAAGGTCTTTGTTCCCAACTCTATTATTCAAAAAATTAATTCAATATGGGGCTTAGCTACTAAATATAGCAACAAGGCAGTGGACATATTGCCTAAGGCAGGAATCTTTTAAGACCAAGGCTGAGTTCAAATGAATTGGTCTAGATACTGTCACTGGCCTTGAGAAGCATAAACCTGCTTAGTGGTGGTTGTAATTTGAAGTCATATTCATTTTTATATTCATACTGTGCAAGTGTTAATGAAAGCTAAGGTCTCTCAATGTACTAGCAGCAGAGCATCAGTATGTGTGGATATCCTCTCATTAGAAGAAGCAGTTTCTATGGCTATCGAAGGAACAGCTGGTGTTGGAAATGCAGCACCATCTGGCCTCCTGTACATGGGTCACAAAGTTTGCACAACTAGTTCCATAACATCATTTGTACAACACTTTGTGTAAAGTATTTTCTAAAAAAAAAAAAAAAAAGAAAAGAAAAAAAAATTGAATATTTTGAATATTTTCATCACTGTTAGAAGCTCTTTTCAGACAGTGAAGGCTGGCTCAAACCTTTACTTCAGACTTAAAAGAGCATAGTTCATTTAAGGTTTTCACTTATAAACTAGAACAGGAAAGTCTGTCAAGATAAACTTTGGAGGTTTTAAGGTTATATGACTTGTATGTCATTAAAATATTTAGGTTAAAGAGAGATTAAAGTCTGAAAAAACCTGATCTCATGGGAGAATGTAGGTATTTTTCCAGATGGCGATTTCGTATGAACTTGTACGATGTGAATCATATGAAAAAGCATGACTTTTAGAAAAGAAATTTAACACGAAGGTCTATCCCTAAACAATTGTCTCTTGGGCGTAAGCAGATCATACAAAAAAGTATGAATGAGGCCTTATAGATTCATATGAATTAGTCACCAAAAAGTCAAATAGTTTCAAATTGGCATGAGATTTGAACAGGTGTAGAATTGGCAGTTTCTAGTGTAATGGAGGCTAGGTGACCTCACTCCCCTGGCCTCAAGAGGCAGACTAGGAACTGGCGTAGAGGCTGCATCCTTCTTAGAACACCGCCCTCCTATGCTGGTGAAGTTGGTTCAAATCCCGCTTGGAGCAGTGTGAGTAGGACCAGTCACATTGGTGCCGTGACCCGGATGGGAGTGAAGTTTAGGGAGGTGAGTGTAATGGAGGCCAGCTAGTCAGAGCTGTGCTCACTCTCCTGGCCTCAAGAGGTGCACTAGCGACTGATACTAGAGGCTGCGGTCTTTAGCATCCTTGTTAGCGCACCGGCCTCCCATGGCGGTAAAGCTGGTTCAAAGTTTAGGGGGTTGAGTGTAATGGAGGCCCGCTAGTAAAGAGCTATGCAGGTAAACCTCACTCCCCTGGTCTCAAAAGGTGCAATGGCAACTAACGTTAGAAGGTTGTGGTCTTTAGTGTCCTTGTTAGCGTGGCTGCCTCCCATGCCAGTGAGGCTGGTTTGAATGAGTAGGACCAGTTACACTAGGACACTCTGGGTGGTTATTGTTTGCTAAGTGGTTGTTAGATGCAAATAGATAGTGGCATCACATCTCAGTGTTTACATTGTCTCACCTTCAACTTTTAACAATCAATGCCACTTTTAAAACAATGGACCAATTGGATACCTTAAGTGAAATGCGTTTCCATCAAGTTTATTCAATAATAGTATGTTAACTTTGTCAAGCCAACATAATATGTTTAGTCTCATTTAAATGTCAGATATAGACATGCTTAATTCATAGAACATTTTCATCCTGACCTTTTTCTCCACAGTATTCATGTTCTTCCCCTTGATTAGCGCTAATGCACTGATTGAGAGTAATTGGATGTTTCTCTTGTTCCTCATCTCCACTGAGCTCAAGGCCAAACACATCATTAGGGGCACAGCTCTCCTGCCATGCCTTTGCTGTAATTTTCCCTTTTTCCTCTTGAAACCTCCTATATGCTCACATTCACCTTAAAAAACCTTGATGTTTTGCATCAGGTTTGCTGTCATGGATGTATTTCGCGTAAGCAAACATGAATATGTCAAATGGAAAATGAGATTTGAGAACTGTGGTGGAGGGGAATTTTTTTTTTTTTTCTGTGAATAACATACATTTCAGTTTGTTTCATATACAATAGCAATCCTACCACTTCAGAAGACTGAACTGATTTTATTTTGTTATGTAGAATTCAAACTTCAACTAGCTAGCATTTATCTAGCATTTAAAATGGACAGTTATTAACAACAACAACAACCCTCATTAACCTCTGGGAATCACCCACTGTCAAAACAAAGAAAATGAGAAACAAAGTCTGTGCAAGAACAAAATCAGACCCACAGCGGCAGGTACGATACTTGCTCAGATTATATTCTTTTTGAACTCTTAAATATAAAGGTTCCAAAAGGAGGGTTTTGTAGCAATGCAATAAAAGAACCATTCTGATTCCCCAAAGAACCTTTCAGTGAACATTTCTTAAAAGAACCATTATACCTTAGTGTAAAGAACACTTTAACTCTTTTCTCGCCATTTATGAGACAACGCTTCCCCACCATTGACATAATATTCCATCATTTATGAGAAAACGCTTCACTGCTGATAGGGGTAGGGGGCGCTATTATGCATCTTCTGAAAGAATACAGAATCTCCAGATCAAAACACAGGCAAAAAAAAGGAGCAGAAACAAGCAATAAAAGCATTGCTTATGCACATTGTAGTGTTTTGGGGGGGTGGGGGTATTATTTGTCAAATAGACAAAAGCGACTATAAATTCTCCAGCAACAGTTCTCCTCTCTACTTTCATTAGCCAACATTTCATTCATGCCAACGCAACAAACTCTGAGGCACTGGATGAGAAATGAGATGAGGTGAGAGGAATTCGATTTGTGCCTTCTTGCTTAAAGCTATGCTCTCTTGTTTGCCGTCAAACGGTTGACCACTGCCATGTGTGTATTTGTTCTGTTGCAAATTGCGTTCAAAACTCTCACACAGCGTTAATAGTGTGATTAAGGTGTGTACATGCCTATAATGCACTTCAATAATGTGACTAAAATACTCCACGTTTTAATTCAATTCATGTTTACTTCGAGCATGAGTTTAGTCGGATTAAGGTAATCATAAATTTCTGTTTACATGGTAGTTCACACTTGTAGTTCGGTTCGTTTGGTTCATTTGGTCCGGACCAAAAACGAAAAAAGAAAACATTTAGTTCTGCTCCGATTAGCGTTCAGATTGGCAATTTTATCACCGAACCAAAAGATACCGAACCTAAAGGCATAGGGATACGTTCACAACCTGATTGGTCGGATTTCATGACGTATTGCTTTTTTTGAGACGGAACTTACCGAT
Organism: Hypophthalmichthys molitrix; assembly: GCA_037950675.1. Taxonomy (NCBI): domain Eukaryota; kingdom Metazoa; phylum Chordata; class Actinopteri; order Cypriniformes; family Xenocyprididae; genus Hypophthalmichthys; species Hypophthalmichthys molitrix. The sequence continues at coordinate 41,860,849 of CM075494.1, forward strand.
CATCCAAAACAATGCTGTGTGCTGAGGTAAATGTGCTCGTTGTGTGTGCGTCGTCTGCATATGATGGTATTTTGGCCAGCTTGGGAACTCGTGAAGAGCTTATAAAATGTGTAAAGAATTCAAAACAGCGGCGGGAATCCCTCCGTCACACACACAAGCGATCTGCTGCGTGAAGACGAGCGTCTGACGCCTGTGATGGGCAAACTCGCAACTACGATGAGAGAAAACCAATATGCGTGAGGATTCTGTCCTTTTTAGGGTCTCATCTTCCTGTTTTTGGTTTGTTTACATGTCTTTGGTCCATGTTGCGTTCATATATCATTTGAACCGCACCAGAGTTTGTTTGGAAGCAGACCGAGACCCATATCTTTTCACCGGTCTCGGTCCGCTTGTTTGGTGCACACCAGGGTTCGGATGGCAGCGTTCACACATGTTCAAATGAACCGCACTAACAGAGCAATCGCACCAGGGTTCGTTTTAATCGAACCAAACATGACAAGTGTGAACGCACCCTTAATCAGAGTATTGTCTTAATCAGGTTAATATCAGAATATTGTTGTCCATGTAAACGTACTGAGTGTCACTTGTGTAATACATGATGCCCTTAAACTGATTTTAATGTGATGAAGTTCCTCTGTAGAGGAGGACAAATCTGCAGGTATTAATCATACAGATAAATAATCTAAAGATGTTCCTCGATTACACATCTTGCACATTAACATACACAGTCTGCAGAGATCTGACAGATAGTTATCATAATCTTTTAGCAGCTGCTTTCTTACTTAAAAAGATTTATAACTTATAGGACATTTACACAGGCATATCTTCTTAGAGCAACTTGGGTAAAGTGACTTTCTCAAGGACACCAGAGTGATAAGGGATATCAGACTTTTCATTTTATGTATTATTCCTACAAATCACTAACCTTTAGCTTACTAGACAGCTCTATCAAACTGTCACATGCCCTGTTTTTTCAGTTACTGGTCGAGAATATGTTTGCTAAGGGCAGAAAAGTTTCAATCAAGCTAGTGATTTTTTTGCTTTACTGTTGATTAAATGCTGATTCACTAATTTAAATAATTAATAATATAATAATATAATCCCCAAGGATTCTTATGTTGAAGTTTTCATAAACGTTTACTTTGCAATTGGTTCCACTGTTTCCGTTTTCATTTTCTGTGTTTACTTCCTGTGTTTGACTTTGTTTCCTTGCAGATTAGTCTCGCCTGTATCTAAGGGCAAACTCCAAACTAGAAGGGCACTTTGGGAAGGGTACACCATTTGTAGGGGCATTCCAAATGATAGTGAACAACTAAATTCCCTCAAGAAGGGACCTTCCATTAGCGAAGGGTACACGCAATGGTCACTTCAATGAGTTATCGTATAAACAGAATAATTCAAGTTGTTTTTTTGTTTTTTGTTTCAGAGTGAGTAGGGCATAGGGATTCTCACTCTTGACTGGAATTTGCATTAGTTTAGTTCCTTGTTTGCTTATGAATATGTAGCCCTTTGCCTCATGATTTGTCTTGACCTAGCCTGGTCACCGTGATTTTGCCAAGTAAGACATTTTGTTGATCCTGGAACAACATTCCTGTCCAAAAATTTAGTCTTAACCCTATTCCTACCCCTAAACCTAATCCTACCCATAACTTATCCCTAAAATCAGAGGAGAAATATGTGAATAACATTGATGTAGAAGCACCTAACCCTGGTTGCAAGCCTAAACTTGACATAAACTGTAAATTTGTCCCTCAAATCTGATTGGTTGATTGGAATGTTGTTCCAGGATCAACAAAGATATTGATCCAGGAACATGTCGTACTTGGTGAAATCACATTCACCACTTAGCCTTCATGCCTCAGACTTAAAGGCTTCAGTCATTGGACAAAACGGCATCGCGCCTCACACTGAAAGGCTTCAGGTCTCAGGAAAAACAACGTCAGGTGTCAGGTCTCAGGTCTCGTACAATTAGGCATCAAACAAAACAGAGGTGATTTCCCTGTTCCTTGTTAAGATTTCTCCATTAAAAGTTCTTGAATATATCTCCTTCGTCATGCGTTTGCATCCTGCAACCCCGACCGTGAGAGTATTAAGGTACAAAAAATATTGAATACCTAGGCAGTACTTACTGTCAGAGTTAGTTTTAGTTTAGTTCTCATTTCATTTTTGTTTCTGTTTCTTGTGTTTCCTTTCTGTCTAGGTCCTGATTGATCCTTGTTAGCTGCCCTAGTTAATTCGTTTCACACGTCTAGTTTAGTTGCCTTTCTTTGTCCCTTGAGTCCTAAGTTTCAGTTGTCGGTTCCACATCTTTATGTACTGTGTGGTGTATTTATATCCTGTGTTCCTGAGTTTTGTATCTCTAGTGATCCCCATTCATGAGTGATATATTAAAGACGAATTCAAGTATTTTCCTGTTTGTGCACGTTGCTTACCACTGTCACTTCCATGCTTGTTGTAAATATACTCTTTAGTCATGGACATTGCCAAAATGAACACATAAACAGATTGTTTAAAATTTTATTTAATGTGAGAAATTGGAGCAATTTCAGTATACCGTATGTAAACATAGTCAAGCAGCTTTTCATGCTCATTTTGTAAAAAAATCCTTGAAGATTGCCCACAGTTTCTATTGTCAGCTGATACAGATAAAAGTTGGATTTTAATTTAACTGAATTCAATTTAATAAATATTAAATAAAAATAAAACTATTAAATCATAAAAATAGCTCTAATCCTAATCAAACTCACCTGCCTGTAGCCTGTGTAATCTTGAAGACCTTGATTAGCATGTTCAGGTGTGTTTGATTAGGGTTGGAGAAAAACTCTGCAGGAAGGTGGATCTCAAGGGCCAGAGCTGCCCACCCCTGTGCTAAACCCTATTTAGTGGGGCTTCACCCTCCTTAATTTCATCTCAGCTGCAATTTAAGGGACTTTTAAATAAATTATGCAAACTCTATTCAAATTAGCAGAAAACTGCAGCTGTGGCAAACTATTTTCCCTCCTCCCCTTACTAGTCACAAAACAATGAAGCTAATTACAAGAATTGTTATACTTCTGTCTGATCAGTGGGAGATCCTGGAAGTTCAGTATGCTCTCAGTATGTCTTTCTGCTAATGTACAGATGAGCAGAAGAAGATAGTTCCTATCACACAGAACAATTAACATGGTCTCAGTGTGACTTAAGTCAGTGTGGGTGGTCTGTAAATGTGCCATCTCAGGATTCATCCATGTGCTGATGGAAAGCTTTTAGGCACTGATCATAGAGACCATCAGCTCATTCTGTCCCACTTCAGTCATTCATTTGCATCAATGTATGAATCTTCTCCAGCATCATGTACTGTATTAAGGACACTGAGCTCGACACACTTTAAATATGTATGTGCTAAGTGAGTGAAATGCCAGATCCCCTTATTCATGCACCAAGACTGATGCTTGAGATCAGTACTGAATGACAGCTTTGCTATTTTAAAGCACAATGAGAAGCTTTTTCATGCCCCCTCAGGGATACTGGCCTATTCTCTCTGCACTAATAAAACTGTGCTCACTGAGCCATAATCAAAGCTTGTCTGAGTCACATCAAAACATTCTGAATCACAATGGATGACTGTGTTAAATTCCTAAACTGACCCTACTCTCAACCCATACATCTACTAGAGCAAATCAAACACCCTGTTGATCTGTGTGTCTCAGCCTCATGTAGTATTTATTAGCTTGCCGAACATCCTCCATGTGTTAAGCTATGAGTGTTTACTGTGTGCTGCAAAAGTAGATTTATTACGCCAACTTGCAGCTGTGCCCATGTGCTACCATAAAAACCATTAAAATAATTGTATAAGGAAACTGTTAAACTGCATTGATGTTGGTTTCATATGGTTTTTAAAAATTACAGAAGCTTCAATAAATTCCATTTTGTGCAACCATCAAATAAAAAGTAATAAAATATTAATAACATATTCATTACACCTTGAATACATGCAAATGTACACAAATGCATCCTTGTTTCTCTGGTCCAAGAGGGATAGAATGAGTGGATCCTTCCTTCCTCCAAATACCTAACAATATAAATGATACAAAAAAAAAAAAAAGTTTACATATCTTACCCAGATGTGATTTTATAGATGGTTTATACTTATTAGTACATAAATGCTTAGCAAGAGCAGTCCTCCGTAGGCTAGACTGTCCCATTTAACAAAACTTCCTGTGATCCAGTCATTTTTTCTCATTCCAGAAGCTGTTTCACTTGGATATGTCACAATAAGGAAGAAAATACTATCGCAACATGTTAAATGCCGACTTTAATAACTTAATTTAATTTTTAATAATTTTTTTAATAATAATTTTTAATATTATTATTAATTTTGTAGGCAGTAAGCCAGAGTTACCATTTGTTCAAATTTCTGTCATTTGTTAAAGCATCTGTGAGTGATATGGAATACCTGGTTCTTCGTTTGGTTGATCATCAGCACCTCCATCTTACAACCCGAATTCCGGAAAAGTTGGGACGTTTTTTAAATTTGAATAAATTGAAAACTTAAAAAGACTTTCAAATCACATGAGCCAATATTTTATTCACAATAGAACATAACATTTCAAAGTTCAAATAGTTGGGACGGGGGCATGTTTACCATGATGTAGCATCTCCTCTTCTTTACAAAACAGTTTGAAGACGTCTGGGCATCGAGGTTATGAGTTTCTGGAGTTTTGGTGTTGGAATTTGGCCCCATTCTTGCCTGATATAGGTTTCCAGCTGCTGAAGAGTTTGTGGTTGTCTTTGGCGTATTTTTCGTTTAATGATGCGCCAAATGTTCTCTATAGGTGAAAGATCTGGACTGCAGGCAGGCCAATTCAGCACCCAGACTCTTCTACGACGAAGCAATGCTGTTGTAATAGCTGCAGTATGTGGTTTTGCATTGTCCTGCTGAAATACACAAGGCCTTCCCTGAAATAGACGTCGTCTGGAGGGGAGCATATGTTGCTCTAAACCTTTTATATACCTTTCAGCATTCATAGTGCCTTCCAAAACATGCAAGCTGCCTATACCGTATGCACTTATGCACCCCCATACCATCAGAGATGCTGGCTTTTGAACTGAATGCTGATAACACGCTGGAAGGTCTCCCTCCTCTTTAGCCCGGAGGACACGGCGTCTGTGATTTCCAACAAGAATGTCAAATTTGGACTCGTCTGACCATAGAACACTTTTCCACTTTGAAACAGTCCATTTTAAATGAGCCTTGGCCCACAGGACACGACGGCACTTCTGGATTATGTTCACATATGGCTTCCTTTTGCAAGAGCTTTAGTTGGCGTCTGCAGATGGCACGGCGGATTGTGTTTACCAACAGTGGTTTCTGGAAGTATTCCTGGGCCCATTTAGTAATGTCATTGACACAATCATGCCGTGCCTTTGCAATTTAACGTTGAGGAACATTGTTTTTAAAGTATTCCACAATCTTTTTACGCACTCTTTCACAGCTCTGCCCATCTTTACTTCTGAGAGACTCTGCCTCTCTAAGACATCCCTTTTATAGCTAATCATGTTACAGACCTGATATCAATTAACTTAATTAGTTGCTAGATGTTCTCCCAGCTGAACCTTTTCAAAATTTCTTGCTTTTTTCAGCCATTTGTTGCCCCCGTTTAAATAAGCTCATTTAGGGGATAAAAGTGTAAAATTTCTCAGTTTAAACATTTGTTATGTTATCTATGTTCTTTTGTGAATAAAATATTGGCTCATGTGATTTGAAAGTCTTTTAGTTTTCATTTTATTGAAATCTAAAAAAAACGTCTCAACTTTTCCGGAATTCGGGTTGTAGAAAGGTCAGCATTTGGTGTCGAATTCATAATCATTAGTCAAGCAACTGTCATTACACAAACAAAAACTGTGCAAAAGGTTTTGTTAGATCACACATCATGGACACTGCATGAATGTCTATATGGTGTCTCTGATAATAATAATGGATTGGCATGCCTATAATATCAGCATGTGCATATGCTCGGGTGCCAACTAAAATGACTGCTGTGGAACATATTGTACAGTGTCCATGCATCAACCAGAAGCCATTAGTAGGGAAAGGTAATAGGCCACACATGTGGGCAAACATTTGTTCATCATTAGGGATAAATAGGAGAGAACAAAAATGGTAACTCAATGGGATGAGCTTGATATAGGCAGATAGTTGGTAGTGACTAAATAGAACTAAACACTACCACACAATGAAGATAAAAAATTAAAAAAATAAACAAACAAAAAAATTCCAAATATAATCCAACATGAAGATTATCCAAACAAGCGAAGGCAATGAAACACAAACAACACCAGACCAAGGGTACAGCTCAATCAGCTCCCTAGCTTCCTAGGTCGTGAATCCAAATATCATGTACACAAATTTGGGAACTGGCAAAGAGAGTAAGGACCCTGGCTCACTACACATTGGAAAAACAGAAAAAGGAATCTGCACACCAAACAAATTCAAAGTTTATTTTCTTAAAATAATTTATTGTTATTTTTAAAAATTATTTTATAAAAACTACACATTGTGGCACTAATGACTCTATTTCTGGTGAAATTACATCCTCATTGTACTACATCACTACTGGTATTTATGAACAACTGCAGAACTGATATCTTTCTGACATTTTGGTTAATATTATTCAAAGTACATTATGATAAATACTTTACTTGTTATGTATGTGCAACATTTTAGCCATAAATAATTTATACATTTTAGCTAGATTATATTCATTACCTGTCTAGTGATGTATGTTTATGCTGAAATACAATTAAATAATGGTTTGTATTAAAAATAAAAATAAAAACACATTTATTATTATGTGTAGTGAGTTGGCTCATGTGATTTATGTTTCATGCTTCAGAACTTCCATTAAGGGAACATGAGCATCGATGCTCCCTGGTTTTCATGGTGCATTGTGAGACTTTTTAGGGAGCAAACGTTTCAGTGCACTGGTAGGATTTTGCGATTGAGACGGCCCTTAAAATGGCCGACTCCCTGATCAGTGCCCTGACTACTGAACTAGGGAGCTGATATTATGCACCTCAGAAGCTGATCCTTGAATGCATTCCAAATCCTGCCTGCACTGAAAGACACAAACTCTAGATTTGTTATGGCACCTTGGACGCACATGTCCTTGCCTTAACTTGTACTCTTAATAAACATTCATCAGAGTAACTTCCACCTTCAAAATTTTGTTTGTGCCTTATCCTTCAGCACACTTCTACAAAGACTTATTCCCTCACATCCTCTGCAGGCAGCATGAGTCAGTGTATGCTGATAGGGAAAGATTTGCTGCTGACTGTGAGCTCTCGAGCTTTAATGGAGGACATAACCACTGTGATCAATAGCTGTGGTTTGACATATTAATATGCTTGAGAGCTTAAAGGCTTCTGAACAAAACCGCTGAAAGAAACAAACACAGTCTGCTTAATTCTATGAGTGTCTTTTGATGTACAGATATACAATCTCTTTGATTTGACATTGTTTTTATTCACCTTCATGTTGTTCCAAACTTGCATTAAACTTCTTAACTTTGTAGCCTGCTTAACTTCAGTGGAACATTAAGATATTTTGCAGAATGTTTGTTTTCACAGCTTTGTGTGATGTGAAGTTAAATACGTATGTCATTATTTCCCCTCCTCCATAGCTTTCAAATCTAATCCACCTATTTACACTAAGTGCAGCACAATTAGTAAAAAGCAATAATGCATCTTTCTGACATGTGAGCAACAATTTCAATGAATCCTGGGAATTTTCAGTTTCACACAGCTAAATTAATGAGTTCTCCAAGTCTTTTTAAATTAAATCAAGCTGATTTCTTTTATCCATGTCCAGAAAAATTATGTCAGAAACAGTACGAGACTAATTAAAAATAACTAGCAATGAAAGAAAAAAAATTATATTTTCCAAACCAGGCTCATTGGAAAAACGTGCCTGTGGCGACATTTCTGCAAAATGATATTACATTTCTACATGTACGACACTTTCAAAGTGAAATGTCTTGTGAGTGGCACTAAAAGCACATTCAATTTTATCTGAAATAGATGAATGTGAATCTGGCAGTATTTTATTACATTGCTTGCTGTACGTATCACAGCGGTTCATAAATGAAATGTCTGGTAAGTGCCGCTAAAAGGTTAATGCTCTATCACATCTGAAAATACCATACTACCTACACTAAACCCTATATACTAAAAACAAAAGCAAACGTGAGATAAAAATGCAACCATGCCATTTTAGCTTGTTTCTACAAGTCTTTGGGCTCTTTTATCATGAATCGTGTTTCATGGGACTTGCAAGTGCAGTACTGTACCATATGAGGTACTGAGCAAGATTACTATGTCAGAAAAGCCACTCAAATAGAGCTGGTTATGTGATGCAAATGTCAAAATACATTAGTTTCCAAATTTGCACTATGGTAAAAATGTTTTGAGGTCATACCATAGTATTATGCAAATAATCACATGAAAAGAAGTTTATTAATTGATAGTCTTCCCCTGCAATCAAAATTTCTGTGAAAAAGGAATAAACATTGCCACTAGTGTTCATTTCGGCTTGAAACTGCAGTCAATTGTATGAAAAGGTTCATTTTTGAAGTTTCTGGAGCAAAAATGTTGGTGGAAGCACGTTTATCCAATGAGCCTAGGTTAAAATTTTGATTGTCTCCTCTACTGATCTCTATCTATATAGCTGCAAGCTGCAATTATGGGGGTTCAAGTGCTTTAAGATCTTTAAACATATGCGTAAAAAAGTATGTTTTTCAAATAATCTACAATATTTAACAAATGATCCGATTGACAGCAGTGGTCAATAGGGTATGAATAGGGTAACATAGGGTATGAATATCCTGTGCATGCATGAAAAATCACGTGATATGTAATCCTTGAACTCCGACCAGGAGCATCAATTTCTGGCCTCCTAGTGATGTGAAATATGATCGGGAGTCTACACAAGGTGATTATTTTGACTTTGTTTTGTATTTCAGCTATGCAGTTTGGACACAGCGTCCATCAAAAATAGACTTGTCACCTATATTTAGCGAAGCGGCGCGGCAAGCCACTTTTGGGACGCTTCTGAAGCATGCCGCGGCGCAGCTGGTGTAAACACAAGCATTGACTAGAGTGGCCATGATCGACTCCAGTGGCCGCATCAGAGCCGCAACACGCTGCAGACATGTGCAGTGTAAATCTGACTTTACCCACCTGAAAAAAGCGATGGTGCCCCCCCGTGGCTGAGTTCTTACAGGCCTCTAGGGCCGTGAGTCAAATAGGCCCATTTCAGTCTGCTTCCGTTAACTTTGTCCGATAGGTGCTCAAATGGCATTGGCTGACAGCAGCCATGTTTTTAGAGAGACGCAAGTGTCCTCATATAAAATCACCGCACCTTGGACAAAGACATTGCATGCCAATTTTCAAGTCAGTCAGACAGACTGTTGCATAGCTATAGTCGTTTTCATGTTTTTTTATTTTTTTTATTTTATAGCACCACCAAGTGGCCAGTCGCCACAGCCTTTTTCACGTGAGCACAGACTGTGCCCTTACATAGTTTGGTGAAGTTATCTCATTCCCTTCAAAGTGGCCACGGCCCATTTTAGCATCCCATCACTGACTTGAATTGAATTTTCGATAATTACTGACAATCAGACTCCAGAGAACCTTTCTGCACTGGTTTGGTTCCGATCGGGCGAAAAACCTAGGACTAGTTAACGAAAGTAGCTTCAGTGACATAGATGGGGTGATTGCTACGAGCTTGAACCCCTAAAAAAATACTCAATAACACATCCTGTACTGACCACTGCAGACACTAAGAATGTGTCTCCTGCCCCTGTTAGCAGTTAGCCTGATGAAAACTTTACCCGTCCACATTACCCCTGGAGCTCTACTGGTAGATTCATTAACACATTTACACAGAGTCTAATTTAAATAGAGCTGCTCTCATGGGGTAAAATCTATTAGAGCAGACAACCTCTGTCACATCTCTTCAGCATCTCATCTGGCTCTCATGACTTCTGACAGCTCAGGGAAAAAGAAAAGTGGCTTCCAGTAATGTAGTAACACTTTAACTCAGCAAGTCTGTGCAGTATGCATACACTTATGCAAAGAAGCAGCATTGACAGGCCTTTTCCATTTACTAGCCTAAAGCCCTAGTCGGAGCTTCGCTTAATTTCACTCTGGCAAAACAAATTCTTGTTTGGAACAGTCAGCCTCTGTTTGACTTGGTTGACTGGATGACAGTAGTAAATTTATTTAGTGTTCAAATTATCCCAGAGGTTCCAAGCACTGTTGGGGGGAAAGCAAGTTTTGTGACATGCTTCCTAGGTCTTGAAAAAATCAATAACGTCAATGTCCACCTTGTGGTGGCACATGAAGAAAAATATTTACTTACAATGTTCTAGGGAAAATAAAGCATCATGCGCAAAACAAGCAATTTCCTTTCCTGATGAGAACTCAAAAAATGAGGCACTGTTCACATACTCTGGTCTGGAATGTTGTGAACACAGACAAGAGTGATACAAACAGTGAAATGTCCTAGTACTGTAATTCTAGTACACTTGAAACACACCTTTGTCAATCATAATAGAGTTTTGATCACTGTTATGATGAGGAGTTGGTATTGCACTTTGTAAATGATTAGCTGACACACTGACATTTTACTTACACTCTAAGATTTTGGTTAAAATGTACACATTTGGATAATGCAAACATGCAGTTACTGGTCAAAATTTCAGTACACAGGCTTAAACCAGTCTAGACTACTTAGATGGCCTCCCTGGCCCAAGTGGTTTTGGCTGGTCTGGTTTACTGGCTTTAGAAGGGGTTTGGACTAGAAACAGATAAGACAAGAAAAACACCTCTGGCTAGTTTAAGCTATGCATTTCAGCAGGCCAGACTCCGATGCACTAACTGTCACAGTTCCTTTCCGTTCTGGACTCCATATCCCATCATCCTCCCTGTCTCACACTTGCACGCACTTCCTAATCAACTCTCTATCATCACAGATTCCCCGCACCTGGATCACATCGTTATCACTCCCTTTATAAGGACTCACTTCCCTGCACTCCTGGTCCGTTCTATTGTTTGATTATCCTGGTTTGGTTGTTCTGTTTGTTTGTTTAATAAATCCCATTTTATGTATAGAAGTCCAATTCTGCCTCTTCGCTGCTGCAACCACACCACCGTAACACTAACATCCACACAAATAAATAAAGCTTTAACCTACTTTATGGTTGTTAATCTCTTTCTATTATGGAGGAGTCCTACTGTGGGACTGAATTAATGGACACCAATGTAGTTCCACATGAACATTATAAACTTAATTAATAGTAGGAGGTAAAACTCTCCCACAAACTTGCATGCTAGAAAATCTTATTTACTTCCTGGTGGGGTCCTGATGAGCAACATTTTTAAGGAAGAGATTTCCAAATTAGATTTTGTGAGTCACTCCACAAGACTAAAGCTGAATTTTAAACTCATGACTAGTCATTTTGGTGAATAGTCCTTGGATTGCTCATTTTATATGTTCCTGTCAAAGAGATTTGCTTTCAGAGTAATTAGTGAAGTTTAATTTTGTTTTAATGGTTTTCATTGGGATGATGTGTACTGTAATCGTTTCTAGGTTGGTGAAGGAGTCAGTGTTGCATTCATCTGTACTGATATAATATCTGTTTGATATTCTAAATAAGTAAATACTGTTGACCTTTTGTGTGACGTGCTGTACTCCAGTTAGAACAATTTAACACAGCATGTTGCTAATTTCTCCCCGCAACCTTTCATAGGACAAATGGTTTGGAATACAGATGGATGGATGGATGCAGCTTCTTGTTCGACAGCAGGACTATTGAAAAATGTCAAAAAGTCAAAAAGGTGGATAAAGACAAGAGAAAAAGGAATGTTGTGTACACTATTTCTTCCCTTCCCTATATACTCTATGGTGTAAGATTTACTTTGTGAAATTTGTAGTTAAAATTGTTTAAAAGAAATGGCAAGTAACACAATTAAACATGAAATTTTGAACTAGGAAGACTGAAATACCATTTTCTTAAAAAACATACTTAAATTTAGAACTTCAAAAAATATTTGTAAAAAAAAAAAATAGTGCATGCATTCACAGCAAGGCTGTTTTAGGTTTTATAAATGTCAAACTTTAGATTTGTCAAATGTCATGGTCAAGGGCATGTGAATGTGAATGTGCTTGATTTACACTAGATTTGAATACAAATGCATAAGCCACAGTAGTTATGTTTCTATCCACCCATTTTATGTGCATTTTGGGATATTGCATTCAAAAATGCTGGATAGAAACCCAAGTTGTGCATAAATCATAAAAAATGTATGCGCTCAATTGAGGTGGATTTTTTTATCCAATAAGAGGACATGCACATAAACTAAAAAGAAAACACATTTACTGAGAAAAATCCTTTGATGCCCAACCAAAAACTTACATGACTTTGCCTCAACAATGGATGTGATTGGATATCTGGACTAACTAGCTGACCAATCACGTTGCACAGCATCTCAAATGTTGGTTTTATCATTCTGAAATGCTTGAGCTAAAGTCTGTCATCAGAATGATTTTGTTTAATTTCCTCCCAGAAGTGTCTCACACAATTGCTTTCCCAGACACCAGCATCCGAATGAAAAAAGTAGAATCCGAGTGTAAAAAGTAAGATAAGTAGACTAACACATATGAAGTTAGGTTGGGAAGCATCCACTCAGTCTTATTTTAAAAACAATGCACATTATTATTTTTATTGATTGATTGATTCCTTCCTTCTTAAAGATAACCCAGCTAGTGAAAATGTTCTAGTGATTTAGTGAAAAAGGAAGAGGGGAAAACATCACTGAGATGGACAAGGGTGGAAAAGAAAAGAAATGCGAATCTTTCAGCAGAAATCTTTATAATTTGTGGTCATCAGTATGCAGGCTGTGAGACAGACAGTGGATGACTCCATCACACACTCCACTGCTCCTTACAGCTCCACAATCAGCACTGTCATGCGGGTTAGTGTTTGTGAGGGGCTGTCAACCTGCATCGATGCACATCACTGTCTTTCATCTGCATAAAAAGGACAAGGGCAGCACTTCCTGATAATGGGAATGGCATACATTTGACTTCTGCCACCCACTGCAGCAGTATGGCATACAAATTTCTATAACTTGAACTCTTAAAAAGATCTGGATTTTTGTACTGCACAATGTTTCTGTTGAAGATCACTGCAAGATTGTTTGTGTCATACAAGGAATCAAGGTTTGCCATTGCTGGTCAAAACTGGTTCAACACTAGTCTCAGCCTCAGACATCACGCCCACAGACTGTTGGCTGAACGTCTTATGCATATGGCACACTTAACTGGAAACACTTCAGGAGTTTAGAAGTCGTCATCTGGTTGGTTGAATTAGGATGTTCGGGAGACGTGTGTGTCACGTTCTTTAACGGTCCACCTGGAAACAAATGTCGTGATGCCAAATCCCCTCGAAGAAGAACGCCGTTGTGTTTACAACTGTGAAAATGGACGCTTACCAGGATCAACTAAACGCTGGATTTTCAAAAGTATGTGAAGTTTGCGGCTCCATTGTTGCAGTAAACTTGCACAACGTTCTTGAATTAATAATTTATTAGGTGCACGCTGGTTTATTATTGTAGGGACATTGACTTTACATTTTCACGCCCCTAAACATGACGCGGAACAAAACGAACTGTGATTAGTTGCATTACATGTCAGTCAAACATCCTCTTCGGTGATCCTTGGCCAATGAAAGCTGCGATAAAGTCCAGACCTTCTGCTGTCAGTCTGAAGGTCTGGCTAAGCGAGATTATATCTACACCATCTGGCTCCAAAAAAAACAAAAAAAAAAAACTTTCTCAATTCATGACGATTAAAAAGTAGCCATATATTGTAATGATTTATTTATTTATCTGTTGCAAAAACAAATATTTCATTACATTATATTAGACGTTTTGACAGTGACTGACTGCTTTATGTTGTATAATCATACTATACAGTGACAAATTTTCAGTGCTGAAGCAGGTGAATCATGCTCCACAACATTTACTTAAAATGCACAGATGGGGAAATTTTCTATTATAGACATTAGCAGAGCCCCGGCCCGGTCCTTTCCATTCTGTTCAGTCTAATTATTTTTGCAGACGCTCCAAGAGCTTCACACACCGTCAATGACCAATGTTCCATAACCAGAGCCAAATGTCAGCGCTCCTCACCAAACAATGGCTCTGTAATTAATCACCTGTCAAAGGCAAGACATTTATCAGTAGCTTCACATCACAACAATGCAAATGTCTCATCAAATCCTTATAAAGTTCACTCGATGTCTAATTACTTTTCATTCCCATGGGTGCATTGACCTACTGACACATGGTGTGCACTATAGTGGACAGACTTTTATACTGTAAGTCATTTCAACTACTCAGGGTGACAAACCATACTAATACTACTGTGCTCTTTATATAAAGTGTGTGTGTCTGTGTGGTCCTGATAAAGCCTACACTGTGGGATAAAAATGTCCTCATAAGAATAGTAATACCAGTCATTTTTGACCTTGTGAGGACTTTTTTTTTTTTGATCCCATGAGGAAAATCATACTAAATGTGTACATACAACCAGGGCCTGACATTAACACCTGCTAACCCACAAAATGTGGGTGGATTTCAGCAGAAAAACTACTAAACTAAACCTTAAAACTATTTCAAACTTAAAACCTTGAAAAATATTGCTTCAAATTAATATTTTGCAATATAGAACCTTATAAATCCAAGCGGAAAGTGAATCTGCTCAGAATGCAGATCAAGCCTTATAATTCCATGCCGATTTTTCTCACAATTCTGACAAAAAAGACAGAAATTACTAGATATAAATTTGGAATTGCGAGATATAAACTCACAATTGTGAGAAGAAATTGTGTGATTTGTCAAAAACATGAATAGAACAACTGGATAAATGTGATTAGATCAGACAAAGAACTGAACAAAACACATACACAAGCAAACTAATCAAAGAAACGAGACACAGGTGCATAATCAATCAAACAGTGAAAAACTATAGAAACAGACTAAAACCAAAGAAACTGAGCTAAAACAAGATAACCCATTCAAAACGGACACAAACCCAGACTACCCAATAAAAGATTAAAAGTCGCAATTACCTTTTTTTATATTCTGTGGTGGAAAAAATCTTCCATATAAGCTGGTTTGCTGCTCTTGGCTGTGTCCATTGGACCAGAAAAACAGGAGAGGAAATGGCAAAGTATTGGTTTAAACATTTAAACTAATAATGGAAACATTTAAACTAATCATGGAAATCAAAGGACAGTCAGGACCGTGATGAACCTCTCCGATATGATTGATTTGAATAAAGATGAATTAAAACTACTAGAATATGATAGAGATGGTATCTTTCAGATGCACAAATCAGCTACATAATGGGACAGGACACACCAAGATGTAGAAGATTTTACATTCTTCCCAAAATCCACAAGGACAAGTCATCATGGTCATTTCCGGACATTCCACCAAGGAGGCTGATTGTTTCTGTGCCTGCGACATACCTAAACCTACCCCTTAATGGAGAAAGTCTTACTTCTAATGCAATTGGGCTATCCCTGTGCTTGAAACAAGCACTAAAACCTACCTCTTACAGGAGAGTTGGCCATAGGTGGACTGTAAGGGAAATAGCCCGATGATAATCTTAACTCCATGTTGGGGAGCGGCACATTCGATTTTGATGTGAAAGAAGGGGGACTAAAAATAGAAGAACAAGGAGGATGGTTTTGATTGAAAGAAAAAGAGGGGGGAGGCAAAATCAGCGGAACGAGTGGATCAGTCCCATCAAAAACATGAACTGTGACGGCTGTGGGTTGGAGAGGGTTCAGGCCTAACGATGCCCTTGGTTCCTTTTAAGGTTGTGGTCCCTGCAAATCCAGCCAGCAGCACCATGCAGGAAGAACCAGAGGAAGGAGGGCAGGTAGGCGAAGAAGAGTCAGAGGAGGCCATACAAGAACATGGCCAGCATGGGCAAAGAGATCAGTTATCGGAAGCAACTGAGGATCTGGTGCAGAGTGAGGACAAAGAAGTTTGGGTCACTATGGATGAAGAGGTTGGAAGTGGGAAAGCACAGGGAGATAGAGATGAACAGGAGGAGGAAGAGGCTGGAACAGGAGATAGAAGGACCACAGAGAAAGGGCGAGGGTGGTGGATCCAGAGGATCGGGCCTGTTTGAGAGTGGTGTGCTACCAGGGTGCACACTTGTATAACCTTTTAAAGAATAGGACCCCAACAAGCAGTGAGTTCATTTGAAAGATACCTACCAGAAGGTATGAGACATCAAACTCCTGACTCTTTTCCATGGATGTGGAGAGTCTCTATATTAACAACAAGACTGAGAGGGTCCTGGCAGCAGTAAGGAGCTGTTTCAGGAAATACCCGGACAAAGGAAGGCCCGATGAAATCATATTTAGGCAACTGGAGTTGAGCCTTACCAAAAATGATTTTGAGTTCAATGGCCAGTACAACCTACAGGTCAAAGGTATGGCCATGGGTAAGAGATTTGCAATAGCTTACTCCAATATCTTCATGGCTGAGTGGGAGGAATCCGTGTTCCCCCTGTGCAAGGTACTGCCAATCATGGGAGGAATCCGTGTTCCCCCTGTGCAAGGTACTGCTAATCGCAGTACTGGAGATTTTTGGATGACGTGTGGGGTATTTGGGAGGGCACAGAGGGGGAATTCAAGGAATTTCTGAACAACTTGAATCACCATCACCCCTCCATCATGGTTAATTTTAGTGGAAACAGGATGCCATTGACTTTATAGACACCACCACCTATAAAGGGCCAGGGTTTGAGGAAACAGGGAGGCTTGACGTGAGGGTATTTTTGAACCAGTGAATCATGCAGGCCATTTCCTTGAACAAGAAAAACTGTATTTACCTGATTAGATGTACTTTGTATGAAATGAGGTACAGTTGTGCTCATAAGTTTACATACATTGGCAGAATTTATGATTTCTTGGCCATTTTTCAGAGAATATGAATGATAACACAAAAACTTTTCTTTCACTCATGGTTAGTGTTTGACTGAAGCCATTTATCAACTATGTTTACTCTTTTTAAATCCTAATGACAACAGAAACTACCCAAATGACCCTGATCAAAAGTTTACATACCCTGGTGATTTTGGCCTGATAACATGCACACAAGTTGACACAAACGGGTTTGAATGGCTATTAAAGGTAACCATCCTCACCGGTGATCTGTTTGCTTGTAATTAGTGTGTGTGTATAAAAGGTCAATGAATTTCTAGACTCCTGACAGACCCTTGCATCTTTCATCCAGTGCTGCACTGACGTTTCTGGATTCAAAGTCATGGGGAAAGCAAAAGAATTGTCAAAGGATCTGCGGGAAAAGGTAGTTGAACTGTATAAAACAGGAAAGGGATATAAAAAGATATCGAAGGAATTGAGAATGCCAATCAGCAGTGTTAAAACTCTAATTAAAAAGTGGAAAAGGTAGACCAACTAAAATTTCAGCCAAAACTGCTAGGAAATTTGTTCGGGATGCAATGAAAAACCCACAAATAACTTCAGGTGAAATACAGGACTCTCTGAAAACATGTGGTGTGGCTGTTTCAAGATGCACAATAAGGAGGCACTTGAAGAAAGATGGACTGTGAAACACGGAGGTGGATCGCTGATGTTTTGGGGATGTATGAGCTACAAAGGCACAGGAAATTTGGTCAAAATTGATGGCAAGATGAATGCAGTATGTTATAAAAAAATACTGGCACTCATCAGCCCGAAAGCTGCGCATGGGACATTCTTAGACATTCCAAACATGACAATGATCCAAAACACAAGGCCAAGTTGACCTGTCATTGGCTACAGCAGAATAAAGTGAAGGTTCTGGAGTGGCCATCTCAGTCTCCTGACCTCAATATCATTGAGCCACTCTGGGGAGATCTCAAATGTGAAGTTCATGCAAGACAGCCCAAGATTTTACAGGAACTGGAGGCTTTTTGCCTAGAAGAATGGGTAGCTTTACCATCTGAGAAGATAAAGAGCCTCATCCACAGCTACCACAAAAGACTTCAAGCTGTCACTGATGTTTGCTCCTGTCTGCCTCGCTGCTCAGAGTGGTTTGAGACTAATCTCCGTATAGCTTTGTTTTGAATCTCTTACTTTCATTCATTGTTGCTTATATTATCATTACCATATATCTAATAATGCCTACCACATTAATCTGATGTCGCTAGCTTTTAATCTTTTAATCTAAATCACTATTACAACGCGTTTGCATCTTGCTAGCTTAACTTGTCATCAGTCTCTCGTGCGCTCCTTTTTCTTTTTCTACGTGTTCATCAAACAGCTGTGGTAAGTCAGATCAGTCTACAAACACGGTGAGTCATCTCATCCTCTCCTAGTATTGTATCGTGCTCTGCTTGTCACATGTTGAGTATAGCTTTCTCTGTCAACGACGAGGGATTTACATGTCATAAATGTAGAGAAAATCTCAGAATTAGAGACACGCATCCAAACCTTAATCGAGGATAATAAGAATGCAAAGGCTTCAGATACTGTTTTGGATGTGTAGATATTGAAAAAAACTAAAAATTAAGTCACTGAAATAAGGCCACAAAACACATACTTTTGAGTATTGGATGTTGTAGCCTAGAGTTTTTCTTCAAAATGGCGTGAAAATCATCCTGCCTACTCATTCACATAAAACAATGTATTGATTTAAATTTTACCTGGAAATAAATCCTGTTCAAAGATATAACTGAACATCACTTACCCAGCATTCCAAGGTGTTTGGTGTTTCTATGCACTGGAGAAAAAAACAAAAACAAAAAAAAAACTTCTTGCTTCCAGTCAGTGATCTCACCATCATATTCATGTACAATGTCCAGTGTGGGCCAATAGAATTCTCAATTCTGTGAGATAAAAAAAAAAAAAAAAAAAAAAAAAAAACAACAACTGTGAGCATGCTGATAACAGGATCATATCAACTATTGTATTAACATTAACCCTCTGGGGTCTGAGGATTTTTGGGGCCCTGGTGAAGTTTTGACATGCCCTGACATTTGTGCTTTTTTCAGTTGTTCATAAACATATTAATGGAAAAGGTGTCATTACACTGTATTCAGCACAAACTAGGCTACCATAATATACAACCAACATGTATTTATGTGTTTGTATTTTTGAAAGAATAACGTTTATGCGTGGTTATTGAAAAAACAAAAAACTTAAGTCACTGAAATAAGGCCACAAAACTAATATTATATATGTCTTCACAAGACTTATGGGTATTGGAGGTTGTGGACTAGAGTTCATGAATAATGCTGTGATTCACACCTGAGAAGACAAAGACCCACATAATGACCCGCATAATGAGCCCTTTCAGTCAGGTAGGCTATGTGAAAATATCAGCTGTATTAACATAAATATAATGTCCACTCTTGACAAAAAAAACATGATTTTTGTGATCTCATGCATGCACGTATTATTGCACATGTGAAGAAAATTTTGTATAGGCCTATTATAGTTTAAATTACAGTACCAGTCAAAATATTGGACACATTACTATTATGATGTTTTTAAAAGAAGTCTCAAGTCTCTAACCAAGTAATGGTTTTCTATTTTAATATACTTTAAAATATAATGTAATTCTGTCATGCAAAAAAAATATATTTGTTATATTATACAGCCTAAATGTTAATGTGCAGTTGACAAACTATACATCATTTAAAAAATCTAAGACTCAAGCTTCACATTTTCACCTCTGTTTTATTCTTATAGTGACCATAATTTGTAAATAGCCTATGCATCAGGAGTTATGAATATGAAAAACGTTACCGTTGACAAAACAACATCCATCAGGGCTTTTAGCTTAAAAGCATGAACATTTAGAGAAATATTGATGGATTCTCATATGT
Source organism: Hypophthalmichthys molitrix (assembly GCA_037950675.1). Lineage (NCBI taxonomy): Eukaryota > Metazoa > Chordata > Actinopteri > Cypriniformes > Xenocyprididae > Hypophthalmichthys > Hypophthalmichthys molitrix. Next base: position 41,880,803 of record CM075494.1, read on the forward strand.
TTATGTCAATTTTCTATACAGAGGAGTAATATTTATTCAGTATTTATTGTCATCACTATGAGCGCTGGATACTGTGTTTTCAATTTATACATGCAGCCGGAGGGCGCTCTGTGCACATTTAGTCCACAAATGTCTCGTTAGAAGAACAGGCATACAATGTGACATTCCAGGAACTAACAGAGGCTTCCAGAGATCACTAACCATGACTATAACATGCAGATAAACACTTTTGAAGATAATAAATACACGATTGCGACGATGTATACATGTATTGCCTCAGAATTTGCATCTGAATAGCGCTCGCTCAGTGGGAGTGGCCGCATTAGTGGATAATGAGCTGACACATGGACGTCTGACCTGCCTCCCTTTTCATTCAGATTACGTAAACCGAGAATATTTGTTTTCGATTTGACTTACACAATTTAAAACCTGACATTTCAACGTTTATTTAGACATAAGTCTCATTTTTTTGTGATTAGTATTCACTAAGTTACAGTTCATTTTCTAAGGAACTATCAGATTGGACTTTGTTCAGAGGGAGACGACTGATCAAGCATCATGTTTTCTTTATTTTGCAAAAAAGCACAACATTTTGTTTTTACTCTGAGTGTACACAAATAAAAGAAGATATTTCACAGATTAAAATGGTGTATAACTCTTAATTGTATGTGCAAAATTGACGGAGTATTTTGAGTCTCTTTCATACTGATAAGAAAAAAAGCAAGGTGGTATCACTGGCGCAACCAGCCGACAGTTAATATAATGTCCACTCTTAACAGAAAACATGATTTTTGCGATCTTATGCATGCATGTTATTGCACATCATGTGAAGAAAATTTTGTATAGGCCTATTATATTTTAAATTATATACAGAACCTGTCAAAAGATTGGAGACATTACTATTTTTAATGTTTTTGAAATAAGTTTCTGTTACGGACTAATACACAGGAGACAGAGGTACACGTAGAATGGAGTTTTATTGACAAACAGCAGTGGTAGACAGTAAAGCAGGTAAGTGAGCTGGCAGAGTGATATCTTGAAACTGATACAGTCCTTTATCTTACAGGTGAAGGTAACGTGGAGGGCTGGATGATCGAAGACAGTGAGCACACAGAATGGAAGTGAGTAGACACACACAGACATTGGAGCACGGAGAATACAGGGAGATCACTGGAGTGGAAATGGAAGGTCCTTTGGAACGCTGGAGACAAACATTGGGAGTAGTCTTTCGTATAAACGAGACCGGACAACTGAGTGAGGTGAGTGGCGTGCTTAAGTAGTCTGGTGATGTGTGCTGATGGGATGCAGGTGCGTATGACAGACAATCAGGAGCGGTGATGAGGAAGTGTGCAGGTGTGGGCCAGGGAGGATGATGGGAAATGGAGTTCCTGGACAGACGGAGACTGTAACAGTCTCATGCACATCAAGTCATTTACTTGACCAAGCCTGCATTTACTTGATCAAAAATACAGAGAAAAACAGCAATATTGTGAAATATTATTAGAATTTAAAATAATGGTTTTCTATTTTAAGATACTTTAAAATATAATTTATGCCTGTGATGCAAAGCTGAATTTTCATCATTGCGAACAAAAGCTTCATTGATGTGGCACTAGGCTATTTCACAGTAAACACTTCATAAACTGTCCAAAACATCAATATGGCATGTTTACTAATGTAAGTTATGTGTAGTAGCAAAGAGTTAGTTAAGTTCACAAAGAGACAAACAGAACATGCAGGATTCATATTTAAACAGTCTTTTTGTGGTTTAATATTCACAGACACTATATTGCAATTAGAATAAAGAACTTAACAATTTAAAAAAAAAAAACTTACCATTCACAATCATCGGCTTGATCCTCGGAATTAAATTGAAAGTCGTACTCTTCTTCTGAGGTAAATACTTCCAGAATTATTCCTCATCACGCCTCAAATTGATGTGCATGAATCTGATTAAGCTTGATTTGTTTTTTCGAGTTGATGCAGGCGTTGCCTCTGTTGTATGGATCGCCTCAGAATTTGCCTTTGAATAGTGTGCTCTCTCTGTGGCCGCATTAGCGGATAATGAGGTGACTTGCGAGCGACTGACATGTCTCTCTTTTCAAACAGATTACATAAACAGAGAATATTTGTTTTAACGTTTGACATTTTTAACATTTTAGACATACAGTGTGATATGTATTCACTAAGTTACAGTTCATTTTCTAACAAGTATCAGAATGGACTTCATTGAAAAACCGCCGGTGAGACCACTGACCCCAGGGAGTTAAGGTGTGGGCTGGAACACAATCCGGAATGGTGGAAGGTGGAGAGATTTAAAAGGGAGAGGTTCTGGATTAGGAGACTAGGCACGGTGAGTTTAGGCACAATCTTGAGTTTGTGAAATTATTGAGGGGAGTCTTACCCATTTTTAAGATTAAAGGAATTGGATGTAAGGATTTGGTAGAATTTACAGGAATGCCCGGAGGGGGAAGTCGTTGGAAAGATAGGGGAGAGGATGGGTGAGTGGTTAGTGGGAGATGTGAGGGAACAGGGAGACCGGGGTTTGAGACCAACACCAAAACAAGTTATAGGTGGAGGTGTTGCTGGAATCGGATAGAGGTGGATGCCTATTATGAATTGGGTTGGCTGGGAATGGTCGGTATGAAACTCATAGGGTCAAATATAGAAGTTGTGGCGCAAAGGATTGCGGGTAAGGGGAATATGGGCTTACCAGGAGTGTGATAGCAGGTGCAGGAGGATATGGAGTGAGTGAGTGAGTGAGTAAATAGGTTAGGTAGGGTTTATGCACCCTTGCAGTTGCACTTCACCTTGGTAAGTGTGATGTCTGTTGAGGTTTGCATTTTCCTTAGGGGGGACGATTAGTAGAAGCTTGGTGCTAAAGTAACCACCAATTGGAGCCCTGATGACACTGGCCCTTTTTGGGTGACCCTGGATACCTTGTGGTGTTAAAAAAGGGTTCAATCAGGAAGGGAGGTAGGTATCCAGCCTCTCTCGGTCCATTTGGACAGCACACACAGAACATGGCCTGTGGTTGAAGGGCCGCAAATGGAACCTGTTCTTCTATCAATGACTAGCATTAGTGGGTTAAATACTAGGTTGGTTGAGGTTGTTGGGAGGGATGGGGTTAGGAATATCGTAGTCATGGCCATGGTGGTAATCACTGTAGTATTTTAATAATATGGTAATCGTGGCAGTCATGGGAATCATTGTGTGATTAATAAGGTTGTAGTCGTGGTAATCAGGTTGATTTTTGATGTTTAGTTGGCTAATTCCAAACGTGGTTAGACTAACCCTGTACTTGCAACATGCCTAAACCTACAGGGGATATGGACTTAATTCCAACTCATTTGGGTTAACCATGCACCTGGGACATACCTAAACCTGTCTCAGGCTCAGCGCCAAAGCACATTTGAATTTAGCAGTGAATCTTTGCATTTTATTCTTTGTCATTATCCTAATTGAACACTGGGTGTATTATAACTTCAGAATTATATTTGTATAGACTGTCAACAGTAATAAGGTATAGCTTGTAAGAGTTGTCCAGACCAACCTTACGAAAGTATGACTTACAGAAGGTATACTTTACTAAGAGCATTTTGGGAAACACATATTAACTTTAAGGTATAGTTTAAGGTACAATTTAAGAATGACAGAGTTAAGAAGGTTTCGGGAAATCCAGCCCTGGGGAAAAACTGTCCATGGGGGAGTGGATGGTGGGAGGAGCCAATGAGGAACCAAGAAAAGCCAGGTGGTGAGCCAGAAGCCAGCCATGACAAGGCCCCAGGGCAGAGTCGAAAGTGGGAGGAGCCATGGTGTAGACTTTGTTAGGCACCCTGGGGATGACCGCCAGAGAAGCTGCCACCGAAGATGGAGACCCAAGTGGAGGACAGGAGGACTGAGGTGTAGGCGAGTGGACCGAGGATGAAGACGGAGCTGGGGAGAGGGCAGAGCCAGACTAAACCGAAGGTGCAGGCAGGACCATGTCTGACCAAGGCAAAGCTGGAAGGACGAGGGAGCCTGATGGAGCAGAGGAAGGGAAGAGCCAAGGTGGGCCAATGTGTCAACAGGCTGAGGTGAAGGCGGAGCCATGGGAACATCTGGGCTGGGTGGAGCTGGTGAACTGAAGCACTGAGGCAGATCCACACATGATGGTGTAGGATAGGGGTTCCCAAACACATTCCTGGAGCCTCTCCAGCACTACATATTTTGCATATCTCTGTCTGACACACCCATTTCAGGTCTTGGAGTCTCGGCTAATGAGCTGATGATCTGAATCAGGTGTGTTTGATTAAAGAGACATGGAAAACATGCAGTGTTGGGGAGGCTCCAGGAATGTGTTAGGAGATGCAGAGGGGCTGAAGGATACCAGCGGAGGCGGGGCTGAGGAACTGGCTTTTTGAGGAGGTTTGAAAAGGAGGCTGAGAAGGGGGGCGCTGGAGATTCAGGGGGTGCTGAAGATACAAAAGACGCTGGAGATACAGGGACATTGGTTATCACCTCCCCAAACCAGTCAATTAAATCCTCCTGGAAAATGTCCATCAGTTCCTCTAAATATCCTCCAGAGACCATATCGAACTCACACACAGTGGCAGGATTGTGGGCGTGGCTATCCTCCAAACCCTCAAATCCACTAATACTCCCTCTGCAATGCATAATGTCATCACAATTCACCAGCACCCACTCGGTGAATTCCGACGACCCACACCAGGCAGGCGTGCCTTTGTCTCTGCAAATGAAAATACAATTTTAAATGAAACGCGCAGGTGTGAGCCTCAAGGGAAAGCTGCCCCTTATCCAGACATAGCAGCTCAACCGCAGGTAAGCTCATCTTTGTTACTCACTTGGAGGGTCCGTCTTTCTGTCACTTAACATGGTAATGTAGAAATTGCTCAATGAGGAATAGTTCAAGGAAACAAACTTTAATAATATAAACTCAGGAGAATTCATTGACAAAGATGGACATTGAATGGCAGAAAACTCAGAACTTAAGTAAACAGATCAAACAAAGGGAGCTAATGAGATAATGGACAACAGGTATACTGGATGACTAATGATGACAACTCAGGAAAACACGGTCACAGGACTGAATCAAAAATACAGTTTAAACATAATAGACAGACCATACATGTAACAGTATTCCTCAATCTATTAATTATAAACAATTTAATAAGAATTATAAAAAAAAAAAAAGTATTAAAGAATGTCTGTTTTCTAATTTATTTTTTTTGTAAAAAGTGTATAGGGACTGGGCAACAATAATTCAATCCCTAGTACAGGGGTCAGCAATTAAGTTTGGCATCGGGCCAAAATAAATTTTTCGCCACTAGATGGCGGGCCAGAACATAGTCAAAGGTTGATATAAGAAATCGAAGATAGGCACGAAGATCTATTGCCGACCACTGCCTAGTGACTCAATAAGTGCAATTCAGCTTTATTCCTCAAGGCTCCAAAAGATAACAAAATATGCTTTATTTTATTCTTTTGTAATTGTTATTAAAATATCAGGAGAGTTTTATACTACTGCAGCATTTAGAGATCCATCCGTAGATCCGGACCGCTAAAGACCTGAATATGTAATAATGTTTGGCAAAACATTCATCCTTTTAAGGGTTAATGGCCAGTTTTTTTTTTTTAGAAACTTTCATAAAGTTAGAATAAAAAAATAAAAAAATCATAAGTGCAGTTTTTCAAGCACAGGTATTGAGCATCTCAGCAGGAAAACAGAATTTTTGATGTTTTCATTCCCCGAAGAACATGTTTTTATCATTTTACTGTTTTTTATTATTTTTTATTTATTTATTTATTTTTTGTACAGTGGTTGGGAATAGAGACAGAACATAAAGTCCATCATGAACACCAGCAGCAGAAGTAATCTGTATTGCAAAAAAATGACTATATTATTGAAATTTTGTAACCATATACACACACATTTGTAAAGTATTTTATATTTCAATTTTTTTTGGTACAAATGCAGCTTTGTATTGTTTTTATTCAGCTTTTTTTCCCTATCTGGTTACATAGATATAGTGTCCAGAGGTAGAAATGTATTTAAAAAAACAAACAAACAAACAAAATGCATGCATAATTTCTCTTTAATCGTTGACTTTAAATAATTTATATCTCATATAATTTATAATGTGCCAACACTAAAATAAAAGCTCAATATTGAAGTTTATCCAGAATGATGTGTACATTTATTTGGGTCAGAAAATAAGATGTGCAATAAATAATACAGTACATAAATAATAGAATGCTCAAACATTCTCAAACAAACACAAATAATTAAAAACAAGAAAAAAGCTGTGCAAACACCCTCACGAACATAAGCACATGCATATTAAAGAAATAGTAAACAACTTTGATTGAATGACCATTAGTAGCTATTAGAAATATGAATCCAAAACATGTGTTGGACAGAATTAGTAATATGTTCAAGAAGAGATATAGAACAAGAGAATGTGTAAAAACTGAAACAAAGAGACAAAGAGATGTAGCTGGAAGCGTTTTATGTGCAAGTATCAAGATGAGAGATAAATGACCATTTAATGAGCGAGTGAGCAAGTGAGCAAGTGTTTTTCCTGAGATCCCAAGATGCTTTCTGAGAATGGTAAATTCAGAAGCTGTCAAGCTCACTGATCCAGCAACAACATTGACCAGTGCTTCACTTCAACAACATGTAGCAGTGATGGGTTCAGGACAAACGCACAGATACTGCTTTCTGTTTGAGTCTCCTGCCTTTATTCTGAGAAAATCCTCTGAAAGAACTATTCATTCCACACAATCTATCGGTTCCCAGATCAATGGTTCTTTGCAGCAAATAAAGGGAAAGATCATCTAAAAAAAATGAAAATTGTCATCATGTACTCACTCTAATTATTGTTCAACACCTGAATTGCATTCTTTCTTCTGTGGAAAACTGAGATGTTTTGCAGAATGTCTAAGATGCCGTTTTCAATCACTACTGCTTGTCATGGTCCAAAAAGGACAGAAACACCATGTTCCAAAATGATACAATTAGTCCTGGTTCGCTTAGCGTTCACAGTCATTTTTAAGACGAACCCTAAGACGCAAGACAAAAAAATGGCTTTTATGATGTATATTTTGAGACAGAACTTACCGAACATTCAAAACAATGCTGTGTGCTGCAGTGTTAATTTTGAGAGCAAATTTTGATTTATTTTTAGTCTTTTGACTTTAATGCCATTTAGTTTTAGTCTAGTTTTAGTCAACTAGATATCAAATTATTTTAGCCTAAAATCTTATGGGTTTAGTTAAATTGTAATGCATCAATTAAGCATTTCTCTAAAATTTCCAAACTCATTACATACTCCTGGAGAAAACATCCATTAACCTGTTAATCATCATGCACTGTTTGATTTCTGGTTACAGCCTGTATGGTCCGGGTCAAATTGACCCTAATTCGATTCAGTTCAATTCTCCAAAAATCACACTATGAAAAAACAAAACAAAAAAAAACATACAATCAGGTCGTCAGGGAGTCAACACAGTCACCACCGTCACCACGTTCACCAGATCCCAATCACCCGACTACTGATTCCTTTCACCTATCAATCATCAGCCAGCTCTATAAAACTGCACTCCTCCCGTTCACTCACTGTCTGGTCCTTACCTTGTTGTGTTCCTGGATAGACTTACACTACACTTACCTGTTGTTCCTACTCGCCGTCCTAGTTCTCCTCAGCTCCTGCTCTCTGTCATCTCCACGCTCTCCAGCCCCAACTGGATCTCCTGAGAAAGAAACACAAAGATTCACACTCAGATAAGCTCACCAAGACATTCCCTCTCCCAGCCTGCTTACCTGGACTGCTATCTCTGCTGTGTTGTTTATCATCTCTGTTCAATAAACCTGCTGTTGTTTGTATCACTTCCCTCTGTGTTCCCTGTCTATCTGCTGACACAGGTACTTGCCAAAATCCAGCGTTAGCGTCAGTTCTGGCAGGTCACGTCAGTCAAGCTCGCATCAGCTGACTCCCAGGTGACTTGCGTCTACCTATAGGAGTACGACGCCTATCACAGCATCCATATATAATCTCCTCAGTATTATCAGCAGCTATTGCATTTCTCAGGAGCTAATTAAAAGGCGAATTCGACAGGCAAAACAGCGTCATCTCACTAAGAATTGTGCAATCGGAATTTAGCGAGACGGATTCGTTCCCCAAATGGATTTCACCTCTTGAACACACGAATTCGCTGCACTGATCATAAGCCACCTGATTTGGAAGTGACTGAGTTAACGTTAGCATCGCTTCTCACATCGTTGCTATTAGACATGGACTCTATGAAGTTATACTAATGACTGACTCAAGAACAAGTTCAGATGGATCTGCACTCCCCACATAAAGAAAGATCAAGAGAAGATCAAGCATCCACGTCACAGCCGGCTATTTCACTGTCCTTCATCTCTGAATGTTTTCAGAAGCTAAGATAAGTTCCTTTTAATGCTCATTGTTTTAAAGCTATCAGATTTTAGCAACATGCTGTTGCTAAAGCTATTAGTGTTGCTTATGTAACCGGTCCTTTGCTGACCGCCGTTAACATCATCTGCGTTGTGTATAAGAAGACTCAGGACACTTCTACTGCGGTTCACCAAAAGAGGATTTAATGACAGCCAAGGCCAACATCAACTTCACTCCATCTGTGGATTAATACAAATAAAGTTCATATCTCTCGTGGGCATTCCGTAACGAGACAATCCTCTCCCCAGCATAACCAATGTGAACTCATTTGGTATTACAATTGAGAAAATAAACATAAACATTGAAACATTATAGTAGTAACAAAATACAAGATTATAAAAGGACAAAAAAACAATAAAGAGTGAAATACCTGTGGATTAATACAAATAAAGTTCATATCTCTTGTGGGCATTCCGTAACGAGACAATCCTGTATGATATAACATTTGTTAGCTAACTGATGACTCAAAACCATGCGAATAGCATATCATACAGCCCACACAATATAACTTCACATTCTCAATCCTCTCACGCATAAAACATACACCAGAACACTGCAAATAGTCTCAGTACTGTTTACAATAAGATATTTAGTCGATTTATACACTTTGTAAACTTATTTCACTCAAAATGAAGAGCTCTGAAAAACGCTTACCTCTCCCCAGCATAACCAATGTGAACTGGCGAGAGGCGCGCAGTCATTTGAAAATGGCGTCAGTAGAGCGCCAAGAGAAATTGTCAAAATAAAAGTCTCTAAATAGTGAACAGTAGAATCAACATATATCACTCAAAGAAAAACAGAAATAAATAAATACAAAATACAACAGAAGGATTTTAGTGAAAAAGCAATGTGTTACATTCAAATTGTATTTACTTTAACTCGTTACACTTAGGCTTCTAGTCATTTTCAGAAAAAATGTTTGTGCAAGCTTTTGCGATCGTATAGGCAATGTGCCTTACTTATCTGTTGTCATTGGCAACCGGCTCGATTGCTGAGCACGCTGGTCGGGTCGCTTTCGTTTGTATAGCAACATACTATACTGTACATGCTGGTCGGATCGCCTGTGTTTAGCGCTATACATAGTAGATTCAAGCAGCTTTGCAGTAGAGACAGGAAAACGATTCATGGTGCTAACTGATTTGGCTGCTCTGGCGCAGCCCATAGTAAACATCGTTCTTCTTAAAGCTATAGTGCCATCGGAAAAACGCTCGTTCTTAAAACTACAGTTGCTTTTTGGAACAAGCTGTTCTTAAAGCTATAGTTGCTCTTGGAGAAACGCTCCTTCTTAAAGCTATAGTTGCTATTAGGAACAAGCTGTTCTTAAGGCTATCTAGTTGCTATGGAAGCCAAATGTATAAAAAAAAAAAAAATTGCTTGTTACTGAAGCTTCTAGTGTCATTGCCGCATACTATAAGCATATACTGTGGTAAGTTTATTCAGGTACATGCTATCTTAAGCTGTTGTCTTTAGACTTTATGCTATCTGATCATATTGCAACATTCTGTGTTAAGTGAGAAACTTTCTGTGGCTTAAAACTTATGAGAGTATTGTAACATGCTTGTCCTTACATACACAGAGGTCTCTTATTCATCACTAACAACGTCGTAGCTTGATGATCCCGTAAGGAGTGTGAAATCATGGGAGTCGTCATCTTCACTTCCACAGACGAAGGAATCAGCCTGACTGGAGCAGAAATCATGTTCATGATGAGGAAGCACTGTATTTCATTGCTTAGCTGCACGCTGCATCTAACTCAGAGCTATTGCTGCGGGTGTTTGCTTCCCCGACCAGACTACCACTAGTTTAATACTAATCTGTGATTTACAACATGCTTGTTGTATCAGATTTGCTGCCGCTAGGGGTGTAAGCTTCCCCCATATATATATATATATATATATATATAAATAAATTCTGGGTTTTTACAGGCCTAGGTTCATTCAGGTAACTGCATTTTAAGGAAGTATGGCATTAAGATTTTCACACTCAGTTTGTGTTGGGGGATATCAGCATATGGTTTTGTTTTGGGGGGTTATTGCTGCTCTCCCTACTCTTATCCATGCTAGGCTGCATGGATGCGCAGGGAGTTCTTGCCCAGAACAGAACCATACCGCCAGTACAAACTCTTTTATATTTTCTGTGTATTTGCCTATTCAAGAGCGAAACGTTAAAGAGAGCTCTATTCAGTGCTGGTGCCCTGAGAGGCGGCTTTCTGTGTGCGCACAGAAAACAAGACTGAATTCAGCTCTCTTTCGCATGGTCAAGCTTTTTCACATTTAAGGGGTGGTCACACTACACTTTTAATTCCACTGACTTCCATTCATATGCATACAAATGTGTCACACCACAAACGCAAACTCATGCAAAAAGTTTTGCATTTTGCTGCATTCCAAAGTTCAAGTTTGGTGAACTCTGAGCTGCGAATTTGCATCACGTGAAGACGTGTGACCAGTAGAAGACGTTGGCTGAATTAAAAGAACGATAGTTTTGCAGCAAAGACAGGTAGATTGTACTGTACATTTTTACACTTTGAATTTATTACTATTTGTTATATGTTTATAAAAAAAAAACGCTGCAGTGTCACATCATATCACGACCACTGCAGTGTCTGAAGAAATTTCACATGCTCAAAATCTAGTGTGACAGCAGCTTTATCCATATGTCTGCTCTTCTCTTTCTCCCAGACGTTTACATTTTTGATCATTTTATGAGACATGCAACAAGTGTATGCCATCTTATGTTCTTCACTGACAAAAATGACAATAGAAATGACAATATATTTTTGTCATTCAAAAGTTATCTCCAATATTAGTTATCGTCTTGTTTTTGTCAGTGAAAAAAAATGATGATGAAACTTTACAAAAAAAAATCTACTTTTCTTCAATGCAAAATTTTATTTTCATAAAAAACAGTAATGAAATAAGACCAAATAAATTTCAAACAACAGCACAAATAAATGCAATAGAATAAAAAGAGATATGAAGACAGATGTGAAATACACATGGCTTTAAGTTTTTTAGGTGGGTATACAGCGAGGTGCCCAACCCTGTTCCTGGAGATCTACCTACCTGCAGAGTTCAGCTCCAGCCCTGCTCAACACACCCGTCTATAATTATCAAGTGCTCCTGAAGATCTTAATTAGCTGATTCAGGTGTGTTTTATCAGGGTTGGAGCTAAACTTTGCAGGTAGGTAGATCTCCAGGAACAGGGCTGGGCACCCCTGGTATACAGTATATTCAGGTAAGAAATACTAAAGAAATTAAAGTAATCAAATGCAAAATAACACTGAATAGTCTTTATTGTAAAAATTAAATACAGCAGAGAGTGATTCTCTTTGTCTTTTGTTCTTTTATTAACATGACAGACAGAAGCAGGAATATTAGCGTGCTGTCACTTTAAGGATCTGTTTAACTGAATACTCGCCAAGACAGGCATTTTGACATCAATTTTGTGTATTTGACCATTTAAGTGCAGTGGCTTTTTTGTAGAAGATTCACATGGGTCTGTAAATGAGTTATGCCTATAGGCTATACCGAAGGGAAATTAAGTGCTTGTATGTTAATTACCAGCAGTTATTGGTATCAAGTACTATGAAGCACATAGTTATATAATTAAGGATGATCTTCTCTGTTTAACAAACATGCCAGTCTCATTATACTTACATTGTGTGGGTGTAAACAACACTTAGATATAGATTAATTCCATAACCTCCTGCTAAAAGAGGGCAGTGAGCTTAAAGCTGGTGATAGGCCAAATACAGCGAGACTTGCCAATTTTAAAATTGTAAATAACAAGTGCTGAGCCATCAAATACACAATAATCCTGTCCACCTTATATACCGCTAAAAGGTGCATATTAGTACCTTAGGTGTCTATGAAACTTTTATAAGATGTCCCTGTTGTACCCCTAAAGAAATAAAGCTTTGCACATTTTTGCCTGAGAGTGTGAGGTCAATTAACTATATGTTGCTTGTCAGAATACCAAAGGGAATGATAATAAATCAGATAAATCAGAAGAAGGACAGAATGGACTGGCCATCCATCCAGGGTGTTTCCCTGTCTATGGCTTGAGACACTGGGAAAGACCATAGACATAAAAACAGCAACAGTGTCATCTACTGGTTCATAAATAAAATCTCATGTCATTTTCAATATCATACAGTCTGCACTTAATTTCAGAGGACTCTAGGAAAAATCAGTGCACAAAGAATGAATATTAAGTAAATAAATAATCAGCACAGACAACACAAAGCTGAAGCTGTCATGACAACTGAGCTTCTTGTGCTTTTAAAAAGCCTCAAACGATCAGCACCAAGTTTTTGAGCCAATCACCTGAGCCTTAAATGTCATTTGACTAATTACCCATAATAACGCACCTGAAAGTCCTTCACTACAGCAACTCTGGCCCTGACCCAAATGGCACACTTGATGTAAATTACCAGTAGAGTGCTGGAGGAATGACGTATTTTTATATGTCAACTTAGCATTACTCTAGGTCTCTTGACAAAAACCCAGTAGGATTTTTCCATTGGCTTTCGGATTATTGCAGAAAATAAACTCTGTGACCAACAAAAGTTAATGATTCTCACACATTTTGTTCATCATGATAATCTTCACAAATAAAAAACTTTTATGAATTTTTGAAGCCTAAATACAACTGCCAGAAGTAAAAAGCTAAAAGTACTTATAAACAAACTACACCACGGTCACATGACTTCAACATCAATAAGCTTCTGACAATTTATTCAGCCTTTATTTAAACATTTTCCCTAAAAGTTCGAGTTATATTAGTTTGCAAGAGCGTGATGATTATAAACACAAGGCTGTGAAAGTGACTAGTGAGTAGATGAGTTTACATGTTCAACCTGATGATGTTTAATGTCACCGACAAAGTCCCATTTAAACACTTGTTAGCAACCACCTTTTTCAAGACAAGCTTGTGTTATCCCCATACCATCCCAACTAACACATTTTTGTTCTAAGAACATTTTCCAAACATTCTGTTTTGGTTATGGAAACGTTAAAATGTCCAGTTTTCTTAATGTTAGAAGAATGTTTTTAAAAGGTTAGTATGATGTTCTTAAAACATTCTTTCAACTTAATTTTTAATAACAACTCAACATTATAGGAACATTGATTTGTAACATTCCAAGAATGTACAAATTTCCAGTTTCTCAAATTATTAACAAAACACACTTTTGATCAGCAATTACTCTGTGGCGTGCAGTTACTTAAGAAAGAACAAAGCGATAAAAATTAAACTAAACTAAACTGATATTGTTAAATTATACAAAAACAAGACAAAAAGCAAACAAAATGCCACCGAAGAAAACCAGCAACGCAGTTGAGAAAGTTGGAGGACATTAGAAAATCTTTAAACTTCATGTAAGATGAGTTGAGCAAAGTCACTAAACAACAAGCTGTGCTACTTGATCTGATGGATGTTAAACAACTTAAGAACCTTGTGAAATAGAAGGAAATTGAAGGACTGGAGAGAAGAATTGATGATTTGGAACAATATACAAGAATGGAGGACTTCATTATAAGCAGATTGGAAACCAGAAGAACTACAAACACTGGAAAAACAAGTAATAAAGCTCTTTGAAAGTAAGAATATGATCATTCAGAGCAATACTGTTGTGGCCTGTCATACTCTTCCCCGAAACAGAACAGAACAACAGAACAACAGAACAAGATACAAGCTACATGGACAAGAAATTGTAAAGTGATTATATGGCTAAATGGAACACCTGATAAAGCCACAGTACTCACAATAAGAGATCTCAAAGAATTGGACCAGTACGGATAAGTGAGGACTGTGTGGAGGAATGTTCACATGGACCATACAATACGGATTCATACGGATCACCATACAATAAATAATGGACCTATATAAGAATTTTTTGTCCCCATTCAGAGATATTGATGATGGGGAGTTTGTTAAAGGGGTCCTAATGCCCTTTTTACAAGATGTAGTGTAAGTCTCTGGTGTCCCCAGAATGTGTCTGTGAAGTTTCAGCTCCAAACACCCCACAGATAATTTATTATAGCTTGTCAAATTTGCCTCTATGTGGGTGTAAGCAAAGACATGCTGTTTTTGTGTGTGCCCCTTTAAATGCAAATGAGCTGCTTTCCAGAAGAGGCCAGAAGCTTGTTGTAGTCCCTACCAGCCGTTTGTTGTAATCTTTAAACAGAGAATTCTTTAAAAGAAAATATCTCCCTTTCCATTGAACTTTGAGCATTGTAACTTTGCAGACGTTGTTTATGCTCTAACAACATTACACACTAACTAAAGTTAAAAAAGTGAAATCATAACCACCCCTTTAATATTCATAAGGACTGTGTCTGACCATTTACAAAGCCAATACTGTAAGTACGAAAATTTGAATTTTCAAACTTTTAAACACAGATCATAACATGTATTAGATTGAAAATGATATTGACCATGAAAACCATTTTTTTTTTTTTCAATAATGTAAATAATAATTGTTGTATTATACAGAAGAACAATTTAATAGGAATGTGAAAATGGAGGAGGCATTATCAATTATACATTTTAGTAGTAGAAGTCTTTATAGAAACAAATTAAGGACTATTTGTGCCAATTTAACAAATGTAATGTGATTGCTGTGCCATAGTCTTGGCTTGATAACAAGAAAGTACAAAATGTAGAATTGTAAAGATACAATTTGTTTACGGTTAACAAAGTTATTAAAAAAGGAGGAGTTGCTTTGTATGTTGATACACCATTAAGATGCAGTTTGATTAAATGTATGTCAATGACTATAGAAAATATTTTGGTTTGCTTAACCATAGAAATCAACATTGAAAGATAAAAAATAATTATTAGTTGTGTGTATAGAACACTAGGAACTTGTATTGATACATTTATGAATAAAATAGTTGGTATGCTCGACAAACGGAATGAGAATAAGGTACAAACTACAAAAAGGTATGTGGAGTTCACTTTCAGTCAGTCACTCTCGACGTCACATCGGATGACCAACGAATTGGGATCTCGCTAGAGAGACCAATCTACTTCGAGTGTAACTAAAATGAGTCAATACACATTGGCATGCGATTATTGCATTCAGCTGCTGGTGCAAGCACATATCAGTTTTTCGCTTTGGAGCCGAGCTGTTCATTTCTTTGAATGCTCTGCAATCTAAAGAATTGTGTATTCTTCGAGGCAAGTTCTTTAGGCGGAAATATCTTTCTGTGTGTTGGCGAGACAGCACTTCAGCAGTGGCCATTCTCAGACTGATTTTAAGCAAACAGCTGTTTTCACAGCTACAGAAAGTGAGTGCCTTTAATGAGCTGCTGATTATCCAGCTATGAGTGAGCACTGAACAGGCTGCACTTTTTCCCTGTCAGTGTCGCGTTGGCCAGTTCCCCCGTGTGCTTCAGCATTAAAAGAGAGCGTTTTTCCCTAGAAGAGCTTGCATCTTTTTAAAGATGAAATTCAACCCGTGTGTTTTTGGATGCGGTTGTTTCCTGTCCTCATTGACGGCCACGATCGCTGTCTCACATGCCTGGGCATAAGCATGCTGAGACAGTATTCGTGGGTGGTTTATGTTTTTGCATGAGAACATGAGAACCAACCCCCAGGGCCCCTTCCCCTCTAGCGCATCGCAAGCTATGCAGCTTCAGGATGGATTGCTGGTCCTTCTCATGGTGGAACCTAGCATTTCATTCAGGGCTCCAGCTAAGGATCAGATGCCGATTGTTGCATAGCGAAGGGGTGTTATGCTCTGGAAATGAGGATGACGCTGAGGTTCCCACTGTTTTGGTGTCGGCTTTTGCTGACTCTCTCACTACCCTCACTGGTGGGGTGGCTGTGAAAAACAGTTCACCTTCACCTGCATCTGAGGCCAAGGCACTCTTAAATGCATAGTTCTGAGCTGGGGTTGAGCTGCGTATGTTAACTAACCGTGATCGAATCACAAAGCAGGCCCTCGGCCAGACAATGTCACC
Organism: Hypophthalmichthys molitrix; assembly: GCA_037950675.1. Lineage (NCBI taxonomy): Eukaryota > Metazoa > Chordata > Actinopteri > Cypriniformes > Xenocyprididae > Hypophthalmichthys > Hypophthalmichthys molitrix. The sequence continues at coordinate 41,897,253 of CM075494.1, forward strand.
TTGGTGGTCCAGAAGCGCCCCCTGGCTTGCCTTGCAGAGGTGTAAGAGCCAACCTCATCACTCTCATCCTCCTCTTCCATCGCCAGCGGGCAGCAGTGGGCAGTTCGAGAGCATGAACAAGTCTACTCACGCACCCTCTGCCCAACCACAGAACCAGGTAAGTGTTGCGATGCACACTCAGACCCCGCTGCTGGCCACCTACAGAAAAAAAGAGCCCCCCGGGCTGCCTGTGGTTCCTTTGGTCGCTGGCTCATTCAGACAATCAGGCTTAGTTCACTTCAGTCAAAGCTGCCGGTGCCCATGTCTTGCAAGTAGTGGAGATAGCTGTCCTACTGGCAAAGGACACAATAGAGCCGGTCCCTCCAGCCAATATGAAGACAGGGTTCTACAGCACTTATTTCATTGTAGAATGAGTGGTGGTGGGTTACGGCCGATCTTGGACCTGCGAGTTTTCAACCAAGCCTTACACAAGCTAACATTCAAAATGTTGATGCAGAAATTCATCTTCGAGTGCATCCATCCCCAAGATTGGTTTGCAGCGAAGGACCTGATGGACGCATACTTTGTCTCGATTCTCCCTTGACACAGACCATTCCTACACTTTGCGTTCGAAGGTTGGGCATATCAGTATAAAGTCCTGCCCTTCAGGCTGTCCCTGTCTCCCCGTGTCTTCATGAAAGCCATGGAAGTGGCCCTTGTCCCCCTGAGGGAACTTCAGCCTGTGGTCGGACCCTTCGTTTCTGCGGGCAGGAGTACCCCTGAAACAGGTATCCAGGCATGCTGTGGTATTCACGGATGCCTCTGCCACTCGCTAGGGTGCCATGTACAATAGGCATGAAGTCTCAGGGGTTTCGACGGGACCCCATCTGCATTGGCATATCAATTGCCCCGAGTTGCTAGCAGTTTGTCTTGCACTGAGCTGCCTAAAAAAAAAGTGCCTACAGGGCAAGGACGTGCTGGTCTGTACGGACAACACTGCGGCTGTTGCATACATCAACAATCAGGGTGGTCTACGCTCCCGTCGCATGTCGCAACTCGCCCGCCATTTCCTCCTCTTGAGTCAGAAGCATCTGAGGTCGCTTCGTGCCATTCACATTCCTGGCACGCTCAACTGTGTGGCCGACGAGCTATCACGAGCTGCGCTCCCAGGAGAATGGAGACTTCATCCCCAGGTGGTCCAGCTGATTTAGTGTCATTTCGGAGCTGCAAAGGTAGACCTGTATGCCTCTCCAGAAACCACCCACTGCCAGTTGTTTTATTCCCTGACCAGTGGAACACTCGGCACAATGCACTGGCACACAGCTGGCCTCTGAGGAAGGATCTGCTTTCTTAGAGACGGGGCACCCTGTGGCACCCACGCCCAGACCTCTGGAAACTCCATGTATGGCCCCTAGATGGGACGCGGAAGTTCTTGGTGACTTACCCCAAGAGGTACTTCAGCACGAGCACCATCTACTAGACAAGTTTATGCTCTGAAGTGGAACCTATTCATTGAATGGTGTTCTCACCGAGAAGACCCCCGGAAATGTTCGATCAGTGTTGTGCTTTCCTTCCTGCAGCATGGGTCTATGCTGCTGCAATTTCTGCTTATCACGACCCCATAAGAGGCAAGTCGGTTGGGAATCACAACCTGGCCGTCAGGTTCCTTAGGGGGGTGAGACGGTAAAATCCTCCTCGACCTCCCTCCATACCCTCTTGGGACCTCACTCTGGTGCTCAGAGTACTTCAGATTGTCCCATTTGAGCCTTTGCAGTCAGTTGATCTAAATATTCTAATCATGAAGACTTTTCTTCTGGTTGCATTGGCTTCTACCAAGAGGGTAGTGGACCTGCAGGCTTTTTCGGTCGATGAATCATGCCTAAAGTTCTGCTCTAAAATCATGCCTAAAGTCTGCTCTGCCGTCTCTGCCATTTGTTGTATCCTCCCAATCCGGGTGAGAGCCACTCAGAGACCTCCGTATGAAGTACGGCCCTTTTGGGTTAGTCCACATGTGTCACTCCACTAGTATTTCTGCAGGATGTGGCCTCCACAGCATGCCTTTCCTTTGAAAGGGTACGCTTTCCCAGTTTCCAAGTTCACTGAGTGGGCAGTGTTATTTTCTCTGCGTAAGCTCTGTCCCATCTACAAGTGGGCTCAGCTGTCTTACACAGGACACTGGAAGGCGGCAGCACCTGTGGCATTTTGGTTGGTATCCCAATTCGTTGATGACAAACCATAGATTACTAAGGGAATAGGGAAATGAGAAAATTCATTTATATAGGAAATTTATAGTAACTGGAACAAAATAAGCTGAAAAAAAAAAAAAATATATATATATATATATATCACTCATTCATTTATTTTATATATAAGATTTAGTCAAATCAAAGTTTTCAAAAAATTTAGAGAAATTATTAAGTAAACATCAAGTATGGTTTTGGAGCAAATAGGTCAACCTCAGTGGCAGTGATGGGGTAACACTTTATAATAACATTCCGTTATAAGTCACTTATAAAGTATTAGTTAATGATGAACTAATTGTTTACAAACATGACTATATATTCATACATGATTAATAAGTGATATTTTAACATTTTATGAATGTTTTATTAATTCAGTTATGTCATTTATAAGTTATTAGTTAATGATAAACATATAATTTACATAACATGACAATATACGTTCATAAATGAATAATAAATGGTATGCTAACAATTTACAAATGTGTTGTAAGTTATCTTAAAAAATGTTTAAATCATGAAATAAATCAAACAGGTTATTAGTTGATACATTATTTATCACTTATAAATAATTTATGTATTTATGACAAAATTGTTTTAGTATCATTATCTCATTAAACAATTGTTAATCATGAACAAATGATGAACAAACCATTAGTAAATGATCAGTATATAATTTATTGATGAAGTTGTAAGCTGGTCTGTGTTCAAAAGCATAAACATGCAGGTATGCTAAAGCACTATTTTTAAGAAGATTAAAGGGGCTATATGAAAGATTTTTACTTTAATAAAGCATAAAAATACCCCAATATGTTTGCAGATATTTAGGAAACATGCTAAGTTCACCTACTTGTTTCTCAGAAAAACAATGCTACAGCCAGATATTCTACTTTGAAATGCGCGTTCCGTGTTGGAATGTCTGTCTTTGTTTTGGTCTGTGCGAAACTTTGTGCTGCCAGTTTATCCAATAGTATTTCGACATCACAGGTTGCCAGTTGGCGGAAAACGCAGCGTATTGCAGCCATGGAAACCAGCAAACAAACTGGGTCAGAGAATTGCAGATTATACCTGACCTAAAAAGCCTCTGCATCCATCTAAAAATCTCTATGAACAACAGCATATTAAAACACAGATAAATCAACTCATCAGCTTACAGTGTGTAAGTCTCCTCAGCTTTCATTGTCAATTGCGCTCCTTTTTGATGCGTCTTCAAGCTGGCAACCCGCGTCTTTGAACGAGGGGGCGGGGCAAACAATATTTTGAATTTGGACTGCAGTACCTGCAGTACCTGTCATTCCTACATAGAGCCCCTTTAATTTATTTGTTTTGAAGTGGATAAACATTTAGAAATGCCTTACAGTCAGATGATTCCAATGGGTTATGTTAAATCTTTTCACTCATCAGCACAGACTTGTGTTCTGTGTGGAATGTGTGGGATCTAGTGATAAAGTGAACCTCTGAACCGGTTTTACCTTCCACTGAAGCTCACATCAGGTGCACAGCAGTTAAAGACTCCATGTGTGTCAGAGAAGACAGCTGTCTATACCCTCACCAGTCAGCACTCACACTGCAGTACTCACTGCAAAGTGTTTAACACCTGTTTTAGATGACGTGTAAATGCATGAATAAATCATTTACAAAGCTTTCTGCATCCCCTATTCTAAAGTGTAAACTATTCATCACTTGTAAATGTGTTACATATCATTTGTAGACCTTTCTTACCTGTTACAAATTATTTGTATATGTATACAAGTCATTTATAACGCTTTCTGCATCCCCTATTCTAAAGTGTAAACTGTTCATCACTTGTAAATGTGTTACATATCATTTGCAGATCTTCTTTATAAATTATGTACAAACTGCAATTTGTAAATTTACCATTTATTTGCCATATGCAAAGATTCTGGTATACCTTTCAGTTATATATACGAATCCCTTAAATGATATTTAAATTATATATCTTTATGCAAATATATTTTATTATTATTATATAGATATCTTTGAGCCCATAACTCACCCCTTATAGGCCTACCTAAACATGACCACTTTTTATCCACTTCACAAAAATAAAAACACAATATAGATATATTTACAAGTAAGTCTTATATTAGTTGATATACTATTAAATAAAAAGAATAATTTTAAGCTCCCTACTCCACCCTATGAACTTAAGCATAACCATTTTGACAATATACGAAGTGTAGCAGGCAGATAAATGTAATCACAAAAATGTATTTAACAGGGCTCCAGACTGCGCCTAAAACAGTCGCATTTGCGACTAAAAATATTAATTTGCGAGTGATATTTTTGCATGTTATTTGCGTGTTCCGTGACCAGTAGCCCATCACATAATTTGCTGTGTTTATGTAATTAAACAAGATACTGTGTGTGAATGTTTCACTGAGTTAGAGCACCAAAATATTAACGGGTAGGGAAAAATATCACACACCAAACCGACGGCAAAAAACTAGCGCTGATGAAAGCCGACTGAGTTGTCGCCTCGTGTCGCCTTTGTTGGTGCAAAAAAGCTGCATTTGAACACACCATTCTGCTCCTGTGTAAAGAAGACAACTGTCTATTTCTTCATATAAATTTGTCTATATTTGTCATTCAAAAGGGAAAACTGGTTCTACAGACTGTCACACATTTGTCAACTGAACTAATGCTGATCAATTATCATAAAGTTTACTTTATGATTATGTTGCAACGGTTGTAGCAACATAATTTTATAATCATTATCTGAACATGAATGAGCAGCAAAAGTAAAGCACAGACATTTCAAAATAAGAGTCCCGCTGTATTTCAAAGAAATCAAAGTCAAGCAGTATGTATATCAATTGCCCCTGTTTGTTATTTAGTTACACAAACCAAATTTAATATATTTATATATTTATTTCCATATATTTATATTTATTTTCATTTGATTCAAAGTAAACTTTTGTAGCTTCAGGAAGGAAGGACTAAGAACATTATTTGACACATATTATTCAATATAAAGATTTTACTAGCATTGGGGTTATTATAGTCAACTAAAACCATTAAAAATTCTAAAAAAAATTCTAAAATAATAATCTATACAAACTAAACAGACATGTTTAAAAACAACAAAAAATAAAACTAAAGACACAAAAAATGAAAGCAGAAAATATAAAAATCTAATCGGATTCAAAATATTAACAAAAACTATAAAAGTATTAAGTGAAAATAGTGACATTAATTTCCCTGAAAAGTCACAAGATGAAAAAGCTGAAACTGTAAAGGGGACACATATATAAACACAACAGGATGACTAAAAGTAAGTGATTTTAAAATTTTAAGTTCATTGTTGTGTGGCTCTTAAAAAAATTATTTGGCGCCTATTTTTCCCCCTATAGGAGCCAATGGCTCCTTAATGAATTTTATTGTCTGGAGCCCTGTTTAAAACATTACAAAAAGCAGTTTAAAGAACAGACAAAATGACGTGTGTGCTACATTACCAGCACTCTGACAGCAAAACATAATTTTGTGTGAGTTACAGAATGAAATTAAAGTGTTGAATCACTGCGAACATTCCCCTGATCTGCATTTCCATCCTCCAAAGCGTTGCGCTGCATCTCACTCAACACAGCAACTCAAATTCGGCATGTCGCAAACACTCTATGGTAGTCGCAAATCACAAGTGACAGCCAATAAGGAGCGAGGTTTGACGTCACTGCCGCAAACTTCTGTCGTATTGTTTGAAGCGCCAATTTTGAAAGTTTTAATGGATGAGACGGCGGATATGTACGATTATTAATGCTTAATGATTATATTACGGAATAAGAATCTTTTCCTCACAAGGTGGTATTGTTCGACTTCTGAAGACTTGGAATAAAATGCACAAAATAATGGACTACGTTTATGATCAGTTTATGGTGCGTTTTCATGTTATGGTGAAGAGTTGTCCCATGATAAACAAAATAAAAAATAAACGATTGAGTGCTAATTAAACGGTGGCAGAGTGTTCATTTTTTTTTTTTTAAATAATGTAAAGTTTAGGCTTGGGTAAAGTGATGGAATGAGATGGATCATGTAACAGGAAGATCTGCAAATGATGTGTAACACATTTACAAGTGATGAATAGTTTACACTTTAGAATAGGGGATGCAGAAAGCATTATAAATGAAATGTATACATATGCAAATAATTGTATATATATATATATATATATATATATATATATATATGTATATATATATACAAATAATTGTATATATATATATATATATATATATATATATATATATATATATATATATGTATATATATACACAAATAATTGCAAAAAAATACTTTTCCCATAGAATTAAGATTATTTTACAGATATTTTTGCTTGTTTGCCCCCAGGAATGGAGACTTGTAATGAATGAATGAAAGAGTTGTGGGTAAAATGTCTCTCTACGATCTGTTCTGAAACATCAACAGTTTCACTGATGATCCTGAACCAACCCAAAACCCAGGATAGAGCATCTGAGTGAATGTGGTCTGGACTGTGTGGATGAGGCTCATTGTGTCAGAGACGCTGTAGAAGGACAGAGTTCCTGCACTGTGATCCACATACAATCCTATTCTACGACTGAAGGACTTTACAGGGAGATCAGTGCGTATGTTATTGTGCCAGAATGAGTATCTGGAGGAAGAGCAGTACAAACTCCAGGACTGATCATTATATCCAAACACACACTCATTACCCCCTCCCTTCCTGCTGATGCTCTTATATGACACTGATATAAACACCTGTCCACTCCACTTAATCTCCCAGTAACAGCGTCCACACACACTCTCTCTACACAACACCTGCCACCTTGGATCAAATCTGTCTGGATGATCAGGATACGGCTGTTCTCTGCCAGTGTTATTAATCACTCTGTTCCTCTCAGACAGACAGAGGCGTTTATTCACTGTGTTCAGATCCAGAGTGAGCTGATGGGAATCTGATGAAGAGAAACACATCAGAATCAGGAATTATGAATCTGATCTTTTAATGTATCTGAACTCTTCATGTTCAGTGTATCATCAGTGTCTCAGTACAGCTGATCAGATATCCTGTGCAAATCATCATTTACATGATCAATTATAACACTCTTCTATCATGATTTCTTTCACCTTCTACAGGAAGAACATGAACACATTCAGTGAGTTTTTCTGCTTGTTTTCTTAGTGACTTACACTGCAGGAAGTCGTTCCTGGTCCTGGGAACAATGTTGGTAAATGTGACTGTGGAAATCAACAGACATGAAGAGTGTGATTATCATGTCAAGTGAAAATGATCCCTGGATCCATTCCTAAGTCATTTCTAATGTGATGATCTACATGATATGAGATGATAATTTCTGAGAGCAGATGAATCTCCAGGACTTTACCGCTTTCAGAGATCTTCTCGATCTCCTCTTTGCAGAAATCCTCCAGTTTGCCTCTCAGTTGACGGATAGATTCTCTCATGCCATCAAAAGAGAAGGGAGAACTGAAGGGATCATCGGGTTCATCTGTAGATTCAGGAGATGCTGAAAGAGACTGGAAAATCTACAAAAAACAGAAATCAAAACTCATCACCTCAACACTTTAGCCAATAACCTGCTCTACTATCAGATCTGTGATCTGTTGATCTTTAGTAACTTGCATCAATTCAGCACTTTCACAGCATCAGCTACATTAATCTCATATTCATTATATCATGTTAGAGCTTTAAGTTCTAGTGTTTGCCACTTACACTATATGTGAACTTTCTAAGAAATCACTTGGACGATCAAACATCTACAGTACCAATAACATTCATTAGTTTGCCTGCCCATTCAGCTTTAAATGTTAAGAATAAACAAACTTGGCTTGCTGTCCGTGGAGGAGGCTCGAACCCGAAGCTCAATTAAAGCTCAAGCCAAGTTAAAATCCACCAAAAAGAATTACAAAGACAGAAAGCTGGGCAATAAACTGTGAATGGATTAACAATGTAGATAGAAAAGACTTAAGGAAATTAAGCCCTCTCCCCCAAGGATGAGAAGAATATTTAGCTGAAGTCGCTTTGGAGAAATATAGGGCGGCTCGTAGGGTGAATCTCCTGTGGAGGCTAAGGGAGAAAACGAAGGGGTTCCTGCAGGAGCAAATGGAGAATTCACTGCTGCGGCAGTATAAAGAATTGAGATTATTGTAAGAGTGGTGTGAGAAATCGTTGCTGCTCTGGGTAGAAATGCAGTTTTGTCTGAGAGCTGGTGTGAAATCACTGCTGCAGCAGTGAGGAATAAAATTTACTCTGAAGCTGGCGAGTGAGCGGTGGCTAGCTGGAGGGGACGCTCCCGTTACCATGGTAACATAATCATGCTGCACTTTAGCAAACATTCAACACATACTAAGTTTATTTAAGCTCAATATTAGCATAAGACAGACATGATTTTTTTTAAAAAATATATTAGAACAGTGGTTCTCAAACGTTTTTTCACACCCCCTTTAAACCTTTAAAAAAAATCTTGCTCAAATCTCTGCTTACCTGCAGGAAATGGATGTGATCATGTGTGTGTGAAAGCTGCTCCAGCTCAGTGTCTCTCCTCCTCAGATCATTGATCTCCTGCTCCAGTCGCTCCAGTCGTCCTTCAGCTTGACTCACTGCAGCCTTTTCCTGATCTCTGATCAGCTGTGTCACCTCAGAGCGGCTTCTCTCAATGGAGCAGATGAGCTCAGTAAAGATCTTCTCACTGTCCTCCACTGCTGTCTGTGCAGAGCGCTGTTAGGACACACATCACAATCACACAGTGGCTTCAGCGGGACTGACAGAGTCCAAACTGAGACGTCTCAAACTTCTCTTCTTCTCCAGACTCACCTTATGAGACTTCACAGCCTCTCTCAGCTGCTGAAGATCTTTCTGTCTCTGCTGGATTCTCTGACAGATCTTTATCTGTGTCTCCTTCAGCTGTTTCTGGAGGACAAACCAATGACAGGACATGTCAGATTATACTGCTGTCACAATTATAATGTGAAGGGTTTTTTGTAAAAAAAAAAAAAAAAAAAAAAAAAAAAAATTGTGTTGATAAATATATTTACAGTGCATTTTTACCACATTTTCTGTTAAATTCAATGCGGAGCACAAATACGCTCAGCACTGAAAGTCCACTTGCAGCTACTGTTCACTTCTGCTGATGTCTGCAGTGTGAATGATGTTACCTGATCATATGGGTGCTAATATAAATAGTGTCAGCATTATTTCATCAGTGTCTAGTTTAAAGTTCATACCTGTTTTTCTGTCCTTTGAGCTGCAGCTGATACAGTGTCGTGGTTTTTATGTTCATCCATCATACACATCATACATATACACTTCTGGTCAGTGCGACAGAAAACCTCAAGGAGTTTATCATGTTTACTGCAGATCATGTCCCGCAGTCGTCCAGTGGCATCAATCACTTTGTGTGGCTTACGAGAGTGAAAATCCTCATGACGGTCAAAATGAGTTTGACAGTAAGACTCTAGACACACCAGACAGGACTTGACGGCTTTGTATTTTCTTCCAGTACAGACGTCACACCGCACGTCTCCAGCTCCAGCGTAACAGTCAGCAGGAAGCTTAGTCTTCTTCAGTTTTTCCACCATTTCAGCCAGAATGGTGTTTTTACCTAAAGCAGGTCTTGGACTGAAGGTCTGTCTGCACTGAGGGCAGCTGTAGACTCTCTTCTCATCCTCCTGATCCCAGAAGCTTGTTATACAGCTCTTACAGTAACTGTGTCCGCAGGGAATGGCCACTGGATCCTTCAGGAGATCCAGACACACTGGACATGCAAACTCATCCTGAGAAAATCTGGCTTCTGCCATTTTACTGCATGAATACAGAGACACACACACAACAGCTCAACAATACTTCAGTTTCTGTTTCCCTGAACTCATGTGATTCCCGTTTCCTGCTTCTGTGTTTGAGTCACGTGTGCAAATATCTGCAAGTCTGTACAGTCACAGATCATAAAATGTCCACTAGATGTCAGTCTCAGACAGACACTCAAAGAATATATGTGGACAACATGTATATGTGGAATCAGGACAACACCATTAATAACAGCATCCCAATTATCACATCTGTGCAGTGCTGTAAGAGATGTTGCTCCATGGATTAAACTATACAAGAAAAGCTATTTGCCTTTATTTAAACAGAACTGGACTAAATTATAAATCTACAGAATGTCAGTGGTATGACTGTGTCCTCAGATGAACATTACTTTGTGTGCATGTTTAAGATAAATACATTGTCATGTTGTTTCTGGTGTAACGTACTCAATATTTAGAAAAATATACATTTTCTCACTGTCAGTTTTTGGGATTGACAACCGCATTTACTTACAGGTGTGAGTCTCGAAATGTCTCGTTCACACAGCAACTTATAGTAGCGCCTGGAACACTGTCTGTGTGAACGTGCAACGAGAGTCTGCCATAACGACAGTGACCAACGTAATATTAAAGATGGCGACGTCCATAAAACTGAAAAGTCTCCTCACTTTTGACATGACAAGAGACCAATTGAATCCATTCAAGCTTCATTAACCAACAGCAGCATGTAAACACGCGACAGCCGGAGTGTTTAACCGTTGCACACGCGTGACACGTCCTTTGCGACTTCTCGCACATGACGCGGCATTTGAATTTGGAAAAGAAACACAAAACTGACGGGAGCCGCTCCGGTTGTAAATAGTGATTGGACCTAACACCTTAAGATGACGCACAGCTCATATCTCTGTCGCTGTAAGTTACCAAATATAGTATATATAGTATATAGTTGCCCAGTCCTGTTCAGTTCACACAGCGCAAAAATTCCGAGAATGCGGTTGTGAGCCCTGAAAATTTACGAGTGTGAGTTCGGTTTATAGAATGCGGTTGTCACTCCCGTAAATAACCGTAGCCTACTGTGTGTGAACGTAACCGTATTAAGGACTCAAATACAGGACTGACAACCGTATTCTGCTGTGTGAACGTGGCCTATGTTTCTTATTACATCTGTGTATTTTATTTTTCAAATGTGTAATGTTAACCATTTTGTTATTGTATTTTGATTAATATTGTGTAAAGTAATATTAAGCCCTGAGGACTTTCTCCAAGTTTGAAAGACAGACTGTAATTGTCCAATCAGGATCCAGCCCAGGAGATGTGGGCTGAACAGAAACTCTGAGGCGACGAAGAAGAGGGGGAGAATCGTGCCGTACATGTATTCACAAAAGAAAAATAATAATAATATCAGAAATAAAGAGATTAACGTTGTTAACATTCCAATGATTGCTGCTGTGTGACATCATAAGAATTAGTGAGTAACGCAACTGAACCTGAATCTACTTATTGTTGTCAAAACGGAATTTGTTACTATATGTGCACCAACGGTAATACCTGCACAACATCCCCACAAAAGAGAAAGCCACACTCTTTGGTGCAAATCTGAGGATCAGACTGTGAAATGACTCCAGTCCTGAGGTTTGGAAGTCACAACTTACAGTAGGCTCTCTAAGTCATTCAGCAACTTGGGTGCCAAGATGACCTGAGCGAGCTTTTCACATGCAGCAGTGCCTAATCATAACATGAAAAAAGTGAATACAAATAACATAAAATATATTGATAAATCACTACTATAAACATTATTAAAAAATAACAATTAAGCAAACTGCAATAAATGTAAAAGGTCTGTTACTTGGTTTAAGCCACTGCCTTGCCTGGTCATCAACCAGAGGAGGATGCAGGCGTCTTGGGAAATCCCCATCATGCTCACGCATCTTGTACATGGTTGACAATGGATCTCCATTTTGCAACAGTTTCCTTCCCTGATGATGACGAGGCTTCACACTAGTAAAGGTGATTAATAACGTTTTTTTTTTTTTTTCCAGGGGCCGACCTCCCTGCAGCTTCTCTGCTTGGTAAACTCATCAATTTTCTTGCCAACACCTACAGTATGCAAAGCATTATTATGATATGATAGACATAAAAAGACACACATAACATATAATTATGAATCCATGTTTTCCTAATCTCATTTATCTATGTCTATTCTTTGAACATCAACTGCCATGCATGAAATCTGTGCAAAATGCTTGGTCTACTCTCTCTGAGGAACCTTAACACACCAGGATGTGATCTGTGACAATCATTCGTATAGTCACTCCTCTCTGCTCTAGCTGTCTCAGGCTAGAGTACTGTCTTAGAGTGCTCCCCCCATATTTCTAGTTAGAAAAGTAACCAGGCAGGTTTGAGGAGACAGGGTGGTGGAGGGATGCTGAAAACTGTCGAAAAACAGGCGAGTCGACTGTGTGTATGGGCCATTCTACAGAATTGGTGCAAGCTGCTGTCCGACAACCAAAAAAAAGCATTTAAGTAATCAAATTTTAGATGTTTACTAAGATCGTTCTATTATCTATTGAATCCCACAATAATATTAAAAATATCCGTAAGCTTAATATGTATAAAATCATCATTTATTGGGTACTTTCAATTGGGAGGTGGCTGTCCCGAAACCTAACCCCTAAATTTCAAATTGTGAAAATGATATTGAAATAATTTTTGCTTTTTTTTTTTCCATTGCTTTTTTAAAAAATATATTTTAGATTTTTTTTAAAAAGTGAAGTTAAAAAAAATGCAGAATAAGGTCATGTAGAATAAGGCATTAATATGTGCTTAATAAGTACTAATAAATAGCCAATATTCTAGTAATATGCATGCTAATAAGCAACTAGTTAAAATACCCTAAAATAAAGTGTTACCAAATATTTGTCTCGCATTTTCATGTCACTACCAAAACTGTGTATTTTTTTTAGTCCGTTGGTTGAAACTGATTTTAACCACACTTCTACATTTTTGATCAGGAAATATTCCCTGTCATAGCCTGTCTTTCATAGTAGATATGTACCATCATTTTGAGTTAAATGTTTTCAAAAGTCTGAAAATCTGATTGTAACTTTAAGGAACGTCACTAACAAACACCTTTTTTTCTGCAATTAAGCAAAGTTTTTTGGGTGTTATTCCATAAAATTTAGTTTTTATGTGTGTACAACTGTTCAGAACTGTGCTAGCTAACCATGTGCTGATTATCATCTTTGAGCTAGGCTCAAAAGTATCTAAAATTGTCACTACCAAAACAGTCACAACGGAAACATGGTGAAGCTTTGGTTGTGACAACACTGTTTTTTGAGTGTTATTTATAAAAATGTTTCCGTGTGTGTGTGTGTGTGTGTGTGTACAACTGTTCAGAACTGTGCTAGCTAACCATGTGCTGATTAGCATCTTTGAGCTAGGCTCAAAAGTATCTAAAATTGTCACTACTGAAACTTCGCCACGTTTCGGTAGTGACATCATTGTTTTGGTAGTGACAAAAGGAAACATATAATCATTTATTTGGGGGAAATAAACAAAATTTTAGTACAGTTATGCAAATCATTTGAATTTTAGTATGTTTTATTATGCAAATTATTAGTGTTTTAGTATGTGAGTTAAAATTCTGTAATGTGATGTGGTGGCTACCAACACATTACTGTCACTGCTGAAAATGTGCAGTCACAACCCAAACATGGGATGTTTTGTCAAAAATGAAGTATATTGAATTATCAGTTAAGATGTTATTATAGTGTTTGGTTCAATGTATATTCAAACTAATGAACCCTTAAAGGGTTAGTTCACCCAAAAATAATATAATTTATTATGTCATTTATTACTCACCTTCATGCCGTTCCACACCCGTAAGACCTTCGTTCATCTTCAGAACACAAATTAAGATATTTTGGTTGAAATCCGATGACTCAGTGAGGCCTGCATAGCCAGCAATGACACTTCCTCTCTCAAGATCCATTAATGTACTAAAAACATATTTAAATCAGTTCATGTGAGAACAGCGGTTCAATATTAATATTATTAAGTGACAAGAATATTTTTTGTGCACCAAAAAAAACAAAATAACGACTTATATAGTGATGGCCGATTTCAGAACACTGCTTCATGAAGCTTCGGAGCGTTATGAATCTTTTGTGTCGAATCATGATTCGATTTAAATATGTTTTTAGTACATTAATGGATCTTGAGAGAGGAAGTGTCATTGCTGGCTATGCAGACCTCACTGAGCCATCGGATTTCAACAAAAATTTGTGTTCCGAAGATGAACGAAGGTCTTATGGTGTGGAACGGCATGAGGGTAAGTAATAAATGACATTTTTTTCATTTTTGGGTGAACTAACCCTTTAACTTTGAAATCACTTTATGCTTTTTACAAAGAAAGATTGGATTCAAAATACAACAAAACTCATAAATTACACTTGAAATATTGTTAAAATTGTAATTATTGATTTACCTGTGAAAACATTTTTAAAAATAGCAATATGTGTATATATATACACACAAGGTAGATGTAAATAGGTCATCTTAATAGGTCAATGTAACCCTTCTTATTAAATTATTATTGTGTTTTGGTAGTGACAAATTTGGGAAGATGAAAAATATTCCAAAACTTTCTGAAAATACAATATGAGAATTAACTGCACAATTACTAGAAATGTGTACCTTGGATATTACAAACAGCAACAGAGATTTAAATAAACAGCATTAAAAACAATTATTAATAACTGTTTTACTAAAATTTACTAAAAAAAAAAAATAATAAAAAAAAACAAGAATTTTCTATGAGTACCTCTCATTATAGAGAGGTACTCAGTCATTCCTGGTTGGAAACTAGGATCAGAATCACCAGACTTTTTGAGGGGGTAGAGGTAGCACGAGGGCTTATCTCCAGTGGTATAAATGCTGTGGAAGTGTTGCAAACAACATGCCTTTTCTGTTGCTTCCTATGACATTAGATATTTCAAAATAAAATAAATACATTGTTGCCCAATAAACTATAATCTAAAATTATATGTAAATGATTATGATTTTTGTTGTTTCTTACTGTAAAGTGTATGACATACTCTTGCTCCTTCAATAAGCTTTCCATCTGTAGCTGTTTATGAATGAGAGCATTTGAGTTTTTGGCTTCCTTGTAGAAGACTTCACATGGGTCTGTAAATAAATCATACCTATATGCTACCTTATACCAAAGCAAAATTAAGTGCTTGTATGTTAATTACCAGCAGCTATTGATATCAAGTACTATGAAGCACATTGCAGTTATATAATTAAGGATGATCCTCTCTGTTTAACAAACATGCCAGTCTCATTATTGTTAAAATGTGTGGGTATATACAAGACTATATAGATTGATTCCATAACCTGCTAAAGGAGGTCAATGCGCTTAAAGCTGGTGATAGGCCTTATACAGCAAGACTTGTCAATATTAAAGGAATTGTAAATAGCAAGTGCTGAGCCATCAAACACAATAATCCTGAGCACTGTCAGAAATTGTGCAAAAATTTTATCATTAGGGGTACAACAGCAAACCTCTACAAGGACAACCCTGCACCTTATATACCGCTAAAAGGCACATATTAGTACCTTAGACATCTATGAAACTTTTAAGAGTAAACAAGGTATAAAATGTCCCTGTTGTACTCATTTCTGTCTGAGAGTGAGGTCAATTAACTTCATGTTGCTTGTCAGAATACCAAAGGGAATATAATAAATCAGAAGAATTTTACAACATTATGTTTGTATCAGAAGCCCTAGAAAGGACTGGCCATTCATCTAGGGTGTTTACCTGCCTACGGCTTGAGATACTACAGCAACAATGTCATTTACTGGTTCATAAGTGACATTTTCAAATATCATACAGTCTTCAATTATTTTCATAGTACTCTGATAAATAAATAAATAATCATAATCAGCACAGACAACACATCAACACATCACTGAAGCTGTCATGACAACCTTTAAAAAGCCTCAAACGCTCAGCACAAATTCTTTGAGCCAATCACTCACACATTTTGTTCATTATGATAATCTTCACAAATAAACACAACTTTTATGAATTTTGAAGCCTAAATATAACCGCCAGGAGTAAAAAGCTAAACGTAAGCTATAAACGAACTACACAACAGTTGCATGACTTCAACATCACCATCATTAAGCTTCTGACAACTTTTTTAGTCTTTATTAAAAAACATTTTCCCTGAAAGCTTGAGTTAGTAGTTTGAGTTAGACTGTAGTGAGTAGATGATTTTACGTGTTCAACCCGATGACGTTTAATGTCCTCGACAACCTCTATAGTCACATTAGAGACGTACATTTATATTTATGCATTTGGCAGATGCCTCTAACTTATAATGCCGTACATTTTAACAGCACTGAATCCATGACCCTCATTTGGGAGCTTGACAGCCCAAGTTCTCATTCACTTTCATGATATGGAAAGAAGTGATCAGGACATGATTAAATTCACATTATAATTATTATTCAGAAGTTTTGCATTAAAGGGTTAGTTCACCCAAAAATGAAATTTCTGTCATTAGTTACACACCCTTATGTCGTTCCATAACCGTAAGATATTCATTCATTTTCGGAACACAAATTAAGATATTTTGATGAAATCCGAGAGGACACTTTTTATTTAACAAGTGCACTAAGTTCTATGACCCTGCTACACAAGTACACAGGCTGATTTTGGGCCGATTTCTCCCCTACCGACAATCCTGTATCTTGATGGTTTTACAGATTTATCCGATTTTCCTGTGGTGTGAGATGTGTTAAAAGTGACTGAATCTGCTCGGAAAAGCGTCAGAGGTGCCCCGATCATGAATCGTAAATATTCAACATGTTGAATATTTACAATCAGAAATCCTAATGTGTGGGGGCAACCCCGAGGACAAACACATGCATGCTCTTGAGATTATCATGTGAAATGAAACAATATTCCATCAGAAAGCGAGCTGACAGAAGACAGAAGCATAACAAACGCAGTCATGGCGTAGCACAAAGTTAAATGGATTTGGACAGCAGAGATGGAGGATCAGCTTGATGATTTTGTGGCAACAGCATGGGTGTTTATACAGCGTGTCCTGTAAAACATATCAAAATCATTCCAAACACTATCAACGCAATTTCTCCCTGCCTATCGTCCTTCATGTTTATTCTGAAGTCTGAATGTTTGTGTGTGGTGTGCTGTCTTTGTCACATCACGGCACACCACACACTATAGGAGCAAAACAGTTAAATCTAGGATTGTTTTGTCCTCATGTTTGTGGTCTCTCACATTTTGAAAATCTTATAAGTTTTCAAAAGTCTTTTAGTGTGTACCCAGCATAAGATAGTAATCATAGAAGACACACTTGATTAGCAAGCTATGCCCAAAACAGCAAGCCGTATGTTATATCCCTAGCTGACCCATTAAACCTTTAGCTATGAACTCTTTAGGGTCATGCATTGGTCTCTCACCCTTACTCTCAACAACAAGTCTACCAAAATGTTACAGATACTCAGCTTAACCTCCCAGATGGGAGACCTAAAGGACTGAAGAGCCATTGCGAGGAACACCGTTCTACACAGGGCTGCTGACAACCTACGGCACCAGAGCCAAATGCAGCTGGACAATGTGAGAAGAGGACCAACGACACATGACCCAAGCCAGAGTTAAAGCCACACCAGACTAATCAAGATTATCATCTCCTTAGCCCACCTCATGTATCTGAAACACAAGGTAAATGACCTCACACAACAGATCACAGAGTCCAGCAAGGAGTGGACATGTGCTCAAAACCTCACAGACCAGCTAGAGACTGAGGCTCAAACCAAAATCAAAAGACTTCAAAAGGCTCAGACAGCTGCTGAACAATGAGAGCAGCTGGACAGAGCAAGCCCTGGACCAGCACAGAACTGTCACCATAGCAACAGCCCAGGTACCAGCCAAGCCCCTGGGAGAAGCCGTTTAAGACAGCACCCTCAACCTGCAAACACCACAGGATGACCCACAGCAGTCGACAATAACGTCCTCCACCCCCTTCACAGGTGTCAATCAGCTGCACAAGGACAGCTGGACACACCTGCCTCAGAGTTACAGGAGCTGCTGGAACAAGGTCCCTGAACAGAACACACAAGAGGAGTACTGCAAAGCACAAGCTTCTGACTTCTCACCCAGAGCTCAAGCAAGCTCAAGTCGGCACTGCCACAAAAGCAGAGCAACACTCCAACTTTCAGACTTGTGACTTCTTGTTAGCAGAGGCTAACAACCACCTGCTGCCCTCATGCCACCTGCACTAGGTAAGTCTGAAACCCTCTTCACGCTACACGAAGTCCTAACCACTTTGTGCAACCACAAGCAAACACCTGCCTCAAACGAACTGACTTCAGGATGACAGGTGACACACTGTAAAGGGCACCTGCTGCCTCAACACCTGCTGCACAAACCCAGAGACCTGAACCTGGCTACTGTCTACATCATCTACTGTAGAACAACCACCACTCCAGGAGACACAAACAGCCCACCACAGCCTTCCAGCCTTCTGGAGGTGTTACTGATCTTTCTGCACCTTTGACGTCGCTCGCTGTTGTCCATAGGAGGGACAACAATAATCGAAAGGGGGAATTATGTAACAACTGAGACAAATCAGACACAAGTATTTGTTACAGTTAGTAATAATATTAAGGCAACAACCCCCAAAGTAATATGACCAGGCCTCTGGTTGCATGGTTTTACTTGAAAAGATGCAGAGCTCACTTTGAATCAGTAGGCCATAGGAAAGCCCATAAAACAGATGTTCCTGCATTAATTTATAGACGAACTGTTCTATAAATGAACATGCATCCCAGGACATTGTGTGCATGATTATAACTGTCTTATAAAGTATCTCTTACATTGTATTTTGTTTTATGCTTGACTTATGAGTGAACTACTAGTTAATGTAACCCCACGTATATCGTGTCTCCTATCAAACTAATGCTCATTTAATGACTCACACTTTCATGTATGTCACCTCCTCATAGAATTCAGTGTGTGATTGTTGTATTAATCAAAGTATAAATGGACACAAACCCACCAGGCCCAGTTTAATCATGCTCGAACACAAAGAGCCATAAAATTCCCCACAGAGGAAATTTCACCTTTCTCATTGGTCAGGTCAACCCTATGAGGTGTGACTTTTCCCAGACTTTAAAGAGCCATACACAGTTCCGCCTGCTCTCTTGCACATCCAACTGACTCTCGGCATCTCCTGGTTGCTGTGTGGCCTCTCCGGCCCAGGGCTAATTGATGTCGCTCAAACAGTAGGGTGGGGGCGGAGCAGAAGTGGCACTAGGTAAAGTGAAGGAAAGTTAATTTAGATTTAGAATAAAAAATGGTCCTGCTTACATGAAAGAACCCCACACATTTTGTCACATGTTTATTTGGTGTCCATGGAGATGGAAGGACGGGAAGGTGGCTGTTGCACTTTGGGCTATGGTAGTAAAGCTTCAGTGCAATTACTTTCATATTATGGCTAAATATTCTGCTGCTTTTTTGCCTCTCTGTGAGTTACAGCTGAGTTTTGACAAATTCCTTTCATTCACTGGGTAAATCCTCAGGCATGATCACCAGTGTTTTTGATGACCTGCAGTCTTTGAAATGAATAAATATTTTGTTTAGTACTTTGTGAGTAACACCTTCTGTTTTTGTTGTTCTGCACTTTATTTTCTTATACACTAAACTTGTTTTGAGGGACATGATTTTACTTTGCAGACAATGTTTCAGTTGTCTTCTTTTTCCAGAAGATTCTTTAGATGATTTATTCTCTAACCAAATTAATGCATGTAAGTTCAAGTAACTGATTTCATTCTGTTGTTTATATGTTTTGTAAATGATATTGAATCCTACTGAACAAGCATTTCATCAGCTGAATAGGAGACTAAAGGCAGAAACTCCCCAAAACAAGCAACCCTTAAAAATGGCTGCATTAAAGGCCTGGAAAAGCATTTCAAAGTGTGAAACCAAGAATCTGGTGATGTCTATGGGTCACAGACTCACTCATGTGATTGCTTGCAAGGGATTTACAATTAAATATTAGCTTTAATACTTTTACATTTGCTTTAAGTTAAACCGTTCCAATACTAATGCTCACATTAGGCAGAGGGATGAAACTCTAATAGTGCTGTACTTCTTAGTTGGTAAAACATTTTGTGTTGAAACAGTCAATAATAAAATGTGACATTCTGTACTTCTGCCTCATAGCAATCTTTTAATTATAGATGTCTTGACACCAGAGCTAACAGAGCAATTTTGTCTTTACTGTTCCAATACTTATGGAGGGCACTGTATATACAGTGTTTGAACAGTGTGTCGGTACTCCCGATGCTAGGTTCAAAACGCATTCCTGAAGGAAGGGCATGGCAGGCTTCCATACGTGCAACATGTTGGAACTGCCGGTATGCACAAGTAGGGCTCGCTGCAGCCTGCGGTGGTCATCCGACTCCCCCCACATCCAAGCGTGACGTCAGAAGCCACGCTTTTGCCCAACAGGTCACCTTGTGTCTCTGTGACTCCCCATAGATAAGTATATACATCTATGGTGACTCCCCATTTGTTGTATGTTTGTTTCAGATTGAAAGGATTTTTAGGCATAAGGGTAGGTTTCAGTGGTAGGTCATGTTGATTTGAGCTGTGTTGCTCCACTTATTGTGGATCTATTGCTTTCCATAGCCAAAGTTTGGAAAAGGGAGGTTGTTTGTGCAGTTCGTTTGGGGAAATGCATGGTTCTTTACATGGTTCTTTTTCTTTTTTTTTCTTTCTGCAAAATCAGTCAAACGGTCAAATCATTGGATGCAGAAATTCCGTATT
This sequence comes from Hypophthalmichthys molitrix, assembly GCA_037950675.1. Lineage (NCBI taxonomy): Eukaryota > Metazoa > Chordata > Actinopteri > Cypriniformes > Xenocyprididae > Hypophthalmichthys > Hypophthalmichthys molitrix. The sequence goes on from CM075494.1 coordinate 41,918,154, forward strand.
TCACACAATTTACTATGCTTAAATTAGTATGCAAGAGCTAAAAATAAGTAGTTGGAATGTAAGGGGATTGAATAAACTTGTTAAACTAAAACAGGTATTTGATAGGATCAAACAAATTAAGATTGACATATTATTTTTACAGGAAACCCATCTGTTAAAGGATGATACTAGTCGAGTTTGATGGCCAGGACAGGTTTTTTCTGCCTCATATAGCTCACACGCTCGAGGGGTTATGATTCTTGTTCATAAATTAGTTCCTTTTCAGTTACACAAACAGCATATTGACAGGATTAACAGGATTTTAATTGTGCACTGGACATACAGCTTGACCGTTCCATGGGCACAGACAGCATTCATCAACAATCATTGAAAATGATGAAAAAAATTATAAAAGATTTAAACTTAACTGAGATATGGGGGCATTTTAATTCTAATAAAAGAGAATATTCATGTTTCTCAAATACCCATAATACCTTCTCTAGGACTGACTACTTTCTAGTCTCTAGCACCCTGCTGTCCAAAATAGGAAAGTGCTGGTATGAAAGCATTTTATTGTCTGACCATGCCCCTATTTCATTTACTATACAGTTAAGTAATTTAAGTCCTACTCCATTTAGATTTAGATTCCAAACAAGTTGGCTCTGAAGCTCAGAGTTTGTAGATTTTATAGAAAAAAAAAAAAAATAGATTAATATTTTAGTATTAATACAGATCAGACGAGTGCTTCGATAAGATGGGAAGCCTTTAAGGCTTATATAAGAGGGGAAATAATGAGTTTCACAAGGAGTAAATCCAAAGAATATTATAAACAGTTAGGAAATCTTGATCAACAAATAAAAGAAATAGAATTACAACTTTTTCTTTTCCTGCGGAAAAGAAAAAGCTTCTTTCATTAAAAGCGCAATACAATAAACTGACTAGTAGTAAAATAGCTACAAATCTGATGTGGCTAAATAAGTCTTACTATGATCAAGGTGAGAAGCCTGGAAAATTATTGGCATGGAGAATAAAAAGGAAACAATTGTCACAGTCTATTTAGTTTCAGTTTTTGGACTTTGTTTGTTTTCCATGATCACATGTTCTGTTTCCCGCCTTCATTATTAGTTCATCTGTATCACCTGTGTATCATTAATCAACCTTGTTATGTTTGCTATTTAGTTTCCCCCTGTTCACTCAGTCTTGGTCTGTTCACCGTTTGAGTAAGTTGTGTTGTGTTTCCATGCCTGTTACCCTGTGACTAACGTCATTAAACCAGTATTTGGATTTATTCTCTTCGTCTGTGCTCCTTCCTGCAACCTACCGTAACAGATGAACGGACCGCCCAACTTTGATGAACGGGCTAAGTTCATCAACGTGGCCCGGGAAAGCCACGATTTTTTCGATTTTGCCACAAACTTTTGTTATTTGGCTAGACAGTCTTCATTGGAGGATGAACACCTCAAGGACCTGTTCTGGATCGGGGCCAACCTCTACCATGCCACCCACCTTCCAGACACCACCGGACTTAGTTGGAGGGAAGCCGTATTTTGGTGTCTGGAAAGCGTGCGGTCCCGATTCAGAACACGGCCAGACCCAGAGCCCAGCCTGTCACCACCGCGATTGATGACGCCTGAGCCCCCCGCAGACTGGAAGCTTCCGCCTGCCGCGACGCAAGAGCCAACACCCGAGGAAGAAGAGGTGGAGCTCAACATCGCCCCGGAGCCGAAGCACCGCCATGAGTCTGACCAGGGGTGTGAGCTGACGTCATCGTCCATCGCCGTGGGAGTCCTAGTGGAGTTCGAGGGGATGGATGCGAGCCCCGCCCAAACCCCCGCCACTGAGAGCGAGCAACAGTTGGACTTATTGGACAGTTTTATAGAGAGTGGTGAGAGAAATACTTTGTGTCCCTGCATTTCTAATGATTCTGATTCTTCGACCGTTCTATCATCCCCACCCAACCTCCCTCTCCCACCACCTCAAATTACTACCAGTAAGGACACTTCATCTTTGGGTTCCTGTGCCACTCCTCATTTCCAGAGCATCGCCAAGCCTGTCACCCAGCCATCGTCACCTCCCATCATTCCCTTTGATTCACCTCATCCTCCTCTCAGTGGCGAGGCTTCATCGTGGTCCTGCTGGGAGCCTCCTCTTCCTGGGTCTCAGGAATCCGTGGGAATTCCTGCAACCAACCGTAACAACAATCAAATAGAGCTATAAACTCTATTTTGTTAGATAATGGACAAACCTTGATTGATCCGAAATTAATTATGCCTTTAAATCATATTATGAAAATCTATATAATTCTGAATGCTTAGATACCTCGGTAGACCAAAATAATTTTCTTGATGAAATTGAATTTCCCTAGTTGACAGAAGACTTAAAACTAGATCTGGAAAACAATTTATATATTGAAGTATTGATGGAAGCAGTACAAAATATGAGTAGCGGAAAAGCACCTGGGCCTGATGGCTTGCTGCTAGAGATTTATAAAACATTTTCTAAAAAACTGCTGCCTCACCTACTCTGAGTGTTTAATGAATCATATGAAACAGAAATACTGCCCCCCTCTTTAAGGTCTGCATAAATTACTCTTGTGTTAAAACCGGGCAAATCCCTAACAGATAGGGCATCTTATCGACCTATCTCACTGATGTCATGTGATACAAAAATACTATGCAAGGTTTTAGCAAGAAGGATTGAAATTCATATACCCAGATTGATCCTAGATGAACAAAATGGATTTGTTGTTGGTAGGCAGGCTTTTAATAATACTCGTAGCGTTTTAAACATATTATATAAAAAACATAATGCCAAAGACCATGCAATCCTGTCCTTAGATGCTGAAAAGGAGTTTGACAGGTTTGAATAGGGGTTACCTATTTGAAACACTTAGAAGATATGGATTGGGAACAGAATATTTAAAATGGCTCAAAATACTGTACAATAAACTATTAGCCCAAGTTATAACAAACAGTAACATCTCAAAATTATTTAATTTGGCTAGAGGTACTAGGCAAGGATGCCCATTATCCCCTTTATTGTTTTTGTGTGCAGTCGAACCCCTAGCTATGGCTATTAGAAAGAGCCCAGATATAAAAGGTGTGAAGATAGGAGAGAGGGACCATCGCATATCTCTATTCACAGATGACATTGTTTAATTTCTAACCAATTTGAAGAACTCTATCCCTGCACTGGTCAATATACTGGAAAAATTTGGAAGATTATCTGGTTATAAAGTCAATAAAAATAAAAATATTCTGTTATTACTAAATGACCAGAAGAGGAAAACCCCTGTAGGTTATACACAAATTAAAAATGCAACGGATGGTTTCACTTATTTAGGGATTAAAATAACACCTAATATAGATGATATAGTCCCCTCTAATTATGACCCGCTACTAAAGAGAGTTATGGAATCTTTGGATAAATGGAGTGCAATGAACATTTCCTTAGTAAGTGTTAAGTGTTAAGAATAAGATTATAAGTGTAATCAAAATGTCAGTCTTACCTAAATTTCTATACCTTTTTCAGTCCATTCCTCTTCCACTACCTGCTGCTTTCCTCTTCACTTTCACTAAAGCCTTTACTAGATTCATATAGATTAATAGGCGCCCTCAACTACGCTTATCCCTTCTCTACCTACCATATGATCGAGGAGGGCTTCAAATACCAAATATAAAACTATATTACTGGGCGGCACAGCTTCGAACAGCAATGTTTTACTTTTCTACAACAGACAACCCTGTGATGAATTACCACTCCCTTTACAGTCATATATATATATATATATATATATATATATATATATATATATGCTCAGCACAAATTAAAATACCTAAAAAGTCCACTCTTAACCCCTTTCTCAGAAATACCATATCAGTTTGGCATGAGGCCCATTCCTTTTTGGAGGAAACGGTATCTATCTCTCCTTTTTCACCAATATGGGGCAACAATGAATTTATACCTGGGAGAAATGATATGGGATTTAAAAAATGGCTGTTGAAAGGAATATGTATATTAAAAAACTTATATGTAGGAGGTACACTCATGACCTTCCAACAGTTGGTCACAAAATATACACTTCCGCAAAAGCATTTCTTTAAATATCTTCAAATTATGAGTTACATATATTCCAAAATTAAAACATATTCAGAACCTCAACTCTACTTTAGAACAAATTACTCTGAATCATATGAATGATAGAGGAATGCTTTCTATGTTTTATAAGACATTATTGTCTGGATCAAAAGAGAGCTCCCAGGCATACCTATCAGCATGGAAAAGAGATCTCCAGGTGGAGATCACTGTGGAGGAATGCGAGCACTCCTGCCTCTTAGCTCAAACTCAATCCATCAATACTAGATGTAGAATACTACAATATAAATGGATGTTTAGGACATATATTACCCCAGTTAAACTGCATTGGATCAATTCTAACATACCAGACAATTGCATAAAATGTAATGATGAAAGTGGTACATTGTTTCATTGTATGTGGCAGTGTAAAGAGTAACAGGTGTTCAGGAAAGAGGTTTGGATGTGATTTCTGAAATGACTGGAGAGAATATCCCTTTGGACCCTAAACTACGTTTATTGCATATATATCCTGGAAATGGCTTTGTTAATGCAAATATACGGAAGCTTATAGATTTTAGCTTATTACAGGCCAAACGTGTAATTGCATTAGGGTGGAAAAACATTCAAAGACCTGTTCTTTCACAGTGGACAAAAGAGATGACTTATAATCTTGCTTTTGAAAAATTAACATATGCAACTAGAGGTAAAGCAGAGGTTTTTAAAAAGATATGGTCTGGCCTTTTGTACAATTTGTTAATAGGTAGATAAAGTGGCAATGTACCCTCGGGTAATGTATAGGGTTAAAGGGTTGAAAGTGATATGCTGAGTACATTGCTTGTGAGACAATGTGAATGAGTATTCCAAGCCTACACACCCCTGGTGGCTATCTCCGTTAAACTTGTTTCCAAGTAGTTGGACCTTCTCTGGCCGCCTTGCTGGTGATCCTCTTGATCAAGCTACATTCATAGCACTTCTAGCTAGTTTTAGTGTCCTGGCTCCCCAGAATACACAGACTGAGTTCACGTTGCAAGCTCCACGGGAGCCTCCCTGATTTTAGCCCCAGAGCTTGGTTGATACTCTACTTGGTCAAGCCTAGGTAGTACCCCCTTCATGTTAGAGGGTTGTTCTGTAGAGTACCTCACTCCCTGAGTCTGCTCAGAAGGACTCACATGAGACCTCCCTGGTAGATCAGCTTTTTAGAGCCTTTTTAGAGCCTAAACAACTCCCTTGTTTGAGAGGATCATCCTCTCATTAGGACCCTACGTAGAGTTCCTAGCCTCCAAAGTGCTTTGAAAAAGAAGCGCTCTGTAGGTCCAGGGTCAAGCAGAGTAAATCCCCTCGTTTGTAAGGGTTTGGAAAGTGCTATTCTGAGTCCTGCTCCCCAGGATGCCCATCTCTTTGTCCGGTGTGAGCTGGTTACTGCCTCTTCTGCAGTCCCTCTCATCTGGTTGCCTCTCATGATGAAAGTATGGTAAGAGACTCTGTTTAGGAAACAGACAGGTTGTTGGATAGACTAGGTCTCAAGTCACACTGGGTTAGCCTCCATGGTGGGTCTGGGGGTTGACACTATGTCCCCCTAAAAGTGACTGGCCAAGGCTCCTTTTGGCTAGTGAAGATGCTGGTTCCAAGCCCTTGAGCAGTCTTTGACAAGTTCTTCCGTTACTTTATGAAGGCACTTTTTCATTGAGGCATGTAGCTTGGGCACTGGCCGTAAGGAATATTGTCACTAACAGCCTAGTTTTTGACTAGAAAAAGGGGGAGTGGTTCTGACAATTCCGTTGGAACTGCCATGATTGTGGTTAGTCACAGCCATTTTTCGGCATGCACTCCCCTCAGCATGGCAGCGTGGGTATTTCGTTCCCCAAAGTGTCTCAGGATGCAGTGCAAGTTCCCTTTTGAAATAGAATGTCTCAGGTTTCGACTGTAACCCTCATTCTCTAAAAACAGGGAATGAGACACTGCATCTCATAGCCATGCCTCTGGGCTGCCTTTTCAGTCCCCTCAGACGAAGAAGTTGATGACGTTCTCTAGCACCCCTTATATACTTTCTGGTCGCACTAGTATGATGTCATAGGTTGTCCTGGTCAATAGGATTGCCATGCTTTTCCCATAGAATTAAGATTATTTTACATTATTATATGATTGCTTGTTTAAAGCAGAATGCATTTGATTTAGATGGAGACTTAATGTAATTAATGAATAAAAGTATTATGGGTAAAATCTCTCTACAATCTATTATGATTCATCAACACAGTTTCACTGATGTTCCTGAACCAACCCAAAACCCAGGATAGAGCGGCTGAGTGAATGTGGTCTGGACTGTGTGGATGAGGCTCATTGTGTCAGAGACACTGTAGAAAGAAAGAGTTCCTGCACTGTGATCCACATACACTCCTATTCTACAACTGAAGGACTTTACAGGGAGAACAATGCGTATGTCATTGTGCCAGAATGAGTATCTGGAGGAAGAGCAGTACAAACTCCAGGACTGATCATTATATCCAAATCCACACTCATCACCCAATCCCTTCCTGCTGATGCTCTTATATGACACTGAGTTATACACTTCACTCCCACTCCACTCAATCTCCCAGTAACAGCGTCCACACACATTCTCTCTACACAACACCTGACGCCACTGATCAAATCTGTCTGGATGATCAGGATACGGCTGCTCTTTGCCAGTGTAAGTAATCACTCTGTTCCTCTCAGACAGATGGAGGCGTTTATATGCTGTGTTTGGATCCAGAGTGAGATGATGGGAATCTGATGGAGAGAAAACACATCAGAATCAGGAATTATGAATCTGTCTGATCTTTTAATGTATCTGAACTCTTCATGGCTAAATGTTCAATGTATCATCAGTGTCTCAGTACAGATGACCAGATATCCTGTGACAATCATTATTTACGTTTTAATGATCAAATTGTTTACATGATCAATTATAAAACTCTTCTATCATGATTTCTTTAACCTTCTAGAGGAAGAACATAAACACATTCAGTTTTTCTGCTTGTTTTCTTAGTGACTTACACTGCAGGAAGTCATTCCTGGTCCTGGGAACAATGTTGGTGAATGTGACTGGAAATCAACAGACATGAAGAGTGTTATTATCATGTCAAGAGAAAATGATCCCTGCATCTGTTCCTAACACATTTCTAATATGATGATCTACATGATAATAGATGATGGAGGATCATTTCTGAGAGCAGACGAATCTCCAGGACTTTACCTCTGTCAGAGATCTTCTTGATCTCCTCTTTGCAGAAATCCTCCAGTTTGTCTCTCAGTTGACGGACAGATTCTCTCATACCATCAAAAGAGAAGAGAGAACTGAAGGGATCGTCGGGTTCATCTGTAGATTCAGGAGGTGCTGAGAGAGACCGGAAACTCTACAGAAAACAGAAATCAAAACTCATCAGATCCACACTTCAGCCAATAACCTGCTCTATATCAGATCTGTGCAGCTCTTGTTGATCTTTAGTAACTCGCCACAATCCAGCACTTTCACACAATCAGATACGTTATTCTCATATTCATTATATTATGTTAGAGTTATAAGTTCTAGTGTTTGTCACTTACACAATATGTAAACTTTCTAGGAAATGTAACAGATCAAGCACATCAGTGGTGTCACATTCAGGCAATTTCTAGGCACAGGTGAACTAGGATCTTGTCTAGGGTCCCACCAGCTTGAGGGGGGACCCACCTTAATGCCCCAGTTTCCACAGTATCAATCACACTGCACTTTTGCAAACTTTCAACACCTGCTAAGTACATTTAAGCTTAATATTAGCATTTAAAAAAAAATGTGACTGCGATCATAAATCCAAATATTTAGTGTGTTTTGAAATTATACATTTAAAAAAATGAATGACAGCAACAACAAAATTTGTCCAGAAAACATTAAAAACATCTCTTTCAAAAGAAGATGATCAGATGAGAGTCTGACAGATGATTATATAATAACCAAACATACAGATCAACAGCTCAATCTGCTCTCATGAAATGTTTCTCTTGCTCAAGTCCACTATGATCCTGTTCTTCTAGATCTCTGTTACCTGCAGGAAATGGATGTGATCATGTGTGTGTGAAAGCTGCTGCAGCTCAGCGTCTCTCCTCCTCAGATCATTGATCTCCTGCTCCAGTCGCTCCAGTCGTCCTTCAGCTCGACTCACTGCAGCCTTTTCCTGATCTCTGATCAGCTGTGTGACCTCAGAGCGGCTTCTCTCAATGGAGCGGATGAGCTCAGCAAAGATCCTCTCACTGTCCTTCACTGCTGTCTGTGCAGAGCGCTGTTAGGACACACATCAAAATCACACAGTGGCTTCAGTGGGACTGACAGAGTCCAAACTGAGACATCTCAAACTTCTCTTCTTCTCCAGACTCACCTTATGAGACTTCACAGCCTCTCTCACCTGCTGAAGATCTTTCTGTCTCTGCTGGATTCTCTGACGGATCTTTCTCTGCGTTGCCTTCAGCTGTTTCTGGAGGAAAAACCAATAACAGGAAATGTCACATTATACTGTTGTCACTAAATTATCATGAGAAGAGTTTTTTTGTAAAGATTTTTTGTAAAAAAAAATTTGGTAACACTTTATGAAGACCATGCTTATAATGAATTATAGCCCCATTTATACTTATTTATAAGTAAGTATTACTATTCTATAAATATATTTATAAAGACTCATTAAGACCAATACTGCATTATAAGAACAGTTCCCTTTCGATACTTCACTCGTGCTGCGTATGGGGGAAAGGTCTCCTTTTCCTCGATGCTGAAGCCTTTTTCAATAGAGCAGTGTAACTGCACGGCCATTGGTTCAAACTAGAAAACTTTTTGAACCAATGACGGCGCGGCGTAGCTGCGCGAGCCTATAGTGATGCAGCGCGCCAAAGCCCGCCAAGATGGGCGGGGCATCTGGCTATATAAGCGAGCATAACGCCATAGGATTTCAGATCTCTCTCCTTCAGCGACGACTTCTCTTCGCTGGATCTCCTTGCTGAACGCCTTCGCCTGCTGGAACGAGCTCTCCCGCCGTTGAAGAAGCACTGCAGCGGACCAGCTGAAATCGCCGAACGCCTGCAGCGCCGGTGCCTTCGCAGACTGCCGCCCTCGAGCGCCGATCTCGAGCCGCCCGCTTCCGGCCGCTTTCTCAGCGAGTCTCCTGCCGCCATCCGGCGAACAGTTTAAAGAGCTATTCCAGCGGTTTTAACCACTTACAAGAGCAATTTCTCCACCATTTTCACGGCGTTCTCTCGCTCTGCGGATCTTTGCTCTCTAGCAGCTGTTCATCGCGCCACCCTCGTGCCGCCTTCAGCATCTGAGAGCATTCAGCTCATCCCCTGCCGTCTTCCGTCAGGTGAGTACAGAGCTTATTTTTCTATTTTCTCGCTGGCGTTTGCTTCAAAATGCCATTCCTCCGAACGCGTCATTTGCCGGGTCTGCCCCCGCAAACCGCGTTCGTCGAGGATGCGTGCTCTCATTACGGGAGCACAAGAGCGAGCTCTCACTCTCAGCTGAACTTGACATGATGCTTTCCCCTGACTTAGGCAAAACTCGTGATACATTTTCAATCTGATTGAGTGCATTTCTCCATATCTCTATGCGTGTTGCTTGCTGATCCCGCAATTGCGGGGAAGCCGCGTCCATTGAGAAATATGACATGACGTTCTTCCCCGACTCGGGCGAGAAACATGTTATATACTCAATTTAATGGAGCATATTTCTGCTGTGTTTGCTGAGTTTCTCTATGCGTTGCTTGCCGGTTCTGCCCTCCTAGCCGCGTTCATTGAGAAATATAACATGACGCTCTCCCTCGTCTCGGGTGAGACCTATGTTATATATATTCAGTTGATGTAGCAGATTTCTGCTGAGTTTGTTGAATTTCTCAGCGCGTTGCTTGTCGGTTCCGTCCCGCAAGCCGCGTCCATTTAGAAATATGACATGACGTTCTTCCCCGACTCGGGCGAGAAACATGTTATATACTCAATTTAATGGAGCATATTTCTGCTGTGTTGCTGAGTTTCTATACGCGTTGCTTGCCGGTTCCGCCCCGCAAGCCGCGTTCATAGAGAAATATAACATGATGCTCTCCCCCGTCTCGGGTGAGACCTGTTATATATATTCGGTTGATATAGCATATTTCTGCCGAGTTTGTTGAATTTCTCAGCGCATTGCTTGCTGGTTCCGCCCCGCAAGCCGCGTTCTTTGAGAAAAATAACATTCGTTCTCCCCCGTCTCGAGTGAGACCTATGTTATATATATTCAGTTGATATAGCATATTTATGCCAAGTCTCTCGGCGCGTCGCTTGCCGGCCCCGCCCCTGCAAGCCGCGTTCATGAGGACATATGCGCTCACTTACGCTCGGTGGAACTAACATATACTCATTATGCTGGACCTCTGTTCACGTTACTTGCCGGCTCCGCCCCGCAAGGCATGTTCATTGAGGAAGAGAGATCTCACTAACCGACACCGCTCGGCTGAATATGACATGACGCTCTCCCCTGACTCAGGTGGGACTCATAATGTATATTCATCCTAAGAAACATAATTTCTGTTGTGTTTGCTGAGTTTCTCAGCGCGTCGCTTGACGGTTTCACCCCGCAAGCTGCGTTCATTGAGAATGAGCGTTCTCATTGAGGACGCATGAGCATTTACCTGGAGTTTTTTAAAAATGCAGAGCCTCTCAGCGTGTTGCTTGCCGGCCCAGCCTCTGCAAGCCGAGTTCATTGAGGACATACGCTATGAGAGTGCACTCAAAGCTCATTTATGCTCAGCTGAACATGACACATGCTTTCTGCGTCAGTGCACAGGCCCCAACATGCGGTCTGTCAGCCGACCTAATCCAATCCTTTGCACGCGGGCTGGGGCTGGTGAATTCATTTTCACCATATTTTCTGTTAAGTTCAATGCAGAGCACAAATACGCTCAGCACTGAAAGTCCACTTGCAGCTACTGTTCACATCTCTGCTGATGTCTGCAGTGTGAATGATGTTACCTGATCATATGGGTGCTAAAATAAATAGTGTCAGCATTATTTCATTAGTGTCTAGTTTAAAGTTCATACCTGTTTCTCTGTCCTTTGTGCTGCAGCTGATACAGTGTCGTGGTTTTTATGTTCATCCATCATACACATCATGCATATACACTTCTGGTCAGTGCGACAGAAAACCTCAAGGAGTTTATCATGTTTACTGCAGATCATGTCCCGCAGTCGTCCAGTGGCATCAATCACTTTGTGTGGCTTACGAGAGTGAAAATCCTCATGACGGTCAAAATGAGTTTGACAGTAAGACTCTAGACACACCAGACAGGACTTGACGGCTTTGTATTTTCTTCCAGTACAGACGTCACACTGCACGTCTCCAGCTTCAGCGTAACAGTCAGCAGGAAGTTTAGTCTTCTTCAGTTTCTCCACCATTTCAGCCAGAATGGTGTTCTTACCTAAAGCAGGTCTTGGACTGAAGGTCTGTCTGCACTGAGGGCAGCTGTAGACTCTCTTCTCATCCTCCTGATCCCAGCAGCTTGTTATACAGCTCTTACAGTAACTGTGTCCGCAGGGAATGGCCACTGGATCCTTCAGGAGATCCAGACACACTGGACATGTGAACTCATCCTGAGAAAATCTGGCTTCTGCCATTTTACTGCATGGATACAGAGAAACAAACAAACTTTAGTTTCAGTTTCCCTAAACTTATGTGATTCCTGTTTCCTGCTTCTGTGTTTAAGTGACGTGTGCAAATGTCTGCAAGTCTGTAAAGTCACAGATCATAAAATGTCCACTAGATGTCAGTCTCAGACAGACACTCAGAGAATATACAGGTGCATCTCAATAAATTAGAATGTCGTGGAAAAGTTCATTTATTTCAGTAATTCAACTCAAATTGTGGAGCTTCTGTATTAAATAAATTCAATGCACACAGACTAAAGTACTTTAAGTCTTTGGTTCTTTTAATTGTGATTAAATTGTGACATTTAACAAAAACCCACCAATTCACTCAATAAATAAATTAGAATACTTCACAAGATCAATAAAAAAAAGGATATTTTAAACAGAAATGTCAAGCTTCTGAAAAGTATGTTTTCTGTGCACTCAATACTTGGTTGGGCCTCCTTTTGCATGAATTACTGCATCAATGTGGCGTGGCATGGAGGCAATCAGCCTGTGGCACTGCTCAGGTGTAATGGAAGCCCAGGTTGCTTTGATAGCGGCCTTCAGGTCATCTGCATTGTTGGGTCTGGTGTCTCTCATCTTCCTCTTGACAATACCATAGATTCTCTATGGGCTTCGGGTTAGGCGAGTTTGCTGGCCAATCAAGCACAGTAACACCATGGTCATTGAACCAGCTTTTGGTACCTTTGGCAGTGTGGGCAGGTGCCAAATCCTGCTGGAAAATGAAATCAGCATCTCCATAAAGCTTGTCAGCAGAGGGAAGCATGAAGTGCTCTAAAATGTCCTGGTAGATGGCTGGGTTGACTGTGGACTTCAGAAAACACAGTGGACCAACACCAGCAGATGACATGGCAGCCCAAATCATCACTGACTGTGGAAACTTCACACTGGACTTCAAGCAACATGGTTTCTGTGCCTCTCCACTCTTTCTCCAGACTCTGGGAGCTTGATTTCCAAATGAAATGCAAACTTTACTTTCATCTGAAAAGAGGACTTTGGACCACTGAGCAACAGTCTAGTTCTTTTTCTCCTTAGCCCAGGTAAGATGCTTCTGACGTTGTCTTTGGTTCAGAAGTGGCTTGGTACTCGGAATGTGACAGTTGTAGCCCATTTCCTGAAGACGTCTGTGTGCGGTGGCTCTTGATGCACTGACTCCAGCTTCAGTCCACTCCTTTTGAAGCTCTCCTAAGTTCTTCAATCGGCTTCACCTGACAATCTTCTCAAGCCTGCGGTCATTCCTTTCACTTGTACACCTTTTCCTACCACACTTTTTCCTTCCAGTCAACTTTCCATGAATATGCTTTGGCACAGCACTCTGCGAACAGCCAGCTCTTTCAGCAATGACCCTCTGTGGCTTACCCTCATTGTAGAGGTTCTTGATGATCGTCTTCTGGACAACTGTCAAGTCAGCAGACTTCCCCATGACTGCTGTTGGGATTACTGAGCTAAACCCAGTATTTATACCCTGAGAATGGTAATTTAATAGAACTTGAAATTAAATATTCTAATAAATTGAGATACTGATTTTTTGATTTTGATGAGCAGCAAGCTGTAATCATCAAAATGAAAACAAAAAAGTCTGGAAATATTTTACTTTATGTCTAATAAATCTAGAATATATTTAAGTTTTACTTTTTGAATTAAATTACAGAAAGAAAAAAAAAAAAATTCATGATATTCTAATTTATTGGGATGGCCCTGTATGTTACAGAGAATCAGGACCACACCATTAATAACTGCATCCTAATTATCACATCTATGCAGTGCTGTAAGAAATGTTGCTCCATGGTTTTAAAATATATAATTAAATCTATTTGTCTTTATTTAAACAGTACTGGAGTAGAATAATCTACAGCATGTCATTGTATGACTGTGTCCTGAGATGAACATTACTTTGTGAAGAGAATGGCACACACTTTAGTGCAAACCTGAGGATCAGCCTCTAAAATGACTCCAGTCCTGAGGTTTGGAAGTCACAACTTTCAGTAGGTTCTCCAAGTCTATAAGCAACTTGGGTGCCAAGGTGACCATAGTGTGCTTTTCACATGCAGCAGTGCCATAACATGAAAAACTGATTACAAAAAAAAATATATTGATAAATCACTACTATAAATACAAAAAATAACAGCTAAAGGCACAATCTGTATTTTTTCACTGCTAGGGGTCGCTATAACTTGAGCGTGGAATCATGGAACTTGTCGTCATGCTGATGGATCTAATAATGTTTATGGAGAAACAATGTTTATGGATGAGTTCTTTAACATGACTGTGGTATGAAGCAGGGCGTGGCCGAGAATCACGGGCACTATTGCTAATGAGAGACAGATATCAATGCCACGCGCAAGTCCCAGGGGATATAAAGTAATGAGGACATTTCATTCTACCGAACTACCCGCAAGTGCTGAAATACTACTCATACAGGTATGGGATTACATTCCCGCCTAAAGTATTGCGGTCACGGATCAAAAAATAATAAGTGTGAATCAAAAATTTAAAAACACATTGCACAAACTTAATGCAAAATGATCAGACTAATAAAGAACGTGGTCACGGATCAAAATATAATAAGCGTGATTCGAAAAATTAAAAGAGCATTTAAAAAAATAACAAGCATGAATCAAAACACATTAAAAATGATATTGCACAAATCTTAAACTTATGTTTATGTGTTCTTAAATGTTGTTTTCCTTGCTTTTATTACACTGTATTTTGTGCTCTCTTATATTTTCTGCTCATATTTTACTCTTTTGTACTTGTGCTTGTTTTCTCTTTGCTCTTCTTTCCACGTTCTCCAGTTCGAGTTTCATGTAAATTAGGACGGGCTTAAGCGTCACCATTGGTCCACTAGCTCGTCTGTACCTGTTATATTGCTGTTAGATTTTTAATTTATATATATATATATATATATATATGCTTGCTTGTTGCCTCTTCAATTCCTGTCTTTTGCACAAGAGAATATAATTAGTAAGCCTACCTTACTAATATATTTGCTCGTGAATTACAGTTAAAGTAAGATATGCCATCACAATTGTTTAGATCATTGTTCATTGCTCATAAATGTAAACTATCTGCATATTTTGTCATGTTTTGTTTTCCTGTAAACACATTTGTAGCTTTTGTCTTCCATGTACAGTATGTCATTGACAAGGGTGTTGGTTTTATGAATTTTATCGCATTTTAGCACTGAGATTATAAAATTATAAAGTTAAGCAATAGCCTATCACACAAACAAGAGTGTTTTCCCCAATATTAGAGTGATTGCAAATGTTTATTAAGCTATAAGTTAATTTTGAGTGTGTTTTTGCACTATTTTGATGAAAAGATTATTAAACAAAGCCACAGCAGAATAGCATCGCTCGTCTCTGAGCAACACAGCAGTGTTTCATTATTGAATTCCTAATTTGAATGAGACGTTTGAATGAATGACTCTAGAATGACTAAAGACAGTAACTTACCACCACCTACTGCCCTTTAACTTCATATTTATATAACTTGGATGGGCAATGTCGATCTTGGAGTGCAGAGTTTAGCTTCAACCCTAACCAAACACACCTGAACCAGATAATCAGTGTCTTCAGGATTATTAATACTATAGACAGGTGAGTTGTTGTTTTTGTTTTTTAATCGGGGTTGGAGCTAAACTCTTTCTGAAAATTTGATCTGACGTTTTCGGAGTTGTGAGATCCAGACGATCACCGGGCGCTCAGCGCTCATGTGCCCTGCCGAGAGCAGCCTTACCTCGGCTAGTCCTTCTGACGTTTGCCGCTGGCTCAGATGTAGCAGTTAAACATGACATAATTCGTCTTTTGTATATCTAACGGGCGATTTTTGGTCTCATGAATCTATAATTTGTTCCGTGGCAAAACGTTTTGGCCGAGGGCAAAGTGACGTTTCATAACTTTAGGCCATTTAACTTCACCGTTGTAGCCTACTAGCACTGATTTTGTACTCTTGACTGAATTGTTTGCTTTATTTCTTATTGTATATTCTTATACCTTTTATAATGGCTATAATTGATCATTAAAAATGACATTTAACAAAAAGAGACGGGGGGTTATATTTCATTTTATTACAGTGAAGAAAATCAGAGTATGCACATATATTAATATGTTTAATATTTTTGTAATGTAAACGAAAAGAGGCAGTCTTTGATATTTCATTTTATTATAAATACTATATATGCAGACCGCGTTGCCTGAGGCTATTAATATGTTTTTGTTTGTTTGTTTTTTAAATAAAACAAAAAGAGGCAGAGTGGTGTTTTATAACACATTTCGTTTTATTGTTGCCTGTAAAATATACATACAGAGATAACCGGAGAAGCCAGAGCAAGCTGAGTGACGTTATCAAGTACGCTGTTGTGCCATTTGCAGAATCACCGGACTTGCGTCCTCCCGTTCACCTGAGTCGAACTTGCCAAGTCCTAACTACCAAGGACACAAGTCCGAACTTTGCGAACTTGGTATTGATAAACGCCTCTTGTAAAGTTTCAAATTAATCTGTTATCTTCTGTTATGAGTCGCATTGAAGTGATGTCATTTCCCTTTCTTCGATTGATTGGCTAGAGGAGGAGCTGTCAATCTAGAACTAGTGGACCAATCGTGACGCTTAAGCCCACCCTACTTTACATGAAACATTTTGCATTATTTTTTTTAGTTTGTGCAATATATTTTTACGTGTTTTTAAATATTTGATTATTTTTTGATTCGTGACCACAATACTTTTGGCAGGATTGTAATCCCATAATAATACAGGTCAGTTTATTTGATGAATTAAAAGTGTGAGGTAACGCAGTGCTGTTCAACTTGATCTACACACTGTCATACTAAACTGCATTTGAGTGTGTTGAAAGTTGAAATGTTATTCTATGTATTAGTTGTTGGCTGTATGAGATTAACAGTAAGCTAGATCAACATTAGAAAATCACAGTGATGATATTCTAACATTTCATTGTGTTGAGTTATATATAGTAACATTGATTCGTCTTATGTAAGTTACATTTGCTTACCTGTTTAATAACGTGCAAGAGCGGTGTCTCTGTCAAGTCGAAGTTTGTAGCAATCTCTCGCCATCTCGAAAATGCCACGCTGATATTAATTCTCATTTTATTTCTCCTTTTGTCCCAAAGTTTGCTTGCCATGGTCCATAATGTTTGAACGAAACAACAAAAGCATGCTACTAGACATTACGCAGTTGTCCACATCTGTTGCCATGGTTACTGTGGCAGTATAAGCAGGGATAACGCAAATATTATGTCACTGACAGGTGACAAGTGACAAGGGACAGGCACTATTTAAAATTGTGAATTTCTCTGAATTTACAAATTCTTGGAAACTTTTAGGATAAAGTAAGTACACAACTGAACGAAATATATAACACTTTGCAAGTGGTTTTTGGATATTTTAATATAAAAATCTTGGGTAACACTTTATTTTAGGGTCTTTTAAGTAGTTGCTTATTAGCATGCATATTACTAGAATACTGGCTGTTTATTAGTACTTATAAAGCACATATTAATGTCTTATTCTGCATGACCTTATTCTACATTCCTAATCCTACCCAATACCTAAATTTAACAACTAACTTACTATATATTAATAAACAGTAAATTAGGAGTTTATTGAGGGAAAAGTCATAGTTAATAGTGAATATGTTCCCTATACTAAAGTGTTACTAAATCTTACATACTGTGCCTTTAAGTAAACTGCAATAAATGTAAAAGGTTCATTACTTGGTTTAAGCCACTGCTTTACTCACTAACAAGAGGAGGATGCAGGCATCTTGGGAATTCCCCATCATGCTCATGGATCTTGCACATGGTTGAAAGTGGAAATTTTGCAACAATTTCCTTCTCTGATGATGACGAGGCTCCACACCAGTTAAAGGTGAGGCTAACTTCTACCGAAGGGAAATTAAGTGCTTGTATGTTATTTACCAGCAGCTATTGATATCAAGTACTATGAATCACATTGCAGTTATATAATTAAGAATGATCCTCTCTGTTTAACAAACATGCCAGTCTTATTGTTGTTAAAATGTGTGGGAGTATACAAGACTCAGATATAGATTGATTCCATAACCTCCTGCTAAAGGAGGTCAATGAGCTTATAGCTGGTGGCCAAATACAGCAAGACTTGTCAGTTTTAAAATTGTAAATAACAAGTGCTGAGCCATCAAACACAATAATCCTGTGCACTGTCTGAAAAATTGTGCAGAATTGTTCCATCGGGTACAACAGCAGACCTCTACAAGGACAACCCTGCACCTTATATACCGCTAAAAGGTGCATATTAGTAACTTACACGTCTATGAAATTTAAATGTAAATAAGGTATAATAAGATATCCCTGTTGTACCCCTAAAACATTTTTGTCTGAGAGTGTGAGGTCAATTAACTTCATGTTGCTTGTCAGAATACCAAAGGGAATGAAATCAGAAGAAGGACATTTTACAACATTATGGTTTGTATTAGAAATCCTGGAATGGACTGGCCATCCAGGGGTGCGTTTCCCAAAGAGAACTATGGTCGCAAGTTCCGTCATTACCAATAGAGTTAAATGGGACTAACGATGCTTTCGGGAAACGCGCCCCAGGGTGTTTCCCTGTCTATGGCTTGAGACTCTGGGAAAGGCCGAAGACATAAAAACAGCAACAGTGTCATCTACTGGTTCATAAATTACATTTTCAAATATCATACAATGTGCATTTATTTTCAGAGGACTCTGAGACAAATACATGCACAAACAATGAATCAGGTAAATAAATGAATAATCATAATCAGCAAAGACAACACAAGTCAGACAAGTCATGACAACAAGCAAAAAGCTTCAAACGATCAGCACAAAGTTTCTGAGCCAATCACCTGAGCCATAAATTCCATTTGACTAATTAACACACCTGAAAGTTCTTCACTACAGCAACTCTGGCCCTGAACCAAATGGCACACTTGATGTGAATTAAAAGTAGAGTGCTGGAGGAATGACATATTTTTATTAAAGACATTGACTTTAGGATGATGGAAACAGAAATTTTAACATGCAACTCCTCTCCGAGTTTTGACCTACAAAAATATGTTATCCCTGCAGCTTTCTGTAGTGGCTAAATGGTCATTTCTAACAGCCAAACAGACTTTTTATTTCTGATGGATAAAATAAAGTCCCATGTACCCCACATCTTTTTCTTGCTGAAAATCCCTCAGAAGTATTAAATGGTTTACAAACGGTAATGTTAACTTTAACAAAGTGATTTATGCTGCATTGCTATTATTTTGAAATTACACTAATTTTGAGTTTCTGAATTGTAAAAAAAAATGCTTATGTCTTTGCTGAATTGTGAAAATGTTCTAGCTTAAAAAATCAAACTTACAGAAGAAAACAGTTAGCTTATGAAATTCATTTTCTATCATTTTTTTCTTCCATCATCCTCACAAATCTCAGCGTAACAAACTCCCTCGAAATTCTGGCTTTTGGGGGAGGATGATAAGGCTCTGCTTTGACATTTAAGATATAGAGATGAGCTATGGAGTGGCTACACAAAAGAATTTGATCTTCTCTATGACATTTCTCACCCATATTCGACTCTTGGCTACTTTCACTGTTAATTGATTTTCATCAGTCACACATGAAAAGAGAAAAGGAATGGCGCTGGTCAAGGGATGCTGGCTGCTCGCACTGAAATCAGCTGTGTGTTCGCCAAACTGCAAGCCAATCTCCAAAGCCTAGGAATCACCTTGGTAGCCTCAAATGCAACGTTCATGATGGACGGCAACACTGATGTGGCCTCCATGACTGCTGAAGACTCTGGTGTGGCGTCCTTGATGGCTGGAGACTCTGGCGTGGCGGCCATGATGGCTGAGGACTCTGGCATGGCGGCCATGATGGCTGGAGACTCTGGCGTGGTGGCCACTGCGGGAGTGTCACTTTCCTCCTCTGCGACTCCCACAATAAAAGCAGAGCCACTCAGATGTAATGCTAAGTTGAAATTCTAATGTCCAACTAGGATCGTGCAATGGCATAATTGAGCTGAGTGGCTCAGACAGTTCCTGACAGAAACCAGGAAGTCACTACCAGTCAAAAATTGGAGACAGTTGACTTCACTGAAGGGTTAATTCACCCAAAATAAAATTTCTGTCATTAAGTACTCACCCTCATGTCGTCCCAAACCAGTAAGACCTTCATTTGTCTTTGGAACACAAATTAAGATATTTTTGATGAAATCCAAGGGTATCTGATCCACACATAGGCAGCAACATCATTGCACCTTTTAGGTCCAGAAAGGTACAAAAGACATTGATTAAAATAGTCAACGTGTCTACAGTGGTTCAACCTTAATATTATGAAGTGACAAGAATACATTTTGTGTGCAAAAACAAAACAAAAATAATGACTTTATTCAATAAATTCGTCTGTCCCCTGTCATACTGCCACACTATTTTTGTTGCAGAGCTTTATGTCTGAACGCAGGCTTAGTATTGGCTGGCTCCTGCGTCAGCATCACACGCATGCACTGTGCTGCTCACTTGACTAGAGCTGGCCAATACTGAGCCGCCGTATTTGTTTTTGCTTACAAAAAGTATTTTCATCACTTCATAATATTAAGGTTGAACCACTGTAGTCACATTGACTGTTTTAACTATGTCTTTAGTACCGTTCTGGACCTCAAAAGGTGCAATGTTGTTGAGGCCTGTGTGTGGATCAGATAACCTCGGATTTCATCAAAAATATCTTAATTTATGTTCCGAAGGCAAACAAAGGTCTAACGGGTTTGGGACGACATGAGGGTGAGTACTTAATGACAGAAATTTCATTTTTTGGGTGAACTAACCCTTTAATGAAGTCAACTGTCTCCAATTTTTGACTGGTAGTGACTTCCTGATTTCTTAGGGCATCATATTGTCATTGTATGTATTTTTTGTTTATTTATTTATGTTTTTGCAAACTACTGACTCAACTGCAGGATTGTGGGATTTCATAGGCAGCAAATGATTCATTAATGCTGCCTTCAAAACAGAATGTTGCATAAACACTGGATTCAGACATGCCTTAATGTCCTCCTACTTCAGCATTTTACAGGTTTTGCACAGCCAAGAACATCAAAGACAGAACTTCAAAATAAAAGCTAACAAAGAACAATCTAACAAACCCAACATTGTTCAAGCAGACTCAACAGCATGGAGCAAGATAGCCCAGGATTTCTCATGTGCTGTCTGATGTCAATTGCTTAACTAGATAAAAGGCATGTTAGAGTAAAAAAATGCAGAAACATTCTATACATAGGATGAAAATGCATTTCATCAACAGCTATCTATCTTCCTACTCTAAAGTAGTAGCTGCAAATTTGGTCAGAGAAGAAGTTTTTCTGAAAGAGATAAGGTGCTAAAATGAATGTATCCAGTTTGATTTGAGTGTTGGGTTTCTTTTTGACTCAGAGCCAGATAAGTGAACCTCTGTAATGTGAGTGAGAGCACAATTCCCCCTCTGTCCTGTGAAGACATGTCTCCCAGAGAGTAACTTGTTTCTGGATGCTTTCCACTTTCAGAGATTAGTTACACAATGATTCATGAAATGTTATTTGCATCTATAAAGCAAAAAGGGCAAAGAAATGAACCCCTCAAGGCATTATAACATTACTCAAAAGTAGTAAAATCTGTCTTTGTACAGTACAGTCATATTGATACGCAGAAAGTTCATGAAGATCTGAACGCAACCTCAGAATGCTAAAACATTCTGTCAAGGCTCATCAGCCTGGTACTAAAGCCTCCAGCATTGCCCCAGCATGCCAATACAGCACACATCTGTCTGAACATTTAGGAGGTTCAGAACTATCGGATAAAAGTAGGGGGCAGAATTTGTGCCTCAGTCACCTGTGATTGTTTCTGTAAGCAAATGTCTCTGAAGCACTGATCATGATCTCCACTGTCACATTTTAAAATTTAAAACATCTGCCAAATAACATTGAAATATGTTCACTCAAAGCATATTATAAATGCAGTAGCATTGCAGATATAATGAAACACAAGGAGTTGTTGGATGTTTGAGAGACCCCCATTAATACCAAAGAGGGATAGTCTGACCTTGTTTAGTACAAAAAGGGGTGAGGGATGAACGAAACTTGCCATAGCTACAGGGTAGGCAAGCAACTACTTGTCAGCTTCATAGTCAGAAGGAGTCAGAAGGAGTGCAGACCGAGATTTCTCAAGAACACTTTTCTCCTCTCAGCACATATCTACCAACTTCTGAACAACAAAAAGATGTTAGTCATTATGGCATTTTTAATTGTTCTCCTGATATCAGGAAACACCAAAGGTAAGACACAGTCTAAGACTTTCTTTCATTAATACATTTCAGACATTTAGTTCTTTATAGATTAATTTATGACTTCCCGTGCAAACAGGGCTTGACATTAACTTTTTTGCTCACCAGCCACTGTGGCTAGTGGTTTTCTAAAGTTACTAGCCACTCAGCATTTTCACTGGCCACAATTTTGCTATTTGTAAAATTACATTTTATATGATTAATATAAAACTGACTTTGGCATGCTTAAATTACTTGGGTCATATTACTTGATTTAGAAGATTTATAACCCTTTCAAACTTTTAAATGCAGAGTGACCACCCAAATCAAGACTACATTGTATATCAGCTGGTATGTACAGGTGGGCAAAGGGTGGGCAATATAAGTATATGCTATTATGATAAATTTTATTAGGCTTTTTGTTAGGCTATATAAAAGAACAAAGAAGTAAATTAGCAAATTACAAAAACAACAGTAAATTAAAAAAAAAAAAAACTTTTTTTCAGATACAGTAGGTTTATTTAACATGTATACATTTATTTTTAACATCTTTAAAGTTGTTTGATTAACATTAATGACAGGTATTTATTTGGGGGCTGCTGAATGCATGGACGTAATGGACACATATCTAGTTTTTACCCACCTCTTTACGTCCACTTAAGCCATAACCGACTGTATTCACGCGAGATACTCCACACGATGGACATTTTGACAACTATGTGTGCGTGTATTTGACTATTCAGGCGCGAGGAGAACTGATCGGGCGCGCGACAGAGAGAGGGCGCACGCGAGAGAGCGCTTCTGTTGTGTGTCATTCAGCGCGATTCCGCCTATCCTGCCTTCACTAACAGCAAGTTAATCGATAAAGAATTGTAACTGAATTGTAATTTTGTGATACGACGATCTTGGCATTTCATTTGGCTGTAGGCTGAAAATTATTCAACCAGCCAAAGTGGCTAGTGGGAGTGGCTGTCTTACCCGCCACAGCTGAAATCTACCCGCATTTGGCGGGTTGGCGGGTGTTAATGTCAAGCCCTGCGTGCAAAATGTATTATGGTTCACAAAATTACTTTAGTGCACTTATTTTGATGTGTTGATCACATGTAATGTACTTGATTATAATTTTAATTGCAGTGTGTTGTTTAATATTAAATTTCAAACTGTAACTACATCATTACAAACATTTAATTACAAATATATTTAAATACACAACATACAAGTTTCAATAGAAATTGCATTAAAGTATATTTTAGTTTATCATAAATGCATGTCAGTACATTAAGCAGTACACTTTAACCATATTTCAAAGACAATAGAAAGAATTATGAAATCACATTTAAAGATGTACATACAGGTGCATCTCAATAAATTATAATATCAAGAAAAAGTTTTTTTTTTCTGTAATTTAATTCAAAAAGTAAAACTTAAATATATTCTAGATTTTTTTGTTTTCATTTTGATGATTACAGCTTGCTGCTCAAAATCAAAAAATCAGTATCTCAAATTATTAGAATATTTAATTTCAAGTTCTATTAAATTACCATTCTCTGGGTATAAATACTGGGTTTAGGTCAGTGATCCCAACAGCAGTCATGGGGAAGTCTGCTGACTTGACAGTTGTCCAGAAGACGATCATCAAGACCCTCTACAATGAGGGTAAGCCACAGAGGGTCATTGCTGAAAGAGCTGGCTGTTCGCAGAGTGCTGTGCCAAAGCATATTCATGGAAAGTTGACTGGAAGGAAAAGGTGTACAAGTGAAAGGAATGATCGCAGGCTTGAGAAGATTGTCAAGCGAAGCCGATTTAAGAACTTAGGAGAGCTTCAAAAGGAGTGGACTGAAGCTGGAGTCAGTGCATCAAGAGCCACCACACACAGACGTCTTCAGGAAATGGGCTACAACTGTCACATTCCACGTACCAAGCCACTTCTGAACCAAAGACAACGTCAGAAGCGTCTTATCTGGGCTAAGGAGAAAAAGAACTAGACTGTTGCTCAGTGGTCCAAAGTCCTCTTTTCAGATGAAAGTAAAGTTTGCATTTCATTTGGAAATCAAGGTCCCAGAGTCTGGAGGAAGAGTGGAGAGGCACAGAAACCATGTTGCTTGAAGTCCAGTGTGAAGTTTCCACAGTCAGTGATGATTTGGGCTGCCATGTCATCTGCTGGTGTTGGTCCACTGTGTTTTCTGAAGTCCACAGTCAACGCAGCCATCTACCAGGACATTTTAGAGCACTTCATGCTTCCTTCTGCTGACAAGCTTTATGGAGATGCTGATTTCATTTTCCAGCAGGATTTGGCATCTGCCCACACTGCCAAAGGTACCAAAAGCTGGTTCAATGACCATGGTGTTACTGTGCTTGATTGGCCAGCAAACTCGCCTGACCTGAACCCCATAGAGAATCTATGGGGTATTGTGAAGAGGAAGATGAGAGATACCAGACCCAACAATGCAGATGACCTGAAGGCCGCTATCAAAGTAACCTGGGCTTCCATTACACCTGAGCAGTGCCACAGGCTGATTGCCTCCATGCCACACCGCATTGATGCAGTAATTTTTGACCCTCTTATAAGTCTCATATAAGAGGGTCAAAAAAGCACTCTAAAGTTCAACTAATTGCATTAAATATAAATTTAAACTGTAATACATTTTCACTTAATTGCAATTAACATGACAACAGTGTTTTGGGGGGCTAAAAATGCAAACTTTGAAAACGACTGCAAGTTTTTGAAAATTATACCGTCAGGACTTGACATTAATTGTTTTGCTCACCAGCCACTTTGGCTAGTGGTTTTCCAAAGTCACTAGCCACTCAGCATTTTCACTGGCCACAATTTTGACATTGATACCATGAAGAAAAACCGCCATATGGATAATTTTAATATTATCTAATAATTTGGCAGCAGGTTTATTAGCCTGCTGTCACTTTAAGACCTGACGCATGGATCCAATATACTGTTACACATGCGTTTTCTTTCTCAACTGTTTACGTTCACTTAAAACATAACTGATGGTGTTTATGTCACAGTTCCCTTCGTTCCCGGACTCCATTTCCCATGATCCTCCTGTTTCCACACCTGCACTCACTTCCTCGTCATCTCCCCATCATCACCGATCACCTGCACTCCCTTTATAATGGACTCACTCCCTGCACTCCTTGTCTGTTCTTGTTGTTGTGTAAAGTGTGTTAATGTTGTATATACTCCTTCGTTTGAATAAAGTGCCCTGTTTTGTGGATATCCGTACATGCCTCATCTCTACAGCAACCTGCACACCGTAACAGAAGAACAGACCAATACCAACTGGACATCCACAATTTCATGATGGGTATCTTCCTTGTTCCCGTGTCCGCAAGAAGCCGCCAGCGGAAGCTCTTAGCGGAGGATCGTCTCCAGGCTCTCAGGCAGGATGGCCGCCCGCTGGAGAAGTATGTAGAGGAATTTGCAGAGCTGTCTTGCAAGGTGAGCTGGCCAGATGCCATTTTAAATTCCTGTTTTCTGGGAGGTCTGGACGAGGATACGATTCACTACTTTGAACCTGAAGGCCTCTTTTCCCTAGTCGAGTCAGTTAATCTGATCCTTTTCCTAAATGGTTCCGAGTTCGAAATTGAAGAGGTTCATGCGAAATGCAGAAATGCAGGCGGCCTGGCCAGTTCACCAGCCTCCGATTTCCTCCATCTACCGCTCCAGTGGGCATTCCCCGGGGCTCCTGCCTGATCTTAAACCCAAGCCGCCCAAGAAGGGGAAGTCCTCCAGGAGGTCCAGGCGACCCAAGAATGTGGTCACCACCTCACCTGAGCCTCCTGTGGAGCCAGCCCTCTTCGAGCCCGCTCCAGTCTCCCACGAACCCGCTCCAGCCTTCCACGAGCCGCCAAAGGAAACGGAATGGCTGATAGACTTTTGGGCAGAACCAGCAGTCCCAGCCTTCCTCGAGCCCGCTCCAGCCTTCCTCGAGCCCGCTCCAGCCTTCCACGAGCCACCAAAGGAGACGGAGTGGCTCATTGACTTTTGGGCAGAGCCAGCGGCTCCAGCCTTCCACGAGCCCGCTCCAGCAGCCGACGATCCCGCTCCAGCAGCCGACGAGCCTGCTCCTGGACCTCATCATCTGCACTCCCTTTATAATGGACTCACTCCCTGCACTCCTTGTCTGTTCTTGTTGTTGTGTAAAGTGTGTTAATGTTGTATATACTCCTTCGTTTGAATAAAGTGCCCTGTTTTGTGGATATCCGTACACGCCTCATCTCTACAGCAACCTGCACACCGTAACAGAAGAACAGACCAATACCGACTGGACATCCACAATTTCATGATGGGTATCTTCCTTGTTCCCGTGTCCGCAAGAAACCGCCAGCGGAAGCTCTTAGCGGAGGATCGTCTCCAGGCTCTCAGGCAGGATGGCCGCCCGCTGGAGAAGTATGTAGAGGAATTTGCAGAGCTGTCTTGCAAGGTGAGCTGGCCAGATGCCATTTTAAATTCCTGTTTTCTGGGAGGTCTGGACGAGGATACGATTCACTACTTTGAACCTGAAGGCCTCTTTTCCCTAGTCGAGTCAGTTAATCTGATCCTTTTCCTAAATGGTTCCGAGTTCGAAATTGAAGAGGTTCATGCGAAATGCAGAAATGCAGGCGGCCTGGCCAGTTCACCAGCCTCCGATTTCCTCCATCTACCGCTCCAGTGGGCATTCCCCGGGGCTCCTGCCTGATCTTAAACCCAAGCCGCCCAAGAAGGGGAAGTCCTCCAGGAGGTCCAGGCGACCCAAGAATGTGGTCACCACCTCACCTGAGCCTCCTGTGGAGCCAGCCCTCTTCGAGCCCGCTCCAGTCTCCCACGAACCCGCTCCAGCCTTCCACGAGCCGCCAAAGGAAACGGAATGGCTGATAGACTTTTGGGCAGAACCAGCAGTCCCAGCCTTCCTCGAGCCCGCTCCAGCCTTCCTCGAGCCCGCTCCAGCCTTCCACGAGCCACCAAAGGAGACGGAGTGGCTCATTGACTTTTGGGCAGAGCCAGCGGCTCCAGCCTTCCACGAGCCCGCTCCAGCAGCCGACGAGCCTGCTCCTGGACCTCATCATCTGCACTCCCTTTATAATGGACTCACTCCCTGCACTCCTTGTCTGTTCTTGTTGTTGTGTAAAGTGTGTTAATGTTATATATACTCCTTCGTTTGAATAAAGTGCCCTGTTTTGTGGATATCCATACAAGTCCTATAACACCAAGAATATTCATCCAGAGAAACGAGTGAGTGGGGGCGGGTTTGTGTGTCAACTCTCTGTCAGAGAGATGATAGAGTGAGAAAGTGCAGCTGGTATCATCTATCTATTCTGCAGAAAATGAGTATTGGAAGCATTTCAGATATTTCAGTAACGATATGTATCGACAAATCAATATTTTTGACAATGCTACATTGCACTTAGTTTAGTATTTCAGATGCCTTTTTAAAAGACTACAGTTTTAAAGAAGCATATGTAAAGTTGTCAGAATGCATAGAAATGTTTGAGCAAATGCTAACATTGCTTTATAATACAGATGCAGATGAAACGGTGCTACATGCTTTCCAAAACCAGACAATGAATTGCAACGAGAAGACTGTCTTACAGTGCAACATCAGCTCATCAGTGGAGTTCAACGTTGTTGAAATATACTGGAAAAAACAAGCAGAAGATGGTTTTATATGTGATCCAACATCGAGCAACAACCCTCCAGGATTTGAGTGCAGCTACACAAAGGACGAATTAACATTAACTATTTTACATCCTACACCAGTTAACATCGGCACATATTTTTGTTGTATAAGGATGGACTCTACACATGGATCACAGAAAATCACTGTGTCTTTAGGTCAGTTCATTGACCCATTCAGCAGTCCAAATGAATGTTTGAATGTATGAGTGAATCAATTAATCAATATGTAGAAAATGCTACATCCTTATGAGAAGCTGTTTAAAACTAATAATTTAAAATAAGTTGGGCAACACATCATTAACCATGGTACCTTGTGTTTGTAAATGTATTTAAGCAGGAGAGTGCAGAGGCGAATTCTCCCAACAGATGGCTGGGCCCAAACAAAAGGAATGTAGCTTCAATAATGT
Source organism: Hypophthalmichthys molitrix (assembly GCA_037950675.1). Taxonomy (NCBI): domain Eukaryota; kingdom Metazoa; phylum Chordata; class Actinopteri; order Cypriniformes; family Xenocyprididae; genus Hypophthalmichthys; species Hypophthalmichthys molitrix. The sequence continues at coordinate 41,946,259 of CM075494.1, forward strand.
GTATCCGGACGGAATAATAAACTGGTTTCATTATGACAAGAACGTGACTTCCAGCTCTACAGGCACAAGCCTGAAGAACTCTGATGGAACATTCAACATCTCAAGTATCCTAAACATCCAAGACAATAAAGAGAGATATAACTGCTCTCTGTGGTCACTCAAAAATGGACGATACTTTAAAGATCAAGAGTTTGAAGTGAAAGTAGAAGTTGATGCTGATTCCAGTCCAGTTATCAGGACCAGCAAAAGCACACAGTATTGTTTATCATGGACGCTTCTCCTTCTTGCCCTGATGTTTTCATTGAGAACATATTTGTCTTTATAATCTTTCTAAGTCAACTCAGCTCCTACCCAAATATCATAAGACCAGATAAAATAACCAAATACCTGGTGGGTTTTAATAAATGAACATTGCAAGATTGATCATCTAATCAGTATTTTTAGTGGAAGAATTGCCTACCATGTAGAAAATCTGGGTCTGGGGAAATGTAATGCTAGGGAATGGTAACGCTTTATTTTGATAGTCTACTTTAGACATTCTACTAACTATAAGTAACTTTGCAACTACATGTCAACTAACTCTCATTAGAGTATTAGTAGACTGTCTGCTTTATATCTGCTAACTCTTTAATTTGATGCTCCCCCAAACAGACGTTTTGACTATAATTGTCAAATTATTCTACTAACCTGAACCCTAACCTAAACCTACCAGTCTGACATGCAGTTGCAAAGTTACTTATTCAAAAAAAAAAATAAATAAATAAATAAAAAAAATAAAAAAAAGATACATTGATATTACTTTTTTTATATCAACAGGTTCCACGTAACTGGGTTATGTTGCATTTAATTAACTTTTTTTTTTCTCTCAATAAACTTACATAAGGTTAATCCAATGCAGTTTAGTTGAATCAGGTTAACATTCTTAATATTGTCCAAAACTATTAAGTTAAGCAAGTTCAAGTATCCTAAAATTAATATCAAATAAAAATGTAAAACAACTAATCCAGTTTCATTGATGAGTTTATAAATGCATTCAAGAACAACTTTTCCAAATGTATCTAACAAGAGCAACTTGTACAAAATATTTACTCTGTAAAGACTGCCTTCACTTTCCAAAATCAAAATGGTATTTCTACATATTGCAAGAAAAAAAAAGTAAAATATAAAGAATAAATAAAAATAAAAAAGTGAGAAAATGTATAAATTACTCACATGCACAATGTTCTGTAAGCTGTTCTGTTCTGTAAGCGCAACTTGAAATAAAAAAAGAAAATACCTGACTTCCACAATCTATGACTTATATTCTTCATCTCTGCCATCACTACCACTGCTTCCAGGGCCGTCCCAAGCATAGGGTGGGGCCCAATGCCGGGGCCCCCCTGCAGTCCGTTCATAATCAAGCATGGGGCCTGGTGTCACCACCCTAAGAACGGCCCTGACTGCTTCTATTCTCCTTGATCTTCAGCTTCTTCCTTTCTTACGACGACCTTATTTTCTGATGCACTACTGTCACTATAATCAGTACTTTCTGGATAAATACTTTTCCTCTCTGTCTTCTATAAAACTTACTAACATAAACCTAAAACACAGGCAAAAAGGCTATTATACTGCCTGTCAGTAATGAACAATAGTGCAGCTATACAGAAAAAATCTATCCCCTATAATAGGACTTTGTCATTTATGCATAACACATATTTGTTTGGTATTTGAGTCATTGAATTTACCAAATGTGCATTAAAAATGGCCAAAAACTTTAGAAAACACATTTGGATGTACAATTATTATTATTATTTATTTATTTTTTAATGTATTTATTAGTCTAAAATGAACTCACAAAAGAGCCTTGACAGCATGTGACCGGACATATGCTCATGTCTCATTCATGTCCTTGTTGCCAAAAATGTCAAACACATGGCACAAAGATTTATTTATTTATTTTTGGCTGAAGGGGATATTATATTATAATATGATATCCCCTTCAGCCATTCTATCGTAATAAAGGGAAAAGGGAATGTAAATGCTTCTGAATTTCACCTGAGGACATGGCAAATGGAACAATGGTGGAGAGCTGGCATTTAAACTATGACTGAGTTCCACTCCAGTTTTAGACACGCACTCGCAAACTTCCCTAAGCACTTCCCCTCGGGGGAATCCCTGCTGCCATTTTGAAATGCGTTCCACTTCGTGAAGTAGACGAGGGAAGTTGTATGGACAGACCCTAGTCTACTTCATATGTGCACTTCAGGCAGCTCCATAACCCACAATGCAACACGATTGTGACGTCACCGCATATTGCGTTTAATTTACCCCACCACAAACAACTATGATATATTAATTATTTTTTTAAAATATTTAAAACACACATATATACATATATAATGATGCATTAAACAATTTTGTAAGAGGAAAAAATAAATAATAAATCATCTCCATAGCGGATTCTAAGTGATCAAGGGCTTAGGACGTTCCAATTCAACCCATTGCAAAGGCTCCACCAGTAGTGGGCACTCATGCAACGTAAGCAATGACGTACATCCGAGTCAACTGAGGGACTGAGGGAAGTTAGCTGGAATGCAGCCCAGGACTTGACAGGCAAACCAGACTCATGACAGGCATCAAAAACTATTTTAAAAAGCATTTAGCAAACTCTTTTATTCCCATTCTTTATTAAAATGCAGTAAATATATATGATATCAAATTAGGGAAGGTTCTCAGAACTTTTGGCCCTCCCTCCCTTCCTCCGTCCCTCCCTCCCTCCCTCCCATCCTCCGTCCCTCCCTCCCTCCCTCCCTCCCTCCCTCCCTCCCATCCTCCGTCCCTCCCTCCCTCCCTCCCATCCTCCGTCCCTCCCTCCCTCCCTACACACACAGAGAAAATCTGATGCAACTAACTGAGCAATCAGATGCTTTGTGTGTGTGGTGTTTTTTTTTTTTCTTTTCGTTTTGTGTTTTGTTTTTTACATTACTACAGTCACTGAGTGGCTTTGTCAAGATAATCATGTTGCCAGATGAGAAAAATATGCATTCTGTGTATGTCAACATCAGATATAGGCTAAAGTCACCTTGAAAAACTCATAAGGGATTCCCATAATCTTGATGGAGCGACTGGGCGGTCTCAATAGAGTTTAACGGAATCAGTGACCAATTTAATTTGCCAATGTCTGATACATCAGTATGGAAGCTTGTTTCCGCCACTGAATAAAAAGGTGAAAAAAAAAAAGTAATTGTGACTTTTTATCTCACAATTCTGACTTTTTTTCTTGCAATTGCAAGTTTACATCTTGCAATTCTGACCTTTTTTCACAGAATTGTGTTATATAAATTGGCAATTTTGAGTTGTAAAGTCACAATTGCGTGTTATAAAGTCAGCGAGATTTAAACTTACAATTCTGACTTTATAGCATGCAATTGCTAGTTATAATGTCAGAATTGTGAGATATAGACTCAAAATTCTGAGGAAAAAAAGTCAGAATTGTGAAATATAAACTCAAAGTTGCAAGAAAAAAGAATGCACACCTTTATTCTCATTCTCTCTTGGTTTCTCAATATGTCATGAATATACATAGATAGATTAATAATCAAATTATGTAAAAAAATAAAAACGGCATTAAAGGATTAGTTCACTTCAGAATTAAAATGTTCTGATAATTTACTCACCCCCATGTCATCCAAGATGTTCATGTCTTTCTTTCTTCAATTGAAAAGAAATGATAGTTTTTGAGGAAAACATTCCAGGATTTTTCTCCATATAGTGGACTTCAGTGGGGTACAATGGGTTGAAGTGTCCAAAATTCAGATTCAGTGCAGCTTCAAAGAGCTCTACACGATCTCAGCCGAGGAATAAGGGTCATGTTGGAAACTTAAAGGTAGGTGAAGTTTCCATGGTTTAACCATATGGTTAGTGGCTCTTGTCTAGTTCCTCAAAAGAGTATTGCCAGTCATAATAACTTACTTTTTAGGTTTTGCATTTGAATATATATTTAGACATTATCAAACACTAGATTTTTATAAATTTATTATTTTAAAATGTTAAATTTAAAATGGTTAATTACTTGCATCCTAATGTTATTTTATGATAGTCACATAAGCATAAACAAGAAGTGAAAATTACTGAATGCACTGCAGGCAGATACTGAATTTAACCCAAGAAAGAAATTTAAAACAGTGTTTAAAAAAACAAGGTGAACAGTTGCATTCAAGGGATAAGTTATTCCTTAAAACCTAACTGCAATTAGAGTCTAACAATCTGTTAAATAATGATTTACATTAACTATAATGTGTTCAAAAAATACCACTACTGGCTAGATTCCTGAGGGGTCAACTAACGCATGTCAAAACATGCAGAGAGCGCTTGAGAAACACTGAAATGAATGGGGTTCAATGCTGGAACTGTTCACAGACATCAACAATCAGCATATGAAACTCAACAATGGTGACATGCTGCAGTATATTTTGGGTGCCATGGATACAAAACTCATTCATGGCTCCCAGCATGCATTCCGGCATGAGTAAATTATGCCGCAGTGCATGGTAAATTACAACATAAAAGATGTTGTAAATAATAAGTCATAAAAATATAGTCCATATACACAGTAAAAAATGACCGTGATTTTAACGGTAAAAGACTGTAAAAATGCTATGGTGAAAAACAGTTAATTGGTTTACAGAAAGTTTCCGCTCTATATACTGTAATAGATCTAACGGTACATTTAATATAATTTTACAGTAAAATACCATTAAATTTACAGTTTTTGGAAGGGAAAAATATCAAGTCACATTCCCACAATTCCCTACTTCACATTTGATGTATTTTCGTTGAAATAACTATTTTGTTGAAATAGTTTTTTCTAATCAGTTATGTACATTAGGGTTTTATGTTACATCTAATGTTGTTTAAAATTTCATGTGTATTACAATGATGGTGTTTAGTGTTTGTGTGAATGACACTGTGTGCACATTCCATATATTAGTAATGTCCTTCTCAGCTGGTGGAAAAGCTGCTTGAGATGAACTCTGATTCATCACGTGACTCTCATCACCACTGTGTTTGGTGGTTGTCAGTGCATTACAAAGGTACAAAACAGATATTAGTAATTCAGTAGGTTGGTAAATTAACATTTTATCAGTTAATGAAATACGTTTTTTACTGTAAATTTGACAGAATTTTTTACAGTGTGTAAAATAAACAGTTATGAACCGTAATAATTACAATATAAACCTTTAAATTATACGGTTTTGAACTGTGAAATAGACAGTAAACTAAGTGCTGTCCTGTAAAACCTAAAACGTTGCTACCGTATTTTTTAAAAAAAAAAAAAGTTCTGGCAACCACATCTCGCGTTTTTTCACTGTAAATTTTACAGGGATTTTTTTAAAAGTGTAACCACTGAATGACTTTGCATGACTTTCCCCAACGGATCAAGGTTGCCTTCTTTCAGCTCTTTACAAGCCACCACAAATATTTCCATGTGAAATCCCATAAGTACTCAAACACCCAGTTTAGGTGAAGCCCAGGCAAGCTCAAACCTAGTCAAAGGGAGTGTGAAATACTGTTATGACTAACAGCAACCAGTGAAACAAGACAAACTGGAAAAAAAATGACTTGAACAATATTTATATATATGCACTAATTAAACCTGGCTCTTATAAGCTTAGTGTGATTTTTACTAATCCAATTGTGCAAATATAAAACATTCTTACTCCTAGAACTTACGTGCAGTTTTACAAAACCCCACTAGGAGGCAGACTCACACTACACTAAATGTATCAATGTGGTTCTCAACTGGTTTTGCACCAGGATGCAGATTTTACATTGAAAATCAAGTGATTTTCAAGTGATTATGAACGACTCTCCACTGCAGGGAAAGTCAATTTATGTCCATATATCCATAGTCAAATGAGGCACTGGGCTGAGCAATGGCTTGAGACTAGTCAACCAAGTCTTGTTTGCTAAAAGAAGAAAAAGACTGGATTCTGGTGTGGATAAAGACAAAAAGATGTGCGTTTAGCTAAACTAGGCCATGTTTGCAAGAGATAGGAACCAGCCTAATTCAGAAAATGCATCATTTAGTTCAACAAATATCAATATCAAATTAATACTGAGTAACATACATTAAGATATTGCTAGTTGTTTCAACAAAAATAGTTTGCTTCCGACCAACACAGTGATGTGTCTTTCCTGAATGACTCAATTTTGAAGCAATCATGGGGGTTGTACTCGGAAGTCAGAAATTCTGAGTTCCCAGTAGGAACTTTGAACTGGAATGCGACTCAGAAACTCAGAGGAACCTCAGGAAACTCAGAATCTAATAAAGCTGCTCAGTGCATCACCAGTAATGAAACGGTAGTAAAATAGTGTTTATTAGCACTTCTGTTTGTCTGTCTCAATAAACTCAGTTGTGTACTATCCAGCCTCTGTCTGTGGACATTATACATTGGCATTAACTGCGCAAAATACCACTTTTTTATGTGTTTGTATTCTGAAAGCACAACAAAGGTTTGCCTGGAGGCATCCATCTTGGTTTTCCAAATTGTGTACTGGAATGATGTCATGAAGTCATTCCCAGCTCCAACATCTGAGGTAAACAGAATGATAAATCAAGTCCCGTAGTGAAAGGAAAATCCTTAACCACATTTATTTATGTTGACTTCAGGTCATAAGAAATCACAGGTTTTGTATCCCCTCCTTGTACTACCACAGACATCCCTGTGAACTCTTCTGAACAAGTGACTAATACTATATAGACTTGTCTGGTTTTGTATGGCGATGATTCATCTTTTGCTTGTTAACACACAATGTAGTTCAACAGAGTAGAGAGAAACAGCAGTCATGGGATTCCATGTGAACCGTCTTCCCCGTCGGAGGAAGGATAGATTTGTTTGATCACAGGAGGCTCTCAGGGACCATTTCATCTGGCCTGGAGCTCATGTCATGGATAGAAGATTTATAAGAAGAAGAAGAGGACAGTCAGAGTAAGTCAGTACCTAGAGCTACTTTAAACAGATATTAAGGTTACACTCTACATACAGGAAGTATCAACAGCACTCATTGTGTATGGGAGACTCCAACACAACACATTATTACATTAATAAAATGCATAGCACACAAATATTGTGTAAAACAGTCCTTTTTTCAACTTTTCATTGGCACTTTTGTTAGCTGAATAATTATAGAGGGAGGTATCTGAGGAGTCTGTATCATTAATATGTATATTTTGACTATACATTTGGCGTTTTTTTTTTATTACTAAATTTGATTAGGCACTTCCCTATTTTGCTATTATATTCAGATGGCCCAGTCTGTTGTGATTGGTCTGCTCTAATTATCAGGTGCTCCTGGAGCTGATTCGGGTGTGTTTTATCAGGGTTGGAGCTAAATTTTGCAGGTAAGTAGATCTCCAGGAACAGGGTTGGGCACCCCTAATCTACGGTGCGTTCCAAACGGGATATATCACCCTCCGAAGGGCACTTTGGAGCGAAAACAATCATAGCCTCCATATTGAAGGGTCGTTCCAAACCGAAGTGCTCAAAACTGGCCACTTCAAAGGGTCCTTCGGAATGAAAGATTTCGAAGGGTACAACTGATGGACACTTCGGGCCCCCAAGATCCTTTGGGAAGTTGTTTGACGTCACAGAATAGGTACAGGAGGTGAGGAGTTCGATTTTACCTAGAAATGTATATATAGTATTTTTCAATACTACTGCAATATTTATAAGAGTTAGATTTGGTACATTATTATGGTCAAAATGACATTGTACTTCAACAAAAATACTTCACAGCTCCCTTCATAAGTCCATTCAAATGTTTCAAATACATAGACACAATATATTTAACGTAAAAGACCAGCATAGCTTATAATGTTACTACAGTAAATGAATGCGTATTAATACAAAGAGTACACCAGGGGAAAAAAGACGAAGGCACCTCCTTGATTTGTTTTTTTGACCCCTACACCCTTCGAAGCTCTCACTCCGGAGGGTAAACCCTTTGAAGGGATTAGGGCATAGGGATGAGCCCTTCCGAATGGAACGCAGGGCTAGTCTGTTGTGATTGGTCTACTCTGCTCTGATTGGTCAGATGGCCCAGTCTGTTGTGATTGGATGACTGCTTACAGTATGTGTTGATATGAACGGTAACGATGGCATCAGCTTTACCTTTTTGATTCGAGCTCGAGTACTCATCCTTTGGAAGTGCATGCAAAGTGGATTTGCTTTTGCAGCACAGAAAACAGCGTCTTCTCCAGTCTCAGCTACAACTACAGTGTTTGATGGTCAAGATGCTGTTCATGTGCAGCCAATGAAAACCATAGTCTGGCATTATGCAAATTTGTTGCAAACCAACATAGGTTCAATGCAAGACTTTGCTTCTCTTGTAAATGCATCTTCCTTTTGGAATGTTTTGATAGTTTCTGGACTTATTGATCTTAAGGCTATAACAGATAAAGCAAGTTGGGTCAAATATATTTATATTCATAAAACTAGTAAAAATATGTCAATAATTTTTTGAAAATAGGTATATAAAATCGACTATTGCCTCATTTGTCAGTAGGTTAGAGGTTTAGCTCCGCTGCAGTGAGTTTCATTGATTGTGGCTCTCAAAGCTCAGTATCACACAGTCACACACCTGAGCTTCTGCCGCCAGAGCCAGTGTTGCCATGGTGAACGCAGGTTTACAATGCTTCTCGCTCGCAAGGAAACATTTCTGAATGCCTGCTACACAACAACAGCTGATTAGCTCCAGTTATTTTATTCTCTCTGAATGCACTGTAATTAGCCAAAGATGGGTTTGAAAAGCAACACAGAAATCTGCCATACATTGTCCGCTGTGAAATATTATTTAAAAGAACAACCAACACAATCTCATGACTATTTGTAAATATCTTACAGTTGCGTATGTTTTGTACAATCTGCAAACCCCAAGGTTTATGTTTAGGGGTGGACCTTCATGGTGAAAGTTTAACTACAAATTCACATGAAATTGCCAGTTATGCCAGAGCTTCAGAATATTTTATGTGTTTTTTTGTGTGTGTTTTTTTCCTGTCAGCAGGAGAAAACTGAAATTTGGCTGATAAGCTGTTCACTCCTATTATTTAATAGCTTTCATTCCATCCAGAGAACACATGCAACTCACATATATTTTTATATTAGTCCAGATGCGAAGCCTTCTTGTAGCAGTTCACCTGTGTCGTACACGTGAGTCAAGTTCCATCAACATAAATTGGATGATATTCTGTCAGCATTGCATATAACGCAATGCATATAAATGCCTTGGCAGGTACAAGCAGAGAAAAATTAAAAATCTTCCTCTATCATTCAATTCCAAGAAGTATAGGGTCTCTCTGCAATGCAGATAGTGTTTGATTAGTTGAAACGCTCAGAGCTTCATCCATAATGTCTTGGCAAAGATTTTTCTCATCACGTCTATTAACTATGCAAGGCACCATTGTTATGTGTTATTTCAAGCAAATCAGATTAATTTCAGTATTAGAAAATATGGCCATTAAAACTTGTGAACTACGCAAGGTAAAAGAAAAAAAAAAAAAGAAAAAAAAGACAACCCACACTATATTTGACTTGCAGTGTGTTTGGTATGGTGAAATATTGGCTTCCGAGAGCAGGAAGGCCATCAAAATTCAAGAAACATACAAAACCTGAAATGATCATATATTTGATCAAAAATACAGTAAAACAGAAATATAGTAAAATATTATCACAATTTAAAATAACTGTTTTCTATCTGAATAATTTAAAATGTAATTTTCAGCATCATTACTCCAGTCTTCAGTGTCACATGATCCTTCAGAAATCATTCTAATATGATGATTTGATGCTCAAGAAACATTTATGATTATTATCAACATTTTTGCTGATTAATGTGCTTGTGGAAACCATGATAGGCTACATGTTTTGTTTTGTTTTTTCAGGATTCTTTCAAAAGAACAGCATTTATTTGAAATATACATTTTTGTAACACTATAAATGCCTTTACTGTCATGTTTGATTAATTTAATGTGTCCTTGCCAAATAAATGTATTAAATAAATAATAATAATAATAATAAATAAATAAAACGTATTGACCCTTACATGTCTGGAGTATATTTAACCCACTATGGAGCTTTAAGGGTTAAATTCCCTATATTTACATTGAAATCCAAAGTGTGTAAATAGAAAGCTGCACTGATGGCTATTATACTCTGTTTACCCAATTGCATAAGGTGGTAAAAGTCAACACCACTGCCATGTTAATACTCATTAAAGGGATAGTTCACCCAAAAATGAAAATTATCCCATGATTTTCTCATACTCAAGCCATCCTATATAACTATCTTCTTTCAGACGAATACAATCGGAGAAATATAATGGTTTATAATGGTTGTGAATGGGGCACGTTTTAAAACAAACAAAAAAATGCATCCGTCCATAATCAAAGTGATCTATACGGCTCCAGAGGGTTAATAAAGCCAAGTGATGTGTTTTTGTAAGAAAATATCCATATTTAAAACGATATAAATTCAAATAACTAGCTTCCGGCAGATGACCGTATGCATACTGCGCAAGTGAGTAATCCTCTGACGAGATGTATGACGCAGGATGTTGTAAGTCTCTTGTGGTTCAAACAAATAGGGCTGGGCAACAAACTCAAGCTCCTCTTCTATTATATCGAAGTCCTCCAACATTTCTCTTTAAAACTTCTTGTTTTAGACTTCTAATTTGTGACCGGTGTTTTGCTTTGCTCTATCCTCTGCGCCTTCACGTTCGTCATTGCGTTGGGATGGAAGGTTGCTCTTCCATCCAAATCGACTTGCACTATATGAGTTTTAAACGTGGCCTCCCATTCACAACCATTATAAACCTTGGAGGACTAAGGATATTTTTAAATATATCTTGGATTGCGTTCGTCTGAAAGAAGATAAGCATCTAGGATGGCTTGAGGGTAAGTAAATCATGGCATATTTTTAATTTTTGCGTGAACTATCCCTTTAAGGATGGCAGTGAATATCCTTCTTTGACTGTCTGTCCTCTCAGTTTTAGGGGTTGTGTAAGCAACACAATTACATCATTAAAACCACCGCTTGCATCTCTGATAATTCCCGAGGAAACACCCCATCCGTCCTCTCTGTAAGAGCCCAGATGAATAGCGTCGTGAGAAGTTCAGTGGATTGGCCCTGTATAATTCACAACACATTTAGTGGGAACAATGCAAGATGCACTGATTGAACATGCGTGAGACTAGAAGTGTTTGGGCTGGAGAAATTAAACAAAAGCCCATATATGAGTCCTGTCTATTAATCAATGGAGACGACAAGAATGGGTGTGTTCTCAGCATCTAATGGGCTTGTCTTGGTTTATATTTTAGTAATATTGTTCACATGAGCAGAGAAAGCTATTACATAAGCACTCAGTACAGAGAGCATTGCATTATTCTTTGATAAAAGGATCTCTGTCCTAATCTAAGCTATGATCTTTCATGAAGAACATGAATCTTGCTTAGACCATTGGGATATAAAGCCCTGCAGAAAATCTTGCATCTGCACTCCTAATAATTGTCAGCACACACATAAGAGGCTGATTTTTCCCTGTTCTTCTAAATTGCATTACTGAGTCACGACCCGGTAAAATCACACTCAGCAACTGAAGTCACGTTATAGCAGAACCTATAACAAAGCTCTTAGAAACACCATATAGCAGATTTGGTGATTTTATCTTTTGGCGATTTTTGATTTAACCCTATGGGGTCGACGACCGCAATATTTAAAAATAAAACATTTACTAGACAAGATAATTAACAAGAGTTAAATCTACAGTATTAATAATGTGATTAAGTTCAAATGCCACAGTAAGTAACTCATTACTGGAAGACAGTAAATAAACATGATCAGTGCCATGAATACGAGTTCTACTAGTATAAATATTTGCAGGATGATTTTTCCATATAAGCTTCTACAGCAGCAAAAATGATAAATTGTATCTGTGCTTTATGTACCAAACCCGTGGCCTGTGGAGGACATGCTGACTTGTAAATCAGTCACAATAATGTGCTACTAAAAAAAATGCCTGTCTCTACAGACCTTTCTGATCCAGTTTTGTCCACTTTTCTTCCATTTATAGAAGCGTCAGCCATCACTACAATACCTCCCAAATGCAATACCTCAATTACCCCTGCGATGGATTGTGGGGGCTGAGGTAACCCTTTGTGATGGATATCACTGTATCATTCTGTTCAGGGAACATGGACACTCCATACAAATGATCAGCTATGCCTGGTTTATTTGCACATTTATAGACATTCACATCCATGTTCTCCAGCATGATTTGAAAATGATGCAGAGAGCATCTTGTGCTTCAATTGAAGAAAATCTTAAAGTCCCCCTGTAGTCAATCATTTTATCACTTAAAACTCATTTTTGATCACCAAAATTACATATTTGAACTTTTTTTTTTTCTGTAAAAAATAAAATCTTAATGCCTTAAAATAGCTTAAATGTAACTCTACACCCTTGCCTCATTTAATATATACACGGATCTATGAATATGATAATTAGCCCCGCCTCCACTCACTCGCACGAGCTCAGACGAGATCCAATCGGTCAACTTACTGAGGTAAACGCTGCACAATGGTATCACTTTTTACAACGTCGGACACGTAACGGTAATTAATATGATTAGTGTTTTGCTTGACTACGTTATCAAGCTAATAATGTGTTGCTAATGTTACATAAACCATGTTCACATTTACAAGTCAGACAGCTGCCTTCTAACAATCAGTATCATTAGAAACGCTTTAAACAATCATCAGTGGAGAAAGGCTTATAGTTCATCATAACATATTGCTAAATCTACCCGATTTTTCATATCAACAGAAAAATGTACCGGGATAACCTTCTTTTAAGACTCCCTTGTGCAGTCAGTTAATGATATGCTAAAGCCCGCCGGCTCGTTGACGTGATTGGTTACCGTAGTTTGTGATGTCAGAAACACCAGCGATTTCAAACCATGGGTTTCAGACTGTCTTTGGTTTACTGCAGTTTTAAAGAGAAAATACTCAGCAATGGTGTTGACTTATGAATTTGCACATGGTTTGTCTTAAAGCATATTAAAAACACCTGATTGTCATATGAACAACATTAAAAACTCGATTTTCACCACAGGGGGACTATAATATAAAATATTAATACTTAAAATTTAAATGTTTCTCCATAATTTTAGTTTTTCCCATTGTATTTTCAAAATCCTAAAATATTTATATTTATTCATGTGAAAATGTTACACATTTTCAATGTAGTCTTATGGTGCGTTCACACCAGACGCAAATGAAGCGTTAAGCGCAAGTGATTTACACGTTAAGTCAATGCAAAGACGTGTTTCTGGCGTTTGAGGCACGTAACGCGTGATTCGTGTGAATTGCGCAAGTTGAAAAATCTATACTTTGCCGAATATTCGCGCCGCGTTAACCAATCAGGAGCTTGCTATAGTAGTGACATGATTACGACGTAGCAAGCGGAGGCAGAAATCCAAAATAACAATGGAGGACAAAATTATCGTCGCTGTATGTGGATACCCGGAGCTGTAAGCTACATCTTCGTACTTTTATAGAAACAGGAATAAAAAGGATCTTGCTTGGAAGAAAGTGAGTAAGGAGGTCGGACATTCTGGTAAGTTGTAAAAAAACGCTCTTTACTCAATTTGAGCTATATACAGTAGTCAACATTTGAAGTGGATCAAAACCTTTTATCAAAGTTGTCCTAAAACCTTCTTCTTAGGACAACTTAGTTCTTAGGACAACTTTGATGAACTTTTTTGATCCACTACAAATGTTGACTACTGTATATACATATTGAGACTACAAGCTAGCTAAAGCCGGTAAATTGAGCTTATTCGCCATATTTTACAACTACTTTCCCGCTGACGAGTTGATATGTTTATTCAGAGGAAGTGTGCAGAAAGAAGTGGAAGAGTCTGAGGGACACATATATTCCCATAACGCAAATTTGTGTCTGTTGTGAAATGAATTTCACGCATGAATGAAGTGACTAAACTCAAAATGTTCAAGCATCAAACTACGCGCGAATAGCGCGATTTATACGCGCAAGTCGCGTCTGGTGTGAATGCCCCATTAGACTATTGGTATTTATAAATAATAAACAGTTTACACATAAATTTTAAACAAAAGAAAAAAAATTACGTTAGTTTGTTTTTTACACTAGATGACACAACAAAGTTTCAGCATTTCCATTCAAATTTATTTATGCATTTGAGCACAAATAATTACAAAGAAATACCAAGTAACACATTGAATTAAATGTGACATTTTGAAACAGAAAGACTGAAATAGTTCCTTGAAAAACATTCTCCAAAACAAAATGTTATTTACAACAAAAATTTAAATTTTTTATTTATTTATTTATTTTTTTATGATAATCTTAGTATGCAGTGTAAGAGAAGGTAAAGTAGATCTACTTGTCCTAGAATGTCATTCTTTTGTTTCAGAGTACTTCCCTGTTTTACTGTTTGATCAAACAATCGATGAGAACAAATGATTCCGGCCGCCTGAAATAGACCCAAGATCTAGATCTTGCCACTCTGTTATTAAATATTAATTCTTCTAGAACAAAGCTTTGTCATTGTTTGCTTCACATATTTCCTCTTCATTCTATCAAGACAAGGCAGCAAATATTGTCTGTCTGGTGAACAGGTTTACTTTTCCCTCATTTATTGAACGGCACACATCTGATACACTTCAACTGACAAGGCCACTCGCCACCTTACTACGTTCATTTAGTGCTTTCATGCGGATCTTAAACTTAGCCGTGTGACCCTCTCTCGGTTTAGTGGTTAACGTCATAGCTCACATTGTAGGCCATTAATACGCCACATTAAACCAGCAAACACATCATGACCACATGGCCGCTCAAACCCAAACACAGAGTCAGTATGGTTGACTACGCTGTGTTGACAGTGGTGCAAATCTTAGACATTCAGTCCTTCATGGGAAGGGTTTGTTATGATGCCATTAAATCACACTGTATGTTTGGTAGTGAGGGCATGTTAAATGGAGGTTTATGGGGAGTAATGAAATCTTACTGACCTATAGTATTATGTATTCTTCAACAAGGACACTTACTATTAAACTTTGACAGCAGTGAGTGAAGTCACTTAGCCAAGAGCCATAAGAACTGTTCTTTTGAAATATGCATTAAAAATCTAAATGTTATGTGCATTCATGCCCTAAATACTCCCTGGCCTCCTCTCCCAGCATTAAAATAAAATGGCAAGATGGAAAGTCAGTGTTTTCATTCGAGCCAACATGAAACATTGTTTGAACCTCATTTTAGTTCTGTAATGTGAAAACTGAATAAACAGAATATAATAATATACACTGAACAAAATTATAAACGCAACACTTTTGTTTTTGCCCCCATTTTTCATTAGTTGAACTCAAAGATCTAAGACTTTTTCTATGTATACAAAAGGCCTATTTCTCTCAAATATTGTTCACAAATCTGTGTTAGTGAGCACTTCTCCTTTGCCGAGATAATCCATCCACCTCACAGGTGTGGCATATTAAGATGCTGATTAGACAGCATGATTATTGCACAGGTGTGCCTTAGGCTTAGATTTGTGAACAACATTTGAGAGAAATAGGCCTTTTGCGTACATAGAAAAAGTCTTAGATCTTTGAGTTCAGCTCATGAAAAATGGGGGCAAAAACAAAAATGTTGCATTTATAATTTTGTTCAGTGTATATTGTTATAGTTATTGTTATTGGTGTGAACGTGCCTTAAAGCCAATGAATCTTGTCAGCTGAAAGCATGATGCACTGTATTCTATTTTGTCGCCATGGGAACGGTAATCCACAAATCTGTCAACAAAAACAACATCTAGAAAACAACACAGAAGTTATACAGACAGAACTCACAACACAACAGAACTTGGTGATATTTTTGATACATTTGGCTCTTTAATGTGCATTGTATAACACAAATGAATAAAATATTAATTTGCATGTTCCCATCTACCAATTGAATGGGTTAGAATAAGAAATGGTGGTCCTCTAGTGTCTATGGCAGTTACAGCCCTGATACTTTCGGCCCAAGGAGGGAAAATGTTTTCTTGAACAACCTGTGTGGTATTTTTTTTTTCAAGTGAAATTATATAAAACATCACAATAGTAATGGAAAATGTCCTGACTTTTTCCTCATAATGACTCTTGAATTCTATTCTGTTCTGTTGTAACTTATGTTTGCCTTACGCTGTTTATATATATGTATAATATATATATATAATCTCTCACAGGGTCAGAGAGGGAACTAAACAAAGTCATTAAGACAGATAGAGGCCAAACGTGGCAATTCACTGGAACTGGATCATTGCACTCACCTCTAACCCAAATCAAAGAAAGCACAGAGCATAATTGGTAGGCCTGAGTTAGATAATACTATTCCTGTTAAAACTGTGTTTGCTTTTTGTGAAGAGTGAGAGGTAAACTAAGCTACAGTAAGTGTGCAATAGAGAATGGAAACCTTTAAAATCCATTATGGTTACAGTCAACATTAAAATCAAAATCTGCCCTGCTTTTTTCAATGCCCATTGCTGATGTTATCAGTGCATGTTACTCCAAATAAGTTTGTAATCTTTCATTAAACTCTAATAACTTGCTCAACTTCTGAAACAAATTTCCTTTTTTAGAGACCTCCAGGTCCTTTTCTGGAAGCTGGTTTCTGCCACAGAATAAGAAATAAAAAAGTTAACTGTGGCTTTTTATCTCAGAAGTCCAAGTTTATATCTCACAATTCAGAGAAAAAATAAGTTAGAATTGTGAGATATAAATTCAAAATTGCAAGATATAAACTCATAATTAAGAGAAAAGTCTGAGAAAAAAGTTAGAGTTGCGCGATATAAATTCAGGGCTGTCAGGATTATGTTTAATGTTATTGTTTTCTTTCATGTGTCTGTTGCTGCACCCCAATTCATTGTTAAACACATTGTTATTGCACATTAAATATACCACCGATAACATTAAATAAATATTTTTATCAGGTAAATCTTTGATTATTAGTCACTCAAACCTTTATCTAAACCTCTCACCATTGGCCGCACATATTCGCCATGTTTTGTCATTTTTTAACAATTTTTACTTGTGTTTGTAGTTTTGAACCAAATCCTCGTCCAGCACGCAATGGATTGTGGGCAATATTAGCCTTTATAGTGTTCATGGATCCACACTTTCGAAAATCTACCGGAAATAGTAGACCATCTGGCATACTCTTTTCAACATACTATGCTTTGGGACACACTTGTAATCTCACATACTATTTAGGATAGATAGTATACACATTGGGATGCAGGGTAACTTTCCTGTGTTTCCTTTCAGTTTAGTTCCTGTCTCTTTAGTTACTGCTTCTTCCCTTGTTAGTTGCCTTGGTTACTGATTAGTCCCACCTGTGTCTTGTTTAGTTCACTCCCTGTTTTGTTCAGTTCTCTGCGGATTATTTAAATGTATGAATTGTTCTCTTATGAAAACTCTGAATTGCAAGATGTAAACTCAGAATTGTGAGATAAAAACTAGGAATCACAATAATTAGAGTCTGAATTGCAAGATATAAACTCACAATTACTTTTTTTTTTTTTTTTTTTTTTTTTTTTTTTTTTTTTACTCCATGGCAGAAACAAGCTTCCATACTTTTCAGATCCTTCTCTCTAACTACTTGGCATAATTCTGGGATGAAGAAAAAAAGCTCCACCCTACATTTATTCTCACAGAACAACTGTTTTACTGCGAAATATGTCAGAATATAGCGGAAGGATGCGAATAGTGTTTCATGTAGACATTTGTTTGTAGTATGGGCATCTAAATGAATATATGCATAGTTTGCAGTAGATCATATACTGTAAATATACACTTTTATTAACTGGAAAGTACTTTCGAAATATTTTTGTAATAAATGTACTGTTTCAGAACAAGTATTTACTTACATAAGCATACGCTTTATAGCCTGAAAATGACACATTTTTAGTCTTTGAAAAGATATACTGGATGTACAGCTGATTCAACCATCCATTAAACACAATCATTTAAAGTTGCATTACTTTTTTCATGATATTCTTCTACATAATATTTACTAGATTATTAAGCACATTTGAGAAGACATCTATTACTGTTTGACCTCCAGAGGCAAAGGTTGCTCTGAAATATCCAGCATAAACAACATGGAGAAAGCTGCCTGTGAAGGGCAGGCTGTAAACTTCAAGATACAAAACCAACATTGCAGCCGGTATCTCTGTTGCCAAGGGGAGTGTGATAGCATCTCATGGATATTCATGTGGAGAAGAAGGAGATAACACTGGCAGATTTACAGTGCAGTCAGTGTTGTACACTCGAGTTGAGAGCAAAATCCATCCACGGGGTTGGTTGCTATTCCTGTAGCATTCAGCTGTGCTAATCCATACGTCTATAGGCTATGTACTCAAACCTTGCCATATCTGCAGTGCTAATAGCAGTCCTGCTGTCTCTAAGCCTTTCATGATTACAGACAAGCTGACAAGTCCAGGTTTCTGGTGAGCCACAAAGGCTGATTCAAGCCCCACAACAAAACCACTATCTGCCATTTCAGGGTCAAACTCATGTTTGATTCATGAAGTGAGACTCTCCCAGAATATCAAGTGACTGTGGCTACGTCTTCACTAATCTGGAAACCGCATCTTTTACTCTATGTTTTGGTCTTTAGTCCACACTGAGATGGCATATTTGTCCTGGGCTTTTTGAAGAAGCTCTCCCAAGTAGATAAATCTGAAAATGGCTTTTTTCATTGTTGTGTGGACTGTGAAAACGTACGCATTTGAAAACGATGATGCATGTTTAGATGGTATTTTTGTCCTGCAAAAAACTCTTTTTAAAAGACGCTTTCCTCAAGTGGATACATTGAAAAAAAAAAAGGGAGTATCTGTCTGGTGTCTTCAAATTATAATATTAAACATTGACAGCTTTATTTACATCCAGGATTTTTAGTATGACCTCAGACTTTTGAAGCCTGCTGTGTGTGTTGATCAAAGTGTTGCACATTGTGAATTACATGAAATCAAACACGGATCAATAACAGGTTCAGTGTAAAGGGCCCTGTGCAGCACAATCTCATTCGACAATCTCAATGCTCTATAGTACACGTCTTCACATATCATCTGAAGGATGAATGGGCAGAAATGCAATAAGACTGCACAGGCACATCTAATCATAGAGATGAAATCCAAGGCAGAATCTTACATTACTGTCAATATGGTGCTCAATATGCTGGAACTGAATATGAATCACACCCAAGTTCTCCAAAAGAAAGTTTTACATTACAAATCTCAGTTTCTAAAACTACATTGCACATTCAGCTATACAAATTATACACTGATGAACCAAACACATTATGTCCATTCACAGGTTAAGCAAATATCATCAATCATATTCTAACAAGGTTACATATATTCTTGGTAGATTTGATGTTAAAGGGTTAGTTCAGCAAAAAATGAAAATAATGTCATTAATTGCTCACCCTCATGTCGTTCCACACCCGTAAGACTTTCGTTCATCTTCAGAACACAAATTAAGATATTTTTTGATGAAATCCGATGGCCCAGTGAGGCCTGCATTGCCTCATAGTGATGAGAATACTTTTTTGTGCACCAAAAAAACTAAATAACGACTTTATTCCACAATCCCAGCGGTGAACCATTGACATTTTGAAACACTTAAGATGTAACGAAGCCTCGTTACTGAAATCAAGTCACTTTGGCAGTTTGATACACACTCCTAACCACTGATTCAAAACAAAAGATTCGTAAAGCTTCGAAGCTTCATGAAGCAGTGTTTTGAAATTGCCCATCACTAGATATTGTTAAATAAAGTTATTATTTTGTTTTTTTGGTGCACAAAAAGTATTCTCGTCGCTTCATAACATTAAGGTTGAACCACTGTAGTCACATGAACTGTTTTAAATATGTCTTTAGTAGCTTTCTGGGCATCTGAAAGTGTTAATTATCTTGCTGGCAATGGAGGCCTCACTGAGCCATCAGATTTTATCAAAAATATCTTAATTTGTGTTCTGAAGATGAACAAAGGTCTTACAGGTGTGAAACGACATGAGGGTGAGTAATTAATGACAGAACTTTCATTTTTGGGTGAACTAACCCTATTAGCAGACAATCAGTTCTCGTAACCAACATGTTGTGTGAAATGGAAATGGGCCAAGGCAAGGCAACTGGGTCAGAGTATCTCTGAAACGGCAAGGCTTGTGTGTTGCTCCTGGTCAGCAATGGTGAGAATTTACCAACAGTGTCAGAGGAGGAACAAATCACAAACCGTCGACAAGGTGTTGGGCACAAGGTCTACTGTGGCACAAGTCAGACAAAATTTTATTGATGGTTATGGGAGGAATGTGTCACAACACACAGTGCATTGCACTCTGCTGCATATGGAGCTACATATTCGCAGACCAATCAGAGAGCCTATGATGACCCCTGTCCACCGTCGAAAGTGCCTACAATGGGCACATTAGAGCAGTGAAAGAAGGTCACCTAGTCCTGGTGGTGTTCTCTGGTTGAAGTGCCTCTTTCAGCAGGATCATGCACCCTGCCACACATTGTTCAGGAATAATTTGAGGAACATGATGAAGAGTTCAAGGTGTTGCCCTGGCCTCCAAATTTCACAGATCTCAATCCAATCGAGCATCTGTGGGATGTGCTGAACCAACAAATTCAATCCATGGCGGTTCCACCTCACAGCCTACAGGACTTGAAGGATCTGCTGCTAACATCTTGGTGCCAGAGACCACAGGACACCTTCAGGGCTCTTGTAAAGTCCATGCCTCAGCAGGTCGGCTCTGTTTTGTACACGGAGGACTAATAGCATATTACGCAGGTGGTCATAATGTTTTGGCTGATCAGTGTATAGTCACTACAGGGTTGTATGAAACATGGATGGCAGACAGTAAAACATGCAGATGAATCTTTTTTTTTTCTTATAAATTGCTCTTGAATGGCAAAAACTGTAATTATTTGATGAAGAAAAAAAAAAACATTTGTTCACATTTTAATGTATGACATCATCTGCTCAAGGCATAAATTAGTTACAGCTTTGCAGGCCTACAATATTTTAAAAAATGGGCTACTTCTGTTTTGTCATGACAACTCTTGGAGTGTTTGGCATGGAAATGGATATGACAATGTTGATATGTTTGTTCTCGACAGAATATATCTATACAGGTGGAGCCAGGGAAGGTCTCCACCTTCCCCATCTCCACTGATTGGATCTGCTATGGTTTCTGAAAGCTCGCTGCAACTGCTACAGCAAATGCTGACCAAGCATTTGAAGGTTGAGCAGCACGCTCATTGGCTACTGATACAGCAGGAACCAGTCATCTGTGTCCTATATAGAATGATGTGATAGATACAATGTTTAAGAAAATTTTTACAATGTGATCTTAACATGATTAAACATAATACTGTCCTTAAAATATGATAGATCCAAAATTATTTTCAAAGAAGGGAATGTCACAGCATAACAGCGTTAAACAGAAAGTGAGTAAGGAAAAATCAAAAAACAACACGTATTAAGATCAATTAACCTATTAATAATATAAAGGTGATGAATGAAGACATGCAAACTAGCTGATAACAATGATAAACATTTTAATATACATATATTTAAAACTTTCTTTTGCATTATCTATGGATTATATACATATACAGGTGCTGGTCATATAATTAGAATATCATCAAAAAGTTGATTTATTTCACTAATTTCATTCAAAAAGTGAAACTTGTATATTATATTCATTCATTACACACAGACTGATATATTTCAAATGTTTATTTCTTTTAATTTTGATGATTATAACTGACAACTAAGGAAAATCCCAAATTCAGTATCTCAGAAAATTAGAATATTGTGAAAAGGTTCAATATTGAAGACACCTGGTGCCACACTCTAATCAGCTAATTAACTCAAAACACCTGCAAAGGCCTTTAAATGGTCTCTCAGTCTAGTTCTGTAGGCTACACAATCATGGGGAAGACTACTGACTTGACAGTTGTCCAAAAGACGACCATTGACACCTTGCACAAGGAGGGCAAGACACAAAAGGTCATTGCAAAAGAGGCTGGCTGTTCACAGAGCTCTGTGTCCAAGCACATTAATAGAGAGGTGAAGGGAAGGAAAAGATGTGGTAGAAAAAAAGTGTACAAGCAATAGGGATAACCGCACCCTGGAGAGGATTGTGAAACAAAACCCATTCAAAAATGTGGGGGAGATTCACAAAGAGTGGACTGCAGCTGGAGTCAGTGCTTCAAGAACCACTACGCACAGACGTATGCAAGACATGGGTTTCAGCTGTCGCATTCCTTGTGTCAAGCCACTCTTGAACAACAGACAGCGTCAGAAGCGTCTCGCCTGGGCTAAAGACAAAAAGGACTGGACTGCTGCTGAGTGGTCCAAAGCTATGTTCTCTGATGAAAGTAAATTTTGCATTTCCTTTGGAAATCAGGGTCCCAGAGTCTGGAGGAAGAGAGGAGAGGCACACAATCCACGTTGCTTGAGGTCCAGTGTAAAGTTTCCACAGTCAGTGATGGTTTGGGGTGCCATGTCATCTGCTGGTGTTGGTCCACTGTGTTTTCTGAGGTCCAAGGTCAACGCAGCCGTATATCAGGAAGTTTTAGAGCACTTCATGCTTCCTGCTGCTGACCAACTTTATGGAGATGCAGATTTCATTTTCCAACAGGACTTGGCACCTGCACACAGTGCCAAAGCTACCAGTACCTGGTTCAAGGACCATGGTATCCCTGTTCTTAACTGGCCAGCAAACTCGCCTGACCTTAACCCCATAGAAAATCTATGGGGTATTGTGAAGAGGAAGATGCGATATGCCAGACCCAACAATGCAGAAGAGCTGAAGGCCACTATCAGAGCAACCTGGGCTCTTATAACACCTGAGCAGTGCCACAGACTGATCGACTCCATGCCACGCCGCATTGCTGCAGTAATTCAGGCAAAAGGAGCCCCAACTAAGTATTGAGTGCTGTACATGCTCATACTTTTCATGTTCATACTTTTCAGTTGGCCAAGATTTCTAAAAATCCTTTCTTTGTATTGGTCTTAAGTAATATTCTAATTTTCTGAGATACTGAAATTGGGATTTTCCTTAGTTGTCAGTTATAATCATCAAAATTAAAAGAAATAAACATTTTGAAATATATCAGTCTGTGTGTAATGAATGAATATAATATACAAGTTTTACTTTTTGAATGGAATTAGTGAAATAAATCAACTTTTTGATGATATTCTAATTATATGACCAGCACCTGTATATAGTTTGAAAAAGTAAATTACAGTCATCTAATTACTAAGCACAGATGACACTTTCCTGAGAATGACCCAGATATGGAATAATTTTCAACTTTTTCAAAGAAAAACAGTTTAAAAGATATACTACATAATGAATTTTAGATTTCCCAAGGAAAATAACAAAAAGAGCCCAGAGTCTGACTACAGTCCTATTACTCCTGCATAAAGAATGAGTCAGCAAAGTCTATCTTCCCTCCACACTTCTATTTCAGGCTCAGAAACGTCAATAGAAGGTCTTTCAAGTTAGCATAACACTCCAGCCTTCTTATCATTTGTGGTTTCAGACCAAAAGCTTCTGAATGATACAAATCCAATTAGGCCACATGCCTTCAGAGCCTCTGAAACTAGGTCATTGGTAAAGAAGGTTTTGTGTGCAAATAAAAGAGTACTCACGTTAACTTTTCTGGATGAGTCATTTGGGTCAGTGCCCGGCGGGCTGAGCTCAAAAACGAGCCCCTCGTCTTCTTTGAGAGTATCTGCCCATGAGGCAGATGATGAATGTGCGGCCGCAGCGGACTGCTTCTGCAAAGTGAGAACGACGATGTGTTCTCATTACGACAAATAATCGTCAGCTTGATCTGCTTCTCTGCAACCCCAGTTGTAGGTCATCGTAAAATGCCTCTTATGAAGAATTTGCTGATTTGTGCATATGTAGTAAATATGTAGGCTATACTACCACCTTCAGAGTGAAGCATGTTGTATTTGTAGTTCATGATACAGTGTTTCAGAGCCTCAGAACGGCCAGTTTTCCACTGTCTAAGATTGGCAAGGAACGGTTCCAGTTACATTTCCACTCGAGCCTGGTATGGCACGGCACAATTACAAAACGTGTTTATTATGTGATTTACTTTTGAGCTGGTAGGCTGGGTTATTGAACTTTTTTTGAAAGGCCCTTTGGAAAAAAGATGAAAGGGAAAATATACGTCTGCTATAAAAGTAGACAGCTACTGTGCTCTTGACCCAGTATATGAATAAACATTCAGGATAAGTGCGCTATTGAACTGAACTGGCCTCTGCTGCAGCGGAAACACTTTGCACAACTGTTCTATCATTGTCAACTTATCCTGCGTAACAAAATGCAGATGCAAGTGGCTGACACATCACAGTGATCCGCCTGGGTCAGATGTGTCATTTCAGCTGAAGCTGGACTTTCAGCTAACATCCACAGTCAGCACTGGAGATGGTAAATATAAAAGATGTTGAACAGGAATAGGATCTTTTGAAGAATTTCACCCGGTCAACACATGCCTTGTCTATCAAGCTTTGAAACATGAAACTACATTTATTTGACTCGACAAGTGAGGAACTGCACGGATAGAAACACTGTATCTTTTATCTTCTCTTATGTCACGGTCTCTTTGCACTATTATGTATGAAAAGTATTAAAGTGTCACATGAAAAATATAACCTGACACTTGGTTAACCAATGAAGAACCAAGAAGTCAGGCACATTTGGACTGAATATGGGGTTGGGCAATATATTGAATGTTCATGATGAGATTCCTGGTGATATGAAATTAAGCAAAAATTAAGAATTCTGAATTATTGTCTTTTTATTAAGTTTCCTTAAGAGGATGTCATTAGACTAGTTTTTTCATCCTTCCTTGCTGAGAATATTAAAAATATTTTAACCCTGTAAAGCTTACTGTATAATTTTTGATACAATTGATTTTTTACCAAATAAGTCTTTTTAGTACATTTTTAAAAATGTCCCCATTCAGGTTTACATGTCTTTTTGCTGTGAAATATTGAATGATTTTTATATAGTCAATGTAAGAATAACTAATATATTGCTAGTAATATTTCAAGATGAATTTTCAAGATGTTTACTTGATTTTCCATGAATAATTTCTTAGAAAAATCATGTTAAAATGTAAGTATTAAATATGATCCATCTGGCATCAGGTTTTAAAATGCAGAGATTTTATCATAAAAGTAATAACTGATATTTATATGCATTTTATTTAAGAAGTCGGCTATATCTAAACAAGTTAGCAGGATTTCATCGTATTCGTTTTCACAAAATTCCAAGTTTTTCCTCTGTTTGAGCCTCTGAATAAAACTGAGGTGTTTTTTGCTCCTCAAGTATGAGCTCCATACCATCACTATTATACTATATGAGTCATAAAAGCCTGATGTATCAAATATGATACTCAACTCAAAAAACACATATGCACATTTTTATATTTTTGTCTTAAGGTTAAATAAATTTCAGGCTTTTTTCAGGTTTATTTCCATGAACCAGTTCAAACTGTCCATTTCAATGAACCGATTCAAAACTGTGATTAAACAATCTATCATGTCTTATCATTTCCCATGTATTAAAGTTTTAGTACCAATATTTGTAGGTAAATTGTGTTGTTTACTCCTATGTATTGACATATTGGTGCACAGAAATGTGATGCATGCATAAAATGGTTAAATCATGAGTTAAAAACTATATGTTTTATGTATTTTACATGGATTGTTTTACATTCTCCAGCTCTCATTGGCTAGGCATAAAGAGAAATAGCATTACTCAACTGAGTCTTTAAATAGCAATCTGAAGTTCAACTCCACAAACACACTTCTCATACTTCACATTATCCTTCTCTAGATCTCTTCCTTTCAGATCTAATCAGTAAACCAATGTTCACAAGCCAATGAGAGGACATTAAAAATGTGAGGGGAGAAAGAGCCTCTCAGCTGTTGCTTCAATCTCTGAGTATCAAATCTATTCAGACAGAGACACATTTGAATCACAGCTCCAAACTTCAGAACGTATTTCCATTTTTATTCTAAAAGCATAATTAAAATGCAAATTATGTGCAAGCATGTGCATTTCATCTGCAAGATCACTTAAATTTTCGCATTTCACCTTTCTTGAAGAGATATGCTCTACTTGAACAGAAAATGAAACGGGTATGAGTAGAAACTCAACAGAAGGGCATTCTGGGATCTCACTGAGATTGAAAATTAATTGTCCTCTGGATAAAATTGACTGGTTTGAGCCAAATTTATCATACACTATTTTAGTCTTTTATTTCCTGATACATTTAATTTTTCCCTAAATGATAATTCTTATTTCAAGGTGAATAATATTTGCTTTGAATACAAACACTAATTTTGCAATTTTGATAAAGACATCAGCAAAACAATAGTAAGAGAAACTGCAGCATACATGAGAAAACTTATATAGAGAAAAGAAAGAAAACACAATGAGCTCATATTACATGCTCTGAATTTAATGAAGGATTTTCAGTGGTGTTCCAGCAATAGAGGCTGTGAGACATGAAAGAACAGCTTCTTGAGTGTCAGCTGAGCCAAACATTCGAGTACATCAGAGTCGGGGGAGGGAGAGAGACTAAACAAAGCAGTAAACCATGAATTACAGTCCTTTTACCACAGCTAAGGGTATGGGCTGCACTTAAAGGAACCATGAAAACTAAATGGGTAAATCTATATTTTTTATATTACTATTATTATTTTTTTATGGAATAAGGTTTACTGGCATGAGGGCGCGACAACCTGTCACTCACATGAGATCGATCAATAGCAAACCACAACCATCCAATCAATAGACAAAATTAAGTCCTGTACTACATTTGTTCTTGTTCCAGAAGCCGTTTCTCTCAGATATGTCACAATAGGGAAAAAGACTATCGCAACTTCTGTTTCATGCCAACTTTGACCCTGGTTAAATTACCGCAATATTTTATTTCAATTAATGTGCTTTTATTTATACATTTTCTTGTTGTAATTTCAAATACTTTTTTAATTTAAAAGGTACACAATGTAACTTTTGGCCCTCTAGCGGTTAAAAACACCAAACTGAAGCATTGTGCGGTAGAACATTGTTTCGGTTGTGCTTCGGCTCTGCGTGAATGTGAGAATGAATATGGTTATCCTACTGCTCATAAAACATTCAGAGATATAACCAGTTTAGATGGAAAGGATCTCAAACTGACTAACTGGATATGTTACTGTAACTAACCCATTAATAGGCAAAGTACTTCCTTGAAAATAAATTCCAGCGCAGCATTACAACAACCATAATGAAATGACCCTTCACAATAGATGATTTACAAAGAAACTCTGTTCAAGAGCTACATATGGCAGGTGATATGTTTAATAAAATACTTTACTCAACTGTTGAGTAATAAAAATGCAATCTCTACATCTCTTTTACGACATTTCAAATCCCTCAGTTCTTGCCATCTCCGAAAAGCCAAGCCAATGTTTATTCTCATTTTATTACGAGGTCTGTCACATTCTCTTTTTGCCAGCAGGCTCTCCTCTGTTCGACGTTTGTTTGTTTGTTTGGTTGAGAGATGTATGTATGCAATTTCCCACAAAAACCATCCTGACCGGTCTAAAATATAAAGACTTGTAATAGGCTTACCAATGTGAATCAGGGTAAGACAAAAACACGCTTTGGATGATGTTGATGATGTTTAAATTTTGTTAATTTTAAACAAAAAAAAAGTTAGTGTACCTTTAAACTTTTGGTAACACTTTAGTATAGGGAACGTATTCACTATTAACTGTGACTTTTCCCTCAATAAACTCCTAATTTACTGCTTATTAATAGTTAGTAAGGTAGCTGTTAAGTTTAGGTATTGGGTACGATTAAGAATGTAGAATGCGGAATAAGGCATTAATATGTGCTTTATAAGTACTAATAAACAGCCAATAGTCTAGTAATATGCATGCTAATAAGCAACTAGTTAAAAGACGCTAAAATGAAGCGTTACCAAACTTTCTTTTATTCTTGATTTTATCGATCTGAAATGGTATTAAACTTGTCTTTTGCATTTATTGTATTTATTTTGCATGTGTGAAGCATTTTTCATAACCAAAAGTTTATATAAAAGTTAGGGCCCAATGAACTGTGTTAATTTGAAGGAATTTTCCGTACTGATTTTTCACAGGTGTTTTACCCATATTTTGAATTACGCACTGCATTGTACTTTAGGGAAATGTCCGTAAACTTAACAAATAATGTCCTGGCAGAAAATTACCAGTACCTTTTCCATTTACCTACTGATTATATTTCTTACAGTGATGTAATTGGATTTGTGACACGGTGTCATCATTGACCTGAGCTATTCCTGAAATATTCTATAATTCCACTTTATTCCACATAATAATCTGAGCAACTATTATCAGCTCTAATATCAACTACTGATGGATCATTTCTGTATGTAATTTTACAAATTTGTGATCTAACTGCGAAATTGTGCATTTAATCCCGTTTCAGGACAAAACATTTCTCACACACACAAAATAAAGCTCCTTCACTTAAAATTTAGCAGCAATTGCCTTTCTCCTTAAAAAAAAGTGAAGAAGAAAAAAAAACTCTCAGTATCATGATGGTTTCTATACTAAAACATAGAGAGCATCCAAAATTGAACCCTGTACGTGACAGATTCAAACTGTGCACCACATAAATAACACTCAGTAATTGAAGCACATGAGAGACTCGCAATTTTTGAACTGGGATTGCCTTCTCTTTGAAGGATTCATGCAATACAACAAAATAAGGTATCTTGGAAGCCAGCATGTTAAGAATAACTCCCAAAGAACGAAGCTCACTGAGTTTTTAAACAGAGCTAGTGTGCAGTATAGATACGAATGCTGCAGTTTACGTTACTTCTGGCTTTCAAACCTGCTGCAATAATGAATTCACATACAATCTTAATCAACCTGTATTTACCATGTAGTATTTTTACAGGAGTCAGATAATATACTCTTAAAAACAAAGGTTCTTTATTAGCTTCTATGGTTCTATGAAGAACCTTGAACATCCATTAAACCTTTCCATTCCACAAAATGTTCTTTATAGTGGAATAGTGGTTTTTATAGTGGTTCTCTAGATTATTAAAAATGTTTCTTTTAAGAAGCATTCACTGAAAGATTCTTTAAGGATGATTCTTCTATTGCATCACTGCAAAACCCCCCTTTTGGTTCATTAAGATGGACTATAAACTGCATGGAGATACACATACATATATAAACTGCCAAAATGCTCTTGGCAAATTAAATTCACACATTTAAAACCTTGACAACCGCTGTATCCAAGGCGCAAAACACATCTGACAGCTCTCCACTACATCACCTCTCCTTCAACAGCGAGAGCTTGTATCTCATCTGCATAGTGTCTTGTCATTGGCGAGTGATTTAACAACAGGAGATGCTGCTGCAAGCTGATTGGCTGAGCTCTGAAGAGGGCTTGGAATCCCTGCCATTGAGAAAGGCCATAAATAGGGCACGAGAACACACAAAACACAGATGCAGCAGCAACCATTCAACATTTCACATGCTCTAACACTGCAACACAATCCAAAGATCCACAAGTTTGAACTCTTCACTGGAAGCTGCAGAGGAAACAGGCAAATCCAAACTCTCAGACTTGAATAGAGAGCTTGCGTACTGGGAATCATGTCTCTGGAAGTCAAGGAAAAAACAGAGGTGCGATTGGTGTTCATGGGAGCGGCAGGTGTTGGAAAAACAGCCCTGATTAAACGTTTCCTACAAGACAAATTTGAGCCCAAACATCGGCGCACAGTGGAAGAGCTCCACAGCAAGGAGTATGAGGTGGCTGGAGTCAAAGTGACCATTCACATCATGGACACGAGCGGAAGCTACTCCTTCCCAGCCATGCGGAAGCTCTCCATTCAGACTGGAGACGCCTTCGCCCTGGTCTACTCCGTGGATGACCCCGAATCGCTAGAAGCCGTCAAGAGCTTGCGCGAGGAAATCCTGGAGGTCAAGGAGGACAAGTTCACACCCATCGTGGTGGTGGGCAACAAGAAAGACCGACTGCATGAACGAAGGGTGTCCACGGACGATGTTCTGGCGAAGGTGGAGCTGGACTGGAACAACTGCTTCCTTGAGGCCTCAGCCAAGGAAAACGAAAACGTGATGGAGGTGTTTAAGGAGCTGCTCCAGCAAGCCAACCTCCCCAGTCGCCTCAGCCCGGCTTTGCGTCGTCGCAGAGAGACCTTTCCAAAGGACACGGGTCTACGGCCACCCATGAACAAGACCAACAGCTGTTCCGTCTCCTAAAGCCAGCAAGAAAAAGACAATTGAGAACGGCAAGGGTTGAGTTACTTCTCATCGCAATGCGATGATGTTGAAGGCTCTTTTAAAGCACACAAAGATGCTTTTGTTACATAGTGAAACTTCCCATAATCCTGCTCCAAAATCAGCATCCTCCGCAGCGATGAAAGGAAAAGGGACGACGATTTCAGACAAAGGGGAGAATGATCAAAAGACAATGAACTGTTGCATTTGCAAAGAATCTGTTGAATGTTTTTACAGTGATATTGAGTTCCTGAAGTTGAGTTGTGTGATCTGTGTATGTCAACATTCAATCATGTATATGTTAAAATATTTTGACTTTAAAGCTACAGCATTGTAATATTGCAATGTTTATTAACATAATTTGACTGTATGACTTTCATTGGTTTACAAATCATTGCACCTAGTATTAAAGTCACTGTCTATTGTTCAGTTGCATGCCGTCAGAATCTGTGCTTGACGCTGTGCACATGCACTTTTACTCTGTTGAAAACTCATATGATGCACTGATTTCTCTTCTTTTTTTTTTTTTCTTTTTTTTTTTTGTAACTTGATTTTTCTCTCCGTCTTCTTTTTTATGTAACTTGTAAAAGAAAAATAAATTACTAATTACATCTCAAAGGGTTCTGGCAGCAATTATGTTGAGAGAATTTAAAAATGTGTTGCACAATGCAAAAAAACAAAAAAAAACAAAAATTTGATCTTTTTTCTATCTATATACAAGAATTAGTGTTACACCTGTTGAAAATATCTATTCATTCTTTAGCACTACACTGCACAAAAATGATTTTCTTACGCATTATTTTTGCCATGTTTTCCAATATAATATTAAAACACTCATAAACCAAGATACTTTTAAATGAGAAGCAAAATTACATTAGATATAAAGTCTTGTTTTCTGAAAAAAAGTTAGTTTTTACTTAAAAAAAAGAAAAAATATCTACCAGTGGGGTCAGAAAAAATAATCTTGCTTTACTTTTTGATTTAAGTTTATTTTTCTGACCCCACTGGCAGATATTTTTCTTGTTTTGAGCAGAAAGTATTTTTTCCCCTCAGAAAACAAGACTTAATATCTTAAGTAATTTTGCTTCTCAAGTAAATGTGTCTTGATTTAAGAATGTTTAGATATTTGTGCTGGAAAACAAGTAAGAATAATGTACAGTGTTTTTAATAATGATGTAATAAAAGACTTTTTAAGCTATGAAATAACAAAAATTATGAGATATGAGTTTACATGTGCTGCTTTCATAAAAATAACATCAACAAAAATTTTTTTAAAGGCATCAGTATATTGTATATTTGTCCTCAAACTCATTTCAAGTATTTAAGTAGAAGCTATTAGATGAGTTTTAAGATCATGAGAAATAAATTTAGCCAAGTGTACCCAAACTGGGTCCAGACTGATAGTATTATTAAACTGTTCATGCAAACTATATTTTAATCAGTCCTAAAATCCAGAAGGCAACCATAAACCCTATAAAACCAACCACTAAAAAAAAAAAAAAAAAAAAAAAAAATTGTCAGGAATTGTCAAATGTTGCCACCTTGTGGTGCATCGACTGACTTTGAGCTTCTCACTTCACCGGCTTTGGGTATAATATGCAATGAATACAGTGAACAATAAAAGCAACAAGGAAATGTGTGCTGCGTATAACAAAGGCCTATTGTCGCTCATACACCCAACAGGATGTAATGTAGTTCCTAAAACATTTAGTGAATGACCTATTGAATGGAAATCTAACGCCTGTTTTATGCATGTTACATCTGCAGCACATTACTGCATCAGAACCTTTCACACTGACAGACTTCTGTATAACAAAACTGCAGTGCTATACACAAAAATAAAGTGGGTTACCACATTCAGCATTTCCTTTAATATTTAAAATAAAAAATGGTTATCCCCAGGGGATTGTAAGTATGAAATTACACTGCAAAAGAAATGACTTCTTATTAAGTTTTATAATATTACATTTATTTATTTTAAAAACTTGCTTGCCAGTACAAAATTTGGTCACACTTTAGTTTAGAGTACAATTCTCGCTATTAACTAACTATTACCTATGACTTTTCCCTCAATAAACTCCTGCTTACTGCTTATTAATAGTTAGTAAGGTAGCTGTTAAGTTTAGGTATTGGGTAGGATTAAGAATGTAGAATATGGTCATTCAGAATAAGGCATTAATATGTGCTTTATAAGTACT
This sequence comes from Hypophthalmichthys molitrix, assembly GCA_037950675.1. Lineage (NCBI taxonomy): Eukaryota > Metazoa > Chordata > Actinopteri > Cypriniformes > Xenocyprididae > Hypophthalmichthys > Hypophthalmichthys molitrix. The sequence continues at coordinate 41,978,902 of CM075494.1, forward strand.
AATAAACAGCCAGTATCCTAGAAATATGCATGCTAATAAGCAACTCGTTAATAGTGAGAATTAGACTCTAAAGTGTTATCTAAAATTTATATAAAAATAAATTTTTTACATAAATTTTGCTTTCATTGATTTTATCTTGAAGTGAAATATGCTAATGAAGTTAGTGAAAATGCTGAAATGGTTTAATTTTAGTATGTTCCTCATACACAGATAGACTTGTAATAAAATGCACAAGTCATATGAGCTACTTTCATGGTGATTTTTCTTTTTTTTTCTTTGTTTTGAAAATCATGCATTTTGGTTGTATTAAAACAAGCAGATCACCTCTTTTTTCATTCAACAGAAGAAATTCATGTTGGGAACGACTTTTCTATGTAAGGTTTCCCAAAATGTCTATGCATTAAACGGTTAGTTGCCAACTTATACACACAAACTGTGAGTATTTCCCCTTTCATGCAAACAGTAGATACAAGGTGTATTGTTTCCTGAGGCCGAAAGCGGGAAGTGACCTCTAAATGCTGCATGTCTAGTTCCTCTTTAAGTCAGGTTTAAACACACAGCTGTCTGTTCATCAGCCATCCACAGACAGATAAGTGCCGCTCTCTCACCAGATCTGTGTTTCACAGATAACAGAGGTTAAACCTGCTACAACTGGAGAACAATTGGAGGTATGTTTGCTATATGTTAATACAACTATCATTATTCTTTTGAGATGTAAAGATCCTTAAGAACATTGTGTCAATATTTGACCATTTTAAAATGTTTATTATTAAGTATGCATTTTGTGCTGGTGAATTTCATGAAAACTTTTAAAGGGATAGAGCACCCAAAAATGAAAATTCTGTCATTATGTACTCATCCTCATGTCATGACTTTCTCCTGTAGAACTTAAAAGAAGACATTTTGGTAAAATGTTGGTAGGCAAAGAAATTTGACGTCCAATGACTTTCATTGCATGAACAAGGGGAGGAAAAAAGAAAGTGTTTTATGTTCCACGGAAGGAAGGAAGGAAGGTTTGGAACGACATCAGGGTGAAGAGATGAAAGAATTGTCAACTCAAAAATTGAAAAATAATACTTTCCTTCAAGGAAATGTAGATTTTACATTAAAAAAAAAGTTTAGGCATTTTTTTTTTTAAGATTTACACAGTTTAATTAATAGTAACATTCCATCAAATTGAATTGAGTAATCCTTACGTAATTCAGCTGAATAATTGGTTAAGGATTGTTCTGTTATTCAGTGTAATTACGTAAGCATTATTCAATTCAATTTGATGGAATTTTACTATTAATTAAACAGTGTAAATCTTAAAAAAAGGCTTCTTTTTTGTTTTTGAGTGTAGGACCATTAAGATGTTTTGTATTAAACACAGGGGAAAAATTAAATAAATATAATTTATTTTATTTATAAACCATGGTAATTTAATGTTTACTTATTATTTTAAAAAAATCTGTGTAATATTTTATAAAAACTGCAAATCATCATTGACAAAAGAAAATTAACAGTAAAAAGTGTGAATGAATAATGCAATGTCAATACAAAAACAAAATCGTATTTGTCCTAAAAATAGGCACCATTTTCTTTACGCAGTTTTTTTTTTTATGTTGATTTTGAGGCGAAATGTGACCCAGAAAAGTTTGTTGTTTGGGTCCCTTGACTTGGTCTAAGCTCCTCAGTGTCGTGTGAAAAACCTGAGGAGTTTAGAGCAAGTAAAGGGTCCTTCACGAACTCGTCCTCTAATACTGAAGACCACTGAGGACATCACATCCTGAAAGGAGCTTGATGGACACGTTTAAATTCATCATGGCCCCTCGTACCTAATCTAATTGTACCGAAGTAAACTGCATGTGATTTTTTTTATTTCAATTCAATAAAGATTCAACAGAGCAGCATGAAGCAAATCTGTGTTTATTTACAAAAATAAGATTGCAAAGCAACAGCAGAAACAGTACATTGTAGCAAAAAATGTATGTTCTCTGTATGGTTCTCTGGACCAACAGCAAAAATATAGCTAGAACAGCTTTGAATAAGGTTGCCATAGCAACCACTGTCACTCTCACAGAGTGAGGCACTGGGAAACAGCTAGTTGACATATAATTGAGGAACACTGAGAAGTGGAAGACAAGGTTAAAAGAAAGAAGTGTTGCTGTGCTTCAAACGAACACCGACCGACAGCTCAACGGCAGAGACAAACACACACGGAGGAAGTATGGGGACGTGCAGGGCAGTGCTGGTGCATGTGTTCTCCATCCGTCAGTAATCCCGCTCATCTAAGGTTTAATCAGGAAGCAAAAGCTAAATGGTATTATCTGTTTGAGTGGTTTTAAATGCTAACTAGCCAAGTGTTCACAGTATACTGCATTGGCCTAGTATTGCTAATATGGTTTCAAATGCCTTCAAGATAAAACCCAGTCATATTTTCTACACCAGATCTTGACATTAGCACACAAATGTAATACACTGAAACTGAGGAACAGATTAGACAGAGACAAGTTTTACATGCTATTTTTGATCCCTTAGTTTTGCTGTGTAGGAGTATATAGAGAAGTATTCAGTTCTTGCTTCATTTAGAGCTCATTGGTTTTGTTGGTAACATTTTACAATAGTGTTTCATTTGATAAAGGGTTAGTTCACCCAAAAATGAAAATTCTGCCATTAATTACTCACCCTCATGTCTTTCCACACCAATAAGACCTTCATTCATCTTCAGAACACAAATTAAGATATTTTTGATGAAATCCGATGGCTCAGTGAGGCCTCTATTGACAGCAAGATAATTAACACTTTCAGATGCCCAGAAAGGTACTAAAGACATATTTAAAAGAGTTCATGTGACTACAGTGGTTCAACCTTAATGTTATGAAGCGACGAGAAATTTTTTTTTTTGGCACACAAAAAGTAAACGACTTTATTCAACAATATCTAGTGATGGGCGATTTCAAAACACTGCTTCATGAAGCTTCGAAGCTTTACGAATCTTTTGTTTCGAATCAGTGGTTCGGAGCGTGTATCAAACTGCCAAAGTCACATGAACTACTGAAGTTCCGAAACACTTATGATGTAACGAAGCCTCATTTACTGAAATCATGTGATTTTGGCGCTCTGAACCACTGATTCGAAACAAAAGATTTGTAAAGCTTCGAAGCTTAATAAAGCAGTGTTTTGAAATCGCCCATCACTAGACATTGTTAAATAAAGTCATTATTTTGTTTTTTTGGTGCACAAAAAGTATTCTCGTCACTTCATTACATTAAGTTTGAACCACTGTAGTCACATGAATATGTCTGTAGTTCCTTTATAAATTTAAATATGTCTTTGGTACATCTTCGTGTCAATGGAGCCATCAGATTTTATCAAAAATATCTTAATTTGTGTTCTGAAGATGAACGAAGGTCTTACGGGTGTGGAACGACATGAGTAATAAATGACAGAATTTTCATTTTTGGGTGAACTAACCCTTTAACAATAGTTAACCACATTAATTAATAATTACATTATTAAAATCAAAACATTAGTAAATGCACTGTGAACAAACATGAACAATGTACAACTGTATTTTTAAACTAATATTAACAAAGCTTAATGCATGCTGTAAAAAAAAATTTTAACTAATGCATTAACTAATGTTAACAATTGAGACCTTATTGTCAAGTGTTACCGTTTTGTCCTATTGAGTATGCATTCATGACACAGATCAACCAACCGAAACCAGTATTTTCTGTAACATAAAATATTGTGTTTCCTTAAGCCCAAAGTATACTTTCACTGTCCGCGTGACATAATTTTCGTCATCCGGAGGGTCCGCGGACGCCAACGCACACTGTCAGCACGCAGCCCAATTTTTTCAGTCCGCGCACAACAGTTTATGCGAAAGGTGAATGTTGAGACAGAAGAGGCCACAAGGTGTACTGTACAACAGTCAAAGAAGAGCGATACAAAACATGCAGCATATCATTCTCCATCATTTTTGTTCTGGTTCTTGTTCTAAACTTTGCATGCAATAGAGTACCTCAGGGATGACGTGTTTTTGTAGGCAAAACCCGGAAGCGAGTTAGCATTTTAGGACTTCCGGTTCCATCGCCCTAAAGTCTATGGGTTTTTTGAATGGGTTTTTGCTAAATCGCCTGAAATAAGGTCTGTGATTAACAAAGCCTCTAAATATTTTCACGTTTTGATCTATGACATAAAACACACCAGTTATAACCCACTTGTGATTTTTTAAACCTTTATTGTGTCTTAAAAATGGCGGTTGCTAACAAGTTGCTAAAAGTAGTTGACTACTTCCTTTAGACGTCATCATGACAAAGAGGATGTTTGGACAGCATTTCTCATGAAAAAGTAGATAAGTATTCATACACAGCGCAGATCATAATCAGCGAGCGTGTTTTTAAATAAAGTTGTTTTTTAAATAAAATTTGAGGAAGCTTGGTGGTGGTGATGCTGATCCGCAACCATGGTGTGCTGTAGTCCTTTTATAGCCTACTGTTAGCTTTTTATATCTGACGACTTTATTTAGGCTTCAAAATGTATAAATGTTGTGTTAACTTGTAAAGATTATCTTGATAGACAAAATGTGTAAGTGTCATAACCCTTTGTCAAACACAGAGCTTATTTTTTGCGATTTTCCAAAAGTCTATGGGAAAAATGCATAGGCTTTTGATCGAGGGAACCCGTGCGCCGCTAACTTCCGGGCTGGCCTACAAAAACACGTCATCTCTGAGGTACTCTATGGCGGATCCGCTGCTTTTCTTCTTCTATCATTCCGAGCGAATGTCCTGTAAATGACACAACTCAGTGCTGCCCTCTGACGTCTGTTAGAGTATAGAAAAACAATTGTACAGCGCATGTGTCGAACTCGTCCATCCGCGCTCATCCACTGTTAAGAATACTTTAAAGGCTGTGTGCGACACGGAGCGGAACGCAGAAAATGAAGTATACCCGGGCCTTAAAATGATTAGTTCACTTTCAAATAAAAATTTTCCTGATAATTTACTCACCCCCATGTCATCCAAGATGTCCATGTCCTTCTTTCTTTAGTCGAAAAGAAATTAAGGTTTTTGATGAAAACATTCCAGGATTATTCTCCTTATAATGGACTTCAATGGCCTCCAAACGGTTGAAGGTCAAAATTATAGATTAAGTGCAGCTTCAAAGGGCTTTAAACGATACCAGACGAGGAATAAGGGTCTTATCTAGCGAAACGATCGGTCATTTTCGAAAAAAATGTTCGCTTTATGTCCTACGCCTTCCCTATTCAACTGTTCCATTTTTTTCCCATAAGTTGAATAGGGAAGGTGTAGGACATACAGCGTAAGCTTTTTGAAGAATACGAAAGTGCGGTTTTGCCAGAACCATTTGGAAGGCGATCATTTCTTTATATAAACCATATACATTTACATTTTTTTTTTTTTCAAAAATGACGTTTCTTATGAAACCTTAATTTCTTTTCGACTGAAGAAAGAAAGACATGAACATCTTGGATGACATGGGGGTGAGTAAATTATCAGGAAAATTTTATTTGAAAGTGAACTAATCCTTTAATGTGCACCATACACATCAAGTGTTAAAGGAATAGTTCACCCAAAAAAGAAATTCAACACTTGCTCACCATCGCATCTTACAAACCTGTCTGAATTTCACTCTTCCTTGGAACACCAAGAATATTTTGAAAAAAAATACTAAAATTGTAAGAATATACTGGATCCTCTTGTCTAAATAATATTGGCAAATAGAGTGTTTTATTTCCTTGTGTGTTCCACAGCAGAAAGAAAATCATATGGGTTTAGAACAACATTAAATGAGTAAACATGAAAGAATTTTCATTTCTGGGTGAACTTTCACTTTATTTACACAAAAATCACCAGTTTTCTAGATCTAAAACTGACGATTTTACTGCAGAATATCACTTAAAGGTAAAAACAGATATACAGCTAAATGAACATTTGTATAATTCATGTTCTTCACATTGGAATATAACTTCATATCGGTGTTTAGAAAAAAATAGGCTGTGTGCATAAATTTACAGGTTTGAGTAATTGTATATTTATTTTAGAATTAATGTCATTTGGCAATGAGAGTTTGTTTAGATGGTTTTGCAGAATATAAGGGGTTAATCTGAAAAATGAAGGTAATTGTAGTGTTTGGTTCTGCTGGGAATGGGGAACTGAATTGGCACACCTCTCAACTGTGCAAGAGGGGAAATACTTCCCTAAACTCTACACCTCACCTTTGCCTCTAACCAAAATGTGTCTGTTGGCTAGTCGTCTACTGTGATATTGCGGAACAGGTAGGCCATGGACTCCCCGTTGTGAATGCGTCGAATTGCCTCGGCTAGGATCATACTGACATCCACCGTCTTGATCTTAGGACACTGCAGCTTTTGCACTTCATGAGGGACAGTGTTGGTCACGACCACCTGAAAGATATCCCAAACATCTGGTCATGCAACATCATTTTAATATCTGTTAAAATCAATACTTGATGATAAACTTATTAAGCATCCATGATGGACATCTAGCCCATTCTCAGGAAACGGTGCCACTTGTGAACTTCATGAATTTCTTTTTATTCCATCTGAAAGAGTTACTGCTGAACTTTTTTGAAGAATCACCTTCTTTTCCCAATTCACGCCCTAAAGTATCAGGGCCATAATTGCCATAGACATTGAATGGCAGTTTCTTAAAGGGTTAGTTCACCCAAAATTTTCCCATAATTTACTCACCCTCAAGCCATCCTAAGTGTATATGACTTTCTTCTTTCAGCCAAACACAAATGGAGTTATCTAAAAAAAAATCCTGGCTCTTTCAAGCTTTATAATGCGAGTGAATGGGACCCTAGATTTTGAAGCCCCAAAAAAAGCACATCCATCAATCATGAAAGTAATCCATACAGCTCCAGGGGTTAATAAAGGCCTTCTGAAGTGATGTGAAAAATATCCATATTTATAACTTTATAAACTCTAATCACTAGCTTCCGGTAATGTCCGTCCACGCGTTCACAAGGGTCGAGTTACGGTGGAGGGGTGACCTCTGACCCGTCGTAAGACGTAGTTCCTCTTCTCTTATAACGAAATCCTCCAACATTTTTCTTTAAAACTTCTCATTTTAGACTTCTAATTTGTGATCGGCATTTTGTTTTGCTCTATCCTCTGTGCTTCTGCTTTCGTCAATTCTCGCCGGAACTCGACTACCTCGTGAACGTAAGGACGGCCGTTTATAAAGTTACAAATAAAGATATTTTTCTGACAAAAACACACCGCTTTGTTTCAGAAGGCCTTTATTAACCCCCTGGAACCATATAGATTACTTTTATGATGGATGGATATGCTTTTTTGGGATTCAAAATGTCAGGGACTATTCACTCCCATTATAAAGCTTGGAAAAGCCAGAATATTTTTTTAATATAACTCAGATTGTGTTTGGCTGAAAGAAGAAAGTCATATACACCTAGGATGGCTTGAGGGTGTGCAAATTACGGGGTAATTTTCATTTTTGGGTGAACTAACCCTTTAAGGTTCCCCCAATCCTAAATACAGGTTGTATTAGGTTGGTTAGTTACAGTAAATCTGGAATTTGAATGCTTCAAATGTGAAAAGCATCGCTTAGTTTAATGTTTTATTGGAGAACCAGAATAAGCCATCCACTGGATGTTTAAGGAAATGAGCTGAAATACTCACTTCGTCTATAGCGGACTCCTCGATGAGGCGCGGGGCATCCGCAGACAAGAGCCCGTGGGTGGCCATGATGTAGATCTTATAAGCTCCTCTCTCTTTCAGAATCTCAGCTGCTGCCACAAAGTCCTCCACATCATCTATGATATCATCCTACAGGATGGAAACCACACGCATTGCTCATTATGTCAATCAAAAAAATTAATGTCATACTGCTAACTAGTCCAAAAATCTGCATTTCTTACAACAATGATGGCGATGCGGCCTCCAACATCTCCGACAACAGTGATGGGTGGTTTCTCCTTGGCCATCATTACTATAAAGACAAATATAAACTGGTGTTTCACATCATTTCAGGAAATCGTTTTTACACAGAGTCTAATCAATCACATTCCATCATTAAAGTAGATTGGGTAAGATGGGGTAAGAAGTGTATGAATTGGCCTAGAACTTTGTGTAATGGCCCAACCAACCCATATAACCAAATGGTAAAACTAGAATTTAAAGAGTCCCGCAAGGACCCCATAGCATAGCATAGCATTACACTAGCCTATTTGTTGGAGAACGTTTCCCATTTTACCCCACCTACAATTCAATCTAAATAGCAATGAAAAAACTCATGCCATGCAGAAATCAAAATGATCATCTCTTGGTCCCCAATATACCCAATCATAGAGGCAAATGTCTAGAGGTTTACACTAAGATTCAGTGCAGGAAACTACACATCAATCAATCAATCAATCAATCTGTCCTTGAGTCAGCATGACAGACTCCAGGACAATGCTGCAATTTAGGAGAGGTCAAGAAGGGCTAATGTCATTCATCCAGAGGAAAGACACTGGAACACAGCCAAAACACACACTCCGACCCAAGTAAACATGAGAGAGGAAGACTGGTGGGTCGATTTAAGAATACATGGGGGTTAAAGGAGTTATGCATGCCTTCAACACATGCCTTTCATCAACAGCACGACCTACAAAGCTTTTTGATATTTATACTGTAAGATTAACCTTACAGGCTTATAGACCACTACTGCAAGGAGCCGCTGTGCTATGAAAATCTAAAATGGCACGTTTGAAAGGTGCTGTTCACAGAGGACGAGATCTTGACTTAAAGAGAGCTACAGCTGATGGAGTGCAATGGAGGCACTCACAACAAACATCTTTCTTCAATGATGATTAAAACCCACATGCACGTGGACATTTTTTTTTTTTTTTTTTTTTTTACAGACTGTGATAATGCATTTCCACAGTTGAGAGAGTGACAGGAAATTTGACATCTTTCTGTCTGCAGACCAACATAACTCAATATTTTTTTCCTCTTTTGGAACATAGAAACGCCATCATTGATTTTGTTTTCTTTGGCTATTGGAGCAAATGGGAAAGCAAAAGTTATATCTGTCATAGTTTCCGTTCACCACTATAGAATTTTACCAACTTCCGCTACTGAGAACACCGGAAATGTGAAAAGAAGCCATTTAAAAAAATTTGAGCAATATTTAAAAACAAATCACAAATATTTCACTGCAGATGTTTTCCTTGTCTGCAATCTGTTTAAGACTGTCTTCATTCTTGCAGTGTCATCAGCCAATCAGTGCTGTAATGATGCAATTTTCCACAGTGATTAGTCACATGGCAGAGATTATCTTTGTGCAAATGATCAGAGACATGATGCAGACTACCAATGCAGTCAGTGTTTTTCCTCCTGACATGGCTGGAAACTGAAGTCGAGGACTCTACTAGTAACCATCAGCACACAGCAGAACTCCAGTTTTAATGGCTTTCAGTGTGAACAGGGCTTTACATGACACAAAGTCTTGAAAACAGTGATGCACTGAATCTCTGGCAACTGAAAATATTTGGCCAAAACAGCAAAAAAAAAAAAAAAAAAAAAAAAGGAATTTATACATCTTTTTTGCTATTGTGACACCATCTAGTGGTGTCCTTGGGGGCTAGCTTTACTTCACCTAGTATTTTTTCTGATGTTAATTATCTTCATTTGACAGGCGTCCAATTTGGCTGTTCAGGGTGCCTTTTCTAAGGCATCTGTAGGTTACTTCCTGAAGAAGGCATTTGGTGCTGAACATGTGGATTTGCAGCCATGTATTTTTAAAAGTTTTCCATATAAATTAGACAGTGAATAAAGACTTTTTGAATCTGAAGTGTGCCTTGGACTATCTTTTTTTTTTTTTTTTTTTTTTTTGAAAGAAAAAAAAGGAATTTTTCTATTTCAGTTGAAACAGTTTTGAAAGACTGACATTTAATTGGCGTTTTTCAACTGACACATTTTGACTGTGTACATTTGTCTATTTTCTGCACACAATTTGGATAAACATGTCATCAGTGTGGACACACCTCACTGTTACCAAAAATGATGCTATACAGCAGCAAGATGTAAAATCTGTTTGGTTGATATATAAAGAGGCAACTCGTTCCAGAAGAACTTTATGACTACTGGTTTAATTTACTTTATTTTATTTTTTTTTCTGCTAAAAGAAAATTTCTAAATTTCAGTATTTTAGAAAAAGCTGTTGCAGTGTAGTGTTAATTTTGTCTGCTATTTTTTAAAATATAGTCTTAGTCCTCTGTCAAATGTACTTTTGAGTTTTATCATAAGGTTTAGTTGACTAAATATGAAAACTTTTGTCATGCTGCATAATGGTTAAATTGATAATCACTGCCTTCCGTAGTATGGAAGTCAATGTGGTCCATCTGTTTGGTTTCTGACATTCTTCAAAATGTCTTCTTTTGTGTTCAGTAGAGTAAATTCATACAGGTTTGAAACAATTCTTGATGACAGAATTTACATTTTTGGGTGAACTATCCTTTTAAGAATTCTCTATTAAAACAACAGCATAAAGGACATTGTATTGCAACATAAGTGTATTTACTCAGCAACCACAATTGCAAATAATATAGTCGAGATCCATGTTTGGATTTAGTACAGTTCATCACTGAGAAGGGCATATTTAGTCGCAATAAACAGTACAAGCGGTTTGTGAAGGAAGACATACTGGCTGAATGCAACTTTTATTTAAGCAAAATCTCTCAATAGAGATCACTAAACTCCAGCTTACTTGTTTGTCAACAACATTGCATAATAATATAGTCATAGCCATAGTTTATTGTGACCTTGGTGTCATATCTCATCATAGTCTTGTCTTAGTCACGAAAAAAAGTTAATTGACGAATATTTTTTCTGTCATAGTTTTTGTTAAATATACAAATAGCCGACCAACTTTAATAATAAAAAATACCGCAGATGGAATGCAAGATGACGTCCTGTGTGAACGACCCCAACAAGTGCTGATAGACAACAGCAATTTTGAAGTCTGGTAGTAGATATTTAAGTTTTCTATTGCATAAGTAATATGAATCAATGGTTCTGTTAAACTGTTTCTCACTGTATGTCTACAAGCTTATGTGAAAACAAAGCATATGCTGACTTCACATATGATAGCTTGTTTTTAATTTTGCCGTCTATCAAAAATTTTGTCCCTTCATAAGAACTTTCAGCGAACACCTTCCACTATTTATCAAGGTCATGTGTTTCCAAGACGATGCAAGGGCCTTGGTTACAAGCAGCTAAAAGACTACCATTTAAAAACTCCAGTCTAGGGGTTTTCATAAGCAGGCATGGTGTGTTGATTGGCAAGATGAGCCTGGATCACAAATAAAGGCATATCTCTCGGACAGACATTCAATGGTTCCATTTCGATGGAACACACAATGATAATTACATGGAATTTGAAAATAAGCACTTAATTTGAGGCTTCTTAGTTCTGTTCGAGTGAAGCACTCTGAAGCTTAAACATCCATTTTTACCATTATTTGGTAAAAAATAAATTAATAAATATATTAAGGCTGGGTGGTATGGTGGTATATATGGTGGATATGTTTGTGCAGCTATGTACAATGGCTTCTAAAGATCAACTATTTCAAATAAAAATATAACGAGATAAAGTACATTATTTGTAAAATAGATAATTAACAGGATTATGCAAAAATAGTATGTAAGCAAAGTATGGCATGCTTATTAAGATAAAAACTTTTATAATTGAAGTTACATTGAAAATAACTAAATTGTGATACATATTTTTGCATACTTGTATTGTGATATTTTTGACATACCACCCACCCCTACTCTTCATAATAGCTTACAATTACTATTATTACAATAATATAATCATTTTAACTGCTCTTATGCTCATAATAATGAGGAAAAATGAAAATTCTGTCATCCATTACTTACCCTCATGTCGTTCCAAACCAGTAAGACTTACGTTCATCTTCTAAACACAACTTCGCCGCTTCAAAACGTTCATAGAGATTGTAAAACTAATCAGAAATATCTCAACTGTTTAGTCCAAATTTTCTGAAGAGACACAATCGCTTTATATGATGAACAGATATAATTCAATCTTTTATTCACATATAAACATTCATCAACGCATACGTCAGTTGTGGTTAATGGAAGCTCAAGCATGTTTGCTTGACATCTGAGAACCAATGAAGTTCATTCTCGTGTTACGCAGCACGTTTGAGCTTCCACAAGAACCAATGAGGTTCATTCTCATGTTATGCAGCACATTTGAGCTTCCACAAGAACCAATGAGGTTCATTCTCACGTGTTACACAGCACGTTTGAGCTTCCACAAGAACCAATGAGGTTCATTCTTGTGTGTTACGCAGCACGTTTGAGCTTCCGGAAGAACCAATGAGGTTCATTCTCACGTGTTACGCAGCATTTTTGAGCTTCCGCAAGAACCAATGAGGTTCATTCTCATGTTATGCAGCACGTTTGAGCTTCCGGAAGAACCAATGAGGTTCATTCTCACGTGTTACGCAGCATTTTTGAGCTTCCGCAAGAACCAATGAGGTTCATTCTCGTGTTACGCAGCATGTTTGAGCTTCCACAAGAACCAATGAGGTTCATTCTCATGTTATGCAGCACGTTTGAGCTTCCACAAGAACCAATGAGGTTCATTCTCACGTGTTACACAGCACGTTTGAGCTTCCAAAAGAACCAATGAGGTTAATTCTTGTGTGTTACGCAGCACGTTTGAGCTTCCGGAAGAACCAATGAGGTTCATTCTCACGTGTTACGCAGCATTTTTGAGCTTCCGCAAGAACCAATGAGGTTCATTCTCACGTTATGCAGCACGTTTGAGCTTCTGCAATAACCAATGAGGTTCATTCTCGTGTGTTACGCAGCACATTTGAGCTTCCAAATGAAACAATGAGGTTCATTCTCATGTTATGCAGCACGTTTGAGCTTCCACAAGAACCAATGAGGTTCATTCTTGTGTGTTACGCAGCACGTTTGAGCTTCCGGAAGAACCAATGAGGTTCATTCTCACGTGTTACGCAGCATTTTTGAGCTTCCGCAAGAACCAATGAGGTTCATTCTCGTGTTACGCAGCATGTTTGAGCTTCCACAAGAACCAATGAGGTTCATTCTCATGTTATGCAGCACGTTTGAGCTTCCACAAGAACCAATTAGGTTCATTCTCACGTGTTACACAGCACGTTTGAGCTTCCAAAAGAACCAATGAGGTTCATTCTTGTGTGTTACGCAGCACGTTTGAGCTTCCGGAAGAACCAATGAGGTTCATTCTCACGTGTTACGCAGCATTTTTGAGCTTCCGCAAGAACCAATGAGGTTCATTCTCACGTTATGCAGCACGTTTGAGCTTCTGCAATAACCAATGAGGTTCATTCTCGTGTGTTACGCAGCACATTTGAGCTTCCAAATGAAACAATGAGGTTCATTCTCATGTTATGCAGCACGTTTGAGCTTCCAGAAGAACCAATGAGGTTCATTCTCACGTGTTACACAGCATTTTTGAGCTTCCACAGGAACCAATGAGGTTCATTCTCGTGTGTTACGCAGCACGTTTGAGCTTCCACCAGAACCAATGAGGTTCATTCTTGTGTTACGCAGCACGTTTGAGCTTCCACAAGAACCAATGAGGTTCATTCTCACGTGTTACGCAGCATTTTTGAGTTTCCACAAGAACCAATGAGGTTCATTTTCAAGTGTTACGCAGCACCAATGAGGTTTGTTCTCATGTGTTAAGCAGCAAGTTTGAGCTTCCGCAAGAACCAATGAGGTTCATTCTCGTGTGTTACGCAGCATTTTTGAGCTTCCACAAGAACCAATGCAGTGAGGTTTGTTCTTGCGCATCAAGCACATACAATTGAGCTTCTATATTCACTGATCAAAGCTTATATGTGAATAAAAGCCTAAATTAAATCTGTAATATAAAGAGATTGTGTCACATCAGAAAATTTGGTATAAATCGCTCAATTTACATGGACTAGTTTACAATCTCTTTATGAACCTTCTGAAGTGTCAAAGTGGTAGTTGCGTGGACTATTAATGGAGGAACAGAAATCTCTCGATTTCGTTTAAAATATCATTTTTTTTTCCGTTTCAATGATGAACAAAAGTCTTACAGGTTTGGAACAACACAAGTAATTGATGACTTTTTCTTTCATTTCTGGGTGAATTGAAAAAGACCTGAGGGTGAATAGAGTAAGTACTTCAGAGTGCTGGGATCACAGACACTGAGAGACCTCAGCCACTGCACGCATGCAATAGGAACCATTTCAGCGTGTTCACTGCTGTGATCGGAAGCAAATAGAGTTAACCATCATACTTGGGAGCTCTATGCCTGGGAACGGAGCTTGTTGTTTGCCTATTACCAATAAATAAACATCACGTTAAACAAAAATCCACACACAAATGATAGAACATACAGACAAGAAACAAGGACTTCAACAATCCTTATTAAACCTTAACAAAACATTTTTTCAAAGCTTTCAAACAAACTTTTTTTTTTTTTTTTTTACTTTTAAAGCTGAATTAAGTGCTTTGAAATTGAGAACAAAGACAAGAGAGGGTCTTTTGAGGATTGTTAAAGTCCATACAAAAACCATAAATGTATATAAAGGTACTTGGAGTGAACTCCTCTCAGGCAATGTGAGTATATAAAGGCCAAGACACATACCACACAAGACCTGCTAATATATTAACATGCTAAATATCACAGTGTGTTTACGAATTCCCTAATTAAGCAACTGTGTGCACAAGGTAAGATGTAAGTATCTTAAAATCTAGAACAAATAGCACATGGAATAGTGAAAATAATGTCTCTTCCTCAAGTGTCTACCTAAACAGCATGCATAAACCTTTCGTCACTGAAAAAAAAAAAATCTTGTAACGGTAACTAACATGAGTCAAACATATTCTATGAGTTTGAGCAGTTCTTTAAATGTTGGTCTATGGAGATCTGTTTTCCAAGGTTTGTTTTAAAATCTCAGGACCATACAGTATTGGGCACTGTTGATTATTGGAATGAAAGTCACCGAGTACAGCAAGTTGGATTAACTAATTGGATTGTCCCACCAAAAATGTTAAGAGTTAAAACTAAATTCCCCATTTTGGAACCCCCCGAACATTTGTTCTTGTTCCAGAAGCCATACATCACAATAGGGAAGAAAAGATTATCGCAACTTCCGTTTCATGCCAACTTTAATCAACTTCTGAGTACTTGACGACATCCCCAGTCAAGAGCTACCAATACTGCATAAAATGTTTTTCTACTTTAGTGGCTCGCAAGGTTCTGGAACAGAACAGAGCAGACTCAATGCTGTCTAGATAGCTCACTTACTGACTAGGTTTTGAGACAAAGCCTTTGTAAACATCTAGAGACAGTGCTAAATGAATGGAGAAGGGTTAAAAAAAACTCTTGACCTATCTTGAACTACTCAACAGATCTCCAGAATCAGCTATTCTGCAGGCTGAATGCTACAATCGACCCCTTCATTAACAGGATCATGGTAATAAATCTCACAAAAACATGTTTAGGTCACACTTCACCCCAAAATCAAAAGGATTTTTTTTTTTTTTTTTTAATTACATAAATAAAATTAAACAATTTGTTTACTCCTGACAATTAAGCAAATTTTCAGACTGTGAGTGTACATTTATTTGTTTTTTTGGTTTAATACTGATAGCAGGAAAATGAAAAATTCAGTTTTTCAATTTTTCAACAAGAATTTGGCTTGATCGAAAAAGGAGCTGTTGTATCATTTCCTGCTTTCAATATTAAACCGAAAACGAATGAATGCAACGCACATGGACCATTACCTTCCTAATTCTCAAAACCACATTGCTTCTTTTTTTTTTTTTATTACTTTTGAGGTTTATATTAATTCCCATTTTTCTTGATGGTGGTTCTCAATACTCTAATACAATACAGTAAAATATTATTGAATTACTTAAAGGCAGTACAACACATACTACCATACAAATACTTTAAAAATACTTTATAATTTAAACACGTCTTTGTTATTATTTTAAATATCAGTAATGAGAATGAGATTTTTTGCCAGGAAATGGTGTCTAAATGTTAACATTTATTTTGTTAAAAAATAACCTTTTCTTTCTTTTTGATTTTTAGGGTCAAATATAAGTAGGACATGTTTTTGACAGGTTTTGTGAGAGTCTTTTTAGAAGCCCAATTAGCTGTCTTGCTGCTCAAGTTTGTGTTTCTAACCTGATTAAAACTCTTAATAATGTTTAGTCATAGGGTTCAAGCTGCTGGGTTGTGCAGATCTACAGTGTGGTGGCTCTTACATGGCAACTCCAAGCCGGAGTGTCCAAAAGTGTTGCGGACACATGGAGGAGAATGCCGCCCATCTGCCATGTCTGACTCCGAACACTGAGCTTCTCCGTGCATGACGGCCAAGCCGAGACGCAAACGCTCCGCGTACGACTGAGCCCTGAAGAGACAATGACAAGAGAGGGGAGAGATACAGAGATGTTCCTTATGAGCCTCTTGCCTAGATGTTCATGAGTGTCAGGTTGTGATTCAGTGATTCTAGGAGTTTAAGCATTCCTGAAGACTTTTCCATAGCAACTGACAGTTCATAGTGGCAGTGTCTGTCAAGCTCAACTTATGTGCTATATTCATTATGTTACATTATTTTACGTGGGGACTAGACTGATGCTTTTTTTATTAGAAGTATACAGTTTATGGAATTGTTAAACCAAAATTGTTAAGTGGAATCAGAACCAGAACAGTGTAAATCTGTATGACATCCATTCTTTCCCATTAAAGTGCACCATTATGCTATTTTAAAGCCTCCTAATTTTGTTTTGGAGTCTCCTACAATAGATTTACAAGCATCCAAGGTCAAAAGGCACTTTAATTTTCTCAAAATATACATTACAGAATCACATCTTTTCTCAGTGTCTGAAATGGTTTGATAAAGGATTCATTCTCACTAAACCTCTTCTTTCTGATTGGTCAGATGACCCAGTCTGTTGTGATTGGTCAAATGGTCCGCCGGAAGCTCGTTATTTGAATTTATAAAGTTTTAAATATGAATATTTTTCTTACAAAAACGCATCCCTTTGCTTCAAAAGGCCTTTATTAATCCTCTGGAGTCGTATGGATTCATTTTTATTGGATGGATGCATTTTTTCTGTCTTCAAAATTTGGCCTACCATTCACAACCATTATAAACCTTGGAGGACTAAGGATATTTTTAAATCCACTCCCTCAAAATCAGAAAATGGAAAAAAAGTAAGCAAATTTCATCTAGGCCTGCTTTCACCCATAACACAAATCTAGAAGCTGTTACCTTTTTGCAGCAGATGGGGACTTGGCTACAATGATAGCATTTCTATAATCAGGAACCTACGCAAAAGAGAAATAAGAAGAAAAGAAGATGATCAATGTTAATTATTCCAGTATATTTCTTTTTCTTTGAAATTAAAAAGGTGAAGTTTTTGACAGTAAATGCTGCCAACCTCCTCCTGAATGTACTGCAGCAGGAATGGAGAAGCCCGCAGGTTATCCACAGGGAAAGTAAAGAAGCCCTGGATCTCTTTCTGGTGCAGATCCATGGTGATTATATGAGTCAGACCTAGTTAACATGGCAGAGAGTAAAATGATTTTAAAACGAATAGTTTTCATTTGGAGCAGACACTGAAAAGCAGTCATCTAGTGTCCAGCATGCACATGTAATAATAAAGACTTTTTAGTATTGTGTCCAAACTTTTTGACTGGCAGTGTGAAAACAGAAAAAAAGAACATCATAGACATTATAAGGAATTACCTGCTTTAGCTAACATTGAAGCGAGCAGTTTGCACACTATAGATCCCCTCTTCCTCATCTTACACTGTTTACTGTAGGGGAAGTATGGGATCACACCGATGATGTTCTTGGCACAAGAGGTCTTCAGTGCATAGGCCATAATCAGCAGCTCCATAATAGCTGTGTTGACATCTCTGACAGAGACAGAAAGATGGATTTTAGTTCTAACGTGCTTCTGGGCCTAAAACAAGACTGTGTGCAGTTCAGCAAAAAGTAAAGATACCATGTAAATAAATACTAAAAATTGTGTTCCACGGACAAAGAGGGTGAGTAAATTATTTTTATGTGAACTAACCCCCTTTAACTGGCAATTATTACAACTGTAAGCACATTAAAACTATGACCTTATGTACAATGATGCATTATTTTTGTGCACACAAATAAATTTAAACGTCCTGAATGTGCTTAATAAGTGTGCTGATTTCCTATTCTGAATTCGATCCTCTTACCTGGGAATGGTTTGGATGATGAAGATTGTTTGGCCTCTCACAGACTCTTTGATCTCAACTCTCGTTTCTGTAAGATAAAAGCGAACACATCACAAAAGCAAAGTTAAAATTGATTGATTTGGGTGAACCTCATGAAGAAAATGTAATCTTTTACCTCAAACAAAAATAAACACATACACAGTAGTACATACACTCTACATCAGTTTTAATTACGCAATTTTTATAGTAAAAAATATAATTATCAGTATTATAATGTCTCCATATTTCCTAAGTTAAACAAACTTAAACATTAGAGCTGCATCTGAAACCACGTACCATTCAAGTAGGTACTATTTGAAAAAAACGATCTTTGCGACCATTAAAATTGTATGTTCTATAAAGTATGAACATGTGTAGTATGAATGAAATTGGGACGTACTACAACATCAGCCATGTTGTCATTGTCATATGACTTATGACATCGCTTGCGCTTCACCGTCATTTACAAATCCTCTCCCGTGGCCTCATGGGATAGTAAGGTGTCCATCAGATACACAATCTCACCGGAAGTACTAAGTCATCTGGTACTTTTCGCCTACTGTTTTATGAATGCTATGAATTCGGACATACTACACTTTTCTCATAGAGTTTTTCTTCTACTATAGTTGGCATATTCGGACACACAGTAGGTCTCAAAGTGTGCCTACACTAAAATATCATCAAGAACAAATCACGATTCTCCAATTTTGGTACTAAAAGGTATTCTAAATTAGACATAAAATGTGTAATTTTCTCTTCTCTGATGATGTGTTTACTGGCGTGTGGGCGGGGCAACCTGTCACTCACATGATCCACCAATAGCAAACCACAACCATCCAATCAATTCCCCATGAACAAAATCAAGCCCCATCCTACATCCTGCCCTATTTCTTATCCCAGAAGCCGTTTCACTTGGATATACATCACAATAGAGAAGAAAAGACTATCGCAACTTCCGTTTCATGACGAATTTAATTATATTTCATCAGTGAAATAATAAGTAGTAAACCGTGTTATGGCTCTATTTGCAAGGTTTCTCTGAATAACAATGCAGATTTGCATGTGCACAGCCGGCTAATGAGGGGTCAGTAATCTGGGTAAAAGGTGTTTATTGCGCTTGAAATGTTTTTTTTTTAAAGATGGCACACATTTTTACATGTGCTCTCAGATACGGTTTTAGAGAAGGTCACATGTCTGCTGAGCGTGACGAGAGGAACGGATGCACGGAATGCCCTTATTTGGAGATAGTTTGGGCGTGTTTTATGCAAATGACTATAACCTCGGGCACAAGGTCGCTCATTTAGAATACTCCAAATTCATTAACATTAGAATGAGTTTAAGAAGAATCTCATGTGCGTGCGCACATGTTGTGAATTAGGCAGAAGTGTTTTGCGAGAAGTTCCTTTGAGTTGTGCGTGACGTATGGAACATTATTGTAAAATGATGCAGACTTTGAGAGAGATACAGATGAAGCTTAAAATCGCAAAGATGCAGTGATGGCCTTCTAAGACTCAGAAATAATGAGTTGACAATTACAAACAAATCAGTGATGTAATGCAATAAGAAGAATCATTTGTTGGTTACACTTTATTTTAAGATGTCCTTGTTACAAGTAATGTTAATTAACAACTTGTACTTACTATATAATTAGAGTTATATGCTTGTAATTATGAATAATTTATTGTTATTACTATAGTAAGTACATGTAAAGGACACTGTAAACCCATTTTTAAAGGGATAGTTCACCCAAAAAAGAAAATTCTGTCATCATTTACTCACCCTCATGTTGTTCCACACCTGTATAAATGTATTTGTTCAACACAAAGGAAGATATTTTGAAGAATGTTTGAAACCAAACAGTTGTGGGGCACCATTGACTTCCACAGTGTGAGGGGGAAAAAATACTATGGAAGTCAATAGTTAACTTGAGGGTGAGTACATGATTACAGAATTTTCATTTTTGAGTGAAGTATCACTTTAATTAGGATTAACATAAATGTTTTACAGTTTGCACAATACATGTTTTAATCAAATTACAGTAGTGAAAATGAGTTTAGTCCATGTCGAAACTGACAGGGTGTCAAGGGTCGCCCTGCCCGCAACAGAGAATTTGAATAAACAAAGCACTATTGATCACCTCTGTTTGACTCCTGGTAAACAACTGATTTCCCCAGCTCGACTCCAAGACGCCTGCGAAACACAAGCAGAAAATCAAGACAGGTTTGCAAAGAGTTTCTTATCATGAAAGTAACTTTGAAGCAGAGTTGCATGACAATGTGATTAAATAGCCTGTATTCCTTTAGTCACAGTTTGCAATGAATGCAGACTGTTTTCAAGAGCAGTTAGTCACATGTACAGCTTATGTGATGAATAGCCCACTGTTCCTGATCTCTGCACGTGCACAAGATATTATATGTGGAAAATATTACATTTACTTTCCACAGTGTCTTAAAGTAAGTGCACTTATTACATGTCCAGGAACCTGATGTTCAAGAGCACAATGGTGATGTTTTATAGATTATCAGTTATCAATCCAAATCTTTAACAACTAGCCTACATGACATCAAAGAGATAATGCCAAGAGACAGGCCAGGTTCAGCTGTCATGAGTTCAGCTGATCTACAGGCCGAAATCCCAATAACATCACATTCATACAACATCAAGATCAGCCTCTATAATCACGAGCCATGTTAAATATTGAGCAGTTGGTCACGGGATACTTACTCAGTAATCTTCTTAGAGAGTTCCGTGCAGGCGGGCGTTGAGTTAGCCGAGAAAACACGATAACCACTTTTAGCCACGTTCATGATCAACTACCTAATGACCAACAATAAAACTGAGCCGTTTACAGGTCGACTGCTTCAGAGTCTCGTGATTTTATCTCCGTCTTTACAACTGAAAACCTGTGAATGATGTTATAGCTATTGAAGAAGACCAACGTTTACTGCGGTTTCCAAACAACCATCCAATTTCTTCTGCGCGAGCTCAACTCCTGTCTATAAACGTATAACGGCTCACTACAGCCACCTAGTGATGGGCGCGTTCAAAACACTGCTTCGTGAAGCTTCGAAACCTTTGTGAATCATTTGGTTCGAACCAATTGATTCAGAGCCGGTATCAAAATGCCAAAGTCACGTGATTTCAGTAAACGATGCTTCGCTACTTCCTGATTACCCAAGCAGCCCCCATAAAACAAATCAAGACCTATAATGTAATAAAATAAAACATTGTATGCAGACAATTAATATTTAATGGTATTAGATTATTTGTTTATTGCATTTAATAGATTACACTTTCGGTAAAACATTTGCTTGGTTTGTAATGGTGTTTTTATGTATGTTTTGTCTGAAATTTTGTTGCATTTACAAGATTTTGACCAGCAGGGGCCAGCAGCGTGTGGCGTTTCGAGCACAGTCTATGGTTTCGAGCATATATATTTTATTGGGAACAAATATACATTACAGATTGTGAAGAAAATATACATTTAAGAGATAGCAAATAGCACCAAAAGGGAGGACAAGAACAACTGCCAGAGGAAAAAGGAAGAAAAAAAAAGATAACCAAGTAAAAAATAAATAAATAAATTAGCTAAGGATGTTAAGAAAAGAAGACAGGACTAGACTAAAGGGAGATTTTAAAATGAACACAGCAAGATAATGTTTTCTTTGCTTTGACATTCTCGATACAGAAAGAGTTTTAAGGTATTGGTGAAATTCGTTGAGAAAAACTTTGAATAATGGCTTATGGTTAGAGAATTTACATTTATAAATAGGCTATGAAATTTTGATAGAAGTAAAAGATTTATAAGGTAAAATTCTTTTTCAGTGTTTTTCTCAGTATTTACAAAACCAAATAAAACATCTTTCCATACTAAAGAAAAATTAGGGTACACAAAATCAATAATAGCTATACTTACAAAAGCTCTTCCAGAAAATTTTAGTTACAGTTTCAATACAAATGTACAATAGTTTCATCTTGTGCATTACAGAAATCGCATTTTAATGCAATGTCAGGCTTAAACAATGCTGGATAAAATCTGTGAATTAATTTAAAAGAGACTTCTCTAACTTTATTTACAATAAGGTATTTATGTGGCAATAACCAAACTTTCTTCCAGTCCACAATGTTGACAAAATTGCTCCAGTAGCTCCAATTACGGTTTGGTAACAATATCTCTTTGAAAGAGAGCACAAATTGATCTATTGCTAGAGGATGGAACCAGACAAATCTTGTCCACAAATGTTTGGATGGGATCAGACAGAGGTGGTAAAAAGAGTCCCTTCAAAACCTTTGAACAATGTAATAACATCTGTGGGTATAGCATCAAAAACAATGGTAAATTCTCTAGGCGTGACAGGAAAATTATTTCTTTTTCATTTAACAGACCATCTTCATTCAAAAGATCATAGACTAAGGTGATATCATACCAGTCTGTGTTTCTCACCACCTTCTTCTTCCATTTGTTGTCTTGGTTACTCATTATGTTCAGCTGTGCACTCATTATCTCACTCGTTATCACATGTACTTAAGTTCAGTTCTGTTTGTGTTGCATTGTTTGGTCTTGTTATGTTGCATGTGGTGTACCAGTTCTTGCCTTACCTGTGAATTGTCTAGTAAAGAGTCTATTGCGGTGTGACAAAGAGACCAAGCAAGAAGCATTTGTTTATGAAATGCAGAGAGCTTTACAGATAATTTTTCAATATATTACAATTGCATTTCTCCAAACTAAATTAAATAGATTATCTATCATTTTATTGTGCAAATATTTATTGTCCAAACTAAAAATCAAGCTACACGCTGTTCTGAAAATTTTATTCCTATCATTGACAAAAAACACAAATTTAACCAAAGAAATACTTAGTTAGGGTCTTACTTACTAAACCTGAAGGTTTATGTAGATTAACATATGCAGCATTAAATACAATTGCAAGTGTCTTAACTGTGAGTGTAAATGCAATATATATATATATATATATATATATATATATATATATATATATATATATATATATATATATATATATATAATATAAAAAAAAAATTAAATGATCATTTTGCTGCAATGTTTGCTTGAATATGTTAAAGCTGCTGTCTGTAACTTGTATTGGTTTAAAATTATCCAAAATCAATTTGAGCAAATACATAACCAGCCATAACATCTCCTTACCTCAGCCCGATTTACAACGGCAATCTTGTAATGTTTTATAATAAAATCGGTACTGGTGGGTTTCCGTGGGAAATTCCAGCATGCCGCCGTTCGTCTTTGCGTCTTTATGTCACATCTGTTTACATAAAGGAGACCCAGCTAGTAGGCTATATCGCATATGAGGATGCTGCCGGTGGCGGATCATTTATAGCCTCTTCTCAAAGCAGCTGGAATATGACAAATTAATGTTAGATTAGAGTGTACAAAAATTGAAATCTACAGGTAACGCTATGCACACTAAATGCAATGCTGATGTTGTTAACATTAACAATTTGAGAACAAAGTATAACAATAATAATAATTTGCATGGTTTGACGTGATCCGAGCTAAGCGATCGTTAGATTTAATCAACATTGGCAGCGCGATTTATTGTAATGCTTTTTTTCCTCAGATGATCAGATGAAAATTGGCAGACATGTTAGTTACTTGTTCAGATGACATTTTCCGGTGAAAATTCTTATTTTGGTCAAACTTCTACAATTGTGATTTCTGAAGTACAGTATCCACACCGATGTGGCGACTGACACCAATCATTAGATTCATTCACACTGAAGCACAACCCACATAAAGATGATAATTCCGCAAATAACTGCAATTGCGGGTTTCAAACAGAGGTGGCGACAAAGAAGAAAACTTACGGACTGCAGCTTTAAACTTATCTAATAATTTCTGTAATACATTTTGCAACTTATAAAACATTAAAATATATGTTTAAATTGTTACAACTAGTGTAGGAAATGGCAAATGTAAATTATATTATTGAATTTGAATTATCACTTTGCTCCAAAGGTTGCACATATGGTATGGAATATGTAAATTTAAATACAGAAATGCATTACCATTTTACATAATGCACTGACATTTTGCATAGTACATTTCAAATTGAACATTGCTACCCATAAGCTTCCATAAGGAACAGCCGATTATGGCGGGAAATATGTGTGTGATTATGCACAATGGGATATGGTATACAACACCTTGCAGCACATATTTAGTGTCTGCTATGAGAGTGAGCGGTTTCATTAAAATTTAAATGACAATGAACAAAACTGGAAACAACCAAACTTTCTAATATACAGTGCTGCTCGAAAGTTTGTGAACCCCTTGCAGAATCTGTGAAAATGAATAATTTTAACAAAATAAGAGGGATCATACAAAATGTGCTTTTTTTTTTAAACTGTCTTGAATGAGATATTTTACATAAAAGATGGTTAAATATAGTCCACAAGAAGAAAAAAATAGGGGAAAATGTATGTGTGCAGTGTGTGCCTAAATCAGCAGTTCCTCTTTCACTGAAGGGGGTTTTTGTACGGCTCTGTATCACTGTGTTAATGGCCATTGAGCATGCTGCTGACAGTAATAATCTCCTGCATCTTCAGGCTGGACATTTCTAATATTGAGCATGAAGTTTGTTCCTGATTTCCCGTCAGTGAATCTCTCAGAAACTCCAGACACTTTGCTACCAACACTAGAGAACAGGAGTTTGGGTGTTTGTCCAGGTTTCTGGTGATACCAGGCTAAATAGAATGATACATCAGTACTGGACCTGCAGTTGAGAGTGACGCTGCTTCCCACCGACACTTGATTCACGGATGGACTCTGAGTCAGAATGACCTCAGCAAAACAACCTGCCGTCACAGCACCATCAGTCAGTGTTACGGTCAAACACACGATATACATGAGAAGAGTGTTACAACATTTATAAAGCACTTCTAAAACAGCTCTGAATATTCAACAGTAATCTCACCAGCAAGAGAAAGCAGTAGAGAGCAGATGATCAGACCGTTTGCAGTCATCTTTGATAAGAATGAGTGAGAACAGACGAGACCTGCTGTTTATAGTCCTGACCGGAGGACAGTCCGTCTTAAACAGAGGGGTGGTGCACATATTCAAAGCCGCTTCCTTTCAGGAGAAAATCTGTCACACTGATTTAAAAAATAAATTAATTAATTAAATTCAGTTTAATAAGATATTAAATGTAATTTCTCCACTTATTAAGACTTTGTGTCAGTATCAGCTGATATTTCTCAATAGTTTTTTATATGCTGATGATTTCTAATGAACATTCAGTAGTTGACCATCAGTGAATCACCTGAAGTTATATTAATCTTAACATTGTTCCTTGTTTTTAAATGAAATGTGTATTTTTTTTTTTTTTTAATTGAACTGTAAATGAGCACAATATCAAATTAAATGTAAGATGTTGTTTTGGAGATGCAGTGAACAGTGCAGCTACTGAAGCGTTCAGGAGGTTTTTGTACATCTGCTCTATTAGTTTGTATCACTGTGATATACTTTTGGCAGCGGCAGCAGACTGGATGTTGGCAGTAAGTAAATAATCAAATCATTTTAATGCAGTAGTTTAGTCATGTAACTGTAATTTATGACATTAAGAATGGAATGTATTACATTGTATTGGGGGGAGGGGACGTTTCTATTTGATATTCTTACAGTAAATATAGTGTAGGATTATATTTGTGAGTCATACTTCATCATACATATTAATTGAACTTAAGTGATTTTTGACCCACTTAAGAAGGAATTAAGTACTTTATATGTGATTTCATAATCATTTGCATTGTCTTTGAAATATGGTTAAAGTGAACTGAAGCATTTTTGTGAATGAAAACTTGTAATTTCAATTGAAACGTGCCCGTCATGTATTTAAATATACTTGTGATTACACATTTGAAAAGATGAAGCTACAATTTAGTACATTTAAAATATATTAACTTGTAATGTAAAATTGAATAACATGATTACAAGATTATGAGTCACAATTATAATGAAGTACTTTACATGTGCTTTTATTCCAGACATCAAAATAAGTGTACTTTTCTAAAGCACGACTAAATATTATAAAACATAATGATTTAAATCTTTAATGTAAATCTTTTAATTTGACATTACAACATGTACTTTTTAAAAAGCATACTTAAGTGTCTTAAGACACACAGTCATGAAAGTGTGCTCTCTTTAAGTGCACTTAAGTGGCCTTTTATTAAACTCATGGTGGGAATGTTGTCTGTCACTTTAATCTCTAATAAAATGTGTTAAGATGTTTGTTAAGAGAGTTGTTTGTTGTCCCTCTGCTCTTCTTCTCTCAGGCAACACTCCTCCTAAAGTGATCATCCTGCCCCCGTCCAGTGCAGAGATCTCCTCTCTGAACACAGCGACACTGCTGTGTGTGGCCAGCGAGGGCTTCCCGTCAGACTGGAGCCTGAGCTGGAAGGTGGACGGGAGCAGCAGGTCTCAGGAGGGCGGCGCTGGGCTCCTGGAGAAGGACGCTCTGTACAGCTGGAGCAGCAGCCTGACTCTCTCTGAGCAGGAGTGGATGAAGAGCGTGTCAGTGAGCTGTGAGGCCACACGGAGCGGCCAGCCTGCAGTCACTGCAGAACTGAAGAGAGATCAGTGTTCAGAGTAGATCCGCTCAGTCTCTCCTCTGCTTCTGCTTCATCCTTCTGACTGATGATGTCTCACTTCTGCTTCTCTGATCTCATTCACACAAGAGTGTGCTGTGATTTTCTGTTAGAATTGAAATAAAATAAATAATACTGTGCCTGTCTTTGATTCCTTTTGTATGATTTGAGGGAAAAAAAAATGTTTTAATCATTTGTTATTTATATAGTCCTGCTGTTACAAATCAATGTTTTTAAAAGTACAAATATTCCATTAAATTTCCTTGTAAAATTATGTAGCCTCTCAAATCTTATGGGGTGGTCTGCATCAAAGAAAAAAATATATAGGAGTCACATTGCAAGAAATGTTGACTTCCCTATAAAGTATTTCATGTCAAATACACAAATAAATTTCACTCAGTGAAGCATGACAACACCTGCACAGTAAATTATGAAACAAGAAAGTCATCTTGAAACAGTAAGTGTTGCTATTGTTAACATAAACTAAAACTTATCAGTAATTGAAATCTAAAATAAAATATAAATATATTAAAAATATCCAAACCATTTTTTGGTTCCCCAAAGAACCTTTAAGTGAACAGTTCTAAAAATAACCATGTTTTTTCTTAGTGTAAAGAACATTTTGAAAATCTAAAGAACCTTTTTTCCCACCATAAAGAATCTTTTGTGGAATGGAAAGGTGTCACATGTGTTGTGCAGAAATCCAAACATGAATGATTCAGAATGACAACATCAATATTCTTTAATCCACAAAACCAAAACACACAGGAGATTCTTTAGGAACAGCAAACTCACACGAATCGGGACTAATGAGCAGCCAAGGTAACAAACAAGGAGGAATTAGTAACTAAGGAGATGGGAACTAAACTGAAAGGAAACACATGAAACACATACACATGAAAGAAAACACTGATACATAATGTGAACCTAACATTACTCCTCCTACCACTAGGCACATCCTTGTAAACAACAGTCCCAGAGTAGAGGGAGGGAGAGAGACTTTTAGGTGGATGAGGAGCTGGTGAAGGGGGCAGAGAACTGGAGGAACTTGCTGAGGGGAACACTAAGGCGGAGGGGAAGGAGGGCGGAGCCAAGATTGAGCCCTGAGAGGATTCCTGGACAAAGCCTGAGGGCTGACCGACTGAAGTGGAGCTAGACAAAGTGGAGACCCCACTGAAACTGGCAGATCAGGCTGGCTCATGGATGGACTGTCCTGATTCTCTGACTGTA
Organism: Hypophthalmichthys molitrix; assembly: GCA_037950675.1. Lineage (NCBI taxonomy): Eukaryota > Metazoa > Chordata > Actinopteri > Cypriniformes > Xenocyprididae > Hypophthalmichthys > Hypophthalmichthys molitrix. The sequence continues at coordinate 42,007,062 of CM075494.1, forward strand.
TGGCAAATCTTGCTGAAAAACACCTCAGCCCATGTTTATGAGCTGCCTGCAGATTGCTCTAATTATCATGATAACTATTTTTGCATGAACTGGATCAGAGTTATAATGAGTATAATGTATAATGAGTGTTGCATTTTTAATGTGACTTGTCAAGTTACAAATGGTTATTTTTAATGTAGCTTATCAAAAGATGCAGATGTCTCAAGAGTCATAAAAAAAAAGAAAAAAAATATAAGAACATTCTTAAGTATTTTTTTGGGGAAATACTAAATATTCAAAAAAAATCTTAATTTAAAAATTATAAGAAGAAAATCGCAGTTAAGATGAATTTTATTCTTAAGAATATTGTGTGAATCAGGGCCCAGATTTCTTTTGAGTTCAGAGTTTTAAAAACTGGCTCCAATCATAGTAATATGTGTCTGAATCAGCAGTTCCTCTTTCACTGAAGGGGTTTTTTGTACGGCTCTGTATCACTGTGTTAATGGATATTGATAACGCTGCTGACAGTAATAATCTCCTGCATCTTCAGGCTGGACATTTCTAATATTGAGCATGAAGTTTGTTCCTGATCTCCCGTCAGTGAATCTCTCAGAAACTCCAGACACTTTGCTACCAACACTAGTGAACAGGAGTTTGGGTGTTTGTCCAGGTTTCTGGTGATACCAGACTATATAGGATGATACATCAGTACTGGACCTGCAGTTGAGAGTGACGCTGCTTCCCACGGACACTTGATTCACAGATGGACTCTGAGTCAGAATGATCTCAGCAAAACAACCTGCCGTCACAGCACCATCAGTCAGTGTTACGGTCAAACACACGATATACATGAGAAGAGTGTTACAACATTTATAAAGCACTTTTAAAACAGCTCTGAATATTCAACAGTAATCTCACCAGCAAGAGAAAGCAGTAGAGAGCAGATGATCAGACCGTTTGCAGTCATCTTTGATAAGAATGAGTGAGAACAGACGAGACCTGCTGTTTATAGTCCTGACCGGAGGACAGTCCGTCTTAAACAGAGGGGTGGTGCACATATTCAAAGCTGCTTCCTTTCAGGAGAAAATCTGTCACACTGATTAAAAAAAAAATAAATAAATTAAATTCAGTTTAATAAGATATTAAATGTAATTTCTCCACGTATTAAGATTTTGTATCAGTATTGGCTGATATTTCTGAAGCGTTTTCTACAGTATATGCTGATGATTTCGAATGAACATTCAGTAGTTGACCATCAGTGAATCACCTGGAGTTTAGATTGTAATGTTTAAATGTAGAATCACATATTACGTCATTTTTCCTTTTTAAAAAAAATAAATGTGTAATTTTTATTGAACTGTAAAAAAGCACAATATCAAATCAAATGTAAGATGTTGTTTTGGAGATGCAGTGAACAGTGCAGCTTCTGAAGCGTTCAGGAGGTTTTTGTACATCTGCTCTATTAGTTTGTATCACTGTGGTTGACTTTCGGCAGCGGCAGCAGACTGGATGTTGGCAGTAAGTAAATAATCAAATCATTTTAATGCAGTACAGTGTTGTCATATTTAGTCATGTAACTAATTTATGACATTAAAATTGAATGTTTTACTACTGGGGGAAAACTTTTCTATTTGACATGCTTACAGTAAATATCAGTTTAGGTTTGTATTTGAGAGTTGAAACTACAAATGTTTTTACTACAAAAAAGCTTTTGAACATTTTCACTCATATTAGCCAGGAAAAGAGATACGCTGGATAAATATTGACATGCTTTAAGAGCATGAGAATAATATATTTTGAAATGTGAAATACTACTAAAAATGAAAAAATAAATAAAAACATAATATACCTGTATTCAAAATGTATTATAGGCTATTATAGATTTTTCAATCCACTTTGAACAAAACAAATGTAAAACTCATTCATGTTTGAGAAACAATGCTAATATAAACATACTAATATATCAAACATACTAATATATCAAAATGTTGTTTCTGCCAACAGATATTGTAATACATTGTATAGTATTCTCATTTTTACACCTCCCTTGTGGAAAACAGTACAATTTAGGATACTTTGAGTACTTATTATGAAAATAATATACTTTAACAAAATATACATAAGTGTGAACTACATGTAATGTTTTCAGACACTTAATTGCATGTTATTTGAAAAAAAAAGTGTATTGTTTAAGTTCATATTAGTTGAACATAAAAGTGATTTTTGACCCACTTAAGTAGGACTTAAGTACATCTTTATGAGTAATTTCATAAATATTTCTATAGTCTTTGTAATTTGGTGTACTGCGGAATGTACTGAAGCATTTTTTGTGACTGAAAACTTTAATGTAATTTCTATTGAAACTTGTCTGTCATGTATTTAAAATAAATATATTAACTTAAGTTATAATATTAAGTTATTATATAAAGTGTAATATTAAATAACACTACAGTTAAAATTTAAATCAATCATCTTTACATGTGCTTCTTTAAACATGACAAAGGATTATTAAAACAATTATTTCAACAGGTACTTTAATTACTATACATTATTACAAAGTGCATTTTTTAAAAGTGTACTTAAGTGTGTTTAGAAACAGTCATGAAAGTGTGCTTCTCTTGAAGAACACTTAAGTGGCCTTTTATTTCATTAATATTATATTATCTGCAAATACAATTTAAATATAAATTTAAAAAATTTATATATATATATAATTTAAAAAATTTAAAAAAAATATATATATATACTACAATTGCACATTCCATACAATTAAGTGCACTTCTTTTTTCACACAGTACAATGTAACATCTACCTTCATTATACTGTAGTTGACAGTTTGAATGTACGCCGGCTGTATTGTGTGTACTTGTTATTTAAACGCTATTACAAATATATGATGTTAATGTAATTTTAGTTTGGATGACTGAATTCACAAACTGTATTAGTTCAAAACAGTTTATAGGTGAAAAAAAAAAAAAAATTACGCAACAGCTTTAGTTACTAACTTCACACTTCCCATGTTATTTAAAAATGTCAATATGATTTTTCAACTTGAAAAATGTTCATCATATATTACTTTCTCTGTTTAAACTGATGGTGTCTGTCACATTCATCTCTAATAAAATGTGTTAAGATGTTTGTTAAGAGAGTTGTTTGTTGTCCCTCTGCTCTTCTTCTCTCAGGCAACACTCCTCCTAAAGTGATCATCCTGCCCCCGTCCAGTGCAGAGATCTCCTCTCTGAACACAGCGACACTGCTGTGTGTGGCCAGCGAGGGCTTCCCGTCAGACTGGAGCCTGAGCTGGAAGGTGGACGGGAGCAGCAGGTCTCAGGAGGGCGGCGCTGGGCTCCTGGAGAAGGACGCTCTGTACAGCTGGAGCAGCAGCCTGACTCTCTCTGAGCAGGAGTGGATGAAGAGCGTGTCAGTGAGCTGTGAGGCCACACGGAGCGGCCAGCCTGCAGTCACTGCAGAACTGAAGAGAGATCAGTGTTCAGAGTAGATCCGCTCAGTCTCTCCTCTGCTTCTGCTTCATCCTTCTGACTGATGATGTCTCACTTCTGCTTCTCTGATCTCATTCACACAAGAGCGTGCTGTGATTTTCTGTTAGAATTGAAATAAAATAAATAATACTGTGCCTGTCTTTGATTCCTTTTGTATGATTTGAGGGGAAAAAAAATGTTTTAATCATTTGTTATTTATATAGTCCTGCTGTTACAAATCAATGTTTTTAAAAGTACAAATATTCCATTAAATTTCCTTGTAAAATTATGTAGCCTCTCAAATCTTATGGGGTGGTCTGCATCAAAGTAAAAAATATATAGGAGTCACATTGCAAGAAATGTTGACTTCCCTATAAAGTATTTCATGTCAAATACACAAATAAATTTCACTTAGTGAAGCATGACAACACCTGCACAGTAAATTATGAAACAAGAAAGTCATCTTGAAACAGTAAGTGTTGCTATTGTTAACATAAACTAAAACTTATCAGTAATTGAAATCTAAAATAAAATATAAATATATTAAAAATATCCAAACCATTTTTTGGTTCCACAAAGAACCTTTAAGTGAACAGTTCTAAAAAGAACCATGTTTTTTCTTAGTGTGAAGAACATTTTGAAAATCTAAAGAATCTTTTTTCCCACCATAAAGTATCTTATGTGGAATGGAAATGTGTCACATGCACAGAGGTGTAAAGAGTATCTGAAAACCATACTTGAGTAAAAGTACTGACCTTACATCGAAAATGACTCCATTACAAGTTACAAGTCACCAATTCCAACACGACTTGAGTAAAAGTCTTAAAGTATCTGATTTTAACAGTACTTAAGTATTTTACTCATACTGAATGTAGGCTCAAAAATGCACTAGTCATCGACACCTGAGAGACATGCCGGTGAAAATAAGAAATAACTGATTTGTAAGATGAGAATTCATGTTTATTTTTTAAAATCAAAATAAAACTGAGCACCTCAATATTGCAATAAAGACACAACAGCTGTTACAGTACAGAAAGGAGGGTACGGTCTCCTCAGACCAGGAGATGGGGCTGACGATTACGTCTTCGGGTAGGATGGGTTCTGGGTCTTTGGACTTCTCTTCAGGGGCATGCAGACGGGGGAGTGCATCAGCCTTAATGTTCTTAGGTCCAGGAAGGTAGGAGATTGTGAAACTGAAGCGTGTGAAGAATAGGGCCCAGCGTGCTTGTCTAGGGTTGAGTCTTTTTTGTGTTTTTATGGTCTGTTAAGACGAGGAAGGGATGTTTAGCTCCCTCCAACCAATGCCTCCACTCCTCCAGAGCAAGCTTGACAACGAGGAGTTCTCTATTACCGATGTCATAATTCATCTCGGCTGGGTTGAGCTTGCGGGAGAAGAAGGCACATGGATGGAGTCTACTTGGGGTCCCCTGCTGCTGGGACAACACCGCTCCTACTCCAGTAGTGGAGGCGTCCACTTCCACCATGAAGGGCAGCTCGGGATCTGGGTGGACGAGGAGAGGAGCGGTGGTGAAGGCTTCTTTGAGAGAGTTGAAGGCATTGGTGGCTGCAGGGGTCCAGGACAGAGACTTGGGCTTATTACATAGAAGGTTGGTGAGTGGGCTGGATAGGGAACTGTAATTCTGGATGAATCGACGGTAGAAATTGGAGAAGCCGAGAAAACGTTGAAGCTCTTTGATGGTTGTGGGAGTGGGCCAGTTCTTGATGGCTTCCACCTTCCTCTCGTCCATCCGGATGCCACTGCTGTCGATGTTGTAGCCTGGAAATTGTACAGAGGGCTGATGGAAGGAGCATTTCTCGGCTTTAAGGAAGAGGTGAAATTTCCGCAGGCGTCCCAGGACCTCCTCAACGTGATGGCGATGTTCGGCCAGGCTCTGGGAGTAGATGAGGATATCATCGATGTAGACCAAGACGAACTTGTGGAGGAACTCCCGGAGCACCTCATGAATGAAGTCCTGGAATACGGAGGGGGCGTTGACCAGGCCATATGGCATAACAAGATATTCATAGTGGCCGGTAGGTGTCACGAAGGCGGTCTTCCACTCGTCCCCCTCGCGTATCCGGATGAGGTTATACACACTGCGGAGGTCCAGTTTAGTGAAGACAGTGGCACCACGGAGATGTTCCAGGGCTGATGGAACGAGAGGAAGGGGGTAACGGAACTTTACTGTGATGTTGTTTAGTGCTCGGTAGTCAATACATGGCCGCAAGCCTCCGTCCTTTTTTGCCATGAAGAAATAACTGGAAGCAGCAGGGGAAGTATCCTAGGCCGGATGTATCCTAGGGCTAGGGCCTCCTTGATGTATTCCTCCATGGCCTTCTCCTCCGGGATAGACAAGGGGTAGATCCTTCCCCTGGGCATTGACTCACCCGGAAGCAGATCGATGGCACAGTCCCATGGCCGGTGTGGAGGCAGCTTGGAAGCTCGTTCAGGGCAGAAGACGTCACTGAAGGGGGCTTAACATTCTGGGATCTCCACCGAGCGTTGTTCAACAGGGCTCTCGATGGTGGTGGCGCAGACAGAGAGATGTTCGGAGAGTGGCGATGATGGAACTGGGAGCTCAGGGAAACAGTTTGGGAAACAGGTTTCGCCCCACTTCAGGACTTCACCGGTCTTCCAGGAGATGACTGGGTTGTGCTGCTCCAACCAGGGGCACCCTAGTATCACATCAGCGGTGGATCCTTCCAGAACCAGCAGATGGAGATGTTCGATGTGTAACAGGCCAACTTGCACTTGGATGGGACCGGTACTAAGGCGTACATGTCTTCAACTCAAGGGTTTTCCAGTTACTGATCGGATCTGGTAGGTGGTCGGCGTGGCCGTGGTCTTGATGTTAAGCTGACGGCAGAGGGCGCCGGAGATGAAATTGCCTGCTGACCCAGAATCGAGGAGTGCGACAACTGGAATAGAGACATCAGCAGCAGTAAGGTTTACAACAGTGGTGAAGGGTTTCATCTTCTTAATGGAGGGAATGACAGCACTCACCATGGGTCGCGGAGGATGGATGGGGCATGCTGAGATTACATGCCCAGGAGAACCACAGTAGAGGCACAGATTCTGGGTCAGCCACCTCTGCCGTTCAGCAGGAGAGAGTCTGGAGCCTTCCAGTGACATGGGCTCGTGGGCTGGTTCTGGAGGGCTGACGGATTCTGGTCGGCGGGGAGTGATGTTAAACAGCGGCTGGCCCTGGTGCTCTTCGAGACGCGACTGCATACGAGTGGCGAAGCGGATGGAGAGTTGGATGAAGCGCTCAAGGCCGATGGAGTCCTCGTATGCAGCGAGATGCAACCGCACTCGAGGGTCCAATCCTTGACGGTATGTGGTAATTAAAGCCTGTTCGTTCCAACCACTGGAAGCAGCAAGCATTCTGAATTGCAAAGCATAATCATTAACAGACATGGATCCTTGTTTTAAATTATAGAGTTTCTCACCGATAGAAGAGTCAGTAGTAGGCTTCCCGAAAACTTCCCGGAAGTGGGCAACGAAACCGGAGTATGACTGAGTGATGGGGTTGTTCTGCGACCAGATCGAATCGGCCCATTGAAGTGCTTTGCCTTGTAACTGTGAAATTATGAACGCTACTTTGGAGGTTTCGGTGGAAAAATGGTGCTGTTGCATCTCCATGACCAGCGAACATTGCAGAAGAAATCCGCTGCAATCCTCCGGCGAACCAGAGTAGGGCGCCGGTTTCGCCATGGGACTGGCGTGCACAGGAGGTGAAGGAGTGGGCGCCGTGTTGACGGAGGTGATCGCTGGCGCAAAGCGTCAACGAGCTCTTGGAAAGGGTCCTGGTGACTCATGCTGGTGTCTCACAGTTGTTGGTCCGGTCTTCTGTTACAGTACAGAAGGGTCGGAGACAGGAGATACCATTAAGGATGTTTATTGGAGACACACAGCAGAGTAAACAGAAGTGCAGGTGAGTAGTGATGGTTTGTAAGGTGAAATGGATAGATGAGATGAGATAATACTGTCCTTGTATGTTGGCGGGTGAGAGGATCCTGGATGACGCTGGAGACTGGAGACACTCACACACAGACTGGAAACACGAGGAGACTTGGAGACGCTGGAGACAGGTAAGTTTGTCGATAGGAGTCCTTGAGGTAAGCATGTAGGTAAGTCTAGATGCGAACGAGACCAGAAAATGAATGAGAGTGTGTGAGTGTCTTTTATGGTGGCGGTGATTGGTGAGCTGATGAGGTGCAGGTGCGTGTGATCAGTATTCTGGAGATGGAGTGCGCTGTGATTGGGCAGTGTTGGAACCTGGCGTGTCTGTGACAACAGCCTCTTATCATTTACAAACTCTCAGGTCTCAGTTAAGCACAAGTGCACAAAAAGGTCATAAGTAAACCAATATCCTTCAAAAAGGTCTCGTCAATACAGCAGATAAATAAAATAATGTTAAGTAAAATTAAATAGTCAAAGCCTACTTGCACTGGATGTGCTCTTCAGGTGGAGCCCACTCGAGATCGAGTTCCTCGATGGCCTTAGAGAGGACGCGGAATAACTCGGCGTCCATCCCAGCTCTGGCATCGATGGGCTCCAGTGACGGCAGGTGGGCGGGGTCTTCAGGATCGCCGACCCATTCCTCCGTTTCGGAAGCCGCCAGTGACATGGAGTCATCAAGCGGCTCGTCCTCTGATCCGCCAAAAGAGACGAGGTCGCTCGCTTCAGCCGAGGGACGCAGCTCAGGGCGGGGAGAACAAGACGGGGGACGGTTCTCTCGTGGGAGAGGGTGAGGCACGCGGGGGCTGAGCCGGCGTGAGCTCACACGACTCCGGGCGCTGAGCCCCTCTGCCCCGCTGTCTCTTCTTTGCGGGTTCGCGAGAAGAAGACGGGAGGGCGCGAGGGGCGGGACCGCTTTCATTGAAGAAAGCGATCCGCGAGCGCAGAGAGGTGAGACTCATACTCTCGCAGTGAGAGCATGAAGTCTCAGTGAGCGCCGCCTCAGCGTGGGACTTGCCCCAGGCAAAAGACGCACTCACCGTGCCCGTCATCGTCATGCAGAGGGGCTCTGCATGTGCCACAGTTGTGGCGCGGCATTTGCAGCAACGCCGCCGCCGTGAAAACGGCGATTGTGGGGCTCTTTTAGAGCGGCGAGAACCGCTGGAAGGCTCTTTTAGCGGGCGGTAGAACCGCGGGAAGTGCTCTTTTAGAGCACGCCGGATGGCGGCAGGAGACGCGCTGAGAGGGCGGCCGGAAGCGGGAGGCGGGCGGCTCGAGAGAGCGCTCGAGGGCGGCAGTCTGCGAGGGCGCCGGCGTTGCGATCGGCGATCTCAGCTGGTCCGCTGCAGTGCCTCTTCAACGGCGGAGAGCTCGTTCCAGCAGGCGAAGGCGTTCAGCTCGACGATCCAGCGAAGAGATGCGTTGTCGTCGCTGAAGGAGAGAGAACTGAAATCCTATGGCGAAACGCTCGCTTATATAGCCCGTCGCCCCGCCCATTTTGGCGGGCTTCGGCGCGCCGCATCGCCATAGGCTCGCGCAGCTATGCCGTGCCGTCATTGGTTCAAAAAGTTTTCCAGTTTGAACCAATGGACGTGCAGTTACACTGCGTTATTGAAAAAGGCTTCAGCATCGAGGAAAAAAGGAGTTTTTCCCCATACGCAGTACGAGTGAAGTATCGAAAGGGAACTAATTACATGTACTCAAATACTTAACACCTCTGACATGTGTTGTGCAGAAATCCAAACATGAATGATTCAGAATGACAATATCAATCTTCTTTAATCCACAAAACCAAAACACACAGGAGATTCTTTAGGAACAGCAAACTCACACAAGCTTGGACTAATCAATAACCAAGGTAACAAACAAGGAGGAATTGGTAACTAAGGAGATGGGAACTAAACTGAAAGGAAACACATGAAAACATACACATGAAAGAAAACACTGATACATAATGTGAATCTAACATTACTCCCCCTACCACTAGGCACATCCTTGTAAACAACAGTCCCAGAGTAGAGGGAGGGAGAGAGACTTTTAGGTGGATGAGGAGCTGGTGAAGGGGGCAGAGAACTGGAGGAACTTGCTGAGGGGAACACCAAGGCAGAGGGGAAGGAGGGCAGAGCCAAGATTGTACTGTCCTGACTGTATAGCAGATCTTACTGAAAAACACCTCAGCCCATGTTTATGAGCTGCCTGCAGATTGTTGTAATTATCATAATAACTATTTTTGAGGGACTGGATCAGAGTTTAATAATAAGTGTTGCATTTTTAATGTGACTTGTCAAGTTACAAATGGTTATTTTCAATGTCAGAGCTTATCAAAAGATGCAGATGTCTCAAGAGTAAAAAAAAATAGATAAGAACATTCTTAAATATTCTTAAATATTTTTTTGGAAATACTAAATATTCTAAACATGTTTTCTTAATTTAAAAAAATATAATAAGAAAATTGCAGTTAAGATGAATTTTATTCTTAGGAATATTGATTGAATCAGGGCCCAGATTTCTTTTGAGTTCAGAGTTTTAAAAACTGGCTCCAATCATAGTAATATGTGTCTGAATTAGCAGTTCCTCTTTCACTGAAGGGGGTTTTTGTACGGCTCTGTATCACTGTGTTAATGGATATTGATAACGCTGCTGACAGTAATAATCTCCTGCATCTTCAGGCTGGACATTTCTAATATTGAGCATGAAGTTTGTTCCTGATTTCCCGTCAGTGAATCTCTCAGAAACTCCAGACACTTTGCTACCAACACCAGAGAACAGGAGTTTGGGTGTTTGTCCAGGTTTCTGGTGATACCAGGCTAAATAGGATGATACATCAGTACTGGACCTGCAGTTGAGAGTGACGCTGCTTCCCACGGACACTTGATTCACAGATGGACTCTGAGTCAGAATGATCTCAGCAAAACAACCTGCCGTCACAGCACCATCAGTCAGTGTTACGGTCAAACACACGATATACATGAGAAGAGTGTTACAACATTTATAAAGCACTTCTAAAACAGCTCTGAATATTCAACAGTAATCTCACCAGCAAGAGAAAGCAGTAGAGAGCAGATGATCAGACCGTTTGCAGTCATCTTTGATAAGAATGAGTGAGAACAGACGAGACCTGCTGTTTATAGTCCTGACCGGAGGACAGTCCGTCTTAAACAGAGGGGTGGTGCACATATTCAAAGCTGCTTCCTTTCAGGAGAAAATCTGTCACACTGATTAAAAAAAAAAAAAAAAAAAAAATTAAATTCAGTTTAATAAGATATTAAATGTAATTTCTCCACGTATTAAGATTTTGTATCAGTATTGGCTGATATTTCTGAAGCGTTTTCTACAGTATATGCTGATGATTTCTAATGAACATTCAGTAGTTGACCATCAGTGAATCACCTGGAGTTTAGATTGTAATGTTTAAATGTAGAATCACATATTACGTCATTTTTCCTTTTTAAAAATAATAAATGTGTAATTTTTATTGAACTGTAAATGAGCACAATATCAAATTAAATGTAAGATGTTGTTTTGGAGATGCAGTGAACAGTGCAGCTTCTGAAGCGTTCAGGAGGTTTTTGTACATCTGCTCTATTAGTTTGTATCACTGTGAAAACCTTTCGGCAGCGGCAGCAGACTGGATGTTGGCAGTAAGTAAATAATCAAATCATTTTAATGCAGTACAGTGTTGTCATATTTAGTCATGTAACTGTAATTTATGACATTAAAATTGAATGTTTTACTACTGGGGGAAAACTTTTCTATTTGACATGCTTACAGTAAATATCAGTTTAGGTTTGTATTTGAGAGTTAAAACTACAAATGTTTTTACTACAAAAAAGCTTTTGAACATTTTCACTCATATTAGCCAGGAAAAGAGATACGCTGGATAAATATTGACATGCTTTAAGAGCATGAGAATAATATATTTTGAAATGTGAAATACTACTAAAAATGAAAAAATAAATAAAAACATAATATACCTGTATTCAAAATGTATTATAGGCTATTATAGATTTTTCAATCCACTTTGAACAAAACAAATGTAAAACTCATTCATGTTTGAGAAACAATGCTAATATAAACATACTAATATATCAAACATACTAATATATCAAAATGTTGTTTCTGCCAACAGATATTGTAATACATTATATAGAATTACTCATTTTTACACCTCCCTTGTGGAAAACAGTACAATTTAACAGTTTACAATTTTAATTAAAATCAATCATCTTTACATGTGCTTTAGTATATCAGTCAACACATCAAAATAAGTGTACATCTTTAAACATGAAATGATTATTAAAACAATTATTTCAACAGGTACTTTAATTACTATACATTATTACAAAGTGCATTTTTTAAAAGTGTACTTAAGTGTGTTCAGAAACAGTCATGAAAGTGTGCTTCTCTTGAAGAACACTTAAGTGGCCTTTTATTTCATTAATATTATATTATCTGCAAATACAATTTAAAAAAATATATATATATACTACAAGTGCACATTCCATACAATTAAGTGCACTTCTTTTTTCACACAGTACAATGTAACATCTACCTTCATTATACTGTAGTTGACAGTTTGAATGTACGCCGGCTGTATTGTGTGTACTTGTTTTTTAAACGCTATTACAAATATATGATGTTAATGTAATTTTAGTTTGGATGACTGAATTCACAAACTGTATTAGTTCAAAACAGTTTATAGGTGAAAAAAAAAAAAAAATTACGCAACAGCTTTAGTTACTAACTTCACACTTCCCATGTTATTTAAAAATGTCAATATGATTTTTCAACTTGAAAAATGTTCATCATATATTACTTTCTCTGTTTAAACTGATGGTGTCTGTCACATTCATCTCTAATAAAATGTGTTAAGATGTTTGTTAAGAGAGTTGTTTGTTGTCCCTCTGCTCTTCTTCTCTCAGGCAACACTCCTCCTAAAGTGATCATCCTGCCCCCGTCCAGTGCAGAGATCTCCTCTCTGAACACAGCGACACTGCTGTGTGTGGCCAGCGAGGGCTTCCCGTCAGACTGGAGCCTGAGCTGGAAGGTGGACGGGAGCAGCAGGTCTCAGGAGGGCGGCGCTGGGCTCCTGGAGAAGGACGCTCTGTACAGCTGGAGCAGCAGCCTGACTCTCTCTGAGCAGGAGTGGATGAAGAGCGTGTCAGTGAGCTGTGAGGCCACACGGAGCGGCCAGCCTGCAGTCACTGCAGAACTGAAGAGAGATCAGTGTTCAGAGTAGATCCGCTCAGTCTCTCCTCTGCTTCTGCTTCATCCTTCTGACTGATGATGTCTCACTTCTGCTTCTCTGATCTCATTCACACAAGAGTGTGCTGTGATTTTCTGTTAGAATTGAAATAAAATAAATAATATTGTGCCTGTCTTTGATTCCTTTTGTATGATTTAAGGGGGGGGGCGTTTTAATCATTTATTATTTATATAGTCCTGCTGTTACAAATCAGTGTTTTGAAAAGTACAAATATTCCATTAAATTTCCTTGCAAAATTATGTAGCCTCTCAAATCTTATGGGGTGGTCTGCATCAAAGAAAAAAATAAATAAATAAATAGATGCAAGAGAAATGTTGACTTCCCTATAAAGTATTTCATGTCAAATACACAAATAAATTTCACTCAGTGAAGCATGACAACACCTGCACAGTAAATTATGAAACAAGAAAGTCATCTTGAAACAGTAAGTGTTGCTATTGTTAACATAAACTAAAACTTATCAGTAATTGAAATCTAAAATAAAATATAAATATATTAAAAATATCCAAACCATTTTTGGGTTCCACAAAGAACCTTTAAGTGAACAGTTCTAAAAAGAACCATGTTTTTTCTTAGTGTAAAGAACATTTTGAAAATCTAAAGAACCTTTTTTCCCACCATAAAGAATCTTTTGTGGAATGGAAAGGTGTCACATGTGTTGTGCAGAAATCCAAACATGAATGATTCAGAATGACAATATCAATATTCTTTAATCCACAAAACCAAAACACACAGGAGATTCTTCAGGAACATCAAACTCACACGAGGTGGGACTAATGAGCAGCCAAGGTAACAAACAAGGAGGAATTAGTGACTAAGGAGATGGGAACTAAACTGAAAGGAAACACATGGAACAGACACATGAAAGAAAACACTGATACATAATGTGAATCTAACATTACTCCTCCTACCACTAGGCACATCCTTGTAAACAACAGTCCCAGAGTAGAGGGAGGGAGGGAAACTTTTAGGTGGATGAGGAGCTGGTGAAGGGGGCAGAGAACTGGAGGAACTTGCTGAGGGGAACACTAAGGCGGAGGGGAAGGAGGGCGGAGCCAAGATTGAGCCCTGAGAGGATTCCTGGACAAAGCCTGAGGGCTGACCGACTGAAGTGGAGCTAGACAAAGTGGAGACCCCAATGAAACGGGCAGGATGACAGCCTAGGGTGACATTAGGCAGTCCAAGGTGACGCCACAGACTGGAGTGATCGAGGCGGAGACGGAGGCCTGGCGGAACAGGGCGACACCGGAGGGAAGGAGGAACAAGACAGAGCTGGAAGGAAGAAGAAACCTGGTGGAGCCGAAGGAGTGGAGGGTTGAGGTGCAGCTGGTGGTCTGGAAGTCCATGGCGAAACCAGGATGATGAGAGACCAAGGCGTGGACGGAGGAACGAGGGAGCCCGAGTGATGGCAGACCATGATGGAGCTGAGGGAGGACTGACAGGCCGAGGTGGAGAAATGGACCTGGAGGCTAGAGGTATATCCTGTTGAAAAAAAACAGCATATGCTGGTTAGGTATGTTTTGAAGCATGGCAGCTGGTTTGAGCGGGTTTATGTTGGTCCTTAGTTGGTCATGACCTGGCTTAAGCTGGTCCTCAGCTAGAGCTAGCTGCTTAGGACCAGTTTAGGACCAGCACTTGACCAGCTTAAACCAGCTCATGACCAGCTGCTATGCTTCAAAACATACCTAACCAGCATATGCTGTTTTTTCAACAGGATAGCCAGATAATCTGCTTCACAGAACTGTGCTGGTGGTGAAGGGTCCCAAAGCAAAGCTGAAGAGCTGGAGAGAGTCAGCGGTGCAGTCAGATCTCAGCAGATCAGTTTAGTAATGAGTGTTGCATTTTTAATGTGACTTGTCAAGTTACAAATGGTTATTTTTAATGTAGCTTATCAAAAGATGCAGATGTCTCAAGAGTCAAAAAAAAAAAAAAAGAAAAAAGATAAGAACATCCTTCAGTATTTTTTTTTGGGGGGGGGGGGGGGGGGGGGGTACTAAATATTAAAAAAAAAATCTTATAGGAAGAAAACTATAGGAAGAAAATCGCAGTTAAGATGAATTTTATTCTTAAGAATATTGATTGAATCAGGGCCCAGATTTCTTTTGAGTTCAGAGTTTTAAAAACTGGCTCCAATCATAGTAATATGTGTCTGAATCAGCAGTTCCTCTTTCACTGAAGGGGGTTTTTGTACGGCTCTGTATCACTGTGTTAATGGCCATTGAGCATGCTGCTGACAGTAATAATCTCCTGCATCTTCAGGCTGGACATTTCTAATATTGAGCATGAAGTTTGTTCCTGATCTCCCATCAGTGAATCTCTCAGAAACTCCAGACACTTTGCTACCAACACTAGTGAACAGGAGTTTGGGTGTTTGTCCAGGTTTCTGGTGATACCAGGCTAAACTGGATGTTAAACCAGTACTGCTGGACCTGCAGTTGAGAGTGACGCTGCTTCCCACCGACACTTGATTCACAGATGGACTCTGAGTCAGAATGATCTCAGCAAAACAACCTGCCGTCACAGCACCATCAGTCAGTGTTACGGTCAAACACACGATATACATGAGAAGAGTGTTACAACATTTATAAAGCACTTCTAAAACAGCTCTGAATATTCAACAGTAATCTCACCAGCAAGAGAAAGCAGTAGAGAGCAGATGATCAGACCGTTTGCAGTCATCTTTGATAAGAATGAGTGAGAACAGACGAGACCTGCTGTTTATAGTCCTGACCGGAGGACAGTCCGTCTTAAACAGAGGGGTGGTGCACATATTCAAAGCCGCTTCCTTTCAGGAGAAAATCTGTCACACTGATTTAAAAAATAAATTAATTAATTAAATTCAGTTTAATAAGATATTAAATGTAATTTCTCCACTTATTAAGACTTTGTGTCAGTATCAGCTGATATTTCTCAATAGTTTTCTATGCTGATGATTTCTAATGAACATTCAGTAGTTGACCATCAGTGAATCAACTGAAGTTATATTAATCTTAACATTGTTCCTTTTTTTTAAATGAAATGTGTATTTGATTTATTTATTTATTTTAATTGAACTGTAAATGAGCACAATATCAAATTAAATGTAAGATGTTGTTTTGGAGATGCAGTGAACAGTGCAGCTACTGAAGCGTTCAGGAGGTTTTTGTACATCTGCTCTATTAGTTTGTATCACTGTGAAGAACTTTCGGCAGTGGCAGCAGACTGGATGTTGGCAGTAAGTAAATAATCAAATCATTTTAATGCAGTACAGTGTTGTCATATTTAGTCCTATATTTTTAACATTATTAATGTAATGTTTTAGTTTGTCTTGTGGAACAAAACAATTCTATTTGATATTCTTACAGTGAATATAGTGTATGTTTATATCTGAGAGTCATACAGTCACATACTACAAAAGTCTTAACTACAAAAAAGTTTTAAACATTTTCACCTGTATTGGCCATGAAAAGAGATACATTTTTAAAATGTGAAATACTAGTAAAAATATGTACATAAATATGAAAATACATACATACATACATACTGTACATAAATACGAATAACATACCTGTATTGAAAATGTACTATAGGCTATTATAGATTTTTACAATTGTAAAACTCATTCATGAGTAACATATTCATATATCAAACTGTTGTTGTTGTTTTTTTAAAACCAGGTCTTATAATACATTGTATAGAATTTCCCATTTAATCTTGCCACTATTTAAAATGTATGAAATGTATTTTACACCTCCCTTGTGGAGAAAAAAAAAAAAAAAAAAAGGGCAGGATAATTTTAGGAGTTCTTATTACAAAAATAATAT
Organism: Hypophthalmichthys molitrix; assembly: GCA_037950675.1. Lineage (NCBI taxonomy): Eukaryota > Metazoa > Chordata > Actinopteri > Cypriniformes > Xenocyprididae > Hypophthalmichthys > Hypophthalmichthys molitrix. The sequence continues at coordinate 42,023,550 of CM075494.1, forward strand.
ACTTTAATAGAATATACTTAAGTGTGAACTAAATGTAATGTTTTCGGACACTTAATTGCATGATATTTAAAAAATATATAACTTTTATACATCTTTATAATTCCATAATTATTGTCTTTGATATACATTTATGGTTGAAGTTTCTGCTGAATTTACTGACAAGCATTTTTTTGTAAGCTAAAAGATACTTTAATGTAATTTCTATTGAAATGTGCCCATCATATCCTTTTTTAAGGATGAATTTTATAAAGATGCATTTTAGTACATTTAAAATATATCAACTTGTAATGTAATATTGAATAACACACTACAGTTATTCTATTCTATAAGTACTTTACATCAAAATATTAGTAAAACATAATGATTTAAATCTTTTAATTTGACATTATTACAAAGTGCGCTTTTTAAAAAGCGTATACTTAAAGGGTTAGTTCACCCAAAAATGAAAATTCTGTCATTTATTACTCACCCTCATGCTGTTCCACACCCGTAAGACCTTCGTTAATCTTCGGAACGCAAATTAAGATATTTTTGTTGAAATCCGATGACTCAGTGAGGCCTCCATAGTCAGCAATGATATTTCCTCTCTCAAGATCCATAAATGTACTAAAAACATATTTGAATCAGTTCATGTGAGTACAGTGGTTCAATATTAATATTATAAAGTGATGAGAATATTTTTGGTGCGCCAAAAAAACAAAATAACGACTTATTTAGTAATGGCCGATTTCAAAACACTGCTTCAGGAAGCTTCGGAACACAATGAATCAGCGTTTTGGCACACAAAAAATATTCTCGTCGCTTTATAATATTAATATTGAACTACTGTACTCACATGAACTGATTTAAATATATTTTTAGTACATTAATGGATCTTGAGAGAGGAAATATCATTGCTGGCTATGGAGGCCTCACTGAGTCATCGGATTTCAACAAAAATATCTTAATTTGTGTTCCGAAGATTAACGAAGGTCTGACGGGTGTGGAACGGCATGAGGGTGAGTAATAAATGACATTATTTTCATTTTTGGGTGAACTAACCCTTTAAGTGTGTGTTAAGACACACAGTCATGAAAGTGTGCTCTCTTTAAGTGCACTTAAGTGGCCTTTTATTATATTACTTTGTCTAATTAAACTCATGGTAGGAATATTGTCTGTCACTTTAATCTCTAATAAAATGTGTTAAGATGTTTGTTAAGAGAGTTGTTTGTTGTCCCTCTGCTCTTCTTCTCTCAGGCAACACTCCTCCTAAAGTGATCATCCTGCCCCCGTCCAGTGCAGAGATCTCCTCTCTGAACACAGCGACACTGCTGTGTGTGGCCAGCGAGGGCTTCCCGTCAGACTGGAGCCTGAGCTGGAAGGTGGACGGGAGCAGCAGGTCTCAGGAGGGCGGCGCTGGGCTCCTGGAGAAGAACGCTCTGTACAGCTGGAGCAGCAGCCTGACTCTCTCTGAGCAGGAGTGGATGAAGAGCGTGTCAGTGAGCTGTGAGGCCACACGGAGCGGCCAGCCTGCAGTCACTGCAGAACTGAAGAGAGATCAGTGTTCAGAGTAGATCCGCTCAGTCTCTCCTCTGCTTCTGCTTCATCCTTCTGACTGATGATGTCTCACTTCTGCTTCTCTGATCTTTCTGTTATAACTGAAATAAAAATAAATAATATTGTGCCTGTCTTTGATTCCTTTTGTATGATTTGTGGAAAAAAAATAACTGATAAAGACACTTAATTATATAAAGTGGGTCCAAAAAAGTTCTTGTAATTGAAATAAAGATAAAATAAAATATAAATATTAGTTTATAATTGGCAACCCACTGAAATAAGTATTAAAATTAATAAAACTAAAACTAAAATAAAAATAAAGCTGCATAGAAATATTTAAAAAAAAATGATGCAACACATAACATAAATAACTAAACCTTAAACTAAAATTAAAAATGAATAATTTATAATGAAACTGAAAATGTGAAAATAAAAATTCAAAATATGAAATCCTATAATAAAATATAAATAATACTAAAGTACACTGGTTTGTAACCCATTTTACTTACATGTGCAAAAGTAACTGGTTTGCAAACTAGTGCTTTTTTGACCCACTTAAGTCAAACTTAAGTACATCTTTATATGTAAGCTCATATTTACTTCTGTTGCATTTGAAGTTGTCTGAATGCTCCTTTTTCGGGTAGGTGAATGTGTAGTGTTGGGGAATGTGTGTGACGTACAGTATGAGCAGCTGCAGTGTCTCTCAGCTGTATCAGTGCAGTGTGATGGAGGTTTTTGTACGGCTCTTTATCACTGTGTGATTATTGCACCAGTGTGGTCGCTCTGACAGAAGTAATGTCCTGCATCTTCAGGCTGGACTCCTTTGATGGTCAGAGTGAAGTCTGCTCCATGTCCACTTCCTGTGAATCTAGATGGAGCTCCAGTGAAACGATTTGTGGCACGGTAAATGAGTAGTTTAGGAGCTTCTCCAAATCCCCTGAAGTACCAAGCGATGTGGTCATCAAGATGGACCGGTCTGTTGGCTTTGCAGTTAATTCTTACTTCTTGTCCTGGTTGGGCTGCTGTTATTGATGGTGTCTGAGTGATGGTGACCTGTCCTTTGCACTCTAAAAGAGTCAGATATACCATGAGATACCAAATTATGACATGTTAGTTTATGCAATAAAGATCTAGTCTGATTATACAAACCCTGATAAAATACTGCAAACATCGAGATAAAAATGATGATGAAAGTCATTGTTGTTCTGTGATGAAGATATTGCTGTTAAGCTCTTTCAAAACACTCTTTAAAAACACTGAAGCATGCGCTGTCAATGCAAAGTGATGCTATATATGTAAACGTTCATGGTGATTAGAGCAGCAAAGTCAAATTTCAAAGCAATAATTCACATAAATACCATTCAGCAGTGTTGGGAACATACAAAGACATACAAAACACTGATCATTAATTACAAATGATTCTACTGAACGTTCTCTTTATCAATCACACTAAGTGGCTTTGTAAATTATCACAATAATAAATAACTACTACCTTAATAAAATCTCTCAATATCACTTTAGTGAATGTTTGAGATCGACATACCAAAATAAATGACTAGAAATCTAGTTAATTTTGTCTAAAATTTACATGTACTATTAAGTTTATCTCATATTTCATTTAGTAAGATATACTTAATATTTTTGTTCAATTTCAATCCAAATATTTGAGAATTGAGAAATTATACTGACCACTTTTAAGAACTACAGTTATTTACTTCCTCCATAACAATATTATTCACCTTTAACAACTTAAGAAATTGAATATGTTGGACACAATTAACAATTGCATGTAAAAAGAGGCAAATCTGCTTTTCTAATAGACAATACCAACACAAAGAGCCCTTAAAGAGTTCTGCTAGCAGAGCATGACAGTATTGCACTCATTTGTGCTCGCTGTTACACTGAAAAAAGCTGAAAAACATCTGTCAAAAACATAATTCAAAAGCTTTAATCCTTCAGCGGTAAAATTGTTGTTAAACTGTTTTGAACAGTTACAGTGGTTTCAGTTGTAAATCTTTATTTCTTGCACACAAACCTCTTGGGGTTTGATCATAATCACTGGAGACTCTATTCTGAGACTCTCCTGCCAACGCAAATGCAAATGTGAGTTTCAGGCCACACTTCTAGTTTTACTAGGGCTTATTTGATTCAGTGCTTATAAATAATTCAGCTTTGGCTACTCACTTTCTTGAATAAAACATTTAACTTTTGAGCAAGTTATGAACTGAAGTGTTTAATGTTTTGGGGTCACATCCTTCCATGACTTTGGACAAATAAAAATCGAAGTTTGATTATGATTGTGCTGCAAGTGTGATTATTTCACTATTGTGTGGTTGCATGTCACTGAAGTTCATCAGGTGGTGCTGAAGTTTGCAGTGAGCCGTGAAGATTTTCTTCCACACACTCAGGATGCAGCTGCTGCTTCTTCACACTATACAAGTTTATCTATGTAAATGATGATTTTCTATTATATGTATTTTATAAAGTAATTTATTCCTGTGATCAAAACTGAATTTTCAGCATCATTACATCAGTCTTCAATGTCACATGATCCTTCAGAAATCATTCTAATTTCCTGATTTGATGCTCAAGAAACATTTATGATTATTATCAGTGTTGAAAACATTTGTGTTTCTTCATATTTTTATGGAAACTGAGATACATTTTTCAGGGTTCTTTGATGAATAGAAAGTTCAAAAGAAAAGCATTTATGTGAAGTAGAAATCTTTTGTAACATTATAAATGTCTTTGCTGCCACTTTTGATCTATTTGTTGCATTCATTCTGAATAAACGCATTACATTATTTAAACCAGGGGTTTCCAACCACACTCAAAACCTGAAATGGGTTTGTCAGACAAAGTATGCAAAATGGAACCCTTGATTTGAAGGTACACTAACTTTTGGCCCTCTTGTGGTTAAAAAACAAAACTACATGCATTTTGTGGAAGAACATTTTTTTGGTTGTGCTTCAGCTCTGCGTGACTGCGCGGATGCATATGACCATTCACAATAGATATTGCTTTTCAATTAACTTAGAGAGCTACATATGGCATTTTATCTGTTCAATAAAATACCTTACTCACCTGGTGAGTAATTAAAACATCATCTCCGACAACATTGTCTAAAATATTTCAAATTCCTTTGTTCTTGCCATCTCCAAAAAGCCAAGCCGATGTTGATTCAGTGATGAGATCTTTTTGCCAGCAGACTCTTCTCTGTTTGGTGTTTTATTTTAAAACATGTTTAATGTAAAAAAATATGTTTGGCCTACAGATTAAAAGGAAGTGATAAATCCAACACCTTGTAGTCACAATCTTATCATTCCAGTTCCCTTCTTTAACAGTAAAAATAACAATAATTATATTAAAAGTATTAATTTTTAAAGTATCTTTGGAACTGCATTCTGCATTGGTGTGGGTTACTGACGTCATCACCACAGCGAGTTTGTTTTGCTCTAATCAAAATTATCATTATAAATAATCAAATAATTAACAAATTACAATTATTCAGATATCTCTTAACCCTACTTCTCTCCTAGCCAAGGGAAAAACAAATCATCTCCTCGCTGGTCAAAATGACCTGAAGCCTAAAAATGACATTTATAAAATTATCAGTCAATTATCAATTATGATAAAATATTATCTTTAAATTTTTAAATATTTTTTTGGTGATTTTTATTTTATTTACCTCTAAATTCTGGAATTTTATTATTTTAAAATTTAAAATAATCATATTTTTGTACATTTTTTCACAAAAAAAAAAAAAAAAACTCATTCCAGTCCAATTCTAGTGAAAGCCTCATGCATTCAGTCATTGAGTGAGACTGCTGACCTCTTGTGGGGAAAAAATGACATTAATCTGTATTTTATGATAACTGTCACCAGAGGGGCCTATAGTTTCTCTATGGAGATTAGATACAGACCTACAGAAAATAAACTGCGATAGGGGACCAAAAGTCCAAACTGAAACTTGAATAGGCTTTTATGTGTTCATATATATATCTAAAATTTAAAAAAATCAATATTTTGTAAATTAAAAAAAAAAAAAAATTAAATTCATTTTATTATGTATTTCTATTTGTGTGTATGTGTGTGTGTGTTTGTGCGTGTGTATGATTGTGAGAATGTTTTGCAGTGGGGATATTTTATAGTCTCATTCCTTCATTTCAGCATGTGTATGTTCTGGATTGTGCCACTTTTTTTCAATATTCAGAATAAAATAATTTAGGGTGCCATTTGGGACAGGAATGGGTCACTGAATCATTGACCCACTTGAATCATTAAAAAACACAGATTCATTAATTAACTAAATACTGCTGTTTGTTGCTTGGAGATGCTCAACACCTCTGCTGTGGCTTTGGTGGAACTATTTTTGTTGCCGAATTGAGCAAAGACAATATTGACAATAAGAGTGTCTAAAATGTAACACAAAATTAACTTCTTGTTTATTGAACTGTTGTGGTATAAAATCAATATCACATTTGCAATTGTGCAAATTCTTGGGAAAACACAGCATGTGAAATGACCCGGCCAGGGCCCAAAACTGAATCCTTATATAATCAAAGGGTGCTTCTACTAAATATTAGTTCAGGGGTGTGCACACTTGTGCAGTTAGTTATTCCAAGACACCATGTTTCTTATTCAAACATTCCCATTAGCATCGTCTTTATTGCAATCAATAAAACTGGTTCATTGGCAAAGTAGATAAGTGTGATAACTGCATAAAAACTGTGATAACTGCATTAAAAGTCAACCATTGATTGTTTTGTGTCAATGTACAGCAAATACAGAATGACAGCTAACAGTTAACCGGAAATACCGAAGCTGGGTTAACGAAAACCCAGAAGTAACCGTGCATGTGGTCAGTTATAGTGATTGGTGCTCACGTCACCGCTGATGTTGTGATTTTTGGATCACACATTACTTAAGGTGTGGTTATACGTACATCAGATAACCACTTCCCCCCTCTCTTAGTTCGGGGCACCAGTCAAGGGCTGCATCCGAAAACTTAAACACTGCCTTCGGAGGACACTTTCCAAGGCAGGAAGGCATCAAGGCACGTCCGAATCCAATGTTAGCTTCACTTCCTGTCTACTAAGATACTTTCATCTGATCAAGTTTTAAAGGCAGCACAGATGTATCCTTTACTGCCTTTGATATCCGACAATCCTGTGTGTTCCATTCAGTGAGCTAGAAAAAGAAAGATGGCGTATGTGTAAACCTTCAGATGTGTAAACCTACGTTTTTGACCAACGTTTTCCACTTCTGATGATTTAAAATTAATGTATAATGAAGGGAGTTGGTCAGCTGATTTATCTGAAAGATTGGTGAGATTGATAACTTGTAGAGCCTCTTCTGTATTATCAGCACAAGGAAGACACAGGTCTAATAAAATATATTTTATTAACAAAAAAATAAACAACAACAACTAACACAACTACTAAATGAATGCCATGAATGATAAAGTAATAAAGTGAGTAAGACACATTAGATAAAAGTGATTGAGTTGGGTGTGGCTTGAATTGTTTCTCTGAAAATAATAAGGTGAAGAAACTTATTGTGCATCAAACAAATAACCAAAAGATTATTTATTATTAACTATCATCAGTTATATTAAATTGGAAAATCATTTACTCATAATATACAACAATGCCACGGTCTCTGGAAAGAGATTTGTTAAATGAAATTTACGTTCCATGTGGTTGAGTCTGAAGATGGTGACGTCTTCCACTGGTTGTGCTGGGTGACAATGCAGTGGGGAGAGGAGCCGGAATCTGTTTCAACAGTCTTGAACAAGAAGCTCTGTGGGATGCTGATCTCCTGGAGCACCAAAGGGTCCTAAAATTAGGAACACACAGATGAGACCCTGGTGTAGGTGCAGAGGGTCCTTAATCTGGAACACGCAAGGTACCTTGAAGTGAAGATTTGCTCTCCTGAGCTTAACCTAATTGCAAAAGTTAAATGTGTCTTCTGCCTCTCTGGGCCAGACACTCAGAACTTGGTCAATCTGCTTTTGTCTCTCTGGCATGGAGACTCGGGATGTAGTCGTTACTGTCTCGAACTCTGAACGTAGAGTTTGTTAATGTCTCTTTCCTCACAGACTGGAGGCTCAGAACGTGGTTGTATCTGTTGCTGCCTCTGTAGACTCAGATCATGGGATCGGTTGTTGTCTTTATGGACGAACCAGAGGCTCAGAACAGTACGGTGTATCTGTTATATCTCACCCGATGGGAGACTCAGAACTTGTGTCTGTTGCTGCCTTTCCTGTAACGGGCTGCAGGCTCAGAACATGGTTGTATCTGTTATAGTCTGATCCTTGCGGGCTGGGTCTCAGAACAGAGTGTCTGTTAAAAGTGTATCTTTATCCCTTTCCGATGAGGAGGAGATTGAAATTTGCCGCTTCTCCTTTCGAGTGCTGCGATTGGCTGCTGCTATCAGAGGGGACACATAGCGTGGCCCACCCTTCTTTCCCCTGTGGAACTCATTTGCATAAAGCACAAAGATGGAAGCCAATGCCAATGCATTTCTCACCTCCCAAACCACCACCAGAATACCTTTTGAAACATTCTAAACAAATAGAGACCAAATATGATGGGAAAAGATTGAAATGTCATGCATTTATTCAGTTGTACATTAACAGCTGAATTTGTGTAAAATGTTTGTAGCGATATTTGCTCAAAAGGGAAATATTAATAATTATTCATAACTTATTATGATTATTAATTATGATTAATTATGAATATTTGAATCAGTTAATCAGATTAACATATATATATGTGTGTGTGTGCCGGTAATACCACATATCGCGCTATTGAGCCACTCAAAAATACCTCAAGGGAAATTCCTTAACCGTGACAGCCCTACCCGCAGGCCTCAGAGTGAGTTTTAAAGCTTATTTGTTAAATATGACAAATAATTGTGATTTGTCTCAGTCGTTACATGTTACACTACAAAAAGCTGTCACTGAAAATACTTATTTCTGTGAATTAATATGAAATGGATGTACATAGTTTGCATAAGTTTTAAGGTTTCCAAACATAGTTATTTTAATGGATTTAGATGGACCACTGTGATCTCTCTTTGTTTTATATGTGATGAAATAGTAAAAAGTGTGCATGATCATCTTTTGCCTGAAATTATTTGAACAGCAGCTATGCTAATCTCTTTCCTGTTGTTTGTTTCGATCTTAGGATGCCCAGCAGGTTACTAGAGATTATGCCAGCTTCAGTTTGAATCCAGCCTCACTTGTAAAGATGACACCAACACTCATGAAGACTTCAGATGATGGCAGCTACATAAGGACATACAAAACTGCCAGATATTGTCCTTATATTGTAATAATCGCCTTAAAAGTGTAAGTTTGCAGGTTTTCAACCCACTTTGTATTGTTACAATGTTGGTATATGTAAATGAACAATGTTAACTCTTATTCCGAGTTATGTGTAGTACTGAGATATCCCCCTTTTTTGTAAGCAAAACTCCGCCAGATGATGCAAATGACATGTTTTGCATCATCAAAATGATGCATTCTGCATCATCAGGTGGTTATCTCTGTACACATAACTCAGAGAAAGAGTAAACATTGTTCATTTACCTATATTATTGTCACACACAGATGGGAACAAGAGGGTAGGTCAATAACAGGTAGTTTATTTGAACAGAGGCACAAACACAGGATAAGCACTGGCAGGTAGGAAGCAGTTATGAGCACGTTGATAAAGTCACTTAGCTGAGGAGTTAACACAGTTCTCTTTTGCAGGTGTGGATTGGACGAAGGAGTGGAAACACGGGAACATCAGGTAAGCAAACGGGTAAGGAGTCCAGGTAAGTGAAAACAAGACCAGACACAGAAGTGCAGGGAGTGTGAGTCTATATAGTGCTGGTGTGATGAGGTGCAGGTGCAGATGATCAGTATTCCGGTGATTGTGAGCGAGTGGGCGGAGCGTGGAGATCCGGTGATGATGTGTTGTTGTTAGTCGTTGGAACTGACTCTGTGACAATTATCAACATTGTATCAGTACAAAGCGGGTAGAAACCGGCAAATTTACCCTTTGATAATGTTGAAGGATAGCATAATTTTGCCTGTTTAACTGAATACATGAATTTAAACACATGACTTCTATAATCTTAGACCTCTGGCTGATTAAAGGATATTTTTTGATTGTATGCTTGAAACATTTTCTGTAAAGCTGCTTTGAAATTATATGTATTGAAGGCATTATAGCCTTATGACAATTAGCCATGGTTTTACTATAGTAAAACTGTAGAAACCATGACTGTAGTAGCTAACCATGGTTTTGACACCATGGTTCTAGGCCTACTAGTAATATAACAGCCTATTAGAGTAAAACCATGCTAACCACGACTAGAGTAACCTTTACAAGTTTTACTGTGAATGCTGTAGTAAGACCATGGCTGTTTTTAGTTAATGTGGCTTTAGCCTAATCATAAATCATAATCAAATCATAGTTAATGTAGTAAAACCATAATTGATTTTATGTCTAGTTGTTTTTACTATTAGCCTAGTTGTGCTGTAGTAGCCTAATTTTCGTAAGGGTACAATTAAACGTGAACTGTGAATGCTCTATTTTTAAGTGACATTGTATAAAAGCTTCTGTAAATGTAGGGTATTTGCTCTGTCAAAATGACGGAAATCACTTTGAATTATTATCACTCAATGTTCCAGTTAATTAACATTTTTGATAAATGCAAAGTGTTATGATATTTAACAGAAATAATTGGTGGTTAATTTCTTAAAGTTTTTAGACTTTAATGTCATTTTAGTGTTCGTGAAGGGTGAGTAGAATAATTTCATCGCATTGTACCCAGTTTTTGAAAAACCTTATTGCGTTCATAGATCGAATTGTTTACAGACCGAAGTCACTCCCATAATTCGCGCTACGCGTCATGGGGCGTGGGAAGGCGGATAGTGAAACCGAAAGCGATCGTATCAGATGACAGACACCATTTCATGGGAGTCAAAATCTAACGTCTTCCCTTGTCACGGTAAGTTCATTAAAACGTTCCATCGTTATAATATCAACGTCTAAACAAAAACGTCGAAGTTGTTCGCCTCTCTTACTAGAAACTATAATGGCGGTCGCAGCAGCGCTGGGCGTTGAGGACAAGTTCAGCTTTATCCACACACCGACTGCAACTGTAACTTACTCGTGTAGGCCTATTCAAGTCGGAAGTCCATAACAGTAAATATAGTACAGGCAAAAGTTCACTTAAAAAATGAACAAAGAAGCGTAAACGAGTTTGAAGTTTGGGGTTTAAAAAAACAGTTAAACAGAATGTTGAAGTATCTGCTGGGTGTCGCAGAAATCTTCGTTTTGTTTCCAACATAAAAATTAGTTCGACTACAAAGTACTGGAATTTAGTGCCTACAACACAACTGAATACAATTAGTTGTACTTAGGCCTAATTGTAGGATGTTTTTAATTCTTCATTTCACATTCTTGCACACTGAGATTCAAAAGATAACATATTTTTTTCTCTTTGTAGTGAGTTCAAGTTAGGTAGAACTGTTGCGATCAATTCATTTTGACAAGTAGAATGTTAAACATTCTATGTTTACTTTTTCAGTTGCAAGTTTTTGAAACAGACTGAGAATTGTTGAAGAGTTCACTGATTATATAAAATTCAATGAAGGTTGACTAATCTTTGACCAATGTAGTTATTTGCATGTCACATCCATGAGGATAAAATGATGAAGAACAAGCTTTTGGGGGTTTTAGGAACCAGAGCAAGCTGTCTGAGCAAGTTAAACTTTTAGCATGAGTGTGAGTTTCTTTTCTCTTAATATGCCTGGAGGTGAGGAATAAGACAATTTTTTTTTTTTTTTTTTATATTAATAATGGTTACATTCACTCAGTAGGCCTATTACTTGATTTATTCCACCACCATCCTACAATTAGGCCTAAGTACAACTTAATTGTACTCAGTTGTGTTGTAGGCACTAAAACAGTTCAGTACTTTGTAGTCGAATTAATTTTTATGTTGGAAAAAAAAAATGACATGATGGAATCAATGAAATGTTACGTTTAATATGAAACTAAAACAGACAGTATAGATGGCGGCAAGTCACTGATTTAACAAGGGAGTTTAATCCATTAATTTGATTCCTTCAAATACGCTGATTCGAAAACAACACCACGTGTTGCAGCGGTTCAGCTGTAGATTTGTTTCTGTGATAATTCCTATGTAGGCCTAATGCGTTATGTAAAAAATAAAAATAAATACATGATCAAATGTTCAAAAAGAGGGCAGAGAGGGGATATGATCGGGGGAATAACATAATTGTTGATAGGCTATTTCTCGTGGCGTTCAGATAATCTTAAATACTGAAATCACTCTTTGATTAGGCCTATTACTTGTAATATGTTTCTTTGCTCCTCTTTGTTATTTGCTACTTCCTTGTATGTTTTGAAGTTTTCTTTATTAATTTATTTTTTTCAATTTGTAATTATTTTAAAAAGTACTTATAATTACTTTTATGGATATGTAAATGTAAGAATTTTAAGATTTTCAAGTAAATTTTCAATGATTTTTTTCGGTAACTAATTAATTAATACTAAAAAAAGGTAGATCAAGAATCGTTTTGGAATCGGATCATGACTCCCAGAATCGGAATCAGATCGGATCGTGAGGTGACTAAAGATTCCCACCCCTGATATTTATTTATTTATGTATGTATTTATTTATTTTTGCTTTTTTATAGTTCTTTGTATATTTATGTATTTATTTATTTTTAATTTGGGCAGGTTTGGCATTCCATAAATTGGTGCCTACTTTTTGTACAAATGCACAGTGCTCACATTTATTGTGCATTTAATTAAAGATAAAAAAAAAAATTACATATCAATTTGTGACTTATGTTGAGGGACATGTTCTTTAAATGTGATGCATAACAAATACAAGCATGGAAAGTTTTTACGCTGCTCCACATATCTCCTCCACATTTAAGCATGTTGTATTAAATATCGCATATCTACTATTTGCCGTTCACTGTTGATCTGCTGAAGCTCCTTTGGCACCTGTGCCTTTTCCGCACTTGTTTGACTTGCGCCTGGCACTATGGTGAAGTTGGTGTGCGCACCTGAAACGTCTCCCGTGTGTTGAGGTCGTAAAGAGGCGGTTGTATGTTTAAATAAACACAAAAAAATTGTGGCCCCCATTTACCTAAGCTTGGCCACACCTTTGGCCACCCCACTCACAATTGCTGTTTCTGTGTCTTTTTTCCCCCTTTTTTCACCCCCTAGCTCCGCCCCTGCTTAAAGTGATGTCGGTATATATATTTATATCGATTTGGGACAAATAAAATGTATTTTAATGAAAAATATGAGTGGTGCATAAAATAAATCTGAGCACCAATTTGAAGAAAACATGAGCTCAACAGCTTTTTTGCCAAAGACTTTTATCTGCTCTGATACTTTAGCAGCTGGAGACCTGCAGTCACAGGTCGGAATTTAATTTCCGTGATTATTGACGTTTAGGGGTGGGCGATTTGACCAAAATCTTATATCATGATATGAGTAATTTTATATCACGATAATGATATCATGATATAGTAATTTTTGCTGATAATTTTTTGATATCAACATTTTTCATACCATTGAAATTCCATAATTCTTATCACCATTTTCAATATCATTTAAACAATTAATACTAGCCTAAAAAACTCTCAAGCTTACTGAAGACAAGTAAACATTGATAAATAATGAGCAAAGAAAACAATCTACAATAGAACAAAGACACAATTGAAATAGACTAACCTGAAAAACTTAAAGCACTATAAATACTACATAAAATGTATAAAGTAATCAAAGGTATCAAAAACAATACATAGTCTTTACTGTGTAAATACATTTATTCTTATTAAAGTAACAAAAGCAAGCAGTGAGAGATTTTCTCTCTTTTTTTGATGTCTGATTAGCATTAATAATGACAGGTAAATTTGGATGCTGTCCCTTCAAGACTGACTGCACCGATCTATTATACTCAAGCCATAAATAGCTCTGTTTACTTGTAAATACATGATCACTGTGTATTTAATCGCTTATAACTCTTTTTAATATCAGGCACGTCCCGCTCTTTATATTGTCATTAATGCATTTCATTACTTTGAAGTGTCAATAGTGATATATATTTGCATACCGTAATACGATATAGCAAAGTCTCTAACGATAGACATTTTATTCCGTGGTAAATATATATATATATCGTCATACCTCCCAGGGCTCTACAGTGCGCCTATTTCACTCGCATTTGCTCCTGAAAATAACTGCGTGCGGCTGTGAAAAAATATTTAGGCGCACTGGTGCGAGTGACCCGATCGATTCTCATGAATAGATCTACAATCGGGATAAAAAGTACAACTCCCAAAATACATCTAAACTTAACATGTTATGTTTCATACTGCAATCGGCTGCTTTTCATGCCTTAATTCAAAGACTTTGCTTTAGTCAGCAGAACAAGTGCAAAAGACATGTGCTCGGACTACACTTCAAAGATTGTTTACAAGTTGCAACTGGTGACAAACTCGCTTAAATATGCGCTTTTACATTTTGCTTTTCAACCAAATCTTCATCCTTCGTCTTGTCATTCAGAAAAGAGAAGCGAAATGGGCGAAGTGAGGTGAAATCTGACTCCTGCTGCTGATCTGGGTTGCGACTATTATTCGGCTCACTGAATTGAGCAGACGCGTTCAGTTTTTAACTGTAGTGTCTATTTTCTTACTAAACTAAATGATTACTATAACTATAAAAAAAATAAAATAAAAACGACAGTGGGGGCGGTGCTGCGGTCATGGTGGGCAAGTGATATAACCGGTGTTGCGGCTGAACACCGGTGACAGTCGATCTCAGCAAGCCTAATATGTGTAAGTTAAGTACTATACTCCTGTTTCTCCGACTATTGGCATGATTGCAAATGTGATACTTACTGATCTGATTGAAGTCCAATAAACAAGCTGATATTAAGTGACAACATTTTAGCCATGCACAGTACTGTCTGTTTTTGCTCGATTTCGTGAAAATGGTTTCAAACAAAGCCACAGCAGAAGTGTTGCGCATTTCCAAGCAACGGTGATTCCTGAATGAATCTGCGTTTTGAACGACTGAATGAATGAATGACTCGCACATTAAGATTTACCGCCACCTACTGGCTGTTTTATTTTCATATTTACATTTATTTTCATATTTACACTTTACATAGACTGTTTTTACTTAAAATATTAAACTTTTAAAGTTTTTTTTTTTTTTTTTTTTTTTACATATTTCTAAATTCAAAAAAATATATTTAAAAACATTCGTACACAATTATTTACCAATGAGCTGCATTAAGCAGTCTATGTAAATGTCTTAATAATATCACTTCAGATGGAGCTTCTGTGCCACTTCTGCAGTGCAAAGATTTTTGATGATTTCTTTTGATTGGTAACAGTCTGAATGGGTCTTATTGTTGTAATTGGATTTATTGTTTAACATTTAAAAATAAATTTTCTATTTTAATTTAAGAAATCGATTAAATATGATGCATACATTTAATAAGATTAGAAAAAATGCTCTTGTAATGGTACAAATTGGAAATTAATTTAAAGGGGCAAATATCGCCCTGTAATAATGTTACAGTCACCGGTTCCTGCACTACACTTCCCAGCATTCCCTCTGCCCTGCACCTGCACGTTATCACCATCACCCGCACCTGAAGGCAATCATCATCATCACTCATTTGGACTCCCTTTATAAACAGTCACTTTACTCTCCAGTGTTGTCGGTTATCTTACATGTTTATGTTGTGTGTGTATATACCTCTGTTTCTATTGGATTGCCTAGTAAAGTATTACTCCTTGATCTCTGTTCCTCGTCGTGTGTATTCCTACACAGCAACGTCTGTAACAAATAATGTCTGTTATTGATCAGAAAGTGCTCCTAAATTTTTGACTGTGCTCCGTAGAGCCCTGCCTCCCAGCCCTATTGACATTAAAGGGTTAGTTCACCCAAAAATTACATTTCTGTCATTAAGTACTCACCCTCATGTCGTCCCAAACCCGTAAGACCTTCGTTCATCTTCGGAACACAAATTAAGATATTTTTTATGATTCGAGGGTATCTGAACCACACATAGGCAGCAACATAATTGTACCTTTTGAGGTCCAGAAAGGTAGTAAAAACATTGTTAAAATAGTCAACGTGACTACAGTGGTTTAACCTTAATATTATGAAGCAACAAGAATATGTTTTTTGTGCAAAAACAAAACCAAAATAATGACTTCATTCAACAAATTTGTCTCTCCCCTGTCATTCTCATACGCTATTTTCGTTGCAGCGCTTCCAGGTTCTCCGTCAGAAAGCAGACTCTATATGCCTTTCTCCACTGACGTTCTGAGTTGTTCAGAGCATTTGTAAGGATACTGATTGTTAGAAGGCAGCTGTCTGACTCTGATATGGTGAACGGGAACATGGTTTGTGTAACATTAGCAGCACATTATTAGCTGTTTGATAACTTAGTCAAGCAAAAGGTTAATATTAATTACTGTTATGTGTCCGACGTTGTAAAGAGCTATTGTGCAGCATTTACCTCAGTAAGTTGACTGATTTAATCTCTGAGCTGGCGTGAGCGAGTGGAGGCGGGGCTAATCTGCATATTCATTGATTTGTGTAAATGAGGCAAGGGTGTCGAGTTATGTTCAAGCTATTTTAAGGCATGAAGATTTTTTTCCACAGGAAAAAACTTTAAAAAATGTCATTTTGGTGATCAAAGATCACTTTTAAGGGATAAAATTATTGACTACAGGGGGACTTTAATACTCTGTAGTGTGGACACATATGAACACTGAGGCATTTTGTCCATAGAAAAACATTATTCAGTGCTGTATTTTGATGCGACTGGCTGAATTTTTTCTGTGCACAGTGGGCAGATGCGACTAATCGATGAGAATTGTTGTCAATGATTTTCATTATCGATTATTATCGATTTTATCGATTAGTTGCTGCAGCCCTAATTAGCATTATAAAACAGATAGTTCTGGTCCTTGATTATTATTGGCTGAGCCATGTTCAAAATGATTGTAAAATACTCTATAAACACACTCCTGTGAGCTCATTGTCACAGTATTATTGCGCCAACAGTGTGTTTGAGTTTGCTCATCATAACAACAGCCCTTAACTGTAAAATCACTGTAAACCACAGCTTCTTGAACCCCCAAATGCATCAGTACCATGGGGGGCCCAGACACTTTTGTCCCTGTATCACCTCACTTTTGGTGACCAGCTAGTACTGATACTTAATTGTTTTAAAAATCAGTGCATGTTCTCTGTTTCCATAAACAGGCCTGAAATAAAGTATCTTATCTTGGTAAAAAGAGAAACAAAAGCATGCCTATAAAATGAGTGGGTATGTGAGAGAGGAGGCTTCTGTTGACACTCAGAGAGCAGCATCTCCAGAATTCAACTGTGTGTCCAAGAAGACTAACCACTCCATGCACCAGCCTCCTTATCTCAATGATGGACCTGCTGTGACCTCTGACTCTGTGTGAGTATCATGAAGTTGGATGTGAATTGTTTAACAAGATGATTGACTCACTGAGGTTCTTTTCTATGAATATGAATATATTAATAATAATAATAATAATAATAATAATAAAGACCAGTTTGACTTTATTTCTTTCATATGTCTACAAAAGATCTTATTGAGAATTAACAGAGGTAAACAGAGGTTTACCTTTAGTTAATGTTGATGTTTGTTTGAAAATATGTTGTTTGAAGTCACCATTATGGTTATTAGTGTTTGCTTTTGTTGAGCACTTGACCCTTGACTTGACTTGACTTTTCTTAAATTTATTCTCCTTCAACAACTGCAGTAATGTTTTATTGTAAGCACTTGTATGTTGTTATAGAAAGAAATTGAAGGAGGCTTATGTTCACACTCAAAGAGCAGCATCTCCAGGATTTAGCTATGTGTCCATGAAGAGTAATCACTCCATGCTTCAGCCCCCTTATCTCAATGAAGAATCATCTCCAGGATTCAGCTGTGTGTCCATGAAGAGTAACCACTCCATGCTTCAGCCCCCTTATCTCAGTGATGGACCATCTCCAGGATTCAGCTGTGTGTCCATGAAGAGTAACCACTCCATGCTTCAGCCCCCTTATCTCAGTGATGGACCATCTCCAGGATTCAGCTGTGTGTCTATGAAGAGTAACCACTCCATGCTTCAGCCCCCTTATTTCAGTGATGAACCATCTCCAGGATTCAGCTGTGTGTCCATGAAGAGTAACCACTCCATGCTTCAGCCCCCTTATTTCAGTGATGAACCATCTCCAGGATTCAGCTGTGTGTCCATGAAGAGTAACCACTCCATGCTTCAGCCCCCTTATTTCAGTGATGAACCATCTCCAGGATTCAGCTGTGTGTCCATGAAGAGTAACCACTCCATGCTTCAGCCCCCTTATTTCAGTGATGGACCATCTCCAGGATTCAGCTGTGTGTCCATGAAGAGTAACCACTCCATGCTTCAGCCCCCTTATTTCAGTGATGGACCATCTCCAGGATTCAGCCGTGTGTCCATGAAGAGTAACCACTCCATGCTTCAGCCCCCTTATTTCAGTGATGGACCATCTCCAGGATTCAGCTGTGTGTCCATGAAGAGTAACCACTCCATGCTTCAGCCCCCTTATCTCAATGATGGACCATCTCCAGGATTCAGCTGTGTGTCTATGAAGAGTAACCACTCCATGCTTCAGCCCCCTTATCTCAGTGATGGACCATCTCCAGGATTCAGCTGTGTGTCTATGAAGAGTAACCACTCCATGCTTCAGCCCCCTTATCTCAGTGATGGACCATCTCCAGGATTCAGCTGTGTGTCCATGAAGAGTAACCACTCCATGCTTCAGCCCCCTTATCTCAGTGAAGAATCATCTCCAGGATTCAGCTGTGTGTCCATGAAGAGTAACCACTCCATGCTTCAGCCCCCTTATCTCAATGATGGACCTGCTGTGACCTCTGACTCTGTGTGAGTATGAATTTGGATGTTTTATTAACATGATGATTCACTCACTGATGTTCTTTTCTCTGAATATTAATGTTAACAATAGGGATATCATGCAATTAAAATGTTTAATCTAATTTATTACATGATGTGTCGATTAATTAATCTAATTAATCACAAATTAATTTCACATCAGATTTGGCTTATGTAAGAAATTGTAGTCTGCCTCGACCCAGATTCCACTCCAAAGTATATTTTAGAATGAGCTCATCCCCAAAATGGCTTAATTATCACAGAGAAGAAAGTCAACAGTTATGTTGTTTCTGCACCATTTGGGTTGATTACATCCTGACCAAATGGTCATCAATTGAAGAATGGGAATAGGTGTGGGACAGTGGGAACCATCTCAGACAAAGGGGTGTGTCACAACTTTATTAACATACAGACCACAGCTGTTAATACATGACCAGCTACATTTACATGAAGAGTGGTAAACTGTAACAGGATAAAAGGTCTGAGATTTAGATGTTCTGGGTTCATTCCGACGCCGATGAACCCAAGGTACTACATGTACTTGTCACTGCTATGCTGCAATAAACTTCATCAAGATGTTCAACGTCCTCATCATTTTTCTTACACTGATAAATTACCCCCAAAAGATCATTTAAAGTCATTTGGCCTCATTTATGAAACGATAGTACGATAGAAAACTGGGCGTACGGTCGTTTCCATGCAAAACTTGGCATTTATTAATGTGGACGTGAGCGGTGACTACGATCAAATCTCGCGTCAGGTCTCAGCGAGAAGTTTTTGAGTTAGCGTGAACTTAAGTGCAGGTGAGCAAATCTGCTGGAGAATTGTAATGAGAGCATTTTGATCATTTAGATTATTTTCCTGACCGTCAACCGAAGCTCATTAAGTCAAGTCAAGTCACCTTTATTTATATAGCGCTTTTTACAATGCAGATTGTGTCAAAGCAGCTTTACATTGATAACTGGTATATAATTTTGGCTGCACAGCAGCTCTTAAAGAATAGTGTCAATGCCGGCAGATTAAAGCACTGTTGAATATCAAATGTCAAGTGTCCCCAACTAAGCAAGCCAAAGGCGACAGTGGCAAAAAACCCAAACTCCAACAGGTGACATCAGATGGCAAACAGGTGGCAAATAGACATTTTGTCCTGAAACGGGATTAAATGCACAATTTTGCAGTCGATCATTACCCGTACACGACAAGATTAAAATGTCAAATTAAATTTAATAAAATTAGAATAGATGGGTGTGTGTGACCCATTAAAAAACACGAATGTTTTCTTCCCCCCAGGGTTTAGCTTTACATGCGCAAATAGCAGCATAAACAACAGAACATGAGGATTCACACATCGTCACATCATGCACCTGCAGCGCTTGTGTGAACGGAGAAAAACAGAATAAAATTAACCAAAAAGAATAAAATAAATACAACTACATGAAATATATTTCACTTAAATAATTACCAGATTAACAAAAGGGGAAAAAAACTGCACTTCAAGTATAAACTATGCTCCTTTTTGTGACACACTATCGCATTGTATTTGTTTTCTTTATATCTTTATTAAATCCAACTGATCGCATATGCACACAACATATCAGTTCTACTGTTGCTAACTTGACATTTCAGCCATTCATCATCAAACCAATTTGAACATAAAAATGAACATAAAAGTTACACTGCTCAAATTAAATGGTCTGCTGTAAATCATCATGCCCAGCTCCCAACCAACACAGACTTTTGTGCATGTTAAGGATGCTGTTTTACGTGGATATTGGAACACGAGTGAAGTACAAAGCCTTTACATAATGAATAATAGTTCAGCAACCAAATGGCAAATATGGAAACATTTGGATTATTGCCGAGTGAGAGAGGTGAGCTCAATGAGGTTTCAGCTTCGCTTTTTTAGATCATTAATGACATAATTTTCATTTTTGGGTGAACTAACCCTTTAAATGAGAAAAGCATCAAATAGACGTTACAAAAAGTAGCTTTAAAAAGAAATATTTTGATTCAACATAAAATTGATAACACATAACCAGGGGATGTGATTTTTCCGCATTTATACTGATTTCCGTATTTTACGACCTGAAAAGTATGACCCACATGAATTGTGTAAATCCAAGATATGGATTTACGAATGTGTATGATGAATGAAATTGTGACATGGCGTTTAACAGTTTCTAAATAAATGGCAAAATGTTACATTTTCTGACACATTTATTTAATGTGTGGATTGCTTCTGACAGCGATGCACATCTGGCAGCGCCATCTGCTGGACACCCTTAGAATATTAGCCAGGGTTCAAAGTGCCAAATGAGAGTAAAATCGACGTTGAAACAGGTTACTCGTCAGTTGCCCGGTAACTTTTTTATAAATTTTGACAATGCATGTACAATTTGCATTTGGGAATGCAACATGTGCCAACCATCTTCCCAAATTCGTAATGAGAATCGTTTATAAATCTGTTGTCAACAAAGAGAAGCGTTAAGGTCCCTGCGGTTTTCCGCCAAAATAAAAGCTTAAATGATTGAAAGCAAAGAAATAAAGACATACATTTTAGTATTGTTATTTTACTGTTGTTCTGTAAAATATAACAGTTAGAATTTTTTTTTTTTTTTTTTTTAGTAATGATAGTTTTTTTTTTTTTTTTTTAGTAATGATAACGCTTATAGTAATAATTCTAATAATACTTTTATTATAACATATAATGTATTATAATATGAATTATTATTATTATGGTAACACTTTACAATAAGGTTCATTAGTTAACATGAACTAATAATGAACTGCACTTCTACAGCATTTATTAATCTTTGTTCATGTTAATTTCAACATTTACTAATACATTATTAAAATCTTGTTAACATAAGTTAATGCACTGTGAACTAACATGAACAAACAATGAACAACTGTATTTTTATTAAATAACGTTAACATAGATTAACAAATACACTAACAAATGTATTGCTTATGGTTAGTTCATATTAGTTAATACATTAATGTTAACTAATAAACTTTATTGTAAAGTGTTACCATTATTATTGGAGAAAAGTTTTATTTTCATAGCATTATTTGAGTTTTTATGTATTATAGTAATCATAAGATATATCTTCAATTATTAATTCAATAAAATAAAAGATACAGTATGTTTTTCTTCTTTTTTGTCTTTAGCTGATCACATGCCTAATAAACTGTTAGGATACAATGGCCATCATTTTTTTCAGAAGCTGAATTGGTATTTAGATATATTTACACACCAAAACAGATTGGTTACCCAACACTGCAAATTTTTTGATGTCTCTCTTATCTGACACACCAATCTGAGGTCTTGAGCCACTTTTCCACTGTCCGGCCGAACAATAAGGAACGGTTCCAGTTACATTTCCACTTGAGCTTGGTTGTGTTACCAAGGCAATGACTGACGCATTTGTATTGCATTCCAAAGAGTGGCCGTTGTCAGTCTCACAGTGAAAAATGAAACTATATCCATTTTATTTTGATAACGAACAGACTGCGATGTCAAGTTAGCAATGCAGTATGTTGTCTGTGCGCGATCACTTAAATTACTTCCTTTTATCAGTGGAAACAGCTTAAAATATTCGGTCATTTATGGTCATACAGATAAGAGTAAGACATTATTTTAAACTGTAAAGGGTCTACTTTTAATGGTGTACATTCACAAATAAAGAAAACAAACAGGATGCCGCTTTCTGCCGTCTTTAATTTCCTTTCCGTGGACTTGTTTGTAGAGCCTCACAAGAATGAATCAAAGCTCAGCATATAGGCTAAGGCTACTACTTGTCGCACAGTTTTTTTTTTCTTTCATTTTGTTAATCTGTTAATTATTGGAGTGAAATAAATGTTGTGTATTTATTTCTTTTATTTAGGCTATATGATTTTATTCTGTGCTGCAGGTGCTTTATGTGACAATGAATCTTCATGTTCTGTTGTTTATACTATTTGCGCATGTAAAACTAAACCCCTGGAAAACAGAATTTAATGGGTCACAGACACTTATTTCTTTGCAAAATTCACTTTTACATGGTGTTTGAACATAAATGTGTGTTGGCAGTGTGTGTACACAACCACTCTATAATGATAAAAATCCACCCACTCCTTTTTATTACCCATAAATCATAAACATTTTCTCAAAACAAGCCGTTTGCAGATTCTGTACAAAGTGACGTCACTGTACAGGCCCTGTCCACAACCGGTTGGGAAACGCTGATCTAACTAACTAGCTAACAAACTAACAAACTAATAAGTTAACTATTAACTATTGGTTAATTGGTTACTTTCACAAAGTTTGCTGCTTCAGTATTTTTAGATCTTTTTTTCACATTTCTATGGCATACTGGAAAAGAATGACCCTTCTTCTTCATAACTTCTGCAAATCACTCTGGCATGCTGGATATCAGCTTCTGGGCACACCCAATTCAAGTCTTAAAGTCTCTACTAATGAGCTTATGAGTTGAATCAGATCTGTTAGATGCAGTGTTGGGGAGTAGCTATAGCTACAAGTAGCGACGCTACTAGCTTAACTACATTTTCAGTAGCTTGTCAGTAGCTCAGTTACTTTTAAAACAGTGTAGCTTTTCCAGTAGCAAACTACTTTTTCCATCAAGTAGCGGTGTAGTGTGAACAAAAGCTATATTCCATTTGCGTTCTGACGAGTCACAAGCCTGTAATGCAGTGAAGGAGCGCAGCATCTCCTTACTAGATCACAAACTTAATTTGTTCATCACCGCCATCTGTTGTTATATCACGCATATAGCGGCTTTACAGTCCATCCACTGACAAGAGATTGTCTGATGATTATAAAGGATGTACAGGAGTGGATATTTCACATGAATCAACTGTAAGTCATCAGAGATGTCTGTGATTGGCTACAATGATCAATGCACGGGAGCACACGAAAGTGTTTGAATTTGAAAGCATTTTGAAAGCAGGAGTGGGAGCATTTGAAAGAAGGCGTCTATCAATGGACTGGTCCTAAGATAGACCCCAGCTTTCAAACGCTCCCGTGTGTATCTGTGTAAGCGCTCGGTGAAGAGCATCATGGATATCTGTTTACAATATGTTTTGGAAGCGTTGATCATTAAAGCCAATCACAGACATATCTGATGAGCGTGTGAACACAATTGCCAATCAGAGGTGTTTACAAATCCACTCAACAGCGCTCAAAGCATCACATTTTTTAAATTTCAGTACCAACTTGGTTTCGTGGTCAGTACTTTTGACAACACTATGCTGCGCGCTCCATCATTGCATGTGCTGTGAGATTAACCTGCATTTTTGACTAATCCTCAGTATTTAATATAAGTTGCATACATTTTGTTCTTGCACTGATGTTTGTAGCAGTTTTTAACTTTGTCAGCCAGTTTGAGATATAGGCTATATTTGAGTATTGTGTGTATCGGATAGATTACAAAATCAAATGGGGACAGTTTTTGTTGTTGAAATGACTGGGAAAAAGTGTCTCAATCAACCTGAATTCACCCCTACGCTTTGAAATCATAATTGCATTGCATAATGTTGTTTTAAACCCCAAATATTTTACTCCTAACATTCTTCATTAACAATTATTCAGATATTTGTGACAATGTCATTGTAAAAATTAAATAAAAATAGTTTTAATGTAGCTAGCTACTTTTTGATAGTAACTTGTAGAGTAGCTAACTACATTATCAGAAGGGTAGCTTGAATGCTTCCTTGTCGTTCGTTCATCATCTGCGCTTTATTTTTTCTTGAAGCATTCTGTTGCGCGTTAGCTGTGATAAACAGACATCTACTCTCGCATTGGGTGTGTAACAGAGGCCAGATAGTGAGAGTTTTGCAGTAAACCACTGCACACTGACGACCGCTAGAGAATGAGGTGTTTAGCGTCATTGGTAGTGCATTCACCCCGCATGCCAGCAGCGATCGGGCTGGGGTTCGAGACCGACTCAGAGCATAGTGGTTAGAATTGTGTGAGTTTTGGAGACGGAGCAATGAAGAAAGTTTTAAATTAAATCAATTTGCGCTCCCGTGGAGTCTGTCGTTGCTATGCAACCATGAACTGCCTCTCCACCATGATAAGGAAGTTTCAGCAAAGGATAAATTGATTTCTAGACCTTGCATTAGCTTTACTACTAGATTTATGGAGATGAGAAATAAAAACCCACCCTGTACAGCTATGATCAGCTGTTCTGAGGTTGGTTCTTGTCACATGACCTGCAGTGCACTTGCGGCATTCTGAAAAGTTGAGAATTTTTTATCTCGATGCGCCTGGAAAACGCACCGCAATCGCGTCGCTTCCATTATGAGCGTGTCTGCCGTGCGACTACATTTGAAATAACGAATTTGAGCATGCAAAAGATGCTATATGTGAACGGCCCCTAATGCAGCACAGTTTAAAACACAATTTTAATGCAGCATTCACTCTTTTGAATGATATACTTATGTTTGTAATCCAATTCGCTGTTGAAATCTAATAATTTAAACGGTAGCTGTCATAAAACATTTTCATGACATTTATTCAAACATACATCAAATATTTAAGACACAGGTTAAATAAAAATATAATGATTATATAATATAATAGGGTGAGAACGGGCATGGTTGTAACACTTTTTGCTTCAGCAACTCTTTGAATTTTTTTAGCTTGAGTTCTCAATCTTTTATACAAAGTACCCACATTTGTTTAATACAAATGGAACCAATTCAACCCTCTACAAGAACAAGAACTACGGAGAGGAAGTAGGAAAATACTCAGTGAAAATACTAAGTGATCGCATGACTCCTATCTTGTCTCTCCCCATGTTACAACCATCCTGGCCTCCCCTACATATATTTATAAAAATGCTCCTATCTAGAGTTAATTTCTGTAGTGAAGTAACGAGTTCATGGACACCATTTGATGTTCATTCATGTTTATTTTGTGTTATAACTAGTAGAAAAGTGGGAGAGATGATTGTTTCAGGTGCGCTCCGTGTTTCCGCTTGAACAAATCTGCATTGAAAGATCTGCAAATTTATACAAATTGCATTTATTGTTTGAATTTCGTGATAAAATTGACAGAATTTGAAAGCTGAGACCTTGTTCTCAACAAAATAACAAAGCACATCTTATTGTGATTATTCAGTAGGCATGATGTAAATAATGTTTGTGTAACGGTTAGCTGCTGTAAAGACGAGGCGAATACAGAAATCCACAATCAAAGGGCTTTATTTAATCCAAGGGCAGATGAACAGCATAACACACATTGAAATAAACATAAGAACAGACAAGGAGTGAAGGGAAAGTGTCCATTATATAGGGAGTGAAGATGATGAGGTCCAGGTGCAGGTGATCGGTGATGATGGGGAGAAGACGAGGAAGTGAGTGCAGGTGTGGAAACAGGAGGATCATGGGAAATGGAGTCCGGGGAACACGGGAACTGTGACAGTTTGGTGAAGACAAGAAATATTTACTATGTTTGTAAACTTATTACTCTCATCTGGGCATGAATCTCCAGATGGTGATCCCACAGGTGCTGTAACATTTTAGATGTGTTCATTGCTTTTGCTGACACTTTTCCTTTGCATGTTTTACATACTGGATACCCATCTTTAACCACTGCTGTTTTTTTAGACATCCAAAATGCTTCCAAATAGCTTATTTAATTTGCTACTTTAGCGGATGTTTTCATTTTGAGAGGTTCACATGCACTGAAAGTTCATGCTATGCATGTGTTCTGCCTTACCCAGATAATCACCTCATGAACTCAGCTAGTAACAGCCTCACAGAGCATCCAAGCAGATGCCTTCCACAAGTAGATGATCCCAGTCCAAAAGACTATTTTTCATGGTTTTTTTTCCCCCTGTTTTTTAACCGTGGCTTCCAAATTATTATGGTTTAATAACTGTGACCATTTTAATCACGTTTAATTGTGAAATTGGGTAATTGCGACATCCCTCTACTGAATGGTTTGTTTAAACTTAAAATATTTCATATATGTCATATATTTAGGAAAAGGATAAAGGTAAACAGTAATCTCTGTCTGCTTCATTAAATAAACATTGATTAAAACATTGATTTGTTTATATATTTTATTTTAAAGAGAAAACAAAGGTTTCATTAACAGTATTGCATTAATAGCAATTAGGGTAACTTGAGCAACTGGATATTTTTTCCCCACCTGCTGTACCTTTCTAATTCAGTTAGTATTTAACATGCATCCTGACTCAGTTTAATTTTCTTATATTTCATGTGTAATTGTTTGAAGTATGTCTTGCTCTTGCTGTTGACAAGACCTCTGTTTTCTTTTCTTTATATGCTCTATAAACCAGTATTGGAGTACATTTATTGGAGCACACAGATAATTTGCAAAGAAACAATCTGAAATATTTCTCTCTTTTTCTCAGAATCATCAGCAGGAAGAGAAAGAGAGCAGCATCTCCTCTACAGCCCCCTGATCTCAGTAATGAAGCAGTGCCCTTTGACACTCTGTAAGTATATTAATGTAAAGTGAGACATTCAACACAAGAACACTGAGTGTACACAGAAACAACAAGAGGGAAATGGTTCTGATTTTATATTATTTCTGTAATAAAGTTCTTGTAGACAGAAATAAATAAATAAATAAATCATATTCTGAAATCATGTTCTCTTTTTTAATAACAAATACAACAGAAACAGAAATCATGATGTAAAGAAAGAGTCTGTTGGGCCTTTGTTAAATACAGCTGCTTTGTTAAATAGTGTTTTTATATGCTTCTCTGCCACTTCTTTTTTATGTCTCTATGACATTGGTTTTTTTGTCACATGCATCAACGTTATATTGACAGTAATCAAGAAATGAGTTGGACAATAGATTAATTATATTTTAGTCTATCAATTGTACACTTCTTTCTAAATGTGGTTCTGGTATGATTTCATATATAGGATAATTTAACATAATAGACATTTAAATATGTTCTTTATTTTGAAAAAGGTCTTTTCTCTTTTTGTGTCTCTGTTCATCTTAATGACTTTTCAGTTTTGGGAGAGCTGATCAGATCAGAGATGTGTCCTGTCAGACCTTCACATCCTCCTCCTGTCAGAAACTCATCAGTCATCATGACACAGAAGCAGCCCTGCAGCTCGATTCTCACCAACCAGTGCATGTTGATCTGCAGAGAGTCAAAGACCAGCACAAAACCAGCATGAAGAACAGATATGAGAGTGTATTTGAGGGAATCAAACTACAAGAGCATCAGACCCTCCTGAACAGGATTTACACACAGCTGTACATCATAGAGGGAGAGAGTGAAGGGGTGAATGAAGAACATGAGGTGCTGCAGATGGAGAAAAGTTACAAGACACTCCAAGACACTCCAATCAACTGCAATGACATCTTTGATCCTTCACCTGAGCCAGGATATGAGGAGAAGAGAAGAGAGAAGAAAGACAAAATCAAGACTGTTCTTACTAAAGGCATTGCTGGAATTGGAAAAACCGTCTCTGTGCAGAAGTTCATTCTGGACTGGGCTGAAGGAAAAGCCAATCAGGATGTAGATTTCATGTTTGTGCTTCCATTTAGAGAGATGAACTTGATTAAAGATCATCAGTACAGTCTTCACAGACTTCTGCTGGACTTTAATCCTGAACTTCAATATCTGGACTCAAAGATGTATGATGAATGTACAGTTGTGTTCATCTTTGATGGTCTGGATGAAAGCAGAATTACACTGATGTTTTCAGTCAGTGAGAAAGTTTCAGATGTGACTGAGACTTCATCAGTGGGTGTGTTGATGTCAAACCTCATGAAAGGAGATCTGCTTCCCTCTGCTCTCATCTGGATCACCACCAGACCAGCAGCAGCCAATCAGATCCCCTCTAAATACATCAACCGTGTGACAGAAATTCAGGGATTCAATGACCCTCAGAAGGAGGAATATTTCAGGAAGAGAATCAGTGATGAGCATCAAGTCAGCAGAATCATCTCACACATCAGAAGAGCAAGAAGCCTCCACATCATGTGTCACATACCCGTCTTCTGCTGGATCTCAGCCACTGTGCTTCAAAACATCCTGAAACAAGATCTCCCTCAAACTCTGACTGAAATGTACATACACTTCCTCCTCATTCAAACTAGTGTGAGGAACCAGAAGTATGAAGAGAGAGATCCAGAGAAACTCCTGCAGTCCAACAGAGAAGTGATTGTGAAACTTGCTGAACTGGCTTTCAATCAGCTGATGAAGGGCAATGTGATGTTCTATGAGGAGGACCTGAGAGAGAGCGGCGTAGACGTCACTGACGCCTCAGTGTATTCTGGGATTTGCACTGAGATCTTTAGGGAAGAATCTGTGATTTATCACAGGAAGGTTTACAGCTTTGTACATCTGAGCTTTCAGGAGTTTTTTGCAGGACTGTATGTGTTTTTCTGCTATTTACACATGAACACAGAGGTTCTGAAAATGTTCCTGGCAGAAAAGTCCACAATTCTGTCTGGGAATGTTCCCCTGGATGAGCTCCTGAAGGGAGCAATGAATAAAGCATTGGAGAGTAAAAATGGACACCTGGATCTTTTCCTTCGATTCCTTCATGGCATCTCACTGGAGTCCAATCAGAGACTCTTACAGGATGTGCTGATTCACACAGAGAACAACCCAGAGGTCATTAAGAAAATAATCCACAACCTCAAGCGAGGTCAACAAAACAATGTCAGTCCTGAAAGATGGATGAACCTGTCACACTGCTTGATTGAAATGCAGGATAATTCTGTTGTTAAAGAAATGCAGGAATTTTTAAACTCTAAAACAAAAAGAAAAAATCTTTCTCTTGCACAATGCTCTACTTTGGCAAACATGATCTTGATGTCAGAAGAGGCACTGGATGAGTTAGACCTTTATAGGTACAACATCAAATCAAAAGAGGGGAGATGGAGACTGTTACCTGCTGTGAGGAACTGCAGAAAAGCCATGTGAGTGTGTAAACATAATTATATTTGACAGAAGTTTTGATGGACGTTTGATGAGTTTTATTGGGGTTTGTGTTCACAAACTTTTTTTTTTTTTTTTTTTTTTTTTTTTTTTATAAAAAATAGGTTTATACTTTGTAAACATTACCAAGCTACCAATAAAACTAGTCAAACTCTAAGGCAGTTATTTATGTTATTTTAGTCAGTAGAGTTGGTTTTTGTAATAAAGCAACTCATCATATACATAATGTACATCAGCTACAGTCCTGGAGGACCAGTGTCTTGCTGGCCCTCCAAATATCCAAATTATCAAAATATAACATAAATTATAATTGAGTTCAGTATGCTCAAAATTCTCATGCAAATAGTTGCCTCAATTGTTTTAGTTAAACCGAGGAATTTTTTTTTTTTTTTTTTTTACAGTGTTGGAATTGGTTGCCTTAAATTTCTCAAGCATTTCTAATGCATTCTCAAGCAAAATATTGCCTTGGTTTAAATCAAAAATAACTGAGGCAACTCTTTGCATGAGAATTTTGAGTATTTTGAACTCAACTAATTTGTGTTTGACCAATTAGACTTTACATGTTTTCAACATGCACCCTTAAGTAATACCAACAAAACTTTCCTTATAAACTCAACTCAAATACTTAGAGTAGTAGCAACATAACTGAATTGAGTGAAAGTAATTCATGTGAATACACATTATAGTAAATATATTGTCACATATTTTTTAATATATGAAAAGCATCAGTTCCTTATGTATTCCAATATATTGTAATATATTGATAAAATATATTTTTCTACGGTTGCCGAGAGAGTTCAACATGCTGCAAATGAAGAAAATGCATGCAAACAGAAAAACAACACCAGCAAATTAAGAAAATGGCTTTATCAGTTTGACAACACGTGCACCGCAAATACTCACAACACAACCAAATACAGAAATGCGCTGCACATAGCACAAAAAATGTTTCAAGGGGACCCCAACAAGCGACAAACCTGGCTGGGACATGACTATTGTTCAATGTCTACTCGTCAGTGGTGTTGTCGATGACCTGGAAGGTGAATTTTTTGTTTATTTTAACAGCCTGATCATGTGTGTGTGAGTATTTGCAGTGCTTTTCTGTATTTGGTTGCGTTGTGAAGTTTTGCAGTGTTTCTGTTTGCGTTTTAAATATTTGCAACACATTTCTGTATTTGCTTGTGTTGTAAGTATTTGCAGCACGTGTTGTCAAACTGATGAATATGTTTTCTTAATTTGCTGGTGTTTTTTCTATTTGTATGTGTTTTCTTCAGTTGCAGAATGTTGAGCACTCTCAGCCACCATATTATTCTGTATATTTTTTTCAATATATTTAAACCATTTAATATATTGATCATAAATATATGGAAATATATTTTCTTTGCACAAGGGAACATCAGCACAACAGCATGCATTTTAATCAGAGTCATTGCTCTTTTCAGATTGGCTTACTGTAATCTCACTGATCAGCACTGTGAAATTGTAGCTTCAGCTCTACAATCATCAAACTCCCCCCTGAGAGAGCTGGACTTGAGTAACAATTACCTGCAGTATTTAGGATCGAAGCTGCTGTCTGCTGGACTGAAGAGTCCAAACTGTCAACTCCGTGTACTGAGGTTTGTGTTTCACACTGATTATTTTTGTGATGTTAATAAGTACAGACCCCTGTCAAGCATGTTTAAGAAGAAAACCTTTTTAAAACTGTTCATTTTTTCCCTTCATAAGCCTAAATCTAACTGCCCAGGGAAATGTCTATACAGTGGGGTCCAAAATTTTGAGGCAAAAAGTGAAACTGTGTAGATTTTGCACTGTTTTATCATTTTATAAACATGTTTTGGTTTGTTGGGAATCTTGTTCATGCTGAATATTAGTCTTTGGTGTGAAAAAGATGTTCAACAGCAGAGACTGTGTCATTCACTATCCCTTTTGTGTGTAACAGTGATTGACTGTTAAGTGATTTTGAACTGCTGAGTTTTGCACACTAACATGTACACTGTTGTTGTAGATTATCTGGCTGTTTGATGACAAATGAAGGCTGTGCTGCTCTGGCATCAGCTCTGAGTTCAAACCTTTCACACCTGAGAGAGCTGGATCTGAGTAACAATGACCTGCAGGATTTAGGAGTGAAGCTGCTCTGTGTTGGACTGAAGAATCCAAACTGTCAACTCATAATACTGAGGTTTGTGTTTCACATTGATTCATATTTTAATAGTAGTGTGTGACATGCATATATATATATATATATATATATATATATATATATATATATATATATATATATATATACATATACAGGTGCTGGTCATATAATTAAAATATCAAAAAGTTGATTTATTTCACTAATTCCATTCAAAAAGTGAAACTTGTATATTATATTCATTCATTACACACAGACTGATATATTTCAAATGTTTTTCTTTTAATTTTGATGATTATAACTGACAACTAAGGAAAATCTCAAAGAAAGGATTTTTAGAAATCTTGGCCAACTGAAAAGTTTGAACATAAAAAGTATGAGCATGTACAGCACTCAATACTTAGTTGGGGCTCCTTTTGCCTGAATTACTGCAGCAATGCGGCGTGGCATGGAGTCGATCAGTCTGTGGCACTGCTCAGGTGTTATAAGAGCCCAGGTTGCTTTGATAGTGGCCTTCAGCTCTTCTACATTGTTGGGTCTGGCATATTCCTCTTCACAATACCCCATAGATTTTCTATGGGGTTAAGGTCAGGTGAGTTTGCTGGCCAATTAAGAACAGGGATACCATGGTCCTTAAACCAGGTACTGGTAGCTTTGGCACTGTGTGCAGGTGCCAAGTCCTGTTGGGAAATGAAATCTGCATCTCCATAAAGTTGGTCAGCAGCAGGAAGCATGAAGTGCTCTAAAACTTCCTGGTATACGGCTGCGTTGACCTTGGACCTCTGAAAACACAGTGGACCAACACCAGCAGATGACATGGCACCCCAAACCATCACTGACTGTGGAAACTTTACACTGGACCTCAAGCAACGTGGATTGTGTGACTCTCCTCTCTTCCTCCAGACTCTGGGACCCTGATTTCCAAAGGAAATGCAAAATTTACTTTCATCAGAGAACATAACTTTGGACCACTCAGCAGCAGTCCAGTCCTTTTTGTCATTAGCCCAGGCGAGACGCTTCTGACGCTGTCTGTTGTTCAAGAGTGGCTTGACACAAGGAATGCGACAGCTGAAACCCATGTCTTGCATACGTCTGTGAGTAGTGGTTTTTGAAGCACTGACTCCAGCTGCAGTCCACTTTTTGTGAATCTCCCCCACATTTTTGAATGGGTTTTGTTTCACAATCCTCTCCAGGGTGCAGTTATCCCTATTGCTTGTACACTTTTTTCTACCACATCTTTTCCTTCCCTTCGCCTCTCAATTAATGTGCTTGGACACAGAGCTCTGTGAACAGCCAGCCTCTTTTGCTGGCTTTTTATCATCAACTTTTTGATGATATTCTAATTATATGACCAGCACCTATGTGTGTGTGTGTGTGTGTGTGTATATATATATATATATATATATATATATTTCTCGTTTTATAATTACATAATTATACATCCTTTTATATTTGTCAAACTGGACAGAATAAAAAAAAGGAAACACAGCAAGAAAAACTACAGTCTTTTACTTTTGATCCAGGTGTGCCCTTGTCTGCTTGTAGCTAGTGCCCCATGTGTTTTTCTTCACTGAAGAGGGGAGTTTATACAGGGTCCTCTAGGCCTGGGCGATAAAACGGTATCAATATTTATTGACGGTACGTCTTAATCGATAATGATACAATATGAAACGTTTTATCGTGAAAAATGTTTTAGCTGTATCGCCCAGCCCTAGGGTCCTCCAGCTACATCTAGGGTACCCCTGGAGAAACACAACTGATTCAGCTCATCAGCTTGTTAGTAGAGACTTCAACACCTGAAATAATTAGCCACTTTTCCAGTGTTGGACCAGGGCTAACAACGTGCCAGGCGCAGCCAGTAGCCTTGGACCTCAAGCACCAAGGCCAAAATCAAGTTGTGTTTCTACTGTTGGGCCAGTAGCCCCGCACCACTGCCCTGAAACCCATCCTTAACGCCTTCATGGAACAACGTCACCCAACCCCAACGTTTTACCAGCTGACTGAAAACTATCGCAACATGAGCATGTCAGAAGTAAACGTTTGGTCTTTACTTAAAGACTTAAGATTCCAGCATCAGTATTTTACCGATTTATTACAATAAAAATGTTACAGTTGACCGTAATTTATTAATATTTGTGCACATCAATCATGCTGAATCAAACTGGTATTTACTGTAGCGATATTAGCTTAAAGGGGAAACGTTACTAATTATTCATAGCTTATGATTATTACTTATGATTAATTATAATTATTTGAATCAGTTAATCAGATTAACTTGATGTAGCTACATTAAAATTACAATTATGAATTGTAAGTGTTCACAGAATGAACAGAAAGCGTAATCTTGCCTGTGCCCTCAACTAGTTGAACGTCTTTAAACAGCCCCAGGGATGTGCGTTGTTCTGCCTTCTGTGTGGATTTTCTGTGTGCAATTTTGAAGTGGCTCGCTAAAGCAGGGTAGTTATTCCAGACTGCCTTTACGGTATTAAAACTACTCGCCACCCATCTGATGTTGAATATCTGTCCAATTCTCAAAATCTGCATATTTAGATCTGCAGCTGCTTCCTCAAGCAATCTCAATTCTCAGCAGACTGGTGGTACAGAGAATACAGCTTGGCAATGAAAAACTCGAAATGATTACATCCAGCAACCACTTTCAAAGAATCATGGACAGCCAATTCAAGGCGATGGGTCAAGCAATGTATGGACTAGATGTTTGGAAAGTCACACTTAAGCCTTGCAATGACTCCAGTGGTTTTGCCAGTGAGAACTGCAGCCCCATCTGTGGCGATGCTGATGAGATGTTTCCCCAAAAACTCATCATCTAATCCTGCTGTACGAAGGCACTGTCTTAAACTGTTGTGAATGGACTCTGCATCTGTGTTCTGCTTCAGT
This sequence comes from Hypophthalmichthys molitrix, assembly GCA_037950675.1. Lineage (NCBI taxonomy): Eukaryota > Metazoa > Chordata > Actinopteri > Cypriniformes > Xenocyprididae > Hypophthalmichthys > Hypophthalmichthys molitrix. The sequence continues at coordinate 42,058,084 of CM075494.1, forward strand.
TCTACAATGTCTAAAAAAACATTTTCTATATCTTCTTTGCCACTCACATCACATCTCACATATATGATGAGATATGCACGACCATGTACTGTGCTTTCGTCAACTGTGATGCTAATTTTTGAATTGAGCTCTCAAATATTGGAAACAAATTTCTTCTGCATTTGCTGTGCAATATGACCTATAATCTCAGCACAGGAGTGATCTGATTTATGTGCAGTTCCCACCTTTGCGCCATTAAGCTTCTGAAGCTTCATTAAAGGGGTGAGCTTTCTGTAAGACAGCCTTTCCTTTGCCACCATATAGGCGGACCTGAATGATGTTGCGGTCTCCTCCATTAATTTGGAATTCACCTCAATTACTTTATTTGGCAGAATCGCCTTTTGCTTAGTCAATGCCACTTCAATGGCCCTCTTGTGTGCAATGCTGTCCCTATGTTTATATATCTTTTTTCGCAACTTGTTCTGAGCAGTGCTGCTTACTTCCCCATTAATCCACTCCTCAGACAAATGCGTGCCAGGTACCTTTTCAGACAGAAGAAGGGTTTTTGCGTCCCTACAAGTGATGCATCCCAAGCTTCCATCCTTGACAAAAAGCCATGTAAAACAGCCATGCTGGTTGTTCCAGTTTAACGGGAGAGAGGAGCAAGAGGGGTTAAGATCGTGGCCGGCCTCTGACGAGCTGTTACCACCACCATCTTCAGCCAGAGGGGACTTTATTTCTTCAGCTTCTTCTTGCATCGTCACCCCGGCAGGAGGTGTGATAACAGGGCTTGCAGCTGGTAAATCAGTCGTGCTATTAACGTCATCACTACACAATTTCTTTGTAAAGCCAAAATTAATTAAACTGCCTTGTGTTCTTTTTGCCATGATGGCTATGATGCTAACTGCAGAATCGATTTCAAGGTCTTCGCGCACAGATCATTTATATTTTGTTTACATTTACATTTTTTCTACAAATCTTTGAGTTAACATGTACTAATCATAAGTGGAATTTGCACCGCAGCACCCCCACACCTCGATGCTCATGACAAGAATAGCATGTATAGTTATCTTTATTGAAGTGAATTAGGTTTAAATCGCCGTCATGCATGAATGAATGATATTTTTGCACTTTTACATATAATAATCCACAATGATCACATTACACAAAACTGAAATTGCACGTCAAAATAACACATTGTCAATATTTTTTGAGACCCCCCACAAATCACATTTTCAGGGGAGCCCATGTCTTATTAAGGGGAGCCGAGCTCCCCCTAGCTCCCCCGTAGTTCGCACCCTGCATCCAAGATGTTCATGTCTTTCTTTCTTCAGTCGAAAAGAAATTAAGGAAAACATTCCAGGATTCTTCTCCATATAGCAGACTTCAGTGGCAGTCATGGGGTGGAAGGCCCAAATTGCAGTTTCAATGCAGCTTTAAAGCGCTCTACCCAATCCCAGGCGAGGAATAAGGGTCTTATCTAGCAAAACTGTTCAAACAAATGTTCGTTTTGCACTAGCTCTGTGATCCACACACAAATTCGAAACATCAAATTCAATATTATAAAATTCAGAAAGCAGAAATTCAGATCATACTGAAAGTAGGTCAGAGGTCCAAATTCCGGCTTCCACAGGGAAGAGTAGAAGTTCAATAATTCTCAGCATGCCATACATTTATCTCTGGGGTTTCTGCTACGCCTGTTTGTTTTAGTATAAAGTATATTTCGTATGGAATGATTAGCATGCGTAACAGTCACACATAGGCTAACTCTATAATTACTATATTTCTGTTTTATTCTTTTATCGAAGTTAGGCTATTTCACACGCTGGCATTTTCAGCTCCTCACAAATGATCATTCAGATATGTGTAACATAGCGCAATTTACATTTATTTCCGCTCAATATCATGCAAACTGTAGGCTTATTAAGGCATTTAAAGGCTAATTCATACTCCAAACACCAACAAATGCCACAAACTAATAGGTTAAAGCTGCTGTCCGTAACTTTTTTTTGTGTTCAAAATTTACAAAAATTATATAATGAGAATGTACAACATGAATCCATTTTCCAAACCGTGTTTTTGTCTTACCCTGAATCATTATGGTACACTTATAATAAGTGTTTATATTCTGACTATTTTAGACCGGTCTGGTAGGACCCGCCGCAGAGTATTACAGTAACCGCGTGACTCGCCATAGACATACACGGAGAGAAGTAGCTCCGGCTACAGTGTTCTTCCGCAAGACGCGTACAGTTCTGTTTATTAACTGCTAGAGGGCCAAAAATGCCGGACTGCAGCTTTAAGGATGTTCAGCCCAAGCCATCAAACTGACGTCATCAGAGATGAACCACCATTCAAGATGGGAAACAAATTTTCACATTTTGATTAAAGATTACCAAGACAAAAAAAAAAAAAAACTGTTGATTAATTGTTCAAGACTGGTAATGTGGCTTAACAAAGTAAATGGGATGAATTTTGATTTCATGCGTTAAAGGGTTAGTTCACCCAAAAATGAAAATAATGTCATTTATTACTCACCCTCATGCCGTTCCACACCGGTAAGACCTTTGTTAATCTTCAGAACACAAATTAAGATATTTTTGTTGAAATCCGACGGCTCAGTGAGGCCTGCATAGCTAGCAATGACATTTCCTCTCTCAAGATCCATTAATGTACTAAAAACATATTTAAATCAGTTCATGTGAGTACAGTGGTTCAATATTAATATTATAAAGCAACGAGAACATTTTTGGTGCGCCAAAAAAAAAACAAAATAACAACTTATATAGTGATAGCCGATTTCAAAACACTGCTTCATTAAAGGTGCACTATGTAATATTTTCTGTCCACTAGAGGTCGCTAGAGGTCTATTCAAAACAAAGGCGTAGCTTGATGACGGCAAGTTTAAGCGCCGAATCTTAGGACATGTGATCTTCACCTCAGCGGTCGGTGGAAAAGAATTGGGATAGGACTCGGGAACAAATCATGTTCATGGATGCGAATATTAACGTTACAGTATGAAGCAGAGCTGAACGAGGCCGCTGGAGCGATTGCGCAACACGCCATGAGCAGTGGAACTTTTATGATGACACAGTCGCCGGTGCCGCTTCCGCTTTTCCGGTCATGAGTACGGGGTAACACAGCTCTGTTTATCATATTAAATACATTTTAGTGTGCTGAAAATGATGTTATAACGTTACTCTGTGCGTTCGCTCGGCGGCTGCTGTGAGACACTTGTTACACACTGCAGTAACAGATCGATTTTAGAATATCATATTAATAAATGCTGGATGGCTTGTGCTGATAAATGGCATGCAATTAATTTTAAAACGTATTGTATGATGGAGAAAATGCTGTATTACTGTTCCTAAAAATAAAGCTGCATCTGATTATGCTATGTTAGCTATTTCACAAAATACTGTTTTTCTCTGAGGCATGGTAAAGCATGGTACTCGCAAAAAATCAAGAAAATTAGATTTAAACAATAAGACTAAACGTGTTGAGCTATATAACAATTCGTTTTCTGTCTATAAATATATCAAAACAGTTATTCCATTGTCTAATAAAACATGCAATATATTAAAGCGTCTTTGGTGTTTCCATGGTTTCTACAAAATAAAACCAGAAACCGAGGCAGACCAAGGGTTAACACGGGTATGATGCCATTGACAGGCGACTCCTCACACGTCCCGGAGCCTTGGTTAAAATTGCAATTTTCTCACGATTTACAAATAGTTGGAAACATTTGGGATGTTGTAAGTACTCAAGTATATAACACTCATATATAACACTGGCCTAGTGGTTTTTGAATATTTTACTGCAAAATTGTTACATATTGCACCTTTAAGCTTCGGAGCGTCAAACACAATAGATCGGAACGCGTGTCAAACCGCCAAACTGCTGAAATCACGTGACTTTGGCGCTCTGAACCGCTGATTTTTAGTACATTAATGTATCTTGAGAGAGGAAATGTCATTGCTGGCTATGCAGGCCTCACTGAGCCATTGGATTTCAACAAAAATATCTTAATTTGCATTCCAAAGATTAACGAAGGTCTTACGGGTGTGGAACGGCATGAGGGTGAGTAATAAATGACATTATTTTAATTTTTGGGTGAACTAACCCTTTAATCTAATGCCACATCCACAATCTGTTTTAAATCTAAAAGTTCAGTTTTCAAATGAAAATATTTTCTAAAGTATGCCATCATGAAGAGTGAAACGTTTTTATTTTCGCTGAAGGAAAACACTATAGTGTGTTCGAAAGCAGAAAAAAACTTGTTACAGAGGATGGTGGCCTTACATTTATGAAAATGGGAAACTGTCTTGTTTTCTTCTTGCACCTCTATATCTGTCTGGTTCAGCTCAGCTACCAAATCTGACCTCAGAAGACTACAGAGGGTAGTCCGGTCTGCTGAGCGAATCATTGGTACAACCCTCCCCACTCTCCAAGAACTGTACTTATCCAGAGTGAGAAAAAGGGCAAAGAAAATCACTCTGGACCCCTCACATCCAGCACACTCCCTCTTTGAACTGTTGCCATCTGGTCGACGCTACAGAGCTCTGAGCACCAGAACGACCAGACACAGGAACAGTTTCTTCCCTCAGGCAAACCATCTCATGAACACTTGACAAACACGGAACACACAACACTATTATACATTACTTACTTAAAACACATACTTATTTATATTGCACTCATCATAACTGTACATACAAATTGTCTATATTATATATTGTTTTTTGCTCTTTTTGCACTCTATCTTGTATATTTGTATATTATTCTTATTCTTTTTATTATCTGTCTTGTCTTGTCGCTGTCACTCTGTTGCACTGTGGAGCTTCTGTCACTAAAACAAATTCCTAGTATGTGTAAACATACCTGGCAATAAAGCTCTTTCTGATTCTGATTAAACTGCATTTATGAAGAAAAAAAAAAAAAAAGTCACAACAAGCTATCAATAAAGGCACACAGCTTGTATTCTGCTTCTGTGTAATTAGTGCTACCAATTGGAAAATTCTGAACAATGCAGAATTAGAAGGTGTGTTTTTTTCTCATTAATTGTTCAGTTCTAAAAGAAAGACAAGGCAACAAAACATTCAGGACTTTACTTAAAACTTTCTGGTCTTAAGTGCCGTTTGCCCACCCCTAGCGCCACCCCTTCCTTTAGCTATTTATACTGTACATCTTTAAAAAATGGAAAACTAACATGATTACTTACTGTTGCAGACTATCTGGCTGTATGGTGACAGAGGAAGGTTGTGCTGCTCTGGCATCAGCTCTGAGTTCAAACCCTTCACACCTGAGAGAGCTGGATCTGAGCTACAATCACCCAGGAGAATCAGGACAGAAGCTGCTCTCTGATACACTCAAACATCTGGACAAACTCAAGTATGTTGAGCTGTAACAATTATGGCTGCCCCCTAATAATCGGCTAAATGTAAGTTAACAAGAAGAGGCTTAGTCGACCAAAATTTTATTAGTCGGTTAGTCTCAAAAGAAAAAAAAAAAAAACTCCACACGAACTGGCGAAGTCACACAGTCCGTGAGGGAGAGATTGTTAACGGCAGTTCCTTGTTGTCATTACAGTATGCCGGGCAGGAAATCCAAACGTTCACCTATCATCCATCAACCTCAAATATGGCTTATCATTTGAAACATGTATGTAGTAGCAACTTCACATGGCTTCTCACTCTAATGTTAACCTTGATAAATGTGTGCTATTATTAGGTGCATATCCAAGTGTTTGTGTGGAGTGTGGATGCTAAAGTATAGCCTGCTTACTGCAAGACATGGAGGTGCCGATGCAATCACTTATATATAATGTATATATGCAATACATGCAAAATGATTATGACCAGAGTTCAAACTTCCGAATTCAGACAACTGTCAAGGGCTGTTGGTCAGACCTTATGTTGAGCTTAATGCATGTTTCACATGCACAAATGGGCACAACATGTCATTAGTATATGAATAAACTGTTTACATCACCTTAATGTGCATTTGAACTAATGCAAAACTCCTCGCTAATCTGCAACTAGCACATTAAAATTCCATGTTAATTCTGAGATTATATCCGCATTTCCATTTCCATTCAGAATTTCTAAAATGCGCATTAAAACAGTTGGATGGAAACCCGACTGAGATTACATTAGACATTATACTTTTTAGTAATTTGTACTGTTTCTTTCACCATACCTTTATTTATGCATTAGTCATGTTTAGTTATGCTATAGCTAGTAGTCAGAGGAAAAGATGATCGATTAGCATGCGCTTGATTGCTTGATGCGGCTGAATTGGAGCGCCAAAACATTTATTGTTTGAAATTCATGATAAAATCGACAGAATTTGAAAGTTGAGACTTTGTTTCATATTAAAATTAACATTAACATTAAAATTAAATTGTGATTATTGAATGCCAGGCACACCTCAAATAATGTTTAGTGACTTTTCTGACTTTTTTTTTTCTCACAACAGAAAACAGCAAAGACTGAAATATCAATCTAGAGAATCAATTTCAGAATCAATTAAAAACAAGAAATCGATATTGTTAATCCAGCACTAGCATCCACACAGACAGGCAGGTTTAGGAAGGTTCCTTTTAAAATGTATTTCACTAGATTACAAAATACATGCTTTAAAATCTGTAACATATTTCGTTAAATTGCCCTAGTTTTGTAACTTAAATAAATACTTTATAATACTTTGAAATACTAATAATACTATGTAACATACAACTTGGTTTTCCTCTGCATATTATTCTATAACTACATTTTCCACAGTATTTATTGAAGGAAAAAATGCAGACAACCTTAAAAAAACAACTGATGCAACACAATGCATTAAGATTGCTGGGGTATGTAAACTTTTTGAATTGCACGAACAGGGTGAATTGCAATTATTTTGTCCTTTGGGAAACATGGAAGTATTTGCTTCTGAAGGGCAGTACTAAATGAAAAAAAAATATGATCTTTAAACAAAATGTACACATCACCATCATCCTGTTGAAAGTTTACACCCCCTGCTCTTAATGCATTGATTCTTGAGCATCAGTAAATGTTTGAACGTGTTTGAATCACTCAATTGTCCTTAGTGTGAAAAGATGGATCTCAAAATCATACAGTCGTTGTTGGAAAGTTGTTAAATATGCAGAAGATGCTGGGAAAACTTGAGAATGTGCAGGACCTGGAGGATTTTTATGAAGAACAGTGATTAGTTTAACTGTTTAGGACAAACAAGGGATTCACAAACTATCACAAAACATGAAAACTGTTGTGGATCATTCAGTCATGACAGACAGCAAGAATTCAAGGGTATGTACATTTTTGAATGGGGCCATTTTTATAAATTCAGTTATTTTGTAAACATCTGTTATGCGAAATAGCTTATTGTCCATGTGAAATAGCTCTAAATGTCAATGTTTCGGTCAGTGATTTCGACTCTCCAAAAGACAAAATTTTGGTGCATCAAATGATTTAGGCCTAAGCTAAATTTTGTCTTCACAGTAAAAAATAAACAGTAGAGAAAATATAAGGGGCAGTTGACATGTCTCATCTTTTGATTGCTGAAGTTCGAGAATGGGACTTCACTCTCAACTTTTCAGAATGCCGCAAGCATACCCCAGGTCATGTGACAAGAACCAACCAATCAGCTTCACCCTTTCTGTAACAACTTTGAAAGTGCAGGCAAGATGGAGGAACGGCCAGTCACAGCGCTTTTATTTCTCTTCTCCATAAATAAATCTAGTAGCAGAGTTACTGCAAGGGATTTTCAGTGCTGAAAATCAATTTATCCTTTGCTGAAACTTCCTGGTTGTCATGGACAGTGCAGCTCATGGTTGCTTAGCAACGGCAGCTCCCGAGTGCTTTGGAAAGAAGGAGAAAGCGGCACGGCCGATTTTAGGCGCGACATGTGAACGACCCCGAATCCCTGTCAGAAGTTATCAGTCTTCTATCAGCCAGTATGGCGGCATTTTAATGCCATTAATAACCGAGCACACAACTGATGCTTGCGCGCGCAGTAAATCACTTCCGCGAGAGGATAACAGATCTACACGCGAGAAAACGGGAGCCCGCAAGCTCATTTTAAACCCACGCGCGCGCATTACATCTCCTCTGCACGCAAATCAAGCCCTCGCGTGCTCGGACACGACTCGTAGCACGCGCGTCATCATTTCCCACACTCGCGCTCGATCTTCTGTTTTGCTCGCGCGAACACTTTTTATTTTTGACAGTCGTGGGGCGGGACTTTACTTATTTCATTGTAACCTCAAATGTCATTGGTCAATTCAGTTTTTCCGTAAGTCTGTTGTGATTGGACGCCTGTTGTAAAACGATTAGACATGGCTTCATCAATGGACCAGATGAAAAAAATACTATAGTATTTTATAGTAAATACTATAGTGTTTTTGAACCATACTATAGTAAAGTACTTGAATTAATTTGTTGTGGTAATTCTATAGTTGCTGTGGTAACATAACAACTATAGTAATATAAACAAATTACTTTACCCAATACTGTACTAAGTTTTCTACAACTATAGGGTATATTATACTACAGTATACACTACAGTTTACTGTAGTAAAAACTAAGGTATACAGTATTTATTACAGTTTATCAGTTCACTAACTATAGTTAATACTACTGTATGCTAAAGCATTCATTAACAAAGTGTTGTAAATAGTACAATGTATACAGTATACTATACTTTACTATAGTATGGTTCAAAAACACTATAGTATTTACTATAGTATGCAAGTGAGTTAAACCTTATTTATTGGCTGACTGATTGCATTATCATTATAATATGTCCTTACCAGATACTATATTAACTTGATTTATTATTTTTATGGAGCTGTAGCTGCTGGGGGAAAATGAGAACACACAGTTATATTTGCTGTAGTTCACCGCTACATTACCACTATACTCTCACTAAACAGTATCTATGTTTACCCAGCCAAAATTATATCAGTTCTGAGAACTTCAAAAATGTGAAAAGTGTCCATTAAATAGTTTTAACTATGATTCTAAATCCAAAATTGCTTCATGTGGATGAAAGATAAATCACTTGTTCATATCAGTAAGCAGGAGTTGTTGTTGTGCAAGCTTTTTATCATTCTTTGTCAGTTTTATATATTGTCAGGTTAATATATTTTCCATTAAATACAGTATAAAAGTGTTTCAGCACTCAATATATTTGAACTGTCTATTAGATTTTAAAGTGACAGCAGCCTAATAAACCTGCTGCTGTCTGTCATTAAATCAACCAACAAAAGACAGAGAAAATCACTTACTGCTCATGACTGAATATCTTTAATTTTTTGAATTGGTGTATATTTAATTCACACAGTGAAGAATATGCCGTTTTATTTTTACATTACCTTACTGTAGTATTTTATTATTATTAAATGTCTGTAGTATTTCATTAGTCTAGAACAACCTGAAAAAAACTTAAAAGCACTATTTCATTTGTGTCTTTGATCTGTTGTATTTATTTGTCCTATTGTTTGTAATTAGTGATTAGACTTTTTACATGTCTTCAGAAAGCTTGAGAACTTTATACTCACAGTAGTCAGGCTAGTGTTAGATTTGCTCTGGTAATGAAAGTTATGATTTAAAAAAAAAACAGGGTGGAAACCTCTAATTTTGAGGCCATAAGAAAAATAATGTTTCTAACTTCTTGGGCAAGGCTGTACGTTAACTTTCTTTTGCACATAGCACTGGTGCTACAGATGTTTAAAGTTTTGTAGCAAAGGCCATATAATTGTAGCACAGGCATAAAACGTCTGTTACCATCTCTAAAAACAACCACAAGTAAAAAAAAATAAATAAATAAATAAAATAAAAATATTTAATATTTAACCCCTTAGCATTCCTGTAAAATTTGCCTAAATGCCTAAAAAAGGCATACCCAAAATTAATTGCATGCTGTCCTTGAACCATTTGGAGTATATGCATGGTTTTGGTGTCTTTTGAAAGGTAATGTGATTTTCTCAATATTTCTTTTTTCTTTTTTTTTCTTTTTTTTTTTTTGCACCCTCAGATTCCAGATATTCAATCAGTTGTATCTCGGCCAAATATCATCCTGTCCTAACAAACCATACATCAATGGAAAGCTTATTTATTCAGCTTATATTCAGTGAGAGTATGTGTTATTTATACATTTATATTTGACCCTTATGACTTGTTATATATAATATATATAATATATATGGGGGTGAACCAGTGGGTGAAAACTTTTTATATATATACAGTGCCACTTGAAAGTTTGTGAACCCCTTGCAGAATCTGTGAAAATGTGAAAAATGTGAATAAAATAAGAGAGATCATACAAAATGCATGTTATTTTTTATTTAGTACTGTCCTGATTAAGATATTTTACATAAAATATGTTTACGTATAATTCACAAGACTTGGTTGTTCATGAGTCCCTTGTTTGTCCTGAGCAGTTAAACTGAGCTCTGTTCTTCAGAAAAATCCTCCAGGTCCTCCACCCCCCGGGTCTTAATGCATCGTGTTTTCTTCTGGAGCATCAGTGAATGTTTGAACCTTTTTCAGAACTTGTGTTTGAGTCCCTCAATTGTCATCAGTGTGAAAAGATGGATCTCAAAATCATACAGTCACTGCTGGAAAGGGTTCAAATATGCAAAAGAAGTTGGAAAACTGAAGAATCTGCAGGACCTGGAGGATTTTTCGGAAGAACAGAGCTCAGTTTAACCGCTCAGAACAAACAAGGGTCTCATGAACAACCATCACAAAACAAAAAAACAGTCGTAGATCATCCAGGTAACCACACAAAGTATTAAGAATCAGTGGTTCACAAACTTTTGAACGGGGTTATTTTAATAAATTCATTTTTTTTTCTTGTGAATTATATGTAAACATCTTTTATGTCAAATATCTTAATCAGGACAGTACTAAATAAAAAATAACATGCATTTTGTATGATCTCTCATTTTGTTCAAATTATTCACATTTTCACAGATTCTGCAAGTGGTTCACATACAAGGACACCCTATTGATTTCTATGGTTTGATGTGTCAGGACTAGGGCTGTCAATAGAATAACAATTTTAATTAAGATTAATCGTGCACCCTTTGTGGAATTAATCGCGATTAATCGCGCACTTATCGTGAAATTAAGGATACACCATTAATCTTGTTTAACATGTCCATTTTGCTATCATTGCCTATTTCCAGCAAAGTAAACCATCAGATTGAAGTGTGATTCTCACAAAACTGTATTTTTTTAAAGCTTTTTTCAAGGTAAATTTAGGTGTCTTTCCAAAAAAGTACACTTGCAGACTCCAAAAGGACACCAAATGAGTCCATATAATTCATACATTTATGTACACCAAAGCACCCATAAAAAAATCACAGCAAAAAAATGTTTCAGAATTCAGTGTTATTCAGTTATGCATATTTACTAAAGTACACAGCAACATACACAGGACAAATCTAAACATTATCCTGAATTTGTGTGAAAACAACGTGAATGTACGGAAATGTGTCTCTGCGTAAGTACAATGTGCAATTAGTGCGTCACGAGCGTTCATACGTGATTTGTTTGCGCATCAGTATAACGGACTCACACGTGCTTAATGTACGACTCCTGTACGTCATTGCAATCGTCTTTACTTTGATTGCAATCCTCATCCATCAAAACTTTACTAGTGAAAGGTTTTATCCAGCCGAGAAATCATCCAGCCACACAGCTGTGGGATGTTGCGACGTTCCGTTCAGACAATACAATGATACATACAATGACACAATATGACAGAGAGTTCGTGTTTCAAAGCGAAACAGACACTGGAATGAATAATTCTCTGTTCTCTCTGCCATCTCTGATGTAATCAGCATGGACTTTTAAGATCATCTAACTGCGTGATGTAAAATTACTTTAATTATGCAATTTCACATGCTTCAGTAATGTATTTGCGTTAAATTGCGTTAAATTACATTTAATGCGTCAAGGACTTTGAATTAATCGCATGCGTTAACGCGGTAACGTTGACAGCCCTAATCAGGACATAATAAAATATCATCTAGTCCTTAAAGTTAGGTAAATACAACCTCAGATAAACAGCAACACATGACCTATTACACCGTGACATTATTTATTTAACAAAAACTATGGCAAAATGGAAAAGCTTTTAGTGACAAACTAAGTACACCCTTACTGCTCCCATAGGAATTAAGAGGGTAAGTTGCAGTCAGGCGCTGCTAATCAAAAGCATTTATTTAATTGATGATCAGCAAGAGTGTGATCACCTCTACAAAAGCAGACATTTTGGCAATTTGATAGTCTGGAGAATTCAGGTGTGTTAACACAATGCCAAGGAGGAAAAACATCAGCAATGATCTTAGAGAATTGTTGCTGCCATCAATATGAGAAGGGTCTTACGGCCATTTCCAAACAATTTGAAGTCCATCATTCTACAGTGAGGAAGATTATTCACAAGTGGAAAACATTCAAAACAGACACCAATCTTCCCAGGAGTGGACGTCCCAGCAATTTCACCCCAGATCAGACAATGTCAGACAATGCAAACAGTGCACTGCTCAGAGAAATCGCGAAACACCCAAGAACTACACCTCAGACTCTACAGGCCTCTGTTAACATGTTAAATGATAAAGTTCATGACAGTACAATTAGAAAAAGACGGGACAAGTATGGCATGTTTGGAAGGGTTGCCAGGAGGAAGCCTCTTCTCCCTAAAAATGACACAGCAGCACAGCTTAGGTTTGCAAAGTTACATCTGAACAAACCACAAGACTTCTGGAACAAAGTCCTTTGGACAGACAAGACCAAAGTGGAGATGTCTGACCATAAAGCACAGAGAACCGAACACATTATATCAGCACAAACACCTCATACCAACTGTTCATCATGCTGGTGGAGGGTTGAAGATCTTTGGCTAGTTTTGCAGCCAGAGGACCTGGGCATCTCAAAGTCACTGAGTTGACTTTGAACTCCTCTGTACACCAAAGTATTCTAGAGTCAAAAGGTGAGACGATCTGTCCAACAGCTAAAGCTTGGCCGAAATGGTCATGCAACAGGACAATGATCACAAGAACATCAGCAAATCTACAGCAGAATGACTGAAAAAGAAAAGAATCAAAGTGTTGCACTGGCTCTGTCAAAGACCAGACCTCGTCCAGGTTGAAATGCTGTGGCAGGACCTTAAGAAAGCTGTGCAAATGCCCATAAACCTCAATAAGCTGAAGCAACGTTGTAAAGAAGAGCGGGCCAAAATTCCTCCAGAACGATGTGAAAAACTGATAAAGTCATACAGAAATTATTCCTTCAAGTTATTGATGCTAAAGGTGGCTCTTCAAGCAATTGAATCATAGGGTCTACTTAGTTTGTCACCCATGGCTTTTCCATTTTGGCTTTATTTTTGTTAAATAAATAATGACGCGGTGTGATATGTAATTTGTTGTTGTTCATCTGAGGGTGTATTTACCTAATTTTAAGACCTTATAATGACCAGACGATTTTTATTGTGTTCTGATACGTAAAACCATAAAACTTGTAAAGGGTGTCCTTTCTTTTTCACATGATTGTATAGAGGGTGTTGGGTGCTTTAGTGAGTACACATAATCTTTTTCATTCATACTTGTAGCTGGAGGGCGCAAGTAGTCCTCAAGTTTGACTCAGAAATCATAAAACTCTTGACGTTCCAAAAATTCCTTTTGGGCCGTTCACACAGAACGCGTTTTCCATTCCAATGCTCCACTATTCCATTGTTTTTCTATGTAAATGCACTAGACAGACGTGTATGAGCGTTGTGCTCGTCTTTCAACTTTTAAAAAAAGCGTCCCGAGACTGTGTTTTTTCCCCATTCCGCTGCCCACATCTCAAAGCAAAAACGCTTTCTGTGTGGACGAGCTCTTATATGAACAAAAGACACAGCTATTGCTGTTGCAGAATAAAACGCAGATAGAGACGTTTTGACTGATGAAACATGAAGACAATAAACATACGATTGTGACAGTATATACTTTATCGGTGTTCTTCTAGACATCTCGGGTATTTTCATAATAATAAAGTAAATTTGAAGACTTCAGATACAAAAACCTCTATGCCTGTCTGACATATTTTCTTTTAAATTAGCATTTTTACCAGGTTCAGTTATATATATATATATATATATATATATATATATATATATATATATATATGTATATATATAATTTTTTTTTTTTTTGCAAAAACCTGTAAGTCCACCTCTTTGGACAACAAGACATAGTAAACAGTTGCAAAATCATTAAAGATGCAACGGGAAACTTTGGAAATAATGAAAGCAGAAATCAAAATGTTTGAGCCATGATCTAAACATGCCATGATTGCGAAAGTGAAAGTGCCCTTTGCGGTCGCATCGCGGTGCCCCTGCGTTCCAATTTTGCGATATGGCTGAAATTGTTGCTGCTAGGAGGAGACACTGCAGAGAACAGAGAGCATGTGGTAGAAGGGAGAAAAATATTTTCCACTTGCATTCATTTCTTTGGAATGCCAGAGGAAGACGTTATCTGAACAAATCGTTTGCCAAGCCATGTTGGCCTATATATATGAGCAGCTCTGCTTATTTGCTTCCCAACTCTAATCTGCACTGCTCGTTAGATTGCGTTGGTCATTATGTAAATGATTTGACTGCGTCTGTGTTCTTTAATTTGCACTTCAGCAGTAGATCACATGCAAAACTTGCCACTCCCAACAGTGCATTTGTGTAATTGCACTCTCACACTAATTTGCCCCGTTTAGTAAATCTGGCCCTTGAAATGAAAGCATTTGATTAATGTTACACTATATGCCAAGAGCATTCGCTCAGTATCGTTATCTCACTTTTGATGGAGATGGTGTTTAGCGGCTATTGCAACCAATAAGCCTTTATCACTGTATAGAATACTGTAAAACAATCTCGCTTAATGCAAACAAGCGGCTCTGTCTTATGGAAGCTTATTTGTAGCAATATTCAATTTAAAATGGAATATGCAAAATGGCAGTGCAATATGTAAAATGGCAATGCATTTCTGTATTAAAATTTACATTTTTCATACCATATGAGCAACCTTTATAGCAAAATAATAATTCAAATTCATTAATATAATTTACATTTGCTATTTCCTACTCTAGTTTTAACATATAATTTAAAGCTTTATAAGTTGCAAAATTAAAATGAAAATGTATTACAGAAATGATTATATACATTTAACATGTTCAGGCAAAAATTGTAGCAAAATGTTCATTTATGTTATTTTTCTTAATTGCATTTACACTCACAGTTAAGACACTTGTGATTGCGTTTTCATTGAATGTCCCGCAATGCATGTACCAAAATTCAATGTGCATTTGAAACATGGCGGCAACAGAGCTAAGAAGAGTGAGGCATTTACAGGCAGATAAAGTTGCGTAAGAACAGAGAAATGTCAGTGTTCCTGAAGATTATGTGTGTCCGTCAGTGATAGAACAAGTACGTTAGTTTTTTTTTTTTTTTATTGATTTGGTGCAATTTTCACAAGCAATAGGTACATTTTCAAAACTCTTAGTACTAATATCACAACAGATCATCAAAAGTGCAGTTTTTTTCAAACATTTCAGCATATTTTCATTTGTGTTAGTACAATACACAAAATCACTAACACAAATTTATTATTACTTAATCCACTAATTACTTAATTTACTATTATTTAATCCAACTGAACTTAATGATTAATCAATGAATCATTTGGTACACCTATAGATTTCTATAGATATTGATTCCATAGTTTCTATAGAACTTATTTGCAATTTTGAATATGGATAACCAAATGTAATTAATTCTTTTTACATTATAAGCGATTTATGTTAGATGATAACCACAATTTTCAAAGTGTGGGTGTGTGTGTGTGTTTGTGTGTGGTCCTGGTAAACACTGCATTGTGAACCAAATGTCCCAACAAAGGATGGTAATACCAGTAATTTTAGACCTTGTGGGGACATTTTTTTTTTTGGTCCCCATTTATTCACTATTTTCACAAAAATCCAAACTGATCACACTTGTAACAGCTACTCATTCTTTCAAAACTTGATCTCATGTTTCATTCTAGTTGTACAAATTTTCATTCTACATAATCACTGTTTCAAAACACAAGATCATTGTGATATGTAATGAGAACATTTGGTTTAATCACTGAAACACAACAATATGATCTTCTTTCAGTTTAATACTTTTAACAGTCAGTTCATTCAGTAGCAAACAATGCAATATACATGTTTCAAATCACCCTTGATGCTGAAATAATTACAGTTACACAGGCTACAAATGCCACACTAGAAAATACACTTACATTACCTAAATTACTTAATTGGCATAAAATCCGTAAGGTTTGTAATAGTATTTATTCAGTATGTTTTCAAAGTTGTGATGAAGTTATGAAATGGCCATGAGGTTTTGTGCGAGGAGAGAGTTTGCTGCCAATACAGTAAATGTTCTCACTGTGTGTCTCAATGTTGGGTTTCCATGTTTTATAGAGACATTCAATAGACGTAATGGTTTTTATACTGTACAAACTAGGGATGCACCGATACCAGTATCGTTATCGGCCCGATACCAAGCTCATGTACTTGTACTTGTACTCATAAAAATACCCCCGATACCAAAGACCGATGAAAACAGGGTGAAAACAGGATATGTGTCAGTATCCATGGATTCAGTCTTAAAGGGACCGTAGCCTATATTTGTGATTAATGTTAATAAAACAACAAAATATGTTAAATAAATGTATACATGGTAAATAAACCTACTGTATCTGAAAAACAAGTTTATTTAATTTGTATCTCTATAGTATTTGTTGTATTATTTGTAATTTGTTTGTAAATTTCTTTTTATATAACAACAATTATACATATTGGTAATTATGCCTTTTGAAGGTTATTGGACACTGAAATTTTTGTTTTTTAACTTTGTGACAAGCACATAAAAATTATTACTTTTTTCATAAGAGTAATAATAAAGAAGCCGTCCTACATTCATTAGTCTCACTGTGTTGTGCTTGGAAAACTGCTTGTGAAAACTGCGCCAAAGCAATTAAAAAAAACTGTAAATCATATGAAATTATATTTTTATAAAATGTGAAAATGCAGGCAGTTTTCTGTGATGGGTAGGTTTAGGGGTAGGGGAGAGAATATACAGTTTGTACAGTATAAAAATCATTATTGCCTATGGAGAGTCCCCGTAAACCACACTTAGAAAGAGAGAGAGAGAGATACAGAGAGATCTGAAATTTGTGAACACAGAGCAGGACAGAGTACATGGGAAAAGAAACAGTCAATGACTGTATAACATCAGATTGATCAAAGATGTAATACTGTAAACAGAGGCATTACCATGGTAAAGACTGCCACATTACTGTAACTCACTCTTATAAAGGTCAGCTACACAGTATTGATTCAGTCATATGGTACAGTGAGAAACATTTACTGTATTGGCAGCAAACTCTGTTCTACACAAAACCTCATGACTATGTCATACTTTATATCTTTTGATAACACACTGAATAAATACTATTACAAGTGTATTTTCTAATTGTGTCATCTGTACCCTGTGTAACTGATTATTTCAGCAACAAGGGTGATTTGAAACATGTATCTTGCATTGTTTGCTATTGAATGAACTGATTATTGAAAGTACCAAACTGAAAGAACATACATACACATGTTTCGTTGTTTAAACCAAATGTTCTCATTACATATCACAATGATCTTGTGTTCTTGAAACAGTGATTATGAAGAATGAAAATTTGTACAACTAGAAAAATTATTAAAATTATACACCTTACTTGTGAAAATAGTACCAAAGCAAATAAAAAAAAACTGTATTAGAAGCATAGATATTTATGGTTAGGACGTCCCGCAGAGAATGCGGCTGGTGCTCGTGCACTTCATCATGATGCTTTACAACAGGTTCCTTTACTCAGAGAGATAATCTTAGACAAGCTGTCCAAGATTATTGCTTGCTCTATCAGTATGGTTGTATGCTTTTCTCTTTTTATCATTCTGATTGTTGTTTATGCATCATTTTATATTAATAAAACGATGTGTAGTCCTTCTGGATGCTAATGAGTGTTATTTATATAATAATAATAATAATCATCATTTCTATTCCCAAAAATAACTCACACACACTAGAAACCTCCCACCCAGACCATCTCTAATGCTCCTAAAATTCACTCTAATGATGTCTAAATTTCTCTCTTCTCTATTTTAGAAACATTTTACACAGAGTTACACAAAGTAGAGTCAATCTTCCGGGTCACAGCAACGAATTGCATAGGCTTATTTCTTTTTCTTCTTTTTTAAACCTTTTTTCTTCTATGAAACATACTCATTTTACAAAGTTTTTTATTTAAAATTTCTCAACTGCTAATGTTTTTCAACATTGCACAAAAGCTATCATGCCACCAGCACCGAGTCTGTTTTTGCTGCGCTGCTGACACTCAATTAAAGTGAAAGAACACTTTTGATGGACAAAATAAATATAATTTCACACAAAAAGTGTTTAAAATGCACAATTTGTTTTAACAAGAATTTGAGTATGACAGAAAAGAAAATTAAGAATCAAAAATATTTATAGATGATTTACTCATTTAAACTTGTTTTTTAATTATTATAAAAAAACTAAAGTAAACTAGCCAAATAATATGATATGGAATATGAAAAATATGATTATTTTAGTTATTACACAGAGAGATATATAGGCTGCAGCATACCCAAATCAAACCCGAGTTTGCTGGCTTGTAAACATGTGCACACGGCAGATGATGTAAAACACAAACGCTTCCAGTGTGAATACTTGTGCGTCTCTGCAGCTGCAGTGATGATGTAGTTACGCTCACGCTTGCAGTGTGAAACAGGCGTTAGGAATGTTAAGGGGTTAACAGATGCGCCACCGCGCTCACGATAGAGGTGCACGAGCGCCGGGTGTGTTTTCTGCGAGACGCCCTAACCATAAATATTTATGCTTCTAATATCGTACTAGGTTGCCACCATGTATTCCAACACCTGGCCCCGCCTTGACTCAATGATTGACAATTTTTTGTTGATTTACAATTTTTGCTTGAACATGTTAAATGTATATAATCATTTCTGTAATACATTTTAATTTTGCAACTTATAAAGCGTTAAAATATGTTTAATTATATGTTAAAACTAGTGTAGGAAATAGCAAATGTAAATTATATTATTAAATTTGAATGATCATTTTGCTCCAAAGGTTGCACATATGGTATAAAAAATTTAATTTAAATACAGAAATGCATTGCCATTTTGCATATTACATTTTAAATTGAATATTGCTACAAATAAGCTTTCATACCGTCTCGCACACATGCAAAGCTGTATCACACGTGTGCTTCTGTGGTAAATTAATTCATTTCACAGACTGATTTTTTCGTAGCACTGTACAGCCCTGCTCTTGGGTAACTCTTCTTTTTTATTTTTGTGGTGAGGCAAGTGGAAAAACGTAGTGTTCAGCCTGGAGTCCATGTCCATTTTGTGAAAAAAAAAAAAAAATCTTTTTCTTTTATTGATATTATTTATATGCTGATTATTACTATAGCTTTTTACTTTGGTAAATATGAAGAGTTCAGATGCAAAAACCTCTAAGTTTATCTTACATGATTTCTTTTAAATTAGCTTTTTTTTTTTTTTTTTTTTTTTTTTTTTAATCAGGATCCAATGTTTAGGTTCAGTAATTTCACTTTAATGGTAATGAAATGGTTATTAGTCAGTTATTGAAATTCCTTATTTTCAAAAATACCACTTTAATCAATTCATTGGTATTTAACAATTTTGATTATCTTTTGCTGCAAAACCAGTCCATATTTTTTTTATTTTTTTTAGCAAAAACCTCCTAAGTCCACCTCTTGGACAACAAGACAAAGTAAAACATCCGTTTCTGTCAGTTTTACAGCAGCAAAAGGAACAGTTTGTTTACTTGCTACTCGTGGAAATCCTGTCATTGCCACTGTAACGATGGACAAAACATGATGATAACTTGCAGCTCGGCAACTGAAAGCGGCTCATACGCACCCCGTCATTCATCTTGAAATCATATGATTCAATTCACATCTTCCTATTGGTTCTTCTGTGGACTTAAAGGCTTTTGCTGACAAAGGGAAGTGGCGTTTAGCGGTTTCTGTCATTTTTGACGGAGGCGGTGTTTAGCGGGTTTTGCATCTGAACTCTTCATATGGAAATATAGTTTATGTAACTTAAAAAGGGTTGCTTAAGCTTTTTTTGGACAAAAAATCCCTTATGACATTGGAAAAGTTCAACTCCCTCTCTATGACACTTTTGATTGACATGCATGTCAGAATGAGTCTTTTGCCATTGTTGATATTTTTTTTTTTACTATGACAGCTTTGAAAAAGAACGTTCTACAGTATTTGTGACTGGTAAAGTTTAAAAAGCTCTTGATTTCATATTCTCGAGATAGTTTATGATATCAGCTACGATTAGGAAATCAATGTGAGTAGCTAAATCAGGTGAGTTCGATACAGGCCAATCATTAGGGTGGATAGTCTGCACATTGGGATGCAGGGTCAGTCTCTCTAAACCCCTCCTTTCTGAGAGTCTCCTCTGCTCTGATTGGTCAGATGGCCCAGTCTGTTGTGACTGGTCTACCGCTTACAGCACATGTCAGAAACCAAACAAATGGCCATATCTGAATTTCCGGAGGTTTCCTTAGCACTTGAAACACAGTAATACGAACAGTAACAATGGCGTCAGTTTTACCGTATCAATTCCAGCTTGAGTCCTTTCACACCGTAAAAAAAACTGTAAAAAAAAAAAATGGAAGCAAATAAAGTGTGAGAATATATATACATACACTATACATGTGTGTCTATTGTCTAATGTCAATGCTATGTGTAGATATTTAAAGATGGTCTTTAAGCATGACTGTTTGGATTTACATGAAATGGTAACACTTTACAATAAGAGTCCATCTGTAACATTAACTAAGGTTAATAAAAGTATTGTTCATTGATAATTTCAAAATTTAGTAATACATTTTTACATTTTACAGTTGTATAGTATGTACACACACAGGCAGCGTAACTCGCCGTCTGTCCGCATTGTCCAGCTACTGTTCAAAATCCTGCTGTGCCATAGAGCGCCACTCGCATAGTTTTCTATTAAATTACATTATATTTGTCCCAAATCATTGTTAATGTACATAACTTCACCCTAGACAGGAAGATTGTTTATTGTCCATCTTTTTGCAAAACGCTTGTCTTTCTGTGGCTTGACTAAGTTATCGCCTATGCTTCATATAGAGAGCTATAATAATATAGATCATGTTTTCTCTAGTGCTTTCTTCTCTTTTCTCGTCTGTTTCCGTTTGTTCTATTTTTTTTTTAAACACCGAACTTTAAACTCATCTACTCCACTTTGTTTGTTCTTGAAGCGAACTTTTGCCTGTTTGGTTTAAATTTAATGGTTTAAAGCGACACGTCTGGTGTGAGATACCTGTGAGTTGATTGCTGCTAGACGCGGCGCTTCTTGACGCACTTCACGCGCAGGACTTGAAACACCCGCACATGTGTTCATAGCAAAGCAATGTTAAAGGGACAGTCAACACATTATAACAACTTTGCAACTTTTTGTATGGAACAAAAGCTCTTCCAAAGATTCTGCCTAATAGATTTATCATTTATGCCGCGCAGCGATTTTTACTTGCACATATCAGAGGATTATTACGAAAGCAGCTGATGTTAATGGAGGAATTTGGAGCTTTTCTTTTCATCAATAAGGTGAAAACCAGACCTGTTATAAACACAAATACACTCGTATTAATTATATTAATTGAAAAGTGTACTATCCAACTAGTAATAAAGATGTTTGCTGTCGTAATAATGACAGTAGCGCAGACAAAAGTAGTATCTGTTCTGTGCTCCAGCATGGTTAGCACTCACACTGCATGCGTACCGCGCTCAAGCTCAACTGAACCATGTTCTGGTCCACCTTCTCCAAGCAGGCCAGGAACGGCTAAACAAACCGCTCCTAGGCACAGTTCGGAGCGATCACACTAGTCAAACAAACCGGGCTTTGAGGGTCAAACACGCTCGGGCACGGTTCAGAACGCCTAGTGTGAGTATATCCTAAGAAAACATGAGGGCTATAAATACACAAAGACTAATGACTAACAAGATACACCTGAGAGTAATCAGATGATGAACAAATGACAAGACAGAACTGAGAAACACATGACAATACGTGTTTGAGAGTGATTAGAGACAAAGGCATAACAAGTTTATCAAGCAATGACTCAAGGCCAGCTAATAAAATAACAACAAATGATAAGAAATTAAGAAAATAATAAATTAAACTTTTTTTTCCCCATGTAGGTCTACCAGCAATATAATAAAAATGTATTTTTAGTCAGTCTGGTGTCTAACAGCTGAGTTAACTAAAAACACTCAGAAATTAAAAAGAGTTCAGTCAAATGCAAAATAAAACCACTTAAATTTCTCATTGTCTTGATTTCTGATGAAGATGCTACTGCTCAATATTTTATTAAATAAATCTAATCAGTGTTACACATCAAGAGCAGTGAGTTGTATTTGTGATTTCTTGACACTATTGTTATCTTAAACATCACATCAGCAACAATCCTTCTGACACACATATCTGTTTTTCTGCGTGTTATACAAACCAATAATCAACATTATAGCATAGAAAGAGGGACTTTAAGCGTGTAATCGTTCGGGCGGTGGGCGGCAGCTCTTATTAATACTAATTATTATTAGGTGTCCTATTCCCGCAAAAGTAAATCGGGCATCGATATGCTCATGGCATCCCATTACGTTAACCTGTCTTGTTAAAGAACGTTTTGATAGACTGATCTCCTCGCATATCCTACCTCTCCTTTTCATAACACTATACTGGTACCAGATTTCCCCCACCAATATTTTCAGTCAGTCTCACTTCCATTGTAACTTTACTTCTTCAACTGTTCTCAGAGCAGCCTCAACTCTGATTGGTTCTGTTCACTAGCTGGGGCGGGACTTGCAATTTTATTGGGTCCCTCTGCTGTTTGTCGTTGACTGAGTTGAAATTATTAATAACTGTCGGACTAAACCATTTGGTAACACTTTATAATAACATTAACTAATAATTTGTGACTTATAAGTGAATGATGAACGAATCATTTACAAAACATGACTATACATTCATAAATGATTAATAAGTGTTATGCTAACGATTTACAAATGTGTTGTAAGTTATCTTAAAAAATGTGTAAATCATGAAATAAATCAAACTGATCATTAGTAGATGGTTGATAAGTTATTAGTTATTTATCACTTATAAATCACTGAAGTATTTATGTCAAAATTGTTTAGTATCATTATCTCAATAAACAATTGTTAATCATTTGGTTTTACCTTCCACTGAAGCTCACATCAGGTGACTCCATGTGTGTCAGAGAAGACAGCTGTCTATACCCTCACCAGTCAGCACTTACACTGCAGTACACACTACAAAGTGTTCAACACCTGTTATAGATGATGTGTAAACATATGAAGAAATCATTTACAAAGCTTTCTGCATCCCCTAATCTAAAGTGTAAACTATTCATCATCTGTAAATGTGTTGCATCAATACTCAATCATCACTTAATTATTTCATTAACTTCAACACTGATTCAGTGTTATTTTATGACACTGCAGATTGGGACAATATGTACACTGAGCAGTGTTGATTGAACTCTGGATTTAGCAGGATTCTGCTGTGGGGATAAAGGGGTTAAAGGTGTACCATAAAAGACACACAGTGATGCTTATTTTGACGGTAATATACTGTAAATTAAGTTTACATGAGCAAAATGTAGAAGAACAGTAACATACTGGCAACCTGCTTTGATGCTGTTGAACTCAATGACATCTTACAGCCAAAGCTCATTGAATCACTGAAACATTAATCACAATTTCTGAAGACTTTACTGCTGACCGGCAAACACTGGAGAGCAGCATTTATTTTTGTTTACCTAAACACCCCTTCCCTAACCTGCTTTTTTCTGCAAAAATGTGTGAAAAATAAGAAAAAATAGGAGAAACTCACACCAGCAAACTCGGAGATTGATGGATTTTCTGTGATTGTGTGAGAGATGGTCAGATTGTGTTTTTGAGACAAAAGTGAACTGTATTTGTGAAGACAGAGAAAGAATCAAAGGAGGAAAGAAATGAGGGAGTTTGTGTCTCTACACAATATGAGAAGCTTCTGTGTGACAATCAGCGATCAGGCCATATTGGTGTGATTTCACACTTACAAGGGTTTGTTCTTTGAGATGTCCAGTCAAGTCACCTTCATTTCTATAGTGCTTTATACAATACAGATTGTTTCAAAGCAGCTTTACAGGGATAAACAGGAAAATAACAAAATCAATGTTGGAAACAGAATTCAGTTCTGCTGTAAAGCAGCTCTTTATTCAGCTGAAATCAGTTCAGTGTTGATTCAAGATAAAGATGTGAGTATATAAAAACACAAAGTGAGAAATAGTAATAAAGCTCCATCCACTTTTATGTACAATATAATGCACCAAATATCCAACAGGCAACATATATAATGTACAGAATAATGACAGTCTTTTATTTGTGAGCAATAGTCTCAAGAAGCGTCTGCAACAGTCATTGTTCACCGTCACTCTCCTCTGAGTGAAGAAATCCACCAGAGAAGTCCATTAATAATCCACAGAGCAAAAGCAAGTAATCGACCGTTATCATCTTCATGATGAAGGTTCCTCGCGGCCTCCAGATGAAACGTACTCATATTTCACTCTTGGTATATTAGTCTTTTCTTTTGTCATTCTGTTCCACATCCCTGGAAAGTCTTTCACGTCAAGTGATGTAACGTCTCTCTGAACTTTTCCTCTCGTGAGATTTGTGTTGATCAATTACCGCTGTAAAGGGTTTATACAGAAATAACATACAAACCCCATTTCCAGAAGAGTTGGGACATTTTGTAAAGTGCAATAAAATCAACAATCTGTTATTTGTTAATTCTCTCGAACCTCTATTTAACTGACAAAAGTTCAAAGAAAAGGTTTCCAGTGTTTTCACTGAACAACTTTATTGTATTTTGTAAGTATAAACACATTTTGATTTTGATGGCTGCAACACACTCCAGAAAAGTTGGGACAGAGCCGTGTTTACCACTGTGTCACATCACCTTTCCTTTTAATTACAATTTTTAATCATTTGGGAATTGAGGACACTAATTGTTGCAGTTTTGCAAGTGGATTTTTTACCCAGTCTCGCCTGATAAAGACATCTGTCTGTGGTCATCGTTGTCTGATTCTCTTTTCATGATGAGCCAAACATTTTCAGTAAGAGTCAGATCTGGACTGTAGGCAGTCAGACACATCCACTGTACGGTGTAGAGCAGGGGTGTCAAACTCATTTTAGCTTGAGGGCCGGATTGGAAAAAGAGAACCATGTGCGGGCCGAATTAACAAAAAAAAAAAAAAACTAGTACACTGCTCCTTAAAACTGCATTTGTTTTTATAGATGCAGTTATTAAACATTTTTTAGATTTTTAAAATAATGCTTTTTTAAATATTTTTTTAATTAGTGATGCACCTATATTGATTTTTCGAGGCCAATTCCAACTTTTTTAGAAGCAAATTGGCCGATTCTGATACTGGTTGCAGATTTTTTTTTTTTTTTTTTTAAAGCAAATTTACTTGTTGTTTGTTTGTTCAAAAAAAAAAAAAATATGTGTAGCTCTTTGATATTAGAGACAAAAACTGCATTTTTATCACAATCCCAACAAAGATGTTATGCACATGAGTATGAGCAATTGTTTTAAATTTAAATTATTGTATAATTTCACGATTAATAGCAAAAACAGCATGGTCTGACATAAGCTTTGTGAAATTATGCTACATAAGACACTTGCACAAAAAATCAGCAGACGGACTGAATGAAAATGCAGATTCACTCTCTGACAGCAGGTGGCGCTTAAGGAACAGCAGTGATACAGCGTTTCCATGATCACCGCTACACAAAGCAGTGCTGCGTTTATAAATAGGCTACTACTTTATACGGAGATTAGAGGAAAAGCCATCAAAACTTTTCTGAAGAGATGCATTCATATCAACCCCAATTCAATATTTATATTATTCTTCCTATTTTTCGCGAACACTGAGCTTGTGCATGGTAGAGTATTTTCTCTGCTGGCGCGTCTGTTCTCCTCTTTGTGTCCGTCAGCGTGTGCCTGTGTTAACGTCCTTTTCACAGACTTCGTAAATATTTCCACATAAATTAAATTTTGGGAAATTATTACAAAGCACTTTGTTTGCAAGCCCGGAATAAAGATTGACCAAAATAAAACAAAAAAAAAGTTTGGATTTATGACCAGTGGACTAGTGCATCTCTATTTTTTATAAATTGTAGTTGAAATCATCCCGCGGGCCGGATTGGACACCTTTGTGGGCCGTATGTTTGACAGCCCTGGTGTCGAGTGTCTAGAAACCACTCTGATGAATCACGTGCAGAATGAGGCCTGGCTTTGTCTTGCTTCCCAGGAAAGGTCATCTTGATGGCAGTGTATGTCTCTGTACAATCCCAATCCACGCCTCCATGTCAATGATTCCTTCACACAAATGCGAGTCACTCGTGCCGTTTGCGCTGATGCACCTCCATACCATGACAGATGTTTGCTTTTGCACCTGTTGCTGATGAAAGTCTGGATGGTCCCTTTCATCTTAGGGACTGAGAACTCGAGAATGTCCATTTCTTTCAAAAACAAGCTGAAACATGGACTCATCTGACCACAGCACACATTTCCACTGTCTTTTAGACCATCTGAGATGAGCTCGAGCCCAGAGAACTCAGCAGAATCTCTGCATTGAACAGATGTGTATCTTTCTTCTTGTGTAACAGAGATTCGAGTTGCATTTCTTGATGCAGCGTCAGACTGTTAAGTGACAACTGTTTTCCAAAATACTCCCGAGTCCATGTGGCTTTATTTGACACAGTAGCATGACGGTTTCTAATGCAATGCCATCTGAGGGGTCAAAGGTCACGCACATTCAACTGAGGTGTCCTACCTTGCCCTATCCAGACTGAGATTTCTCTTGATTCCCTGAATCTTTTTACAGTATTATGTATAGTAGATGCTGAAAGACATCAATTCTTTGCAATCTTGCATTGAGAAATGTGATTTTTGAATTGTTTGACAATTCTCTCATGACATTTGGCACAAAGTGTTGAGCCATGACCATCTTTTCTTGACTGAGAAGCTCTTTTACACCCAAACATGATACCCTCACCTATTACCAGTTCACCTGCTAACTGTGGACTGTTTAAAAAGAGTTTAACTTGGATATTATATAATCTTTTCACTCTTATTTTGCTTCTGTCCCAACTTTTCTGGAGTGTTGCAGCCATCAAAATCAAAATTAGTTTATATTCACAAAATACAATGATGTTGTTCAGTGAAAAACATTGGAAATCTTTTATTTGTACTTTTGTCAGTTAAAAAAAAAGGTTCAGGAGAATTAACAAATCACAGATTGTGGTTTTTATTTTACAAAATGTCTCAACTCTTCTGGAAATGGGGTTTGTACATAAACAGGGTTTTTGAAATTGTATATCTGAATCCACCTATAGAAGTCCCACAACAAGCGTTCATTTATATATCTGTCTTATATGTAGACCTGCTTCAAGCTGGATGAATTATTAAAAAACTAAATGATGCTTATTTGAAAACGTAAAAAATGCAGAAGGTTTTCTGTGACGGGCAGATTTAGTGTAGGAGGACAGAATATAGAGTTTGTACAGTATAAAAATCATTGTGTGTGTGTGTGTGTGTGTGTGTGTACTTGTTTAGCTGCTGTATTGTGAGGGACAAATGTCTTTATTTAATGAAATATCATAACATCTGACTAGTGAGGACAATTTAGTCATCTGTAAAGTGAAACAAACGTGTGTGTTTGTGTGTTTTCTAGTGTGGATCACGGAGGAGAGTTCAGGATTACATCAAGACTACACAAATGTAAGTCGTCAAACACACAGTTTCAGTGTTTGTTGTTTTGTTATTAAGTTCACTTGAAAAAGCCACATTCACTGATCTACTGTTTAACCTTATTATTATTATTATTATTATTATTATTCTTAGACTGAATTTCTAAATGATGCTCCTCCTAGAGTTTAATCTACATCCACCAACTCACATCTATCTATAGCAACACCCTGGCAACCACCAAGAGTACCCTAGCAACCACATAGGAACATACTATGAACCACCTAGAATACCCTAGCAACCGCATAGGAACACCCTAGCAAACAGACTGAGTACCCTAGCAACCGCATAGCAACAAATTAGCAACCACCTAGAATACCCTAGCAACCGCATAGGAACACCCTAGCAAACAGCCTGAGTACCCTAGCAACCACATAGGAACACCCTAGTAAACAGCCTGAGTACCCTAGCAACCGCATAGCAACAAACTAGCAATCACCTAGAATACCCTAGCAACCGCATAGGAACATATTGGCAACCACCTAGAATACCCTAGCAACCGCATAGGAACACTCTAGATACCACTCAGAATACCCTAGCAACCACATAGGAACATACTAGCAACCACCTAGAATACCCTAGCAACCACATAGGAACATACTAGCAACCACCTAGAATACCCTAGCAACCGCATAGGAACATATTGGCAACCACCTAGAATACCCTAGCAACCGCATAGGAACACTCTAGATACCACTCAGAATACCCTAGCAACCACATAGGAACATACTAGCAACCCCCTAGAATACCCTAGCAACCGCATAGCAACACCCTAAAATCAATCTCTCTCTCAATCTGTTTTTCTCTCGATCGACTGGATTTCCTTCAAAATCTTCAAACTTTAATCTTTTAATCTTCTTCAATCTTTCTGCTCAGACTTTCTCTTGACAATCTTTTTCATCCAGTTGTAAATGTGTGTTCTTGTGTTCAGACGCCTGTGATCTCACTCTGGATCCAAACACAGTGAACCCTAAACTCGTTCTGTCTGAGGAGAACAGGAAGGTGACGCATGTGGGAGAGAAGCAGTCGTATCCTGATCATCCAGAGAGATTTGATTATTATCATCATGTTCTGTGTGGAGAGACTCTGACTGGACGCTGTTACTGGGAGGCTGAATGGAGTGGAGCTGCTGAAATATCAGTGGCTTATAAAGGAATCGAGAGGAAAGGAGGGAGTGTTGACTGTGCGTTTGGACATAATGAGAAGTCCTGGAGTCTGTACTGCTCTGATCACAGATTCAGTGTCCATCACAATAAGAAGGAAACTGTCGTATCTTCTGCTTCAGTCAGTAAGAGAGCAGGAGTGTTTGTGGACGTGTCGGCCGGCACTCTGTCCTTCTACAGCGTCTCTGACACACACACACTCAAACACTTACACACATTCACACACACATTCACTGATGAACCCCTCTGTGCTGGATTTTGGGTTTCTTCTTCAGTGTCTCTGTGTGACATTAAACAACACACACACTGACTGACACACACACACACACACACACACACTAATATTTAAACTGTGTGAGTATTAATATAAATTTAAACTGAACTAATGAAATACTTTGTAAATGAAACTGAACTGAGTGAAATTAAACCTGAAAACATCAATTTAACTCAAATCTCTAGTTAACCATCAGCTGCAGCAACAACACACACACACACACACACTGACACACACACACACACACACTGACACACACACACACTGATTGACACACACTGATTGACACACACACACACACACACGATGAACTTGTTTCAGTTGTAAAGTCACCTTTATTTATATAACACTTTTTACAATGCAGATTGTGTCAGAGCAGCTTTACAGTGATAACTGGTGAATAATTTTGGCTCTTAAAGAAAATAGATTCATTTTCCATCTTAAGTAAATTTGTGAAGGACAAGGAGGAGCAAGAATCCAGTTTCAGCAGTTTATTTACAAACACAATCAAAGATGATCCACACTGAAATTCCAGACCAGAAACAGGAACAAAATCCAAAGACTGGGAGAACGACAGCTTCGCAAACATGTCATGAGAACGACCGATAAAAGACGACTGAAACACGAGGGTTCAAGTACAGGTTACCATGGAAACAAACCAGGATCTAGTTACAGTCACAGAAACACAGAAACTCTTTAAATAAAGCAACATGCAGCACAACATCAGTGTTTTCTGCTCATCCTCCACAGAAACACAGACTCGACTCTTCACTGCTGACACACAAACTCAGACAACAAACTTTGATGAGGCGGTTCATAAAATTTGCCAGTATTTTTTCACCACCTTGCTTATATTGAAGGTTTTAGGAGCACATGTGGTGCAGTATATAATACCTGACCTTGAAGATGTCTTCTTACCTTTGTTAGAATTCAGACAATCTTCACGACTTCTAACTTGTACTTTTTCTTCTGCATGTGAGAGCCGCTTTTCATTATAACCTCTCTCTTTAAATTTTGATAACATTTGACATTTTTCCATTTCGTAATCTTCACTGTTTTCACAAATACGTTTTATTCTTGTGAGTTGACTTATTGGTAAACTTCTTTTTAAAGAGACAGGATGAAAACTTTGACCATGTAACAATGTGTTCCTATCTGGTGGTTTTGTATATAAGGATGAAGTGAGATTTTTTCCTCTTTTATTAACAAGTATATCCAAAAAAATTAATTTTGTCCATGTTAAATGTTAAAGAAAAATTTAAACCACCAAAATTCATATTCGACATTCATGGAGAACAGTAACTTGTCCTTTCCAGAGCATAAACACATCGTCAATATATCTTTTCCAAGAAACAATATGTGGTAAAAAAACGGTTATTCTTTTGGCAAAATAAAGTTTTGATCTTTAGCTCCAGTTTTTTGTATATTTCTGATCCCTCCATGCCACAAGTGTTACTGGTTTTGATCCAAAATAACTCATCTTTTATTCCACGCACCTTGTTGGATGTGTGAAGTTGCACCAGACTAATTATATTACTGATCTCTCATCAGCCAAACTCCTTCTGTACAGATGAGTCCAGATTAACTGAAGTCTTTGCTGTTTAATGAGATTACAGGAATCTGGAGTTTAAAAAAACAAACACAGACTTGGACTTGTACAGGTGATCTTATCAAATGAAACTGAACACACTGAGAGTGAATGAAAGAAAGACTGGACTAATAACTGAAGACTTTCACCAGAATGACATTATCAAAGCTTCAAATAAACTTAGTGTCACAAGTATAAACATGAATCATCAAGAGTCACTTTTCAAAAGTTGCCAAATAAATTTTAAAAACAGCTAAATTTGTTGTTAGGTGATTTTTGAAAAGGAAAAAAAAAAGAAAACTTGTTAACTCTTATGTACAGAATTGCTGTGTTGTCAGCGCTGCTCAGGAGACAGTGACCTCTGGTGGTGAGGAGAGTGAGCCGCAGCTTCAGATCTTACAGTATTTGAGTCTCTACTGATATTATTCCTCACTTGTATCTCGTTCACAGGCAGTTTTCTCTGTAAAGATGTTTCTGAACTAGATTTTTGTGACAAGCATTATACAACACATTTAACTTCAAGATGTTTGTAGCAAATCATAATGTAATAAAGCACGTCACATTACTCTAATATTGGGTAGAAAGTTACACTGCCAAGTCAAAATAGTACAATGTAAATATATTCCAGAGAACATTTTAATAAATTGCTTTAATGACAAATCTGTATTAAAGCCCATTAATAATATCATGTTCTTTTAGCTACATTACATGTACATTTATGCATTTGGCAGATGATTTTATTCACAGTGACTTACATTGTATTCAAAGTGTACATTTGATCAGTTAAACCCAGTTTAAACCCGTGATCTCGGCATTTCCAGTAGAAATCTTTGCTGTTTATTCACAGGACACTTTCTGCAGGATCACATAAAATCTAAGTAACAAAACACAAATGTACAATAAACTAATAAACACAAACTATATAGCGCTATATAACAAGGTACATGCTTTATTGAGGCCATTATTATTTACTATAAACTGTCTTGATGTTAATATTGAAAATACAAGGTTTCACTTTTACACGGACGATACTGTCATCTATTGTTCTGCTCCTACAAAACAACAAGCTCTGGATGATTTACAATCTGCTTTTGATATTATTATAGAAGTATATACTTTAAATAATATACTTTAAAGCTGGTTTTAAATGTTGAGAAAACAATATTTATGTTGAATTTTATGTCAAATTCCAGAACTTCAGTAGATAGTTTCATTGCTCTTCAGACGTTTCAAGGGAAACTGATCAGTTAAAAAAGTTGCCAAGGAAACTCCATTTCAGTGTCATTTCCCTGCCCGGTTCAGTTAGCTTTAGCCTACAACTTCGGTCAATGCTGTACCGATTATTCTCCTCCTCCTTCCTAGCCACAGCACTGCCACCCATAACAGCAAGGGAAGGGTTTATTAACCCTGGACTATCTATTTAAGTAAAGCAAGAAATGTAAAAACAATTGTAAGAAAAGAAAGTAATTTAGCATAAAGTAAAGGTAAAAAAGTAAAAATTGAACTGTGTACGTGGGTGTAACACAGACAAACTCAAGGTATGCAAGGACACTGTCCTTTGGACTTGTAATGACATCCATGCTCAAACCCTGAGTCTTCCACTGTTGAACTCCCAGTGTGTGGCACACTCAGAAAAACACCAGTGTTGGGGGGACACCGTGGTTAGAAAAGACCATCCATACTGAATAGAGGACATTTCCACCGCAGCTGCAAGAGGTTTACTAAAACACTGAAAACTGTGTTCCATGGAACATCACAGTACTTCTAACCACTGGTCAATTTCAAAACAAAGGTAAATTCAAACTCACCTCACAAGCAGATTCGTTTGGCGTGGCTCTGGATGATTGACACGCTGATCTCGATTCGGTCTCTGTACAAGGGAACACAGGGAGATTCAGTGCTTGGCTTTCCTCGAGTCATAAAGCCACATATAGGCATAACATACTCAACTCACATCCCTGACAGTCAAAGTTCTACTCAAAACATCCATCAAGACAAAATAATCATCTAAAAATGGCCTGATATTGCCACATGTTTTTTCCATGCTGCAAACCCTCAGGCATGCCATGCATTGCCAGAAGTTAACAACATTTACTCAAAACTTTAACTGACCACTGGTAAGGTCTGTTGAGAACACAGGGGGTGACACCTCCTGGCACTGGACACCAACTTCTCCAATCCCCTCTTTCGCAGAAGAAGTGCCACATTGACCTCTGACACAATGCACCTAAAAAAAGAACAGCAATATGCAAAGATGAACAGGCATCAACTGGTACAGTGTCCATTTCACCTAAGAGGGACACCCTCACTCAAACCTTTAAGTTTATGACACTCAAAATGATGTAGACAGGGGAACACAATGTTAAATGATGATCTGTAGCGACAAAGATTTTCAGACTGTACCTGCAGTATAATTGTAATTAATTGATAAATATGTCCCTTACGAAACTAAACATTCATACATCTCATAATAAACAGCTGAATTCAAACTAACCTCATGCTCAGGGCTGTCTGGTGTGGGACTGGATGACTGACACTCTGCTCTCAATTCGGTGTCTGTTGAAGAGAACACAGGACATGAAGGCACAGTGCTTTGCAAGACCCCAGTATTTACCAAGCATTGCTTATTCAAGCAGGGACTCACCTCTGAATAAGTCTGTAGAGAAAACATTGGGTTCCACGTCATGGGCGTGGTCACCAAGCTCTGCAACGGAGTGTTGGCCAGAAGGGATGCTTGCACCACTGAGCTGTGTCTAAACAAGTTAAACAGAAAAATGCACATGTGAACTTGGACATCACGTACACAATTGTGTTACTGTACAGTTGAACTGACTAAAGTCCTATTGTTGTAAAACAATGGGACTTATTGCTTTAACAGACAGCCATATTCAACCTTACCTCACAAGCAGAACTGCCTGATGTTATATTGCAGGACTGGACTTCTGGTCTCTCTCTGGTCTCTGTAGAATACAGGAAAGAATATGAGGAAGGTCAGGGAGGGTGGGGTTGTGCATCACTCTAGAAGCAACCACACCATCACTGGTTCACATCCTTTATAGACACAATACGTTTATATGCCCACCATAACTAATGTAAAACATTAAGTCAAACAGTCACTGACCTTCAATAGAGACTGTGGATGACATGGTTTGGTCTTGGAAACGGTCTTTAATAGACTCTTGGGCAGCAGTGCTTGTAACAGTAGGGGGAATCTACAAAACATACAGGACAAAACATACAGATAAGCTTGCTGGCATCACCTGGGAGAGTCATGCAAGTTCAAGATTAACCTGACAAGATTGACTGAAAACCAGATTGAATACCACCAAGAAGTGACTTCTATTTTTTGGTTATAATTGTTGGCACTAACAAGCGATAGGTATTGTGTAATCTCTGTGGCATCATGAAACTGACACAGCTTAACACACAGTAGCTTTTAAGACAGAGATGATGTCATTGTTATCAAGATGTATAGGCTTTAAACCTTGACACCAATTCATAGGAAAAAAATCAAAATGACCCACCTCTTTACGCCAGGGCATTCTTTCCCACCATAGTCATAAGTGATTTCAGTTCCTGCCGTAATTTCCTTCAGTGCAAAAAGGCAGAGATGTGGCTTCCCTTCTGCTTCGATCAACTTCATTCTGCAATTTGGTGCCTTGTGCTCATCGTTTACCAGTCGCCCAAATGACCCATCTTCAAGTGCTCCATCAATACTGCAAATTTACAAACATCATGCATTAAACAGATGTTTATAGTGACAGGCTTTTGAATTGTACTTTAATTTGTAAGCAACTACACTAATGCCAACATCCAATACAAGTATAGTTGTTCGATGCATAGTTTAAAGAGCAACATGAGATCTTTACTTCAGAAATCCTGACTTCTCACTATAGAAATCTAAACATATTAGTCATTCTGAACCTACCACCATGTCTTCCGCTTCCATATGAAGTCAAACATGAACATCGAACATGCATTGTGGTACAGTTTACGTCTATGTTCAGCTTCAGCTGCATCAATGAGCTCCCCTCTATACTCCACCACAAAGTCTCCTTGATTGAAATCAGCTAAAGTGAAGATACCACGACCTGCAGACACAACCTTATTAGAGACACAGGGGTAGCAGACTATCCACTGGATACAACTGCAAATAATCACATAAAATTGAATTATTCCTATAAATTGCTACTATGCAACGTTGTGATTTTTTTTTTTCAATTCTACATGTAGAATAATGAATATATGTCCAAGTGTAGAATACAGCAACAGACATGCCCACTATTAACTAAAATATTATTAAAATACTATTAAAAACTTTAATTTATATTGATGTTTGTACAATTAATAGTCATAGACTGAAAACCACTGGTCATAATATCAATTCAAGAACCAGTGACGTGTAACCCCTCAGTCTAGCCTGCAGTGTGTCAAAGTCACTCACCTTTAACTGGATTAATATATT
This sequence comes from Hypophthalmichthys molitrix, assembly GCA_037950675.1. Classification (NCBI taxonomy): domain Eukaryota; kingdom Metazoa; phylum Chordata; class Actinopteri; order Cypriniformes; family Xenocyprididae; genus Hypophthalmichthys; species Hypophthalmichthys molitrix. The sequence continues at coordinate 42,093,617 of CM075494.1, forward strand.
TGATTTCTAACATTGAATTCTTGTCTCTTCCTGCAAGGATGTGATTAATGGCATCCTGAAGGGGAGTAGTTCTCCGTGGCATGACAGGATTTGCTAAGGAAATTAAGAACAAAAATGTAAACAACAACACAACTTCAGTACTTTTCATCTCACTAATAGCATGGATATTCAAACAGTTTCAATTGTGTTCTATGCTTTCATAACATTCACATAACATTTCCCTGCTGTCAGTATATCAATATATTTTAAGTTCTGTGAGGGGAGATGCACAGACAAACAGATGGACACAAGGGTCTAATTTCAATACCCTAAAACATTAGCTCCCGGTTTCACAGACAGGGCTTAAGCTAGTCCTAGACTAAAATGCATGTTTGAGCTGTTTTAACTGAAAGCAACTTGCACTGACAGATCTTAAAATATGTCAGTGTCACTGTTTTGTCTCAAGATGCACACCAGTAATGTGTTTTTCTAAGGCACGTTTATAAAAGCTACTTAAATGTCCTAATTGAACTAAGGCCTAATCCTGGCTTAGTCTAAACCCTGTCTGTAAAACCGGGCGTTAAATGTAATAAGCTTCACTAATACAGCTATAAGAGTGCAAAACAATATAATACAATTTAAAAAGGTAAACCTTTACAATATTATGTAAACAAATATGTGCAGAGTATACTGAAGAATGTGTTCTGTCAGTCCTGTTACTATTAGGGTCAATCCTGTTACTGTCATTAATTTCATAAAAAGTATAAAAAGTATATTTGTAATGGCCTTCCAAGTTTTTCCATTGTAACCCTATCTATATTGTATTTTTGACAAAGCCCTTCTTTTAATATCTCTCTTGTAAAAATATATATTTTTATACTGCTCATATATGTGAAAACTATAACATAGTTCTAATTAAAACTATTGTATAGTAATGCATGTGTCTGTAACAGGCATGACAAAAATATCCAAACATGAGGTTTTGTAGTCATAAAATAAAAAAATACATAGCCTGAGATGGCACAATACAATTTCTTGTCCTTTTAAGCTGTCTTCATTTCATGGAAAACAAATCGATTAAACTTATTTTTTAATTTACCAAAGTTGAAAAGGCCCTGATTTCGTGGAATGACCCGGCCGTTTTACTGTTAAGTTTAACTTTGCATTGTTGTTATTTGTATGTCGCTTTGGACAAAAGCGTCTGCTAAATACCATAACCATAACCATACTTGTCATTCGAACCTATTAAAACGTTTTGTAATTGATTTCTTACCTGTTCTCCACAGCGTGCATTTCCAGAACTCCCGGGAAAATTAATCAGCTGATGACAGTCGAAACTCTCTCCCATCCATCCAATCAAAATGAGTAATGCTAATATGAGCATGCGCAGTGTTGAATTAGCGTCTAATTTCGCGCGTTGTGTATAATGTCCCGCGTTTGTGTATAATTTCCCGCGCCTGTGTGTCGCTGCATGCAGGGACCACGACAACAGATAGGGGGCAGTGGCGGACACACAAATATACAACATATGTCAGGTTTTTGGTATACAAAGACTTTTGAGAAAACCACTTTTTGGGTATTAAAACATGCTGAGAAAAGGTTTTATAAGGCTTATTTTTATGAGGACAGCCAACTGTCCTCCTATACCAGAGGGTCCTCATTGCTCTGCGAAATGTCTTGAAATCTGTCCTTCTATGCCTCAAAACAAACACACACACACTGACTGACACACACACACACACACACACACGATGAACTTGTTTCGGTTGTCAAGTCACCTTTAATTATATAACACTTTTTACAATGCAGATTGTGTCAGAGCAGACAAACACAATCAAAGATGATCCACACTGAAATTCCAGACCAGAAACAGGAACAAAATCCAAAGACTGGGAGAACGACAGCTTCGCAAACATGTCATGAGAACGACCGATAAAAGACGACTGAAACACGAGGGTTCAAGTACAGGTTACCATGGAAACAAACCAGGATCTAGTTACAGTCACAGAAACACAGACTCGACTCTTCACTGCTGACACACAAACTCAGACAACAAACTTTGATGAGGCGGTTCATAACTTTAATTTGTGTTGATCATTTTATCAATGTTGTAAACATCTCTGTCTCATCTTGTCTGAATAAATAAAAGAAGTCCATCTTCTGTCATCGATTATTCAACTTCTCCTGTTGTTTTAGGCTTTTACTGTGATATCAAGTAAAACAATGAAGCAATGAAAAAATCGCATATAATAGCATCCACCCATCACAAAACTTATATTTAAAAAAAATAATAATAAAAATAATTATTATGAGTTTTATTTATTAAAAATCTTTCAGGTGTGTGTAGGTTCCTTTAAGACAAAGTTCAAACTTACAATGAACCAATGAAAAAATTGCATTTTGTTATATCACCTCTTTTGATGGAGCTCCTGTGTTCTGTAATACGATCCCTTAAACGACGAGATGTTTCTCCAACATATATTTAATCCAGTGTCCTTGTAAAAAAGTATATAACATTTTTAGTGTTACATGTGATAAAACTTTTAATATGTATATCGTTTTTATAAACAGGGTGTTCAAAACATTTAATATTCCTGGTATATTGACAATTGATGCAATTACCACATTTAAAATTTCCCAAAGGAATTTTTCCTGTAAGAGTCTTAGTTGTAGGTTTATTTGGGGAACAGGCCCTAGCTAATTTATCCTTAATATTCACAAACACGTTTTATTCTTGTGAGTTGACTTATTGGTAAACTTCTTTTTAAAGAGACAGGATGAAAACTTTGACCATGTAACAATGTGTTCCTATCTGGTGGTTTTGTATATAAGGATGAAGTGAGATTTTTTCCTCTTTTTTAACAAGTATATCCAAAAAATAATAATTTTTTCCATGTTAAATGTTAAAGAAAAATTTAAACCACCAAAATTCATTTTCAAAATTCATAGAGAACGGTAACTTGTCCTTTCCAGAGCATAAACACATCGTCAATATATCTTTTCCAAGAAACAATATGTGGTAAAAAACGGTTATTCTTTTGGGAAAATAAAGTTTTGATCTTTAGCTCCAGTTTTTTGTATATTTCTGATCCCTCCATGCCACAAGTGTTGCTGGTTTTGATCCAAAATAACTCATCTTTTATTCCACGCACCTTGTTGGATGTGTGAAGTTGCACCAGACTAATTATATTACTGATCTCTCATCAGCCAAACTCCTTCTGTACAGATGAGTCCAGATTAACTGAAGTCTTTGCTGTTTAATGAGATTACAGGAATCGGGAGTTTAAAAAAACAAACACAGACTTGGACTTGTACAGATGATCTTATCAAATGAAACTGAACACACTGAGAGTGAATGAAAGAAAGACTGGACTAATAACTGAAGACTTTCACCAGAATGACATTATCAAAGCTTCAAATAAACTTAGTGTCACAAGTATAAACATGAATCATCAAGAGTCACTTTTCAAAAGTTGCCAAATAAATTTTAAAAACAGCTAAATTTGTTGTTAGGTGATTTTTGAAAAGGAAAAAAAAAAGAAAACTTGTTAACTCTTATGTACAGAATTGCTGTGTTGTCAGCGCTGCTCAGGAGACAGTGACCTCTGGTGGTGAGGAGAGTGAGCCGCAGCTTCAGATCTTACAGTATTTGAGTCTCTACTGATATTATTCCTCACTTGTATCTCGTACACAGGCAGTTTTCTCTGTAAAGATGTTTCTGAACTAGATTTTTGTGACAAGCATTATACAACACATTTAACTTCAAGATGTTTGTAGCAAATCATAATGTAATAAAGCACGTCACATTACTCTAATATTGGGTAGAAAGTTACACTGCCAAGTCAAAATAGTACAATGTAAATATATTCCAGAGAATATTTTAATAAATTGCTTTAATGACAAATCTGTATTAAAGCCCATTAATAATATCATGTTCTTTTAGCTACATTACATGTACATTTATGCATTTGGCAGATGATTTTATTCACAGTGACTTACATTGTATTCAAAGTGTACATTTGATCAGTTAAACCCAGTTTAAACCCGTGATCTCGGCATTTCCAGTAGAAATCTTTGCTGTTTATTCACAGGACAATTTCTGCAGGATCACATAAAATCTAAGTAACAAAACACAAATGTACAATAAACTAATAAACACAAACTATATAGCGCTATATAACAAGGTACATGCTTTATTGAGGCCATTATTATTTACTATAAACTGTCTTGATGTTAATATTGAAAATACAAGGTTTCACTTTTACACGGACGATACTGTCATCTATTGTTCTGCTCCTACAAAACAACAAGCTCTGGATGATTTACAATCTGCTTTGATATTATTATAGAAGTATATACTTTAAATAATATACTTTAAAGCTGGTTTTAAATGTTGAGAAAACAATATTTATGTTGAATTTTATGTCAAATTCCAGAACTTCAGTAGATAGTTTCATTGCTCTTCAGACGTTTCAAGGGAAACTGATCACATTAGTGTCTGAATATAAATACCTGAATCATAATTGATGACACATTACAGTTTAGTTCACACATTTATTATTTGAAATAAAATTAAAGGAGAAGCTAGGGTTTCATTTTAGAAATAAGTTGCTTCTCAATTAATGCAAGGAAGAAACTTGTGTCTTACAGATTCTTGACTATGTGGATGTAGTGTTTCAGCACATCCTTCTTCTCTTCTCTCCTCCTGATGCTGTGTATCATGATGCCTTAAGATTCATAACGGACTGTAAATTCTCAACACATCACTGTGTATTACAGTATATAATAGAGTTGCTTGATCTTCTCTTGCTGTTTGGAGGAAAATGCATTGATACTTAATATATACAAAGCAATTTTGAGTTTTTTACCACCTTATCTCTGTTGTTTGATCCAACAAAAAGCAGTTGGTATTTACTATTTACTATTTTACTCTTTATTGTGTCCACAAACTTCTTATAATCTGTATGTATCTCCTGCTAGAACTAAATTAGGTAAAACTGCCTTTAAATATGCTGCACTCTTCAAATGAAACTGAGGTGAAATCATTTGGTCTTTTAGTCATTTTAAAACACTCATGAGAGCACTAGAGAAAGATTTAGTGATTTGCAAATGCTTCTAAGGCTGTACTTTTAATGACATTTTATTGTGAAAACATACAGCTGACTTTATATTTTAGGAGTGGTGTCCCTCGCGAGGAGATCGTCTTTGACTTTCATTATTTGCTTCATATGAAACTTTGCATGTGTTCATTACTGTCCTCTCCATTACTGTCATCCTTTCTGATGGTGATTAAAGGTCACTTCCTCACTGAAAATAAGAGCACTTGGTATTTTTGTCTTGTTTTACAGCACATTTACTAAAGAAGCTAAATTATTTAAAATATAAAGTCTTGTTCTCTGAAAAAAGTATCAAAATCTATTGAATTTATGGTTAAAAATAGCTGCCAGTAAGCTAAGAAAAAATAAAATTTTAATTTAATGGTTATTCAGAGTATTTTTTTCAGTGAAAACATACTTATCTTTGATTTGAAAAAGTCCAGAAAACAACACTTAATATCTTAAGATTTAAGAATCTTTATATTAGTACTGGAAAAAGAAATTGTGTGCATTTTTTCACCTGTTGAAATGAGGAACAATCTCTCTCCTGACAGAAACAACTACAGCAGGTTAACAAAAGCTCTACACTATATATAATACAGGCCACTATATACAGAGTAATGTATTTACACAAGAAGGAGAAGAAACGAGCTCGTCTCTGAGGAGAGCGAATGAACCACAGTGAGTGATCGCAGCTGAAACTGAGGAGAGAGAATCATGTGGATTCAGTGTTCAGAGGATCTGCTCTCACTCCAGATACAGCTGTGCAGGAGAGATGATGCCGAGGAAAATCCCAGAGTTTTTCATCCAGCATGTGCTGAGAGCTGATTCTTCCTTCACCCTGGACACAACTGGAGTAATGAAGACAGAATGATGTGCTTTAATGTGTTCGAAAGAAACTCTCCGGGCTTCAGAGGAACTGAATGGCAGTAACAGGCGCTCGAATTCAATGAATCATAAGAGGGATTTGATGTGATGAAAATGAACTTTGGGACAGTTGTCATCAGTGCGGGTCTGTGCGGGCTGCTCAGCTTCATCCTGCTCGCCGTGTCCATCGCCACTGATTACTGGTACATTATAGATGTGGATGAAGGGAAGAACTCCAGCCTGGAATACAGCAGCTCCCACTCCGGACTCTGGAGGATTTATGAAGAAGGTGAGATGATCCACACACACAACTCGAGCTTAGTTTTATGTCCCATTTTATTACGCAGCTGTTGCTCTCATTTATATTCTTCCAATAATGTGTAAATCTGGACTAATTCCTCAATTAGTTGCTGTACACACATATACACATATGAATATTTAAAATTAGGCTAAATACTGAGTATTACTGAAGTACATGAACTTAATGTGCTGTTTGTTCATGACTTTATTAATGAGTCAAGCATATATTGACATTTAATGTGTGTAACATACATTATATATATATATATATATATATATATATATATATATACATAGTATAATAGTTACCACATTTCTCTCTTACTGTTTAGCTAGTCATTTCATGTGCCTCATTAGATTAAAGTATTTTTAATCTCATTTTAATCACAGCATATGAAGTGACAATTGGTTCTACTGGCTGCAAAGAAAGTAATTTCTCAAATGTTCACAGATTCAGTCCTCTTCACTGGCGGAGGCTCCATTATGTTCATAATTAATGTCTCGTTCAGATCTGTAGCTGTTTCACGGCACTAGAGACTATTAAAAAGAGAAGCAGTTCGTCACAGGACTGTAAATGTTTAATGTTACACACATTGTGATGACAGTTACTGAATCTGTCGTATGAAAGGACTGTTTTCCATTTCATTCTAGCTGCTGTAAAGATGATTTCTTTCCTCGAACACAAATTCCGCTTTTCCTTTTAAGAAAAGAAACCTTTAAATGCTGTGTGTTGTATGGCTTGAACTTGTAGGCTGTAATAGTATAGAAAGAGATTACCAGGAAAAATGATTCACAAGCAGCTGTGTGAAGAATAATGGTGTTTCCAGCTTTGACTTGACTGGTGTTTCAATGTCACCCGCAGGAGAGAACGGCAGTTATCATGACATCTCGTTCTACACGGACACCTCCGACCACACGGAGCAGGAGAAGCACCTTTTGAGTGAGTCTCTGAAAGCCATCGACACATTAACCACAATCAGAGAATGACACTGGGAATAATGGGCTTGTTATGTGTGGTTAGTGTTTTCTCCGTCTCTTTAAGAGCTTTATTCCCTGCACCACATTCAACCGTCCCGACCATCACTGGCCACCCTCATTGTGAGGAAGATTGTCCAATTATCAGAGCTGATGGTCTTTGATTATAATGTCACAGTAGGGGGTGTGAGATAAGAGCTAAAAGCGAGGAACATACTTCCACGTGGTTAACACAACAATTACAATATTATCGTAGACAATACATATGACGCGACATTATTGTACACACCCCTAGTGGTCACTCGTTCAAACTCACTGAAATTGAAAGGACAAATTAGCCCCTGAACTCAAGCTCTCTTTAAACTCTTGAGTTTGTGGCATGTAATAAAGGCTTGTGTGTCTCTCAGACTTGCACAGGGTCATAGTGGTCCTGCTGCCGCTCAGCCTGGTGCTGCTGGTGTTTGGGGGCATCTTCGGTCTGGTGGCGTCTTTGGCTCAGAGCTGCTCTCTCCTCACCTGCATCGCTGCTTACTTCCTCATCTGCAGTGAGTGTCATTAACAGCTACATCAGACATCGACAGATAGCAGCTGAAATGACATGAGTTTGTGCTGTTGTGTACAGATGTGTTTCAGGACTCATGGATATAAATCACAATGGGAAAGAAAGAAAACACAAATGTCAGGCGCTCCAGCTGTGTGCAGCTGTTAGGTGAACTGGACACACACAGAGAGGGTTTAAATAGATGTGGAGGTTTTTAGCTCAATAATAAATATACAGTAATGAATAGTAATGTGATCAGCAGATTTTACAGAAAGGTTTCTACATTTAATGCTCCTATGTCTGTAAATGTGTTAAACTATAATAAAAACAACAGGATTTGATTCTATCTTTATGACATAATTAATTCACACACTCATTACACTGTCACAGCATCACAATAACATCAATCATGATTGATACAGTTTTTCACATGAGTTGTTGTAGAGCACATTTTATCTACAGGCTTTTTTGTCAGTGTTCATTCTGTCCTCAATATTATTGTGATAGTATTATTGGTTATGTTTGTTATGATGATGATGGCGTGTAGTTTGGGCTCTTTTGCAGCACTGCTTGTGTTTCAGCCTGAGCACAACAGAAAACTGAAGAGCAGGTGAATTAAGGGAGGGATGGAGCAGAGAAAATGACTAGGATCTGCACTGAGGTCACCGCAGACCATCACTGCTTTTTATTTGTGTTCTTGTTTTCAGTCCTGTTGAATGAAGCTCCTGAGATCTTCATTAACCTTCCCCAGAACGATGTTACAGAAGGATGTAGACATGTGAACTTTGCACAGCTTTCTATGTTAGTATAGTTTAGTGTGCTTATCTAGTCGCTTTTATTATTGCTGATGTAAATTGTTGCAGTATTTGGGCCAGTGAGGACTGAAAATACACGATTGATGGATTGGAGTAAAACAGTGGAAAGATTGAAGTCTCACAGGAGTTTACATGAGTGATCCCATCTGTAAACAGCACTTTTCTTCACAAAAACACGGACATGAGCATCCCTCTGGAATACGGAGACATGACAGAGAGGAAGATGGTGATGGTGTTTCCACCTGCTCTCGCCTCACACACATTTGCTGTTCTCCAACTCTCACAAAACGTGAATTGCATTTTTATAAAGAGCAGCTCATGACCTCCAGGGTGTTTGTGCTTCTGAGACCTTCTTCATCTTTCTTGTTTTAAAGCTTCTCTTCAGATCAGACAGATACACCATTGTGAAAAATGTGTTCATCGTATTGAATTAATCTAAAAAGCATATATTTAAAAATCAAACTACTTGCAGATAATTGTCATGGTACAGTCAAGGCACAAGGATCTCAGTTGTAGCAGATTTAATTTTATTTATAAAACTAAAAGAAAGCTAGTCAGAAAGCAAGAATCAACACAACAGCTTCACTAACACAAAGACAATACTGGACAGTGAGTGAAACTAAACTGAGTGCTTAAATACACAGGAGAAAACAAACAGAACAAGAAACAGGTGCACAAAGCAATCAGTAACCATGACAACAAACAAGGGCATAATCAGTAACCTAAAAAACTGAAAAGAAGCGGGAAAATGGGGAACAAAGGAAGCAGGAACAGGGAGACAAAGAAATACAAACTAAAAGTCTATAAAACAAGTTCATCAGTGATTGAGATCTGCACTTTCACCAAAACTCCAGTTATAATGACAGTCTACATGCTCAATGAATGTTTGCATTGTGTTTGCATGTGTTAGTTATGATGAAAACATCTGTGAGAGTGCAGAAATCACCCTTTGAACAGAGCCTTTAAATACTAAAATCGGTGTATAAAGTTTCTAAATTATGACAGTTTTAATGTAAAAATCCTACTAACATTATAAAAGCTTCTCAGGAAACACAAAATTGACAAAAATGGTCATGACCCCTTTAACAAAATAGTTTAATGTGCTCTCTGTTTCTTCTATACCCATCTCATCTCTGTCTATTGATTGTCACTCCCTCTCACAAGCACAGAAGCAAACCCCGCTGTTTTTAGTTGTGTCAGTTCATTTTTTAATTTATCATCTTGAAAAACAATCGATTGTTGATCAGAATATCTGACAGGAGCTGCGTCTCATTTCAAAGGCTGCGTCCTCCGGAGGTCACATTTGAAGACTGCACACGTTATTAGGATGTCTTATTTAAGAAAAGTAACCATAATAAAATTGACTGTTATTCCTCGAGAGGTGTAAAATACTGTATTTGCTTTCTTACTTTGCAATTTAACGTTTACTTTTCTTAAATGAGACCGCCTTGATGTACACAGCCTTCAAATGTGACCTCCGGAGGACGCAGCCTTCGAAATGAGACGCAACTATGGAAATGAGTAGAAACAGCTAGACGGCTGAAAATGTATGTTTAAACCTCTCCTCTGTTCTTCCTGTTGTCTATTCTGAGTGATTGTGAAAGGTCAGAGCTCCTCTGAGCTTCATGTAAGTGGGTTAATTATGGTAATAATGACTGAGTTCATGACGGTTCCCTCAAACATGCTCTTCTCTCCTCTCTTATTAATAGTCTTACCACTAGCCTGTGTCACCATCATATTCTGTGCTTGTGCACTGCTTATTTTCACTGTAAATGAAAGACTCACACTTATCCCAGTCAAGATTTTGTATCTACAATGAGACCTGTGTTCAGGACCACTTTCATGGGGGGTGTTCCTACTGCACCGATTTTATCAATATTCATGTTGATTAAAATGTCCAGTCAATAACTTACAAATATATATAAAAAGCAAGTATTTACATATTTACATTGACAAGAAAAGAGGCAGCATAATTGTACAGGAATCACATTGGCAGGAAATAGTGCATCAAATATCCTTGTGAAAATGAAGTACACTTTAGCATACTTTCAAAAATAATACTTATTATGGAAATAATATACTTTAAAAGACTGTGTAAAAATGGAAAGTACAGCTAAGTCTGTTGCTGTCAGGTTGTTTTTGCTGTCAGTAAGATGACAGGATTTTTTCAAAAACATTAAAAAACCCTTTTGAACCCAAACTTTTAAACCGTAGTGTATGTGAAACTCATACACCTCACCATATGTGCTTCTCGAATATTAATTCTGTTGTTACTGATTATGATCAGCCAAGACCTCAAACCTGTTTTTAAATTAACCCGAGAGGGGACATGTTCGGTTCACTTAGTTTTGCCGTGGCTACAACATCATAACTCGTGAGAATGTGATAATATGTCGTGGCCACGAGATCATTTTGTCGAGGAAACGTCATCCTTATGTTGTGAGGACGGGATGTGAAATCTTGATCTCGAGACATATTTTTCTCGTGGTCACAAGTTTAATTTTCATTTTGAGGTGAACTATAACGCTGTAACTTTATCATGTTAATATAATATAATATACAGTATTATATGCATAGCAATAATCTTGAACATGTGTGTTCTTGTAACTGATAGAGAAGAAAACACCATGTTTGACATTGAGTGGTTGGGCCGACGAGTCGCTTTGAGGGCAAACAATGGAAAATATGTCTGCACAAAGAAAAATGGACAGCTTGCTGCTGTGAGCGATTCTTTGGGTGAGTGAAACTGATTCTTTTCTGATCTTTTACTAAACTGCCAGTACTGGATACCCACATAACATGAGTCAGATAAATCCTCTCATGTGTTCGACAGGGGAGGACGAGCAGTTTGTGCTAAAGCTGATTAATCGTCCAATCCTGGTCTTGCGTGGGGAGAACGGCTTTGTGTGTCACCACAAAAATTCCAACACACTGGACGCCAGTCGCTCTGTTTATGACATCTTCTCATTGCTTTTCAGTGATGGAGCATACCATATAAAGAGTGAGTCATATTGTGTGAGCTGAGACTGACGAGAGTTTCACTGAGCAACACAGACTCTGTTGAGCTCAATATTCCTGATCTATGTCATTTTTTTTTTCTCTACCACAGGTGGAAATGAAAAGTTTTGGTATGTCTCTGGCAGTGGTCTGGTGTGCACAGATGGGGACAAACCTGAGGATTTCTTCTTTGAGTTTGTGGAGTATGGACGGGTTGGCATCAAGGGTCAGAATGGCAAGTACCTGCGTGGAGACCAGGGAGGGACGCTGATGGGTGACGGGTGCAGCGTGGACGCCTCTTCCCTGTGGGAGCACTGAGTGCTGGAACCAACCACAGACACAAACACAGACTCACTGAGAAACAATAAGTTCTCGTAACCTGTTAAACCTGTTAAACTAATGACTTTTCAGGAGAATGTTGTTCATTCATTTTCTTTCTTCAGACTTTTTTTTGTGAATGAGTGAAATATCTGTGCTAAATGTTAGTGTCACCCTTTGATTCATCAGAAAAATACAATATTACACTTTACTCCTCGTCACTTTTTAAAATCAGTTGCACCTGAGGTTGGTTATTGAGGCTGTTAAACTGTTCAGTTAGAGGAGCTCTATTTGAGGCAGGGCTTATGAATTAAATTATATACTTTTAACAAATGTGTTTGTCAGAGGCCTGCGGGAGAAAGTGTCCCTGGACTTAAAAAATTATATTTCTAATATGGCAATGGTAAGCAAAAACGTTTGTTTTTGTGCGACGTTATCTGTCATATCAGCCAGCGAACTGTCTGAAATATTGACATTTTTAATCCCTAAAAATATGACGAGCTTACAGTATAGGTTTTCAAATATACATTATTCAGCACAATTTCTACTATGGTGAATGTTTTGAGGTGTTTGTTTCTGTGAGTTTACTTTCACAATCTGTCCAAGAGTGAATAATAATATGATGTATTTTCTGATTAATTATTTGAATAACAATAATTACAATTGAATAAATCAGATTTCCCACTAAATTACTTTCTGTAAATCTCTCAAATAATGTGAGATGGTCACAGTATTACTTTCCATTGACTTTCATTCTATGGACAAAGACAACTCTTTCCTTTTTTCAGCTTTGAAACTGCATTTGTTGAACTATGCTGCGTGAGTTAAGAAATATGATCAAAAGAGGAACTATAATGTGTTTTTCTTCATTATGTCCACGAGATCATAAAGGGTTTAAAATAATTCTGGCCTCCTTATGGAAACCCATTTCTATCACATAAGAAAAAGTCATGCTCTGGTAAATCATAATTATGACATAAATTGAAATTATGACATACTAAGTCATAATTATGAGATGAAAAGCCAAAATTGTGATTTTAAAAGTCAAAAAGTTGAAATTATGACAGTCAAAATTATAACTTAAAAAGTAAAAATTATGAGATTAAAAAGTCAAATTTATGATATAAAAGTTGAAATTATGACAAATTATGAGATTAAAAGTCAAAATTGGCGTCATTAATTTTGACTTTTTAAGTAATGATTTGACATATATATTTATAAAAAAATAAATGAAGCAAGTAAGTGTGCAGCGCCCGCTGTGTGTGTAGGCCTACTCTTTTACTAGAGTGTTTGAAGTGATTAATTAAACATAATACTTCCCATTTACATATTTACATTAATTGTGCCACTTTCATGAGTGGACCAGAACACAAATTACAATAAATAATTATCCAGAAGTAAAAAAACTTAAATGAATTTAACCTGTTAACTGTCAGTGTCCCTTTATTTATATAGCGCTTTTTACAATGCAGGTTGTGTCAAAGTAGCCTTACAGTGATAACTGGTATATAATTTTGCTCTTAAAGAAAATGGTAGGAATGATAGTAAGAGATTCATACGGAGCTACAGACGCAAACCACTCTGAGCGGCGAGGCAGACAGGAGCAATCGATTGCAGACAGCTCACACAGGAGCTGTCATAAATTAGGTATCATTCAAAAGCTTGAACACACTCTCCATATATAAATATACTGTGTTAGTTCAGTTTTCATTTCTAAAGAGGATGACAGGTGCTTTTAATTTTAAATTCGTAAATAACATTTAAGTTCGTTCACGAATTTCGTTCCCTTTTCATGTTATTTTAATTTTTTTAAGTGTTTGTTTTCGAGTAGATGGCAGTAATGGTCCACTAAACCCAGGCACATTTTTCATGTCTATAACTTTTAATGAAATTGAGAAATGTAGATCTTTTTTTAAAGTGGCTTTAACATAAAAGTGTTCCTATTTTATATAAATATATATATACTTACTATATACAATTATTACAAATTGAGGCAAATAACAAAGAACACCATAAATCCCCCAAAACTGCACAACTTTACAGTAAAAATATTAAAGTGAGCGATATCACATTTGTTTAAAAAAAGTTACATTATGTTACAAAATCACATTTTACTGTCTGGTTATGTAAGCTAGTTGGACAGAAAAAAAAAAAAAAAAAAGAATATTGTTGCCCAATCTGTAGCATATTAGCAAGAAACATAGCATAACATTAAATGATAGGCCCTATATTTTATTATTTGCCTAATATTACGATATGAGAAATAGCTGCATACATGCCTCAGTAGGCTACATGATACAAGTGGCCCTTCCTCTCCAAACCCGGAAGTGTGAAAATTCATTTAAGGAGCTGGGTTTTCTTTTCTTTTCTTTTTTCCTTTTTTTTTTTTTTTTTTTTTTTTTTTTTTTTTTTGCAGAACTCACCAGTGTCGCCAGAGTCAATGTTTTTCCGCATAATTGTATTTTTATCTGTAGACAAAGAAAATGAAAATAGATCCTTTTAGTCAGTGGTCTCAAACTCAGTTCCTGGAGGGCCACAGGCCTGCAGAGTTTAGTTCCAACCAGCTCCAACACACACACCTGATTATAATCCTGATTATCTATCTATCTATGAAACTAAAATGTGTTAAAAGAATTGGGGAAGTATAAAGGCAATATGTGTTTTATGAAAAAAAAAAAAAAAAAAAAAAAAAAAAAAAAAAAACTACCATAACATTTTCGTATGGCTGTCAGTATTACATTTTGAGAGTTATTCATATTTATAGCTCACGTTTTAAACAATTGATCACTAAACAATTTATCATGCAAAGTACTGAAAATTAAAATCAAAGGCAGAGTACAAGAAGAATTAAAAGCAGTCGACTAAACTTAAATAAATACTTAAATAAATAAAAACCTGCCTGGAACGCAGCATAATTTGTCAAAACATAAGCCCACCTTCTTCAACATGCAAACACAGACAAACACGAGAGGAATTCCAAATCATTTTCCTCAACCCGTCTAATGTTCAAAGACTTGCTGAAAATATCGGAGAGAGACTCAGTATTCACTGGTAATCGATGAGAGCACAGATGTCGCTAAGGTGAAGCAGCTGTGTGTGGTAGTGTGTTACTTCAGAGTCTCATTGAACAAAATTGTTTCAATATTTTTGGGCTTAGTGGATATGCAGGGAGAGACGGCAGAAGCAATCGTGACAACACTGACTCAGTTTCTCGACAGTATCGGTCTTAAATTCAAAAAGTGCGTAGGCATCGGAACTGATGGCTGTAGTGTCATGGTTGGACGGACTCTCGCCGTCGCTTCTGTCGAATAAAATCAGTCTGCCTGGGTGAGACGCTCGCTTATATAGCCAGTTGGCTAAAAAAAAAAAAACTAATAAAAAACCCAGAACTAAGTTTTTATAAGCTGTCGACCCCAAAAAACGAATGTTTAAGGACACAAAAGTGGATACGGGCAGTGAGACAGATCGCAACTGGTCATATTACTATACGAAATACACTGGAGGGGAACGTAATCGGCGACAACATATGCTAAACAAACAAACAAAAACAAACCATTCATTATTTTTAACCATGTCAAAGAATTATTTCACCTGTCGCCGAATACGTTCCCCTCCAGTGTATTTCTTATAGTAATATGACCCGTTGCGCTCTGTCTCACTGCCTCTACCCACTTTTATGTCCTTAAACATTTGTTTAAGGGACTTCTTCTTCTTCTTCTTCTTCTTCTTGTACGATTTAATGGCGGTTGACAAGCCAACTTATGGTGTATTGCCGCCACCAACTGGACTGGAGTGTGAAGCATTGACGTGAAGGATGAGAGAGAAAGAAAAAAAAAATTAAATTCTACTTTCTAATCCGGAATTTGAATTTCTCTCATAATACTAGTCTTTCCTGAGGTACAGCTTAAAAGATTTGATATAGTGAAATTAAATAATCCTATGTTTCTCAGTTTTTTAAATAACTCCTCTCTTTCTTTGGTAGCTATACACTGCACAATGTAGAAGTACAAGCACAATAGTCTCTGCTTCATTGCATGTATCACATAATCCTGACTGATGTTTCCCTATTATGAATATAGAATGATTTAAACCAGAATGTCCTATAGTAATAATTATGTCTTCTTTTCTGTTGTTAAAGCATGTTCTCCGTTTACCAACTTGTTTTTGGATACTGTATAAATGTCTGCCCTTTAAATCCTTGTCCCACATTTCCTGCCACTTTATATTCAAGAGTTCTTTTATTTTTCCTTTTATTTCTGCTTTACTTAGTGCAAGATGTACCTCAATATTCATGCTTTTCATTGCCAGTTTCATTTCCTTGTACTCCTACATGTGCAGGTACCCATACGAACCTCAGAACTATAGCCATTTCTTGAATCCTAAGCAGATTTATAAGTACCTCATAGATTAAATCCTTTCTTGATGTTGATTGTTCACTTATTAAACTATTTAAAGCTGACAAAGAATCAGAACAGATGACTACCCTTGAAGGCTCAACTTCCTCCACCCATTGAATAGCTAATAAAATTATTTAGCTATTAGCTCTGTTGTGAAGACAGATACATAATTAGTTAACCTTTTCTGAATGTTGATCTGTAATCTTTGGATATATACAGCTGCAGCTGAATATCCTGATGTAGGATCTTTAGACCCATCTGTGAAGATATGGAGCATTGAAGAGAAAGTTTGATCTAGATATTGTTGAACAATAACCTCCTTAAATATATAGATTTCTCATTCTTAATCATCTTTTGTAGATTAAAATCTACTTGAGGCATAGGAAGCAACCAAGGAGGAATATTCGGTATAACAACAGAGGGACTAACTGAAATTTCTGCAATACCTAAAATCGTAGCATCTCTATTTGCTGTCCAACCAAAACTTTTGATTTTATTATTCCCATATTCCCAGCAATCCTTCAATATGTCCTTTACTGGATGTAACTCAGAATGCCCTTTTACATTTATCCAATAATTCATCGATTATTTCATTTTTCGTAAACTTACAGGCATTTCTCCCACCTCCACTTGTATGGCTGATATTGGGGAAGATCTAAAAGCTCCACTACATATTCTTAAAGACTGAGCCTAAATGGTTTTTACTTTTTTAATCAAGGATATTGATGCAGATCCATAAATTATACATCCATAATCAATTGCTGACCTAATCAGTGCACTATATATTCTTTGTAAAGATATCCTACTAGCTCCCCATTCCATTCCTGTTAGACATCGTAGAATATTTTTACTCTTTTTGCACTTATCTACCAACTTCCGTATATGCATCTTAAAAGTCAACCTGGAATCCATCCATATTCCTAGATATCTTATATCTTTAACTTGTTCCAGTACTTGTCCATATAATTCACTTTTATTTCAGGGATATGATTTCTCTTCGCAAAACAGACTAATTGAGTTTTAGTCACTGATAATCGAAAACTCCATTTGTTAGCCCATCTTTCCACTTCATTAACCGCTGATTGTATGACTCTTGTCACATGAGAAACATTACGACCCCTTTTCCATATCGCTCCATCGTCAGCATAGAGAGATCTTCCTATATCTATTTTTACATTTTGGAAAACATCATTTATCTTGATATTAAACAACACTGGACTGCATACGCTCCCTTGCGGAGTACCATTATCTATTTTATATATCCTAGAATATGAAGCCCCAACCCTTACCTGAACAGTTCTATTAAGTAAAAAATCTTTAATCCAATTAAACATTCTGCCTTCAGTTCCTAATTGTTCAAACTTTATTAACAGCCCCTCCTTCCAAAGCATGTTGTATGCTTTTTCAATGTCAAAAAAGATGCCTACTACC
The DNA here is from genome assembly GCA_037950675.1 of Hypophthalmichthys molitrix. Lineage (NCBI taxonomy): Eukaryota > Metazoa > Chordata > Actinopteri > Cypriniformes > Xenocyprididae > Hypophthalmichthys > Hypophthalmichthys molitrix. Next base: position 42,111,333 of record CM075494.1, read on the forward strand.
ACCTCTTTATTAACTTGAGCCTTTCTTATGTCTGTTTCTAAACTAATAACAGCATCTAATGTACTTCGTCCTTTACGGAATCCACTCTGATATGGTGAAATAAACTCTTTCCTTTCCAACATATAGTTCAATCTACACACAATCATAAGTTCCATTAGTTTACACAAATTAGACGTTAGTGCTATAGGTCTATAACTGGCAGCATTATGCTTGTTCTTGGCTGGCTTTAAAACAGGAATAATAACCCCGTGTTTCCATGAAGAAGGAAGTCTCCCTGATCTCCAAATTTTATTAAAAAGGCACAATAAAAAGTTCAGAGAAAAATCAGATACATTTTTGATCATCATATAACATATCTCATCCTTTCCTGGTGACGTTTTTTTTTTAACTCTTCCAACAGCTCTCTTTAATTCATTTAGAGAAAATTCCACATCAAGATGTTCATTAGAAGGCCTTTTCTTTATCCTAATATTTGGATGTTCCTTTATACCTTGATCTCTATTTATTTTCATTTCTTCTGATATATTATTATTACTATGTACTTTAACAAACACCTCTGCTAACATTTCTGCCTTATCAGCATTAGTCACAGCTATTCTTTCCGCATTATTAAAAACAGGTATTCCAAAATTTCTCTTAAAACCACCCATCTTTCTAATCATACCCCAACCTTCTCCACTATAGAATTACAATAATTTCTCCAATAATTCTTTTTAGCATCTCTAATTACCCTCCTTACATTTGCTTGTGCTTTTTTTTTATATAAAATGAAGTCATCAAATATAAACGTCCTCCTAACCTTTTTAAAAGCCTTATTTCTAGCTTGTATTGCTTTATTACATAATTCTGTCCACCAAGGTACAGATTTCTTTCTTTTTTCCCTTTACTTTTCCCAATAACCTCTTCAGCTGAACTGTACAATACTTCACATAATTTCTCATTATATTTTTCTACATCCTCCATTTCCTCATTTATGCTCAACTCCTGAAACTTAACTTCAGTAATATATTTATATGCTTCCCAATTTGCTGATTTAAATTTCCATCTACCTATCTTATCCTCTAAATCTTCATTAACATCTATGCCTATTTTACAACAAATAACATAGTGATCACTTCCTATCAAGGAGTCCTCCCAAACATCCCATGTACCCCTGCTATACATTCTGACACCAATGTTAGATCAATATAAGAACATCTACCCCGGGCCAAATCAATTCTAGTAGCTCTCCCATCATTCATACACACCAGACCCTTCAAATCCATCATTTCTTCTATTATCTTACCATTATGATCAGCGTTATCACTACCCCAAAGAGTATTGTGCGCATTAAAATCACTTTTTGATTACCCATTCCCAAGATACTTTCTAATACTTCCATACTTAGTCTATTGCAAGGATTATAAAAATTAACCACCGTGATACTCTGTCCTCTTAAAAACACCTTTACTATGATTGATTCATGTTCATCACTCACTTCTATAATCCTATGTGAAATTTCATCCCCTCCACCATTACCCGTCTATCTTTTCTAATAGTTATATAACCTTGTATTACAAAATCTAAATGAGGTTTCAACCATGTCCGTTTAAGAGACTCTATTGTTTAAGACTCTATAGAGACAGAGCGACACGCGTCATAATCTGAAAACCACGCCCACCGGGGGGGAAACAATCCAACCGTTTCCATTGACTTTGTATTGCGTGAGGCTGCCTTCTTGTCATTTCTGACTTATTACAAAAAAACAGAACAATGTCTAAAAGCTGCTGTGTGACAAGGTGTACAGCTAACAAGCTAAAAAAAAAAAACAGAACCAAAAACCCAGAAGTTTTTATAAGCTGTCGACCCAAAAAACGAGCGTTTAAGGACTAAAAAGTGGATACAGGCGATTGAGACAGAGCGCGACATGTCATATTACTGTGAGAACTACGCCCACTGGAACTTAATCAGCGACAGGAAATACAATATATAAAACTTTGGATATTTGACTTTACAGTGACAAAATATTTACTGCACACGTAGGCTTACTGAGGCATACTGAGTGTCAGGATCCCAAAATTTACCCATTCTTCCTGCTGATGCTTCACGTCTTATTGCCTGTATCCACTTTTGTCTCCTTAAAGTCTGGCTTTTACGGTTGGATTGTCCAACTAATGTTTAAGGACAGAAAAGTGGATACAGGCAGTGAGACAGATCGCAACTGGTCATATTACTATAAGAAATACACTGGAGGGGAACGTAATCGGCGACAACATATGCTAAACAAACAAACAAAAACAAACCATTCATTATTTTTAACCATGTCAAAGAATTATTTCACCTGTCGCCGAATACGTTCCCCTCCAGTGTATTTCTTATAGTAATATGACCCGTTGCGCTCTGTCTCACTGCCTATATCCACTTTTGTTTCCTTAAACATTTGTTTTTTTGGGGTCGACAGCTTATAAAAACTTAGCTCTGGGTTTTTTAGCTTGTTTGCTGTACACCTTGTCTCATAGCAGCTTTTAGACATTGTTCTATTTTTTGTTATAAGTCAGAAATGACAAAGAGGCAGCCTTGTGCTATATAAAGTCAATGGAGACGGTTGGATTGTTTCCCCCCGGTGGGCGTGGTTTTCAGATTATGACGCGTGTCGCTCTGTCTCGATAGGCTCGCCCTGCTGCGCCGCCATTGGTTCGTTTACTTTAACTACAGAACAAACCACAGTAAGCTACAGTATTCATCCATGCTGAAAATGTACACTGGTGATCTCGGGGTCCTGGATGCACAGTATTAGGCAATCAACCTCCAGGAGTGGAAAACAAAAGATGACTGTCAAGCAGAACAGTTCTGGGCCGAAGTTCTGAACTACAAGGACAGCAGTGGAGAGCAGTGTTTTAAAGATCTGGCCCTGTTTGCACTGTCCCTTCTTGCGATGTCTTTGAGCAATGCTGACGTTGACATGTTTTTTTTCACAAATGAACCATGTAAAATCTAAACTGAGGAACAGAATGGGCCAGAAGACTCTCAGAAGCATATTGTGCATTCGCTATGGCCTAAGAAGACTCGGGATTTGCTGCAAGGACTTTGTCCCAAGCCAGGAGATGTTCAGAGATGGGAGACGGGGGAGAAGATGGACGGTGCAGGGGAGGAGAGGGATGACCTTTGTAAATTTGTAATTTTTTTACAATATTTTTGTAATGTATTAATTATCACAGGCTATAATAATAAAAAAGTATTCATATAGCCTACTAATAATAGTAGCTAGATACATTTCGTTCGAATTTATATTATTAAACTATAAATATGTGGCTATGTTGCTCCCCTTCTTATCTTTTTCTCCTTTTCCATCTCTCCAAGCCTATTCTGCTCACAGGTGATCGGAGATGAGTGGATAGTGCGAGCCATCCCGCTTTGTTGCAGTTTGCTGATTTTTGCTAAATAACTTCCGTTTTTCATTTTAAAATAAAAGAGTGGTTTCAGTTTAATATGTTATAGGCTCATTTATTGGTAATAAATAGTTAATGATAAATAAGATTGATGATAATAAATAATCGAATAATATTGGGCTTGTTTTTAAAGCTGCGGTTGCTTATTTGTCTCGCGAGAGTTGGCAACTGTATTGTGAAACCGAAAGCAGTCGTGTCAGACTATACAGACGCCATTTCGGAAGATACAGAAATCATCAATCGCTTCACTTTTGACAGTAAGTCTGTTAAACTTTTCATAGCTGTAACATCGATAGAGTGTCTAAACAGACCTTATGACGAACTCAAACACATAATAGTTGAAAGTTACTTTCGTTAGCTATACTTTACGTCAACTCATAAAATGGCCGAAATGGTTACACTTTTACACTTTTTTTCCTTTTAAAAGAAAAAAAGCATTGTTATTAAAGTGAAGGTGATATACAGTGTTTAAAGAGGCGGCTGCGTATGAAAGTGTGCGTAAATGTCTGACATTTGCTTTACAAACCAACATTGTTTACAGTGACTGGAGAAAAACTGTTAATGTTGAGTTAAAGTGAATTAAATGCCATTTAAATAAAATGTGTGTCAAAATTAAGTTATGTAGGCTATTGTGCATGTTTTCTGTGTCCACATATAGACCTTACATCAAGTCTCACATCAAGGAGGAAGAGAAGAGGCAAACTGTATTTAAAATGAGTGTGTCTGAGGAGAGAGAGGAGGAGGTGTCTGTTCACACTCAGAGAGCAGCGTCTCCAATATCCAGCTGTGTGTCTATGAAGAGTAACAACTCCATGCATGAGCCCCCTATGTTCAGTGATGGACCATCTTCAGGATTCAGCAGTGTGTCCATGAAGAGTAACAACTCCATGCATGAGCCCCCTATGTTCAGTGATGGACTATCTTCAGGATTCAGCAGTGTGTCCACGAAGAGTAACAACTCCATGCATGAGCCCCCTATGTTCAGTGATGGACCATCTTCAGGATTCAGCAGTGTGTCCATGAAGAGTAACAACTCCATGCATGAGCCCCCTATGTTCAGTGATGGACTATCTTCAGGATTCAGCAGTGTGTCCACGAAGAGTAACAACTCCATGCATGAGCCCCCTATGTTCAGTGATGGACTATCTTCAGGATTCAGCAGTGTGTCCACGAAGAGTAACAACTCCATGCATGAGCCCCCTATGTTCAGTGATGGACCATCTACAGGATTCAGCTGTGTGTCCATGAAGAGTAACCACTCTATAAGCGAGCCCTCTCATCTCAGTGATGGACCTGCTGTGACCTCTGACCCTGTGTGAGTATCATGAAGTTCAGGGCCAGTTTTGATGCCCTAGAGATATTATAGTGGTTCATCAAAAACTGGCAAGAACACACATAAGTGTGCATATGATTGCACAAATAGTTGTTAAAATAAAGGGTAAAAAGGCTATATAAAATATGTGTCCAAACTGAATATAACTATACAGATGTTAGTCTTGGAGTCCAGATAACTAGTTAAGGCGGGTGCACACTGTGCGATTTTGGCCACAGTTTGGTTGTCTGGGACAAATTTTGCAAAACCTAAAAGATTCCTACAATCCTAGGCAAAAATCTGTAGTCTTTGATCGCTAGTTTGACATGTTCATCGACAGACGATTAATGACCGTTGCGATCAAATTTTACTTAGATTTGACACACAGTCCTGCAGTGTGACTTCTACCACGAATGTCAAATTGTCTTCGTTTTTCAAGACAAGCTGTAATCAAAATTAAAGTTTTAACATTAACAGTGCGACATGAGGATCATGAACGTACAGTCTGACAAGCAACAATTGTAACAGACTATTATAAATCGCACAGTGTGCACCCGGCTTTAGTCTCATTATCCTCCTACCTGGCACCCTTATTTTTGAACACAGACTTGTAAATTACATATCCAAACTAAAATGGTTGCTGCTCTTTATGTACTGCACTACATTTATTTTTCTTTTCTATTAATATAAAACCTGTGCCTGGGCACCCTAAACATGCAAGTCAAAGCGATAAATCCAACCAAGTTGTTTTTTAAATTTGAACAATCAAACAATCAATATGCTCTGGGAGTTTAATTATGTGCAGTACCCAATATAGCCGCTAGATGACATTCAAACTCCATTTGGTGTTTTTTTTTTTTTTTTTTTTTTTTTAAAAAAGGGGTTTTAAATCATGAATGCTTTGGACTACTGGCCTCTTTTGAAAGAAAACACACATGATTTTATTGTTGAAATGAAAGCAAGCAACGATAAAAGTAAAAATAAAACAAAGTTATAGAAGCTTAAATTAAGATATTTTTGTGAAGAAAACACTGACTTTGCATTAAGTGAAAGTGACATGTGAAGGCCAAGAATTTGTCCTGCATTTAACCCATCCAAGTTGGTGCACACACATTAGGAGTAGTGAGTAGTGAACACACACACACCCAGAGCAGTGGACAGCCGTTTTAGCTGTGGCAGAATTGAGAATCGAACGTGCAACCTTCTTTTACTCTAACCATTAGGCCACGATTGCCCCTAAGGGTTAGATGGTTAACCATTGATTAATAGTTAAAACAATGAACTTGCATTAAATATAAATAAAATAAAAAGGTTCCCACTATTGGTCCGTTCCAATTAAGATATACTAAAGTAGCTCTAAATAGTAAATAAACATCATTGAATGACACGAATACTAGTTATTATTCTTACTTCTATATTGTTTTTTTTTTCTGCTCTTCTTCTTTGCTTCACTTCACCAGTTTACTGACTGATCTAAACAAGTAGATCTAAGAAGAAAAAAAACTATAACTGACAAAAAGCATCAACATCGAAAGTCAACTGATTAATCAACTTATAACAATGAATTGACTGATTCACTGTTTGTAATTATAATTTAGAAATATTACTTTTTTTTGTGAAGAGGGTTTGTAGAATGTTTCTAATTATAGAATTATCGATTTAACTGCAGTGACAAAAAAAAAGCTCAAACGAAATTGAGCTGGATAATGATAATATTGTTTTTGACAATCTGCTTTAAAGCTGAATTGAATTAGTTTCAGAATTGATGATCTCTGGAACATCAACACTTATTGAACTGAATGTGAAGAGTCTGATCAGAACAACATCTGAAACGTCTCTAGACCGACAGAGCTGATGATATTGATCAAAATACCAAACTTTACATATTCTTCAGAAAAACTGTTTATTTAATTACCTTGAACAAAATTAATATTGGCTTTACAGTAGTAACAATAATTGTGATATTTTATTCTATGATATGATTAATATCAGATTTTTAAATATGATGGTTTCATAAATATGGGTATTATCTCTAAGGTGGACACCCAACTTAATATATGATATTTACCATCTTAATATGTCATTTCACGAAATGGAAAAGTCTATTAATCAGCTATTAATTATCATGTTAATTATTGTGCCTTTTGCCCCAACAGCAGGGCCAAATACCAAACTTTACATATTCTTCAGAAAAACTGTTGATTTTATTACCTTGAACAAAACTGAAAATCATTAACAAGGTCTTTGTCTCAAAATATATTCAATAATTTTAGAGATTCTCATTTGCTACTTAAATCACTAACATTTTAAAAGCCATAAAATATTAGATCAATTAAGCACAGAATCAACTTTGCGCTGCTGTCAACAATCGTGTCAAGAATCAGACAAATTTCCATGTGCATCATGAAATGTGGATGTTTAGTAACATGCTAAACATTGCTGTGGCAAGTTTTTGTGCCATCTAGTGGTTTGGAGGAACATAAAATCAAAGTCGCCCTTTACCCTGTTGTATCGTACTATTAATAAAACATGTTTTCTCTCTAAAACTACATGCCACATACCAAAGATGGGCACTCGAGTTAGTGACTCGGACTCGAGTCGCATTTTAATAGACTTCAGACTTGACTCGGACTCGACCTGAAATGACTTCAGACTTGACTCGACACGACACAAAAGATTCGTGAATATTTTAAAAACAACTCAAGTCTTTTACCCTTAACTACTGATATTATAAATAAAGAACTTGTGTTGTGTTTATAATATCTGCGTCACATATATTTCCCTACGTGTCATGGTAGATCGGACTCTTGTCATAGAATTTGATTACGTATGTTTGTGTATTGGACGTGAACTACGAAATGTCATTAGAGTCCCATGAAACATGATAGAAACACCACTGTGACATATGTTCTTCTTTCGTTTGGGTTTATTAACACGTCAGATCGGCTAGATGCACAGAATGCGGGAAAACAATTAAAGACACTGGAAAAACATCATCAAATTTTATGAGACATCGCATCCACAAAGGTTACTCACATTAACTCAAACTAGCTATTATAACTGTGGTGTAGCTCCATGGCGCATTTGGATTGCCAGCCTGTTAAAATATGAACAAAAAAAATCTAGCCTTTAAACCTATCACTACATTTTATCAATCTTTTTGTAGTATATGCAGCTTTTTGTAGTATATGCATCTCTGCAACACACTGCTCTATAAATTACAGTAGTATTGATCAATGTTAATTTACTGGAGCAGACAAATAATCTGCAGAGAAACAACTCGAAATATTTCTGTTTGTTTGGTTTTTTTTCTCAGTATCATCAGCAGGAAGAGAAAGAGAGCAGCTTCTCCAGTACCCAACTGTGTGTTCATGAAGAGTAACAAATTCGTGCACGAGACCCAAAAATTCAGTGATGGAGCAGTGACCTTTGACCCTGTGTGAGTATTATGTATGGTGAGAGACACAAGAACACAGAATGCACAAAGGTTCAGAAAATGTTACATTTCATATGGCTAAAGTTCTTTAACAAGTACAAGTAACAAGTGGAAGTCATGATGCACAGAAAGAAATCCTTTCACCTTTGTTAAAGTGTCTTTGTTAAATAGTGCTTTCTTATGCTTCTGTTGGATCTCCATTTACACAGGAGTGATTTTTGTTACATGTGTTTCATCAGTGTTATATTGACAGTTATCATTTAAATTAGTGATGCACTGAAATGATAAATATTGGATGAAATTGAAACAAAAATTCTGGTTAGGAATAAAAAAATCAGTGGTTCCCAAACTGGTTGTTGTGACGAATGGCTAAAGGTGCCATGAAATCTTTTCTCATTTCAGTGTTTTAAATATTAATATATAAATGTAAGTTTTGTAAGGATGCTCTGATCAATCTGTCATGAATCAGCCAATAATCACTTCCTATGAATCGACTGATTGTCTCTAAACCTGCCAATCATATGTTGATGACACAAAAAAATGCAAGACTGCTCAAACTGGACACTGAGAGAAACAACTTTTAAAAAGTCAGGATTGATATCAGCTGATCAAGATAACAAGAAATCTGTGATCAGTGTAAAATCTGTGATTCTCCATTTCTAAAGGAAAGGTGGCAGGTTCTTTAGACAAATTCTTCTGACTTTTCACATGCCTCACTTGTGGCAAAGGTGACATTAATGTGCAACTAGAAAATACAGAAACAAACTGAGTTTGCAGTCTCTTTTATGATAAATCATCATCAGTCGCCAGTTACATGTAAATTAATTACATGTAATCGTTTCACATGAACACTGCTTCATGTCAGTGTTTCTGTGATGTTTTAAAATATTGGTTTCTGGTAAAACTTTCTGCCAATAATTTTAGCCGTCTTTCTCTTTTTTCGAACATATTTGATGACAGAAATCTTGATGTCTCCCTACTTTAAATATGCAGGTCATTATCTTCCCCAAATGCCTGATGTGCATAATTAATTTACTGTATGTGGAAAACCTGTTGGTAAACAATATCAGTGCGAGAACAAAACCTTCAGAAATGTTAGGAGGTCAGTTGGCCACAATAAATAGAAATCTGTCCAAAAGAGCAAACATTTATTTCTAGATGTGGTATGATTTTCATGTTAGACATTTAAATATTTCCTTTATTTTCACTAAGGTCTTTTCTGTTTGTTTTTGTGTCTCTGTTCTTCTTAATGTGTTTTCAGTGGTGGGAGAGCTGACCAGATCAGAGATGTGTCCTGTCAGACCAGCACATCCTCCTCCTGTCAGAAACACATCAGTCATCATGACACAGAAGCAGCCCTGCAGCTCGATTCTCACCAACCAGTGCATGATGATCTTCAGAGAGTCAAAGACCAGCACAAAACCAGCATGAAGAACAGATATGAGAGTGTATTTGAGGGAATCAAACTACAAGAGCATCAGACCCTCCTGAACAGGATTTACACACAGCTGTACATCATAGAGGGAGAGAGTGAAGGAGTGAATGAAGAACATGAGGTGCTGCAGATGGAGAAAAGTTACAAGACACTCCAAGACACTCCAATCAACTGCAATGACATCTTTGATCCTTCACCTGAACCAGGATATGAGGAGAAGAGAAGAGAGAAGAAAGACAAAATCAAGACTGTTCTTACTAAAGGCATCGCTGGAATTGGAAAAACCGTCTCTGTGCAGAAGTTCATTCTGGACTGGGCCGAGGGAAAAGCCAATCAGGATATAGATTTCATGTTTGTGCTTCCATTTAGAGAGCTGAACTTGATTAAAGATCATCAGTACAGTCTTCACAGACTTCTGCTGGACTTTCATCCTGAACTTCAATATCTGCACTCAAAGATGTATGATGAATGTACAGTTGTGTTCATCTTTGATGGTCTGGATGAAAGCAGAATTACACTGATGTTTTCAGACGGTGAGAAAGTTTCTGATGTGACTGAGACTTCAGTTGGCCAAACCTCATGAAAGGAGATCTTCTTCCCTCTGCTCTCATCTGGATCACCACCAGACCAGCAGCAGCCAATCAGATCCCCTCTAAATACATCAACCGTGTGACAGAAATTCAGGGATTCAATGACCCTCAGAAGGAGGAATATTTCAGGAAGAGAATCAGTGATGATCAAGCCAGCAGAATCATCTCACACATCAGAAGAGCAAGAAGCCTCCACATCATGTGCCACATACCCGTCTTCTGCTGGATCTCAGCCACTGTGCTTCAGAACATCCTGAAACAAGATCTCAGTGCAGAAATCCCTCAAACTCTGACTGAAATGTACATACACTTCCTCCTCATTCAAACTAATATGAGGAACCAGAAGTATGAAGAGAGAGATCCAGAGAAACTCCTGCAGTCCAACAGAGACGTGATTGAGAAACTTGCTGAACTGGCTTTCAATCAGCTGATGAAGGGCAATGTGATGTTCTATGAGGAGGACCTGAGAGAGAGCGGCATAGACGTCACTGACGCCTCAGTGTATTCTGGGATTTGCACTGAGATCTTCAGGGAGGAATCTGTGATTTATCACAGGAAGGTTTACAGCTTTGTACATCTGAGCTTTCAGGAGTTTTTTGCAGCACTTTATGTGTTTCTCTGCTATTTACACAAGAACAGTGAAGTTCTGAAAATGTTCCTGACAGGAAAGTCCAGAACTCAGTGTGGGAATGTTTCTCTGGATGTGTTTCTAAAGGGAGCAATGAATAAAGCCTTGAAGAGTAAAACTGGACATCTGGATCTTTTCCTTCGATTCCTTCATGGCATCTCACTGGAGTCCAATCAGAGACTCTTACAGGATCTGCTGATTCACACAAAGAACAACCCAGAGAGCATCAAGAAAATAATCCACAACCTCAAACGAGGTCAAAAAAACAATGTCAGTCCTGAAAGATGGATGAATCTGTCACACTGCTTGATTGAGATGAAAAATAATTCTGTTGTTGAAGAAATGCAGGCATTTTTAAAATCTGGATCAAAAGAAAAACGCCTTTCTCTTGCACAATGTTCAACATTAGCAAACATGATCCTGATGTCAGAGGAGGTGATGGATGAGTTTGACCCTAAAAAGTACAACATCATTTCATCACAAGAAGGTCGAAGGAGACTGTTACCTGCTCTGAGGAACTGCAGAAAAGCTCTGTGAGTGTGAAAATATTAACATAATATCAACTGAATTGAAATGTGAAAATTAATTGAAATATGAACATAATACCCCCATGTAGGCTAATAGATTTCCTCTGGTAAATGCACTATAATGACATTTTTTTTTTTTTTTAAAACAAACAAACAAAAAAAACATTTATTTACAGAAATCAGAAGCGTCCCCAGATTAAAATATTTAAAATAATTATTTTATTTTGTAGTTATAATTAAAATCCAAGAAATATTTCTGAATTTCAGAAGTTTTAAAAGCTGAATATTCTTCAGGTTCTACAGTCTTTTTAACAGATGAGTTTACATGACACTTCCATCCTTCATGATTTACTGGATAAGGAAAATATATATAACTATTTTTCTCTACCCAATATAAATGTATTTAAGGATATTCCGGACTGTTTTCAAAAGAAATTGCAAATTGTATTTGCAATTGCAGTTTCCATATGTGGACGCATAAATTGTGACATAATCCAAACGCATTTGCAAATCTTGTATTACCGTTTTGCGTTTTCGCTGTCGTGAACACACAGTGACTGCCAAATTTCAAATGGAAAAGCAAAGTCCATTTTACCACGTCTGCTTTTTCATTTTCTTTGTGTCATGTATGTAGCCTGCCAAAACTCAAATTCAATCGCAATTCATTTTGGATTTGAATTTCTGATGCCTTAAGGTGCGTTCACACTTGTCATGTTTGGTTCGTTTAAAACCGTGTTGCATTCATATATCATTCAGACCGCTGAACTCCGACCGAACTCTGATGCGGTCTGAATGATATATGAATGCAACACGGACCAAAGACATGTAAACGAACCAAAAACAGGAAGATGAGACCCTAAAAAGGACAGAATCCTCACGCATATCGGTTTTTCTCGTCATAGTCGCGAGTTTGCCCATCACAGGTGTCAGACGCGTATCTCCATGCAGCAGATCGTGTGTGTGTGTGACGGAGGGATTCCCGCTGCTGTTTTGACTCCTTTACACATTTTATAAGCTCTTCATGAGTTCCCAGCTGGCCAAAATACCATCGTATGCAGCCTACGCACACACAACGAGCACATTTACCTCGCAACACAGCATTGTTTTGGATGTTCAGTAAGTTCCGTCTCAAAATAGGCAATACGTCATAAAATCCGACCAATCAGGTTGTGAATGTATCCCTATGCCTTTAGGTTCGGTATCTTTTGGTTCGGTGATAAAATTGCCAATCTGAGCGCTAATCGGACCAGGACTAAATGTTTTTTTTTTCTTTTTTGGTCCGGACCAAATGAGCCAAACGAACCGAACTACAAGTGTGAACGCACCCTTAAACGGAAACCTGTCAATCAGCGTCAGAGGTGGGACTATGGGGCATGTTTGTATGGGAAGTGACGTCACTTGCAGTCAACTGTCTAGAGGGGAAATGTCATGCCGAAGGCTTTTAACAATGGAGGTAATCGGTGAAATTGTGGAGGAACTTATGATGCAAGTTTGCGACAGTTCATACTCTACAGATTTCCTCTTACTTAGAAGTCATTTTTGGACAGGTTAAATGAGTTTGTTGCCTTGACGAACAGCAGCATCAGTAATTTTGTCTTTGCCAACCTGAGTGAAGTGGCTGACAGGCTTTTTGTGAGGGACAGAACAACTAAAGGACCAGGACGTCCTCTGATGGACATACCACCAGAGACGATTGAGTACTATGTTGTATGTGGTTACTCATGTGTCCAGCTTGTGTGCCAGACAATTTTCATAAATGTGTATTAGTGAGAAAAGGAGCATTTGGAATGTATGGCACTGTACATATAACGAATATTCATACATACAATATAAAACATATATTTGGCAGCTACGTTTGACTCTCCAGGCCCAGACTTCCCTTTTTTTCTCACTAATACACATTTATGAAAATTGTATGTACCTTAATCCATGCTGTTCTAGTCTTCAACGAATGGTTCGCTCAGATACTCCAAGCAGGCGCACAAGCTGGACACATGAGTAACCACATCCATTAGTTGTTCTGTCCCTCACAAAAGGCCTGTCAGCCACTTCACTCAGGTTGGCAAAGACAGCATTACTGATGCTGCTGTTCATCAAGGAGACAAACCTGTTTAACCTCTCCAAAACTAAATGACTTCTGAGTAAGAGGAAATCTGTAGAGTGTGAGCTGTCATCAATTTTCCTCCACAATTTCACAGGTTACCTCCATTGTTTAAAGCATTCAGCATTATTATTATTTTATTTATTTTTTCAACCCTATTGACAACAAAATCACTAAACAAAAAGGAAAATAAAGAACAAAAAAAAAAAAAAAACATACAAAAAAAAAAAAAAAAACACATACAGGGCCAGGGGTAATATAAATTACATTAAATATAGTAAAGGTGCGTCAAAAGGCAATTTTTAAGAACCAGGCAAAAGGTCACAGAGCATATTGCCAAAAGTACATTATAAGATGCACACAATGTTATCTAACCCTAATCTTCTAACTCTTGACTGCTTTGTTGGACAAAATGGTGGTTTCGGCGTTATAATTGTTTAGATCGCTTGTCAGTCAAACTCCCGGCGAAGGGTCAATTGCAAATACAAGTTGCAATTTCTTTTGAAAATAGTCTGGAATATCCTTCCATATAAATGTCCAAATTTTGGTATTTAAGTATTAGGTTTTTGTTTAAATGACCAGGGCCCGTATGTATAAAACTTCTCAGAAATGCTCTTAAGAAGTCTTGTTGACTTAGTTTGACTTAAAAAAATTCTTAGTAAAAAGTAGGACTTTTCTAAGGGTAGGAGACTTTTATAAAGAAGCTAAAAGCAACTTTTAGTAAAGTCTAAGACTGATTCCTAAGTGCTGACTGAAGTGTTGTGAACTAAGGACTACAATGATGTCAACTCAAAATGGCCGCCCTCAACCTCTGAATCAGCCAATAGCGAGTCTGCAAGGGTGAAGTCACAGCAGCACAACACCAATAAATTAATGTTATTATAAAAATCATTTTAAAAGACACTGAAACATTTTAATATTTAAATTATTTTTTTAAAATAACTTTGCATTGTGCAAAATTATCACAAATTAGTACTGATGGTGTGGAATCTTTTTCTATTGATATACGTCTCTTCATTTACAATTGGAGCAATGATGTGTCATGAGTTCCTTCATCAACGGCACCAACAACTCCAGGGAAGCCCACTATCATCATAAAAGTGGCTCGCTTTTGCCGCATGGTTTAATGGTCAGTTGAAAAGTCAATGAACTGCCATAGAGAAGCGGCCAAATATGATGTCCAGCCATAGGAAAATTGTAGTGCTGTCAATCGATTAAAAAAATTAACTCGATTAATCACACATTTTTTCTGTGATTAATCACGATTAATTGCAATTAAAAACACTTAAGCTTTTATGTTTTTAATATATTTTATAATGTAATAATTTCACAGTTAATCTCCAAATTAAAACAACATAAAGAAACAACATAAAGACAGTATATTTTATTTAATTTTTACTAATAATACAACACTACTGATGTCTCAATGAAATCAATTTTTTAAACATGAATTTTAAACATGAATTATAGCCATTCAACATTACAGTGTAATTGAAAGCTATCATTTTTTTTTTACATTTATTAGGCTTCAAAAATATGACAGCTTTTAATTTAAGTGAACTTAGAACAATCCTCACATAAACCCATAATAAATGTCATATTTACCTGTGCCCTTCTTACCTGTCTAACAGACAGGAAAAATACAGAAATTGAACAAAGTTACCAAACAGTCTGCACTGCATACTTTATAGCCTAAATTAAATATAGATTAATTATTAAAGCTACAAAATTTTCTCTGTTACCTTTGTTCTTTCAATGACTTTGGTTGCTGTCACTTTAAGAGCTGCCGCTGCTGCACATGACGCGGCTCTCACAAGCGTCCCACTTTCTCACAACTCTTTACTTTCATTTAAGACATTTTTGGCATTATTGTGTGTGTTATTGTTCTTTCAAGCGTGACAGAGAACTCGACAGCGCATTCTTTTTTCTCTTTTGGCGCGCTTAAATGGTTTAAAAGCATTGGCATGAATGAGAGCGTGATCATATTGTAATGCTAGCAAAAGGATGACAAAAAAAAATGGATGCTGCGTTAATTGCGTTAAATATTTTTAACGCGTTAAACTGGAAAAAATTAATCACATGCATTAACGCGTTCACGTTGACAGCACTAGAAAATTGACATCTTTAATTCAAATATTTTTAAAAATGTGTTAAAAGATGTAAGCATATCGCACAGCTGTGTTGCGTAGCAATTATTTCATTTGTGATAATAAAATTAAATTTCAAATTATTTCAAATTATTTTTGGCCTGGCTGTCATACAAAGAAATTATGAACACATGAAAAAACAAGAGGACCGATGAAATATTCTTCCCTCATATTTTAAAACATTTAAATAATATAAACATGAGGAAAATATTTTCAGTTTTTATATTTTAATGGTTTAACCCAGGGGTGTCCAAACTTTTTTTAAAAGGGGGCCAGGTTCGATGTTGTGGACACATCTGGGGGCCGGTTCCCCATGTGTATATATATATATATATATATATACACGACTAGTCAAAAGTTTGGACACGGTAAGATTTTTTATGCTTTTAAAAGAAGTTTCATCTGCTCACCAAGACTGCATTTATTTAATTAAAAATACAGTAAAAACAGTAATATTGTGAAATATTAATACAATTTAAAATAACTGTTTTCTGTTTGAATATATATTTCTTGAGCAGCAGATCATCATATTAGAATGATTTCTGAAGGATCATGTGACACTGAAGACTGGAGTAATGATGCTGAAAATTCAGCTTTGCCATCACAGGAATAAATTACTTTATAAAATATATTCAAACAGAAAAGTTATTTTAAATTGTAATAATATTTCACAATATTACTGTTTTTACTGTATTTTTAATTAAATAAATGCAGCCTTGGTGAGCAGATGAAACTTCTTTTAAAAACATTAAAAATCTTTCCGTGTCCAAACTTTTGACTGGTAGTTTATATTGTTTCTTGAAAACAAGTAGTTTGAGATAGGACACAGATGTAAATTTAATACACAAACAATATCTGTAAAACTTTTAACAACCTCGTTTTTAAAGGGTGAAATTTAAATATTATTACTGAGTTATTACTCTATTCTTATTTAAATTAAAAAGTACTCTAATTAGATCACCGCAGGTAAAACCACACATGGCACCTCACTACATGGTAAAAAGTAAAAATATTGTTTCTATTTCTAGAATGGCTTTATGGTATTTAGTCTAAAAACACATTTAATATAAATACGAATGCACAAAGCTGCAAGTTTATGACAAAAAATAGTCTGTAATTTGGCTTTCTATTACTCATTTAATACATATCTACATTAAAAATTAAATAATATTAGATATTAACCTACATTTCTGACAAAATACCACAGTTACAGGTAGTGTTACCACTGTAATTTCATTATAAATGTTGTTGAATTGATGGTTTAAAAGTATTCCAACTGGATCGGCTCAACGTTTCACCTGATTTGCACCTTAGTGTTGTTGATTAAGTCAGTGCTGTTTCAACTGGCTTTAAACTAAATTAAATCACAGAGAGATTGTGAAACTGCACGATTTGTAAATTATGCATGGCGGGCCATGTATAATAGATTTTAATATACAGGCTGGTTTAACCTTTGCGCATCAATTTTGGCCACTATGTTTGGTGTGGTAAGTTTAGCAATAGTACTATTTAAGAGCCTGCTGTAGGTCCATGTCATCACCGGTGCACTGCTGCATTTTTACAGTTACCAAAAAATTAATTAATAGTAATTACTATTTAATTTCCACAGTCAGAGCATTGATTTGTAGAGTGGGGGAAGTTATTACATTTAAAGCTATAATAAGATTATTCAAAGTCATTAAATGTATTAAAATGCATTAAACATGTTAATTATTGTTTAAGTAATATTTATTAAATGTATTACTTTTATTTAAAGTTATTACATTTCTTAGTAGGTCAGTTACAAAAAGAACTGTCAATCAATTTTATATAATTTTATCAACTCCATGTCATCATATAACTCATATCTTTATTGGAAAGCGTGTGTCTCCTCATCTTTGCTGCCATCTTGTTATTCCTAACTAGGTTAGGAGACCTCTCCAGCTCTCTTAAATAATTTAGGAGCTGAGACCTAGTCTTAACACTTAGGAGCCTTTTATGAATCATACTTATTCTTAAGTCTAGGAATAAGAGTAAAATTACGTAATTCTTAGAATTTTGACATACTTAAGACTAAAATTTTACTCTGAGTGGCTTTATACATACAGCCCCTGGCTTTTCCTGGTCTAGAAATCACATTTTTAAAATCAGGCTACCTCATATATCTAGTTGCAGAGGAAGTGAATTAAAATAAGAAATATCTTGATTTAGGTCAGTGGTTCCCAACCCTGGTCCTGGAATATCCCAACACTGCACATATTTGATGTCTCTCTTATCTTAAGGCGGGTGCACACTGTGCGATTTTGGCCACGATTAGGTCGTCTGAGACAAATTTTGCAAATCCTAAAATATTCCTTTAACCCTAGCCTAAAATCTGTAGTCTTTGATCGCTAGTTTGACATGTTCACCGACAGCCGATTAATGACTGTTGTGATCATATTTTACCTCCGACGAAATTCTGGCAGCGTCAGAAGATTTGGCGCACATCCCTGCAGTGTGTCTTCTCCTACGACGAACGTCAAACGAACGTTTTTCAAGACAAGCCATTATCAAAATTAATGCTAGAGATGTCTTTGTTAGCCACCATTTCAGTCCCGCCTGTAATGCAGCTCACAGTCATCGAACGTGTGTGGGTTGATGATGTAAAACTCCGGACAAGTTTTCATGTGTGCGTCCGTTTTTAAAGCGTCTTGACTGTCGTACAGTCTGACATAAATGACAGCTGAGATCCCACAGTGTGACATGAGGATCATGAACGTACAGTCTGACAAGCAACAGTCCTAAAGGACTATTATAAATTGCACAGTGTTTACACATATTTGAGGTCTTGGAGTCTTTACTAATAAGCTGATGATTTGAATTTGAAAATGTGCAGTTTTGGGGGTCCTCCAGGTCCAGGATTGACCAGAAACTGTCTCTGAGCCTAATGCTATGGTACAGTTTCCGTAATGGGAGCATTGAAAACATTATGTGGCTTGGATGGCTTGAGTCCTTTAAGAGTAATTTACTGCGGCTTAGAATGCGGCTCAACCAATCAGAATCAAGGTCCAGAACTATCAGATTTATACAATAATTTTCACCCTTGAAATAGTTAACTGTGTCATTGTAAACCTTCACACTGAACATAATTTATCTGGGGTTAACAATTAATCCTGGGTATTTATAAAATTATGTTTCATTCTGAGTATTCCTAAACCCTGGGTTAATGTTCTTATTTGCATATTTGCGATGTTATTGTCATTGATTGAACGATTGCTGCATGCAACCTGTTTACAAAGCTCTTGCACTGCACATCCTCATTATATATTGCCGACTACTATCAAGTTTTTTTCTATCACTTTTTGGACTGTAAAAATAAGAATGAAAAGCTCTCCTTCACTCCCATTGTCAAGTTTTCTGTTGCCATTCAAAATGGTTCCCATCAAACGCTAAAACGACTGCTTACACTATTTCTGTGATTGTCCAAAGCATGTGAATATGAGGCACATGATTGGCTGTCCGTTGCTAAGCATCTAGCTGTAACAATCTAACACTGCATCGTTTCACACTGTGCAAGTTTGGCAACGCAGTGCACCCTGCAAAAAGTGCAAACAGTGCAAAAGAGGCTCTAATCCTGCTCCAGAGCAGGGTTTCACTACCTTGGATAAAAAGCGGTGCTAAACCCGCTTCTAAATTACAAGTGTGAAACGTTCCTTTACTTAGAGTTAAAAGCGGGGTGTGAAAATCCCTTAGGGGACTTAAGATAAAAGTATTATGGCATGACTTTCAATCAACTTATTGATTAAACTAAGCTGCTAAGTAAGGATTATTGGATAATGAATATAAGGACAATTATTGTAAACATTAACAGTGTGAGTTTCTTTATAGCTGCTTTGAAACAATGTGTATCATGAAAACTGGAATACAAATAGACAGGTTTGAGCTCCTTTCCCGTTCATGTTCCTTTCTCTCCTCTCCAATCATTGTGTCACAGTACTATCAATAAATAAGGCAAAAAAAATAAATCAATTCAAAAATATTCAGTTAACAAGACTTTTTTCACAATAAAGGATTGTATAAACAAATAAATAAAACATTATACACATAAAGTTCATGAAATATGAAGTCATGTCTATTTTAATTGGTAAATCTCCCTGATTAAAGACCTGGGCCCATGTATATAAAACTCCTCAGAAATGCTCTTAAGAATAGTCTTAAGCTTTGACTTAAGTGACAAAAAATTCTTAGTAAAAAGTAGGACTTGTCTAAGAGTAGGAGACTTTTTTAAAGAAGCTAAAATCAACTTTCAGTAAAGTCTAAGACTGATTCTTAAATGCTGACTGAAGTAGCACTTAAGTGTTGCAAACTAAGAACTACAATGATGACAACCCAAAATGGCCCTCAACCTCTGAATCAGCCAGTAGTGAGCCTGCAAGGGTGAAGTCACAGCAGCATGACACCAATCATTTAAAATAATTATAATACAATTATTTAATTTAGACACTGAAACATTAATATTTAAATTTATTCTAAAAAAAATTCTTTGCATTGTGCAAAATTATCACAAATTAGTATTGATGCTTTAGAATCCTTTTCTACTGATATTTGTCTCCTCATTTACAATTGGAGCAATGATGTGAACATGAGTTTCATTAATGGCTCCAACAAATTCAGGGAAGCCCAAAATCCTCATAAAAGTGGCTTGATTTTGCTGAATTGTTTGAAGATCAGTTGGAAAGTCAATGAACTGCCAAATAGTGGTCAAAAGTGAAGCCCGGCATAGGAAGACTGACATCTTCACCCTTCATTCAAATATTATTAAAAATGTCTTAAAGATTTTGCAAGCATGTTGCATAGATTGTGCTTGGACTCAATTGTTTTATTTGTGATTCTCAGTGAAACATGTCCAATTGTGCCGACATAATTTTTTTGCCAGGCTGTCATACAAAGAAATTATGAACACATGAAAAACATGAGAGGACCAATGAAATATTAATAACTGATTATATTGCAGGTAGGGGTGACCCCGAATAGTCGACAATTTGAAGCTTTGATAGGAGCAGCCTGATTCGACTACCAATCTCACAGTCGAATCTTCGCAGAGGTGTTATGAGACGAGATATGGGGGTGCTCAATATCTGATTTTACATAGACGTACCGGTTCTCTCCCAGTAGGTTAATATACAGCCTATTATGAAAATGCTGTAAATAAAAATGTGAAAAGAAAGAAGCTTTTAATAAATAGTTTAATAGGCCTTTCAAAGTATACTCCTTTGGCCTTAAGCGCGGAAAGAGTTTGTGCACACTATCAAGTGGACTGCTGTGTTTCAAGCATTAGCAATGCTTGAAACACACATATATGATTCGACTATCAGTCGAATATAGGCAATCTGATTCGAATCTGATTCGACTATGTAAATCCGTAGTCGGGGACACCCCTAGTTGCAGGCAATGCATTCTTCTTTTCCAGTGAGCTTTTTCATTTTTTGCCAAATAATATTTTAATAACTAAAAAAACAAACAAAAAAATCACTTTTGGCCTCTACTGTATGTAAATAATATCAGATAAATACCTTCACTAAGTTTAGTGTTTTGTCCTTGCCTCGCGTTTTAAAATATTTGAAAAATATTTTCTTTATATTTTGACGGGTTAAGCAAACTTGTAGTGTCATTTTAAAAAACACATCACTTTTGGCCTCTACTGTGTGTTTGGTGTGGTCAGTGCCACAATAGTACTATTTAAGTGCTATTCTCCTCACCGGTGCACTGCTGCATTTTTCCAGTCACCAAAAATGTAATTATTACTTTAATGTCTACAGTTAGATCATTGATTTGTAGAATGGTAGAAGTTATTAAATTTCTTACTAGGTCAGTTACAAAAGGAGTAACTTGACGATCAAGCTTTCATCGTTTTAACCAGAGTCTTCTCTTTTTTCAGATTAACAGCCTGTGATCTCAGTGATCAGCACTGTGAAATTGTGGCTTCAGTTCTACAATCATCAAACTCCTCCCTGAGAGAGCTGGACCTGAGTAACAATCGCCTGCAGGATTCAAATCTGAAGCTGCTCTGTGCTGGACTGAAGAGTCCAAACTGTCAACTCAACACACTGAGGTTTGAGTTTCACATTCATTAATTAATGCTAATAATAGTTAGTGCTGTCAAAATTAAAGCGTTAACACATGCGATTCATTTGCTAAGTTAACACAAATAACGCAGCATCTGTTTTTACCTTCATCCTTTTTCCTTCATAGCCAGTGTAACATTATATGATCACACTTTTATTTATGCAAATGCTTTTAAACAATTCAAGCTCGACAAGACACAAAAGAGAACACAGTGTTGTACTGGCGTGCTGTCTGTGAATCTCCTGTAACAGACACATGACTTGTGTGCACAGAAGGCTGCTTCAGACAGCGTGCTGGTGTTTATAATGCTGCCTAGTAGATTGTGCTCTCAACACTATATTTGCATTGTTTTAATTTCGCATTTTTTTTTTTCGCATTTAATTTCGCATTTTTTTAATCATTGTTCGAATTATCGAAATATTGCAAATGCGATATGCATCTCGCAATGGCATGCGATACATGAATGATTTTAATAGGCTACTACAAAATGTTGCAAGTTTTAGGTCAACGCATATAGCAGTGAATAGACTGGGACTGTCTGACACACAAACCTCTCTGACAGCATGAGATCCCTTCATTTCTCTTTCGCGTCTTATTGCACTCGAACGATCAATACGCACACTGTTATGTCAAAATGTCTGGCTTGGTGAGTATTTATGTAAACATAATGTTTACTGTTCTTAAGTGAACATTATCAGTTGCGAAAGAAATCGGATGCGTTTCAGTGGGATCCATGGCCGTTCATCAGGTCTTAAAGGGACAGCAGCCTAATACAGTCAACCTGCTGCTGTCTGTCAAACAACAAAAGATAGAAGAGAAATTGACTGTAGTTCTTATTTTTTAATAACAAAGAAATAAAAATAAAAATAATTATTCATCCATCCCTAGTTTCAGGTGTTTTTGTTTACCTGGATGTTCTTGATGTTCAGATTTAGGTTGATATAACTATATATTATCGAGCAAAGAGTTTTTGGTATTTAAATATTGGCATAATTTGTTTTTTGGTCACTTTCAGAAGTTTTAGTGATGATTTATATTTCCAGAAAGAATGCGAAACGTATATATTGGTTATATAATTTTCAGTTTTTAAATATTTTTATATACACTACCAGTCAAAAGTTTGGAATCAGTAAGATTTTTAATGTTTTTAAAAGAAGTTTCGTCTGCTCACCAAGGCTGCATTTATTGAATTAAAAATACAGTAAAAACAGTAATATTGTGAAATATTATTACAATTTAAAATAACTGTTTTCTGTTTAAATATATTTTATAAAGTAATTTGTTCGTGTGATGGCAAAGCTGAATTTTCAGCATCATTACTCCAGTTTTCAGTGTCACATGATCCTTCAGAAATCATTCTAATATGCTGATCTGCTGCTCAAGAAACATTTATTGTGTACAAAGTACAGTATTTTTTTTTTTTCAGGATTCTTTGAAGAACAGAAAGTTCAAAAGAACAGCATTTATTTGAAATATAATCTTTTGTAACATTATAAATGTCTTTACTGTCACTTTTGATCGATATAATGCATCCTGTCACAGTCACCGTCTTGTCCCGTTTGTTTTGATTGTCATGTGCTTCTTTGTTTTTAGTTCCCGCCACTCATCATTCACCATGGACACTGATTACCCTCACAGCTGTTTGTTATTTGCATTGTGTATTTAGTTCCTGCCTGTGTTCTGTTCAGTGTCCGGTAATGTTTGATGTTGCTTGTGTTTGCTGTCGCCTGTGCTTCCATTCCCTGAGATTAAACTACGTTGTGTTACTTGTATCTACTGTCCTCGTCTTCCTTGGAGTGAACCCGTAACACATCCTTGCTGAATAAAAGTATTAATTTCTTTAATTTCTTAAAAAAAAAAAAAAAAATCTTACTTTTGAATGGTAGTGTATAATGTTACAAAAGCTTTGTATTTCAGATATATGCTGTTCTTTTGAACTTTCTATTTATCAAGGAATCCTGAAAAAACAGTACACAACTGTTTCCAACATTGATAATAATCATAAATGTTTCTTGAGCAGTAGATCAGCATATTAGAATGATTTCTGAAGGATCCAAGCGGCTTTGAGCGGAGTTCTCTCACTGCAGCTCAAAAACGCACAGTCAAGCCTGATTTTTTTTTAGTCTATGATGGGTTTACACAATAGCATTGGGCACACAGTTAATGGGGAAGCTAATATGACAATAGATTATGGACTTTAGAAGCAAAAAATTGTGGGCATTCTCCAGCGTCTGCCACTCACCTGCAACTACACAAGGACAGTATCACCTTCTTACATCTTACCATTCATCCTCAGAACTACACATACTTACCTGCACAACCGTTACCTCTGCTGTGTGTCTCAAATAAACTACCATTCTTGTACTTCCTGTCTCCGTGCCATCTGTACTGTAACAGAAGACCGGACCAAGACCGTGAGACACCAGCATGAGTCACCAGGACCCCTTCCAAGAGCTCGTTGATGCACTTCATCGAGCACTCACTTCTAATCCACCGTCTCTTCCACCAGCGATCACCTCCGTCAACACGGCGTCCGCTCCTTCACCGCCCGTGCACGCCAGTCCCATGGCCAAACCGGCGCCCTTCTCTGGTTCGGCGGAGGATTGCAGCGGATTCCTCCTGCAACCGCACCATTACCCCACCGACACATCCAAGGTAGCGTTCATAATTTCACAGTTACAAGGCAAAGCACTGCAATGGGCCGATTCCATCTGGTCACAAAATAATCCCATCACTCAGTCTTACTCCGGTTTCATAGCCCACTTCCGGGAAGTGTTCGGTAAACCAGTCGGTGAGAAACTTTACAATCTAAAACAAGGCTCCATGTCAGTTAACGATTATGCTTTGCAATTCAGAACACTTGCAGCTTCAAATGGCTGGAATGAACAGGCCCTCATTACCACCTATCGGCAAGGATTGGACCCTCAAGTGCGGTTGCATCTCGCTGCATACGAGGATTCCATCGGCCTCGAACGTTTCATGCAGCTCTCCATCCGTTTCGCCACTCGTATGCAGTCGTGTCTCGAAGAGCACCAGGGCCAGCCACTGTTCAACATCGCACTCTGCCGACCAGAGTCCGTCAGCCCTCCAGAACCAGCCCACGAACCCATGTCTTTGGAAGGCTCCAGACTCTCACCATCTGAACGGCAGAGGCGGCTGACCCAGAATCTGTGCCTGTACTGCGGCTCACCCGGGTATGTTATCTCCGCATGCCCCATTCGTCCTCCTCGTCCCATGGTGAGTGCAATTATTCCCTCAATTAAAAAGATGCAACCACTCACCACTGTCACAAACCTTACTGCTGCTGACATCTCTATTCCAGTTGTCGCACTCCTCGATTTTGGGTCAGCAGGCAACTTCATCTCCGGTGCCCACTGCCATCAGCTCGGCCTCAAGACCACGGCCACGCCGACCACCTACCAAATCTATTCAGTAACTGGGAAGCCCCTCAGCAAAAGACATGTACACCTGAGCACAGGCCCCATCCAACTGCAAGTCGGCGTCCTACACATGGAAGACTTACATCTGCTGGTTCTGGAGGAATCCACCTCTGACGTGATCCTAGGGCGCACCTGGTTGGAGCAGCACAATCCCATCATCTCATGGAAGTCCTGAAGTGGGGCGAAGCCTGTTTCCCGAGCTGCTTTCCCAAACTTCCAGTTCCACCATCTCCTCTTCCTGAACACCTCTCTGTCTGCGCCATCGAGAGATCAGTGGAACAGCGCTCGGTGGAGATCCCTGAATGCTACACCCCCTTCAGCAACGTCTTCTGCCCTCAGAGAGCTTCTAAGCTGCCTCCTCACCGGCCATGGGACTGCGCCATCGATCTGATTCCGGGTGAGTCAGTGCCCAGGGGAAGAATTTACCCCCTGTCCATCCCGGAGGAGAAGGCCATGGAAGAATACATCAAGGAGGCCCTAGCCCAAGGATACATCCAGCTGTCTACTTCCCCTGCTGCTTCCAGCTTCTTCTTTGTGGCTAAAAAGGACGGAGGCTTGCGGCCCTGTATCGACTACCGTGCTCTAAATAACATCACAGTCAAGTTCCGTTACCCCCTTCCTCTCGTCCCATTGTCTCTGGAACATCTCCATGGTGCCACTATCTTTACCAAGCTGGACCTCCGCAGCGCGTACAACCTCATCCGGATACGCGAGGGGGACAAGTGGAAGACACCTACCGGCCACTACGAATATCTTGTTATGCCGTATGGCCTGGTCAACGCCCCCTCCATATTCCAGGACTTCCACATCCATGAGGTGCTCCGGGAGTTTCTCCACAAGTTCGTCTTGGTTTACATCAATGACATCCTCATCTACTCCTGGAGCCTGGCTGAACATCGCCACCATGTTGCGGAGGTCCTGGAACGCTTGAGAAAACTCCATCTCTTCCTCAAAGCGGAAAAATGCTCCTTCCACCAGCCCTCTGTACAATTCCTCAGCTACTATATCGATAGCAGTGGCATCCGGATGGACGAGAGGAAGGTGGAAGCTATCAAAACCTGGCCACTTCCCACTACCATTAAAGAACTCCAACGTTTCCTCGGCTTCTCCAATTTCTACCGTCACTTCATCAAGAATTACAGTTCCATCGCCAATCCTCTCTCCAGCCTACTCCGCAATAAGCCCAAGTCTCTGTCCTGGACCCCTGAAGCCACCAACGCTTTCCACACCCTCAAAGAAGCCTTCACCACCGCTCCTCTCCTCGTCCACCCTAATCCCGAACTGCCCTTCGTAGTGGAAGTGGACGCCTCCACCACCGGAGTTGGAGTGGTGTTGTCCCAGCAGCAGGGGTCCCCAAGTAGACTCCATCCATGCGCCTTCTTCTCCCGCAAGCTCAACCCGGCGGAGATGAACTACGACATTGGTAACAGAGAGCTCCTTGCAGTCAAGCTGGCCCTGGAAGAGTGGAAGCATTGGCTGGAGGGAGCCAATGCTTCACACCTAGGAGTCGACTTCATCACCGACCTTCCAGCCTCCAACAACCACACCTGCATCCTAGTCATTGTAGACCGATTCTCAAAATCCTGCCGTTTAATTCCCCTGAGAGGTCTAACCGGTGCCATGGAGACAGCCGAACTCCTCTTCAATCATGTTTTCTGGTATTTTGGTATCCCAGAGGATATTGTCTCAGACAGAGGACCCCAATTCATCTCACGAGTCTGGAAAGCCTTCTTCACGCTCCTAGGTGTGACCATCAGCCTATCATCCGGATACCATCCACAGTCGAACAGGCAGACGGAAAGGAAGATCCAAGAGATCGGTCGCTTCCTCCGTACCTTCTGTCACGGCCACCAGGACTCTTGGAGACAGTACCTGGGTTGGGCTGAGTACGCACAGAACTCCCTACGCCAACCTACCACCGGTCTCACTCCATTCCAGTGCGTGCTCAGCTACCAACCCCCCTCTGTTCCCCTGGACTGGGGAACCCTCCGACGTGCCAGCTGTCGACTACTGGTTCCGAGAGAGCGAGAGGGTCTGGGACTCAGCACACCACCAGCTGCAGCGAGCCCTGCGCAGAAGCAGGATGACAGCAGACCTTCACCGTTCCAACGCTCCCTCCTACCAACCTGGACAGAAGATCTGGCTGTCCACCCATGACATCCGCCTGCGTCTGCCCTGCCGTAAGCTGAGCCCCAGGTTCATTGGCCCATTCACCATCACCAAGCAGATCAACCCTGTCACTTACCAGCTCCAACTGCCACCTCAGTACTGCATTCATCCTACATTCCATGTGTCACTCCTCAAACCTCACCACCCTTCTGTTCTTCTTCCCACCGGACCTGGCGTGGCAGCAGCCGAACCCCCCCATTCCACTCATTGTGGACGACGGAGCAGCCTACGAGGTGCGTGAGATCTTGGACTCCCGGCGCCGTGGTGGTCATCTGGAATACCTCGTTGACTGGGAAGGCTACGGCCCCAAGGAGCGCTCATGGGTCCCCCGAGATGACGTCCTTGACCCCAATCTCCTTCTAACTTTCCACGCCAACCATCCTGACAGACCTGCCCCTCGTGGAAGAGGTCGACCACCACGACGTCGGGGTCCTCGGCCCTCAGGAGCGGGCCGTGGAGGGGGGGTACTGTCACAGACACGCCAGGTTCCAGCACCATCCAATCCCAGCGCACTCCATTCCCTGAATACTGATCACACACACCTGCACCTCATCAGCACGTCAATCAGCACCAGTATATAAGACACTCACACTCACTCACTCATTGTCCGGTCTCATTCGCATCTAGACCTACCTACATGCTTACCTCAAGGACTCCTAACGATCTACTTACCGGTCTCCTACGTCTCCAAGTCTCCTCGTGTGTTCCCAGTCTGTGTGAGTGTCTCTGTTCTCCAGCGTCTCCGTTCTCCAGCGTCTCCATTCTCCAGCGTCTGCCACTCACCTGCAACTACACAAGCACAGTATCACCTTCTTACATCTTACTATTCATCCTCAGAACTACACATACTCACCTGCACAACCGTCACCTCTGCTGTGTGTCTCAAATAAACTACCATTCTTGTACTTCCTGTCTCCGTGCCATCTGTACTGTAACAAAATGATACAATTATGAGGGTTACATAATAAAAACACAAAATGTCACCACAGTAATCCTGTATGATGTATGAAAAAGAAAACTAACAACCGAGAGAAATATATGTATATACGGGGTAGCTGAAGATAAGCTATAAGCTACCTGATATTTTATTCTTACAGCTTTAATTAAATATTACACTGGTTTTCACATTGGTCTGCAGAAAAACAGCAATGGGTTGAATGAAAATGTAAAATGTGACTCTTCCATCCAGATAGTGGTATTCTGTTTTTATTGTTATTTTTATTTTTTATGCATTCCATTTTTATTCTTATGTATTTGTTTCCTTTTCATGTAAAGCACTTTGAATTACCATTGTGTATGAAATGTGCTATATAAATAAAATTGCCTTGCCTTGCCTAATCGACTCTCTGACAGTAGGTGGCTCTGGAACAGCAGAAATAAAGCCGTTTCCTTGGAAACCTCTGTACATAAAGCAGCTGTGCTTATAACAACGCAGTCAAATAGCTCGAAAGACTTTTTACCTCCCTTATGAAAATTAACCATTGTTTCACTACAAATAAAACAAAAAACATGGTATTGTAGTTAATGGTAACCACAAATTAAACATGGTTTTGCTACACTATAGCTTATGGTGTTTGTCGTAAATTATTGTTATACAAATAGTATCAATACGACAAAAAAAAACAAAAAAAAAAAACATAATTAACACACTTTTAACCATGGTTAATTTTCAAATGTGTTCACGATAGTTTGAAATGCAAGCTAGTTGCAATGTGTTATTTAGCTAACTTTTTATACATGGAAATAAAACTAGCGAATAATACAAATTTACAAAATAATCTCAGTGGGATATGTTTTATTCAACTTAGTGTAGCATTTAACAGTTAGAAAATTGTGTGCATGTGACGTCACATTGAGGCGGGGCAGTTTGCTTCTTTCCAAGTCCGTTTCATCTGATGCCTTTATGTCCAATGCCTTTTAGTTTGATGCCTTTTTATCTGAGTCCGTTTTGTCCGATGCCTTTTTATCAGAGTATGTTTCGTCTGATGTCTTTTAGTCTGAGGCCGTTTCGTCTGATGCCTAATTGTACAAGACCTGACACCTGACGTCATTTTTCCTGAGACCTGAAGCCTTTCAGCCTATAGCGCGATGCTGTTTTGTCCGATGACTGAAGCCTTTTAGTCTAAGGCATGACGCCTTTTCATTGTATGACTGAGGTCTGAGGATGTCCTAAAATGTACACCGTACCCTGGTTGTGAATTCAATGTGTTTTAGTTTTTTCAGCGCGTAGTTGTGGGAAGTGCATGATTGGAGCTGTCAAATACATAACAATATAATTGTATACACTATTGTAATAAAACGTTGTGAATTCTTTGGGCTTAGTTGTGTTTCGGTGTGTTGTTACTGGAAGAACGCATCCACAACAGGAGCTACATTCTGACTACATTACTTAGTTCAAGTTCATCTGTGTGTGATTTTGCGCAAATATTAGTTGTAATATTATGTTTATCTTGTATAAATATCTGAATTATCTTATATAGGATGTGTTCCATTGAGTTAATTAACCTTCTAGCAAAGCTCTTCAGTATACGGGTGTTCATTCTCAGTTTCAGCTCGCGCAGCTCAAACAGCAATGATGTTATTTTAAACAGTAATTAAAGATGTTTACTTTAAGATGTTTACATTACTTTAATATTACATTTTTTTTAATATTTTGTGGGCACTACTGTAGAAATGTTTTTAAGGGACAAAACACAGTTGGAGGTAATAAATAAGGACCACAAACAATAACAGATTATTCCCGTAACAACGGGAAGACAGCAACTAAGCCCAAGGAATTCACAACGTATTATTACAATAGTGTATACCAGTGGTTCCCAAACCTGTCCAGGAGGACCCCCAGCCCTGCACATTTTGTATGTCTCCCTATTTTTGACACACCCATTTCAGGTCTTGCAGTCTCTACTAATGAGCGCTTGAGTTGAATCAGGTGTGATATATGAGGGAAACATACAAAATGTGCAGGGCTGGGGGTCCTCCTGGACAGGTTTGGGAACCACTGGTGTATACAATTATAATGTTCTTTCTATGACAGCCCCAATCATAGTTATTAATGTTTTGCGTTGCTGTTTAAGAGCTCGTGCTGAAGCTAAAGATGATCATCAGTACAATAAAGCTCTGTGTTCGTTGCCATGTCGGATACAAAAATGGTGGCGAGCATAGCGGAAGTGACGTCTTCGGTACCCATGGTTAATCTTGTTCGCGGTAGAGAAAGCTGCCTACATGTACGCTGTAGGGAAAGTAAGTCCTGAAGACATTGAAATAAACGTAAACAGAGCTTTATCAGCTTTCCCACATATATTCTGGCCCTGATAATTATTACATAAACTTACCACTTGCACTATTTCTGTAAATCCGTTTTTGTGATTTTCTGTTGTTTGGGTCTTCGTTAACAGCCTCACCTACTGGTGAGGCTGACTAACAGCAGATGGAGATCATGCATCTGCAATATACTTCTATTCCTGCAGTTCCCAGATGTCCAATGTTGAATTTTCTTTCGAATTTGAACCACTGAATGTTTGGAAGCAAATTTTTAAAGCAAAATTAAATGCACCGAAAATTGCCTGTTGAATATTTTAGGTTGTATTTTTAAACAGAATGAATATTTTGTAAGTGAGATCTGAAAGGTAAATATAGATTATTGAATTTTTAATGAAAATGTGTATGAAATGTTTTGAATTGAATATACGACTATGTTGAATTTCAGCCCATAAAAATGCAAGCCCTAAAAATACAGTGCATTAAAATGCAAGCACGGTTAATGCATTGCATAATTTTTTCAATTAGTGTAATGTAACAAGCTTTAATTAACTTCCATAGGTCCTGGATCACATTGAAGGATTATTTGTTTGTTCAGTGCATTTTGTTTTGTAAATGAAGCCCAGTGTAGTGGAGAGTTCGCAAAGAAATGTTTATTGAAAGATGAAGCAGCCAATTGTATTGCAGCTGCATCACAAACCAAAAGTAAATAATTTCATAATGCTTTGTTAGTTAATGGTGGTTCTATGTGGATAATGTTTTCAAAACACTTACTCCTGTGCAATAGCAAGTGGTTGTTGATACAGTTTCCTATGCAATGACATTAGCCAATCATAACAGTGGTCATTTACTGACAAGCCTTTAAGGAGTCGTCCCTTAAAAAAATTAAAATTTCAGACAGAGGGTCAGAATGTATATATATATTTTGTGTGTGTGCAAAAAACTTGAGAAATATGAGCCATTGAGAAGAAAACTTTCTTTATGTTCGTCAATAAAAGCGCTTGACTAAACAACGTCCCTCAGGGCTCTTACTTCAAATGCGCTATAACTTCAAAAGTGAGATAATGAAGACTGAGGGAGACCAGTGTAAAGAGAATTGCTGTAATCTAATCTAGGGATGCCCAATACTGCGCTTGTGTAGTCGTACTCATTAAAATACTCTGATACCAACAACCGATACCTCACAGAGTGTATAGTACAGTGCTTGTGACAAAGAAACACAGTGCTTGTGACAACAGAGCAAACAGAGAGCAGAATGGATATCAGATCTAAACTTAACCACTTTTCAGCCACTTCATAAAAATAAAATACGTAATATAAATATATTTACAGTGACAACTATCTTATTTACATTATACTCTTATATGGAATGGGTCATTTTAAGCTCCCTACCCCACCCTATAACCTTAAGCATAACCAGTTTGACAATATACAAAACGTAACATGCAGATAAATGTCCAGTCACTATAATTTATTTAAAACTTGGCAAAAAGCAGTATAAAAAAACAAAACAAAATGACTTGTGTGCTTCATTACCAGTATGATAACAGCAAAACAATTTTGTGTGAGTTACAGAATGAAATTAAAAGTTGTTAATCGCTGCAAACATTTCCCTGATCCACATGTCCACCCTCCAAAGCGTTGTGCTGTGTCTCACTCAACTGCATGATTTTTTTCCCCAAACCAGTTCAGCGGAAATCCTAAACTGCAACCAATTTCATGGGCTGAGATTACAGTGACGGGTTTGATGTAGGCAATCATTACTGTGATTGATATGGCCAACTAAATCTTTAGATTTCGGGGATTTCCTGGGTGGGATTTCCGCTGAACTGCCAATTTCAGACAATCGGTTTCCTCAAATGAATTATGGTGCTACAGCACCATAATTAAAAAAATAAATAAAATTAAACATCTCCAAAAATGAAGCACACTGACTGAATAAGAACATTTACTGTTGTTGTAGATTATCTCACTGTTTGGTGACAGAAGAAGGTTGTGCTGCTCTGGCATCAGCTCTGAGTTCAAACCCTTCACACCTGAGAGAGCTGGATCTGAGCAACAATCACATACGAGATTCAGGACTGAAGCTGCTTTCTGAAGCACTCAACCATCTGGAAAAACTCAAGTATGTGGATCAGTAAGAATCATCCTCTCTGCTGTGTATCTTTACATTTTCACTTTAATTGCCAGATTTTCCTGCAGTGAACTTCCTACAGGTTAAAGTAGGTTAACCAAGTAAGTTTTGCAATCTGATGGAGACACCAGTATACTATCATGCCTTATAACCAGAGTCCTCTCTTTTATCAGATTAACAGCCTGTGATCTCACAGATCAGAACTGTGAAATTGTGGCTTCGGCTCTGAAATCATCAAACTCCCCCCTGAGAGAGCTGGACCTGAGTAACAATGACCTTCAGGATTTGGGAGTAAAGCTGCTCTGTATTGGACTGAAGACTTCAAACTGTCAACTCAGCATACTGAGGTATTTATAGAGGGTTTTAACTGGTCTGTGCAAAATAACAGCATAGAAAAGTTCTATTGTTCTGTGCACCTGACTTACATTACCAGGTGTCCCAGACACCACACACTGGTTTGATCCCAATGTATTATTATACTCAGACAATCCAATCTGTTAATGGATACCATCCCATCCCCTCTGGACACCAAGTAATATCAGTAAGAGTCTTTAGTGCCTTTAAGTTCCTTGCTGTCAAAGGCATTTATTTTGTTTAAAGAAGAAAAATAAAGAGGGGCTCTGGTGTCCTCATTGTCGCTGTTCTGGGACATTGTGAGACATGGAGAGATGAGGGGAGTTTGCAGGGTCTGATGGCTCTGGTGGTTCATGTTCATGTATTTTGAGAAATAAACAGTTGTCATATATGCATAACTCTTTCTGAGAGTATTCTTATATATCAGGCAGTACCATGATTTCATTGCAATCAGTCAGAGGTTGTTGTAAAGATAATTGATGGGTTATTAAAATGCTCTTATACCAACAACCGATACCTCGCAGAGTGTACAGTACAGTGATTGTGACAAAGAAACACTGACAACAGAGCAAACGGAGAGCAGAATGGATATCAGATCTAAACTTAACCACTTTTCAGCCACTTCATAAAAATAAAATACGTAATATAAATATATTTACAGTAACAATTATCTTATTTACGTTATACACTTGTATGGAATGGGTCATTTTAAGCTCCCTACTCCACCCTATAACCTTAAGCATAACCAGTTTGACAATATACAAAACGTAACATGCAGATAAATGTCCAGTCACTATAATTTATTTAAAACTTGGCAAAAAGCAGTATAAAAAAACAAAACAAAATGACTTGTGTGCTTCATTACCAGTATGATAACAGCAAAACAATTTTGTGAGTTACAGAATGAAATTAAAAGTTGTTAATCGCTGCAAACATTTCCCTGATCCACATGTCCACCCTCCAAAGCGTCGTGCTGTGTCTCACTCAACTGCATGATTTTTTCCCCCAAACCAGTTCAGCGGAAATCCTAAACTGCAACCAATTTCATTGGCTGAGATTACAGTGACGGGTTTGATGTAGGCAATCATTACTGTGATTGATATGGCCAACTAAATCTTTAGATTTCGGGGATTTCCTGGGAGGGGTTTCCGCTGAACTGCCAATTTCAGACAATCGGTTTCCTCAAATGAATTATGGTGCTGCAGCACCATAATTAAAAAAATAAATAAAATTAAACATCTCCAAAAATGAAGCACACTGACTGAATAAGAACATTTACTGCTGTTGTAGATTATCTCACTGTTTGGTGACAGAAGAAGGTTGTGCTGCTCTGGCATCAGCTCTGAGTTCAAACCCTTCACACCTGAGAGAGCTGGATCTGAGCAACAATCACCTACGAGATTCAGGACTGAAGCTGCTTTCTGAAGCACTCAACCATCTGGAAAAACTCAAGTATGTGGATCAGTAAGAATCATCCTCTCTGCTGCGTATCTTTACATTTTCACTTTAATTGCCAGATTTTCCTGCAGTAAACTTCCTACAGGTTAAAATAGGTTAACCAAGGTAGTCTTGCAATCTGATGGAGACACCAGTACTCTATCATGCCTTATAACAAGAGTCCTCTCTTTTATCAGATTAACAGCCTGTGATCTCACAGATCAGAACTGTGAAATTGTGGCTTCGGCTCTGAAATTATCAAACTCCCTGAGAGAGCTGGACCTGAGTAACAATGACCTTCAGGATTTGGGAGTAAAGCTGCTCTGTACTGGACTGAAGAGTTCAAACTGTCAACTCAACATATTGAGGTATTTATAGAGGGTTTTAACTGGTTTGTGCAAAATAACAGTATAGAAATGTTCTATTCTATTGTACTATACACCTGACTTACATTACACACCACACACTGGTTTGATCCCAATGTATTATTATACTCAGATAATCCAGTCTGTTAATGGATGCCGTCCCATCCCCTCTGGACACCAAGTAATGTCAGTAAGAGTCCTTAGTGCCTTAAAGTTCCTTGCTGTCAAAGGCATTTATTTTGTTTAAACAAGAAAAATAAAGAGGGGCTCTGGTGTCTTCATTGTCGCTGTTCTGGGGCATTGTGAGACATGGAGAGATGAGGGGAGTTTGCAGGGTCTGATGGCTCTAGTGGTTCATGTTCATGTATTTTGAGAAATAAACAGTTGTCATATATGCATAACTCTTTCTGAGAGTATTCTTATATATCAGGCAGTACCATGATTTCATTGCAATCAGTCAGAGGTCGTTGTAAAGGTAATTGATGGGTAAAATTTAGCCTGCAATCTGGCAGTTAAAGAGCCCGGTTATATGTATTATATTGTACATTATTATATTGTATGTACTTCTGTCTGAATTAGAACACTTACTGTTGTTGTAGATTATCTCACTGTTTGGTGACAGAAGAAGGTTGTGCTGCTCTGGTATCAGCTCTGAGTTCAAACCCTTCACACCTGAGAGAGCTGGATCTGAGCTACAATCACCCAGGAGAATCAGGACTGAAGCTGCTTTCTGAAGCACTCAACCACCTGGACAAACTCAAGTATGTTGAGCAGAAAATCACCCTGTCTAGTCTGTGTGAGAGAGATTTTTTATAGTTTTTGTGGTTGTCAAGAGACAGTTTTTTTCTTAACCAGGATACTGTAGTCAATAAACATTGAAAAGAGGTGGTGCATCTCTGACAAAACTTAGTTTTTTACTAAATAGTAAATGTACTCATTTCTGTGAAGTTCACTTACAGCTCCAGGGTTTAAGGTAGTAGATTATGCAGTAACAAATATTATTGGTCCGGACTCAAGTCCAACTTTTAACCCGACAGACTTGACTCAGACTCAAGACTTTGAGACTCAGAAAATGTTTCCGAGTGTATCCCTAGTCTAGTGCTGTCGTATAAATACGTTCTGGACAGCTGAGGGAAATGCCACTGAATCTTCTTGAAAATCTATAATTTGTATAATTTGCATGCACTTTAAGTCTTGGCAGTGTAAACGTTCAAGCGATTTTACTGTTAACACGTGAAAGAGAACTCAATCTGGTACTTGCACGCTGTCTGAGGTGACGCACACACAGCCAAAGTACATTAGAATCTCAATATAGCATGCATATCTTTCACATCTCATTTTTACACAGTGAAATGCACACACACACACAAAAATGTTGAAATTCCCACCTTGGTGAGAATATGCGTAAACACAGTTGGTTCTGTCTTAGGTGAAAGTAAACAGTTGGTGGAAAAATTGGTGTCAATATAATTGAACTGTCTATTAGGTTTTAAAGTGACAGCAGCAGGTTTATTATGTGTCATTAAATCAACCAACAAAAGAACCCTTTACAGCAGTGACTGTATGATTTTGAGATCCATCTTTTCACACTGAGGACAACTGAGGAACTCAAACACAAGTATTAAAAAAGATTCAAACATTCACTGATGCTCTAGAAGGAAACATGATGCAATAAGAACCAGGGGGTGAAAACTTTTTAAATTCAAAGATCAAGGTAAATTGTACTTAATTTGTCTTCCGGGAAACTTGTAAGTATCTTCTGTTGCTTCTAAAGGGCAGTACAAATGAAAAAAAAAGAGATTTAAATAAAATTGTAAAAAAAAAAAATGTGGACATCATCTTCCTGTTCAAAAGTTTTCACCCCCCGGGTCTTAAGGCATCGTGTTTCCTTCTGGAGCATCAGTGAATGTTTGAACCTTTTTTAATACTTGTGTTTGAGTCCCTCAGTTGTCCTAAATGTGTGAAAAGATGTATCTCAAAATCATACAGTCACTGCTGGAAAGGGTTCAAATATGCAAAAGAAGTTGGAAAACTGAAGAATCTGCAGGACCTGGAGGATTTTTCTGAAGAACAGAGCTCAGTTTATCCACTCAGAACAAACAAGGGACTCATGAACAACTATCACAAAACAAAAAAAACAGTCGTAGATCATCCAGGTAACCACACACAGTATTAAGAATCACTGGTTCACAAACTTTTGAACGGGGTTATTTTAATAAATTCAGCTTTTTTTTTTTTTTTTGTCTTGTGAATTATATGTAAACATCTTTTATGTCAAATATCTTAATCAGGACAGTACTAAATAAAAAATAACATGCATTTTTTATGATCTCTCTTATTTTGTTAAAATTATTCACATTTTCACAGATTCTGCAAGTGGTTCACATTCAAGGACACCCTATTGATTTCTATGGTTTTATGTATCAGGACAAGGCTGTCAATAGATTAAAAATTTTAATCAAGATTAATCGTGCACCCTTTGTGGAATTAATCGCGATTAATCGCGCACTTATCGTGAAATTAAGCATACACCATTTATCTTGTTTAACATTTTGCTATCATTGCCTATTTCCAGCAAAGTAAACCATCAGATTGAAGTGTGATTCTGACAGAACTGTATTTTTTTAAGCTTTTTTCAAGGTAAATTTAGGTGTCTTTCCAAAAAAGTACACTTGCAGACTCCAAAAGGACACCAAATGAGTCCATATAATTCATACATTTATGTACACCAAAGCACTCATAAAAAAATCACAGCAAAAAAATGTTTCAGAATTCACAGTGTTTAGTAGAGCTTGTTTACATTTTAGAAATGTCAAGTTGCGACACTGAACAGGACCACATGGAGAAGCCAAAAACCTAAACCAACCGCCTTGACCTGCATATTTACTAAAGTACCCAGCAACATTAACAGGACAAATCTAAACTTTATCCTGAATTTGTGTGAAAACAACGTGAATGTACTGAAATGTGTCTGTGCATAAATACAATATGCGATCAGTGCGTCACGAGCGCTCATACATGATTTGTTTGCGCATCAGTATAACGGGCTCACGCATGCTTAATGTACGACTCCTGTACATCATTCCAATCGTCTTTACTTTGATTGCAATCCTCATCCATCAAAACTTTACCAGAGAAAGGCTTTATCCAGCTGAGAAATCATCCAGCCACACTACTGTGGGATGTTGCGAAGTTCCGTCCAGACAATACAGTGACATATACAATGACACAATATGACAGAGAGTTCGTGTTTTAAAGTGAAACAGACACTGGAATGAATAATTCTCTGTTCTCTCTGCCATCTCTGATGTAATCAGCATGGACTTTAAGATCATCTAACTGCGTGACATAAAATGACGTTAATTATGCAATTTCACATGCTTCAGTAATGTTTTTGCATTAAATTGCGTTAAATTACATTTAACGCGTTAAGGACTTTGAATTAATCGCATGCATTAACGCGTTAACGTTGACAGCCCTAATCAGGACATAATAAAATATTGTCTAGTCCTTGGCAGGTCTTAAAGTTAGGTAAATACAACCTCAGATGAACAGCAACACATGACATATTAGACCGTGACATTATGTATTTAACAAAAACTATGGCAAAATGGAAAAGCCATGAGTGACAAACTAAGTACACCCTTACTGCTCCCATAGGAATTAAGAGGGTAAGTAGCAGTCAGGTGCTGCTAATCAAAAGCATTTGATTAATTGATCATCAGCAAGAGTGTGATCACCTCTATAAAAGCAGACATTTTGGCAATTTGATAGTCTGGAGAATTCAGGTGTGTTAACACAATGCCAAGGAGGAAAGAAAGACATCAGCAATGATGTTAGTGAAGCAATTGTTACTGCCATCAATCTGAGAAGGGTTTTATGGCCATTTCCAAACAATTTGAAGTCCATCATTCTACAGTGAGGAAGATTATTCACAAGTGGAAAACATTCAAAACAGACATCAATCTTCTCAGAAGTGGACGTCCTAGCAATTTTACCAACAATTTTACAATTAGAAAAAGACAGGACAAGTATGGCATGTTTGGAAGGGTTGCCAGGAGGAAGCCTCTTCTCTTTAAAAATAACACAGCAGCACAGCTTAGGTTTGCAAAGTTGCATTTGAACAAACCACAAGACTTCTGGAACAAAGTCCTTTGGACAGACGAGACCAAAGTGGAGATGTTTGGCCATAAAGCACAGAGAACTGAAAACATTATATCAGTACAAACATCTAATTCCAACTGTCCATCACGCTGGTGGAGGGTTGATGATCTTTGGTTAGTTTTGCAGCCACAGGACCTGGGCATCTCAAAGTCACTGAGTTGACTTTGAACTCCTCTGTACACCAAAGTATTCTAGAGTCAAAAGGTGAGACGATCTGTCCAACAGCTAAAGCTTGCCCGAAATGGTCATGCAACAGGACAATGATCACAAGGACATCAGCAAATCTACAGCAGAATGACTAAAAAAGAAAAGAAAAGAATCAAAGTGTTGCACTGACTCTGTCAAAGACCATACCTCGTCCAGATTGAAATGCTGTGGCAGGACCTTAAGAGAGCTGTGCATAAACAAATGCCCATAAACCTCAATAAACTGAAGCAACGTTGTAAAGAAGAGCGGGCCAAAATTCCTCCAGAACGATGTGAGAAAGTGATAAAGTCATACAGAAAAGATTCCTTCAAGTTATTGATGCTAAAGGTGGCTCTTCAAGCAATTGAATCATATTGTCTACTTAGTTTGTCACCCATGGCTTTTCCATTTTGGCTTTATTTTTGTTAAATAAATAATGACACGGTGTGATATGTAATTTGTTGTTGTTCATCTGAGGGTGTATTTACCTAATTTTAAGATATTCTAACGACTAGACGTTTTTTATTGTGTTCTGATACACAAAACCATAAAATTCTAAAGGGTGTCCTTTCTTTTTCACATGATTGTATAGAGGGTGTTGGGTGCTTTAGTGAGTACACATAATCTTTTTCATTTATACTTGTAGTGGAGGGTGCAAGAAGTCCACAAGTGACAAATCATAAAACTTTTGACGTTCCAAAAATTCCTTGTGGGCCGTTCACACAGAACACATTTTTCCATTCCAATGCTCTACTATTCCATTGTTTTTCTATGTAAATGCACTAGACAGACGTGTATGAGCGTTGTGCTCGTGTCTTTCAACTTTTAAAAAAAGCATCCCGAGACTGTGTTTTTTCCCCATTCCACTGCCCACGTCTCAAAGCAAAAACGCTTTCTGTGTGGACGAGCTCTTATATGAACTAAAGATGCAGCTATTGCTGTAGCAGAATAAAACGCAGATAGAGACGTTTTGACTGATGAAACATGAAGAAAATAAACATACGATTGTGACAGTATATAATTTATCTGTGTTCTTCTAGACATCTCAGGTATTTTCATAATAATAAAGTACATTTGAAGACTTAAGATGCAACCTCTTTTTTTGCAAAAACCTGTAAGTCCACCTCTTTGGACAACAAGACATAATAAATAGTTGCAAAATCACTAAAGATGCAACTGGAAACATTGGAAATTATGAAAGCAGAAATAAAAATATAACAATGAAGAAACTGATCCACACAGTAGGGGGAGCTGTGATGCAAGTGTCTGCCATGTCCGTGTCGTATTACAGCTGTTCTTTAATGAAAGTTATGTCCGTTTCTGTCAGTTAGAACAGCACACAAAACATTGTTGTGTTTACATGCTACTCGCAAAATCCTGTCATTGCCACTGTAACGATTTTCTTTACACACATACCATCATTCATCTTGAAATCATATGATTCGATTCTTGTCTTCTGATTGGTTTCTGTGGACTTACAGTCTTTTGCTGACAAAGGGAAATGACATTCATCGGTTTCTGCCAACGAACCAGTATTTCTGAATAGGCTGAGACTGGGATTTAACGGATCTGGGGCCAGATTTACTGACAGCTTGTGCCAGCGCAAACCCACTTTTGGCGTTAAAAAACTACTGTCGGGATTTACTAAAGACATGCGGTGCAAAATTAGCGCAGAAAAGGCGTGGACTGAGTTGTTTTTGCGACTGACCTAATTGCATAATTGCAATTTGTAGGAGTTTCCCTTTCAGCTTGAGCCCCTGCCTCTTTGGTCACGAAAGTGAAAGTGCCCTTTGTGGTCGCATCGCAGTGCCCCTGCGGTTGCGCCCCTGCCCTCGCGGAGGTCTGTGCACGCCACTGATGGGAGGAGAATATTTAAATGAATCATGCAACGCGATTTGCAAATTTTTGCACTCGTCAATTTACTGGTATTTGCGCCATTATTTAACGCCCAAAAAAAGCATGTCTTAACCCATTTTGTGACATGG
Organism: Hypophthalmichthys molitrix; assembly: GCA_037950675.1. Lineage (NCBI taxonomy): Eukaryota > Metazoa > Chordata > Actinopteri > Cypriniformes > Xenocyprididae > Hypophthalmichthys > Hypophthalmichthys molitrix. Next base: position 42,152,513 of record CM075494.1, read on the forward strand.
CTGAAATTGCTGCTGTAGCGCGTGGTAGAAGGGAGAAAATATTTTCCACTCATATTAATTTCTCTGGAATGCCAGAGGAAGATGTTATCTGAACAAATCGTTTGCCAAGCCATGTATATGTATATGAGCAGCTCTGCTTATTTGCGACCCAACTCTAATCTGCACTGCTTGTTAGATTGCGTTGGTCATTATGTAAATGATTTGACTGTGTCTGTGTCCTTTAATTTGCACGTCAGCAGTAGATCACACGCAAAACTTGCCACTCCCAACTGCGCATTTGTGTAATTGCGCTCTCACACTAATTTGCCCCGTTTAGTAAATCTGGCCCTTGAAATGAAAGCATTTGATGAATGTTACACTATATGCCAAGAGGATTCGCTCAATATCGTTATCTCACTTTTGATGGAGATGGTGTTTAGCGGCTATTGCATCTGAAGTCTTCATTTATAATACAATGCTAACCAATAAGCCTTTATCACTGTATAGAATACTGTAAAACAAACTCACTTAACACAAACAAGCGGCTCTGTCTTATGGAAACTTATTTGTAGCAATATTCAATTTAAAATGTAATATGCAAAATGGCAGTGCAATATGTAAAATGGCAATGCATTTCTGTATTTAAATTTACATTAATCATACCATATGAGCAACCTTTGGAGCAAAATAATAATTCAAATTCATTAATATAATTTACATTTGCTATTTCATACAGTAGTTTTAACATATAATTTAAACATATGTTTTAATGCTTTATAAGTTGCAAAGTTAAAAATTAAATGTATTACAGAAATGATTATATACGTTTAACTACTGATTATATATGTTTTTGCTACAATTTTTTCAAGCAAAAATTGTAGCTAAATGATTATTTAAATGTTATTTTTCTTAATTGCATTTACACTCAGAGTTAAGACACGTGTGATTGCGTTTTCATTGAATGTCCCGCAATTAATGTAGCAAAATTCAATGTGCATTTGAAACATGGTGACAACAGAGCTAAGAAAAGCGAGGCATTTACAGGCAGATAAAGTTGCGCAAGAACAGAGAAATATCACAACAGATCATCAAAAGTGCAGTTTTTCAAACATTTCAGCATATTTTCATTTGTGTTAGCACAATACAAAAAATCGCTAACACAAAATAAGTGTTTCATCTGTATAAATGTTTCATTCAGAGTAACTGCCTTTCATAATACTGAATTTTTCAATACTGAATTTACTTAAGATGGATACTGACACCATTTTCTTTAAGAGCTGCTGTGCAGCCAAAATTATATATACCAGTTATCATTGTAAAGCTGCTTTGACACAATCTGCATTGTAAAAAGCGCTATATAAATAAAGGTGACTTGACTTGACAAATGTTATTACTATCAAACTTTTGATTTGCATCTCTTATTATTCACTATTTTCACATCTAAGGTGTATATTTTCAAAACTCTTAGTACAAAAATCCAAACTGATCACACTTCTAACACAGCTACTCATTCTTTCAAAACTTGATCTCATGCTTTCATTCTAGTTGTACAAATTTTAATTCTATATGATCACTGTTTCAAAACAAAAGATTATTGTAATATGTAATGGGAACATTTGGTTTAATCACTGAAACACAACAGTATGATTGTATGTAATACAATAATGTAATAATGATGATGTAATACTTTTAACAGTCAGTTCATTCAATAGCAAGCAATGCAATATACATGTTTCAAATCACCCTTGATGCTGAAATAATTAAAGTTACACAGGCTACAAATGACACAATTAGAAAATACACTTACATTACCTAAATTACATAATTGGCATAAAATCCATAAGGTTTGTAATAGTATTTATTCAGTATGTTTTCAAAAGGTGATGAAGATGTTTTCTTCAAAAACCCCCGCTTCACTGCTGCTCACGCGACACTCCTGCTTGACGCTTACGCGCTGCTCCTGCTGCCGGTGTGAATGCATCCGTTGGTTAACATGCACGCTGAAAAAAATTTGCGCTGCTTACGCTTGCAGTGTGAAACCGGCGTAAGGTCTCTTTTTGAATGAACTTGCTCTAACAGTATGGTTGTATCTTTTTCTAACTGTAACTGTATTCTCTCCCCTACCCCTAAACCTACCCATCACAGAAAACTTTCTGATATTTTAGCTTTTCAAAAAAGATCATTCTGTATGGTTTTTAAGCTTGTTTCCTTATGGGGACCAAAAAAATGTCCCCACAAGGTCAGAATTTACTGGTATTACTATACTGGTGAGGACATTTGGTCCCCATAACGCAGGGAATACCATGACCACACACACAAACACACACACACACTTTCAACATAGTGGTTATAATCTAAGATAAATCGCTTATAATGTAAAATAAAAATTCATTACTTTGGATTATCCGTATCAGAATTTGCAAACAAAGTAGAAACTATATCTATACAATCTGTATCTATTGAAATCTATAGGTGTACCAAATGTTTAATTGATTAACCATTAAGATCATGTGGATTAAATATTAGACAAATGTATTAAACTGAATGAAAAGAGATGCAAATCAAAAGTTTGACAATAATAACATTATGAAAGAACTGTGAATGAAACATTTATATAGATGAAACACTTCTTTGGCGTAGTGAAAATGAAACTTTGTGATTTTGTGTATTGTACTAACACAAATGAAAATATGCTGAAATGTTTGAAAAAAAGTGCACTTTTGATGATCTGTTGTGATATTAGTACTAAGAGTTTTGAAAAAGTACCAATTGCTTGTAAAAATTGCACCAAAGCAATTAAAAAAAAAACTGTAAATCATATGAAATGATATTTTTTTAAAATGTGAAAATGCAGACTGTTTTCTGTGATGGGTAGGTTTAGGGGTAGGGGAGAGAATATACAGTTTGTACAGTATAAAAATCATTACGCCTATGGAGAGTTCCCATAAACCACACTTAGAAAGAGAGAGAGAGAGATACAGAGAGATTTGAAATTTGTGAACACAGAGCAGGACAGAGTACAAGGGAAAAGAAACAGTCAATGACTGTATAACATCAGATTGATCAGAGATGTGATACTGTAAACAGAGGCATTACCATGGTAAAGACTGCCACATTACTGTAACTCACTCTTATAAAGGTCAGCTACACAGTATTGATTCAGTCATATGGTACAGTGAGAAACATTTACTGTATTGGCAGCAAACTCTGTTCTACACAAAACCTCATGACTATGTCATATTTTATACCTTTTGATAACACACTGAATAAATACTATTACAAGTGTATTTTCTAATTGTGTCATCTGTAGCCTGTGTAACTGATTATTTCAGCAACAAGGGTGATTTGAAACATGTATCTTGCATTGTTTGCTATTGAATGAACTGATTATTGAAAGTACCAAACTGAAAGAACATACATACACGTGTTTCGTTGTTTAAACCAAATGTTCTCATTACATATCACAATGATCTTGTGTTCTTGAAACAGTGATTATGAAGAATGAAAATTTGTACAACTAGAAAAATTATTAAAATTATACACCTTACTTGTGAAAATAGTACCAAAGCAAATAAAAAAAAAACTGTATTAGAAGCATAGATATTTATGGTTAGGACGTCCCGCAGAGAATGCGGCTGGTGCTCGTGCACTTTATCATGATGCTTTACAACAGGTTCCTTTACTCAGAGAGATAATCTTAGACAAGCTGTCCAAGATTATTGCTTGCTCTATCAGTATGGTTGATTGCTTTTCTCTTTTTATCATTCTGATTGTTGTTTATGCATCATTTTATTTTAATAAAACAATGTGTAGTCCTTCTGGATGCTAATTAGTGTTATTTATATAATAATAATAATAATAATAATCATCATTTCTATTCCCAAAAATAACTCACACACACTAGAAACCTCCCACCCAGACCATCTCTAATGCTCTTAAAATTCACTCTAATGATGTCTAAATTTCTCTCTTCTCTATTTTAGAAACATTTTACACAGAGTTACACAAAGTAGAGTCAATCTTCCGGGTCACAGCAACGAATTGCATAGGCTTATTTCTTTTTCTTCTTTTTAAAACCTTTTTTCTTCTATGAAACATACTCATTTTACAAAGTTTTTTATTTAAAATTTCTCAACTGCTAATGTTTTTCAACATTGCACAAAAGCTATCATGCCACCAGCACCGAGTCTGTTTTTGCTGCGCTGCTGACACTCAATTAAAGTGAAAGAACACTTTTGATGGACAAAATAAATATAATTTCACACAAAAAGTGTTTAAAATGCACAATTTGTTTTAACAAGAATTTGAGTATGACAGAAAAGAAAATTAAGAATCAAAAATATTTATAGATGATTTACTCATTTAAACTTGTTTTTTAATTATTATAAAAAAACTAAAGTAAACTAGCCAAATAATATGATATGAAATATGAAAAATATGATTATTTTAGTTATTACACAGAGAGATATATAGGCTGCAGCATACCCAAATAAAACCCGAGTTTGCTGTCTTGTAAACATGTGCACGCGGCAGATGATGTAAAACACAAAGCTTACCTCATTCATGTGCAGCAATGGATGACACGAGGCTTTTATTTATTTAGTTTTATTTATTTACGTTTATATGGGAATGTTGTACACCTCCCCATGTTAACAAACTTACAAGACTATCAAGTTTATAAATGACCAACTTATAAAAACAAATTTATAGCTGTCTTTGTAAAGAAATGCTCACTCTATATGTAGCTTGGAGCCGCTGCTGTGACGCTGTACAAACGCTTCCAGTGTGAATACTTGTGCGTCTCTGCAGCTGCAGTGATGATGTAGTTACGCTCACGCTTGCAGTGTGAAACAGGTGTTAGGAATGTTAAGGGGTTAACAGATGCGCCACCGCGCTCACGATAGAGGTGCACGAGTGCCAGGCGTGTTTTCTGCGAGACGCCCTAACCATAAATATTTATGCTTCTAATATCATACTAGGTTGCCACCATGTATTCCAACACCTGGCCCCGCCTTGACTCAATGATTGACAGAGCGGGGCGGGGATGTGATCGGCTCAGAATGCATTTTCAAATCCACACTGAATTTTTCTACATTCATTGCAGGACATTTAATAAAAAAAAGCAATCACAGGTGTCTTAACTCTGAGTGTAAATAACATTTAAGAAAAATAACATTTAAATTATATTTTTGATACAATTTTTGCTTGAACATGTTAAATGTATATAATCATTTCTGTAATACATTTTAATTTTGCAACTTATAAAGCGTTAAAATATGTTTAATTATATGTTAAAACTAGTGTAGGAAATAGCAAATGTAAATTATATTATTAAATTTGAATGATCATTTTGCTCCAAAGGTTGCACATATGGTATAAAAAATTTAATTTAAATACAGAAATGCATTGCCATTTTGCATATTACATTTTAAATTGAATATTGCTACAAATAAGCTTTCATACTGTCTCGCACACATGCAAAGCTGTATCACACGTGTGCTGCTGTGGTAAATTAATTCATATCACAGACTGATTCTTTCGTAGCACTGTACAGCCCTGCTCTTGGGTAACTCTTCTTTTATTTTTTTGTGGTGAGGCAAGTGGAAAAACGTAGTGTTCAGCCTGGAGTCCATGTCCATTTTGTGGAAAAAAAAAAAAAAATTATTTTTCTTTTATTGATATTATTTATATGCTGATTATTACTATAGCTTTTTACTATGGTAAATATGAAGAGCTCAGATGCAAAAACCTCTAAGTTTGTCTGACATGTTTTCTTTTAAATTAGCTTTTTTTTTTTTTTTTTTTTTTTTTTTTTTACCAGGATCCAATGTTTAGGTTCAGTAATTTCACTTTAATGGTAATGAAAAGGTTATTAGTCAGTTATTGAAATTATCTTATAAATCTAAAATTATCTAAAATCCTTATTTTCAAAAATACCACTTTAATCAATTCATTGGTATTTAACAATTTTGATTATCTTTTGCTGCAAAACCAGTCCATATATTTTTTTTTTTTTAGCAAAAACCTCCTAAGTCCACCTCTTGGACAACAAGACAAAGTAAAACATCCGTTTCTGTCAGTTTTACAGCAGCAAAAGGAACAGTTTGTTTACTTGCTACTCGTGGAAATCCTGTCATTGCCACTGTAACGATTGGACAAAACATGATGATAACTTGCAGCTCGGCAACTGAAAGCGGCTCATACGCACCCCGTCATTCATCTTGAAATCATATGATTCGATTCGCATCTTCCTATTGGTTCTTCTGTGGACTTAAAGGCTTTTGCTGACAAAGGGAAGTGGCGTTTAGCGGTTTCTGTCATTTTTGACGGAGGTGGTGTTTAGCGGCTTTTGCATCTGAACTCTTCATATGGAAATATAGTTTATGTAACTTAAAAAGGTTTGCTTAAGCTTTTTTAGGACAAAAAATCCCTTATGACATTGGAAAAGTTCAACTCCCTCTCTATGACACTTTTGATTGACATGCGTGTCACAATTTCTTTTGCCATTGTTGATATTTTTTTTTTTACTATGACAGCTTTGAAAAAGAACGTTCTACAGTATTTGTGACTGGTAAAGTTTAAAAAGCTCTTGATTTCATATTCTCGAGATATTATTATGATATCAGCTACGATTAGGAAATCAACGTGAGTAGTTAAATCAGGTGAGTTCAATACAGGCCAATCATTAGGGTGGATAGTCTGCACATTGGGATGCAGGGTCAGTCTCTCTAAACCCCTCCTTTCTGAGAGTCTCCTCTGCTCTGATTGGTCAGATGGCCCAGTCTGTTGTGACTGGTCTACCGCTTACAGCACATGTCAGAAACCAAACAAATGACCATATCTGACTTTCCGGAGGTTTCCTTAGCACTTGATACACAGTAATACGAACAGTAATAATGGCGTCAGTTTTACCGTATCAATTCCAGCTTGAGTCCTCGTCTTTTGGAAGTGCATGCAAAGTGGATTTGCTTTCGCACTGTAAAAAAAACTGTAAAAAAAAAAATCTTTTCGACATGTCGACAACACAAACCAACACTTCCAGTCTCAGCTACTCAGTGTTTGAGGGCGGGTCAAAATAGATGTTGTTCGTGAGCAGCCAATGAAGACCATCGGTTGCCATTATGCAAATTTGTTGCATTGTTATGTAGGTTTGTAACAGGAAGTGAGACTGGAATTGCTGACGACTTGTTTCAGCAGTTCAGAATCGATTCATTCTTTTAGGAGACAATTACTTTATTTATCCACTTTGATCTTTAAAACAATGTGACAAAAACACACGCAAGTTCGACCCAAATGTTTAATGTCATGATTGTTACCATCTATTTGCATTAGTTTACATCCAGCTGGTCACTTTTATGCATTCATTATGCAGCAAAGTTGCATATTTCAAGCTAGTGTCATGAGAAATCAAACTGTATCTGTCACCAGTTCACCCTGTTTGGACTTCTGTTTTGCACCATTTCCCGCCACTAGTCTGTCACCATAGTTACTGATCATCAGCTGTGTTCCATTACCCACCTCGTTTGTCAGTGTATTTAAGTCTTGTGTTTTCAGTTTATCCTTGTCTGGTATCGTCGAGGTGTCAAATCGACCGGCTCATTGGGCAGAGGTGTGCTGTGACTTTTACAAGCGATCGGACCAACGATGTTCGCACAGTGTGTGTTCAGAATGTTCAGAAATTTGAATTTCAACTGTCACTTTCACACACACACGCAGGGCCTGAGGAACCCTTTCTCTCTCTCACTCACATCTCACACTATTGATCACAGTGTCATAGAGACAAGGGGGCGGGCTCATTTCACTCAGGCAACCAATCAGTCTCTCAGGATCAATGTGAAGCTAACAAGCCACACCCTAGCAACCATTTAGAGCACCCTAGCAACAAGTTCCATATACTTCAATTCAAAAAGATAAAAAGTATATATTTGGATAGAAGTGTCATAGAGACATGAGGGTGGGCTCGTTAGACACAGGGCACTGTACAGACAGACACTGTACAGCCCTGCTCTTGGGTAACTCTTCTTTTTTTTTTTTTTTTTTTTTTTGGTGAGGCAAGTGGAAAAAAGAAGTGTTCTATAGAGGACGAGAAATTACTTAAGTATAAATAAATAAATGCAGAATTAAATAAATAAATAAATGTAGAAATAGATGAATAAGTAAATAAATAAATAAATGAATAAATAAATAATTAAATGCTGAAATAAATCAATAAATAAATGCAGATATGCATAAATGAATAAATAGATAAATAATTAATAAATAAATAATTGTGTTTTTTTTGTACCATTTGTGGTATACTACATTTTTTCTACATTTATTGATGTATTTCTACATTTATTTATTTCTGTGTACGTATGTTAATAAGGTAGGCGGTTCTAACCTCTCTCAATGCAGGATTGGTCAATTAGGTATGAAGGTAAATCAGTAGCAAAACTCGAGAGGTTGCTGATTTGAATGTGAGAATTTGTCGTATTAATATTTGTATTTGTAAATTGAAATTTACACTCACAGCCCTGATGTGAAAAGCTGAATGTTTCGATTTGCACTCACAGAAAACAATCAAAACACCCGTGTTATGAAGCTGAAGTTGCAGATTAATAGTTACAAATGTGTAAAATGGCATTCACATAAACAAAATGACAGACACAATTGTGTGAGACATATTTACTTCAGTTTCACTGTACAACTTCAAGTCAGCGCTTACAACCTCTCAGATCTGACCGTACAAGTTCAGTTCCTGGCGCTTTGACTTTCGCTACTCTTTTTGCGATATTCCTGTTGTTAAACTGACTTGTGCAGAACGGGGGTGGGGGAGAGTTGAAGCCGTTTTATTGGTCGATGCCTGACCAATGAACAACGCCAGCCAGTGTGTATACCATGAGAGGGCGCTATTTTTATTTTTTACATAATTTTTAAATCGATTATTAAAATCTATCTGCGTAAACACATGACATATTAAGAGAGCAAGAGAGAATGAGAATAAATAAAGGTGTGCATTTGTGTGTTGTAAAGTCAAATGTGTATGTGTGTGCATGGGTGGGCGTGGGGGATATGGGTGAAAAGAAATCTGATTGGATAGTTTACTTTCGTCGCTTTTTGAAATACATGAAAAATGACGTTACAGATAGTTAATGTTTAAAAACAGGCTCAAAATGAGTAAACACTCTCTAAAACAGCTAAATTCAACTGAAACATTTGCAAAAAGGCCTAAAACTATTGAGTAGGGATGGAGAAATGAAGCCTCTTAAATCTTTGAAGCTTTTCTCTAAATGTTTCAGGAAAGGTTTCAAAGCACCAAGAGTGTCGAAAACAGCGCCATCTTGTGGCGGGAAAAATTTACAGCAGCCATAAACCTGAGTGTGCAGCTCCATTGTTTTATCCATTAAGCACAAATAAAAGCTTGATGACGCTAAATGTGTTTATTTCAATAATATAATTCACATATTAAAGTTTGGCAAGAAATGAAATGGATCAACAAAAACAATAATTATAATAATACTAATAATACATACTGAGCTGTTTGAGGCAAGTAAATTGTGCTGTTATTTTATTACTATACTGTTTATATGACAGAACATATGATGATGTAATATAGGCTACAGACTTATATATTTAAAATGTTTAGTAAATGGACTTGAACTTCCATATAGTAGGCTAATGGTCTGGGTTCAAACATTCTGACGCACAAAGTGAAGCATTCACGTGACTGGAAACAATGTGAGGCTTCGTTTTTCATTAATCACATGTTTCTCTGAAAAAAAATACGCACATTTCGGGACAAAGCTGCTCAGAGACAACGTAAAAAACAAAACAAAACAAAAAATTCACGAAGCATCTATCTACAAAAAAAAAAAAAGGTGCCCCTGTTTTCATTAAAATATCATTAGTTTTAACTGGTTTTTATATTACAGTAAAAGAGCAGTAAAGTCGTTTATTGGTTGGAGTCAGCCAATGAAATGGGACGTTTTGTACGCGATGACGTCACTACATAGAGCAGATCGCGCCGTTTTGGTGGTCCATGTAGCAGCCACCCAATAAACGACTTTACTACTCTTTTACTGTAATATAAAAACCCGTTAAAACGAATTATATTTTAATGAAAATATTGTCTCATACATATGCATAAAAATGTTTATTTCCGCATGCCAAGTCGCACCGGCTGGCGTTGTTCATTGGTCAGGCATCGACCAATAAAACGGCTTCAACTCTCCCCCACCCCCGTTCTGCACAAGTCAGTTTAACAACAGGAATATCGCAAAAAGAGTAGCAAAAGTCAAAGCGCCAGGAACTGAACTTGTACTGTCAGATCTGAGAGGTTGTAAGCGCCGACTTAAAGTTGTACAGCGAAACTGAAGTAAATATGTCTCACAGGTTTGTGTCTGTCATTTTGTTTATGTGAATGCCATTTTACACATTTGTGGATCTGTGGATTTATTAAAGACTGTTCTACCCTTCATCTTCTTCTTCATGCGTATACTTACAACCAAGTGTGACAGTGTCGTTATGCAGGAAACATTAATATATAAACAAATCAAAAATGCATTCGATTTCAGTTATTTTTTTATCATCACTGTAATACATATTTTATTTAAATAATCATCAAGTGTTCTAAAAATGGAAGCAAATAAAGTGTGAGAATATACATACATACAGTATACATGTGTGTCTATTGTCTGATGTCAATGCTGTGTGTAGATATTTAAAGATGGTCTTTAAGCATGACTGTTTGGATTTACATGAAATGGTAACACTTTACAATAAGAGTCCATCTGTAACATTAACTAAGCTTAATAAAAGTATTGTTCATTGATAATTTTAAAATTTAGTAATACAGTTGTATATTTAACGAGCCCTACGAGTGTATTGTTTTCTATTAAATTACATTATATTTGTCCCAAATCATTGTTAATGTACATAACTTCACCCTAGACAGGAAGATTGTTTATTGTCCATCTTTTTGCAAAACGCTTGTCTTTCTGTGGCTTGACTAAGTTATCGCCTATGCTTCATATAGAGAGCTATAATAATATAGATCATGTTTTCTCTAGTGCTTTCTTCTCTTTTCTCGTCTGTTTCCGTTTGTTCTATTTTTTTTTTAAACACCGAACTTTAAACTCATCTACTCCACTTTGTTTGTTCTTGAAGCGAACTTTTGCCTGTTTGGTTTAAATTTAATGTTTTAAAGCGACACGTCTGGTGTGAGATACCTGTGAGTTGATTGCTGCTAGACGCGACGCTTCTTGACGCACTTCACGCGCAGGACTTGAAACACCCGCACATGTGTTCATAGCAAAGCAATGTTAAAGGGACAGTCAACACATTATAAAATGCAGTTATATTTTTTTTCTGGCATCACCGGGGCCCTCCCTCAGCCTCCCTCAGCTTAAGCCCAGGTAAGCCCTGGGCATGATTGCCTTGAACCGAGCCCGAGCGCGACTCTCCCTCTCCCCCGCTGGCCTGCACTCACATTGCACTTAACGCTCCGGGCCGGAGCACACTTACGTCATATACGATGCAACTTTTTGTATGGAACAAAAGCTCTTCCAAAGATTCTGCCTAATAGATTTATCATTTATGCCACACAGCGATTTTTACTTGCACATATCAGAGGATTATTACAAAAGCAGCTGATGTTAATGGAGGAATTTGGAGCTTTTCTGTTCATCAATAAGGTGAAAACCAGACCTGTTATAAACCCAAATACACTCGCATCCAAGTAGTAATAAAGATGTTTGCCGTCGTAATAATGACAGTAGCATTTATTTTTGTTTACCTAAACACCCCTTCCCTAACCTGCTTTTCTTCTGCAAAAATGTGTGAAAAATAAGAAAAAAAAGAGGAGAAACTCACACCAGCAAACTCGTCCCACTCAGAGATTGATGGATTTTCTGTGATTGTGTGAGAGATGGTCAGATTGTATTTTTGAGACAAAAGTGAACTGTATTTGTGAAGACAGAGAAAGAATCAAAGGAGGAAAGAAATGAGGGAGTTTGTGTCTCTACACAATATGAGAAGCTTCTGTGTGACAATCAGCGATCAGGCCATATTGGTGTGATTTCACACTTACAAGGGTTTGTTCTTTGAGATGTCCAGTCAAGTCACCTTCATTTCTATAGTGCTTTATACAATACAGATTGTTTCAAAGCAGCTTTACAAGGATAAACAGGAAAATAACAAAATCAATGATGGAAACAGAATTCAGTTCTGCTGTAAAGCAGCTCTTTATTCAGCTGAAATCAGTTCAGTGTTGATTCAGGATAAAGATGTGAGTATATAAAAACACAAAGTGAGAATAGTAATAAAGCTCCATCCACTTTTATGTACAATATAATGCACCAAATATCCAACAGGCAACATATATAATGTACAGAATAATGACTTATTTCTTTTATTTGTGAGCAATAGTCTCAAGAAGCGTCTGCAACAGTCATTGTTCACCGTCACTCTCCTCTGAGTGAAGTAATCCACCAGAGAAGTCCATTAATAATCCACAGAGCAAAAGCAAGTAATCGACCGTTATCATCTTCATGATGAAGGTTCCTCGCGGCCTCCAGATGAAACATACTCATATTTCACTCTTGGTATATTTAGTCTTTTCTTTCGTCATTCTGTTCCACATCCCTGGAAAGTCTTTCACGTCAAGTGATGTAACGTCTCTGAACTTTTCCTCTCGTGAGATTTGTGTTGATCAGTTACCGCTGTAAAGGGTTTATACAGAAATAACATACAAACCCCATTTCCAGAAGAGTTGGGACATTTTGTAAAATGCAATAAAATCAACAATCTGTTATTTGTTCATTCTCTCGAACCTCTATTTAACTGACAAAAGTACAAAGAAAAGGTTTCCAGTGTTTTCACTGAACAACTTTATTGTATTTTGTAAGTATAAACACATTTTGATTTTGATGGCTGCAACACACTCCAGAAAAGTTGGGACAGAGCCGTGTTTACCACTGTGTCACATCACCTTTCCTTTTAATTACAATTTTTAATCATTTGGGAATTGAGGATACTAATTGTTGCAGTTTTGCAAGTGGATTTTTTACCCAGTCTCGCCTGATAAAGACATCTGTCTGTGGTCATCGTTGTCTGATTCTCTTTTCATGATGAGCCAAACATTTTCAGTAAGAGTCAGATCTGGACTGTAGGCAGTCAGACACATCCACTGTACGGTGTAGAGCAGGGGTGTCAAACTCATTTTAGCTTGAGGGCCGGATTGGAAAAAGAGAGCCATGTGCGGGCCGAATTAACAAAAAAAAAAATAAAACAGTGCGTTAATAGTTGCATTAATATTAACCAAATGAACAACAAATTAATTTGCAAGAAAACTAGTACACTGCTCCTTAAAACTGCATTTGTTTTTATAGATGCAGTTATTAAAAAATTTTTAGATTTTTAAAATAATGCTTTTTTAAATATTTTTTTAATTAGTGATGCACCTATTTTGATTTTTCGAGGCCAATTCCAGCTTCTTTAGAAGCAAATTGGCCGATTCTGATACCGGTTGCAGATTTTTTTTTTTTTAAAGCAAATTTACTTGTTGTTTGTTTGTTCAAAAAAAAAAAAATATGTATAGCTCTTTGATATTAGAGACAAAAACTGCATTTTTATCACAATCCCAACAAAGATGTTATGCACATGAGTATGAGCAGTTGTTTTTAATTTAAATTATTGTATAATTTCACGATTAATAGCAAAAACAGCATGGTCTGACATAAGCTTTGTGAAATTATGCTACATAAGACGCACAAAAAATCAGCAGACGGACTGAATGAAAATGCAGATTCACTCTCTGACAGCAGGTGGCGCTTAAGGAACAGCAGTGATACAGCGTTTCCATGATCACCGCTACACAAAGCAGAGCTGCGTTTATAAATAGGCTACTGCTTTATACGGAGATTAGAGGAAAAGCCATCAAAACTTTTCTGAAGAGATGCATTCATATCAACCCCAATTCAATATTTATATTATTCTTCCTATTTTTCGCGAACACTGAGCTTGTGCATGGTAGAGTATTTTCTCTGCTGGCGCGTCTGTTCTCCTCTTTGTGTCCGTCAGCGTGTGCCTGTGTTAACGTCCTTTTCACAGACTTTGTAAATATTTCCACATAAATTAAATTTTGGGAAATTATTACAAAGCACTTTGTTTGCAAGCCCGGAATAAAGATTGACCAAAATAAAACTGAATAAACGTTTGGATTAATGACCAGTGGACTAGTGCATCTTTATTTTTTTTAAATTGTAGTTGAAATCATCCTGCGGGCCGGATTGGACACCTTTGTGGGCCGTATGTTTGACAGCCCTGGTGTCGAGTGTCTAGAAACCACTCTGATGAATCACGTGCAGAATGAGGCCTGGCTTTGTCTTGCTTCCCAGGAAAGATCATCTTGATGGCAGTGTATGTCTCTGTACAATCCCAATCCACGCCTCCATGTCAATGATTCCTTCACACAAATGCGAGTCACTCGTGCCGTTTGCGCTGATGCACCTCCATACCATGACAGATGTTTGCTTTTGCACCTGTTGTTGATGAAAGACTGGATGGTCCCTTTCATCTTAGGGACTGAGAACTCGATGTCCATTTCTTTCAAAAACAAGCTGAAACATGGACTCATCTGACCACAGCACACATTTCCACTGTCTTTTAGACCATCTGAGATGAGCTCGAGCCCAGAGAACTCAGCAGAATCTCTGCATTGAACAGATGTGTATCTTTCTTCTTGTGTAACAGAGATTCGAGTTGCATTTCTTGATACAGTGTCAGACTGTTAAGTGACAACTGTTTTCCAAAATACTCCCGAGTCCATGTGGCTTTATTTGACACAGTAGCATGACGGTTTCTAATGCAGTGCCATCTGAGGGGTCAAAGGTCACGCACATTCAACTGAGGTGTCCTACCTTGCCCTATCCAGACTGAGATTTCTCTTGATTTCCTGAATCTTTTTATAATAGTATGTATAGTAGATGCTGAAAGACATTAATTTGCAATCTTGCATTGAGAAATGTGATTTTTGAATTGTTTGACAATTCTCTCATGACATTTGGCACAAAGTGTTGAGCCATGACCATCTTTTCTTGACTGAGAAGCTCTTTTACACCCAAACATGATACCCTCACCTATTACCAGTTCACCTGCTAACTGTGGACTGTTTAAAAAGAGTTTAACTTGGATATTATATAATCTTTTCACTCTTATTTTGCTTCTGTCCCAACTTTTCTGGAGTGTTGCAGCCATTAAAAATCAAAATTAGTTTATATTCACAAAATACAATGATGTTGTTCAGTAAAAAAAACATTGGAAATCTTTTATTTGTACTTTTGTCAGTTAAAAAAAAAGGTTCAAGAGAATTAACAAATTACAGATTGTGGTTTTTATTTTACAAAATGTCTCAACTCTTCTGGAAATGGGGTTTGTACATAAACAGGGTTTTTGAAATTGTATATCTGAATCCATCTATAGAAGTCCCACAACAAGCGTTCATTTATATATCTGTCTTATATGTAGACCTGCTTCAAGCTGGATGAATTATTAAAAAACTAAATGATGCTTATTTGAAAACGTAAAAAGAAAGTTTTCTGTGACGGGTAGATTTAGTGTAGGAGGACAGAATATAGAGTTTGTACAGTATAAAAATCATCACAAATGTCTTTATTTAATGAAATATCAACATCTGACTAGTGAGGACAATTTACTCATCTGTATAGTGAAACAAACGTGTGTGTTTGTGTGTTTTCTAGTGTGGATCACGGAGGAGAGTTCAGGATGACATCAAGACTACACAAATGTAAGTCGTCAAACACACAGTTTCAGTGTTTGTTGTTTTGTTATTAAATTCACTTGAAAAAGCCACATTTACTGATCTACTGTTTAACCTTATTATTATTATTATTATTATTATTATTATTCTTAGACTGAATTTCTAAATGATGCTCCTCCTAGAGTTTAATCTACATCCACCAACTCACATCTATCTATAGCAACACCCTGGCAACCACCAAGAGTACCCTAGCAACCACATAGGAACATACTATGAACCACCTAGAATACCCTAGCAACCGCATAGGAACACCCTAGCAAACAGACTGAGTACCCTAGCAACCGCATAGCAACAAATTAGCAACCACCTAGAATACCCTAGCAACCGCATAGGAACACCCTAGCAAACAGCCTGAGTACCCTAGCAACCACATAGGAACACCCTAGTAAACAGCCTGAGTACCCTAGCAACCGCATAGCAACAAACTAGCAATCACATAGAATCCCCTAGCAACCACATAGGAACACTCTAGATACCACTCAGAATACCCTAGCAACCACATAGGAACATACTAGCAACCACCTAGAATACCCTAGCAACCGCATAGGAACATACTAGCAACCCCCTAGAATACCCTAGCAACCGTATAGGAATACACTAGCAACCCCCTAGAATACCCTAGCAACCGTATAGGAATACACTAGCAACCACCCAGAATACTCTAGCAACCGCATAGAATCCCCTAGCAACCACATAGGAACACTCTAGATACCACCTAGAATACCCTAGCAACCGCATAGCAACACCCTAAAATCAATCTCTCTCTCAATCTGTTTTTCTTTGATCGACTGGATTTCCTTCAAAATCTTCAAACTTTAATCTTTTAATCTTCTTCAATCTTTCTGCTCAGACTTTCTCTTGACAATCTTTTTCATCCAGTTGTAAATGTTGTTCTTGTGTTCAGACGCCTGTGATCTCACTCTGGATCCAAACACAGTGAACCCTAAACTCGTTCTGTCTGAGGAGAACAGGAAGGTGACGTATGTGGGACAGTATCAGTCGTATCCTGATCATCCAGAGAGATTTGATGGGTGGTTTAATCATCATGTTCTGTGTGGAGAGACTCTGACTGGACGCTGTTACTGGGAGGCTGAATGGAGTGAAGCTGCTGAAATATCAGTGGCTTATAAAGGAATCAAGAGGAAAGGAAGGACTGAAGACTGTTTGTTTGGACAGAATGAGAAGTCCTGGAGTCTGTACTGCTCTGATCACAGATTCACTGTCCGTCACAATAATAACTCCACTGTCTTATCTTCAGCTTCAGTCAGTAAGAGAGTAGGAGTGTTTGTGGACGTGTCGGCCGGCACTCTGTCCTTCTACAGCGTCTCTGACACACACACACTCACACACTTACACACATTCACACACACATTCACTGATGAACCCCTCTGTGCTGGATTTAGAGTTTATAGTGTTAACTCTTCAGTGTCTCTGTGTGACATTAAACAACACACACACTGACTGACACACACACACACACACACACTAATATTTAAACTGTTTGAGTATTAATATAAATTTAAACTGAACTAATGAAATACTAGTCCAGATTAACTGAAGTCTTTGCTGTTTAATGAGATTACAGGAATCGGGAGTTTAAAAAAACAAACACAGACTTGGACTTGTACAGGTGATCTTATCAAATGAAACTGAACACACTGAGAGTGAATGAAAGAAAGACTGGACTAATAAAAAGTTGCCAAATAAATTTTAAAAACAGCTAAATTTGTTGTTAGGTGATTTTTGAAAAGAAAAAAAAAAAGAAAAGTTGTTAACTCTTATGTACAGAATTGCTGTGTTGTCAGCGCTGCTCAGGAGACAGTGACCTCTGGTGGTGAGGAGAGTGAGCCGCAGCTTCAGATCTTACAGTATTTGAGTCTCTACTGATATTATTCCTCACTTGTATCTCGTTCACAGGCAGTTTTCTCTGTAAAGATGTTTCTGAACTAGATTTTTGTGACAAGCATTATACAACACATTTAACTTCAAGATGTTTGTAGCAAATCATAATGTAATAAAGCACGTCACATTACTCTAATATTGGGTAGAAAGTTACACTGCCAAGTCAAAATAGTACAATGTAAATATATTCCAGAGAATATTTTAATAAATTGCTTTAATGACAAATCTGTATAAAAGCCCATTAATAATATCATGTTCTTTTAGCTACATTACATGTACATTTATGCATTTGGCAGATGATTTTATTCACAGTGACTTACATTGTATTCAAAGTGTACATTTGATCAGTTAAACCCAGTTTAAACCCGTGATCTCGGCATTTCCAGTAGAAATCTTTGCTGTTTATTCACAGGACACTTTCTGCAGGATCACATAAAATCTAAGTAACAAAACACAAATGTACAATAAAATAATAAACACAAACTATATAGCGCTATATAACAAGGTACATGCTTTATTGAGGCCATTATTATTTACTATAAACTGTCTTGATGTTAATATTGAAAATACAAGGTTTCACTTTTACACGGACGATACTGTCATCTATTGTTCTGCTCCTACAAAACAACAAGCTCTGGATGCGTCAACCTTTTCTGCGTCTTGACTGTCGTACAGTCTGACATAAATGACAGCTGAGATCCCACAGTGTGACATGAGGATCATGAACGTACAGTCTGACAAGCAACAGTCCTAAAGGACTATTATAAATTGCACAGTGTTTACACATATTTGAGGTCTTGGAGTCTTTACTAACAAGCTGATGATTTGAATTTGAAAATGTGCAGTTTTGGGGGTCCTCCAGGTCCAGGATTGACCAGAAACTGTCTCTGAGCCTAATGCTATGGTACAGTTTCCGTAATGGGAGCATTGAAAACATTATGTGGCTTGGATGGCTTGAGTCCTTTAAGAGTAATTTACTGTGGCTTAGAATGCGGCTCAACCAATCAGAATCAAGGTCCAGAACTATCAGATTTATACAATAATTTTCACCCTTGAAATAGTTAACTGTGTCATTGTAAACCTTCACACTCATCATAATTTATCTGGGGTTAACAATTAATCCTGGGTATTTATAAAATGATGTTTCATTCTGTGTATTCCTAAACCCTGGGTTAATGTTCTTATTTGCATATTTGCGATGTTAGTGTCATTGATTGGACGATTGCTGCTTGCAACCTGTTTACAAGGCTCTTGCACTCCACATCCTTATTATATATTGCCGACTGCTATCAAGTTTTTTTCTATCACTTTTTGGACTGTAAAAATAAGAATGAAAAGCTCTCTTCTTCACTCCCATTGTCAAGTTTTCTGTTGCCATTTAAAATGGTTCCCATCAAACGCTAAAACGACTGCTTACACTATTTCTGTGATTGTCCAAAGCATGTGAATATGAGGCACATGATTGGCTGTCCGTTGCTAAGCATCTAGCTGTAACAATCTAACACTGCATCGTTTCACACTGTGCAAGTTTGGCAACGCAATGCACCCTGCAAAAAGTGCAAACAGTGCAAAAGAGGCTCTAATCCTGCTCCAGAGCAGGGTTTCACTACCTTGGATAAGAAGCGGTGCTAAACCCGCTTCTATATTACAAGTGTGAAACGTTCCTTTACTTAGAGTTAAAAGCGGGGTGTAAAAATCCCTTAGGGGACTTAAGATAAAAGTATTATGGCATGACTTTCAATCAACTTATTGATTAAACTAAGCTGCTAAGTAAGGATTATTGGATAATGAATATAAGGACGATTATTGTAAACATTAACAGTGTGAGTTTCTTTATAGCTGCTTTGAAACTATGTGTATCATGAAAACTGGAATACAAATAGACAGGTTTGAGCTCCTTTCCTGTTCATGTTCCTTTTTCTCCTCTCCGATCATTGTGTCACAGTACTATCAATAAATACGGCAAAAAAAAAAAAAAAAAAAATCAATTCAAAAATATTCAGCTAACAAGACTTTTTTCACAATAAAGGATTGTATAAACAAATAAATAAAACATTATACACATAAAGTTCATGAAATATGAAGTCATGTCTATTTTAATTTAATCTCCCTGATTAAAGACCTGGGCCCATGTATATAAAACTCCTCAGAAATGCTCTTAAGAATAGTCTTAAGCTTTGACTTAAGTGACAAAAAATTCTTAGTAAAAAGTAGGACGTGTCTAAGAGTAGGAGACTTTATTAAAGAAGATAAAATCAACTTTCAGCAAAGTCTAAGACTGATTCTTAAATGCTGACTAAAGTAGCACTTAAGTGTTGCAAACTAAGAACTACAATGATGACAACCCAGAATGGCCCTCAACCTCTGAATCAGCCAGTAGTGAGCCTGCAAGGGTGAAGTCACAGCAGCATGACACCAATCATTTAAAGTAATTATAATACAATTATTTAATTAAGACACTGAAACATTAATATTTAAATTTATTCTAAAAAAAAATTATTTGCATTGTGCAAAATTATCACAAATTAGTATTGATGCTTTGGAATCCTTTTCTACTGATATTTGTCTCCTCATTTACAATTGGAGCAATGATGTGAACATGAGTTTCATTAATGGCTCCAACAAATCCAGGGAAGCCCAAAATCCTCATAAAAGTGGCTTGATTTTGCTGAATTGTTTAAAGATCAGTTGGAAAGTCGATGAACTGCCAAATAGTGGTCAACAGTGAAGCCAGGCATAGGAAGACTGACATCTTCACCCTTCATTCAAATATTATTAAAAATGTCTTAAAGATTTTGCAAGCATGTTGCATAGATTGTGCTTGGAGTCATTTGTTTTATTTGTGATTCTCAGTGAAACATGTCAAATTGTGCTGACATAATTTTTTTGCCAGGCTGTCATACAAAGAAATTATGAACACATGCAAAAACATGAGAGGACCAATGAAATATTAATAACTGATTATATTGCAGGTAGGGGTGACCCCGAATAGTCGACGATTTGAAGCTTTGATAGGAGCAGCCTGATTCGACTACCAATCTCACAGTCGAATCTTCGCAGAGGTGTTATGAGACGAGATATGGGGGTGCTCAATATCTGATTTTACATAGACGTACCGGTTCTCTCCCAATAGGTTAATATACAGCCTATTATGAAAATGCTGTAAATAAAAATGTGAAAAGAAAGAAGCTTTTAATAAATATTTTTAATGTGCGTGAATAAATCCAACCACCCCTGTGACAGAGTATAGTTTCACTTTCCATGATCCGTGACCGACAGAGGAGCATCTTGGCGGCAGGGATTAAATCTTTAACAATGTCTGAGATAAGAAAATCTAAAGTGTAGAATTGGATGCACTTTAAAAGAGTAAAAGATGATCCAAAAAAACGTATATGCAAGTTGTGCCAACAGCTCATGTCCTACCACTCAACAATGACAAACACTGCGGCGTGCTTCTGTCGGCCAACGTTAAGGAGTTGAATAGCGCGCTATTTGAAAAGACTCAAACGAACACGGGCAGATCGCGTGAAAGACTGGATTTTTATTTCGATCAGGTAGGGTACAAGTGATTTCAAAACATTTCAGCTGGTTCTAATTTGATTTTTGGATGCTGTGAATGGTTAGCTAAAAAGACCGCCACTCCAGTTTAGCATTTATTGTCTCTGCAATTAAAAAGACAAAGTTGACAATTCTGGCTATACTTTCGTTATTTTAATAATTTCTTTAACTTGTATTTATTTATTGATCACTCTGGGTTATCTAATTTAACTATTTGTTAAATGTGTGTTTTGTGTTTTGAATATATGTTCCCCTGCACTTCAGGCATTTTGCACTTGTGACTTGATTATGACTATTTCATTTTTTTTTAAATTATTTTTATTTATTAGAAC
Organism: Hypophthalmichthys molitrix; assembly: GCA_037950675.1. Taxonomy (NCBI): domain Eukaryota; kingdom Metazoa; phylum Chordata; class Actinopteri; order Cypriniformes; family Xenocyprididae; genus Hypophthalmichthys; species Hypophthalmichthys molitrix. The sequence continues at coordinate 42,174,101 of CM075494.1, forward strand.
GGTAAATTCTGTTCTAATTCAATTCTGTAAATTAATTTTTTGATCGTTTTTTCGGTACGTAGATGTTGCGCTGTAGATTAGTTAAAGCTTGCTGGCACAGGCAATAAAAGCCAATTTAATTTGATTTGCCGACATGTGAAATGCATATCTATCTGCAGTGTGGTCTTTATGCAGTTATTTATATATATATATTTTAGGTTTATTGATCCAAAATGATTTTATTCATTTTCTTCTATATCTTTGTTTGATGTTTTGTACATTGTGGCTGTGAATGTTTATCCACATTGCCTTTCATTTCAGTTTAAAAAAGATAAAAATCATTGTCAGTTCCGTCTATCACTTGAAAGGCAGTTTGGTCACTTTATTAGAAAGCTGTTTCTCTGTGCTGTGTGTAAAAGAAAATAAAAGTTGTCTTAAGGCGCAGGTAGGCCGTTTACTTCATGTTCCGCGTCGCACACCATCTTGTGCACAGCGAGCCTTTCAAAGCCTTTGAGCACGCAAGCCTTTCAAAGTATACTCCTTTGGCCTTAAGCGCGGAAAGAGTTTGTGCGTACTATCAAGTGGACTGCTGTTTTTCAAGCATTAGCAATGCTTGAAACACACATATATGATTCGACTATCAGTCGAATATAGGCAATCTGATTCGAATCTGATTCGACTATGTAAATCCGTAGTCGGGGACACCCCTAGTTGCAGGCAATGCAGTCTTCTTTTCCAGTGAGCTTTTTTGTTTTTTGACAAATAATGTTTTAATAACTAAAAAAAACAAACAAAAACATCACTTTTGGCCTCTACTGTATGTAAATAATATCAGATAAATACCTTCACTAAGTTTAGTGTTTTGTCCTTGCCTCGCGTTTTAAAATATTTGAAAAATATAAAAATATTTTCTTTATATTTTGACGGGTTAAGCAAACTTATAGTGTCATTTTAAAAAACACATCACTTTTGGCCTCTACTGTGTGTTTGGTGTGGTCAGTGCCACAATAGTACTATTTAAGTGCTATTCTGCTGACTGTGCACTGATGGGCACAAATCCTCACCGGTGCACTGCTGCATTTTTCCAGTCACCAAAATTGTAATTATTACTTTAATTTCTACAGTTAGATCATTGATTTATAGAATGGGAGAAGTTATTCAATTTCTTACTAGGTCAGTTACAAAAGGAATAACTTGACGATCAAGCTTTCATCGTTTTAACCAGAGTCTTCTCTGTTTTTCAGATTAACAGCCTGTGATCTCAGTGATCAGCACTGTGAAGTTGTGGCTTCAGTTCTACAATCATCAAACTCCTCCCTGAGAGAGCTGGACCTGAGTAACAATCGCCTGCAGGATTCAAACCTGAAGCTGCTCTCTGCTGGACTGAAGAGTCCAAACTGTCAACTCAACACACTGAGGTTTGAGTTTCACATTCATTAATTAATGCTAATAATAGTTAGTGCTGTCAAAATTAAAGCGTTAACACATATGATTCATTTGCTAAGTTAACACAAATAACGCAGCATCTGTTTTTACCTTCATCCTTTTTCCTTCATAGCCAGTGTAATATTATTATATGATCATACTTTTATTTATGCAAATGCTTTTAAACCATTCAAGCTCACAGAAAGCTGCTTCAATGTATCGCAATGACAGGCGATACATGAATGATTTTAATATGCTACTACAAAATGTTGCAAAAAGTCAAAGTTTTAGGTCAACGTTCATTTCTCTTTCACGTCTTATTGCACTCAAACGATCAAAACGCACACTGTTATGTCAAAATGTCTGTCTTGGTGAGTATTCATGTAAACACAGTCAGTTATGTCTTAAGTGAACATTATCAGTTGCGAAAGAAATCGGATGCGTTTCAGTGGGATCCGTGGCTGTGCATCAGGTCTTAAAGGGACAGCAGCCTAATACAGTCAACCTGCTGCTGTCTGTCAAACAACAAAAGATAGAAAAGAAATTGACTCACTGCTTTTGACTGAATAACTTTTGTAGGTTTATTATGATTCAATGTATATTTAATTCATTTGAAGGCTATGCAGTGTTTTAGATTTACATTTGATCGTTCAGTTTCTGTATTGTTTCGTACTTGAATGCTATTTGAAGTAAGAATTTGTCCTATTGTACTTGTCCTATTGTTTGTAGTTCTTATTTTTTAACAACAAAGAAATTAAAATAAAAATAATTATTCATCCACCCCTAGTTTCAGGTGTTTTTGTTTACCTGGATGTTCTTGATGTTCAGATTTAGGTTGATATAACTATATATTATCGAGCAAAGAGTTTTTGGTATTTAAATATTGGCATAATTTGTTTCTTGGTCACTTTCAGAAGTTTTAGTGATGATTTATTTTCCCCAGAAAGAATGCGAAACATATATATTGGTTATATAATTTTCAGTTTTTAAATATTTTTATATACACTACCAGTCAAAAGTTTGGAATCTGTAAGATGTTTAATGTTTTTAAAAGAAGTTTCATCTGCTCACCAAGGCTGCATTTATTTAAATAAAAATAAAGTGAAAACAGTAATATTGTGAAATATTATTACAATTTAAAATAACTGTTTTCTGTTTGAATATATTTTATAAAGTAATTTATTCCTGTGATCAAAGCTGAATTTTCAGCATCATTACTCCAGTCTTGGAGTGTGACGTGATCCTTCAGAAATCATTCTAATGTGCTGATCTGCTGCTCAAGAAACATTTATTGTGTACAACTATACAAAATATTTGTGTACAATATTTTATTTTCAGGATTCTTTGATGAACAGAAAGTTCAAAAGGACAGCATTTATTTGAAATATAATCTTTTGTAACATTATAAATGTCTTTACGGTCACTTTTGATCGATATAATGCATCCTTGCTGAATAAAAGTATTAATTTCTTTAATTTCTACAGTTAGATCATTGATTTGTAGAATGGTAGAAGTTATTAAATTTCTTACTTGGTCAGTTACAAAAGGAATAACTTGACGATCAAGCTTTCATCGTTTTAACCAGAGTCTTCTCTTTTTTTCAGATTAACAGCCTGTGATCTCAGTGATCAGCACTGTGAGGTTGTGGCTTCAGTTCTACAATCATCAAACTCCTCCCTGAGAGAGCTGGACCTGAGTAATAATCGCCTGCAGGATTCAAACCTGAAGCTGCTCTGTGCTGGACTGAAGAGTCCAAACTGTCAACTCAACACACTGAGGTTTGAGTTTCACATTCATTAATTAATGCTAATAATAGTTAGTGCTGTCAAAATTAAAGAGTTAACACATGCGATTCACTTGCTAAGTTAACACAAATAAAGCAGCATCTGTTTTTACCTTCATCCTTTTTCCTTCATATAACATTATAACATTATATGATCACACTTTTATTTATGCAAATGCTTTTAAACCATTCAAGCTTGACAAGACACAGAAGAGAACGCAGTGTTGTACTGGCGTGCTGTCTGTGAATCTCCTGTAACAGACACATGACTTGTGTACACAGAAAGCTGCTTTCAGACAGCGCGCTGGTGTTTATAATGCTGCCTATTAGATTGTGCTCCCAACACTATATTTGCATTGTTTTAAGTAGGGCTGCGCGACATATCGGAATTATCGAAATATTGCAAATGCGATATGCATCTCGCAATGGCATGCGATACATTAATGATTTTAATAGGCTACTACAAAATGTTGCAAAAAGTCAAAGTTTTAGGTCAACGCATATAGCAGTGAATAGACTGGGACTGTCTGACACACAAACCCGAAACTCGCACACAAGCCGCCTCTCTGACAGCATGAGATCCCTTCATTTCTCTTTTGTGTATTATTGCACTCGAACGATCAAAACGCACACTGTTATGTCAAAATGTCTGTCTTGGTGAGTATTCATGTAAACACAGTCAGTTATGTCTTAAGTGAACATTATCAGTTGCGAAAGAAATCGGATGCGTTTTAGTGGGATCCGTGGCCGTGCATCAGGTCTTAAAGGGACAGCAGCCTAATACAGTCAACCTGCTGCTGTCTGTCAAACAACAAAAGATAGAAGAGAAATTGACTGTAGTTCTTATTTTTTAATAACAAAGAAATTAAAATAAAAATAATCATTCATCCATCCCTAGTTTCAGGTGTTTTTGTTTACCTGGATGTTCTTGATGTTCAGATTTAGGTTGATATAACTATGTATTACCGAGCAAAGACGTTTTGGTATTTAAATATTGGCATAATTTGTTTTTTGGTCACTTTCAGAAGTTTTAGTGATGATTTATTTTCCCAGAAAGAATGCGAAACATATATTGATTATATAATTTTCAGTTTTTAAATATTTTTATACACTACCAGTCAAAAGTTTGGAATCTGTAAGATTTTTGTATGTTTTTAAAAGAAGTTTCGTCTGCTCACCAAGGCTGCATTTATTTATTAAAATACAGTAAAAACAGTAATATTGTGAAATATTATTACAATTTAAAATAACTGTTCCTTTTCGAAGGGAACTTCAACTCTGCGTTCAATCGCGCATTGGGGGAACGTCACACGTGAGCTGATGTCTGAAAGCCAAGTATCAAAAAACTCCAATCATATTGGCCGGCGACAGCCTATGACATCATCATAGCGCGACCCGGAAGTATATAAGGAGCGCCTAGAGAACCAGTCAGTATCTTTTTCGTCTTTCGGAACTGTTCTGTCTGATCGCGATTGTATCGACTCCGGTAAGGTTATCTTTTTTATGCCTTACAAACGTTCAAGAGAGTGTGTTTATCCGTGTCCCAGGGTTTTGCCACTTGATATACACATTTATGGGCATTCTCTGTCTGGGAGAGGAGCACGCATAGACGGTGCTTGAGGGCGCTGTCTGTGTGTTTGTCTATTGTTTACTGTGAGCGTCTCCCTATCGGGACGCTCTGTTCTCGTTCGGCACTCTTCTCGAGGAAAGAGGCATCCGCATCTGTGCCTGATGATTCCGCAATCATAGGGCTCGCAGGTGAGCTCATTGGGATGTTTGAGAAAGTTGTATTCTCTCTCAGCTTCCCCGGGGCTGACGAGGATGAGTTGCTGGATAACAATGACGTCCGTGTTTGACGTCATCGCGTTCGGCAGCGCGCGCTCCTCTGGCTGCTGTGTATGCGGAGCTGCTAGTGTTTTTTGGGATGCACTTTTCGGCGGGCTGTGGCTGTCGTGAGAGCGTGTTAGGAAAGGGGCCACGCGCGGATCGGCTCGACTAGCGGTTCCTTTCTTTCCGTGAGCGTTGCAGCTCCCATAACTTTCCATTCCTTCCTGATCTCCGCGTTTGAGATTGGGAGGGCATGGAAAAACCCCTAGCCATTCAGATTTGTATCTGAGCCCAGACAGACGGGAGGGGGAAGAAGCGAGTGAGATGGGCGATCGATTGTAAACACTGTTGCGTTCGTAATCGATTCCCCAGTTACATAAGGGCGATTTATATCTACCCTCTCCTCTTCTTCTTTCACCTCCTATATATATATATATATAATTATATATATATATATATATATATATATATATATGTGTGTGTATATATATTTTATAAATATATCATGCTCAGATGCTTCATATGGTCAGACTGATGGCTGGGCCCATAGTAATTATTTCTGTTGGCCTGCTTTTTCGGTTTGGTAATGAGAGGATCTTTTAGGCTTAAAAGAACCCTAGATTCCATCCTTTCATGTGAAAAAAGGAGTATTTGAGCCGCAGGAGGTTCTATATTTTATGTGTTCAAAATAAGACCTTGTTTTCCTGTATAGTTTTTCTGAGCATGTAGTCAGGAAAAGTAAGGGGTTTTGGGCAAACTGAACTTGATAGGCTGGCTAGAATGATATATTGTGCAGGCCACAAAATGACCGCCTCTTAGCCACCTGTTGTTTAGAGTAGCTTCTCATCTGCTGTTTTCTAGAGTAGTTTGAGTTAGCACTCGTCAGTTAATATGTATGTTTAGGTCGGCCTTAATCGGCCGCCTGATATTGTTTGCTTGTGAACTTCACTTTCTTTCTCTTATACATGAGATTTGGAGGTGAAGCCCAGGCTTCACTAGGCTTGTGGCCCTGTAAGAAGGCCTGTATCTTAGCGGCCAGGCTAGAGCTAGGTTAGGTGTGTTATATGTTAACCCCATGTATACTATCCCTTGTCAGGTGGTATAGTTCCTAGTTCTGGCCTCCTCCCGAGGGAGCTGTTAGGCGGTATGCCCATTGTCCCCTTGTTTATGTAGGTGCAATTGGTGAGGTTAACAGCTAGGTTGTAGACTGTTTTTAGACTCCCTGATGTAGTTTTTCTCAGGTGGTAGGCACTTATCTTTGCGTAGATAAGTTATGCAGGTGTATGCTAGGCCCCACTTTCTAGAACTTTTCATGCTATGGAAAATGTTTTTTCCTCTGAGCCACTTGATTCTCTTAATCAAGTTTAAGTTGACGGTGCTAGCTTTTAGCCTTCGTCCTTTAGGGCTTACAGATTTGAGAATCTGTGTGGAGAAAATGTTTTTCCCTATTGGAAACAGCATGTATGTCAAAGCATTACGTTTGCTTTGAGTTCTAGACTTTTGCCCTACATTTGTATGTGAGCTTACCTGCCACAGGTTAGCACCTGTTCTCGTAATAGCAGGATCTTTGATGTTAGCCTCTATTGGAGAGATTGGTGACTATTATATTCCCCAGTTGAGGTTTATTTGCGTCACTGAGTGCATCACCTGTTGGATTGCATACTCAGGGTAGTATAGAACCACTTTTTGAGAAAATCTGGTTTCTATTAGCTCCCTTTTGTGATCTGTTAACAGCTATATTGCATATAACTTTGATTGTAGGCTCTTATGGTTAATTAGCCTCCTTCTAGTTAGCAATTGTATTTCTAACAAGTGCTGTGAGTTGATCATAATTTGCTCACTTAGTTTACACTGCCACAGACTTTTTGCTATGTGTCCGTTTGAGGTAGTAGGCCATATAGGCCTCCCTTAGACCATGTTGGCATTGTTTGGTTCCCTTTAGTCACATATGATTTAGGGTACATTGCCTGTTGGAATGTGTAGCCTAGCTCAGGTTGCATTTAGCTTCCTACAGCTATTGTTGGGTTAGAGCTGGTTCTCTGTAGCTTGGTTCTCTTAATTTCACGAGCTGAAGCCATGTGTCATTGGAATGGTAGGCCCCAACAGGCCTCCTTTCTAGTTCACATGTTGGCACAGTTTGTGTTTTTATTCTGCAAACAGGCTGAACGCCACTTGTTGCTGAGATTGTAGGCCCCACAAGGCCTCCTTTTTAGCTGACTTGTTGGCAGGATGCCTGGGAATCTAAGAACCCATACCACCATCAGTCCAATACCACCATCGGCCACGCCCCACCTCTGTTGAGTAGGCCTTAAGCAGGCCTCTTGTGGAGTATGGTGGCGTAATATGCATTCCTTCTCTCAGTATTATGCGTGAAAAGTTTTCCACTGAATGCATGGCTAGTTGGTTGGTATGGTCCTGGACTGGCTGATGCCATGTGTTTACTAGGGTAGACCCTAATAAGGCCTCCTTTTAGTTTACATGTTGGCACAGTTTGTGTTTATATGGACAAACGGGCTGAACGCCACGTGTTGCTGAACTTGGAGGCCCCGTAAGGCCTCCTTTTCTAGCTGACATGCTGGCAGGATGCTTGTGAATCTAATCCAATACGAGCTGAAGCCACGTGTCATTGAATCGGTAGGCCCCTTCAGGCCTCCTTTTTAGTTCACATGTTGGCACAGTTTGTGTTTTTATTCTGCAAACAGGCTGAACGCCGCTTGTTGCTGAAATGGTAGGCCCCTCAAGGCCTCCTTTTTAGCTGACCTGCTGGCAGGATGCCTGGAAAGCCATACCACCATCGGCCACGCCCCATCGCTGACGGATAGGCCCTAAACAGGCTTGTTCATGATGTATGGCAGCGTTTTATGTATTCCCTCTTTGGAAAAATCTCTGAATACATGGCCTAGTGGTTGGTATGGTTATAGTAGCCACTTGCTGATGCCACGTGTTTACTAAGGTAGGCCTACTTCAGCCTCCGGTGTAGCATGTGGAGTTCAGTTATGTACTCCTCTCGCTGTGAGAGTAATAGGGTGCTTTTACCGAGTACTTTTGAGTGACTGGCCCCTCAGGGTGAATGTTGTGGTGAAACCTTACTGAGGTTTGGTTTAAACTACATCTGCCTCCCTGAGTCTGATTCCTACTCTAGTTGAGCTGAATAGCCACCTAGCGCCTAGGGTGGATCTATTGTGCTCCTAGAAATGGCCACTAGACGTACGCCGTATGTCTTAGTGGTTGCTAGGCCTTATGGGCTGCCTTTTTGAACATACTGGTGTATGTTTGTGTATATTTCTCTTTGAGAATTATCTGTACACTTCTGGTTGGCCAGAGGCCCAGGTGATAAATCTAACCTCCTATGGTTCGGTTATTTATCGGTCTTGGTGCCTAAAACACTGCCACGAGCTGATGCCACGTGTCTGTTAAGGTTATAGGCCCATCCAGGCCTTCCTTAATACGTGCTGGCGTATGCTGTACTCCTCTTGCTTTAAAGAGTAAAAAGGTGCTTTTACTGAGTACACTGCTCATTGGATTGTGTTAGGTGGATTGTCATGCGGGCACTTTTGCAGCCTCTTTTGCTGCCATTGAAGTCGTCTGTCTGCCCCAGCAAGACAGGTGTTCAGGGTGGCCCCTCCAGGCCACTTTCTGAATATACTTCTGTTTCACATATAGCTACTATCATGCTGTAGGCCCCTCTTTGGCCTCCATGATTGTGTGCCCATTGCATGGTCTACCTGTTAGGTGAGCTTTGTACTTCCCTATTAGGGTTATGTTTGTAATAGTGCTTAGCTCCCTAAGTTGATCATGGTGGTAGGCCTTAATCAGGCCTCCTCCTAAGATTCAGCCCTAGGCTGGTTTGTGCTACCCTGTATAAACAGGCGTTTAGCGCACAGCCTCCTCAGTGCGTTAATTAAGCGCTGAGTAGATCCTAGGATGAGTGGATTATACTCCCCTCAATACGAGGGTTCATAGCACTCAGCTGAGTTCTGCTCTCCAGGATGCCCGTCTCTACACGTGGGTCTGAATTGCTCCTACCTTTCTGCAGTCACTCTTACCTGCTCTCTTCTATGAAGAATGCGTTATGGAGATTCTGTTGTAGTGTCTGTGGTAGATCAAAATCATCAATACAACTATAAATTAAAGAAAGCTTTTAACGTTTCACCTCCTTCAGATAACTCATAGACCATGGCTCCGGCAGGTCTGGATGAAATTACCCTGGTGGCATCTTTGTTACCTCCAGTGAGGAGAAGCAGGAGGCTTTCTCACCAGCTCTGGGGACTTCAAAGAGTCACCCATGCCCCCCCCCCTCCCCCCACATGGCACTAAGGGCCATGTGGCATACCCGAGACGCTGTGAAAACCCAATACACATCACACACGCACATACAGAGACACAAACACACATTTGGAGACTGTATCTAGATTTAGCCTCAAAATATGACTATACCAAAGTGTACCCGTTGCTGTATTCAAGTGAACGTGCATGTATCCATGTATATAAAAGTAGTTATGATTGGAGCGGTGTTAATTTTATTCTCAGCGGTATATTCAAGTATAAACTGTATCCCTCACTTTTATGTCTTTGACGTCCGACAAGTTTGGTCTCATTGTAAAGCTCTCTTTATGCCCTAATTGACAATGTATGTCACATCACTGTAAAATGCATTGTTCTATTTTTAATGGTACTTTGAAGAAAATGTACTCAGATCTGACACTTCATAAACCATGCAAATGAGGCCATAAATGGAGACAAAGAAAAAGTTTGCCCGCCAAAGTTGCACCCGCACCATTGGCTGACGCACCCGAGGAGGCGTTTGGCTTGTTTGTCCTTAAAAAGACATTCACACGCATGTTTCCTTTGTCTCTCGATTGTTTTTCGATTGTCCCTCGCCACCTCACGCACGTCTCTCCCGGACATCTCGGCGACCGCGCTTCCATCACGCGCTCCTCTGCATCTTCGGGACGACCATCTGTTTGGCACAAGTTTTTCTTTTGTCAAGCCTCCGTCATCCTCCATCACCTCGGAGACGGACTCTCTCTTCTTTATTTTCCGGTTATCTTACTCTTAAGTTAAAACCTTGTTTGAAAATCCCGCCGAGAACCCTGCCTCGGAAAAGGACCAATCGCTCCAGCCACACGCATTGAAAATCCTGGAGAAAGACAAGCAACCTCAGCACCTGAACCTATGCAAGTATAGAACCATTCTTTCGAAGCGTTTTAAGCTCCATGCATAAGCTGAGTTTCCTTGCTGGCTCTCAAAGGTTTAACTGTTTGTAATTTGCCATTTTCTTTGATCACCTCTGTTTTCCTGCCTTTACTTTCGCTTTTGTATATATGTGTATTCTTTGTGCATATCTAGTCATATAACGTTAGCCCATGTAGTTGTAGTTTCGTATATTAAATACATTATATTCATGCTCGATTGCCTCTGTTGCTCATTCAACGAACCAGGTCCCTTCTACGTTTGATTCTGCAAAACTGCTTTATGCTTTAATGCTATAATAGGAAGTTATTCTCGTGGCCAGAGACCAACTTCCTTTTATAATAGCTTATGAGAAAACTGATGGTTTGCTGGACAAACTAGGATAGTCTTTCTCAAATTTCTATTGAACTAGACCTAATCATATATGTAATTAATTATAATCCGTTGTAATTAATTCACAATATATGTGCATAATTCCCTCTTTGGTCGATCTATATTATAATTAATCATAACGCGTTATGACTTAATTATATATATATTTCACCCATAATTTGAGCTAATTGATTAAATACCTGTAAATTCGTTACACTGTACTCAGACAGGGTTGGCCATGACTAAGTTTGTCCTATAACAAACCAGGTCGGCCTCCCTGGTGGCATTGAGGGTGACTTCGTTCCCCTCTAGTGACTGGCCGGGGTTCCTTTCGGTTCTCTGGCCACATTCTCTTAAAGGGACCACTTTCTCTTCGGAAAAGTTGGTTCCAGATGCCTTTAGTGGCCTTGGTAGGCCTTCTGCGGAAGGCCTTCTTGAGGCTCAGCTTGGGCTATTGGCCGTAGGGAATGCTGTCACTGACAGCCTTTGTGTGACCCGAGGGTGAGTTGCTATCTGGCGTTTCATTCGAAACTGCTTGACGTTTGTCTAGCCATCTTTTATCATGCACTCTCCTTAAGCATGGTGCCGTGGGTATATCGTTCCCCAATGCGTGATTGAACACAGAGTTGAAGTTCCCTTCGAAAGGGAATGTCTCAGGTCACGTATGTAACCATATTTCCCTGCGAACAGGGAACGAGACTCTGCGTTGCCCTGCCATGCTTGGGGGCTGCCTGCTGAACAGTCCCTCAAGACGAAAAGATACTTTTTTGATACTTGGCTTTCAGACATCAGCTCATGTGTGACGTTCCCCCAATGCGTGATTGAACGCAGAGTCTCGTTCCCTGTTCTCAGGGAACTATGGTTACATACGTAACCTGAGACGTTTTCTGTTTAAATATATTTTATAAAGTAATTTATTCCTGTGATGGCAAAGCTGAATTTTCAGCATCATTACTCCAGTCTTCAGTGTCACATGATCCTTCAGAAATCATTCTAATATGCTGATCTGCTGCTCAAGAAACAATTGTACAAAATATTTGTGTACAATATTTTTTTTTCAGGATTCTTTGATGAACAGAAAGTTCAAAAGAACAGCATTTATTTGAAATATAATCTTTTGTAACATTATAAATGTCTTTACGGTCACTTTTGATCGATATAATGCATCCTTGCTGAATAAAAGTATTAATTTCTTTAATTTCTTTAAAAAAAAATAAAAATAAATATTCTTACTGACCCTAAACTTTTGAACGGTAGTGTATAATGTTACAAAAGCTTTGTATTTCAGATAAATGCTGTTCTTTTGAACTTTCTATTCATCAAGGAATCCTGAAAAAAAAAAAAGAGTACACAACTGTTTCCAACATTGATAATAATCATAAATGTTTCTTGAGCAGCAAATCAACATTATAGAATGATTTCTGAAGGATCATGTGACACTGAAGACTGGAGTAATCCTGCCATGACAGGAATAAATTACTTTATAAAAAATATTCAAACAGAAAACAGTTATTTTAAATTGTAATAATATTTCACAATATTACTGTTTTTACTGTATTTTTAATTAAATAAATGCAGCCTTGGTGAGCAGACGAAACTTCTTTTAAAAACATTAAAATCTTACTGATTCTAAACTTTTGACTGGTATTTATAATTTAAATTGATTTTCACGAATGAATGGACAAAAACACAGAAAATTATGCCAAAATGCCCGTTTTGCCGTTTTTCATAGAATTCATTCATACTTTAATTCATATAATTTCATTTAATTTCCCTCAGCACTTGCTTGTAAAGGTTGTAAAACCTCTCACTACTTTGTCTTTTTTTTTTCAAACGAAACCATGCATGCCTGTGTCTGCATGAGACTGTTGCTTACTTTTGTCATTTTAATGATGATAAAAAGATTAAACTTTTTTATTAATATTAATCATATAATATTTTAATATTTTAATATTAAAATATTAAACTAATCATCACAAATTGCATCAGGATTTATATGATGTTTTATATTATTTAATAGTCTTATTTGCTCACCACCATATTTCTTACGTCGTGTTCACCGAGCGGCTTTGAGCAGAGTTCTCTCACTGCAGCACGAAAACGCACCGTCAAGCCTGTTTTTTTTTAGTCTATGATGGGTTTACACAGCAGCATTGGGCACACAGTTAAAGGGGAAGCTAACATGACAATAGATTATGGACTTTAGAAGCAAAAAATACAAGTGGGTATATGAAAATACTGATCCTTAGAAGTCATAATATGCAAAAAGTCCTGGGCTGTGCTGTAAAATTGGGGTTGCCATCATATGTCATACTCCAGGTTTCCCCAACAACACTTAACCTGAAAACATATATCTTGTACCTTACTGATTTACAGTATACACAACACTATATATTCAACAAGCAGATGAGCCCAGAAAGAACTTTTGCCATAAAGAAAATCAAAAGTCTACACTGCATGCTAAGAATTTTCTTTATAATATGGGAGAAAAATGCTTTTGCATGTTGTGTTAATATTCGGGGCTCTTCTGCTTAACTGTACATAGTATATACGGATTTGGTCTTTTATCATCACAATAAACCATGTTAAGCATTTTCTAAGTGAAACTGCTTAGTTCAGTAGCTGTAAATTTATGAACAACATTGGTATACATGTTTCTAACTTCAATAGCATTTGATGAGAATGACTTACAGTCATAAAACCAACTATAATGTGTTCGTGTAAGTGTCATTCTTGCACATGTCTTAGATTTTAGTGAACAAGGGCACAACCTTGTTCACTAAGTTTGTGCCTGACGAAGACCAGTTGGTTGAAACGTTGCAATTTATACAATAAATATTTTCAGGAGCAGTTACATTAGTGTGCAGACAATTTTTGTTTTTTGCTTCATATTGTATATATGAGCATACAGTAAGTGAAATACAAAGCAATATTTACATATGATTTGACAGTTTATTTTATTAAAGGTCAAAAGGTGTGCATCATGCCTGACACCTACACTTTACAGTTGGTTTTATGACTGTAAGTCATTCTCTTCAAATGCTGTTGAAGTTAGAAACATGCATACCAATGTTGTGTGTGACTTTAGAGACGGTCCCTAAATTTGCGAATATCCAGCGTCAAGCCAACTTTATGCCAGTATTTCACTGGGAAAGCTTAGCGTGGCACTTTTCGCGTCACATTCATCTGCTTGTCTGTAGCCTATGCAGAGTCAACATCACCAATAAGGGTGAGTTTGGTCTTTTATATCACTTATTATGCAACAATAACAAAGACATGACAAAAAGTAATAAACAATATTTAACAACACTAAACGATACAATTATGAGGGTTACATTATAAAAACACAAAATGTCCCCACAGTAATCCTGTATGATGTATGAAAAAGAAAACTAACAACCGAGAGAAATATATGTATATACGGGGTAGCTGAAGGTAAGCTATAAGCTACCTGATATTTTATTCTTACAGCTTTAATTATATATTACACTGGTTTTCACATTGGTCTGCAGAAAAACAGCAACGGGCTGAATGAAAATGTAAAATGTGACTCTTCCATTCAGATAGTGGTATTCTGTTTTTATTGTTATTTTTATTTTTTATGCATTCCGTTTTTATTCCTATGTATTTGTTTTGTTTTTCGTGTAAAGCACCTTGAATTACCATTGTGTATGAAATGTGCTATATAAATAAAATTGCCTTGCCTTGCCTAATCGACTCTCTGACAGTAGGTGGCTCTGGAACAGCAGAAATAAAGCCGTTTCCTTGGTAATCTCTGTACATAAAGCAGCTGTGCTTATAACAACGCAGTCAAATAGCTCAAAAGATTTTTTACCTCCCTTATGAAAATTAACCGTGGTTTCACTACAAATAAAACAAAAAACATGGTATTGTAGTTAATGGTAACCACAGATTAACCATGGTTTTGCTACACTATAGTTTATGGTATTTGTCGTAAATTATTGTTATACAAATAGTATCAATACGACCAAAAAAAACAAAAAAAAAACATAACACACTTTTAACCATGGTTAATTTTCGTATGTGTTCACGATAGTTTGAAATGCAAGCTAGTTGCAATGTGTTATTTAGCTAACTTTTTATACATGGAAATAAAACTAGCGAATAATACAAATTTACAAAATAATCTCAGTGGGATATGTTTTATACAACTTAGTGTAGCATTTAACAGTTAGAAAATTATGTGCATGTGACGTCACATTGAGGCGGGGCAATTCGCTTCTTTCCAAGTCCGTTTCATCTGATGCCTTTATGTCCAATGCCTTTTAGTTTGATGCCTTTTTATCTGAGTCCATTTTGTCCGATGCCTTTTTATCAGAGTCCATTTCGTCTGATGCCTTTTAGTCTGAGGCTGTTTCGTCTGATGCCTAATTGTACAAGACCTGACACCTGACGTCATTTTTCCTGAGACCTGAAGCCTTTCAGCCTGAGGCGTGATGCTGTTTTGTCCGATGACTGAAGCCTTTTAGTCTAAGGCATGACGCCTTTTCGTTGTATGACTGAGGTCTGAGGATGTCCTAAAATGTACACCGTACCCTGGTTGTGAATTCAATGTGTTTTTGTTTTTTCAGCGCGTAGTTGTGGGAAGTGCACGTCTACAGGAGTTAAACATTCTGACAAGCACGTAACTTAGTTCAAGCTTCACTTGTGCATTCGCATCATTGTGTGCAGATATAAGTCGTAATATTACATTTATGTAGCATAAATATCTGATTAATCTCATATAGGATGCGCTTCGTTGAACTGACAACAGAGCAAACGGAGAGCAGGATGGATATCAGATCTAAACTTAACCACTTTTCAGCCACTTCATAAAAATAAAATGCGTAATATAAATATATTTACAGTGACAATTATCTTATTTGCATTATACTCTTGTATGGAATGGGTCATTTTGAGCTCCCTACTCCACCCTATAACCTTAAGCATAACCAGTTTGACAATATACAAAACCTAACATGCAGATAAATGTCCAGTCACTATCATTTATTTAAAACTTGGCAAAAAGCAGTATAAAAAACAAAACAAAATGACTTGTGTGCTTCATTACCAGTATGGTAACAGCAAAACAATTTTGTGTGAGTTACAGAATGAAATAAAAAGTTGTTAATCGCTGCAAACATTTCCCTGATCCACATGTCCACCCTCCAAAGGCTCGTGCTGCATCTCACTCAACTGCATTTTTTTCTTCCCAAACCAGTTCAGCGGAAATCCTGCCCTGCACCCAATTTCATTGGCTGAGATTACAGTGACGTGTAGGTTTAGGGATCAGTGTTTGATGTAGGCAATCATTACTGTGATTGATATGGCCAACTAAATCTTTAGATTTCAGGGATTTCCTGGGCGGGATTTCCACTGAACTGCCAATTTCAGACAATCGGTTTCCTCAAATTAATTATGGTGCTGCAGCACCATAATTAAAAAAATAAATAAAATTAAGCATCTCCAAAAATGAAGCACACTGACTGAATAAGAACATTTACTGTTGTTGTAGATTATCTCACTGTTTGGTGACAGAAGAAGGTTGTGCTGCTCTGGCATCAGCTCTGAGTTCAAACTCTTCACACCTGAGAGAACTAGATCTGAGCAACAATCACCTACGAGATTCAAGACTGAAGCTGCTTTCTGAAGCACTCAACCATCTGGAAAAACTCAAGTATGTAGATCAGTAAGAATCATCTTCTCTGCTGCGTATCTTTACATTTTCACTTTAATTGCCAGATTTTCCTGCAGTAAACTTCCTACAGGTTAAAATAGGTTAACCAAGGAAGTCTTGCAATCTGATGGTGACACCAGTACACTATCATGTCTTATAACCAAAGTCCTCTCTTTTATCAGATTAACAGCCTGTGATCTCACAGATCAGAACTGTGAAATTGTGGCTTCGGCTCTGAAATTATCAAACTCCCTGAGAGAGCTGGACCTGAGTAACAATGACCTTCAGGATTTGGGAGTAAAGCTGCTCTGTACTGGACTGAAGAGTTCAAACTGTCAACTTAACATATTGAGGTATTTATAGAGAGTTTTAACTGGTCTGTGCAAAATAACAGCATAGAAATGTTCTATTCTACTGTTCTATGCACCTGACTCACATTACTGGGTGTCCCAGACACCACTGAAAATATTCTTATATATCAGGCAGTAACATGATTTCATTGCAATCACTCAGAGGTCGTTGTAAAGGTAATTGATGGGTGAAATTTAGCCTGCAATCTGGCAGTTAAAGAGCCCAGTTATTAATATATATGTATATTCTTCTGTCTGAATTAGAACACTTACTGTTGTTGTAGATTATCTCACTGTTTGGTGACAGAAGAAGGTTGTTCTGCTCTGGTATCAGCTCTGAGTTCAAACCCTTCATACCTGAGAGAGCTGGATCTGAGCTACAATCACCCAGGAGAATCAGGACTGAAGCTGCTTTCTGAAGCACTCAACCACCTGGACAAACTCAAGTATGTTGAGCAGAAAATCTGTCTAGTCTGTATGTGTGAGAAAGATTTTCATAGTTTTTGTGGTTGTCAAGAGACAGTTTTTTCTGGATACTGTAGTCAACAAACATTGAAAAGAGGTGGTGCATCTCTGACACAACTTAGTTATTTACTAAATAGTAGACTTACTAATTCCTGTGAAGTTCACTTACAGCTCCAGGGTTTAGGTTAGTAGATTACAAATGTTATTGGTCCGGACTCAAGTCCAACTTTAACGGACAGACTTGACTCAGACTCAAGACTTTGAGACTCAGAAAATGTTTCCGAGTGTACCCCTAGTCTAGTGCTGCCATTTAAATACGTTCTTGACAGCTGAGGGAAATGCCACTGAATCTTCTTGAAAATCTATAATTTGCATAATTTGCATGCACTTTAAGTCTTGGCAGTATAAACGTTTAAGCGATTTTACTGTTAACACGTGAAAGGGAACTCAATCCGATACTTGCGTGCTGTCTGAGGTGATGCACACACAGCCAAAGTGCATTAGAATCTCAATGCAGCATGCATATCTTTCACATCTCATTTTTACACAGTGAAATACACACACAAAAAAAAAATGTTGAAATTCCCGCCTTGGTGAGAATGCGTAAACACAGTCGGTTCTGTCTTAGGTGAAAGTAAACAGTTGGTGGACAAATTGGTGTCAATATATTTGAACTGTCTATTAGATTTTAAAGTGACAGCAGCCTAATAAACCTGCTGCTGTCTGTCATTAAATCAACCAACAAAAGACAGAGAAAATCACTTACTGCTCATGACTGAATATCTTTAATTTTTTGAATTGGTGTATATTTAATTCACACAGTGAAGAATATGCCGTTTTATTTTTACATTACCTTACTGTAGTATTTTATTATTATTAAATGTCTGTAGTATTTCATTAGTCTAGAACAACCTGAAAAAAACTTAAAAGCACTATTTCATTTGTGTCTTTGATCTGTTGTATTTATTTGTCCTATTGTTTGTAATTAGTGATTAGACTTTTTACATGTCTTCAGAAAGCTTGAGAACTTTATACTCACAGTAGTCAGGCTAGTGTTAGATTTGCTCTGGTAATGAAAGTTATGATTTAAACAAAAAACAGGGTGGAAACTTCTAATTTTGAGGCCATAAGAAAAATAATGTTTCTAACTTCTTGGGCAAGGCTGTACGTTAACTTTCTTTTGCACATAGCACTGGTGCTACAGATGTTTAAAGTTTTGTAGCAAAGGCCATATAATTGTAGCACAGGCATAAAACGTCTGTTACCATCTCTAAAAACAACCACAAGTAAAAAAAAATAAATAAATAAAATAAAAATATTTAATATTTAACCCCTTAGCATTCCTGTAAAATTTGCCTAAATGCCTAAAAAAGGCATACCCAAAATTAATTGCATGCTGTCCTTGAACCATTTGGAGTATATGCATGGTTTTGGTGTCTTTTGAAAGGTAATGTGATTTTCTCAATATTTCTTTTTTCTTTTTTTTTTCTTTTTTTTTTTTTGCACCCTCAGATTCCAGATATTCAATCAGTTGTATCTCGGCCAAATATCATCCTGTCCTAACAAACCATACATCAATGGAAAGCTTATTTATTCAGCTTATATTCAGTGAGAGTATGTGTTATTTATACATTTATATTTGACCCTTATGACTTGTTATATATAATATATATAATATATATGGGGGTGAACCAGTGGGTGAAAACTTTTTATATATATACAGTGCCACTTGAAAGTTTGTGAACCCCTTGCAGAATCTGTGAAAATGTGAAAAATGTGAATAAAATAAGAGAGATCATACAAAATGCATGTTATTTTTTATTTAGTACTGTCCTGATTAAGATATTTTACATAAAATATGTTTACGTATAATTCACAAGACTTGGTTGTTCATGAGTCCCTTGTTTGTCCTGAGCAGTTAAACTGAGCTCTGTTCTTCAGAAAAATCCTCCAGGTCCTCCACCCCCCGGGTCTTAATGCATCGTGTTTTCTTCTGGAGCATCAGTGAATGTTTGAACCTTTTTCAGAACTTGTGTTTGAGTCCCTCAATTGTCATCAGTGTGAAAAGATGGATCTCAAAATCATACAGTCACTGCTGGAAAGGGTTCAAATATGCAAAAGAAGTTGGAAAACTGAAGAATCTGCAGGACCTGGAGGATTTTTCGGAAGAACAGAGCTCAGTTTAACCGCTCAGAACAAACAAGGGTCTCATGAACAACCATCACAAAACAAAAAAACAGTCGTAGATCATCCAGGTAACCACACAAAGTATTAAGAATCAGTGGTTCACAAACTTTTGAACGGGGTTATTTTAATAAATTCATTTTTTTTTCTTGTGAATTATATGTAAACATCTTTTATGTCAAATATCTTAATCAGGACAGTACTAAATAAAACATAACATGCATTTTGTATGATCTCTCATTTTGTTCAAATTATTCACATTTTCACAGATTCTGCAAGTGGTTCACATACAAGGACACCCTATTGATTTCTATGGTTTGATGTGTCAGGACTAGGGCTGTCAATAGAATAACAATTTTAATTAAGATTAATCGTGCACCCTTTGTGGAATTAATCGCGATTAATCGCGCACTTATCGTGAAATTAAGGATACACCATTAATCTTGTTTAACATGTCCATTTTGCTATCATTGCCTATTTCCAGCAAAGTAAACCATCAGATTGAAGTGTGATTCTCACAAAACTGTATTTTTTTTAAAGCTTTTTTCAAGGTAAATTTAGGTGTCTTTCCAAAAAAGTACACTTGCAGACTCCAAAAGGACACCAAATGAGTCCATATAATTCATACATTTATGTACACCAAAGCACCCATAAAAAAATCACAGCAAAAAAATGTTTCAGAATTCAGTGTTATTCAGTTATGCATATTTACTAAAGTACACAGCAACATACACAGGACAAATCTAAACATTATCCTGAATTTGTGTGAAAACAACGTGAATGTATGGAAATGTGTCTCTGCATAAGTACAATGTGCAATTAGTGCGTCACGAGCGTTCATACGTGATTTGTTTGCGCATCAGTATAACGGACTCACACGTGCTTAATGTACGACTCCTGTACGTCATTGCAATCGTCTTTACTTTGATTGCAATCCTCATCCATCAAAACTTTACTAGTGAAAGGTTTTATCCAGCCGAGAAATCATCCAGCCACACAGCTGTGGGATGTTGCGACGTTCCGTTCAGACAATACAATGATACATACAATGACACAATATGACAGAGAGTTTGTGTTTCAAAGCGAAACAGACACTGGAATGAATAATTCTCTGTTCTCTCTGCCATCTCTGATGTAATCAGCATGGACTTTTAAGATCATCTAACTGCGTGATGTAAAATTACTTTAATTATGCAATTTCACATGCTTCAGTAATGTATTTGCGTTAAATTGCGTTAAATTACATTTAATGCGTCAAGGACTTTGAATTAATCGCATGCGTTAACGCGGTAACGTTGACAGCCCTAATCAGGACATAATAAAATATCATCTAGTCCTTAAAGTTAGGTAAATACAACCTCAGATAAACAGCAACACATGACCTATTACACCGTGACATTATTTATTTAACAAAAACTATGGCAAAATGGAAAAGCTTTTAGTGACAAACTAAGTACACCCTTACTGCTCCCATAGGAATTAAGAGGGTAAGTTGCAGTCAGGCGCTGCTAATCAAAAGCATTTATTTAATTGATGATCAGCAAGAGTGTGATCACCTCTACAAAAGCAGACATTTTGGCAATTTGATAGTCTGGAGAATTCAGGTGTGTTAACACAATGCCAAGGAGGAAAAACATCAGCAATGATCTTAGAGAATTGTTGCTGCCATCAATATGAGAAGGGTCTTACGGCCATTTCCAAACAATTTGAAGTCCATCATTCTACAGTGAGGAAGATTATTCACAAGTGGAAAACATTCAAAACAGACACCAATCTTCCCAGGAGTGGACGTCCCAGCAATTTCACCCCAGATCAGACAATGTCAGACAATGCAAACAGTGCACTGCTCAGAGAAATCGCGAAACACCCAAGAACTACACCTCAGACTCTACAGGCCTCTGTTAACATGTTAAATGATAAAGTTCATGACAGTACAATTAGAAAAAGACGGGACAAGTATGGCATGTTTGGAAGGGTTGCCAGGAGGAAGCCTCTTCTCCCTAAAAATGACACAGCAGCACAGCTTAGGTTTGCAAAGTTACATCTGAACAAACCACAAGACTTCTGGAACAAAGTCCTTTGGACAGACAAGACCAAAGTGGAGATGTCTGACCATAAAGCACAGAGAACCGAACACATTATATCAGCACAAACACCTCATACCAACTGTCCATCATGCTGGTGGAGGGTTGAAGATCTTTGGCTAGTTTTGCAGCCACAGGACCTGGGCATCTCAAAGTCACTGAGTCGACCATGAACCCCTCTGTACACCAAAGTATTCTAGAGTCAAAAGGTGAGACGATCTGTCCAACAGCTAAAGCTTGGCCGAAATGGTCATGCAACAGGACAATGATCACAAGAACATCAGCAAATCTACAGCAGAATGACTGAAAAAGAAAAGAATCAAAGTGTTGCACTGGCTCTGTCAAAGACCAGACCTCGTCCAGGTTGAAATGCTGTGGCAGGACCTTAAGAAAGCTGTGCAAATGCCCATAAACCTCAATAAGCTGAAGCAACGTTGTAAAGAAGAGCGGGCCAAAATTCCTCCAGAACGATGTGAAAAACTGATAAAGTCATACAGAAATTATTCCTTCAAGTTATTGATGCTAAAGGTGGCTCTTCAAGCAATTGAATCATAGGGTCTACTTAGTTTGTCACCCATGGCTTTTCCATTTTGGCTTTATTTTTGTTAAATAAATAATGACACGGTGTGATATGTAATTTGTTGTTGTTCATCTGAGGGTGTATTTACCTAATTTTAAGACCTTATAATGACCAGACGATTTTTATTGTGTTCTGATACGTAAAACCATAAAACTTGTAAAGGGTGTCCTTTCTTTTTCACATGATTGTATAGAGGGTGTTGGGTGCTTTAGTGAGTACACATAATCTTTTTCATTCATACTTGTAGCTGGAGGGCGCAAGTAGTCCTCAAGTTTGACTCAGAAATCATAAAACTCTTGACGTTCCAAAAATTCCTTTTGGGCCGTTCACACAGAACGCGTTTTCCATTCCAATGCTCCACTATTCCATTGTTTTTCTATGTAAATGCACTAGACAGACGTGTATGAGCGTTGTGCTCGTCTTTCAACTTTTAAAAAAAGCGTCCCGAGACTGTGTTTTTTCCCCATTCCACTGCCCACATCTCAAAGCAAAAACGCTTTCTGTGTGGACGAGCTCTTATATGAACAAAAGACACAGCTATTGCTGTTGCAGAATAAAACGCAGATAGAGACGTTTTGACTGATGAAACATGAAGACAATAAACATACGATTGTGACAGTATATACTTTATCGGTGTTCTTCTAGACATCTCGGGTATTTTCATAATAATAAAGTAAATTTGAAGACTTCAGATACAAAAACCTCTATGCCTGTCTGACATATTTTCTTTTAAATTAGCATTTTTACCAGGTTCAGTTATATTATATATATATATATATATATATATATATATATATATATATATATAATTTTTTTTTTTTGCAAAAACCTGTAAGTCCACCTCTTTGGACAACAAGACATAGTAAACAGTTGCAAAATCATTAAAGATGCAACGGGAAACTTTGGAAATAATGAAAGCAGAAATCAAAATGTTTGAGCCATGATCTAAACATGCCATGATCGCAAAAGTGAAAGTGCCCTTTGCGGTCGCATCGCGGTGCCCCTGCGTTCCAATTTTGCGATATGGCTGAAATTGTTGCTGCTAGGAGGAGACGCTGCAGAGAACAGAGAGCATGTGGTAGAAGGGAGAAAAATATTTTCCACTTACATTCATTTCTTTGGAATGCCAGAGGAAGACGTTATCTGAACAAATCGTTTGCCAAGCCATGTTGGCCTATATATATGAGCAGCTCTGCTTATTTGCTTCCCAACTCTAATCTGCACTGCTCGTTAGATTGCGTTGGTCATTATGTAAATGATTTGACTGCGTCTGTGTTCTTTAATTTGCACTTCAGCAGTAGATCACATGCAAAACTTGCCACTCCCAACAGTGCATTTGTGTAATTGCACTCTCACACTAATTTGCCCCGTTTAGTAAATCTGGCCCTTGAAATGAAAGCATTTGATTAATGTTACACTATATGCCAAGAGCATTCGCTCAGTATCGTTATCTCACTTTTGATGGAGATGGTGTTTAGCGGCTATTGCAACCAATAAGCCTTTATCACTGTATAGAATACTGTAAAACAATCTCGCTTAATGCAAACAAGCGGCTCTGTCTTATGGAAGCTTATTTGTAGCAATATTCAATTTAAAATGGAATATGCAAAATGGCAGTGCAATATGTAAAATGGCAATGCATTTCTGTATTAAAATTTACATTTTTCATACCATATGAGCAACCTTTGGAGCAAAATAATAATTCAAATTCATTAATATAATTTACATTTGCTATTTCCTACTCTAGTTTTAACATATAATTTAAAGCTTTATAAGTTGCAAAATTAAAATGAAAATGTATTACAGAAATGATTATATACATTTAACATGTTCAGGCAAAAATTGTAGCAAAATGTTCATTTATGTTATTTTTCTTAATTGCATTTACACTCACAGTTAAGACACTTGTGATTGCGTTTTCATTGAATGTCCCGCAATGCATGTACCAAAATTCAATGTGCATTTGAAACATGGCGGCAACAGAGCTAAGAAGAGTGAGGCATTTACAGGCAGATAAAGTTGCGTAAGAACAGAGAAATGTCAGTGTTCCTGAAGATTATGTGTGTCCGTCAGTGATAGAACAAGTACGTTAGTTTTTTTTTTTTTTTATTGATTTGGTGCAATTTTCACAAGCAATAGGTACATTTTCAAAACTCTTAGTACTAATATCACAACAGATCATCAAAAGTGCAGTTTTTTTCAAACATTTCAGCATATTTTCATTTGTGTTAGTACAATACACAAAATCACTAACACAAATTTATTATTACTTAATCCACTAATTACTTAATTTACTATTATTTAATCCAACTGAACTTAATGATTAATCAATGAATCATTTGGTACACCTATAGATTTCTATAGATATTGATTCCATAGTTTCTATAGAACTTATTTGCAATTTTGAATATGGATAACCAAATGTAATTAATTCTTTTTACATTATAAGCGATTTATGTTAGATGATAACCACAATTTTCAAAGTGTGGGTGTGTGTGTGTGTTTGTGTGTGGTCCTGGTAAACACTGCATTGTGAACCAAATGTCCCAACAAAGGATGGTAATACCAGTAATTTTAGACCTTGTGGGGACATTTTTTTTTTTGGTCCCCATTTATTCACTATTTTCACAAAAATCCAAACTGATCACACTTGTAACAGCTACTCATTCTTTCAAAACTTGATCTCATGTTTCATTCTAGTTGTACAAATTTTCATTCTACATAATCACTGTTTCAAAACACAAGATCATTGTGATATGTAATGAGAACATTTGGTTTAATCACTGAAACACAACAATATGATCTTCTTTCAGTTTAATACTTTTAACAGTCAGTTCATTCAGTAGCAAACAATGCAATATACATGTTTCAAATCACCCTTGATGCTGAAATAATTACAGTTACACAGGCTACAAATGCCACACTAGAAAATACACTTACATTACCTAAATTACTTAATTGGCATAAAATCCGTAAGGTTTGTAATAGTATTTATTCAGTATGTTTTCAAAGTTGTGATGAAGTTATGAAATGGCCATGAGGTTTTGTGCGAGGAGAGAGTTTGCTGCCAATACAGTAAATGTTCTCACTGTGTGTCTCAATGTTGGGTTTCCATGTTTTATAGAGACATTCAATAGACGTAATGGTTTTTATACTGTACAAACTAGGGATGCACCGATACCAGTATCGTTATCGGCCCGATACCAAGCTCATGTACTTGTACTTGTACTCATAAAAATACCCCCGATACCAAAGACCGATGAAAACAGGGTGAAAACAGGATATGTGTCAGTATCCATGGATTCAGTCTTAAAGGGACCGTAGCCTATATTTGTGATTAATGTTAATAAAACAACAAAATATGTTAAATAAATGTATACATGGTAAATAAACCTACTGTATCTGAAAAACAAGTTTATTTAATTTGTATCTCTATAGTATTTGTTGTATTATTTGTAATTTGTTTGTAAATTTCTTTTTATATAACAACAATTATATATATTGGTAATTATGCCTTTTGAAGGTTATTGGACACTGAAATTTTTGTTTTTTAACTTTGTGACAAGCACATAAAAATTATTACTTTTTTCATAAGAGTAATAATAAAGAAGCCGTCCTACATTCATTAGTCTCACTGTGTTGTGCTTGGAAAACTGCTTGTGAAAACTGCGCCAAAGCAATTAAAAAAAACTGTAAATCATATGAAATTATATTTTTATAAAATGTGAAAATGCAGGCAGTTTTCTGTGATGGGTAGGTTTAGGGGTAAGGGATAGAATATACAGTTTGTACAGTATAAAAATCATTACGCCTATGGAGAGTCCCCGTAAACCACACTTAGAAAGAGAGAGAGAGAGATACAGAGAGATCTGAAATTTGTGAACACAGAGCAGGACAGAGTACATGGGAAAAGAAACAGTCAATGACTGTATAACATCAGATTGATCAAAGATGTAATACTGTAAACAGAGGCATTACCATGGTAAAGACTGCCACATTACTGTAACTCACTCTTATAAAGGTCAGCTACACAGTATTGATTCAGTCATATGGTACAGTGAGAAACATTTACTGTATTGGCAGCAAACTCTGTTCTACACAAAACCTCATGACTATGTCATACTTTATATCTTTTGATAACACACTGAATAAATACTATTACAAGTGTATTTTCTAATTGTGTCATCTGTACCCTGTGTAACTGATTATTTCAGCAACAAGGGTGATTTGAAACATGTATCTTGCATTGTTTGCTATTGAATGAACTGATTATTGAAAGTACCAAACTGAAAGAACATACATACACGTGTTTCGTTGTTTAAACCAAATGTTCTCATTACATATCACAATGATCTTGTGTTCTTGAAACAGTGATTATGAAGAATGAAAATTTGTACAACTAGAAAAATTATTAAAATTATACACCTTACTTGTGAAAATAGTACCAAAGCAAATAAAAAAAAACTGTATTAGAAGCATAGATATTTATGGTTAGGACGTCCCGCAGAGAATGCGGCTGGTGCTCGTGCACTTCATCATGATGCTTTACAACAGGTTCCTTTACTCAGAGAGATAATCTTAGACAAGCTGTCCAAGATTATTGCTTGCTCTATCAGTATGGTTGTATGCTTTTCTCTTTTTATCATTCTGATTGTTGTTTATGCATCATTTTATATTAATAAAACGATGTGTAGTCCTTCTGGATGCTAATGAGTGTTATTTATATAATAATAATAATAATCATCATTTCTATTCCCAAAAATAACTCACACACACTAGAAACCTCCCACCCAGACCATCTCTAATGCTCCTAAAATTCACTCTAATGATGTCTAAATTTCTCTCTTCTCTATTTTAGAAACATTTTACACAGAGTTACACAAAGTAGAGTCAATCTTCCGGGTCACAGCAACGAATTGCATAGGCTTATTTCTTTTTCTTCTTTTTTAAACCTTTTTTCTTCTATGAAACATACTCATTTTACAAAGTTTTTTATTTAAAATTTCTCAACTGCTAATGTTTTTCAACATTGCACAAAAGCTATCATGCCACCAGCACCGAGTCTGTTTTTGCTGCGCTGCTGACACTCAATTAAAGTGAAAGAACACTTTTGATGGACAAAATAAATATAATTTCACACAAAAAGTGTTTAAAATGCACAATTTGTTTTAACAAGAATTTGAGTATGACAGAAAAGAAAATTAAGAATCAAAAATATTTATAGATGATTTACTCATTTAAACTTGTTTTTTAATTATTATAAAAAAACTAAAGTAAACTAGCCAAATAATATGATATGGAATATGAAAAATATGATTATTTTAGTTATTACACAGAGAGATATATAGGCTGCAGCATACCCAAATCAAACCCGAGTTTGCTGGCTTGTAAACATGTGCACACGGCAGATGATGTAAAACACAAACGCTTCCAGTGTGAATACTTGTGCGTCTCTGCAGCTGCAGTGATGATGTAGTTACGCTCACGCTTGCAGTGTGAAACAGGCGTTAGGAATGTTAAGGGGTTAACAGATGCGCCACCGCGCTCACGATAGAGGTGCACGAGCGCCGGGTGTGTTTTCTGCGAGACGCCCTAACCATAAATATTTATGCTTCTAATATCGTACTAGGTTGCCACCATGTATTCCAACACCTGGCCCCGCCTTGACTCAATGATTGACAATTTTTTGTTGATTTACAATTTTTGCTTGAACATGTTAAATGTATATAATCATTTCTGTAATACATTTTAATTTTGCAACTTATAAAGCGTTAAAATATGTTTAATTATATGTTAAAACTAGTGTAGGAAATAGCAAATGTAAATTATATTATTAAATTTGAATGATCATTTTGCTCCAAAGGTTGCACATATGGTATAAAAAATTTAATTTAAATACAGAAATGCATTGCCATTTTGCATATTACATTTTAAATTGAATATTGCTACAAATAAGCTTTCATACCGTCTCGCACACATGCAAAGCTGTATCACACGTGTGCTTCTGTGGTAAATTAATTCATTTCACAGACTGATTTTTTCGTAGCACTGTACAGCCCTGCTCTTGGGTAACTCTTCTTTTTTATTTTTGTGGTGAGGCAAGTGGAAAAACGTAGTGTTCAGCCTGGAGTCCATGTCCATTTTGTGAAAAAAAAAAAAAAATCTTTTTCTTTTATTGATATTATTTATATGCTGATTATTACTATAGCTTTTTACTTTGGTAAATATGAAGAGTTCAGATGCAAAAACCTCTAAGTTTATCTTACATGATTTCTTTTAAATTAGCTTTTTTTTTTTTTTTTTTTTTTTTTTTTTTAATCAGGATCCAATGTTTAGGTTCAGTAATTTCACTTTAATGGTAATGAAATGGTTATTAGTCAGTTATTGAAATTCCTTATTTTCAAAAATACCACTTTAATCAATTCATTGGTATTTAACAATTTTGATTATCTTTTGCTGCAAAACCAGTCCATATTTTTTTTATTTTTTTTAGCAAAAACCTCCTAAGTCCACCTCTTGGACAACAAGACAAAGTAAAACATCCGTTTCTGTCAGTTTTACAGCAGCAAAAGGAACAGTTTGTTTACTTGCTACTCGTGGAAATCCTGTCATTGCCACTGTAACGATGGACAAAACATGATGATAACTTGCAGCTCGGCAACTGAAAGCGGCTCATACGCACCCCGTCATTCATCTTGAAATCATATGATTCAATTCACATCTTCCTATTGGTTCTTCTGTGGACTTAAAGGCTTTTGCTGACAAAGGGAAGTGGCGTTTAGCGGTTTCTGTCATTTTTGACGGAGGCGGTGTTTAGCGGGTTTTGCATCTGAACTCTTCATATGGAAATATAGTTTATGTAACTTAAAAAGGGTTGCTTAAGCTTTTTTTGGACAAAAAATCCCTTATGACATTGGAAAAGTTCAACTCCCTCTCTATGACACTTTTGATTGACATGCATGTCAGAATGAGTCTTTTGCCATTGTTGATATTTTTTTTTTTACTATGACAGCTTTGAAAAAGAACGTTCTACAGTATTTGTGACTGGTAAAGTTTAAAAAGCTCTTGATTTCATATTCTCGAGATAGTTTATGATATCAGCTACGATTAGGAAATCAATGTGAGTAGCTAAATCAGGTGAGTTCGATACAGGCCAATCATTAGGGTGGATAGTCTGCACATTGGGATGCAGGGTCAGTCTCTCTAAACCCCTCCTTTCTGAGAGTCTCCTCTGCTCTGATTGGTCAGATGGCCCAGTCTGTTGTGACTGGTCTACCGCTTACAGCACATGTCAGAAACCAAACAAATGGCCATATCTGAATTTCCGGAGGTTTCCTTAGCACTTGAAACACAGTAATACGAACAGTAACAATGGCGTCAGTTTTACCGTATCAATTCCAGCTTGAGTCCTTTCACACCGTAAAAAAAACTGTAAAAAAAAAAAATGGAAGCAAATAAAGTGTGAGAATATATATACATACACTATACATGTGTGTCTATTGTCTAATGTCAATGCTATGTGTAGATATTTAAAGATGGTCTTTAAGCATGACTGTTTGGATTTACATGAAATGGTAACACTTTACAATAAGAGTCCATCTGTAACATTAACTAAGGTTAATAAAAGTATTGTTCATTGATAATTTCAAAATTTAGTAATACATTTTTACATTTTACAGTTGTATAGTATGTACACACACAGGCAGCGTAACTCGCCGTCTGTCCGCATTGTCCAGCTACTGTTCAAAATCCTGCTGTGCCATAGAGCGCCACTCGCATAGTTTTCTATTAAATTACATTATATTTGTCCCAAATCATTGTTAATGTACATAACTTCACCCTAGACAGGAAGATTGTTTATTGTCCATCTTTTTGCAAAACGTTTGTCTTTCTGTGGCTTGACTAAGTTATCGCCTATGCTTCATATAGAGAGCTATAATAATATAGATCATGTTTTCTCTAGTGCTTTCTTCTCTTTTCTCGTCTGTTTCCGTTTGTTCTATTTTTTTTTTAAACACCGAACTTTAAACTCATCTACTCCACTTTGTTTGTTCTTGAAGCGAACTTTTGCCTGTTTGGTTTAAATTTAATGGTTTAAAGCGACACGTCTGGTGTGAGATACCTGTGAGTTGATTGCTGCTAGACGCGGCGCTTCTTGACGCACTTCACGCGCAGGACTTGAAACACCCGCACATGTGTTCATAGCAAAGCAATGTTAAAGGGACAGTCAACACATTATAACAACTTTGCAACTTTTTGTATGGAACAAAAGCTCTTCCAAAGATTCTGCCTAATAGATTTATCATTTATGCCGCGCAGCGATTTTTACTTGCACATATCAGAGGATTATTACGAAAGCAGCTGATGTTAATGGAGGAATTTGGAGCTTTTCTTTTCATCAATAAGGTGAAAACCAGACCTGTTATAAACACAAATACACTCGTATTAATTATATTAATTGAAAAGTGTACTATCCAACTAGTAATAAAGATGTTTGCTGTCGTAATAATGACAGTAGCGCAGACAAAAGTAGTATCTGTTCTGTGCTCCAGCATGGTTAGCACTCACACTGCATGCGTACCGCGCTCAAGCTCAACTGAACCATGTTCTGGTCCACCTTCTCCAAGCAGGCCAGGAACGGCTAAACAAACCGCTCCTAGGCACAGTTCGGAGCGATCACACTAGTCAAACAAACCGGGCTTTGAGGGTCAAACACGCTCGGGCACGGTTCAGAACGCCTAGTGTGAGTATATCCTAAGAAAACATGAGGGCTATAAATACACAAAGACTAATGACTAACAAGATACACCTGAGAGTAATCAGATGATGAACAAATGACAAGACAGAACTGAGAAACACATGACAATACGTGTTTGAGAGTGATTAGAGACAAAGGCATAACAAGTTTATCAAGCAATGACTCAAGGCCAGCTAATAAAATAACAACAAATGATAAGAAATTAAGAAAATAATAAATTAAACTTTTTTTTCCCCATGTAGGTCTACCAGCAATATAATAAAAATGTATTTTTAGTCAGTCTGGTGTCTAACAGCTGAGTTAACTAAAAACACTCAGAAATTAAAAAGAGTTCAGTCAAATGCAAAATAAAACCACTTAAATTTCTCATTGTCTTGATTTCTGATGAAGATGCTACTGCTCAATATTTTATTAAATAAATCTAATCAGTGTTACACATCAAGAGCAGTGAGTTGTATTTGTGATTTCTTGACACTATTGTTATCTTAAACATCACATCAGCAACAATCCTTCTGACACACATATCTGTTTTTCTGCGTGTTATACAAACCAATAATCAACATTATAGCATAGAAAGAGGGACTTTAAGCGTGTAATCGTTCGGGCGGTGGGCGGCAGCTCTTATTAATACTAATTATTATTAGGTGTCCTATTCCCGCAAAAGTAAATCGGGCATCGATATGCTCATGGCATCCCATTACGTTAACCTGTCTTGTTAAAGAACGTTTTGATAGACTGATCTCCTCGCATATCCTACCTCTCCTTTTCATAACACTATACTGGTACCAGATTTCCCCCACCAATATTTTCAGTCAGTCTCACTTCCATTGTAACTTTACTTCTTCAACTGTTCTCAGAGCAGCCTCAACTCTGATTGGTTCTGTTCACTAGCTGGGGCGGGACTTGCAATTTTATTGGGTCCCTCTGCTGTTTGTCGTTGACTGAGTTGAAATTATTAATAACTGTCGGACTAAACCATTTGGTAACACTTTATAATAACATTAACTAATAATTTGTGACTTATAAGTGAATGATGAACGAATCATTTACAAAACATGACTATACATTCATAAATGATTAATAAGTGTTATGCTAACGATTTACAAATGTGTTGTAAGTTATCTTAAAAAATGTGTAAATCATGAAATAAATCAAACTGATCATTAGTAGATGGTTGATAAGTTATTAGTTATTTATCACTTATAAATCACTGAAGTATTTATGTCAAAATTGTTTAGTATCATTATCTCAATAAACAATTGTTAATCATTTGGTTTTACCTTCCACTGAAGCTCACATCAGGTGACTCCATGTGTGTCAGAGAAGACAGCTGTCTATACCCTCACCAGTCAGCACTTACACTGCAGTACACACTACAAAGTGTTCAACACCTGTTATAGATGATGTGTAAACATATGAAGAAATCATTTACAAAGCTTTCTGCATCCCCTAATCTAAAGTGTAAACTATTCATCATCTGTAAATGTGTTGCATCAATACTCAATCATCACTTAATTATTTCATTAACTTCAACACTGATTCAGTGTTATTTTATGACACTGCAGATTGGGACAATATGTACACTGAGCAGTGTTGATTGAACTCTGGATTTAGCAGGATTCTGCTGTGGGGATAAAGGGGTTAAAGGTGTACCATAAAAGACACACAGTGATGCTTATTTTGACGGTAATATACTGTAAATTAAGTTTACATGAGCAAAATGTAGAAGAACAGTAACATACTGGCAACCTGCTTTGATGCTGTTGAACTCAATGACATCTTACAGCCAAAGCTCATTGAATCACTGAAACATTAATCACAATTTCTGAAGACTTTACTGCTGACCGGCAAACACTGGAGAGCAGCATTTATTTTTGTTTACCTAAACACCCCTTCCCTAACCTGCTTTTTTCTGCAAAAATGTGTGAAAAATAAGAAAAAATAGGAGAAACTCACACCAGCAAACTCGGAGATTGATGGATTTTCTGTGATTGTGTGAGAGATGGTCAGATTGTGTTTTTGAGACAAAAGTGAACTGTATTTGTGAAGACAGAGAAAGAATCAAAGGAGGAAAGAAATGAGGGAGTTTGTGTCTCTACACAATATGAGAAGCTTCTGTGTGACAATCAGCGATCAGGCCATATTGGTGTGATTTCACACTTACAAGGGTTTGTTCTTTGAGATGTCCAGTCAAGTCACCTTCATTTCTATAGTGCTTTATACAATACAGATTGTTTCAAAGCAGCTTTACAGGGATAAACAGGAAAATAACAAAATCAATGTTGGAAACAGAATTCAGTTCTGCTGTAAAGCAGCTCTTTATTCAGCTGAAATCAGTTCAGTGTTGATTCAAGATAAAGATGTGAGTATATAAAAACACAAAGTGAGAAATAGTAATAAAGCTCCATCCACTTTTATGTACAATATAATGCACCAAATATCCAACAGGCAACATATATAATGTACAGAATAATGACAGTCTTTTATTTGTGAGCAATAGTCTCAAGAAGCGTCTGCAACAGTCATTGTTCACCGTCACTCTCCTCTGAGTGAAGAAATCCACCAGAGAAGTCCATTAATAATCCACAGAGCAAAAGCAAGTAATCGACCGTTATCATCTTCATGATGAAGGTTCCTCGCGGCCTCCAGATGAAACGTACTCATATTTCACTCTTGGTATATTAGTCTTTTCTTTTGTCATTCTGTTCCACATCCCTGGAAAGTCTTTCACGTCAAGTGATGTAACGTCTCTCTGAACTTTTCCTCTCGTGAGATTTGTGTTGATCAATTACCGCTGTAAAGGGTTTATACAGAAATAACATACAAACCCCATTTCCAGAAGAGTTGGGACATTTTGTAAAGTGCAATAAAATCAACAATCTGTTATTTGTTAATTCTCTCGAACCTCTATTTAACTGACAAAAGTTCAAAGAAAAGGTTTCCAGTGTTTTCACTGAACAACTTTATTGTATTTTGTAAGTATAAACACATTTTGATTTTGATGGCTGCAACACACTCCAGAAAAGTTGGGACAGAGCCGTGTTTACCACTGTGTCACATCACCTTTCCTTTTAATTACAATTTTTAATCATTTGGGAATTGAGGACACTAATTGTTGCAGTTTTGCAAGTGGATTTTTTACCCAGTCTCGCCTGATAAAGACATCTGTCTGTGGTCATCGTTGTCTGATTCTCTTTTCATGATGAGCCAAACATTTTCAGTAAGAGTCAGATCTGGACTGTAGGCAGTCAGACACATCCACTGTACGGTGTAGAGCAGGGGTGTCAAACTCATTTTAGCTTGAGGGCCGGATTGGAAAAAGAGAACCATGTGCGGGCCGAATTAACAAAAAAAAAAAAAACTAGTACACTGCTCCTTAAAACTGCATTTGTTTTTATAGATGCAGTTATTAAACATTTTTTAGATTTTTAAAATAATGCTTTTTTAAATATTTTTTTAATTAGTGATGCACCTATATTGATTTTTCGAGGCCAATTCCAACTTTTTTAGAAGCAAATTGGCCGATTCTGATACTGGTTGCAGATTTTTTTTTTTTTTTTTTTTAAAGCAAATTTACTTGTTGTTTGTTTGTTCAAAAAAAAAAAAAATATGTGTAGCTCTTTGATATTAGAGACAAAAACTGCATTTTTATCACAATCCCAACAAAGATGTTATGCACATGAGTATGAGCAATTGTTTTAAATTTAAATTATTGTATAATTTCACGATTAATAGCAAAAACAGCATGGTCTGACATAAGCTTTGTGAAATTATGCTACATAAGACACTTGCACAAAAAATCAGCAGACGGACTGAATGAAAATGCAGATTCACTCTCTGACAGCAGGTGGCGCTTAAGGAACAGCAGTGATACAGCGTTTCCATGATCACCGCTACACAAAGCAGTGCTGCGTTTATAAATAGGCTACTACTTTATACGGAGATTAGAGGAAAAGCCATCAAAACTTTTCTGAAGAGATGCATTCATATCAACCCCAATTCAATATTTAAATTATTCTTCCTATTTTTCGCGAACACTGAGCTTGTGCATGGTAGAGTATTTTCTCTGCTGGCGCGTCTGTTCTCCTCTTTGTGTCCGTCAGCGTGTGCCTGTGTTAACGTCCTTTTCACAGACTTCGTAAATATTTCCACATAAATTAAATTTTGGGAAATTATTACAAAGCACTTTGTTTGCAAGCCCGGAATAAAGATTGACCAAAATAAAACAAAAAAAAAGTTTGGATTTATGACCAGTGGACTAGTGCATCTCTATTTTTTATAAATTGTAGTTGAAATCATCCCGCGGGCCGGATTGGACACCTTTGTGGGCCGTATGTTTGACAGCCCTGGTGTCGAGTGTCTAGAAACCACTCTGATGAATCACGTGCAGAATGAGGCCTGGCTTTGTCTTGCTTCCCAGGAAAGGTCATCTTGATGGCAGTGTATGTCTCTGTACAATCCCAATCCACGCCTCCATGTCAATGATTCCTTCACACAAATGCGAGTCACTCGTGCCGTTTGCGCTGATGCACCTCCATACCATGACAGATGTTTGCTTTTGCACCTGTTGCT
The DNA here is from genome assembly GCA_037950675.1 of Hypophthalmichthys molitrix. NCBI lineage: Eukaryota > Metazoa > Chordata > Actinopteri > Cypriniformes > Xenocyprididae > Hypophthalmichthys > Hypophthalmichthys molitrix. The sequence continues at coordinate 42,209,350 of CM075494.1, forward strand.
GATGAAAGTCTGGATGGTCCCTTTCATCTTAGGGACTGAGAACTCGAGAATGTCCATTTCTTTCAAAAACAAGCTGAAACATGGACTCATCTGACCACAGCACACATTTCCACTGTCTTTTAGACCATCTGAGATGAGCTCGAGCCCAGAGAACTCAGCAGAATCTCTGCATTGAACAGATGTGTATCTTTCTTCTTGTGTAACAGAGATTCGAGTTGCATTTCTTGATGCAGCGTCAGACTGTTAAGTGACAACTGTTTTCCAAAATACTCCCGAGTCCATGTGGCTTTATTTGACACAGTAGCATGACGGTTTCTAATGCAATGCCATCTGAGGGGTCAAAGGTCACGCACATTCAACTGAGGTGTCCTACCTTGCCCTATCCAGACTGAGATTTCTCTTGATTCCCTGAATCTTTTTACAGTATTATGTATAGTAGATGCTGAAAGACATCAATTCTTTGCAATCTTGCATTGAGAAATGTGATTTTTGAATTGTTTGACAATTCTCTCATGACATTTGGCACAAAGTGTTGAGCCATGACCATCTTTTCTTGACTGAGAAGCTCTTTTACACCCAAACATGATACCCTCACCTATTACCAGTTCACCTGCTAACTGTGGACTGTTTAAAAAGAGTTTAACTTGGATATTATATAATCTTTTCACTCTTATTTTGCTTCTGTCCCAACTTTTCTGGAGTGTTGCAGCCATCAAAATCAAAATTAGTTTATATTCACAAAATACAATGATGTTGTTCAGTGAAAAACATTGGAAATCTTTTATTTGTACTTTTGTCAGTTAAAAAAAAAGGTTCAGGAGAATTAACAAATCACAGATTGTGGTTTTTATTTTACAAAATGTCTCAACTCTTCTGGAAATGGGGTTTGTACATAAACAGGGTTTTTGAAATTGTATATCTGAATCCACCTATAGAAGTCCCACAACAAGCGTTCATTTATATATCTGTCTTATATGTAGACCTGCTTCAAGCTGGATGAATTATTAAAAAACTAAATGATGCTTATTTGAAAACGTAAAAAATGCAGAAGGTTTTCTGTGACGGGCAGATTTAGTGTAGGAGGACAGAATATAGAGTTTGTACAGTATAAAAATCATTGTGTGTGTGTGTGTGTGTGTGTGTGTACTTGTTTAGCTGCTGTATTGTGAGGGACAAATGTCTTTATTTAATGAAATATCATAACATCTGACTAGTGAGGACAATTTAGTCATCTGTAAAGTGAAACAAACGTGTGTGTTTGTGTGTTTTCTAGTGTGGATCACGGAGGAGAGTTCAGGATTACATCAAGACTACACAAATGTAAGTCGTCAAACACACAGTTTCAGTGTTTGTTGTTTTGTTATTAAGTTCACTTGAAAAAGCCACATTCACTGATCTACTGTTTAACCTTATTATTATTATTATTATTATTATTATTCTTAGACTGAATTTCTAAATGATGCTCCTCCTAGAGTTTAATCTACATCCACCAACTCACATCTATCTATAGCAACACCCTGGCAACCACCAAGAGTACCCTAGCAACCACATAGGAACATACTATGAACCACCTAGAATACCCTAGCAACCGCATAGGAACACCCTAGCAAACAGACTGAGTACCCTAGCAACCGCATAGCAACAAATTAGCAACCACCTAGAATACCCTAGCAACCGCATAGGAACACCCTAGCAAACAGCCTGAGTACCCTAGCAACCACATAGGAACACCCTAGTAAACAGCCTGAGTACCCTAGCAACCGCATAGCAACAAACTAGCAATCACCTAGAATACCCTAGCAACCGCATAGGAACATATTGGCAACCACCTAGAATACCCTAGCAACCGCATAGGAACACTCTAGATACCACTCAGAATACCCTAGCAACCACATAGGAACATACTAGCAACCACCTAGAATACCCTAGCAACCACATAGGAACATACTAGCAACCACCTAGAATACCCTAGCAACCGCATAGGAACATATTGGCAACCACCTAGAATACCCTAGCAACCGCATAGGAACACTCTAGATACCACTCAGAATACCCTAGCAACCACATAGGAACATACTAGCAACCCCCTAGAATACCCTAGCAACCGCATAGCAACACCCTAAAATCAATCTCTCTCTCAATCTGTTTTTCTCTCGATCGACTGGATTTCCTTCAAAATCTTCAAACTTTAATCTTTTAATCTTCTTCAATCTTTCTGCTCAGACTTTCTCTTGACAATCTTTTTCATCCAGTTGTAAATGTGTGTTCTTGTGTTCAGACGCCTGTGATCTCACTCTGGATCCAAACACAGTGAACCCTAAACTCGTTCTGTCTGAGGAGAACAGGAAGGTGACGCATGTGGGAGAGAAGCAGTCGTATCCTGATCATCCAGAGAGATTTGATTATTATCATCATGTTCTGTGTGGAGAGACTCTGACTGGACGCTGTTACTGGGAGGCTGAATGGAGTGGAGCTGCTGAAATATCAGTGGCTTATAAAGGAATCGAGAGGAAAGGAGGGAGTGTTGACTGTGCGTTTGGACATAATGAGAAGTCCTGGAGTCTGAACTGCTCTGATCACAGATTCAGTGTCCATCACAATAAGAAGGAAACTGTCGTATCTTCTGGTTCAGTCAGTAAGAGAGCAGGAGTGTTTGTGGACGTGTCGGCCGGCACTCTGTCCTTCTACAGCGTCTCTGACACACACACACTCACACACTTACACACATTCACACACACATTCACTGATGAACCTCTCTGTGCTGGATTTATAGTTCCTTATTATTATAACTCTTCAGTGTCTCTGTGTGACATTAAACAACACACACACTGACTGACACACAAAGTGACACTGACTTAAAACACAAAGTGTTGCTGGTGTTGTTGTTTCTTCTCTTCCTCATGTGTTTTCTGTGATCAGTGTATAAACTGACTGTCTGAAGCGGCTTCACTTCCTGTTTCCTGTTGTTTTTGTGTGTCTGAATGTTTCTTGATGCTGGTTTGAAGATCATCTTGTTGATCTCATCAAGAATATCAGCAGAATGTTGTCAGATTTGTTTTCTTTTTGTAAATATATTTTATTCTGGTGATTTTGTAGGGATGAAGACGAGCAGCAGAGTTTCCAGAAAGTTTGAATGGAAAATGTTGAACTTGTATTAATACATATATAACGCTAATTTAATACATGAATATGAGATAAATTCACAAAAAGATTTTCACCCGAAAATCAAAGTGAAAAATAAGAAATTATATTTTGCTAGTAATGTTGTGAAATATCAAAATAACTGTTTTCTGTTTTAATATATAGTAAAATGTAAGTTATTCCTGTGATCAAAGCTGAATTTTCAGCATCATTACTCCAGTCTTCAGTGTCACATGATCCTTCAGTGTCACATGATCCTTCAGAAATCATTCTGATATAATTTGATGCTCAAGAAACATTTATTAAAACAATCATGTTGCTTCATATATTTGTAACACTGAAAAAGTCTTTGCTTTCACTTTTGGTCAATTTAATGCATCCAGTATGAATAAATGTATTACTTACAGTACTTATAAAGGCTATAAAGGCACTTTCTGAATAAAACACTTTTCTTGACCCCAAACATTTGAACTCTTGTGTATACTATGACTATTAAAAAATAAATTCACTATAGAAATGTGCGTGAGTTTTCTTGGACAGGACATTTATTTCCTAATGTATGTGTTCCCTTGTCTCGTTCTGCTCCTGTACTAATTTGATAAAGACTCGTCATCCCGTACGCTAGATGGCGCACTAATAACGACTGTTCCTTGAGGTGAATTATGGGTAACATCCGCTGCGTGCTGCAGATCTGCCATTTTGTTGTCCAGATCAGAGAGCAGGGGACGCGGCGTACGTTATTCTGTAAATGAATAATACGACTCCCTTATAGTGGATCAGAAATAGAGCCGAGGCACGATGCTTTCCGCAGCCCAGTTACTCGATGAGTTAATGGGTCGGGACCGGAACTTGGCTCCGGATGAGAAGCGCTGTAATGTTCGCTGGGATGACGAGACTGTAAGTGAGATGACGGATAAACAGCCGCGATTCATTTATTACACACCCTGAACTCTGTAGGTCGCTAAACGACTTAATTTTAAGTTTTGTTTATTTATAAACTAATCTGAGCTATGCTCAGTTTGTCTTGGTTGTTTGGATCAGTTAGCACGCGCTAGGCTCGTGCCTCATTGTTGAACACATGCGCGTGCACTGCGTCCCGCCTTCATCTAACTTGCGTCTGTTTATCAGAAGTGTTTGCCGAGACAAATCACTATTATTAACGCGCAAAGGACGGCCAAGTATTAAACTTTTGCGTGTAACTACTAGTGAGGCTGAGTACTGACGCAAATCTCACGATTCGTTTCGATTCGATTCAATTCAACGTTTGTCTGTTTTTCTTAAGGAAAAAAGTCTGTTAATGCTGTTAACTATTAGGGAATTATCAGTTGATATTTTTAACATTTAATAATAATGTACCAGTGTAATGGACGAGTCTTGCTCACTCGCATAATATGTAGGGCAGTTATTGCTCTTACTGTAAAATTATAATAAATTGGATTGTTTTAACTGGTCATGTCAGGCCCTTTGAAAAGTACACCTTAGCATACTTTTTAAACTACTAGTAATAAATATACTTTAAAAGTTCGAATCAAATGTAAATAAATGTAAACTTTGAATGTTATTTGCAATTAAGTTAAAATGTGTTCTTTTAATTTATATTAAATGCAATTAGTTAAACTTAAGTGTGTCGTGTATTTAAATTTATTTGTAAATGCACATAACAATAATGTTGCAATCATTACATTTGAAATACTAATTTTAAATGTAATGTCAAAACATTTGCCTTTAGAATCATCAAAATTAAAAATACAAGATTTACAAGATTTTAAATTAAACATGTGCTTTAGTATGTTAGTCAACACATGAAAATAAGAGTACCTGAACATTTTCTAAACAGAATCATTTAAAATATACTTAAACTTTTAATTTCACATTATTCAAAGTACTCTTTCAATAGTGTACTGAAATGTTACTTAAATGGCCTTTATTTCATTAATATTTCATGATCTTCACGTCAAGTAGTTTTTTTTTTTTTTAATTATACTTAAGATTTGAAGTACACTACAAGTTCACATTCGATACATTTAAGTGCAGTTCTTTTTCACAAGAGTAGTTGCTCATACCGTTTAATTACTAAAACTAATTTTACTGTAGTAACCGAGTATTTTGGTGGGGATTATGGCGGTCTCAGTGGCACCTACAGCAGAGCTCATGGCCTCATCTTGGTGTTAATGTCACTTTTTTTAATGTGACAAACCACAAAAATGTACAAAAAAGAGGTCTTGGATTACCTATGAGTATTTAATATGAGAATTTTCTCTTTTCTGCAGGTCTGCAAATATTACCTGTGTGGTTTTTGCCCTGCTGAACTCTTCACAAACACGCGGTCAGACTTGGGTAAGGACGACTTCTTAAATGCATTCTTGTTTTATTCTTGCCTTCCACATCGTAATGAATCGTTTTATTTTCCAGGTCCTTGTGAAAAAATCCATGATGAAAACTTAAGGAAAATGTAAGTTAATACTCTGTGTGAATGCCATGAAAATCTCATGTCCAGATCACAGTTTTGCCACTAAATCATATGGGAGAAAAAAATTAGATGTTGAAAAGGATTAAAAGCCTTTTTAGGACCCTCACTCATTTCCTCTTACTAAAATGCAACAATAATAATTTTCTCTTATACCATTATTCTTAGAGAGAGACTAGTCAGCATTAATTAAATTCAGCAGATATTTAGATGGATTTTATATATTTTTTCACATTTTGGTATAAGAATTGTACTTAAAACTGTCATGAAAATGTTTTAAAGCGAAAAAAAATATTAATTATATAAAAATTATATTTGCTTTCTTTTAAGCATAATAACATTTCTTATTTCACCCCAAAATTAACTATAAATTATATTATAATTATAAATAAATGATATTATATGTGATCTGGACACATGCTTGACAGGTTTTCTGAGGTAGTTCTTGACCCTTGTATAGTTTTGCATCTTCAGTCTTGTTTGGAAAGAGTTTTTTGATGAAGCCTGACTCCTGATGTCTCAGGTATGAGAAGAGCTCCCGCTTCATGAAGGAAGGGTATGAGCGAGACTTCCTGCGGTACCTGCAGAGTCTCCTGGCCGAGGTGGAGCGCAGGATTCGGAGGGGCCATGCGCGTCTCGCCCTGTCACAAGCCCAGCAGAACTCTGGGGTACGACCTTTCATAGCAGCCACTGTCATTTTTGTGTCTTACACATTTTTGATTTATAGCCTGGTGCTTTATTAAAGCCGTATGATTTCTGCGATGTGAAAAATGCAGACCAGTCATAAATATGCTTAAGTGTGAAAAGCACAAAATTACTGCAATTTAAATAACTCTGAATGTTCTGCGTGTCTTTGTGTGAGTAAGCAGTGCAGTTTTGTTTCTGCACATCACTGTCGGGCGGAAACCTTGTATTTTCAAAATTCATCTTTTTTTCATAAATCATTACTATTGGTCACCCTTTACATCTGTTTGTGGGTTTTGCAAAGATTTACCCAATGAAAAGTATTAAAAAAAAGCTTGTGACTGAACCTTGTAACTCCATTGGCTCCTCAAACTGTCAGTCAAACTCCATAACTCTTCCCACCTCGTGAATAAACTGCCACACATAGTTTATGAATAAAGAATAAAGCATTTTCATTACTCAAGAAACACATATATACTATATAGTGGCAAATTTTTAATGTATTTGAGGAGCAGAGAAGAGTTTCTTAGTCTAGCGTTTGTTGTCGAGTCATTGCCAATACTGTCTAAAGCCTGTGCTTAGCACTTCATTTTTAATAACATGAACATGATTTTGGCCAGATGACAGAAGAACTGAGCACCCAGTAAACTTTATAACCTGTAAGATGATGAAAATGTAATGCGATGCACCTACTGCCTCAGATGTGGCTGTTCTAATGACGGACCAAACACGTGTCTGATGTTCACTGGTCAAAAACTCAATTTGAGCGTGATTTTTGATAATGACACATGCAAGTGTCTGGGCGTATATAAAGCCACAATAATAACTTTGACAGTGCAGTGTTTAATTATTTAAAAGCAGTGTTTTTTCCATTTCCTGAAAAGGAGATGCAAGGTTTCTGCCCGACAGTGACGATATACTGAAGCACTTGACGTTCAGTGTTTTCAGTGTCTGCCGTCTCACTATATGAGGACATGAACTTCATCTCCAGAGTCACTTCATGAGCATTTCATTTGATTAAAGGTGCCATAGAATGGAAAACGGTATTTACCTTGGCATAGATGAATAATAGTTCTGCACATGGAAATGACATACCGTGAGCCTCAAACACCATTGTTTCCTCCTTCATATGTAAATCTTGTGCGTGAAAAACACCACGGAAAAAAGGGCGAATCCCAACATAACACCGACTGTGACGTAACAGTCAGGATCATTATTATTTACGCCCCCAAAATTTGCATAGACCAGCCTATGTTCAAGGCAAGCCAGTATTAACGTTGTGGAGCTGCACAGCCGAATCATCAAGTTCTGCAGGTATTGTGAAAGAAGCAAGCAAGGACAATAGCGAAAATGGCAGATGGTTCGATAATAACTGTTCATGATACATGATATGATATAATTAGTGATATTTGTAAATTGTCTTTTTAAATGTTTTGTTAGCATGTTGCTAATGTACTGTTAAATGTGGTTAAAGTTGCCATTGTTTCTTACTGTATTCACGGAGACCAGAGCCATGTCATTTTCATTTTTAACCTGAAAACATGTGCAGTCTTTATAATTCATAAACGCATATTCATTCTTATTGAGTCTCTCCAACAGTGTGTAGCTTTAGCCCCGTTAGCCGTGCAGCACACTATCGGACTCATTCAGAATCAAATTTTAGCAAACATCCACATAATACATGCCATACTTACGTGATCTGATATGCTGCATCATAAACAGTTTGTAAAGATCCATTTTGAGTTATCTTCATTGTGAATTTCTTTATTATTTATGCAATATTTAATAGAGTCGCGAGCTTGAGGGCGGGCAGCACAAGCATTTAAAGGTGTGTACACACACACCAAATCAGAGCATTTTTAATCCCACCCCAAAATAGGCAGTTAAAACATGGTATAATAAAAAATCTAGGGGGTATTTTGAGCTGAAACTTCAGACACATTCTGGGGACACCAGAGACTTATATTACATGTTGTGAAATGGACATTCTAGGGCACCTTTAAAACTATCGTCAGATACACACAGAAACTCAAAGGACTTTACTGCAATCTGCGAAAATAAAAGTTTGGTTTAACTTGAAGAAATTATGATTGAAATGTATTACTATTGTACATTAAAATGAACTTAACAAAATAATAATATTAATAATAGAATCTAAATTTAAAATTAAAACAGCAAACCTGTATTTCAGTGCTTTGTTTGCCAAAAACATAAAAGGAATTGTACAAATTTCAATTGATTACATTTTAAAAGATTAATATGATAATGTTTTAAGCCTTCATTTGGTTATCACCATTTTTTATAATGAATTTGTATTAAATCATAAATCCAGCTAAATTTAAATAGGAAACAGAATGTCTTTAAAACACATTTCATATTTCATTTCTGTTGTTGTAAACAATGTTAGTAAATTGTTAAATCAATAAGTTTTATGAATTCAATTGGTCATTAGGCATGCTTTTTGATTATTACAATTTAATGAAAACATTTAAACGGAATCCGAGAAAAATTAAAACAAAAGCATGAAATTTTGGAAAAAATAAACTGAATTTCATAGAGCTCTAAAAATGTGATTTTTGATAAACCTGAAATAAATTGATGTTAAATTGCACACGTATCATAATTTTGATTAATTAGAATTTCTTGTAGCTAATAATGTAACCAATAAAATAGAATGCAGAAAATTTTAAGTGAAAAAACAGTATTTGGAGAGAGAATGAAACCGAATTTGGGGAAAAATAAATCTTAGGACACTTTTTATATGCAGCTTTTATATTACTCTAAAACCAACTCAATTTGAACTCTAATTTCTAGGCACCGGGTCCATCTGGGAAGAACGAGGAGAAAGCTCAGGTCCTCACAGAGAAGATTGAAGAGCTTGTTGTTCAGGTACTAGTTCTCTAGAGTCATACGTTGAGAAGTGATCATGAATGTGTTGAAGAGGCTCTGAGATGTAACTGTGTTTGTGTGTTCAGATTGAGGAGTTGGGCTCGGAGGGCCGTGTCGAGGAGGCGCAGGGCATGATGAAGCTGGTGGAGCAGCTGAAGGAAGAGCGGGAGCAGCTCAGTTCCACTCCTTCAGTGAGTTACAGCTTTCTCTTTTTGTGTTTAATTGTAGAACATACACTTATATCATGAGCTTTCACTCAAGCATGTTTTCTTTGTCAGACGATTGAGAGCTTTGCGGCTCAGGAGAAGCAGATGGAGGTGTGTGAAGTGTGTGGCGCTTTCCTCATAGTTGGTGACGCTCAATCCAGAGTGGACGATCATCTAATGGGCAAGCAGCATATGGGATATGCCAAAATCAAATCCACGGTGGAGGAACTGAAGGTCAGTTGGTGGTCAAACTTGTGATTTAGAGTCTGGTATGAATATTTTGGCCAATCCTGTACTTCACAATGTAGTGCTGAACAAGAAAATATCAGCTAGGGCTTTGAGATTACACACATTTTAGTTGTGATTTTTGGCTTTCAACAATTATGAAAACATGATCATTGAGATAAAATGATTACTGTTTATTTCCTTTACAGTGGTGCACTTTTGCGCCTCTTTTAAAGCTGTAACTTAACATCCAAATCAGCCAAATCATGTATCGAGACGGTCGTAAAATGTTATAATTTATACAGTACTCAAGTTCTGTTGTGCAAAACATTATTTGACAAAAGAAAAAAAATGTAATGCTTTTTTTTTGTAAATTGTTGACTGATTTAAATTGTTTAACTTTTATAAATTAATTTCCTAATTAATTAATTATCCTTTTTTTAATGCTAAATATTTGTTTTAAACGTACACTGTTACTTTTGGCTCTCTAGCTGTTTAAGAGCAGAACATTGTTTTGGTTGTACTTCGGCTCTGCGTGACTGTGCAGATGAATATGGTTCTTTCTCATTTCAAAAAAGAGACTTTCCTACTGCTCATAAAACATTCTCTACTAGGCTTAAGAGATATAACCAGTTTAGATAGAAAAGATCTCAAGCTGACTAGCTGAAGACGTTCCTGTAGCTAAACCCATCGCTTTGGCTCAATTCTCAAAACAGTAAGTTAGTTTCTTGTTCACATCAGATTTATTTATTGATTTAAGCAAATTGCATGTGTTTTGGCACGTGTGCAAAAGAGCAAGCAAAATTGTCTACAATATAAGTGTCTACAATTTGAACAATGACTAAATGCACATGGGTTGTTTCTCAGTTAAACTCTTCACAACTTCTAAACATTCTTTCATTGTGTGAGCTTACACATGCAAAATGATCCATTCAGTTATGAAAACTTATATATTCCATAAATATACAGTGTGGAGAATTATTAGGCAAGTTGATTTTCGGATAATTTTTTTTCCAGGCACATTTCACCAATGCCAAACCACATTATTCTTAATAACTACTATTAATTTTGTATTAAACCCTTTCATGCGTGAGTTTAAAATATTCTAAAATATTTAAAACATAACTGACCCCCCCAAAGTGAGGGTTTTTTTTTTTTTTTTTAGAACCGTTATTTTAGAACGTTTGCCCTTATTGTTTCCATGCCAACACATCACGCTTGTCACATAACACACCGCAGCCACAATAACACTGTATGACAGATGTATCGCTATTATTTTGTTTTTCCTTTTTTATTTAAAATATTCACAAACTTGCTTACCATGTCATCAACTCTGATATTCTCAAATATGTGAGTGTGTTTTGTCCTTTAAAAACCTTTTATAAATGATCTTTATCTTGATCTATGACGCGAGATGGGTGCCACCATCTTAGTTTGCTAAATGTCAACAAATTATATTTGAATGGATTATTGCTGCTTCCACTCATGTCTTGACATCAGTGTGTATTTTATAAACTCTAAATGTATTGTTTTACTGGTGTTTGTGTATTAAAATGTCAAACCTTAAAGAAAAAATGTGGCTGAAAACACTGCATAGCTGTGATATGACAAGCTGAGCGCGTTAAGGCATGACCATTGGTCAGTGAAACGCTCATTGGGTCAGCAGGGTCAGACAAAAACAGCTGGACAAGAAAAGACACATGTTAACTGTGAAAGAATTAAGGTGAAGAATTAAGTGTGAATCCATCAGGAACCCTTTAGTCTCCAGCGCCACCATTTTCCAGAACTGCAACCTACCTGGAGTCTCCAGAAGTGTCAGGATCTCAGAGACTTAGATTAGCTAAAGATACATCCTCTTGTACCACTGTTTGAAGAATTTATCTTCCAGAATCTGGCAATAAGGTGTGGGAGTTCATTTTTAGTCCATCTCCTATCCTGAAAAGTCCGTCTTGCAGACATGGAATAAAAATGATCTTTCAAAACTGACAGATTGGTGTATCTTGGTAGAATATCCTAGTAAACATGATCGATTTTGTGTGAACGTAAACAACAGTTGAGAAAGACAGCGTATATTTACAATATCAGTACAGTTTACTGGATCTGTGTATTATCTTAAAGTGACAGCAGTCTAATATTTCTGCTGCTGTCTGTTTTTAATGTTAATCAAACTAACGGACTTGCTGCACAATCTCACTCAATGCTCTTGGTTGAACTTTTGTAACTTTAGTAAGGATTAATCTATTTATTTTATACAGTGAAGACTATGCAGTTATTTTACATTTGATTACTTTATTCAATTTCTGTACATAATCTACCCAAAAAAACTCAAAAGCAGTTTATTTAATTTGCATCTGTTGTTTGTTTGTGCTATTGCTTGTTTATTTTGTTCTTTTATTACAGACTGTTTACTTGTCTTTAATAGTGTTTGAAATTTATATTTATATATTTATGTAGATTTTTTTTTTTTTTTCCATTTACCTTGTTTTTGCGTTCCATGTAAAAACTCAAGCTTCAGTGTGTCCGTATAGGGTTGCTGTATCTGAAAAGCTGAGTGTGTGACAGATGAGCATTCAGCTAGATAAAACTGATATCTTGTATAGAATAGAAAGCAGTTAAGCAACAACATAAAAAGTAGAAAAAAAACCCCCATAAATTTCATCGATCTACAGGTGTGAAAACACTTACACTTACAGTTTAGAGAAAATTAAGACTGTTTCGAGAAATGTGCCAAAGCAGTTAAGAGAAACTGTACTAGACATTGTACTTCCTTGAAAATAAATTCCTACAACAACTATAATGAAATGGGGCTGAAACAATTAGTCGACATTATCGACAACGTCGACAATAAAAAATTTTCGACAGTTTCCTGTGAAAACTATCCCAATAGGTCTAAAATATAAACACTTGTTATAGGCTTACCATAGTGAATCTGGGTAAGACAAAAAACATGTTTTGGAGGTAAGATTAATGATGTATTGACTCTTATTTATACATCATTTTGTACAAAAAAAGTTAATTAGTGTACCTTTCAATCATAAAACACCAAAACATCAAGAAAAAAAAAATCAACAGTGCTGTAATGCATGTTTTTGGATGGACTGATCAAAAATTGGCCATGTTTACAGTATGGTTTTCTGTTTGACCCCACAGGAAAAGCTGCGTCGGCGCTCAGAGGACCCGGAAAAGGATGATCGAGGGAAGAAGGAGAGGGAGGACCGGGAACGTGAAAGGGAGGAACGCGAGAAAAAACGCAAAGAGGAGGAGGAGAGGGAGAAAGAACGAGAAAAGGAGAGGGAGAGAGAGCGTGAGAAGGAGAGGGAACGTGAGCGGGAGAGGGATCGGGACAGGGAACGGGAAAGGGACAGGGACAGGCGCAGCAGGAGAAGTCACTCCAACAGTAGACACTCCAGCCGTGCATCAGACCGCCGCAGGAGCCGCTCAAGAGACAGGAGGAGGTCCAGGAGTAAGGAACGCGACAGGAAGCGCAGCAGGTGCTCAAATCTCACCCCGCTCCTATATACACCAGCTGAGCTGTTCAAAATAGATTTGTTTGTTAAAATGGCTAATTTATTAAGTAAAGAGTGCCGTTTTAATATTTATATACTATTTTAGTAAATATTAATATATTGAATTTGATTCAAAACATTTTGTTTTGGTAGTTTTAGTAATTTTTGTGGTTTTGCCATTTTTACTTTCCACACTTTTTTTTTTTTTTTTTTTTTTTAATTTTTTGTAACTTTACTAATTTTATAATTTATTTTATTTCAGTTAGTTGCCAAGGCAATACTTCTAATTTTGTAGTTTAAGTTTTTTTTTTTAAATCTTTTTAAACTTTATTATTTTAGCTTTAGTTCAGTTAACAAAAAATTGATTTTCGTCGTAACAACTCTGGTTGAATGTACTTTAATATATCTAGTGTTCACCTGTTGTGGTAGTTGAGATGTCCTTGATTTAAAGTTGTGCTGATGGATACAGGAGCCGTGACCGAGAGAGGAGGCGCAGCCGGGACCGCTCGGACAGGAAGCGCCGCTCTCGGAGCAGAGAGAGGAAGAGGTCCCGCAGCTCTGAGCGCAAGAGCCACCGGCACCGCAGCAGAGACAGAGAAAAGGACAGAGGAGACAGAGACAAGGACAAATCCTCTAAGGACAAAGGTCTGGCATTTAATGTAAATTAGTTCCAGAAGAGAAGATTGTATTTTTTGTTTTTGTTTTATTGCAAAGTTTTTGATCAGAGCATTGAGTGTTTGTTGGCTTTTAGATGGGAAAAGATGTTTTCTTTGTTCTATCGTTTTTGTTTTCATTTTGTTACTTTATTACTTTTCTGTTTGCTTGTATCATTTTGTTTGTATCGTTTTTGTTTTTGTCCCACATTCAAAAAGAGGATTTTTTCCCCCCCCTTAAATGGTTAGTTCACCCAAAAATGAAAATTAAGTCATCATTTACTTTTGATGTTCTTTGTTTTTCAGACCATAAAAGGAGATATTTAAAATGTCCTGCTCACGCTCATCCATGTCCCTGTCTTGCGGACAAAAAAAATATATATATCATGGCCACGAATTAAGAATTCGTTCTCTCATTTTAGTAAATCAGGACCTCGATTTACTAATTCATTTCCTCGTTTTAGTAAATTGTGGCCACGTTGAACTAATGTTCTCGTTTCAGTTAAATCAAAAGGAGCGAACAAATTATTTTATCGTGAACACAATTTACTTCAAACGAGGGAAGTACCTTACAAAAAAAATTTAACGAAAATCCTCACCTTGGCCTTTGGTCTTCTGTGCACGGCTGCGTCAATTGTACATTCATCAAAATCTATCAGTGCTGCAGTTCATTCCAATTTGGGCCAAACGTGTTTGAAAACACTGAATAGTTGTGATATCACAAGCGCTGGACACATCCGTCTCTGGCTCAGCGCCAGCCAAAGCATGAAAGCACGTTTGAATTTAGCAGTTGATCACGTGATGCATTAATCACACCAGTATGATTAGGGTTAATACAGGAAAAATGTGTAGATTTCCTTAAAAATAGAGATGACAAATGAAACTTCTGATGCAACGATTCATTGAAAAACACCAAATCTAAAGCTGTTTCTCTTGAATATTGCCCAGAGAGCCATGTACGTTTACTGAATGTGGTTGTGCCTCCTCTCTCAGAGCACAAGGACTCCTCGGATGAGAAAAGGAGCAGCAGAAAGGGCTCGGTTGAGAAGTCAAATGAGCTCTCCAAGCCCGAGCCCATGGAGGCCGAGCCTCCCAAAGCGGAAGTGAACGGCACCGCCCAAGAGCTACATTCTGAAGGTGACACACAGTCCAATTAAAACTGATCTGATAGGACCTCAGATCAGCCCCAGGTAAGTGCACCGTCCTCCCCGCCCCGGGTCTCTCCCCCTCTCCCCTTCCCCCCTTTTTCTTTCAGTTCTGTCTGTGATTTTTCTTCCTGTTTTTTAATAGTGCATCGTAAGTATGCACTGAAGATGGGGACTAGGCTGATGAAACGGAAGAAAGTAGAAAGAAACAAACCCAGAGGGAAAGGCCAGTGTAGCCCTGAAAAACATGCTTGGAGGTACCTCGTTTTGTATCGGTCATACATCTGTCTCTTTAGACAAGTTCTCTTCCAAATTTACGTGTTTATTTTTTTTCCTTTTCTTTTTTTAGTTTTTTCCTAACTCTGCCTTTACTACCTCAACATGTTTACTCTATGCTCGCAGTAAGATTAAACTAGTGGATAACTTTGTTTGCACATCTATTGCACATATAAAATGATTGTGTGCTCATATGTATGTACAGTACATGCATAAACACACAGCATTTTACCATCTGATGTCTATAAGGTGTTCATAAGAGGTCCAGAAAGTTCATTGAACTGCAATGAATACTGATATATATATTCATTTTCTTTCTTTCTTTTTTTTTTTGTTGGAGTTACATGGATATGTTGCACTTTTAATACCGTCTGTTCTTAAAGTTGAGATCCGATAGCTTTGGGATGATGGAAGTGTAGGGTTAATGAATTATTGCAGCTGACTTCCACACCTCACACAGCGTTGGTGTTGTGAGCGACCCCCATGAAAAGCCCATTTAGAAATCAAGGATACTGTCAATCTGTGCAGGTACTCACCCAAGGTACTCCTTTCACTACCCACATCCATTTGAATGCTGTTGCCTGTGAACGTGTCTCAGAGCTTGATGTTTATTTACCCTATCTCTTTTTTCCCCAGTTTTAATTGTCCTCAGTTTTGCTTTCTGTTGGTTTCAAGTGCCAATGGCTTACTCTACACCTAAACGGGTGGATGTAAAGTGTCAGGTTTACAGATGAGCCCAATTGATATCCCACAGTAACCTATCAAACCAGATCAAGCTCAAAACAGTTCTTTCTCCTTGTTTGTGTCGCTTATTTTCATTTTGCCTGTTTAGTAAGAAGTAATAGGTTTGAATTAGGGCTGGGCGATTATAGCTAAACAAACGTATATCTATTTGTCTTACTTGCTAGCTAGTTTCCATTCAAAGTTGCAAATTTAACTTGGAATATCGCATAAAACATTTGCTAATAAAGCAGTGTTTCCACTCCAAAGTGTTGAAGAAACAAAATCGTCACTTCCATAAAAATAGAAGAAACTGTGGCTCTTTTTTACCTCCATAATAAATGACATGAGCCTCAAAGCACGCAGATGAAACGCAATAAATGCGGTCATTTTCTCTTGAGTTTGGATGGTGGTGTTTGGGAACACAATCATGTTAGACGCTTCTGGGAGGAAATTAAACCAATCATTTTGATGAACCACCAGACCAATATTTCAGAACCACCAGACCAATATTTGAGATGCTGTGATGTGATTGGTCTGCTGGTTAGTCCAGTTGTCCAATTCACATCCTCTGTTGAGGCGAAGTCTTTTTTTTTTTTTTTTTTTTTTTTTGCACATTGAGGAATTTATTCGGTAAATATGTTTGCGTCATAGTTTGTGTTTGTCGTCTTATCACATTAAAAAAAAAAAAGATCCACCTCAATTGAGCATATGCAAGTTTTTTTTTTTTTTTTTAATGTGCATTTTCAGTTTATGCACATTTTATTCAAAGTACTCCATTTACTCTCAAATGCTTTAAAGGTTGGTTTGAACAGGAAGGGTTTTTTTAGTAGTAGAGCAACCGTCATTTCAACCAATCCACCATCATAACGTTCAAAATTGGTACAAGATTAAAAAAAAATTTAAGTACGTGAATAGTGGAAATTGTAATAGAAAAATGAGTGCAAAATATAATTTTCATGTATTTAACAATACACAGAAATGTTGGTAATATCAAAGACTATAGATATAGAAAGACGGTTCACTCCTATTAGTTATGAATGGGAGAAACTGCAACGCGCAATATGGCGGAATACATCCCGCCTTTTAAATAAAAGAGAAATGGCTGATTGATAAAGTCATTGCATTACTGCAGCTGCCATTAGAAGGTCTGGTTCCCATAGAAACAGACTCGTGCTTAGGACTGCACATGCGCGTTGGCTCATCTAACATGAAAAATAAGCTTCTTTTTTTTTTAATGCTATTTGAGCATAAGAAACAATTTGGTGGACAGTTCATGTCAGATTTTGTTGCTGATTTGAAATGTGTTAAATTGAGTTCGCCAAGCCATTCCCCCCTTTCAAATAGATAAGACTTGGTCTTGGATGCTGAAATAGCTGCCCGGAGGCATTTCAAATATGGCCGCCGAGTGAACAGACTTTCCTTAAAAAGAGACTTTGGTAATATTTACCCATTTATGTTAAATCAGTTTTGAATCGATTTATGGGAATCAGTTAAACTTGCCAAATCTTTGTGCATTTTTGCCACTGGCTTTTAAATTGGAAAACCTCATTCTGAAGCCTATACTTCGGGTGTCCGGCCCACTGTTTGTGTGCAGCCTAATTTTTATTTTCACATGGACTGTACGCTCTCAATTACGGCCTTGTATAGCATTAAATTTGTTGCGATTTTCACAATGGTGATTAATTTTATACCGCTGTTGAATTGGGAATATTGGCTATATCTCTCAGCCCTAGTGTGAATTAGCTTGTGTTTTAATGCAGGTGTGTCTTTTTGAAGTAAACTTTTACTTTCTTTCTCTCTCGTGTTTTGTTTAAATTCCCTACTTGTGTTGTCCTTAAGATAGCAGTGCATGCTTTCAGAGCAAGATCAGCCACGTAATGTCAAAGTCTGGCCGTTTAGACGAGGGGATATCAATTCTTTCAGTATTTCATGGTTTTATTTGTGTGCTTACCTTCAATCATTTTACTTACAGCTGAGCAGTTACTATTGCTGCTGCTTTTGAAAATATGAAGATTTAAACCAATGATAAGAGGGTAAAATAAAGAGAATATTACTAAAAGTGATCAAATTTATTGATTGCTGATTGGACAAAAGACAATTTGTATAAAAAAGTGGTTTGATCATTTTTAAAGTTGTGTTAAAGAAAGAATGGAGTTTTTTTGTTTATTTCCAGAACTTGTGAAATGTACTTTGTGCTGGAAATGTGTTTGGTTTCACACACTAATCGAGCTCTTTCTGACCATTTGTGTACATCAGGGGGAGTTTGAACAGCTGCAAGAGGAAGAACTGAAGACCTCCATCCTACAACTCAGCTCTGCTGCTTTAAAACAAGGTGAACCACAGATGTAGTGGCCTATATGATAAAGATGTAAATGTAAAATGGTTCTGTAGCCCCTTTTCAGCGTTTCCACAGGACCTTCCGTGTTTTTTATTATGTTTGTTTGGTTTTTCTTTGGTCTTACTGCTATACGCTGGCATAGATGCACATGCAAGTCCACCATTATTTCTGTTAGTATGCATTCAGAATGAATAAAATACTTTGTGGCATGTTTGCTCTGTACAGTCCGCTCTCACTTTTACACATTGGAAATATTGAAGATCGGTTTAGTTCAGTATTTTGACTGGAAGCCTTAAAGGTCTCTACACTGCTTTATCTCTTATTTTCCCTCTGTATGCTAAATCTCAAATCTTTATACGATTTTAGTTTAGTAAAGTGTTTTCATTTTGTTCCCATTTTAAAACCTGTATTTGTCATGAATAAAAATGAAGAAAAAATGTGGACAAATGTGGATTTTTTTCCAAATGCCATGGGAGCATGTATCTGATATAGAATTGCATTTATACTGCAAAAACCTACAGAACATCAACAGCGGAGACATTCTTCATGTATTTCAGTACTCTGAATGCATCTCAATGTATGTGAATTCAGGCTTACCTGGACAGGCAAGTTTTCACTCAATGGCCACCTGAAGAGGAATTATCAAAATCGCCAAAACTGAAGATGAAGTTTAAATACACACATGCAGACTCGTCACATTGAAACAGACCATTGTTGAGTGAAATGGGCCGTTCATGTGATTGTCAAAATTCACATATAGCAAAGGAAGAGAAACTGCTTTTGTGTGTAGCCAAATATGGTTTCCCATACTCAGAATTTGTTCTCTGCATTTCACACATCCAAGTACACACCCAGAGCAGTGGGCAGCTATTTTTTGCTGTGGGTTAGGGCACTTCAGTTGTGGGTAATGAGTGGACGAGAGCACTGTTCATTCACTCCCCCACTTACATTGCCTGCAGGTACTGAGACTTGAACCCACAACCTTTGGGTTACAAGTTTGAGACTAACCATTAGGCCACAACTGCACCCTCTTTGTTGGTGTTTTGATAAACACAGCAAATACAAACTGACCAGTTTGAAAGGATACACTTTGACCTCCCTTATTCTTTTTTCTTTTTCCCAATCGATCTGAATTGTCCAGTACCTTTTTTCTCAAGTCCTTAGTTTGCAGGTCTGGTATGTCAATAAATCGTTATAATATTTGACAGCAGTGGTATGGTAAAAGTTAATGAGCATGCATGTGTTTTACAGTAAACAAATGATTAAAAAAAAAAAAAAAAGGCCAAGTGGCTTTTTTTTAACAGAACACAAGTACTTTTTTGATAACTGGCTATAAATAAGTCAAGATACACTATATGAAGTATTGTGACTTGCCTCTTAATTATTAAATTTAGGTGTTTCAGTCAGATACATTGCCACAGGTGTAAAATCAAGCATGTAGCCATGCGTTCCTCATTTACAAACAGGAAAAAATGTGTCGTTCTGTAGAGCTCAGTGAATTCAAGTGTGGTACTGTGATAGGATGCCAACTTTCCAGTAATGCAGTTTGAAATTTCATCCCTGCTGGATATTCCACAGTCAAATGTAAGTGGTATTATTGGAATTTGGAAGCATTTAGGAGCAGCAGTAACTCAAATACAAAGTAGAAGACAATGTGAAGTCACAGAGCGAACTGGTCACTAAGTGCTGAGGCATATAGTGTGTAAAAATCGCCAACGCTCTGCTGATTCCATAGTTCTAAACTTCCACTGGCATTAACATCACACAAATTGTGGCGTGAGCTTCGTGGAATGGGTTTCTAATGCCGAGCAGCTGCATGCAAGCCTCACGTTACCAAGTACGACTCAAGTCAAGAGTGTAAAGCGCATGCCACTGGACTCTGGAGCAGTGGAAACATGTTCTGTGGAGTGATGAATCGCGCTTCTCTGTTGGGCGAGTCTGGGTTTGGCAGATGCAAGCAGAACATTGCCTGCCTGGCTGCATTGTGCCAACTGTAAAGTTTGGTGGAGGAGGGATCATGGAATGGGGCTGTTTTCAGGGGTTGGGCTATAAGCCCCTTACTTTCAGTGAAGGGAACTCTTAATGCTTCAGCATACCGAGATGTTTTGGACAATGCTATTCTTCCAACTTTGTGGGAACGGTTTAGGGAAAGCCCTTTTCTATTCCAGTATGACTGTGCTCCAAGGTCCATAAAGACATGAGTTTTGATGTGGAAGAACTTTAATGGTCCTCAAAGAGCCCTGGCCTCAAACCCATCCAACACATTTGGTGAACTGGAAACCCCATATTAATGTTTGTATTTAGAATGTGATGTCAGCACCTGTTGGTGTAATGGTCAAGTGTCCCAATATAGTCTGTGTACACAGCCAAAGCTTTAAAAGTGTGATATGTTAGGCAAATTACAACTCATTTTGTGGATAGTTTAAAAAGCTGTACATGTCATTTATAATAATTTAATTACACAAATTATGTGCAATCTTAATGCTTATACAAGCATTAGAACATCTTTGTCATGCATTACTTTTCTTAAGTGCTGTAAAACGATGGACCAGTCACAGTCATTTGTGGTTACTTAAGGGATTTACAAAAATAATTTTACTCATAATAACTTATAAATTCCTTTCATTTGGTATTGAATTAATAGCCATAAATGTATAAATTATTTGAGTGTACAAATACTTCCAATAAGAAAAACTCCCAGGGATATTTGAATGCTGTCCAGTGGAGAACTGATTGGTTGTCTGAGATTCAAAGCACCTCTTGGAGGAGGAAACAGACTGTCTCAGGGGAGTTACAGCTACTGCCACTAGATGGAGCCTCAAATCTCGTATGTAGAATTAAAACAGGGTGTGTGGAAGTTAAACGCAGCAATGCTTGTAGAATGAGCTAATATTATGAGAAAGCAGAGAGATGGCTTGCATATTTTACGTTGTAGAGTCCTTTCACACCCGGGCAAGGGAAATCCTCTCCCACCCTTCCCTTTTCCTTACACCTCACATCAGATCTTCTGCCTGTGCCTTCATACTCACGTACAGTGAAGCTACTAATGGCATAAAGCATATCTGTTAATATTTATATGAATGATATTTGACTGTCAATCATTTAGGTGATGATACAATATAGTAGTCAACATTTGAAGTGGATCAAAAAAGTTGTCCCAAGAAGGTTTTGATCCTTGGTTTTATTTATTGCATTTTTTCTCTAGACTTTTCTATGGACCCCCATCACTCTCTTGTGGCCCCCTGGGTGTCCTCAGACCCCATTTTGAAAACCCCTAAATAAGGTCTCTGCTGTGGTGAAGTTTGTGCTCATGAATATGAATTCAAGTTGTATAGTTATGAGCGAAGAAAAATGGGCCAAGCCCAAAATGGCTAAACACAAGCTTTTAATCATCTTAAACAAATTATTGGTCAGGAAATTAGCAAAATTTAAGCAAATGTACTTTCAGAAAACTGAAGTTTTGGCAGAATATAGGAAGTCGTGAGTGTGGAGTGATGAATCACAATGAAACACGAGTTTGTGGTGTCTTCAAAAATCTGCTGAGAAATACAATAATAAATTTCAGCCACAGTGAAACGGAAGAAAAAGGCAAAGACAACCAAGAAGTGGCTTAAGCACAAGTCCATCAGGCTCATGTCAAGTCTAGATTTAAACCCTATAGTGAATATTTGGTCTCACATTAAACTCTGGGAGACATTTTTCAACTACTCATGAACTGTTTGAAGACATTGACATTAAGAGGAACAACACTGACTCTTCGTGTAAAAATCTGTCTGCAAGTTTTCCCTCACGACATCTATCTAGACTCCATTCACATAACCTAATTAATATTCATGAGCTAAACCTACGCCATAGTAGGATTCGACTTCCGGTTAGAGTTCCCAGACGCCCCCATTACGTCAGTATAGTAGCGCTTAACTTTTCAAACGGGACCCAAACACACACACACACGGGACAGGAGACATCAACACGGGCATTAGGGCGGACAGAAACGCTGTCGTTTATTGTAACGGATTATCATTAGTTTTAATCGCAAGGACATGTCGAATTAAAGAGGACTTCTTCAAACCGGACTGGATAATACATCAACATTTATTTAATGCCGAAGTGGATAATGATTTTTTTCTTTCTTAAACGTCGCAATGGAATATGTTTATGAAAGCGACCAAAGGACTCGCATGAGGAGGCAGGACGAGTGATGATGTTTAGCGCTTAAAGTTACAAGTTATTCCAGCAGTGCGCGCAACATGTGTTGCACTGACGCGAGTTATTTTGACAGCACGCGGAGCAGACAGACTGCGATATAGCTTTGAAAAACAATCTTGGCATTTCCAATAATACATGATATTTCTGCACATGTTAAAATGATCTCGGAGGAGAGAAGCAATCACATCTCTAAACAAGCTCTCGGCTTTCCCGTTGGGTTATTGATCCGCTCGCCCAAGAGACGCCTGGCGATGCTGGGCAGAAAGGCCAGCAACGGATCTCTACAGTGAGTTATTAATATACACTTGTGCATTGATTGCATTCGTTTACTTTTAAAGAAGTGACTCTAAAAAGAAGTGACTGCAAAAGTATTTGTGGGGATTAAATCACACATAAATGTATTTAATTTTAAATATAGTAAAAGCACTTTTTGTCCAAACATTTCACAAAAAAGGCATTTGTTAGAATTCATTTAGGCTGTAAATCATATAGTGTAGAGAATGCACTGTCTCAGGTCCTTGGCCTGAAAAACGTTTAGTGTAAAACTGTAGAAATCACTGTACATTTGAGATTTGGCACTGAATTTGCTGCCTTCTGCAATAACATAACTGCATCTTCAGTGTGAATGAGGAGGTTAGAAACTAACTAATCTCAATCTCTCTCTCTCTCTCTCTCTCTCTCTCTCTCTCTCTCGCTCCACCCATCTTTTGGTATAAGAAACTTGTGTACTATCAGTAATAGTAATAGCCTTTTAAAATATTTACATAGGAGAATCTCATATCTTTTGCCTTAAAGTAATAATACATTGAAATAAATTAGTTAGCTAGAACTAATGATAAACAATACTTCTACAGCATTTACTAATCTTAGTTAATGTTAATTTATTAATACATTATTAAAATCAAAAGTTGTATTTGTTAACATTAATGCACTGTGAACTAACATGAACAAACAATGAACAGCTGGATTTTCATATCAACGTCATAGTTGTTGTAAATATGTATTGCTCATAGTTAGTTCATGTTAATTCATTAACTAATGTTAACTTATGAGACCTTATTGTAAAGTGTTACCTACTATTTTAATATTTATTCATATTTAATATATTATCTTAATTGTATGTTTGTTTAATGTGATATTAATACAAGTTTAAAGCCAGTCAAATGGCGCCAGCATTATAATTATTTAATTTTTTTTTTTTTAAATAATTTTCACTAAAATATATTAATTAGCAGATGAGAGAAAACCCTTCTCTCAGAAACTTTAATGAAATAATATTTATTACAAATTTTGAAATTCCAACATTTAAAAAGTGTTAAAATTGATCAAATCTTGTACAGTCACTACCATTGAGAAAGTGAGCATCTGTCATTCATGTTAAATTACAACCAACAACCTAAAGATACAATAGATGCTAGTTTAAAGGGTTAGTTCACCCAAAAATGAAAATTCTGTCATTAATTAATCATGTCGTTCCACACCCGTAAGACCAGTGGTCTCAAACTCAATTCCTGGAGGGCCACAGCTCTGCACAGTTTTGCTCCAACTCTAATCAAACACACCTGATCCAGCTAATCAAGGTCTTCAGGATTACTAGAAACTTCCAAGCAGGTGTGAGTTAGAGCTGGTTGGAGCTAAACTGTGCCGAGCTGTGGCCCTCCAGGAATTGAGTTTGAGACCACTGTGTAAGACCTTCGTTTATCTTCAGAACACAAATTAAGATATTTTTGATAAAATCCGATGGCTCAGTGAGGCCTGCATTGCCAGCAAGATCATTTCCTTTTTCAATGCCCAAATTTAAAACAGTTCATGCTACAGTGGTTCAACCTTAACGTTATGAAGCGACGAGAATACTTTTTGTGTGCCAAAAAAACAAAATAGCGACTTTATTCAACAAAATATCTAGTGATGGGCGATTTCAAAACACTGCTTCATGAAGCTTCGAAGCTTTACGAATCTTTTGTTTCGAATCAGTGGTTCGGAGCGTGTATCAAACTACCAAAGTCACGTGATTTCAGTAAACGAGGCTTCGTTGTGTCATAAATGTTTTGAAATGTTTTGAAATTTCAATGGTTCACCACTGGGGGGCGTGACTTTGGCAGTTTGATACACGCACCAAACCACTGATTCGAAACAAAAGATTCGGAAAGCTTCGAAACTTCATGAAGCAGAGTTTTGAAATTGTTGAATAAAGTCGTTTTGTTTTTTGACAGAAATTTAATTTTTGGGTGAACTAACCCTTTAAATTGACATGCAACTTAACTGACCTTGTATGAAAAGTGTCAAACCTTAATTACAAGATGAAACAGTTATTTTTCTCAGGCAGTGAAACTGTCTTCTTACCAAGGGTTTGTATATGATCTGCCACCTATTAAACTCAATCCGTCATTGTTGCATCTCAAGTAGACTGTCTGCAGATGTGCACATCTGTGGCAATCTTTTAAAATGATCTTAACCGTGTCTTTCGTAGGTCCAGCGCGTCTGACAGCACAGCTCAGTCTGTGGAGAGCACTGGAGTCAGGCAGCCGGCCAAGAGCAAGATAAGACGACACAACAACAGGCTGACCACGGTGTTTAACCGAAGTCCTGTTCTGCGAAACGGTCGGCAGGGTCAGAAGGGCAGAACCCTAGAACTGCACGCAGCAGACGACCCTGCAGAGCTGTCCAGTCAGAGAACTGTCCCAGGGATCCTCAAGATATTTGGCAGTGACATTTGTCAAGGGACCAACTATAAGAGCGTTCTGGCCACCAGTCATTCCAGTGCCAAAGAGCTGGTCAGAGAGGCTCTGGAGAGGTGAGGGATGCGCTCCTGACTTATTCAGATTGATGGGTCACATTAGGGTGTGTGCATGATTGGTTGTGAGGGTCGCATCAACTACACTCTTAAAAATAAAGAGGGTTTTCACAGAGAAGGGCCATTTTGGGTTTCCCAAAGAATCTTTCAGTAAATGGACTATTTTTAATAATTTAAAGAAACTTTTTCCACTATAAAGAACCTTTTGTGGAATGCAAGAGTTCCATGGATGTTAAAGGTTCTTCATAAAACCATAAATGACATAAGAGTATAAGAGTGTATGCGTCAATATAGTGACGCCCTTACATGAATTTGGTTACACTTTATTTTAAGGTGACATTTACATTGTACTTAAGTATTGAGTAATATTAATTAACTATATGTACTTACTATACAATTACAGTTAGTGTTAGGGTTTGGTTTAGGGTTAGTTACTTGTAATTATGCATAATTTACTGTTATTACTATAGTAAGTACATGTAGTAACATGTAATTACGTCACCTTAAAATAAAGCTGTACCATGAATTTTTACCAAAAACACTGAAACGGAAATTAAATTCATTTAGCTTAAAAAAAAAAAAAAAAAGTTTTTGTAATTAAATTTGTGTAATTGGATAATTATACTCTATGCTGCTCAGGGTGTTCCTGTTCACATTTCTTCGGCAAAGAGCCGACTCTCTATACTTTAGCTGAACCAATTGTACATATTTCTACTCCAGCACAATTCTTTATCACAGTGAATTTTGTCCACACTGCTGACAAGTTTACCTCTTAAAATGTATTCACATTGTTTGCACAAAATCGACTCCGTCAAAACACGTTATTGGAGAAGCGACAAGGGTCGTTCAAAACAAAGAACGATAAAAACTGTAATTCTATGAGGATTGTGAAGTCCACACCACAGATATAGTGATACCAAAACGGTGAACAGTATTGCTGGAATCACTTTCAAAACTTATGGACGATAAAAACATTGACAGCCAATGAAATGAAAATTCACCCTATCTATTTTCTAAATGCATGTTAGATCTTATTTTGAACAAATCAACTGTGCATGTTGCATTTTTTAAGAATTGTTTTAACCTCAGTATTTAAAAACGTAAAAATGCCATTTTTCTCACTGCTGGCGTATACAGGACTTCACAACTCAAAATCAAATCACAACCAATGTATAGAACCAAGTTGCAGATAATCAGATACAAACGGATGAACGTCACAATGGGGAAGAAAGGATCTGTCGAAACTTTTGTTTCATTGCGACTTTAAAGACCTTGAGCATTTAAAGCAGCAGATGACATAACTGCACCATGTGCATATAATAAACAGATCATTATCGTTCATTGGTGCGTATACTAATATAGTTATCCTTATAGTTATCGTTCTTAGTGTGAACGGCTCTTAACTGTTTCGGTCAATGATTTTGGCTCTTCAAAACTATTTTGGATGAAATCGAAATTTCAAACCCACGGCCAGAAATTCTTGCAACCTTAAGTCACTGGCCATTTCCATTGATCCCTGACTCATTGTTAGTCCAGGCAGTAAGTTCAACTGAGCTGTTCTCTGGCCTCACAGGTACTGCTTGGAAAAGGAAGACTCCAGTGCGTATGTGCTCTGCGATGTGATTGGCCAAACTGGGTTGGACCACGAATGGAAGACTGAGTGCTTTCGGGTTGTCGGTGACCATGAGAAGCCCCTCATGTTGCAGTCACTCTGGAAACCCAAGGAGGGATTCCTCAGGCGCTTCGAGATCCAGAAAAGAGCAAGCGTGGAGGCGCAAAGTGCCAAGAATACAGACACCATCACTGCAGGTATTGCGGCAATATCAGTTTGACTGAGTGAGCTTGAATGGTACCTTTAATAGTTTAAAGGCCCCGATATACTCACGGCAAAGTTCTTTTTCGTTCTTCGCTTCGGGGTAAAACGAAGTTCGAAATACATGACCAGCGATATACTGTCCGACGCCACCTACTCTGCTGAGAGCAGCTTTACCGTATTAAACATAAAAAAACAGAGTCAGTGTCTCGTTTCATCAGTAGTACAACTTCATTTTCTGCTATAAAGCAGCTCTCCAGTGTGTTCATGTTTTCACTCGTGGAGGTCTGACCTCCACTGACTCAACAGGAGACCGGAAAAGATTTCCACGTGAAAGAAGGCGGAGCCTCAGAGCCACACCTACTTATTACGTAATCGCCATGAACCAATGGTAGTACAAAGGTGTTTACCAGCTGTATCAAACTTTTTTGAAGCTGTTTTAAACAAAGTGCGTTTTGGTCTGATTTTGTTCGAAATGACGTCACATCAGTTCGTTCTTTGATTACGCTTTAAGTATACCGTTAGGCACCTTCACACCTGGGACAATAAATAGGGCTGCACGTTTTGGGGGAAATATCGAATCATGATTTTTGAAGCAACTCAAATTAAGAGCAGCAACTGAAACTGTGAACCGAGCCACTTTGAGCTTGAGCTTTCAAAGACGACATAACTGCACCACACCTACAATAAACAAAACGGTATTGTGCATTGGTGTGAACACTAATATAGTTACAATTACAGTTATCGTCCTTGGTGTGAATGTGCCTTTAGAGATGTTTTGACTAGCTGACCTTTGATCTTTGTTCCAGTTGACACAATTTAGGAATGTTTTAACAGTCTGAGGTACCTCGTAGCTTATCCCAACAAAAGCTTGTCAGCAAGAAGCTTAGTGAAATTGCTCTCTCTGAAGTATGTTTTATTGGGATAGTCCTATCAGCACTCACACTGCGCTTTCCCACCGCGCTCCAGTCGCCAACATCGAAATGGCCGCTTGTTGTTCTTTCTGAGCGTGTTTCCTGCACTCTTAAGGGTGTTTTTTGGCGTGGGGCTGTGCTATTCCACTGGGTTCTCTTGAGAATCGGTGACGGGGGAAGCTCAGCCCCGTCGCTGTGTGTTCTGGCAGAACAATGTAGGTGACCGCCCATTTCCACAGCTGATAACGCCCAGAGTGCCGATGGGTGTAAAAGCCTGACCTCTGAAAACCTTTCACAGCACTTCAGTGCTGTTTGTTATGTCACTCCTATCCAGCTATGGAGTCATCTTATAGCTGAGCATCTGAAAGAAATTTACAGCTATATTTATAGGAATGTATGCAAGCATCATCTCAAAGCATTTATTAGTATTTCTCTCATCATTTTAGGCAGTTATGACTTCATGCTGCTTTAAATTTGTTGCTCATGCAGTAAGAAGTCTGACTAAGCCATAGTCAGTACTATTATACTCTTAAGCAAATGTGCTCCATCACATTTTCATCATGACACATTTTATGTACACATTTTTTTCTATGCAAATCATAGTTTTTTTAATTTTATCCCCCTAGGCCTTAACGCCCAGGCCCGAAAGCTGCAGCACGCCCGTTCGCGGGTCACCTCCCTGTTCGTGGATGGGACGAATGATGGGGTGGATGCTCTGGCTATCTGGAGGAGCTTGAGTGACATGGATGTCTCCACTATGGGAAAAGAGACTCATAATGCACCTCAGCAGGAGGATCCAGAGGCAGAGGCTGATAACGAAGCTCACCGCCTCGATGCAGAGAAAGAGGAGACGGAAAGCAGCGATGACAACAATACACAGTACTCCATCCACTTGCCCTTTGATTTCCCATATTTCCTTCTGCTGCAAGGATATAACCACAGACAGGTAGGACAGTGGCTCTTCCTCAGTGATGTTGATATTTGGATCAAGGTGCTAGTTATGGTTCTGAAACTGTAGGTAATGCCAGATTCAGAATACACAATGTTTTTGTCTGTTACGATAGTCACTGTGTCAGATTATGCGATTTTGACTCCTAAATTTCTGTTGTGTACAAAAAACATGTCAGGCTACACGTTACTTCCCGACCAATCATCACTTGCCGTCTTTAATGATGTCTTCGAGAAGGTGGAACTAGCCACTGGCTTCTGGAAACAAGAGTGTAAACAAACAATGGTTGTACTAGCCTAATGCTATTCCAGCACTCAACGGGTTGCTGAAGCTCCTCTGCTTCAAGCATTGGTAGTTCCTTGAGGAATCATCATAAAGGCAGAAGTATTGTTGCGTGAACCTTTCCTCCATTGCATTATTCCACCTAGCCGCACCAATACCACCATCTTTCTTTCATTTCGCCATGTTTGAAAGCTGTGTACGAAAGAGCTTCTGTGCTCCTATTGGTCAACGTCACAGATGTGATGGAACCTATCGTGGACAGCCGAAAAAATTGGACAATGTGACGCGTTACAGACACAACGTTGGTTATCATCCACTATGACACACTATACGAGATAAAACAATAAATTCTTGCGTCCCGAAGCCCATTGTCATTTACGGATCACCACAACACCCTACATAAATCAGATGGTGCCAAAATTGTGTAGTCTGAACCCGGCGTGAGGCAAGCATAACTGTTTCTGTTAACTAGTGCTCTTTAGGGTTAGGATTTTTTCTGAAACCATAAACCTAAAGTGTCGAACTTTGGAATGCAGCTCTTCCCACACAGTTGGCTTTATGGACTTCGATAATTTATCAAATCATGTGGCTCAGTATGTTTTGCCATGTTGAAATGATGTGATTCGAAGTGTTTCGCTAAAGGTTGGAAAGAATCCTGACACTCGTTTGTTGCCGCCTCTGTAGATACGCTAGTAGCATAGTGTCGTTTGCTAATGCGATCAATTATGGTCAATTTTGAACCAAATACAAGGGCTAGAGACCAGAATATCATAGAGAGTTGAGAGTAGGCTCTTTTTATTAGAGCCAGTAAGCAACTACATTACAATTTTTTTTTTTTTTAGCAAAATTTAGATTTAGTTTTTTTTAGTCAATACACTAAACTGAGGTTTGAGGGTCTTAAATTGTTTGGCAGCAGGAAATGGGAGAATGATGAGCTAATTTGACAAAAGTTTTTGTGTCTAGTTTTTGCACACCATTAAATGTGAGCTGCTGT
Organism: Hypophthalmichthys molitrix; assembly: GCA_037950675.1. Taxonomy (NCBI): domain Eukaryota; kingdom Metazoa; phylum Chordata; class Actinopteri; order Cypriniformes; family Xenocyprididae; genus Hypophthalmichthys; species Hypophthalmichthys molitrix. The sequence goes on from CM075494.1 coordinate 42,239,555, forward strand.
TTCAGTGTTATTTGATGCCTATTTGTTCTTTTAGGCCCTGTTTACACCTGGTATTTAGATGTGATTTTGTCCATTGTATCACAAGTGGACGGCGCTAAATACAGGTGTAAACAGGATCTAAAGTGTTTTGAGCTTTTCCACTTTCAACCACTTCCCGAGGTAGTCGAAAATGCATTCGACCAGATTGCTTTCGTAGTGTGGTCAAATGTGGTCAAACAGCCACAAAAGACTGCCTGCTCTCCGCCTACTGACCTAATGCATAAACATTAAGGGAAGCGCGCTAGCCAGATGGGATTTAAACTTTGTCGGCTGAAGACCCAAATTTGGTTTGAACAGAAAAAATGTACCAAGCACAATGTTCTCTCACCATTGCTGATTTCTAACACACAATCACAGCATTCGGCATGGTCTTGTGGCTATCAGAGCAGAAACGACAGCTGATGCTCTGTGGGTTTTTCTGTTGTCTCCGGTCATGTTCATATGTAAATTTAATGAGCTCATTTCGTCCATTAAATTCAAATATCTGAAAAAATCCATACATTTATCAGGACATGACAAATCAGGACAGAAGTGTTTGAAAGTGGATAAAAGAGATTATAACTCCAGGTGTAAATGGGTATGTGTCTCCCTCATCTACTTGTGATCCAATTGACTAAAACGCATCTTAATACCAGGTGGAAACAAGGCCTTAGTCTTGATATCTTTGCAGCAGCAGAAGGTGCTACATATATTTTATATAATGGTCAAAAATCACAATATTGGTCAAAACAATCATTCCAATATTCTATGTGTATTCTGCTACTACATACCCAACTTTTTGCTGTTTTATTGTAAATTAATCAAAGGCAGCACAGTATCCCTTCCAGGAGTTTTAGATCTCAAACCTTACACAAGACATTATCGCATTTGTCCTGTGTTGTTGACAGTGGTGTAAAGTCTTGACTTAAGCACAGTTTAATCTGGAGCCACTCACTGTAGAGAGAGTGTGTGGCAGTTTTCTACAGGATTAGCGCATGTCAGAGCGACAGGATTTGGACAGGCAGGCAGACATGTGGACGACAGGTGATCCATGTGTCTCTAGGCATCCAGGGACTGGCCGTCTGTGAATGAGTAGCTAAACTGGAGCTCTGGTCAACATGAGGGCTGCCTGCAGCTCACCTCTCACACAGCAGGAGACAACTTAAAGAAAACGCACTGAAGTGTGTGAGACACACATTAAGAACACACAGAATCCCAAAAGCCCCTAATAAACCCAGAGATCCAACAGATTAAAGGCAGCAGTGAAGGAAAAATAGACTAAGGACTGTTTCACACATCCCATGTCTGCGGCATGCCACATTTTGAGTTCCAGCGCCTATAGTAAAGAAATATTTCTTTTTTGTACAGTATATCCCATATGTAAATGAGAAGTCCCTTCTTACACTACCAGTGAAAAGTTTGGAAACATTACTATTTTTAATGTTTTTAAAGTCTCTTATGCTCATTAAGGCTGCATTTATTTCATAATAAATACAGAAAAAACAATAATATTGTGAAATATTATTACAATTTAAAATTATGGTTTTCTATTTTAATATACTTTAAAATATAATTTATTCCTGTGATCAAAGCTGAATTTTCAGCATCATAATCATGTGACACTGAAGACTGGAGTAATGATGCTGACAATTCAGCTTTGCATCACAGAAATAAATTATATTTTAAAGTATATTAAAATAGAAAACCATAATTTTAAATTGTAATAATATTTCACAATATTATTTTATTTTATTTTTTTTGTATTTATTATGAAATAAATGCAGCCTTAATGAGCATAAGAAGCTTTGTTCAAAAACATTAAAAATAGTAATGTTTCCAAACTTTTGACTGGTAGTGTATGTAAATTATATTTCATGAAAATCACATTTGTAATAATTCTGATTGGCCCCCTCATCATAATTATTCCATAATTTATGGTCGTTTTTAAAGCAAATATTCTACATAGTAACCCAGAAATCACTTGGGCCACATAAAATTGATCAAAAATGATAGAAAAGACATTTTATAATGTTACAAAGGATTTCTATTTAAAGTAAATGCTGTTCTTTTGAACTTTCTATTCATCAAAGAATCCTGAAAAAAAATGTATCTCAGTTTCCACACAAATATGAAGAAGCACAACTGTTTTTAATGTTGATAATAATCAGAAATGTTTCTTGAACATCAAATCAACATATTAGAATGATTTCTAAAGGATCATGTGACTCTGAAGTTTGGAGTAATGATGCTGAGAATTCAGCTTTGACATCAAAGAAATAAAATACATTTTAAAATATATTCACATATAAAAGGGTTAGGGTTATAAAATCAGTGGTTGTATAAAGTGGATGTATAAAGTCAGTTCTTCTCAAGTTCACAAAGGTGTCCAAGCAGAATGACCACAGATGTAGTTTCTTTCAACATCAAGATTATACAACTAACTTTTCACAACCACAAAGTGCCCAGATACATGTTTGTCTTCATTTTGAACAATATATCTGTTAATTTATGGATTCAAACCTGACAAACTTCTTTTTGTGAAATAATGTTTTGCTTGAAAAGTGTTCTTGTGAAGTACCTCTACAGTTCAAATCAGTTTGATCAGTTGCAAACAAATCAGTAGTTCATTCTTCTAAAAAAAAAGGACATTCTCTCATGTCAACACCGACTGCAGTAGTTTTTCAGTTTATAGAACATTTTAAATGTCTCCGTGGCAAATTGTGTGGGAAAGCCAAGCACGTTTTCAGAGGCAGGAAATGTGCTACCCGGTGTTCCCTCACAGCGAGTGTTGCTGAGTACGCATTGTCCAGGGTGTGTGAGTTTTTGCATGTACACACTACACTGGAAAACCGCAACCGCAGAACGCAACCACATATTTTTATCCTTTTTAATGTGACATATTCACTATTGAAACAGAATGTTCAATGATAATCCATCTACAACTGATTGGACTGTGAAAAGTGGGCAATACATACCAGAATGGTAGAAAGTAGAAAAAAGTAGAAGAGGTAGAGAAAGTGTTTGTATTTTGATAAAAGATAATGAAGGCAAACATTTTGTTTGCTCAAAGCACATGCATGAGAGAGAGGAATAAACAGGCTTGTGGTTATAGCAGTAATTATATGAGTATTGTCTCGTTCAACTGAACTATAATCAGGAGTTAAAATTCCAGCACTGCAGTTTACTGTAGGTAATAATCAGCATTGTTTACTAAGCCTGCGGTCAGCCATGGCAGTAACACAACTCTGCCACGCAATACAGTTTCTCTTTCTTGTTTTTGTTCTTTGTCCCCCTGAGTCACTACATTTTTAGCTGGAATTGTTAGTATTTCTCTTGCACAATGTCTTTTTCCCCATTATAGAGTGCAACAGTTAGGCTCCGGAAGTGAATACTCCATTAATTTTCTCCATAGGGATTTCTCCAATTGATCATTAATGATAACTTAAAAACCTTTCAAAAACATCTGTGAGCTACGAGGTTGTTAATCAATGGTATTAGCTTCAGTTGAAGCCGTCAGTCCTCATTAATTCAACTTATTTTTAATATAATCATTTTCAACAGCGGAATTAGTGGTGAAAAACTACATTACCCATGATGCTGTGCAAAAAATTCCATCAATCAGAGAGTCGCCACAAGCAAAACGCACCAAAATAGCTCTTTAGCTCCGCCCACTCCTATGAACCACTGCGAATGACGTTGTGGGATTGCAGTTCTTTCCCTCACTAAAGCCATTAAGTACACAGTCTTGTACATTTGTATTTTTAACTGATTTTCAATTACGTTTTGATTTAAATCAGAGTTTGTAATTTTGTGATTGGCTGGTTGGCTTGGTTCATGGCTTGGTTGGCTTGGTTCATGGCTTATAGTGTTTTAATGAAGACTTGATTTAAAATCCCTATGGGAGCAATGAATTGGAAAAATACTATCGGAATCAGCGCCGCTGAAAAAGTGGGTGGGAGCTGTTGCACTTTATAATCAGCAGAGCACTATACACTCACAACTTGAGGAAATATAGAAATTAAAATAAAATAGACAATAAATTCAGTCACATATGGTGTTGTTTTATCCCTCACACCATTATATATGACTGTATGTATATCTGAATATAGGGAAATATTGTTCGTGTGATTTTCATGACACATGAAAAAACTCAATGTACCTTGGCCTTAAAAGTGGGCTTAGATTTCATTTTGGTCCACTTTAGCCATGATGGGTCCTCAGTCCATTTCCACAAGAAACGGGTGATGAGTGAAACATTGTGAGTGACAGATGTTCTAATTCTGCGCTCACAGATTCGTGTGGCCCTGCTGATCACATGTTGCTCATGTCAAGCAAAAGAGTTTTATAAAGGAGAATGAATGAGAGTGAGTTTACGGCCTAAAGCAGGTGCTTGGGAGATTATCTCTGGTTAAGAGACTTAGAACAGCTCTATGTCAATCACTTCTCATAGTGCTGAGAGGCGCTTCTTTCAGATCAGAAGAATCATGTGGTTTAGCAGCACAAAGTGGATCAATCGATTAACGGTGCTGTCTGTTTTGACACCACAGTGTAAGCAGATGAAGAATTTAGACCATACTCCTTCTTTCTGTTACCATCAGTTGTCAGTTCGCGGGATTACAAAACACATTGATTCTTCAGACATTGAACAATGCATGTCCCACACCTAATATAAGATGCAGGAAGTTTCACTAAAACAAAAGTGAATACATGTTTTACAGATTCATCCCAAAATCTCTTAATCCTTGGTATATAAATAACCCCCACCCCATACTGTTTTGTCCCAGTACTCAACCATTAGTACTCACTGCTTGCTTGCCCAAAGTTATCTTGTTTCATTTGATGAAACCTCCTGTTTCTTCTCTTAATCTCTTGTCAGGACTTTCTGATCTATCTGATGAGTGGGAACAGTTGTGTATTTGGCTGCTCCAGTGAATCCTCCGCTGGTAAGAATGAGGAGACCCTGAAGGTGGACGTCTTACTCTTTGCCCCCGACATCCTACCTCAGCATTGCTGCGTACAGCACCTAGATGCCACCAATGACCAAACCAAGGGTGGCAGTAAGATGCGAACCATGCTCAGACCCCTCCACAGCTCATGTGTAACACACAACGGCGTCCCCCTTGATGACGAGGTTGAGTTGTGTCCAGGTGACCTGGTGGGGCTTGGTCAGCACTATCTCTTTATGTTCAAGGACCCTACGACCTCAGGAGCCTTTCAGACCCCGTCCTGGATGGCCACTTTATGTCCCCCTGCCACGACATCACCCTGTAAATTGTGCGGGACATCCGTCAGGAGAAGGAGGACTAAAAAAATGGCCGCCCGCTGGAGGGACTTGGACGGTAGGGTGGTGTCGCTATCCTATCAGGTGCAGCATGAAGATCAGGTCTTGGAGAAGATTGTCAATATGGTGGATCCAGGAGGGGAAGAACCCAAACTCACTCCAGCCTTTCTACTATGTCTGTGCATTCAACACTCCGCCACCAACTTTGAGTTGGTTCACCTTCGGAAATTGCTGCTCTCTATTGCCAATCAGATACAGCTCACCATGTGGGTGAGTGAGAGTCTATAGAGTACAAAAAGAACCAACAAATACGAATAACAAGAAAAGCACACTATTATAATGTAGTACCACAGTAATTGTGTTTTTGGATACATACCATGGTATACCTTTGTGTGGCATTTGAGGTACTGTATAGGGCTTTTCACACTGCACTTAAGACCAGATAGAGGACCATTTCACACTTATAATGATTATAAGCAGAATTAACCCCACATTGTGTTGCCAAATGTGTATGGTGTAAAAGGATGTGGTGTTTGATTGTTAAGGCTAGATGCTTAGCCACAGATAACCAATTGTGTGCTTCATATTCACATGATTTGGACAGTCACAGAAACACAGCTCTTTGTATAAACAGTAGTTTTAGCACTTGAGGAGAAAAATGTCAAATGGTGACAGCAAACGCAACAATTGGAGTGAAGAAGAAGCTGTTTAATTCTTACATTTATAGTCCGAAAAGTCCATTCAGGATAAACTTGATAGTACAGTCGACAGTATATATTATGAGGATGCGCAACACTAGAGCCTTTATGTAAACAGGTCACCTACAACTACAGTGTGAAACTTCAGCGCATGGATTTGGTCTATTAATACCAGGATTAATTGTTAACCCCAGGTAAATTTTGAGCAGTGTGAAACGTTAAGCAAGATAACTGAGGATTATGTTTACCCAATGTGTAGAATAACCCAGGGTTAACTGTTTCAAGTGTGAAAAGTGCCTTTTGTTTATGTTTATAACTCACTTTGTGGGTCTAGTGAAATAGAATATGAAGCAGTTCACTAACAAGAAAGTACCATGAAGTGCTTGAAGTACCTTTGGAGTAACATAATATACCATTATACATTATTTGCGTAACAATTGTGGAGCATAACAATTAAAAAATCTGAGTACTGGACACAAGAACATGTCCTGTTTAACACCCCTTTTGGATAGCTGAAAGTTGTCATCAGAGATTAAAGGTTGTGGCACACTTAAACAGAGCTGTTCTTCTGAGATGTTTTTTTTTTCCCTCCTCCACAGGAAAGAACAAAAGAACTCGCAGCTCTGCAGCCAGACATGTGAGAGAGCTTATTTCTTCTTTCACACGCCTCTGAAATAAGAGCAGGGAACTTAAAGAACGACATGTAACTAGCTTATTATCACCCATGGTGCTGTATGCGTTAAATTCACTTTTGTTTTCTTTGTGGTGCCCAATCACGACCCGAGACAGGGCCACTTGAGCGTGTCATTAACTGTTGAATTGTCCAGTGATAAATCTGTCTGCAGACAGACAGCAGTGTTAAAGCATTTCTGGCTCTGATTGTCTTGTGTTTAAATTGTGAATTTGGCTAGCAGAGAGCTGGTATTTCTATCAGCTGGTATTTTCCTCTCAGTCCACATCCTGATTTTCAGTCACTTCCCTCCATAATGTGGTGAGGTGAACAGATTAGTGGTTAAAACGGAGGTAAAACTCCATTGAGTTGCTGCACTTCATCCAGCATGAAGTCCCTCTATTCTTAACATGGAGACAGCAGGACAGACAGGAACAGGACAAAGGTACCAGCCTTCCCCCTGTGTTGTCCTAAATTATTCTAAAAAATTAGGGGAAAATTATCCTCAATGTCTTAATGATTTGAACTTTGATTTGGCTTGCTGCTATTCAGGCTATTAAAAGTATTGAAATGAAAAATAGAAAGCTTTGAAAGCATTTAGGTGTAGAAGGTTGTGAATCCAGTGACATCATTGGACCAATTTAGTTGTTAGGATGGTTGTTTGGTTGGACATTTAGACAGACAGACAAATGTATGGACAGACAGACAGGTGGGTTGGTTGGTTGGTTAGTTTGTTGAACAGACAAATTAATAGATTTATGGTTGGTTGGACAGACAGATAAATGGTTAGATATAGTTGGTGATTGGTTTATTGGTTTGGTCCCATTTTATATTAGGTGGCCTTAACTACTATGTACTTACGTCAAAAAATAAGTACAATGTACTTATTGGGTTCATATTGAATTGCAAAACACTTTTACTGCTATTGAGGTGGGATACGGGTAAGGTTAGGGAAAGTTTTGGTGGTATGGGTAGGTTTAAGGGTAGGGGTAAGGTGTAAGGGAAGGGTCAACAGTGTAATTATAAATGCAATTACAGAAATTAATTACAGATGTAATTACATGCAGGTGTTTTTAAAATATAAGTACAATGTAAAAACATGTATGTGCACAATAAGTGCATTGTTGTAATCAAATGATTAATTTAAATGTAAGTATATAGTAGTTAAGGCCACTTAATATAAAGTGGGACCGTTGGTTGGAAAGACGTAAAAAGACAGAAAGGTTTATAGATGGTTGGTTGGTTGGTTAGACAGACAAATTGATAAATGCTGGGTGATTGGTTGGACAGACCAATGAATAGGTGTTGGATGAATAGAGATGGTTGGTTAGTTGGTTGGATGGACAGAATTTTTGATGGATAGACAGATGGTTGGTTAGACAGAAAGACAGATGGATAGTTAGTTGTTTGGTTGGTTGGACAGACAGATAAATAAATGATTAGAGAGATGGATGGTCGGTTGATTGGTTGTTTGGATGGATATTTAGACTGAAATCCAAAAAGATAAATGGATGGTTGGCCAGACAAATTGATAGATGCATGGTTTGTTAGTTTGAATTAACAAGCTTATACATAGGTGTATATAGACAGAAAGATTGTTGGTTGGTTAGTTGGATGGATGGATATTTTGATGGATAGCTAGATGGTTGGTTGGTTAGTCAGACAGATGAAGGGATGGTTAGACTGATGGATGGTTGGTTTCTTGTTTGGGCAGACAGATATATAGGTGAATAGATGGTTATTTGTTTGGTTGGTTGGCCTAAAAAAATAATGGATTATTGGTTTGTTGGGTAGGCAGACAGACAGATGGATAAACTCATGTGAGTCTATGTTTTGATAACATGTGAACATTGTGCTGTTTATGCAACAGAAGCACCAGTGATATGTCAGCAGAGCTGCATGTGTTGAACATGAAGGATCTGATCCCAGGCCTACAGCCGCTGGTGCTGTGGATGTCCAACTCCATTGAGCTGCTGCACTTCATCCAGCATGAAGTCCCTCTACTCTTAACATGGAGACAGCAGGACAGACAGGAACAGGACAAAGGTACCAGCCTTCCCTCTGTGTTGTCCTAAATTATTCTAAATATGTGGTAGATCACTGGCCTCTTTGGCTCATTGCTTTAGTTATTGTTTTATATTGTCCAATTGACAATACAAAATGTGCAGTAACATCATGTCTCCATCTACTCAGAATCACTGGATTGTCAGATCGAGTCCACGCGTACTGCCAGTGAGGAGGCCATGACTGTCCTAGAGGAAGTCATCATGTTCACCTTCCAGCAGTGTGTCTACTATCTCACCAAAGTAAGTATAAATTAAAGGCCATTAGGTCTGCCAATTGATTTAAATATTTGCAAGTACTATATTTAGTATATATTCATTCTTAATATGCAATGTTTATTTTACATTATGTATGTTCCTCATAGCCCTGAAAGGATGTAAAATATGTGAAACAGGACATAACCTTGTAAACAGCATTTTGTACTTCCAGTCTGTAAGCCAAAGTAAAGTCATAACAAGGCATAGGGATTGGCCATAGCTATGGTGAGCGAGACAACTTGTCCTCTCCTTCCCAAAGAATTAAAAACAAACACATTAACAGTGTATTTTCTCAAGGCTCAAGTTAATGGCAAATCCCTGCCCCTTTCAGATGAGCGGGAAATGCTTTGGAACATTTATTTTCTTGCTGAATTTGTCTATAGCTGTACGTGATGAATGCCTTAAAGGAATAGTTCAATCAGACTGAAATTGTTATTCTCTGTCCATTGTTATTTTTTCTCAATGGAACATAAGGAGAATTGTTTACTTTTCTATGACCTATTCCTTTAATCTTTGATGTGCCTCCTTGGGAACTTCTCAAGGAAACCAGTTTTGTTATGGTCTACTAAAACTAAAACTATTAAAAATCGCTAATTGAAAATGAAAGTAAACATTGTGAAACTCATTCATATTAGATCAATGTTACATCAGTTTCAATGGTGTGGAAAATCTAGGCGATGAAGTCACCTCTAGTTGGAGATAAAAAATTCTAAATGTGTGACGTGTTTGTTGCAGATTAACTTTGTGGATAAATAGTAAATGGAGAGGTTACGTCCTTCACGGTTCAAACACTCCAGTCCTAATAGTAGAAAACAACAGGTATATGAGGGGTTAAGAGGACTGTCAGTGGAGCAGACAGGAAGGACAGAGTTACCCATCCTCTGCCTGATGGGGAAGCAGCTGTGGACCTCCACATTTGGACTCGGAGAGTTCATCTGTTTCCTGACAAGGAAATATTTGGTTCTCATCCCCAGAAAGGGAGAGGAGTATCCAGTTAAAGCAATCATAATTCCCTACCAGGAAGTTAACAGTTACCGAAACATTGGCATGTAAATGTCGTTTAACAAGCTATAAACTCTGTGTTTTTCTCTTACTGGTGATGTCAGACTGTGTAAGGTGATTGGTTGGTCTCAGGAAATTGTATTTTTCTGTTAAAAGAACGTACGGAACATTAAACAGGTTATAATAATGAAAATAAACTGCATTCCTGTTAACACTTGTTAGATGTTTCAATCGTATATCAATTGTCAGTTGTTGTGAATGGTGGGATTCATGCATCTCATGCTCATGAATGCTGTGATGTCATGGCTGTGATAAAAAGGCAAGAATGTGTTAGTCAGTGATGAGTCATGGCTCTAGTTAGTTTCTCAATGACTTCATATGCCTGAAGTGAATTGAGTGTGAATCACTTATTTCAGCTTCATTAACCTCTGCTGTGCCCTGACAAACCGGCAGTGTGTTTTAAAGTCATGAAACGGAAGTGACGATAGTCGTTCCTTCCCTATTGTGATGCTTATCTGAGTAAAATGGCTTCTAGAACAAGAAAAAACGTAGGGCGGACTTGATTTTGTCCATGGGGAACTGATTGGACGGTTGTGGTTTGCTGTTGGCGGATCTCATGTGAGTGACGGGTTGTCCCACCCTTGCGCCAGTAAACGTGTCATCAGAGAAGTTATTTTGATTACAAAGGCACATGAATTAAAAAATAATGACATGCATGAATAAATCATTTATAATAAATACTGCAGTATTCCATTAAAAAACAAGAATTGTCAGTTTTGACTTTTTGGTGACTTCAAGAGGTGCAGTCACATTTACCATTGTTCACCAAATTTTCACAAGCAAAATGCAGTCGTTTTAATAGGAATCGACATGATGGAGAATGTTGTGTGAGGGCGAAATCTTTCATGCGGGTCTCGGATTTGCCGCATTGCCCAACAGAAAGCTGCTTGGTTTGAAAGTGACTTCTGTGTGAGCTGATACGTAACTACACTATTGACGGTAGACAATGGTTTACTTTTGCTTGTGAAATTTTGCCAAAATTTTGCCAATGTGAATGCATCTTTAGATTTAAATCTGATGTTTCATTCCCATTGGATAATCATAGTGATGATGAGTTGTGCTTCATTCATTGCTACTCTATTGGCAATGGACATGTTTTGCTCGTGAAATTTCGCCAGCATTTCGGTAATGTGGCCACAACTTTAGATTGAAATCTGATGTTTCTTTCACAAATCAGTGGCTATAATGACAGTGAGCTGTGTTTCATGTATCGCTACACTACTGACAATGGAAAATGGGTCATTTCTGCTTGTGAAATTTTGCTAATGTGAACACACCTTTAGATTGAAATCTGGTTTTCTTCCAAATCAATGGTTATAGTGATAGTGAGCTGTGCTACATGCATCGCTACACTGTTGACAATAGACAATGGACCATTTTTGCTTTCAAAATTTTAGTAATGTGACCTCATCTTTACATTGAGATCTGATGTTTCATTCACGTAATGTTGACCAGTGCTTCATACATTGCTACGCTGTTGACAATGGACAAGGTAGTTTTTGCCCATGAAATTTTGCCAAAATTGTGGTGCATCTTTACATTGAAATCTGATGTTTCCTTCGCAAATCAATGGTTATAGTGATAGTAAGCTGTGCTTTATACATAACTACACTGTTGACAATAGACAATGGACCATTTTTGCTTGCAAAATGTTGCCAAACATTTTGGTAATGTGATCATACATTTACAGTAAGATCTGACGTATTATTTTCAATGAATGGTCATATAGTGATGGTGAGCTGTGCTTTATATATTGCTACACTGTTGAAAATAGACAACGTAATATTTTGCTAATGTGATCGCATCTTTACATTGAGATCTGACATTTCATTCGTAATGGGCGATTATAGTGATAGTGAGCTGTGCATCATTCACTACATCGCTACATTGTTGACAATATATTCTTTTGCCCATATTTTGGTAATATGACCACATCTTTACATTGAGAGATCTTACGTTTCATTCACAATAGATGATCATAGTGATGATGAGCTTTGTGTCATACATCGCTACATTATTGACAATAAATAATGGACACTTTTTGCTCATTAAATTTAGCTGAAATTTTGGTAATGTGACCGTGACTTTAGTTTGAAACCTGACATCTCATTAGCTTCTATGGATTGTCAGAATCTCTAAAGTGTTTAGACATAATTTGGCAAAACCTTTCCCTTTTCTTATTTCCTTGTGCTTAAAAACATTGATATTTTCCTTTATATCAGGGTTATAGTTAAGTATGCTGTGTTTTTGTCAACTTTGTGATAAAATACATTCCTACTAGGCTCTTAGCCTTGCCCGAGTTCCCGTCTGGCACAGTTATCTGCATGGCCCTTATTTGTTTACAAAATCCTTTTATCTGTTCCTGAGGGGCAGCAGTAGTTTAGTCAGTGGGAAAAGATAGTGTGGATATGAGATGCATCTGCTGGTTTAGTCTTATCTGAATGATTCTCAAGACTCTCACTGGTGCTGTAACAATGGGCAGTCGGGGCAGAGACATTCTCCAGAGTCCAGTCACTGCCACATATCACCCTGCTGAGGGGAAGCCGGCCTGTGCCGTACTTCCTGTTGGCTCAGACGCAACGGTCAGGAACTGCACACAGCACTGCTCCTGGCTACGTCCTCTGTACTGAAAGCACAAATAATGTGACCTGTCTCGCTCTGTCCTGTGTTTTCTCTAATGCTTTAGGTTACATAGAGTTACATATGTACTGTATGTATTCTAATGTGCATTCGGGATTTATAAATAATTATTGAGCTTTTAACTTTATGTTCTGATATCCAGTATACATGTACACTACCATTCAAAATGTTTAAATATTTTTGAAAAAAGTCTCTTTTGCTCACCAAGGCTGCATTTAGTTGATCAAAAATACTGTAAAACTGTAATACTGTGAAATATTGTTACAATTTGAAATAACTATTATAATATATTTTAAAATGTAATTTATTCCTGTGATGTAAAGCTGAATTTTCAGCATCTTCAGTGTCACATGATCCTTCAGAAATCATTCAAATATGATTTGCTGCTCAAAAACATTTCTTATTATTGATAAAAATTATAAAATGTTATAATTTAATTGAGTAAAACGTTTAAAAATAACAGCATTTATTTGAAATAGAAGTGTTTGTAACATTATAAATACCTTTTCTGTCATGTTTTAACAATTTAATGCATCCTTGCTGAATAAAAGTATTATTTTCTTTTAAATAATAATAATAAAAAAAAAAATTATATATATATATATATATATATATATATATATATATATAAAATCTTACTTATACCAAACGGAACAGTGGCAAATATTTAGATTTACTATTCAACTACTGAAGATGTTTAAATATAGATATTCTATAAGTTTTATTTAACATTTACAATTTGGATACAATTGTGGATTTTTTTTTCAGGTGTATCTTATTGTATTTAGATAATTTCAGGGTTTTATAGTATATATTCTTTTTTACAAGTCAAGATTTTTTTATCAACATATTTATATTAACAGCTATAATATTCAGATTTAGAAATCTATATTAAAACGTACAATTCTGTATTTCAGTTTTACACATTTCCATAATACACATTGTAGATATGATATGACTGCATTGTGCGCAAAATAATCCTGCATAATTTTCACATGACTTTGGGGTAATTATTAAAAGTATACGTTCATGCTCAAAATAAAGAACGCTTCAAGGTTTAGTTCACCCAAAAATGAAAATTCTGTCATTAATTACTCACCCTCATGTCGTTCCACACCTGTGAGATCTTCGTTCATCTTCAGAACACAAACTAAGATATTTTTGATAAAATCTGATGGCTCAGTGAGGCCTATATTGACAGCATGTTAATTAACACTTTCAGATGTCCAAAAAGGTACTAAAAACATATTTAAACAGTTCATGTGACTACAGTGGTTCAACCTTAATATTATAAAGCGACGAGAATACTTTTTGTGCACCAAAATAACAAAATAACGACTTTATTCAACAATATCTAGTGATATTTCAATTTCAAAACACTGCTTCATGAAGCTTCGAAGCTTTACGAATCTTTTGTTTTGAATCACTGGTTTGGATCGCGCATTAAACTGCCAGAGTCACTTGAACTATTGAAACCGCGAAACACTTATGACGTAACGAAGCCTCGTTTACTGAAATCATGTGACTTTGGCATTCGGAACCACTAATTCAAAACAAAAGATTCGTAAAGCTTCATGAAGCAGTGTTTTGAAATCGCCCATCACTAGATATTGTTGAATAAAGTCGTTATTTTGTTTTTTTTGGCGCACAAAAAGTATTCTCGTCTCTTCGTAATATTAAGGTTGAACCACTGTAGTCACATGAACTGTTTTAAATATGTCTTTAGTAGCTTTCTGGGCATCTATAAGTGTTAATTATCTTGCTGGCAATAAAGGCCTCACTGAGCCATCGGATTTCATCAAAAATATCTTAATTTGTGTTCCAAAGATGAACAAAGGTCTTACGGGTGTGAAACGACATGAGGGTGAGTAATAATGGCATAATTTGAATTTTTGGATCTTTAAATTTTGAATCTTTAAGGATATATACTGCAGTAATCAAAGTGTTATATATGGGGTGGTTAGACAGTTTATAGACTTTTACTCTTAATAAAGTTGTTTTAATAAAGCTACTTTTTAATCTAGCAGCATTCACATTATAAGATTCTCTACAGTATACATCATTTAATGAATTGTTAAGCAAACTTTATTCTCCCCATCCCCTCTGTTAGAGTATGTATGCTGTGTTACCGCGACTGCTGGATAGTAACCCTTTCTCTGAGAGCGGACAGCTGTGCATGCCTGCGGGAGTCAGCCAAATCCTGGACGTCCTGAAGGAGGCTCTGCACCTGCTCAACACATTCCTGGTGCACAGCGAGATCACATCTCAACTGCTGACCTACCTGTTCTTCTTCACGAACGCCTCGCTCTTCAACGCGCTCATGGAGAGAGGTGAGCGCATTCACTGTCCCTCTGAGGGCTCATCAAAAACTCAATGGTCAGAAATCAAAGACTAGATTTACTATGCATGAATTTCTTTTTTTTTTTTTTTTTATGCAAATCACCAGTGAGGTTTTGATGCAAGTTATATTGATTCACACATCAAAAGACGAGAGAGTGCGTTGAAAACTACTTTGTTGAAGCATCTGTTTTCACCCCAGTGGTCTTGCTACACCTTTAGGACGTGTTTCTCATGAGGGTGTGATTTTACAGAGTGAATATTTGCACCCTGGTGTAAATATCATTGGCCGCACAACACAGCAGCTGTTTGCTCAGCAATAGTCTGCTGGAGCCAGACAAAACTATGACAGAATGTAAATCGGTTGAGTTCAAATCCAGCTTTTTGTGACTTTTGATGATTATTGAAAAATAAAGAGTAGCAAAAAGTAGCTTAATATGATTAACCACTTGCACTAATTGGGACTTCAGGATAAATATTGTTGTGGATGTGTTTAAAGGGTCTGGAGGTGGTTTCTACCAGTGGTCTAGAGGAGTGCAGATTCGGGCCAACCTGGATTTGCTGATGGACTGGACTCAAAGCATCGGACTGGGAGATTTGGCTGCCGACTTCTTCCAGAAACTCTCTTCAGCCGTCAACCTGCTTGCAACTCCCAAAGAGACCCTGCTGCAGGTCAGAAACTCTTTCAACTGCTTCACAAATGCTTGAACATACACAAAAGCAAAGCATTTATTAATGTATTGTTTTAGGGATGCGACTTGTTTCGATTCCAGTACCACGCTCATGTACTTGCACACAAAAAAATGTCCTGACACAAAATAAATAAAATCTATACAGGATACAAACAACATTCAATTTTATAAACCCACAGCAAAGTAAATCTCTATTTTGCATACAGATATCGAAACCTGTTTTTAATGTTTAATAATTTGCCTTAACCTTCATTCATTCATTGCATTACGTAATGAGAATTTTGAGGAAATGTTTCATTTTCTAAAGACAAGAGATAATTTCATATAATTTCTCTTTTAATTTTGTGTCGAAATATGATTTGGTTCATCTGAGATGAATCTACCCAATATGTTATGGAAAACCTGCAATTATCATTTTAAAACTGTATTTCCAGACATGGAAAAGTCATGGAAAGGAATTAAATCTAAGGCTCTGTTCACACTTGTGGTTCATTTCTCTTGGTTCATTTGATCTGGACCAGAAAATAAAAAGATACCTTTAGTCCTGGTTCGCTTAGCATTCACACTGTCATTTTTAACACTGAACATAAAGATTCAAAACAAAAACGACATTTATGTGTGACTGAACTTACCCAAACATCTAAAACAATGCTGTGTTCTGGGCTAAACATGCTTGTTGTATGTGCATACATACAGTATGATGGTATTTTTATCAGCTAAGAAATCGTGAAGAGCTTATAAAATGTGTAAAGGAGTCAAAACAGCAGCAGGACACACACTCAAATGAAGATCTGCTGCTAAAAGATGCGTTTCTGATGCCTGTCATGTCCTGTTTTTGGTTTGTTTACATGTCTTTGGTTCGTGTTGCATTCATATTTCATTGGAACTGCACCAGAGTTCGTTTGAAAGCAATATTTTCAGCGGTCTCGGTCCATTTGTTTGGTTGCGCACCAGATTTCGGATGGCAGCGTTCACACTTATTCAAATGAACCGCATTAACCAAACCGAAATCAAGTGTGAACACACCCTTAAACATCATGGAAGTGTCTATAGTGAATATAAATTGGTAACAATTTTCAATATTTCTCTTGTGCTCTTGCAAACGATAGTGTTGTGGGAAAATTGTTCTCTTGAGTTGTTCTTTTGAATGAATTAGTCAAAACAGTTCACAAATTAGTCTGAATGATTCATTAGTGAATCAGTCTAAATCATTTTAAATGCCCTTATCCAGTGATCACAATTCACTAGAAAGAAATGCGTTGATCATAAAGTGTGGGAACCCTGAGTATCAATGACTACCAAAAAGAAACTTGTACATAGTGTGTCAAAAATGGTGCATCCTTATATTGTTTGTTCATTTCCCTTGATCTAGTTTCATTGAACTGTAAATAAATAAGGAATTTATTCAGCTGCAAAGAAGAATTAACTTGGTTTTGACAGCAAGGTGTGTTGGAGGTGCTGATGGGACAGGTGTGAGTATACCAATAAAGCCCTTGAATATGTCATCAAGCAGGCTTTAGGACTATTAAAATATGTAATGTTTATTAAAATGATGTAATGTTTCAAGAAATGCTGAGCAAACCTGTTTCACAAGCCAGTAGCATTCCTTGAGGTATCAAGTTAATTCAATATGACCTCCTGATGGCATCAATCTCAAGACAAAGGTCATATTTACTTCTTGAGTCATGCCAGTTTTCCGTATACGTCACATAAATAAAAACCCGTTCAGCCTGCCACAACATGCCTCGTGCCATCCTAAATAATATGAATTATTTAGCTCTGTCGTCTAAGTTGAATCACTTTGTAAATCACAATGTAGACAGAGCGCCGCAGGCAGGACGGACTTTAGTACCTGGAAGAACAGGAAATGGAAGATTTCAAAACAGCTGTTTGTCTGGTCTTAAACCTGTTAACTTCCTTCAAAAGCCGTTGATAGTGGGGAGATGCATTGTTTACTCTTTTTGTGCTTAAGGAAATGAGTTTCACTTGGCTTATCATACCATAAAACAAAGGCAGAATAACAGAGGACAGTACAAGGTTTACAGCACGCCACCCAAACACATCCTGTACCGTGGGGGTTTACAGGTCTCGTGAAGTGGCTCGCGGCGGTGCAGAGTCTGACTGGAGTTCAGCAGTAAATGAACTTTGACTGTTAAGGCTCTTAACCTGTCAGAGAGCTGGATTACAGCTCTGAGTGGGAGGGGCTAGTATGATCTCACTGTCTTAAGTGACTGAGTTTACTTTAAACACACTCCAAACAAACATATACATGACTCACTCTGTCACATGACCTCTCTGTTTATTTGTCCTGCATTACACAGTCAACCATAAATGCACTTTTTACAGTAAGTGAAGTAAAAGTAAATATTTCAAAAGCTGAACATTTTATTCCAAATTGGATTAAGGGTGTTTCTCCATTATTAAAACTATGACAGACTCGGATAGATAGCCTTGTGAAAAAAAGTACACTTTTAAAAAGAGTACACAGAACATGAACATGTAGTAAAAATATATTTAAGTGTGAACTGAATGTAATGTTTTTTAGACACTGTTTATTTACTCATTTAGTATATACATTAATAATACATAAAAAGTTCAAATGTGCCAGATTTGTTGATTTTAAAAATGAAAAGAAAACAAAAAAAAAACAATAATTCTATACACAAATACAAAACTACCATACCAGAATGTAGTTTACACTTGAATGAAAAAGTGTTGCCGTTTAAATTTATATAAAATGCAGTGAGCTTAAGTCCATCTTTATATGTAATTTCAGAATTACTTCTATTGTCTTTGAAATATGGTTAAAGTGTACTGTTGAATGTACTGACAAGCATTTTTTGTAAACTGAAATATATTTTAATGTCATTTATATTGAAACTTGTATTTAAATATATTTGTAATTACACATTTGAAATTACGAAGTTGTAGTACATTTAAAATATATTAACTTTACAACACAGTTAAAATGATAATCAAGTACTTCACATGTGCTTTAGTATGTCAGTCAACACATCAAAATAAGTGTACTTCTTTAAAACATGAATAAAGATTAATAAAACAATGATTTAAATGTACTTTGAAGTAAAATTTTACTAACTTTAAAGTGACTTGGGTGTGTGCATAGTGATGAAACTCTTGAAGTTCACTTAAGTACCCTTTTATTTCATTAATATTATATCATCTGCAAGTACAGTTTTTAAAAAATATGCTTTTAAAATTTGAAGTACACTATAAGTGCACATTAAATACAATTGAACACACTTCTTCTAACCCACATCCATATTCATAAGCCAACATATTGTCTTTACAAGTTGGGGTTAAGACTTTAATCTACCAAACTTAGCACAGTCTTAAAGTCTGTTCTAACACTGTATGCTTTATTTTACTTTCTCTGTTTCTGTCTGTCTAAGACTTTTCACGCTACATTTTACATTTTGGTCACGTGCCCAAAGTCACTGCTGTTAGATAAAGCTACAGCTTGGCAGCGCTTTGTGTTCTGAGTTAAGTGAGGTTTTGTGCTTTTCTTTAAGCGCCACCTACTGTCAGAGACAGTGCTGTTTGCTACGAATTGGAACAGACAAATCGAATGTGAATATCGAACCGAGTTTTTGTGTTTGTATGAACAGGCTGTGACTCTGGGCTAACATCTTTTGAAGGTGAATTTTAACTTTGGGTTCAGCAATGTTTTTACACATTTCCACAGATGGACAATCAGTAATTTATACTGGTTACGTGTTTGTCAAGGAATAGTTTAACCAGGATTTTGAACACCATATCAACCTCTTTGGAACACAATAGCTACCCAACAGACAACTGTACTAACCATTCTAGCAATCAATCGATCTAACCCATATGCTGTATAAATTTTTAATTTTTAGCTCAAGCCAACATCAAAGTCTGTCTTGAGGAACTGTACTTTGCAGGCTAATAATATTATCACATGTAGCACTTGTTGAGACAGTATGTGTCATACAGTGTGCAATTAGAGAATGTTAACTTCCTCTATCCGTCAACAAACAACGGTTGCATGTCAAAGTTGCTAAGAGACTGGTTGTTAAGTTTCCACCCATGGCATGAGCGCACAGTTTGTGGTTTGTAAAACATCCATTTCTGCACATAGTTGCAGATGTCTTTTCCCTTTTTCCATCCTTCTATTTTGGGACAGCCATTCTGACTCTCCAGCCCAGCCTGTTGCTGTAGTGGGTATTTAACGCAAAGAAAAAATGACAACATGACACAAGACTCCAGTTCTCTCAACAGTAACTGCGCTCTCTCAGATTTGTCACATATTCAAAATCTGCATTAGAGATCTCCAACATTTCTCATCAAATTCTTCCAAGATCAAATGATCTGAGCTGCTATCCACATTCATTGTCATTTATCTAATTTGAGTGTATTTTTTAAGAAAGCTTACAAGAAAGATCTGAAACAAATTTGATACATGTCTATTACGTTTAATTTTAGGTCCCTGAGCAATATTTTTTTAATGGTGAACCAAGCCTTTTATCGTTGTTGTTGTAAATCCAACATCTACACCAGACCTGGTTTACTCATAGGACTTGTTACTTGTTTAACCCTTTTACAGTCAAATCCTAGGAGAAACCAGGCAACTGGTGTCAGATTAACAAAACGGGCACCTTATTCCAGACGTGGCTACAGATAGATGGGAAACGCAAATAAATCGCACATGCAGCTGGATAAAATGAGTTACTCATAAACATATACTTCTGATGCACACGACTGTGTTGTGGCTTTATTAGCCAAGAGTGAGTCCTGTGACTCAGATCACAGCCGTTCCCAGACTCATGTAACACCACCCATCACGTGTGTTTGAGGCGTCTTAAAAATTTCTATGCAGCAGATAAATTATTTCTGAAAAATCTCTAATGTTGCATTTCAGGGTATAAGGGTGAATCTTACCAGGTGACGTTTCTTCCCAAAATCAAAATAAAGAAGTTAGAAATAATATTTAGCAATGTTTGCAAACTTATCATAGTGCTCCTGACATTGTATTTTTCTCCTTACATTCATCATAAACCTATTTCATTACATTGATTTATATTTAATTAGTTAATTAAATTAAGTAACTATCAGTTAAATCGTCATGCAACCATTATAATAGTTTCTTACATATTTGAAATAAGTTAATGCATTCACATTTTCAACTTTTTCAACTTGTAATGCTGTTTGAGCATGAAAAAGTTCTGCAAAGTTACAAAGGGCAAAGTCACTCCAAAGGAGTTATTCTCTATATCAGTAACATTGTTTCTGAACTCCCTGAAAGTTGTAGTCTTACATTTTTAAAAAAAAAAAAACCTCTCAGTTTAATGAAACTAAGCTGAAACTGCCAGGAAATGCCAAACATATCCTGCCAGGTTCAGCAGTTCTGTTCTAGTGAGTTTGTACAATGTTTGTTCCCAGCCACTGCTTCCTAAATAATTTTGTGAAGAGATTGGTTTAATTACATACAAGTACTGGATGTTATATTGTTCTGGATGCAAAATGACACAGAAGAAACACCACTCTGTTATTTAGATTGTCTATTCATAAGAAACCAGTAAAAAAGAACAATAAAAAACATAAATGTGGAGTGTTGTTTGGTGAGCTATCCTTTGTTTAAGTGTTTTGGCTGTATTTCCTTTGTGGTATTTTAAAGATGTTTTGTTTGGTTGACAATAGAGTTTGCATGTCAAAGCAAGGCATGTCTTGTCAGAGAATGATATGTACCCTTGTGAAATGAATAATTATTTACCTATTTCAATTTCAATTTTTTTTTTTTTTGTCAAAATACTATACTGTCCACCCAATTATTCTCCTTACTGCATAGAAATGTACTAAAACATTCAGACTACATGATATTTAACCAGAGTTTGCATTTCTCTGCTGTTATTACTTGAACTAAGTGCTGCGTTTGACAATTTAGATCACATTTTTCTATATTGTGTTGCCATTTCTGGACAGGCACTAGTCTATTTTATGTTCTACCAGTTTGTTTGTGTGAATGTGTTTGTGTAAAACATCTTTTTGATGGTAAAGGAGGGTACACCGAAAGGCTCAGTCTTGGGTCCTTTGTTGTTTTCTTTGTACATTCTCCTTTTAGGTGATGTTATTAAAAAACAAAAAAGTCATTTCATTGTTATGCAGACTACACAAATTTCATCTAAATTGATATGTGAGATGTGTGAGCGAGCACACTAACTGAAAACAGTTTTTCACCAACAGTTGCTAAACCATGCTGGGCTGTTTCCCAAAAGCATTGTAAGCGCCATATACAATTTTGTGGCCATTGTGGTGTTGCAAAATCAAGATTAGAATGTATGCGACGAATTGGGAGAAAACACATCCCTAAATACATTTTACCAGCACATTTCTCCTGTCCTGAATACGGTTAGCTATCCGTGCTGAGAAATCCAGCTGGGCCCAAAAAGCGCGTATAGTTTTGTGTGATTTTTTTCATTCTTCTATGCATCTGTGTGTGTTACAGGCATCATGGTCCACTCTGAGAGCTGAGTTTGTTCATCTGAACCCTGCACAGCTGCATCATATGCTGAGAGAGTACAACACAGCCCGTACCTGCCCTCCATGCTGGACCCCGTCTCCAGAGGATGCAGCCGCGGCCCTCCATACCTGTGAGCTCAAATATGAACACACACACGTCACCCTCTAATCACAGATTAAAAGTAAAATTTGACCATTATTAGTTCCATTAACATCCTTTTAGTGAATTGATTAAATAGTGTTTTATATGTGTATTTTAAAAGGTTTGTCTTAAAGGGTTAGTTCACCCAAAAATGTAAATTCAGTCATTAATTACTCACCCTCGTGTCGTTCCACACCTGTAAGACCATCGTTCATCTTCAGAACACAAATTAAGGTATTTTTGATGAAATCTGTAAGGTAGCAAAGACATCGTTAAAATAATCTACATGACTAGAGTGGTTCAACCTTAATGTTATGAAGTTGCGAGAATACTTTTTGTGTGCAAACAAAAATAATGAGTTTATTCAGCAGTTTCTTCTCTTCCATGTCAGACTCCTCCGGTATTCAAGTTGTAAACACAGTGCAGCGCTTCCATGTTCTACATCAGAATGGTGGCTCATTATTGGCCGGCTCCTGTGACAGCATCACACGCATGCGTCGTGCTGCTCATGTGATCAGCATCAGCCAATACTGAGCCACCGTTCTGACATAGAACCCGGAAGCGCTACAATGTGTTTAATACACGAATAGTGTAGGACACTGACATGGAAGAGAATGAACTGATGTCTTACGGGTGTGGAACAACATGAGGGTCAGTAATTAATGACAGAATTTTCATTTTTGGGTGAACTAACCCTTTAAGGCCCTGATATACTCACAACAAAGTTCTTTTTCTTTCTTCACTCAGAAGTAAAAAGTAGTTTGAAATACCTTTTCATAACCATTTTAGCAGTGGATGATTCATTATCAGAGGGAGGCCTACATATAAAGGACTCAAATTATCTCTGAGATTCTCTGTGCCTGACAGCAAAAATGTTTTTTGTCTTAGCTAATATCCTGGAAAGTTTCGACAACCATCCTCCTCTAATCCTGCCCAGCAGCATCTTTCATCTGGAGCTGGGAAATCCCATCACAGAGCCAGGGCTGTTCCCTCCATTGCAGCATCTGCAGGAGTTTATCCAGTCTCTCCCAGACAGCCAGACACAGTCTGATCATCAGCCCTCACAGGTGAACCTCCTCCACGCTGTTAACTCCCTACTGACGCCACAGAAAATGCACAGATATTGATTGCAGTGGTTAGTTGAAGGGTTTAGAACTGTTTTTGTTTTGTTTTTTTTAAATGTTGGCATATAGTTTAGAAATAAGACATTTTTAACCACGTTAAGGAATGCATCAGAGACTTTACTAATTGAAATATTAAAGCCATACTCCATATTACTCAACACTGTATCTTAAATGACTGCTAATTAACTTTGGAAAATATCAAACTCACATTAGTTTAGTCTCGCTTACAACAATACCAACCAATCACTTTCAACCAATCCTCAATTAAATCTCTTAATAGAAAAAACCCACCAATATTTAAAGTGCCCCTATTATGCTATTTTAAAGGTTCCTAATTTTGTTTTGAGGTCTTCTACAATCGGTTTACATGCATCCGAGGTAAAAAAAAATTCTCAAAAATGTATTTTCTCATAATATACATTGCACATTACCTCATTTCTTAAAGAGTCTGAAAACGGTCTCTAAACCCCTCCTTTCCAAGAGCCTACTCTGATCCGATTGGTCAGATGACCCGGTCTGTTGTGATTGGTCTACTGCTTACAACGTGTGTCGGAAATGAAACAGCCATTACCACATCTGAATTTCAGCTCCAGAGGCACTTGATACACAGTGACTTGAATGATGGCGTCAGTTTTACCATATCAATTCCTGCGCGAGTCCTCATCTTTTCATGCAAAGTGATTCGCAGTGCTGAAAACAGTGTCGACAAGACGAATCAAACACCTCCAGCTCTGAGCGACAATAGCATAGTTTGAGGGCGGGTCAAAGTAGAATGTTTCTCTCAGCCAGACATTGAAGAACATAGTCTGGCATTATGCAAATTTGTTACATTGTTAAATGGTTTGTAACAGGAAGTGAGACGGACGACTCGTTTTAGCAGTTACCAATCGGTTTGGACAATATCTTTGTTGCACCTTGATCTTTAAAACTTTGCAGAGCTTTCACATTCACACACAGCAGTATTACAAACTTCATGAAAGGTAATATTCAAAAAAGCATAATAGGGGCACTTTTCATCTCGTGATAGATCAAAACTGACCACTATTTAAATCTCTTGATAGAACAAACTGATCAATATTCATATTTTAATTGAGTCATTATGCTACTGATATATGTGCTAGACAACACTACAAATACAATATAGATAGATCTAAATCCAGAGGATCACCTGGATCGTTGTTTTATATATTGTCATATCGTCCAAGATCTCTTGCTCTATGGTGAAGCACTAAGACATTACTGACACAACAAAATGACTTTCTCCAAAGCTGTTTTGAAAATATACATATTCTGAAAAGTGCTATACAAATAAATTTAACATGACTTGAAATATGGGCTGATAATTCTGACATTTTGGATTAATTCAGGGTTCCTGCAGTATCTTGAATGAAGAGACATCGTCTGAACCAATCACCTGCCGGGATTCAGAGGCAACAGATCAACACCCTGTCACCAGGACACCTCCTCAGTTTCGGGAGTCTCACAGCAATCTGAGCTCATGTGAGGCCGTCCTGACCCAGAAACTCAAGAGCCTGGAGCTCCAAAACAGCTTGTCTGGAAGTACAGACCTGGGCTACCACAAGAGCCTGGCCCTCGACCCCTCCTGCCTGCTTACGCCTCCCAACACCCCTCAGAATCTAGACCAAACCGAGCTGGAAGCCAGCCTTCTGGAGGGGGCGGCACAGCAGCACAGGAAAGGTAACCAGCACAAACTTAAACCTACATGAAAGAGCTGGAGCACTAGTGCTACTTGTCTTCTGTTTGTTAGTGAGCCGTACTCTGACAAATATCTCAGACATGTTCGTCCCGTAGCGTGTTCCCTGATCTCACAGACAGGGTATATTGTCTTTGGAGGCGTAAGGGAGGTGCTGGTGTTGATGTGGAGTTGAGTTTGTGTGCTCTGGCTGCAGCGGGTGAAGAAGCTGGAAACCAGCCCTCCTCCTCCTCTCCAGAATGCTTTCCTCACATGTAATATATTTATTAAGTGTGTAATATTCAAGTGAGCTCAGTGAAGAACCGGTCTTTGTAACTGATATTGGCATCAGGTTATTATTCAGAACTGATATACTGACATACTGTGGTAATACCATGGTAATGAATGATTGCCATATTCATGTGCATGGTATGTACATGGTGCTAAAAAGTTACTTCAGAGAATATCCTGAGAAAACCATTGAGTATGTAAATTCATTTTACCTGTGGTTAAATATAGTGACTTTTTGCATTTATAAAACAGCAGCAACAGCTGCATGGTAAATGGCAACAATATTCAATAAATAAATACATTTTCATAATTCAAATATTTCTTCCACTAAGTCATATAATCGCAATTCATAAGCTTAAAGTGTTAGTTCACCCAAAAAATAAAATTCTGTCATGATTTTCTCACCCTCATGTTGTTATAAACCCATTAGACTTTTGTCGACATTGGCTTTTAAACGCAGTCCATTCAGAATGTAGAACTGAAACTTTATTTTATAATAAAGTATGAACTAAAGTAGTGTCTAAACTAGAATATGGAAAATATGTGGATATATTTGTACATTTATTATATAGTTAAAGAAAGGTAGAGCTCTACATGTGTCTTCCTGTTCCCACTGGTTTCCCGCCTCCTCTTTCTAAAGACTAGTGTGGATTTTCCCAGTCAAAGCGACTCTTCTTAGATCACACTAGTTTTGGCCACTTATACATCCCACTTTTTTGGTAGTGGCACAAATCCTATAATCTGGTTCAAGAATTACAGAGAGGTGGTGATGTCAGGAGAAAAAAGAGCAGTGGATAAAGCATCATGGGAATTTACAGTTGGCTTGCTTACTGGAATCTGAATCGGGACAGGCATTGTTCAGGACGCGGGCCGGGTGGCCGAGCTCTGGAGGAAAGACCTTTGTGTGTCCACCAGCCCACAGCAGAAGATCTTTATGGGAACATGAAAATGGTCATACTTGTATCATCATTATGCAGAATTGTCTGTTTATGACAAAACAAACCTGTGAAAATCTGGGGGAAAAACTGTCAGTTCACTAGTTTATGGGTGAATTTTGACCTTTCCTACAATTCTGATTGCATTTTGACTTTAATGTCATTAAATAATCACTATGATAATAATACTGATAGTCCTAAAAACAACCTTCATTTTCTTCATGCCAAATATAAATAATCTAATTTTTTTTCTTCTGATTTTGGGGTGATGTATGACCTGGACATTCAGTGAAATTAGATTTAGTTTATTCAGTTGATCTAGTGAAGACCCTGAGCTGATAATGTGATGTGTTTGATGGTGTTTTCTCAGTAAAGAACCTCACAGGAAACACAGACCAAAGAAAAGAGGAAGATGAGGATGATAGAGACGAAGTGTTCACCGTAGAGCTGATGAAAGGACCTCATGGTCTTGGTCTGGCACTGGTGGATGGACTGGTGAGAATTATCTTTGTCCTGTTTTTGTTTTCTATTTATCTTTCTATACTTGTCTTCTCTTACTGTTTCTACAGTGTATAGTATGTAAACTGTGCACAGTATATGTTTTTTGTGCATGGAATAACTGCATGATGGTTGGGACGCATTATGGTGAGTCGATTAGCATATTGACTTCAATAGTTGTTCCTTCATTGTGATCATTCTGTTGAAATGACCCTATTTATACATAGAAGGTATTTCATTTCTCTGTAGACAAACAGTTTTATAGTAAACCTGCTAGTCGAATGCAAACTGTAATGTAATTTGAGCTTGCTGCACATCTTTATTTTTCAACACGTTCAAAACTAGGCCAGTCAACAGCTGTTATGATTAAATATAACAGAGACTACACTAGATCCAGACATGAAGAATCTGTTCCAAAACCTAGTGAGCTGCCTTGCTGTCTACTCCCTACATATTCAGCATCCTAACCTTTATAGGGAAATTCACCCAAAAATGAAACTCCTGTCATCATTTACTCACCCTCATGTTGATCCAAACCCAATAAGTCTTTTGTTCAAAGTAATTCTGTCCCTCCATTTAAAATCCATTCACCCAAAACTTTGACACTTTAAAGCTTGGACAGAAGCACAATGTTGTTGCCTACCTTTTGTAACAGATTTTGCATTATGAGTGCGTCTGTGAGGTCTTAAAATACTGCCTACGTAGGCAGCTCACTAGGGTTTGGAGCAGAGTCATAGTTTCTTAGAGCTTCTTTGTTCACTTGCTCAGAGACTTTGGCCCTGTAAATGACTTGGATTTGCTGACTCAGGTGTTCACTATGAGGTGCACGTGTGGGTTATGTTTGACGAGAAGCTGCTCAGTAGGGGATGAACGGGTTTGCGTTGGCCACACGATCGTCTTCTGAAGCCAACAATGAGTCCAGAGCTTGACTGAACGTGAGAAGATCTCCTGTGTTTCCCATTGAGGTTGATGTTAACAATAAGATGAAGTAAGAACCTGATGACTGTGTGGTTGAGCCTTCAGAGACAATAAAACATCTTTCTCCATGTGACTCAGGACGCTCTCAAACAAATGCACCAGTGCCACTAGGGTGATACAGCGGGGATCAGACGAATCATTTCCTGTTGATGCGGATCCTCATCTAGTCATCGCTAATCTCGAGTCTTGTCTTTGTTTTGGCTTGTTGGTGATAGAAAACTCCCCTGCGAGTGAGTGGGATCTACGTGAAGTCAGTGGTGCCAGATTCCCCAGCAGCCCTCAGCCAGAGACTCAGAGTGGGCGACCGAATCCTCGCTGTGAATGGAGTCAGTCTGGTGGGCGTGGACTACCACAGGTGAACAACATCTGACATGCTGCTGAAGGGTGGCATTTTACCTTACAATACTTCTTCTTTGTCTCCAGTGATTAAAAAACATTCCCATTCGCATTATTTTTAACTAGATTTTTCCTGGTTTGGCTGAAATAATGGATCCTCTGATATCCACCCATAAGCCAATTGAGAGCAAAAATATAGAATATTGTCAAAAAGGCTGAAAAATATTGTATTGTTTTAATGATATGGCCCAATCACAGGCAGGACTACCTGTTTCTCTTTGTTTTAGAAACGGGAGATTTATTTTTGCAATTTCTATTAGTGGTGCAAAAATTACAGTTATCAATTTTATCTTATAACTTCCATTAATAAGAAATTAAGACCGTTACAATGTTTTGCATTTTGACATTGACAATTAAGCGCCAAAATTATTGATTTTTTAATGTTTCAGGATGTTTTACTTTTGTGTTTTATTTGTTCTCATTTCACATTATTCTTACAGTAGTTTTTAGTTTATTACAATTTTTATGTAAATCAGCATTAAAGGCAGAACAACAAATACTATAATGTGTAAATAATCAAATTCCCTATTTTTCCAGTCTTTTTGTCTTTTACTTCCAGATCTAGACAAATATGTTTCATTATTATTATCATCATTATGTGTTTGCATTACAGTATAAAAAAATCATCTAAATAATTACTTTCTTTAAGCGAAATATAATTTCTTATTTCTTTCTTTTGATTTTGGAGAGAATAATGTCCTATATGTATGTTTGTACCCAGAGCTCCTGAAAAACCACAACAAATTCACTGTGTTTGCGCACACTTGGTGAATAAAGCTCATTGTGATTCTGAAATAAGAAACTTGAGCATGTTCTGAACATTAGATTCACATTATAAGATTTAATACAGACATCTGAGGTTTAACAGATGAGATGATGGACGTTCTTGACACTGAAACTGACCGAATAACCCTCCCCTGCTCCTTCTTTTCCTGACAGTGGGAGAGAACTCATCCGGACGTCAAGCGATTCGCTCCGATTACTGGTGGCCAAAACCGAATCCAGGAGCTTCATCACCAGATGCTGAGAAACACAACAGACTCGTCTGGATTCCTGACTGAATCATTGAGCTGATCTTTCCTCATTGATCCATTCAGCCAAATCTGGAGCTCAAATATTCTGCTGAAACCAAAGTAAAGGCAATTCAACTGGATTCATTAATGTTCTTATTTTTTAAGTTGTTGTTGTTTCTGCTGGCAAACTGTTTGTCTCAAAAGGCCAGAATAATATGTTGATATCTTCCATTCATAGTGTTTATTTCACACTTTTCTTTCCATCTTTAATGTAACATAGTTTACCAGATGTTTTAAACATTGTTTACCAGTGTTTTATTTTTGTTTAGTATCCGTCTGTCATTTTCTGGATTCATGAGAAATAGTTGTGGTCCAGACAGGGTTATTTCAGTTTCCTTAAAGCTCAAACTGGAAGGAAAAGACGATTACAGCTTCATTCTCTGTTCATAACATCCAAATACTGCTGTGAATCAGGGAGAACTACATTAGTTTTAGTCAGTTTGTAATATTTATCCAAAGTATCACTATTAAAGTGCTGTTTTAATGCTTCATGTTGCTGATGTTATGAAACTACCCTTGTACTGTTTTCATATTGATGACATTTCATATTGATATTCCTTGTGAGGTTCCTGATGTCAGTCATAAATGATGATATTCTTCTCAGTGCAGAGAAACAGTGTTATATTGTGTCATCTGTGTTCATGATGGCGTTGTAATATTTATGTGTTATTGTACAAGTGTAATAAATATTATTTTGATTTCTTTTTAAAGAAAAGAGGTAAATGTGTTTTTCTGTCTTGTGTTGATGTATTTTTATGTGCAAAAAGATGATTTTGTCAATGTTTTGGAGTACACCAGCATATAAAAACTAACAGACATGGACTAAAAACCACAAAGCTCTAGTTTGTATTTCTCAGGCTCTTTAACTGTGTCTCGTCCTGCTCTGTTGGGTCTGTTAGTCTGAAGAGGGTTTAGAAATGAAATCTAAATAAAGCAACAGCACACTTCTGGGTGAACGAGGAGTCCAGCTGCTGTGAGATGGAGCAGAAGAACATGGAGGAGCTCAAGGGTGTGTCTGTCAGAGATGCTCACCGCAACACTCAAACACATTTATAGAGCATTTATTGAGTGAGTTTCACTGCAGCAGCGACACACACACACACACACACACACACACCATATACAGGAGCTCATGCTGAGACGCTGCGCTTTAACATCATCTTTACACACGTTCAGCTCTTTAAAGAGATTTAACAAATGCTGCAAAGCTGCTGAGTCAGGTTAGTTTCAATATTCAGCTAATGATAGTGCCTTACGTTAACTAGAGCCCTTTACTTACCTTAAGAGTTTAGGATGTTTATTAAGATGTTTTCAATATGTTCATGAGTTGAGGACTCAAATTCATTCTCTTTATCTTGTTTTCTCATCTGAATGGTCAGACTCGTGCTGTTTTATTTAGACAGACATTGGGTTTTGTGGCTGTCACTGTCTGGTTCAATATGAACATAAGAGTTACATCTGCGATGCTGTGTTTGAAATAACATGATTTGTTTGGATTATTCAAATGATCATCTACAGAAAGTGTAAAAGATCAAACTCAACTGAATACTGTATCCCACAAAATAACTTATTTCAAGATGATAAGTGGACTCTGAATTAAACTTTAATCATAATGTGGTCAGATTGACTTACTAAAATACTATGCAGTGATTATGAAGTAGTGATGATTCACAGAAACTGTTTGTTAGTCCACTTCTCTTAACATTTTTACATCTAAAGATATTTACCTGGTTGAATGGGTCATTAAAATCCAGTTTTTATACACTAAAGAAACAGAGTTTGACTCTAATTGTGTTAGTGCTGTTGGTTTGAGTCGGTGTTTGTACATATGAGCAGGACTGTGACAGAGAGAGGGAATTTAAACCATGGCTCTGATTATGGAGCATCTAAATCCATCGTGCTTCATCTGTACTTCTGTATCTTTTCATTCCCAACATTACAGGAGATGGATGGAGGCGTTGGTAAGTATTTCACAGCCGTGTGAGAATGAATCGTGTTGTTAGTGAGACACTTTCTCCAGACTCAGCAGATCTAGTCTGGAGTTTGAGCAGCCAGAAGATGAACGAGATGAATTCACTCACTTGATGTTGTAGTTAAAACCATCTAATCCAAGACCAATGTATGTTGAGACCAAGACAAGACCAGCAATCCTCAGATTAATCTAAAAGATCCACATTAGCACCTGAAAAATAACTTGTTTTTAATCAGTAAATACAGAATAAGACACTATATGGAGCTGTTAACAATCAAATGAAATCATTAATATCAAAGTTCATCTTTGCACTGCAGAGGAGGAGCAGAAGCTGCATCTGAATTAGTAAAATTACAAATGCATAAATAATGTTTTAAAAATACAATTTTGATTATTGAATGTTTGTATAAAAGCAATATCAAGTTTAAAATTGTGCTCAAATTTGTGAAAACAGTTCGTGTGATATTGCTTAATTATATCAAGTTATAATATCAAAATCCAGATCTCATACAAGTACTTTTTTTGAAATAATATCTTGAATTTTGTGAGCATTTGTATTAATATTGGTTACATTTTTGTTTTTTAACAATCCCTTATTAATTTCTGACCCAGCACAATATTATTATAGATTGCAATTATACAATTATAGATTGCATCTGAAGCAGGAAGTTGTACATCAGATCACATTAATGATGTGAATAAATCAATCACACAATGCACCGCAGTTGTGGTCTTAAAACAAAATCCAGAGTCCTCTCAGTCTGAGACCAAGAGCTTCAAAAAATGGTCTTAAGACCTGTCTTGAGTCCTACAACACTACTGGACCCTCAGTGACGGCAGTTAGTCGAGATCATGTTTTCTGTCACTATATGAGCTTCTGTCTGAATGATGTTTGTCTCCCTCTGCTGGACTGAGTGGATCAAACCTCCAGACAGATCAGATTATTTGAGACGATCATTCTTGAGGACTGGAAAAGAAACCAGGAGCGAGATTACAGTTTATGGTCATGGCAAATGCTTTCTTACCAATGCTGTACAAAAGACTAAAGTAAGACTGTTAAAGCAACAATCACTGCTGGAGAAACAGAGACTGAACTGCAGAATCACAGAACAAGATATGAGAGACGCAGACATCATTTCAGAAGTGAGGGGGCAGAAATGTCAGTTTTTATCTGACCTTTGTCTAACTGACACATTTTATTTTTTTATCTCATCTCTTGCTTTTAATTCAATAAGAAATCACATTGTGAACAACTTTTTAAAAAAAGATACTGACAACATTTACATGTTTAAAGGTGCCAATATCATTTGTAATAACTATTTAATAATTTAACTGAATAACTATTGCATAATTAAATTTATTTCTGCAATGAAAGCAGTATTAATCTGGTAATTTATCTTTAAATATGAGGAACATGAATACTAAATACACCTAAAAAAAATCTATATATAATATAATAATTCATATTTCTGACATAAAGCATAGTGATGACAGCAGCATTAAACATTTATTCGGCATTTAGTATTTATTAAACATTTTGATGAAAAATAAAACAGGAAGAGTTTCATCATGAAATAAATGTCCTGAAAGCCGAGGTTCATGCGGTCCTGTGGTGTCCGTGTTTCCAGATGATGGAGTTTGATCCTCACTGTCATCGACTCTCCTGAACAAACACTGACTGATCAAACCAAACCAGATCAAACAGAGACTGATCCAGCAGACAGAAAACACTCAACATGAAGCTGTGAAAGAAAGTCTTCCTGCGACTGGAAATAAATCACACATTTACAGCCATTAATCTGATCAATAATCTGGTGTACAGAAAACAGTTATTCATGTTGTATTGTTGATTTTTATGTGATTCAGTGAACAAGCAGCATTGACGTCTTTTTTCTCAGTGTCTAACCCGAGAAGATGAAGCATGTTAGGAATGATGTTTAAAGAAATGTATTTAATAAAAAAAGACATTTAATTTCTCATTTGTCAGAGAAAAGAGAAACACTAAATATAAATTCCACTGGAGCCACCGATCAATATACAATTTATTATACAGTTTCATATTGAAACACACAATAAATTCAGATTTGAACATAGTTTACAAATTACTAGACAATCAAGTCTGTAACGTATTAATATATATTTTGGCATATTTAAATGCTTCAAATGAATGAAAGTGCAGCAACAGATTTAAATACAGTCTAGAACTGAATCTCATAAAAGTTTCTCCAGCAGAGCTTCTGAATGTTGCTTTCAAACACCAAATAATCCTTTTAAATTACATGATTTTTTGGGTGAATTCTGTCACACTAAAATGACATTTCTGTCAGGACCACTATCGTCAAATATGATTGATAATTTCATAGAGTTTGTATTGGCGGTATGGTTCTGTTCTGGGCAAGAACTTCCTGCACATCTATGCAGTCTAGCATGGATAAGAGCAGGGAGAGCAGCAATAACACCCCTAGAGTAACAGAACAGAACCAACATATGCAGATATAATTAATGTCAATAATTTAACATGTGCACATATTTCAAGAATTAGTCTGATTCAGGGGAATCATGAGGCCAATCCTGACTGAAGAGAGGAGGAGCTGGGGATGGAGGAGGGTAATCAGCTCCTGAGAAATGCGACAGCTGCTGATAATACTGAGGAGCTTCTATATGATGCTGTGATAGACGTCGTGTTCCTGAGGACACACATCAAATCTCTCTGGATGATCAGGATACGACTGATTCTCATTCACAAACGTCACCTTTCTGTTCTCCTACATTGTGAAATAAATGTTCTGTCCAAGAAAACTCACGCATATTTCTATAGTGAATTTATTTTTTAATAGTCATATTATACACAAGAGTTCAAATGTTTGGGGTCAAGAAAAGTGTTTTATTCAGAAAGTGCCTTTATAAACTTTTTTAAAGTAATACATTTATTCAGAATGGATGCATTAAATTGATCAAAAGTGAAAGCAAAGACTTTTACAATGTTACAAATATATGAAGAAACATGACATGACATGTTTTAATAAATGTTTCTTGAGCATCAAATTATATCAGAATGATTTCTGAAGGATCATGTGACACTGAAGGATCATGTGACACTGAAGGATCATGTGACACTGAAGGATCATGTGACACTGAAGACTGGAGTAATGATGCTGAAAATTCAGCTTTGATCACAGGAATAAATATTTTACTATATATTAATGTTATTTTGATATTTCACAACATTACAAGCAAAATATAATTTCTTATTTTTCACTTTGATTTTGGGGTGAAAATCTTTTAGTGAATTTATATTATATTCATGAATTACATCAGTGTTTGAATGTATTAATACAAGTTCAACATTTTCCAACCAACATCAACAAACGTTCAGACACACAAACACAACAGGAAACAGGAAGTGAAGTCGCTTCAAACAGTGAGTTTATACACTGATCACAGAAAACACATGAGAAGAAACGGTCTGTGTGTGTGTGTGTGTGTGTGTGTGTGTGTGTGTCAGTGTGTGTGTTGTTTAATGTCACACAGAGACACTGAAGAGTTATTATAAACTCTAAATCCAGCACAGAGGGGTTCATCAGTGAATGTGTGTGTGAATGTGTGTAAGTGTGTGAGTGTGTGTGTGTCAAAGACGCTGTAGAAGGACAGAGTGCCGGCCGACACGTCCACAAACACTCCTGCTCTCTTACTGACTGGAGCAGAAGATACGACAGTTTTCTTCTTATTGTGAAATACAGTGAATCTGTGATCAGAGCAGTTCAGACTCCAGGACTTCTCATTATATCCAAACTCACAGTCATCACTGTCTCCTTTCCTCTTGATTCCTTTATAAGCCACTGATATTTCAGCAGCTCCACTCCATTCAGCCTCCCAGTAACAGCATCCAGTCAGAGTCTCTCCACACAGAACCTGAGGATACCTATTAAATCTCTCTGGATGATCAGGATACGACTGATTCTGTCTCACAAACGTCACCTTCCTGTTCTCCTCAGACAGAACGAGTCCAGGGTTCACTGTGTTTGGATCCAGAGTGAGATCACAGGCGTCTGAACACAAGAACACACATTACAAGAACAACATTTACAACAACAAACACTCAAACTGTGTGATTGACGACTTACATTTGTGTAATCCTGCTGTAATCATGAACTCTCCTCCGTGATCCACACTAGAAAAAACACAAACACACACATTATTATTATTATTATTATTATTATTATTATTAGTGGTGTTTTCCTCACTATTATTGTCTCACATCTCTGAATCTCACATTATTATTTTTTAGGAGGATCAATAAAGATCATCACAGATTCTCATTGATTCAGTCTGTAAGTTTAACCCTTTGATCACCATAGCAACCATTCAGATCCCCCTAGCAACCGTACAGGCACATTAAAACCATATCTCAACACCAGAACATTGTACTGATGTATTAAAATATCCATAGCAACTATCTGTGACACATAGCAACCACAAAGCAACATCCTAGCAACCACCCAGGTTACCCTAGCAAATGCATAGCAACTCCTAGTAACCACCTA
Source organism: Hypophthalmichthys molitrix (assembly GCA_037950675.1). Classification (NCBI taxonomy): domain Eukaryota; kingdom Metazoa; phylum Chordata; class Actinopteri; order Cypriniformes; family Xenocyprididae; genus Hypophthalmichthys; species Hypophthalmichthys molitrix. The sequence continues at coordinate 42,275,421 of CM075494.1, forward strand.
AAATACCTTGGCAACCGGAAAGTAACACCCCAGCAACCACCTAGCAATGGCCTAGCAACCACTCAGAACACCATAGCAACTGTCTAGCAACCACCCAATATACCCTAGCAACCACCTAGCAATTCCATAGCAACCTCTCAGAACATCCTAGCAACCACCTAGCCTTGCCCTAGCAACATCCTAGCAACCACCTTGCAATGACCTAGCAACCACACAACACCCTAGCAACCATTTAGCAAAGCAGTAGCAACCACCAAGAACACTTTAGCAACTGCCTAGTAATGCCTTAGCAACCACCCAGAATACCTTAGCAGTGACCTAGCAACTTCATAGCAACCACCCAGAACACCCTAGCAACCGTCTAGCCACACCCTAGAAACCACTAAAATCACCCTAACAACCGCCAAGCAACACTCTAGCAACCACCCAGGATACCCTAGCAACCGCCTAGCAATGCCTTAGCAACCACCCAGAACACCCTAGCAACCGACAAGAACTTACTAACAACTACCCATAATATCTTAGCAACCAAAAAACACTTTTGCAACCACCTAGAACACTATTGCAACCACCTAGTAACACCCTAGCAACCACCTAGCAACACCCTAGAAACCACCCAGAATACCCTAGAAACCACCTATCAACTCCTTAGCAAGCACTCAGAACACCCTAGTAACCACAGAATACCCTAGCAACCGTGTGATGAAGTGAATAAGCCGTTTCTCAGCATCAGAACACTGCAGACACGTGTGGATGGGCTCTTTTGACTCCAGCTGTCAGCAGGCTTTAAATCTCGCCTGTCAACTTCCTAGCCACACCCTAGAAACCATTTAGAGCACCCTAGCAACTGTACAACATCATGAATTAGCCATATTTCAGCACCAGAACTTCATTGGCTCTCTTGCAGTCACATGTATCACAGCAGTGACTGTCTGTCCTCGTTCATCTTCTTCCACTCAGGTCATCTGGGAGAAGTGTCAGCGGCGGTGAACGCTGTGTGAACTCTGCTGTCTCACACTTGTTGGAGTTTGTGCCGCTCTGTTTTTAATCGCTTTAATGTCATTTTCTGATGCTTTCCACTGTTTCATTTCTGTAGGCTCCAGTGTGAAGTGAAAGTGTCTCTGAAGTCAGCTCAGACGCAGATGGTAATATACTTCTGGCTTACAGTTGAACTGACAGCCGTCTTACTGTTTATTTGTGTCTCTGATTTAGATCTGAGACTTTTACTAAACCGACGCGCCGTACGGTTTAAAGGGGACTTATGTAGTTTGTGCTGCACTAGCGCCACCTAGAGGAATCACAGAAATACAGCATAAACCCTAAACAACACCATCAGCTCTTCCAGGTGATTATGAAGGCATGTCTCTACAGGTAAATATAGGCCACTTTCAATAAAACCTCCAACATATTAGAAATACTTTTTTAACACTCAGTAGAGTGAACGCGAGAGTTTAACTTATAATAAACAAATCCAATGTACATATCTGCACCGGGCAGTTTTGACATGACAGCATAACCGGTTAAAACAAAGTCACCGTTCGCCAAATATATATATACAGTGAAGGTAAAAAAGAGGGCTGGGACGATACACCTCTCTCCTGATTCGATACTATCATGTTACTTGGGTGCTAATATGTATTACATAAAATATGTATTGCAATTTTTCTACATAACACTAGACCAAGGGGAAAAGTTGAATCAAACACTTATACAGACTGTACATGATATTTAAGATGAGTCATATTTACAAAAACAATTCATCACATCTTTCTGAGTTTAATTTCAGAATCATCATACATTGCAGAACTACATTCTCTTGAATACATGATTCAACGGCCCGTCCCAAATGGCGCCCTAAACACTCGCGGTCTTCTACGAATCCACACTTTCCTGACGTAATGCCGCTTTGACTGTCGGGAAGAAGTCTGCTGTGGACAGGAGCGTCGTAAGTGGAGGAAAGGATGACAGACTGCATAGGGCCCTGGTGTGTGAGGGGCCCTCGACCATCCTGAAATTATTATGATTATTTTACAGTTGTGCACATTCACTGCATCTGCGCTGTTTCTCTGTTCACTAGTTTGACAAGCTTTTGGCACACGTCTGTGTAGGCGCCTCCCACGAGCGCAGCATGAACGCAATTCACATGATTTGATTGGTTGTCTGGGAACGTTGTAAAGCGTTAAATGGCTGTGAGGGAGAACGGACGCGCCGGACTCGGGACTGTGATCTTCCGCCTCCGTTCAAAGCTAAGATCAGACAAAAAGTAAACAGTAAAGGTAAAACAATTCCTCATAAATTTCTTTCCAAAGAGACCAAATGAGAACCTATATTGTTCAAGCGAGGCGACGGCGACCTAAATGCAGCTGTTTACGTTGTGTAAATTGATGTTTGCTGAACGGAGTCTGCATTTTCCTCCATAATGAGAAACAACTTGTTTCTAAGCCGGTAATAAACGCTCTTATCGAACTCTAAACACCAAAGAAACATGAAAAGTGAGTGACAAATCTTTAGAGATGAATTATAAATATGGAAAACAATATGTAAATGATGTTTGTGTGGATACTACATTAAAATATTAATATGAGCAAACTTGGTCATATAATTTTAAGATAGCGTGATGATAAACTAAAAAAAAAAAAAAAAAAAAGTATATCAAAAATGATTAAAAACATTAAACACTCACAACATATCACAACTGCCATTATTTCTACCATGTCTACTATTCAGCAGCTATTCTTAAACTATACATGTTATGATATCATAAATATCAGACATGTAGCTAATATATGGCTCAGGATAATATCAGTCCTGTGTTCATCATGCTTGTACAGGTGTCCTACACTGTTAAATAGTTTGGAAAGATTGTAATGTTTTGGAATACAAGGAACAATGTCTGTTAATAAAACATAATTCCAATTAAATATTGTTAAACTGTCATTTTTATGTCTAATATTTCTAGGTTGCTCTATTTAAATATAGCACAATTCAAACACAAATGTGAGTGTTACACACACACACACACACACACACACACATATATATGAATTTTCAGCATCATTACTCCAGTCTTCAGTGTCACATGATCCTTCAGAAATCATTCTAATATGATGATTTGCTGCTCAAGAAACATTTATGATTATTATCAATGTTGAAAACAGGTTTTTTTTTTTTTTTTTTTTTTCAGGATTCTTTGATGAATAGAAAGTTCAAAAGAACAGCATTTATCTGAAATACAAAGCTTTTGTAACATTATACACTACCGTTCAAAAGTTTGGGGTCAGTAAGAATTTTTATTTTTATTTTTTTTTAAAAGAAATTAAAGAAATTAATACTTTTATTCAGCAAGGATGCATTAAATCGATCAAAAGTGACAGTAAAAACATTTATAATGTTACAAAAGATTATATTTCAAATAAATGCTGTTCTTTTGAACTTTCTATTCATCAAAGAATCCTGAAAAAAAAAATATTGTGCACAATAAATGTTTCTTGAGCAGCAGATCAGCATATTAGAATGATTTCTGAAGGATCATGTGACACTGAAGACTGGAGTAATGATGCTGAAAATTCAGCTTTGAAGTATTTCAGTATTCTCGTCACTTCATAAAATTATTGTAGAACCACTGCAGTCACGTCGACTGTTTTAACAACGTCTTTAGTACCTTTCTGGATCTTGAGGGTTTGAATGGCATTGCTGTCAATGGAGGCCTCTCTGAGCCACCGGATTTCATCAAAAATATCTTAATTTGTGTTCTAAAGATGAACGAAGGTCTTACGGGTGTGAAACGACATGAGGGCGAGTAATTAATGACTGAATTTTCATTTTTGTGTGAACTAACCCTTTAAATGTTGTGATATGATTTTGTCAAAGGTACTGGTCAAAAGTTTGGACACGTTACTATTTTTAATGTTTTTGAAATAAGTCTCTTGTGCTCATCAAGCCTGCATTTATTTGATCAAAGTAAAGAAAAGAAAACAGTAATATTGTGAAATATTACTACAATTTAAAATAATAGTTTTCTATTTTAATATACTCTTTTTCAGGATTCTTTGATTAATCAAAAAAAAAAAAAAAAAAAAAAAAAAAAAGAACAGCATTTATTTAAAATTGAAATCTTTTGTAACAATATACACTACCATTCAAATGTTTTTTTCAAAAGTAATTTTCTTTCTTTTTTGAAATAAATTAATACGTTTATTCAGCGAGAATGTGCTAAATTGATAAAAGTGATGGTAAAGTCTTACAAAAGAATTTCTATTTTGAATAAATGCTTTTCTTTTTAAGTTTTTATTCATCAATGAATCCTGAAAAAGTATCACAGGCTCCAAAAAAATATGAAGCTGTTCCAACATTGATAATAAATTATCACATCAGAATGATTTCTGAAGGATCATGTGACACTGAAGACTGCAGGAATGATGCTGAAAATTCAGCTTTGATCAGAGGAATAAAATTCTTAAAAAAAAAATAAACTGTCCAGATTATGTATGTATATATATGTAGCAACTCATAATGTAAAAACTGTATCATGTATTAGCCTGATTCACTGATCTCATCCAGTGTTTAATTTGTTATTGACAGTTAACTTCACATTACCACAACTGTGATTCCGTCAGTCAATTATGAAGAATTTTGTTCACAAAAAAAGATTTGAAATAAGGTGTCAGCCAAACACACACAGACATCAAGAATCAGCATGAATCTCAACAATGGTGATACATTTATTCATGCTGCAATGCATGCTGGGAGTCATGGATGAGTTTTGTCCTGTGCTGGTACCCAGCATGCACTGCGACATGAAACTTTTAATGTCACCATCGTTGAGATTCATACGCTGATACTTGATGTCTGTGTGTGTCTGAACGTTAGAGTAGTTCAAAATGTTTTGTGCACAATGTGTTTTTAGAACTGATTACCACAATATTGCTGGATCTCATGCTGTAAAACCACGTCTATCATAAATTTAAACTTAATTTTTCATATAAACTAGATTGTGGATGAGATCAGTGAATCTGGCCACTCAATGTTGATTGTGTCACTGTCAGCACATAACCAACATCACTTGACTGCATTTTCTCTTGGCTTTTCTTGACAAATGTGCTTTAAAAACACACAATCAGCAAAAGACAAAGTGACGTTGAAAAGTCAAGGGTCGAGAGCCCAACAACAGCAAACACTGTTCACCACAATGGTGACTTCAATTGTTATAAATATAAGTTGGGCTTTTTGAGCAATCTTTTTTGTGAGAACCAAAAAATTTCTATTGACAACACACAGCAGACATGATGATTGTTAATGTTCACTCAAAAAAATGATTTTTTGATGCTGTTCACTTTATTTAAACAACTTATTTTGATTCAACACCATTGTATTAGGTTTCTGGTTCAAATTTAATTGCTTCATGTTAAATTGACTTGAAACGATTACTTTTTGACTTAACTTGATGTTTTCATATTAAAATAACATGTTTCAATCAAGTAAACTCAACCAGGACTCAATCAAACAGGACTTTCACTACCCATCATGCTTTGCAAAGAGGCTGATCTGGGAGAGTAAATGTTGAAATAAAGTGTTATTTTAAGCAGTTTTTAGCAACATGAGAAAATGGAGAGACTTTTTAATGTTTACTGTTCTATTATGTTGTTTCTGTTATGTTAATGGTTTTGGGGTTACCATTGTGGTGAAGTGTAGAACATGTGCTTGGGTTGAGGACTTGCTAACAACAATTAAAGTTTTTTTTAATAATAAAAACAACTATTTTGGGCATGCTAGAGATAGAATAAAACCATCTTCTGGCTAACACCTAACAATAAGAGTCTTTACAGAGTAAAGATTTTGTAAAAGTTGTGAAAATGGTTCTTGAATGCATCCATTATATAAACTAATCAATTAAACTGGATTTTTGGGTTAATTAAATGTAATGGATTTGGACAAAATTAAGAATGTTAACCTGAATCAACTAAATGGCATTGAGTTAACCTTATGTAATAAATTTAAGTTAACTGAAATAATGTTAATTAAATGCAACATAACCAAGTTACGTGGAACCTGTTGATGTAAAAAATTAAGTAAACCCAACGTATCATTTTTTTGAGTGTTCAACATACTTGAGTTTGTCCAGATGTTTGAGTGTATCAGAGAGCAGCTTCAGTGCTGATTCTCCTAGCTGATTGTAGCTCAGATCCAGCTCTCTCAGGTGTGAAGGGTTTGAACTCAGAGCTGATGCCAGAGCAGCACAACCTTCCTCTGACACCATACAGCCAGATAATCTACAACAACAAGTGTTCATGTTAGTGTGCTTCATTCTTACAATTTTTTTTCCCTAGGATTTGTGATACAGCAGCAGAGACACGGGATATGGGATGCTGAGGGTCCTGCAGCACCTCTTCTACAGGACTGTAAATACAACACTGCAAAAAGTTTCAGAAACAAATCAATACATTTTATGTTTTGACTAAGGCATTTAAATGTAACTTGTTAGTGGGCCGTAAAATTTTAGATTTCATGTTTTTACCAACATGCGGGGATGTGATCAGCTAAAGACAAAAAAGAAGGAAAATCTGTTTTCCACCATTCAAATTGACCATACAACAACAACAACAATTTTTATTATTATTTTATTATTGTGTAAATCTAAACAATTCAATAAAGAAATACAATACTACTGCACTATAATAATGTGATAATCTATTTGTTAGTTGAACACAGTTTTATTTCTTTTATTTTTACATTATTTACAGTCGTGTAGTAGTGACTTAGGTGGTGGGCATACTGTGAATTTACTCCGCCCATGTACATGTACACACATACAGGTAAATATATCTATGTCTAGTGCAATAGTGCCCAATCCTGTTGGAGATCTACCTTCCTGAAGTTCAGCTCCAACCCTGATACAGATACAGCTGAACCAGCTAATTAAGACCTTCAGGAACACTTTATAATTACAGACAGGTGTGTTAAAACAGGGTTGGATCTGAACTCTGCAGGTAAGTAGATCACCAGGAACCGGATTGGGTACCTCTGGTCTAGTGTATATTGTTTTTTGGCTGTTAAGCACACTTGTAGTCCTGCGGTTGCCTGTTTCAATGAGGAGGTTCAACCAACTCTGAGTTAAAACTTGAACTCTGAGTTGACTTACCCTGAGATGGGAAACTCTGAGTTTTTGGTTTCAGAACAGCTGAATTGAGTTAAGCGCGTGCACCACGACTATGAAAAGCCATGATCAACGAAGCTCCGATATTACGATTCACCATGGCAACAGCACCCAACAAAAAGACGTCTGCATACTTCAGAGTCAATAAAAGTTTAATTCTTTTTTAGCAATGTTATAATATCAGAGGTGAAAACTGGCACAACGGTTATTAAACTAATATTAATTTTCATGGTATACAGCGGCTATTTACACTTATTGAAAATAAGTGAAATTTCATTGGATGCTGCAACGGTCGTGATATGACGTCACGGTCTACAGCGTCTTCTTTTATAAACATGAATTTAACATAACATATAGTAATAGATTCAAAATGTAAAAATATACAACCTACTCGATTTTATTGCAAAAATATAATTCTTTTAATTCAGCCAAGAGTCATGATGTGACGAACCGATCTTCTACTGGTCGCACGTCTTCACGTGATGTGAATTCACAGGTCAGAGTTCACCAAACTTGAACTTTGGAATGTAGCGAAATGCAAAACTTTTTGCACAAGCTTGCGTTTCCGGTCTGACGCATCCGCATTCGATTGAACTGAAGTCAATGGAACGAAAAGTGCAGTGTGACCAAACACTCTACTGCCTACACCACTGAAGCCGTTGAGTCACATACATCGTTTTTAACCTTGTGTGACATTGGTGGGCGGAGTTAGTGTAAATTTGCACTTAGTAATAGATACTCTGAATAAGCTTGCTTTCCATTTGCATTAAGATTATTTTTATTACCACAATGGCTTGTTTTATCTTATATAATTTTCTTATATAGAAAATGCATCTTGATTTTTAGAATTTTTAGATATTTGTACTTCCATTAAGACAAAAACACTCAGTAAGAAAAGTATTTTTGCAGCGTGAATGAATGAAGTATTTAAACATCGCTTGTGCTTTAAAAAGGGGAGGAAACCGAAAGAAACTCTGGGTTTACCAAAGAAAACCTGCTCCCGACCAGGTTAGTTTCACAGAGTAAGTTACCATGGTAACTGACTCTGAGTATAAGTTACCTCCCTTTCAGAAACGGGCTTGACTTACCCTGCTTTCTCAGGTTTGACATACCTCCCATTCTGAAATGGAAAACCCAGAGTTTCCCTCATTTCAGGGTTAACATACTCAGACTTTTCACTTAACCTCCTTTCTGAAATGGGCCCCTGAAGTTCATAGACAACTAACCTGTATACACTCAACTCAAAAGAGACACAAGCAGAAGACATGATGTCTACTTTGATTTACAACATTCATTTACATGGAGACATATTTTAAAGCTCATCAGCCTCTCTTCACAACACTAGATCATTTTAAAGGTCAACCAAGCATTTTTTTTTTTTAAATAAGAGCACTTAAAAAAATAAAACCAAATGTTGTTGCAACCATATATGAATTAAAATGCATTTTTTAACAGAATTTGGAGAATTGTTGGCTTATGGTGCTTGAGACATTATTGGTCATTCAGTATTTCAGTGAAAAAGACTAAAAATAACAATAACATGATTAAGAACACACTAAAATGTACTAAAATGTGAATTTTTAAAATCTATTTAACCTCTTGATGTGCATTAATACCTACCCTTAGGCTGGCATCACTGTGTTTACCTTTGTTTACACTTATTATAGAGACTTCTGTCTAAATATCTATGTATAATAACAAATTATACAACTTTTGAAAGATCTAAGGGTTTTGAGTCAATATACTGTCTCTGTTTTTTGATATATGATACAGATACACAAATTACTATAATAATTTGTGTCAGGAGTAAAGGTAACAACATGCAAACTGGAAGGCGGGACTTCATACCTTTGTTATGAAAAGGCGATCACGAAATGAATCTAATCTGTCACACTTGGGTAAAATGTCTACGAAAGCGTCCAGTGGAAAACATCCAACAGCACTTTTTTATATATTACACATATTTTTACATCAGATTTTACCTAAACAATCTGCCCTCCATCATTGTTCTTTAAGAAATTATGCGACCTGACAACCGTTTATGTTGTAAAACTGTACTGGACTTGTTTGAAGAAGAAAGTAGGAGGCGAATGACTCAGAGGCAAAATCCTATCAATGGCTCGTTCTGTATGTACTGACACCTGCCATCAGCAGAATGTCTGTGTATGTACTGAGACAAGGGATTGTTTTTTTTGTAGACTGAATGACTGGCCATCAATCTAGTATTTGTGAATGTATGGAGACAAAAGATAATGACTGTGTATGACTGGCAATCAACATAGTTTCCGGGACCATGGCATAAGCGGGATAATCCATGGCTAGGTGTGTATTGTACAATTTTAATGCACTTTGCCTCATGTCAGGTGATACTGTGCCTTAAAATCGTGTAATGCAGACTTAAGCCCTATTAGGATGGGATTAGTTTTACATGGAGAGGTGGGGTAAAGTAATTATTACCAGAGCTTCTCAGTGATTTTAGTCCCGTCTGAATGTGCCTTCTCAGTAATCATTACGGACAATGTAATATCTTCTGTAAAAAGGTCCAGAAAAATTACCTCAGGTAATGTTAATCCCATGAGAATACACCAGCTGTAAATATGTACGTAAATATTCTGTCATTTCAGGTTTAAAAGTAGTTTTCCACAGTTTTTCAAGTATGGAAGCGCTTGAAGAAGCAATTAGTTGATTTCTAGGTGGTGGGAACAAGTCTGTGGCAAACCTCCAGTGTTTCCATTCAGAAAAAAAAAAGCACTTGTTAGAGGCACAAAACCTCTTTTAGCTTTAGTTAAGTGCCTATTACTAACAGAATCCAATCAATTTAATTTAATTAATAAATCATTCGACCGGACCTAACTGTTAGGGGTGTTACAGTATACAGAAGTCACTGTTCGGTACGTACCTCGGTTTTGGGGTCATGGTTCAGTACGATTTCAGTTCAATAAGAAAAATAAACACTTTAGATTAGGGTCTCACTATTATCTAACTATTAACTATGGCCTTTGCCTCAATAAACCCCTAATTACTGCTTATTTAATAGTTAGTAAGGCAGTTGTTAAGTTTAGGTATTGGGTAGGATTAAGGGATGTAGAATAAGGTCATGCAGAATAAGGCATTGATATCTGCTTTATAAGTACTAACAGCCAATATCCTAGTAGTATGCATGCTAATAAGCAACAAAGTGAGAATTGGACCAGACAAAGGGACAAATCTACAATGCTAGGTTTCTTTTATTTCATTTTGAACAGACAGTACTGCAAATCACAGTTTGTTCCACCTAGCAGCATTTAGTCCCCTAGTTGGTACAGTACAGCCTCCTTTATTGTATAAAGCACTAAACAGATGCACTCTTGCATAGGTCATATTTTTTGCAGGGCTGATAAAAACAAAAGGTATTTGGTCACAATCAGTTACAAAACTGAAAAGCATCTTGTGTTATAAAAGTACAAAATAAAGAGAATTATGAAAAATAAAACTTGTATATTATCAGAGTTTGCTCCAACCGTCCTATACTTAAAGGGTTAATTCACCCAAAAATAAAAATTATCCCATAATTTACTCACCCTCAAGCAGAGGTGTATATGGATGGTGTATCTTCTTTCAGACGAACACAATTGGAGATATATTTAAAAATATCCAAGGTTTATAATGGTAGTGAATGTGGGGCTGCATTTCAAAGACAAAAATAATGCATCCATACATAAAAAATAGTAATCCATATGACTCCAGGGGTTTAATAAAGGCCTTCTGAAGTGAAGCAATGCGTTTTTGTAGGAAAAATTCTAATAACTAGCTTCTGGTGAATGACCTTATACAGAATGCACAAGTTGACTTGCGCCAAATGAGTAAACTCCTGACGCGATGTATGACGCAGGATGTAGGAGTATTGTAAGCTTAGACGCCTCTCACGGATCAAACAAATAGAGCTGTGCAACAAACTTAAGCTCATCTTCTCTTATATCAAAATCCTCTGTCATTTCTCTTTAAAATTTTCTCATTTTAGACTTAATTCATAATTCGTGATCTGTGTGTTGTTTCGCTCTCTCCTCTGCGTCTCCGCGTTCGTCATTGTCTCATCACGTCAGGTCAAATGTTACTCTTCCACCCTTTGTAAGGTGGTTAGCTGGAAGCTAGTTATTTCAATTTATAAAGTTTTAAATATGGATATTTTTCTTACAAAAACGCATCGCTTCACTTCAGAAGGCCTTTATTAACCCCCTGGAGTCGTATGGATTACTTTTTTTTTTTATGTATGGATACATTATTTTTTGTCTTCGAAACGTGGCCCCCCATTCACAACCACAATAAACCTTGGAGGACTAAGAATATTTTTAAATATATCTCCAATTGTGTTTGTCTGAAAGAAGATAGTTGTATACACCAAGGATGGCTTGAGGGCGAGTAAATCATGGGATATTTTTCATTTTTGAGTGAAATAAACCCTTTAATTTTCCACGTTCCACTCCATTTCGCACACAGTTGAGTGTGCAAACCTTTCAAAGTATTCTCCTTTGTCCATGAGCACAGATAGACGGATTCAACGTGTGCGCACTACCTAGTGGACTTTGTTTTCAAGCGTTCAAGTCATTCGCGTATACATGGTTCTTGTTCTGCACTACCGCGTGCGCCCCCTTCTGGATTGGAGTGTAGATCACCTGTGACTGACTGTATTTGTCGTCTAACTGCATGAAACGAACCGTGATGTCCGTACCGTACAGTTTGGGACGAATACATGTACTGTTACACCCCTAATATATATGTTATACGTAATACGCATATGGCGACAGATAGGTGACGACGGTGCGTAAATTGAGTTACCCCTCCCACTTCTGGTAGTTTTACTGAGATTTCTTATTCTGGGTGAATTGACCAATAATATTACAGATGTCCTGTGGTAAAATTACTTTACTCCATCTACCCTTGTAAAACT